>OY970793.1:22875069-25455475 GCA_963853775.1 Xanthia togata | reverse complement strand
AGCTTTTGTATAAAAAATATTATGTACCTATAGCAAACAGCTATAAGTCAAAAAAAAATTCAGCAAAAAAGTTACTGGATTAATGGAAAAATATAGTAAGTACCTAATTACTTACACTGTAGAAATTATAAAAAGTTCCAAGCCGGTAAAAGAATGCCAGCATAATCCACGTGGCCTACAGTTAAACGACCGCCAACAGATTTCCACATAAAATCATGGAAATCGCTTAAAAGATTTACAGTACAATTACAAAATGTACTATCATCCACTGTTTACACACACAAACACAAAAACTGACAAATAAAAGAAGAATTAGACGCTATGAAAGTCGCGTGAATACGGTGCACCTGTTAGCTTTGTTTATTACAATATGCAAATATAAACTTACTGTATACAAAACACTTTAAATAGGTCAAAAGAAGCATAAAATTATATAAAACACGCATGTATATAATTATACGCTCCCTTTGACCTATTTAAAGTGTTATCTACTGATTGTTAAATATAATGACCACCATTTTGAAGGGCGCTAACTAAACTAAATAGATTATTATTGCTCAACCTTTAACTCTTACGAACATGCACAGTGCGAAAGAGACAAGACCGTCTCTTGTCTCTTTCGCACTGCGAAGCTTTAAAGCTGTCAAATTAGTTGACATGACATTTCAACATGGGATATTCCGAGGTGTCACCTGAACTTGAATGAAAGTGGAGTTTTAACTCTCTAATTTTCTTCTGATTTTTCCGTGTTTTATCTACCAGCAAAAGGGAATGATAGCTTATGTTTATTAAGGCACGACTAATTCAGTAATCTTTTACTCGCGAAATAAGGGTTCATGCACACACATCACTTCACATCAGTCACATCAAGAAATATAGTTACGTAGAAGTTGTAGGACGTTGGCTACACAATTCAGTCACGTCACTACCGGCGCGTATAAGTCGACGTCGCGTTACCGGCAAGTCAAAACATGTATTGCTACGAACGTAACAGGCGTTGCTATGACTGACTGACTGTCTGTTCACGCACGTCCCTGAAATTGACGTGACTGATCGGTGACTTGACGTTGACGTGACTGACGTCTGTGCATGAACCTTAAAACAAGATAGGTAGGTATACCTATACCTATAAGAAAACTACAGGGTTGCCTCTGAAAAGACCAACAAATAATGTTAATGTCCGGTATACAATTTTGACGGAACAGCTTGTGTAGGTACAGCCAGCAACAGAAGTCGATTAACTCTTCCGTTTTTTCATCATTATTGAGAATAATATTTATTTTAAATCGTAACAGAAGTAATTTTTTATTAATATTTAATTAATCAACATTCAGTTAACTCAGTTTATCGCAGTCCACTGCTGGGCATAGATCACATAAGCCTCTCCCAGGCTGCGCCACAACACCCTGCTCTCCACCTGCTGCATCCACTCTATCCCAGTCACCCTCTTATGGCCATCGGTTCATCTAGCTGGGAGGCGTCCTACTCAAACTCAAACTCAAAGCATTTATTTCAATTAAACCATTTACAGGCACTTTTGAATTGTCAAGGGGTCAGTCAGTCAGAAATATGAAGCTAGTTGCCCATTCCAAAGCGTAGGTTCCTATGGAGAAGAACGGGCAAGAAACTCCACGGACACTCTTTTAAAAAAATATAATTATATTCTTACAAAATATTGTTTACATCATTCATGTTGAAATTATACATGTGAGAACAATGTAGAAAGACGTGTACGTAAAAAAGCGTCCGTAATAAAAAGATAAAAACAATTCAAAAATTAAAATAAGCCGTGGCAGATAAGAGATGACCAGTCCCTACTGATGGCGCCCGTTCACGAACATGACGCATGGATCAGCACCGTTTAGCTCAACCATTTTGAAGGGAACTCAACGATCCAACACACACGCCACCACCAGCGAGACATTTGTGTGAGCATGACATACTCTTAGCCGCCAGGGCATATCAAGTCAATGAAAGACGTACCCATTAAATGGTAGCTTTATAAAAGGTACATCGTCACAGTGCTCACACATGTGCTATGCAATTATACAATAAAAAAGAGATTGAAGTTATACAATTCAAAGATAGTTTTTGCAATCTTCAGCAGCTCCAACAATATTTTCGAATGCTAATCAATTAGTTTATGCGCCCTTGTGGAGCTGGACCAGCGTTAAGCCAAGCATTTTTGTCAGCGATAATCCCCGAGCTTATAATATGCTTGGCAGCATAGTGTGCGTTTTATACAAGATTTAAATTTCGTTTCATTTAGATGTAGTATATGGGGAGGTATTTTATTGTAACATTTTAAACAGTACCCCATGAAGGATGAGTCTACTTTAGCCAGTCTGAAACCCGGTTGAACTAATTGGTCCCTATTTCTAGTACTATAATTGTGTCTTTCACCTCTTTTATTGAAAAGATTAAGATTAACTACCCAGGCAGATACGCGGTCTTCACGCCAGGACTCATACGAAAAACTGAAAAGCAGTTCATTGAATCATTTTATGTCCATTTTGATGATACATAAAAGTGCCAGTGTTAATGTGTTGTGAATGGACTTTTGTTACTGACCGTACCTTATGTCACATAGAAATAACAAGTGCTTGTAAGCAAACAATATACATATAAAAATACCAAGTGCTTGTAAGCAAACAATGTACATACATATTCGTGACTAATGTAGTTAAGTACGATCATATTTAAACGGCAAACAGTTTGTATTTGTGTAAACTGTTTGATTTGCGATAAGAGTGTTACATGATGTGATTTGATTTAGCTTATGGGTTACTTATTCAATGGGGTATAAAATAAATAATGATGGAATTTCTGAAAGGTACTGACAAAGTCAAAAACCCCGAGGAGGCTCCCTAAATTGTTTGTTAATTTGCATTAATATTCTGAAACAGTCACGCATATAATCAAAATGGATCTTTAGTATATGATTCATTGGATCTTTTTCTTTCCTTGTACAAGACAGTTACGTAATTGTAACATTTTCGCTCGATTCATTTTTTATTCGAAAACCATGTCTTTTTTTAAATAGTTTATTTAAATAAAATCAAGATTACTCGGCTTTTCATAAAATAAGTATTCAAAGTAAGAAAATACAGTTTACAATCTAGCCACAAGATCTTTTTCCTCTAGATCAATTATTACTTTAGTTATAAACGAAATAAGAATTGAGACTTACGCCATTTACTTCCGTGCTCGAACACGATCGAAGAACGCACGCGATATTCAACTTTATTACTGATGTGTTAGGGTTTAGCACATAGTGGAGTGGCGGGGTGCATGGGGGCGGAGCTTGCATGGAAATTGACTTAAGAGTGCCGACCACAACCGCAAACCGCGGCGGCATACCTGCCCAACCGCAATGACAGACCGCAGCGATACGACTGGCTTCTATGTAACTCTATGATAACGGTGGCAAGCGGCAATGACGCCATCTACGGGAGCATTTTCATAGAGTTAGAAAGTTTGCGATTGGGCAGAAACAATTTTTCTTTTGTGATCTTTATTCATTTGGAAGATTATGGCCATTTCCTTTTTGATAAAAGGTCTTAGGATAAATTGCGAAACGGCTTTACATAACATCACGCCTTGTTTCCACAAAGGATTGGGCAGAGGTGTACCTTCCGCCAGTTATGTTCAAGCCCCATGTAATGGGCGAGCCTATCGCCATCAACCTGGCACAAATCCAGATTCCGGGCTGCTACTAAGAAATTCTTGATAGAAAAACCCAATAACACTATACCCGACCGGGAAATCGAACCCAGGACCTCATGCTTAGCGTTTGCGACCACTAGACCAATGAGGCAGTCTGTTGGCAATAAACGTTTACAAAAAAGTGATAAAGAAACGATTGCTATAATAACTTCACATAAAGCTCTACTAATGAAAATGCCTAGCACATATCCAAATTCAACAATCCTATAGAAAAACGGGCAAAAATAATTGGCGTATACCCCTGGGCAAGTATAAAAAATAATGTGCTCACACAATGGGCCATTCGAGCAGACTGCTTTGTTTCCGCGATATTAATAAATACAGCTACTGGCCCAGTTCTGACGAAACCAAATGGCAGTGGGCTGGCCATGTTTATCGAAACACCGATGGCCGGTGGAGCAGACGGGTCCTAGAGTGGAGACCGCGTATCGGCAAGCGTAGCGTGGGACGCCCCCAGCTAAATGGACCAACGACCTACGACGACTACTTAACCTGAACATTATGTAACAGTGTCTATGACTTGGAGTGTGCCAATATTAATAATGAGCGCTTCAAAATAATGAAGGAAACAGAGAGCATTGAAACCTGGAAATGCCTAGCTTGTTACTGTAAAATACCAAAGCGAGGAAATATAAACACACCCATACGCCCACAAGATCAAGACTCACGCCCGACAACCTCACCACCGGAAATAAACAATGTCACAATTAGAAGAACAACAAAACCTATGAATGATACTACCAGTTCCTTGGACTTAAGTCTATTGGGTGACACAATATACGCGCAAGATGAAAGTAAAACACCCCAATCTATTATACAAACAGAAATTACACTGCAGAACATAGGTGAAATGATAATGCTTCGTTTAAAAGAAAATAATAGGTTATCATCACCGAATTACAGAATACTATCTAGACTTAAACTAGACTAGAGTTAAATAAGGCTATCTCAAAGTTAAGAGAAGATTTTGAACGCGAAACAAATTGCTTACTAAGGCAAAATGAAGAGAGGAAAATGGACATCCAACATGTAAACACGGAAATTGAGAACTTAAAAATCGAAAACGAAAAGTTAAAAACTGAAATAGAGAGCTTGAAGACGCGAAGAAACACTTGCCAAACTAATTGCACTGAAAGCTATTCAAAGAAAATAGTATTATACGGATTTGATGAATATTATAAGGAGCCTGTAAATAGCTTACATATCAGATTGATCAACTTATTTCGCGAATTTATGAACGTTGACCTGATGGGCTACATTGAGGAAACCTATAGAATTGGCAAACGAAGCTCGAAGAACCGCCCATTAGTGATAGAAATATTAAGCAAAAGGATGGTATCGTATCTCAAGCAAAATAGCAACGTATTTCGAGGAACTAGACTATTTTTATCGGAATTCTTAGATGATAAAGCACGAAGAGAAAGGAAATTGCTGCGCGAAGAAATGTTGAACGCAAGAAGGCAAGGACTTCACGCAGTAATCCGCGATAATCAACTAATAATTGATGGGAAAATAACTAATAAAATAGATAATACACCCGACAACCAAATGAACACAAATAAATGGAATACACAAGCAGACCTATCATCCTCTCAAAACAATAACAAGTTTTTTCGCCGCTACACTAACACAGGAGACAGAAACAGAAAACCTCGAAAACAAAGACCTACAATTTAGAATATTATTTCAAAATATCCAAAGCCTCTCCAATAAACAACACTTACTGGAAGCCTTCATTCAAAAAACACCGAAATATCATGCTATATGTGTATCGGAAACCTGGCTATCAAAGGAAAGACTGGATTTAATAAACTTTAGTGGCTACAAGGTTGCGGCTTCATTCTGCCGGAAAACTCGCGCTGGTGGCGGCGTCTGTATTTTTCTACAAGAACACATAGAATGCTTAGAGAGAAGTGATATAACAGACATGGCAGTTGAATATGTGATAAAAGTGTGTGCAATAGAGTTACAAATAGAGAATTTACTATTAATAATTATTTACTGGAATAGGAGAGAGGAAGCTATATTTTATAAACAATTAAAACTAATATTAGATTATTTAAATAAGAAAGACTCCAGACTTAATATTGTTATAGGAGGAGATTTTAATATAAATGTATTGGATAGTAGCTTAAAAACAAACCAATTCTTAGATCTCATGTTAGAATTTAATTTTGTACAGCATATAAAAGCACCAACGCGAGTGACTCAAACCACCTCAACGTGTCTAGATCTAATTTTTAAAAATTGCAATATAAAATCACACACCACAGTGGAAGAGTTGGGGTTCTCTGACCATAGTAGTACAATAATAAAATTGGCTGTACCCCGGCAAACTAGACATATAGTCTGGTGGGTTGAAAAGAGGCTGTTCAATAGCAAAAACACACAATGTTTCAAATCTAAACTAAAAGAAGTAAAATGGAACGATATAATCAAGCCCGGTAGGGATATTGATGAAAACTATAAATCATTTAACAATACACTTACTGACATACTTAATCAATACATACCAAAAACAAAATTAAAGCTAAAAACAAACTATAAAAAACATTGGTTAACTAAAGGCATCAAAATTTCTTGTAAAAATAAAAGGCTTGAAAAAATACTCTCTATTAAAATAAATAACCTTTTAATTAAACAACATTACAAAATATATGGAAAAACTTTAAAACAAATTGTATAAAAAGCTAAAAAACTACAGTATATAATACATTAATGAAATCTAATAATAAAGTAAAGACTATGTGGAAAATTATAAACGAACGAACGAATAAAAAAGGTTAAAAAAAAACATAACGCTACACGTAAATGACAATGCTATCTCGGACCCGAAGCAAACAGCAAATATATTTAATAACTTCTTTGCGTCTATCGGAGAAGGATATGCGCAAACCCCCGGCAAAGAACCGCGAAACATCTCTGTGGTCCACCGCACTGAAAATAGCATGTTCCTAAGTACAGTAGATCCCAGTGAAATAAATTTAATATTGAAAAGCCTTAAAACCAAAAACAGTTATGGAATAGACGAAATACCACCAACCCTAGTCAAACAGTGTGCAGGTGAGCTAACCCTTCCATTCTACTTGCTAGTCAATCAGTATTTTGAGGAAGGAAGAACTACCTAAAAAAAGCCATTATAAAGCCAATTCACAAAAAAGATTCAAAAACCGACCCCTCTAATTACCGCCCTATTGCTCTTTTACCTACAGCCTCGAAAGTATTCGAGAAAGCGATGTGTAGTCGCGTCTATTCGTTTTGCGAAAAATATAAAAATTTTCATGAATCCCAGAATGGTTTCCGAAAAAACCACTCGACAGTTCTAGCAGTATATAATTTTATCCAGGAAGCCATAAATATAATTGATAAGAAAAAATATGCCGTAGGTATACTATTAGACATGACAAAAGCCTACGATAAAGTGCAATTCGACATTCTACTTAACAAGCTACAAGGAATAGGGATCCGCGGAAAATCTTATGAATGGTTCAAATCATATTTGGAAAATAGAGAACACCAAGTCGAAGTAGAATACTACAACGAACATGAAAAACAAATCCAATACATTCGGTCAGATACCAAGCAAATTAACGCCTCAATCCCCCAAGGGAGTGTTATTGGATGCCTCTTATTTACCATCTATATAAATGACCTCCCTACAATAATAAATGAATCATGTGTTCTGTTTGCCGACGATATCTCAGTACTAACTTCTTGCCACGACAATACCAACTTAACCGAAATAAATACAAGCATACTTAATAAAATAATAACTTGGATGACAGAACACAACCTTGAATTAAACTTCAATAAAACTAAAATCATGTCCTTCCATCCACGTCAGAAAACCCCTTTAGACTTAACATTGATTTACAACAACGCAAAAATTGAAACAGTAAAAGAATTCAACCTACTCGGCTTATCCATAGATACACATTTAAATTGGAAATCTCATATTAAAAAAAATCTGATCAAAGGTATCAAAATTTTCCTATGCCCTCCGTGAAATAATAAAATCCACAAATCTCTCCACTGCTCTGGTTACGTATTATGCCTATGCATACGCATGGTTAAACTACGGCGTAATATTATGGGGAAATAGTACAGACGCATCAACACTATTCATACTACAAAAACGACTGATTAGAATACTAGTTAACATAGATAACACAGACAGCTGTAAACCCCATTTCCAAGAACATAAACTTCTAACCCTACCTTGCATATATACTCGTATCTTGGAAATGTGCAAATTTGTTAGAAATAATCAAAAACTCTTTACTACACGCGAAAACATACAGACTCGCTACACACTACGACACAAAAACAGACTAAACCAACCAGGTTCAAAGCTAAAAATTCACTCCACAAGCACTTTAGTAATGTCAGTTAAAATATATAATAAACTACCTGATGAAATTAAAAATGAACAAAAATTTAACATCTTTTTAAATTAAAACAATTCCTAATCTGTAAATGTTATTATAATGTACATGAATATTTAAATGATAAATTTAATAAATAAACAATAATAATTTATTTATAATTACCAATGATAATAATAATATATGTATAATATAATTAAATAAATATTAATGTTTAAATCCAATATATGAGTGGTAAAAATCATATGTACCTACACAATTAGTTATCAGCCTACCTACCTACACAAAACGAAAGAGTAGATTAATATTAAAATTGTTAACAAATAGCTATAATAGCCCTCCTCCTAATTTTTTATGTTGTTATGCCCGACAGGGCCCACAATGCTCCAAAACTAATGTATGTCTTTATGTACCTACCACCTAAGCTCACATTGTGGAATGCAATAAACGTATTGAGTATTGAGTACCTTAAGGAAGTGGCTGGGACAGATTGGATGCGGAGGACAGGGTGTTGTGGCGCAGCCTGCGAGACCTATGTCCAACATAGGACTGCGATAGGCTAGGTTGATTGATTGATCCGTTGCCTAAGATCAAATTATGGACCCATGTGAAAGGGTATTCAATACATTGGGAGTGCGTCGGTTTGCAGGTAGGCTGTGAGCAACAGTTTCTATATACATATATGAACGAGAGAATTCTTAGATTCTTATGATAACGTGAATATTCTACTAATTCTCTTTTTTCGGAACCTTATATACTCATTCTGTTGTAAAAAAACGGCCAAGTCAGATATTTGTGAACACTCTTATCAACGTGAATGTTTTTTTTTTTTTTTTTGGGTGGGAAGTTATCAAATAACTTCTCCCGCTCTGGGCGGAGCGGGAGGGCGTGCTCTTACTGACTAAAACCCACAGTGTTCCTTCGGTTGCCTGTACGTTGCCACAGTAACGTGAATGATGACTCAATGTAATTAAAATAGTTCCTCAACTTTCCACCCACAGGTTTTTAATTACACAGAGCACCAACTTATATCCACAAAGATGAACTGTAATAAAGTTAACTTTGTAAGTTTACGTGCACAGCCGAGATGCCCTATATTTCCTACTCCCAAAGGAATCAGTGTCTAAGTTCGTATACGAATGCACATACGTTTTAACGGCACGTGCGACATTATTACCGGAATCCTTACGGAATATGAATCAGAGGTAATATATCTAGGGTGGAGCAGAGCCTTAACGGAATGGTTGCCGAGAAACCGTAGAAGGAGCGTTGGCAGACTAATAGCTAGGTGGGTGGATGACCTACAGTCGATCACGTGGAAGACCTAGATGAGATTCGCACAGACCAGGGAAGCATGGCACAAAAGGGAGGAGGAGTATACTTAGCATTTGATGGAACAAGACTGCCAATGACAATGATGGTTATAAACTTCTTGCAACGTTGATTGATTACTTTCCATAAAACTTATGGTATTATCATATATTACTTTGGTATACCTAACACTTGATAAGCTGTTGTTTCTATACGTACTTTAAATTGTATACCTCAAGATCCAGCAACTAACAAATATTTTCTACGAAGTTAAAATCTGAGACAAAAGAATTGTTACCATTATTGTTATTAAAATGATCAGCCTCAAGTCTGAAAATCTACACTGATTTTTCAGAAAAAACAACACTTGATGCACTACGTTTTCCTACGTAAATCAACATCAAAAATGAAGATTCTAAAAATTCGAACGGCCTTGGTTTACATTATGAAAATTCTAAATATAACTTTTCAAAACAATAGTTTTCTTTCAACAGCTAAAAATGCACTAGCACCAAGCAACAGACGTCTTTTAACATTCCGATCACCGCACCGTATCTATTCGAAATTTTCATAAAAAACACAGAATATTTATTACTTTTAAAATGAGATGTTAAATTTTAATGTTCAAGAGAAATATTAAACTGTTCACAAAAGAAAAGTTGGCTTTTCACTGGCTATAAAGTAGTTAGAACTTGAACAATGGCCCGGAAATCCTCAGATTATCTGAAGTAGACAGTCAGATATTTTAATTCCTGGTTTTTTTTTTGCTAGATAATTCCGATACGAATTGTTTTCCTAGCATCGTTAGGCGGTTCAGTTCACATCTAAAAGTTGTTGTTACGTAAAAGTCTTTCGGTTTTAATATTAGAAGTTTTTCAAGTGTATGTTGTATTCATTAGATAGTACTTATTATTACATTGCCGGATATTTTTTTTATATCATGACATCAGTTGTGGCCTCCAGATCTCATCCCCATCGCCATATGCGAAGTACGCATCACACTAACGATAACGTCACGCAAATCCTGCATCGCGCGAGCAGGTTTACCGCGCAACATATATACAACGTCCCGACAACGATAGTTTAGAGATAGATAGAACTAAATGCATAAGATTTGCTTTGCCGAATGTTAAAAGTAGTGTTTGTGAAATAGTATTGAATAGGGAGAAACTAGAATTCGTCGATAAAACTGTTTTCTTGGGGATCACGCTCGACTCAAGGCTGCAATGGGGTCCTCATTTAACATCTCTTGCAGGACGGCTAAGTTCAGCAGCATATGCTGTGAGAAAAATCCGTCAATTTACTGATGTAAATACCGCGAGGCTAGTCTATTTCAGTTACTTTCATAGTATCATGTCTTACGGTATTTTACTATGGGGACGGGCTGCAGATATCGAATCGATTTTTATTCTGCAGAAAAGAGCCATCAGAGCAATATATGACCTCCGCAGACGCGATTCCCTAAGGGAACTATTTAAAGATATTAACATTATGACGGTACCTTGTCAATATATCTATGAGAACATCATGTACGTAAGGAAAAATCTAAGTATTTTCAGTAAAATAGGTGATAGACACAATTATGGGACTAGAAATAGGGACCAATTAGTTCAACCGGGTTTCAGACTGGCTAAAGTAGACTCATCTTTCATGGGGTGCTGTGTAAAATGTTACAATAAAATACCTCCCCACATACTCCAATTGAACGAAACGAAATTTAAATCTTGCATAAAACGCACACTATGCTGCCAAGCATATTATAAGTTGGGGGATTACATCGCTGACAAAAATGCTTGGCTCAACGCTGGTCCAGCTCCACAAGGGCGCATAAACTAATTGATTAGCATTGGAAAATATTGTTGGAGCTGCTGAAGATTGAAAAACTATACCTATTTACATTGTATAAATTCAATCTCTTAGTATTATATAATTGCATTGCACATATGTGAGCACTGTTTACCTACTTTAAATATACCATTTACTGAGTACGTCTTTCATTGACTTGAATGTACCCTGGCGGCTGAGAGTATGTCATGCTCACTCAAATGTCTCGCTGGTGGTGGCGTGTGTGTTGGATCATTAAGTTCCCTTCAAAATGGTTGAGCTAAATGATGCTGATCCATGCGTCATGTTCGTGAACGGGCGCCGTCAGTGGGGACTGGTCATCTCTTAGCTGCCATGGCTTATTTTAATTATTTTTGTTTTTATATTTTTATTATGGTCGCTTTTAACGTGCACGATTTACTACATTGTTCTCACATGTATAATTTCAACATGAATGATGTAACCAATGTTTTGTAACAATATTCTAATTTAAAAGAGTGTCCATGGAGTTTCTTGCCCGTTCTTCTCCATAGGAACCTACTACGCTTTGGAATGGGCAACTAGCTTCATCTTTCTGACTGACCGACCCCTTGACAATTCAAAAGTACCTGTAATTGGTTTATTTGGAATAAATGATTTGAGTTTGAGTCGGGTAGTAGCCCACCAGACACAACATCGCGGAACATTTGGTCGGAGGTTCCTCCCTTTTCTATGGAGGATGATTGAACTTTACATCCTATTCCTCATAGCTCTATACATCTATGTCAGGTCTAAATATTTTTTTCTATTCTTAGTACAAATTAGCATTTATCTCATAGTCTTTTGTCATTATCTTATTTAATTACTTATTCGAAAAGGTTGCATGTTAAAACCATGTAGGTTAAGAATATCTACAGTACTATAGAAAGTACTATAGAAAGTAAAAAAATCTAAATAATATTATACAAGATAATTTACACTACGCAAAACATAATTTAAATTAATAGCCCTAAGACAGCTTGCACACGCCAATATACCAACCAAAACCATCGATAACTATACTCAAGCAGAAATAAAAATAACTAAACGTAAACAATATCTAAAATAGAAAAAAAAAGCCTCCAGGCATAAAGGGCGTGCCCGCTTACATATATAGCTGTAACTAGAAGTTATAATTGATAAACTAGGACCATCGAGGTAAAATGAATAACTGTCGAGGTCGCTAGCCAACCAAATATTGCAATACAACTCATAAAAAACATTGTAATGAGTATATTATGTCAAAAATTAATTAAAACAAAATTAAAATAAATTGACATATACAGTAAAATTATAAACAATTATATAAACTCATTTAACCTGTCAGTAGGTAAGCTATATGTGGAGAAAGTTGTATACGTATATAATTGTATGGAACTTTGACAGAAAATAGAGATTTCCACCTCAGACCAAATAAAAAACCAAAATAGAGCGCTGTCAACAGTGTCAACTTTGTGTGGTGTAGTTTGATTGTAGTATCAGTGTAAAAGGTTGTAAATGTGTGCGTGTGAGCATGTATTACAAAGCAGCGGTGTAGTTTTGGCATGCTACACTGTATTGTTCACAGCGCTCTGCCTTGGTTTTTATTTGGTCTGAAACAACATGTATTTTTGTGATGTTTCGCCAGTGCAAACGCACAGTAACGTAAATATTAGAAATCAATACAATCACATGGTGAATCTGTCACAAAAGCTAATGTGCAAATCAATTCGCAATTTAACAATGCTGCATCGATGAATGCTCCGACAGCGATAACATTTGCTTATTACCTTCGTATCGTCTATGTACAGAACATTATAATTGACTATTAGAAGAGCAATGAGAGATTGTAAAGGTAGATATTAAGGTAATAATTCGTATGACGAAGCTTTGATGGAAAACAGGATTCTCTGTTATAATTTTTTTAATGAGTGTTTTCGATTTTCCGTGGACTTTTGCGTTAAAGTCTAGTAATTTATTATCTTACTGTGGTATATGTGACTAAATTATGTAAGCATAAACTGCCCGTAGAGTAAACCTATCTCAACTTACAAGCTGAGGTAACCAACGGAAAAAAACCAACTTAGAAAAAAATAAATAAGCCTAAAGTAAAATATAATATGCAAAAAGTTTTAATATAAACCAGAACGTGTTCAAATGTATATATAAATTATAATTATTTTCGCCATCATTGTGCTGGCAATGAAAGTTTCATCCAGTACTTAAATAAACACTAGAATGTAATAAAACTATCTTGAGAACAGTAAAATTAATCTACAAAGTAAATAAAACTGGTGTATTGAGAATATCAGGATTAAAAAAAAATTAAAGTAACGCAAAAAGGAAATCGAAATAAAACGAATGCCGTAATAATAATACGAGCTTATTATTGTCCCACTGCAAGGCCAAGGCCTCTTCTTACACAAAGAAGGCATGAATATTTCACACCAATCAAAATATGAGGACATATTTTTGTAAATGCAACTGTGAACTGACGTCATTTTGTTACCAAAATATTTTAGCGTTAGTGAAATCAGGAGTGCTAAAATAGAGCAGAGGTTAGTAAATAAAAACATACTTAACCATGAAATTGCTGTCTCCCTAAACCATGCAAAAACCATGCCTAAACCCCATGTCTATGTTTGCTACAAAAATGTTCCAGCTATTTCACGTCAGTGTGTATCCAATCAATGGCTCTTACTGACCCACTAAGCTAAATAAAATATTGCTGTCCTTTATTAATACAAATGCCAAAAAAGGGACGGAATATAGAGTTTCAAGTAACAATTTTTTTGTTTATAAAGTGCTATAAAAATCAGCAGGTGTGTGCTAATTTGATAGCTATAAGAGAAATAAAAGAAAGAAAGAAAATAAAATTATTTGACCCTTTAAATTATTTTCGTCTCTTTCTAATCAAATTTGATTTAAAGAGACAGCAATATTTGAGTCCTGTTGTTATTATAACCCTCGGGCATAATGTTGACAGGAGCTTGCCAGTCCACAACTTGTACCGCTTACCCTTGCCCAATCAAATTAGGATTGTTTTTGGATCAATATTTGGATAAATTGTGTTATAGCCTTGAACCGTTTGTTTTTGGGGCGATGACTGCCTGTATTTTGAATAAATAATGTGATTATTTGAGGTATATTACGATTTGAATGAATCTAACAATGGTTTCAACTTTTAAACGCATTCTTCGGAAATTAATGACACAGTGAAACGAATTGATTATTGACATTTCTTTACGATGTTTAAGTTCGAGTCTATTTTAAAGGGGGGTTGTGGAAATAATCAATCAGTAGAATAGAATTCTATGAGCTTGAAATGAAATCATAATTTGGTACACCTCAAACATCGCCACAAACGGCGTAGTTTTTATCATCATAGAAAAACATAATAAAGTGAGGAAACAGTCCAGTTTTATTGATTTCTAGTGAACTTGTTATTTAATCATAAATAATGTTATATTTTGCAATTACCTTTGTAGGAAGGTCATTTCCCATAGCTACTACAATAGCTCTTTCATTCAGTATTTTCAACCCTTTTTTTTTTTTTTTTTTTGGGTGGGAAATCATCAAATGACGTCTCCCGCTCTGGGTGGAGCGGGAGGGCGTGTCAGACTCTTACTGACTAAAACCCACCCGTGTTCCTTCTGTTGCCTGTGCAATGCCAGGGGGCCACGGTATCCCTTTCGGACTAATCCCGCAACCCCGGCAGGCAATGGTCTCATCGGACCCCTTCACTTGCTGGCATCTCTTTGAGGCGCGCGTGGAACACAACGCGCCGTCGACCCGGGCCTGGTCCTTACCGGACGGCGAGCTACCCATTGCTCACCGTCCGCAAGCCCGCGCCTACGGTGGCCGGGAATCGGCAATCGATTCCCGACGCCCAGGGCGTCTCCTCCTGCGGCGGCTAGGGGCGTGAGGGCGCGAAATTTGCCTCTCCCTCACGCGTTCCGCCTCCTCCTTTGCGAGCATTACTGCTTCGCAGAAGGAGGTGACGGCCTCCCATGCCCTCTCGCTCCGTACCATGGCCTGGACCAGGGCCGGACGCGAGAGATCCCCGCCACCGATCGCCTCCACGAGGACACGGCGGTGCTCTGCCCAAGCCGGGCATACCTCCACCGTATGCTCCACCGTGTCCTCCGGGCGATCCACGCAGTGATGACACCCGGGCGTTTCCTCCCGCCTTATCCGAAACAGGTACCTCCCGAAACAGCCGTGTCCGGTGAGGACCTGCGTCAGGCGGAAGGTGAGGACGCCGTGGCGCCTCTCCAGCCACTCCTCAAAGAGGGGACTTATCGCCGCAATAGTGGCGTGCCCAAGTATTTTCACCCCTGAATTGTAAGTGTCCCCTCGCGGTCCAATTTCCATAATTATTTGCTTGGGATTATTTAAACACCCTGTATTATTCCAGCTTTGTACGAACACCTCTTCCTGTTGACACAAGAACGCTTTTTAAATTTGATTTATTTCTTTTTCAGGAAAGAAATCATGGAGCAAAGCTCGCGCCTGTATAGATCGAAAAAACATAAAATTAAGTGGAAGTGTATGAAATAGAAAAAAAATTGAACCAAAATTAAGTTTGGTGTTTACTGTATTCGTAAAAAAAATTAAGATGATCAAGTGATTAGTGATGACATGTGAATAATTCGGCTGCTGTGATGGGGTGTGGACAGAGTAAAATTAATCTCTACCCGAGGCGGAACAAAAATGGCGGGAAAGGAAACAGTGAAAAAAAGTCAGGTGAGCAAACAGAATTTGAAGAAAAAGTATTTTTCTAAGGATTAACCAGTGTTTTTTCTTCGATCTTTGGATATATCTGAATAATTTGTAATGTTTTTTGAATAACGAATAATAGATTTCGAATTAATTTCTCTTCTTTCTTAACAACTTTACAGCTTGTAAAAAAAACCCTGTTCGATCCGAAAGGGGGCGCATAGGTACCGTTAATACATAAAAGTGTTCCCAAAAATCAATAAAAAAATTAAAAAAGCGAAATAAAAAGTTATTGCAATTTAAAATTCACATTTTAACACCAAAATTACCCCAATTCCATTATAAATTTGCAAATTTTCTACACAGGTCATATGTTATGACTTATGTACAAAATATATAATAAATATATCATAATATAATTACTTACCAGTGCCCCATTAAAAAGAATTGTGGCGTTTATTTATCCTTTTTCTCGAAAATTACCACATAAAGAAAGAAAGAAAGTATAATATTTATTTGGCCACAGTTCGTGAAACACAATAACAAAATAAAAGGGTAAAATAATCATAAAGCAATAATAGTGTGTGCCTCACGGCTGCGCCAAAAAGGTTCATTTCAGCATTAATGCCCGATAAATGCTGTCTGACGCTGGTTTTCTAATGAACCCCTATGGACAAGTGACGGGGACATAATACTTTTAGTATGATTCTTAACAACAGTATGATTCCTCACTTTTTGTTACACGCTGTGATAAAGGAAGCATTATGATTTGCGGGAAGAAACGTTTATGACCGTTTTAAGCTTAGAAAAACTCATTTATTACATGTAAAAAGCGACCAATCTCCATGAAAATTCGACTTATAAAAACGGTGATACAGAGCCAATCTCCTTTGGGAGCTGACATCCCTACATAGACGCATTTTAAGGAAAATTTACCTTCCAAAACCGTAGCTTGAAGTTTTATTCTATATATTTGATAAGGCGAAGTATGCGGGGAGGGAACGCTAAAGGCATCCGTCGACGTGCTCTAAATATTCATGAGTTGAAAGAGCTCTAACCCCGTGGCCACAAGCTATACGCTCAAGCGACACGCATTTTGCGACAGCGACTGCGGAGAAAACAGCATGCCACGAAACACCGCGACGCGACTTGCGGTCTTCGGATCGACTGACGGAACCCAAACCGGTGACAAGCGCGCGTGTCGCAGGACGCCAGTCGCGTCGCATGACGCCAATCGGATCGCGAACGTGAACAGGGCCTTAAGTCATGCCCTGAGACGTGGTGGAAGCGGGTGCGGTGAGGATTTTTGAGTGTGGTGTGACTTTCAGCATTAGTTTGGGGATTTGAAGCTGTGGCATGAATGTATTTATTGGTTTTTTATACGTTAAAGGGATTGTCGAAGAGTGTCGCAGTTTGTTTGCTAAATTTACGTTAGTATCTAAGGTTAGTATTTTGAATTATCCGAGGGTAATGCATTGTATTCCATATGCTAGAATCTTTCAAGTAGTCCATGAAACTCCAAAGGTGAGTAAAGACTGCCTTATTATATTTTATATGGCCTGGATGAACCTCTCAACTTTTTGTACTTCCTCGGAAATTTTAATTTAATTTTCCAACTTTTCCATCTAAATCATGACAAAATAATAAATGAAAATTCCAAAACTTCCTGCGATAAGTAAATTATTTGAAATGGACATACATTTTCCACTTCGCGTGTTTAGCCCTCATTCATCATGAAGAACTTGATTGGTACCAACAAGTGGTTAATGAATGCTATTTATTTTATTTATAAAGAGGTTCTTTTCCTTAATGTGACTTGTTTGTTGAAATATTTTGGGAATGTAAACTGATAACCTAATAAAGTAATAGAGTTTTTTCTATACGGGTATTAAAAGTTAGTTTTTTGTTGCTAAATATAGTACTTACGTTGGTTAACATATTAAATAGCGCAACATAAAAAATATTCTGGAGTTTCTTAGCCATTCTTCTCCATACTTTCGAAAGGGGAGAATCATTTAAATTTTCCTGTATATTTTGACATTCAAAAGTGCCTTTTATGCATGGAACAAATGGCCTAATGCACATGCCAGTTTATGCGGACTGTTCTGAGGAAAAGATGCATTGCACAATCCACGCTTCTACTTCTTCATTACTTTCACTGCTTTATTTGTGTGTCCAAATAAACGTTATTCTTTCTTAAATTACCGATACAAAACCATAACATTAACTATTAAAGAAGCTATTATTTCCATTCTATTGCACTTTTAAAGGTCAGCATTCACCTAGGAGGAGCTTGCCTTTACAAGTAGTGAAATTTCTTGTCAAACAAAGCCAACTGAACTCGCTCACCTTGTGGCCTCTTTCAAAGAAATGTCTAAAACTTGGCCGGAATAAGGGAAGCCATTGTTTCACGCAATAATTAATTAAGAGCCCTAATTATGTGGGAGTTAGGCACAATGAAATGTAATTGGATAATGCTTTATGAAACTCCCTCGTTTACGTTTTTTTTATTCCGTTCTTGTCTCGGGACTTTAAATGGATAAGCAATTGTTTTCCCTGTCTGTTTCAAAGGTTGCCATAATTGCTTTGATTAAAGGAAACCCGTGACTAACATGATAATTTGGTAACACACAATGTATATTTGCTTGTGGGTGGACGTCACTCCTAATCGTAACTATATAACCAACTAATATTACCAAAAAATGCGAAAATGAGTTTGTATGTTTGTTTGATTATTACGCTTTCACGCTGAAACGGCTGAACGGATTTGTATGAAATTTAGCACATGTGTAGACCATGACCTGGAGAAGGACATAGGCTACTTTTCATCCTGGATCGCAGTCGGAGTAAATGCGAAAGTCAGTTTGTTTGTTACGCTTTCACGTCTTAACGGCTGAACAGATTTCGATGAAATTTGGCACACAGGTATGCCATGGGTTAGGACATAAAATACTTTTCATCCAGGTAGTTTGTTCCCTTGGCATAGTTTTCGAACTTCACGCGGACGGAATCCTAGGCAAAAGCTAATACGATATTAAATTAAACTTCTTGTATTTAATTTTACTAAGGATGAATCCAGTTTACAAACAAAATTTTTATCAAATAGGGTCGACAAATTAGCAATATATAACCGGCATTTGATGGTTTCATAATATTCCTTTGAAATTATATAATTGCCAGTGTTTTTTTTCATCTAAGGTGGTCCCTACATGATATAAGGTCAATGCACTTTTAAGAAATTTCCTTTATTGAACTGCCAAAATCTTGATTCCTACAAAAAATTATTATTTTGTTAGCGATCAACTTTATGGGTGTAATCGCAAATTCTCTGTGCAGATTTCACCAAACTAAACGCGATGACGCTTAAGAGGGAACAGGGCCCGCGATTCTCCATACAAACGTACTTCCCGTTTTTTTTTCTTGAATAATGACTCTAGAGCTGTCATTTTTTTTGTATAAAATCAGGGTCTCTATGGGCATGTCCCTGTCATTTCCTTTTTTTCAGCAATTAATAAGTAAGGAAACTATGACCCTCCAAAAGTTACAAAAATGCCCTATTTTTACCGCCGTGATTAGAGGACTACCAGACTAATTTGGAAAAGTTTTTAGCATAAAAGTAAATAATAGGAACCTAGACATACACTTTCTTAAAATTTTAATATAAATTATTAAATCGGCTTAGTTTTTGAGGAGAAAAAAGGAGAATGCCAAACGTCGTTTTTGTCAAAAAAATTGTGATATAATCGGTCTAAGCTGCAGTTGTACCTATCGCACTTTACGGGGTTTAACTCGGTTTTTCGGGCGCAGCGCGACGGCAATACATAGTTTCTTCAAATACCTATTTTTCAAATTCCTCGCAGCCCCTGTTCCCTCTTAAGTGCCGCGTTCGAGAGCTGTCAGTGTCAATATTCCATAACAATTCTGAAACTGACAGCTTTTGAACGCGGTTTAGATGGTAAATGCGATCAGTTTCAGTGGCGAAATTCGCCCTTGTAAGATAAACCTATTAGCAACTTTTTCTTAGCTACTCTAAAACTCTGTAGCTCATATACGACAAAAAAAAGAAATGTTATTCAAATTGAGGTGCCAAGCATGATGATAAATCGGTTAGCAGTTGGGCAATCCTTCCCTGATATACTGTATACGACAAGCGGATAGGGGTGGAACATATGTTACAGCACTTATAATGTATTCAGTTACCGTGTTTTGTGGCTTGTTATTCTCACCAATTTGGATATGTAGCTGCTTGAGTTTTCACAATAATTCTGATAATAGATTATATATATACCTATAGATTTTCGTTAGTTACTTTGTTTTAAGTATGTATAGCCGACCTTGTAAAGGCCTCACCACTTTTGACAAAAACTGCTTTTATAGATAGCGTTTGCTTATTTTTTAAGTATGTATGATCTGCTAACCTACATCGGCTAGCACCCTAATAGCGTGGGTACCTACTTCGTTTTCAATTCATTACGCATATAAAGGAGAAACAGAATATATCAAACGAGACATAAAACTTGTGGGCAAAAATCTGTTCCAAACAACCCTAATTGCGTAACACATATTCATTCACAATCCGAGGGTTTCAAAGGAAATTAGTAATCCATTGCTTCATAGGTTTCAAAAAATCATCTGCTCAATAACGTACCAAAATAACGCAATCAACGTGGCTGAAATGTCAAAATAAAAGGCATTGCGATCGAGTATCGATTGTTGTTGTGTGTTAATAAGGAAATGAGGTAATTGTCTACAATTACCTCACTAGTTTTGGGTCTATCTGAGGTCCTAGACTAGACACAGTATAATATGGACAGTACAGAAACTACTTAATAGGCAAACGTTCGAAACGGACCCGAAGCGATTGTCGCGGTGCTGTCAGTTGCGAGTACCGTGTCGAGACGAGAGATCGCCGCGAACTTTTTAAAAATGGAGTGTAGGTAATTACCTATTTCAACAAATAGGCCTAGTTTCCATATTTATATTGTGCCCTAGACACAGTGGCAATCGCTCGCTCGCTTTAAATGTATTTTTCTACAACGACTTTCAACAAGATTTATTTATTTATTTAATACTTCAAGCACAGAAATGTACAGAGGCGGACTTCAAGATTGTCATTAACTTTTGTCAGTTTAGCTTATGTCAGTCCTATTGATTTTTGACATTTCCGTCAACGTTATCACGGATTGAATGTAATTTTAATAAACCAATTCCATTAAAAATCCAGTTTTTCTAGTTACTAGATAATATACGATAGTATAAGGAGCAGCGGTGGCCCAGTGTTGGCGGCCCCGACTTACGAACAGTAAGTCGTGGGTTCGAACCCAGACAGGCGCATTACTTTGTGTAATTTATTTCATCACCACTGCTCTTAAAACGGTGAAGGAAAACATCGTGAGGAAACCGGCATGTCCTAGAACCAAAAATTCGAAGACATGTGACATCTACCAATCCGCACTGGGCACGCGTGGTGGATTATAGCCCACTCCCTCTCATTCAGAGGAGGCCGTGTTCCTGCAGTGGGAACGTTATAGGCTGATGATGATTATGAGATAATATAGACCCTGCTTTAAAAAGAATGTCCTACTTTTACACAATAAGTAAACCCAATTATTTTTTTCTTTTATTTAAACAAAACTTTGATGGCAATTAAAAAGTTTCGAAACATCTTTCAATTTGTTTCTTATTTTATAAGTGGCAATTAATTTCAGTCATAGGTACTTTAGGCCATGATTGCGCTCGGTTTTCCTCAAAGTAAATGATCCTTTGAACTTCTTCCGTCTTAGGTGCGTTCCTTCTTAACTTTACAATTGTCAGTAGGTCATGGATTTGATTGTAACTGAAATAGCTAACAAAATAAAATCAATCTACCACCCTTTTCCCAACTACGTTGGGGTCGGCCTCCAGTCTAACCGGATGTAGAGTACCAGTATTTTACATGGAGAAAATGTATTTATTTTATTTATTTAAATCGAACAAAAATGATTCATATTGTTGTTAGTAACACTTATAAAATACGTTAGTAATGACCCATTAAAATAAAAATATAAATAAAATTGAATTTATAAAATATACGAAATTAAATTAAACTAAATAAAATGAAAACAAACAAAATTAAATTATATTTAAACAAAATTAAATGAAATAAAATAAAATTGTATAAAATTAAGTCAAATTAAATTATCAAAGTAAATCAAAATAAAACAATACAAAATAAAATGAATTTAAAAATCGATACTCATAACTAAGTCCGCTTCCCGCAGCACCAGATCTGCAGCTGTGCATACGGGTCCAGTGCTCCAGGAATGGGCAATCAGGCTTGTCCGCTATCACCTTTAAAATGCTGTTGGTGCTCCCCCGCATCCTTTTCATCAGGGATGCTGTCCTCTTTTCGCATAATAGCTTGAAAGCTATCCGTCTCTGCTTCGGCAAACATGCCCGATGCGCTACAGAACCGCGGGAGCCCCAACAACATCCTAAAAGCGTTGTTATACTGAACGCGAAAATGCCTATCTAACCCAGTTACTGGGTAACACGATACCCCTTGGTAAGACTGGTTGTCAGACTTTTGGGCTTCTGACTACCTGTGACGACTGTCAAAGATCTACGAATGACAGCCGGGACCAACGGCTTAACGTGCTTTCCGAGGCACGGAGGGTTCTTGATATGTAATGGATAGTCACCCATCCACGAACCGACCGCGGCAAGCGCAACTTAACCTTCGATCCACCCGTGCGGCTATTATTATTTTACCACGAGCCCTACGAGCCGATTGAAACTTATGTAGCTAACTAGCTGCGCCTCGTGGTTTCACCCGCATAAGTCTCGATCCCGGGGGAATATCGGGATAAAAAGTATCCTATGTCCTAATCCAGGTCATGGTCTACCCATGTGCCAAATGTCATCCAAATCTGTTCAGCCGTTTTAGAGTGAAAGCGTAACAAACAAACAGACAAACTCACTTTCGCATTTATAATATTAGTTAGGATTTAGTGTGTAATAATTATGAGTAGTCAATCATCTAAACTGATACAATAGTATTCGATACATTACTTGTTATGTTATGGGGTTTGGTTTCCGCACTCAGTCCGTCAGGTGGACCATTGTGCGTGGGCCATAGCGGCCGTTTGGGGGGTTATTCCAACCAGCCCACCTCCCTCCAGAAGTTGATTAGGTCTCCTGGTTTGCTTAGAACATCTGTGTATGATCTGGGTGACCCGAGGGTGTTTATTCTGATCTGGGTGACGCCCGTGCATTCAAAGAGCACGTGCGCAACGGTCTCCTCAGCCTCCATGCACGCCCTGCACAGAGGACTGTCCGTTATGCCTATTGTGTGGAAGTGTTTGTTTAGCGAGCAGTGTCCCGTGATGGTCCCTGTCACCAGGCGCAGGCAGTTCCTGTCCAGGCGTAAAAGACGCCTGGTCAGCTTGCTATCCAAGGATGGCATAGCTTCCTTTGACTGCCGGCAGCCCGGTGTCGAGGACCACCATTGTTCTGCTTGTGTGTGGGTGATTTCCTGTAACCACCTACGTATTTGGTTGAAGGGGATGGGTATGGCAGGCTCGGGTCCACAGAATGCCGTGCTGGATCCTCGTCTAGCAAGTTCGTCAGCTGCGTCATTACCTAGAGACCCGCTGTGTCCTTTTATCCATTGCAGTGTCACAGTGTTGCGGTTAAGGACCGTTATTTGTTCTAATGCCTTGTGACATTCTAGTGTTAGTTTTGAGGTAATGATTTTTTTCTGTAATGATTATGTTGAGTTCGTGTGAGAAGACTCCAACTCCGGTACCGGAGTCGGTCTTCGAGCCGTCGGTGTATACCCTCATTTCATTGGGGCCTGAGTAGTCACACTGTTCTTCTGTGAGTATTATTTTGTAGTGCCTTTGAAAATGGGTTGTTTTCGGGGCTTTGTCGCAGGGTGATGCCATCATTGGCTGTCGTTTGATCACATCCTCCTTTATGCGTGTGTGCTTAATTCTGGAGTCATTACTTAGGGTTCCCGATAAATGGAGCCTAAAGGCGGCCAGGGCCGCTTCCTCCCGCACGATTAGGTGTAGGGGCGGCAGCCCCAGCAGTGCCTGTAGGGCAGCGGTCGGTGTAGTTCTCATACAGCTAGTGATTGCGACACACGCAAACCGCTGCAGTTTCTCGAGATCTCTCTGGGCTGTGCTCAGGTCTGTTCTGGGCCACCAGACCAGTGAGCCGTATGTGATTGTTGGTCGTATGACTGTAGTGTATAGCCAGTAGGTGACTTTGGGACTAATCCCCCAATTCCTGCCAAGCAGTCGCTTGCATTGCCACAGGGATATGCTGGCTTTTGTGATAGTGTAGTTCGTGTGTTTTGCCCAATTCAGTTGTTTGTCCAAATAGATGCCCAGGTATTTGGTTTCAGTTGAGAGGCTTAGGGTTGTTCCAAAGAATCGTGGTAATTGTAGTGTCATCAGTTTCCTCTTTTTTGTGAAGAGAATCAGTTCGGTTTTCGTTGGGTTCACTGAGAGTTGGTGCTTGTTGCACCATTCCTCTACTATTTTCAGGGCTTGACGCATAAGGTTGCATAGGGTGTTTTCGTGGGTCCCGTTGATTATTATGGTTATGTCATCGGCGTAGCCTACGGTGAAATAACCTTTGCCATTGAGTGTTTTGATGAGGCTGTCTACCACTAAGTTCCACAGAAGCGGCGAGAGGACGCCCCCTTGCGGGCAGCCTTTCGCAACAATGGCTCTCGTGGTGTCATTTACTGTGACTTGTACAGCCCTTAGTTTGAGCATATTGGTGATCCAGCCACTCAGGGTCGGGTCTACGTTGTGTCTGTCGAGGGCCATATTTATGCTGTTGAACGTTGTTTTATCAAAGGCACCCTCGATGTCGATGAAGGCAGCCAGTGCTGAGCCTTTGTGGTCCACTGCACATTCGATCTTAGAGACCACGCTGTGCAGCGCTGATTCTGTTGACTTGCCTGTGGAGTACGCATGTTGTTGTTTATGAAGTGGTTTTACCCGGAGAGGTCCGTCTCGGATGTGCCTGTCACAGAGTCTCTCTAGGGTTTTTAGTAGAAAGGATGTGAGGCTTATGGGTCTGTAAGCTTTGGGTTGTGTATAATCAGTCTTGCCAGGTTTGGGTATGAATATGACTCTCACCTCGCGCCATGCAAGAGGTATGTGTCTGAGTGCTATACAGGTTCGGTAAATCTCCACCAGCCATGGTGTCAGACAATCTACCGCCCACTGCAGTAAGGCGGGGAAGATGCCATCCAGCCCTGCTGACTTGTAAGGCTGAAAGGTGTTAATAGCCCACCTTACTCGATCTTCTGTTACTATGTTGCGGGCGCTTGACCAGTCCTGATCCGTTGGGGCCCATTCTGGTTCCGCTTCCCACGTCCTGTCCTCTAGGACTCTACAACCTGGGAAGTGAGTTTCGAGAAGGACCTTACTGGTTTCATAGTCAGATGCTGTGTATGAGTTGTCGGGTTTCCTAAGCGCGCCTAGAGTTCGGTCCTGATCCGTTGATAGGATCTTCCTTACCCTTGCGGCTTCATTATTAGTCTCGATGGATTCGCAGAATTTACGCCATGCTGTCCTCCTGGCGTTTCTGATCTGCTTTTTGTATGTGTATTGCGTCTTTTTGTATATCTCCCAGTCGTCCGGAAGTCTGGTGTTTTTGGCTCTGTTGAATTGCTTACGCAGCGCATCTCTGAGTTTACTAAGTTCAGCATTCCACCAGGGGTTCCTCTCGTTCCTGTTTCGTGGTGCTCTCAGTTTGCAGCATGCGTGGTATGCTTCGGTTAGGTATTCTGAAAGTTTTGTCACGGTGTATTCTAGTTGTGTCTGGTCTTTTATGGTTACTTGTGTTAGGTGTCTAGTTAGTAGGGAGGCCAAGAGGCGTCTGTATCCGGGGACATTAGTGCGCCTCGGGTTTCGCTTCGGCTCGGGTTCCCTACATTTGGTCATCAGTGTAAAGCGGATCCTTCTGTGATCTGAGCAAGAAGGCTCGTCTGACACGTGCCAGTTTGTAATCAGGTTTGTCGCGTTTTCTGTAGCAAGTGTTAGGTCTATAATCGTCTGTCCTCGGACCGTGACCCAAGTGGGTTCCGAGCCGCGGTTAACGATGTTAAGGTTAGTAGAGAATAAATAGGTGGATAGTACCTCTCCCCTGGAGTTCGGTGCGTCGCTGCCCCAGAGCGGGTGGTGGGCGTTCGAGTCAGTGCAGATGATCAGGTCCAGATTGGTGCACTCGCAGTGTTGCACTAGGTCGGCCATCTGTTTTGGTGGACAGTCTGCGTCCTCGCCAGGCATGTACACCGAGGCCAGTACAACATCTGGGGCGCTACCTTCGGTCTGGAGCCTGACAGCTGTCAGGTCTCTGGAACAGAATTGGGTGAGTGGTGTGGTAGGGATTTCTTTGGGTATATAGACGCAGGTTCTTGGTTTGTCTAATGTGTGAGTGTTGAGGATTATCTTACCTCCGATGTTACCGAGGCCACATATTTTGTTATTTCTGATCCACGGCTCTTGGATCAGTGCGATGGTTCGGGGCTTTACCTCCAGTGCCCTGCGTAAACTAGCCGTGGCAGCCTGGCTATGTTGGAGGTTGGTTTGGATTATATTTAAGGCTGGTGGCGGCGGTGGAGTGGAGTTAGTCGGAGATTGATCCATTGGACAGTCTCTCCGTCTCCTCCACTCTGATTTGGGCGTCGTTTCCATCGCCCGGCGACGAGGTAAGTAGTAGCTCGTTCCAGCCAGGTGATGCAGGGGGCAACGTGTCGGTATCATCGGCCATTGCCGCTCGGGCCATGACCTCCTCAAGTTGTGCCATGTCCGTGTCTGTCGTCTGTGTCGTAGTCTGTGTCGTCGTCGGTACTGTCGTCTTCCCGTCTGTGCTGTCGGTCTGGGTGTCAGAGGGTCGGGTCGTGGGCCAGAAGCGTACGTATATCGACCCAAGCATGTACGATATCCGTCGCTCCCGTCCCAGGACCTTTTCAGCTTCCTCCGGTGGCAGCCCTAGGGTCAGATAAGTCCCACAGTGGTCGCCACCGACGGTAGTTGCCCTGTATAACGACCACCGCGATATGTCGTACCAAGTGTTCTGACGGATCAGAACACTCTGGAGCTTGGCCACGTCACCTCTGTAACGAGGGACGAAAAGCGAGGCTCGGACACGGGTGGGCACGTCGGTCTGTTTCATTACGGTAAGTCTCTAGTTAGTGTCTGGGAGTCTGATTTTGGGCACATTCTGGGTCAGCCAGGTCAGGGCATAGTCGTCTTCACACCACATCTGCACTGTACCTTCCGCCACCCGTGGGTAACCGCGGAAGGCCGGGAGTGGTGCCGACAAGTCTGTGTCCATCACTAGGTTCTCAAGGTCCGTCTTTATGTAGTCTGCCTCTACCTTGGTCAGCTCCCTGCCGGAGTGGGGAAAGCAGATCGCTACGGCCAGCCGCGCCGGAATATCCTGGGTGGCCCGCGCGTAGGTTCTCTGCCCCCCCTGAGCAGAGTGGACCCTCACACGTTTGGCGTCCCCCTGAATCGTACTTGGCGAAGCCGTGTCGTCAGGTCGATCCCTCTTCGCCGGCCCTGTACCGCTCGGTCCAGGCTGCGGCTCAGAGGTGCCTGGCAGGGTGGTCGTTGCCGGCAACGCCTTGTGTGAGGCTCCAGACCGCTTACCCCTAGCACGTCTAGGTCGAGGTCGGTCGTGGGTTGTCTTGGTGTCTTGGGGTCGGTTTGCTGGCCCGGCAGACTCCACAGCGTGCGGAGGCGCTTCGCGCTGGGTTGCCCCTTCGCGTACCTGCCCCCGCCCGCTTGGTTCCACGTCCGGCCGCTTTCCGCGCTGGGTTTCCCCTTCGCGTACTTGCGGCTGGGCGCGTGGCTCCGCGTCCGGTAACTTTGCGCGCTGGGTTGCCCCTGCGCGTACTCGTGACCGGTCGCGTACCATCTCTTCGGCGTCCGATCGCGCTTCGCGCTGGCCAGTGCCTTCGCGGGTAGTACGCTTTCGGTCGCCTACTTCCTTCTTCTCCCGGGCTGAGGCTTTTCCGCGCTTTATCAGCGGGCGTACTTCACCAACAACGACCGGGAGAGTGGTAGAGCTGCCCGGTTCAGTGTCCTTCCCCGTATCGGTCTGTCTGTGTTCATCTTGGTCGCTGTCTGGGTAAGTGGTGCTGCTCCGCACAATGCTCTGTTGCCAGAGGTTTGTGGGAGGCACATACTCTGTCCTGGGTATTGGCGCGTGTATCGCAGCCGGGGTTAGGTGCAGTGGCGCGTTAGTCGCAG
This sequence comes from Xanthia togata, assembly GCA_963853775.1. NCBI lineage: Eukaryota > Metazoa > Arthropoda > Insecta > Lepidoptera > Noctuidae > Xanthia > Xanthia togata. The sequence goes on along the minus strand of OY970793.1, from coordinate 25,427,253 downwards.
CCTGTGATGTGGGCGCGTTTGTCGCAGCCTGTGATGTGGGCGCTAAAGCAGCAGCCGGCCGCGCTGAGAAGTGCGGCATTAATGTGTCCATTATTGAGCAGTTTGACGCCCCCCCCATAATACGATGGGGGCTAACCGCCGGAGCGGTGTGGGATTCCCCGGCTTGGCCGGGACCCACCTGGGTAGTTACATTATCTTGCTGCTTCATGTTCATGGTAGTGGGGGTGGGCTTTTTTGGAATCGAGGTTACCCGTCCTCTGGGACCGACAGGGGTAAAGGAATGGGAGGGAAGGCATTTTGTGGATTGAGGGTGTGGTTTCCTGGGGGGGTCACCCTAGGCCTGGGAGTTGGCCTAGGGATTTTAGGATCGATGGGATCTGTATGGATAGGGAGGGATGGCTTAGTCAGGTTGTGGGTTCACGGGAAGGGGTGTATGGGTTACCCTAAGCTTGGGATTTGGCTTTCGGGAACTTCTCTTGTCCGGGATCCCCTAGGGGAGATGCTCCGAGTGCGGGACCGCTCACTAACGGCCCAAGGTTGCCGTCAGTGGTCGGTCCCGCAGCCGGAGTTGGGCTATCCGCAACCTGCCCACCCGCTCGGTTGCAGGAGAAGAAGTGCCTGGCAGTTCAGGTCGCCCCACCACGGATGTACGTATACATTCGCGTTGGAGCGACCCAGACCCCCCCAGACTTACATTACTTTTTAGAATGTAATGTAAAAGCTAAGACAGTTCAGATTTTTATTTATAAGTTTCATCATCAATAAGATTAAACCAACGCCTTGCGATTTTGACTACCTCGTTGGTCTAGTGGTCAGAAGCGCTAAGTACTCCTAAGCATGAGGTCCTGGGTTCAATTCCCAGGTCAGACAAAGAATAATTAGGTTTTCTATCACGAATTTCTCAGTAGCAGCCCGGAGTCTGGATTTATGCCCTGTTGATGGCAATAGACTCGCCCCCTGTTACATGGGACTGAAACATAGCTGGCGAAATGTGGGTGTAGGCACTAGGTATATGTAGGTACACCTCTGCCTAACCCTTCGAGGATTATAGTCATGATGTTATGTTACGTTAAAGAATTAATGCAGTCACTATTTACCCTATTCCGTAGATTTAGGTAGTCCACAGGCCACATTATAACTATACTGCCATCTTTCTTCCATACAATTAGCGCAACCACACTAATTATTCATAGAATTTTAGCCCAATTTAGTTCATCAGAGATTCTAGTGCTGCATGCACTATACACGACTACATGACTCGGTTCTCCAGCTTCCAATTAACATCAGATATTACGTGATATGGTCATATACCCAATCACAGAAGCAAATTCGGCGCTGAGGTTGTAAACTAATTATATTATGTAAATGGTATGATCAACAGTGTGTGGGACTGTTATAGTTAACTGGTTGCCTGGTTATGTAACAACGTTGGAAGCACGATTATCGGTAGCTCAAAATACTTAGTAGTTATTATAAATAATTAACGATATCCTGTCCCCATCGTATTAACATGAATTATGAGGTAACTTTCCAATCGATATTATTATGCGCACAGCCTAAGTGTTGAACTCTCTGTTAGTGTATGTATTCCCTTCCACATATAACCCGTTTATCTTCAAAGCAAGAGTGAACAGGCTTCTTCTGGGCACGCTCTTTCCATCATAGACCTCTTCCATCGCTTACCAGACAGAGCAGGCCCAATCAGCAATAAAAAAAAAGTATATTAGAACTGGTAGAACGAACTTTTATTTTTGACGCCTTTTTATTGAGTTGAGTGAAACACGTTTACGAAAATTATCTGTAAATCCAAAAATATGATGTACGTGATAAGCTATCAAAGTATAACAAGCCAGACCAATTAATTATTCATAGCCAAATAAACATATATTTATAAATTAAACCGCCATATTAATATTTTTGTGAACGACAATCTTTCTTGACGCGTGAATAATTAAGTTATATCGGAAATCGCTGTAATTAGTATTAATATTAGAACATAAATGAGAATTTGGTCACCTCATAATAATAATTCTCAAGCGGTTTATTGAATAAATTCATCACTGGACGAATTATTGGCCTGGACGAGGTAGCGGCTTTCAAGCTTGCGGTCCTGGGTTTGATCCTGCTTCGAACAGAATGAAATGAAATGAAATTAATGTATTATACACATAAACTTTCCGGATGAATGTTAGTCTAAATAATGGTGTAAACCGCATCTAAATCCGTTACCTAATTTAGAAGAACAACGCGGTCACGTCACAGACAGATACTATAAGCGAGTTTAATATTTTTATAGAAAAAATATTATACAAGCAGAAGATGAGGACAAGCAAAGAGGTTGGTACATACTCGGAAGTAACTTGTATGGTCCATTATGCTATACACATAAAAACTCTTAAGATGGTATACAGTTAACTATGGTTATGGGCAACCCCGCAATTGCTTTACTTTCATCTTTTGACAACAATGAGGGTTTTCATGAAAATTCACGCCACCAGTTGGCGCCACTTTGACAAGAGACTTCCATAACGGCAATGAATATAAAATATATGATGACGTTCGTCATTCAGTCACGACTAAAGAAAATATAATCGATTTGACACTTTTGACAGGAAACCCCTCATTCTCAGTAAATTACAACTTCACTAAGGCTTAAGCATTTTATGTAAATGTCACATAAACAAATATACCTTGTCGTTTTTTGACGTGCAAGTGACATTAAACCATAGAGTGATAAAGCAATAACGAGGTCCACCATAATTATCTGTAACTTCCTTCCATTTAACTTTCATAGTTAGTATTTTTTTTTTACATTATTAATACACTCCAATCTTAATCTGATGACAGAGGAATCGATTTTCAAAAGTTCAACAAATAACTGTGCCCAGGGGCCATCCAAATTTTAAACCATCCGTTAGTTTGTTTTGTTCAAATCATCGGCGAGCAAGATTGCTCAGTTGGGTTTTATGCAATTATAATGCATATTCATTTTGTTTTGTGTTTTGTTTTTTGTTTATTTACTTTCTTTCACCCGACTGACCCAGATTTAGGGTTATGCTTTTATAATTTAACTTTCATAGTTAGTATTTTTTTTTTACATTATTAATACACTCCAATCTTAATCTGATGACAGAGGAATCGATTTTCAAAAGTTCAACAAATAACTGTGCCCAGGGGCCATCCAAATTTTAAACCATCCGTTAGTTTGTTTTGTTCAAATCATCGGCGAGCAAGATTGCTCAGTTGGGTTTTATGCAATTATAATGCATATTCATTTTGTTTTGTGTTTTGTTTTTTGTTTATTTACTTTCTTTCACCCGACTGACCCAGATTTAGGGTTATGCTTTTATAATTTAACCTCAAATAACTCCTACTTAGCTTTCCTAAAAATATTATTGATGAACATTCAAATTTAATGAAAGCCCCTTTTCGTGAACCTCAAATAATTCCTAATTTGGGGTCATAAAAATACTAAATTAATTCGGATATAGCTCTCGCGCTGCTCGCGCGTGGTTGGTCACAGTTCTGAACTAACCTAACCCGTTTGGTCGGGGTGCCCTAGCTAACCTACTGCGACCAACTGAGAAAAGACCAGAAAGCTAAAAAGAGGCTCATTTATTTTAAAAAGAGTGCATTATTAGAAGCCAAAATGTTCTAGGTTCCTTAATTTTAAAAAGCGTTCATCCTGTACGCTTTTTAAAATGAGGGAACCTCTAAAAGCTTTTTGAGTGGCGGCGCAAATACAGAAACCCGCAGTCGAAATGTGGCGAACTGTTGGGTACTAGTGACCCCACGGACCCTATCTCCAGGGAGAAGTCTTCTTCCTCATCTCTGGCTTGCCTTTTTTGGCCTGCCTGGAGTAAACACTGATGAGGAACAGAGCTCCCTCCTCATTCTTGACTTAATTGGCCGGCTTGAGTGGAGATTCGCAAGAGCAAACGTGCTCGGAGGAAGGAAGTATTCAGTAAGTGCTCGTAGGGATCTTGACCATCTTCCGGGCTCTGGGATTGTTATGAAAGCCGTGGAATACCTCTCCACTCCTTAAGCACCTCAGGACATGTTGCCCCTTTCGACTTTTGCCCTTTGCGACAGTTTTCGGGGGCCCATTAGTGAGTGTGCAAGTCACCCCCTGCCATTTTATTCGTGTACATATAAAACATTGATCAGGAAGGGGCCATAGTCCTTCCATAGTTCCAGGTCTCCGCTAACCCATAGTCCAATATCTTTGTTTCCATATAATAATAGTTCTACACCAACCGGAGTTGACCTTGGGTGCACTTGCATAGTGCTTATAGTAATCGTCGGTTGGTGCCTCATTTCACCTAACGGGCCGCTGCGAGTTGGCTTCGGGCCCTCGTACGCCTTCCAAAGGTCCAGGGACCCCAGAGTCCCGAAAAATGTCAAAGACCACAAAATAATAATAAGTGATAAGAACTAGTGCGTCCAATGCTATCTAAACTATCAATTTATTTAGGTAATCCCTCAGTTAATTACATGTAGTATAACTTAAGTATTTTAGTACTTTACACGTGGAACTATAATCCAATCCATTATCTAGTAGGTATGTGTGTCGGAGATTTGTGGCAATAATTTGATAGTAAAGGTCGAGTACTTGGGTTTATGGCCGCACGTCTTATACAGGGTGTCTATTTCTTATTAGATAGTTTCTTGGCTAACGCTAGGTTCAATAAAGGGTGTGGCATCAGGTTCAGTTTTAATAGCTTGAAATAGAACACTCAAGGCTATCCTAGCACAGATTAGATATTAGTTACACAGAATTAAATATCTAGGGTAAGTAATCCTGTCATAATTCTCGTGCCCTTATGAGAATTTCTTTGGGGTCGACGCAACTTATCTTTTTAGGGTTCCGTAGTCAACAAGGAACCTTTATAGTTTCGACATGTCCGCCTGTCTGACTGTCTGTCCACGGCTTAGCATGGGTATAGGTGCATATTAATCACGACAAAGTGGTAAAATAAAACCAGACTTATTTTTTAGGGTATCTCGTCTACACGTAAAGTAGAGGATGTATTTTTTTCTCGTCTATCCCATGGTGTGAGGTGTCGTTGAAGTTAGGGATCCGTTTGCGAAATAAGCTTTAAAGGGAAAAAAATTGGTAGAGTCATGTGTGTGCCCCCTTGCCAGCTAAATGGTTGGTTTTGGTAAAAATTCACGGCAGTAGTATATAATAACACGACATTAAAAGGAAAACTATCATCCTAACTAATACTATAAATGCGAAAGTGTGTGTGTTACGCTTTCACGCTAAAACGGCTGAACGGATTTGGTTGAAATTTGGCACATGGGTAAACCATGACCTACAGAAGGACACAGGGTACTTTTTATTCCGATATTCTTACGGGATCGAGACTTACGCGGGCGAAACCGCGGGGTGCGGGGTGTAATATCATAATCAACCAACTTACATTTTACAGTCACCTCCTTTCTAGCCATATCATCTTTCACACAGTCCATCCATCGTTTCTTTGGTCTTCCCCTACTTTTATAGCCATCCACATTCATAACAAAACTTTCGTCACGCAATACTGTAACGAATTACAACGTTTTGTTGCTAACACTACATGATACAACTTCAGTAAACTTTAAATGATCCCTTTAAGAGCGGCCAACCCGTCATACTTTTCATACAAACGCTCGTACGTGATTATGGCATTGTAACACATCTTTCTTTGTTTTTTTTTTTTAACTAATATGTATCCTGTGCACTAGGTTTCTATGCAAGCAAAAAATAGAAAATTTTAGAAATAAAATCAGTATAAACCTCCAAAAATCTGCTTTTTTTGTACATATTTTACCTGAACTTTGGCTGGTCATAATGTACTCATAAATAGTAAAAGTAAAGGAAATATCTTCATAGAAACCTCGCACATGTAATGGAGATTCTAAATGACACACTTTTATTTCACAAACTTGTAACTCTTACCCTAAACACGTATTTCCTAAAAAAAAAAAAATATACACATATATATAAATACACAGTATTTTTCGTACAATGTTATCGCGTTCTCACTTACTTGTTAGCAGTTCTCATTTGCGCTGGATGAAACAACAAGATTTTCGAACATGTTCGCGTTGACGATAGACGGACCGGGAAGGGCCCTCTTAAGTATCGTACAGTACCTACAGGATCAACATAACCCTTATGTAAAGTGTTTTTCGATAGCTATCCTTCATCAAAAAAGGGTTAGTGCTGACTCTTCATGATCCCAATTCTTATCCCATTTGTCAAGTTCACATAACCTTGGTGTCGATACTTGTTCAGTTTCAAATTCGATATAGATAATGCGGGTACGGTTAAAGGATAAGCTGGAAATTAGGACTATATAGGATAGATTTTTTAGATGGGGTAGGAAGGGCTGGTACCTTAACCGTTGTTGCTACAAGAAAATGGCCATAGAGACGTCCTTAACTTTTTGAGACATGTTGATCTGCATACCCAGATTTTGAAAACAAATTACAGTCAGCAAGAAATTGGGTAAGTATTCTGTTTCTTTTAAGGATCTTAAAACTCTATCTGACCAACTGAGGTTTGATTACTAGAAAAGTCAGTCAAAAATCGGAAAAAACTTTTCCCATACATTTAGTAGGAAATGAGTCTAACCTACTTTTTACGATGGATGAAATGGCTGAAAATAAACAAATAAAGATTAACTTCAAATTTCAAGCGAAATCGCGTTATAATTTTATTTAGTTTGAAAAGAATATTTAGATAGTTTGTTGCTTTTGAAAAACTTTTCCCATGCAACAGTTAATTGCGATTTCTGACTTTTGTGTTGGATAGGCTTTATTACAAAAAAACACTTCCTCTTTCCTTAAACATCATCATTACAATACAGTTCCTTGCTCTTGTTTCATGTTTGTAATTTTATATAATTTTATTTTTTTATGTAGATGGTACACCGCTCACTACCTGCAGTATTGTCTCTCCTGTTACCTTTAATCCATCCAAAGGTTGTCTGTAAAAGATCGCTTTAAGCGATAAGACCTCCCATTGTGTCACCCTATGTAAAATTTCTAATTTATATCTGTAATTTTTATGGTGTACAATAAAGAGTATTCTATCTATCTATTAACGTTTCCCATACAAGTCTGATAGTTCGCAATAATTTGAGGTAAATTTCTTCTCTGAGCGATGGAAATCACAAGCAACAAGCTATCTTCTTCTAAAAGCAAATAAATTTATAACACGTACCTTTTCGTTGGAAGTTATTTTTTTTTGTATATTTGATTAATCCATTTAAAAAAATTAATTAAAGTTTACCTAATAATCCACGAGTAGTGATGTCTACATTCGTTCAGCACACCATGTGCAGTTATCATCACTTTTATTTTTTTGTTAGTGCCGTTACGAAAGGAGAAAAATCTGATCAGATTTCTTGCTGAAATCAACAGTGCTTAAATAATCATAACTGGCAATTTTACTTTCTCCACTAAAATAAAATCAAGCATCCTATTTTATTCTAACAAAGGTTTTTATCCTTCCTTCCACTTGATAACCCTGTAGATATATGTATGTGAATACAATAGGTATTTAAGTATACTAGGTATTATAATATACAAGATTATCATGGTGGTGGTGTTAATTAATTTTTTATTTGCAATGCCCTTACAAGGTGCATGTTTGAAACTTTTAATCTCATTCCGACCTCTGCAATAAACTGATTTGATTTTTTTTTAAATTGAAATCTTACCCAAATGTTTTATGTTAGTTGGTAACTATGATTCATTATCAGTTTGATAAGTTCATGTACGACTCAATAATATTGAATTATTGTTACTATGACTATTGAATTTTAGGGGCCAAAAAATTTGAAAAATATGTTATGTGTTATTTTGTCAACGACACGCTCTGAAGAAGAATTAATTTAATAGTTTATGTTTAATGTGTCTGTTCTTCATTGTTTACAATCTTCAATGTCTTGTTTAGGGCTCAAACAAAGTGACATATCAGCGACAATGATGATGGAAATGACAAATATGTATGAGACTGATTCTGCCAATGTCACATCTGACATTGGCAGAATTGTGGACACCGGCACCATTGCCATAAAGAAAAATAGAATAGACTTAAGCTTCCGGAAAGCTTTGTCAATCCTGTTAAAAGTCGTTGTAGAAAATACGAAACGCTTTGAAAGCGATTGTCCGCTACTGTCGAGATGTAGCTCGTAGGTTCGATCCCTAACAGACGCTTTACGTTGTGTAAATTATTTCATCACCACTGCTTTCAAAACGGTGAAGGAGAACATCGTGAGGAAACCGGCATGTCCTAGAACCAAAAATTCGAAGACGTGTGACATCCACCAACCCGCACTAGGCCCGCGTGGTGGATTATGGCCCACTCCCTTTTGCAGAGAGGAGGCCTGAGGCTGAGGCTACGCTAGGCCCTCTTGTGTGTGTTCTTTGTCTATATATACATTTCAATCAGTCTTCATCTCAGGTTTAACCCCATCTATCTAAACAAGGTGTGAAGCGACCCATCACGTAGCCGTTATCTACTTATACTGTACAACAAACGAATAAAATAACATTGAGCTTAATTATTGCTTTGAAACGACTTTTATTTTTGCCTACGGGCAGCGCACAATGTAACGCACGCAATACATTGTGGTTATGGATGCATGCAACGGAATAGATTTCGTGAGAATGTTATAACATTTAAAAACAGTTTTCGGGAGAAATGAATATAAAGTTTGAACTTTCAATATTTCCGTATGGTGCAGTACAAAAAAAAAAAAAAAAACTATTTATACACATAAATAAACAGACACGATGAAAAGAACAGATAAATACGTACAAAGATGCTTATTTCTAAAGAAATCTCTTCCAGCATATACCTGCGATAGGACAGAGAACGGGTCGGGTGCGTAATCATAATAACGGGAAGAATATGTGCCTCGGTTTCGTTATGGGTATTTTTTACACCTGTTATATTCAAGCACTTCTTTAAATCCGTCGATAAAATATTGTACAGTTGCTCCCTCGTCTAATATTATTCCTATCTGTATATCTGTATATCTTCGATCCTTTTACAACAAGCGTGTCCGCGGCCAGAAAGTGCTTGAGTCTTAACTTTTTCACGTGATGCTTAATACTGCCCAAGTTATGTTAGCCTGAGTAGCTTTTTAACCACCTTTATTGCATTCATCTATGTGCATAATAATTATTACTACTGTATAATTTTGGCTTTGGCGACTTATTGTTTTGTCGGCAGTACTGTGTTGTTCACAGATTTCTTAAATTATTATTCTGTTACCTGTATGTGAAGACTTGTAATTGGCTGTCAGTCACATTTTCAATGTCTTATTCTGGTTTGTTTAGCTGTAAGTCTTCCAAAGGAAATAAATAAATATTATTATTTCGTTACTCATCGAATGACTGATAACGATTTCGACAAAATTATTACCTAAACTATAGGTTAGGGGTGGCGAACCAATGGCACGCTTCAAAATATTGTGGGCACGCCACCGATCGAAACGGTTTCCATTTTAGTTATGCAGCTGATTGATTTCCAGTCTAGTTCAATATGGATTGACACTAGGAAAGTTGGAATTGCTTGAAACAGAAAGATTAACAAGCAATATAAGCAAAATTGCGAATAACAAAATTGTGAAAACATGGAATTCGATTCCAGACACTTTAACTGTTTGAAGAAGCTGGCTCTTGCTATATTAACCATATTTTCATCTACCTATGCCTGCGATGCGACCCATTCTTTTCAGAGATGAATAACATCAAAGACTCGCTTAGAAATAGTTTGGCAGATGACTCCAGTTAGCGTGCATTCTGCTAAAAGTAATATCTTACAACCTTAATACCTATCGATTCTGCAACAACAAGAAGTCACAGTAATGTTACATTAATTTGAATGACACGTACATTGAAACATTTATTACTATAATACAGAGCAAAATGTTTTTTTTTTGGTAGTAAATTAAGTTGCGAGTGAACTGCCGAAATGAGGGTGTACCTCATAAATGAAGAGTTTTGAGTTTTATTATTTTCCCAATAATCACGAAGTGAAAATTATTTGACGGCACGTCTATTGCCTCATTAAACATTCCTTTATAAAAAATGGCACGTTGATTCATAAAGGTACTCCCCTGCTATAGGTATTCCACACGAAAATGAAATTGAGGAGTAGGCAGGTAATCCCCGTACTCCGTAGGCTGGCTTCATCCGTAAATTGATCTAGAACCAGTCTACACAGGTCATGCGTGGTTTGCATTTTATTCAAGTCTAGATACGGCTTTGGAAGTGTCAGACCACTTTCAGAGACAAGTGTCAGATAGAGGCAGAAATGCAGCATGTTTATTTTTATAATTATAAATTAATCTGGTTGCATTCAATCACACAGCTCAATTTAGAATCATTTAAAAAATTGGAAATGCGGCGCTTGTTTTTTTTTTTTAATAAAACTGTTTTGTGATAGGCGCGTAAAAGTAAGCACGTCCTCTTGAAATAAAAAGGCAGTACTGCAATATCGTGTAGGTCTACAGTACTTACCTACCTACGTCTTTTTCTTCAGCTCCCAGCAAGAGAGCTTGGTAGGTGGGATTTTTCACACAATCCTTAATCTATTCTTTGGCAATTTACCAGGCGGGGTAATTGCGTAACACACTTACAGTAGTAAAGGTGAATCATTTTGACAGTTCAACAACATTCATTGCGTTATTTACGTTGTTGAGCAGACAAATTTTTCGAACATAATGAAGCAATGGATTAGCAATATCCTTCAAAATCATGCAGATTGTGATTGAAAGTGTGTTACGCAATTAGGGTTGAAAAAAATTCAAAATTCAAAATATTTTATTTCACATAAACCTACAAGGGCACTTATGAAACGTCAGAAGCTAGGTGCACGGTTCCAATTGGTCGTTTCCTATGGAGAAGAGCCGGCAAGAAACTCCACGGTTACTCTTTTAAAAGTAAATAGTATTTACAATCTTTTCAAGTTACAGTGTTTATAGGTATGAGAGGACACTGTAGGCCTATCAACAAGTACCAGGTACTTAGCAAGATAGAAAACGATCGACAGATCTACAAGTCGGTTATGCCTACAACGTTCTCACATTCACAAAATATAAAAGAGGAGAATCTATATTTAAAAAAATTAAAAACCTATACCAAATGACATGATGTGTATGTTGTTTGATTTTTGCCCACAAGCTTTATCACTCGTTTGATATATTCTGTTTCTCTTTTATATGCGTAATGAATTGAAAACGAAGTAGGTACCCACGCAAGCACTTCTCGGTATTAATACAATTAAATTTTGTACTAAAAATAAAATTGTGTTTACTTGGAATATTCATTTTCATTACAAATTAATTCGTGAAGCTTTTGGGAATACATTTTGGTGTGCAAACTTAATATTGATGCTCTATTTAAATGTTTCGGTAAATACGTCAAACAATAAAAAATAATTGAAAACTACCTATATTTTGGTAGGTATCGTGTATGTAAAGTTTAACGGTCGTGGATTCTTTTGCAACATTTTGTGTAAAAATAATGATGACTTTATCTTCAGGGTTTGAGGTCAAATGAGTTAATTTAATAAGTAAAATGATACTATTATGAAAATTCTTTGCCACTGAATAAGGTTCAGTTTATATTAAAACTGCCAATATCGTCAATTATAAAAATATCCTGCCTGATATTTGCAGTCAGAAAAATTGACACCCTACGTCAATTTGCCTTGTTTATTTTTTATTTTTATTGTGTTTCGTGGGCTTACAGCTACTTAGTACGAGGTAATAGAATATTATTGTACAAATTTTCAAATTAATTAACTATTAACTACCCATAATACTAACTAAGTATAACATTAAAGTAACTATTAAGGGGGATGCGCTAAGGTAGCCCACAAATTAAAATTTTCTTTAGTTTTTTTGCAAATTACAGTTCAGTGTCAGGTTATATGTTGATTCGCGACCGTAACAAATATGGCTTTACAGAATCATAATCATTATAATATCAGCAACACAACTTCTTAAGTTAGCATAATCCTCAAACGTCATGACTTCATGAATTAGTCATTCAATAGGATTACGTGAACTTAGAGATTTGTATTGATGATTTTCATGACTATAATTCTAAAAATAATCATTTGATACAGTAGAATCATATTTAGATCAACATACAACTTGATACTGATCAGTAAATTGAGTAAGAAAATTTGAATTTCGCGAGCTATCTTGATGCTTTTGCCGTAAATTGAGTACCAAAAATGCATTCGCAACCGGTATTAGAATGCATCAGATTAGAGTATTGTTTAGATAAAATAATAGTTATCGACTAAACTGTACCCTAATTGCGTAATACACGATCAAACGGATCATCTGAATAATTTTGAAACAAATTGCTAATCCATTGCTTCATAAGTTCGAAAAAAAAAACCTGCTCAACAACGTAAATTACGCAATGAATGTTGTTGAACTGTCAAAATTAAACAAATTTGTCGTAATCGTTTACGAAAATGTGTTGCGTAATTAGATAGCTGCTTGCAAACAAATCGATTGAGGAGTGTTTATTCTTAACAATTTGGTTAAATACTTTGATTGAGCGAATCTTATAAGAGTCGCTACGGTAAATTGTGCGAGCGTAAGAAGCATGGAGAAGATTTCACAAGCAAGAATGTCGAACATTCAGAGTCAGATTAGAAAGACGTTCAGGACATTCGAGACATTCTATCCTTGATTGTGCTATTTCCACTAGAAACCGTATGTCACATAATATATTTCTCCAAGTTACAAGTGAAAGTAAGTGCAATGAAATCGAACGCGTTATATCCGTTTCATTTGAATATACGGACATAATGTATGAATGTATGTTGGTAGTTTTAATCTATTCCATCAACTCAGCAGTTTGTACATTTATATCCAGCGCATCACTGCAGATGAACACATAAATTAGGAGATTAAAATTACCTCCAACACTATATATACCTCGCTAGGGATTACCTTGATTCACTATGAAATCCAAACAGAGCTGTATTTGGAACCTTTCAAGCAATTAGAATTGCAACACGGCACGTCCTTACGGATCCATTTAGTATCGGAACAGGGGTGCCAACAGAAATGAGGATTCGGGGACAACAGGATAGAATCCAATCAGGGATTTAAAGCTTGATGAGGGTATTGTTACGGGTATTGCACTTTTTGAGTATAAATACCTGGCTTTTGTGGAAAAATTTGGGTGTGCATTTTATGTTGCCGTGTGACTGCATTTGTTTATGAAGATGCCGTAAGTTACTATATTTTTATTTTTCATTAAGTATACGAAAGATGTCCAGATGGAGATATGACCAAAAACAAGCTGATAATAAAATTATAACGACTATGGAAGTGTGATGATAGACAAATATGGTATTAGAACATGGTATGGTATGGTATTAGGGGTTAAAGTATGAAATTGCCGATTAGTACTGAAAAAATTTAATTCGTTTTTTTTTAAATTTTAACTTATTTACTAAAATAAATGAAAATAATTACTATTATTATACATATATACATTGCTGTAATCTAATAGGAAGGTCATTTATGCCTTTGCGATAGAACTCTCGTGATCTAGATTCGACAAACTGTGTGAAAAGATTTTGTACTGCCTCCTGAGAAGAAAACTTTTTATCATGTAGAAAATTGTCCAAATCACGAAAAAAATGGTAGTCCGTTGGAGAAAGGTCTGGCGAATACGGAAAGTGACGAATGGTTTCTAATTGCAGTTCCTGTAGAGTTAAAACGGTTTCTCGTGCTGTATGAGGTCTCGCGTTATCATGGAGCAATAATTGTGAAGATCGATTCATGAGTCGGGGCTCTTTCACTGCTAGTTTTACTATTATTGTTCGGAGTTCGGCACAGTAGACATCCGCCGTTATTGCTTGACCAGATCGGCTTCCAGCATCTCTTTCAATTCATTGTTATTCACCTGTGGGCGGTCTTCCACGTGGTTTGTTTTTCAAATCAAAGTTTCCATCACGAAAGCGTTTAAACCAAAATCGCACGGTGCGTTCATTAGCAGTCCCCTCTCCAAACGCAAAATTGATATTGCGAGCTGTTTCTGCCGCGTTAGTTCGTCGTCGGAACTCGTATTCAAAAATATTTTTCGAAGTATCCATCTTTCTTGTCTAAGCTGAATAAAAAAAACAACTGAAAGTCGATAATCGAATGTTGCACATTTTTTAAAAGAAGAACATCATTGGTACTATGTGAAAAAAGTTTCACTCAAAAATCTTAAGCCATGATGGTTCTATGTCAATTCGAAGTACCTATTACAATAAAACGGCAATTTCATACTTTAACTCCTATTATTTTGGTATAATAGAAATGGGTACGAAACTGTTTTATATTTCATATAACATAACATCACGTCTGTATTCCCCGAAGGGCTAGGCAGAGGTGTACGTAAAGTACACCCACATTTCGCCAGTTATGTTTAATTCCCATGTAATAGGGAGTGAGCCTATTGCCATCAACCGGGCACAAATCCAGACTCCGGGTTGCTACTGAGCAATTCCAGATGAAAAAACCCAATAACAATTTAAACGACCCGGGAATCGTACCCAGGACCTCATACTCAGCAGTAGTGCTTATGACCATTAGACCAATGAGGCAGTATTTTATATTTCCTTTCCCAATAAACTCTTCTTGCTAATCAAACCATCCCAATTCTACAATAGTTAGCGTTGTGACACCCCTGAACCCGGTAGCGCAAAAGTACGTTGAAAGTTAATACAATTTGTTGATTGGCGAGCGCGGGGCCCGAATGTTGTCGACACCGGTCTAATGGTATTGAGCTTTCAATTGTCCATTTTAAAAGTTTTGCATACAAACAATATTGCATCGACTGTGAATAAAATGGTATTATTTTTTAACTGCCAACCAAACCACCAACCAAACCAGAAACTAGACCACAAAGGTGGTCTATTTTCTGGTTTGGTTGGTGGTAGAGCTTGTTCTCAGTCCACCTGGCAAGATACCACCATCTTATCTAAATCTGTCACCATAACAACAATACTAACAGCATTGTTTGTTGTGTACACCTCTGCCCAACCCTTCGGGGAAACAAGGCGTGATGTTATGTTATGTTTTGTTCGTTGTGTTGTGGCAGTTAGAGGTAAGATAGCCAGCTAAGTCCGCCTGGCTAGCTACCACCATCTTATCTAAGTCTGCCATAGCAACAATGTCAATAGCATTGTTGTGTTTCGGCAGTTAGAGGTAAGATAGCCAGTTCCTCTGTGGGTGAGGATTCCTGGTGAAGCTCGAATCCACCTTCGGCCTGATCATCACTTACCATCAGGTGAGATGCAGGCCAACAGCTACCCCGTTATGGACAAAAAAGAATTAACTTTGTTAAGTTAGAAGTTTTGGTGTTTGTTTTTGAAAAGGAACGAAAACCATGAACTGTTATTAACAGATAAATTAATTTTATCATCTGCAGCCGTTCCGTGGTAGAATTGAGATTACCTTTTTAATGATCCAAGCAGATATTAGGTTTTTTTTAAAAAAAAAAAACATGCATGGCACTCTTTGGGGACTGCCGATAGAATTGAAAACAGCGTGCAGTGACGATTACGCGAGTTTCACGCTTTTTGCCCACCCAAAAGTACACATATAAACAGTATACATATAGCTCATGGAAAGCGTTCGGTGATGATGACGCGAGTTCCAAGATTTTTGTTCACCCAAAAAGTCTTCGCGCGTTTAGCACTTCTAAAGAAGTTTTCACTTACCCCGCAACACTTAAAGGTACAAATACAACAAGCCTAAATTATTTGCACAGTTAATAATTCATTTATCGAACTAAGTAGGTACTAAAAACTGTATAAATAAGTATTTCTTAGGAGACAAAGAAACAACCTACTTTCACTAAAAGCCTCGTCGTTTGTCGTTACAATTTAGAGCCTAGAAACTTATTTACGTCTCTAGTTAAGCCCTAAATCGTGTCTAAGCTAGATTATCGTGACAATTTATATTTCATTTATTTTCTTTCTAATTTATTGTGTCGAAAGTATAAATCTATGTTGTGTTTGCCCCGTATTGTTTTGTTGTCTGCTTCGTTCGGTCCTGGATTATATTCCCAGTTTGGGAAACGTGCGTTTTCCATAAGGAATTTTTCAGTGAATCCCGGAGTCTGGATTTGTGCCCGGTTGATTGCACGATCGGCTCGCTCGCAGTTTCGTTCACTGCTCTCTAGTTATAATATGGGACTTAAACAATATAGTGAAACGTGGGTTACACTTCTGCCTACGCCTTCCAGGAATAAGAGCGTGATGTTTTTTGTGTTTTGTGTGTTGTTGTATTAGGTCTGTAACGAAGTTTATTGTTACGATCTCCTCTCTGCATGGTGAACTGAAAGCCAAGTGCTATGGACTCTCGTTATACCTACTCGCTTCGTCTAAGGTCTATTCAAATCCTTATTTCCAATTGATTTCCACTTAAAAAAACATCAACTTTATGCAAGTGTAAATAATGTTGATTTTAGACTGACTAGTACAGTTGAAAAAGTCATAAAAAATATAAGGTTGTAGCGCAAACGGAATCTTATGTGTAGGCATTACAGTTGTTTTTCCTAAAACTCGTGTTTGTTTACATGTTTGGCAAATAAATTGCGAATGCAGATTAAGTATGGTGTTACATTGAGTTACATCGAATCGCTAAGAGAAGTTTTCAGAACGGAGGGTTTTCCAACACTAACTGGCATTTGTATGCTCGAATATGTTTATTTATTAAAAATAATATGCAATATTTTAATTTCAAATCTGATGCTAAGAGAAACATTCGCAAGCAATATAAATATGACATTAATTTACCTGTTATTAATAATAATTACGATATATTATAAAAGTCTATGTAACTGCTACTCGTGTGTACAACCAGTTGCCGCCGGCTATTAAAAGCAATTAAATGTAAATATGTTTAAAACAAAATTTAAAAAGCCCTGTTATTTGCTAATGTATTTTCAAACCTGCATGAGATTTTGAGAAAAATATAGTGTTCGTATGTAATTTATGTGCTTTGTAATAATATTTCATATCCGACATGGGAACTGAACTGCAATAAATATATTTTATTTATCGTTATCATTATTGAAACTATAACATGGGCACTAGTACAGACAGTAGTGAAAATTAAGTTTGTTTTTGGGATGAATGTCCGACACGCACTTGGCCAGTTTTTTAGTTTTTCATTGAAAATTCAATGAAGTTCACTTTGTTCATTACCGAAAACCTTACAGATTCTTACTATGTAAGTTTCTACATAAATATCCCGTAAATATCCTACATATAACAACTTTATCCGAGGGAACCGATGTGTAAGTTAGAAAAGTTTTCCATTGATTCGGAGTTCATAAAAATACGTAGTAAAATAAAAATTACTTAGACATACAGATAAAAGTGTGTGATCTGTCTGTAAAGTTTTGTCGTTACTTTCATTACGACTCGTAATGGGGTGGTTATCAGCACATTGACAGGGTTTAAGATGTTATTGTAAGGCTGTGCGCAGACCGGTGTCCAGATAGTCTTCCAATTTCTGAAAACAATGATGGTTTATAATTTTATTACAAAACTAGTTTAAGGGTACCATTCCGTACCCGACCACGGGTGGCAACTGCAGGCGAAGTGTCGCGGCGTCATGTCGTGGCGACACGTCGCGGCATCATGTCACTACAGTCATGATTCCGAACCCGACCGCAGGCGGCAGCAGCCTCTGTGTTCCAGTCGGTAGATAGAAGATAGAAAACCGAGTTATCGCTCGAACGTTGGCGGTACTACTGGTCTGCGGTCGCGCTACACGTATCGCCTGTCACTCGCCCGTAGCTACAAACGACGTGTCGCTAGCTACGGAAGGTATTTCATAGAAATTCATAGAAACCAGTCGTGTCGCGGCGACACGTCGCCTGCAGTTGCCGCTTGCGGTCGGGTACGGAATGGCACCTTTATCTTGAGATCCAGGTTCATCGTAGTGTCGATGGCACAGCAGTTTGTTAAAAAAAAAATGTATAAAATGGAGACCCAGGTTTAAACCATAGAGCCATTTTTGAAGTATTAAAAACAGTTCAGTTGTTAATACCAAACTGACAACTTAGTACCTTATTTTTTTTTTTTTTTTTTTATCTGAACTAAATATTATAAAGACAAACGATTTGATTTTTGTTTGTAAATAAACTCAAAAACTCGGGACCGATAAAAAAAATATTTCACCAATAGAATGCTATATTATCACTGAGTAACATAGGCTGTAATTTATAAAGATATCACGCGGGCGAAGCCTCTGGCGGGAGCTAGTTTTGTATAAAGAACTGTATTTGTATTTTTGTTGATTTTCGCAATAGTTTCACCACATATTTTAAGGAACTTAAACATAACTGGTGAAATGTGGGTGTGAGTGTGTGGGTCTTAGTTTCACCTCTGCTCAACCCTTTGTGGAGTATAGGCGTGATGTTTGTTATGTAACTGTATTTCAATCACAGTTATATTATTATTGCAAAACCATCAATGTTTAAAATATACCTTGAGACATACGGAACAGGTGTAAAGATCATTCATCCTCTAAAGAAAAGGGACGGTCCTCCGAGGGGGGGTCCTCCGAGCAAACGGGTGTTGTATCTGGTGGGCTATTGCCCGACGTCTGATGTCGGGACGTTGTATGCTAGTCGCGCGGTAAACCCTGCTTGCGCGATGCAGGAGATTTGCGTGACGTCAGTATGATGCGTAGTTTGCATGTGGCAATTTATGCCGCCACAAAAACATGTCAAAAAGAAAAAATGTTGTACTAAGACCCTACCAATTTACCATTAGGTACGGCTCCTCATGTAACCTGGTTTTCTAATTTATGATATGTTTGTTTTCTTTTGATCGATCATAATTTCTCTCGGCTTTTGAAAACAAATTTTCTGTGGGTTCTTAGCTAAGCCATCATTTTATCTTTCATAATAAGTTCTGTTTGCCAAAAATAATGTGACACAGAGAGTTAATCTCAGCATGTTGTTTTAGGATGGCGAATATTTTTCTTCATAATAGCTGCCCGAGTATTTGGGAGGCTGTTAAATACTTTGATAAGCTATTAACATCGAACGCGTTATCGCGACGGATTTTATTACACTCAAGTATGAGTTGCTATGGAGAAGAACGGGCAGGAAACTCCATGGACACATTGAAACAGACTTTTATTTATGTTACTTTTATTTTATGTGACTTTTAATTTGTTTGTTTTTTGATATGTTATGATGACGGCGATCAGTATCATTTTACTGTAGTTTAATTTTGGTGGTATTATTCCTATTATTGCAAAATTATACAAAACCACCATCTTGGAGTTAGACGTTTTGAAAAAAATACCTAGTTTTACACCATTTAACAGAGTGATGACGTGCTTCAGGCAATTATCAAGCTACCGCACCCGTCTTTTATTGTTTTAGTGTCAATTACCGGAATGGACTGCAATACTAATAAACGGAACAGAACGGAATTGACTGAATTATGTGAAAATATATAGTATTGGATAGGCGTAAGCCCCGTGACTTTCAATTAAATTATTTATAGCTCACCATTTATAGATTTAATCAATGTGCACTGACACACAAAGTTACTCAAAATACACAATAATTAGTTATCTATTTATTTGTCTGCCTCGTTGGCCTAGTGGTCGCAAGCGCTACTGCTGAGCAAAAGGTTCTGGGTTCAATTCCTAGATCGGGCAAAATGTTATTGGGTTTTTCTGTCTGGGATTTCTCAGTAGCAGCCCGGAGTCCGGATTCAGGCCCAGTTGATGGCAATAGGCTCACCCGCTATTACATGGGACTTAAAAATAACCGGCGAAATGTGAGTGTGCTATATACACCTCTGCCCAACCCTTCGCGAAAACAAGGCTTGATGTTGTGTTGTGTTATTTATTTGATTAATATTTTTTTAGGTCACCAAGCTAATATTTTTATGTGCGGAAATTGAAGTCGGCGGCTCGTAGCGGACGCGCACATACGCGCTACGAATGCTACGCTACAAGTGCGCTACGAACTCATTCAAAATTATTGTTTTTTAGCAATTTCGTTTCAAATTGCTTGCTAAACGCTAAAATTCAATCAATAAAAAAATATCGGAGAATAAACTTTTCACCTACTACATTTGACTAACATACAAATACATCGTTCGTTGTCTCCGTGTACTAAATGAGCTCAAATAACTTATATACCAAAACAGCATAAACTTTCCAGAGTAAAACAATCAAATCAAATCACTTGTATTTGTTAACACAGGTAAAGAAATACAGAACTTGAGTTTGGTGAACAGAACGCTATGCTAGGAGGCGTACAAATATATTGTGCATCTATCTAACTATCCATACTCTGTCTGTCTGTATGTTACCTTTTCACGGCTAAACCACTGAACGGATTTCGATAAAATTTGGCAAGGAGATAGATGGCATCCTGGAGAAGGACACAGGGACATACTTTTGTACCAAAAATAATCCTAAAGGGGGTGATATAGGGGATGAAAATTTGTATGGAAAATACAGCATTTCTTAAGTTAGGGATATGAAAATTCAAATTTATGTTTTTGGTAAGAAATAAAGAATTAAGCATTTCAGCTTTTTTGTAAAATCATCCCCAAAAGGGGTAAAATAGGGGCTGATTTCAATATTCACATGTAATATTGATTTTTTGTGTCTTCTTTTGAAGAGATTTAAGGGATTCGAAATATAGTCCTAGTCCGTATCTTATTAATTAGTATTTATTTAATTAAAATCGGCCCAGACTTCGTTAAAAGTTATTACAATTTAAAGTCATAATCTAACCTTTCTAAAATGTAGGTATTATAATGTTCAATGGCGGAACTAGAGCAGGTATTACAAATTAATGGTGACAATAATATTTAAATGAATAATTAGTATTTTAAGTAAGGCGAGTTGCGCCCTCAGGGTTCCGTCTCAAGTGTCATTGACTGGCGCGTCATGGAGGGGGTGGAGACGTATTCCGATCACCGGTACATCCGGTTTGACGTCTCCGCCCAGACCTCGAGCGCGCCGGTCCGACAGGCCCCGAGTGGTCCGCGGTGGGCGCTGAAGCAGCTGGACCGGGAGCTCCTCCTGGAAGCCTCGATCGTGCAGGCCTGGGTGTCATCACCAGACAGGCCGGCCGACATCAACGACGAGGCGGAGTGGTTCCGGGAGGCCATGTCCGAAATATGTGACGTGGCAATGCCCCGGGTCCAGCCCGGACGTGCTTCGCGCCAGGTGTACTGGTGGTCGCGACAGCTGACGACACTGCGCAATGCGTGCGTTGCTGCGCGACGCCGGTACACCAGGCACCGCAGGCTCCGTATTCGACCTCCGGATACGGAAGCCATTCAGGCGGAGCTGTACGAGGGGTACAGAGCGGCGAAGACCGCCCTCCAAGCGGAGATCCTGCGGGCCAGGGCACTGGCCCGCGAGGAGTCGCTGGAGACTCTGAACAGAGACCCGTGGGGACGCCCATACAAGATGGTGCGGGAGAAACTCCGCCCATGGGCTCCCCCGCTGACGCAGAGTCTCCGGCCACAGCTTGTGGGGGACGTGGTGAGCGCTCTGTTCCCTTCGAGAGGGGAACATGCCTCCCCACCCATGGCTCCGCCTACTGCGGTGCCCGATGCGGACCACACCGCCGACGACGATGACGATGCTCCGGAGGTGACCGAGGTAGAGATGAGGGTGGCGGTACGTAGGCTAAATGCCAGAAATACCGCCCCAGGACCCGACGGCTTACCTGGGAAAGCCTGGGTCCTGGCCTCAGAGGCTCTCGGGCCTTGACTAAGGGGGCTCCTAAGCGCATGCTTGGAGAGGGGCCAGTTCCCGCTTCGTTGGAAGACGGGGAAACTGGTCCTCATCAAGAAGCCGGGGCGCCCTGCGGACTCTCCGTCCGCTTACCGGCCCATAGTGCTGCTCGACGAGGTGGGCAAGCTCTTTGAAAGAGTCATTGCAGACCGCCTCGTCGGGCGGCTGGTACGGGTGGGGCCGGATTTGGCGGAGAGCCAGTTTGGTTTCCGCAGGGGGCGCTCCACGGTGGACGCCATCATGCGCGTGCGAGCCCTCACGACGGGGGATGCGGTGGCTCGGGGTGGGGTCGTCTTGGCGGTGTCTCTAGACATCGCCAACGCCTTCAATACCCTGCCCTGGAGTTGCATCAGGGAGGCACTCCGGTATCACCGGATGCCGACCTACCTCTGTCGTGTGGTCGAGGCCTATTTGACGGACAGGGCCATCATCTACCCCGGTCACCAGGGAGAGTGGAACCGGCGAGAGATGTCGTGCGGTGTCCCACAGGGATCGGTCCTGGGGCCGCATCTGTGGGACATCGGATACGACTGGGTGCTGCGCGCTGACCTCCCCAATGGCGTCAGCGTCGTTTGTTACTCTGACGACACGTTGGTCCTGGCGCAGGGGAGGTCGCACCAGGCGGCGGTCGAACTAGCGACACACGGGGTTGCGACAATCGTGGCCAGAATCCGGCAGTTGGGACTCGAGGTGGCGTTGCACAAGTCCGAGGCCATGTGTTTTCATGGTCCTCGGAACGCGCCACCGTCGGGTTCCCAAATAACGGTAGGAGGGGTTCACATCGGCGTCGAGTCGACGATGAAGTACTTGGGACTCGTCCTCGACAGTCGGTGGAACTTCGAGGAGCACTTTCGACGTTTGGCTCCCAGACTGGACCGGGCCGGGGCTGCCTTGAAGCGGCTCCTGCCCAATCTAGGGGGTCCAAACGCCTCCTGCCGGAGGCTATACGCGGAGATCGTGCGGTCCATGGCCCTGTATGGGGCACCGGTGTGGGCGCGTTCGTTGAGGCGGCGGCCTGCCCGCCGGTTGAACGCGTCCCAGAGGGTCATGGCCACCCGGCTGGTCCGGGGATACCGCACGGTCTCCGGTGAGGCGGCGAGCCTCCTTGCCGGATTGCCGCCATGGGATCTGGAGGCAAAAGTCCTCGCGCATATTTGGGAGTGGCGCGGGGAGGCGAAACGCCGGGGCTTGACTCCGATGCCGCGAGAAATCGCGGCACAGCGGACAGAGCTCCGACGGGATCTCATGGCGTCATGGAGAGTGCGATTGTCGCAACCCAGTGCTGGGCACGCCACTATTGCGGCGATAAGTCCCCTCTTTGAGGAGTGGCTGGAGAGGCGCCACGGCGTCCTCACCTTCCGCCTGACGCAGGTCCTCACCGGACACGGCTGTTTCGGGAGGTACCTGTTTCGGATAAGGCGGGAGGAAACGCCCGGGTGTCATCACTGCGTGGATCGCCCGGAGGACACGGTGGAGCATACGGTGGAGGTATGCCCGGCTTGGGCAGAGCACCGCCGTGTCCTCGTGGAGGCGATCGGTGGCGGGGATCTCTCGCGTCCGGCCCTGGTCCAGGCCATGGTACGGAGCGAGAGAGCATGGGAGGCCGTCACCTACTTCTGCGAAGCAGTAATGCTCGCGAAGGAGGAGGCGGAGCGCGTGAGGGAGAGGCAAATTTCGCGCCCTCACGCCCCTAGCCGCCGCAGGAGGAGACGCCCCGGGCGTCGGGAATCGATCGCGGATTCCCGGCCACCGTAGGCGCGGGCTTGCGGATGGTGAGCAATGGGTAGCTCGCCGTCCGGTAAGGACCAAGCCCGGGTCGACGGCGCGTTGTGTTCCACGCGCGCCTCAAAGAGTGTCAGCGAGTGAAGGGGTCCAATGAGACCATTGCCTGCCGGGGTTGCGGGAAAGTCCGAAAGGGATACCGTGGCCCCCTGGCATTGCACAGGCAAGAGAAGGAACACGGGTGGGTTTTAGTCAGTAAGAGTCTGACACGCCCTCCCGCTCCATCCAAAGCGGGAGGAGTCATTTGATGATTTCCCACCCAAAAAAAAAAAAAAAAAAAGTTTCCGTCTCAAAGCTTTGCTTGCTCGGCTGGCCGAATTTCAAAATCCGGATTGAAGGACAAACTTTACTTTTCAATTGAAAAATAACTTTTAATAGAGTAATGGAATACATACTAAATGTTACTTCGAGACACGTTACGGGCTATGAAATGTTGATCCCAGACTGAAGAATAAACTTAACTTTGCAGTTCATATATAAATGTTGTAAAAGTTTCAATCAACTAAATCAGTCCTGCCTATTACAGCAATCAAGCTCTAGAGCTAGAGCATGTCATGGGTATCCCATATCTAAACGCTATCAAGACTTTTTAGGGTTCCGTACCTCAAAAGGAAAAAACGGTAGCCTTATACGACTTCGTTGTCCGTCTGTCTGTATCTGGCTGTCAGCCTATCTGTCTGTCTATGTGTCGGTGTGTCAAAACCCGGAAAGTGGAAGGAAAAAAAAAGTTATAAAGGAAGAAGAAAGGAAAGTTATAAAGTTGAAATGAATATTAAAAAAAAAAAACGAGTCGGTTTTATTTTTTGTGAAAAAGTTTTTATTTTTTACTTTTTAGTTGTGGTACAGACGCCAGCAGGTCAACCTACCCGAAACTGTCAAATTTTCCCAATCAACTTTGAACATTATGCTTTAGTGATAAAGTTGAAAATCTATTAAAGAAATTTGACAGATTGTAGTAGGTTGATGTGGGGCGTCTGTACCTACACAAAACCCGCACAAAAATTTTAATACCAAGTAAATTACAGTGACAGGAACTATTAGAATATCATCCACATATACTAGGTGGGAAAAATATGTAATATTGAAGCTAACTCAAAAACCCCTCATCAGATCTTGACCAAATTTATATGGGACCACTTCTGAAGTATGCCCTATCAAACAAAAAAAGAATTATCAAAATCAATTCATAATTGGTGGAGTAATCGCGTAACAAGCATACAAAAAAAAAAAAAAAACACAACCGAATTGAGAACCTCCTCCTTTTTGAAGTCGGTTGAAAAAGAAGGACTACGGTCACTAAAAAAATTAAGCTTCTAAGTCAACGCAATGAAAAAATACGACCATTTAAGCGACATATTTTGATACTCGCAAATAAATCAATCCCGTTGACCTAGAATCATGAAATTTGGCAAGAAGCTAGGTCATCACAAATAAAGAAAAAAGTCCAATAATCGTTAATTTGTAATTTTATCACATTAACAATATTTTTTTGCGATACAAACTTACATTTACAGTCGGAGAATTGACCGTGACGTACATGTTTTTCAACTACAATGAAGTTTGTTTTTGGGATAAATTCATCCCAACTACGGAACCCTTTATTGTGCGTGGTGAGACACCCTCTTGGCCGGTTTTTTATCATTTTGTTTGATTATGAATACGTCGCCGAACATTTGCCGTAGGCTGTTTGAAGAACATTTTCTATGCCAGCCGACAGACAGTCTCTTTTATATACCCACAACATAGACGAATAGCCTAAAGGTTATAATTTAGGTATACAATTTGCTGTCTGCTGAGATAATAACAGCTTATATTCCTTACAATTTGTAGGCCAGACATCATTACTAAACTCTTTCAAGATATTTCAGACCTAAGTATAATGTTATAGTGTTATCTCGGGAGTTCTGAAAAAATAATTTGAAAACATCAAAATAAATGAATCGTCTCGAAGATTTATAACTTTAATAATAAAAATACTAGAGAATGCAATTACATAGCTAGTGAGCTATTTGTAGAATTGAGTTAATCACGTGGCTACATAATAGTCCTGTAAACAATAAAACAGAAATTACACAAATAAATTATCTAAGCAAATATTATAATACAGAGGTTTTGGTTTTTTGTACGTTTGTTTGTTACGCTTTCACGCTAAAACGGATGAACGAATTTAGATGAAATGTGGTACATGGGTAGACCATAACCTAAGTTGGGTATAGGATACTTTTTATCCCGATATTCCCACGCGATCGAGACTTATGCGGGTGAAACCGCGGGGGCGCAGCTAGTTAGTAATACAGTCATCACCGAGTCGCCATTGGCTATTAGATACAATTAAAATAGCACTACATGAACGTATTTTGCAACTAAACAGATAATATCCAAATATATGTTTTCGTACACAATAAAGTATATCAAAGGGATATCTAAAGGAAGAATCTAGCAAGAAAAATGCGTAATTTCTTAGAATTTAGATATTGTGTTTCTATAAGGAGTGCCCTGGTCGTATTTCCCAACTATATTTAAGAATGTTATTTGGACAAGCCTCTCTTTGAGGTGACCTTTTTATCTTTTGTAGCTGTCATAATAGAAGGGTAAGGGCATGGGAATGAATTGTATCAGGTGTGCGGTAGCGACACCCGCTTAAATATTGATAAATTTTGGCCAGACACTTTGCGTTGGAATACGAGTATATTCTCACTTAATATGTCGTTATTGAACTCAACTTTAACTTGACCTTTTCCGAAGTTGGGAACTGTGCGAAAACGTAGTTCTGAGCTAACAATGCGGACCACACAAATCTTGGAAGATCAAAAGTATAATGATTGCCGTGATGGGTTGGCATAGAAAAGAAAGAAAGAAAGAAAATATGTTTATTTGCGGTACATATGGCATGCACATCGGTGATGAAAGTTTTGTTTTTAGCCGGTAAGATTATATTGCTGTTCATACTCTATATAATAAATATAATACTCTAGATAATAAACCACTAGGTTCTACTAACATTCGCTCTTAAAACCGTATATGCTCCAGAAGCCATATTTACCGTTTTTTCACATCTAATGAAGTAATAAAAATCCTTAATTCATTCACTCAATGACAGACAATGCAAAGCATAAACTGCTGAACGCCGAAAAAAAACTATCGCTGAATACTGAAGCCTAAAATTTTGCACAAGAGTTCCTCATTTAACGGAAAGATCTCGTGGCTAAAGTAATAACAGCCGCACGGGTCGATCCATCAGGTTAAGCTACGCTTGCCGGGGTTGATCCGTGGATGGGAGACCATCTTTACACACCGAGATTGTCCGTGCCTCGGAAAGCACGTAAAGCCGATGGTCCTGGCTGTCCTTCGTGGATCTATGACAGTCGTTACAGGTCACCAGAATCCCGATAGTCTGACAACCAGTATTACCAAGGGTATATAATATAGTTACTGGGTTGTGGAGGTCAGATAGGCAGTCGCTCCATGTAAAATACTGGTATTCAGCTGCATCCGGTTAGACTGGAAGCCGACCCCAACATAGTTGGGAAAAGACTGAGCTGATTGATTGAGATCCTTATTTAACGAAGATGAGAACTAAGGATTTTTTTTATTTACCCCTAAAGGGGTGAAATAGTATGAAAGTTTATTTTTGCCGATGGGGCCACCGGGCGCAAGGCTTGTAATCAATAAAGTGTCAATTATGTCTACCAAAAAATACCCTAGAGATCTTAAAGTGACGTAAAAAACTACATTACTAAACAGTCTGAATATGCCAGTGTAAACTTCCCTGGGGCCAATTTGTCGCCATATTCTCACGGTTCCCGGAGGCGAGCTAACCCCGCCATGTTGGAATTGAGTCGTGTGCACTGGCTCAAAGGATAGTGTCCATACTGTTCATTAAGTTTACGCAACGATGTTAAGGCTGCAGTCTCGCAAAATGCACTCGCGGCGAATTATTTGCGTAACTTTGTATTTTTATTTTTAACAAAATAATGAAATAACATGAAATATTTTTATTGCACATAAATAACCATAATATAAGTAATAGCTAGTTATTTTTTGTAAGTTCATCTAGGTGGATTATGTTAGGTAAATCAAGCATTAAATACAGCTCTTTCGCGCCCAACATCACTTCGAGTTCTGTTTGCGCGCTTAGTTTATAGCAATGAAGAATTAATTTACAAATCTGTTCAGCGCTTAATTAACTCAATATTCTCGTCTTCAAAATGCGTTGATTAGTTTTTTCTAATTATGTTTCATTTTCTTAATTCAGAGGTCACAATTTCATCAAAATTCTCTGTTTTTAGCTCCTAATAAACGGTTTGTTACATAATAACTATGCATCTTATGTATGTAATAATTAGATTATTTTAAAGCCAAGAGTTTATTTAGCAACTACTAAAAAAATTGCACCTAAATCACACATTACACTAACAATAATAATAATCTCAAAATACCTCTAAAAAAAAACAGAATTTCTCTCTCAATTCTTGTTTTTAAACTCGTTTTTTGGAGGTCTTTTAAGATGATTATTATTGTTAGTGTAATGTGTGATTTAGGTGCAATTTTTTTAGTAGTTGCTAAATAAACTCTTGGCTTTAAAATAATCTAATTATTACATACATAAGATGCATAGTTATTATGTAACAAACCGTTTATTAGGAGCTAAAAACAGAGAATTTTGATGAAATTGTGACCTCTGAATTAAGAAAATGAAACATAATTAGAAAAAACTAATCAACGCATTTTGAAGACGAGAATATTGAGTTAATTAAGCGCTGAACAGATTTGTAAATTAATTCTTCATTGCTATAAACTAAGCGCGCAAACAGAACTCGAAGTGATGTTGGGCGCGAAAGAGCTGTATTTAATGCTTGATTTACCTAACATAATCCACCTAGATGAACTTACAAAAAATAACTAGCTATTACTTATATTATGGTTATTTATGTGCAATAAAAATATTTCATGTTATTTCATTATTTTGTTAAAAATAAAAATACAAAGTTACGCAAATAATTCGCCGCGAGTGCATTTTGCGAGACTGCAGCCTTAAAAGTGAGAGATCCGATGGAATCTTTGTAGAATTTTGTACTGTACACATTTGGCTTCTGGTGTTTGCGAATGTATAAAGTAGCGGAACTTTTTTAACTGTATGTGAATTATTTTGTTAGTGTAAGATATAGATAGCTATAAGATATAAATAATAGTTTTGTGGCTCTTGTTCTTAAAAATTAATTCACACGCACACCTGCTGTTTTACCTTTTACCTAGACCCTCTTACTTTTAAGCTTTGCTGGTTATATTTTTGAAGTTTAAACATCTCTTAGCTGTGCTTTTGCACTGGCAAAACATTCACAACAAAACATGTTGAAATCTCTAGTTCCTGTCAAATATTGTATGGAACTTTGACAGAAACTAAAGATTTCAACATGTTTTGTTGTTGTTTTTCGCCAGTGCAAACGCATAGTAAGACGTTTAAACGTCAAAATGATGCTTAAGCAGATGCTAATCACTACTCATCGGCTAGGTAGGTGGAACGACGATATTTGCAGGGAGAATTACTGAGAATCGAACTGAATAGCGAGCAATTGGAGAAACCTATGTTCAGCAGTGATTAACTTCAGCAAGATTTATAAATAAGGGGCTGAATTTAAAGTTTGTTTAGGTCCAATTTAGGTGCAATCAGCATCCATAGTTCTGTGCATGGTTTATATCCGGCTCGAAGGACCAATGTGTCCGATCAGCACGTTTTTGCTGGATTGGAGTAGTAACAGTGGCTTATCGCTAACTCATTTTTATTTTTTTATAGCAGAACTTAAGAAATGAAAAATACATGACATTATAACTTAACTATGCCCTTAATTCGAAAAAACTTACGATTAAGCTTTGACTGAGTGTGCCACTTAAGGGTATTACCTTGCCCGTTGACCTTAAAGATTTGACCTCTGTACTAGTATTTGTTTATTTGGCGCCACCTACCGACCAACGACCATACTAAAATAAAACGGACTGAAGATTAAAGAAGAACACAGATGTGTCGCAGAGTTGTCATTGTTTTTGCCTATTTTATTCGCTCTCTAAGAGATTCTAATACATATTTTTGTTCCTCTAGTTTTTATAGTCTGGTACGAGTATCTACCACATCATAATTTTATAATTTATTTGTACTACACGATGCACTATGCCTGCTGACATAGCTTTCATTCAACTAAATGATACATTCTGAAGGTCTGATGATGACCTGGTAAGTACTTATCGGTTCTCGGTAACGGGAATAGTTAGAATGATCTAGTTTTCAACATTTATCTAATTGAGCACGGGTGCTACTACATGATACATTCTGAAGGTATGATGATGATCAGGTAAGTACTTATCGGTTCTCAGTAACGGGAATAGTTAGAATGAACTAGTTTTCAACATTTATCTAATTGTGCACGGGTGCTACTACATGATACATTCTGAAGGTATGATGATGACCAGGTAAGTCCTTATCGGTTCTCAGTAACGGAAATAGTTAGAATGATCTACTTTTCAACATTTATCTAATTGTGCACGGGTGCTACTACATGATACATTCTGAAGGTCTGATGATGACCAGGTAAGTACTTATCGGTTCTCAGTAACGGAAATAGTTAGAATGATCTAGTTTTCAACATTTATCTAATTGTGCACGGGTGCTACTACATGATACATTCTGAAGGTCTGATGATGACCAGGTAAGTACTTATCGGTTCTCAGTAACGGAAATAGTTAGAATGATCTAGTTTTCAACATTTATCTAATTGTGCACGGGTGCTACTACATGATACATTCTGAAGGTCTGATGATGACCAGGTAAGTACTTATCGGTTCTCAGTAACGGAAATAGTTCGGATGACCTAGTCTTCAACATGTACCTAATTGAGCACGGGTGCTACCACATGGTACATTCTGATGGTATGATGATGACCAGGTAAGTACTGATCGGTTCTCAGTAACGGGAATAGTTAGAATGATCTAGTTTTCAACATTAATCTAATTGTGCACGGGTGCTACTACATGATACATTCTGCAAGTCTGATGATGACCAGGTAAGTACTTATCGGTTCTCAGTATCGGGAATAGTTAGGTGTTTATACCCCCCTATTCTTTATTTGTAATATCATATGTATTAGGATATAGGTATGTAATGGTATATTTGTATGTGAGCCATAAACAATATTATCTCTGTGAAAACAAAATATTACAAAAAAATAGCAGTTCTGTACAAAAGTGAAATAGGTACATGATCATAATAATTATATGGGACAGCTGTTTTTTTTAAATATTTCTGACTTGGTCCCATCCATGGTAAAAGTTACTCCTATTCATGAGTACTATGTTTTATAAAAGTTTGTCCGGGTATTTTGTTTACACCTTATTCACAAGATCAAATTAAATTAGCTGGCAAAACTTCACAGACGTGATGGGTATCGCCAGCTAATTAATTTGACCATTTTTTTACATCATTCCCACCAGTAATAAAGTTGGATGTCTGATATCGACTGGTATAAATAAAAAAATAATTTAAGTTTTGATTTTGTTTTAATGTTGCCACTGTGACTGTTCCTAAATTGTTTAATTAATTGTACAAAAAATCAAGTCATTTATTCAAACTAGGCTGAGAATCAGCACTTTTCGAACGTCAAAATTACATAAGACAGTCCCCCAAAACGCCCACCCTTCACCACTTCCTAGTGCTTTTGCTGGGAAGAAGAAGTGGCGCAACAAACTCCCCAGCAGCACAGCTGTCTGTTCAGTTAGAAAAAGAAAAGATTCTATACAATAGTATGCAAGATAATTTACATTACGCAAAAATCTATTAAAATTATAAATTAATAGCCTTAAGACAGCTAGCACACGCCAATATACCAACCAAAAACATCGAGAACTATACTCAAGCAGAAATAAAAATAACTTAACTTAAACAATATCTAATAAAAGAAAATAATGCCACCAGGCATAAAGGGCGTGCCCGCTTAAATATAGCTGTAACTAGAAGTTATAATTGATAAACTAGGACCATCGAGGTAAAATAAATAATTGTTGAGGTCGCTAGCTAACCACATATTGCAATACAACTAATAAAATAAAATAAAATGAGTAGATGTCATGTTGTGTTGATGTGTCAACAATAAATTAAAATAAGTAAAATTATAAACAATTATATAAACTCACCTATCCTGTCAGTAGGTAAACTAATTCTGAAGCAAGAATCAAGTCCAGGTTATACCAAGCCCAACAAATGAGTTATGAACCTTATGAAGCCGGTGTAAGGGAGCACGTAGTTGGTCCTTACTTCTAGTTTTAACAGTGTGTTTTTAGTGTATAAGTGTCTATTTTGCCTAATATATAAGATGTTGGCGAAGATGAATTGTGATGCCGCTGTGAGGATACCGATGTCTTTGAAAAAATCTCTCAGAGAAACTAAATACAATAATAACACAGTCTCAAACTCTTAATTCTCGTTAAAAGTCACTGAAATTCAAATACCGTGAACAGGTCGGTTGGTCATTTATCGGGATTGGTGTTGGTGATGATGGAGCATGTAGGTTTTCTTGAAGTACGCACATATTTTCGTCTTCTGGTTTTTGTTGGTTATGCACCTTTTTGCGGTTTTCCTTGTTCTTTATTGCCTGTAAAATATATGGCGGATTTCTAATTGCCATATTTCGACTATGCCGCGGATCCAAAAGTTCCGGCAAAATACAATTTAAATAAAATGTACATAATTTTAATTTCATTTTATTTTCAAAAAAATCATCGTCCCTAATAATTGTTTCTGTTTTCAGAGGCTTTGACTCACTGAACCATACTCCAAATAAACATTTTGTTTTGCGAGTCACATGCAATTGCCCTTGAACTTGGTAATACCAATTGTGGGTTTTATTAACCTGCAAAGTGCCCGAATTATTTTTAACCCAAAAATTTACTTTTTTCTGAGCAATGGCTTCGTCTAGTCCTATCTTGTGCGCTGAGATTGGACATTTCACCTCTACTATCGCTTCATCTCCAATAAGCCCATCTGGTGTAGCTCCTAAATATGGAATCTCGGGATCTATAAAAAGTCCGCATGGTCTAATTTCAACATCTTCTTGTATAGATAGCTGATCTAGTGCTTTTTTTTCGTGTTCTCTTCCATGCTGTAGAGGGGCAGCATCTATATTTATTTTGTAGAGCAGTTGCTTAACTATGCTGGCACAACTAGTATAAGGCCTCATTTTAACAACTCTTCCAAAGTTTGAGGCTGTCAACAAGGAGCGCCGGAGTTCGAGCCATTCGCTCGACTCGCTCTGCAAAATTGTTTGCCTTTCAATTTGACTTCTTTCTTCCTCACTTTTATCTAAGTTGGATAGAAAGTTCTCCTTCATTTGTTCTAGCATCGCATCGCTCACATCGGGCTTTAAGGTTTGTTCTCCATAATCTTTATTTACGGCGCCATGTGTCTGTCGTTTTTTGTAATTGATATGTTTCAACAAATTTCTTTTTCTGCGATACTTGTTATCTAAGGTGCTCATTTTGCCCTTAGGACTTTGCCCGACAATTGTTTTATACAACATGGAAACAGGTTTTCTTTTAGTATTAAAATTGACTGCAGACGCTGAACATCGAGTTTGGTATCCACGCCGGCACGAGTAATTTACTCTTTTACCACCCACAAATTTGGCCACCACGCTATGAAAACTTTCCACGATGTTACTGTCAACATCATGAACGAGACTTCTGGAATGCCCTGCAATAGTGTTAATGAAAAAACATATTTTCTGCCATAAGGAACTTGTAAAAAAAGCTTGCGGTAAGATTTCAATATTTTGTGGACTGCTACAGAAATGGCTTTTACATTTAGTATGGTTCCCAAAGGCATGTAAATGTACAGTCTGAATGTCCTCAAAAAGTCTCTGAGTACTAAAATCTAAATTGTCTAACGAGGTATTTTTTGCTGCATTTTCGTATTGCTGACCTAATGCTCATGATGCGTTTTTTTGTGACTAATTTTCTAAAACATATAAGATATTTCGTATCAGTGGTCAGGTTTTCTAATTTGTTGCACAAGTTTCTTAGAAGGTGGTTCCTACATTCTACCTTTTCAACAGTAAATTGAGGATAAGGTCTTGCTTCCAATATTTTCGCATACGTGCTAGAGTCCCCGTCAGAAATGAGACGACCATAAATCAGACCATACATTTCGATAGATGCTTTAAACCCTTCCACAATTATTGTTGACTCCATGGCAGTCGATGATCCCGTAAAATTCTTAAAGCACTGGTGAGTTCTCGGATTTTGATTTTTATTAAAGTCCTGCGTACATATGCTACAGTATTTATTTTTAATGCCAAGAAACAAAATCTTTTTTGTGTGTCTTCCAATTATTGCAGCAGCTCCTGACAGTGCTGAGTAGTTCTTTTTGTAAGACCTCTTACTCCAGCATCCGTCTACAACCACATCTATAATAGGTATCCCCTCTTTGCTGACACGACCTTTTTCTAAAGCAATTCTTTTTTCTTCTTCAGCAGCTTCATTCATAGATTTACTGAGTGCTTTATCCCAGGCGTTGGAAACAATGTCGTGCCGTTTCTGGTATACAGGCTCAGTCATCACGGGCAAGTCAAATGCTGATAACAGTTCCTCTAATTGCGAATACCCTATACCAACTGAAACTGCACCCGCGACCGCTGCTGTATTAATATCTAAGTCACCAGTGACATTACAAAGAGAAAACTTCTCTTTACACATCAAACATTCTACTGTAAACTTAGAAGCAAGTCCAACACGTTTCTCTCCTATAACTTTCAAACTTTGTATACCACAGTTAAAAGTACCATGGCCGCCTATTTCTTGTATTTTGGAAAAAAAATAAGCTATATCTATAACTCGTCTTCCAGATATATTTTTTGTTTCTGCTTGTGATTCTTCTTCTTCAATAATCAAATCTGGTAAATGTTCATCTTCTTCAACCTAAAACAAACGTTTTAACAATACGGGGTCAAATCAAATTAGCTAGGGAAACTATCTAATAAATACCGCAGTGTAAGCAAACAGAATAAGTTACCAGCATAATTTGCTCTGCCCCCTCATCGACTGCCATACTAGACAGACCGTAAGTTTCTGTTAACGGCTGAAGTTCCTGATTTTGCAATTCGGAGTTTTGCTGGTTTCTTAATTGCCTGAAAAATAATAACGAAGCAATGAGCAAAGCGTGAGTGAGCTAAGGTAATGTTTTTGCTATAAGTCTCGTAAAAGCATATACACCACAAAAAAAAACTAAAACGTATTTTATCTAGGTGACATCATGAGTAAACAAGGTCTCCAAGATACCTTTGAAATGAGTCCAAACACGATGGTTCTACGTAGTGCCGTCAATGAGATCCTATACCCACCTTCGGAGTCCATCATCAGGTAGGTGACATCATCAGTCACCAAGGTCTCCAAGAGACCTTTCAAATGAGTCCAAACACGATGGTTCTACGAAGTACCGTCAATGAGATCCTATACCCACCTTCGGAGTCCATCATCAGGTAGGTGACATCATCAGTCACCAAGGTCTCTAAGAGACCTTTCAAATGAGTCCAAACACGATGGTTCTACGAAGTGCCGTCAATGAGATCTTATACCTACCTTCGGAATCCATCATCAGGTAGGTGACATCATCAGTCACCAAGGTCTCCAAGAGACCTTTCAAATGAGTCCAAACACGATGGTTCTACGAAGTACCGTCAATGAGATCCTATACCCACCTTCGGAGTCCATCATCAGGTAGGTGACATCATGAGTGAACAAGGTCTCCAAGAAACCTTTGAAATGAGTCCAAACACGATGGTTCTACGAAGTGCCGTCAATGAGATCCTATACCCACCTTCGGAGTCCATAATCAGGTAGGTGACATCATCAGTTACCAAGGTCTCCAAGAGTCTTTTCAAATGAGTCCAAACACGATGGTTCTACGAAGTACCGTCAATGAGATCCTATACCCACCTTCGGAGTCCATCATCAGGTAGGTGACATCATCAGTCACCAAGGTCTCCAAAAGACCTTTCAAATGAGTCCAAACACGATGGTTCTACGAAGTGCCGTCAATGAGATCCTATACCTACCTTCGGAATCCATTATCAGGTAGGTGACATCATCAGTCACCAAGGTCTCCAAGAGACCTTTCAAATGAGTCCAAACACGATGGTTCTACGAAGTGTCGTCAATGAGATCCTATACCTACCTTCGGAATCCATCATCAGGTAGGTGACATCATCAGTCTCCAAGAGACCTTTCAAATGAGTCCAAACACGATGGTTCTACGTAGTGCCGTCAATGAGATCCTATACCCACCTTCGGAGTCCATCATCAGGTAGGTGACATCATCAGTCACCAAGGTCTCCAAAAGACCTTTGAAATGAGTCCAAACACGATGGTTCTACGTAGTGCCGTCAATGAGATCCTATACCACCTTCGGAGTCCATCATCAGGTAGGTGACATCATCAGTCACCAAGGTCTCCAAGAGACCTTTCAAATGAGTCCAAACACGATGGTTCTACGAAGTACCGTCAATGAGATCCTATACCCACCTTCGGAGTCCATCATCAGGTAGGTGACATCATCAGTCACCAAGGTCTCTAAGAGACCTTTCAAATGAGTCCAAACACGATGGTTCTACGAAGTGCCGTCAATGAGATCTTATACCTACCTTCGGAATCCATCATCAGGTAGGTGACATCATCAGTCACCAAGGTCTCCAAGAGACCTTTCAAATGAGTCCAAACACGATGGTTCTACGAAGTACCGTCAATGAGATCCTATACCCACCTTCGGAGTCCATCATCAGGTAGGTGACATCATGAGTGAACAAGGTCTCCAAGAAACCTTTGAAATGAGTCCAAACACGATGGTTCTACGAAGTGCCGTCAATGAGATCCTATACCCACCTTCGGAGTCCATAATCAGGTAGGTGACATCATCAGTCACCAAGGTCTCCAAGAGTCTTTTCAAATGAGTCCAAACACGATGGTTCTACGAAGTACCGTCAATGAGATCCTATACCCACCTTCGGAGTCCATCATCAGGTAGGTGACATCATCAGTCACCAAGGTCTCCAAAAGACCTTTGAAATGAGTCCAAACACGATGGTTCTACGTAGTGCCGTCAATGAGATCCTATACCACCTTCGGAGTCCATCATCAGGTAGGTGACATCATCAGTCACCAAGGTCTCCAAGAGACCTTTCAAATGAGTCCAAACACGATGGTTCTACGAAGTGCCGTCAATGAGATCCTATACCTACCTTCGGAATCCATTATCAGGTAGGTGACATCATCAGTCACCAAGGTCTCCAAGAGACCTTTCAAATGAGTCCAAACACGATGGTTCTACGAAGTGCCGTCAATGAGATCCTATACCTACCTTCGGAATCCATCATCAGGTAGGTGACATCATCAGTCACCAAGGTCTCCAAAAGACCTTTGAAATGAGTCCAAATACGATGGTTCTTCGTAGTGCCGTCAATGAGATCCTATACCCACCTTCGGAGTCCATCATCAGGTAGGTGACATCATCAGTCACCAAGGTCTCCAAGAGACCTTTCAAATGAGTCCAAACACGATGGTTCTACGAAGTACCGTCAATGAGATCCTATACCCACCTTCGGAGTCCATCATCAGGTAGGTGACATCATCAGTCACTAAGGTCTCTAAGAGACCTTTCAAATGAGTCCAAACACGATGGTTCTACGAAGTGCCGTCAATGAGATCCTATACCCACCTTCGGAGTCCATCAGCCCACCATCAGGTAAGTGACATCATTAATCATCTAGACACGGTCGGTCTCCATCCTCCGCCAAACGAAATTCTCAAGATAACTAAAAACGATAAAAAATAAACACACTAGAAATAATGTACTCAATAGGTTAGGTACTTACCAATAGTTTTGGAGAGCTCGGCCACGCTTCACCTTACATTTATTCTTATATTTAGGCATAGTCAGGCTTACTCTATGACAGGTTCAAAAAACAAAACGAAATTACAAACTGCTTTACATATATTTACAAACTTAATTTGTATGGTTGATTTACGAAATATTTATATTTGTACTATTTAAAATATGATTTCATTCAAAAATCATTCAAAACGTAAACTTTTAGATTTTATTTGGAAAAAATAACGCGCGTATAGTCCTTCCGTCACAAGAGTCATCAGGACACTGACGTGTCGCGTCCCGAGTACGCGTCACAGGCCTTAGCGGGGGTGCTCCAGTGGGGTACTGGTGAAGTTTCGGGTTTTTGTTCAATAGTTAAAAATATTAAAAGAAATAACAAAAAAAAAACAATACAAATTGTCCAATACGTCATTATATATTTTTGGTAGAAAATTCATGCCGAACTATTCAGCCGTTACAGAGAAAATTTACAATTTAGGTTGAAGAAGGACCTATTTAATAAGATTTTTTCCCAAAATTTAGGAAAGTTTATTAAAATGTTAAACAATACAATGTATTTGTGATGACCTTAAGTATACCATATATTTTTTACATGGAAAACGCACAAAAGGATTCATCTACAATCTTCTTTAAACCTACAGTATATTTACGATTTGAGCGAGGTAATCCCCTTAATACTGGCAGACAATAGCTTATGCTCATGCATGGCCACAAAATCACTAAATTATTAAAGGCATCAATAATGCTGTCAGTCGATGGTACCTGTCTTGGCATATTAAAGGGACTTAGCGGTCATCATTGGAAAGTGGGAGTAAAGGTCTTACGCCTACGCTAAGGTTCAGCCACACTGGCGCGATATGAGTCGCGACTCGCGATACAACTGTTACCCTGAAAATAATAAGAAAGAAAGAAAGACTAATATTTATTTGGAAACAGTTCGTCAAACACAATAACAAAATAAAAAGGTAAAATAATCATAAAGCAATAATAGTGTGTGCCTCACGGCTGCGCCATAAAGGTTAATTTGAGCATTAATGCCCGAAAAATGCTCTCTGACGCTGGTTTTCTAATGAACCCCTATGGACAAGTGACGGGGAGTACCAACAGTTTCAACATACCTAATACATAATTTTTATACATCTAAATAAATAAGTAAACTACATATTGTCTATTTAAATAATTGTTTCCAATTTCTGTTATTGCCACTTAAACAAACATCAACTTTATGAAAGTGTAAATAAAATTGATTTTAGACAGACTAGTACTGTTAAAAAGTAATTTAAAAAAGCGGCCAAGTGCGAGTCGGACTCGCCCATGAAGGGTTCCGTAGCAGCAAGTCGACGAAAGACGTGTTAAAAAAAAACTACTTACTAGATCTCGTTCAAACCAATTTTCGGTGGAAGTTTATATTTTTTTTTTTAGTTTTATCATTCTCTTATTTTAGAAGTTACAGGGGGGGGGAGGACATTTTACCACTTTGGAAGTAAGTCTCTCGCGGAAACTATACAGTTTAGAAAAAAAAAAATATTAGAAACCTCAATATCATATTTTTTGAAGGCCTATTCGTAGATACACACGTATGGGTTTGATGAAAAAATAAATTCAGTTTCAGTTCTAAGTATGAGGAACCCCCAAAATTTATTGTTTTTTTTCTATTTTTGTGTGAAAATTTTAATGCGGTTCACAGAATACATCTACTTGCTAAGTTTCAACATCAGTTCTTATAGTTCTTTTCGGAAAAAAGTGACTGTGACATACGGACGGACAAACAGACAGGCAGACATGACGAATCCTTATGGGTTCCGTTTTTTGCCATTTGGCTACGGAACCCTAAAAAGAAGAAGTTGCAGCGCAAACTGAACCCTATGGCTTCTGAAATTCTATTTAATTTAACTGTTGCCGAATAATCTGGTTGACTGTTGTTATTAAGGCAGTTAACACGAGTTTAACAGTCTTTCGGATATACTTTGTGTTGTTTAGGCTTTCAGTTACCGGGTGTAAATCACTGCGGTCTCTGTTAAACAGAGACAGGCCTTGGTTTGCCTGTTGGTAGTCGCGTGCGTCTTCATAGAAAATTTAAAAGGTATATGGATCCCGCAAAGTCGTGTCGCGAAGTCAGAGTCACATCACGCTTGTGGCTCCCCCGCACTCAAGCGTGACGCGTAACCTTTAGTTACGTAGCTAATTGGTATGCGGTATCGCAATAAGATTATGTGGGCGGATCAACTTGCTTACGTCAAGAGAAGCCACTAAATAAATAATTTGTTGTTATTAAATCCTCCGTCAACGAAAGTGTGTAAGCGTGTGGAAGCGTGAGGCTATGCTTCATTTGAATGCTTTTTAATTTTTAACTTATATGTCTCGCATAGGGTGGCGAGTGTGTTGGATCATTCGGTTCCCTACAAAATGGTTGAGCTGGATGGTGCTGATCCACGCGTCATGTTCGTGAACGGGCGCCGTCAGTTGAGACTGGTCATCTCTTATCTGCCAGGGCTTATTTTTAATCGTTTTTGAGTTTTATATTTTTTTTACATTCTTCTCACATATAGAATCAACAAGAGTAATGTACCCAGGATTTTGTAATTTCTATATTTAAAAGAGTGTCCTTGGAGTTTCTTGCCCGTTCTTCTCCACAGAGATCTACGTTTTGAAATGGGCAACTAGCTTCAACTTTCTGACTAACTGACTCTTTGACAATTCAAAAGTGCCTGTAAATGGTTTCATTGAAATAAATGGTTTGAGTTTGAGAATTTCTGATTTGGCTACGATCAATCGTTGCCACCTTACTCTATCTTTGCGAAGGTACATCTATCAGAAGAAATATCAAAAAACTAGCGTAGATTAGTTATTTTGAGACTGCCTCGTTGGTCTTGGGTTCGATTCCCGGGTCGGGCAAAGTGTTATTGGGTTTTTCCATCTGGAATTTCTCAGTAGCAGCCCGGAGTCTGAATTTGTGCCAGGTTGATGGCAACAGGCTCGCTC
This sequence comes from Xanthia togata, assembly GCA_963853775.1. NCBI lineage: Eukaryota > Metazoa > Arthropoda > Insecta > Lepidoptera > Noctuidae > Xanthia > Xanthia togata. Next base: position 25,386,741 of record OY970793.1, on the reverse strand, counting down.
CTTATTAGATGGGACTTAAATATAACTGGCGAAATGTGGGTGTACCTACTACAGGTATACCTCTGCCCAACCATTCGGGGAAACAAGGCGTGATGTTATGTTATGTTATATTTAGTTATTTCTGAAACTTGCAGCCTTTTGACCGTGAAAACTACCTGACAAGTTATCTTTCTTAATTGTATTCACAATCATAGCGGCTGGTACTAAAATCACCTAAAAATCCCAAAATTATAAATACCACTGACCATAGACTTCTCTATACAGGTAAAATTTACAGCAACTTACCTCCAAAAAGACTGGGACGGACAGCGGCATTCACAGGATGTTCAAAGAAACGCTATTCATAACCCACAAAGAAAAAGTTGTAAAATTCACTCAAAACGTCCATTAGTAAAACTCAGACTCGACTAAATCCTTTGACCTGCCTCGCCTAGCCTCAGGTAAAGATTTCTTTGTGAAGTATTCGATAATTTTTGGACTAATTAAATAATGTTTCCAGTTTTCAGTAGCTTCAAAAGTATATTACCTAAGTAATTTTACGTAGGTAACGGCCATTTGTTGTAAGCTAAGGTTTTTAGTAAGCATTTCTAACTGTGGCAGGTAAAAAGCATTTAGATAGATAGAATACTCTTTATTGTACACCATAAAAATCACAGACATAATTTAGAAATTTTACATAGGGTGACACAATGGGCGGTCTTATCGCTTAAAGCGATCTTTTACAGACAACCTTTGGATGGATTAAAGGTAATAGGAGAGACAATACTGCAGGTAGTCAGCGGTGTACCATCTACATATACAATAAATATGTACATACATACATAAAGCATAAACTTATTCATATAAATATATAAATCTATAAACATGAAACAAGAGCAAGGAAACCCAGCAAACTGCCTTTTCACAGCTTCAAAATTAGTATAATGTCCTATAAAAATCAATATTCCTGTCACAGTACGCGATCAAAATTGTCTTTCTGTCAAATGAGCCTCTTTAGTCCCACCTGTGTCCCTGAAGCTAATCTGCTCGTCTGGAATACGTCTCAAGGACGTATGTACGTGCAATTGTGTGAACAAACGCTTTTTAAGATAATGGTTTTGTTTTGTGTAAATTTTGTGAATATACTGAAGCTTTAGCTAAAGCTTTTAATCAACGTGAATATTTCTGATTTTTCCCACTATCTTTTATAAATGGAAATAGAAAATAAAGTTAAATGGTTAATGGTTGGTTAATAAAACCCTTGATAAGTTCTTAAAACATTCCAAAAAGATCCAAGGGACAGTTTGATTGAACATTGAAACCCTCTCAGAGACACGGAACAAAGAATTTTGTAATCAAATTACTTAACATACCCTTCTCACCATAATTATGACCTATAATTGAGTTTATTACCCTAGTTATGTCTCTGGAAAATTTTGAAGCAATAAAAAGGAAATGTCTTGAAAGGGTAAATCATAAAAAAAAACGTCAATCTATCCGGTACCATATGCTGAATGGCATAAAATATGAATTCGAAGGTGATTCATATTATAGCGATTTTTCCGATAAGATACGAAAATCCTGAAACTATGGGAATTATTAAAAATTTAGATCGGGATCGATTTCCAGTCGACCTGAAATAGAGTTGTAACGTTTGGGTTACTGTTTGTTTGATAAATTGCTTTGTGATGGCAACGAAATTAACGTAATGTTCAGAGATATCTTATGTACCTAATCATTTCATTTAATGTCCATTTGGAAAAGGTCATTTGGAAAGGTGTATCTGTGGATTCCTTCGATAGGAATCCACAGATACAGATAGGAAATTATTAAATTATTATTATTCTTAAAATTATAAGTTTATAGAATTTTAATAATAATCAAGGTTGTGAAGGACGATTATTATCTGGCAAAGGACGATGAAGGACGATTATTATCTGACATTAAACTTGTACGTGTATGTTCGCGGTCTGGAGTTAATTTTACGATTCTCCGAAATGAAAACCCTTTGTCTTTTCCAAGTATCAAAATACCTATCTGCCTTCATTAAATAAGGCTTCATAGTTTAGCCGTAACTATGCTGAGCAGACAAAGGAATTTACTCTCCTATTTAATGGAATAGTTACGAGTAGCCAGCAGAAGCCCGAAAGTCTGGCAAACAGGTAACCAAGAGGTTTCGTATTAGGTACCCAGTAACTGGGCTGTGGAGGTCAGATAAGCAGTCGCTCCATGTAAAATACTGGGATTTACAATACAGTTATTGGGAAAAAGCTGACTAGGTAGATGCTGATAAAATATTTATAATCTAAATACAACGTTTTATCATCTCGAAAGATCACTCGTGTGTCTGTCTGTTTGCCCGCCTGTCACAGCCAATTTGCTCCGAATCTAATGGACCGCTTATGTTGTTTGGTATACATATGAATTTCTATGACCCAAAAAGGACGTGTAACGTAAATAAATGAATTTTGAATATGGTGACATTTGGGGGAAAAAAATGAAAATTAAAAAGAAAAAGTATTAAAATGTACAGTGTGCCTCGCCTCTCATGCACGAGGTTGTGGGTTCAAATCCGGGTAAGTACCAATGTGACTTATTCAATTCATATTATTATGTACTTTCTGACTTTATCTTGGACATTACTGACATCAGTGAAGGAAAACATCGTGAGGAAACCTGGATTTACAGTTAATATAAGTCTGAAATCACGTGAAATCAAGCGTGGTGATCAATGCTCGTGTCTTCTCTGTATGAGAAGAGGCCTTTGCCCAACAGTGGGACAGTAACAAACTGGTATTATTAGTTTTAAAGTTATTCAAGAAAATAGATGAAAATTTACCATTTCCACCCTTATCCCCGAAACTACAGCCAATTTTTACTATAAAAATGCCGAAAATAGTTCTATACTTATAGAGTATAGCCTATAAGAAGATTAAACCTATAAGAAGTCTATGGTCTTAAAATAACATGGTAAATCCTCTCAATATTGTGCGTACAAACTTAAATTTGCAGTTGGAATTTATGAACATGTTTTTCAACCACAATCATGTTAAGTTTCTTCTAGGGATAAATTCATCCCAACTACGGATCCCTTCATTGAGCGTGGTCCGACACGCACTTGGTCGGTTTTATTTCTAAAGTTCGAAGGAAGCAAGTTGAGTTGCTTAGTTAATATATTTAAAAAAAACATCCAACCATTTTATTCCGTCATTTCCACTTTCAATTCAACATCTACGAAATGAATAAAGTTATTCAATAAAGCTTCAGTAAGTTTACTGAATGCCACGGACCCGGATATAGTCATATTTGCATTTAAAGGCACGGATACTTGGATATTCCCGGGATATTCTTCGGAGCGGACTCAATTAAACCGGAATGTATATTGCATTCATTGTAACTGGGTCACTACATATTGGTTACACGCGTCGTGGATGTAAAGAGATTGAATGTGGTATACCTTATGTATGTAGATATATCTGATGAGGAATCTTATGAGATTGTTATCGTGAAAACACGATCAGTTGTAATGTAGCATGGAATCAGAATAAAGTCTCCTTTTGTTCAATTGACTGGTTGTTTATCAAAAATAACCGTGCAAACTTGATAACTGAACCAAGAACTGCGTCAGTTGCTGCATCTTAGTACCATCAATAACGATCTTTATTATTATGCTAACTGAAAGATGTTCAATAGCAGGGCACAGGGCTCCGAACATTGTGGGCGCGTTCGTTGAGGCGGCGGCCTGCCCGCAGGTTGAACGCGTCCCAGAGGGTCATGGCCACCCGGCTGGTCCGGGGATACCGCACGGTCTCCGGTGAGGCGGCAAGCCTCCTTGCCGGATTGCCGCCATGGGATCTGGAGGCGAAAGTCCTCGCGCATATTTGGGAGTGGCGCGAGGAGGCGAAACGCCGGGGCTTGACTCCGATGCCGCGAGAAATCGCGGCACAGCGGACAGAGCTCCGACGGGATCTCATGGCGGCATGGAGAGTGCGATTGTCGCAACCCAGTGCTGGGCACGCCACTATTGCGGCGATAAGTCCCCTCTTTGAGGAGTGGCTGGAGAGGCGCCATGGCGTCCTCACCTTCCGCCGGACGCAGGTCCTCACCGGACACGGCTGTTTCGGGAGGTACCTGTTTCGGATAAGGCGGGAGGAAACGCCCGGGTGTCATCACTGCGTGGATCGCCCGGAGGACACGGTGGAGCATACGGTGGAGGTATGCCCGGCTTGGGCAGAGCACCGCCGTGTCCTCGTGGAGGCGATCGGTGGCGGGGATCTCTCGCGTCCGGCCCTGGTCCAGGCCATGGTACGGAGCGAGAGGGCATGGGAGGCCGTCACCTCCTTCTGCGAAGCAGTAATGCTCGCGAAGGAGGAGGCGGAGCGCGTGAGGGAAAGGCAAATTTCGCGCCCTCACGCCCCTAGCCGCCGCAGGAGGAGACGCCCCGGGCGTCGGGAATCGATCGCGGATTCCCGGCCACCGTAGGCGCGGGCTTGCGGACGGTGAGCAATGGGTAGCTCGCCGTCCGGTAAGGACCAAGCCCGGGTCGACGGCGCGTTGTGTTCCACGCGCGCCTCAAAGAGTGTCAGCGAGTGAAGGGGTCCGATGAGACCATTGCCTGCCGGGGTTGCGGGAAAGTCCGAAAGGGATACCGTGGCCCCCTGGCATTGCACAGGCAAGAGAAGGAACACGGGTGGGTTTTAGTCAGTAAGAGTCTGACACGCCCTCCCGCTCCGCCCAGAGCGGGAGACGTCATTTGATGATTTCCCACCCAAAAAAAAAAAAAAAAAAAGGGCTCCGAACATCATACAACACCCGCCGGTTTTCTCGCACTAGCTGATGTCCTACAACATCGAAGCAGCTTGTCATAACAAATTTCAAAAGGTGTAGGTTAAACGCAAAGTCATTGAAACTAATTGTGAGGCAATGTAACTACCAACTAAAACTGTCCGTATATTCACATCATTAAATCACATCTGCCATTCTTTGCTAGTTCTAGGCTACAGCACGGCAAATTAATGTAGGTTGTCAATTTGCTTAACGAATAATTTCACTGGCATTTCGCCTGTTATGTTTAGAGCGCTAACACACTGGGACGCCATTGCGACGTGGTCGCCAGTTATGTATCCAAACAATTCGTATTGAAATGTATGACAGTTAACTCACTTGGCTACGGTCTGGCGACGTCGCCAATTTGGAAGCATAGCCACGACCGCCAGGCCTACGTGGAGACTGGATGACTGGCGACCTAGTGACGTGTAACCAATTCGTCCAACTGTCCATCCGTGGCCTCGTCTCCTCATCGCCAGAACGGACGCCCGCTTGTTACTGGCTACTTATTTGGCAGTCATGCTACGTAGCCAGCGACGTCGCCATGGCGTCCCAGTGAGTTAGCACTCTTAGGTACAAACCTATTATCATTAACCGGGCAAAAACATAAAAAAAAACAAATTCGGGTTAAATACAGACTCCGGGCTGCTTCGGAGAAATTCCTAATGGAAAAACCGATCCAGCAGCTTTATTTATTCCGTGTGTTCTACCGCCATGTTCCTCTATACACGCAACTCCAGTGTTGTTCTAGTAAATGGATATTGAATATCATTTACATATACTCGATATTCCGGGAAATGTTTTATTGAAGTACAGCATGTATCAGAAAGATTTTGTCATATTTAAGAGTGACCACAGCCTATCAAACTGAACAGTTTTCTCCGTGGGACCAATATCAATTAATTTTGTTTTGTAAATTTTGATGTTCAAATTGGAGGTGTGCTACTGGGGTCAAATAAATGATTTGACTTTGACATTGTAATCACGGTGTAAATACTTAAATATGACCACACATTCTTGAAACTCGCTGTATACAGGGCGGCGAGATAACTGATATCATTGATTCAGTACATGATTCTGAACCGTCGAAATTTTTCGTCGGTTATAAAAAAAAGTACTGTTCCATAGAAAAATGCACAATACCTACGCGGTCAAAATGTATGGAACAGCTGATTTCTTTTTTAATAACCGACGAAACATTTCTACGCAGGGGGTTTCATATTCATGTACTGAATCCATGGTATCAGTTTTCGCGTCGATGTCCCTGCGCCACCCTGTATACTGCAATACAACGAATGGAACTAACCAATGGGGAATACCGTTACGACGAAATAAATGTACCTACTGTAGCTTCACTGTGTCAATGCACTAGTTTGTAGGTTTGTGAACAGTTTATGCACTACAGTCTATTTTCCGTATACGTGTCCGAATTGGTAAACAAATACGAACCGAAAGTCATGAGGTTTCACATCACTCACACACTCTTCAGCCCGTATTACAGAACCTCACTCAAGACTCAAGCATTACATAAAACTACTTTCAATCAATAAGTAATGCATGAGATTTGAGTGAGGTTCTGTAATACGGGCCTTACAGTTAAGTATGAACGTCTAGATTTTGCAAAAAACTTTTAAAACACATACATTCAAATCATCAATCAATCAATGTTGTGCGTCATGTTCGTGAACGGGCGCCGTCAGTTGAGACTGGTCATCTCTTATCTGCCAGGGCTTATTTTTAATCGTTTTTGATTTTTATATTTTTTTTGTTACATTGTTGTCACATATAGAATCAACAAGAGTAATGTACCCAGGATTTTGTAATTTCTATATTTAAAAGAGTGTCCTTGGAGTTTCTTGCCCGTTCTTCTCCATAGAGATCTACGTTTTGGAATGGGCAACTAGCTTCAACTTTCTGACTAACTGACTCTTTGACAATTCAAAAGTGCCTGTAAAGGGTTTAATTGAAATAAATGCTTTGAGTTTGAGTTATTGTTACAAAATTTGCATGCCGAATTTAGTTGGCGGAATATGAAGAACTATTGCGTATTTGTTATAAAATCTGTGAAATACCATATTTCAGGCAAATATCTATCTATCATCGTTCACTTTAGTTTTCAAAAAATCGTAATCACAGCACATTATTATTTGTTTACCAAATAATAATTGAAGAATAAATATGACGAAAATATCGATGAACATAAATTTAAAAAAAAAATACATACATATTACATTATAGGTAATCTCCACCTTTTTGATGTCGGTTAAAAACATTTCCCGGAGAATTTTCAATAATTACTTACAAATAATAAATTCTTAGAAGCAGCGTTTTGACAGACAACTTCTCTATAACAATACCATACAGTTTCCACGAAAGGCAATTCCATGAACTTCGTATAGAATTTACCTTGTGAAGCGAAACGCTACCCTATCTAATAGGGTGTTTTACTCTATATGAGAAAAAATCTAAAAATATATTATTGAGATAGCTTAGACAAAAAGCAGTCGGAAAACGTTAGCTTTAGTTCATAAAATAGCAAAATAAATTTTAAAATTCAATTCAAAGGTTTCAGCTTTTTTAATCTGTTTCATAACAACATTAGATAGTAGTCGCCATGTTATTACGTCGTACGGCTATGTTAACTTAGGAGTGTTAACTGTCAACTATCAGCGTACCTTTAATCTTTAGATTTGTTTACATAGTGAACTGACGTCATGACCACAGAGCAATATGGCGTCCACTGCGTCCAGCGTTTTCGTCAAATTTCGCGCGAAATTTGAAAATGCAAAATTTAAATCCTTTTTTATGGCACTTAACGAAAGAATAAATTTTTTGTGAATTTTTTAGTGGTTCATTAGCACTATAGAATCTAATTGAGACACTTTTCAAAAATGGGTGTAATACCCTATTACGCAACACATTTTCGTAAACGATTACGACAAATGTTTCATTTTGACAGTTCAACAAGATTCATTGCGTTATTTACGTTGAGCAGTTTTTATTTTCGAATTTATGAAGCAATGGATTAGCAATTTGTTTCAAAACTATTCTAATTACGACTGATCGTGTATTACGCAATTAAGGTACTGGTTTGCATTCCAAGAGTCGATATGACAATACAACTGATGATTGCAGTGATCTCGACCTCATTTTGATGTCTTCCTAACATCCAACTACAAGTCATGAAGACCTAAGTATACCGCAATAATAACGTCCATATTTCGGGTAAATTCACCATAATTCCCTTGTAAGTGGTCGTATTAAAACTAGGCTTATTGCAGTCAACAGTTGGACGTTGGCCAAACTGTAGTTATGTTGGTCAACATGATTTATGAACCGTTCAACCGACACGTTTGCGCCGATGTCATCGTTACTTTACCCACTTGTCAACATGGGGCAGTAGGGCTGCCCCCACTATCCTCCAGCGAGTACCACAAGTCGTCAGTGAGAGTCACTTGAATTTTTGTACCCCTTTCTAGTAATTTGCTGGGAATTTAGTTATGACTGAAAAAAGGCAATTCTAGCAAGTTTCAATGCGCTCAAACCAATTCTGTTTTGGGCGCATTAGACCTTACCTATGCTCAACCTTCTCTGGTATAGCCGGCGTTCATACTAAAAAATGCTTGCTAGAATATCCAGCAATAAATTACGTTAGATTACGTAATTAAACGATTACGTTATTAAATTATATAATTACGTTACGTGGGTGTACTGCAGGTACACCTCTGCCTAACCCTACGTGGAATACAGGCGTGATGTTATGTTATGTGTGTGTAAACTATGTTATGTCAAATTACCCATCCTTTTTCAAAATTAGGATTGTGCCAAAGAAGTAAATAATAAAATCGTTGAACCCAACCGGTATTGATGTAAGTAGTTAAACCTCAAGTGAGATTATGTTGGATTTACTCGTATACAAAACCGATAATTTGTTGCGCCAGCGGTATCCGAAAGTTGGGACCAAAAGGATGGAACTTAGACCAAGTAAGGAAGCCTTTGAACTGACTGCGCCAAGTAAATAATGCCTAGCTTTCTCAGAAATATTTCGAATTGTATGAAGATATTTGTAGTTTTGATATTTGTACTTTTTATTTTGTATTCTTTACTTTTATGTTATTTCTTTTTACTTTTGTGCCTTTTAGTCTGTGCTTAATAAACGTATTTTCTTTCTTCTTATCTTTTTTTGTTAGTGAAGAATGATAAAGAATGAAGGTTTGTGGGAAAAGGGTGAAGAATGCGTTTATTGTTGCACGTTTGTACTAGTCTTTGTTGCTAAATAGTATTATGCAATTAGTTAATAAAGGACGGATATATAGATGAATCACGAGCAAGTGAAGGATTCTAACGACTGAATAACGACCGTAGTTCATCAAGTGTTAGAATCCTGAGCGACGCCAGTGATTCGTGGCCCTCAATTTAAACCCTTTTTATTCAAGAGTTGTATACTATACTTTATACCATGACTACGAGAAAACGAAAGATTTAAGCGAAAATAGACTTAAACGTATTTAATGAAGAAAAAAGGAAGGTTAAATTAATGAAAATGCACATTAAAATTGGAATAATTTGTGTTCGTACAACATACAGTATTCAAAATAGCGCCAATTTACTAATGACTGCAAAGAACACATTCATAACAGTTTTTATTCTCATGATAGACTCCTTGTCGAAAATGTCGGCCAATCAAATCTCGAGGGGTTATTTCGCAAGGAGGTTGTCTATCATTGAGATGGAGGTCGAATATACTGGTATGTTCTAAATTCAAACAACAAAAAGGGTGATTAATAGTTATTTGTTATACAAGAGTGCAAAGTTGCTTTTTAACCGCGTGTTCAATTTTGATGACCGAGCAAGCGAAGGATTCTAAAATTGAATCACGAGCGCAGCGAGTGATTCAAAATTAGAATCCTGAGCGTTAGCGAGGGAATCAAAAGAGCACGAGGTGAAAAATCTTTGCACTCGAGTGCAACACGTAACTTTTCATTCCACCTCAGCGAGGAAATGACTAAATGCAAAAAAAAAAAGTTGTATGATATATTCGGCACCATAGAGGTAGCAGTAAATAGGTTTAATGTTTTTTTTAATTCACAAACTTAATGCACACGATGTTCTAAATTCAATTTACTTTATCCTCTAGAGAATAAAAACGGCTTTTCCACTCAGATACTGAAGATTAAAAATACTCTTTCCGAGATGGTGGGATGAAAAAGTGTTTTTTAACACTGTTTTCAGTGAATAAAATAAGCTTTTCATCCCACCATCTCGGAAAGAGTATTTTTTCTCTATGGTGCCGAATATATCATACAACTTTTTTTTAATTTGTTAAAAACTCAGACTCGGAACCTTCTTGGTGTTCTTTTTTCAATTTGCTTTGTACGCGGTTCTTTACGCGGCATTTTTTCACGTCATTGTTAAACCTTAGGTATATTAAAAACAAGAAACTTGAAAACAAGTGAAAAAACTAAAATGAGTGATTCTAGCGACGAGGAAGTTTGCTTGACGCCAACAGAATTGACTGAAACTGTTAATAATGCGCAAATGAGCTTTCTCCCTCAACAATCACGCGAGAAGTATTTAAAACAGTACGATATGTTCAACACGTGGCGACTAGCAAAAGGAGCCAAAACTTTCTCAGAAAACGTTTTGCTGGCATATTTTATAGAATTATCCGAGAACAAGAAAGCAAGCACTCTATGGAGTACGTATTCGATGCTAAAAGCAACAATAAAGATGAAAAAAGACAAACATATCGATACCTATCCTAAATTAGTGGCATTTTTAAAAAGAGCCTCATCTGGTCATCAACCAAAAAAATCGAAGGTTTTCACAGTATCTGATATTGAAAAGTTTCTTAACGAAGCACCCGATTCCGTATATTTGGCGGCAAAAGTAAGTCAGTTGCACATTCAGTATCTACTTAAGTATATTAATCTCAATTAAATAGTATACTTAGTAGATGTTGATAGGCATAATTATGCGTTCATATCAATTTTATTCATTTATCTACTACAATACTCTTTACGTTACAGGTTGTTCTTATTATTGGAATAAACGGAGCATGTCGAACTAATGAACTAACACAACTTAATGTCAAAAACATTGAGAAACATTCAGATGACTTACTATTAATTAATTTACCTAATACAAAGACAAAAAGAGACCGCAACTTCGTCATTCGCAAGGAATACGTAACGATTGTTGAGAAATATCAAGCCTTACGCCCGCCTAACACTCCAATCAATCGATTTTTTCTACAGTATCGCAATGGAAAGTGTGTTAGACAGCCTATGGGTACTAATAAAATTGGCAGTATCCCACGAGAAATAGCAACATTTCTTGAACTTCCAGAACCCCTGTTGTACACGGGTCATTGTTTCCGACGAACTTCAGCCACACTTTTGGCTGATTCCGGAGCTGATCTGCTGTCCCTTAAGCGCCACGGAGGCTGGAAGTCCAATGCAGTTGTAGAGGGATACATAGAGGATTCCATCCAAAATAAGTCTAAAATATGTGAAGGCATCGTAGGAGCCATTACACTGAAAGAGCCTCAATCGGATCCTTGTACTGGCCCTTCTACATCAAAAATAAGCCGTTATGAAACACCTTTTCTTTTTTTTTTTTTTTTTTTTTTGGGTGGGAAATCATCAAATGACCTCTCCCGCTCTGGGTGGAGCGGGAGGGCGTGTCAGACTTTTACTGACTAAAACCCACCCGTGTTCCTTCTGTTGCCTGTGCAATGCCAGGGGGCCACGGTATCCCTTTCGGACTAATCCCGCAACCCCGGCAGGCAATGGTCTCATCGGACCCCTTCACTTGCTGACATCTCTTTGAGGCGCGCGTGGAACACAACGCGCCGTCGACCCGGGCCTGGTCCTTACCGGACGGCGAGCTACCCATTGCTCACCGTCCGCAAGCCCGCGCCTACGGTGGCCGGGAATCGGCAATCGATTCCCGACGCCCAGGGCGTCTCCTCCTGCGGCGGCTAGGGGCGTGAGGGCGCGAAATTTGCCTCTCCCTCACGCGTTCCGCCTCCTCCTTTGCGAGCATTACTGCTTCGCAGAAGGAGGTGACGGCCTCCCATGCCCTCTCGCTCCGTACCATGGCCTGGACCAGGGCCGGACGCGAGAGATCCCCGCCACCGATCGCCTCCACGAGGACACGGCGGTGCTCTGCCCAAGCCGGGCATATCTCCACCGTATGCTCCACCGTGTCCTCCGGGCGATCCACGCAGTGATGACACCCGGGCGTTTCCTCCCGCCTTATCCGAAACAGGTACCTCCCGAAACAGCCATGTCCGGTGAGGACCTGCGTCAGGCGGAAGGTGAGGACGCCGTGGCGCCTCTCCAGCCACTCCTCAAAGAGGGGACTTATCGCCGCAATAGTGGCGTGCCCAGCACTGGGTTGCGACAATCGCACTCTCCATGCCGCCATGAGATCCCGTCGGAGCTCTGTCCGCTGTGCCGCGATTTCTCGCGGCATCGGAGTCAAGCCCCGGCGTTTCGCCTCCTCGCGCCACTCCCAAATATGCGCGGGATAAGTAATATCCTAACAATTTTTTCAAAGTTTTATTATATTAAGCGACTTGTTTTGCAAGATTCGAGGAGACCTCACAAAGTACTTAACAAATGTCCTTCGAAAACGATCTCTTCATCATTATTGACTTTATAGCCAGTTTAATTTGATAAATCTGTACGAATTCAACACCTAACCATCTCCCTCTCTCTCCAACATTCACGCCAAGGGAATCCGATGAATCGGTACAACTATTAAGTATGACAGATAGTTTACCGAAAAACAGTACACAAGTGACTAACACCAATATTACAGTACCAAACAAAAATATTACACTCAATTTAAATAACTGTAGCAACGTTACTTTAAAATTTTCTTAATTATACCTTAGTATTATTTTGTTATAATTTAAAGATTATTCTGTAATACTTACCTGTCATAATGTAGTAATTAATACCTAAACTGAAATAAAAGTGTACCTATCTTGTGATTGTAAACGTTTTTTTTTTTTGCATTTAGTCATTTCCTCGCTGAGGTGGAATGAAAAGTTACGTGTTGCACTCGAGTGCAAAGATTTTTCACCTCGTGCTCTTTTGATTCCCTCGCTAACGCTCAGGATTCTAATTTTGAATCACTCGCTGCGCTCGTGATTCAATTTTAGAATCCTTCGCTTGCTCGGTCATCAAAATTGAACACGCGGTTAAAAAGCAACTTTGCACTCTTGTATAACAAATAACTATTTTAGAGGGGGAATGGTACCTATAAAATCTTTTGAAAAGTAAGTAGGTTAGGTCCAAAAAGTTTTGTACAAAAACTTGGTCTCCTTAACCTGGCTTTTTGTGCAACTCTGTTTGCAGAATGTTGATTACATTTGAAACAAACTGCATATCTACAACAAATGAAAACGGACGGAACCGTAACATTCCCCGGCACAATAACACAAAGTTCCATTTACACAGTATGTAACACCTACACTTATTCCACTGACCCATTTCTTCTAAGAAATTGTGGGAAATAAGGTGTAGGTATTCTGTTTTGAAGGCTTCCGCGAATACAATGTTATTGTGTGGTGAAGGAATCTTTAGAAAATCCTTGTGTTAATATTTGCCACCAACGCGACGTTCCGATGCAACTATTCTTACAGACGACGTGTTGTTCAGATAAGCTCCTTTTGCTGTTGGTATTGCAAAATATTTTTCTGTATTGCAGGAAATTTTAAAGTTACGAGAATCGGAGTTCACTTTGTACCAAGTAGATAACTACTTGAAAAAAAAAACAAAAAACATCATCATAACATCACGCCTTGTTACCCCGAAGGGTTGGGCAGAGGTGTACCCGTAGTAGGTACACCCACATTTCGCCAGTTATGTTTTTAGTCCCATGTAATAGGGGGGCGAGCCTATTGCCATCAACCGGGCACAAATCCAGACTCCGGGCTACTACTGAGAATTTCCAGATAGAAAAACCCAAGAACACTTTGCCCGGCCCGGGAATCGAACCCAGGACCTCATGCTCAGCAGTAGTGCTTGCAACAACTAGACCAACGGGGTAAAAAAAAAAAATATATAAATTGCTTCCATAGGTAAGGAAGCAATATATTTTATTTATTTATTCTGACATTTAAATATTATTATAATTATTTCATAAGGCTGACATATATTTAATTTTATCTTGTACTTTTATTTGCATACCCATGCGATGGTTAAACATGGATAACTTTATTTCATGTAAAAAAAAAACATCAATGTATACAGGGTGTCCAGTAAATAGTACGACATATTGCAGGGGGTGATAGCTTAAGTCAATACCTTCCAAAAAAATCCAATATAATTATGTTCAGCGATATGTTACTTTTTTTTTCACCACTGTAGGTTAAAGTTAAGCGATAAGAAAACGGTGTTTATTTTTTAAAGTGGTATTTCTTGAAATCATTCTCTTGTTTTTGATAGAAAAAAGACTTATCATTTATCAATGTGTAGAGTACGAATAATTTGATGTAAAAAAAAATATTAGAAAATAAAATTTTCACTACGAAATTCTAAAAAATCTGTTTTAAGAGAGAGATTTTTCGATATTTTGAAAAATTTCATATGACTAAATCCGTAACTTATTGCTGAACATATATTGTTTTTTTTGGAAGGTAGGTATTGACCCAAACTATCACCCTCTGCAGTATGTCGTACTATTTACTGGACAGTGGACACCCTGTATTTGTACGGGACCCATGTTTGCAAATAAATAAATGATGATTTATGATTTATGAAGCTATTGTAATATTTTCTATCTTATTAGGTTCTTTAGTGACTTTCAATCACCAGTTCCTTGATATTATCATCTGCGGTTTCTAGTGTTCCTAGGTAATAATTGTATCTTAGTGGGTATTTCTCATGTTATCTAGCCCATTTCTACTTATTTCTTGAGTTCATGATTCTGTCCGTTTGCGTGTTAAAGCGCGAACAAACAATTCCCTCTTTCATATTTTACGACTTCATGAATGGAGAAACACCACTTCTAATAATAGTTTTGACACTCTTTGATCTAGGCAAGTTTATGGTTTTTCAATGGTAACATTATCATCAACTGTGAAACAATATCTTTAATAGCATATAAAGTACCAGGAGTACAGTAGACAGGAAGAGTGTAAGCAACGTTAAACAGATGGTGGTTGGGTCGTTAGCGCCACACAAACACAATCGGGTTTATTGTCTAGACTTCATTGTTAGGCACGCTGTTTAACAATCAGGGTATTTATAACCCTCCATGCGGTTCTTGGGTGAAAATAAGCATCCTGTCAGATTCGGGCAGTCTTGTAATCATCGCCTTCTCTACTCCACACTCTGCAGCCAAGAACTGATGGCGTCAGAATGCCGATATTGATACCACATTACTAAACAGATTAAAAAAAAATCTAGAAAACTTCACGGTAGAACAATTACCGGTGTCGCGTTAGTCTGCACGAGGCTTACGGACTTGTCACACGCATCCAGCGTGACAAGTCCCTTAAAGTTCGGATAGGGCACGCGACTGATGTCGCTGGCGTGCTTAATTTTATAAGTACTGGAATATTTAAAATATTAAATCTATATTAATAATTTAATGTTAATGTTATTAATCATAAATTAATATTAATTAATTTAATAATTCTGGACTCAATTTGACCTTACATTAAGAGGGAACAGGGCATGCAACGAATTTGAAAATTAGGTATTTGAAGAAATTATTGCCGTCGTCTTACCTCAAGTCTGCCTCCGTAGAGTGCGATAGGGACAGCTGCAGCTCAGACCGATTATGTCACAAAAAATTGACGAGATCAACGTTTCGTATTCCCCTTTTTTCTCCTCGAAAACTGAGCCGATTCAATTATTTTTTACATTAAAATTTTAAGAAAGAGTGTGTCTAGGTTCCTATCATTTTATTTTATGTAAAAAAAAAAACGAATTTGTGTTTTACCATGTTGCTGAAAAAAAGGCAATATCAGTGACGTGTCGACCGCAGACCTTGATTTTATGAAAAAAAAAAATATTGTTCTAGAGGCATTATTCAGGAAGAAAAAAGGGGAATACATTTGTATGGAGAATCGCAGGCCCTGTTCCCTCTTAACGACAAGACGGGCGATATTCGATTAGTTCCGATTTCAGCCGCGCGCAGAATAATCTTGCACGCAGTCTGGTTTCCGTATTTTTAAGAATGTTCACATTCTAATATCAATCTGTCAAAAAAAACTCAAATTTACCAAAATTTTTAACAAGTTTTTGACACTGTCGCTGAGATAAGATTGCGACTCGAAATTGAACTTTTTTAATTATGACAATTGGTTTAAAATCCTATATAATGCATATTATCTAATCTACAATGTTAAATAGACTTTTGTTGACTTTTGCCCTAACTAAAGCATACAATATATATAAAAAATAATATATAAAAAATAATAGACGATGATGCTATTACCGATACCATATTCCATAGGACAAAAAAAAATTATACTGATTCGCGAAATAAAATGTTTCAGTAACCAAACCAAAAGTGGCAAAATATTTGGCTTTAATTAACAAACAGTGTGAATTTATCGGCCGTTTCAATAAAACGAGGTCTACCCCCGAAACTTTTGCTCTATTTTACATTTACAGTAAAACAGTCATTTTCATTGTAACATTCTGAAATGTATTGCTGCCTTGTTTGGTTATTACTTTAGGGTTTCCAGAAATGTAGCGTTTTAGAAGTTTAGTTTAAGTTTATTTGAGATAGGAAAGTCTGTGTTTTCTTAACGGTTTGCAGAGATTTCACAAAACATTTATCCCTTAAATCTAAATACTAAGGCCCATTTTCAACAATAAAACTGAACGCGATCAACACACCTAAACCGCGAACAATTGTTGTCAGTGTCAACATTGTGGAGGAATCCTAATCCTAACTAATAATATAAATGCGAAAGTGAGTTTGTTTGTTTGTTACGCTTTCACGCTAAAATGGCTGAACAGATTTGGATGAAATCTGGCACATGGTGGGATCGAGACTTACGCGGGTGAAACCACGGAGCGCAGCTTTACATAATAATTTAGAACACTGACAGCTCTTGAACGCAGTTTAGATGTGCAGGTTGCGTTCAGTTGAATTGGTGAAGCTCACCCTTAGTTAAAATATGTCGAGTTTAATTTTGACGTCATAAAGTGTTTTTTTAAATAAATTTACCGAATTATAAATGTCATTTATCATCGTCATCATTTATCTCATAGTTAGTCTAAACTTTACACTATCATATGAGTAGAATGTAAGGAATGATAGCTGTAGATAGAGCGTACTTACATTGTTTTCTTAAATTTTCAAAACATCCTGAAAAACAAAAGGAACTAAACTGAGAACTAGACCTCTAAAGAATATTATTTTCTATTTGAAGTTAAGTTTAGGACACATCCACAAAATTAGGTGAATCTACTCCGTACCAGCAGTGTAGTGCTATTCTGTAACCATCTCACCGTGAAAACTTAGGTGAAGTGAGCTCAGAGTGAGCTGTCAGTCCCTAGCAGCAGGTGGAATGACAGCTCACTTCTCGCTCACTTCACCTAAGTTTTCACTGTGAGATTAATACAGAATAGACCGGCTGTTCTGCTTATTTAATTGATTTTATCTCACGCTTATTCCGACTTTTGGGACTGGATTACAAAAATTAATTTGAAAGTACGTTTGTGTACTTAATAAGGACGATTTCTATCAAAATCTTTGGAGAAATTTCAATTTGGATTTGACATTTTAAGATATATTTTTGTTCGTTTTTGGTTGATTTCGAAGATTTAATGCAAAGGTAAGTAGCGAAACTTTGTAAGTGACTTTTGTAGCGAAAT
Organism: Xanthia togata; assembly: GCA_963853775.1. Classification (NCBI taxonomy): domain Eukaryota; kingdom Metazoa; phylum Arthropoda; class Insecta; order Lepidoptera; family Noctuidae; genus Xanthia; species Xanthia togata. The sequence continues at coordinate 25,369,084 of OY970793.1, read as the reverse complement.
AATGGTGGATTTGTATTTTGGATTACCACTAAATATGGCCTGCGTTTCCTGTGAGCTGCACGTTACACGAACTGATGGACGCTGGTGATGGTGCCAAACACGTGGCCGAATTCTGGGCCACGTGTTTGGCATTTATATTACCATCGACACGGTAAGAGGAAGAATGGTGAATTCATCACATTTGTAAAGATTGTGTTGAATGGCGCCAGGGAATCGAATCTCTAATGGTTACGCTATTCAATTTTCTGTTCATTTAAGTTTGGTGTAAAACCAGTAGCTAAGTTAATACTAAGTAATTAAGATATAATTTGACCTTGGGTAATAATTTTAACCAAGGTTAAGTTATTAAGTACACAAAACCGGCCAAGTGCGAGTCGGACTCGGGCACGAAGGGTTATCATTATCTATAAAAATGGCAAGAAAATCATGTCTGTTGTATGTGAGCCCCCGTAAATATTTATTTTATTCTGTTTTAAGTATTTTTTGTTATAGCGGCAACTGAAATACATCAATAACTGTCTAACTATCACGGTTCATGAGATACAGCCTGGTGACAGACGGACAGCGGAGTCTTAGTAATAGGATCCTCTTAGTAGTAACCGGATGCAGCTGATTACCAGTATTTGACACAAAGCTATCTGTCCTGATGCCTATCTGACCTTCACAACCCAGTAACTGGGTAATACGATACCCCTAGGTAAGACTGGCTGTCACACTTTTGGACTTCTGACTACCCGTAACGTCTGTTAAAGATCCATGAATGACAGCCGGGAGCAACGGCTTAACGTGCTTTCCGAAGCACGGAGGAGTCTCGGTATGTAAAGATGGTCACCGATCCACGGCCCAACCCCAGCAAGCGTAGATTAACCTGATGGATCGACCCGTGCGGCTGTTATTACTTAGCCACGAGCTCATCGTTAAGTTATTGAACAGAATACCTTTAAATTAAGAACAGACGACCTTCCAATGTATGTTTTTATGAATCCTTCTATACTTATAGTTATCAATCACTTAGCCAACGATATCATAAACCCATCATATATTAATTAATTAATTAATATTGACTGTAGTCCATTTAAAACTGCTCTGCAAGCTTCAATGGACACGACCTCCATGAAATGGAAATCGTGTATTGGACAAATTGTTTAATTTGTTGTCTTTGTTATTAATTAATTATTAATGGAACTATTCGATGCTACGATATAGGTAAGCTGGGTTTAAATTGATACAGCACGGTCGGGAAAAATGGTTTATATCTCGAATGATTTAAATTAATAGCTCTCTTTTATAGAGGAAAAGCTGTATTTACTAAGTAGGTACAAACGCACATAAACCTTCCTACTACAATTTGTCAAATTTCTTTAATAGATTTTCAACTTTATCACTAAATATTAAGGTTTAAAGTTGATTGGGAAAATTTTACAGTTTCGGGTAGGTTGACGAGCTGGCGTCTGTAGATAAATACTTCAGGAACATCTATTGTGAATGATTTTCTGAACTTACGTAGGTACTCTAAAGTATCTAGCCAAACAGGCTTTTACTGTAACTAAAGATTTTTTTTTCTTTTTGATAATTCAAATTCTATATACTTATTTTATTTCACATAAACCTACACTTATGAAACGTCAGAAGCTAGGTGCAAGCTAAGAGCATTGCCTTTGCCATTTTTAGGATTCCGTAACCGATGGGTGCCAAACGGAACCCTATTACGTACCTACTAAGCCTCCGCTGAATCGTAATAGGTTGAACATCTATTTACAGTTGAAATTCTGACAGATTGTGTATTTATGTTGCTGCTATATCATCAAATAACACCGAAAAATGTAATAAAGTTAATCAATTAAAGAGGCTCCGACTAGAGACGTGTTATTTTCGGCGTGTTTTACTCAATCTTAATACGGATACGGAACCCTTCCTCTCCCGGTTTTGGTTAGTCCCCATTGTAGATTCTGACGTTGACACCAGTTCGAAACTCGTGTAAACGTCAGAATCTACTCTATTTATTTGAAAAATTGAGATGGTCCTGACCCAGAATCGTTGGAAATTACCAAAATAAATAAACTTATGTAGGTACTGCTAAAACTTCTGTATTACCCTGAACAAGTTGCTAAACCTATTTATTGAAGAGAAAAAACAATAACCTTTCGGATCAATTCGTATTCCTTCGGGAAAACTCGTCAATAAAATATATGACAAAATATTGTTTCAACTTTCTACGGGGATTTGTCTTTAACTATTTGATTCTCGATGATTTTTTTTGCGAATTATTTTTTTATGGGATGCTCTTTTGAAAAACCATGGTAAATTATAATACATTTTGGCTTGAGGATAGATAAATGAACGGAATTTATGAAATTGTTTGTAGGGTTTGGTATAGTTAGTCAATATCAAAAGTGAATGATGTTTTATATTGCTAATTTAAATGACTAAATAGTTATTAATCAATAATATAACTTTATTTACTACTCCAAAAGATACACATTCAATTGATAAACCGAAAACGCATCTCGAGACGCAGCGCGAAACCTCTTGGTGTGAACTGACCCTTAGACTTTTGTTATAGGTAGGTTTCTATTTTTGAATGTTATGCTAGGGATAAAGTCCTTAGACAAGAATAGAAACTTTTCAACTCCCGTAGTGTTATCGAAAACTAACAAGATATTCTTGTTATGAAAATATGAAAGAATAACGAGTTACAGTCCGCGCCACCACTGAAGTCCATTTGACGCGGCGCTAGTGTCTATGTCATTGCATCACACTGCATTAAAAATAATGTAGTTCCACAATTTTCCGCCGGCCTTCTTTCGTGGCGCACACTCTAACATGCAAAAATAATTTAAAATATTTATTTAGGTAACTACTAGCAATTCGTATTACTTCAAAATATGTAGACATCTAAGTTTATAAGATAAAATATTTTTTTGATCCGATCAGTTAAAATTCACTGAACAGAGTAGGTATTGCCATTGGTTGGACTACCTTAGAAAATTACACCAAATATTTAAGAAACTTAAATACGATTCGAAATTAAAAGCTTTTGCCTATCAACAGATTTAATCCAAAGCTTTGCGATATTTAACTTTATTTAGCTTAGGACAGTTTAAATTCGTACAGATTTATCAAATTAAACTGGCTATAAAGTCAATAATGATGAAGAGATCGTTTTCGAAGGACATTTGTTAAGTACTTTGTGAGGTCTCCTCGAATCTTGCGAAACAAGTCGAACAATATAATATCACTTTGAAAAAATTGTTAGGATATTACTTAAAAACCTACTACTACAACTAAATTAAACGAAATTTAAATCTTGTATAAAACGCACACTATGCTGCCAAGCATATTATAAGCTGGATGACCTTCATATAAAGCTACCATTTACTGGGTACGTCTTTCATTGACTTGAATGTGCCCTGGCGGCTGAGAGTATGTCATGCTCACTCTAATGTCTCGCTTGCGGTGGCGTGTGTGTTGGATGGTTAAGTTCCCTTCAAAATGGTTGAGCTAAACGGTGCTGATCCATGCGTCATGTTCGTGAACGGGCGCCGTCAGTAGGGACTGGTCCTCTCTTATCTGCCTCGGCTTATTTTATATTATTTTAATTTTTGAATTGTATTTATCGTTTTATTACAGACGCTTTTTACGTGCACATCTTTCTACATTTTTCTCACATGTATAATTTCAACATGAATGATGTAACCAATATTTTGTAACAATATTATGATGGGCAACTAGCTTCATATTTCTGACTGACTGACCCCTTGACAATTCAAAAGTGCCTGTAAATGGTTTAATACTAATATTATACGAAAAATTCATCCGCATCACTGTCGACTGGTAGTGTGCCCAAGTGACTGGCCACATTGCCACGTTGTATGGCAATGCTTAGCCTGTGGCCAAGGTAAAAACCAGCCCTTGAGTCACGGGAAGTGTCAACCAGTCGTTTAGAGATTTCAGTGAATAGACCATGAGCACACGGACCCCACAGAACTAGTGTTTCAACCCCAAACTGCTCGAACATATAGTTGCCTATAAGGTTACTATACTTTCGCCGCTTGAGGTTTTCTTGAATGGTTTAATTGAAATAAATGCTTTGAGTTTGAAAAATAATGGGTAGGATTTTTTTTGTGTGAATTATGTAAATTATAAGTACAGTCAACCGCATATTAGTAGTAACTATTTGACAGCACCTTTAAGTCGCTGAAGTAAGGACGGTTTTCGTTAGCTGTCCTACACCTACAGCATGTATCAGAAAGGTGTATCAGTCTTGTTTTCTTCATGGGACTAAAATCGTAATTGCGAAAAAGGAGATTGCCACGGAGCAGGTCCCTTTTGTGGTATCGTGTGCCTGATTTTAATAATAACCAAAAAATATAACTATTTTTTTTGTGTACAGGGTATTTTTTATAAAATTTATTTCATCCTGGGAATAAAGATAAAATTAATTAATAGTTAAACATTACGTCGACATCCGTTTGATTCAATGTAGTCTGTGGTTTGATTGGCATACAAAAAAAAGTTGCCAGGTATCAAAGAATTTAATAACTAAAGCTATCTTTTAATCAATTAAGTAATCGATATTAATTAAAACGATATTAAATAATAAAAAAAAACTATTATTTTTTATTTAATTATATAAAACCTATGAGCAGTTTACATCTTAATTAGATCTCAACATTTGACAACTTCAACGCTACTGTGTTAGTATTTTGTTTTAGGACGATGAGATAGAATGATGTTATCCCTGTCCTTTTATACGTATTATTGTACCATATATATCTGAAATGAACAACAATACGTGTACGCCAAATATGAGTTTATGTAAAGTATTCTTGATGACGAACACTATTGGATAAATAAACAATGCTCATAGTCGATGCGAGTAAAACCGATGGAACAATGACAATAATAGGTTGCTTAAACTCATAATACTCATTGATAAATAATAAATGTTCAGAAAAGTAATAGACACAAAAATAATAGCCATGTTTATTTAGATAACTCCTTAGTAGAAAAGTAGTTTTTATCGATTGATCTATAACGATTTACTAATAAATTATAAAAAAAAATATCTGGCAACATTTACTTGTGCATGTCACAGAACTCGCAGTCTTCGTTCTGTGCACAGACTACATAGAGATACTTACGTATGTTCTGTGGTTCGTTACGTGCGTCATTGCTTTGTTTGGATACTTTGAGTTTTGAATTCCGTAATCTTTTACTTAGTTATTATTTACGATACGTGCTTTTTCTGCTACTACCGAGTTGAGCTATTAAGTTCCTGGAGTGCATTACGTTTTGTGAGATATTTGACTCTTAATAGTGCTGTTCTTTGTGAGATATTTGACTCTTAGTGCTACAACAGAAAAACAATGATATCTCTTGAACCAGGGTGAATAAATGAAAAATGGTTTCTGATTATGAAAATACTATGTTTTTACTATTAATTAAAATAAAAATCATCAGGGCACAACAATTTTCCAGTGGGACCCAACTTTCCTTACAAATCGGGCAATCTCCTTTACAGCCGTCCTAGACATTTGGGTCGAGTACCTATTGAAGTTGTGTATGGGACAGTTGATAATTTTTCGCGAATACAATGAAATGAAATGACATTGTAATGAAATGAAATTCTTCTGTAAATAGGATATTAAATTGGAATCACTCTAACAAGACATATAAAAAAAAAATGCTAGATGAGTTCGGCGTTTACTACTCTGAGAAGAAATGCCGAATCAAACTCAGAGGTCACAGTCTCTTTTAAAGTCCAGACATAATCTTGGTCAGGCCATATGAGGACCATATTTAATTGACAAAATAGAACTGACATGATAATATAAATTGATAATTATTTTTTGTTTTTAGATTAAATTAATAATTCATAAAATGTTACCTTAGAATAAGTTAGTTGCTTAAATACCTAATAAGTTCTCTTCCTTCAAATTTTTCTTTTGCTGTGCCCGACAGGGTCCACGATTGTTACATCAAATGTTTACTTACCACCTAAACATATCTATACATTGTGGAATGCAATAAAGTACTGAGTATGTAGATTAGTCCCTGAAATGGTCTTTTGAGAAAACAACCACACAGATTTGAGTAGACCTGTCCAGTCAGTGCAAGCATTTGTCAGTAATCCCATGAAGAAATTTGATTAGTTTCTTATAAATGCTGTACTTTATACGTTTTCTAGTTAAAGCATGTTGACATAATTTAGGCCCTACTCAGCGTCCTTTTCGGCTTCCTTTTTTATTGACAAGTTCCAGATTGAGAGGCCAAGATTGGTCTGGCCAAAATCATTGCTTGTAATAATCTATCTCAGTGAAACAACTTTTAACTAATTAAATGCTTTAAAATACATCGTGTATATCCAAAACATTAATGCTAATATCGCTTATTAGAAACAAAGACAGCAAAAACCTTAATACAACCACAAACAAACAAATCCACAATATCCATGTCTGTTCCAACTTTTCAATAGACTCCATAATTCATAGGCTTCTATTTGTCCCACATTTGTCTCGTGAATAGGGAATGCGTCCGTCATATGGCGAGCCGAGACCGTGGACTCTTTTGTGGGGAACACAATGGCATGATAGAAGGGATGGAAGTCGGGGTGTGCGGTAGAACAGGGTCAGATTGAAGTCGAGTGATCATTGGTGGGTTTGACAAAGTGGGGTTTTGTGTTCCGTTGTTTTTAGTTTGATTAACTGGTTAAATAGCAATTAATGTTTTCATAGTTAAATGTGTGCTATATTGAAGTGCAAATGTCGTGGCACAAATGTGCTGTAATTGCACCGAAGTGTTTTTGTTTCAGCTAAGCTTATAGGTATAGCTTGTCCACTCTGGAATGCCGCTTTAGGATAGAAATCTGTATTACCGTTTGCGTAAATGCGGTAGTGGGGCGCGTCATTTCAGAGTGGACAAGCTGTATTATGAGTTAACAGTGATAGCTGAGCTGTTATGACTTACGTATTTTAGTTCTTCTTGAACGCGTCCTTCAGTACTGAAGGTCGTGTGCTTGAAAGGTCTTTCGTGGCTTTATGTATCATGTTTTTCCACTTCTTTCACTTCTCCGCTTCTCTCAGGGCGGTCGTAACAGAGAGTCCAGTGAGGGCGGCTACTTGGTCTGACCAGCGGTTAGGTGACCGGCCGCGAGGTCTATTCCCATCTACCTTACCTATCACCACCAGCTTTTCAAGGTTATCCGATTCCCGATAGGAAATTTATTGCAGTTAGCCCAGGTTGGCACTTGATTTTCGACTCTCGGTATTGAGCCGAGCATTGAGAATCGAAGAAGCGCGTCTAGAAAACACACTGTTGGGTTTTCAACTCTTGAAATTCCAATGCGCAAAAAAAATCGCCGCGATTGAATAATGCCAGTGCTGTCTTAACGCGCCCTTTTTTCGATCTTTATGACTGTTTAATGTCGAATCTCGAAAAATATGGCTCGTCTTTATACCTAGCCTACTTTATTGCGTATTTATTTGTGTCAAAACATCGTGTTTTTCCAAGGACCGTAAAATTTTAATATCGTTTAAATAGACTCATAAAACGTTTCTCTTGAACCTTTATAATTCCTTTCATCTATAAAATAAGACGTAATAACTGAACACAATGCTAACTACACAACATTACCCATTCAGTGAGCCCCCTTTTAACCTAGAGAGGCCATCACAAAAGAGGTTATGAACAAATAGGTTCACACCTGCGCGGGCACATAAAACGCTCAAACGATTCAGATGCCATTAAAGTGTTACAGTACGTGTTTAATATGGCGGTAACCCATCTTACGACGAATAAAAGACATCCGGGTACGTCTTGATCAATGAATGAGATGTTCGTTATGTTGAAGAATTGGATTTAATTATAGATTATGTGTGCTGTGGGAGTGTTAAAGAAATATTTGTCAACACCTCAGGAGGCTCTCATTGCGCGGCTGGGTCAATGGCTTGATTCAGAAAGCAGTACTCCTAGACACGGCACGTATAGCTGCCGGTGGTCAGGGCTCTAGAGGAGATTCCTCTCTCTGAGCCCTGACCAGCGGCAGCTTGGACCCTGTTCCTGATGCCGATGGGCCACAGTAACTACTACTTACTAATAATAATTGTTTATGTTCTCAATAAATTGTATGGTATCACATACGAGATTCATCATTCATTCATTCATCCACATCATACGGCTAAGTAATAACTGCCGCACTGGTTGATCCGTTAGGTTAAGCTACGCTTCCCAGGGTTGGTCTGTGGATGGGTGACCATCTTTACATACCGAGACTACTCCGTGCCTCGGAAAGCAGCCCGAAAGTCTGACAACCAGTCTTACCAAGGGGTATCGTAGACAGGCATTCGCTCCATGTAAAATACTGGTATTCAGCTGCATCCGGTTAGACTGGAAGCCGACCCCAATATAGTTGGGAAAAGGCTAGGCAGATATATATATATATACATACGAGATTCATCCTTGAAATAAATCTTCTTTATTTTTAATGGTTGAAACTTAAAGGTACTCTCCTACTACATATTCTTCAAAAGCCACAGGCTCCAAAAGTTACGCTCGCATTTGCTTTCCCACTTTCCTTTTCATCCACAACCGCTGTTTTCGAGGCCTTTGCAATAATTCTTGTGATGACATGCGCAAGGCTTGTCCTCCAAAGTTTTGAACATAACATCTTCGTAAGTAACAGATGTTATGTTATAGCTAGGTACTCTCTGATTGTTTGTTGGCAGTTTGTTTAATAATTTATGTATTTGAACCTTTTAAAACTATCTCAAGCTGTTTGCACGTGGAAAACTTTTTCAGACTTGATTTACTATATCGTCGCTGCTTATGCTCATATAATGTAAAAAATGTAGTGTTAAAAAAAACACATACAGAGTGTAAGACCTTGTTCACACAATGCTTTACGGCGCCGCACTGCAAAGATTTCGCCGCATCGCCGCGGCGGTCACACGGACGCGGCGTTGCGGTGCCGTAACGTTTTAACGCCGCATCGCGGCGCCACACCGCAAAGATTTCGCCGTATTGGCGGTTACTCGGTCAGACTGAGCGATGCCGCTCCGGCGGCGGCGTCACAACGCGTACAACCCTCCCCGACTCGTCTCGAGGGTTGCAGTTTCGGAGTACGTGCGGTGCGATGCTGGAAGACACCGTGTGGCATACCTTGGATATTTGTATGTAAGACGCCGCAGCGATAACGTTCCGGTGCCGCGCCACCGCCGCAAGGCATCGCGTGCATCGGCCCTATGATATTGACGCAAACTGTTACTATGAATACAGTTTAACCATGAAGGTACACTATTGAATGAAACAGCATTTTTTTTTTAATTATCTCCAGTCTGTGTCTATGCTGGGAAGGTCTAGAATCTCGTGCTGAATAATTCATGGTAACGTTTTTCGATCGATGTACCTTACTTACACCATGGTGTATTCTCAAGGTTTGCCATCCGAGATTTTATAATCATTTACCTATGGAAGATTTGTACTTGTTTTATAATATAATGTAAGTATGTAGTAGCCACATAGAAACAACTAACTAATAACACCGAAAATATTGAATTGGTAAGGATTGAGCAACTTATAATAAGCCAATAAATGTGGGAAAGCAATAAACGAACATTGATTGGCTGGCATGTTCAGGCAATGTTGGGGAAGAAAAGTTGAAGTAGGTATTGTAGTATCAATTTAATTTCTCCTTATACATATTTTGCACAATGAAGGCAGCCAAGATATTTTCAATCATTTTGGTTTTCATTATACATTTTCAAGAGCATGATGTTACTTTCAAAGGGAAAGTTTTTGATGTGTGTCATATTTCCTAGACTCGCTTTCCTGCAATCAAAATCAAAATTAAAATCTGTGATTTCTTGAAAAGGGACGGAAGTGACTAACAGGAAGCCGGGGAAGCGCTCGCTATTTGATTCGACTAATGAGCGTGCGCGGTGCTAGAGTTTGGCGTCAGAAACGATCTTGACGAGGCCCCTTATTACCGGTGAGATGTCAGATGACATCAACATCTGACATCTCACCTTAGTGCAATCACCCCCTCGACGGATGTAGGTGACTTAATCGCAAACGTGTATCATTCAAAATTCATAAACTATAAATCTATAATACAGTTATTCATAGTTTTTTTTCTAACAAATTCTATATGCAACAAGCCGTGCCCTTGGTGTGATTTCTCATCGGCAAAAATGGCGAAATTCCATACAAACTTTCATTCTTGGTTACCCCCTTTAGGGGATAAATTTTTAAAACATAGTTCTCTGCGCTCACCTTCGTCAAAATGTCAAGCTTCTAGACCCTGATATTTTGGCTGTTCGTTGTCTGTCAGTGAGTGAATAATAAGATTTTATAAAGTAGATTTGTTTTCTTGTTGCGCAGGCGCAGCGGACAAGGAGACCGACGAGGAGGAGGGTCCAACAGGAGGTGCACCGCCACCCGATGATAACGAAGCTGAACAAGAACAGACCAAGCACATCCTACCGCTCACCAACCATCAACCTGCAGTGTGAGTAGACAGTTACAGTAGAGCTACAACAATACAAAAACCTGCCGGGATCTATAGATTTAGCAATAAACTAAATTCAACTATTATTTGAAAACGGTCTTTAAAATCAGTCACAAAGAAATTATTCTCGTATTAACCTAAGTAAAAGATCCTCAACTTAAAACAAAGGACATGCCTGCCGCATGTCACATGGCAAATGGGCTAAGAGAACCACCGATTGGGTCCCACTAAACGCATGACGACATCGCGGCAGGCCGAGACAAAAAAGGCGGGACAAGCTTGACTCATACTGAAAAGACTGTTCGACACTAGCAATAGACAGAATTGTGTGGAAAAGGGAGAGGGAGAGGGAGGCCCTGCACTGTGACAATACAGGCTAATTAGATTAACTAAACATAAGCATAGCGATTAGATTGTCTTCAAGCACCCACTGTGTGACGATCCTGGCCCATCTGTCCTGATGCATCTTGTAAATGGTATTGGGAAGGTCACACGACCTTCCCAATACCATTTCAGCCTCGCGGTCTTATTGCCAACATTGTCAGTCGACGGATCGAACACAGTAGCGCTCGAAGACAGGCTTCGAGCGCTACTGTGTTGCGAATTCGATCCGTTAGTTTTATTTTAATATAACTAACTTTAAATGAAGATATTTTTTCCCATTACTATAACAAGGGTTTGGCAACTTTATATGAAAAATAATATATGCCATAACTCCAACTTTTGGTGGTTTAAAATGCGATCGCTTTTCATCGTGTTTTTCACCAAATTTTCGCATACTTTATTAGGTAGGTATTCCACGACCCTTTAGGTATAATAGAAAAAAGTCAGGACCTATCTAATCTGGTGAATTTGGGGATCAATATATTAACCTCAATAAATCTTGATTATTTCAAAAACATTACTCTCAATGTATCAATTGTATCGTGCTGCATGGTTTATGGCTCCGTCTTATTGGAACCACGGCTGTTCTAGGTCTAACTGACTAATTTGAAAAAATAAAAAATAAAGAAAAAACACCTGTAGCCTCTTCAAGGAAGAATAGTGTAATTACTCGACCTAACCAGTCAGACAAAGAGAATTTAGGGGTCCAACGTGGTGAAACTGATTGTTGAATTGAATTGGGTCGTTTTTCAAACCGTTTAGGGGATAAAATGACTGAAGTTAATGAGGTAGTCATTATTTTATAAATGGTACATAGTGAATTTTCAATATTTTAACTAAATAGTGGAAATCAAACAACCGTGAAATGTGGCGCCAAATAAAAGGGGTGGTCAAAAACAGTTGTATACATTCGAGTTGGTTACCCTGTATTAAATATCGTAGCGTAGTCAGTACGAGTTAGGTGGTGTTTATAAATGGATGGCCAAATGATTTGAACTTTTGTTGCAGTGAGGTGTCAGCCAGTCAGCAAGATTTCTTCAAGATGCTGGATGATAAAATCGAAAATGTAACGTATTCTTATGCTCCAAAAATAATATTTGATTTAGTGTTTCATAATGTTTAAACGCCTTATTTCCTTGCAGGGCAGAGACTACGATTCATCTAGCGAAACAGAAATTCGAATAGAGCACGAGCGGCGAAAGATACTAATAGATCAATGGCGGTCAACGTCAATATCCACACATTCCTCACCATTGCAGCCAAGTCCACCCACTCCGGCCAGGAGGCGGGTCCCAAGACCGATACCTCCTCCTCCAGAGCGTCAGAACAGCCCAGGATCAGGCAGACGATGCTACAGACAACATGTCCCCGACGGCATGTCACCACCACCGAGAAGATCCCACAGCGCGCAATCCCACCATGCGCCCGATCCACGGCAATTCAACGGAGACAACTGGCATGATCCCACAAAATCACCTGTCAAAAGACCACAAAGCGCCGGAGCGAACTGGAAAAACAATCCAAAAGTAGCACCCTACAATCAGAAACCAAGAAAAAACGAGGCGAACGAATATAGAGCAAACCATAATAACCCAGAAGGCCAAGGACCTGGTCAAGACATGTCCCAGATAACATTTAACCCTACATTCCAAACACACAGTCCAGCTCACTCGGCTAAATCTCAGCAGCCATACATAGCCCAGATAATAAGTTACCCGATGTCACAGCAGGTGACACCACCATCACCACCAAAGTATATTGCACCTCCGGAAGAATACCAGGATCCTCAGAATAACGTGGTAGACAATGCCAAACCTAACTCACAGAGACAGTCGCCAGTTACCCAAGTTAGCAATCAACCACATATCTACTACATTCACGGTAACTCTTCGACGGCAATGGCCCAAGACATCGCCCAGCAGAGGCAGCAGACCGCCATGCACCTACAGCAGTACGTCGCCATGAAACAAGCTCAGCAGCAAATGTTTACATATCTACAGAGAAGTCCTCACACAGTGTTCCCGAATATAGATTACTCGCAGAATCCCCCTCCAAATACAATGTATGAGGGACAAGAATTTGTTGGTCAGTGTGCACATCCTGCGATGAGACCACACAGCGCGCCCACTCCTGTAGGTGTCGTGAGGCCCATGCCGGTCGCTCCCGGTTTCAGCCCCATGTCAGATGGGACACACATGGTCCAAATGCCAATGTGGACGCATATGCCTCCTGTGGTCTCCACCATGGGCCCGTGGGTTCAGGGTCAACCTCCCGCGGAAATGCAGTACTACTCGCAGGCGCAGTTCATGCCGATGTACCGACCGAACTCGGCGGGGTCCGCCGGCACCCTGACGAGATACCACAAGAAGGAACCAAGTGATAGTGAAGTGAAGAATAACGTGTGCCAAAGCATAAATCTAGTCAGGCAGAAGCCGATAGGTCAGATCGTGTCCCTCCCTGGTCAGGAGCTGACGGTGTGTAATAACGTGAGTGACAGTCCGAGTCCCGCGTCCGTCAGTACGGACAGTGGCGTGTCTCCGGGGAACAGTGTGCCTAACTCTAAAAACTCAGTCTTCAGCACGCCCCTTTCAAACACCAGTGACACGTTCAGTTTAGATAGTAAGAGTAAAAAGAATAAAACTATACAACCACCTAGATCTCTGAAAAATTCAAAAAGTCTAGATTCTTAGTGAAAACGTTTGTAATTATGTAGATTTTCTAAGTGTATGTAGATTAGTTGTACTGGCTATGTAAAGTATAGATAATTAGATTCCAAAGTGCTTATGATTAAGATGTAACTCGAGTTATTTCCTGCTACAGAACTAAAATCAGGCGTATAAGTGCAGCTTACATAAGAATCCGGGGTGATTTACCCGGTAAAAAAAAAGATTTAAATGTTACATCAGATGTACAGAACTAAATATACTATTGCTTTAAAATGAAATACTCAATTGATTTAGACAATATTAGCCTTATCTGATTATAGATAAAACGTTCAAGTAGAATGTAGCTCGAGTTGCTTAAGTAAATTATTGTATTTATTGTGATCTAACGAAAACATTTTTTTTTTAAGATCGGTGTTAAAGTTATCAAAGTAGATAATGATTACGTAAAAGATTTCACTGCTTCCTTTCACCCTTGATTATGTCAGAATGACCAGTGTATCATTATAAATGTGAGTGAAACCCGCCCAAGCATGAATACGCGCCGTAAACGCAACGTATATTCGAATGATTTTTTGATTGAAATTACAACCATCAATTTTTTTGCGATAAGCACAATTAGTATCTACCATAGGTATGAATAAAGTCTTAAAACTAACATTAAGTGCGAGTATTTTAAATATTATAATCATTCGTGTTTATGTTACGTTCACTTCGTGTTTGTGCTTGGCCCACACGAATAATAATAAAAATATTGGATTTGACAGATTGCAAGTAGCATCACTATCAAAAGTCAAAATATAGTGAGCTCTCTGTACGTAATTATTCTGTATCACTCTCTCAAAAACCTACTATTGTATAAATGATTATTTAAAAATTAGGTTTTGTTCTTAACAAAGAACATGATAAATTATTAAACTCCTTTCATTTTTTCTGTTCCAATGGCTTTTTAAATTTGAAAAGCTTTTATCGACTCTCGGTGAAACATTTAATCAAATCTCTTGAATGACTCGTCGACGAGAAAAAATAAGTCCGACATTTTGATCTGTATTTAGTTAGCACGATTTGTTTCTTTTAAATTAATATAATATACGCAAACCAATTTCGTATTTTCATTCACTCGTGAATCGTAGCTACTACGGAATTATGAAAATACGAAATTGGTTTGCCTATATTATATTAATTTAATTTATACTTTTCCAAACTTTGTTTGGTCGAACTTTACTTATTTACATATCAGTCATTAATAATGTACAAAAGCTTGGAATTAATTTATTTTCGCATAGTTTATTTTTTTTGTAACTTTAATTTTATACTTGTGAATGAGCATAATATTTTATTTTTACACTTTCAAACCGGGTATAAATTTATTTAAATGAAACCTAAACGAATCTTTACGAATCTAAATGTATGTTTAGATAAAGACATGTAAATGGTACCTTTAAGTGCCGAAATGCATTTTAAATTATCCAATAATAACGGTAACGAACGTATTATTTGTTTTATTTAACCCTGCTTATTAAAATCTTGAGTACCTAAAGATGATGATCAGTAATCAATCCATTTTTACTCACGACTGCTAATGGTAACGATAGCTCCTTGATCTAATAAAAGAGCGACTTTACAGTAGACGCATAATAATGCGTCTTATATCGATGTTACACATCATATTATGATGTGAAACTTCTGACATCTTGGACTGTCTTGTGTGACAGCCAACCTCTTGGAAAATGGGGTGGTGCCATCTGACGATCAACTCTAGCAACGCGCGCGCTCATTAGTCAAATCAAAAGCGCGCACTTCCCCGGCTTCTTGTTACATACTTCCGTATGTAACCCTTTCCCTTTCACGAAATCACTCCCACAGAATACAGGAAAGCAAGAAGAAAGATGCTATACCCATCAAAAATATATACATATTGTGTGACTCACGAAGACACGACTGCTCCTGACGAACAAAGGTCCCGACAGCAGCAACTATGCAAATATTAAGAGGTAGGTATCTAATGAAGGTAGGTAGGATAAACAAATCTATTGTTAGATTACCCCGAAGGTTCAATAAGCCAAATGGTAGCTGCATGAAATACAAATCCCTACATATCAGAATAAAGAACTCCTGATTTCATGAATTACTAATACGCGGGCCGTTATTTCAGGCTGTACGGCCCTCGAGCCCAGGGACCGCAAAAAGGTCCAGATAAATTATTACAAAAAACGGCGAAAACGTGTTTACAAAAATATTATCGTGGCCATTCATTGCCTTTTCTTTGTTGCTGTTTTCTCGAATAGGCTATCGCCAGACCTCATTTCTATAGAAAAAAAGAGGCAGATGGTGTTCCTAACTCAGCTCTCATATAGACACGAGCTTAGTGAAAAAATTGTTTATTATGTTACTGTTAGCCTGCATCATCCGACTACTAGGCAAAGGCCTTCCAGCTCTTTAGATCTAGGCCTAATCTGACAGACCGCGTAGAAGATAGAGGGGCGAGCTAGAGAAAATAAACGACTAGTGGGCGACATTAGCTCATTCTGTGCTTTAGCTTTGGGGGACTGTCTTATGTAACTTTGACTTTCGAAAAGTGCTGATTTTCAGCCTAGTTTGAATAAATGACATTTGAATTTGAGCTAAAACTATTAGCCAGTCAGCGAAGTGGTAGCGAAGGTGACTGCTCCGTGGCTGTCTCCGTGTGGGTACTTACCCCTGAAGTGCCAACAATATGTAAAAAAAACCCTTTCCGATCCGAAAAGGTTAGGCATAAGCACTGCAATAAAATTACAAAAATGTTATTTTTATTATTATTGAAAATAAAAAGTTATTGTCATTTAAAATTCACATTTTTAGTACCAAAATGACCCCAAATCCATTAAAAATTTGAAAATTTTCAACAGTGGTCATAGGTAAGTTATGACCCGGTAAAATTCCCCATTGAAAAAAAAAGTGTCTAATTTTCCCTGATAATTACCACATAAATAGACTGTCAGTACGATACCTAACAACATCCTCACGGATCGGACAGCAGGGTTTTTTTTTACATGTTATATAACTATTGCCAAAACCCATTAGACTTCTAACAATGTAGGTATCTACTTAAAATGTTAAGTTTAAGAAACGTACTTAGCTTATCCACACAAATAAGTTCTAATAGAAATGTTTACCAAAAACATAATATTTACCCTCAAATGTGGTATGTAAACTTAATATTTAACCTGCCATAAGCCGCACAGCACCGGAACTGGACGAATCGATAGGCAGACAAACAAACTACAGTTAATTTATACATATTTAAAGTGTTACTGACGCTGCTGACTGTGCTATTTTAGGGTTAAACTGCCCTGTCAGTTATTGATTGGTATGGTAGTTGCTTTGTGTCTAGAGACTGGAAACTATCTCCTAAAAAATCTTTAAAAAAAAATCTTATCTTTTTTTTAAAGATTTTTTAATAAAAAACAGCCCTTGCCATCGTTGGACAAATGGACAACCCATCTCTACTATATTTCAAAAATCATAACCTAGGCTCAGGTCAGGATATTTTAGTTGTTTTTTTCATTATTTCAGCACTTGTTTTGTAAAAACAATCTTTGTAAATATTTTACTCATTAACAAAATTGAATGCATAAATGCATAAATACAGATGGAGACAATCCATAAGCATTCCAGTTTGGCACAGAATCCTGATTTATTTCTGAACTTCTCTAAGATCATCCATCATCATAATTAAAGAACCCCCATTTTTAATTTTTGGGAAAGGAAAACTTATCCAGTTTTGTTGGCGAGACTATCGTCAAGTTATCACAAGCTATAGTCTGAATAGCATAAGCATAATATCATAAGCATAAGCATAATATCATAAGCATAAGCATAATAGCATAAGCATAATATCATAAGCATAAGCATAATATCATAAGCATAATAGCATAAGCATAATAGCATAAGAATAATAGCATAAGCATAATAGCATAAGCATAATAGCATAAGCATAATAGCATAAGCATAATCAGTCTATAATGTTCCCACTTTGGGACACGGCCACCTCCCTACTATAACAGGGAGTGGGCCGTCATCCACCACGCGGACCCAGTGCGGGTTGGTAGATGTCACATGTCTTCGAATTTTTGGTTAGAGGACTTGCCGGTATCCTCACAATGTTTCCTTCCCCGTTTTGAGAGAAGTGGTGGTGAAATTACTTACAAAAAGTAAAGCACCTGTTTGAGGGGCTAAGTAATAACAGTCTCACAGGTCAATCAACCAGGTTAAGCTACGCTTGCCGCGGATGGTCCATGGATGAGTGACCATCTTTACACACCGAGACCTCTCCGTGCCTAGGAAAGCACGTTAAGCCGTTGGTCCCGGCTGTCATTTGTAGATCTTTGACAGTCGTTACGAGTCGCCAAAAGCCCGAAAGTCTGACACGAGTCTTACCAAGTGGTATCGTATTACCCAGTTACTGAAGACGACCGCAACATAGTTGAGAAAAGGCTAGGTAGATTGAGTTTGAAAGTACCGGTCTGGGTTCGAACCTACGACCTACTACTCGTAAGTCCCGGCCGATACCATTGGGCCACCACTGTACCATCGTCTTAATAATAGCAGCCTGTTATTGTCCCACTGGCAAAAGCCTCTTCTCATTCAGAGAAGGCACAAGCATTGATCACCACGCTTGCTCAAGACGGACTGGCGATTTGAGACGTATACTTAGGTATTAACTGTAAGTCCAGGTTTCCTCACGATGTTTGACCTTCACCGATATCAGTAATGTCTAAGATAAACTCAGAAGCATGATTACAAATTATTGTAGGGTTGAGTTATGATAATTATTCAGACCAAATAAAAAACCAAGACTGAGCGCTGCGAACAATACAGTGAAGCGTGCTAAAACTACACCTCGGCTTTGTGCATACACGCTCACACGCATCCATGTACAACAATTTACAATCAAATTAAATCTCACTAAGTGCACACATGTTTACAAATCCGGCCTCACATCTGTTGACAGCGCTCTGTCTTGGTTTTTTATTTGGTTTGAGGATAATTATCACAAAAATGTGTCATTTATTTATTTATTTTTGAATATAATTATGAAGATGTCCAGAGGTAAGTCCCGGTCACGACGGGCTCAGCATTGAGCATCTAAAGTATGCAGGCGTTCATTTGCCGCGCGTTCTAGCAATGTTCTACACACTGTGCATGACGGACGAGGCAAGGTGGTTTGATCTCCCCTAAGCTTTTTAACCTGTACATTAACGACCTGCTAGCTGAACTCAGCGGCACGCACGTCGGTTGCTCAATTAATAATGTTTACATGAATAATATTAGCTACGCGGATGACATGGTCCTGCTGAGCCCAGCTGTCAGTGCAATAAGGCATCTCTTACAATTCTGTGAAAAGTATGCCCATGAACATGGTCTTTTGTACGACTCTAAAAAAGTGAGTTCTTTGTCTTCAAGGCCTCTGGCAACTGTCCGCCTAATGTGCCCCCCATAAAACTGAATGGTGTTGAGCTAAATCGGGTCTACCAGTTCAAATACCTAGGGCACTATGTCACTGAAGACCAAGTTGACATTGAAAGGGAGCGCAGGGCATTGTCGGTTAAAAGTAATATGCTGGCACGCAGGTTCGCTCGCTGCAGTAAACAGGTAAAGGTTACACTTTTTAAAGATTACTGCCAAACTTTTTACTCGAGTATCCTGTGGGTCAGCTGTACTCAAAGGTCAATCAATGCCTTGCGTGGATAGTGTATTCAGGATGCTGCTAGGGCTGCCCCGCTTTTGTAGCGCTTCGGGTATGTTTGTGGAGGCTCGGGTTGATGGCTTCCATGCTAAGCAGAGTGCGGGGCAGCACTAACAGTATCCTTCAAGTAATTGCTGAGAAGTATGACTCGGGCAGTCATGAAGGCTTTCGTTCGGATTCTGGTCAGATAGCGTAGCAATCTATCCTGAACTGGAATGAGAGGTTTCATGACTACTCACTTTTTATGACCTACCGTTTGTAATATGTCTCTACTAACATAGTTTATAAGATATTTTTTTGAGACTAACAATTATGGACTTTATCTGAATAAATAAATAATAATATTTTTCGTGTATTGGGACACAGGTATAAACATGCATAGGGATGCATATTTAGCCATAGTAAAAGATTATGAGTATTCGTGATAGTCACTATAAAAAATCGTCACAATAAAAAATATAATATAATTATAACATAACATCACGCCTTGTTATCCCGAAGGGTTGTGCAGAGGTGTACCTATAGTACATCCACATTTCTCCAGTAATGTTTAAGGCCCATGTAATAGGTGCGAGCCTAATTGCCATCAACCGGGCACAAATCCATACTCCGGGCTGCTACTGAGAATTTCCAGGAAGAACAATCCAATAAAACTGCCCGACAGGACCTCATGATCAGCAGTAGCGCTAGAATCACGACGCAGTCATTAATATGCCACGCAAATGAGAAATTTTCTAAAACTATCTTGCATCGTTTCCCATTCCCAGCGTATGTATCACTAAGTTACACAATGTTCTAGTAATAATTGTACGAAGCGAGATATTGTAGTTACTAGGCAAGTAACGTCACTAGGGGCCATTAATTTACCTTATCTCCACGCATTTGTTCCCATATTACATTAGAGAGACACCGTTATAAATGGCTGTAGTAATCGACTGAGGGACTTCTCAGTTCCTATTTATTTGTAGTTGTTTATGGGGAAAATGGAGTACCTAAACTCCATTTTCCCCATGAAACACTATGTGGTCGCAGACAGACTGTCGCATTTATAATATTAATATGGATGGATAGTATGGATTGAAGTCTATAATATTAATAGGTAATCATAATCTTTCTACATAAGAGAGCCTTTTCTTTTCAGGCACTTTCGGGGTGGTTTTTGCAGTTATTCCATTAAAAACGCATTTTTTACGAGAAACGAAGCTCATTAGGAATGAATTTCAGCTTCTGTTCCTGTCGGCAGATGCCTATTTCATGCTCAATCAGTAAGACTGCCTATCAATCAATATGGTGTATTTTCAATCCGTATTTCCACATCACTACATGTACACGCAAATCTATCGACATCCTTCATCATTCGTTTAACAGTCAAAACCCTTTAACCTTTAATATTACAACTTAACCACACCTAATGACATCCCATTATAGTAATAATATCACACTATTATTTCATATTTCCGTATCAACAAAATATTTATGTCAGTATTCCATAACGTTACCTCCTACCTATTACCTACGCCCAAAGAGAATTATAGGTAGTCATTGCCTACGCCATATTACAAAAACAATAATACTGCCGCCCAGCTATTTAAAGAGAATATCATGACGGCATAAATAACTAAAACCGAGCTTTTGAATGAATTATTAATAGCTTTGAGCGAAAGGACCCAATACTTGAATAATAAAGATCGATAATGGCGTGACCCGGCTTGGTATGCAGCCTCGGACTTGCCAAGGACAAGATAATAATATGAACCTATTCTAGACCTTATTATTTAATGGTATTCGATATATTGCAAGCGAGGTGAGTGGTAATGGGCCGGTCATATTAGCCGTAGAACCGATGACCGCCAATCGACAAACGTAAGGTAGGACGCCCTCAGGCTAGGAGGAGCGACGATCTTAACAGGGTGGCTGGTAGCAGCTGGATTTCCGAGAATCGAGCTGAATGGCGTGCGATTGGAGAGACTTATGCCCAGCAGTGGAATGCTGAAGTATTGTTTGGTATAACTTTAGAGAAAGGTTTTGAGTAGGTACGTGTCTAAGAGCCAGATCTCTTTTCAAGGACAACTTGTGTGGGTTCCAACGGACGGAATCTTAATGCTCCTTCTTCTGGTTTTGATCATCAACCCAAGAAGCTAAAAAAAGTAGTCAAGTCATAGTAATGTGAACAAGTAGATATCCCATCTTCATAACTAACTGTAATTGGCAAATCATTTTCTTCTACTCTTCATCCTCGTGTCCATGTCGGGTGCAAGAAAGGAGCCTCACCATCGATGTTAAAATTCGACCAACCAAACCAACTAATTCCCCAAACGTCCGGCGCATCCGGATAGCTAGCACTCGGTAACGCATAGTCTAGGTGAATAATCTTTTCAACACGAACGCGCGAACTGGTCTTTCTCAAGAACCATCGCAAACAGCCATAATTCCTAAAGGTTTTTTTGGTTTAGATAGATTATTAGATATCTACGGTTTAACATGAAAAATACATTCTGTTTTGTAACCGTAGCTCTCCACCGAGGCTCCCCAGATCGTTTGTGGAAGTTTAGACCTCGTCAAACTTTGTTGAGACCATCTAAAAATATATATATTATATAGTCCAAGTAAGACTTTGTAAGCTAAATGCAAATTTTACATGTAAAATTCTTCAAAAGTTTCACTAGGAGCTATTTGTAGTAGTTCATTCTAATATTTAAATTTAATATAACTTCGATAACAAGGAAGTTGTGAAATTTTTAGTAAATATTCTAAATAATTGTAAAGTTACTCGAAGTATCTGCAACGGATAGTTTTAGCTTTAGCCTCTACAACTTAAAATCGCTGCAACCTCAGGGTACTGGACAAGAGTAATAGAAATTTAAGTAATTACACTAAAATGGAACCTGATTGATTTAAGATGTGACCACACACAAAAGCGAACTCATTTGTTTTTAAAGTTAAGGTTTATACGTAACGTGATTTAACCCGGATGGGGAAATATCGTTTCATAGAAAATGTTTACGAAAGAGAAAACTAACGTCACGGGACGGGACGGTGACGTGGCACCCAAGGGACGGGAAAAATATCGTCGGTGAAGATGCACGTCCCGCCCCACGCGCGCCATATCCTGTCCGTGAGTTTGTTTTCTCTTTCGTTGCACGTCCTAATGCCGTCCAGTACCAGTATACAGCAACCATTAATCATCGCGGTTTCACTTCTCACATGTGGAAGCGATATTTACTTCAAACTCAAACTCAAAGCATTTATTTCAATTAAACCATTTACAGGCACTTATGAACTGTCAAAGAGTCAGTCAGAAAGTTGAAGCTAGTTGCCCATTTCAAAACGTTCTATGGAGAAGAACGGACAAGAAACTCCAAGGACACTCTTTTAAATAAAGAAATTACAAAATCTAGGGTACATTACTCTTGTTGATTCTATATGTGAGAATAATGTAAAAAAAATATAAAAATCAAAAACGATTAAAAATAAGCCCTGGCAGATAAGAGATGACCAGTCTCAACTGACGGCGCCCGTTCACGAACATGACGCGTGGATCAGCACCATTCAGCTCAACCATTTTGTAGGGAACCGAATGATCCAACACACTCGCCACCATCAGCGAGACATTAAGTGAGCATGACATACTCTCATTGTCATGGGATCGATTCTCATTACTGCTGATTCGAACCCATGACATACTTTTGCGCATCATCTTTTCAGTATACATGACCAGTCTTGTCTTCATTCATCATATTCCTCACTAAAATTATAGACATAACACAAGATAAACTACAACACAAACATATTAAACAAACTCATTGACTGACCCACAGTTTTCGCAGCGTATCTTTCAAAACGCCGTTAGTTATAACAATATTTGTGAATGACGGCAGTACGTTAACACCAAATCAGCTGTTTATTTTAACACTAACATGTGTTCACCATCAATTGGGTGGTATTCAAGGTTTTATAGACTTCATTCACTCATAAAATTAATAATGTGTGGTATATTTTTGATACAGGTACTTTATGCAAAAGTATAAAAATATTATGGGGTTTATTTATAAACATTACTTACAGCTGTTAAGATTTATGAGAGGCTCTTGGCTAAATAGTAACAGCCGCACTGGTCGATCTTCAAGGTTAACCAACCCTTGCTGAGGTCGGTCTGTGGATGGGTGAGTAACTGGCCGACGCCGACGATGGGTGAGTAACATAGTTGGGAAAAGGACAGATGATAAGTCGCTAATTCTTTACTTAACTTCATGCAACGTTTACAAATCATCATTATTTCAGCCGAAAGCCGTCCACTGCTGGACATAGGCCTCCCAGCACCGACACTTCGACCGGTTATGTGCTTCTCGCATCCAGCGGGTCCCTGCGGCCTTCACCAGGTCATCGGTCTACCTTGTGGGAGGCCTTACAATGCTACGTCTTCCGATACGCGGACGCTACTCCAGAATCTTTTGGCCTCATCGGCCATCTGTTGTACAAACGTACGTTTAAAAATAGAGGGGTTAATTAGCAGTCATGCAAACGCTTCGCTCGCCTCTAATTTTAGAAGTTATTGTAATAGCAACAAGTTTAAAACTCCAAAGGCTTGCGTCGAGGATTGTACAGTAAATAAATAGGTTATGCAGTGTCTTCCATGTGAAAACCTAATAAATGCAATCGTCTGAGATATGTAGAGGGGTCTGTCGGGCTCCGGCCAAGATGTCCCTACAGAAGTTTCGTCTTGATTACAGCACTAAAAGAGCACTCAACCCTCACTTCATGATCATGTTTCCGTAATAGCATAATCACCCTCCCATCACCACTGCTGGAACACAAGCCACCTCTCTGTGAAAAGGAGTTTGCTGAACCCACTACGCAGGCCCAGTGTGAGTTGGTAGATGTCACATGTTTTCGATTTTTTTTGTTCTAGGACAAGCCGGTTTCCTCACGATGTTTTCCTTTACTGTTTTAAGAGCAGTGGTGATGAAGTTATTTACACAAAGTTAAGCGCCTGCCTGGTTTCAGCAACAACTCGAAAATTCGGGCCGTTATAGCACTGCATACTTATTACAGCTTCCCAATCTTATCAAAAATAATTTGAAAATAAGTGCATGAATTCATGTACCATACATTCACCTATCCGAAACCACAGCCAATATTTGATATATTTCGCAGCACATTTTTTCGCCAAACATCGGCTACCGCAGTGCAGCTGCTATGAAAACTGCGTTGCGGTTGTAATGCCCACGTCACAGTCAGTGAAGTGATAACATAGAGTTTTTGGCAACCGTGATGACTCTGCGTAATGTTTAGAGAAATTACGTTTAAATACGTTGAAGAGAAAGTAGGCTTTCCAGTTTCAAGCTCCGGATTTGATGTGCTGTTCAAACAGGAGGAAACCTTTGTTTTGACTGATCCGTGAAAACCACCTAACTGGACCGAAAATACTAGTAAAAAAACTTAATAAGTAGTAGTAATAACATGGTATTTAAGGTCGTCTTTCTGAAATTCTTCATTCAGCATAGACAGAGATGGGCGAATAAGCGTGATCTTGTTTCTAGTATCGTTTTCGCCTAGCTGGCGGTATAATAAGAGCTTAGGTTTAACAAGCGGTATGCCACGTAGCCTAGTATACGTGGCATAACTTGGCGAATAGTGGTTTCATTCTGTGACCGCAAATATGTGCTGTCCTATGAAGATATGTCAATAATCTAGTGGTTATAGCCTAGATAGTACGTTTTCCGGAATAACAACGATAGTTTGGAACCTGAAAAACGACATACACACATCAAAAATAGTTTGTGATCACTAGCACAAGCTGATATATTTTTAAAATTGAACTTATTAAGAAAAATTGTTGATTTAATATATTAAAAAAAATATATAAATACACTGTTTGAAATTAACTTTTTTTTTATAGCAAATATTGACTATTTCAATCCTAATGTAATTGTAACAGAAATTTGATGGGAGGAAATAGATCGCTTAACCCAACTTATACAACAATTTATTAATAGAATGTTTTTACTTAGTACAGTATAACTCCTCCCCTGGCTCGCACACATGCGGAGATCCTCCTGGGCATGCTGAGGATCATGTTATCCAGCATTTCTTGCGCTCGAATAGCGGCTTCCCTGATCTCTGGCACCGTCTGGGGTGGTAGCTGACGGTTCCAAACAGCTCACTTAAGAGCATCCCACGCGTGCTCTATTGGGCTTAAGTCAGGCGAGCTGGCAGGTCAGCCTAACCTTGTGATGTCATACTAGGAGAGCAGCATTGACTCGTTGAGCTCGATGTGCGGGCGCATTATCATCAACCAGTGCGAATTGGTGCCCATGGTTTACTCGGAATGGTCTGACAATTCCATCAATAGCGACTGTTTTGTACCTATCTGCCGTCATGGAGTATCGATACGGGATCAAAGGCATTCTAGCTCCAAATAGTTATTTGCCTTTCAGAGTCTCCAGGTCTTTTCCAGACATGGACACGTCGGTTATCTGGATGAGTACTGCTTCGCGATTCGTCAACGAAGAGACAGTTTTGCCTAATGCTTTCTCTTCATCTTCTTCATTTTTCTGGAGCCTAGTCCACTGCAATCTCCGTCGCTGACCGCAGATATGCTCGCCAAGACCTCCGTGCTCGTAGTCCAGCCTGGTGTATTCCGAATGGTCTAAGTGCTAACTTCAAGTCCAGAGGCGGCCCGCACTTCTGCTTTTATCATAGTGGCGTTGATTGTTGGGTCACCGGCTGCCAGCAATCTGGTATAGCGCTTCTGAGCAGCAGTCAGAACAGTTGGGCGACCACTGCGGGGTCGGTCAGCTAAATTATCCATCCCGTGGTACCTCTGCAACGTGGCCACGACACAGGATTGGGATACAGCAACTCTGCGTGCTGTTTCTCTCGTGGAATATCCTTCTTTCCTCAAAGTTACAATTTTTGCTCGCAAAACTTCTGATAATCCGTTGAAATGGGCAATTCTCCGGGCTATGTCGAACACCTTGGTTCTCGTGTGGACTTCTTCATTTCAGAAACGTCTAGTAGCCCTTTCCATTGCCCTTTGAATGACTTTCAGCCTTCTTATGAGGCCCATTGTGAGCGCCCACGTTTCAGTGCCATAGGTCATCACTGGCTACTATTTTGTACATACCGTATTATAAAAAGCAATGTCTCTTTGTCTGTCCGTTCTGTTCTGTGCCTATCCTAAAAGTTGGCAACGTCGCAAATAGCTGTCTAATATTTAACTGTTTTGATTAATTTGGAAATAATACTGTATGGAAATAACAAATGTGGCTAACTAGTGAACTAAAATATTGATTATGAAATGCAATAATTAATATCGTTACACCGAATATTTCGTTTTCATGTAAAAACAGAATTAGGAAACTTTCCAAATGCCTTCTTTACACCTATAACGTTAACAACATCAAATTCAGTGTTATAATTCTAGTTAGTAGTCAGCCACATTTTATATTTCCATACAGTAATATTGCCAAATTAATCAAAACAGCGAAATATTTCACATCAATTTGCGACGTTGCCCACTTTCAGATTAAACGCTCTTAATCCGCTTATGGAGAAAAACTAATCAAATTTACCGGTTTTTTTTAATTATGGATTGTTGGCCCAGCAGTTAAGGCCTCGCCTCTCATGCACGAGGTTGTGGGCTCAGATCCAGACAAATACCAATGTGACTTGTTCAATTTATATGTACTTTCTGGAAACGCCCGGAGGGTACGCCCTAGGAGGACATATACTGACCTTATTGGTGATGTCCTTTCTCAAGAAACGACAGGTGCTAGTACTCGCCGGCGTGCGTGTATGACCAGCAGTGCTATTCTGTAACCATCTCACCGTGAAAACTTAGGTGAAGTGAGTTGTCATTCCAACAGGGTGAGATGACACTGACAGCTCACTCCACGCTCACTTCACATGGTTTCACTGTGAAGTGGTTACGGGAATCGACATGCTGATGTATGAACGTAAACAAGGCAAAAGGAGTAAGTAAGGATCGTAGCAGGAGGCGTTCTGTAGTTTCTGCCTACCTCCATGGGAAGAAGGTGTGAGTTTCTGTATGTATGTATGTTTAAACTTTCTGAGTTTATCTTGGACATTACTGACATCGGTGAAGGAAAACATCGTGAAGAAACCTGGATAAGTCTGAAATCGCCAACCCGTCTTGAGCAAGCGTGGTGATCAATCTTGCCTTCTCTGTATGAGAAGAGGCCTTTGCCCTGCAGAGGAACAATAAGAGGCTGCTATTATTATTATATTAGTACAGTCAAGAAAATTATTTGTTAAGCAAATTGACTACCTACGTCAATGTACTATTTTGAACTGTCAAAGCATGACAGATGTGATTTTAATTTACCGATATTATTTAAGTTGGTAGTTTAGCTTTACAATTGGTTTCCCTGACTTCACCTAAAACTTAAAACTTGATACGCAGGGTGGCCTTCGTCTGAAGGGTTCCGATGGGACCGAAGCCTGCCGGGGTTGCGGGAAAATCCGAAAGGGATACCGCGGCCCCTGCAACGTACAGGCAACTGAAGGAACACGGGTAGGTTTTAGTCAGTAAGAGTCTGACACGCCCCCCCCGCTCCGCCCAGAGCGGGACAAGTTATTTGATAATTTCCATACCAAAAAAAAAATGTGTGGCCTTTGAACCACAACATACCTACCATAATTAGTATAAAAGGTAAGTCTCTTTGCCTATCCGTTATGGGGGATGTGCTAAGGTAGCACATCATTTAGCTCCCTTCAAAATGGTTGAGCTAAATGGTGCTGATCCATGCGTCATGTTAGTGAACGGGCGCCGTCAGTTGGGACTGGTCATCTCTTAGCTGCCATGGCTTATTTTAATTTATTTTAAGTTTTTGAATGATTCTTTATTTTTTTTCTCTTTATTACGGACGCTTTTACGAACGTGCACGTCACATTGTTCTCACACGCATAATTTCAAAATGAATGATGTAACCAATATTTTGTATCAATTTTTCTATTTAAAAGAGTGTCCGTGGAGTTTCTTGCCCGTTCTTCTCCATAGGTACCTACTACGCTTTAATGGGCAACTAGCTTCATATTTTTGACTGACTGACCCCTTGACAATTCAAAAGTGCCTGTAAATGGTTTAATTGAAATAAATGCTTTGAGTTTGAGTAGCCGGTGAAATTGAAATTGTGTTGAGTTTTTTGCAATTTGCAGGTCAGTCTCAGGTTATATCTTGATTAATATATGATTCGCGACCGTAACAAATATGGCGGCACAGAATTATAATAACTAGAATTAGCAATACAACTCCTTATTTTAAAATAATCCTAAAATGTCATGATTTAATGAATTATATGAACTAAGCTCGAGAATACTCGAGTTTACAATGTTTTTAATTTTTATTAATAGTTAAAGAATTTGATCTTTGGCTAGCTCTTAATTTAATACTTATTCCACCCAAATGGGGCTGCGAGCACAACTAGTTTTGAAATAAAGAGCTTCGTACAATCAGGGAAATTAATTTTTAAACTGTCAAAGAATGACAGTTGTGATTTTATTATACGGACATTTTAAGTTGGTAGCCAATTTGCTTTACAACAATCATTCCCCTTTCAATTTTCGCTGTAAAGCCGAGCCTTGACCAGCAAATCTGACAATAATGAGAACCCTCGCAACTGTGCAATCTCGGCCTAAGGTAGGCATCTAATAAGTCCTCCCGGTCCCTCCTCTCATTTATAACGAGAGGTTTTATAGCAAGGCTGCTATCACAAGTTTAATCTAGACTATTTGCAAGATGACTAGCCGTAACGTAGGAGAGTAATTTATTTTAAAATATGCAAGTCGTCGTTTAGCATTACGGACTTTAATTCTAAAAGAGTTTTTTAATGTTTAGTTCGAGTTACATATTTCAGGGGGGCAGTGGTGGCCTAGTGGTAGCAGCCCTCTACTTATGACTGAGGTCGTGGGTTCAAACCCAGGCAGGCGCTTAACTTTGTGTAAATAATTTCATCCATGAGGAAATCGACATGTCCTAGAAACAAAAATTCGAAGACATGTGACATCTACCAACCCGCACTGGGTCCGCGTGGATTACAGCACTAGTGCTCTCTCGAAGCGAGTAATCCTGTCATGGCCTGAGATCATAATAATGATCTCAATGCTGGGACACAGGCCTACTATATTATTATAATTATTAAAATATACGAGCTTTACTCATTCTGGAAAGGTAGTTAAGGAACCTATAATACGATTGAATCAAAATTAGTCTCATTGGGAGTGGAAACGCACGGAGTGGACGCCTTAATATTATAGAGACCTTATTGGTGTTGTTCTTCAGAAAGGTCAGGTACGTAGTACGGTCCGTGTATGATCTGCACCCGAATCTGCATGATTTTGAAGGATATTGCTAATCCATTGCTTCATTATGTTCGAAAAATGTGTCTGCTCAATAACATAAATAACGCAATGAATGTCAAAACTGTCAAAATGAAACATGCCTGACGTGCAGATGTATGCACGTAAATGAAGCTTATGGAGTATGTAAGGATCGTAGCAGGGGACGTTCTGTTGTGGAGTTTATGTATGTATGTATGTCACGTATTTATGTATGATGAAAAAAGCAGAAGGTATCTAAGGTATCATAATTGACGACTACTTATTAACAGTGCCTTTTTTGTGATTATAAATTTTTCAAAACATCGGTTTTTCCATACTGTCAGTAACATATAGGTATACCTGTTCACATAAACAGGATGTTACAAAATTGACTTCGGAAATAATGAACAACAGATGTACGGAACATCTTCTACTTATTAATTCTTTGAAGTCGATCACAAACACGTTTCCTTTGCGTTGATATGGATATTAAAATGTTGAGATTAAATTCTAAGAATAAAACATAAGAGTACGACGAACATTTTTTATTAATTTTGGATAAAAATTTAAACTGAAATAAGCACCTCGTTTTCAGTTTCGAAATAGCGCATACATAACTTTTTCTTGAATGTTTTTAATTAAGAATTATTAATATGTCGGCGTCACATTGTAATCAACACGTGCATCGGGCTACGCTGTAGCACTATGGCGCTGTAGCGCGCTACGACATTCTCCCACCTCCTCGCTGCTGGGCGGAGTTAGTGATTGCTACGTCATAGCGCGCTACGTCTTTGCCCCACCTACAATACTACCGTATAAAAGAGTCCGCACGGCGGCGAAATGGCATTCTACCTTCAGGCGTTGCCCGGTGCACAGGTTGTATTGCTTTCAATTATTGTAACTCTGCCTCTCTGTACATTGTTACTATTTTGTGTAAACTAAGCTATTACTGGGTGTCATGGCTATTTGTGTCTTGAAACTGATTAAGTGTAGTTTCGTGTAAAATTAATTGATTAAATAATTTATAAGAAAATCTAAATTCTTATTATTTAAAGAACCTCTTTTATTTTACAATAAATCTGATCCTGTGCCTTCATCAGAAGTGGGATCAGACCCACTCCCACCTTTATCTGGGACTGCCAGTAATTTAATACAGGAACAAATGTAATTTTTTTGGGCTAGTATGGAATCAATTATTTAAAAAAAAAAAATTGCAGATAGTATGACACCTAGCTACATGACACCCAGTACGCAGTCAATGCTGGTTCCTTTCGATCCTGATGCACCTGAAACTGACATGATCAACTGGTGTGCGTTAAAATCAAGCCAGATAATATTTCATGGGTTGTTGTTAAGGAAATTCTGGTCTTTAAATTTTCCAAATCCATGACAATTAAAGATCATTTTGATTTAATTATCAAAATTCAAATTGATAATAAAGTCGAGGCAGGAATGCGAATTTACCGGAAAATGTACTAACCGGTTTTGGCATATCTATCCTGTCACAGTACGATGACAAAATTTGGCCTAAACTCAATTCTGTCGTTATAAACGATAAGAATCAACTCTTCCGCATACTGCGCAGCTTCTCATTAAAGAGAAGAATTGAAGAACCAGGTACGTCTGAATCGTACACTTAAATGCCCCGTCCGTCAACACCATTTCGGAGAAATTGCAATTCGATCGGTTCTAATAACGTTAATTGCTCACTCCAAATAAAATTCCCAACCATGGTACAAAACTGTCTTCTCGATGTTACATATCATATCATGTCTTGCCTGACAAATTTCTCAATGAACACGTACTATGAGGTCGCGTCATTTTGGGGCAAGGAATATCCGTTGTAGTGAGTAACGATGCCTTAACTTTTTTCAAAAATAAAATTTCAAATCTTAGCTCTAAATTGGAAATGCCTCTTGACATTAATTCGATTGACAGAGATCTTACCGGTAAAGAAAAGGAACTTTTGATTGAAATAAATATTCCTCATATTTTATACAAAATCTTCCCATTACGCGTATTACCAAGGAGCTAAACTCGATCTCATAAATCCAAATAAAACTGTACATAGGCGACCTTACAGGCTATTTAGGAACACAGGACAACACAAGTTTACACCGAGTTAGGAATCGTTAATAACAAGGTTCAAGAATTACTAGATGTTTACATAATTCGAGAAAATTCTTCGCCTTTCGCGAGTCCCATATTATTAATTTAAAAAAGGGACGGTAGCGATCGCATGTGTGTTGATTATCGGGAACTTAATAGCAATACTCGACCAGACAGCTATCCTTTACCTACCACTAATTAGTGATCAAATCGATAAGTTACATGGGGCCTGTTTCTTCTCTAATTTGGATATGGCCACTGGATTTCACTAATTTGCGTCCATAAGGAGTCTATAGAAAACTGCTTTTGTTATACCTTCGGGTCAATTTGAGTACCTAACAATGCCGTTTGTTTTACGAAACGCTCCACAGGTTTTTCAAAGGGCTATAAATACGGCACTTAAACCTCCTGAATCAGAGACCGTTCAAGAAGGGTTGGTTCGTTTAAATAGATTAACTTTAATCTGGGTATCGTAATATCCTCTGGAGAGGTTGGACCAAGTCCTCATAAGGTTGAAGCCCTAAAAAATATCCTTCCTCCAAGCACTGCTACTCAGGTTCATCAATTTACAGGCCTGGCCACATATTTTCGACAATTAATTCCAAATTTCTCAAAATTTATGAAACCTTTGTATCCTCTAACCGCGGTCAAAAAGGTTACTATTAATTGGACCTGTGAACATAATGATGTACATCAGAAAATAGTAAAATATGTCATTTCTGAGACAGTTAAAAAAAAAATATTTGACCCTTTACCCATCGAACTCCACACTGATGCAAAAAGGGAAGGATATGGGGTTATACTAAAAAAAAAAAAAAAAATAGTCTACCTCATGTTGTCGCTTATTTTAGTCAGAAAACCACAAGTGCTGAAAGTCGTTATCATTCGTATGAATTGGAAACATTAGCCGTAGTTAAATCTGTGGAACAACACACGTTTTCAACATTACCTGTATAGGCGTAAATTTACGGTTTTTACGGACTGTAACGCCTTAAAGGCCTCTCATTCCAAAAAGAACATTATACCTAGAGTACACAGGTGGTGGGCAATTTTGCAGTCGTATGACTTTTTATATAATTTATAAAGAGGGAAAAAATATAGCACATGCAGTCTTTCTTTCACGTAATCATGCTGACACATCTTTTATTCATAAACCAGCTAAAATTGTAAATTTGGCTGAACTAGAGAGGTGTTGGTTATCTATAGAATAACCTGATTCTGAAATATCAGACATTATTTCCAAATTCTGTTCAAATTACTTGCCGTCTGAAATATCACACACATACGATATTAGACAGGGCATTCTTTATCGTAAAATCTAACGTAATAAAACCACTAAATGGTTACCAATATTGCCACACTCTTTAACCTGATCAATGATTAATCATGGACACAGCGAAATAAAACACCATGGTTATGAAAAAACGCTCGATAAATTATACGATCCTTATTGGTTCCAAAAAATGTTCAAACTTAAAAAAAAAAATGTAGATTCGTGCGTCGTTTGTAAGGTTTCCAAAGGTCCGTCGGGTGCCCAGCAGGACCATCTATATCCAATCCCTAAATTGCCCATTCCATGGCATACAATTCATTTGGATTTAACTGGCAAACTCAGCCGAAAAAGCGAGCGTAAGGTGTATTGTTCCGTGATTATTGATGGTTTTTACAAAATTCGTCTTGTAAGAGCATACCTTAACCCAAATGCATCTGATGCTATTAAATCACTTAAAAATGCAGTGAACTTGTTTGGCGCTCCTAAAATAATAGTTGCATATCGTGGTAGGTCATACGACAATGCTGAATTTAAGAATTTTTGTACAGATAATCATATCATATTATAGCCACTGGTTCCAGTAGGGCAAATGGTCAGGCTCAGCGTATGCTCACTATAGTTGAAACATATTCGGACAGCTTATGGCAAGATCATGTAGGCGACATCCAATTAACTCTCAATAGTACTCGTTGTAGAGTAACAGGGTTCACGCCCTTGGAATTAATGTTTGGTATTAAGGGCAGTTCATTAAGGATATCAAGAGTATCTACTAATAATCCTAATGAAGATAGGTTAAACCTCGTAACCATTCGATCCGATGCTTCTGCTAGTATAAAAAGTTGGCTCAATATGACACAGGTCGATCTAACAAGCGTAAAGCTATAGTTAAACCTTTTTCAGTAGGTGACTCTGTCTTTGTTAAAAGCGAAGAAAGACACCAAACGAAACTAGACCGTAAATGCAAAGGCCCCTTTAAAATAACAGCTATTTTGGAAAATGATGGGTATGAATTAAAACACTGGAAACAATAGAGTCTACAAATACTCTCACGAAAGCTTGCGAGAAGTACCCCGTGGTCAGTCATTGTTTTTGGAAATCACAGAAAATTTTGATGAGGATTACGTGTCGGCGGATAATAACAACACAGAGGTTCTTGTTCACGAGACTAGGCAACATATTAACTTTGATGATATTCAGTCTACTAATAGTGGTACTATCTCTGCCGATAATAATACCATGTCTGCCAATAGTGATACCTCTGTCAATAGTGATACCATGTCTGCTAAAAGTGACACTATATCTACCAGTTCTCATAGTAATGCATATTGTAGAAACCCTGGTTTACGCGCTGTTTCAGTAGAATCTATTGGACCTGAATCAATTAACATTGTAACAGAAGCACTTGTACATCAACCAAAGTATTGAGCTATTTGTTAATTAAGCTAAAGGAACGATACTTGTTCGGCCTACCTAGATCCGGTCTAGTTTAACTGAAGGGATACACCTGAAGGGCAAAACTATTGCCGGACCAGGGGACTGATCTTGTAGGGTCAGAAGTTGACCGGACCAAGCCTTGTAGAGTCATAACTGACTGGACCAAGTGGTCAAATATCTGGAGGGTCAGAAGTTGACCGGACCAAGCCTTGTAGAGTCATAGCTGACTGGACCAAGTGGTTAAATATCTGAAGGGTATAAGTAGACCGGACCAGAAACAATAGCAGGATGACTAAACGGTACTTAATCAGTTTTTCATGTTCTAGATGTGGCATTGTGGGCTAAGCGTGCGAGGACGTCCGCACGTCAGCATGGCCGTGTCGGCGTCACATTGTAATCAACACGTGCATCGGGCTACGCTGTAGCACTATGGCGCTGTAGCGCGCTACGACATTCTCCCACCTCCTCGCTGCTGGGCGGAGTTAGTGATTGCTACGTCGTAGTGCGCTACGTCTTTGCCCCACCTACAATACTACCGTATAAAAGAGTCCGCACGGCGGCGAAATGGCATTCTACCTTCAGGCGTTGCCCGGTGCACAGGTTGTATTGCTTTCAATTATTGTAACTCTGCCTCTCTGTACATTGTTACTATTTTGTGTAAACTAAGCTATTACTGGGTGTCATGGCTATTTGTGTCTTGAAACTGATTAAGTGTAGTTTCGTGTAAAATTAATTGATTAAATAATTTATAAGAAAATCTAAATTCTTATTATTTAAAGAACCTCTTTTATTTTACAATAAATCTGATCCTGTGCCTTCAAATATATAAATACCTAGGAAGATAAAGGTGTCCTATGTTTATTCAACAAAATATCCAAACAATATTTTTCTTTACTCCCAAATATACCAAAAACACAAAAGCATTTTTACCTAAATCTGGCTATCGAAATTCAACCCCAGAATACGCATGTTATCGAACTAAAACATTTTCACAAAACATGACATGCCAAAATAACAAACAACATTTTATAACCCAGACTACAAGCAAACAGAAATAAAATCTATCGGATTACGAGTAAATCAAATCTAGGCAGACTCATCCAATATAGTCCGAATTTCTGAACTCGACAGCAAAAATAGACGGATGGAATCTCGAACGAGACTGTTCTGATAACTCGAAGAACGAGACGCTTCATTGGCCATTTTCCTTTGTACTTTTTTTCTCTATCCATTTCAATTTTTCTTTCTGAAGTGGGTACTCGTATACGAAGCAATCTTTTTTTTTTCTCTCATAGAGTAATCTTTTGAGATAGCGATGATTTTTTATTGTATTTTCATCTGTAATTGTGAGAAATGTTATTGATTTTGAAATATTTAATTATTGAAGTGTTGCATCGAGCGATAGATGGTGTGCTACACTACTTCAGTACCGATATTTTAAAATCTTGATCTCAATTTCGATGTTTTAGACATGGAAAGAAAATGCCTAATACGAGCATTGGTGCCGTGGAGTTTCTAGCCCGGCACTTCTCCATAGAAAACGACCAATTGGAACCGTGCACTTTCTCGCGTGCTTCTGTCGTTTCATCAGTGCCATCCAATGTTGGTTTATGTGACTTTTAAATATATTTGATTTAAGTTAGGGCGATCACACGTACCACAAACTCACCACAACGACACCACATGGACGGGCGCTAATTTGTATGAAAACAACACACAGACCACATTCGGCAGTCAAAATCAACCGTGTGGACGATACCGACCGCATCAAGACGACGTCGCAGCCACAACGCACGATGCGACGTCACTCTCAAAAAGCGAAAACGCAACTTCTAGCGACAACGCAACTGCAAGAAACTGCAGCAACATTAATCACACGTAACCACTGCTTACCCATACTTTGTCGCTGCGATGGTGTTTGGTTGTGGTACCTGTGAACGGGCCTTTAGTGATATTATTACAAGATAAGTCACGGTGTGTTTTAAGGCTCGTGCAGACCAGCGCGACGCGATGGCGCGACGCGATTCGAACAATACAATTTCTAAGAAAACTTCACGGTATAACATTAACCGGTGTCGCGTCGCTCTAGTCTGCACGAAGCTTTAAAAAGAGCCAAAAATTCCTTCAAAAAACTTTAATCCGCAGACATACCCTCACCATAGACCTAGTATTTACGTGTTTCATGAATGAACTATCATTCAATTAGCTCCAACAGGTCATCGGTCAGGTCGTGACTGTGATGACGTCACGGTTATTTTTACAACGCGCTTCGATGTCATTAAACTAAATAGCCTTCAGGTTTATGGGGTGAATAGAGTTCAATAAGGTGGAGGAGCTCGTGGCTAAGTAATAACTGCCGCACGGGTCGATCCATCAGGGTAAGCTGCGTTTGCCGGGGTCGGTATATGGATCTGTCATTTGTGGATCTTGGACGACCCGTAAGGACTGCCTTACGGGTCGTCAGAAGCTTGAAAGTCTGACAACCAGTCTTACCAAGGGGTATTGTATTACTCAGTTACTAATAAATAATAATAAAAAATAAATAAAAATGTTTATTGCTTCATCTTAAATAACTTAAGCTAGTTACAATTGGGAGAATCCAATTAAGCAAATAGTATGCTTGTTTTAGGATTCTCCGCCCTTCCCCAGGTTTTGTAGTTGTTATAAAATTTGAAGTTATACAATTAAAAATTAAAAAGGTATAGAAAAAGGAATAGAACGGTCTTTTTTAATGAAAATAAGTAACGCGCTATGATGTGTGTAATGTGTGTAAGTGAGTGTATATGTGAGTAGTGTGTGTGTGTGTGTAGTAGTGGTGAGAGTTAGTGTGTGAGTCAGGGATTGAGATTGGGGGATGCACCCGCACCTTATACAGGTGGAGATTAATATCACCGGTAATTTAGGCAGTTTTTGCAAGCTAACCCTACGACAAGTCTTGGGATCGGAATTAATGAAGAGCATTCATTATCGTCCATTAGCGAGAGAAATATTCTGGCGTAATTTATAATAAGAGTTACTCAAAGAGTTACTGGGTTGTGGAAATCAGATAGGCAGTCGCTCCATGTAAAATACTGGCATTCAGCTGCATCCGGTTAGACTGGAAGCCGACCCCAACATAGTTGGTACAAGGATAGGCAGATTGATTGAGAGTTCAATAAGGTTGTGTTTGGAAGGAAGGAAGCCTTCTTGGTACTTATGACTCAAAATAGGACTAGGACATAGGGTAGCCGACTGCAGGCCGCAGCAGCAGGCGACGTGTCGTCGGGACACTACTGGTTTCTATGTTTCCTTTCTTTTTTTCTTTCTTTCATAGAAATACATAGAAACCAGTAGTGTCGCGGCGACACGTCGCTTGCTGCAGCTGCCCGTAGTCGACTACGGAATTGTACCTTTACTTCCTCAATTTTGGTGTGCGATAACCCAGCCAGATAATGTCGAAAATCGTCATCTAAGTGCAATAGATAATTAGAAATATAGCTTCTGTAATTGGTAAGCAGATTTTTTAATTTGGTAAGCTGATAGTTTTTTAATTATTGGATAAAAAAAAACACTTCCGGCTGGAGTAACGTTACCCCAGCCAGATCTTTTGTTTTCTAATGGATATTTTGAAATAAATCTTATCTAAATAATTAGATATAAATTTGAAATAAATGGTACAACCAAATTTGTATTTGTATTTGCTATAGTTGCGAAGATATTTAAAATCCTGCTGGAGTAACGTTTGCACGATTGCTGTATCTCGGAATTGACTATACGGATGATTGTCATATTTGTACATGAGATCTGGCTAATTAATTATAATTTGTTACGCAATACACGAATCCACTATAATGCACCGTTTTGAAGTTATTTTATTTCGTAGGAGATCGCGCGAATCCGCAAGGGTAGCGCGATTGTTCTCAAGAAGAGAATACGAGGCTTTAGATATACATTATCAAACCCAAGCCTGGGTGTCTGGGATTCACGTATGTTTGTATGATGAAAAAAACAGTAGGTATCTAGGTCACTCATAATTCTTATCCAAAAGATTTTTATTTGTTTTATATTACTTTCATACTTTATGTAACTATATGCGAGCAGAAAATAAATAAATAAAAACTAAGTAGAAAGAGCAAAAATTCGTTGATTGGCGTAAGAACTTAAGTGAAACAAAAAAAAAAGGCCGTAAAAAATACATGTTTCTTGTACGCGGACCCCCTTTAATTATTAACTTTATTTTGTTTTCATTTATTTTTTGTAGCGGAAATAGATATTTCGGTTCATGAGATATATAGCCCGCTGACACAGACAGACGGACGAACGGAGGCTTAGTATTATATATTTCACATAAACTTACAAGGGCACTTATAAAACGTCAGAAGCTAGGTGCACGGTTCCAATTGGTCGATTCCAATGGAGAGAGCAGAGCCGGCAAAAAACTCCATCGTTACTCTGTTAGAAATAATTGGCATTTACAATATTTTCTAATAACAGTGTTAGTGTGTTTGATAAGCAGTGATAGCCTAGTGGTGTGACCGTCAGACTGATAAGTCGTAGGTCTCGAGTTCGAACCCAAGGCACGCACCTCTGACTTTTCGGATTCATGTGCGTATTATATAATTATCACTTGCTCAAAAAACGGTGAAGGAAAACATCATGAGGAAACGGCATGCCTGAGAGATATTTCTCGACGGCTTGTGAAGCCAAGTCAGAGGCCCGAGGGCGGTTTTAAAACTCTAAGGCACCGGCCACACAGAACAGACGCAAGGCACGGACCCGTCGCAGTCGCGGCGCCCGTTTAATCTACTTGCATATAAAATGTATACAGACGTCGCGACGTAAAACATACAGAAAAGACGGGACGCCGTCACGACGTTAACTCGTCGGCGCCCTATTGGAAAACATATAGAAAGGACAGGGCGCGGGCAGGGCGCAGGCCTGCAAGGGCGCAAGCGGGGGAGTGGAAAGGGCGCGGAGGGCAGGTTCTCACAGCGCTCGCCCGCCAAGTGCTAATACATCTTCATCTTCAAAATCGGACGGTTGAATGCCGGGAAAAGCTTCTAGTGTGCGCCATAAAAAGTCGTGACGGCGCCCTGTCTGCGACGGGTCCGTGTCTTTTCTATATATGTTAAAAAGTCGTGACGGCGCCCTGTATGCGACGGGTCCGCGCCCCGCCCTCGTCTTGCGTCTTTTCTGTCTGGCCGTTGGCTAACACCAGGTAAGTTTACTAACCACACGAAAAGAAGAAGAAGAATTGTTAATAGGTATGGGAGGACAGTGTAGGTCTTTCCGTTCCGTTTGGCACCCTTCGAAAATACTATAAATCTATAAAATAAGAATAATTAATTTATTGGTCCATTGTTACGAAATAAAATACAGAAAATAATGATATCGTATGCTTACTGTAACTAGAATATTTAACAGTATTAAAACAGTGGTCCCCAAACTAGGCAGCGAATGTATCTTGGGGGCCTGAGTTGATCTTAAATTTAAATTCAAAACATGTTTGTTAGCTTCAATTTATTTTCACGATGTTTGGAAATGTACAGAATAGTTAATTAAATAAGGGTAGGGTAATAAAATAATGCTCATGCCATAAAGGCCTACACGCGTAGTAAAGTATCCGAACCATTACACACAATACAACAGCCAATTCCAGGACCTTTTAAAAATAAAACTGTTCTCCTTCGCGCTACATTTATTATGGATTTCTGGTTAACTTCGAGCTCTTTAAATATGTATGCTAATTGGCCATGACTAAATGGACTCACAGTTCAACACGAATTTCCAACCGCGACCTTTTGTGAAGCGCCTATAGCTATCTAATAGCATATTAAATCAAGTAAGCCTACTGCTTAAACAATTACAACCATACTACATAAATATACTAAATATTATAAATGTAAAAGTTACTCTGTCTGTCTGTGTTTCCTTTTGCACACCGTAACGGCTGAATGGCACAGAGGCACAGTATAAATAAGTAACAGTATTCTGTCTTCATAGAAAACGGCCGATACGACGCGCTTTGAATCCTCACTGTATATCAGTCCGCAACGGTCTCGAGTAGGTACGCGGCAGTTACGCACGAACGCGGAAGGATTTTCCGAGCGGCCGTAGGTCGTTTCTAGACAAAATCAAACTGGTTGCTAATTCTTTTTATATTACATTGATTTTACATTCTGTGATTACTTCCTCACGTACTGACAAATTGTAAAATTTTAGTAAAATCGTCTACTTTTTCAATATTTATTAACCGATAAAGCTGCGAGCACCAATCTTGCACATAATTAATTTATCTGTTGTTGCTTAATTTTGAATTCTTTTTACCTATCGTGATTTAGTAATTTAATTCTATGTGCATCGTCTTCACATATAATTATATAACTAATTTACCTATACAAAATATAGTAAAACATTTTAAAAGAGTAACGGTTGAGTTTCTTTCCCATTCTTCTCCATGCAAAAACTACCTTTTGGGAGGGGCGACTAGAATCAATTCAATTTTTTTGTAAATTTTGACGTTCATAAGTGGGCTTATTTGAAATAAATGACTTTACTTTGACTTTGAGGTCACTGCTGAGACATAATACTGCTACTTTATTATACTGTGACAGAGGTGAGGAGATGGTGGTGTTGTTTTCCTGAGTGAATTTTTGCCACCTCAACGTGGCCGACACCGTGGGAAAGTGTCAGCCTTCTATATATAAACTTAAACACTATACATATTGATGCTTGGCTATACCATTCATTAATTTAGGTATATGTGTGTCCACTGCTAAGCATATTATGCTCATTAGGCTCCCCAGTACAGTAACCGCAGAATAAAATTATCAGTCACTACGCATGATCAATAACCGGTTCATCTCCCGAATAAACATATTCTACAGAAAATCAAGAGGTTTACACCAACATTTCGCCAGTCGCCAATTTGAATAATAGGGGGCGAGCCTATTGCCTTCCACCAGGCAAAAATCCAAACTCCGGGCTACTACTGAGAAATTCTTGATGGAAAATTCAATAGTGTTATTGCCCGACATGTAAATTTTTCTATGATTTTCAAGTATCGCCATTACCACTCATGGAAGCTATTTCAATGTCGCACACCACGAATCGTGTGATAAATAATACCCATGATCGGCCTACTGCGCATCCTCTTGAACTTATCCCTCAGTCACTCTTTACAACCCTGAGAGAGGACAGTTTTTCCGGGAACCACAACCTTAAGGTGCCTGTCCCACCGCCGACGAGGAAGCGACTAGCTATCAACGATTTTCTCGCTCAAAATTCGTACAAAAGATGGTAGGACTCGTGAAAGATAGAGATACATATGGAGATATACTGGACCCCACGACACAGGGGCTTCTAGTGTGGGGTCCAGGGATTTTTTTTAAACTTAGCACCTGGGGCTCCTATGTAACCTGTTACTCGTTTCTTTTTTTATATTGTACCGTGTTTTTCTGAACTGAGGCCCTAGTGTGAGTTTCTTTTGACCATCTCGACTTTGAGAATCGACCGCGTTCGGTGCTCCAATTGGCAGCCAGCCGGCCTTCACCAGAGAAGGGCCAAACTCACACAAGGGCCTTTGAATAATGCTTTTTTACTTTTTTTCTTTTTATATTATTGGTTGATCGCTGACTATTAACACCGCAGGTGAGTACTCGTTTGTCACAGTGACAGAGATATCAACGAGAGTACTAGATAAGCGACGTTCGCATAGCGGGCAGAAGACTCGCACAGAAACTCACCCAAACTCAAAACTCAAACTCAAAGCATTTATTTCAAATAAACCAATTACAGGCACTTTTGAATGATCAAGGGGTCAGTCAGTCAGAAAGATGAAGCTAGTTGCCCATTCCAAAGCGTAGTAGGTTCCTATGGAGAAGAACGGGCAAGAAACTCCACGGACACTCTTTTAAATCAAAATATTGTTACAAAAATTATTTACATCATTCATTTTGAAATTATACTCGTACATGTGACACTTAGTACTATCGAAGAACTTCATATCTAAGCAGTTTGAAAACAAAATCCCGTGAACACGATGACCACATCTGTTACCGCCCCGGTTCTATAGCGGCCGAGCGTTGCAAGCAGAAATAGTCCTTACGGTGTATAGATATGAACTTTTTCGATGGTATATACGCATACTAGCTAGTAATCGCTCATCACCGTCGCACACTCGCTAGTTGCTAGCTCTACTCGCTTCTCGTTCATCGCTGGTGGTGGGACAGGTGCCTTAGCTATAGATATCTCCTGAATAGAAGGGTGAGGGTTGATAGTTGCAGTGCTTGCTGACGTCACACCCGACGATCAAGTTCAAGTGGATATAAGTTGTGAGGCATTCACTCTTCAACCTTGATAACAACTAGATAAGAGACTTTAACACATACCTACATAAAGAAAATCACGCCTTCTCCCTATAGGGGTAGACAGAATCTAAAGAACGGCACCTGGACGCTTAGCTTGCTAGGAGTTTCTTGCCTGTTCTTCTCCATAGAGATCTAAGTTTTGGAATGGGCAACTAGCTTCAACTTTCTAACTGACTGACTCTTTGACAGTTCAAAAGTGCCTGTAAATGGTTTAATTGAAATAAATTTAAAAAAAAAAATGCTTTCAGTTAGAGTTTAGCATGACCACAAAAGGTTTTGTCGACGTAAGAATAGACAAGATAAAGTTCAAATGGCAGATAAACAATCACAATCTGTAATTTTTTCTATTCTTCCGTAGACAAAAACCGTAGAAAACCCGTTTTTATGGTTATTATTCTACGCGTGCTGCCTTCGCGTGATCCTTAGTAGTACTTATTTTGCCTCGTTTACGTTCATACATCTAGTCATACACGCACGCCTGTCTGAAGAACATCTTCTTCATCTTCATCTTTTTGTAGTAACTTATTAGAATGAGCTTTCGATCAAAAGCAATAAAGGTTGATTTACATTTGCATTAGTTATGTAGCGACTTAAGTCCCTTGATATCTTAATATGACACTTCACAATATAAAACCGCCACTTTTGGACTAACGTTTGAACTTTCCACTTGAACTAAACTCCCTACAATGTAATGGCTCCCGCAGACAGGCGCGG
The DNA here is from genome assembly GCA_963853775.1 of Xanthia togata. Lineage (NCBI taxonomy): Eukaryota > Metazoa > Arthropoda > Insecta > Lepidoptera > Noctuidae > Xanthia > Xanthia togata. Next base: position 25,325,583 of record OY970793.1, on the reverse strand, counting down.
CGCGATGGTGCGTAGCGATCCTTGTATAACAAAAGGGATGTTGACGGGGTAAAAAAAAACTATTTAGTCCGTCAGTCAGATAATAAAAAAATACTACACACGTATTTTTTGCTTTATCATATTAATATAAAATGATTTACATAAAACGCATTAAAGAAAGTGGGGAGTAGGGGCTGGCTACGTCACAATTCAGTATAAAATCTACCGGACAGTAACATCATGCCACATTTTAGCTCAATGTATTGCCATATCTTTTGATTACGTAAAAAAAGTTATTTTTTTGTCAACATCCATGAAGTTTTCATAGAAATTGTTCTACTAGATTCACGTCGCGCCTGTCTACGGGAGTCATAAGTGAGAATGAAACAGCTCATTTATTATATTTTTGTTTCTACGTCATTTGGAGCTATGAACCGCTATGTATAATCTATTTTTCCTGAGGCATTAGCCAAAAATAATAGAAGCTATAGTTAGCAAAACTTATATCCTGAAAAACTTTAATCAGTTCTCCACTATATGAAAAAGCCTTGGCAAGAAGCAAAAACCCGTGATTTTAATACAAATGAGGATATAAGTTAAGTAGAAGTTATTGCATGTATTACGTTTGTCTGCTTGGCTCTCCGGTGTGGCGGGGTCGTCGACCTCCCACCCTATGTCTCACGCAAGGGGGCGCGTTTGATCTAGACAGCTACTTGTACAAGTCTACTTGAGCCATTCGACTAGCTTGCTTTTGAAGTGGGATTTAAAAAGTGTGAATCAAAATGTGTTTACTGACTTGAGATTTGTGCCAAAAGATACTTTCTTACAACGATTTCCTTGTTTCCTTTTTAGATTTTGTCAACCTTATTAGAATTTCTACGACAAACTTTATGCACAAGAAAAAAAAGACTGTACAAAGGCGTACTTACTTAATGCCTGAGGCATTTTCTACAGGGTGGTGCAGCAAATGAAATATCGTTGAGATCACACATTATAATTTTAATTTAATAATGAGAATCTCAAAAATAAATAATTTCAGCTAGCTCAGCAGCTAGATTTAAGCTAGCTCAAGAGTGGAAGCTCCACTAGCAGAACTCTCTTTTAAGCAAACCGTTTCTCACAGCAGGCCGGTAAACACTGGAATAAAGAAAAACTTCACAACTAGTGGCGCGTTACACTGAAAAGTTTATTTTCAGTTCCATTCATACCAAATGCAGCTATTCGCTTTAATAGAGAATGGTTGATGTTAAAGTTTTTAACGAAAACTAGTACCCCAATTACATAACACACATACAATTACGATTGCGTTTAATTTTGGACAGTTCATTCACGTTCATTGCTTTATTTACGTTGTTGTGCTCTCGAATTTTTCAAACCTATAAAGCAATGGATTAGTATTTATCATTCAAAACGCTCAGATTGTGATTGAAAATGTGTTACGTAATTACAGAGCTGAACTGTTGTGTATCACGATGTATTATTTTTAAACGTGTAATAAAAAAGTGTTCCAGATTTTTTTTCTTATCAACCTGAAGTTCTACATCTGATGAACATAATTGAATCTCCCTTTAACGACTTCAATCAATGGTCAATAGGAAAATTGTTATAAAAACACCATCAGCCTTGAATCGAAGACCACACTGTGTATTAAAAAAAAATTATAGGAAGACATTGCTGTTTATCTTAATTTTCACTATTCTGGAGTCATCCTTCGTTTCCTTGTAACTGATGGGGTGATGCAATTTTGGGGTGAATCATTGCAATTTTTTCCAGCGATTCGAGGGCTCGTTTAGTCTGCCCCTTTCACAAAAAGTCTTGGACAGTCTAAATGCTTTATCAGATGTTACCGCGACAGTGGGGTAGACTTACGGAACTGCAGTAGAAAGATATCTTTATTTTAACCCCACGCCATCGCTGCATGGAAATAAGATGTTTTTTCAGGGCGGGCTAACTTAAGACAAAACAATATTGAGTTGGTAAGTACAGAAGGTATAAGAGATAGTTTTTTTTGCCAAACAAACTTAACTATCAAAAGTCGGATAGGCAGTCGCTCCATCTAAAATACTAGTATTCAGATGCATCCGGTTAGACTGGAAGCTGACCCCAACACAGTTGGGAAAGACTAGGCAGATGAAGAAACCCAATTATCAAAAGGATTCTAATTCATAATGTAGGTTTTCTTTCACCTTATTCTTTTCAGAACACTCGTTACCCGTGGTCCCGGTGGATCGACCCATTACCGGGTCCATGGGTAATTTTAATTACCCGTGGTCCCATGCCCAAGGCATTAGGGATTTCTTCCGGACTTCTGACTATATCGATAGAAAATGAAAACCATCAGTTACATACCTATATAAGAAAGTTTACTCATTCAAAGCAAATAAAATAATGCCATCCTTGGGAACAAAAACATACTCCTACTAATAGCTATATTGAAAATGAATTCATAACCGCTATGTATGTACACTAATGACTTAAGACAAACTATCTTAATATTTCTAATGCGTATCCAACTGATAAGACATTTTTTTTAACCACCCCGGGTAAGCTTGTGGCGGCATCAACATCGCCACATGCAAACTACGCATCAAAGACCTGACGTCACACAAATCCTGCATCGCGCAAGCAGTTTACCGCGCGATCAACAATATATAATATAACTTTCCGACACTCGTCTAGTCGAAGGATCCTCCCTTTTCTATAGAGGATGAGTGAACTTTACACCCTGTTCCTCATGCCTCTAAAAGCTCCTAGCCTTCATCTCACCTGATGGTAAGTGATGATCAGGCCGCGAGCTTCACCCGGAGTCCTCAACCAGAGGGGAACTAGCTATCTTACCTCTACCTGCCGAAACACAACAATGCTGTTAACATTGATGTTAAGGCGACAGACTTAGATAAGATGGTGGTAGCTAGCCAGGCGGACTTAGAAAAAGCCCTACCACCAACCAAACGAGCAGAAAATTAAAATGTGTGTGGTTTATCAGATGAAACCGCAACAGCGGGGTAGACTTACGGAACTGCAGTAAAAACATATATTTATTTTAAACCATTGCTGCACTGAACAATGGAAATACGATGTTTTTTCCAGGGCGGGCCAACTTAACATAATAATATCTATGAGAAAATTTCCAAAATGATTCTGTAATTTTATTCATAACGTAGGGTATGTTTTCTTTTTACAAAACATAATATTTTTTTTCATTACGATAAACGATAAACCTCAAGTTTCACATCTAAGATAATGTTGTGAAGGCGAATAACCTATTATTATAATGTATTCAAAAGAAATGGAGTGTGAACGTTGATTTTCATAAAATATTAAAATTGAATACCTAGACTAAATTAACTTCGTAATATAATAAAAGTTGTTGTTAGAATTTACTTCTTTTTTTCTAGGATTGAGTAACAATAACTAAACATTTTGTAAAGCTAATTTTGTAAAAATAATAGTCACTAGAGCGTTTAAAACGTGTAATTAAGTTATTATGCTCTAGTGGCTATTTACAATCTGTCAAATACATCAAACTGTCAGAAAGAAGTGTAAGTGAAATTCGCCTAAATCAGCGGGGTAATTGCGTACACACTTACAGTAGCAACGGCTTTTATTTTGACAGTTCAACAACATTAAATTGCGGTATTTATGCAATGAATTAGCAATATCCTTCAAAGTCATTCAGATTGAGACAACAATCCCAGAAAATTTAAACTATATAGATAGAATAAAGAAGGTGGAAACTTTAAAAGTTCTGTCACATAGACACATAGATCTTGTCGCTTATGGCGTGCTAGTGACATTTAACCTGAGGGTGATAAGAAATTACGGGGTCGACTATACCCACTATAAATAAACAGAATTAAATTCAATATATTGTAATCAAAATATGGAACTCATTTGTTGACTAACGAATACTATTCACAGTTGGCCCTTGGCCCGAACATTTAGTAACTTAATTGGTAACCCCGTAGTCCTCACTTATTGGGAACTGCTCATTATTTATTGAAAGCTTGAGGTCGGAGGTCACCCGGGCCTTATTTGGGTAGGCCCCAGTGGCCCCAGCTAGTTGTCAAGGTCAACCCGCGGTCACTGGTTAAAACTGGATTATGTTTTTCTCACGAAGGCAGCCGTTAGTTGTTCAACTCTTTAGTCAAACAGAAACAGCCCTTTCGTGACAATCTTAGCTTCAATTAGAAATATCATTCTGAATTGTCTTTTCTTACGATTTATGTAAATCGGAAAAAACAGGGTGTCTTTTTACCATCGATCGGAATTGCTAACATTGTCAAAATGGATACGCCGATTGCAACAGAAACAAAAAGAATCATACACACTTATATTAGATAACTATGCGTAAAAGCCATTAGTAACCCTGCCTTTGCTGTCGATTAAAAAGAGAGAATTGTTATAAAGATCGGTGACACATCATGGACGTTGTAGAAACATAATGTTGTTTTTATTAAACGTAGCAGTTCCACTTAAAATACACAAACGAATGTCACTCACAAAAGTACTACCATTCCCGCTGGATGATAAATAAAACTAAAACAAAAAAAATCAGTGAAAATCTAATTTATTTGATCTAAAATATTGACACGAACATGGTAACAGAGTAAAACAAAAATGGCTGGAACATCATTTGAATTACCTATTCATTTTATACAGTGCACAATGAAAATAAAAGGATTTTATTTTACAAACGTTCAAATGTAATAAAAATAAAACTGTATTTGGCATACCATTCACGAGTACCTATATTTGAATTTAGTTCAACATTTAGTTAGTCCATTTTGCCGGCCAACATAGTGCCTTGGCAACAAATAATTATTCTATGTAATTTGTAGGGTCTATGGACTTCATTGTGAACTTTGTTAATATTTGTTGCCAGCAAACCCTAAGTATCAAAATTATACTCAACCTTTTGTAGATAATACCTAGAATGTATTTGAGACACGGTTTACCTACCTATAGTATGCTTTTTAGCATTCATTATCATCATTTTAGCCGAAAGAATACTGCTGGACATAGGCGACCAAGCACCGCCACTTCTACAGGTTCTGTGCTTCTCGCAACCAGCGGATTCCTCAGGAATCCGCTGGTTGCGAGACCCTCCAGAACCTTTCGGCCCCATCGGCCATCAGTTCTGCGAGCAATGTGCCCTGCCCACTGCCACTTAAGTTTAGCAATTATTCGGACTATGTCGGTTACCTTGGTTTTCCTACAGATTTTGGCATTGGGCTTCTCCAATAGCTCTCGATCCTCGGCTACCCTCATCCAGCTGCTACCAGACGCCTTGATAAGGTAACTTGTAGAATCTAAGTCACGTCAAATATCTTTAACCGCCCCATGTGACTTTCTCTCGAAAGAGAGAAAGTGAATATGATGGTCTAAGTGAGTTGAGAGAGAGTGAGAGTAATTAAAGTAATGGTTTACCATTGAAACCATGGATGAGAGTAGCCGAGGATCGAGTACGATTGGGGAGGCCTATGTCCAGCAGTGGACTGGTAAGTCCAGCAGTAGACTGTTAAAGGCTTGAGGCTTGAGGTGTATTCAAATATTGGGCAGCAACACGCGGCGTTTGCAGGGCACATTTCTGCCGCGCTCTAGTTAGGACTAAAACCAACGAATGTTTGTTTTTAACGGAAGAATTCGCGCGCGTCAATTGTCCAATTGCAGCGTGGCAGGCCGGGCGCGGTAGCCGCGCAACAGATAATGGTTAAGGTGATAAATATGGTAAAAAAAAATGTTTTTAAGGTAGTAAGTATTCTACAGTAAATGGTATATTTCTAAACCACCATTTCACCAACTACCAAACTTAGTTAAACCTCATCTAAATCCTTAAAAGTAACGTCACAATATCAGTTTCAAACATAGGAGCTAAGTTAAAAACTGCGGTAACTGCAAACTATAAGGACACATTAACTGGACGCCGGACAAGACAAATGCATTAACGGTGTAGCAACAGAAGCTAAACTCACACAAGTAACGAATAAGAGAGTATACACACATATAGGACCTGAATACACAGTCACAGTGGAAATATGAAACAGTATCTCAACTAGGCAATTTGTATGATTCCGTCAAAATGTTTTTGACCATCATTTATTTTTTCAACCCTTATCCCAATTTGTGAGTTTGTAGCATATCTTCCTATTAGTCGTTGTCTTGCCAACTCCTTTCTTGCAATATCATCTTACACAAAATCCTTCTATCGTTTCTTTGGTCTTTCTCTACCCTAATGAGCATCCATATTCATAATCAAAACTACTCACTAAGTACAAACTCAAAATCAATCATTTACAAAAATATAATTACTTAAACAAACTCTATTTTTGTGTGATAGCGTCGATTTAGGCTTTAGGACTTTGTTGTTCTGTTTAATTCCGAACTGTAATACAGTGTAACTCAATTGGAAAGTATCGGATTTGCGATTTGGGAGGTCGGCGTGTCGCCTACATAGGAGTCTGCTCGTGACCAAAATAGTATATTATTATAGACACGAAGTGAACAGTGAACTGCACGCAATTAATTGATAAAACCTTTTTGTGGTTCCATACAATAATGGAATAACCATCTTCCTGCCCTTGTCCAACGTTAAGTACTTGGGGTTGGCGCAAAACATGTTCATCTTTTTTAAGGAGCTTGGTCAACAAGCCTAAGTCGCTCCATAAGGCTTTCATATAATTTAATACACCATTTAATAAATATAATACAGTTCTTTTATATGAGTAACTATCTTCTACGAATACCAATCCGCACAAGTTTATACAATAGCCTCGCTGTTTCTGACAAGGGGAATGCTAGAATATTATTGCATCTTCCCACCTCTCTAACATCAATACCAATGTGTGTCAATAACTCAGCTCTGAGGTCTTCGTTACGGGCACACTCCACCACCATGTGAAGAACATCTTCCACGTTCCCCCACTCTGTGCAGTTGGGAGAAGGAACTTTTTTCATTAAGTATGCGAACTTATTTTAAAAGGGGATATGTCCAGAACGAAGTCTGAGAGATGTAACCATTTCTGTTCTGCCTAAAAAACATGAATCGTACCATGGCGATTTCCATGGTTCTCCTTATATTTTTTTATACCACACCCTCTTCTCCACAGACCTCTGATGACTGATCCAGTTTAAAAAACAATGTTCGCGTATTATAGATCTCATGCAATCTGTATAAAATTTACTAATTGACCGGGGGAGAATAGATGTTCTTCTTCCATTCACCCCCAGTCAATTGGAATGCTATAATTCACTCCCTTTATTTTTATATCACACACAACTACAAGAAACTGTAGCAGTTACACCGCCATATACGAACTACGCAAAAAAAAGACATGACGTCACACAAATAATGCATCGCGAAATTAGAGTTAACCGCTCGAACGACATATAGACTATCCAACATCAACAGTCGGGCAGTCGGCCCGCCAGACACAACAGCCGTCTGGTCGGAGGATCCTCCCTTTTCTATGGTGGATGAGTGAACTTTACACCTATTTCCTCATGCTCCTAAATTGATGACCCCGATTATGAACGTAAACGCAGCCTTCGTGCAACTACTTCAGCGTGACGTCATCATCATCACTCCCGCAAGCTTTCGTGAGGCGAGTCACACAGACAGCCAGCACCCTCGGCTTCAACGGGTATCCTGACCACCAACATGCAGCGAACGCGCATTCCTGGTCATCACCCTCAGCCTCATTAGAAACCTTGTCACAGCACCTGCACCTTCGGCCGGTCTCACAAGCTGAGCCCATTCTACCCTCTCCAGGTCGACGCTAGCAGTCAGCGACAACCCAGCGCTATACCACATCCGACTCACTGGATCGTGACGCAGTACCATCCCGACTCACTCATCGCAGACAGTTCCGACTCACCGCGAACTATGCGGCACCCGGTGCCTGGAACCTCCACTGGTACTGTGAAGCATCGCAAGATACAAGACTCAGCCCACTATCGACTTCCGGTCTCCAGAGGGGAGTGATGCAGCGGTTACATCGAAACATACGAACTACGCATAAAAAAAGACATGACGTCACACAAATCCCGCATCGCGAAATTAGAGTAAACCGCGCGAACGACATATATAAGACTATCCGACATCAACAGTTGGGCAGTCGGCCCGCCAGACACAACACCCGTCTGGTCGGAGGATCCTCCCTTTTCTATGGTGGATGAGTGAACTTTACACCCTGTTCCTCATGCCCTAAAAAACAATGGCAACAATAATGGCTTGCGAAGGAAAATATTAAAAAAATAAAATACCAAAAACTACCTCGACTACCTCGTTGGTCTAGAGGTCGCAAGCGCTACTGCTGAGCATGAGGTCCTGGGTTCGATGCCCGGGTCGGGCCAAGTGTATATTGGTTTTTCTATCTGGAATTTTTCAGTAGCAGCCCAGAGTCTGGATTTGTTTGTGCCCGGTTGATGGCAATAGGCTCACCCCCTATTACATGGGACTTAAACATAACTGGCGAAATGTGGGTATACCTACTACAGGTACACCTCTGCCCAACCCTTCGGGGAGACAAGGCGTGATGTTATGTTATGTAAAATACCAAAATTGCTTTTATTAAACCGACAGTATTCACAGTCACAGCACCACCAACAACATGGAATCCTTTACTCTTTAATTCTACCTTTTTGACCCACTCACAAAGGAAAAAAAATAGAGACATGATCATGATCATAATACGATTCCCTTTACAATATGTAATTCGACCGTAATCCGAAAATTGGCAAGGTCACCGGACCCGGGGGCTCCACAGCTGTTTATGACCAAGTGATCATATTGTGACCTACATAGCTTCGTCTGGCCTAGTTGTGACACGCGACGGGACTTAACTCCTATAAGGTGTCGGTTTATAGGTTTCTTAGGAGAGTCTCCCATTAAGTGGGTAGTTTCTTGGTTATATTAGATTCCGTGAAGCATGAAACTGTGAGTAAATATTTTGCTTAGTAAATTCTGCGGATCTTTTTAATATATGTAGATTTTTGCTCTTATCTCCTTCTGCGACCAATCCCTTGACTATGAGCAGATTTTTTCATGGAATCTGTAGTACAGAGTGGCTTCTCCATAGAAAATTCCCTCTTTATATTTTATGACAGCATGTCTTAGTTGCAATTGGCAAGGTAGGTCCGTTACGGCAAACCTTTTCAGCCACTAAGATGTAAAAAATATGATGATATAAATATATTTTGCTGGATGGTCAGTAGCAGCCTTTGATTAGAGGGATTTGAATTGAATTAAAAACGAGGCAAAAGCAGTAAGTAAGGATCGTAGCAGGTGGCATTCTGTAGTTTCTGCCTACCTCCATGGGAAGAAGGCGTGAGTTTATGTATGTATGTATGTATGAATGAATTGAATTAGAGGAATTAAAGGGTCGTGCAGCCTTCCGACGGCGGTAAAAGGTTTTCCGCGCTAACTTTGAAGATAACTTTCTATCTATTTATAAAGGTAAATAATAAATAATGTAGTTTCTGTAAATTGGTTTATAAACTATTTTACACGTCAAAGTAATATTATGTTTTAAAACTAGATGAGTTCTGTGGTTCCTAACCGCCTACTGTGAGAAGAAAGACTGAAACCAACTTAGAGGTCGCAGTCTCTTTTAAAGTACAGACTTTATTTTGGTCAGGGAATACAAGGACCATGCAGTGTTTGGAATGGTCTTCTGTGCAAAGAACCACATAGATAGAGTGAACCTCTCCAGCCAGTGCACGCATGTCAGTGATCGTGTAGCACAACTCAGAACTTAAGGAGCTCAACAGTAAAATCTGAACTAAGTATCAGATTTGATCGATGACAACCATGTCATTGGGGAAAAAGGCTAGCTTAGTCGTCCCCATTGCGTATTAGCAGCGTAGAGACTTCGGGCAATCAGTTTGAAGAAAACTATGTTTTCCATGAGGTTCTCATGTTATCAAGTACGTAAGGGAAAAATAAAGTTTATTTAAAGCTTATAATAGATTTCTTTCTTATTCAAGCAGACTACAACACAACACATTTATTATTTCCATGGATTATTGTTACAAAATGTGAGTATTTTTACGTGACATGGTCATATTTCATGCGAACCCACAACTTAACTTCGAACAACTTAGGTAACTTTTTTAACTTCGGGCATAACTAGCTACTAGTATGATAGGCTCGTAGCAGGTAGCATTCTGTTTCGAAGCCTATTTGAGGTTGGATATATAATGGATGTTACTTGACTTTTCTGGTTAATTTTCCGCTCACTGTACGCCCGCGTTGTAGGTAGTGATCTGAAGTGAAACTACATTCTAAGTACGAAGATAGTGCCATGCACGCAAAAGCGCCTCACTCTTTTTCCTAAACGCTTAGTCCTTCAACGCGCAACCGGCTAGCCGTAATGTTGCGCGCCGGTGCAGCACGCCGCATGTCTATTTTATATGAAATCGTATAATTCCAACGCACTGACTTGCGGCCGGCCGTCAACCACTCCGGTTGAATATTGCGGTGTGCCGCATGTCTACGCACTGTGTGGCCGGATGGCCGCGTGGGGCGCCTTCTTGTGCAATATTTCAAGAAGCACTGACCATTGTGGCGGCGGACCGCAATAGAACCGAGACGATACGGCTAGCCGGAGTTCGGCGAACCGTTGCGGCAGACCGCAAGACATGCGGCGTGCCGCGCGTTGAACGTCTTACAGTACAAGAGTATCTTTTTTGCTCATATTCTAAATACCAAAAGAACTATTTATCTGTTACCATTCACACCAGCTGAATAGAATTCGCTAAATTTAACACATAGGTATGCCATGACCTGGGTTAGGAGTTACTTTTTATCGGCATGTATTTAATCGAACAAATTACAATTACAAATTACAACTTTCAATATTATTGAACACTCTAATATAATCACTGCGCCTCTTTTTGTGAACCTCAAATATATCCTATTTTGGGGTCATAAAAATACAAAATAGCCAAGTAAGTGCGACCAACTTGTATGCCGCCTTAGGTACTGCGACCTATAGTGTGAAAAAAGGCATAAAGTTAAAAAGAGGTTCAATTATTTAAAAAAGAGTAGGAGAATTTAGTAGAGATTCATTAGAAGCGCAATTTTTTTTTTGAATCAGTTTAACATTTCCCTTTTCATCCCGGTAATACGTTTCCGTGGGATGATTTCCGACCTCTTCGCAGGCGATTCCGCGGGCAAACCTACACCTTCACTTCTCCCGCTTTGGGTGGAGCGGGAGGGCATGTCAGACTTACTGACTAAAACCCACCCGTGTTCCTTCTGTTGCCTGTGCAATGCCAGGGGTTCACGGTATTCCTTTCGGACTTTCCCGCAATCCCGGCAGGCATCGGTCCCATCGGACCCCTTCAATTGCTGACATCGACGGAACACAACGCGCCATCGACCCGGTCCTGGTCCTTACAGGACGGCGAGCTACCCATTGCTCACCGTCCGCAAACCCGCGTCTACGGTGGCCGGGAATCGGTTATCGATTCCCGACACCCAGGGCGTCTCCTCCTGCGGTGACTTGGGGCGTGAGGGCGCGAATTTTGCCTCTCCCTCACGCGTTCCGCCTCCTCCTTCACGAGCATTACCTCTTCACAGAAGGATCAGGGCCGGACGCGAGAGATCCCCGCCACCGATCGCCTCCACGAGGATACGGCAGTGTTCTGCCCAAGCCGGGCAGACCTCCACCGTATGCTCCACCGTGTCCTCCGGGCGATCCACGCAGTGATGACACCCGGGCGTTTCCTCCCGCCTTATCCGAAATAGGTGCCTCCCGAAACAGCCGTGTCCGGTGAGGACCTGCGTCAGGTGGAAGGTGAGGACGCCGTGGCGCCTCTCTAGCCACTCCTCAAAGAGGGGACTTGTCGCCGCAATAGAGGCGTGCCCAGCACTGAGTTGCGACAATCTCACTCTCCATGACGCCATGAGATCCCGTCGGAGCTCTGTCCGCTGTGCCGCGATTTCTCGCGGCATCGGAGTCAAGCCCCGGCGTTTCGCCTCCTCGTGCTACTCCCAAATATGCGCAAGGACTTTTGCCTCCAGATCCCATGGCGGCAATCCGGCAAGGAGGTTCGCTGCCTCACCGGAGACAGTGCGGTACCCCCGGACCAGCCGGGGGGCAAACATACACCTATAAACTAAACTGTAATAATATCATCTGTATAGAACAGCCTTGCAAAACTTGACAGAACACAAATCTGATCAACTCAATTCACTTTATATAACTAAGCGTCTAATTCTACTATGAATTACTAAAACAAACTGAGACCCAACGATACAAATAAGACTGCTGCCTTCAGACGTTGTAATTTTAATTCAATTCTCAGTACCGAAATGTTGCTGAACTTCACTAATTAAAACTAAGCCTTAACTACTTAGGCTCTCTATAGTTACTAATTAATGATTTAATGGGCCAAACGAGTGAAATTATAGATGTTGATTTGATAGCAATTCAGATTCTATGGCAATGTGTAACTGAATTATGAAAGTTGTTGGAGCGAACGTGTAAACGTTTAAAAGTGTCGCGTTAGTTTAGAAATACGCCATTAGAGGTGCCTTAGTAGATGTAAATTATCTGTCATGGTCGGGTTATACTGTAACATTGTAAAAGCTTAACTGTCTTTATACGCTAATAAATATATATGATATTAATCTTCAATACTGCTTTATTTTACTCAAAACCCTTCAGGTTATGGGCCCAGGGTACGTGAAAAACAACAATGCGTAATGAGTTTGGCCAAAAAATCCCCAAAATCTTAAGATAAAAAATGCCGGGTGACTATGTTTTGCCAACATCGTTGACATGTACTTCAACGGGAATGAGTTCCGGCCGGCATATCAGTAAATATTGAAAAGCTCAGTGGAATATCTAATTATGGAAATTGGAAATTCTCAATGCGAATGTACTTGATTCACGAAGTCTTGTGAGACTGTATCGAAGGGGATAAGCAAGGCGTCCCCAAGGTCACCGATGAGAGAAAACAAAAGAAGGCGCTAGCAACAATTTGTCGTTTTCAGATGTACGGAAAGCGTTGAATGGACATAAAGCTTGGAAAACCTTGTAAAATCAGCATGGAAGCTTTTAAATTCGCCTTATGAAGATGTGCAGAAGAAGACTTGGTCTCTTACGTACATTCTTTGGATTGAAGTTGGTGAAAGCAACAACCTAATATCATCATTATTCATCACGGTCTTGGATTAATAATTACGAGATATTAATGCTCCCCTAGACAATGATTTCTTATCAGTGTTGAATTTGATGTTCAGTGGATTACCATCAATACGATCCGCTTATTATGGCATTAGAAAATTTGAACATTAAATTGTGCAGTGTGACAGTGAAAATCAAATTATTACAAGAAAAAATACGCAGAGATCTTGACAAGTGTGAAGAAAATGCAACGATTACAAACCAGGTTGTTTATGTGCCGGGATTGTTGTGATCTTATTTCTGTTGGAAAAATGACAGCTAAAGGTCTTGAAGTGCATTTTAATACTAGTGCTACAATGATAAATGGAGTATACCAAATGGAAATAGAGAATCAACAAGCAACAAAAGGAAGAGAGCTGGCTACAACAGGTCAATTGATTGAATTGGGTGATCCATTGCCAGAGATTCAGTCTATGGAAAGTCAACACGGAGAAGCAAAATGTAAATCTGTGTGAGGCAAAGCCATCACAGGTGCTAACAAGGTGGTCACCTGAATAGGCGAAGTATAGATTTACTGAAACGAGGTATGGCTAGTGGAATCGATTACACTGTACGGACACCCTTTTCAGCTTGTTAAGAAGGACAAAAAGTAGTATACCATTTCCAAAAAGGTCTTATATGAGAGCAACAGAGAAACTAGGTCTCATACATTCAGATTTGTGTGGACCAATGTCAGTTTCCTCATTTATTGGCGCTAAATATCTATAGACATTTATAGATGATTTTACAAGAATGACATTTGGTTACTATATTAAAAGTAGAGATTAAGTATACCTAGTCTAGTGAAAAATCTGTGATTTAAAAATTAAAATGCTAAGAACAGACAATGTTCGTGAATATGTAAACAGATGTTTCTGCATCAAGCATCAGACGACTCACTTTTGCTGAGAATAAACTTCTGTATATCATGTACCATATAGGTACTATAATATATTATCAACTAATACTAAAAACGTCGATTCATAAGGTATTTATTTAAATATGGGTGATTTTCTTTTTGAAATAACTTTGTAATTCATAGTATGGTATTATTATAAAATACAAATTAATCTTTGTGATTTTCATTTATTTGCTAAATAATGAACGGTGGTATGGAGCACTTCGTGTGCGAGTCCGACACACACTTGACCGGTTTTATCTTATATTGTGCTAAATAATAAAGCTGAAGTGTAAACGAGTTTCGTTGCTGACTGTACTTATTCATATTTGTGTTTTTTTACCTACAGCGATTACACGACTAAACGATTAGTATTGGTGTAAATTTAAACTTTAATGAAACTGATTAATCCTATCATAAAATTAAACAGGATATTATTAAAGCATTCACATTGTTTCAGATTCGTTCTAAATTATTAGAGTATTGTTTATTTCTCATTAATTAAGTTTAGTAAAATTAACGTTACGCTTTTCATAAGCAATCCTCCGTAAAATTTTGTAATTTATTGTTGCATGATACGTATCAAATTGTCAGGAATATAAAATGTAGCAGAAGCACTTTAACATTATTAATTGTAATTTCTTACTGCATTGGTAAGTACCTACCTTGTTTTATACCATCCACGACTAACATTGTAACTGATCGCCTGGCGCACCGGGCAGTCAGCTCCGACACTGACTGTTGGCTGGCTAATGTGTAGCTCCCATTAGTCAGACAACTCCCTGCTAATACTATCTATAACTGTCATATAACCGCATGTGATCTATGTACACAGATATTCTACAAATCCAAAATAATAGGACCACCAGAGTCGTTTCTGATTGAAATGTTGTATATAGTAGAAATAGAAAGTCATTGTATTTGTAAATATAAGTAATATTTTATTATGAGAATATATTCGATCAGGTTTATTGTAGAACAGTCTGAATCATGGAGCACGTAATCATCATCATAGTTATCACCATGTCATGATGTACACAATACATTTATTTAAACTTTTCACACTCAAAAAAGGTACAAAGGCGGCCTACACATACGGACTATACATTTTTAATAATAATAATAAATATTTTATTTCGGACTTACAAGATCCATATGTTGTGTGTTGTTAGTAAAAACCACACTACATACAAAATTGACACGACCGACACCTACGTGTGCAGCCGTATCCAGTGAGCCAGCATGGGGCTGTCTCACCTATCACACAATACACTCAGGATGCTGTGGGAGCTAGCACGTACTCTACCGAGAATAGAAGCGCACCGTTTCCGTATAATGGCATGAAAACCATCAACCCGGGCCTCGGTGAACATCCCGGAAGCGCTACAAAAGCGTGGTAGACCCAACAGCATCCTGAATATATCGTTATACTGGACACGCAGGGCGTTGTATGCCCTCAGCGTATACCTGACCCACAGACTGCACGTGTAAAAAGACTGGCAGTATACTCTGAAAAGGGTTATTTTGACTTGCGACGTACAACGTGCAAATCTGCGGATCAGCATGTTACCTCGGACAGCCATCGCCCTGCGTTCCCTCTCTATGTCCAGGTCATCATTCATTCATTTCATAAACTTGTTTTGTTTTCCAGATGATGATGTTTATTCAACTCCTAGTGTTCACCTGCGCTTGCGCACTGGGCGCGACTGATGAAGTGCCGCCCTACATGAATATTTTAAAATCTATAAAAGCAGCCGTGAATTTACTAGAAAATAATATATTGTACGTACCTATATATATAAGGTTCACACAAAATACTTGTTTTTTTTTACAGGTCTTTAGGGGTATGAGGAACAGGATGTAAAGTTCACTCATTGAAAAGGGAGGATCCTCCAACCAGACGGGTGTTGTGTCTGGCGGGCCGACTGCCCGACTGTTGATGTCGGATAGTCTTATACATGTCGTTCGCGCGGTAAACTCTAATTGCGCGATGCAGGATTTGTGTGACGTCGTGTCTTTGATGCATAGTTCGTATGTGGCGGTGTAACCGCTACAGGTCCTAGTACCTTTTCGTGAAATATGAACAGTCTTAGTGAAAGATATTATTATTTCATAAGTAGGTGACCTGTAAAAGTTTGCCCAGGACTGTGTATGAGACACGTTCATGAGAATTTTCTTGCTTTAGATCCATGGACGGCAACGTACCGCTTCTGAACGACCCCAGGCGTCATTATGCCGAGATTATCCACGTAGTGAACGATGAGGCACTAAATGAGATGCGCTGTTCTTCGTAAGTATCTTTTTAGGTTTCAAAATGGCACCATCAAATTCAACTGATATCGATACTAAGCTTGGATAGTCCAAAATATTAGTAAGTCTTAAATACATTAATCTGTGTTTCTTCCAGCGGGACGCATGAATATTACAATGATTACCAGAAAAATATTAATATAGCAGCACCTTTTGCTATTGCCAATCCACAAAGTGTAGTCAATGGAACCAATAAAATGATGTCACAAATCCTCGATAGCATCGATGAGGTACTTACTATAACAATTAATGTCTGATTAACATAAAACTATCCGGTCTGCTGGCTGGATTAGCAACAATTAAGGTACTATTGGTACCGCCATGCGTCGGATTGTTGAGCTCTTTAATACAAGGTTGAGCTACACGATCACTGATGCAGGCTTTCCGCCTGTTGGGACTGATCAATTCTTACGCCATGCTAAAAGTTGCCCTGCATTTTTACCAATGAATACCTGGAATAAATATAGGAAATCACCCACATTTCTGAGTTTGTTTGGATCTTTATTCGCTCAGCTAGTCGGAAAAAAAGCTTGGTGTACAATGTAGTAAAGAGTTCTATTCTACTTGTAAAACTGTTAAGGTACTCAGAACAGAATATATTGTTGTCCATTTTCAGGTGTTACAACTGATACAAGCATCTGCTCATCATAATACTCAGGACTGTGATAACGCCGTCGATGAAGAAATTAAAAATAATGCTGAGAAATATGGACGGTCACAAGAAGTATTTTTTGCTGCGGGACTATTTGCAACACAACTTAACCAGGATCATGAAGATTATTTTGCTGCAAGCTCTCAAAATCTATCTGCACATAACTTTCTTGTTACCGGAGCGCCAAAACTAGAAAAAATCGTGGAGGCGCTGAAAAATCTTTACGTAGTATACCAACATCATTGCTGAAAACTTCCATATAGCGCTGGTGACGTGAGGAATGTGTCTCACGAAAGTAAGTAAAGAAACAAGTTAACACTAGACTAGTAAATAGTAAGATATACCCAAACCCTGGTTTTTAAAAAGGAATTCTAATGGCATTGCTTTAATACATTTAATCAAATATTTAGGTATCATTTTCTTGAAATAAAGCATATACTTTGAATATATCGTTGTTTGCTTGAATACGTATGCAACGGTGAGAACTCCTGCTTGCATATTGTAGTGAAATAAAATGCAGCTTCACAATTCTTACACGTATAGAAAGTACCCTGGTAAACCGAGCAGAAACCGAGAGCAGAAAATTAGTTTTCACAATTTTCACCCGAGTTCTACTCGGGTGAAAATTGTGAAAACGAATTTTCCCAGGTATGAGCCGCAGCTAGATCGATTGTTCGACCCCGTAAACCCCTATATTGCAACTTTCATCGAAATAGTTAGAGCCGTTTTCGAGAACTTGATTACAAACATAAAAATATTGCTCATTTATATATAGGTTTATATGTAGGTATACTCGTAGGTTTCATTTTGGGTTCCATAAAACACATAGTATCAAAAAAATATAAAACATAAGAAAAAATATGATTGGACCAGTCGCGGAATAAGTATTTTTTCTTAAAAAAGGGTCTACGAGAAAAGTTACGGAACATCAGACGGTACATTTTTGTTACGTATTTGGTTTCGGACCCCACGAAACGATTTCAATCGGCTTTAGGTCCGCATACACTAATTACGTAGGGAACTGCAAATATTCAAAATATATTTGTCCTCCAAAAACGAGCTATTCGAGCAATTTACCAGCTAGGTGCCAGAGTTTCTCTAAGAGATTTTTTCAAAGATATCGGTATTCTCACAGTGGCATCACAATTCATCTTCGCCAACATCTTATATATTAGGCAAAATATACACTTATACACTAAAAACAGTGATATTCACAATGTTAATACAAGAAGTAAGGATAAACTACGTGCTCCCTTTCACCGGCTTCATAAGGTTCATAACTCATTTGTTGGGCTTGGTATAACCTTTTATAACAAGCTACCCTCTTCATTGCTAGATTTGCCTTTTAATGCGTTTAAAACTAAATTAAAGTCCAACCTTTGTTCAAAGGCATACTATTCTATCAACGACTACTTAAATGATAAGAATAGATGGTCGCTGTGATTAACTCAAGACAATGTTTAAATGTTCTTTCTCCAGAATTAGTTTACCTACTGACAGGTTATATGAGTTTATATAATTGTTTATAATTTTACTTTATAAGTCAATTTATTTTAATTTTATTTTAATTTAGTGCTGACATAATCTACTCATTACAATGTTTTTTTTATGAGTTGTATTGCAATATGTGGTTAGCTAGCGACCTCGACAATTATTTATTTTACCTCGATGGTCCTAGTTTATCAATTGTAACTTCTAGTTACAGCTATATGTAAGCGGGCACGCCCTTTATGCCTGGAGGCTTTTTCTTTTTTTTTTTTAGATATTGTTTACTTTTAGTTATTTTTATTTCTGCTTGAGTATAGTTCTCGATGCTTTTGGTTGGTATATTGGCGTGTGCTAGCTGTCATATGGCTATTAATTATAGCTATTTAATTTAAATTACTTTTTGCATATTGTAAATTGTCTTGCATACTGTTGTATAGAATCATTTTTTATTTTTTTTCTAACTGAACAGACAGCTGTGCTGCTGGGGAGTTTGTTGCGCCACTTCTTCTTCCCAGCAAAAGCACTAGGAAGTGGTGAAGGGTGGGCGTTTTGGGGGACTGTCTTATGTAATTTTGACGTTCGAAAAGTGCTGATTCTCAGCCTAGTTTGAATAAATGACTTTTGAATTTGAATTTGAATTTTGAACAGTTGAATATTATCGAATAAGTATGGACCTAAATTATCCCGGTATAGACAGTTCTAGTTAAAAAAAAAACATTTTCACCTCAGCACCTCAAACAAGCAGGTTTTGCTGTCAAAAAACAGTGAGCAAAATTCGATTTTGCTGCGAGCGTAAGACAAAGTAACTTTTTAATAAAATAAAAAAAATGCCGAGAGCAGTGTTGGGTCTACTCACAAAATTCTAAAGATTTGAACTTCAATAAGTTTTGTCACTTTCACTTCGATACGAAAAAAGCGAGAGATAAAAACAAATCGATTCGAAGTTCGATTTCAAAATTCCATACCTACCTACTAGGCCCAAAAAAGAAACGAAGAATAAAACGTTCGGATATAGGTACATAAAACATTAAAATTGCAAATCATCTGTTAAGGTTTTATTTAAATTCTGTTTTATTAAATTTTTGGAACGAAGTTCTTAAGCGGCTTGCGGTAAGAGTGCAGTGGCAGAAATCGTCACGCGAAAAGGCGCTTGCGACTGTCTTCTTCTAATTCAAAGAGAAAGAAAGACGGAGAGAGCAGCTAGTAAGTGTGAATTTGGTCGAAATGAAAATCCAAGATGGCGGTTGCGAAAATTTTCACTTTTTTCATAATGGGTGTCGTTTTCATAGTTTTCAAGGGTGCCAAAGCCGACCGTGAGGTCAAAATGTAAATCTAAGATGGCGGCTGCGAAAATTTTCAAATTTTTCTTCATGGGTATCGTTTCTATGGTTTTCAAGGTTGCTAAAGCCGATAGTAAAACGTTTATTTTCTCCACCACATAATGAAAAATTGGTATACTCGTAATAATAATACAAAAAAATATACATTGATGTTGTGGAGACTGGAGCCTGTACTAGGAATACCTGTGTTACAGGTCTCCAGGCCTCCAAACTACACGGACAAGTCACACAGATAGAAATGTATACTAACAGATAATAATGATAATGGGGTGAACAATAAAAAATACAAAAATTATATAAAACAAAGAAAATACACAGCAAATAATTAATTAATTAGACAACAAAAAAGGGTCTGTGGAAGTGGGTGTGAGTGAGTGAGTGTGTGGGTGTGGGTGTGTGGGTGTTGGTGTGTGGGTGTGGGTGCGTAGTGAATGTGTGTGTCGTATTCAAAACTTGTCTATAAGTATATGGTATACCTGTTGAGGACATGTTGAGCTGCTTTTATGAGATGACTTCCAAGAGTCTCTCAGTGGCTTCATAATCGTGAGATTGAAGCCAATTTCGGACTTTCGTTTTGCAATTGAAATGGCTTTATTGACTTTATTGTACAGGTAATCTCCTAGGAAACAAAAGAATCTACGACTGAAGCAGGTTTTGAAGGACTTTGATTTACAAACTGTGTGTTTGCTGTTTGTTTGAAGGATTTCGACAGGATTGTATGGAAGTTGAGAATGCCTACGAATGATTGTACTTAAAATGAATAATTGGCGAACTGTCAGTAAAGTAAGTGGTAAAGTTCTTTCGTTGGAAAGAGAAAGTTTACGACTGACTTTAAGAACAGCTCTCTGAGCTCTTTCCAACCTTAGCAAGGATGTTTTTGGGGCTCCACCCCATGCCGTTATGCAATATGATAAGATTGACTGAACTAGTGCATAGTATACGGTGTTGATGGTGCTAGTTTCCGCCACATGACGTAGCTTTTTGAAAACATATATCAATTTTCGCGTTCTCGCTGTAAGTGCGTCTATGTGCGGCTGAAAACTAAGATGATCGTCAATCTGAATACCCAAATATTTGATAATAGCCGTTTTTTTAAGAGAAAGACATGAACAAGGAAAGTTTTGCTGGAAAGAGCAAGTGTGCGATGTTATAGAAAGACTTGTATGAGATGGGATTGCGTGATTTTTCATGGTAAAGGGAATATACATAGATTTAGACACGTTAAGAGTGAGTTTGTTATTTTTTAACCACTCTGCGACCATGTCAAAACCGAGCTGAGCATTTGAAAAGACTTCTTCCCATGAGTCCGCGTGAAAAAGCAGAGCTGTTCCATCCGTAAATCATCATCATAGTAAAGTCAAAATGTAAATCCAAGATGGCCGCTGCGAAAATTTTAAATTTTTTCTTCATGGGTGTTCGTATCTATGGTTTTCAAGGTTGCTTAAGCCGATAGTGAAGTCAAAATAAAAATCCAAGATGGCGGCTGCGAAAATTTTCACATTTTTCCTCATGGGTGTCGTTTTCATAGTTTTCGAGGGTGCTAAAGTCGATAGTGAGGTCAAAATATAAATCCAATATGGTTGCTGCAAAATACGAGGTGATGAAGATTATGTAAAAAAAAACCATGTCCGATCCGAAAATCTGGGGAAAATGGGCATATGGTACTGCAGTAACATTACAAAACAATTTTTTTTTGATTATTATTGATAGTAAAAAAGTTATTGGTATTTAAAATTCACATTTTTAGTTCCAAAATTACCCCAAATCCATAAAAAAAATTGCAGAACTCATAATTTATGACTTTTAGACACCCGCTAAACGACGGCCGCCGCCCTCACCAAATGTAAAATTCGGTCAAATTCACCATTGAAAAAAATGTAGGGATTATATATCCACATAAATATGCTAACAGTACGATACCTAACAACACCCTCACGGATCGGACAGGTTTTTTTTTACATGTTGTATATTCTCGCTGCTGAGGTGAAAAGTTGTATGTGTTACACGAGAGCAAAGTTATTTGCATCTCGTGTCTTTGAATCCCTCGCAGCGCTCAGGAATCCTTCGCTTACTCGGGATTCAAAATCAACACTCGCAGCAAAAAACAACTTTGCTCTCTTGTTGCACAAATAACTATTATGCTAAAATATACTGTCTTTGAATACGCGAGTGTGGCGGTTTAAAAATAAGCCGTTCCTGGTGGATAGCATCCTGAGCCTCAACTGCACCGTGGGCTGTAGGTGGCGCGACGTTCAGCAAACTGGGCATTCAGAGACCCTGGATAACACCACAGACAAAACGGCGGAACGAGCTCTTCGATATCGTATTCCACGTTATGCGGTTGGTAGAAAGAAGTGCCGTTGGGTATTCCAATACCCTAATGGCATAGGCCAAAAGAGACCTTTTCAACTGGTTTTTACACCTACGACAAATAAAACAGTTTTTTTACCAGAGAAAAGACTACAGCTTATGTCGAGAGGAGGGTGAGGAACTGTACCAAATGGTACATACCATTAATCGAAAGAATGTCACACCATTTGTAACAGCACTGCAGAATTAAATAAAGGATAAAATGTAACGATAGCTACTAGCTTTTAATTTCACTGGATTTGTAACAGCACTACAGGATTTGATAAACCAGTAGGTTCGATGACTAACTGACTTATCCCTATGAAAACATTTTTAGTACAATGGAAGTAGCACAAGGTTTTCAGTTTTGCAGACATGGGTATAAACTACTCTCAGGAAACCTAACAACATATAAAAGAATCATAGTTACATGAGCGTTTGCGACGTTTTCAATTTGTGTGTTGATATTGATTGGGCTATACATTAATGTTAGCTTGATACTCGTATTTATATCAAGAAAAAAATACATTGAAATAACAGCAAGCTGGCTTCGGATCACGGATATCTATGCTTCGGATGCAAGATCCACATCGGCGGGTTACACAAACAGCATCTTATAACTGCCGCATCCAGCCAAAGTGCAAAGTTATAATAAGAATTTTGTACAATTTTGAATCGCGATAACAATGGGTAACGCCAGGGGTGTTTTGCAGGGTTTAATGCTAGGTCCTTTCTTATTCCTAATCTATA
The DNA here is from genome assembly GCA_963853775.1 of Xanthia togata. NCBI lineage: Eukaryota > Metazoa > Arthropoda > Insecta > Lepidoptera > Noctuidae > Xanthia > Xanthia togata. The sequence goes on along the minus strand of OY970793.1, from coordinate 25,302,642 downwards.
TCAATTAATTCAGGTTAACACGGTATTATTACGTAAAAAAATATCATAAGAGTGTATTTTCGCGGATGAAACTTCATTGAAAGCCCCCATTGCAATATTTTTCTTGAGGCCATTGTAATTTTAGCTCCACTAACACTGTCACATAAAGAAATTGCATATGGCTGCCTGAAGCGTCGTGCAGACCGGCGCGACGCGACTCTAACAAAACAATTTCTAAGAAACCTTCATGGTAGAACAATTACCGGTGTGGCGTCGTGCGACAAGTCGCTCTAGTCTGCACGAGCCATTAAAGAAAAAAGCGGAAAAAATAGTATGTATGTACATTTTTAAATCTTTGGATATTACTGTTATGCCTCCTCTACACATCTACTGATGCGTCAGCGGACGTCGACAGATCATCCCCAGTCTGTGTCGACAGAAGCAACTCGCACGCACGCAACATTTAAAGATGGATGTTGCTAACGCAGGTATTTATTTATTTAGTACTTTTAACTACTACTTGTGTGTGCATCGCAGAAGAGTTATTAAAAACTGCAAGAAGCAACTTCAATACACTGTTGCGTCGTCAGACGTGTTGTCAGGCACCACCGCCGAGCGTGCCACTAAAACCGACGAAAAATGGATAACGACACAAGAACCGACGAAGTCTAGCAAACTCCATCGTCTAAACGTTAGCAGACGCATCCGCAGATGACATCTGCTGACGCATCTATCGACGTTTAGAGGAGGCATAAGTCTGTAGTAGAATCGAGTTACAATAAGATGTAAAATCTAAAATATATTTACCGTCGACCCACATTAAATAAATAAATAGATCAAATCTTCTATACAGGATGACTTGTAATTTGACGTATTCTTTCCAGGACGTGATAGTGTGACCCACTCGCAACAATTAAGTACCCCATAAAGCCTAGGCGAGATTCGAGAAACCCATTTATTATGTATTTTTGAAAATTTCCCAGTTTTCGTCACTAAATATCAATTTTCTCTAAAACATCATAGGAGTATTTTAAAACTCAAATAAATTCTAACATCCAAATTAAAGAAGTGACGTTTTCGAACAAACTAAAAAGTGGTGTAGGGCCGACTCTGGGTTTTGCCGATCAACCGACTAGCTATATTGACAAAACTATTGGATTTATTTGATTGCATTTTTGTATGTAGAATTTGAACGTCATTAGATATACGTCGTACGGTATGTCGTATTGTTTTTTAGCTATTCTTTAAATGGGTTGGCGGGGGTGTGAAGTTTGGAGGGAAATAAACCTCGGAATCCATGTGGACGAAGTCGCGGGCGAAGATCTAGTAGCTTATAAAATACCAAAGAGGCTTAGTCAGTTTAAAATGCGATCATCATTAAATACTGAACTCTTCCTACAGCATGAGCTGATATTCTCGCATAGTTGTGTCGTAGAAATACTTCAGCTTTGTAGAGCGTTGTCCTTGTCATCCACACCTGAGTGACAGTCTCTTTCTAAAACTTGAACCATAACGTATGAGAAATGACCTAAAGCTAGTGTGAGTTTCTTTTCACCATCTCGACTTTACGCATCGACCGCGTTCGGCGCTCCGATTGGCTCTTCACTGGCCTTCACTGGTGAAGGGCGTTAAGAGAGGGCCTCTTAACGCCCTTCACCAGTGAAGGCCAGTGGAAGCAAATGCTGTAGGCAATTTCATGTAAGGGAGCAGTTTTTTTTTTGTTCATTTATTTGTTCTGTACTTACAATGCGGGTGCTATTTGAAATAAAAACAGACATTCATGTCTGTTTTTATTTCAAATTTGAAATTTGAAAAAATCAAATTTCAAATTTGAAAGTATTATATTTAATTTTGTTTTACAGTTAAACTGAGAACCTGTATACATTTATAGAAGAACAAAGAATCAAGGATATCAAAGCACGAAAACACGAAACGTATATAAAAAAGCCACTTGTTTGAAATTCTAAATCGTGAGACGATAAAATCTAGATCGCAAGCGATACCAGTCGTCTCTGTTTTCCATACTTAGCTTTTATAGAACTCTTAAGTCTATATGCATTCACGCGGATATGCATATAGACTTCGGTAAACCTGAGCTACACTGTTCACCATATGTTCCAGATCTTCCGGTGATGTACTCGTACTAACATACTGGTGTACTTTCAGATTCTTCGAAATTTCTTCATATTTTTCATTTAATTCATTCAAATCTGGTGCAGCATCACCTGCAGCGATCAGTACTTTAGCTGGTTGGCGAAATTTATCTGGATTCTCTTTTACAGTCTTGTCAACAAGTTCATTACACTCGTCCGATATTTGAACGCAGGCGTTTATTAATGCTTTTAACTGAAAATAGACAATCACAATAGTTATCTGCAGAGAAGCTATAATGTTTAATTGTGTAAAAAAACATAGTTGACAATCGTTATGTTTACCTCGTCGATGATGCTGTGAACTTTATCGCGAAGATTCTTGGTTTTAATTAGAACCGGCTCTAAAAAAGTTCGTCCGCATCGCTGTCAACAGTAAAAGTGCCCAAAAGGCTGGCAGCATTGCCACGTTGAATGGCGATGCTGATTCTTTGGCCAATGAATAGGCCAGCCCTCTGGTCACGTGAAGAGTCGACCAGCCACTTGGCGATGTCTTGAAAAACTAAGTGGACACTCGGACCCCATGGCCCTAGTTTTTCAACCCCAAACGGCTCAAACATATAAGTCCCAATAAGATTGGAGTACTCGTATTTGCGCCATTTGTAAGTTAATACAAACAGTCAGTAGTTAGTTTAGTTAGTTAAGAGTTAGAGTTTTAACTTCATTCTCTTGGTTTGAGAAATATATTATGAAAAAAAAAAATTAAGCTACGCAGGGCCAATAATCGTTAATTTTTTTGCTTTTACTGCTGAAAACCAAAGTTGAACTTACACACAACCAGATCGTTTTTGTCCATGATAGCAGACAACATTGATTAACTCGGAGTATTGACGCCTGGAATCGTTCAGAAGCGGTATGTTGCCCTCCATGGATCTAATGCAACAAAAAACGAAGAGAGTATCAATAAAACATGAACGCCATCGATGTCATTTCACTCGTGCATTAAATTTGATCTAAAATGTCTACAATTACATTACCTACTCTCAATGACTGGTACACTGGCTTTCAGAAAGTTGGTTCTGAAATGCTACCATGTTTCAGGAAGGAACCGTTGTAAAATCATAGTCGGACTTGTCTGCTTTCGAGATAGCTAATAATAATTGTCAATGATACGTACAACAGATTGTTTTCCAGCGTTTCGGCGGCTTCTTCAATTGCACAAGTTGTTTATATGGCGGTGCCACAGCTACGATCAGCCCAACGGCCACGGCTTCTACCAAGAGTTGCAGAATCATTCTTATCTGATAAGATATCAATTTCATATTGTAAATGCGAAATTAACTCTAATCTGTCTGTCTGTTACCATTGCACACCTTAACGGCTCAACCGATATCGATGAAATTTGGCACACATGTAGACATTACACTTTTAATCTCGGTAACGTACTTTCCCTGCTGAGCGTGAGGTTCTGGGTTCGATTCCCGGGTCGGGCAGTGTTATTGGGTTTTTCCATTAGGAATTTCTTAGTATCAGCTCGGAGTTTGGAAGTTAGCGGTGTGATACCCCCGTGCCTCAGAAAGCACGTTAAGCCGTTGGTCCTGCGCCTGATCTCTCTCCGGTCGTGTCGGATTGCCGTCCCATCGGACTACGAGAGTGACGGAAGAGAGAGTGCACCTGTGTCTGCGCACACACTTGTGCACTATAATATCTCCCGTGCCGAAGGCTAGTCTCCGTTGAGATTGGCCGCCGTGGCCGAAATACGGTCTGGAGGACTATATATTATGAAGCTGAACAAGAAACTTCGGTACCTATTGATAGTTGGCTCAATAAAGTGGTATAGTCATAAGGTTGCGTAAGGCATGTTCTTATTCGTCCTGTAAGCTCCATGTTTATCTCAATATGGAACAATGATGTCTCTAATATAACACATTTTTATACAAACCCTGGTACTTAGGAACAGAATCATAAATCTCTGAATAACCTTGACTTTAGAATGAAATAGAATATAATTATCTTTATTATGTACACAATATAGATTACAGATATATATGTAAAAAATGTTAGATAGTGGTGGGATGAAGAGTATACTATTCTATTCTTATCAACACCTCAAAACTATTTCAAACAACTTTAAAAATACTGTCGTATATAAGGTCCCATTAAAATAGATGGACAAGCTTTTAGAAATCACTCAGACCACCAAATAAGGACAATGGTAAAAAAATAATAAGAAAAACGCATTAGATATATATCATTTAGACTTACAAGAAAAATAAATTAGCTAACGAAAAAAATGTTGGTTACCCAATGCCCATTTATTATTTTAGGTCAAAATAAAATCACTTTTATCCAAGTTTTTTTTTTTTTGCTGTGCATCTTTTGTTCGACCTTCTGAACGCTGTGTTAAAATTCGTCCTTCTATTTTAATGGGACTTGTATATTACACTCATTGATAATATTGGTCTCAATGATTACAAGTTTCAAGCATAATTAACCAATTTAGATATTATTTCTAAGTATTAAAAATGTCAATGATAATATTGTTATAGTTCGATTGTGCAGTCAGTAAAAAATAATAATTATACAACACCTTTGCTTGATTTTGTTTCTTATTTATGTACGTAAGACTGCGCTATAGATGATCTGATTGGCGAATCGTTGGGGCGCCGGAAGTAATCGTCCACGGCGCGACTTCGTCGTATGCGCTGTTTCCGGTTGCTATTTGAAGGTTTCGCGCTATTATAGGATTTATTTTATAGTTATGACAGGTTGAATTAGATGTCTATGTCTTCCATAATAGGAATTGGTAATAATACGTGATCAAGCTGGTCGGAAAGACTTGCACAAAATTAGGAAGAATGTACCATAAGGACATAGCCTTGTACTCGTAGTGGCTTGGGAATTTCAGGCTACTGAATTTTAAGCAACCGATGTCGATATTGACTGATTATGATATATGCAAACAATTATTACAAAAACCGAAGTGCCTGTGCGCTTAACATTTTAGTTGAAAAATATGTTGAGAATATTCCGTATGAGTGAACATGTTTTTGCAACTGCAGATGTAAGTTGGTGGACACTAGACTCTAACAAAAATTAGCACTTTAAAGCTTAAAATTTCGCAAACGGATCCCTGAATTCAAAAATCGTTTGCACACACTCCAACGACGCCCCACGCCATGGGATAGACGAGAAAAACAACATCCCCTAAGGAGGAGGAAGTACTTTATTTTACCACTTTGTCGGCGTGATTCATGTGATACCCATGCCAAATTACAGCTTTCTAAAAGAGTCTCTGAACTAAGCCGCGGTAAGACGGACAGACGGACAGACGGTCATGGCGAAACTATAAGGGTTGTTGACTACGGAACCTAAAAAAAGCGCTTTTTGAAGGTGATCAATAATAGTCATTCGATAGTCGTCGATACTAATTGAGGAATACTAAATGGAATTAATAGCTTTCACGTTATTTCATTCTTAATACCTACTATTCGCTAGTTTGTTTTGTCGATACTCTTTAAAGACAATTCCGCTAGCAATCAATAAGCATTAGGTAGGTATAATAAACTGTACCAACTTAAGTTTCTTAACTGGTAGGTATGCATAATGGGATTTAAAACAGTAATTATTTTAAATTTGTTCAAATAAGTACCTACCTGCCTATGCAGGCATAGTTTGAGGTACCCATAAAATTATTTTGTACCCATATCTTACAACAAAACTTTTTTATTCTAGGCAGAGACCGCAATCTAGGGGGTCCAAACGCCTCCTACCGGAGGCTATACGCGGAGGTCGTGCGGTCCATGGTCCTTTACGGGGCACCGGTGTGTTGTTTCGCCTGCTCGCGCCACTCCCAAATATGCGCGAGGACTTTTGCCTCCAGATCCCATGGCGGCAATCCGGCAAGGAGGCTCGCCGCCTCACCGGAGACCGTGCGGTATCCCCGGACCAGCCGGGTGGCCATGACCCTCTGGGACGCGTTCAATCGGCGGGCTGGCCGCCACCTCAACGAACGCGCCCACACAGGTGCCCCGTAAAGAAAAAAGGACCGCACGACCCCCGCGTATAGCCTCCGGCAGGAGGCGTTTGGACCCCCTAGATTGGGCAGGAGCCGCTTCAAGGCAGCCCCGGCCCGCTCCAGTCTGGGAGCCAAACGTCGGAAGTGCTCCACGAAGTTCCACCAACTGTCGAGGACGAGTCCTAGGTACTTCATCGTCGACTCGACGCCGATTTGAACCCCTCCTACCGTTATTTGGGAACCCGACGGTGGCGCGTTCCGAGAACATGCTTTGAGAAAATGCTTTGTCCTGAATGACTGACTGACGGATCAACGCACAGCCTAACCGCTGATCGTAGAGACCTGAAACTTGGAGGGTGTATTCTTTTTATGACGTAGGCATCCGATAAGAAAGGAATTTCCGAAATTCTACCTCTAAGGGGGGTGAAACTTTGTATGGGCTATGTATACAACGTGATTCCTTGGTCCAATCTACTTCAAATTTTGCATAAACATTTTTTTACAGAATTGATGGAAAACGTGTTTCGTATTTTATTGAGACTCATCGCCTATTGGGGTTCAAAAGGGTTTAGAACGTTATTTTAGGGGTGATTTGCATCGAAGTTGATATCATTACTCCTTAGTGCTTATGATTGGAATTACATTTTATTTTAACACATGTTTGAAAACTCAATCCTTTTTTATTCAAATAACGTTGAACTCACATAAAAGCTTGGTGCAATGCAATACTCTTTACCCCCCTGGTACGTTAGGAACGATGATCCTCCATCTCGACCTAAAGATCCCCACAATCCACCAATTTCTTAAACGCAATTCCAAGCGTTTCTTTGAGTCCGCCGCCAAACATCGCAACCCTCGGGTTGTCGACGCCGCCAACTATGTCCCTATTAGAATCAGTCAGATCCGCCCGAGGCAAATCCTTACCGACCCAGACGACCCCATAAATCCTTAAAAACAAAAAAACAAATTTTTTGAATGTCAAATATAAAAAAAGTATTTAAATCGGATTAGAATTCGAAATGAAAATTTTATTTGTTCTTGGACATTTGAATGAAAAACAGCAGAAATAGCAGCGAAACCGCAGTAGTTCAATTCAACTGGCTCGCGTCATGTTCCGCTATTCGAAATTCTTGTTTGTAAGTTCATTTTCACTATTTCATTGGAATATTTTGAGTATTAATTAGTAAATTTACCTAATTTCTTTTTCATTTGTTGTTATAATAATTAAATAAGATTCTTTTCAGTTTGATTTATGAGTGTATATTATAGGTTTTTAGTTTAAATTGTAAAAATATCTGTAAAAAGAAAGCTAAATAATAATAATGTTTGATTTGTTGATAGACAACAAATCAAACATTATTATTATTTAGCTTTCTTTTTCTTTTAATATAAAAACTACTACCTACTTAAATAGATATTTAATTATAATAGAAGTTTAATTGAGTGTGCATTGCAATTCGCAATTTTCTTACATTTAAAAATTTGTCTGTATCCATTTTTAAAAAAGAGAGCAGAATTGGTTAACATCAATGGAAAATTAATAAACCTTAGATACTATTGTATCAATAGTGGGGGATGGCGCATGCCTTTTTCGTACATTTTCTTATTTGTACGGCACACAAGAGCGCTTAATGAATATTCGTAATGAAATTGTGCGTCAAGTAACGAACAATTGGGATGAATTTGCTGTTATGTCTCATGACCGTCATGGCAACAATCATGTGAAAAAAGAAGAGAATACGTTAGATTCACGATAAACCTGCAGTGGTTATGCGGAGCGTGCCATCCTAATGCCAAAAAACGAACAAGGCTCAGTCATAAATGAAATACTTTTGAGATCATTCGAAGGGGTCGAATATCAATACAAATCCGTCGACTCAGTGACAAAAAATGGCGTGTGAAAGTGTTATTTTTAAACAATAAAAATAAACGATATTTAAACGTTAGACTATTATTTGTTTTGATTTCCGAACAAACCGGCCAAGTGCGAGTCTGTTCAGCCCGTCATTATGGCCTCTGTTGTAAAAAAAATAAAAATGTTGTCAATTAATTAATAAAAAAAAGGTGTGGATCATCATTTATTTGGGTCGTAAGTATTGAAATTTTGTATGGGACAGCTGATTACGATGTTGGTAGGTACGAGTATCTCCATGGAGAAATTTGTTTAATTTGATGGTCTATAGGTACCACACATAACCCACAACCGCTGTAGACAAGCATTATTTAAAACAGCTAATCTGAATTACAACAGCTAGAAGTTTCCGTAATAAGCCGCTGTGACAGACAGATTGACAGAGTGAGTTTTTTTTTTCATCTGTGTCGTCTGTCTCTCCTTTATTACTGGGCAGAAATTACGTGATACTTTTTTAATTTGGTAGAGAAGCACGTGGGGTGGCCCCATATAATACTTTTAGTAACTTTGCTTGGGTAGTTTTTGAGTTGTAGCTTCAATAATACGTATTTGTGTTTGTTAATAAGTTCTTATCCTAAATTATCCTGAATTTGTACCACAAAAAGTAAAAAATAAAAAAACTTTTCTACAAAATAACAACCAACTTCGAAAACATCCACTTTAAACTGAAAATATTATTTATGACAGAAACATTAGAAAAAGTCAATTTAGACGAGTATTTAGAATGCAACAGCTCTTATAAATTCCACAGTGCTCATTGGGCTCAAACTGCCGACAGCGCGGAGTCAGGCGCGCGCCCTAATCAGCGTATTTTGATGATCCTGCTCCAGGATTCCATCTCGCTCTGACCGCTGCTTGAGTTCCCAAATCCAATCCAAAGACGAGGCTTGTTCTGTCTCATCGGAGTCGTGAGTTCGATTCCTATACAAATTAACGCAACAGTGGATTTCGGATCCATTCAAAACGTTTTCCGCATCAACGTGTTCGCGATAACGTCATCTGATAAAACCGTTTTCGATTCAATGTGTTTTCGAACTGGCGTACCACTAGCATTTTTTTTTTTCAAAATAGTGCTTCGAAACAACGTGATTCGAATCTACATATCACTCCCTTTCCGATCACTGGGGAAAATCGAAAATATAACTACAAGTATTCCATTTTGATAGTGCACCTACTAGAGGGCGCCAGGGTATTGATTGCACCATAGATTGCACCCGGGCACTACATGGGCTACAGCCGGCGCCACGAAGTGGAATACCGGTACTGAATGGAAATTAAAGAACACATTTGAAATCGTGGGTATTTGTTTTTTGTTTTGTACCTACATATAGAGAAAAAGATGAAGGAAAAATTGGAATTCAAAAGAACGCAGAGTTCTCTGCGTCCGGTTCTCGGCGTGGAAACACGCCGTGTTCTGGTTCGCGACAAGTCAATCGTCATCCTGAGAATGCCTCGCTCAGAGGTGACACACGTGTCAATGTCTTACAGGGTTTTTTATGGATCTTTAGGAATAGTTAAGCGGAATAGGTTACTAAATATATTTACGTCTATTGAACTTTACTTATATCGACTAGGTAAGTATGTACAATGATAATCGAATAGAACGGCTGACGAGTCGATTGCCCCATGCATGCGGTTTGACCAATAGGATGCACGAAGAGTACCTATTTTAGTCGTGTTCGTATTAATATAATAAAATAAATAAATAAAATCAATTTATTTCGGGTCCTCCCATATCAAAAAAATTATCACAAATTACGACACACGAGATAAATACAAAACACATTAAAAAAATAAATACAATGTCATCAAATTATAAATACAATGTCAAAATCAATGTCATCTAAAAATTAAAATGAATCGGAATTCTTATTCAATTCCGAATAATTTTAATTTTTGATTTTGCGTGGCCGATATAGAATACAAATCAAAAATAAAAGTTTAGGGCAAATTTTGGATAAAAATAAAAATAATGATTATCTCATTATCTCGTTGACATTAAAGTTGAAAAGCTTTTAAGTCACACTACATAATTACAACCCAATCTTTAATTTCGCACGTTTCTAACAAGTGCTTGTGGCTTAGCGGTTTGATGCTGGATTGGCGACGAACAACATGTCGGTTCAAAAACACAGTCCACCTATAGTCAGTTCCTTTTTTAATAAATAATAACACACATGATAATAAAAAAACTACATAAAACAGAAAATAAAAAATTCTAAAGAGACGTTGTTTTTGCAATATAGTAAGACAAGGTAAAATATGTTTGCGCGTAGTCACTGCATACCCTTAGGTTTTATAATGAATACGAATATTTATTTTTCAACTACCCACTTATTACAAATTATGCGAAAATATTACCATTTTAGAAAGTTTATATTTGAAGGTTATCCGTCTATAGTTCTTTACAATAAACAAGAAATGGTTGTGTAATAAATTCTAAATTAAAAGCAAAACAATTATTTTGTCGCAGGATTTGATCTCGCAACTTGTTTTTCCCAGTCTTATATTCAGACCACGAGACCAGAATTACTTGAAGATAGTTATTAAAATAAGTTATTACACTAATTATATTATAACAAGTAGTTATAACATATAACCTAACGCTAACGTTTTAAAGATCAAATTTGCGTGTCTGTATTATTATTGTATTTGTTCATCAAGCCGTCGCGTTGCTTGTCTGTTAAGCTCATTTAAATTGAATAAACCTTAATGTTACAAGCACAGGGTCCACATTCGTTTGTTTTTAGGGTGGGTCAGATAATGTTGACAACAGACTGTACCTATTAAAAGAAGTGTGACACTCACACTTCACTTGTTTGTGAGATGATTTGTTTTTAATGGTCACGGCAGTCCATACAATGTTATCAGGGGCGGCAGTCCCGACATAGATAGCTATCGCTATATGAACGAATTCGGTCGCAAAGTCCTAATAATAATAATAATTCATTTTTATTTCAAGTTACAAGGACTCATTAATAAACACATACAATAAACACACAGAATAAATTAAAACATTACAATACAACACAAAACAATAACCACACAAAACACATTTATGTTGATAGCCGATGACTGTAGGTGACGTGCAGGTCATTGCAGCGTCTGATGTATGGACAGTCGAGCCTGTCGGCTATCATCACCGGCACGCTGTTGGAGCTGCCGCGAACTCTGCGTACCAGGGATGCGCTCCGCTTACGCATCGTGGCATAAAAACAGTCGACACTAGCCACAGCGAACATGCCCGAGGCACTACAATGTCGCGGTAGCCGCCCCATCAGCGCTCTAAATGCGTTGTTATATTGGATGCGGAGGGCTTCGTATGCCTTTTGAGTGTGATTCACCCACAGGCTGCACGTGTACAGAGAGGTACAATAAGCCCTGAAAAGGGTCTGCTTGACCGCCCCTTAACAACGCGCAAACCTGCGAGCGGCCCTAGACGCGCGCGACGTGTTTGACAAGCACGTCGCGCGCGTCGTAGAAAAAATCCCGTACTTGTGAAGCACAGTGCGCCCGTCTAGGGACGCCATTACGACATTGCGACCGAATTCGGTCTTATAGCGATCGCTAGCTATGTCGAGCTCGAGACGCCGGGCCCGAGCTTTTTGTTTATTGCTGTCGCAACTTTTGCAACTGTAATAAAAATAAGTTAACGGAAAGAATTCAGTTAGCGACGAGTCAATTTTAAACGCTTTCGTGATTCTGATAATACCTTATTAATAAATACCAAATCGTTTAACGCGCGACTAATTGTTTTAACACACTTCGTCTTTTTAAATTAACTAAAAATAATTGTGTTCGGAATCTGTATAATATGTTTTTGTCGCGATATTAATGAAATCATAATTTTTCTTTCTCAAAGTTTTTTTTTCATGCTTATTTCGGACGACCGGCGGTGGAAGGAATGGATCCCTTCATTTTTGAGTTTGACATGATAATTGATCGCTATTCCTTTCATTTTGATAGTTCAGTCACGTTCATTGCGTTATTTACGTTGTGGAGCAGACGAATGATTCAAACCCATGAAGGGATTAGAAATTTAAGCCCCTGGATTGTGAGTAAAAGTGTGTGACTAACCAGTACCATAATTACGTAACACACGAACAATCACAATCTGAATCATTCAAATTCAAAAGTCATTTACTCCAACTAGGCTGAGAATCAGCACTTTTCGAACGTCAAAATTACATAAGACAGTCCCCCAAAACGCCCACCCTTCACCACTTCCTAGTGCTTTTGCTGGGAAGAAGAAGTGGCGCAACAAACTCCCTAGCAGCACAGCTGTCTGTTCAGTTAGAAAAAAAAATGATTCTATCCAATAGTATGCAAGACAATTTACAATACGCAAAAAATAATTTAAATTATAAATTGAATAGCTATAATTAATAGCCATATGACAGCTAGCACACGCCAATATACCAACCAAAAGCATCGAGAACTATACCGAAGCAGAAATAAAAATAACTAAAAGTAAACAATATCTAAAAAAAGAAAATAAAGCCTCCAGGCATAAAGGGCGTGCCCGCTTACATATAGCTGTAACTAGAAGTTATAATTGATAAACTAGGACCATCGAGGTAAAATAAATAATTGTCGAGGTCGCTAGCTAATTATTAATTATTATGTTGGCGAAGATGAATTGTGATGTCACTGTGAGGATACCGATATCTTTGAAAAAATCTCTCAGAGAAACTCTGGCACTTAGCTGGTAAATTGCTCGAATAGCTCGTTTTTGGAGGACAAATATATTTTGAATATCTGCAGCTTTGTCCCACAGCAGAATACCGTAGGACATAACGCTATGAAAATAACTAAAGTAGACTAACCGAGCTGTATCAACGTCAGTGTATTGTCTTACTTTCCTGACAGCGTAGGCGGCCGAACTGAGCCTTCCCGCTAGGCTCGATATATGTTGGCCCCACTGAAGTTTGGCATCTACTGTTATGCCCAGAAAAACTGCCGAGTTTACAGTTTCAAGCACCTCTTTATCTAAGACGATGTTGGGTCCTAGATTTCTAACATTTGGAAGGGCAAACTTTACACATTTCGTTTTCTTGGCATTTTGAAGGATATTGCTAATTCATTGCTTCATATGTTTTAAAAATTTGTTTGCTAACAACGTAATACCGCAATGAATGTTGTTGAACTGTCAAAATGATACAGATTGTGATTCATCGTGTGTTACGTCTACTTCACATGCCGTCGAGAAATATCTCTCAGGCATAAATCCTCTTAATTTATTCCTTCACCGTTTTTGAAGCAATTGATAATTATAAAATACACACATGAATCCAAAAAGTCTGAGGTGCCTTGTGTGTGAACTTGGCAGTCCGAGGGTCACACCACTAAGCTAGCACTGTTAAGGTATTAGAGTGCTGGTCAGTGGTCACACTTGGTACGGTCATTAATTACTATTTAAAATTAATAGATCTATAATAATCTCACCTTTAGCTGCCGAAAAAGAACAATGCTGTTAATATTGTTGCTATGGCGACAGACATAGATAAGATGGTAGTAGCTAGCCAGGCGGACTTAGGAAAAGCCCTACCACCAAACAAACTGAGCAGAAACTTTGCCGCCACTGGGAATCAAACCCCGGACCTCTGGGTCTGAGGGAGGCAGGTGGTTTAACCACCTAGACCACAGAGGCAGTTATACGATTTTCACTACGGAACCAACTCCGAAATCGTTAATAAATCAACTACCTCTATGTTCGTATAACTCGACACAATACTGAAACAGATTTTTGGAGTTTACTCCTGAATCGATTTTCACTTTAGGCCCATAGTGGGAGGAAAATTTTAAAATGGGAATTTTTCGAGGAGTGAAATTTATACAAGCGCTAACTTTCAGTATTGTGTTTTATTCGTAAATAACAAGGATTAAAATTTTGAAAAAAAAGATAGTAGGTACTTATTTCACACTTCGATCTAGATATTTCGGCCGTACGATACACAATTACTTGCACTTGACTGCACTTTAAATCTTTTTTTTTTTTTTTTTTTTGTCTAGGGCATCTCGTAGCTCACCTCTGAGGTGATGACTACTTAACCGGTCAATCCTGCGGCTGCCTTAAGCTACTAACTCAAAGCCTCCAGCCAGGGGCAAAACTATTCTAATTAGAACTAGGCGAACGCTCGCTAAGGGCACCCCCTGTGGGGTACGGACCTCGGCTTAGGGCGTCGCTGGGGGGAGGACAGCAAGTTGGGACAGGCTGGATCAAAGATGATTCATTATTATTAATCGGGGAATTTAAGTCTACATTTCTCAGCAAAACGCGGGCTGGCGCTTCTGCGAGCAAGGGTCGGTGGGGGCACTTTAAATCGCGAAGACAAGTATATATATAATGATCGGAACGAAATGTTGCCATTTTAAATATTATATTTATATAAACATTTAGGAAGTATCTATTATATTTATTTTATTTTTGATTTCTGATTCTGTTATTTCACTATAATAATGCTACACCGGTTGACGTCATCACGTCAACGCCGGCTGTCGCTGAAAACCAGCGCTAGGGCTCTTTCTCGCATAGGGTCACAGCATTATGCTGAGCGATGGCCGTTTGGTGTGGATGTGACGCAAATTTTCCCCCAATTTGTTATTCTCGTGTTTTGTTCTTTCTTTGCAGCATGTTTACCGCAAATAAACGTATTTTCTTTCTTTCTATCTAATTGTTGTTTCATTTAAGTTATATTAGAGGGGGCCCCCCCCCCTCTAATATATATTGGTTGTATATAAAAACGTGTAATAAGTAGTAGGTACTGATAGATAGTTCATATCGCCCCTGAAGGCCTATATTCGTTTCAATTCATTGATTTCAGTTATTTCAGCTAAACGTGGAAGTTTAAGAACCAGTGGTTTTATCAACAAAATTAGGTACCTACAAGTAGCACGAAAGAACAAGCTAACGGTAATAGCTAATTACTGTATAAATACTGATGAATTTTTCAAATCAATTTACTGACCAACGGCGCCTTCCATTGGGTAAGCATGTTCTAGTACTTCTAGTACTACTATTTGTATTTCATAGTTTTAATTTGATTGTCATTTATATAATGGAGGTTTAAGATCATCATAGATAATCAGACTACTTAGTACTTACTATAATTTCCCCACTGCAGTAACTCGGGCTTCCTTTGTCTGAGAGACCAGGGACCGTATCTAATCAACTACACAGACCCAAAGCGGATTGATGAAAAACTCTATTGGTTCCAGAACTTTTCGGTTCCCTCAGGATTTTACCTTTTAAGAGCAGTAGTGATAATAAAATAAATGTTAAATTGTGTGCCTGCATTAAAGGCTGATTAAGTATTCTAATTATAATTATGTGTTATTAAACAGGGGCCCAAGTCTGCTATTTTTATAAATTCGTCATTCCAACACGATCCCAATGTGATTTTGCTAAAAGTTCGTAATCTGCTAAATTCATAATGGTCGATCATTGGTTGATCATTGTATTCCACAAACACGATACTCGTAACGAATTAAAAGAAATGACTGCACAATGACGTTCTCATGGTAGGTCACTGATCAAAGGAACTGTAATTTTTATTTTAGCAGATTACCGCCTCAGTCAGTCATTAATTTTTCATTATGTTCGAGATTACCCATAGATGCCCTGTTTTTTTTTTAAACTAGCACACTTAGAATCAATTATTTACTTATTTTATTGCAGGCAAAATGTGGCACCTTATACCAATCCTTTACCTAGCCTGTGTTCAAGGATACCATCACCGTCAACTAAACAACCCCTATCCACCTGTAATCATGAACAACGAACGAAAGTTCTCTTATTACCCCGGACAAGAGGGTGTACAACCATCCGTGCCGTACAATTATGTTGCTCCTAGGCAATATCAGTCAAATGCCCCATCTTTCTATGACTACCCAGCACAAAGACAAGTCCCGTACGGTGAAGACCTTTCAGTGCCACCATTCTATAAAATGCAAGGTGCAATGTACTACAACAACATGAACACTAATAATTTACGTGAGTCCCAAATTCAACCAAAACCGAAGCTGTTTGGACCTGAAGTCTTGGATTTGGACTATAGCAATAATGACCCTGACGTGGATGTTGGTCCCAGGAGCTTAGTAGAAGGACAGTCCTATTTTGAAGATCTTTTGCTAATAGAGAATTTCGGGAATTATTTGAAGAGACGAACGTAAGTAAACCCTTTCAACACCGATCTTTCGATTTCTTCTTACTCAGCTGAATCTCTGTCATTGTCATGCTCCTCGTCCATGGAGAGTAGTTTCATCTAAAGCAGCTCTTAAGGGGACACTAGTCGACGGCTCGAACTCGTTGCTGGGCGTGCTAATTAGTCTTATTATTAATTTTAGGTATTAAGTTTTATTTATTTATCTAGGTTTTATTTATTTAGTGAAATAGACAATGATTTCTAACGAAAACGAGCGCGTAACATTTCATGAACAGACTTTTGGGGCGTATAGATATTATTTATTTTTATTTATTTATTTATTTATATCACAATTATAACACCTTTACAGATTCATCCAAGGCGATGTTATAAATTACAAGGTCTGTAACACTCTTTTTACATTATGGAAAAACGACTGAATGTATTTAGTCAAAATAAAAATATTTGAACTATTGAATAAATTATCTATCCCTGTACGGTTTCTATTTTGCCATTTTCTTACTACATACGATATTTATTTACGCCCAGACGATTTAAAATTATTGTTCAAATATGGAAGCTTCGACGCTCATAACTTCCAAAACATTTTTTTTTCCAATTCTTCTTCCTTATAGGGCTAGATAATGACAAGACAAATTGATATAACTTTTAGTTTTTAACGTACACCGCCAAACGGACGAGTAATCACCATACTACGTTTGTATGGAAGAATGATCGACTAGCGTACCCTTAAAGCAATCGACGTAATGTGCAGACACCAGCACAACCTACTACAATCTGTCAAATTGATTTAATACATTTTCACCTTTATTACTAATGCATACGGTTCAAAGTTGATTGGGAAAATTTGACAGTTTTGGGTAGGATGATGTGCTGGCGTCTGTACAAAGTTTACTTTAAGCAGGACACTATTTATGAGTGCTATAATAGGTAGTAATTTGAGTCTACTATGCAGACTATACTCAAACTACGTTGCACACGTAGAAATAGCTCTTTCTCACTCTCATGACGAGCACTATGTTCCAGAAAAAGTGCCAACTGTGTGTGTAGGTATTTCAATAATATATTTTTTCAGGCAATTGGATGGATCTTCCACTACGCTTACCGACGCCGCTCACCAATACAATGCGCTATTAAGCGTTGTAATCGCTTTGGCGAGGGCCGTCAGGAATTCCTGCGCTGAGTAAGTAGCACCTCCTCTTCGATAAATATACAACTACTTATATAGGAAACTGGATATCCTGGATAAACAAGAGTGAGCCTATTTCACAGGCACACACAGGCCTCCTCTGTGTGAGAGGGAGTGGGCCGTAATCCACCAGCGGGCCCAGTGTGGGTTAGTGGATGTCACATGTTAAAAAAATGCATCAAAATTGTAAAGCCAAGAGTAGCAAATTGTCTATAGGTAATTTGTGGCCCTTGGCAACGTACAGGCAACTGAAGGAACACGGGTGGGTTTTAGTCAGTAAGAGTCTGACACGCCCTCCCGCTCCGCCCAGAACGAGAGAAGTTATTTGATAATTTACCACACCAAAAAAAAAAAGATAAAAAAGGGTAACCACATCAAGAGTTGGTGGTGTGGTTTGTAAGTCCAGCAATTTATATTTTGATGTGATTATTTTCTCAACAGTTTCGACCTAGTCTACGATCAGATATACTTACCAACAGTCAACACCTACTATAAGTATGGACTGACCAATGCGGACAAGGTTGCAGGCATGATCGAGGATTACATCAGGAATGGAAACTCGCACATGCCTAAAGTAAGTTTACAAGTACTTCTTGGAAAGACTTATTCTTCTTCGGAGTAGCAAAACTAGGTAATTTTGACTTTTAGCAGAATCTGAACTCCACAGAATCCCTTAGTCGCCTTCTGTAGGTACCAAAAAAACACCCTTAATCTTCATCATTGAGAGTAACAAGGCTTGATGTCCTTGCTTCCGGCTCTCGCTGAAAACCAGCGCTGGGGCTCTGTCTCGCATAGGGTCCCAGCATTATGCTGAGCGATGGCCGTTTTGCGTGGATGTGACGCATATTTTCCTCCAAATTGTTATTTTCGTGTTTGTTTTTTTCTCTTTGCTTGCGTCATATTGTACCGCAAATAAACCTTTTTTTTTCTCTCCTTGTGAATAGATCCTAATAAAGAAAAATAAAATTTTGTGTTTCTACCTAGTCCTACGAGTACAAACATACTTTTTACAGATAAAGAAATTGAAACAACAACTGTGCGATAAAGAAAAGTCCTGCTCTGTGTCCTTGGATAACAAAATCAAAACTAACCCACTTATGTACGTGAAAGAGTTGGAGACTCTTGAAGCCCTCTCCCAACTCGCGCGAAGCTTCTACCCATACATCGAGGAGTTTAACCAAGCTGCACAGGAAGGCACCGTGCTTCCTTATCTTCAGAACAGCAAGGATAGGCTGAGGGAGTACGTCATGCATGCCGTGAATAGCGTTGAGCACTTAACTGATAAAGCAATTAGGTGCACGTAAGTTGATGTTCAGTCATTAAATAGACATGAAGATAAATATTTCGAGTTGTTTTTATTAAAAACTTTATACAGGGTCAATTTAAATTAGCAAGCAAAACTCCACAGGCCTGATGGTATCGATGTCTCAGTACAGACGCCAGCAGGTCAATCTACCCGAAACTGTCAAATTTTCCCAATCAACTTTGAACCTTATACTTTGGTCACAAAGTAGAAAATCAATTTTAAAAAAATCACAGATAGTACCTACGACAGAATAAAAAAGATTTGATGTTTTTTTAGGCGGGTCAATAGCCGCTGGTAGTGATTTTACCTGAAGTATTAGGTTGGGGAAAAAGTCTTTTCGCATTATAGTATGTATGAACTTGTAATAAAATCTCTTTGGCTATACTATTTGTATCTGGCTGGTTTTGGTATCATTGAAAGTTTAAATTTTAAAGAACATAATTCCAAATTCAAATTAGGAAAATGTGTGATATTCATTTGTATTTCGTACCGTCAAGATGAGTGAATCTAATGAAAAAATTCGATACATTTTAAAATTTTACTACAAAAAAGGTAAAAATGCAACGCAAGCCGCGAAAAAAACTTGCGATGTTTATGGACCTAGTGCAGTGTCTGTGAGAGTAGCACAAATTTGGTTTAAGCGTTTTCAATCCGGAAATTTTGATGTCAAAGATGCACGTCGCTCTGGTCGCCCTATTACGGATAAAATGGATGCCATTTTTGAAAAAGTGGAGCAAGATCGGCATATCAGTAGTTACGACGTAGCTGAAGAACTGGGAATTGACCACAAAACAGTTTTGTCGCATTTGAAAAAAACTGGGTACACAAAAAAGCTCGATATGTGGGTACCTACCTCACGAGCTCACTGAAAGAAACCTAATGAACCGTGTACTCATTTGTGATTCTTTATTACGACGTAATGAAACCGAACCATTTTTGAAGAAGCTGATAACTGGTGATAAGTGGATCACTTACGATAAGAACATGCGAAAAAGGTCGTCGTCAAAGGCCGGTCAGGCTTCACAGACTGTGACGAAACCCAGGTTAACTCGCAACAAGGTGATGCTGTGTGTGTGGTGGGATTGGAAGGGCATTATTCATTATGAGCTGTTACCACCAGGCAGGACCATCGATTCTGAACTCTACTGCGAACAACTGGTGAGATTAAAGCAAGAAGTTGAGAGAAAGCGGCCGGAATTAATCAACAGAAGGGGTGTGGTTTTTCATCATGATAACGCTAGACCTCACACATCTTTAGCCACTCAGCAAAAATTAAGAGAGTTTGGCTGGGAGGTGTTAATGCATCCGCCGTATAGTCCTGATCTTGCACCTTCAGATTTCCACCTGTTTCGGTCTCTTCAGAGTTCCTTAGGCAGTGTCAGGTTAACATCACGAGAGGACTGCCAAAACCACTTGTCGCGGTATTTTGATCAAAAGTCCCAAAATTTCTATAGCAATGGGATCATGTCCCTACCTACAAGATGGCAAAAAGTTATCGAACAAAATGGTACCTACATACTTTAGTTAAATGTAAATAAACTATATTAAAAAATGTTTTGAATTTTCTTAAAAAATGCGAAGCAACTTTTTCCCCAACCTATTATGATTTGCGAAATCTGTTTTTTTTTAAATGTATAACATCTTTCTCGCTTCCCTGCAATCTGTGCACATGACATAGACACCCTAAAAATCTGTGGGAGTAATTTCGTGAAAAGGGACGGAAGTGTGTAACAGCAAGTCGGGGAAGCGCGAGTCAAGGAATGGATAAACGGTCTTAATAAAAAAATTGATTTATTTAATAAAAGAACCGAATTACAGTGTTTACAGCGCGAAGTCTGAGAACAGAATTGTTTGTAAAATAAAATATTACTTCTAAAGTTAGTGGAAACAAAGGGCGTCATATAACATAATGCGCAGGAAGTAAGTTAGTGCATCAGCATAATTTATTCTAGAACATTCGATTGTATTTTGCAATATTTTATACACGTGTAAAGTAAATGCTGAGTCAGATCCCTTCAACTTGTTGCTATGCTCTATTTGGGCTGACGAAGCATATATCTACAGGATGAGCATCCTTAACTCCTCCCCCCCTTAGAGAGAAATCAGCTGGAGGCAAATCTTTTGGGTCCAGATGATTTCGTCGTAACACAATAATTTTCCTAAAGACTTTGAATTTAACAACCAAAAATGCTAGTGTAAATACAGACATTATTACTATAATACTTATTGTCCATACACTTATGTCCTGAGTTACCAAAATTTCACTTTTATTAACACTTTCACTGTTATATTTTGCACTGTTTAAAATGTCCTTGATGTCATTGAGGTCCACGCCGCGAAGATCTACTTGGCTGTCTTCCATCTTGATTTCATGTTGCAGCTCAGGCAAAGCTACAGGTCTCAACAGCAAACTGGCCTGGAGTGTCCTTGTTTCAGCTACCTTACTGATGATTTTGTCTCCAATTTGTGTCTCACAGTTTCGATTAGGGAATATCAGAAATGTTCCCTTCAGGTTGTACTTCATGATTTCATTGTTGCAGTTTTCGGTAAGTACTAACTTTTTCTTCGTGAAGAGTAACCATATTCCGTCGGCTATGATGTGGCTTCTTACATCTTCTATTTGGATAAAATTCTTATGACACGCAGAATAGTTTTTAAGTAGCATTATTTGTTCTATACACGTTGTATCAGCGTATTGCACGATATTATCTTCCTTACAGAGGACTCGATCATCTTCAATCTGCTCGCACGGGATAGACACGGGTCTGTATTTCAATCCATTCACCATAAGGTAGGGATACTTAGGAATTATGATAGAGGTTTTTAATGAACTAGGATTGTATATAGGTATAGGAATAATCTTGTAATAATTATATGTGACCGTGTCCAATAAGGGAACTTCTAACACAAAAACTAACTTCTTACTATCAGAGAAAGATTTAAGAACTATAGTATTTTCTAATTTTGTAAGGTTGTCCTTACCTACCGTATATACTAATCTATAATGTTTCTCTATTTTTAATAAAATATGAAAAAGTTCTGTAGAATTAATTATTGATTGATGAAGTATATGTATTCTGCTGAAAGCTATTGCCGTTTCTGTATCTTGAATTACATTATGAATAGTACGAAAGTTATTTAAGATTTGATATAGACTATTCATTTGACTTACTATATTATGTATTTTAGACTGATTATACTGTAATGTTTGCAGTTGCGAGGTTCTAATATTCAATTGAATTAAGTTGTATTTTAAGATATCTGAAATATTAACTAATTTATCGAAGGCTTTTTGCATAAGTGTCAGTTTTCTTTCTACTGAATGTTCTTTATTTTTAAGCTGGCTAATCTCTGAATTGTATCTCATGGCGTCATCATTATCTAGATTGCCTGAAATTAATTTAACAATAGAACCTAACGGGTTTATTAGGCCCCTTCTGAACCTTTTACTAGGCATTATTTGTTTCAATCTATCTTTAGTAAGTTCCATAAAGGATTCTATTTGAAAGACTAATCCTAATAGTTCACTACGCGACTCATTTTGCGAGTAAATCATATCTCTTAATCTAAAAAATTGTTGAATATTATTATCTAAATACCTAACTATAGTTTCTAGATCTAACGTCTTAAAAATAGTCCAGTGACTATTCTGAATCACTGCTGAACTTATCCGTATCGGCGCTATTCCAGGATTCTGAGTCATATCCTGGAGGTTTACGCTGCTTGCTGATTCCGCTAGGACCAGGAGCGTCAGGATTGCTTGCCACCACCTGTGGAGGGCGTTTTACGTTTTTTATTGCCACTTTAGTATTCCTTTTTCTCAGTTTTACCGGTACAATATTCCTATCTACTTTCCCTATAACCTTTGCTTTTTCATATCGTGGCACTTCTTTAGCTTTCCTATTCCTAGTAGTTTTCATAAAAACTTCGTCACCTTCCCTTATTTCCGGTGGGTTTTCACCGCCTTTCCTCTCTGCGACTTTATATTTATTTTCCTTAATTTTATCACTAACATATTCGTATAAAACTTTAAGTCTTTTTCTATGATCCTGAACTAGTTTCTGTAAAAGATTTTTATCTCTATCTATATCAAATGCATTTCCTGACTCTGTATGTCCAAATACCATTTCAAAAGGTGTGAAATTTGTCGCACTATGAATGGTGTTGTTGTATGCCATAATGGCGTAAGTCATTACCGATGCTGCATCTTGATCGCTTTTTTCATATTTTGCTAACCTATAAATTTCAAGTATTGTTGAGTGGAAACGTTCCACTACAGCCATTGAGTTAGGGTTATTTGGTGTCCCTACATGCATTTCAATTTTGTATAGGCTCAGTAGTTCTTTAACAAGGTTATTATTAAATTCGGTACCGGGGTCACTACTTATTTTTTTTGGTAACCCATAGATACTAAAATATTTTATTAATGCCTTAACAATTTCTGGTGTACTTCTATTGGGTACATTAAAAGCTTGCGCTAATTTACTAAAAGCATCTACTATGGTTAAGTAATAATTATTTTCTATGTACAAAAGGTCCATGAAAACTTCTTCAAATGGCATGCTCTGTGTTTGAGTAAGTTGTATTAGAGGTTTTATTGGTTTCCTGTCATATTTCATTTTTCTGCATTGTTCGCATGCATTAATAATGGCAGAAATTGTGTCCTTCATGTTAGACCACCAATAATGTCTTCTCAACTTTGTGAGTGTTTCCCGAATACCCCGATGAACAGTTTTTCCCTCATGATACTTTATAATAATCTCTCTTTGCTCTTCTTCGTTTGTGACATTAACTACTCTCTCTGTACATTCTATTAGATTTTGCGAACCTTTTTTATATAATGCTGTCACTACGTTATTAAATACTTTTCTAAATACTTCTGTTTCAAAATAAATGAAATATTTCTGCTTGAAATCTGCATACTCTTTCAAAAATTGCTTAACTAATTGTTCATTATTAACAGCTGGCATGTGTACCTCAATTATTCTTTGGCTGCTATTAGAAATGTCTTTTACATGAATATCATTTTTATACCAAATATAGACAAGTATTTGTCTAGGTTTGGTATCTACTGCTTCATTTAAAATTGGTATACCTTCATGCTCTCTATTTGATATTGAATGAGCAGTAGCTCCGTCGTCTGATTCAGATATATCAAAGACAGGAGCCTCCTTTTTATCTACGCTTAACTTTACTTTATCAGAATCCGACTCTGATATGCAGATTATTTCTTCGATTTCATTATTATCTTCTAATTTTCTAACAGCTTCCTCATCGTCTACATTTACTTGCATAGACTCACTATCGTTATCTAATATATTAACCTTTATCTCCCTAATTTTGCTACCATTTAAGCTAACTACAATATTATTATTACCTGCACTTAAGCTATTTATTTTTACTCGAGACAATGCATCTGCATTAGAGTTCTGCGACCCTTTCTTATAATTAATTTCGAAGTCATACTCCTCAAGTCTAAGGCGCCATCTAGTAAGCTTACTATTTGGTTCGTTAAGCGAATAGAGCCAGGCCAAAGGTCTATGGTCCGTATAGATGTAAAACTTTTTACCCCATAAATACGGTCTAAAGTGTTTTACTGCCCATATAACTGCCAAAAGCTCCTTTTCTATGGTGCTATATCTCGACTCGGTATCGCTTAGAGTTCTGCTAGCATAGGCTACTGGTTTGTCCGAGCCTATGGTGCCCTGCGAAAGTACTGCCCCTATTGCAAAGTTTGATGCATCCGTGGTCAAAATAAATGGTTTATTAAAATCCGGAAATTGTAATAATGGAGCATTTGTGAGAAGTTTCTTGCATGTTTCAAAACTTTCTATATATTCCTCATTTAAATCTATAATTTTACCTTTTTTCAAACAAACTGTAAGTGGTCTAGTTATTTTCGCGAAATCCCTAATAAATTTTCTATAATAACCTATAAGACCAAGAAAACTTTTGATTTCAGTCGTAGTTTTGGGTATAGGATACTTTAACACTGCTTCTATTTTATCATTATTAGGTTTTAAACCTTCACTGGTTATGGTGTGGCCTAAATAAAGTACTTCCTTCCTTAAGAATTGGGATTTATCTAACTGCACCTTTAAATTAGTTTCACGAAATCTTTCAAAAACTGCCCTAAGTTTATCATTATGTTCCTGAATACTTCTCGCAAAAATTATGACGTCATCAAGGTATACGAGGCAATGGATACCTTGTAAGCCTCTTAAGACGTTGTCCATTGCGCGCTGGAATGTTGCCGGTGCCGTTTTTAGGCCAAACGGCATCCGATTATATTCATAATGTCCAAAAGGTGTACTAAAACCTGTCTTTGCTCTGTCTTCCTTTTCTACTTCTATTTGATGGTACCCACTTGCTAAATCTAGGGTAGTAAAGTACATACTCTTGCCTAACATATCAAAAAGATCATTGATATTAGGTAAAGGGTATTTATCATCAATTGTGATTTCATTGAGGCGTCTATAATCGATGACCATCCTCCATTTTTGTTTACCAGAATTATCTAATTTTTTAGGTACCAAATGAACCGGTGCACTCCAAGGTGAAAACGATTTTTGGATAACATTATCTTTGAGCATTTTCTCTATCTGATTCCTAATTTCTGCCGTTTGTGTAGGTGGTAACCTATGAGCTTTAATATGTACTGGGTCTTCGTTTTTAGTTCTAATGTTATGCTTTACCTCGTTTGTGAACGAAAGAGGTACGTCCTCGCAATAAAAGATATCTTTAAACTCTTTGCAAATATTAATTACTGATTGTTTCTCCTCCTCATTCATATGATCGACTCTTAACTTAGAGAGATTATCCGTTAACAGCTGATCTAACCTATGACTATCCTTATCAGTAAAATTCAAGTTAACCCTATCATGTAGGTACTAAAGTATTTCCTAAGTATGGTTCGACCTTAAACGGGCTAGTCACTAACAATTCCATCTGTTCGGATCTAGAATTCTGAATGACTGTTGTCGCATAACCATGTACACAGTTAACTAAAGCCGTCGGCATTCTAACTCCATCCGTAAATTGGGTAAAGTTTATTATGGCCTCACCGTGTAACAAATTAACTGGAAGTTTGACCCTTAATTCGCTACGCGGGGGTAACACATAAAATTCACGTATTGGCGGGTTATAATTAATCGGTATGCAAGTATCCTTAGTAAATAACTTTCTATTTTTCATATCAATATTCGCATGAAGTTGCATTAATAAATCACTTCCAATTAAGCCATCATATTTGTCGTCCACACAATAAATGTAGAATTTGTGCCACTCATAACTTCTAAATGTCCTAGGTAAAGGTATGTACACAACCTCATTATGTTTACTACTAGCGTGGGTGCTAACTACTTCAAAGTTTTCTTTATGCTTAAAGTCGCAAAAATATTGATTCGCTAACTTTGGGTTTAAAAATGAACGTTGACTTCCGGTATCGATCATAAAAATTGCATTAAGTTCTGGTATACGTATATGCGGAAGATTTAAAATACTACAATTTAATTTAATTCGCTCTGGTGTATAGAGGCCTTTATGTAAAAATTTCCTACTTGTTCATTCTCATTATAAGTACTAGGTAACACATTATTTTCATTGTCATCATAATCAGTGTAATTAACACGTCTTGAACTGGCCGTTCGCATGGTCACGTCGGTGTCGCAACCTGATCCGAACGCTGTCGCCGGCTGCACCTGTTGCGAGCCATGCTGTGCGTTGTCAGCAGTTTGCCGACCTGGGAACTGCGGCCTCGCTTGTTCCAACGAATTATAATTATTATAGAACGGATTATTTTGGTATCTGTTATTATTTCTAGATGGGAATGAACTATTTGAAAAATTGTTATTACGAACGTTATTTCTATTTTGCGTCTGCGCTACGTTATTCGATGAATTACGACTGGTAGTAATATTGTTAGAACGTTGCATATTTGGTGCACTAGTGCTTGCACTTGGCGACGCTTGTGAATTAAAATTATTATTATAACTGTTTCGTCCCTGTAAGTTTTGATTAAACTTAGGGTTCCGCGACTGTTTCTGGTCGTAAACTTCTTGGAAATATTGTTCTTCTAAAACGGCTTTTAATGCATCTTCCAGTGTCGAAACATTTTTTAGTCGCACCAACCTAACTAAATATTTCGGTAAATTAAACAAGAAAACATTCATAGAAAGATTTGTGTAAATATGTTGCTTAGATAACCTCACAGCTGCATCTTCAACAGACTCATTGATTTTTGCAATTAAAATACTTCTTAATTGTTGTATTCGGTGACAAAAATCTAAATAACTTTCGCCTCTATTTATTTTTAAGCTCTCTAACTCAAGGACTAGACAGTCTTCTGTCCTTGGATCCCCGAAATGATCCTCTAAAACCTGTTTTAATTCTGCCCAAGAGTGTATCGAATCTCGTTCCCCAATTAAATTTGCAGCTTCCCCACTTAATCTACTAGTTATCACATTAAAAAGATATTCGTTTTGTACTTCGTTCCCCCGATATAAATTAATAATATATTCAGTTTTGCGGATAAATAACGATAAGAGCCTTGTCTCGCCACTGAATACAGGGATTATTTTCAGAACTCCCGGAGGTATGACTACTATTCCTTCCATTTTTTTAAATAAAACACAACTAAAACGTTTACTAAGCTAACGTGAAAGTTTTATCACTTTATCTACTACTATAATGTGCTACGTGCCAGATGGGCGTTTTCTAATCCCTATAGGTACACAAGACACATATAAAGATCACCAGGAAAATTTAAAGGAAAGTTTAGAGGACAGTGAACAGATTTACTCACATGACCCGCAGCTTTTCCGCTCTCCTTCTGTGATCGGTGAATTCGCTCGACTTGCTCTGCACCGTGGCTTCTCTTGACGAATTTATTTGGTTCGTTGACCCGTTGAATCGTTGAAACGAACGTTGGAGTCTTCTCGGCGCCCGAAAATTCGATTCGCGATGGCACAGAGGACCCAAACGACAAGGTCACTTACCGGCTGCGCCAGTCAAGGAATGGATAAACGGTCTTAATAAAAAAATTGATTTATTTAATAAAAGAACCGAATTACAGTGTTTACAGCGCGAAGTCTGAGAACAGAATTGTTTGTAAAATAAAATATTACTTCTAAAGTTAGTGGAAACAAAGGGCGTCATATAACATAATGCGCAGGAAGTAAGTTAGTGCATCAGCATAATTTATTCTAGAACATTCGATTGTATTTTGCAATATTTTATACACGTGTAAAGTAAATGCTGAGTCAGATCCCTTCAACTTGTTGCTATGCTCTATTTGGGCTGACGAAGCATATATCTACAGGATGAGCATCCTTAACTCGCGCGCTATTTGATTTCACCAATGAGCGCGCGCTATTTGATTTCACCAATGAGCGCGCGCGGTGCTAGAGTTGGGAGAAACGACCTTGACGAGGCCTCGCCCCTTTAATGTTGTTTATTACAGTATGCGCAAAACTTTTTGAGCTCTCGGAAGTTGCACGCGAGTGGCTGCGCAGTAAGTAAAAAATGTTTCACAGCTTA
Source organism: Xanthia togata (assembly GCA_963853775.1). Classification (NCBI taxonomy): domain Eukaryota; kingdom Metazoa; phylum Arthropoda; class Insecta; order Lepidoptera; family Noctuidae; genus Xanthia; species Xanthia togata. The sequence goes on along the minus strand of OY970793.1, from coordinate 25,274,446 downwards.
CAATAAATGATTTTGCACTCATCTGTGCCCTGCGCGGTTTAGTATTCGGGCCTACGTTCAGAGGGCTCATAAAGTTTTGCGAGAACTGTACCAAGGTGTGATGTCAGATGTTACAATTCATAAGCGACTACTGTAAAGTGGTCTACACACCAAAGCCGCTGACCCGGCGGCACGGATCGCCGGCCCAACCCGCCGGCCTCTTATTTTGTACAATCATGCCGCCGGCTTGCGCCCGCGCGGGCAAGCCAGCGGGGCAGCATGCCGATGCCGACGGCATCCCTCCACTCACTCAGTCAGTTGCCCGCCGGCTTTCATAGAGTAGTGACGTATCACTTATTCATTCTCTGTTGTTGTGAAGTGTCGGCACTTTTATTTTTTATCAACTAACCAATATGGAGTGGGACGATGCAACAGTTATAAAACTAATAGACCTCTATCATTTAAAAGAAATATTATGGAACCCAAAAAACCGTGACTACAAAAGCCGGCCAAAGCGTTACGACGCATTTAATGAAATTGCCAGTGAATTTGCTACTGATGTTCCGGAAATCGAGAGAAAGATAAAAAAATTAACTAGTCATTATTACCGAGAGAAAAAAAAAGAAGATAATTCAAATAAGTCTGGTGCGGGTACTGATGATATTTATCATAGTAAATGGTTTGCCTACAAATCACTAAATCTGTTATCGTCCTCCTCCATGTCAATCTGAAAATACTACTTCTGAATTATTCGAAACACACACGTCCAATCTCTACGACTATTTGGCAATTACTAGAACACCACATGCCGCGGCTGTCGTGCCGCCGGCATTGCCGCCGGCAAAGTCATTCGGCTTGGACATTCTGAAGCCGCCGGGCTGTGCCGCCGGGTCAGCGGCTTTGGTGTGTAGACCACTTAAGGCTGCAGTCTCGCAAAATGCACTCGCGGCGAATTATTTGCGTAACTTTGTATTTTTATTTTTAACAAAATAATGAAATAACATGAAATATTTTTATTGCACATAAATAACCATAATATAAGTAATAGCTAGTTATTTTTTGTAAGTTCATCTAGGTGGATTATGTTAGGTAAATCAAGCATTAAATACAGCTCTTTCGCGCCCAACATCACTTCGAGTTCTGTTTGCGCGCTTAGTTTATAGCAATGAAGAATTAATTTACAAATCTGTTCAGCGCTTAATTAACTCAATATTCTCGTCTTCAAAATGCGTTGATTAGTTTTTTCTAATTATGTTTCATTTTCTTAATTCAGAGGTCACAATTTCATCAAAATTCTCTGTTTTTAGCTCCTAATAAACGGTTTGTTACATAATAACTATGCATCTTATGTATGTAATAATTAGATTATTTTAAAGCCAAGAGTTTATTTAGCAACTACTAAAAAAATTGCACCTAAATCACACATTACACTAACAATAATAATCATCTTAAAAGACCTCCAAAAAACGAGTTTAAAAACAAGAATTGAGAGAGAAATTCTGTTTTTTTTTAGAGGTATTTTGAGATTATTATTATTGTTAGTGTAATGTGTGATTTAGGTGCAATTTTTTTAGTAGTTGCTAAATAAACTCTTGGCTTTAAAATAATCTAATTATTACATACATAAGATGCATAGTTATTATGTAACAAACCGTTTATTAGGAGCTAAAAACAGAGAATTTTGATGAAATTGTGACCTCTGAATTAAGAAAATGAAACATAATTAGAAAAAACTAATCAACGCATTTTGAAGACGAGAATATTGAGTTAATTAAGCGCTGAACAGATTTGTAAATTAATTCTTCATTGCTATAAACTAAGCGCGCAAACAGAACTCGAAGTGATGTTGGGCGCGAAAGAGCTGTATTTAATGCTTGATTTACCTAACATAATCCACCTAGATGAACTTACAAAAAATAACTAGCTATTACTTATATTATGGTTATTTATGTGCAATAAAAATATTTCATGTTATTTCATTATTTTGTTAAAAATAAAAATACAAAGTTACGCAAATAATTCGCCGCGAGTGCATTTTGCGAGACTGCAGCCTTAAGGCTCCACGCATCTGCCGGGATTGCGGGAAAGTCCGAAAGGGACACCGTGGCCCCTGGCAAAGTACAGGCAACTGAAGGAACACGGGTGGGTTTTTAAAACTAACTAACATTGTATGGTGAAACTAGGTCTTAGACCTAGTTTCACCATACAATGTTAGTTAGTTTTAACGTCCCGTTAAATAGACAACGGCCCGTTAAGCGTAGTGAGTGTTTCACCAAGTACTAACGAATGGTTAATCCTCTTAACAAGGCGTCAAACTTAATCACTGCTCCAAAGGTCCGTTAATGCTTTTAACGGCAGTCAATTGGTTGTCAGTTGGTCAAATAAAATGGAAGCAACGTAAAATTTTATTTTTGAACACGGAAATGATGATATTTTAGAAAATTTACAACTTTTAGACAATAATGTTCAACGTCCTAAAACATACAAAGATCGACGTGACTTATATTTTGAAGAATATGACGATCTAGATTTCAGGACAAGGTTTCGTTTATCGAAAGAATCTTGTACATATAGAGGTCTTGCAAATGATTGAAGATAAACTTAAATATCCATCAAATCGGTTAGTACCTTAAAATTGCCTTATTAGGTATGTGAATTGTAATAAAAATATGCCTATGATTCGACTTACAACTTCTTACGTAAGTAGGTACCCACCCATGATGATTAATATTATTAGAAATGTTTGTTACCTAACGTAGTGTAAAAGCTCACAGTGTTCCCACTAGTAATAGGACCGCACCATCATCACAGAGAGCACCTTCCAACCCTCATTTTTATGAGCAATCGTTACTGCATCTGTTTTTTTGTTTTCTACTACATTTTTATGTTTTGTAATGAGTCCTATTAAAATTTCTTTTTCACTAGCGCTGAAATTGGGTCGGTGACTTTTTTTCGACATTTTAACACACAAAATAAGTAAAAATTACAATTTAGAAGAATCAAAAATTGTTGTAAGTACCATAAAGGTTATATATAATGCACTATGAATTAAGAGTAGTCTTCTTTAGTTGTTGCCTAGCAACTGTTGTTTCTGTCATCCTGAGTTTTACAAATGAAGTTAATTTGTGTTATAATAAAATGTACTTTATTAAACACAGTGAGTGGGTTACAATGATATCTTAGTTTCATTGTTAGCAAGCTCAGCCAGCAAAAAATACCACAAAACAAAATCATTTGAAAACATTTTTACGAATTTGACGTTTAAAACGACTAATAGAGAATTACACTGTTTATAGAACGTTTTGCTTAGACGCCATAACATTTTAATTTGGTTGCATAAAAACGAGAGTGAATGAAAAGTCAGACCGGTCGTTTTTGTTCACTCGATAATAGATAATATCTGCTTGATGTTTGATTTAGCAACGCCTTGTTAAGATCCCTCCATAGAACGTAAAACTTTTTGACGTCTACGTCAATTTTAACAGAGCATTTGCTGATGGCTCGTTAAGAATTGTTTGGTGAAATCGGGTCTAAGAGTTTGACACGCCCTTCCGCTCCGCCCAGAGCGGAAGAAGTTATTTGATCATTTCCTATCGCTGTGGCGTGTGTCAAGCTATTTTTAACAGACTTACCAAAAAGGAGGAGGTTATCAATTCAGTTGTATTTTTTTAAATCTATGTTACCTCATAACTCCCGTCATTTATGAACCGATTTGGAAAATTATTTTTTGACTATAGTTAATTATCTTCAATCAATGAAAATTGCTTGAGCAATTTGCTACTCAGTTTGAGCTGACCCTTATAGGTAACGTTAATATTATATTTATCTTGTTATTGTGTGTTTGGTGTGTGTGTGTGTGTAAATTAAACGGTGTCGTTGGCCGTTTATGTAGTCTGTAAGTTGCTTGTCTGTTGGGCGGGTAGTTGTCAAGAAAACGCCCTGATACAGCACACAATCAAACATTTTAATTATCTAAAATACATATTAAAAATTAACAACATAAAATGGATCATCAGTCTATATAAGTTTAATATATTATTCACTCTCTATTTTATATAAATAATAACTCTTTTTCTCTTTAAATAGTAGTCAGCTACTAATTCTTAAGATACTACTTTTTATATTTATTATACAAGGAATTTCACAAGAATGTTCAGATATTAGATTTGTTAGGAAGAAAATAGATTTAATGAAAGTTTTATTTTATTACTGAAATGTGTGTTTTAATTTTTATAATATGTATTTTCATGTTTATGTTAAGTCTGAGAGACAAGAACGTTAAGGTACAATTATAATTAATTAATATTTATTTGAATTGACGTTAACTTACATGAATATTATATTATTGAAAAGCTTGTAAAAAGGAATGTTTAATGCAATCAGAAAAATGATGAAATAGTCTGATATGTCCCAACGCTGTTGTCTCTTAAACTATTAGTTTAACCACATAAAATTGTCAGTTATCAAATCACATTAGACAAAATAATACTTTAAACAGCACACCATATAAACGGCGTTCGGATTATTTTATGCAATATGACATTATAATAGATGACAATTTAAAAACAATAGCAGTACACATTGAACAGAAAAAACGCATCTGACGGGTTATTGATCCAGACAATCACAATCAATTTCTACGTAACTTTAATTAGAACAAAAACTTGACTTTTTGGTTCCTTATTCCTTTTGGAACATAATTCATTTAGGAGCAGTATTCTGTGATGGCGAGACGCTACGAAGAGGCACGATTCCTTGCGAACAGACGCGGTTTCTTACGGTCCCGGTTCCACAAAATGACCAGAAAATCTACTGTTACGTTATTGGTAAACAGCATCAACCACACAGATTGACTGACCAGACTACATTGAATACTTTTGAAAAACCGGGAGGGTTATCGCATCCATTTCCTTACACATCACAGATGACCACCACAGCGTATCGAAACCGCAACGTGTTACGAAACCTTTTGACCCGATTCGGCAATAATGTGGCATATATTTGCCACGTTTCAAGCATTGGGTTAGGTTAGGAATCAATGTAAGTCGCTAAATACTATGCAATTGCAAAATATCAAATATCGCCATCTCAGAACACTGCAAAATCGATTGAAACTCTTTTTAGTTATAATAATCTTAGTCACACTCAATTATATACACAATACAATTCAATTTATTAACTACATTGCACGCGTCAAATAAATCTTACATAATATGTTTACACACCTAATAGGATATTGAAAACGTTTTACATAAATATAAGGAAATAGAGGATGCCTCGGAAAATAAATTGTAACTTGTAGTACATTTTATACATCTGCTTATAGGTATAAGAAACAAATGTATTGCCAGGCTCCCAAGATTAGATGGTTTAATTAATATTATCTACTTGAAAAGACACTACAAGCCACAATAAAAAAAATAAAAATAAACTACTCTGAAGAAAACAATAAATAATGTAAAGTAAAGAAGAAAAGTTATTACAAAAAAAAAGTGTTGCCATAATCAAGATCGTAGGGTTGTTAATGAGATCATAACTGAGGCACCTCTAATTTACTATCTATATAAACTTAAAATTTACATTAATTAATAAATGCGATTTCATTTATTATACATCTATTAGAAACTAGCTTAATAAAGGTTTAGGGTCAGTTCACACCGAAACGCAACGCGACGCTACGCTGTGCGCACTTTTAAACAAATATCGAATTTATTTTCTTCAAGAAAAGGTATAATTTCAGTGCAAGCGTGAACGCGTGTCGACGTACGCGAGGTGCGCGGTGCTGCGCAGCGCGTGTACTGTATTGTATTGTAGTATAGTGTATTGTGTAGGAAATAAATTCGATATTGTATCGTATCGTAAAAAGAGTGCGCGTCGCGTCTCGGTGTGATCTGACCCTTAGTTGAATTCAAACCCTTGTACTGTTGTACATTTCTATCTCGTTCTAAGTATCCCCTTTTTTCACCGCCTAAATAACACCCTCGAACTATCGACTGAAAGTCATTTGAGAGAACGATATATTTTTTTAAAAATTATCTTTCTATCAACTGACAAAAGTCAATACAAAAAAAAATGCTGGAACAGAAAAAAATAACCATTAGTTAATCAAACGAAAATGCTTTACCAAATCAACTTTTGAAACGTAATTTTTTCAATATAGAAATAAAGTTTTCTAAAAATTATTTCTCATTTCATTATCTATAAACGGGTTATGTCAAAATAAAAGTAGAGGATAGAGAGATGGAACTGTGTTTTTATATGACAATCTTGACTTTATATCTGACTACCGCCACGTTTGAAACACATTGGAAGATGTCTCGGAAAATAATTGCGTAAATTATAAGTTGACCGGCGTAAGCGCAGCCCTATGGTTCAGATGGCGTGGGTATCAGGTCCAATTCCTGCGATTCAAAGATAAACGCGAGCGCCTGTTTTAAAAACATGGCCGCTGGTATCAATCAACTCCCCGCAAACCAGAAGGGCGGCATTTACAGTAATCAAACTATAGATACGATATGTACTTACTGTGCGAAACATTCACAACAAAAGATGTTGAAATCTCTATTTTCTGTCAATATTCCATACAATGTTTGGCAGGAACTAGAGATTTCAAAATGTTTTGTTGTGATGTTTCACCAGTGCAAACGCACACTAAGATACATCGGTAACGTTAACCAATCACACGTACGGATACTTCATAGGCTCGTCTGATTGGCCAATCACATAGCGCATTACTTATCTTGCAAGGTACATTTTCCGTAGACTGCATAGTCCAGTCTCTCCATCATCCAGTTTTTCAATACAGAATGCAAACTAAAGACAAGTAACTTCTGCCCAGCAGTTTGGTTTTTCACCTTTTATTGGACAAATAAAGAACTTAGTAATAAAAAATATAGGAATATATTACCCTGTTTAGGTAAATATACATTGAATATGTTTCGATGTTATTGTATTTAGAGCCGAAACAGCACGTTTTATAATTAATTATCGCATTTTTATTTTTTTCGTTTATCAATATTTTTAATCGACTTATCTCTTGTCTGCATCCAGTATTGGTAAATACATAGAAATATATTAGCAACGCAACACAATTCTATCAAAGAACTGTAGATTATCGCATAAATCTGTACAGAAATCTATGTACATCAGAAATCTAAACAAATATACATTGTTACAGTATTTGTATAACTTATACACAAACTAGTGTACATAATGTATAAAATAATGATTTGGTTCAGTATGGTGATTTATTTAAAGCATTTACAATAAACTAATTAGGACCAAAAGCTGAAGTTTGCAACTATGTGGAAAAGAGAAGAACACTACCGTTTATAGCACCATCTCTCTCTCACAGTGTTGACACTTCAAAAAAACAATTTTGATCTAAACACAGAACAAACCACCAAGACCAAACGAACACGAATTACAAACGACATAATAGTCCAGCTTACTTTATCACCCAAAAAATACTTCGAAACACCGTATGGGTTAAAGTTCTATAAATAAATAAGGCTAGTATATACAAAACGTCTATATATCTAGGATATAAGTTTATCTGAGTGCCGTGTAGAGGTTCAGAACACTCTTGTTTTCTTTGTGTGAGGGAGTTTTGGAGAAGACGTTCCAGAAACGCAGAGTCTCGTCGCCGGCGCCCGTGACTATCGCCTCGCCGTCGGGTGAGAGGGCCAGGTATAGCACGCGGTAAGAATGGCCTGTGAGTTTCGCCACCTGAGGGGAAAAGAAGAGAAAATCTATTAGCACACCCATTTGATAGGATTAAAAGGTCACATTATAATAAGGGAGGAGCACAGCCGCACGGGTCGATACATCAGGTTAAGCTACGCTTGCCCGGGGTGGTCCGTGGATGGGTGACCATCTTTAGATACCAAGACTCCTCGGTTTCTCAGAAAGCACGTTCTCGGCTGTCATTCTTGGATCTTTGACAGTCGTTACGGGTCGTCAGAAGCCCGAAAGTCTGACAACCAGTCTTACCATGGGGTATCCGTATTACCCAGTTACTGGGTTGTGGAGGTCAGATAGGCAGTCGCTCTATGTAAAATACTGGTATTAAGCTGCATCCGGTTAGACGCCGACCCCAACGTAGTTGGGATAACGCTAGGCAGATTGGTAGATTGAAAAATGTCACATTGCCTAAACAATCTATATTGTGAAAAGACTAGTCTTGATAAGATATAATAGGGATGATGCCGGGGTCAAACAAAAGGAATTCTATTTAGTCCGTCCGACAGATAATAAAAAAATATTAGACACATATTTTTTGCTTTATCATATTAATAAAAAATGACTTAGATACAACGCATTAAAGTTGGGGAGTGGGGGGTTGATACGTCACAAGTATGTATAAAATCTACATACAAGTGACGTCATGGCACATTATAACTCAATGTATCGCCGTAATCATTTGATAACGTAAAAAAAGAAAAAATACGTGTACGTTATTTTTTCATAATCTACATTACGGACAAAAAACATTTTTTTAGTCATCATCCCTATTACTATTGGCAACTCGTTGCAAATGCAGTAAGCGCTAATGTCACCTGATGTACAGACGCCACAGCCGAAACTGTCAAATTTTCCCAATCAACTTTAAACCTTATACTTTAGTGATAAAATTGAAAATCTATTAAAGAAATTTAACAGATTGTAACAGGTTGACGTGCTGGCGTCTTTACATATAGCTAGTTTAATTCATATCATTTTTTTTTGCTAGGTAAAGGTTAAACGAAGATGTTAAGGTACAGACCTGCGTCAAGGACGGGTACTTCCACACGAGGATCTGGTTCTGTGAATAGCCGTGCGTTGACACTAGCTCGCTGGAGTGCTTCGACCACGCCAGGTTGCATACTTGTGACCCTACAGACAAACGAACAAATATAAATATAACTGGCAATATATATAGAAAGAGTATATGCTTATACTCATCCCGACATCATTAGACTGATGAGTTCCGGATTTGTATCGGTTTAACTAGTCGCTTGGATTGCTAAGTCACACACTCTCATTAAAATAAACGTCATTTAAAGTCAGGCCATTTTAATAGGTAACATTTGACGTCCGTCAGTTTATTAAAGGCAAATCGTAAAATTACTCGTATCGGTCATTATTACAATAAATATGTAATCGTAATTGAAAAAAGTTAAGCAATTGTGCAGTTCTAACAAAACGAAAAAATATATTATTTTATGCCCGGCGTTACAAGGTTACGTTGTTGAATTTTGATGAATTATCAAATGTTACCTATTAAATTGGCCTTACTTTAGTGCGGATTTTACCAATGAAACAGAACGCGATCAAGAGCTGTAGTGAAGGTGAAGATTTTGTGAGATCCTTTCCCTTGAAACCTATCGAGGAAAGCAGGCAATAGATATTTCTATTGTCTGCTTTCCTCGATAGGTTGCAATGCCCATGCAAAAGGATAGGAGATCTAAGGCATTTCCATTTGATTTACCTGTGCAGTTTTTTGCACGGCGCCTGCTCAACATTTGATATAGCGAGTTCACACTATATCAAATGTTGAGCAGCATTGTGCAGTGTTTAGTGCATTAACTTACCAGTGTCGACGCACTGCATGGGCTGCGACGTCAGCGTGTTCCAGAACCGGATGCAGCGGTCGGCCGTGCCGCCGCCCGACGCCAGCAGCCCGTGCTGGTGCGGCGACCACGCGATGGCCTTCACGGCCGCCACGTGCGCCGAGTACGTCTGCACCGGCGACGTGGAGTGCTGCAATAGAACGGGTTGGTTACTCCACTGATTTGGGATGATCCTATCCTACTATAATGATATAAACGCGGAAGTTTGTGGGGATGGATGGATGGATATTTATTTTATTATTTATGTACACCCAGAAAAATTGATACAGATAGGACATAATCATAATTATGAGTACAAAGGTACCGCTTATTTCTTAAGAAATTTCTTCAAGCAGACCTGCGACAGGAGCAAATGTAGACAATAGTGTGTGAGAGCAAGAAGAGAAACATATAAATATACGAAGTCTTAAACTAAAATATTGAAATAAACCTACACGTATAACGTAATAAATTAACATATACTTAAATAAGTACGTAGAGCTTAAATATATAAACATACATACTATAGGTATAGATGTTATTACTCTTACACGCAATAACTACTGAGTGGATTTGGATGAAAGGCACACACAGTTTATAACCCGGATTAACACTACAGGTGTCGGTGCTCGGCAAACCGCGGCTCGCGATGCGCATGCGGCTGTTTGGCGTATAGAGTGCGGCTCTGTACAAATGTCAATGAGTGGGGGGGTTTCGGTCATCAAGCAAGATATTAAAAAAATAAAAATATTATACATATTATTTTGTAAATTTACTCCTGATTGTGCATAATAATATAATTTGAAGTCTAATCTTTGTAAGTTATTAAAAAATAAAACTACACTATTGTATTAGGTAAGCCTGTAATGATAGTTGTATGTGAATAAATAAATAATTAAGTTTTATTCAAATTCAAATGATATTTCAAAGATTTATTTCCGAAGTATTTTCTCCAGAAATTACCAGGAAATCGAAACTTAATCATTTACTGTAGGTACCTTTTAAAGTTTTCCAAGGTTAACTTGTTAATAAGATGTATTCATCATATTATTATCAACCGATATGGTGATGATGATGAAGGCATCCTACTTCTTAGCAAATTAATTTTAGGAGGCGTTGTGGAGTGAAAGAGATGGATGATGGATTTGCGTATCGACCGATTTGACATCATAATGAATTTAACACCTACCTCCAAAAAAAACCATTTTATTGGGGAAGTAAATGGGCCAAGCAACAAGTTCCCATTATAATCAAAGCGGAAACAATTAATACTGTTCTTATCGCAGTTCAATTTTGCGTGTTACCGCAACTCTTATCAACGTATCATTCCCACTTCGAAACTGTTCCCATGACGAACAATGGGTTGATGTGGTAAAAGGTATTGATGTGTAACATCTTTTTTCTCGCTTTTCTGCAATCTGTGGGAGTGATTTCGTGAAAAGGGACGGAAATGTGTAACAGGAAGCCGGGGAAGCGCGCGCTATTTCATTTGACCAATGAGCGCGCGCGGTGCTAGAGTTGGCAGTCAGAAACGACCTTGACGAGGCCCCACCCTTTTAATGTTGCTTATTATTATTATATTAATGCTTATTACCAAGGTGAGATGAAGACACTGTAAGGCTCGCTCGTTTTTTTTTTAAATTCTCTTATTTCTATGAGTCAATATTGCAATAACATGGCTTGTTAGTCACCTTTAGACTTTAGTGCTAATTCTATAATTTAATTAGGAGTAGTTAACATTTAAAATTTGTACAGCGAACAAAATTAGGGATTTTGGACTCTATTTCGTGGGCCATAGAGTTCTTAATTATGTGAATTTAGTACTGACTCAACGGCATTTTAACAAGCAAATTACGTCAACCATTCATTGACCTACCTTTCGCAGTAATTTTCATCCATCCTGCTAGAAATAAATTGCCTAAATCGTCATGTAACAGAACTTCATGATAACAACGAAATTTTACAACTGCTACTAACCTATTTTTTCTAAGCCATCATTACCTACAAAACGCTGCATGCACATCCTCTCACGAAAAAACCAATTTAATAGACAATATCCGTTTTTAACAACTTTTTGCGACACTTACCATAGACCAAACGAAGAGTTTATTGTCGTTGCCTCCGGACGCTAACGACTGTCCGTCCGGCGACCATTTGAGTCCGCACACCTCTTGTCTGTGGCCTTGAAGTACCCGGGATGCTTGCACAGCTGGAAATGGACAACATTTTATGTTAGTATGACTCATGGAAGGTTAATAACCCAGTTAACGTAAAATGCAATTTGTCAAGTGCCTAAAGTTTAAATGACCTTGAAGACGATAGGTATAGACTACAGAACTCGCACGGTTCTATGGCAACGGTGACTCAAGTAATGTCCTAGGAAAAGACAGTGATGTCGTTGCTTCACACACTAAATTAAACCTCTCTAAGAAAGCCGTTTTACGTGAATTTCGTCTCTTGATGAAGATGCATTAAGAGGAGGCTTAGTATATGATTTATTGGATGTTTTATTTCGCTCGATTCATTTTTTATTTGAAAATCATGTCTTTTTTACAGTTTATTTAAATAAAATGAAGATTACTCGGCTTTTATTTCTAAAGTACAAATATAGTTAATATAGTTTATTATCCAGCCACAAGATATTTTTTCTCTAGATCAATTATTACTTTTGTTATAAACGAAATAAGAATTGAGACTTACGCCATTTTTTCCGTGCTCGAACACGATCAAAGAGCGCACGCGATATTCAACTTTATTACTGATGTGTTAGCGTTTCGCACATATCGGAGCCGGGTGCATGGGGGCGGAGCCTGCGTGGAAATTGTCTTGAGTGCCTGGTCTAAAGAGAGTTTAGATCGATTTGCCCATAACTCTCAAAGCATAGCCCATGCAAAGTTGGCACAAGACACGAAGTTTTATCAAATGTTTTAATATGATATATACGTTATAAGTTGATCGCAACCGTATTTAAGACTTAACTGCAACTATTTACATTTATATATTATGGATTCATAAATCTAATTTGCATCTGAACTATTTCTGAAAACAGTTAATTCATAAAAGAAAATAAAAAGTTTTATAATTTACTCATTTCACATTTCCAATACTTACAGTACCAGTCTAACTAGCCTAGCAACCATAAACAACGAGTAATAAGAGTAAAATCTTCCTAAACACATCTGTGAACATGTATTTACTAACAAGAACACGGCGCACGCTACATGGGCCAGTCCAACACGGGCCAGTTATCTCGATGCACCGTAAGTGCATGCGGATCGAAGAGGTAACTGTACGGAGTATTATATTACGGAAGATATTGGTACTAGCTAGATCTTGTCAGGTTGTAGACTTCTAGTACCCATGATACAAGAGCGCAAATGTGAGGGCTTTTGTGGAGTTACTACCTACGCAATCTCATTTGATTAGAGGCTTTGAACTTATGAGTACTATAATAAAATTACGCCTTAAATCATTGGTATATTAATGGTTTGGTATTATATTAAAACTGTTGTATTGATAAAATATATCGGTATAATTAATATTTATATGTACTTACATGAGTTGATGACACTATTCTAGAGTACTTCTTTTAATTTTTTATTCTAATTTAGTTTGTGAATTGTTTGAATAATGAATAAATTTATAATTAATTGATGTAAGAAAGGATCGAAATCATGCTACTTGCACATGCTATTGAAGTTGCTACTTGCACGCACTATTATAAATGAATTTTGCCCGTAGTTCGTAGAGGTAAATGGAACAAGCAACGGTGCATTCCATCGCTTCGAACTTCTGACGTTAAAATTAAATTTCGATAGAATAACGGAGTAATAAAATATAAAAAAAAAACTAATCTTATCTTGCAGTAACAAAAGAGAATGAGGACAATCAATTAATTAAATACATTCCTATGCAGTCTAAAAACTTAAAAATCATCATGCATTCATATGTATCAATGCATAAAACCTTTTATGACAAAATTATCGTACCAGATAACATCACAACTTTCCAATGGACACGTTCTGTATTGATAAAGTGCATAATGCAGTGACAGTTCTCATATCCCTTCTAAACTAATCTCTGTTTCAAGTGAATATTTACCAACAAGATCATTGTACGATTTATCTCGATGCACCGTAACATGCAGTGTACATGTCAAAGTATCTACACAGAGAACTACAGTGTACACTCATGAGCATGGAAATGGACACACTTAGCGAGATTTAAAAGGGATTTTCTCATAGGTTTTTTTTTTTTTTGGTTGGGAAATCATCAAATGACTTCTCCCGCTCTGGGTGGAGCGGGAGGGCGTGTCAGACTCTTACTCACTAAAACCCACCCGTGTTCCTTCTGTTGCCTGTGCAATGCCAGGGGGCCACGGTATCCCTTTCGGACTTTCCCGCAACCCCGGCAGGCAATGGTCTCATCGGACCTCTTCACCCGCTGACATCTCTTTGAGGCGCGCGTGGAACACAACGCGCCGTCGCGTCGCCCCGGGCTTGGTCCTTACCGGACGGCGAGCTACCCATTGCTCACCGTCCGCAAGCCCGCATTTTCTCATAGATTATCGATTTATTTGTCGGAATAATATGTAAACCATAACAGTTCGTTTTTAAATGACTTTTTCTGCACTACATCTCATAATTTTAATCAAAATTATAAGAGAAAATCGTTGCTACGTGTTTACTTATTTCTGCTCGTGACTGTACTTGTCAAAGTATCTACAGAGAGTACTAAGTATAACACCGCCACATAATTGCATTGTCGTTGAACTCACAAAGTCGTGCGCGCAAGCCTTTGAGATGCAACGGGGCTTGGCAAATGATTCTCAAACTTGGAAACTAATTGCGACTCAGTGCATGATATCAAAATACCAGCGAGTAATTGTGGCATTACAGGGCATAGGCCTTTTCCCGTACAAGTTAAAAGTTGTAAAACTCGTCTTTACATTCAGAACCAAAAAAAGCTAGTAAAAAATATTTTAAACAGTTTTAAATTCAGGAAAAATGTTTTATAAATCCTTCTCTCCCAATTAGAGCACTTAATTGTTTTTATATTACAAGGAAACATCGAGCATATCCCTACTTTTATTGTGGAGTACATTAAAAGTAGGAATATGCTTTACTTTTCCTTGTAACTTTTGGGGAAATCAAAAGATAAGAGTTAGTATTTGTTGCTTAGTGCAGATATTCCAAACTTTGGCAGTCGCGGTTCTAATCGTAAGTAACTAACCGGGCCGGTACTTATGAGCTGTCCTACCCTTTGTTTGAACCGTCTGTCTCTAGACCTTTGTAAGCTGGCGCTTAGGTTAAATTTAACGATCGCTTCGAAACACCTAGGTGGGCACAGAGAGCACTTAAAATCGTTCATCCAAAAAGTTGGCAACGTCGCAAATAACTGTCAAATATTTACCTGTTTTGATTAATTTGGCAATATTACTGTATGGAAATAAGAAATATGACTGACTAGTGAATTAGAATATTAATAATTAATTGCAATTATAACATTGAAATTGATGTTGTAACCGTTTTAGGTTAAAAAAGGCAAAGGCAAGGTAAAGTTTCCAAATATGTACTTTTTTACATGTAAAACTAAATATTCGGTGTTACGATATTATTTATTGCATTTCATAATCAATATTCTAGTTCACTAGTTAGCCATATTTCTTATTAAACATACAGTAACATTGTCAAATTAATCAAAACAGCGAAATATTTGACAGCTACTTGCGACGTTGCCCAATTTCTGTATAAACGCTAATAATATTTTAATACTTAAAATTGCTCTTAGTCTGATTTAGGCTCACCTAGAGGCATTTCCGACTAGGAATTTAAACTCGATTAGATTTTTTTCTGAGATAGAAAAATACATGTTTTGATAAACAACTTCAGTGAGGACCTTACTAAACGTAAGGTCCACGTACCATTGGCGCATTTACTACTTACGTGGTGTCCTAGTGTCTCTTTGTCGTATATGCCTATCTCTGGAGCCGGAACTGAGGATGTCTCCGTTCCACGCCAGAGCGCCCACCCGAGCGATGTGCCCCTGGAGTTTGGTCACCTAAGAAAATCGAAACATTAGCTGTAGTTATTATATTTGAATGTACGGGCGCCGGGAGCAGGGTGCAAGAAGGTGCACTTGCATCTCCCTGGCTTCAAAATAAAATATAGGTGTAAAAACATTCAAACTAAAGAATATCTGAAAACGCCTAACACAATAAAAGACAACTTAACCTATTCGAGGCAAGATCCTAAAATTTCGAGTTCGCTCCGCTCGCTCCTGCATTCTGCAATATCTCGATTCTAAAGTTTTTGTGCAATAGTCGACAAAGTACAGAACTCCTATTTCCGAAAATCGAATCGGCCCTAGATCATTATAGAACTTGCTTCGCTCGCTCTCGCATCCTACTCATCATAAGTGTATGAATTGACAAAAATCATCGTGCTCGCTTCGCTCGCTCTTGAATCATAAATTCTCTTATTTGCTAAGCTTTTCTGCATAAGTCGACAAAGTTACTGCTTGTATGAATGGACAAACGATAATTTAACATATACAAAGTGAACTGCAGAAATGATCGACCTTCTTCGTGGAGCTGAAGATGAACCTGAAAATGAACCTGCCGGCGCCCATGTTTATATGACTTTTACGTTAAATTTATATGACCCTTACCCTAATTTTGTAAGTAAAAAAATTAGGCAGAATTTCCTTTGCATCAAGTTGCGGGTAATGTAATGTATTTGGAAATAAAACTTTTTCACAAAAAATAAAACCGACTTCCAAAAAAAACACTACAAAGTGAAAACTAACTTTTATTTCGGAAGTCGGTGTCTGGGGTTTTATTTTCGTTTTTTTGCCACCGACTTCCGAAATCAAAGTTATTTTTCACTTTGTAGTGTTTTTTTTTGAAGTCGGTTTTATTTTTTGTGAAAAAGTTTTATTTTTCACTTTTTAGTTGTGGTACCTACACAAAACCCCCACAAAAAATTGAATACCCATTACCTGCTATGTAAATTACAGTGACAGGAACTATTAGAATATCATCCACATATACTAGATGGGAAAAATACGTATTATTGAAGCTAACTCAAAAACCCCTCATCAGATCTTGACCAAATCTATATGGGACCACTTCTGAAGTATGCCCTACCAAACAAAAAAAGAATCATCAAAATCAATTCATAATTGGCGGAGTAATCGCGTAACAAACATACAAAAAAAAAAAAAAAAAAAAAACATACAACCGAATTGAGAACCTCCTCCTTTTTGAAGTCGGTTGAAAAAAGCACGCTTGTCTTAATTTGAACTACAAAATCAATACAAGTGAAGAGTCGTCATCACTATAATATACCATCAGTCTTGTTACGATGGAAAACTCCCGAAAGACTGTCGCCTTCTTATAAATAGTGATGCTACCAACTATCCTTGAAAGATCTCGAACTCGACGCGAATAAATCTAAACGACATTGACAAATGACCACATCAGTCTTGACAGTTAAACTTTACTGGAAGCGAATAACCAACAATTTCAACATTAAATTAAGATTAACTTTGCCTAGAAAATGGTAAGATCAGAAGGTAATATCCTAGAAATAAATCGAGATATAAATTACGCCGGGAGCGTAGGCAGTATTCTAATAAAACTTATGCATCCCCGTCTCAAGTCTACGTAGATAGCGGATGCATAATTTATTGAACTGGCACAAACTGGTTAGTTCTACTGATTGCTGATTTGTCATTCAGCTATAATAAAGACCATAATTTTAGCAATTAACTATAGTCACACCTGAATACACAAAACAGAATTTATTGTATTGCTACCTAATCGTCAAATACTATTTAAGACGAATTCCCACATTCATTTTATTCTTCTAATTCATTCGCATAACTTCTCGATTGATTATATTCATTAATTTAATTCTGTCTCGTTAACTTGAAATACTTCGTTGGAGTTTTTAAATCCACTGCAGTGCACTAACATGGCAGTCTTTTAGGTCGCACTTCTAAGTTGCGCTATGCCCTGGAAAGTACCGTTCGGTTGATCTAAGGGCATAGAGTGCATTCGTGCAGTGCCGTCATTATAGACACGTGTAAGCAATAATATTGATTTAATGAATACTTTGTGACATTCAGATAGCTGATCACTGACATTGTATTGACACAATGATAATAATTACTCACAACTACCGTGGGTAAGGTACAGGTATATTGCAATTATCATAACAAGAGTTTTAACTATTGTTATGACAAAAACACACACACAGACGCACACAGTACACTGGTCTTGTGTAGGTACATAATACATAGATGTTTCCTCACATACAGCCATTCAACTTGGTTTTTCAACCACCATTATGTACTATCTTGTTTTAGTGTATGACTAAATGTATAGAAACACAATACATTCAGTCATACACAAAAACACACAAACTTTGTACAATAAACTATATTTTTTTTATTCATTACTAATTAGGCTCTGCCACAAATGAATACACACAGATAGTTCACTCCGCAAAATCATTTAAATAAAAACCGACTCTTGTTACGACACAATCAAGCGCAATTCAGGTCGTACAACGCTAATTACCTACAGTTATATTCACCTAGAAGTGGCCTCTCTTTCTATCCCGTAACTCTGACTACGTTACTACTTTACACTCACTGAATTGGCCCGACAAGACGGGCCCGCCGCGTAGGTATTTGCAGCTTCATACCTAAAATGCGGAGTGAACCATCTGTATTTATCTGTGGCTCTGCGAATAACCATTTCCTAAGTAACAAAAAAAAATATCTTCTTGTCCTAATAGGTATTCAACCCTTAACCCACTCAATTTTGTTTGTAAATATAGGTGTGATCTTACCTCCTTATTCACAGCAACATCCCAAACGCTGATATGTCCCTTCTGCGTCCCAACAGCAACCAAATGCCCCCGCTCACTCCACGCGACTGACGTCACAGCATTGCCTTCGGAGGACAGGTCGCACAGCCGCGTCACCTAACATACAACAGATAGTTGCTAACACTGCGAGAAATGAACGCCAAATATTTGTACACTATACGGGTTAATGCCTCGGTAAGTAGTTTTAAGAAGCAGTAAAAAATTAAGTCGTCAAATGTGCAAATATGCATGGCATGATAAAAATAAAATGTGTTTTTCATTTTACAGTCTATGGAGGTGTATTGCATCTTTCTGATGGGCAAGGGCTTAAGGCTCGCGCAGACCAGCGCGACGCGACTCGAACAATACAATTTCTAAGAAAACTTCACGGTATAACAATAGCCGATGTCGCGTCGCGCTAGTCTGAACGAAGCTTTATTCTTTTTGCTTCCATACCAGCAATTTCTGCCAGACATGGAAAGTCACGCAGTCCTAACTACACATACGAATTATCATGCTTTATAATGTAGAAAAAAGCCCAATGATTAAATTCGACTAGCTAAGAAAATTATATATGGGTCCATTTGGCTACTGTCCACTCCATCTGCTCATAACTCTATGTTCTTAAGCAACAGTTACTTTGATAGAACTGTACTCGAACAATCTCCTGCACGAAAGCATAAGCCCAGGTTGGCACGGACGTACTTTTATCGCGGCGATTTTTTTTCGTACACTGGAGTTTCAACTCTCGGTATTAAGCCGAGCATTGAGAACCCAACAGAGCGCATCCCGCGCGTCAAGAAAACACACTGTTGGATATTCAACTCTCGGCGCTAAGCTGAGCGTTGAAAATCCAATACGCGAAATAAAATCGCCGCGTTAAAAATACGTCCGCGTGAACCTGGGCTAACGCCCTTTAGAATTACAGAATAAGATAACAAATGGGGCTGTTAAGTGCCGTATAGTATAGCGGAGGTATCAGCCTACAGATTGTGGAAACGCCGCGAGGTTCACGCATTCATATCGTGAATCTAGTAAAACACGCGCATTTGATTATATGTTTGCCGCATGCAATCAAACACGCCTGTTAAAGCTTCGTGCAGACTAGCGCGACGCGACACCGGTTATTGTTATACAGAGAAGTTTTCTTAGAAATTGTATTGTTCGAGTCACGACGCGTCGTCGCGTCGCGTTGGTCTGCACGAGCCTTAATACAGAAATATTTTTTAATTTTTCGCGTTAGAAGTCTCTTATTTTCCTCATGCGCTAAAATGATTGGCACTCATTTTAGATTTAAATGTTTGCTATGCTTCTTTCTGAACAAATACGCGAGAAGTGTTCAGATTTTTTGTGAAAACGTAAACTTAACTTCATCATCATAAAACATGAAAAAATATACTGCACTCCACAGCTGAATACACAACTAGGCTAGATCTCTGTAAGTATTTCATCTATTCCTACCAGTAAACCAAAGACACGGATTTCTCGCATCCATTAAATTCTAGAAAAATCATCCTCTTCAAACAAATTATATCCTTACCTGACTAGTACAAGCACTCCACAAATACACGCAGCTCCCGAGTCCAACACTGAGCACATTCTGCGCTGACCAGTCGACCAGGTTCAGATAAAAGTCGTCCTGCAACTCAGGCGCATCAAGCACCTTGAACGGGATCCTCGATATCTTCCTCGTGGCCTTCCGGGGTGATCGCAGCAGCTTTTCTGACTTTGCTGATATTGGGGATAGGCTGTATGGTGACGGGTCTATGTTCTCCTGTAAAAGGAATGGGAGATTAGTACGAAGGGTTTTTTAAACGATGTTAGATTATTAATTATGACACACGGTTAAGAATTGCGAAACAGTTCAAACTTAAAACTCAAATGATAATGAAACAGATGACGATGGATTAAAAATGGACGCAAAGCTTTCTCATTTAAGCAAAAGATATTATATGGTCGAAAACGGTCGTAAAGACAAACTATGAGCTAATTCTCAGAATGACTAAAAATAAAATACATTTACAAGTACTTGCAACTTTTAATATGCGAATAAATGAGCAATCCCATGTAGCAAAACCTGTTCATTATAACCATGTGGAATTATGTTCCGAAAACTTTAAAAAAACGTAGAGCTAGACATAAAAACTGACAAAAACTAAGGAAATTTACGAAAAGATGCACCATCCAACGTAGTTAATAATTATTATAATCGTTTTCTAATAACAAGTTTGATTCTAAGTAATAATAACTAAATATAAATAAAGTTTTTATAAGGTGGTATCAACATTACAATGAACGGTAGTCAATAAACAGCCATTACGAAAAGCTGTCTATCTTGACAATCTCATTACAAAAGTAATAAAAAAAAAACTCATTACAGACCTGACCACAGCAACAATAGATAAAGATTTCTGTATAAACCCTCAAGAAAATTACAAGTCATTTCAAGTTAAATAATAATTAAACTGCCAACTAAACGTGGTCAAAGAACATAAAGTAAAAAAAACATTATTTGTCAAAAGAATAAAAATATTAGATGGTGTTAAAGTTATAAATGTTGCAGCAGTCATTAGCCATACAACAGTCGTAAAACAGAAACATGCGAGCACTCTAGATGTTGATGATGATTATACAAAAACTATTGACAAATTGAATCTGCTAATTTCAACACTACATGCTAGTGGCAAACAATATATTTTGATGAATCCTAATCTACACAAAAAAATAATAAAATACAAGACGCATGCACACGAAACAATCGCCACGAGGTAAAAGATCTGTAAATTAAGCATGACGAAACTCGTAAAAAAAGCTTATGACCTAACAATAAAAAACCTACCTAGACTCTATTACGACTTTTTTAAAGTCTCTGTAAATCTAGACTTGAATGCAAAAATATTCAAATTGGTTTATGCAAAACCGCTTTTGGGCCGTCTGGAAATGGAGATAAACGAGCCGATTAGGATACAGTTTACGAAAAAGTTAGAGCTAGCTCTTACAAGGAAACAAATTGAAACCTCCTGAAGCATAACACAGGCCTTGAAAAGTTCGCCCACCCAAAGCCTTTTGTCAGAAACGAGCGAATAAAAAGACGCTGAAAAAAAACGCAATAAACTTAACGTGTATCTGTCTGATAGCGTCTCGATTTGTCAGCGATTTTTTTACGGCACGCTTTCAATTAATCATTAGAGTAATTCCTATACAGCGCATTTTGATTGGACTTATTGACGACCGGAATTAGAACCACCTGATGATATATCTGAGACTGCTACCATTCGTCTGTCGAACACAACGAACGCGGCTCAAGATTAATATCGCTACGTACCTACGCTTGCACTGTTTTATAATAGCAAACACAGTAATTCGTCAAGAACGTCTGTTTGAGAGGAACAATTATTTACAGAGATATAAAACTTGCATTTATTTTGTTTAATGCCGTCCGAAATGACAAGTATGTTGACATTTTTAATGTGAATTTTCGCACCGATAAACGTCGCGTGAAATTCTAAGTATTCTACTGCAAAAAAGTGCAGAATTTCGTTAAACTCACGGCAGTTCAGTGTCCGTGAACCTGCTTTTATTACGGACTCCTAAGTAATCTAGATGAATAACACCTTCATAAAGAGTCTCAAATTTCCGGAGACATAACGTGGGTCGCCATTACCATATGTGTATTTTTGGGGCTGATAATAATCCTTTTATTGTTGCAGCATAGAATTTGGGCGTGTGGGTGGAAGATATTGGTAGTTCCTCGGGCGCGAACGGAGCCATATTTAAGTTAAAGGAAACAACAACAAAAGGATGTGTCGCGTCCACTTCGGACATTTTACTGTAATGTAATTCAGATGGGAACACAACTGTGCTGTGACGCCTACGTCAACGAAAAACATAAGGTGGTACAAACGCACAGGGACAATAAACATGAATGTTTAAAGTCAAGCGCACCCAATAAATCGCTGATAAAGGGAAGATTTACATGTAATACTACGAGATAACGCACACGACACCGTTGCGTCGTCCCGATTTTGGTTTTCAATCAATGATATACTGTACGAGAATAGCAGCAGAGCTGCAGAGCTAAAACAACAAATTTTTTCACGTGCGGCTGAATCATGAATGAAGCAAAATACTAACGGAACAGTTGGAGTAAGATTGAAAGTGCATTCGAGACATGCACGATGATTAATTCGCAAGTGCCACTTAAGGAGATATTGACTTAATAGATGCCCCGCCCCCGAATGGTCATCGACATAATGACCTTGGTGTTCCAAATTAGATGCATATAATCGTATTACGTAAGACGTAAATCTTCTGCAGCAAGTTGCAACAGGTTTCATGATACAAAAAACAGGTGTGTCAGCACTGTCAGCTGTGATTTGGAATGATAGTATGAAAAGTAGCTTTTACTACCAACGCTACCTAGTTGATATGAGCGCGATGCGAGTGGCATGGGAAAAGATACGAGTATTTTTAGAATTTCTGCGTTGACATCACGTTTGGTCTAGTCTAGACTAGACTGCATGTTAGATAGTAATCGTGTACCAACGACCTCGCTACCGACGCATCAGCTCCTAACGCAGTTAACAGATGTACCTACCTACTGCACTGTAATAAATGTAACACACAAAAAAATTGTTCAGAAGCTTAACAAATTCGAATTTCAAAACCTGAATGGAACTAAATTAACTAACGTCTTCACTAGTGAGACTGGCAGAGGGAAAATCAATGCTTTCAAAGATCAATCTCTTTGAATCAATTGTACTTTGATTGGGTTAATGGAAGCCTCATAAGGAGATCGAGTAACGGCAATCATTACCTACAATTTAAATAGTGCGTGACTAAGTATCGAAACATTAGAGTTACCTTCTATAACAACAAAGAGCAAACGTTTTTTAACAACTTTGGCTTCACTAATGCCGATTTGATTACGCGAATTACTGACATTTTTTACGCAATCAAACCACCAAATTGTCGGCGATACCAGTGGTCACGTCATACCGTAATAAATAGACGTTTACTTAACTACCTAAGCTACATGTTTTGTAAGTCAACAACACCTCAAGTGGCTACTTAATGTGATATAAAAAATATTTAAAGTGTACTTAACATCCTTCACGCACCAACGGCCGGCTAACTAAGGAACGCTAAGTAATTATAACGGCGAGAAAATTTTAGGTAGCGTGAGTTGGTTCGCTTTTGTAAGCAACTTGGTGATACCAAATCGTCCACTTCCTCGATCCACAATTGGCTTATTCAAAGCAAACAGACAAAAACCTTCTAACAATGGATCGTACAATTGTCCACAATAGACGTCTGGCTGGTCTAGCTCAAAATCATAAAAGACATAACATCGCTGTAGCTAATCGAATTGTAGCTGCAAAAAGCGCAGCGTCCAATCAAAGATTGAATAAACCAGATATAAACACTAATCTAGGCGAGCGAAACTAAATTGTATTAGATACTAATGATACAGGAGCCGAGTATACAGGTAAATGAAATTTTTCAATCTAGCCCAAACCACAATGATGTAAGATGAATGAGCAATCAGAAACGCAAGTTTGTTAACCTCAGACATCAGACGCATAAAAAGCTAGAAATCCAGCAGTGACTAGATCGCAGATAGCAGATTGATTGGTTCTATAAATGAAGTACAATTGTGACCTGTGGCAGTTCCGTAAGCGGGTCACGTCGGACGCACTGCAATAAAACAAAATGAACAACTGCAGAAGCAAGACAAATGTGTAGATTTTCAGCGAACACTAAATAATACGAGGAGAATACAAATTAAAAACCTGACTCAAAAGACCGGCCGTAAAAAGTTTGACGTATTTTTCCAAAAATTATAATAACATGACTTTCTGATTTTTTCAAGCCTAACTTCAAAGAAGTCTCATAAAAAGGCAATTAACTCTTTGTTTCCCGATATTGCGCAATCTCAACTCGGCTCATCAAGTGCACCAGGAATGCGAATAAAAAACCGCCAAAGCTACGGTGCGGTTACGACATCAGCCAGCATTGCTTTTCTAATTTCACGGTTGCAACGAAGGTTCAAAGCCCACTATTTCTCTAGCCGTTGAACAGAAACGTTCTATTTTAGTAACAAATTATAACTAAGGAACCAATCAGGTTAATGTAGGGATAGGATGTAATACCCAGATGGTAATAAACATCTCAGTTCGTCTGCAACACATCTCAGTGTCGGTTCATAAATAGATTCGTTAAACTATAGCCAGATACCATGGATCTCGAAAAACTCATCGTTGGATCGATTGATTTAGCACTGTCAACACGAGTAACCCTACCGGGCCTCGATCGCAAAAAGCCTTTGTTTGCACAAGTCCTTATGTCAATATGTAGTTTGAAAAAAAATTAAGGCCAAGTAGAGGCCTCACGCGAAATTCCCTCGCGTAGGTACCAGTAGACTTTGTTGTTTCTGTAAACAAACCACTGAGCGAACACGGATGGGCACTTCTGGTGACCGGTTCAATGGCTGATGATGGCACGGGAGCCGCTTGTGCGCGCAAGCGCACCATTAGCCAGACAACAGACTGGTCCTTTAGTCCTTTAAGAATAATGAAAAACATGTTTGAAAATATATGGACTGTTTTTTGCAGTTTTATAACTCTCGAATTGAGGCAGTTAATACATTTTATTTTCTGCTGCAATTTAATCTTTAATCTAAAGAATATATTAATATGTTATTTTTTCTCGTTGCTCCTCAACTAACAATAGCAGCAAACGAACGTCGGACCTATAATATCAAAGGCCAAACCTAGGCACAGACCGTACATAATACACAATACCTAACATGCCAATAATGGCCGCATCACGTTCTATTGTAATGATACATAGTTCGAGTCGTGTGATGTGTCAGTCACCGCTGCCGTCGCATTTGGAAACTAAACTTGTCCCGTATCAGATAACTATTTGGACATCTGCATTATGATTAGCAAGTTGTTAGTGTCAATCAGTGCTTTCGTATCAATGCTCGGTGACAAAAAAATGGGCACGTAGGTGCCGGCAACAAACTCGGATTCAAGGTTGCCAGTATATATATATCTATATATACAGGGTGTTTGGCGCATGGACCGACACAATTATTTGGGGGATTGGGAGCGTCATTTGGGAGGTTTCACCCAAAGACCTCATGTCCTAAGTGTCACGGTTATTGAGATGTTTTTTTTTTTGTTTTTTTCACAAAATTACCCGAAATCTCGCCTTTAAATAGTCATTACTTTTTTGTTTATTGTTCTAATTGCACGAAATAACTTTTATTGTATTCTGCAATGTATTCTTATTCTAAATAAATAAAGAACTTTTTTAAATAAAACTATGTTCATAATTTTTGGAAAAAATCTAAAAAAATCATATCTTATTAACCGTGACACTTAGGACATGGGATCTTTGGGTGAAACTTCGCAAATGACCCTCTCAACTCCCCAAAAAATTGTGTCGGTCCATGCGCCAAACACCCTGTATAGTATTATATATCTGCGCTGATCATAAAAAAATAATTCTGATATAATTAACAAGAAATTCATTTCGAGATGTCTCGAAAATTATAAGAGCACCCACACAATGATCCCGAAACGTGACTGTGCAGCAATTCGGGAGGACAATCTAAAACATGATCTAGATTGTAACAACACTACGGCAGCCGACCGACGTGTGTCCAAAAACAACTACAAAGAAATCGATTTCATGCAGTTGGATAAAAAATTAAAAGAAAAAAATGCATTCATACAAACTGGCATAGCAAAACTTACGAATCATCCCCTGCCAATGACCTCAGGTCTAGACCAAAGTTTGTATCTAATCAGACTTGTCTGTGTTGAAAAACTTTATAATAACGATTTGATGAGCAAATACGCAATCCCCGTGGTGTATTACTTAGAAATGTTTTTATAGCCAACCATTTTAAACTATTACTTTGCAAATACTAACTCTTAATGTATCTCAGCGTTTTAAATAATTACCGGCGTGCAGGAATCGTGCTAATAGACATAGCCATAAGTTACTTAAAGACGGTAATCTATGCTAAAATAGAATTAACAGACAAAAGGTTTTTAGTAGTGTACTTATAATATATATACCTACCTACCTTCTTATTCTCCAAAGTTAATAGTGCGGTCGCAATGAAGTTGAAGTAGCCGATGTGCTACAGGTCGGAGGTTCGACAGAAACAGAACTTGATGGTCGAAGTTTCGACGGACACAGTGCCGCGAGTTCTTATTATCTTCTACTCGTATGAATTGAAAGAAAACTTCACGTCATAAGAGTTTAACAAAACAAAAGAATAACCAACGCAGTTTTTCTTTTATCCGGCCTTATAACGTCCACCGACTTTTCCTTGTTCCTACAAAGTTTCTTTTAATAGCGGCATACTACCTTAAATTCAATATTTAATTTATCTGTCGGTGGTTCAGTGATATTTAAAAAAAAATATGAAAATAATAAAATGGAATGGAAAATACCATATTATTCTCCCTCAAAAAACCTGTGTCCAACTATCGATTTCAATGTTTAAAACCGTCGAAAAGACTTATTTATTCAAAATAGTATTTAGATCTTATCCAGCCTAATGGTGCGTAAAATCACTCAATATCTAGTTAACATAAAACTAATAAAAAGAATACGTCTTAAAATGAGTTCATTTATGTTATTTCATCTAAGTAACGCATTATTTAATATAATAAAATCCTTTTTTTTATTTTACTACTGACATCATTGACGGAAATGTCACGCCATTACACCACCAATCACTGCGCGGCAGCCACATTGTTGTATGTCAAGAAAGTTAAAGATGTTGTGTGCGGAGCGAAAAAAAAAGATTTATTGGATTTTCGGTGATAATTCCTAAAAAAAACAAAATGTAGGTAAGTTTGTTTGATTTATATCCTATTATCGGAAAACCGTTTTGTTTGTGCTATTCAGTCGCTTACGAGCTGTAATGATTACTAAGTGAATAGTGTGTCTTAAATTAAAATGAAACACTTCAAAAATATCGTCCATGTTTCCGTTAATGTCACATTACATTTTTATGTTACGTTACATAAAAAATGCATTAAGGTGTGGTCACAAACACAGGCATGTACTTTTTATAAGATATTATACAGTTAGTAAATATTTTTTATCTATTCAATGACGTGTTTGTTTACCGAATAAATAAAACAAATATTATATACCTACTAACTTTTAAATTATCGACAATCTATTTTTATAAAAAATCCTAACCCAACGCCCTGCCAGTGGCGGCCATTTTAGATTTTTAAACGGCTGCATTTAGTGTTTCATTAATGATTTCGACTCATCCGATGTACTAATTATTACATATTGTTGGCAGCCTTAACTTTTGTCTGTCAACACAGATTTATCTCGGGCAACATTGGTTTGTCCTCTGGTGGTAACTAAAGAAAACTTATTTCATATTGTAATCGGGAAGCAGTAAAATGGCAAGAAATGGTAAGAGATATCGTTTTTCATTTGTCTAATTTTAAATACAAAGGGTTACATCTTATTTAAAAAAGTTTCAATTCTTTGTTTCTTTATCACACAATAATTGATTTTCTTAAAGAGATCTTGCTAGTAAAAACACACTTACTACGTTTTCACTACGCATTAGATATGAGCGCCGCGCCGCCGTCGCTGTGAGTTCATGTCGGCGCGTCATCGCCGAGTGGAGTTTGCGGCGCGCCGTCGCACAATCGATCGACTCCATACAAACCGGTGGACATAGGACTACAAAAATATAGTTTCAAGATTTTTGAAAAACAAATGATGCCAATGTGCTCTCCTAATGAAAATTGAAAGTACCTTCATAGATTTTTCGATTAAACCCTAATTTTAGGAGTAATTTGAGTAAAACTGATTGCAATGTATGGAAAAATATAGTAAAAAAATGTTTTCCTGCCAATCCCGCACGTTTTCCGGTTTTACGTTTATAATATATTTTGGCATAATATTTAGGAGATTTCATCCGAACATATTTATGTCCCGCAGTGTTCGCCCTTTTTTTTTATTTTTTGGTGTGAAGTCATCAAATGACTTCTCGAGCGGGTGTGTCAGACTCTTACTAACTAAAACCCACCCGTGTTCCTTCTGTTGCCTGTGCAATGCCAGGGGGCCACGGTATCCCTTTCGGACTTTCCCGCAACCCCGGCAGGCAGCGGTCCCATCAGACCCCTACAATTGCTGACATCTCTTTGAGGCGCGCGTGGAACACAACGCGCCGTCGACCCGGGACTGGTCCTTACCGGACGGCGAGCTACCCATTGTTCACCGTCCGCAAGCCCGCGTCTACGGTGGCCCAGAATCGGCTATCGATTCCCGACGCCCAGGGCGTCTCCTCCTGCGGCGGCTAGGGGCGTGAGGGCGCGAATTTTGCCTCTCCCTCACGCTTTCCGCCTCCTCCTTCGCGAGCATTACTGCTTCGCAGAAGGAGGTGACGGCCTCCCAAGCCCTCTCGCTCCGTACCATGGCCTGGACCTGGGCCGGACGCGAGAGAACCCCGCCACGGTGGTGCTCTGCCCAAGCCGAGCAGACCTCAACCGTATGCTCCACCGTGTTAGTGTCCGCCCTTGAAGATATACAACAAGTATATGTTTTTTTTTTTGTATCAGTAACTCGTGTTGTTATAATGATTTTAGTGCGAATGAGGTGAAAATTAAATATACCTAAAGCTATTTTTTGTAACAAAGTCTTTAAGTTTTTCTAAGAAATATATCGCTGAAAAAACAGAAAAGGCACACCACAGCCGGCCACGCCGCGCCGCCGCGACGCCGCCGCCGCTGTGGTAATATTCAGGCCACGCCGCCGCCGTGGAATTGGCCATCGGCGCTCATATCTACTACGCATTCAGTAATTATGAACTTAGGAAAGTACCAATACTAAATTAAATATTGTATTTCTTCTTACCAGATGGTAAACGGTTCCGCACTGACTCCCTGAGCCTTCTACGTCCCAATCTATTTTAGCAAGGCTACTAAAAAAACAAAGCAGGTGGAAGTGTTGTGGCGGAAAAATTCAGCCACGGGGGCAAGAAATGTTGAAGCTTGTGCTTTAAATAAAATTGACACCAAGCGAAATATATTTATTTATTATTTATTTATATATACTTTATTGTACACCACAAAAACACATAACAAAAAAAACAAAATTAACACTACAAAATATACAATGGGCGGCCTTATCGCTTTCCGCGATCTCTTCCAGGCAACCTTGGAATGGACAGTGATTTGCCTGGACATAAAATGGGGCTGTCGTTGGTGCAAATAAAAACTATACAATATACTAGCTACAAACAAGCGGCCTGGACAGTAAAAGACTTGTCGAGGAAAGTACAATAATAATAATAATAGGTATAATAGTCGTAATATATACCATTTCGCTAAAATTATCGAGTCGCAATTAAACGATTTGGAACCATGCGCTTTGCCCAAAGTATACACCAAACTTATAACATTCTTTCAAGAGGCTAAGGGCAGCCATGTTAATGACTGTGAGAGTTTTTTCAATCTTTCAGAATTTTATTTTTTTATTAAATAAAATTATTATAATGTATTTGACTGTTTTTCTCTTACATCATGAAGAAAGCCTTATTTTCCTTTATGTTACTTTTATGTTATTGTTACATAAAATAACATAAATGAAATGGTCCAAAATTTTGGTTTGACCCCCATAATCGTCACACATAACATTCATCATCTAGCAACTCTTTACGTACACAACCACTGATTCCTGCTAACACCACAATACTTTAATCATCGCTCTTTGAGATACTCCATAAGGGACCCATAAACATGTTAAAGGAACTGTGTGTATCGCTTATGAAAAGATTTCCGGAACATTAGATAGCTAGCTATGGTATTAAAGCTCCATAACGACCATTTACTGTTGATGGAAGAATTAGACGAACTAAATGGGATGTATGGTATTGATAATGGAGGACCACCATAATAGGAGGTAAAACAACCGTCTTCCAAATATAACATTACCAAAGAAAACTTACTTTTTCACTTCTCATGCAAGTGCTTATTTGTGCAGGTTATAGGCTGCACAAAATCGAATTTTGTGCACTAGTGCATTAACGTATCTACTCATAAATGTATCTATATAAGGCAAAGAAAATGAGCCATACAGCCAAACACAATAAGAAGTTCATAGAATTTGTTATTTTATCATATTTACTTTTATTTATTTGCCTTGTGTTTTTGAAGACATAAAATATATTAAAATTTAAATTCAAGTACGGTAGGCTATTTTTTATTAATTTAAGAAAATTATTATTACAAAATTAAATTTAATAGTAGGCTGTATTGTATAGGTCTGCTGCCCAAGCCTAATATCAATGCCGGGTAAAAACAATTTCCTTCAGTATTCAAAACTGTACTAATTTTACTTTGAATTTTAATTAAAGAAATGTTATGATACACTACTGTTTTATTTCATAGCAATCGAAGTGAAAAGCAGAGTTTGTAACTCGTCCACAAAACCATTTTATCCTCGACATTACTATCAGCCCTCGCCTTCGTCTCGGGCTGCTAAAAGTCTCGGATAAAAATGGTTCGTTTTGTGCATTTGTTGTAAAATCTACTATATTTTGTAATTCGGAGGCATAAAACGAAAATTCAAGACACCGACTTCCGAAATTTTCCACTTTATAATGTTTTTTTTTTTTTTTTAAGTTGGTTGTATTTTTTGTGTGTGGTGTATACCCCACACTAATTCGAATACCAACCACTACCTGCTATGTAAATAACAATGACAGGAAATTATTATAACATGGATGATGTTATAATAAATTCCTGTCACTGTTAGTTATATAGACTAAAGTGGGAAAAAACGTATTATTTGAAGCTAACTCAAAAGCGGCTAAAGCTAATTGATTTTTCATTTTTTTTTATTGCTAAATAATAGTGAAGAGTGGATTATAAATCGAAACTTCACTTTATATGTAGGAATTTCATACAGATTTATATTAGCTACTTCCGTGACCGTGTTTAATTCAAACTTATCATTTCGAGAAATAATCTTTCTTAGTTACAAGGAACGACGAATCGATTATTTTTAGCGTGAACTGATAGAATTAATAACATTTCTATTTTTGTTTGTGGTGTGGTGATAAAAAATTTGCATAAAAAGCCGATTCGGGGCGCAACTACTTTTTGCATCGTTGCAAAAATACGTCACGACGCGACGTGTCGTGTGCCTCAGCTTTGAGCGCTGGAAATTTTGATCACGGACGTGTCTTAGGACATTTTGATGACGGAAAAAAAGTTGTCGTGATACAATCGGATCGACGAACCTTAGTATCACCCGCATCATTGAAATGCGCAAGCGCAAAATCTGTAAATTGCAAAGTGTCTAGACTTTTATCTATCGTTCAAGGACTGGGTAACAAAAAGCATAAGATGTTGCGATTAGTTGCGCCTGTGAATCACCCGACATGTCGATTGTTTCCATATAATTGCAGTGGCCATTGAAGTAGGCGCGACAATTT
Organism: Xanthia togata; assembly: GCA_963853775.1. Classification (NCBI taxonomy): domain Eukaryota; kingdom Metazoa; phylum Arthropoda; class Insecta; order Lepidoptera; family Noctuidae; genus Xanthia; species Xanthia togata. The sequence continues at coordinate 25,242,503 of OY970793.1, read as the reverse complement.
AGATCAACTATGATTAATTATATTTCGGTTCTGATGAGTAAGCATAAAACGCTATTTTAGTGTATTCATAATAATAAAATTACGCATCATAAAGACATGATGTCAAATGTGGTTACGGCTGTACGTCATTCTCATTATTTTTAATTGAAATTGCCTACTGTCAAATATTGTGGTAGCCTACTGGCAAATCAAACCTTCCGTTTTATAATATACCGAATGTTTCTACAAAAAGTAGTTTAAGGAAAGCTTTTAGTCAATTAAAAACACTCAAATCTTTGTTGTGAAAACTTTATACTAAAATAAAATTTTATTTATCATCACGATTAGAAGCAAGAACGTTTAGCTTTCTGAAGTCGTGACTCGACGACAGGTTGAACGGTGAAGATGAACATAATGACGAATATCATCTTTTTTTAAATTAAATGATGGATGCATCTGTGTTTATTGTTATGGACTATTAAATGAGTTAATTACTCGTATTCCCAGATCCTAAGACAATCTAGATAGCAATGATATGCACACATTTAGCTAATCGATTTGGGTATGCCATAGAAACAATCGATTGCCATTTTAATGGTTTAGCAATTTTATTGTATATCCTCGAATATTTTACACCTGGGAACATCTGACGATGGAATTAGACGCAATAAAATTATAGACCGAAACGCAATAACGAAACACTGTAATGTAGTTTAAGAGCTTTGGCATATTGTTGCAAAATATAGTCACAGGAATCCTAAATCGCGTGTAACGATACCATTCGTGATCTTGCATTTATGGACAAGTGTGAAATTTCTAGCTCCATCGAAAAATAACTTCTCATGAAACGTAACAAGCCATGACCACTTTAGACCAGAGACTTGGGTATGTGATGAGATCTGCACATACGTTTCGGCTAGTTGAAGTTCATTCGCAAATTATGCTAGCACTGCAAAACCGTGTTAGTATCTACTGTAAAGAAAATAATTTTATCGTGATAACTAACAATATTACCATAGTAACATCTAATCAATAAAATCAGGAAGAAACAATGCAAGGTTTCCCACATTTTTAAGTCATGCATGACAGTCAAAATTGCAAATAGGCATTAGCTAAGATTGACAAGCTTGAATTTTTAAAGAGCTTATTTGTTATTCTCCGTCTTCACCAAATTCAACATGTGCAGAGCGGCAAAAATTTATATGGGGACGCATCAAAATAACAATGCATTTTTTATATACGAAATTTGTATTCAGTGCATAATGCAGGGATAATACAGTGGGAGGGTACCACAAGACAGATTTAGAATTTCATACGAGGTTTTAATGTGTTTTTTCTGTGATCTATGGTCAACATAGACAATCATTTTTCCTTTTACTGAATGGGCGATTATATTGTTTCGATTTTGACCACGTGCACATTTTGAAGAACGCCGAATTTCACTAATAAGATGCGCGATTGTGCACGACTTCTGACGAATTCACATGATGAATATTAAATATTGTTCTCTTAATCAAATAAAAAACCCATTTGTCCATTTTGTCACGAAAACGCAATAAATTCAATAAAATAAATGTAACTGGCTCTATAACTTTATACTAAAAAGTATTTTTGACGTTTCTTCTGTCAATTCCGATCTGTTGACAGCGGGATTGCGCGCGCGCAGCAACCGGGTCGTGCATGACCATCATCACTCCGTACGAACTGACAAGCCACTAATGCATGAGGATAAAAACTGTTTACACGATTCCTTTTTTTTTCTGTTGGATTAAGATAGCTTAATAGAAATCGTTTATTTAGCTAAATGTGGAATGAGAGTTTTTTAAGTGCGATGCTGTGTTTTTTACTGTGGCACGGACCGTCTTGACAACTTACATGCAGCCATCATTTTTAACAGACTTCAAAAAGGAGGAGATTCTCAATTCAACTGTATTTTTTTTGCGTTTGTTACGCGATTCTTCAATACTATGATATGATATGATATGTCAATATGGATGATGTTATAAGTTCCTGTCACTGTTATTTACAAAGCAGGTAGTGGTATTCGAATTTGTGTGGGGTAGGTACCTACATCAACAAAAAAGTATAATATACGAAAATCTATACAAAAAAATTAACAAAATAACTTTAATTTCGGAAGTCGGTGGCAAAAAACGAAAATACAAAACCAAAGACACCGACTTCCAAAATTAAAGTTATTTTGCACTTTTTTTTTGTCGTTTCTATTTTTTTGTAAAAAGTTTTCTATGTAAGAACTCGCTAGCTTGGACTTTAATAAATTCTTTATATTGTCATTTCTATTCAAATTACGATGATAAATTGGCACTTAATAATACACAAGAACCTGCATTCCGTCGTCGTTTAACTAACTTGCATTCGTCGCGAATAGGAGACACGTCACAAAGAATTAGCTCCTATTTCCATAAAGAGGTTTTTTTTTTGTGACTTGCAGACGTTAATGTGACGTTAAGGAAACATTAATTTTCTTATAATGCCATATTTATCTAAATGACACCTAAAACTAAATCCGCCATCAAACACTATTTAAAGTTTAAACATATAAACGTCTGGCTGTAAAATTTCAATAAATTATTATTTTGGGTCGTTGTCGCTGACTGAGTGATGTCAGACAGAAAGACCAATGATTGGACAAAAACAAAAATAGTTGCACACGCAAAAAAAAACAATGGCATTGTATCGCGAATGTAATGGCCGGAAAAAACGATGCAAAGGATAAATGTTTAAAAAAGTCACTAAATAACATTTGCATTGTAGAAAGAATAAAAAATGTGCAAAAACTTGGGTGCTGTGCTGATTAGCATATCCTCCTTGTCACTCATACGCTAAATGTCCATTCCGTGATAATTGACACACAAAGCGTTAGACAGACTCTTGCGCACTTTAATTTGCTCTGGCAACATTATGCTGAGCACTTTCGCCTTTCTGTTACTACGCTGAATCGTAAAAACACTTGAAAAAATTATACAAAAAATAAAAAATGTATTGCATTTATCAGCAAGCTGTCCATCCGTCATCTTGTTTTGTTAGGCAATAGAAAAAATCTAAAGTACTTATTTAATTTTTAATAAAGTAGTAAGCATGTTAGAAGTTCAAAAACAGCATGAAAGAATTCATGTGTAGATGAATAAAACTAATTAATAGTACTGACAGCAAAAAAATCGACAACACTCGTCGAGTCAAAGATTAAAGTGCAGTACTTTTTGTAGATTCTTCAAATTCAATAACAATATTCTATGTAGGTACCTATAGCATTGGAAATACATATTATATCGTAACATAACTTCACGCCTGTATTCCCCGAAAGGTACCCCCACATTTCGCCAGTTATGTTTAAGTCCCATTTAGTAGGGGACGAGAATTATTCCACTTTGCCCCACCAAACCACCCCACTGGTGGGCCAAAGTGGAATCCCTAAAATTTTGCAGTGGATTCAGCCCCACTAGTTCGATTTAGTGAGGCAGATTCCACTTAGTCGAAAATCTTGTGGATTCTGCCTTACTAGGGTTGGCACCTTAGACTTTTTGTAGGTAGGTATGCTCGTCATTTATATTTGTTTAGAACAAACAGAAAGAAATGTACCTATATCGAAGTAAAATGTAACTAGGGTTACATTTGACGGACCTGGTAACGTTGGACTTAATAGGTACATAGGTAGTGTTTTTAAATAAAAGTAAAACAATAATAGTAGTAGAATAATTCGGGGGCCGGGGGCGAGCCTATTTATTGCCATCAACCGGGCACAAATCCAGACTCCGGGCTGCTAATGAGAAATTCCAGATGGAAAAACCCAATAACACTCATCAGCAGTAGCGCTTGCGACCACTAGACCAACGATGCGGTATTGGAAATACATAAATTATGTCATTATTATTTAACACAATTGGACGTATGTAGTGTGAGTACCCACACATGACACAAACTTTACAAGAATGGCGTGTTATCGGATACGGGCGTCTTGTTCCAAACAAAACCGCCTCGATTCAGCGATTTATGTTACTTGAACATCACATAAGTGCAACAGTAGCTAATACATATGTACAAGTACAACAGTAGCTAATTTATCCTTCCTTACATTACTGAAGGTTAAATCAAACGATACAAACTATAATTTTATAATTAACTCTCATAAAATCCTACATGACATCAATATATGTTTTAACACCTTTTTTCTTTACAAAAAGTTTAAACATAATTTAGACACATTGTATTGAAGAGTCTCGACACTTTGGGGTTTTCAAGAGCCCATCATCAGACGTCAATCAATCATCGATGGATCAATCGTTTTGAAATGTAATGAGTTTGCGCATTGATTAACTGTTCCGTCACCAAACAGTGAGTTTTATTTAACGTAGGTTTATACATACATAGATAAACTCAGGCCCTCCTATGGACCTAGGCAGAAACTACAGAACGCCATACTTATTTTGCTTCCTTTACCTTCATACATCCGCTCATACACTCACGCCAGTTGTGAGTACTACGCACCTGACCTTTCTGAATAACATAACCAATAAGGTTTATATTAGGGCTTCTAGCGCTTAAATTTCTTTTGTTAGTCGCCTTTCATTCATCTTCAGCTTAGTTAGAAAGAAATAGAATACGTTTATTTGCGGTAAACATGACGCAAAGAAAGAACAAAACACGAGAATAACAATTTGGGGGAAAATATGCGTCACATCCACGCAAAACGGCCATCGCTCAGCATAATGCTGGGATCCTATGCGAGACAGAGCACCAGCGCTGGTTTTCAATGACAGCCGGCGTTGACGTGATGACGTCAAACCGGTGCAGCATAGAAATAACAAAGTTGAAATTACCAAAAGCAGGCAATGTAAGATTCTGTTGAACGTTGAACTAGGAACTGAAAGGCTAACGAAACCGGATTCTAGCCATGAATTGAGTAAGTCTTGCTGCCTATGGCGTACTTAAACCTAGGCAGATAGGTATTAATGTGAACAAGGAAGTCAAACTGCTTCAACTGATTGGAAGTTTCAATCATAATCATGATTATCCTTTTAACGACATCTAGACTGTCTTAGCGCATAAGCTGGCCCTGCATTCTCGAACTCTCGACATATATAGCGATCGCTATACGACAGAATTTAGTCGCAAAGTCCTACTGGTACTTAGACTGTCAAAATTGCTTGACAAGCATGAATAAATCACGTGCTTGTCAAGCACGCCGCGCGCGCTAATCGTGCTGGCTAATAATAATTATTATATTTAAGTTTATTAACACTTTCCGGGACACTAAACGCCTATAGACGTAATAACAATAAAACTTTTATTGTGTCTCGTTCAGTGTCCCGGAAAGTGTTAAGATACTTTATATTTTGTTTTAGAAGTTATTTTCCATTTGCATTCTTTTTCTTTCTACCACGTGGATCCGATACGGTCTCCAGCTTCACCTTCATACAATCAAAACCTAAAATCTCGATATTTTGAATCGTGAAACACATTGAAAACGAAATGAATTTCGTTCCGTTACACTAAATGCTATCTTATAACGTTCCAAAGTTAGTAACGATAATATAACAAAAAAATTCTATAACGTTACAAAAAAAACGTTATAGAATATAATTTTTGTAGAACAATGTTTTAAGTTACGTTATATTTATCAGTACTTATATCCGCTTGTAATAACGTTACAGATTCATTTTGTAACGTTATTTTTGAGAACGTTTCAGGTAAGCTATCGGCGTATTCAAAGTTTAAGTTCATTAGAGAGTGCGCATCTTTTACAGACAGTGTTGTGAATGAATAGTTGTGATTACCTGCCTACTTTTATATAAAATTTATGTGACTGTGTAAACCAATTTTTTTTTTTTTTTGCTACTGCGTATCTGAATGAATAACGTTATTATTTCGTTATACCGATATGTTAATAGCAATATATTGTTAATGTTGTTATTAAACAGTTTAAATTTGTTAGTATCGTTTTAGCCAAGGAATTAATTTTGTTACGATCCTGGTCGAACGGTACAAATTATTTTAGATAACCAATACCAAATTATCGTTACCGGAACTACGCGTTAACTAAACTAACGTTATTTTGAGTAACATTTCAAGTCCCTTTATCAAAACGTTTCAAGTCGCTAATGCGCTTGTATCGTATTGATATTATAGGTATAAAATTCGAGCAAAAATCGATAAAAACCAATAAAAATACATTTCCCAAAGTATCGATTCGTACGTTTTCTTAACATAACGAGAATTCCGTCTGACCGGGCGGCGATGCAACTTCACTTAACCCTATAATAAAAATCGATGTCCGCCGACATTTAATAAGTTTTATATTTTAAATCGGTACTTACGACCGAAGATACTGTCACAACAGTGTTTGGCTCACATTAGGTGGCGTACTTTACGTGACATTATGAACCGATATTGGCCAAAACTAATTTGGCGCAGGCAGGGGTTAAATGTTCGGGTCAGAACAATTATGTTTATTTCGTTAAGTGTAATTTTTCCGGGTGGTATGGGGTTTTTAAACTTGTTTAAGAGCAATAAATGTTCAAATACTCGTGATATGAACGGTTTTATGTCACATCGATGAATATTTGTCTCATTTTTGGCACCTTCCTTGAAAAAGAATACCTATGTTTTATCTTTTATTTCCAAAAAAAATACTAACTGCAAACTACAGGACACTTCGATAATCCACAACTTTTTGTCATCCTCAAATCAAGAATATCCTGCCCAAATGACGCCGTAAAAGACCAATAAATACAAAATCAAATTAAGAACTCACATTTATTGTCCAATAAACCAAATGCATTTTGACAATACGCCAATCGCCGTCTAAATAACTCATCGAATCACGAAATGTTCAAATACATCACTGTGACGTGTCCATAAATATTGCCAGGACATAAAAGGCTCAAATCAGGCATACGTACCTCAATATATTTCTTTTTTAACACAATAAGTAATCAAGCTAATTTTATAAAGAGAAAAGTGTTTTAGTCATTTTTTAAATCTGCACAAAAAATACTTAACCCGTCGATGCGAAAGTATTGTTCATGTCTTAAGATGGACACAGTACTTAAGCTGTTTAGTCATGGATTAATTTCTGCCTGGGAAATATCTAGATGGGTAGCCAGACAAACAAAGGATTAAAACTGCACAAAAAAACAAAACGAATTACCAATTACGCTTACATTTTACAAAAACGCGTTTTATGTGTGAATAAAAATTTCTGATGCAATTAGACACAGGCGAAACATGCAGACATATCGCATATCGATTCATTTTACACACTGGAATAAAATATACTAATTAGACATGCATATTTTTTTATACTGTAACGCATTTGATGTGAGACCTGAGTTTACTGCACGAAGATTTTATTGTTATTCGCTTTTTATGAAGGTAATGACAGGAATAATACGAAGCGATGGGATTCGTTTACTAAAGAATTTCTAACGATGCTATCTCGACATCTTGAGGTAAAAGAAAGAAAAAGTATTTATTGGAATTTGCACAGGAGATCACAAATTAAACTATACACTCATGGAAACATGAAAAAAAAGTAAAATGAAAATAAAACAAAAATTCTGACAAGAATGTTTGGGGACGTTTCCTGATGCTCTTTTTTTCGGATTTATCGAAAGCTCTAGCAACACTTCATCTGACAGGCAAGCATTCAGTCACAATCAAAAACAAGAGCATCAAGATACCGGGAGATCGGTTAACGAGTGGTTTTGTCAGCCCAATAGACCTCCTAACCCTTGAAGACTACAAAAATAAACAGTGTAGTGACAGAATATTTTCCAACTAAGTAACCCAGATGACCTATTTCCCACGGAAGTCTCACAAGTTTTGCGCAAAAGATGAGCAGCTATTGCTTTGAATATATCAGGGAAGAAAAAATATTCAGAGCAATAGCGGCACGAAAATAAATTGCATCAACTAAGATTGGAAATTATCGTGACACAGCATTCCTTGTTTTACTGACCATTTTGTTACGTTACGCATTAAATAAACTCACGGTTCATCGAACAATAATTTGTACCAATCACTAATTTGAAGTCGAAACTTGTCTTGGAGAAACTGAATAGATTTTTATTAAAAAAATGGATTCAGAACAATAGAATTTGTACGATAATCCACATTTTATTGGTCGGAGTTATGAGTACCTTTTACACAAGGAAATCAAGAATAGAAATATCTAGATAAAAATGGCGCCGAAGTAGCTGATAAACATGAGAACTTTATGATTGAAGATAATATTAAAACCGAGATTTAGTTCAGTCAATAACCTGTTACTTGCGTTTTGGCATATATCCAAATCGACAAACGCAATTTATTTGAAACAATAGCTTACAACGCCCAAGATTGATATTTCCATAAGAATTTTACTCAATAACTACATCTTTTCTATGTACAGAAAAACCTATTTCACCCTGACACATGTGAACAGCTGGTAAGCAAAGTCCTGGTATCGGAACGAGCCCAGAATGTACTACAATCAGCATTAAAATACGTCAACACACTCTATTGGGCACAAGGCGAGTGCTAATACTACCTTATGTAGATAGATTTTATGTCTTGCTTGTTTCCGACTGTTATCGCTATCTTGCTATCTCTCTTTAAAACAAACGCATTAGGATTTTGCCAGAAAGGACCTTAAAAATGTTCTAAAAGAAAGTCATGGAGTTATTTTGTCCGATACTTTTAAAAAGTTGGTAAGCGACAACAGGACACCAAATTCATTAGAATCCAGGTTCTAGAATTACTACTTGTCGAAGCCACGGTAGTAAAAACTTCGTAAAAGGCTACAGGAGCCCTGACACAGTTAGATGCGAGTCGAAGCAAACGGCGGAGACCACAGGACGACTTAGATGGAATTGGCGAGAATTAGCCCAATTGGTATAAAGAGAAAAATGGCGGAACCATGTTCAGGGGGGATGCGCTAACGTAGAACACGAAAATCAAAATTTCTTTAGTTTTTTGCAATTTGCAGATCAGTGTCAGGTTGTAAGTTGTTTAAAATATGATTCACGACCGTAACAAATATGGCTTTACAGAATTATAATCATTAGAATCAACAATACACCTCCTTAAGTTAGCATAATCCTCAAATGTCATGATTTCATGAAAATAGTCATTCAATAGGATTACATGAACTTAGATAGTTGTACTGATTATTTCTATGATTATAATTCTATAAATAAACATTTGATACGGTCGCGAATCATATTTAGATCAACATACAATCTGACACTGACCTTTGCAAATTGCAAAAAAACCTAAGAAAATTTGAATTTCGCGGGGTACCCTGACACTATTGCCTTAAAGGTGAACTGAAAATATGTAATTGACAAATTTTACACAAAACTAATCATCTACATGCGGAAGCAAGATCTGGAAACATTTCGCTTAGCCAATGAATAAAAAACACTTACCACAGCATTATGACTTTGCGCATTAAATCTGTAGACTGGCAGGTACGCTTGCGACGATTTTGGGGTCTGTGCAGTTCCCAAGCTGGCCTTGTTCCCTTCCGCACAGGATGCTGAGGGTCCTCGGACCTCCTCTATCTGAGCACCCAGGAGTTCGTTCTGTAGAAGGCAGTTGTAGGCGTGTTGGTCCCGTGCTCCCGTGCCGTTGTCGCCAGCGCCATCTCCTCTGGCTTTCTTTGTAGGCTGGTTTTCTGTCCCTCTGTGTATTGCTGAAAAGAAATTGTTTCTTGGTCAGAGAAGTTTTTGGTCATTATAAATAATAATTCATAATTATTCTTTAAAAAATAATTCATAATTATTCTTTATAAGTATTCGAATTTATTTATTATATTTATTATTAGTTGCGCCTCGCGGTTTCGCCATATGCATAAGTCTTGATCCCGTGGGAATATCGGGATAAAAGTCCAAGTCATGGACAAGTCTAAGGACAGGTTAAGTCTAACTATGTGCCAAATTTCATCCAAATCTGTTCAGCCGTTTTAGCATGAAAACCAAACAAACATACAAAAATGAAGAAGAAAAAAAATGAATTAAAAAGCATATTTTTATTTTGCAAAAGTACGCCCGGATATTTAATTTCATCATGGTTATTTATTGGAGAAAAAATGACTTTACACTTAGGTATAGAGGTTTATTTATCTTATCTTCCACATTATTATATTATCATGAAACGATCTGTTTACCTCAGTGCACATCGAAATTCAAACCATGGCGCACACGGAAGAAACGCTGCGGCATTTACTAAACATACTTGATAAAGACCATACATTATGAAAACCATGAAATATTCAGTGGAGGAGCCAACTAATCATCGAAACTATTTACAGTGATCATAAGAGAAGAAAATAAAGAAGGAGATCTTCTTTATTCGCAAAAGTCGCTGCAATCGGAGAAGCAGATCGCAACAAAATGCCGATAGATAGACCTCTATAAAAGTAAGCAATTCGCTTACATAAAATTGGCGAAAATCTACGCAACATTCACTCACAACACTCCAAGGAATACTGACTATGAAACGAAAGAGGTAACGATCGCTTTATAACGAGTTTATCATAAGCGTTCTAAATAAATGATCGTCAAATTCTGCATTCAAATTTTATCAAATAATGTTCAAAAAACAATCATATTATTTTCCAGAAAATGCCATTCGGTCTCACGCTTACAGTTTTCATTTTGTCTCTGATCACAGTAGGCAGGACGCGTCCGAATTCAACGAGTCCCTCAAGCCAACCTAGTTCTCCGTTGAGAAGATCAGCTATTTCTACGCGGATAGGCAGATTGGAGTCGTTTACGATTATGTCAAGTGGGGCATTTTCAAATAATGGCATGGACAATTTGATCATAGAGAGACGTGATAAAAAGAAAGAAAAACGTTTATTTGAGCACAGTTCGTGAAACACAAAATAAAAAACCGGCCAAGAGCGTGTCGGGCCACGCTCAGTGTAGGGTTCCGTAGTTTCCCGTCCGTCACAATAAGTGTTCTGCTTGCATATACGATTATACTACAAACTTAGTCCAGAAATTATTTTGTACAACTTTTTGTCATTTTTGTACAAAAACTGTTGTTTCCATCAAGTTCAAAATGATTTTCCTAGAAAGTCCTTATAAAGTTCTACTTTCCAGATTTTTTTCATATTTTCTAAACTTATGGTTCAAAAGTTAGAGGGGGGGGACACATTGTTTTTTACTTTTGGAGCGATTATTTCCGAAATTATTGACATTATCAAAAAATGATTTTAGTAAACCCCTATTCATTTTTAAATACCTTTCCAACGATATATCACACGTTAGGGTTGTAATTTAAAAAAAATCACTTCCCACTTTACATATAGGGGAGCCCCCCTATATGTAAAGTGGGAAGTGATTTTTTACCCTAATAAAACATTTTTTTCCAATTTTTATTTTACCACTTTGTCGGCGTGATTGATATACATATTGGTACCAAATTTCAGCTTTCTAGTGCTAACGGTCACAGAGATTAAGCGAGGACGGACGGACGGACGGACAGACAGGCATGGCGAAACTATAAGGGTTCCTAGTTGACTACGGAACCCTAAAAATCAAAATAATGTTTAAACAACACTACACTAAGTAGTGTGCCTTACAGCTGCGCCAAAAAGGTTCATTTCAGCAGTGTCTGACGCTGGTTTTCTAATAAACCTTTAGAGACTAGTGACGATTATCAACGTTATGTCTATATTTTACAGTCGGAGAAGGAAAAGGGTAAGCATCAGTTACGTTCTTATATAAAATTAAAAATACATTCACTTAATCAAATGTACGCAACAAATGGATTTGTTATTATGAATATTTCAGCTGTAACATAATATAATTTAATTAGTTGTGATTTCGATTTATTTTAAATTTTATCCTGTTTTATATAAATAAATTGTAGTAAATAATTACATAAACAAATATATTTTAATTACACATCTTTAGCAAACTAAGGGCTGATTTCACCAATGAAACTGAATGCGATGAGCATTTATAAAACGCGTTCAAGAGCTGTCAGTGTCAAAATTGTTATGGAATATTGACACTGACAGATCTTGAACGCGTTTAGATGTGCTGAACGCGTTCAATTTCATTGGTGAAATCCGCACTAAATAATATTACAAATATTTTTAGCCTTCAGCAAAACAGTCATAGTTTTCAAAATAAGGTAATGTTATTACAATAACATTACTTGATATGTAGAAGCTATATCCAAAAATAAACATTTAATGACTAAGTACCTGTAAGTGCCCGATAGGGAAAAATCATCGAAATACTACATGTATGGTCTGCGGCAAGTAGGTACCTAGGTATTCAAAAACCATTTTCAGTTTTTATGGGTTGGTGATTGCACTAACTAGGTTTATGTGGCTAGACATACAAGGCCATCCTTCCTTAGTAAATAAATACCGTTACCTATTATTTGGGATTAATGGGATTTTTTATACCATGTTGTATAAAAAAACCTACCATTACGTAACTATTTCATAAAATTGATATGGATTATATTTGATAATGATCAATTACGACCACGTTTTATTTAAAATCAAATATCTATACTGATTGCGGTGTAGCATGGTGCGGGTGACAGGTGAAAAGAAAGGGTAAAATATATTACTTGTTTTTACTGATTCTGTATTTTCGGCTATGATCCGTACCTACATACAGATTGTGTACATAATACGGACTCAGTAATAACTGTAGTAAATTAAATAAAACCCTTTCTGTCACCTGTCACCCGCACCATACTACACCGCAAACAGTATAGACAAAACTGTCTCTATTTGAGAAACAATCAAAATCGTGTGGAATAGTTTAAAAAATGCCATTAAAATCTAAACAAGTAAATAAATCATGCAAATCTATAATCCGAATATTAAAATCAGGTGAGTGTATTTATATTGTGTCGCTACACCGTTTGTGAGGCAGTATCCTGTCCTGTCACAGCCATATGCGCCGGGCACGTGCCACGTGACTCACGCGCAGAAAAAAGTTCCTCATCTAATATGTTACTAAAATTGACAATATTTCAAAAACACAGCACATCGCGCAAATTAATTATAATGTTGAACAGTTCTTGATTAATTATACAGAATCCGAACAAGCTTGTTTTTGCTGCTTGTAAAGTTTTAAAATAATACTAATTTAATCCCGTCTGAAGTCAGGAAAAAAATGTAAGCTTTCAACTCTAGACACGAAATAAATTAGACTTAAGGAAAGTGGATACCTACTCAAAGTTCTCTCTATTTGTGTAATTAATAATAATATTTGAAACAAAAAATAAATCAATCAACGACCTCAGGTCTAATCTAGTCTATCACTCAAAAAAGCATTCAAATGAATTAAGGTAGCTTAGTGCTTGAGTAATAAATCTTTTATTTTAAGAAATGGAACAGATATTAAAAATATTATACCTTTTTTTAGACAGCGATTTCTAACATCGCTAATGACCAAATTACCTTTAATTATACCATCAAAAAAACATATGGCGGACGGAGTTTGACTGACAATTTAGCAACGACCTGGGGGATATAGCCAAAAATACAATTTGCACTCCGTACCTACCACCGCTTGGTCTTATATACCGATGGTGATTCAAAGAACACGAATATATTATTTTTATGCACTTGACGACCATGATTCATGGTGATCCTTAGAACCACTAAATAACCACAATTATAACGCCTGCATGTTATTAGACAAGTTTTAAAAATACATAATTGTGAATGTTTTTAGATAAAAACTGCATAATATTACCATAAATTCTTGTATTGGCAATATTGTGAAACTTTATATTGGAAGAAAATTTAATAGTGAAGTGAGTAAACTATATATATTTAACGTTTTATTGACAAATTATAACATATCGAATTATTAAAATTGATTCTGATACCTATTGTAATTATTAGTACATTTACGATATGTCATTATGACAAAAAATACGACGGCTGCGTCTAGCTTTTTATAGCCAATTTTTTATGCGGACTGCATTTAAATCATCGATTTAAAATTCTAACTTTATGTCTACATAAGTACTTCTGTTTATCGATCAAAAGTCTGGCTTCAAATAATCAACGTATTAAAATTCAACTTTGATTGACGTTTAAAGAATATTTGCGAAGCCTGGTCGATGCACTTCCCAAATAACTAACGCACATCGGAAGCACGTTCCGAAATTGCATTTCAATCGTAACGTAATGAATAAAAACATCGATTGTTCCCCTGTGGCTAACTCACGCGCGGGTTCACTCACACCTCTTCCTTCCTGGGGCACCTCCATACAAGGTGGGAGACGTTATACCTGCAACTATATTTGGTTACCTACGTGACAGACCATCGGCACAGACATAATTAATTCGGAACATCGCCAAATTTGTCAACATCCGTCCTGGACGCGAATCCGTGCTGAATTATTAAAGGTATAGAGTCTATTTTTCCGAGGTGAGAATAGAACTAATTGTCTAAGCGTAACAGTCTTTTGCAAGGCCTCCACCTACGTGGTGTCTACCCACATCCAATTGCTCTGGACACGGAGTACGGACACAAATTGGCCCCAATTTCTGGTCGTAACCACGACTCAATAGAATTGTTCTAATAAATATTATCTGTAAGTAAGTTCTTGGGAATTTTGTGTTTTGTACACAAGATAAAGTGATAAGAGTCATTAGGTACAACCACCAGTAAATGAACCATGGTGATAACGATAGAAATGGCTGGTTTAGAGAATTTTCAGTAAAAGCTAAAAGCCAAATCGTACAAGACTCAGGTGCCTCGCCCAGATAATGATTATCGATACTCACTAAAAGTGTGTCATACACCAGAATGCGTGTTATCGGGAGACGGTAGCAGGTTGAAAAGGAATCCTGATACAAAAAACTTGTACAATGTTAACTTATCTAGGTATGCAACAGTGGGCTCTGACGCGTCACACTTGAGTCAGATTTATAGAGAATCAATGAAGTAAAAATAGGTAACGTCAATAAAGCAATACCTATTATAGAAAACATGCACGCAACCACAACATATCTAAGGCCTACCTAAAGCTTCTTTAATGGTAACAGAAATATATACAAAACAAGGAAATATACTTTCTTTTTCATCAAATTAATCACAATCTAAAATTCAAAACTATGAGACTATGCTGGATGTAATGAAGATCTGTCTGAGTTAATGTTGAAATGAACGTTTTTGG
Source organism: Xanthia togata (assembly GCA_963853775.1). Classification (NCBI taxonomy): domain Eukaryota; kingdom Metazoa; phylum Arthropoda; class Insecta; order Lepidoptera; family Noctuidae; genus Xanthia; species Xanthia togata. The sequence continues at coordinate 25,227,353 of OY970793.1, read as the reverse complement.
CGCAGCCGTGAGGCACACAGTATTGTTGTCTAAACCCTTTTTTTATTTTTACGAAACTGTGTCCAAATAAACGTTATTCTTCTAATACCTTCATGTTCAGAGATAAAATCTTCACGTGGATACTAATATCTTTATATTTTGCTCATAACACCTCGCGCGCAACTCATTATGCCGAGAGCTGCCAGCTCAAACCTATTTGGTTAACAAATTATTGAGATTCGTTCCACCTCCGTCTACAACCCGTAACTAACGACTAATTACGCCAGGAGTGTTACTGTAGGCGAGTAGTGGCAGGTGCAGCCACAGAAGTCGATAACATGGCCTAGATTCTGCGATAACCCGTAGCATAAGGGCATGCCTATGTGCCTAGCTAGATTGTGAAGGCCGATCAATTCGAAGAGAAAGCTAATATACACATTTTCAATGAAAATGAACATAATTATGAAGCGATATGATCTATCGATCAAAGAAAAACAAGATAAAATGGCACAAGTTGAAGCAAATGGCATCAAATGAATTTATTTGCACAGTAGCCCAAAAGACAACCTGTTTGAAATTCTGACAGCTTACATATAAAAACTACTGGTGCACTAATTTAAAATCCTTCGACATAATTTTGGCACGTGCTTTAGAAATATGTTAGCATCATTTAGTCAGTCAACTTTTTCTTTAACGAAAAAGTGCGAACCAATGACAAAAAACTTTAATCTAAGTTAGAAGTAAAGAAAAAACCGCACGGCACGTTTCCAATGAATAATGTTCAAGTGTTTACGTCATTATGAGAACATTGCGTAACGAGGAATGCTGACAAAGTCCTACCTGTTGAATTGTACAAATATACGGGAAATAGTTTACTCATTCGCCAATAACCTACTAATGCTGTGCTATAAACGTTCTAACGGAACACTAAATAACTGCAGCAATATCCTATTTCATAGAAAGAGATTGTTTTGCAAATGCAATTGGCTCCACCTTGAGAACGCCGCTATATGCCTTTGGAGAATTCTAGACTCGTCGCGTATATAAGCAAGTACTTGGCTCTAGTACCTAGTAGAGTGAGGTCAATAACGGTATCCAATGCAGCGAGCGCATCGTAAGCAGTTCTAATGCATCTGCGCCTGCGCCATTGCACTTTCACAACCAGATAGACAAGTTCCTTAACCTTAGAGACTTTATCAGTCATTAGGGTCACAAACAACGCAGTTCTATTGAAAAGTTATCGTACAGTAGCGGTGTTGTACTTTCTTAATGCACCGGTTATCGGGTCTTTCTCCTTTATCGGGTGACCCGGCCTACAATTGTTTAACTATATTATGCCAGACGCATGTAACGCGTTCAAACATTATTCTGAGAAGGTTAGTTCACATTTCTATGACAAAGGGAAGTACCATACTTAAGAGGTGGGTCCAGGATCTGGAAGTGATTTGCGAAATTATTTGACGGATGACATCAATTAGCGCCTCTTAACTTTGCCAAACTACACATAGTAGACATAGAGTTCACAATATGCCTTTGAATTCAATTTGCATTTCAAGTATTTTCGAGCTCGTGCGTTATTTTGCCAGCTCAACAAATGAGTTCATAGAATAAAAATATCAGAAGTTTCCTTAAAATGAATACATGTTGCGACTTGTGCACAGAAATGATGCCACCGACCGTTCTCTCTCTACTATTACTATATCCGTGCAGTTCACTCGGTAGTCTGTAGCGGCACCTGACAGCCTGGCGCAACTCGGAACGGTGGAAAACGGAAAATTAGTTGTGAACCTAAATGCGGTGCGTTGAACTGCACGCAATTGTCTGCCTTAACCAATGAAATTACTCAGATACAGAGCAGCACACACCCACCCACGTGTACTGTTTCAAATTGTATGTGGGATACATGATACAACATATTAATAAATAGGGTCCTGCATTCGTAATGCATTAAACTCTAGCCATGAAATTATAGAGCCAATCATTCCTAGATACTTATTTAGTCCAAGGAAATCGTGCACACGATGCAAATAATGAGTTAAAATACAAATGAATTGATAATCATGGCATTTGATATTCAGTAAAATAAAGATTCGTGAGTGCATTGAACCAAAAACGTGGTTCATTACTTAACACATAGCTGGGGTCGTGAGCGATTCTGCTTTTTGCATGCAAAAGATTTTTTGTCCAATTTTTACCTAATACCATTAGAATATGTTGACGTTTTTGCTGAGCATTTCATTACTAGCAGCGATTATAATGATCTCGAAAAATCAATATTTTTAGCTGGCTAAAATATACGACCGCATTGGCAGGTATTAAATTCAAATACATCTTCGTATAATCTAGACATGATCGAGCTCAAACATGTCAAAGATCATCAGACTTTAGCTATGGATGATGATGTCAGACAGACAAATCTCGAAGACGTCAATTGATCACCAGACATTGTATGCCATCGGCCTAAATTCAACTCTTTGACAACTGATTTATGCTCCAGCTCAGGTGTCAAGAACGGAGACAATACAAAAAACTGTAGCAATTACAAACAGAGAAACAACAATGCATGCTAATGTCTAGGACATTAATCATCCGGTTTTAAGCTTTAAATAATGCCATGTGACAATGTTAGAAAATAGATGGACATCCAACTGGATCTATTACGATCGCCAGGTACGTACGTGTGCGGAATCTCGCAATAATAATTTAACTTCGACGAAAAAAGAGGAGAAAAAATACCTACTGCTGACAATATTTGTACAGCGAATCATTTGTTATTAGTTGCCATGTGTCATTGGAAACCACGGCCGATTATCCAGTCATCACACCTCAAATGTTACTTACTTATTATAAGAGCTACTGTTCAATACGTTTTTTGTAGCACGCTGTATATTTCTCGGCTGTAAGCTCGGTAGCAGGCACCTCAATGAGGCCATAACTATTGGCATAAGTGGTCAAACAATGTAACAGGCAATGTTTACTTTGTACTAACTGCTCACAGACGGTGGAACAACGCGGGATTTAGAATGTCGTCAGGAACCGAGCCTTCGTTTTGAGTACCGCTAAGCTAAACACGGTGCACATTCATGCACTCACTATTTCAGAATATATGGTTTTCGTTAGTGAATTGTGGTGTTGTATTACACAACGTGCTGTTACAGTGGTGCGCTGTATATAGGTACCTACGCTTCAGTGCTTTTCCTAAGCGGCTTCGGTTCTGCAACCTACTTTCAAATTGTACTTGTCCAAGTGGTACCTATAGAAACCACCGAACGAACAGTTACTCGGCACGGACGCGGACGGGCTGCCTTTGAAAACATTCAACTAACTAGAGAAAATATGAATGCATGAATCTAATCAAAAATAAATAATAACTTAATTCACCACGCCCGTTGCTAGCCGATTATTTTATTGTGTAAAATCATATAATATGAGCAATTATCATGCATAAATTAAGGATACATTAACAGTAGAAATCAAAACATACATCAATCAACGTTTTATTGAATCATGGTCTAAAAACTTGCATCTAATTCCGTGATAGGGTTAAGCACCGTCGAACAAGTCTATAAAAGTATATCCCAAAAAAACTGACTAAATCCTCGTGTTGATGACGTGAATGATGAATGTTGAACAATGTGTATTTGTCGTCTTAGTAGATACCTAACACAGCATCACACAGCTGATCCTTGACAGCGGGGAGGGATTCAACATGTCTAGACTTGTCGGAGTAGACAAAAAAGGATATTTTTAAGATTGTCGTCAATAGATGAAATCACAATGGTTATTCAACAGAGGTGCAAACAGATGATATCATTTGCGACGAAATCGATAAAAGAGATGCACGAACGAAAATTCGGAATGGCGACAACCAATTTATCGATTCAGAGGAAATAAAATTTGTATTGGGTAAAATAAAAGAAGCATTTAACAAATGTCCATTTATTCCTTACTATATGTGATTCCAAGCCGAAATATTGGACACTTTCGCAACTTTGTCGCCATATTTTTGTCCTTAACATGCAAAGGGAAAAATCAAAGGTAGTTGACTCAGCTGGTCGGTACAATGAACTTCTGAGAACAACTAATACGTTTGGAACACTGAAAGTCCAACTATGGCATACGATCACGAATTCTGAATCACTGTCAGCTGACTCGAAATTAATTCAATAAAAAAAAATCTGATGTATTATAGTGTCCGAACACAGATTTAGAACACAAAAATTACACGATTGTAGTAAAATCACGTCAAATCGCGAAATTTATGCAGCAAAACAAATATTAAATAATACTACTAGATGATATCACCAATTCAGCTGATCGTAAGTTGAAGGCTGGTCATTACTAAATTGTCGATGTAGGTGTGCAAAATGTTGCGGATGTCATGCACCTTGCCTATGGACCTGTCTAAAATGTCAATCTCCCATTAAACTGGAGATAAAATAAATTCTGCAGTCACAATATTAGAAAAAGAGCGGAATTATTTTACCGACTTACCTACACGACAATGCAATAAAAATGACATTTCATTAGTCTGGATTCGTCCATAAATCATTACTAAACATTAAAGATACGCTAAAAGCATAGCAAAATCAAAACATGAAATGATGAATCAAGAATTATTTATTCATCTCAATGCAAGCGACCGAGATTTACGATAAATATGGAACTGTATACAGTATGGGGTCGTCCATTAATCACGTGATGTTGATAGCCACTTTTTAGCCTCCCCCGGGGAGGGAGAGGTTACAAAGTGATACGTGTTGAGGTTTTAGGCTAATCTCTTCCCCCTGCCCAAAGTCACGAATATTTTTTTGGTGCAAAGAAAAAAAATTTTTTAGAATATAAAAAAATTGTCTTTATAAAGGAAGAAAGAATTATTAATATTTATTTGGGCTGTCCTGATTAGAAACGCACGTTAAACGATAAAATAAATTCGTGATTTTTTCCAGCCTGACGTGAATTATGGACGGCCCCTACGTGTTACTTGATGTAGCCGAAAGTGTTAATTTGTTGGTAAAAAATTTGCAAATATGCATTCGCCCACCCAAAAGTGACAGGATTGTGTAAACTTTACACAGGTGCAAGAATGATCTCCGTCGCGTCATGTGCAATTATTTGCTATCAACTTTTTTGGATCTGGCGCTTGATTAAAGTTAGCGAGAAAACTTTAAAAAATTGTGGAATTTGATTATCTTGATTAGATTTTTTCACGTTCCTGAGACGGCACCTCCTTTTGAAGGAGGGACATATTTTCCAAATGACAGTTTTTTAATACCTATTGCTGCAAGTAACAATGAAGTATTTAGCATACATTTTGTGGGAAATTTGAATAATCCGAATAAAATATACTTGTGTGATTCATCATTCTTTACTCTTTAGGCAATCTAAAACATATTTAGTGAGGAGGAAGACGACAAGGACTGATTAGCCAACTTAAATTTTTTTAATAAGTTCCTGCTGAATTCACGAAGAATTGTCGAGATAACGTTGCAGTGATTAATTATTCGAATAGCAACAATATCGACGATGCTAAAAATAATCCCAGTTCGGGTGCTGATACGCAATTTCATGCACATAGCAATGCTCAGATAAGGGGCCTTATCTAAAGTCAAGCAATTTGTTCTCGATGTTAGTGGGACAATTTATTCTGTTAGGAGGTGCATACCCGTGCGTTTTATCAAACGACTTTTCCCCTGCGCCTTTTCCTGGCTTACGATATGATCCAGTGCTTTAGATAATTATATGGCCTTCGGAAACCAAAATTTTACCAATAACGTTACGAGAACTTATTGCGGAAACTTTTGGTCTATAGGCCCTGGAGACCAAAAAAAAAAGCAATTTTGCTGGATGTTGCAGACGCATACGCCTCTCACTTGGGAACAGGAATTAGTGATTTCAGCAGGGAATTTAAAGAAAATCCTGAGTGTCAAATACATAATAATTATATCAGTGGAATAATTATATGCCTGTGAATATCACACTATGCCTGTGACACTATATCTACTTTGCGAAAGTTCAAAGAGATGGACCGTCGTAACGCACATGTGTGTGCATATAAAGCAGCTTATGAAGAATTTATCGCCAGCGCAGGTTGCAAAGCTATCGCTATACGTAGTGCATTTTATTACTGTTCTGAAACTGATAACGAAGTTTGTGATAATTTCGGGAATAATATCGCACTTTTAAAGCGTAAATAAAGTTACTACAGATAGTGCAATCCACGACGACGCGCCCCACTCCGCGATTACTGTACTGTAAGCTGTACTTTAGTACGGAGCGGAGCGGAGTGGGGCGCGTCTCAGTGGATTGCACTATCTATAGAGGTCAGGCATATTTTTATCTTTGTGCAATAAGTGCAAATTGATAAAAAAGTAATTATTTACTTAAGTACTTAATTAATCGAATGTGCCTAAAGTGATCGTTTAAATCACCTTGAATAAAAATAACTGATGTTCGAAAACAATAATAAAGGAATAGGTAGAGATAGTAATAACCTGCCTCAGTCAATACATTCTTGAATAACTGAGAGACGCTAAAGAAAAGCAACACATTAACATCATTGTGAAAGCAGCGTTGGCCAGAAACATCATTAAACGAAAAGAAACCTTAAACTAATAACACTAAAGCCTCAAGCCATGTGCCTACAGAGCAAGAAGATAACACTTCTAGTAAGTATGCTCTTAGAACTATTGAGCAATTACCAATACAATACTTGAAAACGTGCTAAACAAATTTCAAAAATTTCTTAAGCAGGCAACCTCCGGCTCGGGACGGAAAATTAGCTGCCTATAATTGACTCCAATGGCCTCTGACCCGGGATTCCTGTGATTGGTATAATGGGCCCTTAATTACCATGCTAATGGCGGGATATCGTTGCTACATCCGTCTGGCCAACTGCTAATTTGTATTCAAGACTTAAAAAGTACAAGCCTGAAGTATAGTTTTTGTCCAACATAACCAATATTTTAAACACTGCACAAAAGATTGGGTATATGTGCAGAACAAAGCAGAAAAACATTAGCCCTCTCCTCCCGTAGCCCGTGGGTTTTGAAGGCGAATAAACGTTTATGGCAAGATGAATGGGAACTACCATAAATAACATACTGCAATCACTCAATTAGCCAAGCGTAATGCATTTCCAATATGCACTTATGCAATTATCAAGATAAACTATTTTCACCAGCATATTGGTGCGGTGAACTCCAAAACTCATTAAATTTTGAACCACCAAACACTTATAGCAAACTGAAAACATTTCACGCCTCGTAACTCCTTATTAATTTACCTGCCTTAAAAGGCACGCAATTTCAATCAATTCAAAACCGAGCTATCCAATGATACACTATCATACGATTATATTCCAAGCGTGTCTGCGCTGGCGCTGATTAAAAGCGCTCAAATGACCCAAACGAAGCCTCCGACACGGTTGAGAGCTCACGCTATTCGCAACAGTAGGCAAAAATAAACGTGCCGACATAATCCGTTCCAGATGAGAAGTCATCAGGAACTAGCCTTATTTATAGATAAGGGCATCGTCCTTTATCATACGTCTTGGTGCTTCATGCTCCAGCGGTGGAACGGAAAAAATCTGTGCAGAATTGTTCAAGCGAAAGCTGGTATGGTGGTATGAGGGGGTGTAATTGCTGGGGTTTTCCAAGAGAATAGAATTTATTAATTGATGAAGTATGCAACCGATTAAAGCATTGTTTAATGCAGCAATGAGCAAATAATTATGCTGTGGTTTGCAATTTACCAATTAAAACAAACAAGAGCCCCTTACATAAGGAACGACTTGGGAGGGTCAAAGGAAAAATTATCATAACCCCGACCAGACAAACAAAAAATACTTCAAAACTGACAAAATCGGCGTGTTTTTCTCCAAAAACCATCTTTCCCAGTGGTTAATCTCGGCCATGGCTGACCAAGAATTGCGTAATGGTCTTGCCAGAGTGATTTTAATGCCCCAACCACCATGCCAACTAACCATGATAATGAACTATCATACGCCTGAGTGTGAACGCCCTGCACCTCTCATTGCTCTGGCACGCGATAGGATTAGGGCTGCTAACTTTAGCTTTTTATATCTCTTGTATACTATTATTAAACGCCCTATCTCTTCGCTAAGTGGTTGGAGAGGCATTCAATTGAATACAAGGGATTCTATGAAGCGGGTATCTTAACTTTATAAATATGACCGCTTGTCGTATTGTGCCGGAAAAGGTTACACCCTTCAAAGCTTACCGCCCATTGATGTTCAAATTATTATATTCTATAACATGACGAGCATGGTCTAAGTAAAATATTAAATAATAAATGCGTGGGCATTTAAGCTAGACGCATAAATCTATGTAAATTTTGAGTTTAAAGACCGCTAAAGTGCACGAAGTGACTCATCAATGACTAGTACCGCACATCCGAGTTCCTTCAATATACCTACTAAAGAAAGATGGCGAAGGAACACACCTTTTTGTTACCCAGACCAAATAGGGACCTGTTACAGATACTGCCCATGATGGGCAGTGAAAAGACGTAGTTACTAACAACAAAGATAGCAGATGACAAAGCACGATGGCCTTACGGTGAGTCAAAGCATTGACATAAAGCGAGACAGAGTGCAAAATTATTTAGTGTTACTAATGAAAGGTTGATCACCTTTAGTTCAAACCCTAAGGGACAGCCCTGCCTAAGACCAGTCCTCACACGTAAACTTCACGCTCGATGTACCAAACCCTAGACTCAATTATTCCATAATCATTTCATATACCACGTTGATATTAAACATGGAATGGCAAAAAGTTTAAATTAGGAAGAAATATGAAAAGAATACACAAGCAGCTTTGCTTTTTTGCCTTGGAAGTTGGAGTTAATGATGTTGATTTAATTAACTTTGCTTTTAAACCACAGTTCACTTACTTTTGAACTAAAGTTGAACCCACCTTTGCTAAAATTATATTGACTGTGGCAGAAGAACCTTAACGTTACTTTGGATCTAAAAAAATGGTATTAGATTCCGGTAGCTAACCGAATTGATCAATATAATCCTTTGTTTGTTTCCACAAATCAAAAAACCCTTGGGAAACCCATTAGAAAAAGCAACATAAAATCTAAAACAATAAAGCCACGTGCATTGCGGTCGTATCCCGTAGCTAGCACGTGCAGGATGCGCTTGAGTGACCAAAACTCGTCCTTAAGAAGGACAAGGCGAAACGAATTCCACACTCGTATCGGTTTTACACGTGTCGAACACAGAGGGGTCCAGCCACGTGCTTGAAAGGAAAGGACCCTTTACGTCATTTAATATAAAAAATATTGCTCCAAATGACACGTTAATTAAAGTCTCGTATATCATATATATTTTGTCTAGGCAAGTCAAACAATGACTTGTAAACTTTCTCTCGTTCATACATTTACAATAGCATCCAGGCATCCAAGCGCGAAGCATTATGAATTATAAATATACCACCATTGTTCATGGTGCCATGATTTAGTCGCATTTTTAATTTTGCTAGGAAACAAAAAAGAGTTTTAATTACGTGAGAAGTAACGAAGGGCCTTTAACCTTAGTAACTAATTAGCTCTCTGTAAAGCTGATATTAGCCGGCACAGTAGCTAACTGGTGAGGTTTTAGATAAGTAATCAAAAGTTTATTGTATCACAGGCACCGGTGATGATCATTAAACTGTTTCAGAAAACTAACAAATTATTTTAACGCAGTTGATAGCAATTTGCCGTACGCGGCTGATTTCCATGATCGCACTTAATTTTTGGTAGTTTCAGACAACACGGATACGGCTTAATGGATTCAAAGTGATCAAAGTCTAGACTAGTATCTTATAACTCTAGTGGCATCTCTTTCGTTTATGAGCGCATTCATTAAGTGGGAGTTAGACAGCGAAGATTTTATCGCAGCTATAGGTATTCTAGCAGTGCAGACTTAATTGAAATGCAAAAAAAGTCGGCATATTACCGACGCAGGGTTCGTTTAGGTACTGAAATAAGCAAGCTTTAAAATTCAGCCCTCGTAGGGTTCCAATTGAATTTTTGCTCTAGATTTGATTTGTCCAAAAGATACAGGTGGCACCGTTAGGCCCAGTTTCAATTACTGATGGTCAGCAGAAAATAACAAAATAAAACGTCGGTCAGCTCAGCCGACAACCTATCATTACGGTCAGATATGAAATTTTGACCGAATCATTGTCATTACGGAGTATTAGGTGGTAGCTAGCAAAAAGACAATAAGTTTAGAGTATTGACTTTTGATTGGTACAGCACTTAAAAGCTGTTTTTTTTTGTGCTGCCGAACATTTATTATTAGTTACATTTAGACAGTAAGCAAAAATATATCAAGCCTTGAAAGAGAAAAACTACAGACGATGCTACCGACTATACGAGTATTTAATAGCATTCGTTTTGCTGTCGAGATCAGAAAGACAATCCTTTAACCATTATCGGCAGTATCAATTAATGGTTCTAAGAGGAATAAAAAATACAAAATTACAGTGACTAAGATGGTAAAAACTCTAAAAGTTGCAGCAACAAGTATCTTCTACAATGGGTTACGTTCCAAACGGATTTAATTAGCCAAGGCGATTACGATCGCCAGCGTTCATTATTCCACGGAAGAAAATTGTCTAACGACATTATAAATTGTCATGGAGGCACTTGTAATCTGCTGACTAAATTGCAGGCTAGAATTTCCGTTGAATAATAAGCGAAACCTTTCTCCGTGAGGAGCTAAATTAAATATTAATTTTGTGCTATTCTCTTTTGAGTGGCACTGCGCCTAGTCTGAACTCGAATGCTTGCTTGACAACTGAAAAATTGCATAAACTGTAATTTTCTTGTGGTTGTCTATTATTTTTTCAAATTACGGCTCTACCTGAACCGAGGAGCGATTTAAACAGAATCAAAATCTGCAACATGTTGCTAGGACGCTACAAAGCATTGATGTTATTGTCAACTTTGGGCAATGTTTGGACCAACTTGGCGTATCTTGTAACCACAAAAACATATCATAATTTTATTATCTCATAACTCGCCATGAAATGGGTTCCTTGTTTTAAAAAAATACGGGAAAATGTACAATTGAAATAAATTGCGGACAATATGATGTCACTTAGTAATAATTTATAACTAAGTTGCAATACCTAATATGCGGTTGATATAGACGGGCTGCCATGTGGTCGTAACCTTATACATCAGTCGGTGTTGTATTCCAACCACCCACACCTTTACCTTACTCTGTGAGCCATATGGGGTTTTCATAGTCCTAATCTAAATTATCATGAAGGAGTCCAAGCATAGCCGTAACTGTTGCCACATCTTCCTAGAAAAAGAGAAGCCATTTACTATGCAATTTGGGCCAAATGATGTACAGGCTTTAATGCTTACTAGACTCTAGAAAACGCAGTGTCAATCATCACAAGATTTCTGATCTTACACAAAAAGTTTAACCACAATGTAAACCCCATTCGCAAAATTTTATTGTCCCAGACGCTTTCTTAATCCTAACTAGGTAGATTATTTCACTCAGAATGTATCCATCTTTCACTGAAACTATGAAACTTGATGGAAGCCTGCTTCAACAGCCTAAACTCGCGTAAAATTGGCCTTGAGAAACCTATGGAAGTTTGTTCACATCACAGATCCCTGAAGCGTGACCAAATTGAGCTACGAGCAAATTTTTTGCCTAGACAGAAAGTAATAGGCATTGTTATTACTAGATGTAAGAAGACAAGCATGGTTAATCAAAATTATTACGTTATTTAATGTTTGCCACCAGTACTGAGAATATGTTTTTGATTAATCAAAACTTTTTCTAATTTACTGTTGGTTTTTGACGATTTTAGTAGGTATGGGAAAGTTGGAATGTTTGGTTTACAATTATCGGTGAAGGGACTTAGGTGACATCTATTTTTTTGGAGCAGAGTTAGAAGAATATATCCTAGAACTAGCACTTAGCCAGCGTTTTCGTCTGCTCTATATTCATTATACTTTCGGGATAAGGATTATAGGCGTGCTGTCGGAAAATAAGGCCTTATTCCTTGTCTATTTTATAAAGGGTAAGGCAATGGATGAGTCAGGACTTTTATTTTTGGATGTATGTATTGGTTAGCTCATTAGGCACTGAAAGTGAAAAATTTTCTCCTGAGCAAAACCGCGGTCTCAGCTACCTAGTCGATAATAATATTTCTGATAATCAGTATGCGATTCATCTCACGACTTTCCTAGTGGTTAACTGCGGAGAACATTACTCGAACGGAGACTTACGTCAATTGTTTAATAATTTATGTAAATCATGAACCTACCTACCTACATAGGTCAACAGTGTGGCAATCATGTATTTATGGAAAAAACATATAACTTAGCAAATACTATGACTGTGTTGCAATAAGGTCAATGACCTAGTAGATTGGTCTTTAACAACTTTTAACACATTTATGAGATCTATCACCAGTAACTAGCTGCGGTAACCATGATGCGCAACTGCAATGCTGCACGACTGCTAGAGCATTAAGGCGCAGGGTTCCGGTAACGGGGTTTTTTAAAGCAGTGTATCTCTTAAGCCGTAAATAACTTTGACAAAAAAAAAAGAATGATATTTTCAAGCCTTATTTTAATACAGTGATGGAACTCAATCATAATTAAACATACATTAATGCTTAAAAAAATCTTCAAACACACCTCTTAATTGTCTTTAAAAGCAGTTTATACCTTCACTAACAATTATAATTATAGTTAAAAATATACCATAAAATGTCTAATGCCGCCGACCTGCATTCAGTGATGGATTAAGATGAGTAACATGAGCAATATGATGAAAAAAACAACGAAAAGCATTGAAAAAGTACAAAAGTGTGGTTACTTTCTTTACTCTTTACACGTAAAGAAAAAGACAGAGACAAAGGCAAATCGGAACCCTGCGCCTTAAGGCGAAATCGTCGGATAGCCCGCGAAATACAAATATTCTGACGTTTTTGCAATTTGATCAGGTTGTAAGTATGTTGATCTAAATATGATTCGCGGCAGTATCAAATATATATTTATAGAATTATAATCATAAAAATCATCAATACGACTATTAAGTTCATACTACCCTATTGAATGACTATTTCATGAAATCATGACATTTGATGCCAGCCGGGGTCGCGGGAAGCCCGACAGGGATACTGTGGCCCCTGGCAACGTACAGGCAACTGAAGGAACACGGGTGGGTTTTAGTCAGTAAGTCTGACAAGACCTCCCCCGCTCCGGAGGAGAAGAATTTGATAATTTCACACGCAAAAAAAAAAAAAAAGGAGTTGTACTGCTGATTCCAATGATTATAATTCTGTAAAGCCTATTTGTTACGGTCGTCATATTTTAATCAACATACAACCTGACCCTGGCCTGCAATTTTTTTATTTCACAGGCTACTTTAGCACAACCCCCTTAAATACATCTTTCAAAAGCCCAGCCATCAGCCAAATCTACCAAGATTTTTGCCAAGCAGGACCTGCAAGGGGCAGTATCCTTTTGCTATTCAATAGGTTTATTTCTAAATGCTAAGTTGTTCTGAGAATGGCTTTATCGGAACTGTTGTGTGTGATTATCAGTAATGGTGCTTCTAGTTAGCCGCAACCATTGTATACTAGGTATTAAGATAGACTATGAGAATCCAATATAGCACAACATAATACATTTTATTTAATGGGTTTCCCTTGTATTTAAAATACTTATTGCATTATCCTTATTTTTGGTTATTTATTTGTCATTTTTCCTATATATCCATATTTTATTCCCTAATTAGAATATAACTATATTCTGTACCAGTCTATTTTATTTTAAATTCCTAAATAAGTATGCATCCGTTTGTTACTAATTTGGTGGGCCATTTACTAAGTAGGTAAGGGAAACAAAGCGTCATTAGCATCTTTTTTTGATAATGATAATAATTACCTTATTATGTTATGAACCAATCATTTTTTTTTTTTTACTATATTACCACGAGGAGTGCTATGACACATCACTCCACAATATTAAATAACTAATCTGTATGAATACAATAGTTTTTCAATAATAAGGGTGCTAAACAGTGATTGTTTTAAAGAAATTTAGACAAAAGTCCCTTATCAGCTAATAGCTTATCATAACATTTCTGAAGAATTATAGTTAAATAATTGCATTGTTTTCAATTTAGTGACTCATTTTAGAATTATTGCAATTAAAATTTAATTTTAAATTGTATGTAACAATATTAGCAGCTAACTAGCAATATACAGCTAGCTAGGAATCCAGGATTTTAAATATAAAATGATGAAAAAGATGTTTTGGTCAAATAAATAATAGTTCTTTGTTAGCCTTCTGCAAAATAATGATTGAAAAACAGAAATTAAATATTCATGCAGGCACACACATTAATAACCACCCTAGAGGCATACAGGTATCAGAGTAAAACTTGAAATATTAAGTATTGTGTATTAGATTTAAAATATAAAATTATGAAAAAGATGTTTTGGTCAAATAAATAATAGTTCTTTGTTAGCCTTCTGCAAAATAATGATTGAAAAACAGAAATTAAATATTCATGCAGGAACCCACATTAATAGCCACCCGCATACAGGTATCAGAGTAAAACTTGAAATATTAAGTATTGTGTATTACCTAATTCAAGTAAATAATAAATATAGTCTGGTCTATAACTAATTATGAATAACTAAATATATGAATTGACCTATTAATCCCATAAGACGGACCAAAGTAATATTAAAAATGGTAGCTAAAATAGACCACTTTACAATGAATAACTGATAACTTGTGCATTAATTATAATTTATTACTATTGACATGTTTAAAACAAAAGTTATAGCACAAAACTATTCTAATAAATATTGTATCAATATTATTGCTGAACCCACAATGATTTCCCAACAATAGGATACCATAGGGCTCAAGATAACAATATAAAAATCAAACCTCTTGTATCTTACTCAACAACTTATCAGTGTTGGTGCCCTAAATAGGTATCACTTCTTGTGTAATTACATTTTGAATTAAGAACAAACAACAATAAATTGTTGTAACCTTAACCTTAGACATGTTCTGATTATGAAACTGCACTTGCTTGAATGATTGTAGGAATTATCACTAGATAAACTAACGCATTGTTTGGCATAAAAATTACCTTGGAATGCTGTCTGCCAATTGTTCCCAGCCCGACATGGTGTAAATCTGTCTCCATTTGTGTGTTCTGCTGGGAATCTGATGCATTGCTTCTTGCTCAAGGGGCTGCACTGCTGCAGCAGCCTCGTCTCGTAGTGCTTACTGAACATTTTCACGTTACCAGTCCTCGTTCCAAGTCCCACACACAAACTGACCAAAATTCAAATAGTCTAAAACACAAAAACTTGAAGGTATATGGAAGAATGTAGACTAGAATATTTTATAAAACAGGTACGTCCTCAATCGAGCATCATCCGTCAATGATACGTCCCGACCACACTGTTTACTTCAGTGTCCGGAGTCAAAACAAACAAACCACATCGGACGCAGGAGCGCTCTCATTGACTGCTGTGAACCATTTGACTACATTGGACATGCTCCATAGCGCAACTGAACACATCGTTCATCGAAAGATAACGCACATAACGAAATTGTCTCATAAAACTTTGTAACTGATATTGTATAATTTCACAGGCACAATTTAAGGATTCCAGTCGATATTTTACCTTATAAATTGGTACAATTCTGTAAAAAAACGATAAGATATTTTCTTTCGCGGACTATGTCACAGCATAAATAAAAAAAGTATTGCTAGACTACAAAAAAATAAATCTTTGAATCCAACGGTTCCTTAAAAAATGTCTATGAGTCACCACAATCTGATGTAAAACAATGGCGCTAGTTGATAGTAAAATACAATGGCGATATTTTGTTATAAATACTTCTTCTTTCCTCTGTTTTCTAGATTAATTTTATGACTTTTTATGTGAAGGGCGGGCGTTTTTGGGGGACTGGCCTAAGTAATTTTGTCGTTCGAAAAGTGATGATTCTCAGCTTAATTTGAACTTGACAAATTCTAAAGTATTTTCTAACAAGACAAGTCGATTTTACTACGAGAGATAATTGTTTTCACTTTAAGTTTCACTTTTCAGTTTGTAAGCGATGTACACACGGCTACACATCAAGTTATACAGTTCCAGTAAAAGCTGGCCTTGCATTGTACGAAAATCCTATACAATGCGGAATTAGCATTAACCGGAAATGTATAGCTTGATGTATAGCCGTGTCACCGTGTGTACAAATTTACTAGGGATGCATAGCAAACGCTTACCGGAACTAGTATATAGTTTTCTGTGACCGGAAGTTTCCTTTGGTTTGTGCACAAAAATTGGCTCTTATCGAGCAGCATTTCGACAGTAAACAATTGCTTGCAAGCCCACCACAAGCGAAGCTAAACGCCCTATCTAGTCTTATAAGTCCAGGTTCACACGGACGTATTTTAACACGGCAATTTTTTATCGTGCACTGGATTTTCAAGTCTCTAGGTATTATACGAGCATAGAGAATACAACAGCCCATTCCAGCACGTCAAGAAAACACACTGTTGGATTTTCAACTCTCGGTGCTAAACAGCGTTGAAAACTCAGTGCACGAAATAAAATCGCCGCGGTAACATAACACCCGTGCGAGCCTGGGCTTAGGGCTGTGATCTCTGTGGAGTGTAGTTTTGTGGTGTGGTTGTATTGTAATCAAGACTGTCTATGATATTGTGTCTACATTATCTTTGTCAATGTCACTTGATTGACGACAGTGTTGCCAACGTAGGCGATTTGTCGCAATTTAGGCTACTCAGAACGAGAATCGGCGACGAAGAAATCTAAAAGGCGACTGGTCGCCAATTAGGCTACTCTAGGGACGAAAATTCACTGCTTCCACTGGACTCAATCGACTTTGGAGAAAAGTTCAATGATTTACTTGTAAAAAAGACTGTTTCTGCCGACAAAGCCAAAGAAGTGAAGCAACGATGTTCTGCTTTTCTTGTACGGTTAGTAAAATAATTAGTTGACAGGTTACCGCTTAATGTGTCGGTGGTGGAAAAAATTCAACTTTTGGCACCAAGCCGCGACATGCCTTTCCACCAGCAAACCCAATATTGAAGATTTTCCCTGGCAGTTGGGTGATCCCAATATTGACCGAGAAGCTATTATGAACCAATGGCGCGTATTAAGCACTATGCGCATTGAGGAGATAATCGGAACAGATGCTTCTCCTAATGACATTGTACATTTTTGGATAGAAGTGCTAAAAATGAAGAATGCTGGTGGAAGCCCGATGTTTACAGAACAAGCAAAGTTTTCGATACGATGCCTTTCATTACCTTTGAGTAATGCCGTTGTAGAAAGAATTTTCAGCGTAATGGGGACAATCAAAACCAAATTAAGGAATCGCATGCAACTACCAATGCTGATCGCCATTCTTAGAATTCGTACCCACATGAATGTAAGAGGTATGTGTTGTAACAACTTTCAACCAAGCAATCACATGGTGAATTTGCACGCTGGCAGAAAAATGTATGCCTCCGGTGGATCTTGCGCCAGTACTAGCTCATCAACTACTACTGAAGACGGCGAAAGTCTTGATG
Source organism: Xanthia togata (assembly GCA_963853775.1). Taxonomy (NCBI): domain Eukaryota; kingdom Metazoa; phylum Arthropoda; class Insecta; order Lepidoptera; family Noctuidae; genus Xanthia; species Xanthia togata. Next base: position 25,209,751 of record OY970793.1, on the reverse strand, counting down.
ATGCCTTATTATTGCTAGCAGAGGACGAATCAGAATAATCTTAATTTTTGTTAATGTAGTTTTTAAAATGTTAATTTTAATTTCATTAACGTGTTTTAAAGATGGCTTATGCCTAATTATCAGTGTGATAGGAACATATTACGAATAAATTGATAAAAACTACTATTTTATTTTATTCATATTGATATTTTGGTGTTTGGGCTACTTTAGGCTACTACAACTGAAATTCGGCGATATTAGGCTACTTCATGCATGAGAAACGGCGACATTAGGGCCAGCGCTGTTGGCAACACTGATTGACGATTGTCATTATTATATTATTGACTGTACGATTTGATTGAATTTGATTCCAGTTATATAAAAATGTACTCTGTGTTCCAGTTCTCCAGTTCTATTCTACCACCAATATTGTGAAGTTCAAGAAGTTGATTTTTTGTGAAGTTTTCTTGAACTCATACAGAATTGGAATTGAAAATGCATAATAACAGACCAAGGCGAAATGAGGACAGCTCGGAAGAGTCGCCACCTCATTCGAGGTTATTTATTGTTTGTGAACGACGATTTACCGAGGAGGACTTCCGTGATGGTTTCTCAAAATTCGGTAATATCGAGGACATACGGATGCCGCGCGACCACCATACGGGACAACCAAAAGGAGTTGTGTACATAAAGTTCTCCAAAACTTCCGAAGCGGCTGCCGCTTTGGAGGCAATGAATCAGAAATCGCTTAAAGGTTCCGGTCGTGTTTTGAAAGTGATGGTGGCGTGTAATCGCTCCGACATCCACTCGGACGACAACCATGACGACAAATTCAAACGGCTATTCATAACTATCCCTTTTGTAACCACTGAGAAGGATATATATGAGGCCTTTGGCGTGTACGGTCAAATTGAGGCGGTCGTGATACAAAGAGACCGAAACACGGGTGACCCGAGGGGTTTTGCTTATGTCACATTCAACAAGTTTTCTGAAGCAGCACATGCTTTTGAAGAATGTGATAAAAAGTATCGTGCTATATTTGCCATGCCGAAAGGAACCAATCCAAAGCGTTCTGAAACTGCTTTTGAGTCTAGCATCAATGACTTAGCCAATACGCCATCTAGTAGTAGTACTGCGCTTATGTCCCTGATGAACACTGCTCCCAGGGGATACACTAGGGTAAACTTCATGTGTTGTCCAAATTTAAGCCGAATGCATGTTGAAACTTTATTTGATATAGTCCCAGGGCTCATAGATTGCAAGTTTTATGTTGATTTGGTTCGTCACTGTGGTAAAGGCGTTGCATCATATTCTAATCCAATCTCTGCAGCGTATGCAGTTGACAAGTTGAATGAGTTTGAATATCCACCTGGGATGAAAATATTTGTTAAACCTGAAAAGTCTCGGTTTGATATGCATAACCAATCTTTTAATAACTTGTCGAATGTTGCATATAATTTGAGGAATGCAATGAGGTCTGCAAATACCAATCATGCTCCTGACTTAGCACAGCTAACTTCAGCTATAGCAGAAGCTTCTAAGCTCATTAAGATGGCTACAAAAGGAGTAGCAGAAGATCATACCCCTAATGTCAATGATTTGAACTACTGCAGTGTGAAACTGCCTCCTCCAAAGCCTTTAGCTGACATTGACAGCACAGTTGCCAAGAGGTGTTTCTTGGTTTGTAAGCCCCAGCCTCCCCCACTGACTGTGTTACGTGATATATTCTGTAGGTTCGGGGACCTTATTAATGTTTACACACTGCCCAATAAGACAGTAGGGTATGCTCGTTATGCATCTGCAAAAGCAGCAGAAGAAGCCATGAGTGTGTTGCATGGAGCAGAGGTTTGTGGTGTACGCATGAAAGTTTTAGAAGCTGAGGATGAAACTTCTGCTAAGAAAAGGAGAATTGGATGGAATTCAGACGAACTGAAGACTGAGAATGACTGACTGGACAGTGTCACCCACCTTCCAGGACAAGGACAACTACGGACAACTCTTATTTTGACAATGTAGTTTGGACAAATAAACATGTTTTCTTTACTAAGGACATTATTCTTGAGCAGAGATTTAGGAAATGACTTTTATTATTAATATCTGTCATTTTATAAATTTCGGCTTTCTTCCCCTTATCAGAGTAAATGAATAATAAGGGCCCAAAAAGGACAAGGACAATATTTGAATTTTTGGCAGTAAATAATGGTAAAATTTTATAAAAAAATACAGTGTTGACTTAATTTATTTATTATTAAAAAGGCATCTAGACAGGACAACTTAATCCAATTTATTGCACACACAGCCTTGTGACTTATAAAATAATTGACAATAATTATCAATATGTTAAGGTCACTTTAATATCTAATATGACGATAGTTATTATTACATTGATTCATCTGTGTTGACAAGTAGTTGTGCAGAAATTGTAAATAACCTTCGTCACTGACGCCCATTACTCAAAAATAATGGATTACTAAAGAAGTATTATTTTCATACCCATTACAAAAAATCCTTGATTTATACAAAATTTCTTTAAAAATATTTAATACACTATTACTTGCACCTCTGAAGTGTGGCTCATACATAAATTTCAACTGAAGATACACCATCCTTTCAAATGTTCAAGAGGACCAAATTATTATTGCTCAGCTGGTTTTAAAACTTATACATTAATTTTATGCTATCACTTTTGCACTCTAAAAATAATAGTGCTTGAGGTTTCACAAATGGTTGCCGAATATCATCACTCCTACTACTACTATCACTACTTACAGTTAGAGCCTCTTTACTTCAAAGGAGAGGCTTCCTCAATCAATCCAAATACCACTAGATATGCACTAAAAAGTCATCAACCTGTATTTCACTAGTGTAGAGTTGTTATTGCTCATTTCATTTCATAAAAGTATAATTGTTTATCACATTACATACTAAAATGACCCATTTCTACAGGCACTATAAAAACGTAAATTCACGATGTCGATTCCATTATTGCTTGTTGTAGTAAAGGCAGTAGTTGTTGCTTGTATAGGGGATGTCTGTCCCCGTGTGTCATCTTTATAATCTTTTCGGCACATTTCAGTTGGGCTAAAGCTTTTTCAACCTCCACTTTGAATAGCAAGATTTTTCCGTACTTCAAGTAAAGAAGACCAAGCAATGGATTTCTGTCGCCGTAATAAAACCTGGAAAAAACATTTTGATTTGAATTAAAATTAATTTGATTTAAAAATCTCCGCACCGCACTTTACATCATAATCTCAAGGATTTTGAAGGATATCGCTAAACCATTGCTTCATATGTTTAAAAAATTCGACTGCTCCACAACGTAAATTACGCAATGAATGTTCATGAATTGTCAAATTAAAAGACATTGCCATTGTAAGTGTGTTACGCAATTATCCCGCTGGTAGAGGAAATTATTAAAACAATTATTTACTTGAAGCAAGGAATGAGTTTCTCAGCGTATCCACAGGCTTTCTCCCATAGTTGCACTTGAATTAGCGCGTCGAAGGCGTGGTCTAGTGTCTGTGCATGCATCACGTTGAGAGGATGTAACACACCCTCCTGTCTGTCCAGACAATACTGACATACGTCCACGTCTGGGGCGCAGTTAAGAATACATTTGTCAATTAAATATATAAATACAATACATGTAATACAATTATACGTGGTATAATTATGAAAAACTGTCCAGTTGAGATAATTTTAATTCGCTTTACAATTAGAAAGAAAAGGTAATGCCTTCTACAACGCTGATTGTTTTTCATGGCATAAAGACCTGCAAAATAAGGGTTGGCATTTAGCTAGGAGAGTTGCAGCAGCTACCTTCGACTCGTAAATAACGACGGACTTCACCACACCGTGGAAATTATTGTGTCGTTTTTTTTTAACCATACTGTGGAAGTTATTGGTCTGCATGTCACCTGATGGTGTTCGAAGTGATGATCAGACCGAAGGTGGAAGCGAGCTTCACCCGGAGTCCTCAGCCACAGAGTAACCGGCTATCTTACCTCTAACTGCCAAAACACATTAATGCTGTTAACATTGTTGTTATGGCGACGGATCTAGATAAGATGGTGGTAGCTAGCCAGGTGGACTTAGAACAAGCCCAACCACCAACCATACGAGCAGAAAATTTTGGCCCCACTGGGTCTAAGACAGGTGGTTTCTAACCCCTAGACTATAGAGGCGGGTTTTATCAAGTGTGGTGAATTGACAATTCCTACTGGTTTTTAAAAAGGATACAAGCCACAGAAGCCCTCTCCATATTCTGTAAATGCACATGAGTGAACTCCATAGTCTTCACGAACACGTCTGCATGCTTCTCAGTGTACTTCGTGCGACATTCTTTACAATGTAACGCATCTTCTTTACTATCAACGCTATTTTCCGATACTTCTTTTGACAAATCTTCAGCATTTTCTTCATCTTTTTCTGTTTTTGTTTCTCCATTTCCTTCTGCCGTTTTTTCAGGTTTTCTGACTAATTGACAGTCTTCTTTCCAAGGGATACTGACTGGTTCATCACATTGCTTGTTCAGACATGTTGCGCCATGCACATATTTGATTTGCGCGTCATCTGTAATATACTTGTAGGTTATTAAGCGAAATAAGTGATGACCTATGATAGCATGCTTTGCGATGCATAATAGAGAAAGATAAGAGAGATAGTTGCTACATGCTAATAGTTTCTATGATATAATAATATTGTTGCTATGAGAGATGGTATGTATAAATAATTTGCAGGTCTGTTAAGACATTTATCCAAATCTGAGTGAGCATGAGCAACGAAGCTGAATCTACAAACAGCCCAGAGGGATGCTGTACGTTAAATTCAAACAAAATTCGCCAGGGTAGCAGAGTTTATCTTATGGTTAATCTATAGAGAGTAGAGAGTATTCGTTTGTTCTACCTACCCCTATGGGAAAACAGGAGTGTCAGTTTGTATGTTTATAGTATTGATTTATTGAAGATTATGCATTTAGCCACACTAATTCCATTAGGTATTAGAAATGGATGGCAAATATATTTAAAAAGAGGGGGTCGTACGATATTAACAGATAACACACAAATATTGTGGTGGTTATAAAAGGGTGTTTTCAAAAATGTTTAAAAAAAAAACTACTCTCTTTTCCGACCTCACCCTGGCGGCTTCAAACGAAGGGAGATAAAGAGCATGCCGAAGTATAAATTAGTAGGCACATCTAAAGCATTTACCAATGCACCTGTCACACTGGCACAAGAAGTAGTAGTTCTGGAGCAGTTCCGACTGTCTGTTGAATGGAGTTTTCATGAGGTCGATGTAGGATATGCGCATCTGAAAATTAAAGGATTATTTTGATGATCACCAGCAAATATAAAAATCCTGCTCGTCTTCTTTTGGTTTGAGTCTATGGCCGCACCCGACGATAGCAGGCTGTTAACAAAAACGTAACAAAACGTCTGTATTTCCCTGAAGAATAAGAGTAGTGCATTTCGCCCATGTAAAAGGGGACATTGGGGGCTATGCCATCAACCGGGTATAAATTACTGGGCTGGCATTAAGTTTGTAATTAAAAAACACAGTACCGAATCCATTTTGTAGTCACGTTTAAAAAACTTTTTCTTTCAGTTATGTTTGTTCTGAACGTATGATATCTAAGTATACTAATAATACTTTTTTAAATGGTATTAATGATTTAAAAAAATATATTTAATAAGTAAAAAAATAAATAAACGAACTAGTAATATTCTATACTTTTATTATAAAGAAATCAAAGAAGTATGCCCATTTTTCACCTGACTACGTATAGTAATGAAATAAATCTTAAATTTCAGCTAATTTAATAGTATATTAATTACGCTTATCACAATGTTAAAAGAAACGCAGGAAAATAATATTTTTTAATATTTCTTTATGCTTATTCTACGTAAGAGTAAACGTATACCATGTTTCGAACGCATCTCAACTTTCCTGTTTTTACAACGTTCCATTTTGCATACCGCTACTTGACTTTATTCAACTTTGTTTCTGAGTTTTATATATTACCTTACGTTTTATTTACTCAGTAAGTATTTCAATAATAGTATTTTCATAATACAGATTAATACAAAAAGAACAATAATTAAATAAATTAATCACGCAGTATCTAATTGAGTTCGCAAGAATGAAACGGATTTTTTGGACATTTGACAGTTCTGCGATTGGCATCGGTCATCGGTGCAGTCCTTCGTTGTTGCGCTTGCGTCTCGTTGTGTACTGTGCCATTTTGTGTGTATTACTTCTTTTTACGACCCTAGTTACCGCCTCTGGACCTCGATATCTTCCTCAACTGACGACTTTTGCTTACCATACCGTTGTAAATCCGTCCTCTTGACAATGCCACCGTCAGCAAAAAGTTGACGTATACTTTGCATAAACTGCGACGTCTGCTTGATGCATATACATAGCCACGTAAGTATTCCTATTTGAGATTATACTTCGAGTGTTAGTAATAAGGTCTAGCACATTTATTTTTCTATAATTAGTAAGTAACGGCAAATCCTAGCCTAAAAAGTACCATTCATATTTTTTGGACTTCGTAGCGTTTAAACCGTAAAAATGACTATTACACATTATTTTCTAAACTTACAGGTAGTCTTTCTACTATACCTCATAACTATACATAAACGTTCAGTATCAGGTTTTTAAATGTATGGGAAGTGGGCATTGTTCTTTGTTTGTTTGTCCGGAACTACCAGTCGGATTTGATTTCTTTTTGCATTGGATAACCCAATTCATGAGGAAGCTTAAAAACTAATTACATCACGATACGATGCTTATGCATCGTATCGTGATGTAATTAGTTTTTAACGTATACTTAGTTTTTAACGTATACTTTGCATAAACTGCGACGTCTGCTTGATGCATATACATAGCCACGTAAGTATTCCTATTTGAGATTATACTTCGAGTGTTAGTAATAAGGTCTAGCACATTTATTTTTCTATAATTAGTAAGTAACGGCAAATCCTAGCCTAAAAAGTACCATTCATATTTTTTGGACTTCGTAGCGTTTAAACCGTAAAAATGACTATTACACATTATTTTCTAAACTTACAGGTAGTCTTTCTACTATACCTCATAACTATACATAAACGTTCAGTATCAGGTTTTTAAATGTATGGGAAGTGGGCATTGTTCTTTGTTTGTTTGTCCGGAACTACCAGTCGGATTTGATTTCTTTTTGCATTGGATAACCCAATTCATGAGGAAGCTTAAAAACTAATTACATCACGATACGATGCATAAGAGTCGAGCAAAAAAATAATAAGACAGAAATAACGCCAAGTAATAGCGCGGGCGGGCGATGGGCTGGGATGCGATGCGATGCGGTGGGCCGTGGGCCGAAATATCACGCGGACAGAAGCTAGTGACAAAGTGGATAACTCCAATACTGTCATACTGCGGCTGTAAAGGAAGTCATTTCTGTCTTCTTGCCCTTTTCTTACACCCACCAAAAGTAGCGATTATGGTGGTATCTTACCGAAAATTTCCTTGAAAATTCAATTACCTGATTCCAATCCAAACAAGGCATGTCTTTAATGGCTCTGATGTTGATAGTCTTGCCGTCGAACGTGGCGACCGCGTTCGGATCACAGCTGTGGTCGAGGATAGAGGATGCCAGGTAAATCCCCGTCCCGATTGAGTTCATGTCAATGTCTAGGATCATGAAACTGTTTATTACCATCTGGAAACAGTGAAATATTATGTTAGCTTGAATGGACAGTATCCTGGTTTTTTACTTTTTGTTTTTGTAATGTAACCTTTTGTAAGTAATTATATAGTTTATTTTTGAAGCTGCCGCGCCCGCCCCCCCGTCTGTCACTCTACGCCCACTAAGGGGAGGGGCGCCCCACCGGTTGGGAACCCATGTTTTAAATGAAGCTAAACGATTCTGTGTATAATACGCACCCTTCCATACAATCCCATGAGTTCCACGGTGTTTGGCAGTGATATGTCTTTTATAAACTCGTACAGCACTACGCACAGCGTCGTGAAATGTTCCATCCTTTTCTTATCCCCTTTCAGGTCTGAGTAATCTGCAAAATAAATCGAAGTTACATCATTTTCTTTCCTTTTTCCCCTGGCTTACCTACATGCATACATAATAGGATTGGTACGAGTTGCCAACGAGTTATTTTTTGCAGGAAGACAAACAGTAAACCAGTGTTTTTCAACCTTTTTCATGACGCGACCCCCTTAGTATGAAAACAATTTTCGCGGCCCCTTTATCCTCCACTGTATATAATCTGTATTTTATTATAATACAAATATCAAATACGTACAACATTTTGATTATTTTTTATAATGAGGTATCGACTAATTACGTAATCTTCTTCTTCTTTTCGTGTGGTTAGTGACTAACCTGGTGAGTTTTAAAGTCGCCCATGGGCCTCTGATTTGGATTACATAATTAACAGACATATCATCGCCCAACGCCTCCACGTAAAAGCGATACGATGGATTTGTGGGCACTGCGTATCCGTCCTAATTAAATCATGTCGTATATTTGATGGATTTATGAGGGTAGTAAGTAAGTAATTTTTAAATGCAGCTGTAGATGAGGCAAGTTTGGGAACCAACCTAAAAGAAAATCTGGAATTATCTAAACTAGATAATCTATACATATAATAAATCTGTAGTCGAAGCGTTTCTGTACATTAAAAAAAAAAAAAAAAAAGTACTTGGAGTGTTCAATAATAACTAACAGATACCATTTCTATCATTTTTGGAATTTTTGTCTGTTTGTCTGTTTGTCTGTGAGGTTTGTTTTTTCCAGTATCACGTAAAAAGTACAAAATCAATATGGTTAACTTTTACACTCAAATATTGTTTGTAACTTGAAGTTTCATTTAGTTTTTGTTTCATCGCAATCGCTTCAAAATATCAAAAGATATATGATTTAAAGTGTTCAAGAAGAAATTGTCATTACGTAATGTACATACACGTAACGACATCTATTGACGCAAAATAATACTAACGTAAATTCAAGTAGATTTGTGAGTTCGTAATGTTGTTTTAGGATAATTATTTTCGCATACTTCGCGCGGTAACTTAACACGTTACATTGTGAATAAAATAAAACTCCCAATGACCCAATTTAAACTTAGATTAATTCAAGTTTTCCAAAAGCGATGTTTATTAGTTTAGTAGTAGTGCGATAGGTGGCGCTCCCTATCTTTCAAATCATGATACAACTTAATTATTTAAGATATGATATGATATGAAACAATAGTGATAAATGTTAATTTCTTAAAAACAAAAATATTTTGTACTTTTGGACTTTTCTACATAGTTTAGTTAGCTTATTGAGTGTTCGAACGTTTTCCAATATATTTTGACAGTATTACTTCGTGCTCGATAGATGGCGTTGTTCATTTAACGTAATTTTTTGAATCGCGGTGTTAAGATTCTCCGTAGAAGAATGACCTTAGCCCATTTATAGTACTTTCTCCTTGAAGAATTGGGTTTCTTTGTTCTTGGTCTCTTAATTGTCGGAAAAAGTTTGTTGTGGTTTGATCGTTTATTCGTTGAAATTGTTCTTTTGGATGTTTCGTTTCGTTCGTTGGGTCAAATTACGAAGTCAAGAAACGAGTCGTTACTTTACTTCGTAATTCGTTCGAATTGGTTTCGTTTCGTTCGTTGGGTCAAAAAACGAGTCGTTACTTTACTTCGTAATTCGCTCGAACTTTTGGTTGGTTGGCTTTAGATATTTTCTTGAAAATGCCTTCTAGAAAAAAATCTAATTTTTCGCAATGTAGTCGAAAAGCTAAAAAAATGAGACTAATTATATCTCAAGAATCCGAAGAGGATCGTGAAGCGAGGTTAAATGCTGTCCGAGCACGGCAAGTTAGAATTCGCGCATCTGAAACGCCTTTCCAGCGTGAGTCTAGACTAAGAATACAGCGTGCTCTTACGGCGGCTTCTCGGTCACGGGAGAGCACAGAGGATCGCGAAGCGCGGTTATCGGCTCAGCGTGAGCGCCGTGCACTGTCACTCGAGTCTGAGGCGACTTTACGCTCTCAAGAGAGCATTGTGGAACGCGAAGCGCGGTTATCGTCTGACCGACAACGCCACGCACTGTCACGTGAGTCCGAGACTTTTACGGAAAGGGAGTCACGCCTTAGTACACAAAGTCTCCGGACCGCGACTTTACGCTCTCAAGAGAGCATTGTGGACCGCGAAGCGCGGTTATCGTTAGACCGAGAGCGTCACGCACTGTCACGGGAGTCCGAGACTTTTTCGGAAAGGGAGTCACGCCTGAGTACACAAAGTATTCGGACAGCAACTTTACGCTCTCAAGAAAGCATTGAGGATCGTGAAGCGCGGTTATCGGCTGACCGAGAGCGCCACGCACTGTCACGCGAGTCCGAGACTTTTACGGAAAGGGATTCACGCCTGAGTACACAAAGTACTCGGACAGCGACTTTGCGTTCTCAAGAGACCATCGAGGATCGCGAAGCGCGGTTATCGGTTGACCGAGAGCGCCACGCACTGTCACGCGAATCTGAATCTCTCTCAGAGAGAGAACGAAGATTAGTGTCAGCCAGAGATAGCTATGTACGCGCTCGGTTGAATGATGAAAGGTATTTAGCGTCCGAAAGGGAAAGAATAGACGACTTGCGACAAGCAGAAACAGCACAACAGCGTCAATCTCGCTTAGAGGTTGACCGAGCTCGGTACAATCTGAACAGAATTACAACTGAGGACGCTGACGAGTCTCTGGAATATGATTTCACAAATGTTATTACAACTTGGGTCAATAAGGAAAAAGCAGGTTTTACTTATTCACCTAGAATTGACTACGCTGATTTCGCCTCTGTTGGTGGTATGACCGAAATTTGCAATTTTTGTGATGCTCTGAAATGGAATAAAGAGACAAATGGAATGTGCTGTTCAAGTGGAAAAGTTGTCATTACAAATTTTCAAGATCCTCCAAACTTTATTAAAATCCTTCTAAATGGCGATCACCGCCAATCTAAACATTTTTTAGATAATATCCGTTCATATAACAGCGCATTCCAGATGACATCTTTTGGGGCAAAACAAATAACGGAGGGACCGTTCATGCAAACCTTCAAAGTGCAAGGCCAAGTTTACCATCTCATCGGATCGTTACTGGCAGAAAATGAGCCCAAATTTCTCCAAGTTTATTTTGTGTCTGATTACACTGAACAGCTCAGTGTCAGAAATCGTCATTTTCCCCAGCTTAATAGTGACCTTATATCAGGACTACAGAACATGCTGCATCAAGCAAATCAGTATGTGCATAATTTTAAAACTGCATTGGAGTCCATTCCGCCTGGCAGCAATGATTTTAAAATAATCATCAACGCAGATAGACGTCCTGTTGGTGAACACCGCGGGAGACACAATGCACCTGTCACAGATGAAGTTGCAGTTGTTTTAGTCGACCAAGAGTGTGAGAGGCGTGACATCGTGTTGCGCACTCGCGACGATCGCCTCCAACGAATTTATGAAACACACCGAGCATACGACGCCCTGCAATATCCGTTAATATATTGTCATGGTCATGCTCAGCAATATTATTCATACCTTTTACAAATAAGGCGCAATCGCTTCGTCTATTTGCAACGATTTCGTGGTTTGTTCAGCCAATTTATTGTAGACATGTATGCAAAAATAGAAACGGAACGTTTAGTTTACATTCGCACTAACCAACGTCGTTTACGCGCTGAAGAATACGTTCATTTGCGGGACGCGATGCAAACGGATACTAACGTCGAAAACTTGGGGCGATTGGTCATCTTGCCATCCAGTTTTACAGGCGGTCCACGATATATGCACGAAAGAACGCAAGATGCTTTTTGCTACGTCCGTAAGTACGGCCGACCGGACCTTTTCGTAACGTTTACAACAAATCCAAAGTGGACCGAAATTTGTCAGGAACTTCTTACAGGACAGGCGTCATACGATAGGCATGACATAATTGCAAGGGTCTTTCATTTGAAGCTCAAAGTTTTGATCAATCTCCTTACAAAAGAGAAACTATTCGGTTCAGCTCTATGTTTTATGTACAGCGTCGAGTGGCAAAAGCGTGGTTTGCCCCACGCCCACATTCTCCTGTGGCTGGAAAACAAAATTCGTTCCGATGCTATTGACAGTGTCATAAGTGCTGAATTTCCAGACCAAAATGAAGATCCAATTTTGCATGACATAATTAAGACACACATGGTTCACGGGCCATGTGGTGTTTTAAATAGGGAATCACCGTGCATGCAAGATGGTAAGTGCTCAAAAAAATACCCTAGAGCACTTTTAGCACAGACTATGTCGGGGGAAAATGGGTATCCGTTGTATCGGCGCAGATCAGTCTCGCAAGGTGGTTTCACAGCTTCTACCAGGTTCCGTGGGCAAGAAATTGTTTTGGATAATAGATGGGTGGTGCCGTATTCGCCAGTATTATCTAAAACATTTCAAGCTCACATTAATGTTGAAATATGCAATAGCGTAGAGTCGATAAAATATATTTGCAAATATGTTAATAAAGGTAGTGACCAAGCAATGATCGCGCTGAGAAATCGCAATGAATATGATGAAGTCACGAGGTATCAATCTGGCCGGTACATAAGCTCCTCGGAGGCAGTTTGGCGTATTTTAAGTTTCCCGATTCATGAGAGACATCCGCCGGTCATTCATCTCGATGTACACCTTGAGGGCGGGCAAAGAGTGTATTTTCAGTCTGAAAATGTCACAGCAAGGTTAGACAATCCAAGACAAACCACCTTGATGGCATTCTTTCGCCTCTGCCAAACAGATAATTACGCGAAATCCCTTCTATATAATGAGGTCCCATCTTATTACACGTACAACAAGCAGCAAGGTGTTTTTAACCGTAGAAGACGTGGAACTGCTGTGGAAGGCGAGCCTGGAGTTTTCAAGGAACACGTGATTGGACGAGTGTACACTGTGCACCCGAATAATTCAGAGTGTTACTATTTACGCCTTCTTTTGCACGTCGTGCGAGGACCTACTTCTTTCACTGAGCTCCGTAAGGTGGATGATATTGAATATCCCACATACCAAGCTGCTTGCCGCGCACGTCATTTATTAGATGGAGATCAGCATTGGGATGAAGCTTTAGCCGAGGCAAGCGTCAGCGATAGTCCATATCGCTTGCGTCATTTGTTTGCCATCTTATTGACCTTTTGTGGATTAACCGGATGCTGGGCAGTTGTGGCAAAAATATCGAGAAAAATTTTCTGAAGATTTTTTGAGACATGTACGTCAAAACAGTGATGGTGAAATTCCTGACCGAGTAGTTGAAAATTGTCATAATAGATCGTTGTTGGCCATTCAAGATATAGTTACAAGTATAGGAGGGAACCCGCTCACTCAATACGGCTTGCCCACACCGACAGTCGATGGGGAACGTATAAACAGGGAGTACGCCTCGGAGATAAATTACAATCCCGTGGAATTAGCAGAAACCCTGCAAAACGGCTGCTCAATTTTGACAACGGAACAGCGTCAAATATTTGATCGAGTATGCTGCAGTGTGGATAATAAATTAGGAGAAATCCTGTTTTTAGACGCGCCCGGTGGAACAGGCAAAACTTTTCTAACCAAAGTTATTTTGGCACGAATAAGGAGCCAAAATAAGATTGCTCTCGCTGTTGCCTCCTCAGGAATAGCAGCCACATTGTTGCCCGGAGGAAAAACCGCACACACAATGTTCAAAATTCCCATCGACTTGGAACGAACAGAAAGCCCGGTTTGCAATGTGTCACGCAATAGCGACAAAGCTAGGGTTTTACGCGATTGTGACATAATAATTTGGGACGAGTGCACGATGGCAAACCGCAAGGCTGTTGAAGCAGTAGACCGAACTTTGCGCGACATTAGGCAAAATGACCGGCCGATGGGAGGCATTACGGTACTTTTCTGTGGTGATTTTAGGCAGACACTCCCGATAATACCGCGAGGTACCAGAGCCGATGAAATTAGTGCCTGTCTAAAGAGTTCGATTCTATGGTGCAATGTCATATCAACTCATTTGAGTTTAAATATGCGAGCACATCTGGGTGGGAACCCAAACGCACAAGAGTTCTCAAATTTACTTTTGAAAATTGGTGACGGCACATATCCTACACAAGATGGCAAAGTAATTTTGGTGGAGAACCTATGTTGTTCCGTTGCTTCACAGCTGGAACTCATTTCTTCTGTGTATGGGAATCCCACTGATATCGGTAACCACGCTGCTGCTTGGCTGTGCCAGCGAGCTATTTTGACTCCCCGCAACGACCAAGCGGCAGCAATAAATTCACAAATATTGGCACATGTTTCTGGGGAAAGTAAACAATATACTTCAATAAACACGGTTACCGAAGAGGAAGATGCCACACACTATCCAGTAGAGTTCTTAGAATCCCTTAACACACCCGGTCTTCCAGCACACAAAATTTGTTTAAAAGTCGGAGTGCCAATAATTCTTCTCAGAAATTTAAGTCCTCCCAAACTTTGCAACGGCACTCGGCTCAGAGTCACCAATCTCCAACACAACGTCATCGAAGCCGAAATCTTAACAGGTTGCGGCGCCGGTGATGTTGTTTTTATTCCCAGAATTCCCCTCATTCCCAATAATTTCCCCTTTAGTTTCAAACGTGTGCAATTCCCCGTCAGCCTATGTTACGCCATGACCATTAACAAAGCTCAGGGCCAGACATTATCCGTTGCGGGGGTAGATCTTAGTGTTGGTTGCTTTTCCCACGGCCAACTTTATGTAGCTCTTTCGCGTGTGAGCAACCCTAGCAACCTTTTTGTGTACGCTCCAGGTGGTTCCACGTCTAATATTGTATATAGAGAAGCATTTTCATAAATAATTATACAAGTTTTTGGCAGCATCTTAGTTACAAGGAAAAATCACCAGGCCTGGTCGAAAGATTCTCCCTTTTTAAATGAAGGTACACCTTCTCTAAGTGACACATTATTGTTTTCCGACATCCACGCGAACGAAGTCGCGGGCACAGCTAGTTTCAGAAATAAAAAAGGTAAAAAAAACTTTTTTTTTTTCTTTTACTGAGGCCTCGCGACCCCCCAGGGTTCGCGACCCACACACAAATTAGATTCCGGGCTGCTATTGAGATATTTCAGATTTCAAAACCCTATAACACTACCCGCACCGGGAATCAAACCCAGGAGACCTCATGCTCAGCAGTAGCGCTTGCGATCACAAGACCAACGAGGCAGTCGGTGTTGAGTGTCGGATTGGAATAATATTGTGTCGGATTCAAAAGTTATTTTTACGTTCAAATGGATTAATACCTTAGCATATGGAATCAATCAAGAAGCCATAACACTTCAAATAAATTATGAATAGTATTCGGAAGTTTGTTTATTATTTCGCCCAGTGACGCAGAACCAGGTGAATTGAGAGTTGGCGCGGTCTCTATCGTTAACCACGTGCTATTTCACAAATGATGAATTACCAGGTGTGATGTTCGGTCACGAGTTTCAAGCTCTTCCGTAAAACTAGATAGGTACGAATATGGTCATAGCACGAGGCAAAACATAATAGAGAAGTACAGACGCCAGCAGGTCAAACTACCCGAAACTGACAAATTTTCCCAATCAACTTTGAACCTTATGCTTTAGCACTAAACTTGAAAATCTATTAAATAAATTTGACAGATTGTAGTAGGTTGATGTGCTGGCGTCTGTATGTTACTTTAAAAAAACGAACTAATAACAAACCTAATTTTAATGTTAATTTACGAAATAAACAATTATTATTATTGACGGTGACGTTGTTTTCCCCTTCTGAATGCTCATATTTATTGCCAGCTTCATAGCCAGCGAAACAATCCTAGAGTTCCGTTCCATCGCTGTCCGTTTTAGTATAGGTACCTGATACCTATTCAGCCATAGATACCTAATGTAATTAGGTTGAGGGCCTAGCTCGTCGTGCTTGGAATGACACATTAGCTACACCCACTTAATGAGGGCTAGATATGAGCGCCGCGCCGGCGCACCGCCGCCGCCGTCGACCCTGGGCGACAGCGCGCCGAGCCCGAGCGGCGGTATTCAGTTTAAGGCGCAGGGTTCCGATTTGCCTTTGTCTCTGTCTTTTTCTTTACGTGTAAAGAGTAAAGAAAATAACCACACTTTTGTACTTTTTCAATGTTTTTCGTTGTTTTTTTCATCACATTGCTCACATTGACATTAGACATTTTATGGTATACTTTTAATTATAATTATAATTGTTAGTGAAGGTATAAACTGCTTTTAAAGACAATTAAGAGGTGTGTTTGAAGATTTTTTTGAAGCATTAATGTATGTTTAATTATTATTTGGGTCCCATCACTGTATTAAAATAAGACTTGAAAATATCATTATTTTATTTTTGTCAAAATTATTTACGGATTAAGAGATACAGTGCTTTAAAAAACCCCGTTATCGGAACCCTGCGCCTTAACCTAACACGCGAACCGAACCGAACGTATGTCTGCGTGAATGCTGACAAAATGGCGGCACTAGACGTAGACGTTGTGGTCCATGGCCCTTTACGGGGCACCGGTGTGGGCGCGTTCGTTGAGGCGGCAGCCAGCCCGCTGGTTGATCGCGTCCCAGAGGGTCATGGCCATCCGGCTGGTCCAGGGGTACCGTACGGTCTCCGGTGAGGCGGCGAGCCTCCTTGCCGGATTGCCGCCATGGGATCTGGAGGCAAAAGTCCTCGCACACATTTGGGAGTGGCGAGGAGGCGAAACGCCGGGGCGTAACTCCGCTGCCGCGAAAAATCACGGCACAGCAGACAGAGCTCCGGCGGTATCTCATGGCGTCATGGAGAGTGCGATTGTCGCAATCCAGTGCTCGCCACTATTGCGGCGATAAGTCCCTTCTTTGAGGAGTGGCTAGAGAGGCACCACGGCGTCCTCACCTTCCGCCTGACGCAGGTCCTCACCGGACACGGTTGTTTCGGGAGGTTCCTGTTTTGGATAAGGCGGGAGGAAACGCCCGGATGTCATCACTACGTGGATCGCCCGGAAAAGACGGTGCAGCATACGGTAGAGGTCTGCCCGGCTTGAGCAGAGCATCACCGTATGCTCGTGGAGGCGATCGGTGGCGGGGATCTCTCGCGTCCGGCCCTGGTTCAGGCCATGGTGCGAAGCAGTAATGCTCGCGAAAGAGGAGGCGGAACGCATGAGGGAGAGGCAAATTTCGCGCCCTCACGCCCCTAGCCGCCGCAGGAGACGACCTGAGCGTCGGGAATCACAAGCCGATTCCCGGCTACCGTAGGCGCGGGCTTGCGGACTGTGAGCAATGGGTAGCACGCCCTCCGATAAGGACCAGGGCCGGGTCGACGCACTATGGGACCAAACAGTATTTTCCATCTCAAAAATGGTTTTGTCGAAAGTCGTAAATCCATAGATTGTTTTATGGTTTTATACTCTCAAAAGATGGAACTTACGAATAAATTACAAAATATAAAAAAATATAAAGTTTTACGTTTATAAAATGAACCTCAAACATTGGGCATAAATATTTTCATGCCAATTAAATTACCGTTAAGGGAGTTCAACACATAATTTTATTATTCGGAAGTTTTCCAAGGAAACATAATATTAGTGTTATACATAATTAGATAGCTTAGAATATACACTTTGCAACCACGTTCAGTTTTTGTAAAAAAAATATTTTTATTTAATTTTTTAATATTTTTTTAGTGAAGTAAAGAAAATTTAGTTTTTGTTAATTTCAATTGGAGTTTTCGTTGTTGCCGAAAGCAGCCGGTGTCAAGTTAATTACTCTATTAGAGACCTTATCTACTCAGTAATATGAGGATTTAAAAAAAACTTGCGCGTTTTTTGCGCCAGAGGTGATTTTGAAGCAATAATGTCAATCGGGGAAAAATCCTCGAAAATTACGGTTCTTCTTTTTTATTATGAAATATTATATTTAGTTATTATCCTTTGATGTCTATATTGTTTTTTTCTATTTCTATGATAAAAACATACATTTGCAAATTAAAAAACTGCTATTATATTTGAAAGAATCTTCCCATGGCAATTTTGTTTGGGGTGGTCACCTTAACCACAAGTATGATAAACTATATTGCTGCGGAAGTTCTATTTATCTGTTGTGGTAAATAATTACAATCAGTACTGATTACACTATTTCGATGAGAACTGTTATAATCAATTGTCCCATGGTTTTTGCACAAGGCACTAAAATATTAGTCCTTTAAATACCCGTGTATGTTCAGCATACGATTCATCAAAGTGTTCAGATACAAAAATCAAAATCAAAAGTCATTTATTCAAATTAGGCTGAGAATCAGCACTTTTCGAACGTCAAAATTACATAAGACAGTCCCCCAAAACGCCCACCCTTCACATACTTCTTTTCAATAACAATTAACGCATAAAAAACATTATTATCTAACAATGAGTGAATTCGTTTGTGTTCGACGCGATCTTTGTGATCAAATAATAAAAGGGAAAAGTACTTCAGACCTCAAAAAATATTTATTGGAAAATTTTCAACTATCGGAAACTGACGTTAATACTGTAATAGAGAGTATTCAAAAAAATCTAACATCGAGTTGCAACCAGAAATGGACCAAAGCTCAAAGAAAGCCGGACCGGTTCGAGAGCCTATACTCAAATTGGTTAAATGGTGAGTTTAAAGTATCATTGAATTCTTGCAGTACCTCAACCACTGTAAATTCTGGTTTGAATACTTCTGGTGAACGTGGAAGACC
The DNA here is from genome assembly GCA_963853775.1 of Xanthia togata. Taxonomy (NCBI): domain Eukaryota; kingdom Metazoa; phylum Arthropoda; class Insecta; order Lepidoptera; family Noctuidae; genus Xanthia; species Xanthia togata. Next base: position 25,191,036 of record OY970793.1, on the reverse strand, counting down.
AACAAAACAATATGACGAGTGCTCGGAAAACACAAAGAAACGAAAAAATATGGAGCTGGTCCAGGAGTATGGAATGGGACATGTCCGTAACGCTTATGTGCAAGGTTTAAGATCCATGGGGGAAAATGACGAAGCGTCGATTGTGACTATTATCAGAAATAAGGAAAAAGAAGAGAAAAAAGTTATTCTACAAAACATACTCAATCCAGAAAACGCACTTTCCTTTACAAAAGAGGAAGCATTGAGTATATGCATTGAAACTGATTTAACCAAAGCACAATATGCGTACCTAAGAAAAAGGCTCGTTGATAAGAATTTAAGTTCTGTATTGCCTTCGTATCAAACACTAAGTGAAGCAAAAAAGGCTTGCTATCCGCCTGCATCCAGCATTACGGTGACAAATATAAGCGCAAAAATCAACCTGCAAGATCTCTTAGACCATACAGTCTGCCGTATTATAAGGATAAAGTCAGGATCGACTTACAATCGTCTCAAGCTTTTCACTAAATGGGGATGTGATGGATCCTCCGGGCAAAGTGAGTATAAACAAACTCTACCGGAAGAAAACGAACAAATATCGGACGCTAATTTGTTTATAGTGTCCCTTGTACCACTGCGACTAGTAGACGAAGAAACTTCTACGGTCATATGGAAAAACCCTACTTGCTCATCTGTTAGATATTGCAGACCAATTTCATTAGAATTTGCAAAAGAAACTCCCGAAAAAACTACAGCGGTTGTCAGTGAAATTGAAGCCAAAATTAATCAATTGATTCCAACTCTTGTGTCAATAGAAGACAAAGTCATCGAAGTTAAACATCAACTGTTTATGACAATGATTGATGGGAAAGTTGCTCAAGTGTTGACAAACACATCATCCAGTGCTACCTGCACTGTTTGTGGAGCAACTCCCAGACAAATGAATGATCTTTTAAAAGTTACAACGAGAGTTGAAAATGAAAATGCGTTTAAATACGGATTGTCGACGCTACACGCATGGATAAGATTTATGGAAATTATCCTCCATATTTCTTACAATTTAGGTTTTGAGAAGTGGTCTGCAACAACTCCAGAAAACAAGCAACTTAAAGAAGACAAGAAAAAAATTGTCCAAAAACGTTTCCGAGAAGTGCTTGGCTTGCATATTGATAAACCACGTCAAGGTTCCGGTAATAGCAATGACGGTAATACGGCAAGGAGATTTTTCCAAAATTACCAATGTTCTGCAGAGATAACCGGAATTGATGAAGAATTAATCAAGAGACTATATGTAATTCTTCAAACTATGTCATCGGGATTTCCTATAAACGCAGAAAAATTTGGCCAGTATACATTGGTAACCGCGCAATTATATGTAAGCAAATATAACTGGTACTACATGCCATCTTCGGTCCATAAAGTACTTCCCAACAAACAAAAATTGCTCTTGTAGTGGCTTATATTGCCAAAAATAATATTCTTATAGGAGCCACATTATCGCTAATAAGGGTGCATTTGGGCACAAATTATAAAGACAATAACCTTATACCCCCCTTATAGTTGCTTTATTGTCCGCTTTTTTTCCGTATACGTGTTATATTATGACAAGGAACAAGGAAGTTAAACTTATAATGGCAAGAAAAAAGCTCATAAAAAGCCAATACACTTGTAAGAAACATATAGAAAGCGTTAATACGGGCGATCACCCTTATTCGTGTTTTATTATGCTCCGATATAAGGGAGTTAAACTCATTGCGGCAAATCAAAGGCTCTTAAAAAGCCGTAGGCCCTTATAACCGTCTATTTATGATTCTGCAAGAAGTTTTTTTCTTAGTGATTTACATTATTTCGCAACAGTTTGGCGAATAAAGAGAAACGTCAACCATTTTACTGAAAAGTGAACGGTAAGTTATTATTTTATGTAGTTTATTTACCTTATTTATGTGCTCGTTTATAGTGAAAAGTGTATGGGAATTCAAATTCATGATAAAATGTGGTACGCTGTGTGTTGTAGTATCATTCCGCCCTTGATTTTAAGCTGTTTTTGTGCTTTAAACGTTATTAATTATTTAGTTATGTTATAACCAGTGCTATTATGAGAGCAAAACGATTCGCACATCGTCTACAAGAAGCCTATGAGAGTGAAGACTTTATAATGGCAACATTTCTTGCTTATGCTATCGCCATTTTACATATCATTAGGGTTCCTTTCTCACGAACAAAATCCTGTACCTAGCTAGTCTTGTTCCCATTTGTATAAAATTTATGTTTCACTATGGATGGGTTGGTTGGAAGAGAACTCTTTATAGGAATAAACTTGCTTTTGTGCACTAATTTTAAGTTTGAAATATAATTATAATTACACAATAAAGAATATAATTATATATTTAATATGTTTTTCCGCAGATATTGCAATGGTAGTATACATATTGGCAGATGTTGACAAATTTCTACAAAGTAAAGATAGAAGACATAATATGCGATGGCCATGGAAGTTGACACATTTTATTTTAAGAAAGGAATGCTTTAATTGTACATATCCGACCCTTTCTAGTTTACCTTTACACTTTGTGATAGGTCGTGAAAACATAAACACAAATTATGACTTCAATAAAAATATGTGATTTTGAAATTAGTAGTTTTATTTTACAAAGAATGGATTAATGGTGTAAAATACAATACCGAATTATATTCTAAATTTAATCATTTACATTTAATGTCAGCGCATGAAAAGTCATATACAATTATAAATATAAATTAATGAAGACTTTCAGGGGTAGTTAAAGGCCTCAACTAAATTATCCATGCGGTATCCTTCTAGTCGTATTTCTTCAGTTTAATTAATGTGTATTGCTCTTATTTCTATAATTTGTTCGTCCGTTGTTAAAAACCATGTATCATGTTTCCCACTACGATAGGTGATATATTTTTAATTTCAATAATTTTGCACTTTACTGGCCAGATTTGATGATTCGAGCTTTTATGTATCGGTAAACCATCGATATTTAAATTCAAGGTTATTTTCTAGGGCACTTCATAGTTTTGGAAGGATTTTTGTGATTGTGTAAGTAATCCATTATGCCAATATTGCCCAGTACCAATTGCAGGAATGCATATTTCTACTTTATTTGTTTTGAGCAATGTAGGTGCATCCAATGGCATTTTGTTTGGCATTACATGATGTAATATTTTTAATAAGTCACTTAAAGTGACATGGGAAATGTTGAATGTCACTGCCCATTCTCTACGAATATCAATATTCTTCAACTCTTCATTTAAAAATATGTTTATATCACTATCGCTACAGTTATATTCTTCCTCACTAGTTTCCTTTTCATTCTCATTTTCTATCTGCGGAACCATTGGCTGATTCGTTGGTATCGCCTTGGTCATTTTATAGCATCATAGGAGTAGAGGTGGTGGGTGTAATGCTCACAACCATGTTTTCGTAGACTTTTTTTTACTTTTCTTTTGTAACCACCGCTCCTTTTAAACTTCTTCCCGTCTTTTGAACCTATTTTTTAAATGTGAATTCCACTCCGCAATAAATTCATACAATCTGCTGTACTTTCAAAATGGCGAATCTAGTTATGTAAAACATTGTAATGTAACTATATAGAGAATAATATCTTTGTAATTACTGTATAAGGGAATACGATTGCTTTCATCCTTGTAAAGATCATATAAAATGTTAGAATTCGATTGTTGGATAGACGTCTTATCAAATGCTCCTATAAGTTTAAAAGCATCATAGTTACCTTATGCATTACTTTTCTAAGAATAATTGACCATATTAAAAGCCTTTATATGACTTTGAATATTATATGGCTAAGAAGCAATGTAACTAGCCTCTATAAGAAGAACATATTTCGAACCCTTATTGTAGCCGTATTAATTGAATTTATTAACGTTTACCCAGCCAAATTATAAGAATAAAGGTAATATTAGCCAAATCTTCTAATAATGTGCCACTATAAGGAACACTGACATAATAAATGCTCTTTTATAACAAATATAAGAGTTTAGACCTTATAAACTTAATTTTATAAGTTTAGTTTGTTTGTTGGGTTATACATGGTGCTAAAATAATAGAGCATTATGCAGTTTTGCCTATAGGACAATTATCCGAAGATGCCCAGGAAGCTCGAAATAAAGATTATAAGAAATATAGGTTACATCACGCTAGGAAGTGTTCCAGATCAGCAACAAACGAAGACGTTCTGCATATTTTGTTATATACATCTGATCCTTATATATCTAGCTTAAATAAACCAAGTTTTCTAATATCCAAAGAATTATTTGACGAAGCTAAAGAATTGTTGGAAATAGAAAGTGATGAGTAGGATAAGTTTAAGTAATAATTTTTTTTTGTCATGTAACTGTTTGTTTAATAATAATAATTTAGTTTTAAACTTATTTTAAGCATAAGTGTAACTTTTATTGCTATTTTAATATAACTGTATGATTTTTTGTATGAAATTTCGTATAACTTTATCTTTGTCATTTTTTTTCGGAAAAAATATTTTTTTTAGAATGATGATGTTTGATTTCTTTTATTGCCTAGATATTCACAAATACGTGAAAAAAAAATCAAGGAGATAAATCACAAAACAACAGAGTTATCGATTTTTGAGATGGAAAATACCGGTTGGTCCCATAGTGCGACGGCGCGTTGTGTTTCACGCGCGCAATCAAAGAGACGTCAGCACAACTGAAGGGGTCCGATAGGAACGATGCTTGCAAGGGTTGCTGGAAAGTCCGAAAGGGATACCGTGGCCCCTGGAAACGTTCAGGCAAGTGAACGTGAAGGAACACGGGTGGGTTGTAGTCAGTAAGAGTCTTACACGCCCAGAGCGGGAGAAATTATTTAATAATTTCCCTATACGTTTATACAACGAAACTTTTAGACATTACAATTAGATTAGATTAGAGACGAAATTCAAGGTATTTTGCGGACATTTCAGATTCCACAAAAAATAACTTGAAATAAATCTTAATTATACGTAAGCTATTGTTTTATTTATTTTCTTAAATGAAAATAGTTATAGTACGGTCACGCCGCCGACGACGCCACCGCCGACAGTTTGACCATCGGCGCTCATATCTAATTGAGGGCTAGCTATCTAATTACGCAACACATTTTCGTAAACGATTACGACAAATTTGTTTCATTTTGACAATTGAGCAACATTCATTGAGTTATTTACGTTGTTGAGCAGATATTTTTTTGAACTTATGGATTAGTAATTTATTTCAAAACGATTCAAATTGATCGTTTATTACGTAATTAGGTTACAGTTTCACACAGAATCAACAGGTATACAGCTTGGCAAAAGAGTGGAAAAAATGAGGGCGCCACTATCGCACTTAGATCACTTTGAATGGGAAATAAACTGATAAGTCGATCTGTACCTGTTGATCCTGTATTAAACTGGCCTACGTACAGACACCAGCACATCAACCTACCCGAAACTGTCAAATTTTCCCAATCTACTTTGAACCTTATGCTTTAGAGATAAAGTTGAAAATCTATTAAATAAATTTGACAGATTGCAGTAGGTTGACGTGCTGGCGTCTGTACAATGCGCGCACGCGTTAGATTTTGGGACAAAAAATAAAATGTGTTTTTAAAATAAGGATCTAAAATAGTTATTTGTTATACAAGAGTGCAAAGTTGCTTTTTAACCGCGTGTTCAATTTTGATGACCGAGCAAGCGAAGGATTCTAAAATTGAATCACGAGCGCAGCGAGTGATTCAAAATTAGAATCCTGAGCGTTAGCGAGGGAATCAAAAGAGCACGAGGTGAAAAATCTTTGCACTCGAGTGCAACACGTAACTTTTCATTCCACCTCAGCGAGGAAATGACTAAATGCAAAAAAAAAACGTTTGCGCATTATTAACAGTTTCAGTCAATTCTGTTGGCGTCAAGCAAACTTCCTCGTCGCTAGAATCACTCATTTTAGTTTTTTCACTTGTTTTCAAGTTTCTTGTTTTTAATATACCTAAGGTTTAACAATGACGTGAAAAAATGCCGCGTAAAGAACCGCGTACAAAGCAAATTGAAAAAAGAACACCAAGAAGGTTCCGAGTCTGAGTTTTTAACAAATTAAAAAAAAGTTGTATGATATATTCGGCACCATAGAGGTAGCAGTAAATAGGTTTAATGTTTTTTTTAATTCACAAACTTAGTGCACACGATGTTCTAAATTCAATTTACTTTATCCTCTAGAGAATAAAAACGGCTTTTCCACTCAGATACTGAAGATTAAAAATACTCTTTCCGAGATGGTGGGATGAAAAAAGGTTTTAATCTGTTTGTAATTGACATTAGGTAATTAATGGTTATCCTTCCGTCCGTTACAAAGACTCCAGGAGTTCGATAACAATTAAAGTTCTATTGTGTCTCTTTAGTAGCATTTGAACTCATAATAAATAATATGAACAGAACTGTACGGTTAAATATAACAAATTTTATGGAAATTAATTAATATTTTTTGTAATTTAATACCGAGGATGGTTAAATAATGAGATCTTAATATCTATTGGCAATTATCTATCGAAATGAGATCTAATGTCTTATTACTGAGATAATTAGATCTCATTAATTAGTGACCACTAGCATAACTAGAAAGTCAAAGGCAAACTCACGTGACATCAGATCCTTCCACATTCTGAACCCGGTCCCGGAGTAGAACGATCGGAAAGAGTGACCATCACCCCGGTACAGACGGTTGATGATCTTCGCCAGCATGCGCGCCCCATCCGGCAGCACCTTTGGAGCCACCCGCTTGAAATTGGCGCATTCCCACTGGAAATATTGGGCTATGCTTAAAGAGCGTTTATTTTGAAAGTGGGCAACGTCGCAAATAGATGTCAAATATTTCGCAGTTTTGATTAATTTGGCAATACAGATAGTGCAATCCACGACGACACGCGCCCCACTCCGCGATTACTGTACTGTAAGCTGTACAAATCGATTTGGTATTGCTAATTGACACAAAATCGATTTTCTTACTAAAGATTTAGATTTATCGATCACATCCCTAAATCCCGGTAGGCACATTTCTGACATTTGATCATGTTAATCCGTATTATCTTTGCGCTAGCAAATATCTACGTCCGTTTGTGTTTTAAGAGTTGAGATTAATTAATTATTGTATTGTGTGTTGAGAAATAGAACTTGTTTGTATTTTTTAAGCTTATTTCTGTGTATTTCATTGTGCAAATAATTTTAGGTTATTTTAGATTTTATAAAATTACTCCGAAAAACGGGTTTTGTTTACAAAAATAACTTTTGTAGGAGTTATTATGATAAATAAGTGTAGACTATAAAAAACAAAGTTTGATTTTGATTCGGCCTGGTACGGGATTCCATACTTCCATGAGCATTGTCCTTTCCAAATACTTTTTTTACATCTAAAACTAAATATTCGTTGTTAGGATAATAATTATTGCATTTCATAATCGATAAGCGTTTATCCTAAAAGTTGGCAACGTCGCAAATAGCTGTCAAATATCTACCTGTTTTGATCAATTTGGCAATTTAACTCTATGGAAATATGAAATTTGGCTAGCTAATTTTAGTTCACTACTAAAATATTGATTATGAAATGCAATAATTTATAATCATAACACCGAATATTTAGTTTTAGATGTAAAAAAATATTTGGAAGCTTTCCAAATGCCTTTTTTACATCTAAAACGGTTACAACATAAAATTATGTTATAATTGCAATTCATTATTAATATTCTAGTTCGTTAGATAGCCATATTTCTTATTTCCATACAGTTATATTGCCAAATTAATCAAAACCGAGAAATATTTGACATCGTTTTGCGACGTTTCCCACTTTCAGAATAAACGATTCATCGATTTTTCTAACATAGGTAGGTAGTGCGTTTAGTGATGTGCACCACAATGCTTTTTTTATTGCATAATGGGCCTGCGCTTGACCTCGATTTCACCTGATGAAAAGCGATGGATGAGGTCCACGATGGAACGAGCGTGCCCAGAAGATGATATGGCAAATTCTGTTAGAGCCTAGATGTTTGTGTACCTTTATGAGGCAGACGAGACACGATTTGCATACGAATCTTCAAAAGCCAGCTAAGCATTTAAATAGGCCGCAATAAAAAGGTGGCGGTCAAGATATAGCAGCAAAATGAATAGAAAATGTAACTAATGTTAAACCAGAATAGAACAAGGATATGATACAGAGGAAATGTATCAATTCGCTCAACGCGCAGTTTTTATGTTTTGAGAAACGGTCCATTTGTTTTATGTAACTCCGTTTAATTTTACTCTGCTCAAAAATATCATACCTACGCAGACTTAAAATATCATGATCATAATATCGCGGATTTAAAAGCATCATTTGAAAATATAAATAGTGTGTAATGTAGCACTTAATTGAAATAAAAAAAGTAATTGCTCAGTAGCATTAGAGTGCCTATTCCACCAGAGAATAAGTATGTACTATGCTACGTTGCTATTTGCAAAGGATGCGTTTGATATCCACCAATCACATCCATTAGGCCACATAGCATAGCACTGGCAGAAATGGGTTCAACTAAGCTATGTTTTTTTTATGTGGAAGGATGCGTACTATGGGTGGGACCTATGGATGCGCGAGTGTTGTAGCTATGTGCAGAGCAGCCGCAGCCGCTTCTCGTGACTTCCATGCATCGCATAGCTCGAGCTACGCATCTTCCTCGCGGCGGCACATCTTACTCGCTCCGCTACACAGCTTAGCATTAATGGAAACGGAGACATCGTTTCGTAGCTTAGCTTTCACATCCGCGCAGCATAGCGGCATAGCACATCTCTGGTGGAAAGACACCCTTAGAATGGCAAAAAGCCATGAAATGTCTGTTTCACATCACAGGCAGACGAGACGTGACGTGACGTGACGTGACGGGACCTTTGACAGCGAATTGAAACAGTAGATAATTTTGACGAAAGTATATTAAAGGTTTCTACCTACGTTAGTTGTGGTGGAAGATTTAGATTTCTGTAATACCTTGGAGCATCACTCGTGTAGGGAGATAGCTAGGTACCAACTTATTGGAAGCCCGCCTCCTGGCAGTGGCAGGTAAAATATACCTACTTTGATTAGTTTCAATCCAGTTGGTGCACAACTTTGACCTATATATAGGCAATAAGATTCCTTTTGAATTGTGATTTTCAAAAGGCTATGGCCACATCGAGGTATTAACTAATATCGAAATATCTACACTTCTGCCACAAATAGTAGTAGGTAGTCCTCTGTTCTACTTGGCAGTAGTTCCGAAAGATTTATTCAAAAGTATTTGAGGAAGATTAATTTTGTAACGCCGAAGTCGCACTGACTTGCCCCAGAAGTGTCTCAGAATCCAGAATTAAGATTAACTCGCAGCAGGTAGGTGCCTATTTTAGGAACATCTGCAAGCCTACTTATCAATGAGTACAAAAACAGCCGTTACACAACGCCCTCTTACGTCAAGCGTCATTTGTTTGACGTCGTGCGTCGGCGTTTGCGCAGGTATTCTGTTTGTATGGGTGGCATTTATCGAACATCGAACATTTAGTTCTCGAAAATAAAATACAACACGTTGGGCAGAGCTGCCAACTCGAACATTACGTACTAACCATGTCATAATGTTTGTGTTGCGTACGGGATAACGAGGCGCGTTGCATAAATATTTATTCAACGAATTTTGTTTTAGAAATAAGACGTTTGATGATAAAGTTGCAACATTTGGCTGTCACGGCCGCGCGTGTTATTACGAGTAATTTATTATAAACTTAATTTGAGCAAACGCCTACGGTTTCCATGCTCTCTATTTCGACAGAGGAGTATTTCGACCTTTGATTATTTATGTCTAGCAGTCTAGATCGAGTGTAGCGCTCGCTCTGCAAAATGACTTAAATAAACAGGCCAATTTTTTATGCTGGTGTGCGTGGCAGCTACGTCTTACACTCGCGCCACGTTATTGTGCTTTTCTAGTGTGCGTGTATTTAGTGGCTAACAGTAAAAACATTTAGGGTGTATGAGGAACAGGGTGTAAAGTTTACTCAGCCACCATAGAAAGGGAGGATCCTCCGACCAGACGGGTGTCGTGTCTGGCGGGCAACTGCCCAATGAAAAGGTTGAAGTCAGGAGCTGTAGTGCTATTCTGTAACCATCTCACCGTGAAAACTTAGGTGAAGTGAGCTCGGAGTGAGCTGTCAGTCCCTAGCAGCAGGTGAAATGACAGCTCACTTCACGCTCACTTCACCTAAGTTTTCACCGTGAGATGGTTACAGAATAGCACTGCTGGTATATTTGTCGATCGCGCGGTAAACTCTAATTGCGCGATGCAGGATTTGTGTGACAGTGAAAAGACCTGACGTCACACAATATCCTGACGATATAAATGTGTGACGTCATGTCTTTTGATGCGAAGTTCACATGTGTCGATGTTGATGCCGCAACAAACATATGATAGGCTTCAAAGGTGGTAAAATTATGCTATTATTTTACAGCTTCGGGGAGTATGATACGCCCTGTTTTGCTTATATGAAGTGTGAAAAAAGCACACTTCATACAGAAGCAAAACTTTCTAGTGTTCTTCTATGGCTGATATTTCTGGTGTTTGCTATTTTTGTCCTTTGTAAGTACTTCCAAGTCTTTTTTTTTTTTTTTTTTTGGGTGGGAAATCATCAGATGACGTCTCCCGCTCTGGGTGGAGCGGGAGGGCGTGTCAGACTCTTACTGACTAAAACCCACCCGTGTTACTTCTCTTGCCTGTGCAATGCCAGGGGGCCACGGTATCCCTTTCGGACTTTCCCGCAACCCCGGCAGGCAATGGTCTCATCGGACCCCTTCATTCGCTGACATCTCTTTGAGGCACGCGTGGAACACAACGCGCCGTCGACCCGGGCTTGGTCCTTACCGGACGGCGAGCTACCCATTGCTCACCGTCCGCAAGCCCGCGCCTACGGTGGCCGGGAATCCGCGATCGATTACCGACGCCCGGGGCGTCTCCTCCTGCGGCGGCTAGGGGCGTGAGGGCGCGAAATTTGCCTCTCCCTCACGCGCTCCGCCTCCTCCTTCGCGAGCATTACTGCTTCGCAGAAGGAGGTGACGGCCTCCCATGCCCTCTCGCTCCGTACCATGGCCTGGACCAGGGCCGGACGCGAGAGATCCCCGCCACCGATCGCCTCCACGAGGACACGGCGGTGCTCTGCCCAAGCCGGGCATACCTCCACCGTATGCTCCACCGTGTCCTCCGGGCGATCCACGCAGTGATGACACCCGGGCGTTTCCTCCCGCCTTATCCGAAACAGGTACCTCCCGAAACAGCCGTGTCCGGTGAGGACCTGCGTCAGGCGGAAGGTGAGGACGCCGTGGCGCCTCTCCAGCCACTCCTCAAAGAGGGGACTTATCGCCGCAATAGTGGCGTGCCCAAAGGACTTCCAAGTCTAACAAATCATTTTATGTAACATTCACAGATAGTCTACTGTCTACTTAACCCGTCGCACGCGCAATTAGCAGACAATAGAATTTTATTGTCATTTGCATGAGTTAACAGTAATACTTTTAGTAAGTTACAAAGTATAGACGAAGTCATAAATACCTCCTGTTAAGTTAGCCAACAATGCTTAAACCAGCTAATTGATGTATGGGGATAGTGTCACAATACATCAAAGACATACCTTATGATCCCCCCAGGCATCTCTCTGGCATGAGCGGCCGCAGTAGTAGACGAACTGGCATCCTGAGCATTTCAGCACTTTGCCCCTGAAATGCAGCGAGATACAGTCATTGTGTGACATAATACATCTGATGCACATTTAGAAATACAAAAAAAGTACAACACCTGCGCAAAATTATTTTCAATTTCAATTTATTAAAATGATTAGTTATTGAAGAAATCAAAACAAAAGTAACTCAACAAAATGATGAAAACAACTTTAGTAGGTACCTAAGTATGTTTTTTTTTCATGTTTTATCACAATAACATTCAATTAATAATTTTTTATTCAAAATATTAAAAACAACCAAAATTATTACTTATTGCCTGAATTACTATTATATTTATAAATAAAAAGTTTTAAATAGTAATTGTTTTATTGTAAGTATGTACTAAGTATTTATTTCATTTACAATACTTACAAAAATCATTTACATTTTTAAATATTTTAATAAAAACATAGGTACTTAAGTAGTTTTTATTATTAACATTTTTTGTATATTGAAACCATTTGATTTTGTTCAAAATTGTGTAATTATTTTGCAAAATTAAAAAAAACTGCCAAATTAAATTGAAAATAAAATGCTTTTTGTTATTAATTATTTGAGTAATAGTGCTAGTTTATGTGCCTATGACCTGTTACCATTTCAGCACTAATACCTATATTATTAAACCCTCTTACCCTACAGGGTGTCTTAGGGGCGGTTACACATCGTACACTACAGTGTACGATACAGTGTACGATGTGTAACCGCCCCTAAGACACCGACCCATTTATTTTATGAAAGTAAAAGCATAATTTTGTTACTTACTTTTCCAGACAACTATCGCACCGGCTTCCTTGTTCTTTAGACGACAAAACAAAAGCGAAAGGTTGTTCAGTTAGGATCAAATCACCAGCTTTTATTGAGGAATCCGTGTTTCTATATTTATTCTTCATATTTAAATGTTAAGTTTTAAGTTATAACCTAGGACTAATGCGTACGTATTCGATAGAGAATGTATTAGGAATGTCAACGTTCTATACTCGACGAGTTACGAGGCGAGGTGTTCTTGCGGATGCCGAAAATATGATTTGGCCCCGCTACCTGCCCGGTCCAAATTTAACACTACTCAATACCGGTTACATTATTTTTAGTGAGGACGCGACTACAGCCGGCACATAAAAACGAAAAACAAAAAAAAACATCACTAATAATAGATCAGCATTTCGTCAACTTCGTGATGAGTAGCACAGCACGAGTAGAATCAGGAAAGAAAAGCAAGCAAACCAGGGTTGACAATCTTAGTAGTAGCAAACGGGTAATCGCTCTCGTATAAGTATACAAAATATGGTTGGACACGAAAAGTATTGCACACTTTAACATGAAACAACGTGTTAATTTGGTGTCATTATAACGTGGTACTTCTCTCTAACTCAATAAGAGATGGTAGTTTTCATAATTTTGTGACTAGGTAGTTCTACTACGGCACGCAAGATGGCATGACAACAGTGTGACCAACCTTCGCTCAATTTCCATGAGCAACTTATTAACCGATGAAATACATACTTAGGTAATAAAAACAATACAACGAGAAAATATTTCCTAGATCAAAGCTCAATAGTATAAAACGAAATAAAAAAATCAGAAAAATAATTTCAAGAATTTATTTCTGTATGCAACACTACAACAAATTTAAAACAAAACAAACTTCAAACTTGGCCGCCGGATTGTTTGACTGCATTTTCCGCGTCTTGCTAGCTTTTATCTGTTTTTCTAGATTTTAATCGTCTAAAAGTGCTTTTTCCACCTTAATCCGTTGAGTACAGCCTCTGCTCCTCTGGCCGTGCTGATTTTGTGCTTGTGTTGATTGTTAAAATCTACGTATTGAGACAGGACTCTGAGTATGTGACTACACTACCCGATTAGTACTACTTTTGTGTTTGTGATATTTTTATCTCATCTCATATCATGTCTAACAGAAAGTGTTTTGCGTCCCGGGATGATAAAATAGCTTAGGTAAGTGTTTTTTTTTTCATAAAAGGCCGCTGGGCTAAAACTATGTAAGCAGTTCAGCACCCATACGACAAAGCCATAATGGTCAGAGTACGCCACCCTTCAATTTCAGGTTTAGACTTTCAACTCCACTGACTTTTTTACTCTATTATTTCAGATTCCAATGCGAATTTGCATAATTTCCCTTACCCAGCTAAGGATAAGGAGTTATTACATGGGTCTATTCGGTTGGTGGTGACATATATTACAACTTGAAAATGAATATATTTTCAAATACCGCCGTGTATGCCGTGTTCACTTCGAACAAAAATATTGGTGCCGGAATAATCGACTCAGCAAAGAAGCTGTACCAACAACAAACATGCCAGGTTAGTTATAGTAAAATATCTAATAAACACAAAGAATACATATTTAGAATAGTCAGTCTATTATTACTGATAATCATGGGTGCCAAAAGATTAATCACACTAATATTATAAAGGCGAAAGTTTGTGAGTGTGTATGTTTGTCTCTTCTTCATGCTAAAACTACTGAACGGGTTTGGATAAAATTTGCACACAGATAGTTTATAACCTGGAATAACACATAGGATACTTTTTAGTAAAAAGTATCCTATGTGTTAATCCAGGTTAAAAAGTTTTTACCCCGATATTCCCACGGGATCGAAACTTATGCGGGTGAAACTGGGGTGCAGCTAGTATTTTTTAAATTATATTCTTATGGAAGCTCTATGGGGAAGGATGGGTAATGAATTGATAAATAACTTCTTTATCCGGAAGAAAACGGTTTGCCTTTCAAGACTAATATTATACAAATATTGGAATATATTATGACAGTGATATTAAAGTGTATTAAATATTGGTTGGACCTTCTTTCACACAACAATAGAGCAATGGATCAATGTTATTTTTTGCTCAGAGATAGTTTATGGACCACATGTGGGCAGAGCCACGGGCAAATGCTAGTTTGATTAAAAATAGGTGTTGTAATGTCTTGCTAATAACACACTATTCAAACAAGTTACCAACCTATTTGTTGCCATGTACATGTAATTAATAATATTATATTTATCATCCTATTTATGACTAAATTGTTGGGAAAATTAAATTAGTTTTGAATATGGTCTTCCTGAACCAAAGTTAACTTACTAATTTTTCTAATAAAATTTTATTGTTATTACAGGATTATCTTTTTTTAAATTCCACTCGGAAAGAAGAGTGTTGAGACCTCTTCAGATGTCAGAAGCATCTATATCAAAAGGTTAATTAATATTGCCCCATCATAAGCTCTTAAGCCTCCTCTGCTGGACACGGGTGTCTTAACTGGTATACTATAATAATATAACATCACGCCTAATCCCTGAAGAGTTAGGCAGACAACACATGTTATAGTTCACCCACATTTCGCCAGTTATGTTTAAGTCCCATGTAATAGGGGGCGAGCCTATTGCCAACTGGGCATAAATCCAGACTCCAGGCTGCTACTGAGAAATTCCAGATGGAAAAACTCAATAAAAATTTGCCTAACCTGGGGACCTCATGCTCAGCAGTAAGTGCTACTGCTATGCTACGCTGTTACGTATACATGTTTGCTGAAATACCCAAGCAATTTGGTAATTCATAAAACACTTCTCTGGGAGTGTATAATTTTATAGGCAAGGCTGCTTGCTGAAATAATAAATTAATTGTCATTGCAGAACCTGTTACTTCACATTTGGAGTCTGTGGATATACAGCCACACACTCAAAGTACTGAGGAAGATGTACAATTGAAGGAAAATGTTGGTAAGTGAAGATATAATCATAACAGCATTTATCAGTCTGTTTTTTATGGTTCCGTACCTCAAAAGGAACAAGCGGAACCCTTATAGGATCACTCGTGGGTCTGTCTGTCTGTCCGTCCGTCTGTCTGTCACAGCCAATTTTCTCCGAATCGAATGAACCGATTTAGTTCTTTGAAATTTGGTACACATATCAATTTCTGTGACCCAAACACACGTGTACTGTAAATAAATGAATTTTGAATATGGGGGTCAGTTTTGTGGGCAAAATAAGAAGGCTTGCCCCCTATTACATGGGACTTAAACATAACTGGCGAAATGTGGGTGTACTATAGGTACACTTCTACCCAACCCTTAGGGGAAACAAGGCGTGATGTTATGTTATTTATTTAAGAAAATAGTCGAACATTGACCATTCCCCCCCTTTATCTCTGAAACTGCTGAGTCTAAAATTTTGAGAATAATACAGAAAATAGTTCTACCTACAGAAAAGCACACAGGTTCGATTACAGGAAAATTGATAAAAAGTCTATGATCCTAAAATAACATGGTAAATCAATATTGTGCATACAAACTTACATTTGCAGTTGGAATGTATGGGGGAACATGTTTTTCAACTACAGTGTTAAGTTTGTTCTTGGGATAAATTCCTAACTACGGAACCCTTCATTGTGCGTGGGCCGACACTCACTTGGCCGTTTTTTTAAATTGTTCTCTGGTCCTCAATTCTATTTAGAAGACATATAATTTTACCCAGTGCAGGCAGAAGCTAATAAAATTATAAAAGTTTCTATGTAGTAAAAATTTGTTTATGTTCATAATACATAAGACTATATTGCGTTATGCATATGTTAATAGACCTAAATACTTTCAATATTGGCTGAGGCTGTAATACATAGTTGATGATTATCTATTTGTATTTACACATTAATTTATAACTAAGTAATAAATTAATTGTCATTCCAGAACCCATTACTTCACACAGATGTGACACAGTATCCAGAGATACTGTGCCTATGCATCTACATGCTACAATAGCTGTGGAAGATGTATAAATTAAGAAAAATCTTGGTAAGTAAAGATAATTACCATCAGAGTATTTTTCCTTACTTTTCTTATTTAGTAAACAATCTTCGCATATTGTGTCTTTTATGAATTTTGCCATTTGAAATAATTAAACGGCGTTATTTATACAACTTGAAATACTAATTAACATTATTGGAATTACAATTATTTAATTATATATGAGGAGTTATAAAAATATCTGCCACGGCTGCAACGTTAGAAAGTATTTTGTACCTACTCACCTATATAGATTACAATAGTGAAATACCTTCAAATGTTGCACTACTTACACGAAATAACTCAATACGAATGCTATTTATTATAACAACATATATATATTTACTATGTACAATTTCAATACACACTTAGTAGTTTTTGGATAAAATATAAAGGGTGATTTTTTCAAACTTAATTGTTCTAGCGAAAATAATAGGAATAGCGAAAAGTCTACTCCACTGCACGTCTAGATTCCTTTGAGTACTTTTCGCTATTCTTCATAGAACATACAGGATATTGTCTTTTTTTTAATAAAACTTAATTGTTCTGCAATAGGTAAATGTAGTAGAATACAAGTAATGCATTTATTACTATTACGCCCAATTTTTTATAGTAAAAAAACTCATTCGGTCATCAAAACAACATAGTAAAGTGCTTAATTATGTACCAAATAATCGTTTTATTTACTTACAGAGCATCGCAAAAAGCAACAACGAACTATCAGAACTAGAAGGCGGGTGAAACGCGTTGCTGTAACTCAATCTGAGCATGCTCTTTATAGAAAACTTGTGCTACTTGGAGTAAAATTAAGTAAGTGCCGCAACAAGGTCAAAAATCAGGCAAAAAAGATCAAGGCACTGCAAAATATTACGGCGAATCCACCAGTTTATGAAAACACTCGTAGAATTACCGAGCACATCAAAAATTTTGACATTATTACAATTCAGAGCTTAAGAAAGGTAACAAAGGCCGTCGTTTCACTTTGAAGGAAAAACTTATTGCTTTGTCCTTCCTCAAACAGAGCCCAAAAGGGTACAGATTTCTTAGGAAAATATTTATCTTGCCATCACGCCAAACTCTCCTGAAATTGCTTAATATGGCAGATATAAATCCAGGAATCAACAAAAATATGATTCAGCAAATAAAGAAAGCTACTGAGAAAATGAAGTTAGAACATAAAATATGTATTGTTCTGTTTGATGAAATGTTACTCAAACCCAATGTAACATACAATGAGCGAAAGGACAAAGTTCGTAGGTTTGTCACAAATGGCCTAGAGACACAACCTGATTATGCAGATCATGCACAGGTGTTTATGGTAAGAGGTTTAATAAAAAACTATAAGCAACCTGTTGCATATACTTTTTCACAAGCTGCAACCAAGGGGCCTGAACTTGCGAAGCAGTTAAAACTTGTAATTACCGAGCTACAAAATACCGGTCTTATTGTGGTAGCAACTGTTTGCGACCAAGGTACAAATAATGTGAATTGTGTATAATATCTTTTGCAAGAAACAAGGGGTGTTGAGAAAGGGAGAAGAGCCCAGAGACAACAGTTTCATGATAAACAACCAAGACATTGTACCATTATATGACCCACCCCATCTGATAAAATGCATACGCAACAATTTGATTACGAAACATTTGAAATACATAAAAGACGGGGAAGTAAAAATGGCAAAATGGTCTCATATCATGGCCTTACACCGAAAAAACCCAGGTTACAAAGGAATCCGATTGGTGCCCAAATTGACAGATGCCCACTGTGACCCGAGCAAAATTCCTCGGATGAAGGTCAAAAACGCTACACAATTTTTAGTCAAACTGTTGCATCGAATATGGGCTATCTAGCAGGTAAATGTCATCAGTACCTAAACGTCTTTACATTCGTTTATCACTAGTTCTTTTCTGATAATTGCAATGACATAAAAATATTAAATACTTACTGTAGTGTTATATGACGCAGATCAGACATGAATCATTATTTAACAAACTGTATTTTTTTACAGATAAGGGAATACTTCCTGAAGAAGCCAAAGAGACTACAGACATCCTGTTATTCTTTGACAAGGTTTTTGATTCCCTGAACGGAAGTTTTGGCAAAAAAAAAGAAATATGGGAAACCTCTTCTAGGACCTGCAACGCCTACTTCTATCCATCACAAAACATGGAGTGAATGTAAAGTTATGATGAAAAATATGAAATTTATTAATCCTAGAACATCAAACATTGAATATGTTCTCCCACATTGAACGATTGGGTATGGACACTAGAAGGAATTGAATTATTATTAAAAAAAATGCAAACAAAATATGGTGTAACATCAGTTTGGTTGCGGCATCTTAATCAAGACCCGATAGAAAACTTTTTATGGACGCCACGTGTGCCACAACGTAAACCCTACACCAGAACGATTCGAAGCAGCATTCACGACGTTATTAGTAAACAGCCTCTCTAGTGTCCACGCTCCTGGAGCCAACTGTGAAACTTTACATGAAGTACTTATCACAAGCGGGCACAGTAATGATCAAACAAATTGCGAACTTGGTAATATTTCCGATAAAACATTCACACCCCTTGAAGAAAAAAATGACCAACGCGTAATAATTGGGGGCCTACAGTACGTAAGTGGTATTTCGTAAAAAGCGCCAAATAAAAGTTGTCCTGCAGATTTTAGCTGCTCTCTGCTCTAATTTTTTCTGCTGAGATATTTTTATTTATAACTATTGTAAAGAAATCAATAATATATTAATAGATAAGAGAGAGTGTGATGATGATACCGATTCTTATAAAGTTCTAAATAGGAAATGTTTCAAAATAAATAAATAATGAAATCGAAGATTACTGTTTTATTGTTTAATAATGTGAATTACTTTTCGCATAGCTACATAACTGTAAGCGAATATGTAATTCACATTTTAAAATACCCTAAAAATATTTAAGCTGGCTGCCGTACGTAAGTAAGATTGTGTTAGCATTAGTTACAAAACCC
The DNA here is from genome assembly GCA_963853775.1 of Xanthia togata. Taxonomy (NCBI): domain Eukaryota; kingdom Metazoa; phylum Arthropoda; class Insecta; order Lepidoptera; family Noctuidae; genus Xanthia; species Xanthia togata. The sequence goes on along the minus strand of OY970793.1, from coordinate 25,171,512 downwards.
GCGTCCAGAGGGCCACATTTAACGTTTCTCATTTTAGTGGCTGAGATAGACCTCTATTCCGTATATAAAAAAGTACTCTGTGAAGCAAACTATCGGTATCGAAGTCTTGAAGAAATAATAACATCAAGTCATCAACCATTCCAGTCCCACAAGCCCATGCCAATGATGTTTACCTTTTTCTGACAACAGGAAGGAAATATTTGAATCACTTTAAGCGAAACAGAGATAGCAAATAGTAAAGCATAAGGTTTTGTTTCGTTTATGGTAGTAATTTTGACATTTGTCAAATGAAATACTGATATTCTCGTTCACAAAACTTACGGTTATTATAGTGCACAAATGTGTGCGCAGACAGGTGCACTCTCTGTTTCCTCACTCTCATAGTCATAGGGGACGGCAATCCGACATGACCGGAGAGAGGGCGTAGAACCAACGGCTTAACGTGCTTTCCGAGGCACGGGGGTATCACACCGCCAACTTCCAAACTCCGGGCTGTTACTAAGAAATTCCTAATGGAAAAACCCAATATCACTGCCCAACCTGGGTATAGAACCCCACGCTCAACAGTCGCGCTTGCGACCACGATACCAACGGGGCACAAAACATAACATCTACTAGAAATGCAACGCGGACAACATCGTGTGTTCTTCATCTTTTTTAATTTATCGAGTAAAATGTAATAGAAACAAAAAAGATATCGTCCTGTTTGTGTTTATGCACGCTGCATAATTACACTGCACGCGAAAAACTTTGGTAATTTTTTCGGTGTTGGCTGAAAATACTAGAACCCATTTTAACGCCACTGTCAGATTTGACATAATGACAAAAAAAAAAACAAGATAAATAAATAAAATAACGTGTGTCATGTGGTCAGCGTGTGTGGTTGTCCGTATTTTTTAAGTGTAATATCTATGTCTAACTATATTTTAACAGTAGAAAGCAAGAAAATGTCGCTTATCATGACAAAAGCTGCGATGGCACTAAAAAATCCCGAGATCAACTTTAAATTCGTTAAATTTGAAGCACACAAGGCAAAAAAAAAGCCAGCTGTCGAAAACAGTGAAATAAGTGGATTACGACCTGAAACTCAGCATGCTGGTAAAGATTTAGACCTTAAGAAGATACGACATGAAGTTGTCAAATTTGGAATGTCTGGTTTCGACCCCACGAAGAAAGAAGAAGCAAGAATTGCACTAGCAGTTAGTTTAGGTTAGTTTACAACAGACACCTTCCCACACCTTTTATCTTTAAATCAATATCATCCAGTCTATACCCTCTAATGTCTAGTGTAATATGACAAAATTTAATGAGTGTACATACCATACCTTCTTACCACAAACTCTACCCTTACACGGCTCATACAAAACCCGCTCCAGCCTCTGTTGTTCAACATGTAGTATTTAGTTCAGTACCCTCTCTTTAGCACACTAGCATCTCCTCAGTGTCATATAGTTTTCCAATAGTCTATCACTGCTCTTAACGCATTCAAGGACACTGAACGGGACACTATCAATATTTTATTGTTATAACGCTTAGGACGCAGATATATGACAGTGACCTTAAGTGGTTAGTTTGCATGTTCTGTACTGAGCTCAGGTAACACGAAAAAACGATTTGTGAGAAAAATAAGTTTGAAATAAGTTTAAAATAAATTTGAAATTCCTCTTATCTCGTCTTTATATCAGTGTCCATTCAAAATATATATTTGGGAGCCTAGATATTCTGTAATCCAATCGGAATAAATACACACTACCTTAAGAATATGTTTGATTTACAAATTATTTTGGTAATACGTTTGTATGAACTACGCATGCTCCGCAGGCCCCTTAACAGGGTTGATATGATTTAAATCACTTGATTAAAATCAGTGATTTAAATCGCGATTAAAATCAAGTGATTATTTTATAAAAATCAATGATTTAAATCAATATTTTTTTACTGCGACCATCAGCCGAAATGTGTCAAGGGACTTCTCCCGACATAAACTACGGCGCGCACACACGTGTCCAATGCTATTTATCTACACCGTTTAAGAAATGCAGAGGATCTTGTGGTAAGACTGGAGCCAATATCCAAAGCTCTAGACAAGGTTCACAGCGATAAGTGTACTATTTCAGATAGTGTTCTTATCTGGAAAGAATTAATAAATCAACTAAAAGAAGAACTAAACATGATGCAAATGAGGGTTGTCATGAATCTTTACCGCCAAGCCATGACACCGGCTCATTATCTTACCTACATGGTTAATCCAAAACTGCCGCAAGAAAAGTTGTTGACCGATGAAAGTGATGCAGCCAAATTAGTCTTCTTTTTGAAAAACTAAACTTCTAATTAACTACTCTAACTATTTTCCTTCCTTGTTCATTATAAAGACTGTGTTTTTTAAAACGTGATTTGATTTTATGATGAAATTTAAAAAAAAAAAAATAATTATGTTGTGTTTTTATTAATTAATAACTGACTTCCAAATTAAAAAAAGAACAGAATGTAAAAAAGAAAACAAAAAAATCCGATTTAAATCAAATTGATCCGATTTAAATAAAAGAAATCCGATTTATTTGATTTCTTTTTAAAAATCATGATTTTTATCAACCCTGCCCCTTAAGCATATATTTTTTCCAAATCATTAACACTACTCGTTTAGACATGATATTCAGTATAAAATCATTAAAAGTTATCGTCACCCTATGGGCATTTAGTGTCCCTCAAAGTGTTTAGTGCCCCATTCAATTAATAGTAAAACGTGGCACATTACCTTGTAAGCATCTGTAACTGAAGTAGGAGTCCTTTATATTTGACATATTAGAAACATTAGAATCTAAAACTAATATCTGTTCTCTCAATTTGCAGGTGCTAAACCTCCCAAAAAGGAATATTTAAACTACAAAGAGCTAATGCAGAAGAGAAAACAAGAGAAAATAAAAGACACGGAGGAGAAACAGCAGATGAGATCCAAGAGTGTGTTACATACAAGTGGCAAGAAGAAGAAGGGAGCCAACAATGATGTTGGACATTTCCTTAGTAGCTATGGAAAGGTAATGAAAAAAAATAGATAATAAAAAATAAAAATAAACTTTTCTTCTCCCACCAAAAGGTTGCCAACCTGCTTGAATGTAAAAACTTACATAGTTTGTTATAACTAAGACCAGCCAGTCTATTCTGTGAAAACTTTGGAAAAGTGAGCTTGAAGTAATTGACACTATTGACGGCTCAGTACCCCTACGTTTTCACAGTGGCATTTATACAGAATGAATCGGCTGAACATGAGTTGCTATCTGAGTAGTCAGATAGGAAACGCTGAACTCATCTAGCTAATTTTTAATTATTTTTTTAAGATGACATGTAAAACTGATTCCAATATCCTATTTACAGAATAAACAATTTCATTTCATTTCATGTTGTCTATTCCAATAGCAAAACTAGAGGAAAGTGACGAAGGCCAGCCTTAACCACTGCTTAAGCTGATGTATAGATCAGCAGCCATAGGAACCGACCAAACCTTTATTGTGTAATCAGACATTTGGTTTTTTCAACAAAATCGGTTTTTGTCAGCACCAGTCTATGTTAAGGTCTGAACTAATTGACTGAAAATAAATGTATTTTGCAGATAACTTCTGAAGAAAATAATAGAAGTCTATTAATTATAACAATGACTGGTTTATTGTTTGTTATTATGACCGGATATTATACTTTAAGCATACTTTATGATTGCATGATGTGAATGTTCAAGAGATATACCTACTAGTATGATTTTTTATTTTTTTAATGTTTTGCCATTGTGTCAGAAATATTAGCTCAAAAAGAGTTAACCATCATCATCAATTAAAAGTCTATAATACCTTCAGCACAATTTCGCTCCTTATCTCGATCGTAAGATACTGATCGCGGACTGAGTGAGAGTGTGACAGCAGCGAGGATAAGTCTTCAAGGCGCCAATAGTTTAGGTAATTTCTTTTCATGGCAAAAATAATGGTAGGTATTTAAAAAAAAACAGTATCTGCTTTATTTTATTTTATTTTACAGTTTTTGGAAAACTTACAGCTAGACACTTGCACAATTTAGAGTAACAAAATAAGGCCAATTAAAAGTTTTCACGGTTATAATAGAACATAAACAAAAATTATTTGAGAAGGTAGACAGTTGAGTAAAGACAGTATCTTATACGTTTCAAACAGCGCAAACTGTTAGCAATTAATTTACGTGATCAAAAAAGAGATTACATATAATCTTTTTTAATTTAGATATACCCGTATTGAAAACGTCGATGTCGACGTCCCGGCAGACCGCATTATACGTATGACTCGCTCTGACTAAGTATGAATTCCGTCTGTAATTTGTTCCTACCGTAGAAGTATGCAAAAGATAAGGATTGCGCAGAAAAGCAGAAGGAACCCGCAGTCTGATTTTGTTCAGCAATTCAGGAAGCTCGGTTGAACCGTTAGCAATTCTAAATAAAAACGCCAAATCCGCAATACTTCTTCGCTCAGAAAGAGGAAGTAGATGAAATCTTTTACAGCGTAGGAGATAAGTGGGAGAGTAAGTTTTAGACCGGAACTGAATATACCTCAAAAATTTTCTTTGTATGCCTTCCAAACGATTGATGTATATGTTATAATTAGGATTCCAAACTTGAGAGGCATACTCAAGATGACTGCGAACAAAACTACAGTAGAGAATTTTAATGGTTTTGATGCTCCTAAACTCAGACGAGACTCTCAAAATGAACCCCAGTGATTTTGAAGCTTTGTTAATGATTTTATCAATGTGCTGATCAAATAACAATTTTGAATCAAATACAACTCCCAAGTCTTTGACTGTGTTAACTCTAGCTAGGGATCTGTCTAAAAGTTTATAGTCAAATGTGATAGGTACGGGCTTCCTAGTGAAGGAGCACACGTAACACTTCGAGACGTTTAAATCGAGCTTATTAGTGTTGCAGTAGTACTGGAACCTATCTAGATCCTCCTGCAATGATAGAGCATCTGATAAGAAGGATATCTGTGACATAATCTTCATGTCATCCGCGTATAGAAGAATTTTAGAGTGAAGGAAGCAAGATTCAATATCATTGACGAATAAATTGAATAAGAGCGGCCCTAATAAAGATCCCTGAGGAACTCCAGATGGGATACGCATTGATCTTGATGAGTACCCATTCAGTACAACAGTCTGACACCTGCACTCCACATACGACTTAAACCAACGGAAGAGATTACCCCTGATACCCATCGATAGAAGTTTACGCATGAGAACGACGTGATCAATTCTGTCGAAACATTTGGCGTAGTCTGTATATATGACGTCTACTTGAGACCGATTAGACATAGCCTCTGATAGGAAGTCACTACAGAGAACGAGGTTTGTAGTTGTTGACCGACCACCCAAAAATCCATGCTGGTGTTCGCTGAAACTGAGCCTGAGAGCAGAGTAAACTTGCCTGTACACAATTTTTTCTAATATTTTAGCAAACACGCATAATTTGGATATGGGTCTGTAGTTTTCAACGCAGTTTCTCGGTCCCTTTTTGTGAATAGGAGTTATATAAGCCGACTTCCATATAGCAGGCATGAACCCAGTATTAAGAGATCGTCTAAATAAAATTGTAAGAGGAACCGAGAGGCCAGCAGCACAGTTTACTATGAAAACCGGTGGAAGCTTGTCATAGCTGCTTTAAATGTATAAATGAATGAATGTAGAACTAACTATATAGCAGATACTATGTAATGTTTTTAATGATCTAATTTGAAGTCTTCTTTGAATACCAGGGGTTTATTATTCAGAAATAACTTTGTTTTTTTTTCTTTATAGAATATTTTATGGAATCTGGTTTTCATCAAACGTAGTAGTAGATTTTACCATATATTTATTACAAAATGAATGCTGCAGTATTTTCCATATAACAGAGGATCATGCTAAGCAATTTGAGGTATTATAGACTCTTAATGCAAACAACCAGTCATGACATCACAAATTTTTGTTGTGCTTTTTTTTCAGTAGTTAAAAATGTAAGCTAGTTTGTAAATACAATAATATTTTATGTCATCTTCAACCAATTTGAGACCAGTAGAGATAGAAAGTATACATTTTAAATACATCTCATGAAATGGGTTTTCTAATAACACAAGGTCTGCACTTATTCTAATACAATACTTTTGTTCTTTCTAGGTAAATAAGAAAGATTTGAAAAAGGATGATAAAGGCTCAAAGAAAAAGAGGAAGAAAAAAATTATATGAATATAATAAATTATTATTTTAGCGTTATGTTGGTTTCTTTATTACTATATATATTGGCAAATAATCAGAGGGCTTGTGGCTAAGTAATAACTGCCGCACGGGTCGATCGATCAGGTTAAGCTACGCTTGCAGCGGTTGGTCCGTGGATGGGTGACCATCTTTACATAACAAGACACCCCTTTGTGCCTCGGAAAGCACGGTAAGCCGTTGGTCCCGGCTGTCATTTGTAGATCTTTGACAGTGGTTACGGGTTGTCAGAAGCCCAAAAGTTTGACATAGACTGCTTGTCAAGGGGTATCGTGTTACCCAATATGTGGGTTGTGGAGGTCAGATAGGTAGTCGCTCCATGTAAAATACTGGTATGCAGCTTTTAGTGGCATGAGGAACAGGGTGTAAAGTTCACTCATCCACCATAGAAAAGGGAGGATCCTCCGACCAGACGGGTGTTGTGTCTGGCGGGCCGACTGCCCGACTGTTAATGTCGGATAGTCTTATACATGTCGTTCGCGCGGTAAACTCTAATTGCGCGATGCAGGATTTGTGTGACGTCATGTCTTTGATGCGTAGTTCGTATGTGGCGGTGTAACCGCTACAAGCTGCATCCGGTTAGACTGGAAGCCGTACCCAACACAGTTGGGAGAAGGCTACGCAGATGATGAGTGGCAAATAATCACCTACCGCCTTAGTTTTTGAAAAGGAATCCTCCATGTTGACTCTTTGATTTTCAATAATTTTGTGAACAGATCTTTTGCTTCGTATACGTTTATACGTCTGGGCGTCTGGGTCATTTGGTTGTCTGTAGGTACCGTAATTACACGATCAGTCACAATCGTTTTTATTTTGACAGTTCAACATTATTCACTGCGTTATCGTTGCAGCGTTGTTAATTTTTCGAACATTATGAAGCAATGGATTAGCAATATCCTTCAAAATGATTCAGACAGTGATCTTGTGGTACGCTAATAGGGTGCTGGTCTGGTAATTTTGTGAAATTCTTTTAAAAAGGTTCTATAAAGCCTGCGCAGATTGGCGGGAAAGCAGAGGAAACTAAAGTAATCAATGAATTTAATACTTATCCAAACGAAATACAAAGACAAAAAGACTAAACAATATCATGAACTTTTGAAGGGAACTGGACACACATTGCAAAATCAAATCACTAAAAAATATTGTACAAGTAAAAGAAGAAAGAAAGAAAATACGTTTATTTGCGGTACAAGATGACGCAAGCAAAGAGATAAAAAAAACATAAACACGAAAATAACAATTTGGAGGAAAATATGCGTCACATCCACGCAAAACGGCCATCGCTCAGCATAATGCTGGAACCCTATGCGAGACAGAGCCCCAGCGCTGGTTTTCAGCGACAACCGGCGTTGACGTGTGACGTGTGACAAGTGAATCGAATACTAGAAAATCTATTTTGGACCATGTTGTTCTAATCTGATAGACGATCACTTCCACATTGCAATAGCTGACTCTTCATAAAACATATAACTGGCGAAATGTGGGTGTAGGTACTATAGGTACACCTCTGCCCAACCCTTCGGCTAAACAAGGCGCGATGTTATGTTATTTCAATGACCTGAATTGTAATTTATTGTTTCGAAGCAAGTCGCTTATTATTAACCGACGAAAAAAAAAAGGAGGCGGTTCTCAAGTCGACGCGTATTTTTTTTTAGTAGTCCGATTTGAACGATTCTTGTTTTATTGGGGAGGGTATACCTCGAAGTTGGTTCCATGTATAATGAAAACTAAAATCCACCCCTAAGGGTAAAAATGGGGGTTGATTGATTTTTCACCTACTGAATTGTCAACTGCGAACCGATTCTGTTCTAATTTCGCGCACATAATGTAGTTCTGATGACGCAACCACAACATAATAAACACCTGGAGTTGATCTGATAATGGAGACGGAAGACAGTCGCTAGAGCTCCTCAGCAGTTTACAGCAGCTACATCGTGTTTTGGGCTTATTTAATTCTCTTTGAACTTTAGACGGCTTAGACCTAGCTACGGTATGACTGTCATCGAGGGTCTGACGATGGAGACGGAAGGCTGCTGAGGAAAACAAAATACTTACCATTTAATGGTAGTTACCATTAAATGGTAAGTATTTAACTCAAAAGCGATTTTTTTTACAAAAAATTAAACCGACGAAAAAAAACTGAAAAGTGAAAAATAAAAAATAACCCTTTTTTAATAAGCTCCTAAACTAATTTAACTAACAAATTTGGAGGTGCCAAACACACTCAACGAAGATTCATGAAGCTACCATTTTACGCTTTAATTTGTTTGTTTTGTTACTTACTAAATCACCTAAATGGTTGAATGTTTTAAAGTTTTTTATTTAAATGATTTTGCGGAGTGTACATCAGCACAGATTAGATAATATTAGCATAGATTAGATGTTAGTATATCTAATATTAGTCTTTTCCTATGAAATTGGAGATTGGAGTATGATAATTTTAAAATATTTTTTTTTGTAGGTAGGTACCTATTTTTTTTATTTCAGCTAATCAAAGTACTGGCCCAAATTATCTATAAAATTTTGCCATTTTTATGGCAGTTTGTTTATGCCTTTACTGTAGAAGTCTGCCGGACGGGAGGCGATGAAGTCAGCGAAAGCGTTTTGTACTGCCTCTCGGGTGTTGAATTTTTTCCCACTTAAAAATTGTCTAAATTTTGAAAAAAGTAGAAATCTGTTGGGGCAAGGTCCGGTGAGTACGGTGGGTGACGGAGAGCTTCCAGCTGTAACTCTTGTAACTTTGCGATCGTCTTTCGTGAAGTGTGAGCTCGCGCGTTGTCGTGGAGAAGCAATGGGGAATAGCGATTGATTAGTCTTGGTTGTTGTATTACGAGCTTCTCGATCATTGTTTGCAATTCTTGGCAATATATAAAACATCTGCCGTCACTGTTATGCCATTCGGTAAGAAGCTGTGATGTACAACTTGTACAAGTCCGGCGCACTGGTCCACCAGACAGTCACCATCATCTTCCTACTCGTGTGAGTAATCTTTTTTTTGCACACTGATTAGGTGCTGTACCGGGGTCCACCCATTGAGACGAACGCTTACGGTTGTCGTACAGGATCTACTTTTCATCGCAGGTAACAATTCGATTAAGAATTCCCTCGTTTCTATGCCGATATATTCTCTCTTATCTAGCTTTTTTATCTTTCCGATTTGACGCAAGTGCTTTAATGTTGAGTCTTCTGCACTTTGAGTCCTGTTTTAACAAGTATTTTTACGTTGTTAAAACAGGACTCGAAAGTGTTTCGTATCCAAAGTAGATAGCAAAAGTGTCAAAAACGGCCACTTTTCTGAAACGAGTCTGAAATTTCACATGTGTATAATTGAACTGTATTTCTAATTATTGATGTAAAATTCAGTTACCACTACTACAGTTAACTCGGTTAATCGGTGGTCAAATAACTCAGCTGTGCGCCGTGGCCGGAAAATCATCTTATCTTTTTAAATACGTATAGGATACTAATGAACCTTCAGTACCATTTAAAGACAGTAATTATCTATATAATAACGTTTAAGTTTAGTCTTTGGGGCGCATAATGGAAGTGCTAGGACCTATTAAAGCCACTTTTCTATTTACTAAAATAACTGCAAAACGGTGCATTATAGTGGATTCGTTTATTGCGTAACAAATTATAACCTAATTAGCCAGATTTCATGTACAAATATTACAATCATCCGTATAGTCAATTCCGAGATACAGCAACCGTGCAAACGTTACTCCAGCAGGATTTTAAATATCTTCGCAACCATAGCAAATACAAATACAAATTAAGTTGTACCATTTATTTAAATTCATTTCTAATTATTTAGATAAAATTTATTTCAAAATATCCATTAGAAAACAAAAGATCTGGCTGGGGTAACGTTACTCCAGCCGGAAGTGTTTTTATCAAATAATTAAAAAACTTTCAGCTTACCAAATTTAAAAATCTGCTTACCAATTACAGAAGCTGTATTTCTAATTATCTATTGCACTTAGATGACGATTTTCGACATTATCTGGCTGGGGTAACGCACACCCCCTAAGCTATGGCACGCAATTACTTTAACAGCCTGTATTATACTCTGTAGAATGAAAATTATGACAAACTCGCCTATAGACTTGTAGGTTGCAATAGAACTATGTAAGTGAAATATGAAAGATAACAACAAAGATCGCACTCGACAATTTCTTTAATAAGCGTAAATAACATCACATTATCAGCAGGCGCTAAACTTCATTGTTTAAAAAAAAGTATTCTTCTTTCGTTGACGTTCAAAAATAGATTCATCGAGTACTAAACTATTAAATGTAGGTCTGTACGTCCGGAGTGTTCCCGCAAGTGCCTACCGAAGTTCGCATACAGGTTATGTTGAGGCTACGTAGATTATGGCTAATCGTTTTTATTTTTAACGTGAGTCAACCGGCTACCTACATCTGTATAATTGTCACAATAAAGTGCACGATCACATCAAGCAACGTATTTTTTCATTCTTCCCCTTATTATATCTGATCAATCCCGCACACGGAGCAACCTTGTTAGTCAGCAGGCCTGTGACCACCGTAATTTTAACCATTTAGACCAGGGATCCCCAAACTATTTTGGACAAGTGACCCCTTTTCCAAAATGAACGGTTAGCTCAGACCCCATGGCCAAATTACCTACTTTTAAGATCAACCCCCTTATTCATAATGGTCCGCTAACTTAAAACAGCTGCTACAGAGTGTTATTTTTCATTCTGACTTAGGTCAATAGAAGAAGACAGAGTGATTAGCAATGCTTTAAGTTAGCAGAAATGAATAAGGGGGCCTATCTTTAGTTTTTTCCTGCTGATACAAAATACCCTAGGTACTAAGGTACCAATTGGAAAACTTTGCACTTGGTTAAGTGAGTAAAGTTGACTTCATTTTCTCATCAAAATTTAACAAAGTAAAAAGACATAGAATTCAGTACTTACCTAAATATCAAGTTTAATTTATAATGATTATTACAAATTAGGTACTTAGAGAATCTTAAGTAGGTAGGAAATTATATTTAAAAAGTATTAATTCGCAAAGAGAAAATAAAACATTCAGTGTGATGGATGAACCTGGTGACTATCTACCAATCTAGCTACATCCGGTTCAATATTGGTGAGTTGCAGCCTTAAATCTCTACGTTCCTTGATTTTCAAACGGTTTCTTTGTTTCGTCAAAATGTTTGTTACCACACTGCAGCTTTTTTCAACTAGGTATGATGATGGAAAAGCGATAAGGTATTTTTCAGCAATGTTCCACAATGTAGGATACTGTGTTTCAATGTTGCGTTGCAACCAGAAGTTCTGATAGCCTTGGTTGAACTTCTGCTTAGGGCGCTACCCCGAGCTAAGTGGCGCCCTCATTGAATAAAAAATCGTAGCATAGCATAGAATATGGTATGCTACGATTACGACGATACGATTTTTTATTCAATGAGGGCGCCACTTAGCTCGGGGTAAAGCCTTAAGCTCTTCGTCTGTGCTGATGGTAATCAACTCTTCTTGCACTATCACATTGGCTTCTTCTATGGCTGTGGTATTGTACGGATTTATTATCCATTGAAAAATTTGTTAATTTAAAAGATCCTCAAACCTCTCCGTAAAATCCTTGTATAATGCGTCCAAGTGAGTGACATATAATCTTGAAGCATTTCTGGTAATTTTGACAAATGCAGAAACTGCGAATATTCTTTTCTGCCTAAATTTTGTTTATAAAGGATTAGTTTACTCACGAAGGCCGATATCATTGATTTTGTTTTAATCAAGTTAAGATCGCCACCCTTTTTTTTTTTTTTTTTTTGGGTGGGAAATCATCAAATGACGTCTCCCGCTCTGGGCGGAGCGGGAGGGCGTGTCAGACTCTTACTGACTAAAACCCACCCGTGTTCCTTCTCTTGCCTGTGCAATGCCAGGGGGCCACGGTATCCCTTTCGGACTTTCCCGCAACCCCGGCAGGCAATGGTCTCATCGGACCCCTTCACTCGCTGACACTCTTTGAGGCGCGCGTGGAACACAACGCGCCGTCGACCCGGGCTTGGTCCTTACCGGACGGCGAGCTACCCATTGCTCACCGTCCGCAAGCCCGCGCCTACGGTGGCCGGGAATCCGCGATCGATTCCCGACGCCCGGGGCGTCTCCTCCTGCGGCGGCTAGGGGCGTGAGGGCGCGAAATTTGCCTTTCCCTCACGCGCTCCGCCTCCTCCTTCGCGAGCATTACTGCTTCGCAGAAGGAGGTGACGGCCTCCCATGCCCTCTCGCTCCGTACCATGGCCTGGACCAGGGCCGGACGCGAGAGATCCCCGCCACCGATCGCCTCCACGAGGACACGGCGGTGCTCTGCCCAAGCCGGGCATACCTCCACCGTATGCTCCACCGTGTCCTCCGGGCGATCCACGCAGTGATGACACCCGGGCGTTTCCTCCCGCCTTATCCGAAACAGGTACCTCCCGAAACAGCCGTGTCCGGTGAGGACCTGCGTCAGGCGGAAGGTGAGGACGCCATGGCGCCTCTCCAGCCACTCCTCAAAGAGGGGACTTATCGCCGCAATAGTGGCGTGCCCAGCACTGGGTTGCGACAATCGCACTCTCCATGCCAATCGCACTCTCCATGCCAAGATCGCCACCCTGCAGCTGCAAATTAACTTTGTTAAACATTCCAAAGATATCAGTCAAGTAATAAACATCTGTTTTACAATTGTTCAGATTTTTTTTCAAATTCGGATCTTTTTCTTGTAAAAACTCCAACACAGATTCAAAAATGGCTGAAAATCTTTCTAAGCAAGAGCCTCTTGATAGCCAGCGAACTTCAGTGTGCAGAAGTAATCGAGTAAAGACTTCGTCGTTTTCCTCACATAGCTGAGCAAATAACCGAGAGTTCAAAGAATTGCTTCGAATTTTGTTGATAGCATTTATTACATATTGTAAAGACTTATGCAATCTAGGACTCAGATTTTTTGCTACTAAATGCTGCCTGTGAATCACGCAGTGAATGACCAGTACATCAGGCAGTTGTCGCTTTAAGTGAGCTATAAAACCACGATGACGACCAACCATAGACGGTGCACCATCAGTCGCAACAGAAACAATGTTCTTCCATGGAATAGCTTTGTCAGTAAAAAAATGTTCCACGGCCTGAAAAATCGATTCTCCTCTGGTATCAGTCTCTAAATATGTAGCAAAAAGCAGTTCTTGGCACATATTTTCATCATTGATTTATCGAACTTAACCTAACAACAGAGCTTCATTGCCGGGTAATGTAGACTCGTCCAACTGGAGAGAGAATCTTTTGGTCTGTAAGAACTTGCATAAAATGTTTTCCACATCTCGTCTATGCGTCTCTGAACGGTGTTATTGCTCAAAGGTATTCTCTTTAAAATATCATGTGTGCAATACATTGTTATGGACCTCCGCAATGGCTGGTAAGATACGCTGCTCTCCAATTGTGTGGGGTTTCCCCGACTTCGCTATTAGTAAAGATATATTATAGGACGCTCGTAAACCATCATCGTCTTTAATAGATGATGACGCACACATCGATCTTATGGATGGCCTTTTGTCTAGTTTTTCTTTAAGTGCTTGAAAAAACGACAAGGGCTTATTTTTTTTGTCAGCATGTACTCTTGATAAGTGGTCATCCATTTTTGAAGGCTTCATGGCATCGTTACTGAATACTTTTTCACATAATTATGAGACACATCAGCAAGTGTTGATTTGATGGAGATGCAATAAATCCGAACTTCAAGTAGTCCAAACTGTATTGTCTGCATTTTTTTTTCATGTACGCATCATAAAACTCTCAGTAATCCTGCAAATAAAAAATAAGAAACTACCTAAATAAAAAACAATAATAAACTTTTAAATTTACTGGTAAATTTTTACAATTGAAACAACTAAGGCAACTGCAAACTGTTTCAAACAATCTACAGATAGCTCAACTGATCACTATCATACAGTGGGGCAATGCAGACAGCGTCCCCAAGACGCTGGCTGCATTGCCCCACTGTATGGCAATGCTGATGCGCTGTGCCGGATAAAAACTGTTTGGTATTACCCTGTTAATTTTTCATAAACTGCAGATATTGTATGGTTACGCTATTAAATCGCGTAGGGAGCTCAGCATTTTGTATAAATTCTTTTTCAGTCATTTTACTTCACTTAATTTAGCTACCATGTAATAACTTTGTAATCTCTTGAAATAAATGAGTACTTATATGAGTTATTATCGTTCAAGCTCCAACAAATTTCAAAACGCAAATGAACTTTCAACCTAAGTGCAAGCTCGTTAAAGGCTCGTGCAGACCAGCGCACCGCGATGTCACTACGCGACTGGAACAATACAATTTCTAAGAAAACTTCACGGTATAACAATAGCCGGTGTCGCGTCGCGACGTCGCGTCGCGCTGGTCTGCACGAGCCTTAAATAGTAAAATATCAGGAACATGTTTGGACTTGCAACTTGATCATGAATTCGTTCGTGTTAAATCGCGTAAGCGTCAAATAGAGAGCAAGTCAAAACGCACCTGAAAGACGTACGCTCGAACTCATTCTCCTGCACAACCTGTCCACACTGACTTGACAAGTTTTTCATTTTGTACGAACTTGAGGCACAAGGCTTGAACATACACAAAACAGAGTTTTAAATAAGAACTTGTGTTAATTTAATAGGGGTCGATTTTTAGACCTCGTCGACCCCCAAAATCAGTTCTCGTTTATGTCGACCCCTAGGAAACCGGTTCGTGAATCCCTGATTTAGACCATATTTTTCGTAGAATTTCCTAATTACGTAGCAGTTAGCACCTTTAATTAACAATGACTATTAAATACTGGGTATCTATAACATTGAAAATCAAATCTTACGTACTAATTACCACCTGACACGTAATAGTAATCAGGTGTGAAAGCAGAGTGAGTAGCACCCAATTATTAATACCTAAGGTACTAATTGTAACCGATTAATTAATCAAAATATGGTGATTATTAACTGAGACGTAATTAATAATTGTGTGGGTTTATTCGATTATCACCTAATTATACAAATTTATTAATCATACATACATTACGCCCGTATTCCGCGAAGGGTTAAGCAGAGATTTGCCTATACTGCCCTGATAATCCAAAAGGTGCTACAGATAGTGCAATCTACGACGACGCCATAACTGTACTGTAAGCTGTACTTTAGTACGGAGCGGAGCAGAGTGGGGCGCGTCGTCGTGGATTATAGTTTTTTTTAATACCATTTAATAGCTATAACAATTTTGTATCTAATAGTTTAGGAGCATGAGGAACAGGGTGTAAAGTTCACTCATCCACGTGTGTTGTGACTGGCGGGCCGACTGCCCAACTGTTGATGTCGGATAGTCTTATAATATGTCGTTCGCGCGGTAAACTCTAATTGCGCGATGCAGGATTTGTGTGACGACATGTCTTTGATGCGTAGTTAGTATGTGGCTTTGTAACCGCTACATCACTCCCCTCCGGAGACCTGAGGTCGATAGTGGGCTGAGTCTTGTATCTTGCGATGCTTCACAGTGCCAGCTAAGGTTCCAGTGAGTCGGAACCGTTGCCGCACAGTTCGCGGTGAGTCGGAACTGTCTGCGGTGATTGCGGCGGTTGTGGTGATTGAGGTGATTGCGGTGATTGAGGTGATTGCGGTGATTGAGGTGATAGCGGTGATTGCGCTGATTGAGATGATTGCGTTGATTCCCCAGTGAGTCAGGGTGATGAGGCTGAGGGTGATGACCAGGAATGCGCGTTCGCTGCATGCTGGTGGTCAGGATACCCGTTGAAGCCGAGGGTGCTGGCTGTCTGTGTGACTCGCCTCACGAAAGCTTGCGGGAGTGATGATACTGACGTCATGCTGAAGTAGTTGCACGAAAGCTGCGTTGACGTTCATACTCGGGGTCACCAATTAAGGAGCATGAGGAACAGGGTGTAAAGTTCACTCATCCACCATAGAAAAGGGAGGATCCTCCAAACAGACGGGTGTTGTGTCTGGCGGGCCGACTGCCCAACTGTTGATGTCAGGTAGTCTTATATATGTCGTTCGCGCGGTAAACTCTAATTGCGCGATGCAGGATTTGTGTGACGTCATATGTCTTTGATGCGTACTTTAGTATGTGGCGGTGTAACCGCTACAATAGAATAAGCCAAATAGCGCTATCTAACTTAAAACATAAAAAAAACCACTAAGAAGTTTTTTATATCTCAATTTACATAAAGTATTTTTTTTCTTCAAAATTTACTCCGATTGAGATAGCGCCTTTGGGCTTAGCAGGGCAGTATACCCACAATAATTTTAATAACAGAACGCGTCAAATAACTGCCGCTCTGAAGTAGGCTACCAATAACTGCGCAGTAGTCAATCATACTTAAAAAACAGTAGCGCGCATGCGCAACCTAATTTCAGAGCGGCATAGTTATTTGACGGGAACTGTTTAAGAACCCACAAAAACATTTCATGTAAATTAGGTTGCCAAGACTTACATAACGCTTTCACTCATAGATATAAGAAAGAAGCTTTCACTGTTAAGAAGATATCAGATCTAATGTAGAGCCAAACCTTAAGTTTACCAAGGCAACACAAACAAACTCTACAAACTCACATCTTGGTCAAAATGTAGCAAGTAAGGCTTGGCCGATTCGCGGCCGTCGTAAAGCCACAGATATTCCTATTGACTTATGGTAAGAAATTAAGTCACTGGTTTTGTATCCTGCAATAGCTCAATGAGCATTTTCACCAAGATGTAAGGTTCGTAGAGAGGCCTTGAGTTAGGGGCTTGACTCTACATTAGATCTGCAGGCCTAACATGACACACGCGACAATTACTCACTCTCGCGTGAGTAATTGTCGTCTATTTCTGTCACTTTTCTCGTTTTCTGACAGCGCTTCCATACAAAATAGTGGACTCCTTCTGTCAAACTTCGACAAACCCTAACATGGCACCTTAATAATCTCGATTTTTGACAATTCAACACGAGATAATCTCCTCGACTTTGACGACGAGAAGCTCGGTTTGAAAATACGACTAAACGCTTTGAGTGCCGTACCGTGCCATCAGGTAATCGGACTTGTTGGACTAGTGGTCGCAACTGCTCAGTGTGGAGTCCAGCGTTCGATCCACATATCGGACTGTCAGGTAGTGTCATTAGGTTCTACCTACGAATAACTTTTCAGTAAGAGGCCAGAACCTGGATTTGTGCCCGATTAGACATGTAGTGACCTTATTGGTGATGTTCTTAAGAAAGGTCTGGTGCGTAGTACTCACAACTTGCGGCCGTCCGTGTGTTATCAGATGTGTGAAAGATAACGAAGCAAAAGAAGTATGAAAGGATTGTAGCGGGTAGGTACTGTTCTATTGTTTCTGTCCACTCCCATGGGAAGAAGGCATGAGTTTATGTATGTATGTAACATAAACATAACATAACATCACGCCTTGTTTTCCCGAAGGGGTGGTCAGAGGTGTACCTATAAGTACACCCTCATTTCGCCAGTTATGTTTACGTCCCATGTAATAGGGACGAACCTATTGCCATCAATCGGGCACAATTCCAGATTGGGCTGCTACTGAGAAATTCTTGATAGAAACACCCAGTATTACTTTGCCCGACCGGCGAATCGAACCCAGGACCTCGTGCTCAGCAGTAGCGCTTGCGACAACTAGACGACGAGGCAGTAATTGTATGTATGTTGGCAAATTGGCAACAGGTTCGCCCACTATTACGTGTATTTACATACGTTCTGGTGAATGTGGGTTTATTAAAAGCAACTCTGATTAACCCTTTGGCAGAACATTCGTAACGATGCTATGTTATTATTAACCGCAATGAGACTTAACTGACACCTAATTTATAATTACCAGGTGTTAAATGATTACCACCCAATTGTTAACGAAGTCCTAATTGTAATCGATTAATTAATCACAAGGCATCGTTATTGTTAATATAAACTGACACCTGATTAATAATGAGCAGATTTAATTGATTAACACCTAATTATTAATTGGGCTATAATTGTAACTGATTAATGAATCTAGGAAGGGAAGGGGTTCAAATGCATATAAAAGGAGCTACCAGTTGGTAATTTCAACATTATACCACCAACTTGCAATCGTGAAACATCTAAGTAATCAAAAATGGAACTTCATCTGCATTTGACCGTTGCTTTTCGTGCTTTGGACCGCAAATGGGGGATACCAGTGGATTTGGATACTCCTGAGGACCTCTCAACGTGTATTCCTGCTGTTGTAGACAGACCAACAGCTACATTCTCTTCGGAGGAATATCTGACCACAAGGAGGAGGCCAAAGCCGTATTCACGTCGTGAAGAAAAAAGAAGGAAAAATAACGTGAAAGTGAACGATTCGTTTGCAGACATATCATGTGCAAGAATACCTTCAGTATCTGATCTTGAAGAGTTGTCCAGTTTTAGAGAAAGATCATGTTCAGGAACAACTAAGTTTTCAGTTGATCTGGATAGAAGTATTCAAGAATACTGCAATGATTATGAAAAGAAGTTTGAAGGAGGTTCAACAATGACTCTGGATTCAGGGTTAGGAAGGAGCAAGGAATGGAATGTATTCAGACTGTTTAAAGATAGTGCAAAATCGTACATCGATAAGAAGTGCAAGAGGGTACTTTTAAAATAATATTGTAAAAAACATGTTTTCAATAGTTTTAAGGAATTTATATTAAAAAAATATATTATTGTAGGTATAAGTTGTAAAATATTTTTCATTACTCTCTACTTCTTTTTTATCTTTTACTTTTCTTATTCTCAATGTTTCAAAATTTTTTTTCTATATATTTATTTGTAATAATTTTCTACAAGTACTCGTATACCCTATAATTGTTATCTAAGATATTGTTAAAATCATTGTTGCCTACATCTAGATTTAAGTAATTTATGTACTTAATTATTAAATTAAAATAAATTATTGACCGTAACATACTTCTTTGCTTTCTCTTCTGGTCTCAATATTCTTTATGTATTATTCTTTAAGTAGGTAGGTACCTACCTACGTATTGTGTAGTCGAATTCCCTCTTCCATCTCCTCATCTCTCTACTTAATTTAAGTTCCTATTTATTTCTTTGAGTCAAAATGAAACAACTTTATAAATGTTAAATATTTTATAATTGAAAAATAACTAGGTATAATTATAATATTTACAATAACATAAATACATTAGTACATAGTATTACGCCGGCAAGTTCATTTTTTACAATAAATAGTTTTAAGCATTTCATTAAAAATAAAATACACAATAACTAACAAATTAGTTTACACATAGGGCTCGAAATATTTAATAGCAGTCGTCATAGGTTTTTCGTTGATTTTGTTCGTTGTAATAGTATTCTTCACGCGCATCTTTATGTCCCTAGGCTTCAGCACACTCTTGTGGTTCGCACTCGGCGGCCTCAGGCCCAGGTAGTGCTTGCTCGGCGTGAAAATAGACTTAGAACTAAGACCAGACGTCTCTAAGAAGAAATCGAAGGTTCCCTTTGTTTTGGGCGCATTTATCTCTGGATTGTTATTCAGTACCATCCGCGGCTCGCACTTCACAGTATTGTAAGAGCCGCTGTTGCTCCCAGACGAATTACTGGACTCAATATCTGAGTTCCTTACAGAGTCAGTCTCTAAATTCTCTATATTTGAAAGGAGATCAGGCTTATTAGACAACTTAGCGTTTTTCGACAAGCTCTTGTTCAAGGCACTCTCGTTATTTTCAAGAAAATTATCAGCGTTACCATTGTCATCCTTATTAGTAGTATTATGCTGTTTATCTTTATCAGGTACATTGGTAAGATTTTCAGTTACAACATCAGACATGGAACCGTCACTGCTGCCGGAGCTGATGCGGTATTCCTCTGCAACAATGCTGCCGAGTTCATCGTCTATCTTAAATTCTTCAAAATTTTGGGACAAATCAAATTTGTCCATGTCGTCGAAATATTCCGCTTTGTGCAATTCTGCATTGATCGATTGATTTTTCTCGGGTCCATGGTTGAACTGATTGTCTAGTTCTGTCAAATTGATCTGCTTGTTGCCTCCCTTACCGCCTTTGTTGATTTCAGATAGTATAGAAGACACTGTGTTGCCCATTTGTATGGAAGCACGAGGGTCCAATTTTGGTTGCAGAGGATGCATAGCAAAGTTTGTCAAGTAACTGTCAGTAGTTTGCTGGAAGGAGCGGCTTTGTTCATCGTTCGGCTTCTCATCTTCGTCCGGAATGATGATTTCAGTGACATGAGGAAGCTTAGGAATGTCTTTATCACTGATCTTATTCTGGATCCTTGGCAAGGATACCACTTTAGCAACGCTGTTCCTTGGACTGACGGCGTGCACTGGGTACTGCTCGTGGTGGATCTCAACCGTTGGCTGTGTGAGTAGCAACTCCCTCTTACCATTGCTGACTACTGGAACATTTATCTCTGAAATGGAACAGTAGTCAGGCTCTATACTGTTGACAGTTGCTACTTGTCCCACTTTCCTCGTCTTAACATCTGCAACCCGTTGATTAGCCGCAACGGCTTCAGAGTCTAACTGCTCTGTCATTTGTTTGACATTGTTTTCAGCTTTCCATTTAGCCGAAAGGTTCTTTGGCTTTGGCGGCAGGGCGGGAGGAGTTCTTGGCACTTTTCTCTTATTGAATATCTTCATAGACCCGAGCTCGTTATCAATTTTTCTTTCAACGACATTGTTAACATTACGATTTTCTAAGTTAGCGGCCATATTTTTCACAATAGAGCCTCTTATTTTAGGAACCACTGGTTTATCAATGGCTTGCACTGTTCGCGGAATTGGCGCAGGTTTAGAATCATTGCCTTTTGTAATAATTGGCTCATATTCATTGCTGTACAAGCTTTGTATCTCATACTGAAAGCCCTGAGCTGTGTTTGGCACTTCATAACTGTGTTCAGATGCGGTCTCTAAGCTGAACTTAACGATTTTATTCGCTCTCTTATCAGATCTAGGCAGCGTATTGCTGGTGTTATTGGATCTTACTTTTTCATCATAGGAGATGCTGTTAAGAGTAGAGAACTGTACACGCTTTGTTGATGCTTTAGGGCTGGGTGCTTCACTAGACTTAGAATTGTCATTGCTGCTATCATCTAAAGAATTTTGGAGCAATATTTGATTTACGCACTCCAGTACCGGATTATTTTTATAAATCTCATTAGTAGGGTTCTCATCTGCATCACTAGTGCTAGCATACCAATTTTCATTAACTTCAGCATTAGCCGTTTGTTTGTTTAGGTTTGATTCTATATTATTGTTCTGATCATCAAACCTGGAACTGAATCTCTCATTGTTATTCATTATGTTATTGCACAATACTTCATTTTTAGCGGCTACTACTCCAGCATCAAGTCTGCCACTGTTGAAACCAACGCCCAACAGGTCATCTGTTGATTTAGACTTATTACTTAGTGGTCTTTGATCCAAACAGTCTCCATCTTGTTCTGGGTCACTAACATTACAATACCAGGGCTTCTCGTTGCTCTCTTCGCTAAGAACGTTACTCAGGAAAAGTTGTCTGTTTGCTTTTATTTCATCTGACGCTTGCCGTTTAATTCCGTGTAATCTCTCCATTTTTGTAGAATAAGTTTTCTCGGATTCACTGGCAGTGTTTTCTTGTTCTTTTCTGGCAGCTTCACCTATGAGCTGGTCAATTTTTAAAGAAGCTTTTCTGATATCATTAGCTATTTGGTTCGCCGTAATTTCGTCATCGTGGTTTACTTGGTAGCTCATACCAATGCACTCTTCAGCACTACTGCTGTTGTTTGCTTGGTTAGTATAACCCTTCTGCATGTTGTCTGCATACTTATTGTTGTTCTTTCTTCCCGAATATTTCCTCGACCTTCTGAAGACGTCTCGTCTCACAAATGCTTGTTTATTTTTGATAAATGTACCCTTGCTACCGATACTAGCAGTGTTCCCTTCTTCACTAGAACTCGTATTGCCGTACACAATTTCACTCTTCGGCAACTGAAAGCTCTTACTTAACCTAGTATTTTTTTGGAATACCGGTGGAGAATTCCTTTCACGATAACTACAGCTTCTAACGAACGTATTTTGAAATCTGGAATCAGTGCTTTCTAAGCTCTGGAATTCCGGATCTGTTTCAATGTTGGTCTGTTCGCTGGTGAAGCCGAGCAATTGCTGGCAATTGCTGCAGTACGATTTGCGTGCTTTCAGTTTTGCAATTTCTTCCTGTTGTGTTTTGATGATTTTCTCTTTTTGGTGGAGTGCGACATGTATTTGTTTCTGTTCCCTAGTGAGGCGAGATTCTAGGAGGACTAACGATCGTAGTACCAGTGCTAGTTGGTCTTGTCTGAGCCGCCTCTCTTGCGCCGCCTTCTTGTCCCTGGCGGCGAAGGCGTGTCCCGCTTCCACCAGCTGGTGCCTCTGCTTCAGAACGGACTCGGACTGCTGCTGCAGAGCGTTGCGCACCGCGTCCAACTCCCGCCTCAACTCCATCGCTTCTGAGCTGCTATCCATCTGGAAAGAGAGAGAAGTATTCGTCAATGAACAATCAACTAGTAGTCATAACTATTATTGCAATAACAGCAATAACAATGACATTTAACTTCATAAAAGGTTCGTAATCCGATGGCGATGAAATGTCAAGTACGATTGATACACGTTTACGACTGAAAGAAATTAATGTCGTCTAATGGCGGTGCGTCTTTGATCATCGAATAAACACTGTAATGATGGTTATCTTGTGTAGCGACTAGCGATGCAACGAGCGGTCAGAGTCCACCACGCAATAGTAAGTTAACGAGGTCACTAGCCAAGAAATAACGTCTTGTGTACAAAAGTAATCAAAAGCGGAATATTTTATAATTCATTTAATTAAGTTAGAATTTGCTGTTAGAGATCGGTGAATTCTCAGTTCTGTTACGTGACAATAAAGTATAAAATACAAAGGCTGCTTTTAATGTTTGATAAGAAGAAAATCAGAGCATAACTGAGCTTATCGCTTGCGCGGGCGCAGATAAAACATTCAAACGCGGGAGAATAATGTTTTTCATAGTGTTATCATAGCCGTAATCTCACACTTCCTTGTTGTTTTGTTTTAAAGTTTGATAACGTCAGTGTGCTAAAATGTGAGGCCACGACTTCGCGGCATCAGCTCGGCGAGACAATGACTCACCATAAGTCAGGGTCGATAATACTAATGGCAATTATGCCATATTGATTCTAATTTCATTGTGTTATCTATCATTATCACAAAAGGATAGTTTGAAGTAGTAGGTAAGTATGTAGGTACACACGGCTACGCATCAAGCTAAACATTTACAGTATAAGCTGACCTCGCATTGTACGAGAATCCTGTACAATGCGAGATCAGCATCAACTGGAAATTTATAGATTGATGTGTAGGTACCCATGTGTAACTACATATCGAGTATGTTTAAAGATATTTCTGTAATTTACAGATTTCTAATTGTACTGCAGTAAAACTATAATTTGCTGAGATGATTAGAAATAATTACATGAAAATTCATAGGTAGGTACATACGACAAATCCCTAACATTAAATCTACGCCAACTCATGACCGGCTTTTACCTACTAATGGCTGATAATTTACGGTCCTTCATTGGTTAATTTTGCTCTTGTATCTTTACCAATAATTAAGCAAAGACCACATTTGCATAGTAGTCCCTCCCATAATGGAAGTAGCTATCACAATGTAAAATTGCTTACGAATCCATTTACACGCCCAGTTTGGCAATAAAAAATGCTACCATAGGTACGCATAACGACTCGTTTTTGTTTATAGGAACCGATCATATTATGCCCATTCACATGCGAAGGTAAAAATAAAGAATGTGGTATTCTAATAGTTTAGTCATGTTAGAGGCAAAGTAAAAGTCGTGTCAATGGCGGCTTGACAATGTCCCGAGTGATACTTAACCTCTATGAAAGTATGTTATAGCATTGACGAAAGTTAAAGCTGTCTAGCCCCCCGGCTTTGAAATAGCTAACCATAATTATTAGCTCCGTAAATGTCATACACCTATTATGTATGGTTTGTTCCTAAAGTATGTGATGAAAATGTAAATAAATGGATCAAAAAACGTGGATGCCAATTTGTAGCGCCACTTACAAATTGATTCTAATTTAAAAACCGTTTATTCAGATGTTTTTCTTTTGACAATTTGAGGTGAATTTTATAAGCTCAATTGTCGGCGACGGTTTTTCAATTATAATCATTTATATAATATTGAAAAAATGGTGACATAAATTTAAGGAAGTGTATAGAGTGCCGCTGGCGGCACTTTATCCGTATCGGATAAAGTGCCGCAATTTGCGGCATACTAGTAGCATTGCCTCGGCCCGGCTAAAGTGCCGTAAGCTTGCATTGTCATTGTCACTGTCACTGTTATTTTGTTTGATTGTTGAGGTTAGCTCGCCGGCCTTTGTATTGACTGATCGTATTTGTTTTAGATAATTTATAATTTTGATAATAAAAAAATAAAAATTAATATATATATCAGAAGTCACTACATTGACTGGATTTACGAAAAATGAAGTAGCAAATTAAAATGGCTGAAAGTTTATTTTATTTTCCTTTATTGGCCAACCAACAATTGTTTACACTGTAAGTATTTTAAGTAATATCTAATATAATCTAAGGTTAGTGGAACAATTTACAGGTTAGCACCGCATGCCCCATTATAATATTAGGTGTGCCACAAGCACTAAACTATGAAACTAATATATGACTAAAAGTAGCAATTTTAGATAGGTTAGGTTAGGTTAGAACTGTGACCACACAAGAGGGTCTAATGTTTTGGAAATGTGGTGTTTTACAGCGAACTAACCTCAACAATCAAACATAATAACATGTGACAGTGACTTAGTGACAGTGACAATGACAATGGAAATCTGACGGCATTTTAGCCGGACCGAGGCAGTGCCACTAGTATGCCGTTAACGGCACTTTATCCGATAGGGATAGAGTGCCGCTAACGGCACTCTATACACTGCCTAAATTTAAACCTAAATATAGGTACCATTGATAAACTAAAAACCCGTTTTTATATTATATCAATGCTAAATACAGATTAATAGTGTTACAATTACTTTAAGTGAGTGATTGCGTAAGAATTTATCCTGAACAGGATTTATTTACACTGATCAGTTAAGTACTTTTGGAACTGACAATAGCTGTAAAGTACCTATCCTGATGAGTGATGAATTGATGATATAGAATTATAGACGACCGAAATTAACACATTTTGTCTGCAAAACTAAAACAAAATATACTGCATTTTTCGCACTTATTATCTGCAAAGGACGAAACCACGCGTAACGATATTATGTTTGTTATCATAACAGCACGAGCCTGTATTGCCCTTGAACAGAAGGGTATAGTAACTCTGACACTAGCTAGCGTTAGCTTTTCGACTAAGAAAAATGTAATGGACGGAATCCAAAAAAAGGAGCCTGAGAATAAAAGATTGCTCAAGCCCTTCTTTCCATATTTACCAAAAAAAAATGTTTCAAAATTATGATTTGAGTGGTTCCACATTATCACAGATTCACAGTTCACTTGGGAGTCTTGGGACAGCTAAATAGTTCCAATCGAGGAAAAATTTGTACCTATCGTATCACTTTTGAGTCACTGTCAACAGTAGAATATAAATATAATTGAATTAAATTATCCGAGAAAATGTTATTTGTATTATTAATAGAGCCAAGAGTGTAACTACATTAATATTTTAAAGAGAAAAGATATGTATTTTTATGTTTGTATTTTTGTTTGATACGAATAAACTCAATAACCACTTGACCGATTTAAAAAATTCTTTCACCATTATAATGATATATTATCACTGAGTAACATAGGCTATATAACTTATCAAGATATCACGCGGGCGAAGCCGCTAGCGGTCGTTTAAATTATTATTGTAAATTCACCATTTCCAATGATGAGTTTTATAAGTATATATATAAATATGGTATGTTCGTTATGCTAATGACATGTATGCATATGCATGACATAATAGCTTAATAAATAGTAACGTTAAAATATCACCATAAGTTTGCACTAAACAGAGGTTTTTATTATTATTTTAAATTTTAGTTCACTTTTGATTTGACGGTCACGGTTTGTTCACTTTATTCAGTTAGATACTTACATGCGGGACGTGCATAATTTATCAGTATTATCCGACTTTTCAGGTTACGGAGCTCTTTTAATCATAAGCTGTTCTCGCTTCGAAATCGCGAGCAAACTGACCAGGCAATCCCAATGTTTGAGTTTACGGTAAACAATCAATTAATACGTTGAATTTCACCTATAAATCAAAGGTCGGCTGTAGTCAATGCAATGGACTTTGATCTGTATGTTTGTTTTGTTGCTCGATTAATCACTTTGTCGACGTTATTAATTTATAAATGTCAACAAACCGTAAATTTCTAGGATAATCAGCGGAAAATATTGTTTCATAATCATTTTAGGTATGCTTAGCATACCTAAAATAGTGGCGCACGCGCTGGCGCCGTAGTAAATACGACGTAGAAACAAAACTGCCAGCTAAGTTATTTCAATTTTTTTTTTAGTAGGTATTAAAATAGTTCTTAATGCACTTTTTTACTTTTTGGCTCTGATTTACCAAAAACTGGGGTTTCCTAAGACTTCAACAGCGTCCTCCGCAATTTACCGCCGAATGACGTCACTGAAACGCTATTTATGAAAGTAAGTTGGCGTGTTTTCCTAGATAGTGTTTTTTGACCCCGTAAAGTCAGTCCCCGGTGCCATAATTTTCATAAAGGCCTTCAATGAGGTCGTTATAAGGCCGCCACCGCTGTCGTAGCAAACCGTAGCACTATTAAGATGGAACAGGGCCTGCGATTCTCCATACAAATGTACTTATTCCCTCTTTTAATGCTTATTCCCCTTTTTTCTTCCTGAATAATGTCTTTAGAACAATCTTTTTTTTTTCATAAAATCATGGTCTGCTGTAGCATGTGATTAGAGGACTACCAGACAAATTCGAAAAGTTTTTAACATAAAAGAAAATGATAAGAACTAGACATACTCTTTCTTAAAAATGTTATGTAAAAAATAATTGAATCGGCTCAGTTTTCGAGGAGAAAAAAGGGGAATACGAACGTCGATCTCATATTTTTTTTTGTGACATAATTGGTCTGGGCTGCAGCTGTCCCTATCGCACTCTACGAAGGCAGACTTGAGGTAAGACGACGGCAACAGTTCCTTCAAATACCTAGTTTTCTAATTCCTCGCAGGCCCATAACGCAAAATGTACCTATAATTAAAATTATGTGTCACATTTTTCGAAGTAGGTAAAAATCTTCATTTCCATTGTCAAGGTCTTTATTACCGATACCACTAATTACTTACATAATTACGGGCAAATTAATTTAAATTAATTCATCGAAACAACTATTTATTATGTTTTTTATTTGACGAGTAATTCCTTCTTCGTTGTTTTCATTTGCATAGATAAACACTAAATTGATGCATTTGTCATTCATGAACGTAAAATAACTCCTGAGTGTACAATTGCAGTTCATATAGGCTTTCATTGATGATTCAGTGGGAACATAAAAGAATGTAAGTAATTTGATCTTTATACCATCAAGTTATTGCAATTTTAAAGGTGTTTTATTAGTTATCAGCAGCGTGGTTGAAAAAGGTACAGGTCTAGGGGTCTAGAATCAGCCCTAGACCTGTACCTGTGACCTGTGACCTGGATTACAGCCCTCCTCCCCTTGAGAGGAAGTGGGCTGTAATCTACCACGCGGGCCCAGTAAGGTTTGGTCAGTCACATGTCTTCAAATTTTTGGTTCTAGGACATGCCCGGTTTCCTCACGATGTTTTCCTTCACTGCTTTGAGAGCAGAGGTTGAAAATGGTGCAGGTGCAAAATGAAATGGGTAAGTAGGTACTATAAAGTCGTTTTACCGGGTCAATTTTCAAAAAGTGGATTTTATGTCGTGATTGAAAATTGAGGTAGGTAGTAGCGCTGTCGGAAATAGGTCAGAAATTCAATCATTCAATGGAAAAGTGTACCTCGGAAATGCAAGAAAGCGGTCTGGGAAAGAATTTCCGCAAACCTTTCAGAAGAGATTTACTATCTTAGCTGATAAACAGAGCTGCTTATGCGTGGTTCCCATCCTCTGGCCGGAAAATGCTTGAAAACATACCAAAGAATATTCCATACAATTTATATGTAATTTCATCCATTAACAAATGTTATTAATGAAACAAAACTCCTTGCATCCGCTGACATAACCGCCATAGTTACCAGTCGAAGGAAGTCGCTTGTTATGCGTCTGCGCATGCGCACTACTGCTGCGCAAACCTATAGGTTATTGCCACAGGAAATTCTAGGGATATCACGGAATAACGGCTATACCTATGTTTAATTGCTATATAAATCTTAATTTGATATAGATATAATTGTGCAGGTTTATTGTGAAGGAAGGTTGAAATAATTTTGTAGTTACAGCCTAGGTTGTTGTTTGTTAGTGCATAGGGGCCAATTAATGTTTATGAATTACATTTGCGTATATCCTCGGTACAGATACAGACGCACATCAACCTACTACAAACAGTAAAATTTCTTTAATTGATTTTCAACTTTATCACTAAAATTTAAGGTTCAAAGTTGATTGGGAAAATTTAACAGTTTCGGGTAGGTTTACGTGCTGTGTATGTACAATACTTGCTAACTTGCTTGCATGGTTCTCAGACCAAATAAAAAACCAAGACATGACATGTGATGACTTTTCAAGAATACCGATCATGATAAATAATATAATGATATATTCTATTTAAGAGGGAACAGGGCCCGCGATGGATACAAACGTATTCCCCGTTTTTCTTCCTGAATAATGCCTCTAGAGTTATCATTTTTTTTTTATAAAATCAGGGTCTCTCTCTAAAGGCATGTCCCTGTCATTTCCTTTTTTTCAGCAATTAATAAGTAAGGAAACTATGACCATCCAAAAATTACGAAAATGCCCAATTTTTACCGCCGTGATTAGAGGACTACCAGACTAATTCGGAAAAGTTTTTAGCATAAAAGAAAATAATAGAAACCTAGACATACCTACTCTTTCTTAAAATTTTAAAGTAAAAAAATATTAAATCGGCTTAGTTTTCGAGGAGAAAAAAGGAGAATGCCAAACGTCGTTTTCGTCAAAAAAATTGTGATATAATCGGTCTGACCAGCAGTTGTTGTCCCTATCGCACTTTACGGGGTTTAACTCGGTTTTTCGGGCGCAGCGAGACGGCAATAGTTTCTTCAAATACCTACCTATTTTTCAAATTCCTCGCAGCCCCTGTTCCCTCTTAATACACATTGCTCTAATTAATAGACATTGCTAAACTCTTGTAAACTTTCAAACAAAAACACATGCATATTTCGCTTAGGGGTCAACCATTACCCACATCTTTCCAAACACACACTGAAAGGGATTTTGTACACATATTTGTTCAACATGTTAATAGATTTACAAAGAAGTGTTTGCTCAAACCTGGCATCAATATGTTGGATAGTTTGCACACGTGCCGCCGATAACACAACGTATGGTAGTGCCTTCTGTAAGTACGGCGTGTTGACTAACTGACGATAAGCATTCTATTAGTAATAAACACTTGCCTACGTTATCAGAGACTTGTAAATCGTACAAATGTATCTTTAGTAAACACTAGACAATATATACTAGTGGGGTATTTACCTATGTCCAATCATCAAGACCTTTAGTCCCGACTACGGCGAAGCATAAACAAGGGATATGATTGTGACCGGTATGTACCTATGTTCATCTGTTCCCTCATAACTTCTAAACTAGGTACTTATCATAATTTGACAATTGAGGTATTGTTGGAAGCATCTTGATTGTTCGATGGTTATGTGTTTTACGTCACATTATGATGAATATGAATATGGAGCCCTCTAGAGGACACAAAGTCATGAACTAAACCGGAGTCACACGTAATCTGTTCGATGTATTCCCAACACGACGTGTGATTCCGGATTTTTAATTTGTCTGTCTGTGATGTCTTGTTTATTCCTTTTTAGTTTTTAGTTGGCGTTTTTGTTAAACTTCCAGACAGTTTGGACCGTGGAAAAGATTTGTTTATATTTCTGCGTCACACTTTAAAAACCTGTTACCTACTTGCCTGACCACCTACTGCACTATGAGAACATCTGTTTTGGAAGAGTATAATGACCTTTTCTTTACTCATCTGCATAATGATCCATTACCTACTTCTAAAAATCTCTCCAAAAAGAAAAATAACACCTGCCGGTATATTCTGTAATAATCTCACGGTGAAAACTTAGGTGAAGTGAACGTGAAGTGAGCTGTCATTCCACCTGCTGCTAGGGACTGACAGCTCACTCCGAACTCACTTCACCTAAGTTTTCACGGTGAGATGGTTACAGAATAGCACTGCTGTACCCTAATTGCGTATACACGATCAATCGGAATCTGAATCGTTTTGAAACATATTACTAATCCATTACTTCATAAGTTCAAAAAAAAATCTGTTCAACAACGTAAATAACGCAATGAATGTTGTTGAAATGTCAAAATGAAACTTATTTGTCGTAATCGTTTACGAAAATGTGTGGCGTAATTAGGGGTGTTTCGTCGTTTCGGACCACGAGTGGTTCGGACCGCGGTGTGAAACGCAGAAGAGCTCTTAAGAATGGGCTGTTTCGCACCGCGGCGGTCCTTGGAGCGCCCAGCGGTGTGAATCGACCAATAGCTCTTAGGAATGGGGCGATTCGAACCACTATGTTTAGGTACAAGCTAATTTCAAAGTTTGTATGTACAGTCGAGTAGAAAAGTGTTTCATGAAAATAAAACAGTTACGACTTGATATTTTGTAATTATATTTCAAAATCACAATCACATACTAATATTTAGTAAAAGTGGTTGAATTAAAATCACAGTTTGATTAGTAATTAAGAACTAGTTTAAATCACAGTTGAAACATTAGGTACACATTCTGACTTAAAACTAACAAATACATATACAACAAAACTTTAATCAACAAATAATAATTAAGTATTTACTACTGATTAAAACGACAATTCGAAACATCATACGTATTTTTTTAAATTAACAGGTTTTTTTTCATTTAGTTTTAAAATATGCAAATGACAATAATAAAATATACCCATACAAATTCAACTTACATTAAACTCTTAATTTTTAACCAATAGTAAAAATAAAATAAAAATATTTAAAATCAACAGAATATAAAAATTTACTTTAATTATTATTAAACTGAAATGCACTAAACTCTCAATTTTTCCAAACAATGACCGACAGTAATCTCACCAGTCAATAACTCTTGTATAATGCTCTTTATTCTTTGATTCATTTCAATGGTTTCTGCTTTCCTTTTTGAAATTTGGATGTCACCAGTTCTTGCTAATATACCACAATAATATTTGGCATCTTTTTGTATTCCCTCAAGAAACTGTGCAATATTGGGTTTTTCTGTAATGGTCTTTTTTATTCTTGCATTCCATGACTCCACCATGTTGTTGGTTCTGTCACTTTCATTGAAAGTGTTCCATGTGTTTGAAAACACATCATGTTCCAGCCATGTTTTGACAAAATAGTCATTGAACTGTGTGACTTCGTTACTCTTTGGACTTTCTGCCATTACATATAGCCAGCCATCTTCCAACAAGTCCGGCGGTAAATGTGACAATGCCATGCACAATTTCACATGGTTAGCGCCCAGTTTTGATTTCAATACTCCCGATTGCTTAGCTTTACGCCATAAACTGCGAATGTAGTGAAAATAGCATCCGACTATTTTGACTTTTGGAAATAAATCTTTGATTGCTGATATCGTAGTCATTTCAAAGTCCATTGAAATATGTGTAGGCGCCCATTCTTTTACTTGACTTTTTATCATTTGAAATAAAATGTCATATGTGATTCTTTTCTTGTCGGGTAGCAATGCATACAGCACAGGAACCACATTTACGTATTCATCATTGCTGCCTACATCAGCGTGAATAGTGTATACTTGGTAGAAACACTTCGGGCAAATTTTGAATGTGCCGTCGATAAGAAATCGTGTACATTTTTTTAAATATTTAATCATTTCTTTGTTTGCAAAAATAAGGATGCGCTTGTTTTTGTGTTTGAATTCGGCAAACAAGAAATTTTCAAATTTTTTCGGTACTTCGAGGTCACGGGCTTTTCGGAAGTTCAGTTTTTTAGCACCCACAGATGAATTTCTTTGTCTGTACAGTTTGTTCTTGATATTTTTAAATTTTGGTAATGGATTTACAAAATTTACTCCTTGGTCGGATAGATTTTGTATGGTATCCTCAAAAATTTGCGTTACTGGTTTATTAATATTCTTTTTGACTGTTTCAGTACATAAATAAATCTGTTTCTCTATTTCAATCTCTGCTTCTTCCCTTGGTGGATGGTTATGGGCAGTCTCATGAAGTATTGAAAGTGGATTTTGTTTGACTTTGATTGTTGCGTTGCACTTACTAGAATCTTTGTTGGTGCACCTCCATAATTCAGAGCCGTCTTTGTTTGTTCGCTTTAACACATAGTTAAACCCAGCACGACACAGCATTTGGCCACCTCTCTTCGTTTTTAGAAAGTGGATAGTTGGGCCACCATGTGAAGTTGATGGGTCACCCGACATTTTCAGAGAGATGAAGCAGCAACCTAAACAAAAAGTATGCATGAAAACGTATGTGGTTAAAAATAAATTGGTCATATTCATATAGGTAATTTAATTACTTTTTATGGTAAATAACTAAGTAATGCCAGGGTTTTTCATATTAACTATTGATGTTTTTTGGGCTGCCTATCATAGAAATGTGAAACATTAAAAGTAATCATGGAGCTTCTTTATTTATTTATAGCTAAGTAGAAAATATTACTTCGAAAATTATGAGATGATTGATTTACTTACCTTGTTTGATTTACAAGTTCACAATATTTGGAAAGCACTTCATCTTGTCACATTAAACCCACTATGAAAGCCAGAAGGGTACTGAGATCCTTTTACATTCAAACGCATGCTAATAGTAACGTTCGCGCGTTATCACCTGAGTCGTCAGGTCATAAAAGTCAAAAAAGATCGGAATGTGCAACGCGCCGGACCCTAGTTATCGATAAACGGCTACCTGTGCACGTGCTAACGATAAAACTAATTTGGGCACAAGTAAAGGAAGAAGTTGCGATGAACAATAATACTTTCAAGATAGCAGATGTCGAAAATCACCTCCACCAAGCCATAGATAATGTCACACGAGAAGACTGAGCCAAATGTGTGAGGCAGGTATTTAAGGGACACAATATGATCTACTTTGTTTCTTGTAATAAACTTTCTTTCTCTGTGTATGAAAATACTGTATATAATTTTTAAATATAGTTTAATATCGAATATTGTTATTTTTTTTTACTTTTGTGAAGAAGATACAATAATAAACGTTATCGATAATATGTCTTTTATTGTTAGGTCCTTCACTAGACGGCTCCATAAGACCCATAAGTGCAAGCAAGATAGATATAGATAAATTATTTATGGCCCTTTATTTATGGCCCTAAGACTCAGATGAACCAATCAGACGCCCATATTTGCGCTCTATCTTTTTCTATTGTTTATTGCCAGTCAGACTGGGTTTTACAAAGGGATAATTTTTACCTGGAGTCCTTAAAATAGCAAAGAGATAGTAACGTGTGTACCGAGACTGACACTTTATATATTTTTTACACATACATATTTTGGTCAGCCCACCAACATTAAAATACATCATTATTCATACTAAAAATAAGAGTTGTAAATAGGTACCAAAAGTATTACGTAGAGTAGGCGGCAAGCCATGTGTAACAAATGCGTGCAAAACAAAATTTGATTTATTTTATTTTATTTTCGCTATTTTATTTTGTGCTTGGCTGTACTTTAAGCATTATTACTGAGAAAACTTTTTGTTCCATTCTCGGTTCGAATAAACCCATTCAAATTCTTCTATGGTTGATTCACACCGCGGTCCGAAACAGCCTATTCCTAAGAGCTCTTCGGCGTTTCACACCGCGGTCCGAACCACTCGTGGTCCGAAACGACGAAACACCCGTAATTAGATAGCAGGTTCTAGTTTTTTATATAGGTATGTCTCATTCTTCTTCATTTGTAATATTTTCATAGGCCAAGTAATAATTACGAACTGCACTCCTAAACCAGATAGATAGGTACTATGGCCATATGTGACCGCATTGCCCAAGGTTATTCTGAGTAATTTCACGGCATACCATTTCAGAAGATTGCGTACCTATTACAATATATTATAATACATACTCATTGGTAAGTAATTAGTAATTAAATATGTAACACTCGCCTTGAATGGTCGGAGGAAGTCACGGTCGTTGACTCGCGATAAATATATAGGAGCGAGCATTCGTTCGTATTCGCATATAAGTATAGAACAAAACATCTATGTTTATAACATTAGAATAGATTAACTTCCTTACTAATAAACGTATTATATCAGGTGAATAGTTACACAGTTTTCTCTCTTTCAGTCGTCAGTAATTTGACATTCGAAAGAAGAAGACAAAGCGTTGTGTAACTACACAGACGCTATATAACGTTTATTAGTAAGGAGGTTATATTATAATGTAAAAAAATCTGTCTGATTTTTGTGATTTCCATGATTTTTTACTGAAATGTCACTTAACCTGAAGGAGGATGGTCCAGTAGTCCTTGAGTAGGGTTGCCAACCCTACTATATTAGAAGCTTAAATACCTACTATATTTCTAAAGAAAAAGCTCGTGGCTAAGTACCTAGTAACTGCCGCACGGGTCGATCCGTCAGGTTAAGCTACGCTTGCCAGGGTTGGTCTGTGGATGGGTGACCATCTTTACATACCGAGACTCCTCCGTGCCTCGGAAAGCACGTTAAGCCGTTGGTCCCGATTGTCATTCGTGGATCTTTGACAGTCGTTACGGGTCGTCAGAAGCCCGAAAGTCTGACAACCAGTCTTACTAAGGGGTATCGTATTACCCAGTTACTGGGTTGTGGAGGTCAGATAGGCAGTCGCTCCATGTAAAATACTGGTATTCAGCTGCATCCGGTTAGACTGGAAGCCGACCCCAATATAGTTGGGAAAAGGCTAGGCAGATTGATTGATTTCTAAAGAAAAATATAGTAGGCGAAACTATATAGGTAGGTACTATGTTTGATGATCGTATAAAAACTTAATTAAAATAGGTAGTATTTGGTACTTAACCATATTTTAGAGTGTAAAAATACTTAGTTCTAAAAATAAAAATAAAACCTGTTACTTAACAATAAAAAAATTGCCTAGCAGCATAGTAGCAATAAATATGCATTTTAAAGAAGTAAAATGTTTTTGAAACATAAGTACCTACTAGCCTAGTAGGTAGGTACTTATGTTTCAAAAACATTTTACTAGTAGTACTAGGTATATTTTTTCGCCATCATTTAAGTATCTTTACAGGCAATTGCTCCGAAAATATTATAATTGATATAAAAAAAAGTTGGCAACCCTAAGCCTGAGGCCCTTTTCATTACGAAAAATACGACCTTTACTTTTAACGAAGCAATAAAAATAAATACCTATGATTGGCCCCTTTAGAAATTAGGGGATTTGGCAAAATGGAGGCTAGAGACTTCGAGAGAATACGAATTCTAGGAGTTTTTAAAAGAGTAAAATAAAGTCACGGGCGACCAACAGTTTGTATTATTATCCTATACTATTAAACGAGCAATATTTGTGAAATTACCAATATATATTTGAAATCACATTCTCGAAAACGGCTGTCACGATTTCAATGAAAGTTGCAATACTTATATCGGTTTACGGGGGCGAAAAATCGACCTAGTTACAGATAGTGCAATCTACGACGACGCGCCCCACTCCGCGATTACAGTACTGTAAGCTGTACTTTAAGTACGGAGCGGAGCGGAGAGGGGCGCGTCGTCGTGGATTGCACTTTATAGAGGTCTCCTAACTGGGAAAATTCGTTTTCTCCGTATTTTCACACGAGCATAGCTCGGTGGCCCAAATTTTAGAACAAGATGGTTAGATACCTTAGAATATGACATGGCAGTATGGAATTAGTAAGTACCAACCTATTATTATGGCAGCATGGAATTAGTAAGTAATTACTATCATAAAAGCATGGAATTAGTATGAACTATCCTATACTGTTAAATGAGCATTCTCAATTTTCATCAAAGCAGAGCTCGGTCGCCTATGCAGGTATTAATTCTAATTTGTGTTCGAGAATCAGGATATTTATTTGTGTTTTACTTTCCTAACGGATATTTTACTGTTAGGTGCAGAAGAAATGAAATGCGTATGTAATATTTAAGTATTTTTTGTTCACAATTTGCGTGTTAACCAAGTCTTGGGAATGAATGTGTGCCAGTGTGCGGCGGTTGAACTATACCGTATGTTCACTGTCAAACTTCTGTATGAATGTAAGTATGCTCTCTTTGGCCCCATAGAATTCCCTTAGAATTCTATAGAGCCCAAGAGAGCATCTTGAAAGGACAGTTATACCTAAAGTTACTGTTTAATGATTATGCCTGGAGGCTTTATTTATGCCTGGAGGCTTTATTTTCTTTTTTTAGATATTGTTTACGTTTAGTTATTTTTATTTCTGCTTGAGTATAGTTCTCGATGCTTTTGGTTGGTATATTGGCGTGTGCTAGCTGTCATATGGCTATTTATTTATAATTTTTTGCGTAATGTAAATTGTCTTGCATACTATTGTATAGAATCTTTTTTTTTTTCTAACTGAACAGACAGCTGTGCTGCTGGGGAGTTTGTTTGGCCACTTCTTCTTCCCAGCAAAAGCACTAGGAAGTGGTGAAGGGTGGGCGTTTTGGGGGACTGTCTTATGTAATTTTGACTTTCGGAAAGTGCTGATTTTCTCAGCCTAGTTTGAATAAATGACTTTTGAATTTTGATCAGACGAAAATATCCTTAATAGCAGTCAAAAGAGGTGTTTATATAACAAAAATAGCACGAGAAAGTTATAATTTCCTTGAATATAAATCTCAATCAAGTCCAAATTATTACCTTTAATACAATTCTCAAGCACACACGAAAATGATTTAGGTAGAAAAAAAGTTGCTCAGAAACCTTCTAACTCAAAAGCAAAACAAAACGACGGACTCAAAACATTCTAAAAACCAATTACGCATGCGCCCACGCAACGAAATCGTGAAACTTCGGGAAATGGAAAGTGGCTGAGGAATGGCCCATTGTCTGTTATGATAACTTCAAAGAATGTATTAGCACCGTGTAAACGGGTTATGGGAGTTGAAAGCATTTACTTACTTACCTATTAAAGAAAGGTAATTTAGGAGTTTAGAAGTGAGTATTATGGTTTATCGGGGATTCGAGGCAAAACATTTGAAATACCTAATAAAGGCAGGTATAATAAAATATTGCTTAAAATACCTACCTAGTGTTAATAACGGTCAAATTCAGTCAAGATCTGCGTCAAAATACATACATTGACAACACGGTTGGCGCAGTGGTTAAGCGATTGACTGCTGCGCTGCGTCGCGGGTTCAATTCTCGTACGAAACAAATATTTGTATGACCTACAAGTTCTTGTTCCGGGTCTGGCTGAGTTTAAATGTTTCGCACCCACAATACAGGAGAAATTCCGAGTTTGGGGAAACATTTGAAAAAAATAAAAATTTAAGACAAAAATAAGACAGTCCCCCAAAACGTCCCCCGTTCACCACTTACTAGTGCTTTAGCTTGAAAAAGTTATCTTAAACTGCGCATGATAAATAAGTACCTACTATGCCATAAAAAAGAGTGAAGGAGTACATACAAGTTTCGCAAGATCAATAAGTAGGTCTGTACAAGCTACAACATTCTGTCTAGGTTTGTTTTTAGACCTAAATCCAGGCGAAACTATGTCGACAGACCTAGAATAGCGAGTCGAGTCTAGTTTTTCATAAATCTCATATAAAATACAGTTCCGTGTTGATGTTGGTTCGCTCTAGGTTAAAAAACAGAGTCTTATCGAATAACGGGCCATAAAGGGTTTACCTAGCTGATACATGATATCTTATACAAATATTGTGAAGATCAAAATACAACCTTATCGGGGAAAATTAGGGTCCATTTTGAATTAATTTGTTTTAATCGTACAGTATCTTCAAACAGCTACCTTACCATTGTATCTTGAAGATTTATTTTTGATTAACAACATGTTTGCTCAGCTGTCTGTCTGTCTTAGCAGTGAATTCTCTCCGTTAAACCGTGAATATAAAAGGGTTATTAACATTAATTTGGTGCGTAAAAGTTCGAGTCTCACGCCTCCAGCAGATTGTTGACCGCAATTTTATTAAACAGGTTAATATCAGTAAAAATGTGCATTTTGAGTCTATTTGGCACAATCACGTCTGCATTACTGTTGGCCGTTAGGGTTAAAAGTGTCAGAGCGTGCAAGAAAACTACGTGTTCTTGAAAATTGGAACAGACGCCAGCACATCAGCCTACTAAAATCTGTCAAATTTCTTTAATAAATTTTCAACTTTATCACTAAAGTATAAGGTTCAAAGTTGATTGGGAAAATTTCAGTCTCGGGTAAGTTGACCTGCTGGCGTCTGTACATTAATATTGCAGGAGTTCATTTATTCACTTGTTACATTAAGAATAAAAGCAACATAATGAAATACTTAACAGAAAGCCATTTAAAAAAAAATAAGGAATCAAAAAATTATTTGGTGATGATCTCCTCACTCCGAAGCAAGGATATAGAAAATGAACACTGAGCTGTATTCAAGTTACCATTAATAAATAAAATTCAACGAAATCAAAATAATACATTATTTAGCTTACAACTTATGCGCACCATTTATGTTTAATAACTCGATCATAAAATTTAATAAGTAAACCATCTGTCCCCGTACCTAAAGGTTAAAAATATTTTAAAATAAGTGTCAGAATTGAAGCAACGAACAAAAATACTACAAAATCATAAGTTAATAAACTACATCAAAATATAGCCGTAACTTGCGTTTCTGATAGTTTTATATTACTCTGAAATCGGATAATGCATCCGCCTACGTCATATTATTGTTATATATCTTCAATATATATCTTTATTGTACGCAATGTAGGTTTCAAGGATCTTTGCGGTTAGGTTTCCCGTTACTTACATCGTAAGATAACTCTATATAGGTACCTTCATTTTCCTTGAAAAAACAAAACCATATTTCTGTATACATATACCTACATCACGCCTGTATTCCCCGAAGGGTTAGACAGAGGTGTACCTACTTATAGTACGAGTATACACCCACATTTCCCCAGTTGTGTTCAATTCCCATGTAATAGGCCATGTCGAGCCTATTGCCACCAACCGGGCACAAATCAAGACTCCGGGATTCTACTGAGCAATTCTATAAGTTGTCTTTATTGCACCACTATGTGCAACACTTGCAAGATAATTAGTTGACGTCATTATTGATTTAAAAGATTGCATGAATTGAATTGGTTGTTGCTAATGATTCAAAATTATCAAAATCTTGAAAAACTTCCAGGTAAAATTGCTCTATTAACGGCCACTACATACTCGTACGAACTTTATTATCTCCATAATATCTAATAAGTAAAATCAATTTATCCAAGGTAATTTCGAGCATTGAAGATGCGAGTAACAACTCGAGTCAATAGAAACAAAAATGAAAAAAAAAACGGCTAAGTGCACGCACAATGAAGGGTTCCGTAGTTAGGATGAATTTATCGCAAGAACAAACATAACTTTCTAGTTGAAAAACATGTTCTCCCATACGGAATGTATGGTAGAACATGTTTTTGCAACCGTAAATGTAAGTTGAATTTTTTTTGTACGATTTTATTTTACCACTTTAACGGCGTGATTAATATGTATATCCATGCCAAATTACAGCTTTATAGTACAAAGAATCTCTGAGCTAAGTCGCAGACAGACTGACGGACATGGAACAACTAAAAGGGTTCTTTGCGAAACCTAATAAAAAAGAAGTCCCCAGCTTGTAGTTTTTTGAGCAAGAACTTACAGGCTGAAGGCTAAATAGGTTACTGTGCCTGTTTCAATAGGTTATATAGGCTACCTGCATATGCATATTTATGCACAATCATGAACTTTAAACCTAACACCGCGTGTATTGAGGAATGCCATTGTTCTTCAGAAATTTTAAAGTCGACCTAATGCTGAATACGGTTCGAGTTTTGCTTAGCAAAAAGCCGGTACATATTGATATAAATATATTGAATTTGGCATGAATCAAGTTCTTCTGATAGTTGTTATTAAGGTAGGTAAGGACGAGTTAGAAAATCAAGAACATGTTAATGACAAAGCTAACAATTAACTCAAACTTACGTCTATCATTAAATGAGTCAGGCAAACAGAAATTCCTAACGAGAGTCCGGATGCTGTACCCGCTAAGTGGGACCTGACATTTAGCCAGTGAATGTGGCAATCTGAAGACCAATAAACCCTAGCACTTTCTACCGTAAACCTTTAAGCTCCATTCAAAAACATTACTCGTTTCGAGTATATCGGTAATAAACAAGTGAAAACAGCGATTAGTAAACAAAATACTAATCTTTGACACGACTTGAAGTGTTTCTCTTTATAGTCTACTTGTTCATGCAAACGGCAGATTGCAGTAATGCAATTAAAATAAAATTTATGGGATTATTTTCGTGTTTAGTGTTGTACATCAAGGTTAAGATTTATTTGATCGTCAATTTGAATTGTCTGAGCTTGTTTTCTCTTTTTGAATTCTTTTCTGTCTACGTTAAAAATAGTAAGTTATTTATTTTTATTTGCAAGTGTTCAGTATTTTGGTTAGAATTAAAAACATCTTTGTATTGATTTTCAGTTGACGTTATTTGGGTCACATTCTAGTTCGTTATGTTTGATGTTTAAAATTGAATAATAGACACAAATGTTTTTGGATTAAGGAGATGAAAACATTAACAAAAGTAACAGAGCAGAGCATGGAGCAAATAATTGAGCAATATGAATTAAAAAGGGCCACAGGTTCTTGAATAAATTATTTACAAGGTGAGCCAGTTGGGTAAAACAATACAGTCGACTTATGCCATAAAACGGTCCATATCTCGTGATATGTAGAAGAGTGACGTCATCTGTTAGTAGAATGTTGTTATACTTACGGTTAAGAAAAAGCATGGATTAAATTAAACTCTTAGCTTTAAGAAATTATTTGAAGCAGAAGTTGACCTCTCGCAATTAAAATGTCATAATGAAATTCAAGAAGATTGTTTTTATGATCTTGTGGATTCATATTGAAAGACAAAAGCAATAAAAGCTTTATTGAAAAACTTGTATTTCCAGTATTTCTTTCTACAGTAAACGAGTAGGTATATTTAAATTATAACAATGCAAACAATGAAGCGAACACCTAACGGTTTTGACTAGTCAAAGCTAAGAATGAGCTTAATTGGTTAAACCGAGTTGTGCATCAATAATTATAGGGCTATTGTATGAATTGACGTAGGGCCGACATTTGTAGGTCGCGTAGAAAGCGGTGAAGGACAGACAGACAGACAATCATGTGTTCAGATAACATTCTATGGAAAATGTTACGACTTTCCAATCGAGGAAATATAAGAATGGCCACGATTAATTAAGGCCATGATAGTACAAACATTTATATCTGGGTAGACGCTGAAATAGGAAAATGAATACATAATATAGGTAAATGTTCTGAATTTGACATAATGTTCACATTTGTCTTCCCTGGCTATAAATGGGTATTCCGTCATACAGTTGTGTTGCAGTAAAATGCTGGTCATAGATACAAGGTTGTTTCTCTTAGTAATCGATGATGTCTTTCAGATTTATAACTCTAGAAAGTTCAAGGATATATAGATACCTAATGATAAGACAATAAAACGAAATCGTTTTAAAAATAACAATAAAATCCTTTAATTTATGAGTATGTGAATCTCTCAACATTACAACATTTATGATGTAATAAACATAAACATAAATTAGTTATTTTAGAGCAAAGGTAGTTGTTTATTACACATACATAATTTATTGTTTGGGTTCCTACGGAGAGATATTAGGGAGAGGGCAATGACCGCTAATGCCACGCTAAAACGCGGCAACTTTAGTAATTTATTGAACTTTAACAAAACTGTTGACACAAAGCGTCCAATGTCGTGACATATGACCAAACGCATTGTTTTCTCTGACCGACAAAAGTATTAATAGCCTACAAACTTTCACTCAGTTTTAGTCTCTTTATTGTCGCCATCCTAACTAACCATTATCTATTATATCACAATGGTCGATATTTTGACAAAAAATAATTGGAAAACCTAATTCTTGTACCTAATGACTTTTAAAAGGTGTCAAAGTGCACACCATTCGGCCATTAGAAATAGAATTACCTAAGTAATACATAATATTCTTTGTGTTTTTCATTCGCTAACTAAAAAAAAAATTGCAGAGACTCAAGCGTGGATCCACCGTGTTGTGGGTACGGTGGGCATCCCCACAAAGCTATTGGTCGATAGGATGATGTAGACAGGATACACACAATCATGCCAAAGATGACGGCACGGTTGGCGCAGTGGATACACGGTAAGCGATTGACGATTCTGATTGATGATTGCCGCACGGAACAAAATATTTGTTTTAAAAGTTTGTAAACGCACCTACGATACAGGAGAATTTTAGTGTGGGGCAACGTTTAAAAAAAAAGAGAATGGAGCCTGGGTCAAAGTTGTTTATGGACTTATAGCAATATGGTTTTAATATTTAATGCGTAGACGTGAGAGAGCGACTCCTAATCCAACGTGACCACAACCTTTTTAGAGGGTTGGAACCGCTCTCTTGCTTGCTGAGACTATCCCTCTATAAGAATACAACAACTTCATAGAATTGTATCTTTATTTGTTAGTGAAGTGTTTGCACAACAAACGATTAAAATGAAAAATCGACTGTTGTAGTTTAAGTTTGTAGTAAATATTGGCGAAGAGCCAAGTACGGCATTTTTAACACTGTCGGCTCTAGCTGAACGAATACAAATCAGTACCTATTCAATGAAACTATACTTAGATACCCACTTTTAATTTTAGTTACACTAAAATAACGATTTGAATTGTCTTGTTATGATATTCTAATCCTAACTATTATTATAAATGCGAGTGAGTTTGTTTGTTTGTTACGGTTTCACGCTAAAACGGCTAAACGGATTTGGATGGAATTTGGTACATGGCTAGACCATGGCCTAGGTTAGGACATAGGATACTTTTTATCCCGATATTCCTACGAGATCGAGACTTAAATTGTATAAATATGTCTTATGCAATTTATTTCCACAAAGTACTCCAAACAGGAACTAAAATTTTTGTTCAGTAATTTATCATCGCACTTTTTATACCTTACCTACTTAGTAGGTAGGTACTAGGTACCTACCTACTTAATTCATAAGTCGCAGGTCAGTCATTCATAATATTGACAGTAGGAAGCAATCAATAACATCATTACTCTTCAAAGTTCTTACTGTGTCGGACAGCTTTCATACAACGTATGAAACCATAACATTTATGTCGTTGAGTCATCATCATTGAAACCTGGTCATGGTCACTGGCAACACGTCATCAATCTTACACTTGATTTATTGAAGGTTACCAATCCGGACTATCAGGAAGAGTTTTTGTGGTAAGGAAAATAAATACCCTTATTTGGTCAGCAGGAAGTGCTTAAACGTGGCCTAGGTAGATAGGAACATCCATTGTTTACAAATCACCAATGTCCAGCCGTTTTATTCAGTATTCCTTTCAATGTAAAATATAAGCACCCGTGAAGACCATACGAGTCGTATGTTCTTATAGATATTATTAAAATAAAGAAAGCTCCAATCAACCTTGAACGTAGCTTTCGCAACTCCCACTGGGAGACCGGTTCAAATAAGGAACTTAAAAAGCAACGCGTGCGCACTGTCCGAACACCGCTGGCAACATTCCACTATTCCGGAAAATGATACGAAATTTCGAAGCTGTTGACACAGCCCGGCTAGCTCAGTCGGTAGAGCATGAGACTCTTAATCTCAGGGTCGTGGGTTCGAGCCCCACGTTGGGCGCAACTTTTTGCGTTTTCAGCTTATTTTTACTAATCAGTGCGAGCACGTAACTGCCTTTAATGTAACCGCAGAAGCGTGTAGTACATGAAATAAGAGAAGCCATATAAACGCAGGCTAGCGTACTTACCTACATTATTAATATTTTGAGTCCCCACAAGGTTTAAAAGAT
Organism: Xanthia togata; assembly: GCA_963853775.1. Lineage (NCBI taxonomy): Eukaryota > Metazoa > Arthropoda > Insecta > Lepidoptera > Noctuidae > Xanthia > Xanthia togata. Next base: position 25,126,939 of record OY970793.1, on the reverse strand, counting down.
AAGATAAGGAAAAAACATAATAAGCGTATATAAAACATATAACATAATAAAGTTTAGAGCAGCATTGAAGTCATTATTGAGATAATTTCGTCGCTTAACTAACAACATTGGCCTAGAATTTGTAGATACAACAAGAACTTTCTTTCACGACCAAACATTATCATAAAATGTGAAGCAATTTTTAATAATGACTCTCGAATCGGGCAATGATGGAAAGTGCTCGATAATCGACTAATGGTATCGACCTCGATATTAATGAACAAGACGACTATCAAATGACAGATGTTAAGCTTATTATTTCCGATGTTGACATTGAGAATTATTGATAATTTCTTCAATACTTTCTACAGGTTTAAATGGTTGTTTCTCCGCCATTTGTGTGTGCGAAATACTTACTTATTTCGCGTACGGAAATAAATTAAGATTGGAAAAGATTATAAATATTAATTTACGATAGGCCATAATCGTGGGGTCAAGACTTTAAAACATTGTTTTATAAAGAAAGGCCTCACTGAAACGCCTTTCTTTTTTACAGATTCGATTTTGAGCATTACGTAACAACAATACGGCCTCCCTGACTGCCGAGCATTCGCGTGTAATGTAACATTTCAGATTAAATATTACAGACATTGCGCATTGTAATGCTCGGTTCTCCTCCCTCACTGATGTAATGCTCGGATTGTATCATTACAGGTTGCGCACTGTTATGCTCGGTTCTCCTCCCTCACTGATGTAATGATCGGATTGTATCATTACAGGTTGCGCACTGTAATGCTCGGTTCTCCTCCTTCACTGATGTAATGCTCGAATTGTATCATTACAGGTTGTGCACTGTAATGCTCAGTTCTCCTCCCTCGCTGATGTAATGCTCGAATTGTATCATTACAGGTTGTGCACTGTAATGCTCAGTTCTCCTCCCTCGCTGATGTAATGCTTGACTCTGAACGTTACATTAGGTGAGGTGAGGGAGTACCTTAAAGGCTGCGGAAAGGAACTGCGCAAAGCATTTCGTCACGTTCATCATCGTGATCATCATTGGCAGCAGCCTTGTTCTAACCATCGCTGACTATAGGCCTCCTCACTGGTCTGTGCGACAGTGCGAGTCTCATTCATCTATTCACACCTATACTTGGAAATTAATAACTTCGTTTGTACGGCCAGACTGAATGATGAAATTCGGCGTTATGGTTCATCGAGTTCGTTGGTTGACGCAACTTGTATCCGTTGTCTTAAAGGTTCATGAACCAAGTCTAATTTCCTACAAACGATAACACTAAAATTGAATGCCATATTGTTTATTGTATAATATCAATTTCATAACAGTACTACCGCTGATATAGTTGACATTTTGTACTAAAATTGACCGCAGCGGGGAGTAAAACGATGTAATATGAAACAGCATCATTCATCTACCGACCATTTTGTTTTACGTAACAGTTCATGGTTTAGGGATCTTTTACTATGAGATAATACTGCTATTTTTCATCATTAAGTGGTTTCTTTTGTTGATAAAATAAAGGATGCTAGGTAGATAACAGTAGGTGATCTTCAATTGACCTTAATCTGCTTGTTAGTCCATTCAAGGAGGATTTGGAGTAATCCGAACTTAGATTACCTTACTTTTGTTTATAACAGTGATTACGTGTGTCACTTTGTTACAACATTACTAAGAATAATTATGAAGGTAGGTTTTTAAGAGGTCTCTGATCGAATTTTTCACACATGGATATTGTAAATGACCGTCTGTCTAGTAGTTTAGTCAATAAAGGAGTGATTCTCAACCTCAAAAATACCCTCACTCATCACAGTCCACCGTTACCACAGAACAAGGCTCATCATATAAAAAGACGAATGTACCTACCATCCTGAATTAGTAATTAGCGTCATATTATTAGCTAACGCGGGAAAAGCAAGATGGCAGCTTTGAGTTCTTGTAGACCTTCAACATGACTGCAGTATTCCGCTTGGCGCCGGTAGAAGCATCGGAATGTTAATTAAATAAATCCCGCAGTGCTGTATCGATGCAAAAAATAAAAGGTCGTGGAGGCACGCGCAGGCGCAACGGACGAACACGTCAAAGGGTTCTGTTTTTCTAGCAAAGCAGCGAAGAAAAACAGTTTAAACTAGTTGAATAATCATGAAACTCTTTTTGCTGCCATGCCTGTTGTAGGTAACGACTGCTGCTCGCGACCGTGACCGATTAGCAGTCGAAATGGCGAGAAATGCTGTCGTTAATAAAACGTTGATAGTTCGTTTCGTAATACATATTAATGATCTAAGAATAGAACTAGTAACTACCTACAGATTACGTACTGGTTCTATAGTTCTATCAGTGATCAGTGTCTTCTCTAACAACCTTATACCTGACAGTGAAAACTTGTAGAAAACAGCTCTAGCCATCTCTCATTACGACATCTAGACTAAGAACTATGAGAACGATTAAGCATCTTTTAATTTGCAACGAATTTGTGATCATCTTCATCACTCAAATCTTTGACTAACTAAATATTTATGACTTTAAATTAAAACAGACGCTACCGAATATAAATTATCATTTGGTTACGTAATAATTACATCAAGTTTGATATCACATCGTAAATCACAGGCATTTTTCTGAGGTGTCATTTGCAAAGATTTGCATACATTTTCGACCTAAAAGACACCATCAGTTGTATCTCATTTATTTAATGACAACCATCTATCACTAGCCACTACTGTTTTTTTGCTTACTGTGTTTAAGTTATTGTCATACAAGACTTGAACATTGGAACCATTGCCAGCCCATCTCACATTTGCGTCACTTCAAAATCTGGTGACCTTTAAGGAGAAAGTTTTTCTGTCCATAATTGGAAATTCATTAAAAATACCATCGATTTTATTACAGACGATTCTATTGACAGCTCATTACCAAGTATGGCTAAGTAGTTTGGGTCAACACTCAATTCATTCAAAAGATTTTGTTGGTTTCTCTTTGCAAACCTTCGTTCATCATTAGGCACTAACCCATTTATCCTTCATGCTTCTTTCGTTATTCGTGTCTTCAACCCATTTATCCTTATAACCTATTTACCATTTTTGCTCCTGTTCCCCTAAGTAATTAATTAAAATAAGGGCCTAATAAGGTAACAATTCGATAGTTGCTTAGTAACCCGAATCACAACACGACGGATGTTGATTGTCAAGTGCGTATGCAGTTGTAATTATGTTTAGACTACTATGACTCATGCGCCGCATTTACTGCCTGCAATAATTGCAGGTTAACTGAGGTAGTTATTAGAATCGCTTTCCTGTGAAATGTTGTTATTTAACTTTGATTTTTCTCTTCGTTTTTGGTTCTCGGTAGGTTTTAGGGTTTCTACTCATGATTTTGCAATTTCTGAAGCGCCATCCTAATGATGTCACATATCACCTTTGTACTTACGTATTTTTCTGATCGTTTCTCCTTGTCTTTTAAAATGTGTATACAGACGCAAGCAGGTCAAACTACCGATTGACCTGCTGTCCCGAAACTGTCAAATTTTCCCAATCGACTTTGACCTTTATTCTTTAGTGATAAAGTTGAAAATCTATTAAAGGAATTTGACAGATTGAAGTAGGTTGATGTGCTAGCGTCTGTACATAAACTTTTCAATAAAAAAATGGATTTTTGTATTTATAATACGCTGCTTTTTAAATCCCTATTTCAAGTCCAAGCAAAGTATTGGTGGTAGCCAAATTTAGTCTACGTTCTTGAACATAAGTCTGTTGGATTTGCTCAAAATTTAAAAGTTATCTTTAACTACAAAACATTAATTTAACGCAGATTGCAGTACAAAACAGGAACCTAGTTAAGGTGATACACATCGTTCTTACACCACAGAGAAGGCGACCCGTGCGATATTTACGGTGTTGAACACAGAACTCGCCAATTTTGCGCAAACCTACCGACAGACATACACACATATACATACAAATATACGTTGCAGGAAATTACAGCAACAACACGCGGGCAAAATGATAATCAAGTGAATTGATTCTAAAATGGAAACTTTGGATATTTAGAAATGGTAAATGAATATTGATACCTTATATTAATAGTAGAAATATCAGCTGCTTGCCACAATTTAGATGTTAATGGAGACTAGAATGTCTTAGGAAAAAAGCTTAGCTAGAAATTGTGCAACTGACACAACATTGGATTTGTCTCGAAGGTTTTAATCAACAGAACTTGTTTAAGAAGAAACAGCTACGTACAAAAACACAAAAACCATTACGTAGTTTGCAGACATGTTTCTTTCTACAATTCGTAGGTTTAAATTGTCCTCTGTGAATTGTAACAAGAGACGAAAACATAAATATTCATAAATACTTAACAACATTCGTTAACGTAATCATAAACTGAACTTTAACTTAAGAACTTCAATGCTGAATTGCAATGAAAATTACTATTTAGTTGAGAAACGTTTATATAAACTTTAGCAGAGAGAAGGCTGCAAGTAACGAATGACAGTAAAGATCAACTACGGGCGAATGATGGCCCATCTTATGTAAAGGATGCAGAAATGTTTGTGTGCATGTGGTTATTAAAGGAGTATCGTTAACAACCAAATAACTACCTTATGTCGCTTCCTTCTAACATATAAATACATGTACATAGTATAATATATTACTATTTTGGAATACGATAGAGGGACCGACAGAAACTCAAAGAAAGAATAAATAAGTCGCATGAATTTGAGAATTAATCGATATCTTAGTATTATCCGTTGGTAGGACACCATATTATACCTAAGGCTATATCTTAAAATTGTTGTAGAAAATAACAATAACAGGACTTCATCTCATATGTAGAGCGTCTGAGAACAACATTTCCAGTAATTTGTAAACATCGTAACATAATATTAGATCTTCAATGACGTTCAACATTACACTTGCTTACATCAAGTCCTCTATAAATCAACGTTATCACTGTCATGAGGAAGTCGAAGTTATATTGCCCTCAACGATAACAACTGACAAAGGAACAGCAACAATTGAAAATAACACAAATGTTAGAACCTGTTTTAACACCTTCATAATTATAGGCACTAAACGAAAGATGATTGAAAGGATGAAATACATAGTTAGTTAGAACTCATCTGCCTGATAGTTTGAACTTATCATGTGAAGCAGCGTTTTTGAAAACGGGAAATTCATAATCTGTTACCTTAATTCCACTGTCGGGGACTAAGACTATGAAGACAAGTCTTTGAGACAAAAGAAATGTCAAACGTGATGAACTGTTAAATGAATGCGGAGAGAACAAAAGGCAAGTGACAACGCCAGTAATAATACACTAATCTTCGAAGCTGAACTGACAAGCGATCACTGTCAAATACTTCATCAATCTAGCTGGAGTTTCTTACGACTGCTATATGGAGCTTTGTTTATAGATTGAAAAGGCTTATTAGGCTTATAAGCATTTTCATGGTCTTAATCGAGTTATATCTGGCAGAAAGTATTTAGAGTAATATTAATAGGTTTTATTCCACATCATTATAAGCTATAGGATATTTATCCATTTTGTCAACGGTAGACCCGTCAAGGCTTACATTTCTACGTTGTTAATCAGTTGTCACATGTAATTTAATTCTCCAATAGTCAGAAACTGTATATTTGAGTGAGCCCGTTTCTTAATCAATATTCATATCTATAACATTATGTTTATTCGTCATTTGTTTATTCATATTAGACAGTCGTCTAGTAATGATTTCTCTGTTGACATTAGCAGGTATTAAATTATAGCATCTCACTGATTCATTACTGATTTTAAATATTAGATCATCTTGTTTGACAGGTGTTTGCGTGACTTATTAGCAGAAAGTTTTTAATTATTATTTAATATTGTGTAACGTGATGAAAGAGAGGTGTTAATTATTCTTAATTAAGTTCTTGATGGACAGTCATTAAGAATAATCTGCGCCTATTCATCACCATGCGTCATGGACGGTAATATTTATTTGTTTTGATGAACTATTCATGCATAACGCTTAAAATATTACAAAATTGAATAATTAAATGTAATGTAGCGCCAAGTCTAGAGAAATTTTGGAAATCTGGATCCATAAATCTTGTTCAATCGGTGCGATATTAATGATTTGGCGAAAGACGTAACAGATTATGATAGTGATGATAACGATTCGATTATGTCACGAACTTGACATGCTAGTGGAGAAATAAAGAAAGCGGGTGAAGAATCTTTCAAAACAAGTTATGAACAAAATTGACGGATACGAATACTTGGAGCTTGTTTCATGTCAACACTTATCTATTGGAATCTTAAAACCAGTAGGAACGTTGCTACACATGTTTTCAAGTGGTTCCATCCATGTTGGGATTCTGGGTTCCTTTTAAGTGGTTGTAAAAGGAAAAAATATTATGAAATTTGAATTTAAAAAATATTAAAAAATTATGAAAGTACCTGTAAGTAAAGCAGTGCTGAAATCACAAAACCAGACTTGTGAAATGTGATAAGTTTGGGTTTGTTGATTTGTTCATATAATTATTTACTAGAAATTATTTATTTTGTGATAGAATTGTTTCATTATTTGACTAAGAAATCCAGCCATTCTCTTTTGAATTCTACCCACAGAAACGACAACGTATCAACAATGCTTTTGAAAATATTTAACGCGTGCAACATTATATCGCCCCACATATTTTTATGGAGAAAATTCTATATTGTTCCGTTTCTCGGCGACTAGGTATATAAAATCTAACTTTCTCGAAAATAAGTATGTTAACAAGAAAGGTGTCATGCGCGTGGTTTGTCACCAGAATCTTGGTTATTCGTGAATCTTCATAGTTAATAATGAGGTTAATAACTTTACAATGATAAAGTATTGTGAGAGTGATAATTATTTATGTTTTATTGCCGGCTCAGTGTGGCTGGCCTTGATTTTCTATAGTTCTGAGGCCGTTTTCTCTTGCAATACGAAGTAGTTTTATCATTGTATAAATTAATCCCACTATTCCCATTTTATTATTGGACACAAGGCCACTTGGGGCAAAATGGTTTATTATAAAGTGGTTTAAGTACTAGAAAACAGAACATGGATTCCTTCCTGCGCTACTTCTTCTTCCCAGCTAAAGCACTAGGAAGTGGTGAACTGTGGGAGTTTTGGGGGACTGTCTTATGTAATTTTGAGGTTCGAAAAGTGCTGATTCTCAGCATAATTTAAATAAATGCCTTTTTAATTTTTATTGTCAGGGTAATTTACCACTGCATTATAAAGGTCATCTGTTATACTTTCATCAGGTTTTCTAACCAAATGGTCTCTCACATTTACTAAATCTCTAATTCAAAATTGATTTAAATCAATGTTGCCTACGTAAGTAGGTTACTCATAATTAGCTAAGATCCATAATCGTTGTCCCCGAAACTTTTGAGTAAAAGTTTACCAAACATCACAACTAGGTAACCAATGTTTTGTTCTGTTGTATAACTAAATATTGAATTGAAGTCAATCGATTTTTAATAGACAGAATCGCTTGTTTTATACTAACTAATTACGATTGCACCATTGTTTAAACAATACAATAACAATAATTTTAACGTCTAGATAAAAACGTTCATTGACATAGTTTGAATGTATTAATTACTTAATGTTGAAGAAACATAGTATAGTAGTAACAGTTTTGATTTTGCAAGACTTGTTTTGTTATTCATCATTGTTGTAATTGATGCACGTGCATCGATGTTTATTAAGATAAATAGGTCATCGAAGTGCCCGGAGCAACTTTTTACCTGTTTCTGCAGTAATATTAAGTTTAAGCCTGCCTTTATTAATGTACACATTAATAAAGGCAGGCTTAAACTTAATATTACTGCAGAAACAGGTAAAAAGTAAAATACCACGTGATGCTAAAGGGTGGGTTAAATTGCAGGGACACAATACTACAGAAATAATAAAAATACAGAAATAATAAATAGTCTTCTGTCTGTCTTGTGTTCTTTATTTCTGTAGTATTGTGTCCCTGCAATTTAACCCACCCTTTAGCATCACGTGGTATTTTACGATTACCAGATGAAACTTTTTTCCACCCTAAAAAAAAAACAACAGCACGCGACTTAAACGTTCGAGGGGAATACCGAAACGTCTTTAAAATTCACAGTAACACATAAATATTGGGTTTGTAATTGTTTATTGTACTGCCTGTAGACATGGCAGGGCTTCGGCTTTCATTGTCCTCTCTGATTTTACTATTGAAGTTCCTTTGTGTTCTTGAGCTGTGAAATAATGTTGGTATCTCATATTTATTGCTAGCGTCATGAGTTTTTTTTAATGGTTATGTCTTCATATTTGACAAGTATTTGAATGAAAAAGTCGTTGAAAGAATACCTGACCTTGAATTTAGTAGCAGGTTCTTTTATAACTTCACCTACTTACATATGTATAACTCCAGTAGGTACCTCCTTTGTCTAAAAGGGTGACTCAACTAAAGCCAACATTATGCATGAATGGAACAGTTAGGGCTCGAATTAAATCAATTTTTGAACGTTTTACCTCAACCAATAACAAGTACTTTTCCATTGATTTAATTATAACCGCTTCACTTATTCTATAGAAATCAAGTCTACGAAAATGTAACCGGTATTAATGTTTAGCATAAAAAGCTTATACAGTATGTAAGTAGAGCTAACTAGTAACTTGTGAGGCTTCCAAGTGAACGGATCCGTTTTAAACTATCGATCTGAACTATGCTGGGTTGGTTTATTAAGTAACAAAACATTTTTGCTACTTTCTTTGCCTTTAATTCTGCTATACCATTATTGCCTTCATTGTCTATTATACTCAACTCTTTTTAATCTGTCTCGATGTTAATAGATCTTAATTTTATAATCTCACTTACACTTGCTCCAAAGAAATGATCTCGTTTTTGATAGCTATCTGTAATTACCTTGTTCAGACACTCATACACATCACTTCCATGAATCATCTAAATAGAATTAATCATAATGCTTAATTTAACTATTTCAAAAACTTGTTACATACGTTTAGTCTTGTCCTGTTAAACACTGACCGGGAACCAGATATAGCAATTTTTAATTCTAATGAATATGCAATTGCTTTTAAAACATGTTTGTGTCTCGTCACAAAACTTAGCTAGAATGTGGAACGTGGAGTAGTAATGAAGTAGAGCACACACTGGAAACGGTGGTCAACGCCGCAGCAGCGTTAAATAAGGCACATATGACACGAAAGCTGTTCAATCTCAAATGCATCTTTCACTAGTACACTTAACATGAACATGCCTATACGCACTCCATTTACTTCCATGGCATCGCAGCGAGTTTCTCGCGCGGAAAATTAGATGGGCATACAAACGATACAATCTATTTTATTAGGCCACACTACAATCTGTGCGTATGCAAATCTGCGTGAAATTGCAATGAAATAAGAACGAACGTCCAACTAGAATGATTTAGAAATTCTCTGTCATTCCTCGTAGGTATAGCTTCGTCCTACATTCGATGGATCTTGTAAAGGGTTTGTAAAGTTACCGGTTAGTATTATGTGCCTATTTGCTTAATCTGTGTCTATTTAAGTGTAAATATAGTATTACGGAATTTGATTGGAGACAGGTGAATAAAATTTTGATTCTTTTCTTTTCTTCAAAGATATTAAAGCAGCTGCTGAATAAATTTGTTTAGAACTTTAGACTAGTCTTGATTTGCTGAGTTTTTTGAAAATTCAGTATGTACTGAAGTTTTGGTTTACCGAAAAGTAAAAAATTGTTTTTGTTTCTACTGCATAAAACCTCCAGAGTTGTTTTCACCATCAACAGTGATACCTACTGTTCTTGTTTTGCGTTAAGCTTTACTTCGACTAATCTTGAGCCATCTATTTCTTCACGAAACCATTGTGGAGTACCGAGCACTTCTCGTTGTGAAATGTAACAGAAGAAAATGTTGAAAGATTCTCCCGTCACTAGAACCAAGCGTGAAGATGGGAGATATTATCTAAGATAGTCAGCTCTAAGTGAAGCATGTTATTGCACGGCTTGGAACCGCCATTATAAGAAAACGAAAATAATTTTATGGGAAGACTTATTGTTATTATTATAGGAATCAATAGTAGGTAATGTTGTAACCTACGACCAATGTTTTGTCAATCAAAACAACACTAATAATAAAAACACATGGATAGAGTAAACAGCAATACTGTTTGCTGGGTCAGCGGAATTTACAATTATTAATAAACAATACGTAGATACTATTAATAATAAAAGCGTAGATACTACAGTTGAAATGTTTTTGTACGAATTAATATTGGCGACTAGGTATTTTTATAGTAAACACAATTTTTGTTAGACAACAAAACAAACCAGTGTTTGTATTAGGTATGTGTGTGAACTTTTTTTAAACAAGATTCAGTCATCTTGTTTTTCAGAATATATTTATGATGAATATTAATCATAACATAATGCAGACAGCTTAAAACGTTGTTCCCATACACTACAGTTACTAATAATAAGAAAAAAACAAACGCAACACCAAATGTACGTTTACTTGTATCTAAATACATTTCCGTGAACATCTGCAGTGTACCGGAAAGGCCCACATTTGCCAATGAATACCTTACAATAGGGGTATTTTAACAGCGTAACGAAACACCGTGATATACGGGCTCTTCCTAACGTAACATCAACTTACATGTGATTTGGAGATACCAAGATGTATTGTAGAAAACGAGGGTTACATTAGTCGAAGACTTGTTGACTTAGCATGAAAGGGGTCGATTTGCATGTGAAGAACTTTGGACCAGCTATCTAATTACGGAACACATTTTCGTAAACGATTACGACAAATTTGTTTCATTTTGACAATTCAACAACATTAATTCCGTTATTTACGTTGTTGAGCAGTTTTTTTTCGAACTTATGAAGCAATGGATTAGCAATTTGTTTCAAAACGGTAATAAGGGTAATTAGGGTATTAGATCAATGTAACTTGGGTTCATTTCGATGTTCATTGAAAGCTTCACTGCGCTAACTGTTGTCCACACCATCGTAAGACTCGTGATTAGTCGGTGTTTCGATCTTACTACCTACTATTGTATAACTGGCAGAAAAAACGTAACTGAAGCTTTCATCATTTTCAACAAAAATCTAGGCTTCAAGTTAAATTTTATTACTTACCTAAACAAACTAGTTTTGCATATTTTTGTACCAAAACAATACATTAGGAACGATACGATACGATAAATACATTAGGAATGACTCGATTGATGATTATGAAAATTAATAAATGGCATACGGTGCAGTTTCATACAGTGCTACAAATAATAAAAGTAAATGCTTAATAATTCGATATAGCATTGTCTTAATAAAATGATATTGTCAGTTCTATCTACAAAATTACACTGATGATGAAATCGAATCGAACAAAGCATAAATAGTGAAAACAATGTATAATTTACCTAAAATTCAATATTAAGCAGTCATACTTTACTGCTTCCAAGTTCAAAAGTAACATCTGCGTGATAGAAATAAAAGATTTTATTTTATTTATTTATTGCGGACGAATTTTTTGATGCCCTATAATAATTCCCCTCCCCCTTTTTATATATATTGTACATATTATTATTATTATTTTAAGTCTGTTAGTTTTTAAATCATGTAAATACGTGTGTATAAAATAAAATTGGATCTCCAATAAATAAATAAAACATGACAATTTCATGCAAGTTTATGATAATGATAACATAGTGTATTTTGATAACCCTTTAGATAATAGAGCTACCAGATGCCGTGACTTAGGTAGTAAAGTAGCTAAAGTGTATGAAAATGATGACTTATGTAACAGACCTGAATGAACTTCAAATCGTTTGTCAAACCGCGAGAGTACGAATAATTTCTAACTTTTTATAGTCGTAAGAAAACCGCTGTCAGCCATGATCAACACTGGATATAAAGAAGTTGGAACGGCAATTTTTTATAGCCGTGCTCAAAATGCAATAAAATACAAGCATGTCTAACAAGATAATCTGTAATATATATACAAGTTGTTCTTTTTCAATGTGTACATTCGCGTAAAAGTTAGAAATCATAGATTTTTTTCTGTTCCACTGACAGCTACAATACCTGTTATTTTTTTAAAGATTTCTAAAAGAGATCATGATCATAATAATAACATTACTTTCTTAATCGTCGACTTGTTTGTCAATCGACAAGACATGATCTAGATTGTTTATGAAAAATACAATTTTTTTGTTATGATGCTGTTATTATTAACTTAATTTAGCTAATTAAGTTATAAGATCGTGTTATTTTGTAACATTACGCTTTCAGTAATCATTTAAACGTGTATTATTACATGTTATAAATCTGTTTCGTTAGCAGCGATCGTGAAACTGTTATAAATGTTCAAGATTTATTTTAGTATCATACTAGTTTTAATAGTCATGATATATCTATCACTAAGCAGACCATTACTATAGTTATCTATATTAATAGAAAGTTTTACTAAGTAAAAGTATAATTTAAAAACTCTAGTCCAAAAACGAATTCGATGATCGAAAATTAGATTCATTAATCGAAACTACGGGGAAAAGCGAAAAGTGATGAATATGGGATATTTAGTTACTGCAATTGTTTAATAATGTCATCTGCTTCATCTGCCTAGCCTTAGGACATTGAGGTTGGCTTCCAGTCTTACCGGATGCAGCTGAATACCAGTTTTTTACATAGAGAGACTGCCTATTTGACCTCCACAATCCAGTTACTGGGTAATACGATACCCCTAAGTAAAACTGGTTGTCAGACTTTCGGGCTTCTGACGACCTGTAAAGATTGCCAAATATCCATGAATGACAGCCGGGATCAACGGCTTAACGTGCTTTCCGAGGCACGGAGGGGTCTTGGTATGTAAAGATGGTCACCCATCCACAGACCAACTGCAGCAAGCTTCGATCAATAATTGATCGAAGGCGGCAAGCGTAGCTTAACCTGTACCCTAATTACGTAATACACGATCAATCGGAATTTTAATAGTTTTGAATTCATTGATTCACAAGTTCGAAATAAATTCTGCTCAACAACTTAAATAACGCAATGAATGTTGTTGAACTGTTAAAGAGAAACAAATTTATCGTAATCGTTTATGAAAATGTGTTCCGTAATTAGATAGCTGATCGATCGACCCGTGCGGCTGTTATTACGTAGTCACCCCATATTTGTTTAATAATGTAACATACTTAAATGGTGTGCTGGGAACCTCTTTTTGTTACAGGTAGGAGTTCTGTTCATCCTGCAAAGAAGATAGATCTCGTAATTTTCCTCGTTACAGTTTTACAATATTACCTGGTAAGAATTTATTTTGTTACAAAGGATACAGTGGGCACTACAGTACGGACTACATAACATTAAATGTAGCAGTCCAGAGATGCCATATAACATGCAAACAACATTCTAGATAGACTTAATGAATGTAGAGCAGAAGAATGCCAGGACTTGCATACAAAACAATTTTACATGTCTATTCAAATACAAAGAATTTCTTTTTCAGAGAAAGCCATGTATAAATGTAAATGTTGACGACACACAACACATAATCGTGCTAAGATAAACTCATAACATGCGCGATGAACAACAGAACAAGGCAAGCAGTATAATGAGCTCTCGTGAGGTCACACTAGATGAAAGTATTGATAGCAAAGTTTAACAAGCCGTGAAAATAGCAAACACGGGCATCACAATAGACACTAAACAAACTAGTCTCGGTTCACAGGACAAACGTGATACTACTGAACTCGTTGACCCAAACTTGTTGACAAAATGGACACAGAAGAAAAAACATAACAGCTAAACAGATGAACAGTATCTTAAATCCAAGAAAAGAAACCAATGTATTTAAAGCATACTACGTTTCCCACGTGAGACAATGACAGAAAAATCTTTTACCAGATGAATTTCTCGGTATTTCCAATACTCTATGGTAACGATCTCACAAGTTGATGTAACTAGCAACTGTTAGAAAAAGAATCGTGCGATTGTGCACGCTTCACTCAAGGACGATCACGCGACGCCACGCCACTGTTATTACAGCACTGAAAAGCTTATTAAAATAATGGCCCGATAGCTATGAAATTAGAGATTACAATGAGGAATGCGAACATTCCTGTTCTTGTTGCCAGGTGCGAGCGGATTCCGATGCGAATGGAAGTCGATCGTTTAAGGAAATTATGTGCTCCTGTGAGAGAAAAATGTCTGGTTACCCTCACGCTACCCCCACAGGAATCTCAAACATTATTTTCTGCTGATGGATTATAAAAGAATAAACAGAACGTGAATGCACTTTATAAAAGCTGAAAACACTATCACATTTTTGTGCTATCGGATGTAATCACAATGGTAGATAAGACAAGCGATATCGATAAATCGATATGTATTGGTTAGCGACGTGTAGGACGTGCACCGCAGACAATAGTCAACAAGGCGGTGCACAATGAGGTAGACCCAACTGTAGTAAACGAATTCGTATCAGATTACTATAAAATAAAAGGAGCGTAAATATACAGTCCGATAAACAAGCAGAACAGAGTTAAGGTCGCAAGATGAAAGCTGTTGGAAATACTTGTAAATTGGGGTTTTCGTAGCAAGTAATGATAAGTTAAGTCAGTTTATTTCACAGTTGCTTTCCTTCATGGAATGTGCACAATTCTGAGAAGTAGGTAAGTTTAATTGGAGAAGAATAAAATTACGACAGCATCTGGTAAGGTTGGCTGGCAACATAGTAAAAAAGCACAGATAATCTTATAATGGATAAGTATAATTATATCAAAAAACAGACACTGCGCGTCGATTTCATCATGAGTAACTTGTAGCATAACGTCTTGGGTTCAATGGACACGATAGTGTAATGACAGGTTGCTAGTCTTGTCTGTGACTACAATAATAGAGGCCTGTATATAATAGTTCGTACCAAACGACAACTACTAGATTTTGTAGATCCTCAGACTTACGTAAATCTCGTTTAGTTTTTATAGGCTTACTAGCTTTTACCTGCCGCTTCGCTTGCGTGGAGGTCGGAAATTATCCCACGAGATACGTGTATATCCTACCCCAGGTCATAGTCTAACTATCGTGTTTGGGTAGGAGGTTAGTGACCGCAGAACCCTCTCAAATCTAGTTTATAGGTGACGTCATAATCTTAGGCTCTTGGTAAAGTTATACCAACGTGACTCACAGCTGTTATTGCAATTAGCTATGCGACATGTTTTATGCACCAATCTTATTCGAAGGCCGAGATAACGTTATATTAAACAACCAAGGCTTTTCCATGACGGAATTAGCTGCTCTTTATTTTTACTATTTGGATGGGAAATAGTTCTAATTAAAAAATCGATCACTTATTAGTGATCAATGAGTTAAAAGCAGGAAAACTGCTCATAAATACAGGTTAACTTTGCAGGTCAGGAAACTTAACCAAAAAAGATTTAGAAACAACAATGACTAATCACTGAAATCCGAATAGTAGCGTCGGGCTTTTCCTTATCACATGGTCGTCCATTAGATCTCTTGGGTACAGGTCAAGATTTTAACCTCTGGCCACTCGTAGGGTCACAGTCGTGGCGGGCACCATCGTGACAGTTGTGTAATGCTGCAGGCGATTTCACCGGCACACCACAAAAAAACAACTCGTGACGTCACACAAGCATGCAACGAGCCAATAAAGAATACAAGCAAACATACCATCAATAAACATCAAGTCGATGACAACGATAACGTCCATTACAAGCGATCACTTCTCTAAACTCACTCATTAAATAAAACATACTTTCTTTTCATCCAGTAAAAGTTCATTAGCCGCTGAGAGAACAATAGGCGATGAATAAATACCAGATAATAGTTCTGATACGATGATTGAACACCCACGTGCTGACGGCGAAAGTGATGGCTGGGTGTCGTATGAGGTAATTGAAATCTCGACCACTGTATTACGTAGAAGCTGATAATCAATATAATAGAAAAAAAATGCAGCGTAAGATTGAGGTATTATCGTCGTAACAGATGCAAATGATATTAAAGTTACAGTTGATATAATTTAAGATTAGTTAGACGTGTAAGCTACGCTAAATAATAATTTCGAAAGTTGATCGAACGACTATTTCTGTGCAAGAGAACAGTCAGAAGATTGTGAAGTAAATCGACCTGACAGAGGCGTGGAAACAAAGTTTAATAACGTTTCGTATGTGGTATTTAAGACAATAGAGACCTTGACACGATGCCATGAATATATTTCAATCATCCGGACGCGAATAACGAAATAAGCAACAACAATAACAAGGTATTAGCCAATATACAGCCATTTGGAGATGAACCAATCATTCATAAATCATTAAATAAATCACATGGTTTATTGTAAATCTTCTGAAAGTCAAATTTCAAGAACATGATTCAGATAGTTTTTGTGGTCTAGAAGGTGAATCACTACGGAATAAAGCTCGGAATAATTCAAGGTTGGAAAGAATACCTACGTAATATGTAAACAAATAACTTCATAATTCAAAATCGATAACGATTGTCGCGTTAGCGATGTTACGAGTATGTTGTTAAATTCCACACGTGATTTCTGTAAGCGTTAAATTGTATAATTTGTTCATGAATAGTGTAGTAATTCATAATAGGTAGCTTTAAACTCGTACCCTAGAAATTGCATAAAGGAATAAACTGTCAGAAATCTAGTACTCGCATCGCGAATAAATTATGTAGTTAAAAACTGCAAGGCCACGTTTAAAAATTTAAATGATAATTTATTGATGCAGAGCCATAAAGAGCTGAGGCACCGAATAGGGCTGGACACAATGAGAAAAAATAAATATTCAAGGTGTTGCAAAATAACTTTGGAGGCAGTGGCCAGGTGGCTCGCGAGTCGCTGTGCCAGAGATGATATGCTACTTTCTCTCGGCTGGACCCAACGCACCGAACTCTCCAACCCGGACGCGCGGCTTTTTGCATTGTTTTTGTTAATGCGATATTATTATTTTCGTTGTCCGAAATTGAAAGTTTTAATGTACTATACTTGGCTGTGAAAAATCGAAAGCAAATTGCCCAGATGCTTGAGTCTCCCATAACATTAAGGTTACATTACCTTTATCGGTGAGCACTTTCATATTTTTGGCCTTATAGCCGATTATATCTATAATATAACCGCCTAGTATTGGAAAAAGCTAAATTTTATGGTGCTCGATACCACCTACTGAAGTGGCTTTAAAATTATCAATAAAATTACGGTGTAGAAGAGTTGGATTGTACTCACCCTTTCGCAAGGCTGCGGCATTGTGGGTGCATCGACCTCCGTGTAGATGCAGAGAGTTGACTTCCTCGACAGCGAATCGCTGGCAAGACTGCTCGAGCTGGAGCCAGTTGAGAACTTCATGGTTCGGCCTCATCCAGGAGTGGTGGGGAATCAGGTGACGTCTACCTGCACATCAATGTGATGTTGCCGGCACATCACACGGGTGCGAGTCACCTGGGTTCCACCGTCCTCGTCGGTTCTCAGTCGGGCTCAACTTTCGTATCGGGTCGTAGGTGAGCCGCTTGCGCAAGTGACAGCGCGGTACTGTGCGTTCAAAGTCAGCTGCGGACTACCAAGGTCTTCCGTTGTCAATGCGGACGGAATTTTCGATGACTGTTCTGACTGAGCCTGCAAATAAAAAAACATGAATCAGTTGTGCTACATTAGGCAATACCACATTTTGCGGACCATAACCAAAATCGTTAAAATATACGAGTTGCTTTATGTTCATAGTATCGTAAAATGCTAAAAATAGGTTCTCCGTTGATCATTATCATCTACATTAGAGAGCCAGAGCAATAACGTCGATAATGTCAGAGGATGGTAGGATCGATCACGTTATATCGATTTGTAATCGATAGATACGCAAATTGTAAAATTTTATTGCTATATTTTAGAAACTATGGCCTTACGTAAGTTTGCACAGAGTTTTTGTATCTCATTGATTCTCATTGCCTTTTTTTTCATTGCTCCACTTTTAAATGATATGATGAAACTGTACAAGGAATAGTCCTTGGACGGTTTAGATAAGCCACATCGATACATCGATGGACGGATCGAATCAATTAAGTGTAGATCGTATGATCGATATCGGTGGCATTGTGTGCAATAGTTGCAGCCATCGGAAAGGTGAAGTATGTAGATGATTTCATTGTGTTGTGTATTTTAATATAGTTCGATTTAATCAAGATAAAGTTTTTTATTAAAGCCGGCCATTCTATTTACAGAACGTCCTTGTCTATGTCTGTTTAAACAGCGTTTTGGTTTAAAGCAATTTTAACAAGGCGTATATTATACCACTGCTTAAACCTTGGATTATAGTTAAGGCGACGATAACAGACTTTTAATGATTTTATACTGAAGATCGAATCGTCTAATCGCGTAGTGTTAATGATTTGTAAGAAATATTTATGTAATACAAGTATGTTATTAGAGCATTTTTATAACTCAATCTGTGAATATGTGAGATCATGTTTACGAGTATATAACAGTACCTATAATTAATTTGTAAAGTAAAAAAAACTGAAAATCACGCAAAAACTTTCAAGCGTATTTTTCTGAAACCTGCACCATTTTAAAGATATTTTAATTATTTATCTTTTAGTATACGTGGTTTGTTAAAATACCTTTTGATATATCGTCTAATTTGTGACCGCGCTCCATGATGGGCGAGTCCTATTACTAGTTGGCCGTACGACGCGTGAGCTCAGCACAGACCACGCAAGCTAACCACTCAAGGCCACTGGCATATATCGGCGACTTAAGCTAACTTATAAAAATGCTTGAACTGACCAAATCTAATTTATAATGTAGGTAGAAGAGACTTTCGTCTCATTTTCAATACAAAATTATATATCGTTAATATCGTAAATATCAGCAAGATATAATAATAAAAAACTTACAGATATCGACTCCAGTAGTTTCGAAATACTATAAAATACGAGTACTACAACCTATATTAAATTTTATCAGGCTTCAAATGGATTTTGATAACTTTTGAAATGATAAGTAAGATTCTTCTTGATTTTTTTATCAAAGAGATTAGAAATACTTTTCGTCATTGAGAATGATCTGATGTGAATAAACACATGATCAATTTATTGAACCATATCATCAGAAAATATGCGGTTTTTTTAAAACGAAATCGAATCCGCTGACATATTATTAGAACGATTATTTGTTTATTTTATGATCACTTCCTGTCCTTCATATATTATTGTAATTAGCCTCTTATTTTAGAATTCTCCGACTTCATTATTGTCGTTTTGTTCCACAATTTATCTAACATCGTAATTGCCTGATTTCTGAGATATTCTTCTTTTGGAGTTTACAAGAGGAGCTCGTGGCTAAGTAATAATAGCCGCACGGGTCGATCTATCAGGTTAAGCTACGCTTAGATTTACACACCGAGACTCCTCCGTGCCTCAGAAAGCACATCCACGAATGACAGTTGTTTCGGGTCATCAGAAGTTAGAAGTCTGACAATCAGGCCTAACGTGCAGCAACTGGGTTTTGGAGGTCAGATAGGCAGTCGCTCCATGTAAAATACTGGTATTCAGCTGCATCTGGTTAGACTCGAAGCCGACCCCAACATAGTTGGGAAAAGGGATATTGATCTGAGGACTTTAAAAACCGAGGCCTTTAAAAACACCAACAGACAAAAAAGAAGGCTAAAATCGGTGTATTAACAAAATGTCAACAACCCCACCAAATCCTCTTTAACCAACAGACTAATTTAGTTATAACGATTGAGCAACATACTAATCTCGATCAGCACGTTAGTCGGGATAATCCACACCTTATTTGGAAAGTGCATACGAACAAAGTAGAGCATTGTAGAACTAGAAATATTTACTGTCATGTCATTGTTTGAAATCACCGAGTTGAACTATTACACCGTTATGCTGAGGTACAAAGTTCTCAGGCAGCAATTGAGTCATTTTCTTAAGAATTATCGTGTCCATATTTGGATGCGAAACTATTCTTGTATGAGTTCATGTGAAGGGCTACTGTGTGTATGAATGACGTTGAAAACTGGTTACTGGTTAACCTCAGGTTTCGGAAGCTCAAGTTTTTGCTTAAACCCAAAATAAGTTTAAAAAAATATTTGGTGTGACTCATGAAGCCAAGACACTTATTTTAGCCAAAGTAGCTTTCAGCAAACATGCAGGCAAAATGCTAGGGTAAAGAATAAGCTTAAAGAAATGAACCCGTACAAGTATGCGCACGCGCATGACCACCATATAAAACAGTCTTTACCGTAAATACGCCAGTTTCGAATGGTTTAAGGAATTTTAAATAGTGCTTACGACTGCATGGCGTGATTCACATTTTCAATCCGACTCTTATTGTTATACCATGTTCAACCTTAACGCAGTGAGTATAAGGATAATTTATAGTTTATGGTGGTATTGTCAAGATTGTGATAACGAATAAAATCAGTTATGTAATAGGCTTTAACTCGACCCTGATGAATCAAAGCTACCGGGCGATGACCATGGTTACCTAATGGATATTGAATAAAAAAGTGGTGAAGGAAGGTAGGAAGTGAGTTCAATGTATGCGAAGGGTTCCGTTGACCGAAATATACATTAATGACGAGAATAGAGAAGCTGTTTTTTTAAATGATTACTATTATTGCAGCAGCTAATGATGTATTTTGAAGGAAAGTGAAATGGAATTCTTACAAGAATGCATGTCATATGGGTCGACAAGACTGTGGTTACTGCTCCAAGCCTAGCGTTTTTATTCGAGAATCCAAAAATGTTTCACATTATTCAAGGAACTCCAAAGTAACTCATTGTTATGAAGAGAATTCATTAGATAGTGAATCGCGTTTACTATCACCCGACAAAACTCGTTGTAAATCTCAATCGTGTTATACCTTTCTAATTTGGATTCTTTGATTGCTTTCCTTCCACCCAGACAGCATATCTTTGCATAATAATCTTATCTCCAAGACTAGTTGCCCACTTGCATGTAAAATAACTTGTTAATGTTGTGGAAATTGAAAGAAAACCTATGCGAGATGGTAATCT
Source organism: Xanthia togata (assembly GCA_963853775.1). Classification (NCBI taxonomy): domain Eukaryota; kingdom Metazoa; phylum Arthropoda; class Insecta; order Lepidoptera; family Noctuidae; genus Xanthia; species Xanthia togata. The sequence goes on along the minus strand of OY970793.1, from coordinate 25,105,861 downwards.
AGAGTGAGTCGTAAAAGTCAAATGAATGGAACGGAATGTTAATACTGGTATGACAAATTTGTGATATAGTACCTATAAGAACGTATTTTTAATGCAGCATGCAGGGTATGTAATAATTTAATGTGAACAAGACGAGGCAAGCATGGCTAAGGGAATCCATGCTGAAGTATTGCTGAAGGATAACACTGTTTCTTTTAAGAAGCATCATCAAAAGGAAACTAAGACAACACACGACAGAGCACGTAGGAGTCACTGTTGGAGAAGAAAAACATGTCCAATACTTAGTAAATCCAAATCAAGAATCTATGGCAGTAGAAGAAATAGTGCTAACAATTCTTCAATAAAACCTAACTGCAGTAACTGCTAACCTGTCCGTCCTTCACATAGTAAAGAAACCCGTGCGTTAAACAATGCTTTACGTATGAGAACGTTGCGCTTGCGCCGACAATTAAACGAACTATATTGATGGTATATTGTGCTGCGTGGGATTTGTAGGCAAATAGTAGGTTAGCGTGGCCATTTGAGGCTTAAGAAATGATACATTTGGAAACACGCTAATAGTTATTTCTGTAAGGAAATTATAACAAAGAGACAAACAACAAGGTGACAAGGAGATTAATGCGAATAAATGATTATGATTTTGAACTTAGAGCCTTATTTCTGTAATAAGTATCAAAGACAAATGTGTGGACAAAAAATAGTAAAGATTTTGGAAAACGCACGATATCAAAATTCCAAGGGTCATTCCTAAATGGATAAGAATTGACCATTGAACCAGAAATCATTCACCAAAGGAATGGCGAAAGTCAAATCCTTAAATAGTGTGTTTTTCAAGCATATGATTAACTTTTGTTGGGATTGAAGTCTTCATTAAAATGCTATTGTTTTAAAAGATTGTATTGTTGACTTGAAACTACTATATAAGCTAACTTGATGTATGACTCTCCATAAGTCGATACGTTATCGCAGAAGGCAACAGTAAGTAGTTCCACATACCTCGTGTTAGTACCGTTTAAACGGATTATACAATAAGGTAAAACGACAATAAACCTGCATTCAAGATGAAATTAATTTAAACGGTAGCTTAATCGTAATTCATTGCATTACATACAGAGTTACCGTTTTATGTAAGGAAGAAAAAAAGAAACTGGCTTATGTGAAGCCTATGGCAGTCTTAATACTTGAAGAAAGAGCTTGATCAGATAGCATTTACAAGGATGTACAAACAAAATTTATATTAAAAGTTGTCAAACAGGCAAGTAACAAGCATCGCACACTGATCTTGATAACGCAAATTCCCAGACACCAGAACAAGAGAAACCACAAAACCGCTTACACAAGATTTGTTTACAAGGATATAATTTATAGGATATACATATACCCAGAATAACAAAAACACTTCCGAATCTTCAATTTCACATTTCCCTTTTACTAAATCCGGAAACTGCGCACACGCGGTCACGAACCGAACTGAATCCTAACCACCGTACACTTTATATAAATATGATAATGTCCCACTTTTTCAGGAAACTGAAACGCACACGCAACCGTGTAAAATACATATTGAATCAATTATTAGTGATTAGCAAGGCGAAGCGACAGGAAACGTGCGTAGCGACGATTTCTTTGCTATATTTTGTAGAGAGGATGTCGATTTGCATCTCATTCTAGACGAGAAATTAAAGGAAATGATCCATATTAAGTTAAATGGCGGTTCTGTAATTCCAAGTGAGAGAAAAAGTTAAACATTCACTGCACAAAAAGAAAAATATTAGCAGTGTTATTGTTATACGTTTAAAAATACCCAACTAAAATCAATATAAAAGGAACGAATCAAGAAATGATAAAAACAACAATACGGTAGCTAATTCGGTAGCAAATTAGCTGACAAAAGAAAGTTCAAACGTCCCAAATACCGACGCGTCTACCGTAAACATTAACTAACTGGATATGCAGATGAGCGTAGGTAGGTGTTTCCTTCTGAGGCTGCAGGTCCACTCGGGCCAACCGAGCGGCGAGCGCAACCAATCGGCTGGAACAGCACGCAACGACAACAAATTAATGCTAGCGAAACACGCAATACACGCAAGAAAATCAAAATTTGTAGCTTAACGGTGTCTCACAGCACTAACTTATAACATCTCTGAAATAAACGCCTTCAACATAAGGTCGAAAATGCCAAAGCCCACAAGGATGAACCGTTCGATTCGTAAATTGATACCATCAAGTCCATTAAACAAATTCACCATCCCGAATCGGGAGGAATTTATAAAGATTATTTACTTCAAGTTTCTTGCGACAAACATTAGCTAGTGGGAACTAAAAATAAAAACACGTCAGTGCTGATAAGCGAATACCGCTTATTATAAAAGCCATAAAGTTCGCGTTACATAAAGAAGAAAATGAAATCATGCCTTAATGCATACTTGACTGCAGCCGCAACAAGTACAGAGGCTGACCAACATTTTGATGAGGCCCTTTTATTAACAAGATGGTTTCTGAACACGCAACGTCGTAGAGTAGATCGGGAGCAATTTTCTGGTTAGCTTATTTCTTTCTCCAATGAATGATGCAAAGTGAGTGATTGACTGGTCATTTTCTCTGAGAACACGCGGTGGCGCGTGACGCAGCGCCGTTCGGTCTACGTGATATTTTCGTCAAGCCTAAATCTTCAAGTTCAATGACCACGGAGGTCAGGTGCGAGATAAAAAAATATCCAGCAGTTTCCGCAATATCTAATTTTCGGTCGTAAACGTTAATTGCGCTTATTAAAGTTCTCGTGTTCGGCTCCGTTTGCGAACTGGATATAGTGCTTATGATTTTTTCGAACTTATTGCGCGGAATTTAAATGGCGGTTGAAATTAAAAGGAATCGGGTCGAATTCCTTACGTAATGTAATGTGTACATGTCTTATCTGATTATCTGTTTCCAATTTGTTTGACTTGTCAACACAGCATCTCATTATCGCTGCTCTCATAACTACGTTACAGCTAGTTCCGCAATGAGATCCGTCTCGACGGACAACTTGGCGGCATAACTTGACAAGCAAAAAATTTCGCCCACGTATTTTGATCCGCATGAATGCTCCGAGTAATCTTTAAGGGACTGCATTCCTCTGCTGTTGTATTTCAAATTTTACACCCACATTCATTTTCGCAAGGTCCACTGGTCCCTTGGTAACCACACCCGCACCGTTATCACAAAGTACACCTTTATCATACCCGTATAGTTAAACTAAGCTTTATTAATGTTGCCCGTATCTATCTATGGGCACGGGGTACATTACGCATAATAATGTTCCATTCCCTGCGTCGTGTGCGGTCTACCATCTATGTAGATAAAGATCTAGCAAAAAAACTGTGACATTTAATACAGACCACATTTCACCAGTGATTTATGTTGGCTGTAGCAAAAAGTTGGCCCAGCAACAGGTATATTTGACCTGTCTGATCAACTTGATGCCATTCGAGGCTGCATTACTTGCGATTGAAAAGCAAATGCCTAGGTCACGATCGGCACGTCTAAAGAAACTTAAATGCATGTGTGTAGTTACCCTTGAAGATTTTTAAGTCCAGGACATTGTCAAAAACGGTTGTCCATTCGATTTGGTTCGTACACCTTGAACACAAATAGGCCAGTCACGACTTTTGCCTTATTTTATCAAGCACTTTGTTACTTGATTTGTTGTTTTATTGTGGCAACAACCATACATATTCAATCTGGATTCGGCTTGAATTAAATGGCCACCTATTCAATTTAGAACCATTTGGTTTTGACAAGTGGCCGGTTGCAAAACATTTAATAAAAGGATATGTAGATTACGGTTATATTATATTCTAACAAATTAAGTTGGGTACTAAAATGTTTTCTCTATAGAGAGAGTCAATTAAAGAACGGACATAACAAAATTCATAGACTTCATAGATCACATCTATACACCAGTCAATATCAATCAATAAACCAGTAGAATCCGGTGTCTGTCTGTTTGTTACTGAACGGAATTTCACGTAGTTTTCACAGGTAGACAGAGCTTAATTTGGAGCAGAATTTGCTTTTCCTTTGTTTAAGTTATCGTCATACAAGACGGTATACTTACTTACTTTTCACGACACGTTGTGCACAATTTCTGAGAGTAACTTAACAAAAGTACCGACCCTACCAGGCTTGCATGAATTCAAGATAGTATTATTCCACTAATAGGATTTGAATGAAATTTGGCACACAAATACACTCGAGAGCAATGAATCCGGGTCACTTAAAGAATGTTAAAAATCTCGGAAACTAAAAATGATAGGTTAATGCAATAAATTGTATTTAATAGACAATGTAATACTCCTTAAATGAAAGTAAAAAAAATATGAGTCACCATACATTTTATTAACACAAAATTACATAAAGAAAAAAACTGCTGATCTCTCCTTAAAACAAAAATAGGAAACATGAAATTTTTGCACTTTATACTTTACGATTTTCTTGAATTTTAATACTTCGTATTGCCTCCTCGTGCTTCCATTACTGCACACACCAAGTTCCTTATACGATTTTGGGGAATATTCTCCCATTCCTCTGTGAGAGCAATTTTGAGCTCACGAAGCGTGATTGGGGGAGGATTTCGTTGTTTTACGCATCTGCCTAGCTCGTCCCAAGCATGCTCGATCGGGTTGATATCCGGGCTGCGCGCTGGCCACTCCATACGAGTAATGTTCATCTCTTGAAGGTAGTCATTCACAATCCTACCTGTATGAGGTCGGGCATTGTCATGCATAAATATAGCATCCTCACCTAAATTGACCATAAATGGACCAACGTGATCATTGAGGATTTCTTCCACATATCTTTCGCTAGTTAAAGAGCCGTTTTCTATGATCACCAGCTCTGTGCGACTTTCAGAAGAAATTCCGGCCCACACAAGTACAGACCCACCACCGTAGGCTACTTTTTCTTCGATGCATGCTTGTTTGAATCTTTCCCCTGGTCTTCGATACACTCTGTGTCTTCCATCGTGCTTGTAGAGCATAAATTTTGATTCGTCGGAGAACATAACTTTTGACCAATCTTCAATACTCCAATTTACGTGGCTCTGGGCATATCTTAGTCTTGAAATACGATGCCCACGCTCCAGTTTAGGGCCGTTTGCAGGTCTAAGGGGTTTTAAGTTAGATTCAGCAAGCCGACGTCTTACTGTCCATGCACTTGGGTTACTTCCTCCGAGGCGTCGAAACTGATTTGTGAGTTCAGTTCCTGTAAGAAAGCGATTTCGAAGCATGGTGTTCACCAAGTATCGGTCTTCTCGTGCTGTGGTACACCTGGTTCTGCCCGTTCCTGGTCTGCGTAGGTTAGAACCAGTTTCTTCGTAACGTCGGAGAACTCTTTGTACTGTTGACAGCGACACACCGACAGTCCTGGCTGTATCGCGCTGACTCCGGCCGGTTTCCAGCATTGTAAGTATTCTGGTGCATTCTTCAGGCGTAAGCGACATAATTTCAGCTTGAATAATGAATATAGAGCACTATCAACATGATTTATGTACCCACATAAATGACAGATTACAAACAAAAGCAAAACCAAATGCTGTAATTTCGTAGTTCCATCTTCGAAAGTGGCCCTTTTTCAAATTTGATTTTTTTATGATATAACTTTACAATAACTAAGAAGTTTTAATACCTTCATTTAAGGAGTATTACATTGTCTATTAAATACAATTTATTGCATTAACCTAGCATTTTTAGTTTCCGAGATTTTTAGGATTCTTTAAGTGACCCGGATTCATTGCTCTCGAGTGTAGTTTATAACAAGCAAAAAGTACTAGGCTTGCATGAATTCACGTTTAGTTTATTTTGAGTAGCTACATAATCTATTGCCGCATGTATTAAAGATCATCACTAGAGAATGGCTCCACCGATTTGGCTGTTTTTTTTGTTGTATTAGTATTTGCCTAGATTGTCTAGACAAGGTTTGCATCTTTCTATAAAATAACATTTTGGAAAATCTACTGGAAAATTCGGAAATATACCAGAGCGACGCCGGGCACGAACAGCTAGTCTATAATAAAACCATAAATACTAACTTATTTGCACCGTTACTAACAGTACAATAAAATAGAAGCGCGTGTCAAAACTGTAAATTATAAAGGTGATGAACCCATAATGTACCCTAAACATGGTGATGATGTCAGACATGTTGACAATTTCACCCCTAATTAAACGCCAAGACAGCTATTAATAAGCCACTATAACTTTAAAGGCAGTTTAACTAATAAATTAGGAGAATTGTTGGTAAAAAAAAAAGGTTTGGAGCGAAACCTGTTTGATGGGCCGTAGTGTTCCCAGTTACCTGGGCCATGACTCGGGCATTCCACAAATATTTCCGATGCCCCTTTGTAAGATTCAACTTTGGTATATAATACTGCGTTTTGTCGCGCAAAGTTTTATGTATAAATGGATGTAAAAAATAAGGTAGATGGTACTTTACTTGAAAGGAATGTACAAATATTGCTACCTGTTAAGACTGATAGATTCATTACATGGTGGGCATCTTCTATTATAATGGCACCGCGGGAGGCTCATCTCGATGCAAAAAATATAATTCTTAAGAAAGCAAAGCAGGTTATTTCTACTTTATTTATTTATATATACTTTATTGTACACCACAATAATACATAACAAAAAAATAATTAAACACTAGAAAATATACAATGGGCGAACTCCATGGAGTCAATGTGTGCATTACTATTTAACTCAATTAGATAGTGCTGGTGTAGGCCTACTGTAGGTACAACTCTTGATACATTTCAATTCCAAAGAAATATTTCTAAAGAAAGAACTGTGAAATCGTTCACACGATATATACACAGAATCAAAGGATGTAATTGAAGAAATGGTATCAAGAAGAGAACTTATCAATTATATATTTACACTCTAATATAAACTGTAATTATAAACAATTAAGGTTATATAACAAAAAAACCGCAAAATAAAACACTTGACATAAACATGTACAAGACAAGAGGACAATAATAGAACATGATATTCTAACGAGTTCTAGTTTAGAATTACAAGTTTTTACAACTTCTCGGCAGGATTTTTTATTCTAATTAGTTGACAGTTATTTTAGACAGGTTCCTGAGAAGAAAGGATTCTCAATGCACAATGAAGACGACTATTTTGGGATGAGTGTTCAAGAACTGATGATGTTTGATGTTTATGGATAGTTTTCTTTTTCATGCTTGGTTTGAATGAGTTTACGGCACTTCAAGATTCAACTATAAGTATACTCGTATGCCGAGTTTGTGTCCTGTCTCACTATGCTCAGTATCAACCAATTCTTGAGACAGTGTAGAAATAAAAGAAAATTACATAATTAAGTATGAACTATTAAAGCAAATGATTTCAAAATGTAACCGTCACAAAATTACAATCTATAGCCCATAGGTTTAGGTAGTTAAATAAAGGTAAACAAAAAAAAACCACGTGACGAGACAGCTGTCAAGTAACCGACTAAACGTAATACCTGTCACTTCAGTTGTCATTGTACATACGTCACAGTTGTACTCTTCAATTTAGCAACGTTATAATTCGTTAACGTTTAGAGTTTATAGGTACTCTTTACAATAGACAGATTACAAAATATTAGGTATATATAATATTATTAAAACTAACAAAAAATTGTGCTCAAGCAGTTACATCTACGAAGAGTAGTTTAAGAATAAATGATAAAGTTTAACATACATCAATGAAGAAACCATTGTAATTTTTTTAAATAAATTTAATTTGGTTTTTGGTAGGATCTAACTTAAAGAAACACGTTTCCTTAATGTCTCGTTGACTATGATAACGATCACGAATGCGTTTTTAACAGGTTATAAATACAATAATGTCGCTTTCAGTTCGCTCCGATTCCACATCCGTTCATAAATTTTTAGTTTGCACTAAAATTCTAACAAGATTTTACACCAATGGGTGTAAAATCTTGTTACATTACCTTCGATAAAGGCTTCAAAACGTTCTGCGATAACTTACTTCTGTTTTAATGTACAAACATATAGTTGGTCGTAAAAAAAGGCGTTATAGTTTGTTCGACAATAAAACCATGTAAATCATAACTCAAATCGAAATCGGTATCGTTAAAACCTTTTTTTTTATATGTAACATTATCTTGGGTACCGTTATTCGTGACAAATTGCAGTATGTCCACTTCGGAATTAGTGTTACGTGGAGACACATTTTTACTTTGAAGATCATTGTCTGGTAGTTACAAAAGAATGCGTTCAGTACTCCTTTCCTATTTATCATTAAAATGCACCCATTATTCTTGGCCATAAGCTAACCGGATATCCATACATGTGAAAACGGGTCATGCGTTGTTGCCTTTATGGTGGGCTCCGCTGGCATTCCGACTCTCGAACACCATTACGGATTCTATGAGCATTGAACATCGCCTAGTTTCCAAACTACGATTAGTTAGCAGTACCTCTACGATCGGAAAAGGGCTTCGGCCATTTCTCATTAGGTATTAGAATCGTTAAAGCATTCGAGCAATGTTAATTTGAAATACATAATTGAATCGTTTCTTGGATTCGTTTTTTGCTTCGATTGCATATCCTCGTAATTACGTTAGCAACATTATTGTCTTTGTGCTATATGTTAATTTTAATGCGCATGACGCCATGAAAGAAGAATCATTAGTCGTTTTCAGGTTTTATTTTGTGTTCTTTTTTTCGATCAAGGCAAAAAAGAGCAATGTTAACAAAGACGTTATTGTAAATCTTTTGCATTTGAAACACCTACATTTTACCTTCATGCAGTAGACTGTAGGTATCTGCGCAAAACCCAAGTTTGTACAGCTGCGGTGACGTCATGGACCAGAAAAATGGACTGGCCTTTATGATTTTAATTTTGTTATAACGGCTTGAATAAATAAACGTTTATACGACGATGCTCACTGTAAGGGTGATGCAAATATAATCGGGCTATTAGGCAAATATTTTGATGTTACGTCAGACAATGGTATTTTCTAAACGTTTTATTATAATAATGACTGGCTGCGTGGTCACGATAGTCCAATTATCAGACATATCTTAATTTTGTTTTCTATTTACGTAAAAAACAGTTTTTGCGTGGAATTTCAAAATTCCAACAAAGCATTTGCAAAGCTTCACGGGGCGTACGCAAATTAGATTTATGTTCCAGTTACTGTGGTAGTCCAAGGCCTCTTGAACTACTCACGCTCATTTTGTAAGCTGAAGCCAACAAAGATGGAAAGTGGCCTTTTTGCGACAATATTGTACCTTGGGCAAAAGAATAGACGACTCCGACACGTCCGTATTGGGTTCATCATGGATTTATGAATAATTTCTTTGTCACAGCGATAACATCTGTAATTCTCGCGTTTAATAAAGTTTTCAATCTTTTAAATCAAGTAAAACGATCTAACAACCAATAAGTAAGCTCTATTAACGCTTATCTTAATTGCAACTATATGAATACTGCGTATAAACAATTTAAATCTGTAGTAATTGCTGTGGAACAGTCTTGTTAGCGTGAAACCCAGATATTTGGTTTATTAGTTAGAAAATTGGTGTAACAAGCAACTGGGCGATTGCGATCAATAAATTGAAACAACTGCTGTATGAAGTAATCAACTAATCAGTTGTCATGTAATCTTAATTTTTGAATGAATGAATGAAATGCACCGATCACAGCGTGGTTTAACCAGACACGATAAATCGAATGAAACCCATGATTTGTACTAGCCCCTGGAGCCTCATGTTTCATGGGGCTATAGAGGCCATTGCAGGTCAAGTAGACCGGGTGAAGCCGTAATGGTAACGAAGACGTGCCCTTAAGATATAGAAGGCTTTGCGAGCAATAACGGAATGCATCCCTGAGTAGGCAATTGATAATAATATGTTTGGTAACGCCAGTGAAGAAATAAAACATTAATAAAATATTTCTTTTTTGTAATGTTTATTGGTACCTACATGAGATCTCTGGAAAACCTAGGAATGCGAATAAATGATGTTATAAAAATTATGAATATATAGTGTACTTATCTTAAAGTATTTTCTGCACCACCTATTACCATTTATGAATAAGGTTAATAAGAGCTTATCGCATTATCCACAACGGTTAACGCAACTATAAATAATTTCATATTAAGTTCACAGGTGTACGCAGATGTTAGCCTGATAATACCTGTCATAATTATATGGTCGCATCTCGAGACTCCCGTGGGAATATCTACCATTACATTATTCTTACTTTCGCAGAACTGCCTGCAGCTGGAATTAGGAATGTTTCTGGACTTTGTCCTAATTTTCTCAGACTTAATCATAGTTGTGACGCAAATTACCAGTCAAACCAAGATTTTAATGAATACCAGGAAAATCGACATAATTTAAAATTCTTAGAATTACCACTAAGATGACCTGTTTGAAACTTTGGATCCCAGAAGTTTGTGGTCAGAGCTCAAAGACCTTTATGGCCAAAGAAAAACAGTAATTATCAAACTGTAACGACCAAAATCAATTTGATTTCAAGATGTCTTAATATCTATGATAGATTGAAATATAAGAAGATGTCCGATCGCCAGATAGCTTTAATAGCAGAATCAAATAACATGTTAATGAAACAGTTAATAGAGACGTAAATGTCTAGCAAATCAATCGACATTTTAATTTTATGGTTGGTGTTTTATTTATTTATTTATTAACACTTCAAGCACATAAATGTACAGAGGCGGACTTAATGCCACAGGCATTTTCTACCAGTCAACCTTTGGGTGATGCAGAGACAAACTGTGGTAGGTGCAATAGCGAGAATTGAGGAAAAAAATATTTATTTAAATATAAAGATATACTATTAAAAACTATACATATAATAAATACACCTAATTATATATAAATATAAGCACAAATAAGACAAACAATGGGAAAATTTTACCGTTGTGATGATACTGCCAGCTTCTTGCGAATGTGCTCGCGAACTTTAATTTTAAAAGATAGTCGGTTTTTCGCCATCCTGATTTCCTGGGGGAGAGCATTCCACAGAGAGATAGACTGAATGAAGAAGGAAGAGTGAATGAAGTATGTGCGGTGAGTGGGACATTGAAGAAGACGATTGTGAGATGAACGTAGATTTCTATTGTGGTTGGCGCAAATGTACTGAAAGTGGGGGGCCAAATAACTAGGGGAAGAGGGAGAGTCAAGAAATGAAAACATTGGTGTTGACCCCATTAAGGATGACTAATGTTTATTAATTAGGATGGGTAAACGAGTATTTTAGATGCAGTTACTTTAATTACAGTGTAGTTAACTGACAGTATGAATTATATTTTTTAGAGTCATAGGTACAGCAGTTGTATCAACTGTTATTTTCAATGCTACTGGGTCATCCAATGTGCATGTTTTCAGAACAGATTTTTTTTCAACAAGCTTGTTTATTATTTTGACAGTGCGCTTGTAATGTTACGACAGTGAGCTTGTCATGTGCATGATTTTCTTTGAAACAGAAGAAAAATTCTAACATCTGCCTGTCTTTTCGCTTTTCCAGTGATATTACTAACAAGAGGATTATTACCTTCACAATTGTGTGCACTGAACAGATAACAACGAGATGTAAGCTGTGATAATGGTAGTACTATTTAAATTATAATTTACTTGGAATGTCTGTTGATATAAGTCTTTGTGAAGCCGTGGTGTCTTGATGACGTTGGTTTTTGATATTAATTATAAAGTCTAATGACTGATTGTAAAATAACTGAAAATTACATTTCAATAAAGCCAGCATTAAAATTATCTCCTTCATATTAATTCGGAGATAAGATAATAACGACATATGGATATGATAATAACGACATATATATACATATATATATAGATTTGACGACATGGTTGGCGCAGTGTTTAAGCGATTGACTGCTGCGCTGTGTCGCGAGTTCGATTCCCGCACGGAACAAATATTTGTATCACCTACAGTTAGTTGGACCGGGTCTGGCTGTTTGTGTACTAACGTACAATACAGGAGATATTCCTAGTGTGGGGCAGAGTTAAAAAAAAAATGTATATATATATACTATATATATATTTCGCTTCACTTTTAGCAGTGACTAACCATGGAGACTTCTACTATCGCATATTAAATCTAGAACATTAACCACTGTTTACTATATGAAAATAGAGTTGGAATTGTATTGTTAGAAATATCAAAACATACTTACTACATATTAATGCGTGGTTCATGAATACGACCAGTATTTCGCAAGACAGATCGTGATCGATCAGACCATGAGATGTATACCTTGGAACATGTCTGATATTCACAACAAGACACAATGTCTTTGGCATTCTTATACAAAGCGAAACTTGTGTAGGGTTGAAGACAGTCTGTCAGTATTTTCAGTTGGAGTTGGGGTTTTTGTTCATTTCCAAATTTTTCCAAATGTAAAATAATGAAATATTATGTAAATATATTTTAATATTTCTTGTAGAAGTCGATTTTTAGAGGATAAAGTTCTCGAGATACAAATTGAAGTATTAATGAAAAATATTTTCCAACACATATTTTGGAATGCCACAGGGAGCTATTTATTTTGAATGACAAGAAGACCGCAGCTGTGGTAGACTAAACGCGGAAGGCAGCGAACCGGGATTGGTGTCGCAACTTGAGGTCTATGACCATCAGAAAATTGTAGAAGGTAGAGTTCATTGATTGATTGAACATGAAAAAGTCAAGTAGATACCAGTATAATGACAAAGTAAAAGAAGGTCTTTAAATGATCGTAGATTTAAAATAACCGTTATCATTTATCATGCATTATGAGGTGCAATGTTACGCAATGTATAATACGAATGTAGGTAAGCGATACTCTGATGGATCGTTAAAATACCATAAAACTGTGGAATTCCTTAAACTATCAAGACTTATCGCTATGATTATAGATTCTTTTACATAACCATTTTATTTCAAGCTCGAATTTCTCAGGCTTTTTGGTAGTTTTTGTTAATAGATAACCCTATTCTTAGTTTTAACAAGTGAACAAAGTGTTTCTCGCATAAATTCCGATGTAACCCAACACCGACCGGCCTTGCTTTTGTTATTATTGATACTTTTGTTGCACAATACTGTTATGGACGGGATTCTGATGTATTTGTGCTGAGTATAGAACCGTGACGTGGAATGCGTACGTGAGTGCGTAGTTGCATAGGTACCTACGGTTATCTGACAATTCGTGCGTTAGACGGCTTTGTTTAATAATTAGAAATTCTTGAGCATACTGGATAATTGGATTTATACACACTATTTATTACATATTAATTTCATTTTTTTTTTTTTGTTGAAAGGTAACATAAATCAATCCTTACCAACCAATCCTCCTTTCAGTTTCATTTAAAATCCAAGGTAATCTAACATACATTTTTAAACAACATAACAAAAGAGCGAAACGCAAAAATCATAATGTAAATTGCAATAATCCTCAGTACACTTGCAACACTCTCTCGTCCCTAATTGCAACACCGTAATTATACAGAGACCACCTCGTATAATAAGACACACTATGAATGAAGCACTTTGCAACATTGCTTCATAACTTGGTACCTACTGTAGTGTAGATGCCCAAGCGCATTAAAGAATTAAATAAAAACATGAAGAGCTGAATCAGCTGCTCATGATCTGGCGTAAATTGGAAATCATCAAAGAAATCATTTATTTTATCGTGCTCGTGATGAAGTAGCAAGTTAAAATTTTAAAGTGTAAGTTTACAGATCTGTAATGATTTAGAATCACTGAAGCCTGAACTGAGAAGTCGCATGTTTTCTTACATTGGTTTTTCCTCATATTTATGTTAATTACAAACAATATCGTCATGTTTTCATTTAACACCATTAGGTCTTCCGTCTCTTTCATCCACACAGTTCCCACCAAATCAAAACCTTTGGCCACGTAAGAACCGGATGTATTTAAGGATATTTCAATACTATCTAAATGGATATTCTCATTATCACCGATAACAGCCGAGAATTTTTACACGTAATCAATAGTCTTTATGAAATCCCAAGAAAGGCAAGACCAGATAAGGCTTTCATTGTGAAGACAAGATGCAGCTTGTTTTTACCAAGACAATGATGGTTTCCTGTATCTTTGACACAAGTCCATTCAAGTCTAATGAGAATATCCCCTTGATAAGATTTTGTTTGGTCTACAGATTATTCACACCTTCATCAGAGCAAGTTGCACCATTTCTTGGAATAGTTGCGAATATTTTAACTTCAATTTCGTTGTTATTTTCTTATATCAAACAGAAAGTTATACGGTTAGGTTAGGTAGGTTCGGCATTAAGTACCTTGGATTCTGATAACGAGAGATCTTAATTACCTATTTAAGACAAATTGTTAGTGAAATGAAATGTTTTGTAGTTACACTTGGTCAGTCAATTGCCGGAACATGTTATTGAACTTTTTATAATGGAAATTCCACACACCTGAAAGACATGAGGCGTGAACGAAGAAAATCTGCATTATAATAATAATGTGAGTCATAGTTAGAAACACAGCTAAGCGATCCATCTGATGTTCACCACACAATGATTGAGTGCTGAGGTAACCGATATTGTTTTTTTGAATTCCATGTCTATGTTTCCTTAAGTTATTTCCCAAAGTGATGTCAGATACTCGTCACCATGTCGATAATTGTTCGTTAACGAGTCGTAGCGAATTTAAATAACGATTTCTATTGGAATCTTTATAATTGATTGTCCAAATCGCTTCTCGACCACTTTGGGGTATAACCATTCGTGTTACCACTCAGTTTTTACGAACGAAAGTACGAACAAATGGTTACGTAGCCAATTGTTTCTCGCTCGTTGGACTAGTTTTTATGAGATTCTCACCATTAACGTCTCTAATGATCGCAGGATGTCTAAAAACACAAGGCAGCACGTGTTTTATTTTGCTTCATAATGGTGATTCTTTCCTGTGAAGAGGAATGTCGGAATCTTAAGTTTTAGGGGTCAATGATATTTTTAAAATTTGTCATCTTTTAATTTAATAGGTACCCGACGCGACATCTGTGGTCTAGAATGTCGCTCTCAAAACCTACTTATAACATGAGGTCTACTGTCTCTTTCATCTCGGACAAACGTGACACTGGTGACTTATTCGGTGCCAACATTATTTCAAAATATCGCTTGAGTGCGACTTTTGCGACGGTACACTAATTACAAGTAATTTTTCTTTAGATTTTTGCGCCCTGTTTTCTTGGGTGAAAGTGTAACTTTAGCGAATCATTAAATGATTCGCAAATCATAAATTCGCATGTTTACTATTGAGTTGGTCGTACACCTGCAGACGGTCTTCAGTGAAATGTCTGGCTGGGCGCGTCACGCACGGGAGAAAGTGTACTACAAAAGCGTACCTGCGACTGGTCCCCAATTGGGTTGCGACCTCGAATATCAGCCGACACGGGTCTTCTTTTTAGAGTTCCGCACCCGAGATCTTAATTTATTGACTGTTGTGAACAGTATCTATGTTATTAGTAGACCTCTTTGTGAAAGATCAACAAATCTTGACCAAAATCCGTGTTTTTGTCTAAAAACCTTTTGCTTCATTAAACATCCCTGAATTATTCTTTGTCACCATTTCGTCGAGGATATAAAGCCCCTAAAAGGCACAAATTCGATCTTAGCCAGTTTTTTAACATCGCAAACCGCCGTTGCGAGTCTTCCTCTAAACCGGTCTGCTCCGAAACTTGCTGGGGACGCGGAACACTACTTCTGAACGATTATGTGCTCTATGCTTTATGAAAAAACGTGACCTATGTTAATTCGGATATCAACATCATCAGTAATTGAGTTTCGTTATTAACAGACAATTTTAATTAAACGAACTTGAATACTTTCCGTTTTTATCACAAATCAATCTATTTGGAAGATAAAAGTTGGAGCTGACTTTTTAAATGCTGGTTGATAGTTCGAAAGCGGTTTGGACAACTGTTCAGTAGTTATTTACAGCGTATAGAAGTCTAATAACAAAAACAAAGAAGCGTCTAGTTTCTAGAATGGGATTTGCAGGAATGTTATCAATTGCTTCAATTACATCGTGTACTTTATGTTAAGGGTGGTAAGGTTGAAATACGGTTGTAGGTGGTTGTCGCCATGTTTGAACGACGTCGCCACGACGTCGTCGCGGGGTTTTGTTTCTCCCGGCCACCAAACAGGATTCCTTTGAAACGTTTCACTTGAGACTGAATGGGTGCCTGTTTCATTGTTTGGTAACGTGTTACCTTTTATTGGGAGGGTAACGGCGATTTTATGTAAATAAATTTTAACTTTTATATCAAAGGAATTGTCAAAATGCAGCCTTTCCTCTAATCTAATTATTTTGTTTATTATTTCCTGTTGCTTCCCAGTCAATGGCTCCTAATAACCAGCTAGAAATAATTGGCAGAACGTAGTTGACCAAATCAATTAGCAATTTTGCAGTTAATTCGGTCGTTAAATTGATTTATCTTTCGAAAAAGAAGTATTTAGCTCAATGTCACGTTATTTTCCATAAATGAGAATCATGCGGGGCATTGTGATCTCAATTCATAAATCTCCAGTTTAGCAGTCATTTAGAGGAGTTATTCTTATTGCAGGGAAATAAAGCAAGAAAACAGGAGTAAATTGAAATGTCCCGAACTTCCGAACGAGGTTGTTTGAATAGAAAGGCGTTACGATATAGTGAAATTGACGGCAAGCAATAATATTTATTTTGGATTATCGTTTAGCAAGATATTCATGGATAAAATCAACAACAAAAGAATAGCAGTGCTTTCAGAATTAAACTGTTCCGAATTCGTCACAAACAACAAACAAGAGACTGAAGTTCAAGGAAGATGCAATGCTAAACACAAATAGTCCATATTTTCATCATATGTATATCTTATGTAATGATAAATTATAGTATTATTTCGTCCTATCTAACGACTACTAATGAGTTAGCAAACAAATGCAATGGAGGACGACATTTCAATAGGTAACAACAAAGTCAAGGAATTTGATATTGCCCAAAAATATGTTCCATAACGCCAGCATCTATTGGGTCATTTTGTGTTAAAATGTTGTCGCAAACTCGCATTCCATCAGAATTGGACAACATCATCTGTTGTGATGAAACTGATAGGCGATAGGTAACCCAGATAACATATGTTCAAATGGCTTAATCTCTTTATCTCCGAGAACATCGCAAATATCCATAGGATTGTATTTTTTGGCTGTCATTTCTTTTTTCTTATTTTGGGATTTTTGGTCTTGTGGTGTTGCCTTAGGATTTGATACATCATTTATACAAGGTGTTATTATTGATTCTATTTATTTATGTCCCACATTGCGAACTGTTTCAGATGATTGATCAGGAGTTGCATTATTTGAATTAATAGCTATTGTTTGAAACTTCCAATCTATCTCAAAATTTCGTTGAACCTTAGATAATTTATATCCTGACCTTGTATTCTAATGTTTTAGGCTATACTTAACCACTTTGTATGGTATATTTGTAAGGCTTTTATTTAAGTTGCAGGTTCCCTAAATCTTCACCGTTAATGAGTTCCCCATGAATATTTCCCATATGAATTAAGATAACTGATTGCAGTCAAGCTGATTTGAATAAAAATTGAGGTTCATAGGTGACTGGTAAAAACAGGTAATGATTTATTTAGGAGAATTTTATAGCTGTAAAGTTTACCATCATATAATTTTAAAGTTAACATATCTATAGGTATATTGATTTATGGTCTTTAGGTGTGCCTACTAGACCCAAACCCATTGTAACTACTTAACTGGGTAAGTAGACACACAGGTAAAGTGAAAATTTTAAGCAAAGTAGGTCAGAGGGTTCAGAAGTGCAAACTCATTGGGTTCCGAATGAAATGAATAATTTTCTTTTACAAGTAAGTAGGTATTATGATTTGTTCGGGTATCTGTCCGCTAGAAGAATTTGAAATGAAATGAAAAAGCTCTCGGTTTCATCACTTTTGCGCGGTAAATGCTCAATTGAGAATTTCTTCAATTTCTGAAAAGTTAAATGATTAGTGCATTATACCTTTGGGTGACCTTACCTTGAATGTTTCGGCAATCCCTAATCAGCTTTTATTGCTAACTTTGATAACACAGTCTAATCAACACATAACACTATATATATGTAATATTTATTATATAATGTCTTTATATAAAACCATAGTTCACGGCGAATGAATTATAAAAAAAAATACTTGATAAGAATCAAAATGCAAACCGAACGAAAAAAAAATTAAAAGTTCAACAGTCTCGATGGAATGCATGCATTTCAAGTCGCTGGATCAGTTATAAATAACGAAACTAAATTGTATATAGGTAAATATATAAGAACACTTCACAGTTTATAAGAATTATTATGATAAAAGGAGCACTTCGTAGCACAAAGTTTTTGAAAGTTATGATTTCATCGTTATCTGGCTGTCACTGCGCGGCGCGCTACCAAACACACCCGACCGCTGCGGCGGTTACATTCAATATGGCGGACGAACGAAAGAACGAAGTCTCGAGTCCGAGCGAACGAATTACAAAAGAACACGAACGATGACCGATAGAGTCCGAACTAACGTAGTCATAGCTTGCGCAGGCTCAGGCGAAACGTCCAAGTCTTGTCATGTTTTGTTCCGAAAACTTGTCGGTACCGTGGTAGTTTGTAGTAAGGTTGGAAGTTTGGATATCCTATTATCCAAATCAACTATCTGTATTCGGAATTATTTAATAAACGTGCCTACCTAATTATAATAGTTAAATCTCTTCATTAAATAAGTAACAGTTAACACAGCCTCACGCCAGAACGATTGATCTAATTTAGACCCTTGTACCATTGTACGACTCCGTTCTGTTATTGTTCTGATCATACCTCAAAGCCGGAGTATATTGCACTGTTAAGTGGTAGCTAATACCTATTGAACCTACTGTTATTGTTTCCTAATCCCAACCCAACCTGCCTTCATACACACACAAACACAACACAACAGCTTTAAAATAAGTTTTTATTTTATTTTACGGAAATAAGTCTGGTTTTCAGGGTAAACAAACTTTGGGGGTTTACCTACACTACACTAATGAATTGGCCACTTCGACCGTACGTCAGAATAATTAACACAACAATAAATAAAAAAATTGTCATGATTGACTCATCAACTCATGTCAAAATTTCACGTCAAACGTTATCAAAAGACCAAGACCAAAATCAACAAATGTGTGGTGTTAATTAAATTCTAGCGTCAGTAACAGTTATCCGGTTTTTATATGGAAATTATGAGTTGATCCTTTCCCAGCAAAGCACGAAATAGCACAAAATGGCGTTGGATTTAGTCAGCATAGCCCAGCCCCATTACATCCCAGGGTTAGTTTTACCATGCTGTCTTTGGGAAACTCACAGTGGTAACGACAGCTGTGCAGCATGTGCAATTACATGCCCGTCTCTTTACACAAGCGTTTTCATAAAACTTAGATGCTGGCAGCTTGTTGCAGACTAGTGCAGTTAAAATTCGCCTTAGCTCGTTACGTGTTTCATAACATAACTTGATGAATGATACTACAGTTTAGATACGGTTAGTAGGTGTGCAATGCAGTAAACTAGCCATGTTAATATCTCCAAACATTCCGTTTATTTAGCATAGCAACAACACAGCCCATGGCGTTTATTCAAGTTCTGCACAACTTTTAGTAGCCAAGCCAAGAAATTCAATGTCATATGTCCATATTAAAATATTTTAATTTACGATTGCACTTTGTACATTCCTTTTATAAGATTAAAGGTCCAAAAAAGGGCTCGCATCCGAATATAAACTGCGTTGCATTTGCGTATGACGAAATTAAACTAAGCGATGCTGTCTGGTCGTTTTTCACCAGTAAAGTTACGATTGTTGCCAAATTGGCGCCAGTGATGTAACGACACTGGTTTACTTTTGACGCCACATATTTCAGCTTGTCAAGAGTGCGTTACAAATATATTTTATTGATGAACCGAGCGTCCGTTTGTACGAATTTACTTATAAGGATCGTTAGGTAATTCGTGTTGTGCTGCTTCTTGTTGACAAGGTAGGTATTTAGGGCGTTGCGTCGGTCGTGTCGCGTGTCCAAATGTGATAAATGATCTCATTTATTATTTATTTCTGGCGCGTATTTGAAGTTTTCGTAAATTAAAGTTTTCTTCATTTGTAGTGAGTCAATTTTTTACGTAGGGACTGCAGGTAATGTTCCATTCATTCAATTAATTGGTTTAACCGTGTTAAGTGGTATGAAATCTTTGAGGGAAACCTACAAACCTAGTTGGGCCACGTCAAAGACATGGTTACCATATTAAATTTTTCAGATGAAGATCAAAATTTTTCATGAATGTAAACAGATAACCTTTCTAATTGATTGCAGGTACACAGGTCACTGTCCCGAGTACAAGTACCGAATAGGCGACACATATGGCTCGACCACACACAAGATCCTTTTGGATCCCAGTGTCCAGCATTCAGAGAGGCTTGTATTATCTGATCGTACGGCTGACGACTTTCAGGTTAGTAACTTTAAAGACGTTAATACCTTCGCTAGCAATATTTAAACAGAACTAGATGAAACGATTAATGATGACGAGGTATAAGGAAGGGTAGGAAATCCTGTGGCAAGATAGGTTGGTGACATCAGAGAAGTTCCGACTAACACCTAGATGCGCCTAGCAAAGAATCGCGGCACAGATCGTGCTAGATTATGGCATGTTAAAAAGCAAGCCGTCACTCATAAAAAAGCTTCATTTGCCGATTACATATAACATAATTACATAACACATAACATAACATCACGCCTTGTTTCCCCGAAGGGTTGGGCAGAGGTGTACACCCACATTTCGCCAGTTATGTTAAATTCCCATGTAACAGGGGGCGAGCCTATTGCCATCAACTGAGAAATTCCAGAAAGAAAAACCCAATAACACTTTACCCGACCTGGGAATCGAACCCAGTACCTCATGTTCAGCAGTAGCGCTTGCGACCACTAGACCAACGAGGCAGTCGCTGATTATATCTATAAAAATCAATTGTAGTGCGTTAGTCTCGCAAAAACTCGAAAATGGCTCGACCGATTGTGATGAAACGTTGGGAAGTCGAAACCAACAAAAAAAAAAAATTGTGCTTTCAAATGTTCAAACAATGGTGCAACAAACAACAAACTATTTGCCTAATAATAATTTCTAGATACCTAGGAACGGTGCTTATCACAAAAGCTTTTAATAAGCATTGAGTTTTCCTGAAGTGCACGGAAAAGTAGGTATATTATTTCAAATCTTATCTTTCTCCGTTGGTTGATGTTCAAGCTATGACACAAGTACATAATAATTATAACAGGTAGTATGACGTATTTTTTAGATAAATTGTCCTCTAACACGTGTACATTCAATTAACCCTACTAATTTCCGTTTTCACCGACAACTAAATGACACTTAAATTAATCCCTAAATAAAAGTGCACTGTTGGATTTTCAACACTAGGCTCGGCGCTGAGAGTTGAAAATCCAGCAGTGCACTTTGAGAGTGAAGGTGAAAACGGGCATTAATCTCGTTATCAGCTCTTATTTACCATTTCCAGTCAGTGTACTGTATCTAATCTGCTTATTTACTTACCTGATATAAGGTCATAAAACACCATGGTTTTGAAGTGCAGTATCTCATTGCAGCCGGATCTAGATTTTTTTTGAGGCGGGGCAAAACTGCCGTCTGCCGCCCCCCGCCAGTCTTTTATGGGGGATCGGTAGCCCGTAAAATATTTTTTTTCTCGAAATCCAAGTTTTGGTTGCAACATAAATTAATCAAATTAATGCGCCAGTCGAACAGGGACGCCAAAATTGTTATAAAAACCGGCCAAGTGCGTGTCGGAACACGCACTTGGCCGGGTGGACGGTTTCCGTAGTTGGGATGAATTTATCCCAATATAACAAACTTAACATTGTTGTTAAGCAAACTGCAAATTTAAGTTGGTTAATTATTACTCGTAAACCTGTAAAGCCTACTTAGCTGTGATGGTTTTCCTTTTAACTTCGTTATAGTATACAGGGTGTTTGGCGCATGGACCGACACAATTTTTTCAGGGATTTGGGAGGTAATTAGCTAGGTTCTAGCTAAGTTCAAAATAGCTTTTAGTTTTTTTTATAATTAATTTAGAAGTTGTAAAATTTCATTAATTAAATACAAAAATTAACTTTGGAAGCTTGTAAGGAATTTTCTTGAAACCAGTTGTATAAAACAAAGATGTTTTTAGATTTAAAGGACTTTGGAGAATGCAACAAAATTTGTTTTGTGCCTGTAGTGGCACAAAACAAATTTACACCACCCAC
Source organism: Xanthia togata (assembly GCA_963853775.1). Lineage (NCBI taxonomy): Eukaryota > Metazoa > Arthropoda > Insecta > Lepidoptera > Noctuidae > Xanthia > Xanthia togata. The sequence goes on along the minus strand of OY970793.1, from coordinate 25,083,490 downwards.
AAACAAAAAAGTTATTTCAAATTAAAGGACACATTTTGGGAATTTTTTTCATTTAAAAAAAATAATCATATGTAACCAACCGTGACATTTGGGACAAAGGGTGTATGGGTAGAACCTAGCTAATGACCTCCCAAATGCCTGAAAAAATTGTGTCGGTCCATGCGCCAAACACCCTGTATAGGTACTATTTCTATGTTTTTTTTCACAAATCCAAGTACAACCATTTAACTGGCAGGGGCACTTGACTCTAACAACAACTAGCACTTTAAAGCTTAATATTTCGCAAACGGATCCCTGAATTTATAAAATGGTTTTCACACACCCATAAGATTTTTTAATGACCTTTCCAACGACACCCCACACCATGGGATAGACGACAAATAAAACATCCCCACTTTACGTGTAGGTAGGGAAGGTCAAAAAAAAAACGACTTCTTTTGGCTAATTATTTTCCAGGCGACTAACAACATAAAGGGCGACTAACTATTTGCTATTAAAAAATAACTTGGCAGCGATTAAATACTTAAGCAATAATAAAATTAGGTATGTAGGTATAGGTATTAGATGAGCTTCAAAATGCAAGTAATTATAAAAACTAAATAATGGCTGCTACTTTAAGGTAGCGAACATATTAAACATGGCCTACTATACCTACATAATGACATGGCGACTAATATTAAAACACTTTTGCAAGCGTTTATTTTTGAGGAGAGGCTAATGTTAATTTCTTTAATCTTTAGCCGGCATAACCCCTTGGCTAAAAATTTAGTAGTAAATGAAAATGGTTGAAAAATTGGTTAGGTTAGGTTAGAACTGTGACCAGTGTCAAGTGTTCGCTTAACATTAAATTCAGATAAATTTTTCGCCATTTTATATCACTGTGATTAAAATGTATAACCACCCATGCCAATTATTGCTTTCTAGTACTAACCGTCTCTGAGCTAAGCCGCGGACAGACGGACAGACAGACAGAAATAGAAAGTTTTTTTTTTTTTTTTTTTACTATGTCATCTCGCAGGTATACCACTAAGGTATTTACTGCTCAACCGAACAATCCTGTGGCTGCCTTAAGCACTACACTCAAAGCCTCCAGCCAGGAGCAAAACTATTCTAAATTAAAATTAGGCGAACGCTCGCTAAGGGCACCCCCTGTGGGGTACGAACCTCGGCTTAGGGCGTCGCTGAGGGGAGGACAGCAAGATGGGACAGGCTGGATCAAGGATGTATCATTATTATTATACGGGGAATTTAAAGCTACGCGCTCAGCTGCGGGCTGCGGCGCGGGCTGGCGCTTCATCGGACAAGAAAGATTAAATGTGCTGCGCGTCTCATTTATTGCAAAGTTGCGGTGTGCTGGGTGGTGCACTTGTCTACTACGCTTGAATTTGTCGCCCCCTGAAGTTGGCGCCCGGGGCACGGGTCCCGGTTTACTCCCTTCTAGATCCGGTGTCTCATGGAAAGCTTTCCAAACCAATAACAGAGATTACTTATAATATTATATAGAAGATATACTGTGATACATAGAAGTTATGTCAGTATTTATGCCTACGTGGCCCTATTGCCGCATAACATAAAAGTGTTCCGATTCTGGTAAATGGTCTGAAGTATCCATCAACTCAGCGTATCGCAGTTTCGCGTCTGAACTTCTGAAGTACAGACGCCACCACGTCAACCTTCTACAATCTGTCAAATTTCTTTAAAAGATTTTCAACTTTAAAACTAAAGCATAAGGCTCAAAATTGATTAGGAAAAATTGACGGTTTCGGGTAGGTTGATGTGCTAGCGTCTGTACCTATAGTCATACTGCCATCTGCCATACATAATTAGCCATGGGTTCTGCAAAACCCTGGATGATCTGGGTCTCGCAAATCTTAACCATATCTGCTGGCAATATTGATCTGGGAAAATATGAACATAACCATACTGGTGAAATCGCAGTTTCGTACTGGCAAACACACCATAAGAAGTAGGTGACCTTACAAATCATGAGAAGAACAGAGAGCAATGAACAATAATGATTACCTAATCGACATAAAGTAGGTATTATAGCCTCGTTGGTCTAGTGATCGCAAGCGCTACTACTGATCATAAGATCCTTCCTGGTTTCGATTCCCGGGTCGGGCAAAGTGTTATTGGATGTTTCCTTCTGGAATTTCTCAATAACTGCCCAGTATGGATTTGTGATCGGTTGATGGCAATAGGGTCGCCCCCTGTTACGTGGGACTTAAACATAACTGGCGAAATGTGGTTGTACTATAGGCGCACCTCTGCCCAACCCACGGGGAATTCAGGCGTGATATTACGTTATGTTATTATTGAACAGATCTACCGGCCGCCACAAACAGACATCGATATAGTGAACGCAAGATTTCGGAATGGCGACCCAGTGTACAAGCATCCTATGATACCTGGTTATGAAGGTATGATGCATTGTTTCTTATGGCCCATGAGGGAACAGGGCCTGCAATTCTCCATACAAATGTATTCCCCTTTTTTCTCCCTGAATAATGTCTCTAGAGCAATCATTATCTTTTTCATAAAATCATGCTCTGCTGTAGACACGTCTCTGTTATTTCCTTTTTTCAGCAACTTATTGGTAAAGAAAATATGACCCCCCAAAAATTACAAAAACGCCCCATTTTTACCGCCCTGATTAGAGGACTACTAGACAAATTCGAAAAGTTTTTAACATAAAGAAAATTATAGGAACCTAGACATACTCTTTCTTAAAAAATTATGTAAAAAATAATTGAATCGGCTCAGTTTTCGAGGAGAAAAAAGGGGAATACGGAACGTCGATCTCGTCTATTTTTTTGTGATATAATCGGTCTAAGCCACAGCTGTCTGTCCTTGAGGTAAGACAACGGCAATAGTTTCTTCAAATACCTACCTATTTTTCAAATTCCTCGCAGGTCCTGTTCCCTTTTAACACTTTCGACTCCGCCTATTTTTCATAGAACTCATTCGCCATGCCGCCATACATATTGCAATTTGACTCCAGGCGGCATTATGTTTGCGCTAAAATTAACCCTCGAGGATTGTCACCGGCATTAGGATTGAAATCTTGTTAAAAAATACAACTGATTTTATTTTCACAGTATATAATGCCGAATAACTACGCTAAGAAAAACCTATTTAAAATGAGCCCTCCGTCCTCCCTCCCGGCATCCCATAAGCAACTTGCGTAAACTCTCCAGCAGGAGGGTTCCCGGCACTGAACGTGTTAATCTCGTTTAGTACCATAAAACGGTCACTTTCTAAAATCTACTCATCAATAACGGCTTGGTTTTTTTATATCTTCTATTATGAAAAAAAATAAATGTAGATTCATGTCCAACATTTCGCAAATAAGATTTTTCGTAGGGCTAATACTTGCCTTTTTTTTCCTTAACACATTTTTTTTTGCTAAGACTCCAACCGAGTGGCTTTGATGGAGTCGGTAGGTACCTACCTAAGTAGCAGTAGAGAAAGTCTTCTGCTGTTCTTATTTTATTTTTACCCTTTGGTATTTAGAGTATGCCCTAGGCGACCACGACAAAAGCTGACTTAACTACATAGGTACTTTCGATATCTGCTTTTTTGAAGATTGTTTGCTTTTTTTCCTAGCTGCTTGCTAACATTGGATAGACAGTAAAAAAAAAATGTTTATCTGGACCACTTTCCCGTTTTTAGTTAAATCCTGCTCTGAATTCAGCAACAGACAACATTTCTTTTGCAGTAACATTTTAACCACATTGATATGGAATTTGAAGCATCTTACTGAACACGTTATTTAAATAACTAAAAAGTCACATAAACTAAGTGAAATCTCAAAGAATTTGTCTCGAATTAACTCGATTCCGATGAATCAGATCGCTATGAGTCACTTCGGACCGGTCCGAGCCTCCGAGGCATGCCACAGTTTCCTGAGAACCTAAAGTCTGCAGATGTTTACATTCGCTATTACTGTTAGGACACGTAGGTTTTGAATTAGACTATAAAAACTTCAATAAAGAGAACTGAAGGGAAACCTATTAATGTGGTGTTGTTTGTGGAGAGAACAAAAACTTTAATTTTGTACGCCGCTTTTGATATGCGGTCGCAGATCAATGGTTGTTTTGGCAGTGTTGTTTTGTCATTATTGGTCTCTTAAAATTGCCAAGAATTCGACGATTCTCGATATTTTTTATGGACATCTCGTTAAATATCCCTAATGTTAGTTAAGTATGTCAATATCTTTTCCATTCCTGGCTTAAATTGCTTCAGTCGGTCACTAGACTTGTTTGAAGATCAGAAAATCTTGCTAAACCAGGGACTTGGACTTGGATTTAATTTATGACGAACGGGTGTGTTCAGCGAATGTTCACTTATTGCTGTTAGGTAGGTACCTACTCTCGCAACATTCTGGTTGACTTGACCGCTGTATGTAGGAGGTAAGTGTGAGTAATTGTTTAAGCCTACAGTTCAAAGCTTGCACTATTTACGTAGGCAGCTGGTCCTGGTAGTGCCTATTAATTTGCCAAGGATTTGCATATAAAGTCATTGTCAGACAGGCAGTATTTATGGCTGAACCAACTGTTAGATTGTTTGAGCGTTGATTTGATACCAGAAAGATATTCCTGCGGGGTCAATAAATCAACAATGAAATAGCTACTAGTACAGCAACGTATTATTTTCCAAGTGCAAGCCCAGGCCGTCGTTAAAGAGAGCTGTCAAAACACCAATATTAGTCAGTCTGATTAGTTTGATAGATTTGATTCAAACGTTAACAAAAAGGAACTCTAGAGCTAGAACTGTGCTTATATCTACTGTTGGCGTCTGTTGGGAATATTTCCAAAGATACCAATACTTTACCGACTTCTCTAAAGTGCCACTAAATCATTCAAAGCTGATCTAGATTTTAAACATTTATGATAGCCGTCATAAAGAATGGCCGCTTGATCTCTACCACAAGACAACTGTCTTATTTTGCAAGATGAATGTACCAACCAGATGTCTGTCGACCCCTCGCGGATCATTGCCTATATTTTAGAACTTAGACTAGTTCATGATTATAGACTATAAACGGCCTAGTTCCATTTGATTGCCTAGACATTTTTTCTATCGTCCTTTATTGAGGGCCGAGGTAAGCATGGGTTGCACACATGAACAAACATAATTATACACACAAATAAAATAATCATTGTTGGTGCAATAGAACTGAATACACACTAACGCAAAAAAACACACAAGCAAATATCTGGCAAACATATATAAGTGCAGAGGATCAGCAATTTTCTTGAAACGGAAAACGTTCCCAGTGTTGTTACCCGTGTGTCATTTATTGTATTATAACGTCTAAGGCTTACAAAATATGTGCATAATCTTCGAATAAAACGGTACTCGTTCTTTATCAATCGTTGCTCTAGTTATGTCATGGGTATCAGATGGTGAGCAGTTGTTTTGTGACCAGCGTTCGCGAAACTAACGGACAGTGTTTTATTTAGTGTTTTATAAACAGTTATCGTGGATCGCCGACTTGTCGTAGCAATCTCATAAATCTTAGTGCATATTGTAAAAGGTTTTCACGCAAATCCCAGATAGATAATCTAACTAACCACTAAACAATAAGGATAAGACCTAGTGCGAAGAGCTGGTTTTTCTAAAGAAGAGCTACTTATTGTGTTTTGGACAGTATATAGTTTTTCTAATATTACCTATTTAAAAATATAGGGTTCGTCCCTCGATTGAACAACCACTTTGGTCAGCGATACACTGTCGATGCAACAGAAGCCCTGTCAGAGTTTCAAAGGGTGCAACTCAAAGAGAGAGCAGCAAAGAACCAGTTAGAAAGAGTGGTTGACCTACAAGCCGGAAAAGGACAACCTTGGGATTTGGTCGACAGATTCGTAAGTTCCTTCTAAGAAATGTTTTGAAAACGCACATGGAAATCATACATATTAATTTATGAAATGCGATAATGCTTCCTGTAATGTTAATTTGTTAAAAAATAAACACCAAGAATAGAATCAGTAAAAATGGAGATGGATGAAGAAAGAAGCATGGAAGGCAATAAGAAAAAACACCAGAGTAGATCTTGCCGAAGAGGAAGTTTCTGATAAACAGTGCCAGTACCTACACCAACGTTTTTTATATTCACAGTCCGCGACAGCCGAGTTCAAGCTTCCATTAGTCACAGTGAGACCAGAATGTGCAGGAATATTACGAGACGTACCCATGGACGAACCAAAGCTATCACCAGCATCGCATTCTGTTAGTCCATTCTTCATGGAAAATGGTCATCCTGACAAATTCATCAAGAAAGGTGAGAACAACAAGGAAGGAATCCAAAAATTTTGAGCTTACAACTCCCACCTTTTTTTTTGTATAAACCTTTTTGTGTTTAAGCATTGACATCGTAGTTTTTTTTGTGACGCCACAATCTGTCATTTCGGCGTTTATTTATTATTTTAGATAAGTAGGTTACGTAATATTTTTCGTTTAAATGTCCTACGGAAAAATACACAGCTCTTTTGTGCGTTCTCAAATATGGGGGTTTAATCCGTCGCAATCAGTGCGTGAGTTCAAAAAAGTGATACTAAGACTTACAAATTATTCTAGGAGGCTGATGTCGACAAAGATATAAATATAATGTCGATAACTGTCGAATGTTTGAATAAACCTTGTATGTTTCTTTTTAGGTTTTGCGGGTCATGTTCCATACGGTTTCCAAAGATTCGGTGAGTCTTCCAAGAAACTCACAAACTCGGCGCTTTGCGACTTTTCATCTAACTACAGACGAAGGCAGAGTACTGAGTGGGCACCAGTGAACGTAGTCAAGTAAGTTTTAAACTATAACGTAAGTTGGGATATTATTAATGAATATTTTGTAAGATTAATGAGTAATTGGATTTGTGAATTTATTTGCAAAATAATAGCTACATTTTGAGCGTTTTTTTTGTTATAATTTCCGAACGAGTTTCGTGATGACAACACCTTAGCTATCTGTCACTGTCAAAACAGCTGTCATTGTCATTGTGAAAGCAGAGGTTACACGCGTAGTTTATTTATTTTGGATAAATTCTTGAATATTATCATACAAAATGGCGAAAAAGAAACTGATGCCAAACCTTTCTAAAGAGGAGAAAATGGTTATGGTTATATCTGAGATAATACAAGAGTTATTAGTGGCACATCGTCACGGCAAAGATGTTAACCTCAACAAGATGAAAACGAGGATTTCCTCGAAGTATGGATTGGGCACGTCACCGAGACTAGTGGATATAATCGCGGCTGTGCCTGCTGATGCTAAAAAGATACTGTTGCCTAAGTTGAAGGCTAAGCCTATTCGTACAGCATCAGGTATCGCTGTTGTCGCGGTAATGTGTAAGCCACACAGATGTCCACATATCAACTTCACCGGTAACATCTGCGTGTACTGTCCCGGGGGTCCGGACTCGGACTTTGAGTACTCCACACAGAGCTATACAGGCTATGAGCCGACATCCATGAGGGCGATCAGAGCGCGGTACAACCCGTACCTCCAGACGCGCCACAGAGTAGAACAGTTGAAGCAACTCGGTCACAGTGTAGATAAAGTTGAGTTCATTGTGATGGGTGGGACTTTTATGAGTCTCCCTGAAGATTATAGGGATTATTTCATAAGGTAAGTTCATTCGAAATTATTGTACATGATTGGATTTTATCATTTTTTAAAACATTTGCAACAACATACTTGGAAAAAAAACAGTATCAATTCTAATCTGTCTTAATATGATTATTCACTTGTATTTAGTACTTTCAACATAATATGACAGACGAAAACACAAAAATCAAATTTATTTTAAACATCCTACACATTCTATAATAAATAAACAAATTTCTTTTACTTTTGAATAACAATCTACATAAAATATATCTCAATAAAGTATTGATAATTATTAAAGCATTGTTAAAACTCCTTTCAGGAATCTCCACGATGCCCTCTCAGGCCACACTTCAAGCAATGTGGCGGAGGCTGTGAAGTTCTCAGAGAAGGCTAAGACCAAGTGCATTGGTATCACAATAGAGACCAGGCCGGATTACTGCCTGCAGAGACACATGAGTGATATGCTCAACTATGGCTGTACCAGGTTAGTTATAACATCTTCATATTGAATGCAAAAGTCATTGATACTTGTGTGGTGGCATCGATGCGAACTACGCATTAAAGACCTGACGTCACATAAAATCCTGACATCACACAAATCCATTAAATTACAATTAGCGCAATTAGAGTATACCGTATGAACAACATATCTGAATGACTATCCAACATCAATTGTTGGGCAGTTGCCCGCTAAACACGACACCCGTCTGGATGTAGGATCATCACTTTTCAATAGAGGATGAGTGAACTTTACACCCATACCTCATACCTGTAAACTTGTAAACTGAAGTTGCTTGATGATGGCCATTGTAAAATGCACTCATTGGGAGGTTCAAAAATATAAAAACATTGATAAAATACTTTCTTATAAGCTTTTCTAGGCTTGTCTTAAAACAGACATACAATGAGGTTGCTAATACTAAAATAAAGTCACTCAGTGGTTACCATTAACTAACACACATTTAAACTTCAAAAAATATATGGTTAAGCAGATGTTAATCATTACTTAACTTTGAGCAACATTTATAAATAAAATACTATTAGTTAAAATTAACAACTGGGAGAGATAGTATGCAAATTCTAACAGTATTTTGTAACATTTTAGGCTAGAAATTGGTGTTCAGTCTGTATATGAAGACATTGCCAGAGACACAAACAGAGGACACACAGTGAAGGCTGTCTGTGAGAACTTTAATCTGGCTAAGGATGCTGGATATAAGGTACTATTATTATTGGTGTAATTCATATTACGAAAGCTTAATGACTATTTGCTTCTATAAAGTCAATCAATCAATTATACATTTTAAGAGGCCTACATGATCAATCTTAATTTTCAAGTATAATGTAAGTTTAAAATATGAAGCAATAATATCTCGAGTACTTTTCATGAATCATTTTAATGTTATTCTATAACCGTGTCATAAAATAATGCAATGCAGAACTGCTTTGTTATAAAAAAAAAAGTTAATGGTCTATGTTTAATTAAAAAAAAAAATCAAAATGCAGTTCTCAATACATAGCATAATTCTAAGGTTTCTAAACAATGATGTTGTAATGCCAACCTCTTGTTTCCAGATTGTAGCACACATGATGCCTGACCTACCTAATGTAGACTTTGAGAGAGATGTAGAACAGTTTATAGAGTTCTTTGAGAACCCTGCGTTCAGGGCTGATGGGCTCAAGATATACCCCACACTGGTGATCAGAGGGACTGGTCTGTATGAGCTATGGAAGACTGGGAGGTACAGGAGTTATCCTCCGTCGACTCTCGTGGATCTGATAGCTAAGATACTGGCTTTAATTCCGCCTTGGACTAGGGTTTATAGGTAAAGCCTTTTTATTTATGTAAATTGAAATGAAAACTGTAATTAATTTGAAAGTTTAGACATTATAAAAAAATGATTTTGTAAGCCCAGCAAAGACTATAAGGCCCATGAAATCTTTTGTAGTTGGGATGAGTTCTTAACGGATTGTCCGGAACTGGCTATGAGCCCTAGGTAATACGGGCTGGTTTCCGCAACTCCACGTCAAAGCGCGTATTTTGCGTACGGGTGGGAAAAATCGGTCATTCAATCCAAACCCCAGCTCCTCAAAGAATGCCAGCAACGCCTTGGTATTATTGGCAATCTCGCGTAGGGTACCTGGGTTACCGAAGTATTTTGCCCTGTAAGTGGCGACCACCGGGCAGTTTAACAGCACATGAGCTGCTGTCTCGTCGTCCTCCATGCAGGCTCTGCAGAGCGGACTGTCTGTGACTCCTATGACAAAGAGGTGTTTATTAAATGGCCCATGGCCAGTTATAGCTGCTGTAATCACACGCAGCTGTTGTTTAGTTAGTCGAAGAACCTTTTTTGTGAGGCGGTCATCGATTGAGGGTAGTGCCTCCTTAGCCTGCCTGCACTCGCCTTGGTCCGACCATAGTTTCTGATGCTGATCTCTAGTTCGTTTCCTTACCAGAGTGCGTAGGTAACCGAAGGGGAGTGGCACGATGGGTTCGGGCCCCACTGGTGCCAGGCTCGATCCTCTTCTGGCAAGTTCATCTGCAGCATCGTTCCCCAGCGAACCGCTGTGTCCTTTGATCCATTGAATGGTTATTTTGTTGAGGTCACCCACCTGGTTAAGGCGCTGGTGGCACTCGTATATAAGTCCAGAGTCCACAATGTGACTGTTCAGCGCTTGCAGAACAGCCATGCTGTCTGAGAGTATGCGTATCGAGTGGTCCTTAACTTCCCTAGCCAGAATAGCCGAAGCGGCAAGAGAAATACCCATGCATTCGGCCTGGAACACTGTGTTAAGGACTCCCAATGATGTAGCTATGTGGATGTTGAGGTCCTCCGAGAAGACTCCAGCACCTGTACCACTACCTGTTTTGGATCCATCCGTGAAGATGCGCAGCTCTGTTGGGCGCAAGCCCTCACATCGGCGATCCTCGTGAAGTTGGATTCTGTATTTTTTATCAAAGATAAATTGTTTCGGTACCCGGTCATTTATGGCTTTCGCAATGGGGAACTCCTTGTAGAGTCCCTCAAGCAGCGCGGTGTGTTGTGTATCTCTCTTACCCCAGAGATTTGCTGCATTTAGGCGTACTGCCGCCATCGACGCTTCTTGCTGTATAAACAGGTGCAGCGGTGGTAGTCCCAGCAAGGCTTCCATTGCAGCAGTCGGAGTAGTCCTCATGCAGCCTGTGGTCGCCATGCAGGCCAGTCTTTGCATGCGTTGTAGTTTGTTGGAGGCTGTAACCAGCTGGGTGCGGGGCCACCAGACCACGGCCGCGTAGGCTATCATGGGGCGTATCACAGCTGTGTACAGCCATAGTATTATTTTGGGGGATAGGCCCCACTTCTTACCTATCATTCTCCTGCACTGCCAGAAGGTGATGCAGGCTCTGTTTAGCTTATTGTCTAAATGACTGCTCCAGTTCAGCTTACTGTCTAATATGACCCCGAGGTACTTGACTTCGCTGGCTAACTGAAGCTCTGTTTCGAACAGTTTGGGCAGGCGGAAAGGGCCCATAGCTCGTTTGTGGGTAAACATGACTAGTTCGGTTTTAGTGGGGTTCACCGATAGATCGAATTCCCTGCACCAATTTTCTACAATACGTAGTGCTTGCTGAGTAAGGTTGCAGATCGTTCCCGTCACCTTCCCCGAGACCAGGATTGCGAGGTCGTCTGCATATCCTATTGTGTAATACCGAGCGTCGTTGAGTTTGGTGATGAGGTCATTAATCACCAAATTCCATAGAAGAGGGGACAGCACCCCTCCCTGGGGGCAGCCTCTGGCTATCATGGCCAGCTGCTGCTCGTCCTCAAGGCGAACCACTCGCTTGCTTAGCATATTCGTAATCCAATCCGTTAGTACCTGTTCCACTCCATGTCTGGAGAGGGCACTGTTGATACTGGAGAAGTTGGTTTTGTCGAAGGCACCTTCGATGTCTATAAAAGTGCCCAGGCAGGTGCCTTTTTGATGAATCGCTTCCTCTATCTGGCTGACCACCAGATGAAGAGCAGATTCAGTCGACTTACCTGAGCTGTATGCGTGCTGATTACTATGTAGCGGTATTGTTATCAGAGCACCGTCCCTCAGTTCCCTATCACAAAGCCTTTCCAGAGTCTTTAGTAAGAAGGAGGTCAGGCTTATTGGTCGGTGGGATTTGGCGTCTGTATAGTCACCCTTACCTGGCTTTGGGATGAATGTGACTTTCACTTCCCTCCATCCTTTGGGAACATATCTAAAGGCCAGGCACGCTCTCATTAAGGGCACCAATCTTGTTGCAACAGTAGCTCCCCCCCACTGTAATAAGGCGGGGAACACACCGTCTGGACCAGCTGCCTTAAAAGGATGGAAGCTCCGGATGGCCCATTGGATTTTCTCCAACGTGATCACCCTGTGTGTGTAGCGCCAATCATTGTCTGATGGTGTTTGAGTTTCATCATGCCAGTCAATTACCTGCGCGAAGACGCAACCTGGGAAGTGAGCTTCAATTAGGACGCGTCTTGTTTCTTCAGGTGACGTCGTGAATGTGTTATCCGGTTTGCGAAGGGTGATGGGCCCAGGTGTATACTGTTGTGCCAGCACCTTCCTTACCCGGTTTGCTTGCTGACAGGATTCAATGCTGCCACAGAACTTGCGCCATCCCGAGGTGCTCCTGAATCTGATGCATTTTTTGTAGCTGGATTTGGCCGCATAGTATTTATCCCAGTCCTCATCCGCACATGTGTTCATAGCTCTATTCAGAGCAGCTCTTACCTTGCTACGCTTGCGTTCCAGATCCGCGCCCCACCAGGGTTGTTTACCCGGTGTATTCCGCGGCGTGGTCTCTGGGCATGCAGTCTGATAGCTGTCTATGATTGATTTAGTAAGATGGCTTACTTGTACTTCAATCTGTGTCGTGTCCGTCCATGTCGACGGGTTGTTTATTCTCGCAAGCTTGCAGTCAAGGTTGCGTTTGTAGGTGGCTCGATCCGTGTTACGCGGGTGGCGCCGTGGCGTTGTAGGTGGCACACAGACCTGGATGTCGAAGCGGATCCATCTGTGGTCAGAGCAGGAGGCCTCTTTGGATACCTGCCAACCGGTGATGATTTCCGCCGCGCTCTCTGTTGCCAGAGTGAGATCAATGATTGTGCGGCTTCGCCTGGTTACGAAAGTTGGTTCGGAGCCAGTGTTTAGTAGGGATAGGTTAGTCGAGAATAAGTAGTCAACCAAGGCCTTACCCCTCTCATTTTGCGTGTCCATACCCCACAGTTGGTGGTGTGCATTTGCGTCGGCCCCGATGACGACCTCGAACCCACAATTCTCGCAATGGCTCACGAGACGGGCGAGGTCCTGAGGAGGCGGCGCCTCCGCCTCGGGCATGTAGGCCGAGACGAAAACGATCACCACCTCCATGGCATCGTCGCGCTGTATAAGCAGCTTAGCTGCAGAGACATCTCTGCAACAGAAGTCAGTTAAGAGCTGTGTTTTAAGGTTACCTGTGACATAGATGCACGATCTGGGATGTTCGTGATCTGAGGTGAATAGGAGCTTACCGCCAAGATTGGAGAGTCCTTGTATGCGGCCAGCCCTAATCCACGGCTCCTGGATTAAGGCAATGGCCGTGTGTTGTACCTCCAGCCACTTGCGAAGCTGAGCCGTCGCGGTCTGACTGTGGTGGAGGTTTGCCTGGAGGACTTTACAGGCCGACGAAGGGGACGCCATCGCTGGTCGAACCCTCTTCATCCCCCCCAAGTCTCAGCCCAGCAAATAGGTCGCCCTCGTCAAAGCCGTCCTCCCCCGGGCCCGAAGCCGGGGACAAGATCATGTCGTCCAGCTCCTCGCCCGATGAGGGGACGGCTCCCACGGTGGCGGCGGCAGGGGCGGCCGACTCTGCAGCAGCAGGTTCAGCCGCGGATGCTTCCGGGTTGCTTGAAGGGGGAGTGGACTCCCCTGCAGGTGCCTGCGGCAGTTCCAGCGGCTCGCAGACGGTTCGCGTGGCGGGATCCCAACCCTGAGGCACGTCTGTGAACCTACCGTTCCGACCCTGGAACTTCACGAACACCGCCCCTAGACCAATAGAGAGGCGGCGTCCGGCCTCCATCAGAGTCGGGATTTGGTCCACTGGGACACCGACCACTACGAACCATGCCGAGGCTTGTTTGTCGGCGTGCAGCAGTACCCACCTCTTGATGTCCACCCAAGGGTTCTGGTAGCTCAGAGCACGGCCAATATTGGTCGACTCACCGTAGACCCCCTGCTCATCCGGGATCACGATGCCACACCGTGCACGCTTCTGGATTTCCGACTGGCTCACGACGACTAGCGAGGTGCTAGTTGGGAGAGCCAAGCCGGAGACTGTCTTCCTTAGCCAGGCTAAGGTGTGGTCGTTACCGCACCACAGTTTGATGACCCCCCCGGCGAACAGCGGCTTGGCGTTGAAGGTTGGTCCTGGGGTGTCATGTTTAGGGGAGCAGGCCTCCATGATAATCTGCTTCTGGATAGCAGCGAGTACCTGATCCGATACGTCCTTGCTGAGGATCCCCGTGCGGTCGCAGGTGATCGCGACGTCTAGGGTCGCGCTGGCAACTTGGGCATAGCTTTTTTGTCCGACCCTATTGGATTGATCAAGCCGCGGCCGCTTATGTTCTCCACGAGGTGATAAGGTCTCGTTGAGAGCTCGCTTGGCCGCGGCCTGATCCTTCCAATCGGGTCGCTGTGTACCTTCGGCTGGTTTCTCGGAGGCGCTGGTTGACGGTTGACTGGGCGCTGGTCGGCTGGTGCCGGCCTCTGCCTGTGACCGTTTACCGGCGGAGAAATTCAGCTGGCCGCCCGTCGGTTTTGCTGAGCTAGCGGCAGGTGTTTGTGACTTGCGGGAGCCTTTTCCAGGCTTCCGCAGTGCTTGACGTCTCTCCTTCCTCGTCAGCCTTTCCCTCTTCTTGCCCTGTAACGGGGCAACGGTTGGACCTGAAGGGTCTGTGCAAGGGCGAAGGGCTTGTTGAGTGCGTTTACCCTTGCCCTTGCGTTTTGGCACAAATTGCCAGGCACGCGAGAACGCGTCCTCGGTGCAGGTGGCCGTCTCCGCTTGACCGGTGACAACCGCCTGATGAGTGGAGGATTGAGGACCCACAAGAGGAGGAGGATGTTTGGTAGAGGGCCCAGTGCCAGTGTTAACCGGCGCCGGGGTCTGTATGGAAGGGGTCAGACCGGCAGTGGTATTAGTCGTCGCCTTGGTCTCCAACTTAGTTTTAGAAGGGTCGGTACTGGTCCCAATCAGCGCCGACGTCCTTTGTTTATTTCTATGAGCCCTAGAAATAACAGTTCGACAGCAAGAAGAGTCGGCATTTCTTGCTTCTTGAAAACAGTTTCTAACTGATACATAATTGGGCCAAAATCACCGTATTGAATTTCTAAATTAAATTTTCAGAGTACAAAGAGACATTCCCATGCCCCTGGTCTCGTCAGGAGTGGAACACGGCAACTTGAGAGAACTGGCGCTCGCTCGTATGGTTGACCTGGGCACTGACTGCAGGGATGTCAGGACACGGGAGGTCGGCATACAGGAGATACATAATAGGGTCAGGCCTTATGAGGTAAGCTACTATCTGAATATTTTTAACTACATTAATATCATATATTGGAATAACGCGTTGGTCTAGTGGTCGCGCGCGTGAGAGCTTCCTGGATCTTGGATTCGAACCCCTAGTTGGGTACTAACAGTGCCAGTGGAGTTGTATAGTTATGAAATGGATGTTCTTATTGAGTGCTAGCTGTTCTGATTTAATACAAGTACGTAGATCGACTCTAACTATGAAGACAAAATGTGGACGTAGAAAGATCTCTGCCTAATTAAGTAAACTTAATTAAATTTTCAAATGGTTCCAAGAGCGGCTGCTGACTTAGTATAGACGTCCGTCGAACGTATTCGCTGTGCAAACGCGACGCACGCAATCAAATAATGTTAGATACGAACAAAATTTTTTTACTCTACATATTTATATGTAAAACAAAAATTTATTATATTGTAACAATTTTTTATTTGCTCCTAGAGGTATTTTATGTCGGATACATTGAGTGGCCCTTTGTAAGACGACTAAAATGTCGCAGTGTATTTTTTTAAATTCTTTTATAATGTTTATTAGTCATTGGATACATGAAGTGGACAGCTATTGTAAGACGACAAAAATTTCACTGTGTATAATTACTGATTCCAGGTAGAATTTATAAGACGTGACTACACAGCCAACGGTGGCTGGGAGACATTCCTAGCGTACGAAGACCCAGACCAGGACATATTGGTCGGTTTACTCAGGCTTAGGAAGTGTTCCTCTGACACATACAGACCTGAGCTGAAACCAGGGCCGAAGGATAACTTCAAACAGTGCAGTATTGTCAGAGAGCTGCATGTTTATGGATCTGTTGTGCCGGTAAGTGGAAAAATAGTTCAGCTTATTTGCGTAGCGACTACACTTAAGGATACACTAGTCTCCGGCTTGAACTCGTTGGTGGGCGTGACTAATAAGCGTGCTAATTAGTCTAATCATATATTTAATTCGTTTTATTTATTTAGTATTTGTTTATTTATTTAGTTTTTTTATATTTATTAATTTATTTACTTAGTGCAATAGACGATGATTTGGGTCTCCCTTGTTTCATCGAAAAGAAATTGCCAAATTATCACTTCCCAAACAATTTTTCGCATAATTTCATTTGCCAAATTATTACTTAGCAAAAAATCTCTTTACAAATAATTGTAACGCAAACCTAATGTTTAGCATGTGAACGTTTATACAATAACTTGTTTAGCAACTAGAACTTTTACCAATTTTTATGTAGTCAATTATTTCAGTTGGAATAACTCATTTTACGCAAAAAAAAAATTGCCAAATATTTAGTAGATTTTTTAGTAAATAATTAATTTCGTGTAGGTAACTAGTTCAGTTTCGGGTAGCCTGTTTTTTTCCATAGTTTCTTTCTATATAATCTAGTCGTTTTTGGCGTAGGTCACAGTTTTAACCTAACCTAACCTAACCTTTATATTTTTGTCATACCAAATCGTATGACGAAACGTTTATTGTCTAAAGATTGTTTGCTGTAATAAATAATTATATTAAAGACCAAATGCCTAAATGACATTATCCTTGATAATATTCTGCCAAGTAAAAATTCGACCAAATGAAAATGTGCGTACTAAAATAATTCCAAACATTGCATTGGTATAAAAAAAGGTTGCAAAAATTTGTTTGGGTAGTGATTTTTTGGCAAAATCTTTTCGGCAAAACGGCAGGATCCCCGATGATTTATATTATAACGTAAACGAGCGCGTAAAATTTCATCAACTGTGGGCGTATAGATATCATGAAAAGCTACTGTATCTATTTACTCAAAATAAAATTATTTGAACTATTCAATAAATTATCTATCCCTGTACGGTCTCTATTTAGCGATTTTCTTACTACATAAGTTATTTATTTACGCCTAAAGACGAGTTCAAATTAGTGTTGAAATATTGAAGTTTTGACGCTCATAACATTCATAACTTCCAAACCAATAATTTTTTTCCAATTCTGCTTCCATACAGGGCTAGATAATGACAACAATTAGTTTTGAACGTACACCGTCAAACAGACGAGTAATCACCATACTACGTTTGTATGGAAGAATGACCGACTAGGGTACCAGAAGAAGCCAAGAACACAAGACACTACTGAGCATGTGATGCAGGTGTTCGAGCCCCGGTTCGCAAAAGACAAATAAGATTTTAAAAAAATGCTATAATTGGCGTATACGTAAATACATAATTAAAAAAAAAAATTACAGTCATGGGGACTGCCGACAAAAGTAAAAACTTATAACTGGTATATATGATATAAACAACATTCATCATCATCATTCTGTTGCCCTGTATTCCCACAAAAAGAAACAATACAATTTAAAAAAAAAACTGGTATTAGCGCCATCTATATTCTATAGCCCAGCAGGGAATCCATGAGTTCACCCACTACCAAAAATCGCTCAACGCGCCTAAAGAAGTTTTTACTTCAAAACGTGGTTAGTTATTAGGCTTTTCCATTAGGAAATTCTCTGTGGCACTCTCAATCTGGATTTGAGTTAATGGTAGATTTGTTCAAATTTTACAAGAAAACTGAAGACGTTATGCACCTCCCTATTACGGAATAAAATGCAAGTGTGATGTTACGGTTAAGTAAAAATAATTTAAAAAATACGCAATCATGGGACTCGAATCTATAAGTCCCCTACCATAAATCGCGCAACGCGCCTAAAGAAGTATTCACTTCAAAAATATTAAGCCTCTACGTTATATTTCAGGTAAACGCCAGAGACCCAACAAAATTCCAGCATCAAGGTTTCGGCATGTTGCTCATGGAGGAAGCTGAAAGGATTGCCAAGGAGGAGCATGGCTCCGACAAGATAGCAGTCATATCTGGAGTCGGTACCAGGAACTACTACGCCAAGATAGGCTACCATCTCGAAGGGCCTTACATGGTGAAGATGCTCGTGTGACAATAAAGTTGTATAGAAAGATACGTGTTTAAATTTTCATATTAGTGTATACTCTGTAGCGACACCTATAATAATAATCATATGATTTCATTGTATAAAGCGGGCTGACAGGGAAATAACAAGTTGCAGATGGAGCCACTGTCACACGTCCTACAGCGCATGTAAAATTCGTCAAAAAAGGGATTGCCAGGCTGTAATAACCAACCAACCCGTTTCAATGGAGGATCCTCCCGTTTCATGGGCGGAATGTTTTAGCAACATCCAGGAATTTGATTCTTTTAATACGCCATCAGCTTTGACGGAATGCGTGCAATCGTGAATGCAGTAGCTAAGCTGATAATTTGTTAAGAATTCAGCATTTTTAGGGTTCCGTATCTCAAAAACAAAAACCGGCCAAGAGCGTGTCGGGCCACGCTCAGTGTAGGGTTCCGTAGATACCGCCAATGCCAAGGAGAGACCAACCGAACAATTCGATAATACCCGACCCAATGTAATAAGTACCTACAGCGCCATCTCTCGGGGAATTGGGTTACTAATTAATACATAGACGTGCCAGAAGTTTTCGGTGGTAATTTTGGATTGCGAGAACCGATTTTAATCATTCTTTTTTTGTTTGAAAAAAGACGTTCAGGATAATAAAATATGTAAAAGAAGTTAAAAAAAAATGCTTGCATATACGATTATACTACAAACTTAGTCCAGAAATTATTTTGTACAACTTTTTGTCTTTTTGTACAAAAACTGTTGTTTTCATCAAGTTCAAAATGATTTTCCTAGAAAGTCCTTATAAAGTTCTACTTTTCAGATTTTTTTCATATTTTCTAAACTTATGGTTCAAAAGTTAGAGAAGACACATTGTTTTTTACTTTTGGAGCGATTATTTCCGAAATTATTGACATTATCAAAAAATGATTTAAAATCACTTCCCACTTTACATATAGGGGGGCTACCCTTTTTTTTTTTGGGTGGGAAATCATCAAATGACTCCTCCCGCTCTGGGTGGAGCGGGAGGGCGTGTCAGACTCTTACTGACTAAAACCCACCCGTGTTCCTTCTGTTGCCTGTGCAATGCCAGGGGGCCACGGTATCCCTTTCGGACTTTCCCGCAACCCCGGCAGGCAATGGTCTCATCGGACCCCTTCATTCGCTGACATCTCTTCGAGGCGCGCGTGGAACACAACGCGCCGTCGACCCGGGCTTGGTCCTTACCGGACGGCGAGCTACGCATTGCTCACCGTCCGCAAGCCGGCGCCTACGGTGGCCGGGAATCGGCAATCGATTCCCGACGCCCAGAGCGTCTCCTTCTGCGGCGGCTAGGGGCGTGAGGGCGCGAAATTTGCCTCTCCCTCACGCGCTCCGCCTCCTCCTTCGCGAGCATTACTGCTTCGCAGAAGGAGGTGACGGCCTCCCATGCCCTCTCGCTCCGTACCATGGGCTGGACCAGGGCCGGACGCGAGAGATCCCCGCCACCGATCGCCTCCACGAGGACACGGCGGTGCTCTGCCCAAGCCGGGCATACCTCCACCGTGTCCTCCGGGCGATCCACGCAGTGATGACACCCGGGCGTTTCCTCCCGCCTTATCCGAAACAGGTACCTCCCGAAACAGCCGTGTCCGGTGAGGACCTGCGTCAGGCGGAAGGTGATGAGTTAAGGTGATGAAGGTTAAGGAAGGTGATGGGGGCCTACCCTAATAAAACATTTTTTTCCAATTTTTATTTTACCACTTTGTCGGCGTGATTGATATACATATTGGTACCAAATTTCAGCTTTCTAGTGCTAACGGTCACAGAGATTAAGCGAGGACGGACGGACAGACAGACATGGCGAAACTATAAGGGTTCCTAGTTGACTACGGAACCCTAAAAACGGATCCCCTATAGGATCACTCGTGTGTCTGTCTCTGTCTGGCTGGCTGGCTGTCCGTATGTCACAGCCAATTTGCTCCGAATTTACTGGACCAATTTAGTTGAAATTTGGTACACATGAATTTGTGTGACCCAAACACGGACGTATAACGTAAATAAATGAATTTTGAATATGGGGTCACTTTTCGGGGGCAAATTGGAAAATAAAAATAAAAGGTTTAGGAAGCTGTACCGTGTGACGTATCAATGAAAATGAAAGATAATAAAAATGATTAGATATTTAAGAAAATAGAAGAAAGTTGGCCATTCCCCCACCGAAATTATTGAGCCAAAAATTTTGAAAAAAAAATACAGAGCATGCTTCTTTATTCATGGATTACAGGAAAACGTATAAGAAGTCTATGGTCTTGCGATTGCATGCAATTGATACTTATCCTGTATAGCTAAACATGTGGACTGTAGATTAATACCTGACTGTACCAACCTTTATACCATGTTTAAGGCAAATAAAGACTTATCTTATCTTAAAGTAACATAGTAAATCTCTCAATATTGTCCGTACAAAGTTGCATTTGCAGTTAATTTTGTTCTTGGGATAAATTCAACCCAACTACGGAACCCTTCATTGAGCGTGGTCCGACACGCATTTGGCCGGTTTTTCCTACTTTGTTTTGTAGTAATATATGTAGTTTCGCCCCACCCCACTCATGCAGAACGTAGGTACCTTTTTGACCGTCCACCCATCCTTTTCCTCGCCTTGCAGACCAGACCCGCCGCTGTCGATCTCACCGACGGAGATCTATCACAAGCACGTTGGAATGCTGCCCAACTACGCTGGACACGTTCCTGGATGCATGTTCAGGTAAACAAATAATTTTGACCAAGTTGATCTAGGTATCGAGGGTAGCCGAAGTAGTAAGTAAGTTCCGGCGACCCCCGGCGTAGGTGTGAGATGGAACACCGGGGTGGTTTTTAGTCAGTACGAGTCTGACAGACCCCTCCGCCCGCCCCAGGGCGGAGGACATCCATGAGGATTTTCCACCCCGAGACCAAAAAAAAAATGGTTGTAATTAATATTTTGCAGTTTCGGCGATATCACCTCCCCGGGTCCCCTATGTTGTTTCGAACGCCGCTGTTGCGAATTATTTTTCCACTGCCTCACAGGTTCGAAAGCTCATGGACTCGAATGAAGTAGTCGCGAAAGACGCTGTTTCGAAAAACATTTTCACTGCCTCATACGCTCGAATGCTTGTGATTTCGATTTATTGAGTCATAAAGTGTACAGAAAAGTATTTAAGCAGTAATTAAATAAAATCAACAAATTCGGTGTCAACATCATCATTTAATATTCTTATTAACAAAGTAACAATCAAAAATATTAGTACCTCAACTGTACATTTTTTTCTATGAGTACTGAACACAAAATCTAAGACTGATCTTTATAAAAAATTGTCTAGGTACCTAAGTGGTATTAATTATTAGTGGTATTTTTCAGAAATTAATCAATTGCACATGTGTTAGTATTAGTTAGTAATACGAGTACTTAACGCTAAAGCTCTTATAAATTCAGGCGTGCCCATTGTCCTTTTTTTTTTCAAAATTGCTGAAATAGCATTCTCTGCAACTCTTTGTTTTTTTTTTGGTGGTGTCTGAGGTAAATTACCCAAAATCTTCTCGATTTTTTGTTCCGTGACACTTTGCTTCTCGATAAGTTTTCGTATACATCCATACAGTCCAAGTCTCTTATTTTCTAACAATGAATTCCAGCGGCGATGCCAGGCTTCTACACTGTTTTGAGTACGTGGAAGGAACAAGTTGTTATTTCTTTCTATAGACCATAGGCTCGGTGGAAAAAGTGGTTGTAAGCGTAAAACTTGAATTTTGTCATCTATGTTGCGGCTTATCAGTCGTCCTAAAACATAGTACTCTTCAAAATAATTAGTAACTTCTTCGGCTTCTTCTGGGAAGAGAGTATGTTTAAATTGTCTGAAGATATTTGGTATATCTTCCGCAGGTAGATAGGCAAACGCTATATAGCATCGCATTTGTACCGCAAAATTACTATCTGCACCATATCGTGCACTTAAACCACAAGCTTGAATTTTTCTCCATATACTTTGACCTAAGTGAAACAAACAAGCACTTTGAATTGTGTTTGGAAATTCGATTCGAATAGCGTTTATTATAGCTTGTTCAAAATCCGACATGATTTGCCCTGGATTCAACTCAATGTTAAATTCAGCAGAATATTCTTTCAGTTGAGAAAAAAAAACAATATATGATTCTTCTGATTTTTTATCTAGAAACCCGTACACTAATGGAACTATGCGTCTGCAATCACGAGTTCCTACTATGCAGTGAATAGAAAAAAGCTGAGTGAATATTGTAGGGCAGGTTTGAAAGGTACCATCGACAAACCACATTTCTGATTCACTTAACCTCCGCAGATTCGATTCGGTGGTGAATAACAACAGGCGTTGGTTATTCCCATATTCATGGTTGCGAGCCAAAAATTTTACTCCATTTATTTTCTTTAAATCATCCGGTATGTTTATTTCACTAGCACATGTTGGTTCTTTAGGCATATTCTTCTTTCTAGCTCTTTGTATGATTTGGCGCAGAGCATTCTTGTTAGGTATCGAAGTTGTGCTACTTGAAGGCAACGAAGATAAGTTTTCACGAATTATTTTACCTGGTGAGTCATTGCTCTGAACGGCAGATTTTTTTATATTTTCCCTTAAATTCAATTCGTCAACGCGATCTGCAAATTACAAAAAAAAAAAAAAAAAAAAAAATAAATTCGTTGAGGTTATATACGTTTATATATATACGAAAAAAATAATCTACATACCTGGTTCAGGAGCATGATTGTGACTGGACATTTCCTTGATTATAAAATGTTCTTCACTAACTATTCGGCTACTAACAGTACTTCGACAGTTACAGCGGCATTTTTATTCACGCAACACCAATAATGTACGTTTTTTACAGTTTTATTGTGAGACATAATATATCCATCTATAATTAGATTACTTTTTCCATATCGAGTAGTCACAGGATGAATAAAACTATTAACGCTCATCTTTCAATGTTTTCTACATCACACTTTACGTTGGAATAAGATATTGCAAAAAAAAACATATTCGTGGGTACATCTAAAATCGTATTTAGAAAATACATATACTTTGTGGTGGCCACCTACACTCACATTTTGAAATGATTGCGTTTGGTTTTTTATTGAAATCGATGAAACTGAATGCGTTGCGTTTATTCTATGCATTATTATTATCTAGGCAGGAATGGGAAGCAAAACTGCGCAATTATAAAACCTATAAATAGGTATAGGACGCGAGACTCACGAATAGGTAAATAATGTTTGATGTACGATGTAAACAACAAACGTAAAACAGTACGTTAATAATAGGTAATATTAAATGTTGATGTTGACACCGAATTTGTTGATTTTATTTAATTACTGCTTAAATATTTTTCTGTACACTTTATGACTCAATAAATCGAAATCACAAGCATTCGAGCGTATGAGGCAGTGAAAATGTTTTTCGAAACAGCGTCTTTCGCGACTACTTCATTCGAGTCCATGAGCTTTCGAACCTGTGAGGCAGTGGAAAAATAATTCGCAACAGCGTGTGTCGCAACAGCGGCGTTCGAAACAACATAGGGGACCCCACCTCCCCACATGTTTTGTACAATGAGTTCAAAATAGGAATAGGACTGACCAGACAATACGGTACCGGTAAACCGGGGTTACTTTGAATCGCGGGGTAACTTTGATAGAAACTTCCATTTCATATAAAATCGTGAATTACTTAAAACGAAACGCAATTAGGTAGTTTTTTTTCTGAGTTATGAACACTGAACAACTGTTTAATCCTTTCCTGAGGACACGCTGGGAATCCACCAATCATTTTAATTGAAAAAGGTAAATATATTGTCATTCAAACAATCAAATCAATTGTTAGATCAAAGTTACCCCATGCGACAATATTTATTTTTCTAGTTGATAGATTTTTATTTTTTAAATTGTATTGGCATTATAATTGGGTAATTATATTTAAATTGTATTGGCATTGTCATTGGGTTTATTTAATTGCGTAATCACTGCAATTACGCAATAATTACTTTGTAATTACGCAATAAAATAAGGGGTATCAAAGTAACCCCATCCTACGTATAACTTTGATCAGGCAGTTTAATTTTTTTTTCTCAAAATCAAACCAATTTTTTTCACTTATTATTACAGGAATCGAGAGTAATAAAAAAATCGATCACTAGATTTATTTAGTATTTTTTTACACCCACAAATTTAAAAGATATGAACCTTCAAAGTTTAATATTGATCAAAGTAACCCCGGTCTACGGTACCTACAGACTTGATCTGATCAGACACGGCCCACGAAATATTACAACATGTTGAAAATCAAGTTGTATGTGAGTCACTATGAACAGTCATAGATTTGTATATATTTATTTAATGCAATATTTCAAATCATTCGATATTATTGTAATAATGTTATGAGTTCAGTTGATTTTTATTTGTAGGTGTAATCTATATCAGGTTAAACACGTCAAAATCGTACCGCTTGTGCAGGTACGATCTTATCAATATTCAGTTTTAATCATCATTTATTTTGTCCAAAAATTTACTCCGCAAAATCATTTAAATAAAAAGCGACTCTTGATACGACACAATAAAAGTGCAATTCAGGTCGCACAGCGCTAATTACCTACAGATATTCAGCTAGAAGTTGCCTCTCTTTCTATCGCGTAACTCTTAGATCTTCTGACTACGTTACACTTACTGAATTGGCCCAAAAAGCCGAGCCCGCCGCGTCTTGTAGCTTCGTCTAAAATGCGGAGTCAACCATTTGCATTCATTTGCTTTAGGTTACCTACATCAACATGGTACCTATCTTTAGTTTATGTGTCCTTGCGGTAAACATAGCCATTCTGAGATGAAAATAATGAGTGAATTAATATGTATTGTTCCAAAATGTATCTCCATAATTATATTCTTACTTCCAGGTTTGGGAAAACGTACGGAAATGACACAAGAGACGCTAAACGCTGGCTGCGCGGAGATTTCACCTCATAAAGCCCCCATGATTCTAACGTGTGACGGACAAGCAATAGTGATACGTATTGTAAAGACAATACGGTCCAAATCGAAAGTGATACTATTTTGATGAAAAATTATACTGTTTTATTTTGGAATTGATATTTGAAATAAAACACGCGAATTTTGAGTTTTTCTTTTATATTTTATGATTGAATTAACTTAGACAATAATTGCAATTCAGTCTTTTAAGTATGGTTCAAGCGAAATAAAATAATCAACATAACTTATCAAATATGAGCCGACTACTTACGCGACCGTATACTTGTATTTTTTTATATCACAACTAGCACTTTGCCCGCGGCTTCGCTCCCGTGGTCTTTCCCGAGGGACCCGTTATTTTTCCCGAGATAAAAAGTAGCCTATGTTACTCCCTGAAAACTAAGCTTTCTAATGGTAAAAGAATTTTTCAAATCGGTCCCGTAGTTTCGGAGCCTATTCAATACAAACAAACAATCAAATCTTTCCTCTTTATAATATTATTATTAGTACCGTAGACCGGGGTTACTTTGATCAATATTAAACTTTGAAGGTTCATATCTTTTAAATTTGTGGGTGTAAAAAAATACTAAATAAATCTAGTGATCGGTTTTTTTATTACTCTCGATTCCTGTAATAATAAGTGAAAAAAATTGGCTTGATTTTGAGAAAAAAAAAAATTAAACTGCCTGATCAAAGTTATACGTAGGATGGGGTTACTTTGATACCCCTTATTTTATTGCGTAATTACAAAGTAATTATTGCGTAATTGCAAAGTGATTAAGCAATTAAATAAACCCAATTACAATGCCAATACAATTTAAATATAATTACCCAATTATAATGCCAATACAATTTAAAAAATAAAAATCTATCAACTAGAAAAATAAATATTGTCGCATGGGGTAACTTTGATCTAACAATTGATTTGATTGTTTGAATGACAATATATTTACCTTTTTCAATTAAAATGATTGGTGGATTCCCAGCGTGTCCTCAGGAAAGGATTAAACAGTTGTTCAGTGTTCATAACTCAGAAAAAAAACTACCTAATTGCGTTTCGTTTTAAGTAATTCACGATTTTATATGAAATGGAAGTTTCTATCAAAGTTACCCCGCGATTCAAAGTAACCCCGGTTTACCGGTACCTATAGATATTAAAAAAAAATGAGTTCGACTCTCGAAATGAGACGAAAACTCACTGTATTTTTATTGGTTGGACATTTTTTATATTAGGCATTTATAATTTATGACATTGTTATAGTAAACCATATTATTTTGACATGACAATGATCACATCATCTAAGTAAGTAGGTATAGCTTCTCCACTCTGAAACGACGCGCTCCACTACCGCATTACCGTGTGCGTAAAGAGAGTGACAAGATAGTCACTGACTGGGAGCATTTGTAGTAATCAACCGCAAGTAAAAAACATCAGCCGTTTGATTATTATGAAATTTATAACTTTTGTAAATGTATCAGGCTTGCTTGATCAATGATCACCAATACAAATAAAATAATTCGTGCAAAACAATGTTGATACCACTTTGGTGAAATCAAATTAAGTAAGTAAGTACCTACATAAATTGTTTTATTTTAGAATTGATTTTTGAAATAAAACACGTGAAATAGGACTTCCGTTTTCTTTTATATTTATATACACAACTGAAATAACTAATAATTATAGACAATACTTGCACTTAAGTCTTTTAAGCTTGGTTCCAGCCAAATAAAATTATTATCAAAATGTAATTAAGTAGGTACTTAAAGTAAAAAATGTTTGAACAGATATGAGCCGACAACATAAGTAAGTATAACAAATAACAATGTATAAAAATACATCACTTTATATCACAATATTATAATTTAATTTGTCCCCTTTTGTTTCTTTGCGTTCCACTCCTTGATTAGTTTCTTGGCAAGACTCAAGTTTTCATCTTTCTGTAAAAATAAATGTTAAACATAAACAAACCAACAAACTTCACGGTTGAACGGTTCACAAAATTTATATTTGAGCAACAACCTATGCCAACACTAACTCAAACTCAAAGCATTAATTTCAAACAAACTAATTACAGGCACTTTTTAATTGTCAAGGGGTCGGTCAGTCAGAAAGATGAAGCTAGTTGCCCATTCCAAAGCGTAGTAGGTACCTATGAAGAAGAACGGACAGGAAACTCCAAGGAAACTTTTTTATTCTCTGAATTATACATTGAATGGTTGTGAGTTGCTTTCCTACCCCGACTATCCTGTGTATTCTATTATTAGTTTTTTTTAACATCGTATGTTTAGCTTGTCCACTCTGAAATGACGCGCCCCATTATATACCGCATTTTACATAAAAGCCGTGGCGCCCGTGTACGTAAAATCCCGCCCGTGTACGTAAAATCCCGCCCGATTGCGTCAACCTCCGCACAGGTTGCCCCCACCCCACCTACTTCTGGGCCAAAAAAGGTCCTTCCGCCACCACCCATGTTCGTACAGGACAAGGGGAAGTGGACGGATATTTCCAAGTGGTGTTGCGATCAAAAGATCGCATACACCAGCGCCAGAAACACCCAACAGGGTATTAAAGTCAGCGTCCCTACGTCCCGTGACTATAGGGCATTCACATCTCTGCTGAGAGAGAGACGTGTGTCATACCACTCGTTCTCCCTCCCAGAAGAACGTCAGATCCGCGTTGTAATCAAAAGGATCCCGAAGGAAATCCCCCCTTCGGAAATCCTAGCCGACATTCAGTCGCAGAAAATCCCAGTAGACGAGGTCCACCGTATGCACCGCAGTAAATGCGGTGAAGCCTACGACATGATCCTCGTAGTTTGCGCCCCGGTAGAGGGTCACCACCCCATATTTCAATTCAAGTCCCTATGTTCCCTCGTGGGTTTCTCAATAGAGAAGCCCTGGAAAAGCGATGCCATTGGCCAATGCCACCAGTGCCAGCTTTACGGCCACTCACAGCGGAACTGCCACGCAAAACCCAGGTGCGTCAAGTGCCTGGGCGAGCACGGCACTCCCGAGTGCACCCGGCCAAAGGACCATTCATTATGCCTCGACCCACCCAGCTGTGTCCTCTGCGGGCAAGTAGGTCACCCGGCTAATTACCGTGGCTGCCCAAAAGCCCCCAAGTCCACGTCCCCCAAACTGACCAAACGTTTCGACGCTCGTCAGCAAAGGGAAGCTCCTTCCGGGTTTAAAGTACCCTCAACCCAAATGCCCCAGCGACTAAGCCCTCAGAGGCCGAGTCCGTGGAATTACCGCCACCACCAGCTAGCTTTCTCAGCCCTGGCCCCCTCTCAACCCATACGCCCCTCTCAACCCATACCCCCCTCTCAACCCATTCCCCCTAAAAAACCACCACCATCCTCCGTCTCATGGACCCCCGCATTCGCATCTCCGCGCCCCTCGTCAAATCCGCACCTGCTCCCGTAGCAACGCGTCCCCCAACTTCAGCCCCCCCACAGTCGGCCCTAACATGGCCTATAATATTATTAGCTCGACCTTCATAGCCTTCCTCTCCCCTCGCGCTATCCAAATGGCTCAGGAAATCCTGGCCGCTCAGGCCGCTGGCGACCTCTTCAGGTTGCAGGCCATTTACAATGCGTATCGCAAGCCCTGACCTCCCTCAGCACCCCTACTAGAACCCATAATGTATAACGCCATCAATACTAGGTTCAAACACCGATCCCTCAAGTTAGGTTTTTTCAACGCGAATGGCATTAGAGGCCAACGAGATGAGATCGCGACTTTCCTCCGCGACCATCAAATTGACATCCTCCTAATCCAAGAGTCCTTTCTCAAACCATGCAACCGCGACCCGTCAATTGCCAACTATCGCATAGTTTGCAATGACAGCACGCGATGTCACAAGGGCAGCACCCTAATTTACTATAAAAAGGATCTATATTGCATCCCAATAGACCCTCCCTTCTCTCACGATTAGAAGTCTCAATCTGCCGCTTAGGCATGACCAGCCATCAGCCGATCTCACTGGTATCGGTCTACGTCCCACCCCTCAATTCTTCGGAGAACTTCCAACTCCTC
The DNA here is from genome assembly GCA_963853775.1 of Xanthia togata. Taxonomy (NCBI): domain Eukaryota; kingdom Metazoa; phylum Arthropoda; class Insecta; order Lepidoptera; family Noctuidae; genus Xanthia; species Xanthia togata. The sequence goes on along the minus strand of OY970793.1, from coordinate 25,054,370 downwards.
TCAGACGACCTCTCTATCCTACTCGGCATGAGTGACTCTGCTATCATAGCGGGCGATCTCAATGCCAAGCATCCCGCCTGGAATAGTTCCAGAACCTGTACCAGAGGGCGACACTTGATCGACCTCTCAAATACTCTCAACTTTGACATCATCGCCCCGATGTCCCCAACTCACTTTCCCCACACTCCCCATCATACCCCCGACGTCCTAGACGTGGCGCTCCTTAAGAACGTCGCTCTAAGGTTAGACTCCATTGAAACGATGCAAGAGCTTAACTCTGACCACCGCCCAGTTGTCATAAAAATGGCCCCCCGCATAGGTCTCCCCGACCCCTCCCAACCCGCTCTCACCAAAAGGGTAACGGACTGGAAGAAAGTAAGCACCAAGCTGAAATCCAAGACGTCCCGTCCCCCCAATTGGACGCTATCCCCGATCAATTCGACTCTATCGCGGACACGACGGCCGCGATCGACTCACTCACGGAGCACGTGCAATCAGTCCTGAGCGACTGCTCTAGGGAGGTCCCAGCGTCGGGTGACCCTCGCTGGAGCCTGCCGGACGATGTACGCGCGCTGCTGACTGAGAAGAACGCAGCCGTTCGTGCCTACAGCAATTTTCCCTGCCCCACTAACAAAGCCCATATGCGCTATTTACAGAGAACTGTAAAGACACACAGGAGCTGCGTGACACGGGCTGGGACAAGATGCTCAGCGAACTAGAGCCCACCCACCTGGCATTCTGGTTTTCCCTGCCCCACTAACAAAGCCCATATGCGCTATTTACAGAGAACGGTAAAGACACGCATACAGGAGCTGCGTGACACGGGCTGGGACAAGATGCTCAGCGAACTAGAGCCCACCCACCTGGCATTCTGGGAACTTCAGAGGAAACTCAAGTCCCAGCAAGTGGCCTGACCCGTCCCGACAAGTCCATCGTGTTCGAGGATTTGGAAAAGGCTGAATGCCTAGCAGACAGCTAGCAGCTCCCAACCGGTAGACCAAGCTCACCTCCTAGAGGTCGACGCTGAGGTCGAACGTAGATCCTCTCTCCCTCCCGTTGAAGACCCTGATAGTCCTCTGCCTCCCGTCACTCCAGACGAAGTGCATGACATCATCAAAAGTCTGAAAACCCGCAAAGCCCCTGGGCTCTGATGGAATCACCAATAGGGTGATCCAGCTATTCCCTGCCCACTTGATAATGCTATTGGCCACCATCTTCAATGGTGTCCTAAGCAATAAAATCTTTCCCCAAGCATGGAAAGAAGCCACGGTCATCGGCATACCGAAGCCCGGCAAGCCAAAGACCGAGCCGTCGAGTTACCGCCCCATCAGTTTGCTCAAGGAACTTGGCAAAGTCTATGAAAGGCTTATTTATAAGCGTCTCAGAGACTATGCCAAAACCAAGGGCCTCAACCCCAACGAACAGTTTGGGTTCCGAACCCAGCACTCTAGCGTGCATCAGGCCCACCGGATTATTGAAAACATATGCGCTGGCTTCCAACGCGGTTTGATAACCGGTGCAATATTCTTCGATATAGCGAAAGCGTTTGACAAAGTCTGGCACAACGGCTTATTATATAAGCTCTACAAACTCGGTGTGCCAGATCGTCTCGTGCTCATCTTACGGGACTTTTTTGTTAAACCGCACCTTCCGCTACCGTATCGAAGGAGCGATATCCTCCCCCCGTCCGATAGGACTCTGACAAGGCTCTGTGCTCTCCCCCCTAATCTTCACGCTTGTCACCAGCGATATCTCAAAGAGTAGAAGGGCGCAGTTGGCTCTGTTCGCAGACGATACGGCCATCTACTACAAGGGTACCAGCTCTGAATCGATAGCCCGCACTCTCCAGACCTCAGTCGACATGTTCGGCGCCTGGTTTAGAAAGTGGAGGATCGAAGTCAACCCGGATAAAAGCCTAGCGGTTCTCTTTTCGAAACCGCGTAAAAGGTTCAAACCCCCCCGACCTATCACCATGTTCGGCAAACCTATCCCCTGGGAGAAGCGAGGATACCTAGGTGTTGTCCTCGACCTGCATCTCACCTTTAGCGATCACATAAAGCAGGCCCACTCGCGAGCCGCTTTCGTTCTCGGTAGACTTCACTCTGTCCTAAATGCACGTAGCAAAATGTCACTAAGGTGCAAATTGCGTGTACACGACGTGCGTTCGTCCCATTATGACCTATGCGGGAGTTTATTTGCACACGCAAAACCCCGCCATATCCATAGGATGCAAACGCTCCAAAATACATTCCTCCGTAAAATCACCGGAGCCCCCTGGTACGTTAGGAACGAGATCCTCCATCTCGACCTAAAGATCCCCACAATCCACCAATTTCTCAAACGCAATTCCAAGCGTTTCTTTGAGTCCGCTGCCAAACACCGCAACCCTCTGGTTGTCGAGGCCGCCAACTATGTCCCTAGTAGAATTAGTAAGATCCGCCGCCCGAGGCAAATCCTTACCGACCCAGACGACCCCATAACCCTCCTCCAAGAGAGCAATAGGGCCACAAGTACAGTGCACAAACACAGACACTGACCCGCATTCCGACCTCGCCGCCGAGGTCCTCCGCGATCGCGACCCGCCTGAGTAAATAATACTCCCCCCCGACCCTTGCCCGTTGATGCGCCAGCCCGCGTCAATGCTGAGCCAGTAGCTTTAAATTCCCCGATTAATAATAATGAATTATCTTTGATCCAGCCTGTCCCAACTTGCTGTCCTCCCCCCAGTGACGCCCTAAGCCGAGGTCCGCACCCCACAGGGGGTGCCCTTAGCGATCGTTCGCCTAGTATTAACTTAGAATAGTTTATGCCCCTGGCTGGAGGCTTTGAGTTTAGCAGCTTCAGGCAGCCACAGGACAGTCCGGTTAAACACTAACTACCTTAGATATGACTGTCAGATGCCCTAGATCAAAAACAAAAAAAAACTCTGCTCTGCGCTCGGACTGTCCGGACGTGTGAATCATCAGCTAGTCGCAAAGTTACGTAAGCCATTTGAGTTTAGTTCAGTGAAAAGGTGATAAAGTGACATTTCGTTTAGTGGATTTTAAGTGTTAGCGAACTGTAAGTAATTTGTTGATTGTGATTTGAAAATTGTAATTATGAAGTAAAAAAACTTTTTCACAAAAAATAAAACCGACTTCCAAAAAAAACACTACAAAGTGAAAAATAACTTTGATTTCGGAAGTCGGTGTCTTTGGGGTTTTATTTTCGTTTTTTTGCCACCGACTTCCGAAATCAAAGTTATTTTTCACTTTGTAGTGTTTTTTTTGGAAGTCGGTTTTATTTTTTGTGAAAAAGTTTTTATTTTTCACTTTTTAGTTGTGGTACCTACCCCCCAAAAATTTGAATACCCATTACCTGCTATGTAAATTACAGTGACAGGAACTATTAGAATATCGTCCACATATACTAGATGGGAAAAATACGTATTATTGAAGCTAACTCAAAAACTCTTCATCAGATCTTGACCAAATTTATATGGGACCACTTCTGAAGTATGCCCTACCAAACAAAAAAAGAATCATCAAAATCAATTCATAATTGGCGGAGTAATCGCGTAACAAACATACAAAAAAAAAAAAACATACAACCGAATTGAGAACCTCCTCCTTTTTGAAGTCGGTTGAAAATGGGTTTTCTTTTGTTATATTGTTTTTTTTAAAATAAATTTCCATTTCTGAAGCTTATATCAGAAGTGGGATAGAGAACTATTAATGCCCACTTAGAGGACGTTTCGTAGCTATAAATTGTTGTGAACAGAAAAACCATTTTCTTGATCCTTTCTACTTTTTGCACTACCCACTTTATCACTTTTATTTTCAACCGACTTCAAAAAGGAGGAGGTTCTCAATTCGGTTGTATGTTTTTTTTTTTTTTTTTTTTTTTTTTGTATGTTTGTTACGCGATTACTCCGCCAATTATGAATTGATTTTGATGATTCTTTTTTTGTTTGGTAGGGCATACTTCAGAAGTGGTCCCATATAAATTTGGTCAAGATCTGATGAAGGGTTTTTGAGTTAGCTTCAATAATACGTATTTTTCCCATCTAGTATATGTGGACGATATTCTAATAGTTCCTGTCACTGTAATTTACATAGCAGGTAATGGGTATTCAAATTTTTGTGGGGGTTTTATGTAGGTACCACAACTAAAAAGTGAAAAATAAAAACTTTTTCACAAAAAATAAAACCGACTTCCAAAAAAAACACTACAAAGTGAAAAATAACTTTGATTTCGGAAGTCGGTGGCAAAAAAACGAAAATAAAACCCCAAAGACACCGACTTTCGAAATCAAAGTTATTTTTCACTTTGTAGTGTTTTTTTTGGAAGTCGGTTTTATTTTTTGTGAAAAAGTTTTTTTATTCGATCATTTTGTTTGTCTTTTTGTGATAATGGGCCGTGAAGGCTCGTATACTCGTGACAGACGGTCACATACTCGGAATAAGTCACGCGACCGCAAACGACGTCAATCTCGTGGGTCTAATGATCGCAGTAGTGGTAGATCGTACCGCGATTCAAGTAGGAGTCGTCGTACTTCGCGAGATGGCTTACGTAATCGAGATAAGCATGATTTTCGTAGTCCCGAAAGGCACCGATCGCGTACTAGGGATCGTTCGCGTAGCAACATTGGCAATAGAAATCGCACTCGTACTCCTTCGCCCCCGGTTCAAACGAGTCCTACTCACAAGAATAGCGAGGTTTTGCCAAAAGCTAAAAAGCCAATAATCCTTAATACGTCGGAACGATATCGGTCTATGGGTATGGAGTCTCGGCTCCGAGGTATTATCCACTTTCGCTCATGCCTTGATACAAGCAATAAAAACGATGCAACCAGTAAGATCACAACACTATTACGTGTCGAACTTTGACCCATCGATTAACAGCATCGAGGCATGGTTCGACGAAGTGGATCGTGCTGGAGAGGCTAACGGTTGTAGTGACCACGGAAGTCTGTCGCGTGTGGCTACTTGCCTTAAGGGTGACGCTAAGGTCTGGTTAGGGGAATGGGTGACTATTTGACTAACGATAGGACGTGGTCCAATTTCGTAAGCGAGTTCAAACCCCTTTGCCCGAGTAAATTAGAATATGCAAATATTTTGTTCGAAGCTATGAATACTACTTCGGACAAGTATTCAACTTACTCAGAATGCCCGTCGTACCCTATTGCGTTTGAGAATAGTTCAGGGGCTAAGTGATGAATTACGAACGCTAATAGTTATACGCGGTATAGACAATCCACAGGTGCGTGCAGCTGCTGCTAATGCAAACTTAACCCCTGACACTTCTGTCAATTTACATGAAACCGTCGAGATGCGACATTTTCGTCGATTCTAAAAGGCAAGGTCAAACCACCGTTCTGGCCCGAAAAGTTTCAATTGCAATCAAACTGGGCCTCAAGTCTGCTATTACAATAGTGTCAGAACGGTCTATCATTGATTTCATAGTTGTTGATTTTGACAAGTTTGGTAATCTACTAACATATTGGCGTCATTATGACTTTCCAATGGTCAGCCACTGACACTCCATTGAAAGAAATGGCATCTATTGGTAATCTCGTACATAATGAAAAATGAATGACTGACTTAGGCGGTAATCTGCTAAAATTTTGACAGTTCCTTTGATCAGTGACCTACCATGAGAACGTCATTGTGCAGTAATTACTTTTAATTCGTTACGAGTATCGTGTTTGTGGAATACAATGATCGAGCATTATGAATTGCATACTGAGGACAAGTGCTTTACCAATGCTAAATCTGAGCAACGAAATCCGCGTAATGTCAACCTTTGCTCTTATCGATCAAATATCGCACAAAGTAACGATATGACTACCGCGATAGTAGATGGAATACCTGTAGACGTGCTAATTGATAGCGGAGCCCTCGATGTATCCCTTATTTCTTCAGATATTTTGAAGCATTTTACGTGTCAGCCAAAACCGAGACGTTGTGTGTTGAAAGGTTTGAGTGAGAAAGAAGTGGTCGCAACATCTTACGTCACGCTCACAGTGGAATTCAGCGACATTGCTATTGAAATCAACTTAGTAGTAGTTCCATCGACTTTTATGAACGCTCCTATCATAATTGGCACTGATGTTTAGAACTGCGAAGGCATTACTTACATTCTTACTAAAGATGAGCAATACCTCACGCATTGCGATAACATTAGCGCAAAAGTCTATGCTATTTGTGTGGGTGATCAGGTCAAACTAAATACACCCCTTCAGGGTACGTAGTTGGATAGTCTTATGTTCATCATAAGAGTTTTCCGACTATCTAATATCAGGTACTGCTATGACCACAGTCCAAACAGGTGAGATGGAGATAAAGCTTACCAGTTCCACCCCTGTTGTGTATCGTCCGTATAGATTATCCTATTCCGAAAAACTCAAAAGTTAGGAAAATCACACAAGACCTTTTAGATAAGGGATCAGTGATTAAGCGTTCGAAATCTGAATATACGAGCCCGATTATACTTGTAAGAAAACGTGACGGCTCAGATAAGCTCTGTGTCGATTTTAGGGCATTAAATCGAATTACAGTGAAAGATACCCTTTGCCACTAATAGATGATCACATTGATAGGTTAGGCGCTTGTAAATTCTTCTGTAGCCTTGATATGGCTACAGGGTTTCACCAAATTCCTCTTAAAGTGGAATGTATTCACTTCACTGGTGACACCGGAAGAACACTTTGAGTACGTCAAAATGCCTTACGGTTAAGCTAATTCCCCAATAGTTTACCAACGCATTATAAATGACACCTTACGCTGCCATTTTAATGAGGGAAACGTCCTAGTCTACGTGGACGACGTTCTCCTGCTTAGTAATTCTGTGACAGAAGGGATTTAACTGTTGCGTAAAGTACTCAGGACGCTTACATCAGCCGGTTTTTCAATAAATTTGGCTAAATGTTTGTTCCTTGTCACAGAAGTAGAATATCTAGGGAGATTAGTTAGTCAGGGTCAGGTTAGGCCGAGTCCACGAAAAGTGGAAGCCCTGGACCTTGCCACCTGAAAATGTAAAGCAAGTACGCCAACTCTTAGGTTTGGCGGGCTATTTAAGCTTATAATAAATAAATATGTTTAGGGGCATGAGGAACAGGGTGTAAAGTTCACTCATCCACCATAGAAAAGGGAGGATCCTCCAACCAGACGGATGTTGTGTCTGGCGGGCCGACTGCCCGACTGTTGATTTCGGATAGTCTTATCTATGTCGTTCGCGCGTTAAACTCTAATTGCGCGATGCAGGATTTGTGTGACGTCATGTTTTTGATGCGTAGTTAGTATGTGGCGGTGTAACCGCTAGATATGGTACTGATAACACGTTTAGCGGCTTTTATGGGTTCATACAGAATGGATATAGTGAACCCTCAAGAATTCAACCAAATTTTTCGTTTTTGGAAAAATAATAATTAAAAAAAAAACATCCTACATTCATTGCCTCTGCTGGTTGACAATAATGTATGAGATGTTTTTTTGTATATTTATTCCAAAAAAACTTGACAGGGCCGGTGTTTACAAGGGTGTTTAGACGTCCCCTAGCTGAATTCTTGACGGTTAATACAAACCCACCCCGTACTTATAGTATATTATAACCAGTCACCCAAAGGTTAATTAAAATAATAATTTCCATCTTAATAGGTACTTCAATAAAAAGTGGCTTCAATTGTGTTCAGCTGGCTTATGGCATGAGTTGTGTTGTGTCTGTATTATACATATTTTTGTTAGTCAAGTGTCCCCGCTGCCAGCTAAATGGTTGGTTTTTTAAAAGTAAACCTATATTTATATATACTTTATTGTACACCACAAACACAAATAAAAAACTACAAAATATACAATGGGCGGCCTTATCGCTTTCCGCAATCTCTTCCAGGCAACCATCTAGCTAGGCTCGCCCCCTATTACATGGGACTTAAACATAACGGGCGAAATGTGGGTTTACTATAGGTATGCCTCTGCCCAACCCTTCGGGAAAACAAGGCGTGATGTTATGTTTGTTTACTATCTATCTAAGCAGGCTTTACAAGTTAACGAGTAATAATTTATCCCAACTACGGAACCCTCCATTGTGCGTGGTCCGGCACGCACTTGGCCGGTTTTTTTAATTATAAGCACAAGAACAGACAGAATTTGTATCAAATTAATAAAATGTCTATTTACCTTGATAAAGCAGAATCTAGCAAAGTTCTCTCCGAGATGTTTGTGTCCTTCGGAGTAGAAGGCAGTCGGTGGAATGGTCAAGACACCGGTTTCTTTGGCGAACTTCTTTGTGAACTTGTAGTCTTTGTACTTGTCGCCCTCCGATGTTAAGTCGATCTTGTTAGCTGCAAAGAAAGAATAATTTTATTTAGCACGAAGGCAACAACAATTGAACCATCAGCATTCTGCTCGCACAGACTTCAAAATCGTCTGTAGGTACTTTAACATAAAATTGAAACTAGGAAAACGTCAAACAACGGAATTATAAATCTGTCAAAGGCGATAATTATATTGAAACGTTTACTCATACATTGTTTAGAAACTGGATGTCTTTGTTTTTTTTTCGCCAACTACCGTTTAATTATACCTAATATGGAAAAAGGTTTTTTATCACATTTATTCAATAAGAGCTATTTTAAAGTCTGGCTAACGAAAGTAGGCCTTGGAATTATTTGCGAACTTTTTATATAGCAACTCTGTATGAACGTCAACGTCAATTTGACAAGGTTGTCGTTCGGTATCTCTGGTGTCAAATTGTATGCGTTTGTGTAAATTGTGATTCTAATTACGGTTTAAAATGAACAAATCTATCAAAAGTGGTGTACGAAAGATGTTGTTTTGCATGATTGGCAAGTTCAACGAAAAACAACAACAGCGTGATGCCGCGTTTAAACAAAAACAAGATTGTCTACGTGTGGTGTTGAATTTCATAGGTTAGTAGACAATATTATTTTGATACTTTGAACACCTACCTATCCAGTCGTCTTAATAAAATTTTGATTTATAATTTACGTATCCTTACAAATAAGTTACTTTCGCTTTTTCGTATTGAATAAAACTAATTATATTCATTCGTACATCGCATCAGTCAACGTATTCATTTTAATAACATCACCTATGTTTTACGTATATACTCATAATGAATTTTTGCTGTATTTTTGTTGGTAATTTATTATTTATTATATGCTTTATTGTACATACAAAACGATATATAACAGAGGAAAAAAAATCAATTAAAATACATACAATGGTAATTTTAAAACGATTAACTTTCTTTAACAGAGAATCTGCAAGATGTCGAAGGAGTTGATGAAATAGTAAGAACTATTGAAAATCTCACTGAATTAGAGCAGAAAGATGGATAATAACCCAGAATCAGTACTTAGAAGAAATAACTTCAATGACTGGTAAGTTTTTACTATACACTGGTGTTTTGAAATTATGCCGAAAAAAACCTTTGCATTTACGTAAACCAAGAATTAATTTCATTTTTTGTATATCTTCTTTGCAGAAGTGAGTGTCAGAACACTAAAGAGAGTAAAAAGGGAAGGTGCAGTAAATGAAGGTGTCTGGAGTACCCCGGGGAAGAAACGCCCACGGAAACCTACTGTGTCTAACCTAGATAACTTTGACATAGATGCTATGCGTAACAAGATAAACGAATTTTATATTGTTAAAAAACAAGTTCCTACACTGAGGACACTGTTGGTGGAGTTAAAAGAAAGTATTGATTTTAACGGATGCAGAGAAACTCTGCACCGCTTGTTATTAGCCAATGGCTATGAATTAAAAAATAATAAAAATGAGCGTTCGGTATTAATAGAACGCTATGACATATCTGCTTGGAGACATAGATTTTTAAGAACTATAGCAGGAAAACGTGCAGAAGGCAAGCCAATCATTTATTTAGATGAGACTTATGTCCATAGAAACTACAAGCCTAAGAAGTCATGGCAAGGTCCTTCAACTAGTGGTGCAATTGAAAATGTTTCGACCGGGAAAAGGTACATTATAGTTCATGCTGGATCAGAGAAAGGCCCCGTACCAAACTCTTTGTTAGTGTTTAGTACTAAATCAAAAAATGCTGATTATCACCATGACATGAATGCTGAAAATTTTAATAAATGGCTTAAAGAAAAACTTATACCAAATTTGGAAGAACCAAGTGTAATCATAATGGATAATGCTAGTTACCATTCGGTAATTATAAATAAGGTTCCGAACACACAAACACGTAAAAGTAATATAAGAGAGTGGCTTCGTGATAATGGAATTCAATATGAGGACTACCACACGAAAGCAGAGCTGTTGTGTATTGTAAAACGAAATACGCCTAATCCAATATATGAAGCTGATGAAATTTTAAATCAATGTGGTCATGAGGTGTTGAGACTTCCACCCTACCATTGTGATTTAAATGCGATCGAGCTTGTGTGGAGTTTGGCAAAACGTAAAGTGGCTAGCAAAAATATTGCAGTTACTACAGCTGCATTAGAAGAAATAATTAAAGATTCATTTGAAAACGTAAGTTCACAGGATTGGAAGAAAATTACTGATCATGTAATACATGTTGAAAATAAATATAAAGAACGAAGAAAATTTAGAAAGTTTTATTATAAATGTTGGAGACAGCGATACTAGTGACAGTGATGAATCTTTTGGCATTGAAGTGTTAGAATCTGATTTTGATTACGATGAATAAAACTAAGTTATTATGTATGGAATATTATCGTATTTTATTTGTCTATTTATTTTCGGATTCCGCTCATATTTACCTCATATACTAACACCTATACCAGATCAATAAATCCTTAAAATCCCGTTACAAACCTGATACATATCAAAAATTAATACATGTGTAGATAAATTCTGTTTCTTTATTTCCCTAACATAATGTTCTTATACTGTCTATATATAGGGTTTTTCATTAAGAGCGCTCGAACTTTGAAATGAAATAAAACAACCTGTTTAAGTGATATTACTACAATTTTTATAACATTTTAAAGAATATTCAATGACTTTGTGGACGATTATGTGTGGAAAATAATATCAGCCAAATGGCCACTGCGACTCCGCTGTAGATGGCGTATTCTGGTGGACTAATCTTGGAGGACGTCTTCGCATAAATGGTCAATTTCACGAAGAACGCGAGTTATGTTGGCCTTTAGGGCAACAATTGACTGTGGTTTATCTGCGTACACTAAAGATTTCATATAACCCCACAGAAAGTAATCGAGCGGTGTTAACTCACACGATGAACGCCATAAATTGAACACAACGCACAGAACGTAGGCGAATAGACAACTGGTTTTGATAATAAATTTTACACAATTTCTACGCGTTGTTGAAGCGTGTAGCGTTCCATGGTGAAATGTCACGACAAAATATATATTCATGCCAAATTTGGTAGCAATCGCATTACCGAAATGGCCGCTATGCGCTGCTAAAGTTCGAGCGTCCTTATTGAAAAACTATATATATGATATTTTTAATAATGAATTACCAAGTATCAAAGTAGGTTATTCCAATTTTCATAGTATAATTTTAGTGTTGTCATGCATGTATTTTTTAAATTTGCCGCCAATATTCTAGGGCCAACTTTCGTTAGCCAGACTCTAGTTTTTAAGGGTGCTAAAGCCGATACGAAACGTAAATCCAAGATGGCGGCTGCGAAAATTTTGTTTTCGTTTTATATCGGGGTCGGACCGCACCGCACACGTTTTTTTTTCCATAGAGGGTGATACAAAATAGAGTGTTCACCACGGGAGCAACAGTATTTTAAGGTCGAATGACGTTCTTTGAATCCCTCGCTGCGCTCTGGATTCTACTTGAGAATCCTTCGCTGCACTCGGGATTCTACTCTAAAATAATAATAATAAGATTTATTGTTTAAATACGACTAGATTACATGGCAAAGTAATAAGTATATAAAGCACAAGCCTAAAATTTCATACATCTAGTTAGTGGGTGCTCTTATTACAATGTGGAGCAGGACGATTGACATTCCTCAAAACCACATAAAGAGTGTCATGTTCTTTACCCGTATACAAAAAATCAATCAAATCCAATGAATACTTTAGCCACAGGAAATTATTTTTCATTTTCTTATTTTTCAACATGATGTAGATCTGAGTCCGTAATAATAGGTAAACATTGTAAGGTCAAGAACCTGTGCAAAACGTACGATTTTATCCTCTACGTCTCAATATGCTTGAGACACAGAGAAAGGTGTCATACAATTCCACTCTGACGCGCCCCGCCCAGTCCCACAAAATAATACTACAATTAGAAAGAAAAATAAATATTACTTACGCAAATTATGCATTAGTGGTGCATAGACAATTGCGAGTGTGTGTGTGAGCGGAATTTTTTCGGCAGTCTCGAGACTCGGTCACAGTCAGTGCATAGCGGCGCCCTTTGAGGAGCGCACACGGCTACTTTTTTTTATCACGAGACGAGCCGCGCGCGCATTGTTGTGATTTTGTGAAAAAATTTAGTTGTTATTTGTGATTAAAGACGATTTAGTGTGACTTATTGTTCAATGTTAGTTTAATATTAGTTAGTTAATTAGGTATCGATGTCGCTTGTGCATAATGAACAACGGTGGAAACCTTGAAAATTTATAAATTTGACTATTGATCTAAATTCTGATTGTGATGTGATATTATGTGATTAATTATTCAATCAGTGATCTTTTAATTAACAACGCGCAACTTAGTGAGTTTATGCCACTAATTTGTTGTTCTCCGACTAAACTACCTACCCACATCCACCTACGCCCCGCACCGCAGCGCAGGCGCCGCCCCCCGCCGCGACCCGCATCGGGCCGCGCAACAGGTTAGTGATTTTTCGTAGATAAAGCGTGTTTACTTTTTATGCAGTTGATTCTGCTATTTATTTTGTTTGAAAATTGCAATTTTTAAATTTTCCATTAACTACTAATCTTCGTATTTTAAAATGTTTCTATGGACTAGTACTGTGCTCGTTTTAATTTAATGTCGTAAGTCCAGATCCACATTGTATAGGTAACAAAATAACCTGTGTTTAGGAGAAACAGTTCCGATCCCCGTCGTAAGGGTTGATTGATAATAGCACGTGTTAAATATTGTATTTTTTATAAATCGTAATCATTACAGCAAGCTACAAAAAAAAACTTAAATCTTAATAACTACTACTTAAAGGGCGAGGGCGCCGGAAACAAGAGGAGCGCCAGTCACCCTTCAGCCCTAGGAACTGTCACACGTTCATGAGACGCGTGCGCACATAGATTCATACCAAGTTTTGTATAACAAACAAAACAAAACTTAAATCTAAAATAAGAATTTTAGAGAAAAAAAAAATGTTTAAAAAATGTTCAGCATACATCTAAGTATGTTGGTGTGGTGAGTATTTTGTTAGTGTGGTGAGTGTTTCGTTTTATGTATCGTGTGATGCATGTAAGTATGTGTTTGAGTGATCATTCTTTAGGAATCCTCAGTTTCGTCGTAGTTTAGGTTTAGAAAGAAGAAGCGAACAGTATTTTTGCATTTAAACGGTGTTAAACCGTAAATCGAAGTCTTTGCGTTAATTTTACTGTAGAGTGAGGGGCCAAAGTAGGGGGCAAACTTTTTTAAAAAAGCTGTTCGTGTAGGTGGTATTGTACAAATTAGGTTTTTGCGGCGTTTGGAGATTTTTTTAAAAGGTGTTCGTCGGTGTTGCGGAAGGACTATTTGTAAAATGTATTGTTGCCTCACATTAAGCACGCTACAATGATTTGTAGAATTCGATAGTTGGAGAGAGTAGCGGTCTGAACGTAGCCAATTTAAGAATAGCTCTCTGTGTGCGACCTCCAGAGGCTTAAGTGTGGTCTTTGCAGCACCACCCCAGCATGAGATACAATATATTAGGATGGATTGACAAACAGCAAAGTACACGTTACGGATGATTAACGGGTTGGTTACATGCCGTAGGGTTTTAAAAACGTAAATTAACTTTCGTATACGACCAGAAAGAGTGTTGATATGGGATTTGAAGTTAAGGTTTTTGTCCAGAACTATAGGATATTTAACATGCTCTACTGAGGTTAAGCTAGGACATTGACAATTAATTTGGGTTTGGGAGATTGAGGTTTTTATCTGGGAAGTATTGGTCATTGAAAAAGAAGATGAAGTTAGTCTTTTTGGCATTGAGATTAAAGAGTATGCGAGGAAAACCACTTCAAGGCAGAATGAAAGCCATCTTATGCAGTAACTTGGAGTTCCGACCACGAGTTTGCGGTGAATGTGATGGCAGTATCGTCTGCTAATGAAACTATTGTGGCATTTGGAATTTGGAGATTGTAGAGATCGTTAATGAACACAAGAAAGAGTGTGGGCCCTAAAATGCTACCCTGGGGTACGCCTTACTGAACTGGTAGATCATCACTCTTGTGATTGTCTATAGTGAATAATTGTGAGCGATCAGCAAGATAACTCTTGAAGAGATCAAGTGAAGACCCTCTGACACCTAAACTTTCAAGCTTGATTAGAAGACTGGAGATGTCTTGTCAAATGCTTTGGCAAGATCTAATAATATGGTTAGAACTTTCCTAATATTATTTAAGTTATGTACTAGGTATATTGTTAACAAACATAAATGGACAGCATCACAAGTGGATTTGTTCCTGCAAAAGCCAAACTGCTGCATGCTGGGGTGATACTCGTAACTGTTTGATGTGTTCGAGGTAGTGGACTAATCGCTTGTTTGGAAGACGTTCAATTACCTTAGAGAGTGCACTAAGAACAGCTATTGGGCGATAGTTGTTTGACAAGTTTCAAAGAAATACTCTCGCCTTAAAAATTGTTGTTTGCTCCCTAGGCAAACAATCGCCTATTTTGCTATTTGTGGCTTTTTTTATAGTCTGACCTCAGTTGGTCCGGAACAGACTTAATGCTAATACGAAATTGTATCGATTGGTATCATAAAGATAAAACGTGAGAATTGACGTATTGTTACCTGACTGTTCCATTTTTACCAAAATCTGTGAATGTTCGTAATTACTTAAAACGTATGGACAGTGTCCTAAGAACGTTTTCTTGTGTCTACAGCTACACTTGGGTACCAAGTGTAGCTGTAGACACAAGAAGACGCTTACTGCCTTGTTTCGAAAATCCATCCTGTTTTATTTTGACAGCCTGCCTGTGTAAATAGAAACAGTGAGAAGTATTCGCGTTAACCTTAGTTTTAACAAGTTTAAAACTCACCCAAATTACTCCAGTCAGCGATAATGAAGTACCCTGCTTCAGGAATGGTGGGGTTGAACCCGTTCTCTCTGAGGGCATTCACTAGGAAGTCTCTCTTGGGCAGCAGTTCCCGCGCCAAGGATTTAAAGTAGCAGTCGGGGGAGTCTCGACGAGCTAATTCGTATTCGAAGGAGCGGGCTATCGCTTCCTGTGTAACAAACGAGATTAGAATCTTTTAAATTTTCAAAAAGGTGAGAGAAAAGAAGAAGACAAAAAAGGCGTGTTTAGTCAGGGATGGGAAATTAGAAAAAAATAAAGAAAATCATATAAACATCAAAGAACACAAACACAAAAAAACAATTTGGGGGAAAATATGCGTAACATCCACGCAAAACGGCCATAACTGAGCATAATGCTGCGGCCCTATGCGAGCCAGAGCCCCAGCACTGGTTTTCAGCGACACGTGATGACGTCATCACGTCAAAGCCGGCTGCGTTGACGTGATGACGTCAACTAGTGCAGCATATTAACAGCTATTAAGTTGAAATATACCTGAGACTTATTGTAAATTTATTTGGTCGAGAGGACCCTTAGAAGAGATGAAGAAGGGGAACTCCTTCATCCGTTCTGGGAAAAGGTTGCGTGAACTCGTCTTATAATAGTGCAAGTTAAAAATAATAAATTCTTGTCTGACAACTGGACTTCTCTTTGTGCCGGAAACGGTAACCACATCCTCCACGGTATACAGCCTTTTATTGATAATCCTGGTAGGTATAACGGCACGGCCCTGCGGAGCCCCTAGTCAGTGTTACCGGCAGATATTCTTAAATGTACTTCAGTTAAACGGTAGAAAATATTTGTTATAGGTGTTTCTAAATCAAAACTAGTTGAACTAAATGGGAACCGTACCGTAGACCGGGGTTACTTTGATCAATATTAAACTTTGAAGGTTCATATCTTTTAAATTTGTGGGTGTAAAAAAATACTAAATAAATCTAGTGATCGGTTTTTTTATTACTCTCGATTCCTGTAATAATAAGTGTAAAAATTTGCTTGATTTTGAGAAAAAAAAATTAAACTGCCTGATCAAAGTTATACGTAGGATGGGGGGTTACTTATTTTATTGCGTAATTACAAAGTAATTATTGCGTAATTGCAAAGTGATTACGCAATTAAATAAACCCAATTACAATGCCAATACAATTTAAATATAATTACCCAATTATAATGCCAATACAAT
This sequence comes from Xanthia togata, assembly GCA_963853775.1. Taxonomy (NCBI): domain Eukaryota; kingdom Metazoa; phylum Arthropoda; class Insecta; order Lepidoptera; family Noctuidae; genus Xanthia; species Xanthia togata. Next base: position 25,037,955 of record OY970793.1, on the reverse strand, counting down.
TTAAAAAATAAAAATCTATCAACTAGAAAAATAAATATTGTCGCATGGGGTAACTTTGATCTAACAATTGATTTTATTGTTTGAATGACAATATATTTACCTTTTTCAATTAAAATGATTGGTGGATTCCCAGCGTGTCTTCAGGAAAGGATTAAACAGTTGTTCAGTGTTCATAACTCAGAAAAAAAACTACCTAATTGCGTTTCGTTTTAAGTAATTCACGATTTTATATGAAATGGAAGTTTCTATCAAAGTTACCCCGCGATTCAAAGTAACCCCGGTTTACCGGTACTATTTTTTTGATTACTGGGACCGTCCATATGCGCACGCCGAATAAGGTAACTGGAAACGACTCCCAGTTAGGTAACTAGGAACGACTCCCAGTTCGGTTACTAGGAACGACTCGCAGTTAGGTTACTAGAGACGACTCCCAGTTAGGTAACTAGGAACTAGAAACGACTCTGAGTAGATAACTAGGAAAGACTCCAAGTCAGGTTACAAGGAACGACACCCAGTTAGGTTACTATAAACAACTGCCAGTTAGGTAACTGTGAACGACTCCCAGATAGGTTACTAAGAACGAATCCCAGCTAGGTTACTAGGAACGGCGAACACGAAATAGTTATTTATCCAACATGTGAGGAAAGTTCGTTTTTCCTATGAGTTTTGAGTTTGAGTCTTGAGCGAACGAAGGATTTCAATCCTGAGTAAGCGAAAGACTCAACAAAACGAATAGCAAATGAACTTGCTCACATGTTGCATACAAAACTTTTCACCACTCCCAGCAAGAAAGTATTCAGTCATCATAGGTAAATAAATTAAATAGACACAAAGCAAATCAAAATAATTCTTTATATTTTAAAATATCTTTAAAACTTAACATAAAAAAAATCAGGCAAGGTTAGTTTCTGAACGGGATCATTACCTTCCTCACTGTTCAAACAGTGAGGAAAAACTAACTTTCCTCACTGTTCAAGCAGTGAGGAAAAACCAACTTTGCTCACTGTTTTCGTAGAGGAAAGACACTTCTTTCGTGCGGGAGTGGTGAAAACGATTTTGCCGTCCTAGTTGGGCTACAACGGAAAAATTGTTTTCGTGTTCATTCTTGCGGCGAATAAAGTCTATCCATTATTTATCCAGTTACAAAAATCATGGCCTGTCATTAGACATACTGACCCAGAACAGAACTAACCTGGACAGGTGTACAGCAGGTGTACACACAGTTCTGATGCACCACTTGCAGGTTTACCATGAGCGCGGCTGGTCCGTATGCCCAGCCTGTCTTCCAGCCGGTTACTGAGAATGTCTTGCCTCCTGAGCCGATTGTGATTGTGCGTTCCCACATTCCTGGTAGTGTTGCTGTGGGAAAAATATATTAATTTATTTAATTTTCTATAGCAACACCATTTTAATTTACAATGGAGCCTATAAGAAGAATTTGGAGGAGGCCTTTGCCCAGCAGTGAAAGAGTGGTGGGAAAAAAAAAACGGGTGCTCAACACAAGTTCCAAAAACTCACCAATTCTAATATGCTGTACTGGTTCATAGGCCATCCACTCTTACACCTCATCAGACAGACACAGCACGTTGTGCTGCTTGCACAAGTTGGCGATCAGTTCCAGTTCCTGCTGGTTGAACACCTTGCCCAGGGGGTTGTGGGGGGTGTTCAGTATTATCATCTTCGTGCGAGGGTTGAAGAGGGATTCCAGCTCCTTCTCATCTAGGACCCAGTCTGCTGAGGTTACACTGCCTGATGTTTTTTTCTGGTGTGGGAATTAAAAACTGATATTAGGAAAGGCGACAAACTGGTTAAAAATAACACCAGCCTATTATTGTTCTACTGCAGAGCAAAGACCTCTTCTCATACAGAAGAAGGCTATAACAGTTAATTCAATAAAAAATAATACATATTGACAACATCCTAAATGTTTTTAAGGCTGCTCTCTCGAAAAAAGCTTGAAAAAAGCATTCAGATGAAGCAACTTTTCGTCGGCAATTACAGAGAAATTACATCTGTGAAAAATTGTTAGTAATCTACATGGTATGATAGGTACGTAATTTGGTTTAGCCACAATTTTTCTATCGGTATCACATTAAAAAAAAGCCAAATCACCTCCAATTCATTGAGATGAAACCATTTTACTCCTTAATTTCTTATCAAAAGAGTATAAAAAATATATCTACTGCTTTGCAATACAAAGGAAAATGATTTGGTTTTGTTACTTTTTACAAATATGTATTATTTTTATTACAATAAATTAAAAATGCGTCAAATTGGGAACAGCGCTCCTTGATGGACGAGTCCTATTACTGGCTGGCCGTATGACGCATTGCGTGAGCTCAGTACAGAACACGCAAGCTAACCACTGAAGGTCACTGGCGTATATATCAACCTTAAGTGAATCAATCAACTTCAGAGCATGAAAGCACTAGGTAAGGGCCCGATCACATGTACCACAATTCACAACCACACCACATGGCGCAACAGAATGATAGCAAACAGTGGTTACGTGTGAATAGTGTCACTCCTGCTTCTTGCAGTAGCGTTGTGGTAACTTCATAATCAAATCAAATGTTCGCAACAACATCGTGTTTGCGATGTAGCCGGCCGCTGCTGCACGCTCTCGCTGATGGTTGTGTTGTGTCTGCGACGTGGTCGGAATCGCCGTGACGGTTGATTTTGACGACAAAATGTGGTAAACTATTCATTTTTATACAAATTAGCGCCCGACTACGTGTTGTCGTTGTGTAGGTAGGTATGTGTGATCTGGCCCTAAATCTGAGTTGAAATTTAATTAACAGTTGTCTTCAGAGTTGAGACTCAGTTAATATTCCCATCTCGTGGCCTTCTACGATGTTGCATATGTCCGAATGAATTCGCATGACGCGCAATTTAATGTAAACTCTGCACTAAGCATTCAAATAAATAATTTATATATTAGCTGTGCCCCGCGTTTTCACCCGCATAAGTTTCGATCCCGTGGGAGTATCGGGATAAAAAGGTATCCAGGTTATAAACTATCTGTGTGCCAAATTTTATCCAAATCCGTTCAGGAGTTTTAGCGTGAAGGAGAGACAAACATACACATTCACAAACTTTCGCCTTTATAATATATTAGTGTGATAATCATCTACGTAGGTTTAGTTAGATGATGAGTAATAAAATAAAAGGTAAGAAAGAAGAATATGTACTTACAGGATTTAGCGCAATAAACCTAGGGATGCCACCCGCGCACTTGATCATGAAGTCATAGCAATCGAAGAACGGTTCAATGACTATCACCTCATCACACTCTTCCACATGACCTGGAATTGTAAAATAATCTATACCTACATAATATAATAAAATCGTAGCGAAGTCAAAACAGTAAGTACTTAGGTACCTACATTAAATATTTTTGAAAAAAAAGTATTTACATAATTGGGATAATGACAAAAAAAAATTGTTAGGTAGGTACCTACACTATTAAAAAATATTGGACACGATTTTTTTCTTTTTTACGTTATCAAAAGATTACGGCGATTATTTAAGTATTTTTATTTTTATTACTATGATAAAACAAAAAATACGTGTCTATTTTTTTTATATTATCTGACTGACTCATGACGGACTAAATATAATTTCTTTTTTAGTCTGGTCAAACTGTAGGGTATATACAATAACGCTATTGATAATCATAATCATTTATTTGCAATAAGTATTGGTACAGTGTTGGTGTTATATATAGTTAATAATAAGTTCCTAATAAAAAATCAGATATTTGACATGCAAAACAGCTAGTATAATATTTATGTCCAATGGCATGCTTTAAATGTTTCTATTATTTATTAATTTAACATACCTACATTCATTATTAATATTATTGTTACATTCATTTAAAATAGACTATTATCATTATTTATAAATTCATTTAAAGAATAAAATAATTTTCCCAGTAGCCATAATATTAATTTTATAAATAGAAGAAGTTGTAGTTGAGTTTTGTACTCTCATGATTAGATTAGAAGATTTCATTCATGTGGAGCCCAAATGACTGCGTTACATTATAATGAATGCATTTTATAAGGCGATAACCGCTTTAATATATATTATTAAAACCAGGCTTTTCTGCAGCAGTTTGTGACATGATCTCGAAACGTTAGACCAATGTTGAATTTCACCCCCAAGTCCCTAACTTCCATATCCGCTTTGAAAACCTTCACCGGAGTCGACAGCACAGCGACAGGCCTGTAACCATCCACCGTTATCCCTGACCCTCCCTTTGGCACCGGAACGACGCGGGTAATCTTCCACTCCTCCGGAAAAATAGCTCCATCCAAACATTATTTCTACAATATTTTTTAATGACTGCGTTTCAAAGAGAAAGGGAAGTCAAGCTCAAGGTATAATATTTACCCAGAGTGGTACACTGTTGAAATAATTCGCAACATAAAATTAAAGGTTGTAAATGGTACAAAACAAGTAGGTTGAGGACTAAATAATAATTATTATAATAAACAACTGTAATTATAATGCTCCATCTTGATTTATGTTAATTTTTCTTTGTTTTTTTTAATTTCATCAATTTTTTTTTCTCAATTTTTTTCTTCTCTTGTTTACACCTAGTTATGTGTGCATGCTGTGGTCTCCTCTAATTGAAGGAGCACACGTAAAGTAACCGTTTTATGATTGTAATTTATATTATGTAGGTACCTATGTGTATCCTTTGTTGGAGATCCCAAATAAATAAATAAGTAGAAAGTAGCAGCTTAATAAGCAGTTAGCTTGGTTTTAATTTAAACTTCCCTAGCTTGACATTGTGTGGTCACAGTTCTAACCTAACCAAACCTACCTTTAAGCCATTTTCATTTACTACTTCATTCTTAGCCAAGGGGTTACTGCTACACTTAAGTTTAGCCGGCTAAAGATGAAAGAAATAAACATTAGCCTCTCCTCAAAAAATAATAAAAATTTTAAATGGAAGTCTATAGTTGCCTATATGCAATGTTTTTTTTATCTCACTGTTAATATTATTCATAGCTGTACCTCGCCTATGATTTCAATTGGCCCTGTTTAATATGTTCGCTGCCTTAAAGTAGCAGCCATTATTTAGTTTTTATAATTCCTTGCATTTTGAAGCTCATCTAATTTAATTATTGCTAAAATATTTAATCGCTGCCAAGTTATTTTTTTAGTAGCAAATAGTTAGTGCCCTTTAAGTAAGTTGTTAGTCGCCTGGAAAATAATTAACCTTTTAAATTTTTTCTTTAACATTTCAGTTTAAGAAATATTTTAAAATGTAATTAATATGAAAGAGAATAAAAAACTAATAAATAAGAAAAAATCTGACAACTAAAAGATCCATAAATTGTTAGTAACAGGTTTGCAATTAAAACACTATAGTTAGTAACTTAATCTAAAGAAACGAATATAATGAGAAGACCACCCATCAACTAGACAGCGAGAAATGGAAACTAGTGTACTTAGGTATAAGTCTTCTCACAAATTAGGTACCTTATTATGGCCGCGGAAGTATCTGCGGCCTCAGCCTTCAGGATGCTATTGTGACTGCCCCTTAGGCTGCGTTTCCACCAGAGATGAGCGAGGATGCGTAGCGAGGGATGTGTGTGAAACTAACCAATAACATCGCTTCACTGTCATAGTTTGAGCTGAGCTAGCTCATCTCTGGTGGAAACGCAGCCTTATTCTGCTCAGAAGTGACGCCGCCGTTTTATTGCGGATGATGGCATGAAATCCATCGGTATGGTTTACCGCGAACATTTCTGAGGCACAATAATGTAGGCATCACATTTAATAAATATTTCTACAAAATGACATTCGTTACATAATTGCATTAAACTGACAAGGATTACTCGTATAACTTGAGCATATCAATTGACTGGTTCTAGAATTACCAATAATATCTAGGTACTCCAAAATCTTAAGAATGAACTAAATGAAAAAATAGAACAATTGAGTGTGCTCACCTAAAATAGCTGAATACAGAGCCTCATAAGCACCGAACGTGACTAGGATCTCGTTCTGTGGGTCTATCTGCTTGCCTACTAGTGGAGAGTACACCTTTGCTAAGCCTTGAATGAGCGATGGGTGACCCTGTAAATATTATATATATATATATTTTTTTTTTTTTTTTCTCCCACAAAGTACAAATACAGTATAGAGGTGTTACAAATATTGGAGGTACTAGGACTTGTGGGAGTCAGGAATCCAAACTAGGATACCCTGTGCTATGGAATCCTGGCCGGGGTCGCCGAGATTAGAAATTATCACAAAAATTGGTAGCTCGTAATACATGTAGGACTATTGTAGAAAAAAAGAAAGTAATAACATAAAAAAGGTAGGGTCAGGTGGGGTAATTGTGTTGAGAGGTCTGAATAGCGAGTGTATTGTTAATCGGAATCCACAAAGGTTAGTAAGTGGATGCAGGCAGCACGTGGTAACAGGTGGTAAGATACTCGGAGTCAACCGAAATGAAACGAAGAGCACGTTAGTGGTACATACAATTATTCCTATTTATTCTCAAGATAAATAGTAGTAATTCTATAGTAATTTAAGGATATTATAATTACATAGGCTATCCATGCCGGGAGTCCAAAACGAGAAGAAGGAGAAACGTCAGTGTCAAAAAAAGTAACTTGACACTCCGCAACAGTGTTGCCGTTCATCAACACCATGATATTGATGGATTATACAATGTTACCACATTCTAACATTACCCCTTAATCCATGCAACATCATGTCACACTATAATAACACAATATCGGAAAAACATGCTTAAATACCTACACTAGAGCTCTACATTCAAAATCAGAATTAACTCTAGAACTCCATAAAATTAACAAATTGCTCTATGGCTCTACAATTTTTCTTATAATTTATAGAAGTCAAGTGAGTACTCTACAACTCTCTATTAATATAAGGTAAGTACCCACTCTACCAACTTTTACAACATAGTCAATAGATAATATCAACATCTTAGCAAAAATAAGCAGGTATTATTTATAAACAGATTTATCAACATAGTCCGTCAAATAGTATTATTATCACAACAACATATTAAATAATAAGTCAGACTTTTACATTCATATCTTTTATAAATCTATCATGTTTTACAGCACATAAAGGCTTTGTAAGCACATCTGCAATCATACAATCTGTCTGCAAATACTTAACTGTTACAGAGTCATTTTGAACAAAGTCTTTTACAAAATGGTATCTGATGTCAATATGCTTAGTGCGTTTATGACAATATTCTTTAACTTGTAACAATTTTTGAGCAGACTGGTTATCATTAAATATTGTTACATTATATTCTTTAGGTATGATCTCCATCATGAAGTTTCTTATAAAACAAATATCTTTACATACATCTGTTATTGCTAAATATTCAGCTTCAGTACTGGATAGTGCTACGCAACGTTGTTTACGTGATTCCCAATTAATTACATTATTCCCAAATTTTACAACAAACCCAGTATATGATCTTCTATCATTTGGGTCATTGGCCCAGTCAGCATCTGCAAAAGCAGTCAAATTCAATTTACTCCCTTTATAGTAATATAAAGAATAGTTAATTGTCCCTGCTAAATATCGCAATATTCTTTTAGCTGCCTGCCAATGTGTCACATCAAAACAGTTGTTAAACTGACTCAGTTGGCTACAAGCGTATGAGATGTCAGGTCTAGTACATACAGATAAATACATAAGACATCCCATAAGCTGCCTATAGTTATATTGATCATCACATAAATTAGTGTCTCCCCTAACTAATTTACAATTGGTAGGCATAGGGGTCTTTACAGTTTTACAATTTTCCATACCGAAGCGCTGTAATAGTCTCTTTATGTATTCAGACTGGCTTAGCTTCATAATACCTTTTGCTCGATTTCTATCAATATTTATTCCTAAACAGTTTTTCAAACTTCCCAAGTTTCTGACATTGAAATTATCATCAAGCAAAGGAAACAGCTCATTATTTTTAGTACCGTAAAACACATAAAAATCATCCACATACAATGCAACAATTATTATGTCCTTATTAGAATGCTTTAAATACACACAAGGTTCACACTTACATTGCTTATAGCCATTGCTAGTTAATAAATTATGCACTTTAGCATTCCAAATTCTGCTTGCTTGTTTAAGGCCATAAATGCCTTTTAACAATAAACACACCTTGTTTTCACAATTATTATTACTAAAGCCAGGAGGCTGTTCCATAAATATGGTTTCCTGGAGGTCACCATTTAAAAATGCAGTTGTTACATCTATATGGTCTATACTTAGATTCAGCTCATTTGCAAAAGAAAACAGTATTCTCATGGTGCTATGACGCACAACAGGGGAGAATGTATCGTTGTAATCTACTCCTTTTACTTGGGTAAAACCCCTGGCAACCAATCTTGCTTTAAATTTGTCAAAATTGCCATTTGCATCATACTTTTTCTTGTACACCCATTTACATTTTACTACATTTTCATTATGGGGCCTATCAACTAACTTCCATACATTGTTAGAAAGCAGTGAGTCATACTCACATTGCATTGCAGCCTTCCATTCATGACTATCAGGAGAATTTACAGCTTCCTCAAAAGATTGAGGTTCAAGAAATGGATAATCATGCGCTGTCAAACAGAAGTCTGTTTCGTAATCATTGTACTTTACCGGTAATCTGGATCTGGTACTACGCACAGGACGCTGACTCTCAGCTACCGGGGGTGAAGAATCACCTCCGCCCTTAGCCGACGCCTCGTGTGAAGGCGACACACTCTCGTGGTGCACGCCACACACTGACGAAACAGCAGGGATGCTCTCGTCCTCGCTGCCTGTGCAGTACTCTTCTTCAACATCTGAAAAAAACTATTACCTCACCTGTAGTATCATTTAATACAGACCTTTCCTTACCACAACTTGTATGCTGACTAGTATTCATAACATTTTCATTAATTGAATTCAAATTATTAATATTATCACAGACACTTTTGCTAGAATTTATCACATTACTATCATTATTATTACAATTAATTTCATTAATACCATTTGAATTCAAATTATTGACATCACTAGTCAATTCATAATAAATGCAGTCTTTTTCAGTATTGTTATTGTCATTGAAACTATCATAAAATTTATTCTCAATAAATGCAACATTTCTGGACAAAACAACTTTCTTAGGAACTGAAGGGTCCATTAACCTATAACCTTTTGAAGTTTCAGAATATCCAACAAATAAATACCTTTTGCTTTTAGGATCTAATTTACGACGTTTCTTGTCAGGAACAAGAGAGTATGCTATGCAACCAAACACATGAAGGTGACTTAGATCTGGTTTAGATCCGGTCCAAACCTCCTCTGGCGTACGGCCTGAAAGAGCAGCAGTGGGGCACCTATTCTTTAAATAAATGGCAGTCATAACTGCCTCCCCCCAATAGCGCCCACAGAGACCAGCACCTCTCAGCATACATCGAGCCTTCTCCAAAAGTGTCCTATTTAGGCGTTCACTGACGCCGTTCTGACTCGGACAGTATGGTATGGACTTTTGGTGAATTATTCCTTGCTGTTGCAAAAATCTAGATAAACTTTCATTGCAATATTCACCACCACCATCAGACCTAAAAATTTTAATTGGCAACCCTACTTGTTTCTCTACAAGTCTTTTAAAATTAACAAAATGAGACATTACCTCCAATTTGTGCCTCATTAGACACCCAAAAGTCTTCCTGGTGTAGTCATCAGTAAACGTTACTAAGTACTTCGCACCATTCCAGCTGCTCTCAGGTAACGGCCCACACACATCAGAATGGATCAATTCGAGGGATTGGGTAGCTCGCCTTGCCTCTCCAACTGGAAACTGCTTGGCAGCCATCTTTCCCTCTAAACATGGAACACATGACTTCAGATCCTGCACATTGTCAGTCTGAAACAGAACACCAGTTACACTTCCATTCTTTAAAGTACACATACCCTGTATACCAAGGTGGCCAAGCCTCCTGTGCCATATATCAATAGGCACAGTATGAGCAGCATCCTTTGCACTCTGGTCCTCCTGTCTATCACACAGGAGAGAAGAATGCACAATTTGCGAATACCTACCAGATCGACACACCTCAAAGTCTACCCTAAAAAGACCATTATCTTTGGAAGCACAAACAATTGGGTTGCCAGAAATCTTACTGCTATTCTCATGTATGGAACAACCCTGGTCATTAAATAAAATACTAAAGCCCCTTTGTGTAAGACAGCTGACAGACAACAAATTATGAGCAAGTTTAGGTACATATAAAACATTTAATAGTTTCCTTATCACATTTCCAGTCTTAATGTGTATTATTCCTTTACCTAAACATTCTAACTTCTCATCATTTGCGATGCTTATTGAATTATTACAATCTTTTAGCTCTGAAAACGAATTCTTATCATTACACATATGTGCGGAGCACCCAGAGTCAACTAGCCAACTATCTTGTGATTTGGCCATAAATGCTGCAGCCACAAGCGATGTATCTTCTGGTTTCGTCATGTCCTTCTTCATCTTGAAACACTTCGACTTGATGTGACCAATCTTCTTACAATAGTGACAAATAACCTTACTTTTTGGTACTTTTCTATTCTTTGATACATAAGCAGTATCAATGTTTCTGTCACAAAAGTTTTTCTTCCGATAGTCTTCTTGTATCAATCTCGAACGAACCAGCTCACTAGACAATGCGTTTGTGATACATGCTGTCTCCAAATTAGAGACCAAAGCGTCAAACTCCTGGGGCAATCCACTGAGCAGGAGCTCAGCGACCTCTGCATCTTCTATGATTCGGCCTATGTCCGCCAACTGTTGAACTCGTGTCATAATTCCATCAATATAATCAGTCATTGAACTAAACTGACCGTAATCGGTGTGATGCAGCTGCCGCAGTAGTAAAACTCGCCGATAAAGACCTTTATCTTCAAATGCGTTTGCGAGCTTTATCCAAGCATCCTTCGCTTTTACACAATGCCGCACATGTTGTTGACACGCACCTTTCACACTAAGGCATATGCGTGCTAGAGCTCGTTGATCTCGCGATGTGTCTGTCTGACTGTCCTCACCCTCAATACAATTCCATAACCCCTCTAGGGTCAACAACATTTTCATTTGAAATTTCCAAGAATTGTAGTTACCAACGCCTTCCAATTTTTCGACGTGTATACCTCCACCGAGCGAGTACATCGCTGCGCCGGTGCCAGGAACCACTACTCCATTATCAGGTAACGTGTCCACCATGATGACGTGCGACCACGTGCACAATGTGCGCACTCACCCTTGATGTGTAGAAAAACACCACGGCTTGTCTTGCCTTTAATCCACTGAGCCCATAACCTGTTGAGAGGTCTGAATAGCGAGTGTATTGTTAATCGGAATCCACAAAGGTTAGTAAGTGGATGCAGGCAGCACGTGGTAACAGGTGGTAAGATACTCGGAGTCAACCGAAATGAAACGAAGAGCACGTTAGTGGTACATACAATTATTCCTATTTATTCTCAAGATAAATAGTAGTAATTCTATAGTAATTTAAGGATATTATAATTACATAGGCTATCCATGCCGGGAGTCCAAAACGAGAAGAAGGAGAAACGTCAGTGTCAAAAAAAGTAACTTGACACTCCGCAACAGTGTTGCCGTTCATCAACACCATGATATTGATGGATTATACAATGTTACCACATTCTAACAAATTGCAATAACGGGGTATTAGCAATAGGGTGTGTTTACGGCCTAACTACTAAAGAAAACTGGTGCTGCCATCTCTGATGTGTAAGGTACTTTTGGAACTTCGCGCCGATCAATTCGAAAGAGAGTTTGACAGATCGATGAGTGAATGAAACGTCATTAGTTGAGTGACGTCGATGCCACGTGTTACACACTTTGATAACGTAACCTTCAATCGGTTTTCATCTTGGAAAGAAACGTAAGTTTTTTAATTTATTTGTATTAGTATGTTAATATTCTGTGTTGGGAATTAATCTAAATGCAAATTTTTACTTAACTGGTAAAGGTTGTTTTTTTATGGCTATTATTGCATTTACCCCTTGAAATTTTGGTGTTGGGGCAATTGTAATAACATGGTAAGGGGCAAATGTAAAGTTTTATTACAATTACCCCTTTCTTTCCAGATGGTGCGAAATTATCTTAAAAAAAAAGGACCACCCAAATACTCTGAGGAAAAATTACAAAGAGCTCTTGATGAAATAAAAGCCGGTACGCTTACCATACACAAGGCGTCCGTTCTTTACGGAGTTCCATTTGCAACGTTGTATTGTCGTAACAAGGGAACTCGAGGAGCTATAAAAAAATGTAAAGGACGCAGAACTGCACTTCCCGAGAATGTTGAAAACGTTTTGGCAACATCTGTTAAAACACTGGCTAAATGGGGCTTTGGTCTTAGTCGAAAGGAAATTATAGAGCTAGTAGGCCAGTACGTTAACGTGAATAAAATTGAAACCCCATTTAAGGGAGGCATACCAGGGGAAGACTGGTTCCTTAATTTCAAAAAACGCCATCATTTGTCAATTCGAAAGCCAGAACCATTGGAGTATGCGAGAAAAAAGGCTGCCACGGATCCATTCATCATCTATGGCTATTTTGACCTTTTAAAAAAAGTTCTGACGGAGCTAAACTTAGAAGACAAGCCCAAACAAATATGGAATTTGGACGAAAGCAGTCTCAGTATAGACCCGTCGAAATCCAGAATAGTAGGAGAAAGAGGTGAAAGCTCATCCAGAGTTATCAGCACATCTGGACGAGAAAACACGACCTTTGTGCTGGCTGCTAATGCTGCAGGTGGCCGAGCGCCACCTCTAATCATTTTCAAGGCAAAAAATATCTGGGACCAGTGGAAGGCACCACCAGACAAGGAATATCCCGGTACAGCCTACGCTGCCACCCCGAATGGTTGGATGGAGACAGGGGTGTTTAAAAACTATTTTGAAAAAGTCCTTATACCAGCTCTGGGTGACGAACGGCCTGTACTGGTCATATACGATGGCCACTCCACACATGTGTCTCTCGACCTAGTTGAAACTGCTTTGGCCAAAGACATAACAATTCTTAAACTGCCAGCCCACACAAGTGACCAACTGCAGCCATTAGACGTTTCTGTATTCAAATCTTTTAAACAAAAATGGGACCAAACTGTTGCCACTTGGCAGCGTCAGAATATTGGTAAAAAGCTACCTAAAGCGCTATTCTCACAATTTTTGGGAGAAACTTGGATCAGTGTCAGTGAAGATGTTATCATGAGTGGATTTAGAAAATCAGGGATATTTCCATTCAATTCTAACGTCATTCCAAGAGAAAATTTTTCTAAGGACGCTTTAGAGCGCTGGGAGAGGCACCTGGTAGGAGAGCTTCCGAGAGATAATGAGGCGAGTCCTGATCCTCATCGGCCCACTTTTAATAACTCTTCACCATCAATTTTAAATCTACCAGCTTCCGAGGAGGAGGCCATTCCCACAACACCTCAATGGTCAATTGTCAATTATCAATCGTCACAGAATTCCGTACCAGCAAATCCTCAATCAAATGAGATGCTAGCCTTTAATACCGCGCCCACAATATCATTTGAACAGATGATTCTTTCAACTATACAACAAAAACATCTGCCTTTGAATAAAGAAAAGAAACGTAAGGTTGCCTCAGGTGCTGAAGTTGTTACGTCTGCTAGAATGCTTGAAGTGTTAAAGGAAAAAGAAAAGTTAATCGCAAACAAAAAAGCTAAAACAAACAAAAAAAATGGAAAGAAAGAAGGAAAAGTGAAGAAAAAGACTGAAGATTCAGAAAGTGACACTACAGATGTAGACTCAGATAATGAAGTGCACTATGCAAATTCTGACGAAAGTGAATGGGTGGAAGAGGAAGCTGAAGTTCTTATTGAGTCAGACAATGATGCAGCAATGACAGAAATGAATAAAGAAAATAAGGCAGAAGAGGAGACTGGGCTAGATATCCATATTAACAAATGGGTGATAGTTAAATATACTTTGGTGAAAGGACATAAATATTACGTAGGCTTCGTGCAAAAACAGATAGACAGTCGTTGGGAGGTAAAGTTTGTACGACGTAAGGGTGCAACTTTTGCATGGCCTATAATAGATGATGTTGATACAATCACCGCTGATTCCATCGTGAAAATATTGCCGAATCCTACAATAACCAAGCGTGGTATAATATACTTTGATTTCAAATTCAGAAATATGATTATTTCGTAAACCCTTTGATTGCTTTAAGTAGTCTGTAAGGAAAAATTCATATCTTTGTAAGCTTTCATGTGATCTCTTTGAAATAAAAAACCAAAGTTAATTCAATTTTCGCATTTTATTGCTATTACCCCTGATTTGCAATTGTCTAAAGCCCTGAGAAATTGACCAACATTATTACATTTGCCCCTGAACACCGGGTAAATGTAATAAGTGACCCAATTTTTTTTTAAATTTGATTATCTATATTATCAGAGTGATTTTAATTAAACAAATAACTTAAAACTTTAGGCTACTAAATACTTCATATACATGGCAATTATAAATTTTATACTGTTAAAAAGTAAAATGTTGTCTATGGTTGAATATGTCATTCTAGTTATGGTACTCGCATTTACCCCACCTGACCCTAAGTACTAATAAAATAAAATGCGTGTGTGTGTGACGTGTGAGGTCTCGTGTATGTGGTGTGGGGTTGTGTGTGTGTGTGTGAGAGTAAGATGGTGTGGTTATGTGTGCGTATAAAGGTGGATAAGTATACGAATGTGTGCGTAAAGGGATGGCGGTATGTATTTATAAAAAAGCTAGATTAGGATAAGATTGTGAGCAGTTTTTCAGTTTTTTCATAATCGAGTTCTAAAAGCCACTGTATAAGTTTCGTTTTACATTCTATCTTAGATAAATTAACAATTGCAAGAATTTTTTTAATTTTATTATATAATCTGCCTGCTCTGAAATTGAAGAAATTTTGGGAAAAATATGTTTTTACCGGATTTGTTTCACAGACTTCATAAAAACCTTCTGCTTAGCTGTAGAAACGTCTATATAGGAATGCTTTTTTATAACTGTTAGTAGTATATAAAGTTGTCTGACTGTTAATACATTTGCTTCGTTATAGAGTGTAGTTGTAGCGTATAAACGTGGTTTTAAGAGAGCAACTTATAGGAGAAGTCTTTGAGCTCTTTCAACGTTTAGGATGTTCGTTTTATGCGAGCCTCCCCATATGGAAATACCATACGATAAGATTGATTGGCAAAGTGATTCGTACACATTTTTAACCAGTTTCCAACTCGCTACATGCCTAAGATTTTTAAATATATAAACGAGTTTTCTTGTTTTCTGGACCAGATGTGAAATGTGATGTTTGAAAGATAAGTTTTTATCAATTATTATCCCTAAGTATTTTATTGATTCTACTTCAGATATCATTGTGCACATGGTACAGCTCGTGGTTGGAGGATTACATGTGTGTGCATAAATATTGAAATTATTAGTATTAACTGCTACATTATGTATTTTGAACGCTATATATTTAGTTTTGGTGGTGATATTGAAACCTTCTTGGGCCGCTGCAAAACTTTCTTCCCATGAGTTACCATATACTATGTTACATTCCATACACTATGTTTATGGTATGGTAACATGAGTTACCATACCATAAAACGTTAAGGTAGTGTCGTCGGCATAAGACAGTACATTACAGTTTCTCATGTTAAGCTGGCAAAGATCATCAATATAGCAAAGGAAGAGGGGGAGACCCAAGATACTGCCTTGTAGGATTCCAATTTTTATCAGTCTTTCTTCACTCAGTGTATTTTCTATCCGAACTGACTGACATCGATCTTGTAAATAGTTCTGGAATAGTTTTAATTGTGTGTCCCTTATTCCCATATGATCCAGTTTGGATATTAGAATATGCAGGCACACAGTATCAAAAGCTTTCTGAAGGTCTAGAAAGATAGTCAGGCATTTTTTCCTATTATCTAATTTACTTACAATATGATCAGTGAATGTATGAATGCAGTCAGTTGTAGATTTTCCCTTTCTGAAACCATATTGGTTAGGTGATAAGATGTTTTTATCTCCTAAGAATTTCACAAATCTGTTATTTATAATCCTTTCAAATACCTTTGAAATAGAGGTGAGCAAAGAGATAGGCCGATAATTTGCCACTTCCTCCCTGCTACCGCACTTAAAAATAGGGACAACGTTATATTGTCCCACCCTGCTCCACAATCTGAGCGAAGGTTGCTGATGACTCCTTCTACTTCCTCTTCAGATGTCTCCAAAAGCACAAAAGAGTTACAAGAGGACTTGACATTTGCCACGTTCGATGGGAGTGGAGAAAGCCCAGTTGGAATTTTACTTTTCAACTCCATGCCCACGTTTGCAAAATAGGAATTTACTGCGTTAACTGAAAGTTGTGGGGATGTGTTATTATGTAAAAGTTCCAACGGTGGTGAGTTTGACTTTTTCAGATGAGTCATAGTTTTAATAGCGGACCAAAGCTTTTTATTAACACTTCCAGCCGCATCAAGTATTTTCCTGTCATATTGTCTCTTACATTTTTTTAATATGTTATTACAAAAGTTTCTGTATCTTTTGTAGGATATTTTTAAGATATTATTGTCAAATTAAGTTTTAATTAGGTCTTTATTTGAGTAAAACTTAAGAAGTAGGCTAAAGAGGAGTATCAATGAATGCCTGTTGCAGACATAGATAAAGAGAAGGTTCGTACTTAATAATAATGTACTACAGTAAAAGAGAAGTCTTATTTGTACCTTCATTCATGAATAGATTTGTCAATGCCCACCAATAGTGCTGCATTTATAGTACAAGATAAAAACAAAACCGGCCAAGTGCGTGTCAGACCACGCACAATGAAGGGTTCCGTAATTAGGATGAATTGATCCCGAAAACAAACTTAACATTGTAGTTGAAAAACATGGTCACCCTACATACATCGATATACTTCACGGTCAATATGGGCAACGTTTTTTTTTTAAAGAAAAGAAAGAAAGAAAGAATAGGGATGATGACTGTGTCAAAAAAAGCAATTCTATTTAGTCCTTCAGTCAGATAATAAAAACTATTAGACACGTATTTTTTGCTGTAACATATTCATAAAAAATGACAGACATATTAATAAAAAATGACACATGGGTGGGGTCGCTACGTCACAAGTAAGTATAAAATCTATAAACTCGTGACGTCATGGCACATTTTAACGCAATGTATTGCCGTAATCTTTTAATAAAGTTAAAAAAGAAAAAAATACGTGTCCAATATTTTTTAATAATACAACTGACGCGGACGGACAGATAAAAATATTTTTAGTCATCATCCCTATTCTCAAAAAAAAAAAAATATTGATAAAACTACAAATTAACTATGAGTATTTTCGGACTTTATACATGTGCTGTTAGACCTCGCTTCCTGCCAAATTTCATGATTCTAGGTCAACAGGAAGTACCTACCCTGTAGGTTTTTATGTATGTCGCATAATGGCCGTATTTTTTATTCCGTTGACGCTTGATTTTTTTTTAGAACGTACCTATTTCATATTAATTTCAACTTGATACCTCCACGCGTTCCTGAGAAAAAGAGTCTCAAAAACTCAACTCAAAACTCAAAGCATTTATTTCAATTAAACCATTCACAGGCACTTTTGAATTGTCAAAGAGTCAGTTAGTCAGAAAGTTGAAGCTAGTTGCCCATTCCAAAACGTAGATCTCTATGGAGAAGAACGGGCAAGAAACTCCAAGGACACTCTTTTAAATATAGAAATTACAAAATCCTGGGTACATTACTCTTGTTGATTCTATATGTGAGAACAATGTAAAAAAAAAAACAAAAACGATTAAGAGATGACCAGTCTCAACTGACGGCGCCCGTTCACGAACATGACGCGTGGATTAGCACCATCCAGCTCAACCATATTTTGTAGGGAACCGAATGATCCAACACACTCGCCACCATCAGCGAAACGTGAGCATGACACTCTCAACTGCCATGCTCTTTCAAGTCAACATACAACATAATGACATAGTAAATGACTCCATGGTACTCACATCGCCATAAACCGGGCAAAAATCCAGGCTCCGGGCTGCTAATGAGAAATTCCAGATGGAAAAACCCAATAACACTTTGCCCGACCCGGGAATCGAACCCAGGACCTCATGCTCAGCAGTAGCGTTTGCGACCACTAGACCACAGTAATATTATCATACAGTATTCCAACTTCATACAAACGGACGAAGCGCGAGCTATGCCTACGCGCCTCGATTTTAGCATCCGTTCGGCATGCAGACAGTCGCGACTGTGCCGCAGTGAAGAACGGACGGTGTGTTGTTTTTTAACAATAACCGCGCGGCTGTAGGCATTTATTTCCAAGATACGGCCTAGTTACAATACTGTATGATAATATTACCGTGACTAGACCAACGAGGCAGAACGAGTTTGTTGAAATAGTACATGCATAACTATACAGAATGTCACTCAGTGTTTGGTACTTACAAATCCTCTAGTATACTGGTGTAGCAGTGGGTTCTCACCAGATGCAATCTCTCCCAGGGCCTTTGTAACATGTTTTGGTGCATGGTAGTCGGGGAAACCCTGGCCTAGGTTGACTGCAGGCTTGATTTCCGCAGCCAGTTGGATGTATTCCACCCTACAATGAAGATGAACTTGAGTTGCAAGTTATTGATGTCATTACGTAAAATAAATAATGAAAAAGTTTCTGGTTAACTAATGATTAATTATTTAACTGTCCAAAAGTTCAAGTACAATTTCATTTATTTAAATTCATTAAGAAATCGAACAATGTGTCTGTATATCAGATGGAGGTACCCTTTATTGTAAGTAAGTACACACGGCTACACATCAATCTCTACATTTCCAGTATAAGCTGACCTCGCATTGTACGGAAATCCTATACATTGCGAGATCAGCATAAAGTCTGGAAATGTACATAATAGCTTGATGTGTAGCCGTGTGTACAAGAATTTAGGAAACATAAAATTTCTTTCTTTCTCATCGCAAATGTTGTTTTGGATAGGAAGTGCTGAATTTAAAAATAGGGTTTTCATTTGTAAGACTGGTGCCTGAAAAAGGCTTAAAATACCTATGTTACGGGTTGAATAAAAGAGAAGAAAATAGACATTGAACAGTAGGTACCTATAGCTTCAAATGCGGTAGAAGTGGGGCGGGTCATTTCAGAGTGGACAAGCTATATAATAGGTGATCTTATGGTTGCAAATATCAACAACATTGTTCACTGTTTCCTGGTTTAATACAAATTAATTATTAATATGGTGTAGGTACTTGTTAATAATTAACTAGAAGAATTAAATGTCTGATAATTCTTAGGGGTTTATTTATAAATGTTGCTTAAAAGTTAGGAGACGTTTAAACGTCAAAATTGTATGGTTAAACAGTCGCTAGTCATTACGTAGCTTTTAGCAATGTTTATTAATAAATCCCTTATTAAACACAATTACATGGATTATACAATTGAAACTTTTTGCTTTCTTAGGCGCAGGACATAGGTAGTACCTACACAAGAGGCGAGGGTCGCGGGCGAGGTGACGGACGGTACGGGTGCTGCACCACTCCTTTCATTTTTCATACAAAATGTATCGGAGCGACGCATACTGGATCCATACCACGAAATAACGGACATACGGTTAAAGGTCAAGGAATCGAACAATTTTTTTTGTGGTTAACTGCTGACGTCATTACAAACACCTTTCCTTTTACTGATGTAGTTTTTCTGAAACTTGCATTATTTTCTGAGAAACAAAACATTGAATTATTTTTTGTATGGAAATAATAATGATTTTGTCAATTACTTGCGTGATTCATATGTATTTAAAATGAAACTTAGGTCATTGATGAAGTCACGGCCAACATTTTCTGTGTGCAGTCAAGCGGTGACTACCCGCGCCGCCGCCGCCGCCGCCCCGCTGCCCGCAAAATTCGAGGCAGAGGCCTTACACTTAACTGCGAAAATGTGCGCGTTGGATACTACAGGCACTTGAAAAAATTTAATATTTTTTTGTATGTAGAAAATTGTTTTTGTCAATTACTTGCGTGATTCATATGTATTTAAAATGAGACTTACTAAAGGTCATTGAGGAAGTCACGGCCAACATTTTCTGTATACACACTTAACTGCGTAATTGACAAAAACATTATTTTCTCCATACAAAAATTAATATACTTACTTAATAATTTTTTTCTCATAAAATAATGCAATTTTCAGAAAAACTACATCAGTAAAAGATGTTTGTAATGACGTCAGCAGTTAACCACAAAAAAATCAGTTCGATTCCTTGACCTTTAACCCTATGTCCGTTATTTCGTGGTATGGATCCAGTGTGCGACGCGACGATACGCACCTCGCCCGCGCCCCGCCGCGCCGCCGCCGTCTGTGTTAGAGATGGGTTGTAACATGTTAAACACGATATCTGTTATCAATGTTACTGTTACACCAAAATTACGGATCCAAATATCTGTTAATAAATAACAGCCTCTTATTTTTGTACGGACGATAAATACGTAGTTAGGTACCTATCTATTGAATTTAACATCTTTATTTCTTTTCGTTTAAAGTCGAAAATAGTATTTAGTACGAGTGAGAAGTAAAGATATTTAGAAGTAAATAATTTTCTCTTTTTAGCAAGTCTTTATCCAATGAGGAAGAGAAAGAAATTGATGGCCTTGCAATATTCCTTTCTTTATGTGAACACACTCACATGGAATAAAAGTCTGTGTGGGATTGTTATAATAAATTATCAGTAACAGTCGCGCTAACAATCTTTGAGGGTCTGTTATTTTAAGTAACAGATGAGTTATATAGTTAGAAAGAATTGTTATAATTATGTTATTTTTAAATCTTATCTGTTACGATAAATACGCCTCACCCCTAGTCTGTGTATACCTAAAGTATCGTCGCAGAAATATGAAAGGTGCGGCGTACCGTCTCGCCCGCGGCCCTTTCCTTTTGTGTATGTACCACCCCTTATTCTGCTTAGTTGCTGCTTATGTAATAAGAACGGAACATTGTAACTACTATACCTATCTGATCTACGTAGGTATAGTTCTTGGGAGTTAAATAATTAAAATATTCCATTTTACTCACCAAACACTTTTTTCGCCTGCTCCATATCGCGCAGGTAACTTGAATTTGTCGGTAATTTGGCTAGCTGTACAACTCAGATTTTGAAATACGTAGTTTAAATTCTTTAGCTCAACAACACCGCTGTGGTGTAGCACAGCCGTGAAACACGATTGCCCCATCACAAACTATTATAAAACAGATAAACGAGAAACAGCAAATTTAACCTATTAAGACATGACAGTAACCTACTATGACATGACAGTAAGAAATGTATTCTACTCTTTGAAGAAATGCCAGGGATTGTCAAGTCGTGATGTCAAATAAACTGATAACGAAAACATTGACGAAAACTCGCTGAACCTGAACTTTTATTGGTTCACCAAAGGTAATTAAAGTACCCGTCACGAGAAGCTATACATTTTGTAAATAAAGAACTTCTACGTTACGTAGCGAAACAAATAATCCCAAATTCTATCAACTCAAAGTAACATATACCTAGGTAACGTATAACTGTGCGTTTGCACTGGCGAAACATTCACAACAAAACATGTTAAAAACTTTAGTTTCTGTCAATGTTCCATACAATATTTAAAGCACTGTCGTCTATTAGTGAGTACTGGAACTCAGACCCGTTCTAGTACCACAAAAAAATAGACGACATCGATTGAATTTGTGATTATTTGTTGTTGATTGAATTTTGGCTACGTAACTTATTAGAAATTCTTTATTTACGAAATTTTGCTATTAGATAATCAGGGACAGTCAGCCCCAAACAGATGTATACAAGGAACCATTTTATTGTCTACAATTATTGTTCCTTAACATTGTATCCACCATCCAGGTTCAAAACATAGTATACAGTTTATTTTACCAAAACAATGTAATAATGTTGTCCCAAAACTTCTATACACCCTATAACCAAAACATGGTAATCTACACAAGTCTCACAAATATGTACGGTATACAGTAATAATTCTTTAAAGACGTAAACAAATCTCTACGGTCATTCACTTCAAAAGTTCAACTTCGAGAGGTGTTAGATATAAATAAGTATTTAGTTGAAAATGCGATGTCATGAACATTTGCCATTTACTCAAACGCAACATCTTAATTAATAGCTTGAACTTGAGTCAGTGCTCAAAATCAAATTATTGAATGTTCATGTGGGTAGTAACTAGCCTGATGTTAGTTTTAAAGCCACCCATGGGCCTCTGACTTGGCTTCACATGCCTTCGAGAAATGTCTTTCAGGAATGAATACACGCGAATACCCGGTGAGTGACCACCTTAAAAAGCCTAAGCAGTTATGAACATTCATGTTTTACCTATTTGTTATATTTCAAATCTAAAATCAAATGACACGTCAGTGACGTCATGCATGAAATAAACAGGACAAAAATAAAATTATTGTCCTTCTATTATACGAAGTTACAGACATGTCATTCGATTTAAGTCGTATGATGTTTTCAGTCTTGTTTACCTTGTTCTGAAATTATCACAGTGTGTACATTGATTTGGTCATAGGATGTATAGATTGTTTTGGCAAAATAAATAACATAACATTTTATCCACCGTTTAGGTACGAAACATAGTAAACCTACCATAGTACCTACTGTGTTTCCTACCTATACAGTGGATACAATGTTATGAAACAAAGGTTGTTGACAACAAATTGTCCGTGAATAATCAGTAATCAACCGCAAGTAAACACAGATGTTTGATTATTATGCTACCATGTTAAGAAATTTATATAACTTTTGTAAATTTATGAGGCTTGCTTGATCTGATCACCAATATAAATAAATTTTTGAAAAAAATTGTGAAACTATTTTGATGAAATCAAATTGTTTTATTTTGGAATTGATATTGAAATAAAACACGCAAGTTTTAAGCCTTCCGTTTTCTTTTATATTTTTATAAACAACTGAAATAACTAATAATTATAGACAATAATTGCAATTTAAGTCTTAAGTTTGGTTCCAGCCAAATAAAATGATTATCAAAATGTAATTAAAGTAAAAAATGTTCGACGTACAGATATGAGCCGACAACATTAGTATACTTAACAATAACAATGTATAAAAATATATCAATTTATATAACAATATTATAATTTAATTTGTCTCCTTTAGTTTCTTTGCGTTCCACTCCTTGATTAGTTTCTTGGCAAGACTCAAATTTTCGTCTTTCTGTAAAAATAAATGATAAGCATAAACAATAGGAAAAAAAAGAAAGGTTCACAGAATTTAGATTTGAGCATCAAGCTATTGACACTAACTCAAACTCAAAGCATTAATTTCAAATAAACCAATTGCAGCCAATTTTGAATTGTTTGTCAAGGGTTTTGTCAGTCAGAAAGATGTTACTAACACTATAGATATATTACGTAGGTACTAGCTGTTGCCCGAGACTTCGTCCGCGTGGTTATGAAGATATCAAGTTTAATGATGTTTAACGCTAAATTTTTATATTTCAGTCAACAGAAAATGCCTATCACACTAAGCAAATAAAAAAAAATAGATTTTGTTATTTTTGTAACACCTCTCTGTACACAAACATTTTTAGTTTTATATTCAGGCTGCAGTACCTATGTATAAACTATCAGGTGAACTTACTCTAGAACAGGCCACATACAACGGACCGTGAGAGAAGCAATCGTTTCTTAGATCTATGCCAGCTACTTTTATCGTTTGGCCCTGCGCCTTATTTATAGTTAGACCTCTTTAATCCAGCCCTGTCACAAAATCCGTTTTTAGTAAATGTCTACTAACTATTAATTACCTCCCAGCCAAATTTAAAGTTTGTAGTACAACAAATTAAGGACTTTCATACAAACTTGCGAGAGCCATTAAACCTCCAAAATCTGGCCCTGTCGCAAAATCCGTTCTTAGCGGACGTCTACTAACTATAACCTTTTTTTTTTTTTTAACTATGGCATCTCGCAGGTATACCACTAAGGTATTTACTGCTCAACCGAACAATCCTGTGGCTTCCTTAAGCACTACACTCAAAGCCTCCAGCCAGGAGCAACTATTCTAAATTAAAATTAGGCGAACGCTCGCTAAGGGCACCCCCTGTGGGGTACGAACCTCGTCGCTGAGGGGAGGACAGCAAGATGGGACAGGCTGGATCAAGGATATATTATTATTATGCGGGGAGCTGGCCGCGTTCTTCTCGGTCAACAGAGCACGCGCATCGTCCGGGAGTTTCAAGTAGCGGTTATCCGCTTCAGGAACCTCCCTTGAACAGTCGTTCAGGACGGTTTGCACATGGTCAGTGAGCGAGTCGATCACAGCCGTCGTGTCCGCGATTGAATCGAATACGTTTGGTATGGAGTCCAATTGGGGGGACGTGTTGGTTTTCAGCTTATCGCCTACTTGCCTCCAGTCCGTCACCCTTTTGGTGGCTGGGGGTTGGTTGGGGTCAGAGGGACCTATGCGGGGAGCGAGTCGTATGACTACTGGTCGGTGGTCCGAGGTAAGCTCGTGGACCGTTTCTATTGCGTCTAGTCTTAAGTTGACGTTCTTAAGGAGCGCCACGTCAAGAATGTCGGGGGCATGATTAACATTGTGGGGATAGTGGGTTGGAGTCATCGGAGCGATGACGTCAAAGTTTTGAGCGAAGGAGAGATTGTACAATTGATGCCCTCTGGAGTTGGTAAGGGAGCTATTCCAGGAGGGATGTTTTGCGTTGAGATCGCCTGCTATGATAACAGAGTCACTCATGCCGAATAGAATATTTAGGTCGTCCGTGATGGGTTGGAATCCCCCTGCGGGGTTGGGAGGGATGTAGGCCGATACTACGGTGACCGGCTGATGGCCAGTCATAGCTAGTCGGCAGATGGAGACTTCTAATTGAGCTAGCGGGGGAGGGTCAATAGGGATGCAGTACAGATCCTTTTTGTAATAAATTAGTGTGCCGCCCAAGTGGGCTCGCGACCTATCATTACGAATTACACGGTAATTTGCGATGGCTGGATTACGGAGACTGGGTTTTAGGAAGGTTTCCTGTATGAGGAATAAGTCAATTCGATGATCACGGAGGAACTCCGATATTTCATCTCGTTGACCTTGGATGCCGTTTGCGTTGAAGACGCCGAGGTTGAGGGATCTGGGTTTGAATCTACTTAAGGCCGTGTTATTCATGATGAGATAACAGAAAGGGCTTGGGTGATGTCCTGGTTCGCGACTAATACGGCCAGGAGAGATTGGATGTCGCCGCTTTGCTTAGCGGCGACGATATCGCTTGCCATTTGAGCCGCACGGGGCGTGCTGAATATGGCGAAGGCGCTGGCTATGATGTTGATGTTTTGCGCAGCGATATTATAGTTGATCGCGGGGTGCGGTGCTTGAGGAGCACGTACGGGTTTCGAGGCGGGCGCTATGGGTGCGGGGGGCGCGTAAGGCGTGGTAGGCGCGGAGGGCGCGGGAGGCGCAGTGGGCGCGGTGGGTGGGGTGGCCGCTGAGGGCGGAGGGATACGGTTACGCGGATCCATGAGTGAGTACATGGGGGTTTGAGGGAGCGGGGGCCTCGCGATGGCCATGGCTGGAAAAGCCTGCTGGTGGTGGAGTTGATTCCAGGGGCTAGGTCTTTGAGGACTTAGCCGCTGGGGGATTTGGGAGGAGGGAATGAGGAAATCCCTCTGTTTAGACTGCCGAGCGTCGAGACGCTGGGTCAGTTTGCCTGGGTTAGATTTTGGTGCCTTGGGGCATCCGCGATAGTTGGCAGTATGCCCTACATTCCCGCATAGCACGCAGCTAGGTGGGCTATCGCAAAGGTTGCGATCCTTTGGCCGTGAGCAGTCTGAAGTGCCGTGGTCGCCCAGGCACTTGACGCACCTGGGTTTGGCATGGCAGTTCTTCTGCGCATGGCCGTACAGCTGGCAATTATGGCATTGCCCTATAGCGCTGTTTTTCCAGGGCTTCTCGATGGTGAAGCCCATAAGGTTACATATTGTCTTGACATTAAATATGGGGTGATGCCCCTCGGTCGGGGAGCACACGACTAAAATCATGTCGTATGCCTCTCTACCGCGCGAACGGTGCATGCGGTGCACTTCATCTACGGGTATCCTTTGCGACTGAAGGTCTGCTAGGATGTCGGATGGGGAGATTTCCTTGGGGATCTTCTTGATCACCACACGGATCTGTCTGTCTTCTGGGAGGGAGTAGGTGTGGAATGACACACCTCTCGCTTGCAGAAGGGTATTGAAGTCCCTATAGTCACGGGACGTCGCGAGAGTTACTTTAATACCCTGTTGGGTCGACCTGGCGTTGGTGTAGCCGATCCTCTGATCGACACACCATTTGGAGATGGCCGTCCACTTCTCCTTGTCTTGGATGAAGACAGGGGGAGGAGGCGCGACCTTCTTGGGACCGGGGGTGTTTTTGGCGGGGGCATCCTGCGCGGAGGATGGCGTACTCGCGATCGGGCGGGAACTATAACCTACCTTCGTGCCAACCTATATATCACCCCCTTTAGGATTATTATTGAGACAAAAAGTGACCTATGTCTTACCCTAGGATGCGATTTATCTCCTTGCCAAATTTTATCGAAATCCGTTCAGTGGTTTAGGCGTGAAATGGTAACATACAGACAGACGTTCTTGTACTCAAACCTGTTTGCCCGATATAGTTTTTATTTATGAAAATTAGCCATTTTATTGCTGACTGTATTTTTTTTTCAAAATCTGTGAATTCACTTCAACATGTTTCAAAAAGCTAAGGACAGTCTCTTAAAACTGTTTTCTTGTAGCGACCACGGTTAATGTATGTGCGGGCTTACTGCCCTATCTCAAAATACTCCCTGGACATATTGTTATGATTGACTGCTTAGATCCATAAAGCTATGCGTGATGATTATCTTTTAAAAGTTTAAATCCGTAACTATCTGCAATATTCTAACCTTTTGGCTAGCCTTTTTACAATTTGCGGTAAACTATAGAAGAATACGAACATAATGCAAATATTGCTCGTCGGGACCATAGCATATAACGTGATAATATTTTTTTGAAAAGTCTATTGTAACGTTTCTATTATTTGACTTATAGATTATTTATACCAATTTTGTTTCTATTTTTTCACTTATAGATTATTTATACCAATTTTCAAGGTAATCAAGCCGCACAGTAAAATCCTCCGCTGTAAAAATGAATACCCCTTTTCACCCCGTTAGGGGTACATTTTCAAAAAACCCTGATAAACGTTTTTATTTATTTTCAGTTTTTAGTATAAATACTGAGTTTCGAGTTAATCAGACCGCGCGTTAAAATTCTTCCATACAAACTTTAACACCCCCCAATCCTCCTTTAGGGGGTAGTTTGGAAAAACTAAAAATGCCAAAGTTTATAATTTCTATACATAATTATTCGTGCCAAGTTTCAAGTTTATTAACTCAAGGAATAAGATTTTTCATACAAATAAAATCCCCCCTTTTCTCCCCCTTAAAGGTCGAATTTCAAAAAATCCGTTCTTAGCGGACGTCTACTAAATATAAAAAAAAGAAAATACGTTTATTTGCGGTAAAATATGACGCAAGCAAGGAAAAAAAAAACAAATTAAACACGAAAATAACAAACTAATAAACAAAATAATAAACTACCTCCCTGCCAAATTTCATCAACGTCAAGCGGTTTTCGATATTTCGTGATGAGTAAGTTTTTTTTTTTTTTTTTGTCTAAGGCATCTCGTAGCTCACCTCTGAGGTGATGACTACTTAACCGGACAATCCTGCGGCTGCCTTAAGTTACTAACTCAAAGCCTCCAGCCAGGGGCAAAACTATTCTAAATTAAAACTAGGCGAGCGCTCGCTAAGGGCACCCCCTGTGGGGTACGGACCTCGGCTTAGGGCGTCGCTGGGGGGAGGACAGCAAGTTCGGACAGGCTGGATCAAAGATGATTCATTATTATTAATCGGGGAATTTAAGTCTACATTTCTCAGCAAAACGCGGGCTGGCGCTTCTGCGAGCAAGGGTCGGTGGGGAGCAAGGGGGAGTGTTTTTTTTTTTTTTTTTTTTTTTCAACTATGGCATCTCGCAGGTATACCACTAAGGTATTTACTGCTCAACCGGGAGACGGGTTGGTCGTCGAACAGTAAGGTCGTTTCGGGAGCGAGCTCCGACCCATAATTTTTTGCGAAAAAAAAACTCTTTCTGTACTTATGGCAAGATCGCGTCGCTTGCCGCGAATTCGAACAGTGCGTTGATACTGGTGTTTTTATATTGTTTTTGATAATACTGTGACCTTACTAATCGCCAAATAAATACATTAAAATAGTGCTAAAGTGAGGTGTCTAAGTGCGTTCCGGACATCAGGCGAGCGTTCCAGAGCATTCAAGAAACCCAAGTTAATCTGGTGAAATCTTTCTTTATCTTTCAGGGCTTTGCTCTGCAAAAGCGGTATTTTATTTGATAGATTAAAGGACGTGAAAGTGATGTGCCAAGCGCACATTTAACTCTTATTTTCTAAGTAAATGTTTTATATCATATTACAAATTTTAATGTTATAAATTTTATTATGCGCATATTAAATACCTATATAATGGCATTATCGCTTTAGATTTCGTACAAAACTATTTTCTCATAAAAGACCATCAATTATGGGCTAAATAATGTAGGTACCCAACTTTAGAATAATGCGTCTGGGACATTTTTAATAATACTCTGTGCTGTTTTTAGTGTTCCAAAAACGTTTTTTAGCACGGAGCATTGTTTTGTGAGGGTTGCGTGGTAAATTTGTGATTTTACGATCTCGGGCGCGCATACCTAACAAATAGAAAACGGAACGCTGTACGCTCGATGACCGCATCTGGATTGCAGCCCCCTTTTTTTGCGCCAGAAGTGCGCCCGCGCCGGCCTTAGAAAGGGCGCATAGCAATTTGAAATTTGACTTTTGTGTCTATTATGGAATGCTTGTCGGGGTATCTCAGTAAATGCGCTGTATAATCTGACATTGAAAGCGTAACTGTACATGGTCTTAAATGCGACATACCTACTTTGTTTTTTATCATTTATTATTTTTAGGTATTATATAATCAAACATCAGTATGAGTCTACAAGGTGATAGTTAGGTGCATTCCTTGAAATTGGGTTACTTATACTCGAATTAATTTAAAACAAATATGACGGGTGGGTATCGTCTTTTTACGCTTTTAAAGTTTAATGGAACTTTTCCGGGTCTTAGCAAAAAAGTTTCTAATGTAAGAAATCTGCTCGACTCTGGACGCAAATTTTATACTTTTCTGATTGCATGGAAAACCTTATCCCTGGTCCCAATTATTTACAATAAATTACCGAGTAGTTGGAAAGCTTTAAATACAGCACAATTTAAGAGTAGATTACGGAATTTTTTGGTAGATAAAACGTACTACAGTGTAACTGAGTTCGTATCGGAGAAAATATTTGATAATTACTGACATCTTGATTTTTGAAATTTTCATGTATGACATTTTTGATTTTTGACATTTTGATCTTTGACATTTTGATTTCTGACATTTTTTTTAAATGATGATATATAATCTAATGATAATAATTTATATTTTCCTTTTAATACAAACATATATTTTTAAGTTGATGATTTAAAATTTTATAATAGTAATTTATATAGTAATTTTATAATAGTAATTTGTATAATTTATTTAGAAATTTATATAGTAATTCCAAATAAGTGTAATAATAGTGATATAAATAATTTTCAAATGTTTGCATGCCGATTGGTAAAATGTGGCTGAGCTAAATGTAATCTTAAGAACTATAATGTATTACCCATATTTGCAAAATAAAATTCTATTCTATTCTATTCTATTCTATTCTAAGCTTAAGAAGACTGCTAACGAGATTTACAAGAAAAATGAAACGGATAGCAGCGAAATCCTCAGAGGAAGTCTTTGGAAACAACAAAAACTGGAACTTAAAAAGATGCCCTTCCACAGATAAAAATCACCCGTCTCTCCACTAGTCCATTGCTTACTCAAGGATGCATATCCGGTATGGCTCGTAAATCCTTTCCTATCCTGAGGGCACGTCTTCCTTACCATTACCGCGCCCCCCGGTCTACTCCTTGATATGCAATGGCCTTTGTAGTCCCATGAAACATGAGACTTCATGGGCTAGTGCAAATCTTGGGGTTCATTCGATTTATCGAGTCTGGTTAAACCACGCTGGGATCGGTGCCTTTCATTCATTCATTCAAGGTATTTACTGCTCAACCGAACAATCCTGTGGCTGCCTTAAGCACTACACTCAAAGCCTCCAGCCAGGAGCAACTATTCTAAATTAAAATTAGGCGAACGCTCGCTAAGGGCACCCCCTGTGGGGTACGAACCTCGGCTTAGGGCGTCGCTGAGGGGGGGACAGCAAGATGGGACAGGCTGGATCACGGATATATTATTATTAGACGGGGAATTTAAAGCTACGCGCTCAGCTGCGGCGCGGGCTGGCGCTTCATCGGACAAGAGGGGGGAGTGAGTGAGTGACCTTTTGCTTTTATAACATAACATAACATCACGCCTTGTTACCCCGAAGGGTTGGGCAGAGGTGTACCTGTAGTAGGTACACACACCCACATTTCGCCAGTTATGTTTAAGTCCTCGCTTCAGTTTTTCGCTTTTATATATATATATATATATATAATCATAGGTTATTATGTACATTAGATACAGTCAATTGACTGTTATTTACGTTTTTTGGTTGTAAGAAATAAGTCTTTTATATTTTTATATTTAGTAGTTGTTGGCATAGCTGCAATAGATCCCTGTTTGAAAAATCTACGACTTCTAAAGAAAAACGTTAAGCGGATGCGTGGTTGTCGAATTATAAGCACACTAACAGGCAGACAGGCAAGAAATATGTTTCTGATCATAATTTGTATCAAATTAATAAAATTTATATTTACCTTGATAAAGCAGAATCTAGCAAAGTTCTCTCCGAGATGTTTGTGTCCTTCGGAGTAGAAGGCAGTTGGTGGAATGGTCAAGACACCGGTTTCTTTGGCGAACTTCTTTGTGAACTTGTAGTCTTTGTACTTGTCGCCCTCCGATGTTAAGTCGATCTTGTTAGCTGCAAAGAAAGAATAATATTATTTAGCACGAAGGGAACAACAATTGAACCATCAGCATTCTGCTTGCGCAGACTTGAAAGTCGTCTTTAGGTGCTTTAAGATACAACTGAAATTAGTAAGACGTAAAAAAACGGAATTTAAAAAAATCTATCAAAAGCGATAATTTTATTGTTATTATATACCCATAAATTGTTTAGAAACTGGATGTCTTTGTTTCTTTTTTTCGCCAACAACCGTATAATAGTACCTAATATGGAAAATGTTTATCGCGATTTTTGGGTTTTTTAATACTCTGCGCTCAGTTGGTCCGGAACAGACTTAATCCTTCTACGAAAATCTATCGATTGGCATCACAAAGATAAAACGTGAGAATTTACGTTTTACTAGCTGACTGTCCCATTTTAACCAAAATCTGTGAACGCAGTTAGTCATTACTTAAAACGTATGGGCAGCGTCCCAAGAACTGCTCTGTTTCAAAAATCCATTCTGTTTTATTTTGACAGCTTGACCGTGTAAATAGAAACACCAGGAAGTATTCGCTAACAGAAAAATCAGGGTTAATCCAAAGAGAATTATTGGATTGACTCTGATCTAGCTGTTAATTCCGAGTTACCAAGTTTAAAACTCACCCAAATTAGTCCAGTCAGCGATAATAAAGTACCCTGCTTCAGGAATGGTGGGGTTGAACCCGTTCTCTCTGAGGGCATTCACTAGGAAGTCTCTCTTGGGCAGCAGTTCCCGCGCCAAAGATTTAAAGTAGCAGTCGGGGGAGTCTCGACGAGCTAATTCGTATTCCAAGGAGCGGGCTATCGCTTCCTGTGAAACAAACGAGATTAGAATCTTTTAAATTTTTAAAAAGGTGATTGAAAAGGAGATGACAAAAAAGGTGCAATAAAAATGACGCAAAGTTTGTGTTCTTCAAACACAAAAAAAAAAAAAAACAATTTGGGGAAAATATGCGTCACATCCACGCAAAACGGCCATCGCTCAGCATAATGCTGCAACCCTATGCGAGAGTCCTAGCGCTGGTTTTCAGCGACAGCCGGCGTTGACGTGATGACGTCGATGGCAGCAGCATACGACAAAAAAAAAACTTGTCGAGCCTATCCTATGGGTTTACTTGAAGCACTCCGCGAATTAGGTAACTGGAAACGACTCCTAGTTAGGTAACTAGGAACAAGCAGTGCTGTGAAACTCCGAACAAATAATTTTTGTATGGGATTTCAAAGTCAAAGTCAAATAATTTATTTCAATTAGGCACAAAAAAGGCACTTATGAACGTCAACATTTACAAAAAAAAAATATAATAATTGATTCTAGTCGCCCATTCCAAAAGGTCGTTTTCGTATGGAGAGATTTGTGACCGTCTTTAGCCAACATTCAGAAAAACACGTCAAAATGACCTATTGACCAACATTACATTACGAAGTGCTCACAAACATGTCTGCCGTCGCGCAAGTATTATTGTGTATCATTGTTTGTGTTGTGATTTTTCTTTTTTCTGTAAGATTTCGGAATATAACATATCAGAATAATTGACGGTGACTCCAAGTTTGTGAACCATCATGGGTAAGGGTCACAGAATATGTGGAGTTTGCGGTATCAAGGAGGCCTGACATACTGTAAATATGTTGCGTTTTTCCAAGTTTTCACTGAATCCATACCGGTGAGTACTGATATTTATTACTAATGTGATCTTGTGCTCACCTAACAATGCTATTAATTTACAATCAGGAAATTATTAGCATCATTCAAATTCTGTAATATGACTCGAGCCATCAATGAAGTTTAATCATGAAACTTGAAGAAATTGTTTAAAACATTGTGCCTACAGTAATGTGTGTCTAATTTAAATTGTAATCTAATTTAGTCTAACTAGGTTGACTGCTAAATATATGGGTTAGAGACTCTCACATTATATATTATCTACCTGTGACACCGTTATGTAAATTCGAGGAATATGAAATAAATCTAGTTTCTTATTCTAAGTATAATAATCTATTCCATTTAGTTACGCTGTTAGTATGAATAGGGTGTTTTCCTAACATTAAATCACACTAAATTAATTCACAGTCAAACTTAGTCAGATAAATTTAACCTTTTATATTTTGTATCTTCCAGCTGCCGATAGTGACTAAAAGCAGTTGGTCATTAAGAACTAGTGCACCTACCAATAGAAAAACTGCATGAGCAGCGAATAGTATGTGCTGACCACTTTGGAAAAAAGGATTTCTACAAAAAGGGATAATCGTCTACAGAAGTGAAGTAGTTTCAAAATTCAAAATATTTTATTTCACATAAACCTACATGGGCACTTATGAAACGTCAGAAGCTAGATGCATGGTTCCAATTAGTCGTTTCCTATGGAGAAGAGCCGACAAGAAACTCCACAGTTACTATTTTAAAAATTTACAATATTTTCAAATATCAGTGTTATTAGGTATGGGAGGACAATGTAGGTCTTTCAACAAGTACTTAACAAAATAATGATGGTCAACAAATCTATCATTTTTCATTATAATCCGTTAATCTTTTCTCATGTGATGATTTTACAAATAGACAGAGACGGAAATTCTCAAAATTAATTGTGCTCATTTCAAATAGAAAAGACATACAGAGAAATGTTTACAACTCATCAAAAATTTTACTTATATTTAATTATCTTTACAGATTTAACACCAAGGGAAAATCAGTTGATGGAACAATTGCAAAAACCTAAATGCAGCCTGGCATCACTAAGAAGCAGTGCAAATCTCTTGGAAAAATTTGAGTTAGGCGTGCTAAAAGTAATTGTGACACTGGTGCTAAAAAATTAATAAATATTGAAATCATATCAATCTGTTTTATTTTACCGATTTCTCTAAATAAATTAGTTTTGGAGCCTCACTAATATCTGCATAGAATGCATTTAATCGATATCGATAAGTTTACTGATACGATATGTTGCACATCCCTATTTATGACAGTTCTGCCCTTCAAGGACATGGTTGTCAAGTTTGTTAGAATTTTCATGTTGGTAGCTATGTTTTATTTATGTGGTTGGCTAAAGACGGTCACAAATTCTCAAAAACTGAATGTTCTAAGTTCCGCCTCTTATTTATATGCTCTGTAGGAACAAGTCCCAGTTAGGTTAATAGGAATGACTCTCAGTTAGGTAACTAGGAACGAGTCTGTTAGTTTACTAGGAACGACTCCCAGTTAGGTTACTAGGAACGACTCCCAGTTAGGTTACTAGGAACGACTCCCAGTTAGATAACTATGATCGACTCCCAGTTAGGTAACTGGGGATGGCAAAATTGGTTTCGTGTTCGTTCTTGAGGCGAATAAAGTCTATCCATTAATGGACGAACTGACCCAGAACTAACCTGGATAGGTGTACAGCAAGTGTACACACAGTTCTGATGCACCACTTGCAGGTTCACCATGAGCGCAGCAGGTCCGTATGCCCAGCCTGTCTTCCAGCCGGTTACTGAGAATGTCTTGCCTGCTGAGCCGACTGTGATTGTGCGTTCCCACATTCCGGGTAATGTTGCTGTGAGAATAATATTATTACTAAAAACACAAATAATTTTATTTTATTGCTAGTTTCTGCCAAAGACTTCGGCAGCGTGTACGTCAACTATGCCACAAAACATGCCTATGGCACTCGTGAATAGTTTAGCTTCTTTTTTATGGAAGTTTAAAAAAAACAATAATATGGTGATTAAATTGTATCAATTCTTTGTCATTTATTGAAACAAGGAAACATAAAACTCACCAATCCTAATATGTTGTACGGGCTCGTAGGCCATCCACTCATAGACCTCATCGGACAGGCACAGCACATTGTGCTTCTTGCACAAGTTGGCGATCAGTTCCAGTTCCTGCTGGTTGAACACCTTGCCCAGGGGGTTGTGGGGGGTGTTCAGTATTATCATCTTCGTGCGAGGGTTGAATAGGGATTCCAGCTCCTTCTCATCTAGGACCCAGTCTGCTGAGGTGACAATGCCTGATGTTTTTCTCTGGTGAGGGTATAATTTAACACATATAATGCCGTACTAACAAATGACCATGCCTCGTCAGCCATATGTGGCTGACGAGGCATTATATGAGTTAAGATTAGTAATGAGTTCTGTATAAAGTTTAACTAATGTAAAATTCTTCATAGATGAAGCTCATTATTTATATTCCTACCTTGTGACATTCTATGTTTCATGTTTAAATGAGCTCGCGTGACGCGCAAGTCAATAAAAACTGCGCAAGCGCAAACTGGCTATTATCATGAGAATAGAATAATAAAAATCGAGGTTTTTAGATAAGAGATTACGTAATGGTTCTTCAGTTACGTAAACAAGAGGTTTACTTACAGGATTGAGGGCAATAAACCTAGGGATGCCACCCGCTGACTTGATCATGAAGTCATAGCAATCGAAGAAAGGTTCGATGACTATCACCTCATCGCCCTCTTCCACATGACCTGGAATAGTAAAATAATAATAAATATTGCTGGAAACTGAAGAGTATCAATGAAAAACTGAGCATCTGCGCGCAACTTCATGACTTCATGACATACCTACTCAAATCTTGGTAACAATAGCATTTTAGCAATAATTAATATTAAATTATTCATGATGTCAGCAGGTACTATTTTTACTGTTTTTTATGTTTATAAGTATGTAATAATAAGTACTATGAACCATGAAGCAGTGATAGGGTATTGTCTTATCACAGCCGGGTCAGGGGGCATATAAAAAAGTGTGTGTGTGTGTGTGTGTCAGCTCCGACGCACGACTGGAGTTTACTCCTTAATATGATTTTCTTAGAATATGCAATAGGTAAAGAGGGTCAAAAAATGCATCTCTTAAAAAAAAAAGTAACCCTACATTGATAGTTGAAATGAGATAATTGCAGTAGTAGAAATCTTATCATGATACAGTAGTAGTGTCTCAGGTCTCTGATAAGAGCGGAAACAAATGTATTTGTTCAGTTTTAAGTGTACCATGTTGTTGTTCCTTTAAACAAGGTTTTTTAAGTGGTGCTAAGGTTGTTCCAATTTCAACCATATAGGCTGTCGCTAGGTAATTTTATCTGATAAACATTTCTCCATATTATTTAGTTTATTGCTATGTAATTTATGATAGTAACATAATTTTAGCATTTGAGCGACTGGAAAGAAATACTGAGAGCAGTTGAAAGCATTAAAGAAAACATTTTGCCTAACCTAATTCCATTTAATGGCAAGATAATGACGGTGTAGAGTTATCGTCTCAACTATCCATCAGTCAAGGGTAAGATTCCAATACCTACCTCTTACAGTAGGAAAACTCACCTAAAATAGCTGAATACAGAGCCTCATAAGCACCGAACGTGACTAGGATCTCGTTCTGTGGGTCTATCTGCTTTCCTACTAGTGGAGAGTACACCTTTACTAAGCTTTGAATGAGCGATGGGTGGCCCTGTAAATGAAAAATTTTGATGAATAAATTAAGGTGTTTTATGTATTTTTAATTAATGTAATAAATTGATGTTGTTAATCTATGGTCCAACAATTTATCTATTTAAATAAATGTATTGTTTTTTTTTTTAATACAAATTACTGGTACTTGGTACTTACAAATCCTCTGGTGTATTGGTTCAGCAGTGGATTCTCACCGGTTGCAATCTCTCCCAGGGCCTTTGTGACGTGTTTTGGTGCATGGTAGTCGGGGAAACCCTGGCCTAGGTTGACTGCAGGCTTGTATTCTGCAGCCAATTGGATGTATTCCACCCTAAAATTAAGAATTTGAGTTGAAGTTATTGAATACATTACTCATGTAAAAAAAATATGAAAAATCATATCTTTGATTCATTCTGGATAATGATGATCATACATACCCTTTCTTGTACAAGAATATATGAAACATAAACTGTATTTATTTATTTCTCATCACAGTCATCACAAATGTTGTTTTGGACAGGAAGTGCGGAATCAAAAAATAGATTTAACATTTTGTGTTTGACTGGTTGACGAAAAAGGCATAAAATAACTGTGTTCCGGGTTTAATAAAAGAAAAGAAAACAGACATTGAACAGTACAATAAGTGATCTTATTACTAAAAACATCAAACACCAAACTCAAAGCATTTATTTCAATTAAACCATTTACAGGCACTTTTGATTTATTGTCAAGGAGTTGGTCAGTCAGAAATATTAAGCTAGTTGCCCATTCCAAAGCGTAGTAGGTACCTATGGAGAATGGGAAAGAAACTCCACGGACACTCTTTTAAATAAAAAATTGTTACAAAACATTGTTTACATCATTCATGTTGAAATTATATATGTGAGAACAATGTAAAGACGTGCTAGTTAAAAGCTTCCATAATAAAAATAAAAAACAAGGATCATTCAAAAATTAAAATAAGCCGTGGCAGCTAAGAGATGACCAGTTCCAGCTGACGGCGCCTGTTCACGAACATGAGCCATGGATAAGCACCATTTAGCTCAAGCATTTTGAAGGGAGCCCAATGATCCATCAGCAAGACATCCGAGTGAGCATGACATACACACAGCCGCCAGAGCACATTCAAGTTCTAACAACATGTTCACTGTTTCATTTGTATTTATATAATTTTACCCATTTATTTATAAGTTGTTTAGTATTTAATTGGTATTCCTATACACTCAAGAACATGTACTCATATTGTGTATTAATAATTAACTAGAACAATTACAATGTCTGATATCTCATAATTACTTAACAAACACAAATAAGCGCTTATGTAACAAGAACAAAACATCCTAACTACTATATCTGGTCTACATAACATGCATTCTTCGTGGGAGATTAATAATTCAAATAATCCATAAATTTTACTCACCAAACACTTTTTTCGCCTGCTCCATACCGCGCAGGTAACTTGAATTTGCCGTCGGTCATTTGGCTAGCTGTACAACTCAGATTTTTAACTACGTAGTTTAAATTATTTAGCTCTACAACAACGCTGTGGCCTCGCACAGCCGTGAACCACGATTGCCCCAACCTAAACATCATAAATGATAATAAAAACAGATAAACGAGAAACAGCAAACAACCTATTAAGACATGACAGTAAAAAAACAGAGTACTTTTACTATAGTAAAAATGCCAGGATTGTCAAGTCATGAAGTCAATAACTGATAACGAAAACTCACTGAATTTTTATTGGTTCACCACTGGAAGTTAATTAGAAATTATGTAAACAACATCAGATGTTTCGATGTTATGCTACCATGTTAAGAAGTATTTATATAACTTTTGGTCTTTTGTACATTCAGACTTCATCACCATTAGAATATATTTATTGATCGTGACCAATACAAATAAATTAATGTTGTTGCTGACGTCGATTTTCAAATGACGTTACTCGATTCGAACATATAAATCGATTTTTAAAAATCCTACAATACGATTCATATTGTAGGGTTATAAAAATCATACGATTTACGAAAGGAGGTCGAAATTAAATGAGTTATTTTAGTTCGTATGGTATTGGTAGATCGAACATCGATAGATTGATCCATTATTTCGTTTTATTTGATTTGGTAAAGAGCATTCAAAAATTCATTTAGCGCATTCTTTCGTTTTCCCTTGTGGGTAGGCGTCTATTTACAAAACTTTTGGCCAACAACTAAAAGTACTGCTGTACCTATATAATTTACTTGTTTGCATGACAAATTGATAAATTACGTTAATTATTATTAAAGATAGAAATACCAAGAAATGTAGATCAGTTTATTACATTACATTCTTTGTAGTCCACTGATTTATGTCACATCCGCCTGAATCGAATTTAGAGTTCTCGGTTCAAATCGATTCGATATTTTTGTCCATTGAAATTGAAATCTCTAGTGTCACTGTCATAGATCAGTTGTTGTCAAAAATCGCTGTCAAAATGCTCGAAGTGAAACTAAATGCTCTTGTCGCAGTTAGTGCAATCTACCACTTAGTATTAACTAAACGCTTTGTATTATTATATTGCACGATAATTACAATGATTTTTATCTCGTTTAATCTCACTACTGGGCCCACGGAAAACAGAAGTGACTGCGCGCCTGAGGTAGCTGCGCGATGCGGGAGGGGCGACAGTTGTCACCAGTTGACGAATCACTGAGCTCTCGCATCGCATTAAGACACCAACATTTTTCTGTTTTTGAATGAGCGCCTAAGGGGCGTGCAGTTTTATGTTTGTTTGAAAACATACATACCTATTTAAAACGCCTTTTTCCCATGTGGGTAGGCATAAATTACAGAACACCACCTGCTGCGATCCTTACATACCTACTCCTTTTGATTCGTTTACGTTGGTCATAGGTAGGTAAGAGCACATCGGTTGCGACTTGCGAGTACGTAGGGGAACGCGGGGTAATGAGAGCGATCGGGCAATGGGAGCTATGGTGATTGAACGAAATGCAGGCATATTTGCGCGATCGTAAGCACTCGGCTACTTCCGTCAACTATCGGCAAACTTCGCCTGACACGTTCGAACCGTTAGT
This sequence comes from Xanthia togata, assembly GCA_963853775.1. NCBI lineage: Eukaryota > Metazoa > Arthropoda > Insecta > Lepidoptera > Noctuidae > Xanthia > Xanthia togata. The sequence goes on along the minus strand of OY970793.1, from coordinate 24,998,281 downwards.
GCCATTCGTTTAGTCATGAGGGACGGTTGTGTGATTTTCGTTCCACGCTTACAAGAAATTGCCGATTGCCAGCATGAAGGTAAGCATGAAATTATATTCTCATTTTATTGTATTTATGCTCATTATATCCCTAGATTCGTTTACTAACAAGTCCAATTAGTTGAATTGTGATTGAGAATAGAATTACATATTTATGTTATTACTTTTCAAAATGGTGGTCAGCGGCTAATGGTAGCCTAGCTTGTTTAGATACTGGAAAAAGTGGAGAGATGTGGTACCGATGCAGAAGTTGCGGAAACTGGGCCCTTATAGAGTGTTCTAGCAGTGATAGTCCATATACTTATATTTGTGAATTTTGTTTGGATCCGTAAAGTCTGGATCTTTTGTTTTCCAATAATAATTTCATGTTTTATCTCCGTTTTGTTTGAATTTGTTTTCATTTTAATTTGTGTTACAAATAGTTTTATTGTGTTGATAATTATAATAACTAAGATCTCATTTATTCAACGTTCTGTTATTTTTTTTCTTTAAGAGTAATTATAATGGCTCCCATTTCCCGTATGAGCGTCAAATGGGCTCTCGTTAGCCGCATTTGTCGGGTAATAGGAGCTACATACTTTTTTTGTAAAACTGTGGTACCTTAATATACGAGTATGTCTTTCGTTGATTATAACTGCGATTAAAGTATTCTCTTATAATAAAGGTAAGAGTTTACAATAAAAAATTACAAGAATTTTGACTAACGTGGTTTTTATTCAAACTTTCCCTTAGTAGGCTCCCATTGCCCTGTTCTCCCCTACTACGCACCAGAACTTTCTGAAGAACTTTACCAATAAGGTCACTATAGTCACTATGCCCTTCTGTGTCCTTCCTCCTGGCGTATCCACTGATATCAGCCTTGTACCTTTAGTTAGAACCCTTTCATTAATTCTCTCTACTTGACTGAACCATCCCAGCCTATTCTTTAAAAAAAAACACAGCACATTTGCCTTTTAAAATAAATACCACATTAGCACATTAAAATTTAGCATGATCATAATGGAAACGGGTTTTGTGAATGACAGATTGTGATTGTGAATCTGTTGTGCGCGTCATACACCACACCACACATGCTACGCAAGGAACGCATTTCCACAGCATTTATTCTAGTGTCATGACTCGTTTGCCACACCCAACATTCACTTCCTTATTTATGAAAAGATGTTCATAATTATTACGTTTAATGTTAAAATATTCCAGGTATTATTTAATTTTATTAGTTTGAAAAATTAAAATGCTTTTTATAATACTAGCTGCTCCTCGCGGTTTCACCCGCATAATTCTAGATCCCGTGGGAATATCGGGATAAATACTATCCTATGTTCTACTGTCCGACCGTAGACCATGACCAGGGGCCCAAGTCTGCTATTTTTATAAATTCGTCATTCCAACACGATCTCATCGTCATTTTGCTAAAAGTTCTGCTAAATTCATAATGCTCGATCATTGGTTGATCATTGTATTCCACAAACACGATACTCGTAACGAATTATAAGAAATGACTGCACAATGACGTTCTCAAGGTAGGTCACTGATCAAAGGAACTGTCAAAATTTTAGCAGATTACCGCATAGGTCAGTTATTCATTTTTCATTATGTACGAGATTACCAATAGATGCCATTTCTTTCAATGGAGTGTCAGTGGCTGACCATTGGAAAGTCATAATGACGCCAATAGATAGTAGATTACCAAACTTGTCAAAGTCAACAATTTATTATGAAATCAATGATAAACCATTCTGACACTATTGTAATAGCAGACTTGACGCCCTGGGTGGTCATGGTCTACGGTCTACCCATGTCCCAAACTTCATCCAAATCCGTTCAGCCGTTTTAGCATGAAAGAGTAACAAACGAACAATCAACTCAAATATTATTACTAGCTTTCTTGAAATTATCCCATGGGAACGTACTACCAGGATAAAAAGTATCTTACCTGTGCCCTATTCCAGGTCATGGTCTACTCGTGTGCCAAATCTGTTCAAAGATTATTCCACTGCGAAAAAAGGATGGTGTTAGAGGCGTAACCGGGGAGAGGCCTAAGTCCAGCAGTGGGCTTATTCCACTTTTCCCCGTTGGATGATCCCCATTGATGGGGATTAGTGAACTTTTTGTTCACTATTCCCCGTTGACCCAAAATTTTTATTTAATGGGGATAAGTGAACTAAAAAGTTCAATAATCCCCATTAGGTAGGTACGTTAAAAAAATAAAATATATGAATCATGTTACATTTATTAATTAAAAATATAACTTTCTTATACCTAATAAAATCACAGATTGTACAATTATTAATTTAAAATAAAAAATATAACTTTCTTATACCTAGTAAAATCACAGATTGTACAATTATTAATTTAAAATAAAAAATATAACTTTCTTATACCTAATAAAGTCACAGATTGTTACAATCATTAATTTAAAATTGTAGCATGAAAATATTTCTTTCTTATACCTTGTAAAATCAAAGATTACAATCACTTAAGTTTTTCTAATTAGGTACGTTAAATAAAAACAATATAAAAATAAAACATATGAGTCATGTACTTTTATTTTTATAAGGTAAGAACAAAATTTTAAATTACCTACATACCTACTTTACGATTTTATTAGAACGAAAAACAGATTGTTGCCCCAACGAAATTGTTCTAACGATGTTTGGGAATAAGACCTTATATCTATCTATCTAATAAGATACACAATACTGTAAAAGATGCTCATTTTCTAGAGGCGCGCGCGCAAGGCGGTGGCGGAGCGGGGTGCGAGTTAGCTCGTATGTGATTGGTCGACCCATCTTTTGTTTTTGTTTCGTAGTCGTTAAGGGTTAGTAGTGTGTAGTGTAGTTCAAGCGTGCAGTTCTTATCAGTTCGCAGTTATTAGTTTAATATAGGAATAAATAAAGGAAATGGCTGGTAGTTCAACTGACGTTTGTTTAGAGTACGTTAAAAAAGGTAAAGCTACCATACTTCTCCGGGCCGGACATCAATACAGTAAAAAATGCAAATATAAAAATGGTGGAGTTTTGTGGGAGTGTACCACAAGAAAACAAAGTAAATGTGCCGGATCCATCACTGTCATGGTAAGTTACTTATTATATTTTGTGATTAATAATGACAATAATAACTCAGGTTATGTGTGTTATCAATATCACGTTTATCAATATCAAAATTTAAAAATCAAAAAAAAATATAAAGTTTAAACACTGTTTCTGTCATGGCGGCACGTGTGACGTCATTCTTTTGTCAAACAAGTCTATTACACCTAGTGTAAAAGAGTGTAGCTGAAGTGAATTGTATATATTTAATTATTATTACATATTTTAGTTAAGCATAAAGTGAAATATGTTTTGTTGAACTATTCTGATAGGATAACAACAATTTGTTATAAGTTTTAAAGGTTGTTAAATAGCCTATTTAATTTTGTATTCTATGTAAGTGCAATATTGTTTACTTAAAAAATAATGTAAAGTAATTAATTATTATTACTTAATTTTACAGGACAATCAAGTTGTAGCTGAGAAACGACACAATGTTTGTGAACCTGATTTTGCGCGGAATGAAGTTACCTTGAGGTTATTCAAACTAAAAACTACACTTGCGGATCCAGAAGCACCTGCTATTCCCACTGCTTACAACGCGGCTGTGAGCTCACTAAAAGATACCGGAATTGACAAAATAAAAGAATTCCCTGCCCTGAAGTCTATCAAAACAACATTATATAAACACAGAAATGCAGCATTTGAAGTAAGTAAAATTGAGTTCAAAAATGTTGAAGAAGTTAAAGTACCTCCAGCTCATCAGGAATTTATTTTAGCAGACTACAATGACAGTGGTATCCGTGTAATAGCTTTTTGCTCTGAATTTGCCCGACATCAAATGAAAAATTTGAAGATGTTCTTGGGTGATGGAACGTTTTGGATCTGTCCATCTCCCTTTTACCAACTCTACACCATTCATGGGGATTTGGGCAGTACAGAAAAACACATAAACATTGTGCCACTTGTTTATGCCCTCATGAGCCATAAAAATCAACAAACATATGAAATTTTATTTAGTATGCTAAAATCTGCATTACCTGATTGGAATCCAGAAATATTTAAATGTGACTATGAAGTGGCTCCGATGAACGCAATGCGAAATGTTTTTGTAAATATATCTATTAGCGGCTGTTATTTCCATTTCACCCAGGCAATATGGAAGAAAGGAAAACAACTCAAACTAACAAAAGATAAATTAACCAGAAGACAAGTTGCACTTAGCACTGCTTTGGCTTTGTTACCATCAGATAAAATCATTGCGGGTTGGTTTTATGTTGCCTCTCAAAGCCCTGATGATGATAATAGCAAGGAGTTTAGAAATTACATGCTCAGACAATGGCTACAAGATGATTTTATTAAAACGTGGTGTGTATTTGGACAGACTCATCGCACTACGAATTTAGTCGAAGCATGGAATAATAAAATAAAAAAGCGTGTGAAAATAAAGAAACCCAACATTATGAAGCTCCTCACAGCGTTGGCTGAAGATGCATCGTATTACGAAGTTCTTGCATTGGGGGTTTCTGAAAATAAAGGTATAGCGGAAAAAACAAAAAAAAGCATCAATCGCGATAATTATATACAGGAGGTCCAAATGGAACTCATTAATAATGAAATTACGATTGGGCACTGTTTAGAAAAACTTAAGTGAGTGTAATCTTTGATTTTACAAGGTATATGAAAGAAATATTTTCATGCTACAATTTTAAATTAATGATTGTAACAATCTGTGACTTTACTAGGTATAAGAAAGTTAAATTTTTTATTTTAAATTAATAATTGTACAATCTGTGATTTTACAAGGTATAAGAAAGAAATATTTTCATGCTACAATTTTAAATTAATGATTGTAACAATCTGTGACTTTATTAGGTATAAGAAAGTTATATTTTTTATTTTAAATTAATAATTGTACAATCTGTGATTTTACTAGGTATAAGAAAGTTAAATTTTTTATTTTAAATTAATAATTGTACAATCTGTGATTTTACAAGGTATAAGAAAGAAATATTTTCATGCTACAATTTTAAATTAATGATTGTAACAATCTGTGACTTTATTAGGTATAAGAAAGTTATATTTTTTATTTTAAATTAATAATTGTACAATCTGTGATTTTACTAGGTATAAGAAAGTTATATTTTTTATTTTAAATTAATAATTGTACAATCTGTGATTTTACAAGGTATAAGAAAGAAATATTTTCATGCTACAATTTTAAATTAATGATTGTAACAATCTGTGACTTTATTAGGTATAAGAAAGTTATATTTTTTATTTTAAATTAATAATTGTACAATCTGTGATTTTACTAGGTATAAGAAAGTTAAATTTTTTATTTTAAATTAATAATTGTACAATCTGTGATTTTACAAGGTATAAGAAAGAAATATTTTCATGCTACAATTTTAAATTAATGATTGTAACAATCTGTGACTTTATTAGGTATAAGAAAGTTATATTTTTTATTTTAAATTAATAATTGTACAATCTGTGATTTTACTAGGTATAAGAAAGTTATATTTTTTATTTTAAATTAATAATTGTACAATCTGTGATTTTATTAGGTATAAGAAAGTTATATTTTTAATTAATAAATGTAACATGATTCATATATTTTATTTTTTTAACGTACCTACCTAATGGGGATTATTGAACTTTTTAGTTCACTTATCCCCATTAAATAAAAATTTTGGGTCAACGGGGAATAGTGAACAAAAAGTTCACTAATCCCCATCAATGGGGATCATCCAACGGGGAAAAGTGGAATAAGCCCAGCAGTGGACTAGATGGGCTAAGTTGATTGATTAATTAATTAATTGAATTAAAATTTTAATTGTTTGTGTCTAACTTTGAGGGAAATCGATTTCCTGTTCATAATTTGACTGCGTCACTGAGAAAATGGGATCAATAATGGAGCGAGAATAGGAAGGCCTCTTCACAAGGTCTAAGTTTCTGGTAAATACTTTGACCTTGTGAAGAGTGTTATTTGAACTCTTGACATTTCTTATAAGGTCACTGGCCGATTTTATTAACCTCATTGGTGTAACATATTCGCTATTCCTCAAAAATGAAGGCACATGTGTATTGCCAGCCGCTGTTCCTCGCGCTGCCGGCAATAATTCCCTAAATACTGCCGTATTTCAGGATCGGGGGGAGTGTGTGTTTACATTCTGCCCTACCAGTCACATCACTTTCGACTTTCGGCAATGGCAGACGTCGAAATAATTACGGCGTCCACGCTGTGTCCTCTCGCAATACATAATATTATAAAATAAAAACAAATAAAAAATAAGAAAATACGACTTTACTATAGGTTTTAATTTGTGGTGTTTGTCGTTTATATCCCATATTGCTTTTTCGGATTCCAGCAGTACTAAAAACTTTATAGTGTTTTCATTACTCCAGTCGATGCGCATTTTGGCAGATCGTAAAAAAAAACAAGGCAGCACGCACGTCCGATTCGTCCAAGCGCTCGGGGAGAAGTGAGCGACGACGGAGTTGAAATGTAAACACCTCGCGTTGCCTGTCCTTTAAAAAAACCGCTCATTTGGGGAGCGCCGGGCATCGCGAGTAGCAGTGGCAGCAGCATGAGAAGTATCGTGTTTACATACTCGTCCTGCCCACTTCCCCGCCTACACTTTCCTGCTTACTGCCTTGGAACTGAGCTGAGTGTAAATGGGGTATATAGCTTGTCCAGTCTGAAATGACGCGCCCCACTACGTCACCTCAGAACCTACCGCGCCTCAGAATATACATAACTGACGTCTTTTTTCTATGAGGGTAGACAGAAAAACCTTTGCTTCGTTTCCCTTCGTACAACACGCACGCCGGTTGTGACTACTACGCAGCTGACCATTCTGAAGAACATCACCAGTAATAAGGTCATTTAGTATGAGCTTTTAGGGCGTTACCCAGCGTTTCCACTCACATCTGCTTTGTACCTTTTATTAGTCGCCTTTCTTTCACCCTCTCAACCAAAAAACTAAGTTTGTGCTCTCATCGGGACCAAAACCATCTAAGCATAATTTTTGTCACAACTCTACTTTTTTTAACACTACTTTTAATTACTCCAACTTCTAGAGGCTACAGCTGACCTGATACTGCCCGGTGGGGCATCAATATTAGCATCTTTAAAAATACTACGTATCCAACCTGCAATCATTGTTCTAGAAGCAGGTTTTAATTTCCCTGTTTTAGATATAAATAAACTTGTGACAGTTCTGTCTGTGCTTCTTCTATTTTCAGATATTTCTATAAGATTATTAATGTGTTTGATAGGGCAGACACAATGGTCTGGGTGTTTCCGCAACAACCAACCCGACTGTATGTGTGTCCTTGAATCTGTCTTTAAACCAAACTTTGGCCAAAGAGTAATCTCATCTTCCATGAAAATAAGATTTTCAGAGCTATTTTCTAATAATGTGAGATCATGGATCCTACGACCCGAGGCTAACAAGAGTATTAAAAGCTGTTCGCCTAGCTATTTCAAATAAAGAACCTGAATTTGCTGAAGTCTTTAGCCACTTAAATAATATTGCAGTGTCCCATATAGGTAGTTTTTGTACTGCTGGCTGCTGGCTTAGCAAGTGAAATGGCTTTTAGAACTTGATGAATGAGAAAATGTTTTGAGATATCTACTTCTGATGTTGCACAGTAAGTTGAGACAGCTGATTTATGCAGCAGAATAGTTCTATAAGCTAGTTTGTCCTTTAAGAATAATTTAGCCAAAAATCTAGCAACTTGCTGGCCTTCAGGTGCTTTTGGGTTAATTTTATTATTATCACACCAGGATAACCATCTTTTAATTGGGGCATTATATGTTGTTAAAGTAGATGTCCGCCAGCTACTTTTTAACAAGTCTTGTTCCTCTATGGACCAGTGAGCGACTTGGTCGGCCCACCCCCAATGTTCCAGGCGAGAAGAGTCAACTTGTCCACTTGTGCAGGGCACTTGCCTGTAGTCCGATCTATTAAGACCTTCCGCAGGTTCTTTATCGGAAGTGGCTCTGCAAGGGCTCTCGCTCGCAGGTCGGGTAGCCAGAAACATTTGGTCCACTCTGGTGTTATTAGGATGTATGTTGCTTTTGCACAGTTCAAATGAGTTAGTACTCTTGGTATTAAGCTGGGTGCGGGAAATGCTCAGCCCAGCTGAAAGTCCCATGGTCGGCTGAAAGCGTCGCAGAAAACTGCGTAACAGTCTCCGGAATCCAATGTTACGTACTTTGGTACGATAGCCGTTTCTCTTGACGCAAATAGATCTACGTCCGGGACGCCCCACACTTTGAATATAGCCTCCGTGGGGCAGTAGATGCCACTCTGGTACTTTGCGACCCCTTGATCCGCAATTCCGTTTAGACTCCTCGGGAGGTAAGTGGTAAATAGGTCGGTTAGTAATAATTTCATCAAAATCACAAACAGGTAAAACTTACCGACAGCAAAATTTTATTAAAAAACTAATAAAATTAACCCATTAATTTATAATTTTCAATTGGCTCATCCCTAAGTGTTTGACTCATAGGGAAAATTATCTAAATGGAAAACAAAATACATTTCTGCCAGCCAATTTTAATCCTAGTACTAAGGTTAGTCTTAGTGTAGGATTATTTTGAACAAGTAACAATGTAATAGGTCTGTATCTATGTAATTGGAGATTCACCAGCATTTTCAGATTTAAGTATCAGTGGATTGGCGCGCAATTCGAAATTCAAATGAATTTTATTCGTAAGACGTGTTAATTTAATTTCAGATTCAGTCATTTATTTTTAGATAGTTTTTTGTTTTTGTCGTAGTTCTTGGCGCCATGAATAAACTGAAAATTCGTACAATTTTCGAACATGAGTTCCTACATGGAAATACCGCTGAGCAAACAACACGAAACATTAACGACGTGTACGGGCCTAACACTGCTTGCATAAACACGGTCCATTATTGGTTAAATCGTTTTAACTCATGGACAGATGGTTTTGGACCTCATGGACAGATGGCGCTAGCTGTCATGTAAACATTGTGCTCCTGTGATAAAAATTCATAATAATTGTTATTTAAACAGTATCTACTTAAATACGCCATAAAAATCAAAACGATAGTACAATACGTGTGAGAAAGTGTTATCCGAACAAATTATTCACTGTGAACTATGTAAACAAAACTTATAAATGTGGACAAAATTTCGTGATAAAAACAGTTTTGTGTGTGGTATTTATGACTTTTGTCAAATATATACTGCCAAGTACTAAGCTAACAAACGTGTGACATACAAAATATAAACAATAACAACGAAAAAAGTGATTCAACAAAAAGTGACTCAAAGTGAAAAAATATTCAAATCGTTCAAATTATAACTGACATCTTTAACAAACTTTTATTTATTTGGAAGACCATACAGGTTAACAATTTCGACTAAACGTGCAGCAGTCACAGTGGCGTATACGACTTACGTCCTACATGTTACCCTAGTAGCCTGCGTCTTGAGTTCGATTCCCGCTGATGGTTTCACTTTTTGGAATGTTTGCAAATTAGTTAGAATTTATCGGACAATCAAGACAAGAAACTTTTCACGTTCCGTACTCGTAACGTAGTTTGTTTACATTGGTTTACTCAAAACAATTCCTGAGATGAAGCCCGACGACACTTTACACGTAACAATTAGGCGTCACAGGCCCCGTACACAATCAGAATCGCCAACTATAGACGACAGTGACAATGTAATTCCAAACACACTGGAGTGTACCACCAGTAGCATGCCAGAAATGTCTGATGATGAAGACGACCAAGTCAAGTTATTAAGAGAGGAGATACAGAATCTTTCAAAACAGTTGGAGAGCGCTCATAAAGAAATAGAACTATTATCGGTTGAAAATAGCACACTAAAACATGAAAATGACAAGTTGATAAAAAAAAATAACGTGTATAAAAAAGTAGCCACAAACAGTCCAATTAGATCAAACCAAAATACGCCAAGAAAAAAAACCCACAGAAACTGTAAAACAAAACAGACACAAACAGATATTCTAGAACTTGAAAGAACTGATAAAACTACTGACACAGAGATTCAACTAAGTACTACCAAAAATGAACAGGAGACAAAATCACATATTAATAATTCAGACATACAAGAAATACAGAATTCAATAGGAACCAAAACAAAAACCAAGGCCGAGATTCACACTGCACAACCACTTAAACAAAATAAATTGTGCATTCTGAGTGCTATTAAGCAAAACAGGATCCTGTCTATAGTAGAAGAAACTTTTGAGAAACAATTTAATTTTTGTCACTTTATAACAACAGATGGAGCTACATGAGACCTCCTGCAGGGGATTCACACAAAAATTACGGATTACACGATGAGTGACTACTGTGTGATTTTAATTGGTGAGCAAGACTTTAAAATAGCTAAAAATTACACTGAGCTCATATTAGACATAAGGAAGACTCTTAGTGAAATAACTCATACTAATATTATTATCTGTCTACCCACATATAAATATGACACGAACTCAAATATGTATAATTGGCGTGTCATGAACTTTAATTATTCTTTATGTCAAGAGATCTGGACACATAAATATGCTTATGTATTAGATTCAAATGCAAATGTCGACTATGATTATAATACATTCTTCAGGCAGTCTGGCCAACTAAATAATTTTGGGTTCCATATCATTTTTGATAATCTTCTAGCATTAATTAATGACATTCAATGTATCAACATTTATAATGATAATACTGTAAATACTCCCCTAATAACATTAACGTCTCACAATCCCACACACGTATTAGAAACAGAAAAGCAGTTTTTTCGTTACTAAAAGCTTTTACGTGATGCATCAAAACATAGCGGGGCTTTTAAATAAGGTCGATTCTCTAAATGTTTGCTTACATGAATTGTCAGAAAAGGACATTTTTGCTGACGCGCTGTGTGTTACTGAGCACTTCATGATGGCAGGGTACGAAAACCATTTGAATATCCCCAATTATTCTTTAGCATCATTTTTCTGTAGGAGAGAAAGTAAACGAGGTGGCACTTGTATTTTGATTAGAAACGGGCATCAATGGAGAGAAGTTCCACATATAGCTGAGGCCTCTATAACTGGTGTAGTTGAATGTTGCGGTGTGGAGGTCATACAGTACAATATGATTATTTTATGTGTCTACAGAGTACCGAAACGAAATAACCTAATTGTATTCTATGAAACAATAGAAATTATATTACAAAAAATATGTAAAAAAAAGTATGAGCATATTATAATGGCGGGAGATTTTAACATTGATATAATGAATAAAAATAATGTTGTGTTGGATTTCGAATGTCTGTTACTGATTCAAAGTCTGTTACAATCTTAGGTTAGCTTTAAAGCAACCGACCAGAATTCATAGCCAAACTTGTATTGACAATTTCGCACATAATTTTAGAGCCAAATGTAAAACGAACGTTATTGAATTTGCGCTGTCAGACCACACAGCGCAAATAATAAAATGCCCGGTGAAAAAAACTTGTATTTTAAAATACTGGCGCAAAAAACGACGGGACTTTAGCGTAGAGAATATGATGAAATTTAGGGATTGCTTGAATCATTTGACGTTTTCAGAAATATATGAAACTGAAGATCCAAATAGTGCTTTTGACATATTTATTGACCACTTTAAACTATTTTATGATCTTTGCTTCCCATTTAAGCTGACAACGATAAGTGTAATTAAAACATCCAAATGGATCTCACATGGCATTAAATTATGCAGCAAAAAGAAACGTCAATTGCTATGGCATTACAGATTAAAACCAAATATGACGAATAAAAATATTTTTAAGAATTACACAAAAAGGTTTAAAAAAGTGATGAGATTGACTCGACATGCTCAAAACAATTACTCAATTAAAACTGCAACTAATAAAGCTAAAATGACATGGAACATAATAAATAAATCGAAACCGTTTTTACCTAAAGAATCCATTAGCGATATAAATGTCGATGACAAAATAGTAAATGACCCTTTAGAAATAGCCAACGCGTTTAACAATTATTTTGTAGATAAAATTCAACCAAGCCAAGGTTTGGGAAGTAAAGTAACAACGAATATTATAAAACGGAAAGACTCAATCTTTGTTGCACCTAGTATACCTGTAGACATACTAAATATAATTAAATCTTTAAATGCAACAAATAGTACAGGTTATGATGGTATCTCTACAAAAGTTGTTAAGTATGTTTCTGAAACAATTTGTACCCACTTAAGCTACCTAATAAATCTGTGCATCAGCTCAGGTTTATATCCGGATGCCCTAAAAGTTTCAAGAGTGAAACCATTATTTAAAAAAAACAGTAAGGAACACATGCCTAACTATAGACCAATTGCCTTAATTCCTATAATGTCCAAAATTTTTGAAAAATACGTGTTTAAGGAACTATACTCCTACCTCGAAAAGAAAAATATCTTTAGTGAAGAGCAAAAGGGATTTAGACAAAACATGTCAACCAGTAAGGCTATTTATGACTTCTTATATACCGTAATGACGAACATGGACAGGAGAATCCCGGTGTGTGCTATATACTGCGACATGACGCAGGCTTTTGACTACGTTGACCATGGCATCTTGCTACAGAAATTAGAAGCTTACGGCATAAGGGGAAACGTACTAAATCTTATTCAGTCATACCTTACTAATAGAAAACAATACACAGAAATTGAGAGAATTAATGTTAAGACAAAGAAAGAGGAAATATATATATCAAGCGTACGCACACCTACATACGGTGTTCCTCAAGGCAGCGTTCTTGGATCATTACTATTCATAATATACATCAATGACCTGCCTAGTGCTATTGAACACCCCATGACCCTCTTTGCCGACGACAGCACTATGACTGTAGCATGTAAAAATAAAGACATATACGAAAGTGACATAAATGAATCTTTGACATCAATAATATCATGGTTAAATATGAACAACCTAAAAATAAATCTAGATAAGACCACCATTATGCACTTTAGGCAACGGACCCAGGCTTTATGTGACCTTAACGCAATATACAAGGACACTGTACTTAATAAAGTCGACACCACAAAGTTTCTAGGAATTATGATTGACGCTAAGTTAAACTGGAAGGCACACATCGAATACCTAAGTAAACGGCTGAGCTCTTCTGCGTATGCCTTATATAAACTGGCCCCAGAGCTAAACACAGACGCTTTAATTACAGCCTATCATAGTCTAGTAGCATCGTTATTGCGCTACGGTATTATTTTTTGGGGGAATTCCACAAACAAAGAAATAGCGTTTAAGGCCCAAAAGAGATGCATTCGTGCTATATTCAATTTGAAGTCGACCGACAGCTGTATGCCATTATTTAAAAAACACAAACTATTAACTCTACCATCTCTTTATGTTTTTGAAATTGCGACATTTGTTAGGGTAAATCAAGCTCTATTTCCACGACTAGCTGACACCGTCCCCCGTAACAGACGTGACAAATATCAACTGTGTTCGCACACGTCAAAGACGGTATTAATGGGAAAAAGCGTTTTCTGTATGGCTCCAAAATTTTTTAATAAAATACCACAGTCATATAAAGCATTGCCAGTAAATTTGTTTAAAAAAAAGATGCGAAATTTATTAACAGACAAATGTTATTATAATATAAGTGATTTTTTGAGTGACGCTACTATATAGGCACTCGGATTAAAGTGCCTTTAATAATTTAGTTTTAGTTTGTAATTTAGTTTAAATTTTATGTTTGTAAATTTTATAAATTTGTACGCTTATCGGGTGAAACATGTACGTACGAAACTTTTGTGACATCCTGCATGCCTAATTTGCATGTATACGCATGTTTAGACAAATAAAATTATCTTTATCTTTATCTTTATCTTTAAATCTGGAAATTTTGAGTTGAAGAACGAGCCTCGCGGTCGTCCGGTAACCATTGTCGAAAACGACGAATTGAAGGCGATAGTGGAAGCGGATCCAACTCAATCTACGGCTGAGCTTGCTGCGGGCCTTGGAGTTAGTGTCAAAACAACATTAAAGCACTTGCGTCAAATCGGAAAGATAAAAAAGCTAGATAAGTGGGTGCCACACGAACTAAGCGACCAACAGCGAGATTTACGCGTCGAAGCATGCGTAGCACTACTGAATCGGCATAGGAACGAGGTTATTCTTAATCGAATTGTTACCTGCGTTAAAAAGTGGATCCTGTACGACAACCGTAAGCGTTCGTCTCAGTGGGTGGACCCGGGTACAGCACCTAATCAGTGCGCTAAAAAAAAGATTACTCATAGGAAGATGATGGTGACTGTCTGGTGGATCAGTCGACGGCTTCACAGCTTCTTACCGAAATGCACAACAGTGACGGCATCTGCATCAACTCTTGCATTAGACATGTGTCTATTGCCAAGAGTTGCAAACAATGATGGAGAAGCTCGTAATTCATCAACCAAGACTAATCAATCGCTCTTCCTCATTGCTTCTCCACGACAACGCGCGAGCTCACACTTCATGACAGACCATCGATCGCAAAGCTACAAGAGTTACAGCTGGAAGCTCTGCGTCACCCACCGTACTCACCGGACCATGCCCCAACTGATTTCTACTTTTTTTTTTTAAATTTAGAAAAAAATATAAGTGGGAAAAAACAAAACGCTTTTGCTGACTTCATCGCCTCCCGTCCATACAGCAGACTTCTACAGTAAAGGGATAAACAAACTGCCATCAAAAAGGCAAAATTGTATAGATAATTTGGGCCAGTACTTTGATTAGCTGAAATAAAAGAAAAAAACCAAAAAATTTATATTTTAAAATTATCATACAAATCTCCAATTTCGGTTTATAAAAATCCAGTACAGTACTGTTTTTGCACCCGAAGTCGAGATGTTCGTGTGAATTTTAGTTCATGACAACTAATAATATTCCACACCATTTTCGGTGGCGATTAAAAATGGTCAGAATTAGTTAGAAAATTAAAATTTTAAGTGAAAACCGTCAAATTCAGAATAGCAAAATTGTCATTTTCACTAAATTAAAATCTCAGTACAATCTTAGTGCTGTCAAACTAAAATATAGTTAAGTTGTGCCACTTTAGTCTATTTCAGAATGGGAAATCATCGTTTGACAGGAGTAAACTAAATTTTGGAGATTTTTAGTCTAGTTTAGACGCATTTGTGACAAGAGAATCGGCACCACTATATAGGCCTATCAACAAGTACCAGGTACTTAGCAAGATAGAAAATGATCGACAGATCTACAAGTCGGTTAAGCCTACAACGTTCTCACATTCACTAAATCTAAAAGAAGAGAATCTATAATATATAAAAAAATGATAATTTTGATAATGCTCGTCTAGTGGCAACCACTGATATTTAAATATGTCTTATCTGTGGATAATGCAGTGGACTGCAACATTACTACTTTAAGTTATGTTAACCGTATGTATTATATATGTTGTAGTTGATTATCCCTAAAAAAAAAAACCAGTATTAGTTTAATCCTACCCCCACACTGATTAATTTTGATGTGCCGTGCCTCACCGAGGCTATGGATGCCTGGAGATTCACTTGCCCGAATTCAGATCCACCTGACAACCCATTTCCCCAGAGACGGTGGGATGAGCCGCTCTGCAGAGTAGTACAGAACAATTTACTTGACACTTCTGCTACTACTGCGGAGCGTGCGCGCCTGCTGGCTGTGGGTAAGTGGGAGTCGGGCCTGTGGCTTCATGCACTACCGTCATCGAACATAGGCACTTTGTTCGATGACACTACTTTCCGCATCGCTGCTTCCCTGCGACTAGGAGCTCATTGTTGTTCTCCTCATCGCTGTCATTGTGGCGAAGTTGTCAACAGCCTCGGACACCACGGCTTGTCTTGCAGCCGAAGTGCGGGTCGCTTAGCGCGGCACGCGAACATTAATGACATCATCCGACGAGCTCTTGTCACCTTCGGCTTGGCACGCGATGATGGCAAGAGACCGGGCGATTCAAGCGGCGAAAGTATAAACACCTTACAGGTCTATATATAGGACTATATTTTCGAGCCGTTTGGGGTTGAAACCCTAGTTCCGTGGGGTCTGAGTGCTCATGGTCTGTTCACTGAAATCTCTAAACGACTGGTTGACACTTCTCGTGACCCAAGAGCTGGTTTTTACCTTGGCCAGAGGCTAAGCATTGCCATTCAAACGTGGCAATGCGGCCAGTCTCTTGGGTACACTACCAATCGACAGCGATGCGGATGAATTTTTCGACGCTATATTTCAGTTTGTATATTAGTTTTTTTTTTTTTTACTTAATAGAACTGGCAGTTGATAGGTATAAATAAACAAAATTAAAATAAAAGTCTTATCCCTCAATAAACAAAAAAAAAAATGAAATAGCACTGCTGGAAACGGGTTCAACTACATAAGCTGTGTTTTTTATATGATGCGTGCTATGGATGGGAGCTATGGATACGCGAGTGATGTTGCTATGTTCAGAACAGCCGCAGCCGTTCCCCGTGCCTTCCCTACTGTCGATGCATCGCATAGCTCAAGCTGCGCATCTCCCTCGCACAGCTGCCCCGCGGCGGCGCATCTTCATAGCATATCTTACTCGCTCCGCTGCACAGCTTAGAATTAATGGAAACGGTCACATAGTTTCATAGCTTAGCTTTCATATCCTTGTAGCACAGCTGCATAGCACATCTCTGGCACCCTTAAACCTGTGCCCGGCTGTTCGCAGCTTCACTCATGGGACAAGACCTATAAATTTCCAATTCTGGATCCTGAAAGACCTGAAAATTTAAATTTGTAATCGCATAAATATTTTATTATGTAATAATATACAGGGTGGAAAAAAACTGCTGTTCCATACATTTTGACCGCGTAGGTATTGAACTAATCTATGAAACTGTTGAAGCTGTTTTTTATTTTAAATAACCGACAAAAAATTTCAACGGAGGGATTCAGAATCATGTACTGAATCCATGGTATCAGTTTTCGCGTCGATGTCCCTTCCACCCTGTATAACTACAAATTATCAATTTTCAGATTTTTTCCTTTACTCTGTAAGACGTCGCTTCTTGACAAATTACATTATTCTCAACATAGATATAGTCAACGAGAAGTACCATATAAGTTTAAGGCAAAATGTGCGACATAAATGGCCATTTTTTACAGCTTAAAAATACATTATATCTACGGTCCCCTTGGCCGTAGATGTATGTATTTGATATTAAAATTTCAACTTGATACTCTCCACGCGTTCCTGAGAAAAAGTATCTTGACAGACAGACAGACGGATGGACAGACTGACAGACAAAGAAGTGATCCTATATGGGTTCCGTACTTCAAAAAAAAAAGGAACCCTAAAAATAGAACGTAAAGTTGGGCTGACATGACGAAGACTGTTGAGCCCTTTCAAGCCACAACCTATAGGTACCTACGTGTCTCAAAAAGTACGTATGATATATATAATGGAAAGGTAATTTAAATAAAGAGAGGATTACCGTGTTATAATGTCACAGTCTGCATTCCAGACACGTTTTCCATTTCCGTTTTATATCTTCTTTTACGATGAAAACTACTTTTATATTCAATAAAACCGGACAATTACGAGTAGGACTCGCGCCCTGAGGGTTCCGTCTCAATGCTGTGCCCGGCTGACCGCGGCTTCATTCAAGTTTCATGTACATTGTAGTTGAAAAAACATGATCTCCTAAATCGCAACTACAAATGATAGTTTGTAGTTTTGTACGAACAATATTGAGAGATTTACCATGTAATTTTAAAACCATAGAGTTCTTAAACTTAAAGGACTATATAGATTGGAAAATTTTGAAAAAAAAAAAATAGTCATAGTGTGAGATATTTTAAAATTATATAAAAATTCACAACAAGTTATTTTATTTGGTATATCACACAGTACAGTTTGCAAAACTTTTTTTTTTCTTATTTGCCCACCAAAAGTGATAGCATATTCATTTAGCTACGTTACACGGCCGTGATTGAGTCTCAAAAATTCATAGGTGTACCAAATTTCAACATGAATCAGTCCAGTACATTCGGAACAAATTGGCTGTGACAGACGGACAAACAAACAAACACAGAAGTGATCCTTTAAGAGTTCCGTTTTTTCACTAAGACGTACGGAACCCTAAAAAAGTCCAAGGAATCAATTATGTGCACATGTCGGTGGCTACATTGAAAAATATTGGATAACCCGTTACAGGTAACACTTACCTGTAACGGGTTATCCAATATTTTTCAATATTTTTACTACAAAAAGTTAGATTATTTATGTACCTACATTTTTTGCTACGTATAATTTTGGCTTTGCTCATAGAATCAGCTTCGGCGAAAACACCTGTAGGTAACAAAGTTATAGCACAGTATAGTTTACGGTTCGACATTATTGGCGTGAATCCAATTCTACACGACATTTTTACAATAGACCGGCTGATCTCCAACATTTTACGCTCGTTGCTACGAAATCGTAGCTGTAACGTAGGCGCCTACGCGCGTTAAGGCGGAGCCCCACTGCTGCGCACAGAGAGGCTACGCACGTGTATCTAGCTTCGATTTGCAAGAAAATTTATGTGATAACGTCCACTGCAACCCCTGAACACGCTATACGCGAATACGAGATTAATGACGTTCCACAAGGCGTATGATTCAAAACTGTGCTGCGCTACAGTTGCACGTTGTCGTGGGTTTCCACTGCAGCACACTCACTCTATTCACGAATATTTATTCGTGAATAGAGTGCGATATATTAGATTATAGAGTGAGAAAAAAAACCTTGTTATTTAGTTTAGTAGTTAAGTATTATTATACAGGGTGTTTGGCGCATGGACCGACACAATTTTTTCAGGGATTTGGGAGGTCATTAGCTAGGTTCTAGCTAAGTTCAAAATAGCTTTTAGTTTTTTTTATAATTAATTTAGAAGTTGTAAAATTTCATTCATTAAATACAAAAATTAACTTTGGAAGCTTGTAAGGAATTTTCTTGAAACCAGTTGTATAAAACAAAGATGTTTTTAGATTTAAAGGACTTTGGAGAATGCAACAAAATTTGTTTTGTTCCACTACACCCACAAACAAAAAAGTTATTTCAAATTAAAGGACACATTTTGGGATTTTTTTTCATTTAAAAAAAATAATCATATGTAACCAACCGTGACATTTGGGACAAAGGGTGTATGGGTAGAACCTAGCTAATGACCTCCCAAATCCCTGAAAAAATTGTGTCGGTCCATGCGCCAAACACCCTGTATAAACAAAAAATCAAAGTTGATACACGCAAAGTGCTTGGAGAGAAAAAGAAGGGCAGAAAGGAGGAGAAACGAAAAAATTCGGAATGATTCCGTTAAACTAGAGCACTATTGCAAAGAGAAAGCCATGTAAAAAAAAAAAAAAAAAAATTATTAATTATATTCACTATACAAAAGGTTTTTATGGTTATTTTATTTATAATTTGATGTAGTAAATAATTTTGGTGTCGGCTATTAATTTTGGTGTCTTACCAATTCTGGTGTTAACAAGATATTAGAAACTAGAAACTGAATACGTATTTCTTGCATATCAATATCTTATATTATTAAAAAATGCAGAAACAAAAATTTAAACCAGAATTAGGTAATAAATTATAGTTGTTGAATTCAGTCATTATGGCGACAGACTTAGATAAAAAGGTGGTAGCTAGCCAGGCGCACTTAGAGCAAGCCCTGCCACCAACCAAACCGAGCAGAAAATGTTGTCAAATTAACATGAAACTAAAAATTTATGAGTAGGTACCCATAGTTCATTTCGTCCTCGTAGTCAATGGTGACAAAATGCTTTGTTTTATGTTCGATTAGGTACTGGCAGGACAGGTCCACTCAAATTTGTGTGGTTCTTTTCTCAAAATACCATTTCAGACTAATCTACATGGTCCTCATATGGGCTGACCAAGATTATAGTCTGGACTTTAAAAGAGACTGACCTCTGAGTTTGTTTCGGCCTTTTTTCTCAGAGTAGTCAGATAGGAAACGCCGAACTCATCTAGCTATTTTTTTTTTTAATGGCTTGTAAAAGTGATTCCAATATCCTAATTACAGAATAAACAATTTCATTTCATTTCATTTCACTTAGGTACCTACAGCTCACGTATTTTTTTGCATTCATTATTTTCAATTGTTATTGCGGGTTTCCAACTCCGGACAGAATTTAATCAAAAAGGGATCGCGGATTTACATTAGTATTTATTTTGGCATTCACGATTTGTTCCATTGACTAAACATTGATGTAGTTATTTGTTTATTAAAAGAGACTTCGGACCCACGATTGCATTCATTTATTTATTTATAAAGGTACACTTTCTGTTTATAATACTTCATCTTATGTACTATAGCTAAAAATAAAATAGCCTCGGACTTATTTATACAGTTGTAGCGGTTACACCGCCACATACTAACTACGTATCAAAGACATGACGTCACACAAATCCTGCATCGCGCAATTAGAGTTTACCGCGCGAACGACATAGATAAGACTATCCGAAATCAACAGTCGGGCAGTCGGCCCGCCAGACACAACACCCGTCTGGTCGGAGGATCCTCCCTTTTCTATGGTGGATGAGTGAACTTTACACCCTGTTCCTCATACCTCTAAACAGTCACCAAAAATATTTAATTGAGAATCGATTGAAAATTTAAAGAATTTTTAAATAAAAGAAAAAAATCTCTTACTAGGGCTTAATCTTATCCAGCCTGTCCCTTGCTGTCCTCCCCAGTGACGCCCTAAGCTGAGGTCCGTAAGTCCGTACCGCACAGGGGGTGCCCTTAGCGTAAAGTCGCTTAGTTTATAAGTTTTATACCCTGGCTGGAGGCCTCAATTTATTGAGGCAGCCACAGGAAAGTCCGGTTAAGCAGCCGGCAACCTCCCAGGATGACCTGAGAGATGCCATATCCAAAAAAAAAAAACGGCGCTTTTCAGTTTTCTTTCCTTGAGTAAAGATTATTCATTTGTGCTATCTACACTTGACTTTACGTAGTTATTCAGCCCCCACTTTTATTAGGTTTGTGCTAACCACGACGATAGCCGTCAGTTGAGACTGGTCATCTCTTATCTGACAAAGCTTATTTTTAATAGTTTTTTTTTTTTTTTTTTACATTATTCTCACATATAGAATCAACAAGTACCCAGGATTTTGTAATTTCTATATTTAAAAGAGTGTCCTTGGAGTTTCTTGCCCGTTCTTCTCCATAGAGATCTACGTTTTGGAATGGGAAACTAGCTTCAACTTTCTGACTAACGGACTCTTTGACAATTCAAAAGTGCCTGTAAAGGGTCTAATTAAAATAAATGCTTTGAGTTTGAGTTTGAGTTTTGATAGAACCGACCAAGTGCGAGTGAGATTTGCACACTACGGGTCCCATCCCGTATTAAGATCGAGCAAATAAAAGCCGAAAAAAAAACACATTTCTTGTATGGATAATATGGATCTTATTGCGAAAAAGAGTTTGTTTGTTTTTTACGCTTTCACGCTAAAACGGCTAAACGTATTTGGATGAAATTTGAATTAGACCGGTAGGGTTAGGACATGGGATACTTTTCATCTCGGTGATACCTTCCCGTGGGATAATTTTCAACCTCCACGCGGGCGAAATTACGTGTAAAAGCAAGTTTTGTTATAAATTATAATTTATCTATACTAATATTATGAAGAGGAAAGATTTGATTGTTTGTTTGTTTGTATTGAATAGGCTCCGAAACGAATGGACCGATTTGAAAAATTCTTTTACCATTAGAAAGCTAAGTTTTCAGGGAGTAACATAAGCTACTTTTATCCCGGGAAAAATAACGGATCCCGCTGGAAAGACCACGGGAGCGAAGCCGCGGGCAAAGTGCTAGTTTATTAAAAAAGAAGAAGTTTCTTTGATCGATTATCATTTAATCATTTGTAAAAAAGTAAGTTGAACAGTAGTATAAAAGTCGATTAACACTTGAGATTTTTAAATCTTAATTATTGAGCTACATGTTTAGAGGAGCTTGTGGCTAAGTTAAGCTACGCTTGCCAGGGTTGGTCTGTGGGTGACCATCTTTACACACCGAGACTCCTCCGTGCCTCGGAAAGCACGCTAAGCCGTTAGTCTCGGCTGTCATTCATGGATCTTTGACAGTCATTACTGGTCATCAGAAGCCCGAAAGTCTGACAACCAGTCGTACCAAGGGGTATCGTATTACCCAGTTACCGGGTTGTGGAGGTTAGATAGGCAGTCGCTCCATGTAAAATGCTGGTTTTCAGCTGCATCCGGTTAGACTGGAAGCCGACCCCAATATAGTTGCGAAAAGGCTAGGCAGATTGATTCAGCTACATGTTTAATTATATTCTATAACGAAATGCTGGATCAATGTATCGAATACCTAATTATGTGTCAATTTAGTGTGTGAAAAATATGACATATATGTTGCTACCCTAGAATCGAGGTATTTTAACTTACTTTTCCCAGAATACCAATCAACAACTAAACTGACGTCGTATGTAAAACCGATGTCGTTTGGTACAGCGGCGTCTCTCGAGGTCGAGAACAGTGTAGGTATTCCCGCCGCTATGTAATTAATATTCAAGCAAACGAGGAAACTCAACCCTTTTACCTACTTCATTGACCTTCTGACTCTAAATTTGTGGCAGGTCAGCTTCTAAAAGATACTGGTGACAAAGACGCAAAACACTAGAATTCATATTTAGGACCCCAGTGTCCCGGACCTGTGGAAGGCGACTAGGGGCCGAAGCCAACTCGCAAAAGCTCCTTTTCAAGTTTTTTTGAGGCACCAACCGACGATTATCCCTTTATGCACTATGCAAGTGCACCCAAGGACAACCCCCGGTTGGTGTAGCACTATTGCAAGATATGGAAACAAAGATATTGGACTAAGACTTTGACTATACTACCTGCCGATCTATTCTGTAAAAATCGCACCGTGAAAACTCAGGTGAAGTGAGCTGTCATTCCACCTGCTGCTGAGGACTGACAGCTCACTCAGAGCTCACTTCACCTAAGTTTTCACGGTGAGAGGGTAACAGAATAGCACTGCAGATCAATGTTTTATAACTACACGGATAAAATGGCAGTGGGTGACTTGCACACTCAATAATGGACCCCCAGAAACTGTCGCGAGCACGTAATTAGGTTTATTTCAATATTTTAGTTTAAGACTTCGCATATTTATAAATTTTTTCTCTTCTTTGTTCTCTCACACTATTGTCTACATTTCTTTCTCATTTCTCCTGTCGCAGGTCTGCTGGAAGAAATTTCTTAAGAAATAAGCAGTACCTTTGTAGGTACCCATGATTATGTCTTAACTGTATCTATTTTTCTGTGTGTACATAAATAATAAAATAAATAAATAAATAGTGATGTAGCGACAAGGGGGCAACATGTCCTGAGGTGCTTGAGGAGTGGAGAGTTATTTCACGGTTATCAGAACTATCCCAGAGCCCGGAAGATGGTCAAGATCCCTACCAGCACTTACTGGAATACTTCCTTCCTTTTAGTACGTTTACTTTTGAGAATCTCCACTCAAGCCGGCTAATGAAGACAAGAATGTTGAATGAGCTCTGTTCCTCGTCAGTGTTCACTCCAGCCGGTCAATAAAGGCAAGCCGAGATGAGGAACAAGACTTCTCCCGGGAGGTAGGGTCCGTGGGGTCGCTATTGCCCAACGCTCGCTACATGCTATCCTGCGGGTATCTGGATCTCTCTTCCTCTAAACATTTCCTCATTCTAAACATGTTCCGGCAAAGTGGACTCTACCGGCACAGACCTCTAAGATCGAAACGCGCAAGCCCCACCACGACGTCAACGTGGAGATACGGCGATGGATTATAATTATTATTATTATCCCCTGCCCGATTCCATGCATCACTGTTGAGCATTACCTCTGTTCCCTGGTGCCAGATCATACCAATAGATACTGTCTATTCCTATAGCTATGCAGGAGCAGTGGTGGCCACTGGGACACCACTGCCCACCACTGGGCCGTTACTACTGAGTAACGGCCTCGAACCCAGGCTGGCGCTTTACTTTGTGTAAATAATTTCATCACCACTGCTCTCAAAACGATGAAGGAAAACACACGGGTAAGGAAATATTCTAGAACCAGAAATTCGAAGACATGTGAAATTTATAACAACTGGGGTTGCTTACTTTTTGTACAAGAACTAAAGTATAAGATTATCTAAGTGGGAAAATAAACAGTATCTTAATAAATAGAAAAAAAAAAACTTTTTACACAAAACAATCGACTTCCAAAATAACACTACAAAGTGAAAAATAGGTAACTCTCATTTCGGCATTCGGTGTCTTTGGTTTTGTATTTTCGTTTTTGCCACCGACTTCCTTTTTAGGTATAATAGCTCTGGATATCAGTGAAAACAGTTTATTCAGTTGAACAGTAAACAGTATTTTAGAGTGAAAACAGTATAATACTCATCATCAATATCAAGTTTTTCTAACTATTCAGACAGCTGTGCAGCTGGGGAGTTTGTTGCGCCACTTCTTCGTCCCAGCTAAGGCACTAGGAAGTGGTGAAGGGCGGGCGTTTTTGGGGACTGTCTTATGTAATTTTGACGTTCGAAAAGTGCTGATTTCTCAGCCTATTTTGAATAAATGACATTTGAATTTACTGATTTTAACAGTATGGTTGGCATTCCTAATTCCAACCCGCACTGGGCCAGCCTGGTGAATGACAGCTTACTCCCTCTCGAAGAGTGGCCTGTTAAAATCAGTCTGTTTCCCAGTAGTGGGAATATTATAGTCTGTTTATACTACAGCTATGTGAGTACTCGTCTACATTAATATTATAAAGAGGTGAGTGTGTGTTTGAATTTGGGGCGTAATCTCCGCAAAAACTGATCCAATTCCGAAAATTCTTTCACTCATGGGAAGCTACAGTATTAGAAATAAGACACGCGAACCAAGTACCAAGAAAAAATTGCCTAACCTTTTCCCAACTATGTCGGGGCAGCTTCAAGGCTAACCGGATGCAGCTGGATACCTGTATTTTACAAGGAACGACAGCCTATCTGACGATACCCCTTGTTAAGACTGGTTGTCAAACTTTCGGGCTTCTGACGACTCGCAGCGACTGTCAAAGATCTACGAATGACAGTCGGGACCAACGGCTTATCGTGCTTTCCGAGGCACGGAGGAGTCTCCGTAAAGATGGACGTCCATGGACCAACCCCAGCAAGCGTTGCTTAATCTGTAACAATTACACCGCCACATATGAACTACGCATTAAAGACAATGACATGACGTCACACAAATCCTGCAGCGCGCAATTAGAGTGTCCGCGCGAACGACATATATAAGACTATCCGACATCAACACTCGGACACCCCCTGGTATGTTAGGAACGAGATCATTCATCTCGACCTAAAAATCCCCACTATAGCCCAATTTCTAAAACGCAACTCAAAGCGTTTCTTTGATAAAGAAAGGACGCAGGTCTGCTGGAAGAAATTTCTTAAGAAATAAGCAGTACCTTTGTGCTCTTTTATGTTAATATTGTGTTTTGTGTGTACATAAATGATGATTCTCAAAGCGGCCAGATATGTCCCCTCTAGAATCAGTAAAATCCGCCGTCAAAACATCCACCCAGAGGCAGAGCCGCCAGAGGGATGTTCTCACCGACCCAGATGACCCTATAACCCTCCTCCAGGAAAGCAATAGGGCCACCAGCACAATACATAAAAAAAAAGAAAATCCGCATTCCGACCTCGCCGCCGAGGTCCTCCGCGATCGCGACTCTCCCGAGTAAATAATACTCCCTCCCGACCCTTGCTCGTCAATGCGCCAGCCCGCGTAGATGCTGAGCCTGTAGCTTTAAATTCCCCAATTAATAATAATAATAATAGGTATATGTATGATCCAGTCTGTCCTATCTTGCTGTCCTCCCGCCAGCGACGCCCTAAGCCGAGGTTCGTACCCCACAGGGGGTGTCCTTAGCGAGCGTTCGCTTAATATTAATGTAGATTAGTTTATGCCCCTGGCTGGAGGCTTTAAGTTTAACATCTTAAGACAACCACAGGATAGTCCGGTTAAACAGCTGCGACCTCAATCTGAGAGTCAACTGCGAGACGCGATACAAAAAAAAAAAACACTCGGACAGTTGCCCGCCAGACACAATACCCGTCTGGTCGGAGGGTCCTCCCTTTTCTATGGTAGATGAGTGAACTTTACACCCTGTTCCTCATGCCCCTAAAAATCTGAAGGATCGACCCGTGCGGCTGTTATTACTTAGCCAGAATCATGTTGCGGGCAGAATAGCTTCTGCCCGCAACATGATTTTCTTCTTTCTGCTTCTGTAAGACTAGCGTCTTAAATAACATAATATCACGCATGTTTTCCCGGAAGAGGTGTAAAAGTACACTCACATTTCGCCAGTTAGATTTAAGTCCCATGTAATAGGAGGCGTATGTATATTATTGAAATGAGAGTGTATGTACCTATATTAATTAGTTCGACAAACAGGTGTGCGATATGTCTTTGGCTCGACAAGTCGTAAGGTCAACAGGTCGGTAGTGCGACAAGCAATGTACGTTTTACTTTATGACTTTAGGTAATACAGTGGTAAATGGAGCTACTACTTTTATATTTTTTATATGTATATAAGTTTTCAGATATATGTATAATAGACGACTTCTAGTAGGCTTAGTGGACTGTATATTTGCTGACCATAATTATTTTGTTAAGTACCTGGTACTTGTTGAAAGACCTACACTGTCCTCCCATACCTAATAACACTGTTATTTGAAAATATTGTAAAAACCAATTATTTTTAAAAGAGTAACCGTGGAGTTTCTTGCCGGCTCTTCTCCATAGGAAACGACCAATTGGAACCGTGCACCTAGCTTCTGACGTTTCATAAGTGCCCATGTAGGTTTATGTGACATAAAATATTTTGAATTTTGAATTTGAAAATGCCATCAACTGAACACAACGACTGTGGACACTGGGTCTGCTACTGATAAATTCAGTCTTAAATATCATTATGATTGTAATGATATTTAAGACTGAATTTGCGTGGGTTGATAGTTATCTTCAAATCCGTTCTGTCTACTGAAGCGATAAATACGATCTGATGTCGCTTACTAAATATTAATTAAATTATTCAAACATTCCTGTTTGTAACGCGTCAGTGTTTATTAAATTGTTATTTAGTTCATGAATAATATTATTTAGAAGAACAGACAGCCTTTTTGGTGCAAGCGTTACTGCTGAAAGCAGGGTACGGGATTTGATCTCCCGGTCGGGTAGTGTTATTGGGTTTTCCCATAAGGAAAATTTCATTATAGCAACCTCGAAATCTAAAGAGTTATTTCGAGAACATGGAAAATTGCTTCTTTGATATTAATAAAATCAGGAATTGCCTCAAGGAAATGGTAAAGTTAATGCTTTATGTATGTATGTATTTATTGTATATGTAGATGGTACACCGCTGACTACCTGCAGTATTGTCTCTCCTGTTACCTTTAATCCATCCAAAGTTTGTCTGTTAAATATCGCTTTATGCGATAAGACCGCCCATTGTGTCACCCTATGTAACATTTCTAAATTTATGTCTTTAATTTTTATGGTGTACAATAAGGAGTATTCTATCTATCTGTCTCTATGGTAAGAATTTAGCCCGGACAATAGCTTTAGTATTCGAAGAATTTACATGATCTTTTCCTAAAATCGGGTTGTACTCGTAACAGAAATGGATGAAAATTACTTGAATATCTTGTATTATCCGAATAAACTGAATCTCTCTATTTCCGACATAATACAGTTATCGTATTCCTGGAACGAACCCAAGCACCCAAATTAATTGCCATAGCTTGTCCTATGGCATTTGATTTGGTGCATACCTTTACATTTATTACAAATTAATTTCGTGCTAATAATAAACTAAAGAATTAGAATACGTAGTAGACCTGAGTTGGACAAACAAGAAAAAAAATTGGATTCCTCCAACAAACTTATACCTAAAGAGATTAAAAAGTCAACAGGACAACAATATAATCTATTTAGATAAAAGTGAAAGGTCACTCACTCACTCACTCATTCATCACGAAATATCGAAAACCGCTTGACGTATGAAGATGAAATTTGGCAGGGAGGTAGTTTATAGTTAGTAGACGTCCGCTAAGAACGGATTTTTGGAAATTCTACCTTTAAGAGGGAGAAAAGGGGGGAATTTATTTGTATGTAAAATCTTATTCCTTGAGTTAATAAACTTGAAACTTGGCACGAATACTTATGTATGGAAATTATAAACTTTGGCATTTTTAATTTTTCTAAACTAACCCCTGAAGCAGGATTGGGGGGTGTCAAAGTTTGTATGGAAGAATTTTAACGTGCGGTCTGATTTTTTTTTTTTTTTTTTTTTTTTTTTAACTAGGGCATCTCGTAGCTCACCTCTGAGGTGATGACTACTTAACCGGTCAATCCTGCGGCTGCCTTAAGCTACTAACTTAAAGCCTCCAGCCAGGGGCTATCGGTCTGATTAACTCGACACTTAGAATTTATACTAAAAACTGAAAATAAATAAAAACGTATATCAGGGTTTTTTGAAAATTTACCCTTAACGGGGTGAAAAGGGGTATTCATTTTTACAGCGGAGGATTTTACTTTGCGGCTTGATTACCTTGAAAATTGGTATAATTAATCTATAAGTTAAATAATAGAAACGTTACAATAGACTTAAAAAAAAAAAAAATATCTCGCTGTATAGGTACTATGGGGGAAGAGCAATATTATATTATGTTCGTATTCTTCTATAGTTTACCGCAAATTGTAAAAATGCTTCCCAAAAGGTTAGAATATTGCAGATAGTTACGGATTTAACCTTTTAAAAGATAATCAACCCGCTATAGCTTTATGGATCTAAGCAGTCAATCATAACATGTCTAGGGTGAATTTTGAGATAGGGTAATAAGGGCACGTACATTAAACATTGTCGTTACAAGAAAAAAGTCTTAGGAGACTGTCCTTAAGTTTATGAAACATGTTGATGTGCATTCACAGATTTTGAAAACAAAAATACAGGCAGCAATAAAATGGCCAATTTTCACAAAAGCTTTTTTGATGCCAGTCGATCCTATTTCTTATTACTTGGGTCAATAAACTATATCGGGCCAAGGTTTGAGTACAAGAATGTCTGTCTATATGTTACCTTTTCAGGCCTAAACCACTGAATGGATTTCGATAAAATTTGGCAAGGAGATAGAAAGAAAGAAAGAAAGAAAATACGTTTATTTGCGGTAAAATATGACGCAAGCAAGGAAAAAAAAAAACAAATAAAACACGAAAATAACAAATTGGAGGAAAATATGCGTCACATCCACGCAAAACGGCCATCGCTCAGCATAATGCTGGGACCCTATGCGAGACAAAGCCCCAGCGCTGGTTTTCAGCGACAACCGGCGTTGACGTGATGACGTCAACCGCATCCTAGGGTAAGACATAGGTTATATAATCGCTTGCGCCCCGATAATTTTGTTAAGGAATCTAAAACCACCTAAATTGTGTTATGGAACTAGACTTCAAATAAAGACTCTACAAAAACACGTCATTGAGGCATGCATTTTCACTGGTGTGAATCAAGGAGAAATTGTTCTTACACCGCGGATCCCTTTAATACCATCGGATTACCAAATTCAATTTAAGCGCCTCCAATTTCCGCTGAAATTGTGTTTAAATGCCATGACTATTAATAAGGCGCAGGGCCAAACGATAAAAGTAGCTGGCATAGATCTAAGAAACGATTGCTTCTCTCACGGTCAGCTGTATGTGGCCTGTCTAGAGTAAGTTCACCTGATAGTTATCTAAATGCAGCCTGAAAATATAACAAAAAATGTGGTAAACAGAGAGGTTTTACAAAAATAGCAAAATCTATTTCTTTTTATAATTGGTGCCTTTATAAAAGTTGCAGTTTGATAGGCATTTTCTGTTGACTGAAATATAAAAATTGTTAGCGTTAAACATCATTAAACTTGATATCTTCATAACCACGCGTACGAAGTCGCGGACAACAGCTAGTATCCTATATCATAAAGTCGTAGTGTACTTACATTCTTTTCTCCGTAATAAGATCTCACCAAAACTTTCCATATGACATAAAAACTTTTGGTCTTCTCACACGTGATGACTCGTGGATCCTTGAGACCGACAAACTTCGAACATTTTACTTTTACATGTCATGGTTGGGATCCATCCAGACATTTTACTTTCAGATGTGTCCTGTAACACCACTTTCCGCTAGAGGGCACTACTTTCTACGTGCCTTTTAAAATACAGCTGGGAAATATCGTGTACGTGTACTTGACGTGCAGAAAATAAGGTAAGGCCGGTTATTTCTCTTTGAATAGAGTATACAGCATCTGTGTTTGATGTGCGAATGTAAACGTCTGGGAAAGGTTTTCTTAGTTTGTAGTAGGTCAAGGTAGCATTAGTACCTACCCATTAGAGGTTTATAAGAACTACCTAGGCACACAAGACTGTTTGTTGAATATTATTATTTCAAAACATTATGAATGGTTGGATAAAAAACGTTTTTTGAAGTTGGTACTATGAAAGAAAATAGCTAGTTAGGGTACCTGAAGGGTGCCAAACGGAACCCTACTACTAAGCCTTCGCTGCCCGTCTGTCTGTCTGTCTGTCTGTCAGCGGGCTGTATCTCATGAAACGTAATAGGTAGACAGTAGAA
Source organism: Xanthia togata (assembly GCA_963853775.1). Lineage (NCBI taxonomy): Eukaryota > Metazoa > Arthropoda > Insecta > Lepidoptera > Noctuidae > Xanthia > Xanthia togata. Next base: position 24,967,503 of record OY970793.1, on the reverse strand, counting down.
ATCACAGATTGTGTATTACTCTTGCCGCTATAACAAAATATAGTTAAAAAGGTAAGGGGCGGGTCCCCATTAGAGAATACAATCCCGAGCATGTTTTTCAATCCCGGGATTACGGATTGTGGTTGCTAATAATGGACTCAAATGAAAAAAAAAAACGTGAGTAATTTCTTAAAAAGCATTACCTTTCCTGTCAACTGTGAGTATTTATATAGGTACCTATAGTATGTATGTTTATATATTTAAGCTCTATGTATTTATGTTAATTTATTAAGTTATACGTGTAGGTTTATTTCAATATTTTAGTTTAAGACTTCGCATATTTATATTTTTCTCTTCTTGTTTTCACACACTATTGTCTACATTTCTTTCTCATTTCTCCTGTCGCAGGTCTGCTGGAAGAAATATCTTAAGAGTCCTATTACATTTTTGACGCAAATTCATGGTTTTTGACGTTGTAATTTTCAGCAGCAGTAAGATATTTGAATTATTTGATTATGAATAACGATAGTGCCATTCTCTTTATTGTAAGTTGGAATTACATATTTTAACTTTTCTTGTCGTGTAATTTACTATGAATATTTTACGAACTCACTTTACAAGGAAAAACGTCGGCAATGGAACTTTGACGATCAACTTCACATTGTTTCATTCAGTTCTAATAAATGCGAAAGTTACTAAACGATAATTTTAATATTTTACTTGTTTATTGGAGTTCTAGAATTTCTTTAAATTCCTTGTGTTTTCAGGGAAAATTCGTAAAGAAAACCAATAAATGTCTTGATTTTCATGTCAATTATATTCCAAATAAACACAATTAAATCAAATAAACTAACATGATATAAAACTTCGATCTACAGTGAATACGTTTCATTAGTTTTCAATATAATAAGACAAAATTACAATAAATTAAATTAAAGTACTATATATTCCGCGTCAATTCAGCAAATTACACGAAAATAATGTGTAACTCCAACTTACAAGAAAAAGAATGGCACTATAGTTATTATAATCAAATTATTAAAATATCTTACTGCTGCTGAAAATTACATGGTCAAAAATCATGAATTTCCGTAAAAAAATGTAATAGGACTCTTAAGATATTATCAGTACTTTTGTACTCATATTTATGATTATGACTTATCTGTATCTATTTTTATGTGTGTACATAAACAATAAAATAAAATATTTAAGTATTCCGAGCGGGGATGTCCTTTTCTAAGTTCTACGACAAAATTATTAGGCCTGTAAGTACCTGTGTAGTACGCGCTCTAGTAGGTCTAGAGTGAAGTGACTGGTCTGGTCTGGTGACGGACTACGGAATGCAAACTAGACCTGTTTGTGGCAATCCCAAAAATCCCGATATTAGCCAAGTACAGTCCCAGGATTTTCGGGGTCAGAAAACGGCCGCGTGGACTAGAGAATACAATTTTGATATTGAAAAAAAATCTTACCCTGGCATGTGGGGTGTCTAGAGTTCATCGAGTAGAGTGCAAATATATATATATATATATATTTTTAATCTTCATTTATGAAGAAATAGGGGGCTTGTCAGTCTTAGACCATTTTTTACGAGCTCTGTCGCAACAACTAAACAAGTTAGGAATTTGAAGGTCGGTATATCATCTACCATACACTGTATATAATCAACATAAAATGCTGATTCATTAGGTATTTCATTTAAATATGGGCGAATTTCTGCAACTACATAAAATAACTTTGTAATTCATAGTATCATTATGAAATACAAAGGTCATTGGGCAACTAAGTATGGAAACTATAACCACGGCCTACAGAAAAAAAAATAGGTAGAATGTTTAGATAAACGTCTCTAGTTTACGAATATATATGTCGCATTAACGCAGATAACGGGAGAAAACCATAAATCTAAAAAAAAAAATACAAAATAAAGTTAAGTATAGCAAGGCTTAGTACATTTTTATTGGTTTCTTGATAGTAAACATGATTTAAAAAACAAAAGAAGTAAAAATAAAACAAGTATACAAGAGTTTTTAAAGAAAGAAAAACTTTTTTTTTTTTGTTTAATCTTTTTAAGTTTTTTTCGACATGATCAATGTCTACAGGAATAATTGTATCATCTAAAAACGCCGCAGGCGCATCTATTTGATCTTGATGTCGGGCCCAAGACAAAAAATATACTATGCTGGCTATATGCGGGCAGCATCACATCGTACAGCGACCGTGGATACAAGAGCAGTAGTAATCTTCGATACTATCTCTGCCCTGTCTTGTTGGGTTCACCAATATGTAAGTATAGTATTTTTTACTCCTGACATGTCGCGACTGCATTTTTCCTCGTATTAATATTTTGTGGTTAACCAATTCATGGTGCCGGTATAGTTCAACAATGTACAGACCATTTAGTCGCAAGTGTTCGTGAACGTATGATCTAGCGACCCATAAATGGTAGGTGCCCAACGTAAATAGTATTAAATCTTCAAAAGTTAGGCGTGGGAAGTTATCCAAAGCTGCATTACTTGCATCAATTGAAATAAAGGCTACTCTTTGCCTATTTAGATTTTGCTCGATCACATAATCTGCCAACACATTTCTTCTGTTTACATTTTCATTAATAATATTAATAAATTGCTCGGCGTATACGCTGTTCTCGTATGCACGCCGAGTAGCGTTGATGAGCGCTGCGGTAATTTTAAAATCTGCCATCATGTTTGGTAAGGAAATATTAAAATAGGTGTGCCGAAATATTTTGAAATCTTTTTTAAAACGACTATTCATAGTCTCAACCACCCACCGGTTCACTGTGATTTTGCCCAATGACCTTTGCCACTGCAACTAAAAAAGGGGTAGGGTGTATGCCATCCCCCCTCATTCCCCCCGCCGGAAACGTATAGTTTTTTTTTTATATTTTTTTTTGTATACCAGTCTTGTCATAGAAAATGTGTATTCTGAAGGTTCTGGGGGGTTCGAGAGAGAGGGGGAGGGCAAATGTGGATGGGAGATGTAGTCCCGCATCATTTTCCATACTGGAAATTATTTTGTTTGTATGATTTTGTACTGTGTACTGAGTTGGACTCCGGGTGTGCTCCCGCCAAAAGCTCTCGGTCACCCCTGAGTGTCGCTACAACACACTCGACCTTCGCGTCGCTATGGAGGTCGCCGAGGTAGAACGAGAGATAGGTTATAAACGTTCCGCAAGTGGCACGTCAAAAGTTGGCTAATTAGCCACATTTTCTTCGTTTTGTCTCTTTTTCGCTCCCGATAATTACGACATGCCATCCTACTTCCACGTGTCATATAATAGTGTGACATAGTGCCGTTTTTGAAGATAGAATGTTAGGTAGGTAACCTATCTACGCCTTTTTACTTCTAATATCATTGCCTATTAGCCGTAGTAGGTACTTATGACTGTTGGAGCGATAGTTTTTCGAGATTTCTGTTCCCGTATGACGATTAACTTGTCGTGAACCCGCAGAGCGCTGCGTCCGGCGCTCTGCGTGGCAACACACCGTGTTCAGGTTATATAAATCTACGTCTATTGTATTAAAAAAAAAAAAAAAAAACTTTAAAATTCAATTCGCAATCTTATCTTAGCGATAATCAATGTCAAATACTTGTCAAAAATGTACGTACATTGTAGGTTTTTTTGACAGATTATGACTTAGATTACGTTCGTACGTTTACGCAAACGTTCTAAAAATACGGGAATTGCCTCCTGGTAGCAGCTGGATAAAAGTGCCCGTGGATCGAGTTAAATAATGACGTTCAGTTAAAGTAGAAGATGCTTATAAGTTATGAGGCCAACGGCTGCTGGCTGCAATAGGCTAATGAGATAAGAGGCTGGCCCCTGTTTCCCAGCTTGTGAAGAAACATTATGTACCCTAGAGACCGTAATAGATTAGAAGAGATAAAGATGAGTTTGTGCTAAGGGTACTGGGACATTCACCCGCGTCGTGAGTACATCACCCGCCATGTTACATGTGGTCGCTGCCTAAAACGCGTGGGATTTGCTGGTAATTACGTATTAATGAAAACTGCGAGTTCATGGGCTAGCTAATGAATAATTAATATTAAATTCTTAATTTGCTTTCTCACAAATGTAAGATTAATAAAGTAATCACTAATTGTTTAGGTGCAGAGGGCAGCAACAGCATTTTAACACAACTGTTTTTTTTTTGTGAAAACTTTTCGAAAACCTAGAGAGAATAATTGCCAACATGTTCCTGCGTCCATTGATTTTTTTATTCCACTTTCAAAGTTAGACTAGTTTAAGGCCCAATATTGTAAATATTTATGTAAATAAATAATTTAAGTAAAGCAATTTCAATGTACGTAATAATAAGTAAGTAAGTAAAAGTGTCTACTGACGTCAGAACGTGAAGCAATTTCTATAAACAGCTTCCATTTACCCTGGGGATCTCGCCGCTCGCTCCCTTGTATCCCCCTGAAAGGTAAATATTGATACAAACTCATGCTTTGTGACGCACTACTTACCAAGTAGTACTTAGTACGGGTAGGTACCTACATTAGTTATACTAAGTGCCGCCCGTGGCGCTAGCACGTGGAACCGTATTGGATTGTGGTTTACTATTTCAAAAGCCGTGTGCTATCCCATCGGAAAAGATGACGAATCTCAATACAAGATGACTTTTCAAAAATTCTTCCTCTGAGCTTACCTTACAAATCGCAATCGTGGGAGTACTTAGCGTCGTATTGCCTAATGAATGTGCTAAAATTAGCTTAAAGCTATTATTAGAATTTATAGGTTCAGAATTCAAAGTAGTTCATTATTTTGAAGTCTGAAATTAACCTCTAATTTTAACACATCGCTAAGTACTCCTACGCTACAGCTGTCATAAGGGCGCTTCTGCATTGAATAAGTAGATCCCATAAAAAAAGTCACATAATACGACTTTTTCCCTAATCTTAAAAGAGAAAAGCGTTTTGTTTGTTGCCAGAGCCAAGGAAAAATACGTTTTCTACGAGTCAGAACCCTTTCAAATAAAGACCCCGTTCAAAGAAAAACTCACGATCATTGTTCGCATTCCATACCACTGTCTCACAATAAAAATTCTTTGACTTTGACTTTGATTCAAAGTAAAAAATAAAAATTCACCAGAAATATGCATTACATCATCTACCATACAGTCTAAAGACAGCCTTACAATAGGATTTAGTGAAACTTTCCAGCTCTATCGCGAGTTCCCAGGTAATGATAAACTTTTCCTAGAGATCTTCAGATATCCCGCGAACCGTTAAGGTAGAGTTCTAAGACAGCCTTCCAGTTATTCCTTTGCCTTAGCAGAAATAAAATGAGATTTGATATTCTAGAATTCTGAGATACAATTTTGTTTACGTATCTTACTTCGTTCTTGCTGCTTTTATTTAAAAGGCTTTTTATTTGCATGTTGTTGTGTTGTTTTCTTCACGATGTTATGATATTTTTCACCACTCCCGCACGAAAGAAGTGTCTTTCCTCTACGAAAACAGTGAGGAAAGTTGGTTTTTCCTCACTGCTTGAACAGTGAGGAAAGTTGGTTTTTCCTCACTGTTTGAACAGTGAGGAAAGTAATGATCCCGTTCAGAAACTAACCTTGCCTGATTTTTTTATGTTGTTTTAAAGATATTTTTAAAAATATAGAATTATTTTGATTTGCTTTGTGTCTATTTAATTTATTTACCTATGATGACTGAATACTTTCTTGCTGGACGTGGTGAAAAGTTTTGTATGCAACATGTGAGCAAGTTCATTTGCTATTCGTTTTGTTGAGTCTTTCGCTTACTCAGGATTGAAATTTATAATCACTCGCTGCGCTCGTGATTCTATTTTTCAATCCTTCGTTCGCTCAAGACTCAAAATCAATACTCATAGGAAAAACGAACTTTCCTCACATGTTGGATAAATAACTATTCTTCCACTTCTGCTCTCAAAAGAGTGGTGTGTTTCTTTTCGCTTTGAGTCAAAACATTCTGCTGTGTAGTAACAGACAAGGTTTTGTTTGTGTCACTTTTTCAATATTCTAGCATCTGCACCCTAAATTGCATAATACCCGACCAATAACAATTTGTTTCATTTGGACAGTTCAACAACATTCATTGCGTTATTACATTCTTGAGCAGACAAATTTTTCGAACATGTAGGTTGCTGATTGAATAGCAAGCACCGAGTCAAGGCTCGTGCAGACTGGCGCGACTTGTCGCGTGATAATTGTTCTACCGTGAAGTTTTCTTAGATATCGTTTTATTAGCGTCGCGTTGCGCCTGTTTGCATACCCCATAGGCAATCAATAAGTTCCACCACACCAAAACTCCATGTTTTGTTCTGTCCTCCGACAGAATGAACATTCCTGTCTGAATAGTCTTCTCTAATTCCTCTCCCGATGCCATGTTGCATGGCATCAAAAACCTATTAAAACGGCGATCTACATATTTTTTGAACAGTCACGCATCAGTTACGAGTACGACTTACAACACGTCGAGACTTGGGAGCACTTACGGCCAAATTAAATTCCTTGATAGAGCTCCTCCATTAGACTGGGGTAGATTCGACTTACAGGTACTTCATTTGGGGGCTATTTTTAAACGTATACTGCCTGCGTCTGACGCTGAAGGTTGAAGGTCACTTACTGCGTATTCGTGTGTTTTCTTTGTAGGTTTACAACTGATTGCTATGTTTTTTTCTGTAGGAGGTTTGAGTACACGTACAGTTAGTGTACAAAGTTTAGGTACCCCAGTTGTAATAACCAGGTTCATGAACCCGCTTCTTGAGCACAAGGTTGGGTCAGACTTTACCAAATATCGTTTCTCTTCTTGTGTGATATGACGTAGGATTTGCTTTGCAGTGGAGCAGTTGCAGAGTGGAATTACTATAGCGTTATAGATACATATCGTAATACTAATGGCCTGCCTATTTGTGGCTATTTACCAACCAGTTAGAAAGTTATTGAAAACTGTTAATTTGACATTAAGAAACTTGATTGGGTAAACAAAGGTGGGTAGTTATGACCTGAAAAGGACCTTGCTCCTTGAAATGCCCGCTAAGAAGAAAGCCTACGACCGGCCGTACTGTGTCGACATAGTGCGTGGGCCCAAATGTTATTTTAGTTAGTACGTGATACATGATATTTTCGTTATCCAGAATAGAGTGAAGATCTAAAAGAAGAAGATCTAAATTATAATGAGAAGATTGAGTGCTTCTGACAATTAAAATAAGGTACTTAAGAGTCTATAATACCTCGAATTGCTTAGCATGGTCCTTGGTTATATCGAAAATACTGCAGCATTCATTTTGAACCATATGAAAATATAATGGTAAAGTTGAGGATTAATGTTACGTATTATTTTTGACGAAAACACGATTCCATAAAATTTTCTCTACAGAAAAAAAAACCGACCAAAGTACGTTTTGGACCACGCACAAAGAAGGTTTCCGCAGTTCGCATGAATTTATCCCTAAAACAAACTAAATTTGAGAAACAATTGTTCTCCCATATATCGAAATACGTCACGGTCAATTATCCAACTGCAAATGTAAGTTTGTAATCGCAATTTTATTTGAAAAGACTACAAATTCACAGACTTTTTCCTGTACTTGTGCTCTGAGATCTTGCTTTCTGCCAAATTTCATGATCATAGGTCAACGGGAAGTACCCTGTAGGTTTTGAATTAGTGTTGCCCAAATGCAAGACCAAGACGAGACTTAGACCAGTCTTGGTCTTGCGTCAATACACCTGGTCTTGATCTTGCGCTCTCAGTCTTGGTCTTGGTTTGCGCTCTCAGTCTTGGTCTTGCAGCAAGAGTCTTGCAAGTCTTGCAATTATCTAAAGCCTATTACTATTTATTATACACGTTAGTTAAGATCTTAGAACAACGTAACAGTGTAGGTACATTTTGAGCTTAAATTGACATAGGCATCACTATGCCTACTGTGGTGATTCACTACTACCAAATTAATTAAAACACCTTGAGAATAATTAAAAAAAGAACTCAATTTATATCTACGCATATTTACTAACTTTACATTCGCAATTCAACAAATGCGTTAAGTACCTACTTAGTTATATTGTTTTATCGTCAGCAAGTTTTGTAAAAGATAATATACATAACTATCATCACGCTGGACAGCTTTAAACGCTGTTGTGTTCGAGTTAGAGCCAGTGTGAGAATGTATGTATACAAGAAACTCAGAACATTCAATTTATACCTACCTACTGCTGAGACATCTTCAACGTCGTTTAATTTTATCCTCCTGTGCCAACCCTACCAAAATCGGTAAACATTTTGTATACCTCTCCATCTCTTTCTTTCTCTGTCCATACTCTGTGGCGGCGAATGCGGCGATCAAACAGTGTCAAATGTTGTGATACACTTGTCGCACAGTCTTTGATAAAGCGCGGCGTCTTTGTCGGTAAATTATCAAATAAGTACACCGACCGACCAACGGTTTTTTTTCGCGTAATGTACCATAACATTGGCTGGGGCAAAAACTGTGTTACTAGACCTTTTCGACTCGCTGTTAGTTTTAAATTTTGCTGAACAGAAAAATAATATAAACTTTGAAACATAAGTACCTACACAATGTTTGTATAATTTCATTGGTTACAATTTTAAGCACATACCAATCTACTAACGTTAGATCTGCACATAACACTTATAAAAGCATATATTATTATAGGCTATAAGGTATGAACTTTGGTAGAAAGATACCTATTTTATTTTATGCTAGGTATATTTTTATCACATGGGAACATGATATATTTGTGTGTAACACGCTACTTATTAAATAGTCTAAATATAATAATCAATACAATGCCTTATAGTGTTATGAAGATACGGTTTTGATACTGGGGACCGTCTATCAAAATCGGTATTGAAACCAAATGCCTACTTAATAACGCCCAAATCTCAGTTTCACTTAACTGCGAGACGCAAGAGTATTGCAGGCTTAGTCTTGTTCTTGCTCAAATCTTGCAGGGGTCAGTCTTGGTCTTGGTCATGCTATAACAAGTCGGTTTTGATCTTGCGAAAATGCAAGACTAACACTAGTTTTGATATACAGGGTGTCCAGTAAATAGCACGACATACTGCAGGGGGTGATAGCTTGGGTCACTACCTATCAATACAACACAATATATGTTCAGCAAAATCTTACATTTTTTATTCACCACTGTAGGTTAAACTTAAGTGATAAGAAAATAGTTCTGTGAAAATTTAAACAAAAAATAGTATTTCTTGTAAACATTCTTGTCTTTGATAGAAAAAAGACTTATCAATGAGTAAAGTAACTATTCACGAATAATTTGATGTAAAAAAAAGTACTAGAAAAGGATTTTTTCATTACGAGATGCTTAAAAATCTGTTTCAAGGTAGAGATTTTTCGGTATTTCGGAAAATTTTGTAAAACTGTAAATCCGTAAGATTTTGCTGAACATAATATATTGTGTTGTATTGATAGGTAGTGACCCTAGCTATCACCCCCTGCAGTATGTCGTGCTATTTACTGGACACCCTGTATATTATATGCAAGTATCAAAATATGTCACATAAATGACTGTATTTTTATTGCCTTGACTTAGAAGCTTGATTTAGAGCTCCAAGGGAACATAGATTTACGTATTTGATACTAATTTCAAGTTGATACCTCTACGCGTTCTTGAGAAAATGGGTCGTCCCAGACTGACGGACGGACAACGAAATGATCATAATTATATAAGGGTTCCGTCCTTCCTTTTGAGGTACGGAGTAGGTAAACATATACCTACTTACCCCAAAATTACGCACTGGGATCACGTACTTCCTTACAATACTTCCTTTACATTTAATTAATTGGGGAATCAATCACAAAAGAGATTTGTTCCCCCGAGACTCCATAAGTGGAACATAAGTGGAAGTCATTTTGGGACAGGTTATGTCCCTATAGTTTTGGATGATTTAATGGATTTTATTAGGATACTTTAAGACATTAGACCCTTGAGTGATGTGGGTGAGTACTTACCCTAATTTGAGGGAAGGGTCAACTATTTTTAGGGTAACTTGCGTAGCTTTTATGTATGAAATTATGGTTTTGTCGTGATAGGTGAGTACGAACGTAAAAAAATATTGCTATGACGTGGTTTTGTTGATTTAAGGTAGATTAGTACGCCAGTTTCATGTTTACCAGTGATCTAACTCTTTCATCATTAAAATGTTTGTCAATCATCAAGAACTTCAGAGTTCACCACATAAGTTTTGGAATAAATTGTAATTAGATGTTTCTCTCAATGATGTCTATAAAAACATTTCTTCTAATTAGATAGTAGAACGCTGCTTCCATGCAGTTATTTTAGCTTAAGGCTCCGTGCATAAACAAAACCCTTTTTCGTCAATAACTTATCTAATTGTAAGAAGTAATAACTATAAAAGTACAGTTTTCGTGGCGCTAAACCATTCGTGTCAGTTAGCCTGTTAATAGTTGCATCACTTTTGCGCTCTGAAAACATGGTTTCAGATAAGAAGATATTGTAACTGCCTCGTTGGTCTAGTGGTCGCAAGCGCTACAGCTGAGCATGAGGTCTTGGGTTCGATTCCCGGGTCGGGCAAAGTGTTATTGGGTTTTTCTATCTGGAATTTCTCAGTAGCAGCCCGGAGTCTGGATTTGTGCCCGGTTGATGGCAATAGGCTCGCCCCCTATTACATGGGACTTAAACATAACTGGCGAAATGTGGGTGGTACCTACTACAGGTACACCTCTGCCCAACCCTTCGGGGAAACAAGGCGTGATGTTATGTTATGTAGATATTGTATAATCATAAAATAATTTTTTTGATTTTATTTCAAGTACAGCTGAAGACTAACGTATTATTTTTAAATTTCTGAATATATGGTTTGCTAAATAATATTAAAAAAATACTGACAGGGTTAAAAAAAAAAAAAGGATATTTTGTCAACATTATTTTTCTGCTATATTTTGTATCAAAGTTGCAAAAAGTGTTGAGCCTATTTAAATATATATTTTCAAATGTTTTGTTGCGAATATTTGTGATTTTCCATGAATACTTAACTTATTTGAAAAAAATCCCTTTCAGCCACATGCAAAACAAAGAACTCGACTTTTAAAATTACAAATAGTTGTGTTTAAATTCTTTTCTCTTTCTCACAAATAATGAACAAAATTGATCAAAATCCGTCGATTTCGTGCACGTCATCTCCTTACAGAAAAGGGAAGAAAGTTGTTATGAAATAAATTAATTTCCATTTTTCCATTTTACCTTTTGCGCTTCAATAACAAACCAGATATATACCATTTAACAAACAAAATAAATTGCATTTTCGATCTCTATTTTTACAGCAAACAAAGCGAACAATGTTCTATCAGTTTGTTTATTTGCACAAAGAGCACAACTGCACAAAGCTGCAATAAATTGTCTGAGTCCTGTCAGGTATATCAAAGGCAGTTTTCGACCAGTGGCTTTCGTGATTATACAGTATTGATTGATTCAAGGACACAGACTAAAATTATGTCTGGTTTTTACCTACAAGCACAGATGAATAGGTTCACATTTAGGTATGAAGCTACAAGTAGGTACGCGGTGGCTCGACTTGTCGAATTCAGTGGGGGTAAGTAGTCAGAAGATATCAGAGTTACGCGATAGAAAGAGAGGCAACTTCTAGGTGAATAAAACTGTAGGTAATTATTTTATTTTATTTGGGAATATAAACGGTTACACAACAAAAATGGGAATATAAATGTATAATCAAAAACATTTTCCACATAATATATAAAAGTTAAACAAACACGAACGGCATGCGATATAAATTACCTACATTGAATACAGAGTAGATATGGTGAAATATAAAAATTAAACAAAACTGAAACATAAATACTACACAGGTAAAAATAATAAAGAGAGAAATAAGATATAATAGAATATTTAAAACAGAAATTAAGACAAAAAAAAAAGTTGCGCTGTGCGACCTAAATGGCACTTTATTGTTTCGCATCAAGAGTCGCTTTTTATTTAAATGATTTTGCAGAGTGAACCGTCTATTCTAGAAGCAAAACCTTCATGGACGGTGTGGTGGAGGAGGAGGGAGGCCTTTGCCCAGCAGTGGAACACCATGGGCTTATAAAAAAACTCACATGAATCTTTCAAAATTTTGCGGGTATATTAGTTCATCTTTGTATGCAGCTCGCAGTGGCGTATTTACCAGAAGGCTGGGTAGGCTAGGATTTTAGCGGCAAATTTGGAGACCGATATTTTTTTGGGGCTTTTTTTCTTATATCAATTATTATTAGCAACACTATTATTAAAAAAAAAAAAAACAACCTGTCTGGCGGGCCGACTGCCCGACTGTTGATGTCGGATAGTCTTATATACTCGTATGTCGTTCGCGCGGTAAACTCGAATTGCGCGATGCTGGATTTGTGTGACGTCATGTCTTTGATGCGTAGTTCGTATGTGGCGGTGTAACCGCTACATATTGCAGAAAAAAGTCTTTAAGACATCCTTATGATGACTTTCCCCTCTTCCCTTTCATTCTATATTCAACGGTATTAGCTCAGAAATATTCCCATAAACTATTTCTCTTCATTTTAAGCAAATTGTATAAATAATATAGGAACTGACAACTGTCCGACAGGGATACCGTGGCCCCTGGCCACGTACAGGCAACTGAAGGAACACGGGTGGGTTTTAGTCAGTAAGAGTCTGACACGCCCTCCCGCTCCGCAAAGACTGGGAGAAGTTATTTGAAAATTTCCACCTGAAAAAAAAAGGGCGGCAAATACTTGGGAATTGTGTCAATTACCACTGGCAGCTTGTAATATGAACTGAATGTAGTCCGAACAATCCACGAGTAGGTATTAAAAACTTTGATTGCCTGCTGTTTAACGGTTTCACTTCTATTACTAGAAATGTGATTAAATTCCACGTGGCAAAGGTATTGGTAGTTATTATGCTGTCTATCTCTTTTATTCGTACTTCTGGAAAGTTCGCGGGGACAAGGCTGACTGAACCCGTTCAATGCCTTTCTGAGAAGTAGAGAACAGTACACAATACACATACATAAACTGCCGCATTTCTTCTCTTGCACAATAAAATACCCAATACAGTAGTATTATGTGCGTATTTTCATAAAAAGATTCAAGATTTAATAAAAATAATTAAATTAAATCACTGTTGCCCACGTGATCCATAAAAAACACAAACAATTTAAAAATGATAATAAAATACGCACACTATATTATTAATACTATTGTATACAATAGTGTTGTGTGCGTATTTTATTGTGCAAGAGAAGAAATGCGGCAGTTTATGTATGTGTATTGTGCCATTTTATTGTATATTTTTTTTTTTTTTTTGGTATGGATCACGTGATGAATAGTGATTTTATTTATTTATTTTTATTAAATCTTGAGTGCCGTTAATAATTGATGATGTTTCGTAAACCTAGCCAAAAATAAATGAAGCCTTCAAACTTTACTCAATCCCTGAAAACCCGGATTTTGTTTATGAGCAGGAAATCAGGCCAAAATAACATAATCATACCTTTAAAAGGCGAGGTATGAAATTCCTACTCGAAATTCTAATAAAGGTTTTATTTTATATCAGAAGGGCAATCCCCGTATTTTATGAACGTACCTACGCATTCTATTCTAAGTCTCAATCTGTCAAAAATCCTACAGGTAATTTACTTTTTTTACAAGTTTTTGACATTGATTGTCGGTGAGGTGAGATTGTGACTTTAATTTGAAGTAAAATATTGATTATGAAATGCAATAATTAATATCGTAACCGAACCGAATATTTAGTTTTCGATGTAAATAAGTTTTTGGAAACTATCCAAATGCCCTTTTTACACGTAAAACGGTTACAACATCAAATTAAGTGATAAAATGAATTAATCTAGTTCACTAGTTAACCTTTCTTTTTTCCATACAGTAATATTCTGCCCTGCTAAGCAGAAAGGCGTTATCTCTGAGATACGGCCTTTTAGTTTTTTTTATACCATTCAATAGCTATAACAATTTCGCATTTAATGGTATAAGCCAATTACCGCTATCTGAGTTAAATCATTTTAATAAACCACTCAGTTTTTTTTTTAAATCCTTATGTTCCCTTATATTACAATTTACAAAAAGTCAATTTTCTCAAAACTTACTCCGATTGAGATAGCGCCTTTCGGCTTAGGTAGGAGGGCAGTATTGGTGCCGATTCTATTGTATACCGCAATAAACTATCACTTAAATTCCTTACTTTTGGCTATGAGAATCTTAATGATATTCAGCAAAAAATATCTCTAAATTGAAAAATAATTTTGACACAACTAAAATCAAATTTGACAATCGCGACTCCACGTGGTACTTGTATGCCGTAACCAGTGATTTTTTTTTTAGAGCCGGCAATTTTTTTTTAGGCGCGCAGGTGCTGTATCCTAGTCGTGGTTTATATGGTATTTTTCAGTTTTTGTTTAGAAAATATTAAAAATAATTATGTACATGTTGAGTTTTAGGGGTTCATGTGTTTTTTAAAGGGGCTCGAAATTTTCATTATTTTTGCGTTAAGACACCCTTTTCGAAATATAAGCAAAAAAAAAAGAAAAGGTACACTGTTTTTCCACCTGATGTCGAGGTGTTGGTTCATGACAACTAATTTTATTGCAAACCTTTTTAATCGCGATTACAAATAGTCAGATTTATTTAGGCAATCAAAATTTTAGGTGAAAAATTCAAATTCAGAATAAAAAAAATGCCATTTTCACTAAATTAATAGCTCAGTGCCATCTTAGTGCTGTCAAACGAAAATATAGTTAAGTTGTGTTACCTTAATCTATTTCAGAACGGGAAATCGTCATGTGACAGAGGAATAAACTATTTTGGTGAATCATAGACGAGTTTAGAGGCATTTGTTAAGAGAGAATCGGCACCATTGTCAAATTAATCAAAACAGGTAAAAATTTGACAGCTATGTGCGACGTTGCCGACTTTTTGGATGAACACTCTTAGGTACCTACCTACGCGTTAAGCTTCGTACAGACTAGCGCGACGCGACATTACGACGCGACACCGGTTATTGTTATACCGTGAAGATTTCTTAGAAATTGTATTATTCGACCAGCGACGCGCCGTCGCGTCGCGCTAGTTTGCATGACGCTTAATCTGCCTTCAGATCAATCTTATGTGTAATTTAGAACGTTAGGTAAGAAATGCCTTATCGAATTTCGAAAAAAGGCTTTTTATTCTGTTAGACTTTGGTTTTAAATAACCTCAATCCAATTACTGCACTAATCGATGCCTAACAGGCGTTCACCTTCTGCACAAATGATGTCCGATCGCCTCTCAGAGGACGTCTCTAATTAGGCAGTTTCTCAGTAACTTCGCCATTGTTCTGTTGTATTGTATTTAGCAACAGTCTATAGTTTCTAGAGCTGTATTGCTCAATCAGAACTTTAGGTTGGATGCTATTCACTGCGTGGATCGCCCGGAGGACACGGTGGAGCATACGGTGGAGGTATGCTCGGCTTGGGCAGAGCACCGCCGTGTCCTCGTGGAAGCGATCGGTGGCGGGGATCTCTCGCGTCCGGCCCTGGTCCAGGCCATGGTACGGGGCGAGAGGGCATGGGAGGCCGTCACCTCCTTCTGCGAAGCAGTAATGCTCGCGAAGGAGGAGGCGGAGCGCGTGAGGGAGAGGCAAATTTCGCGCCCTCACGCCCCTAGCCGCCGCAGGAGGAGACGCCCTGGGCGTCGGGAATCGATTGCCGATTCCCGGCCACCGTAGGCGCGGGCTTGCGGACGGTGAGCAATGGGTAGCTCGCCGTCCGGTAAGGACCAAGCCCGGGTCGACGGCGCGTTGTGTTCCACGCGCGCCTCAAAGAGATGTCAGCGAATGAAGGGGTCCGATGAGACCATTGCCTGCCGGGGTTGCGGGAAAGTCCGAAAGGGATACCGTGGCCCCCTGGCATGGCACAGGCAAGAGAAGGAACACGGGTGGGTTTTAGTCAGTAAGAGTCTGACACGCCCTCCCGCTCCACCCAGACCGGGAGGAGTCATTTGATGATTTTCCACCGAAAACGAAAAAAAAAAAAAGGTTGGATGCTCTGTAGTTGTTATAGTGACTGAGAGATGTTATGATAGAGTTTGTTATGGATTTGTAGTAGGATTGCCAAGTTTTGATAAATATTTTGAATTTAAAAAAAAAACATATTCTATCGAAGCAATTATATCCGAGCAAATCATGTCGATAATATATACAAAGGTTTTTGTTCCGTTAAAAGAAGCTCTAATCATATCACGCCTTCTTTCCCCGAATGTTTGGGCAGACCCGAATGTTTAGGCGAAATCTGGGTGTACTATACACCCAGATTTCACCAACTATGTTTAAGTCCCATGTAATAGCGGGCGAGCCTATTGACGTAGATTTATATCTATGGTAATGCCATAATATTGTCAATGTGCCTTAGTCCAGTTTCCATGGTATAATAACATACTTCGCCAGGTATTCTCTTCCGACGATGGCCTAAGACTACGTCACGATAAGTGTTGCCATTGATTGTCCTTTTCAGTAAATTTAGGGACTTTCTCATTTAGATAATGAAAATAAAATAAATTACTAACTAGCTAAACTATTTAGTAACTCGTGTGATTCATCTATTTAGTTTTAAATTAATGAACATATTGAATTATTAGTTCATAATTGCTTTGTTAAGTTAAAAATGCATTTTTCTCGGGTAATTCAATCACACACAGTGGCCACACATAGAATTGACAAGTGTCATACTGACAGCTCGCCATTTCATCGCTATCGTCGTGTCGCTCATACCTATAGCGTTGTTTCGCTCGGTGAGCAAAATACTGTGGTTCCCAAACATTGGTTACTGTGAAAAGGAAAAGTGTAAACTGTGAAAGATACACAAGAAAAATGGTTAAATTGTTCCCACGGATATCGATTGTTCCATACTAAACTGTAAAAACAGAATTAAAAAAGGCGGTGTAATAAGGTTTTTTTCTTTTCCCAAAGAAGAGATTGTAGACCGAAAACAACAATAAGAAGTGGTATGTATCTTACTACATATTATTTCATTTATCTACGCGTTGTAAATTCCATATAAGGCATAGTTGTGCCAATCCGGCTGTACGCCCGAATATAACCTAACTAGTTTTTGACTTATTTCGAGCTAATTGCGTTTAGGTTTTCGTCGTGAACTAAAAGGCAGTTGGTCCATTTCGTCACGTTCAGACAGACAGACAGGCGCGGCGGGTGACTTTGTTTTACAACATTTGTTTTGTAGTGATTTTTATTGTTTGTTTTTTAAGTCCTAACTAAGGACAGGCAAAGAGATCTTAGCCCATACAGCCAAGTCAGATCTATTTTTTTTTCAAGTGATGTTGACATGACTTGCTTTTTTTTTTTGAAATAAATATGGTTTAACGGCTCTGGCTTCAAAGCCTTTTGGGCTCATCTACAATATTAATCAGTGTTTTTCGAGTCCCTGCGGATACATAATAATAGCGTAATTTTGAACTCTTTCGTCAGTATATATACAGTATACACGTATAGACCGATTAATTACTATTATACTTAATTTATTAAAAATGATAAAAATTGAGTACCCGTTGTATTATTTTTATCTTTTTCCCCACTAAAAAAGTTTGAGAACCGCATCGCAACTGATGACATATTCTTAGGCCAATCACGTGCCGGTCACCAGGGAGAGTGGAACCATGGTATAATAACATACTTCGCCAGGTATTCTCTTCCGACGATGGCCTAAGACTACGTCACGATAAGTGTTGCCATTGATTGTCCTTTTCAGTTAATTTAGGAACTTTCTCATTTAGTTAATGAAAATAAAATAAATTACTAACTAGCTTAACTATTTAGTAACTCGTGTGATTCATCTATTTAGTTTTAAATTATTGAACAAATTGAATTATTAGTTCATAATTGCTTTGTTAAGTTAAAAAGGCGTTCTGCTCGGGTAATTCAATCACGCACAGTGGCCACACATAGAATTGACAAGTGTCATACCAACAGCGCGCCATTTCATCGCTATCGTCGTGTCGCTCATACCTATAGCGTTGTTTCGCTCGGTGAGCAAAATACTGTGGTTCCCAAACATTAGTTACTGTGAAAAGGAAAACTGTGTAAACTGTGAAAGATACACAAAAAAATGATTCATTGTTCCATACCAAACAGAAAACAGAATTTAAAAAGGCGATGTAAGGCGTTTTTTTTTTTTTGATTGGATCCTGAAACTAAGAGACAGTCTGCTGTCTGGGTGTTTCCTTCCGAGGAGTTTTGAGTGAAGAGAGGTCAAAGCGTAAGAAAAAAGATGGTGGCCTCGTTCTTCAGAAGGACAGGTCATTACGCAACAATTGTTTTAGAGGATCGAAAAACAGTTACTGCAGAGTGGTACACTAACAATTGTTTGCCACTTGTCTTGGAAAAAGTTCGGGAGAAACGACCTCGCAGTAGGATCCTCCTTCACCACGACAATGCCTCGTCGCACACCGCCAAGCAAACAATCGACTACTTGGCGACGTCAGACGTGGAATTAATTACTGGGTCACCCGCCCTATAGCCCTGAGCTCGCACCTTGCGATTTTTATTTATTTTCGAAAATAAAAGAAAAACTTCGAGTGTAACGTTTTATGGACGCCAAGGAAGCAGTGGCTGCGTTTCAAAATGCCGTCGAAGAGACCCCTAAGGACGAGTGGGCAAAGTGCTTTTCTCAGTGGTATGTAGCTATGTATATGTATCTGTACGAGTATGTGTAAATGGACACTATTTTGAAAAGATATAATAAAACTTGCTAGTTTGTTCAGTTTTTGATTTTCTAAGAACTTTCAGGGTCACCCTCATATCGATTTATTAAAAATGATAAAAATTGAGTATTGTTGTATTATTTTTATCTTTTTCCCCACTAAAAAAGTTTGAGAACCGCATCGCAACTGATGACGTATTCTTAGGCCAATCACGTGACCCAGCTGTCACGGGAAGAGAATACCTGGCGAAGTATGTTATTATACCATGCCAGTTTCTAAATATTTAAGCTAATTTCTTTAAGTAGAATAAAGCCTTAATTTCCAAAAGGCTTTGCGTTTTCTTTATATCAATTTATTCTACTTAAAAATAATGTAATGTAAACGCTATAAAGCTATTCAATAACAATTATTTTCACTGATGTCTAACGGAAAAAAATAACATGTGACATACTGGAAAAGAATCAAGACTCAAAATTTACAATGGCTGTTCGTCCAACGAAATATTTAAATCCAGATAAGTTTGGTGCTGATCCGAGTGATGCTGGCGCAGAGCTCCATTGGGGTCACTGGTATTTAAATACGTTTAAAAAAATTATTTCCGAAGATGTACCAGATTCTTCTCCAGAGTTGAAACTGAAGCTACTAGTAAATTACTTAGCGCCAACAGTTTTCGCACTAATAAAACATTGTACAAATTATGAACAAGCTATTAAGACATTAACGGAAACAAGCTGCTAGCTCAAGACTGTGATTTTCGTGCTGTATCCGCTGAATTATATCAAAACGAATTCATGTGTAACGAATTCATATCGGACTTAGGTTCTCAAAAAATCCGCCAAAGACTTTTGGAGAATATGACATTGACATTCGATGAAGCTATAAAGCAAACATTGACGTTTGAGAGCGCTGAAAAGAGTTCCCTATCCTTTTCAACTCCAAACAAAAACTCATTGCTGAATGCAATCACTTCTCAAAGGAGTATTAATATCAGTGAACCTCAAGTAGAACAACAAAAAGAGATCCAAAATCGTTTAGCTGCTTCTACTTTCCGTTTTTATGGACAAAAGAAACGACGTTGCTTCTTTTGTGGCGGGAACGTCCATCAACGGATAAAATGCCCTGCATTCCATGCAACGTGTCAACTTTGCTCAAGAAAGGGTCACTTTGCTAACGTATGTCGTAGCAGTAGCGTTGGTGACTCGATGGCAAATGCAATTTTTGAAGAGACATCATTAAACACTGCAACCATAATCGCAGCCTCTCCGGGAAGCTTTAAAAAGGCCACTGTCCCTGTTTCAATTAATAACTACACTGCAGACGCTCTTGTGGATACTGGCAGCTCAGTGAGCTTTATTGATAAAGGCTTAGCAGAGACATTGGGTCTAAAGAAACATCATTGCAACCAGACGGTCATTTTAGCGTCGTTGAGTTATAGGTACTTCTATTGTAGAAGGTTCGTGCGTTGCAACGATAAAAGTTAATAAACACGTCTACAAACAGAAGATTAAGTTGATCGTGAACAACTTATGCGCTGATATTAACATCGGTCACGATATTTTGAAAACACATTCATCAGTTGTCCTGAATTTTGGTGGTAAAGACGGACCTTTGAACATAACATGTAACGTCATGGAAGCTGCTGTGCTTCGATATTTACAAATCTTTCACCCTTTATAAAGCCCATTGCAGTTAAATCTCGAAGATATAATGAGGAAGATGAATCATTCGTAAAACAAGAAATAACAAAGCTACTAGAGGATGATGTCATCAAACCTAGCACTTCGCCGGAGGGCTAAACTTTAGTCACAGGAGGGGGCCATCATCGGAAACGCCTAGTGATTGATTATTCGAGGACGATCAATAGATTTACTGAGCTCGATGCTTATACATTAACTAAAAATCATTTCGAAGGTATCAAAATATAAATACTTTAGTCAAATCGATCTAAAAAGTGCGTACCACCAGGTCCCTATATTAAAAATAGAACAAAAGTACACCGCTCTTGAAGCTTGTGGTTAGCTATAGAAATTCACACGTATTCCATTTGGCGTCACTAACGGGGTAGCCACGTTTCAGCGTACTTTAGAATTTATTATTGAAAATGAACATTTAGAAGGAACCTTCGCGTACCTTGATGACGTCACTGTTTGTGGAGGAACAAAAGAAGAACACGATGGAAACCTGCGTGATTTCTTACAGGCGGCTGAGAAATATAAACTTACCTTAAATAAGGATAAATGTACTTTCTGCACAGAGAAAATTAATCTCTTAGGCCACACAATAAGCGACCAGACAATCAGACCAGATAAAACAAGGGTTCAACCTTTATTAGATTTACCGGTTCCAAAAGATGCGAAGTCCTTCAAAAAGGTTTTGGGGTTATTAGCTCACTATAGTCCATGGGTCATGGGTCAAGGCCTTTGATTGACGTAAATAGGTTTCCACTAACTAACGAAACGATTTTTCATTTCAACGCTATTAAAACTGAATTAGCAAAGTCAAGTCTTAACACTGATCATAATGCTACATTTACGGTCGAAACAGACGCCTTTGAATTTGCAATCGGGGCTATTTTATCACAAAATGAACGACCTGTAGCCTATTTTTCACGTTCATTATCTGCGCCTGAAAGACGTCATTCATCAATTGAAAAAGAAGCTTGCGCCATCGTAGAAGCACTCCGTAAATGGCGACATCTACTTTCTGGAAATCATTTCATCTTAATTACTGATCAACAGTCTGTTGATTTTGTTCTCTCTCATCACATATTTAAGTAAAATAAAAAATTAAAAAATTGAAAGATGGAGACTAGAACTTTCTTGTTTTAAATATAACGTCGTATACAGGCCCGGAAAACTCAATTTGGCGGCGGGCGCTCTATCTCGCGTTTGTGCTCACATAAATACAAATAATTTAGCTAATCTGCACAACGCTCTTGGACATCCCGGTATCACGAGAATGACACACTGGGTTAGAACCAAAAATTTGCCATATTCTGTCAATGATATTAACAAGTTCGCTGCCACCCCCGCACCGGTGCGGGGAGGGGTGTCCATGCGAGAGGCCGACCACGCACCGGTGCGGTCTCGCGCCTTAGTAGATTCATACACTCAGTTTGGCGCCGGCACTGGGCCAAGAACGTTGTGTTTGAAGCGGCACTGCGCTTGAACGATCAAACAAAAAAAAATATTTGGCCTCCCGGTGACCTTCAATTTTTGCAAGTGGCAGTCAACCTGTTAAAGCTGTAACGTCATCATGTAAAATATGTGCTGAAATTAAGCCACGATTTAATAAAAACCAAGGAAGTCTTATAAAAGCAACAGCCCCTTTTGAACGCCTGAGCATTGATTTTAAGGGACCAATACCGACAAATACAAAGAATAAATATATATTAACCATAATTGATGAATATTCAAGATTTCCGTTTGCTTACCCCTGTCCAGACGTGTCAGCGGAGTCTGTAATAAACAGCCTTAAGGATCTTTTCTTTATGTTTTTTGTTCATTCCGATAGAGGATCTGCGTTTATGTCAGAACGTGTCCAACAATTCTTGCTGTCTCTGGGAATTGCTTGCAGCCGGACTACTCCCTACAACCCGCAAGGAAACGGACAGGTGGAGCGCCTGAATGGCACTTTATGGAGGACTGTACAACTTTTTCTTAAATCAAAAAACTTGGATGTAGCTTACTGGGAGAAGGTTCTTCATGAGTCACTCCATGCAATTCGGTCATTGTTGTGTACATCCACGAATACCAATCCACATGAACGGTTATTCTACCACTCCCGACGGTCAATGAATGGCCAATCAATCCCATCATGGCTTTCGACCTCTAGTACCGTCCTCTTGAGAAAGAATGTTCAACAGTCAAAATATGACCCTCTTGTAGAGGAGGTCGAGCTTTTACAAGCTAAGCCTGCATATTCATTTATAAGATATTCTGACGGCAGGGAAGCTACCGTTTCAAATAATCAGTTAGCTCCTTTACCTAATGTCGAAGACAGTATCTGTGATGAAGCACCTACAGGCATAGAAGCTACTCAACGAGAGTCTGAAACTCCTCAAGAATCTGAGGTTGCTCAAAGCCAACAAGAGGTGACCCGTGAGGAACCTGACATAGACGAGAGGCGCCACTCAAGCAGGTCCTGGAAACCGCCGGGGCTACTTGAGAGACTATATTTGCGAGATATAAAAACCCTGCTGGGAAGAATGACGTAGATTTATATATATGGTAATGCCATAATATTGTCAACGTGTCTAAGTCTAGTTTCTAAATATTTAAGCTAATTTCTTTAAGTAGAATAAAGCCTTAATTTCCAAAAGGCTTTGCGTTTTCTTTATATCACCTATTGCCATCAACCGGGTACAAATCCAGAAATCGGGCTGCTACCGAGAAATTCCATATACAAAAACCCAATAACACTTTGTCCAAGCTGGGAATCGAACCTAGGACCTCCAGCAGTATAGCGCTTGCGACCACTAGACCAACGAGGCAGTAATAATACCCACAATACGACTTATTGAAACTAGACGCAAACAAAAAACTAAAATGAAACCAAATATTTAAGTAAAAAATATTTTTATTGACTATTATTAAGAACAATATGAACTTACGAGTATAAATATTGACTAAATATAAGAACTAAATACAGTCGGGTTAGATTGACATCATGACAGTTGATTGGTTTAATTAAGTTAAGCTTTATAAATTATGCATAGTTTCTACAAATGATCGACAATGGTCTTACAAGTACCGAGCAAATGTAACATCATAAAATGTTTAAGATATTGTCTTACACTTTGGGGCTTATTTATAAACGTTGCTTTAAGTTACTTGACGTTTTATCGTCAACAAATCTATGTTTAAACAGTCGCTAATCATTACTTACCTTTAGGCAACGTTTGTAAATAAACCTCTTTGTTTCTAAACTTGCGTCATACATAAAATTAAATCTTTTACAATTGGTAGCTGTACGTTGCCGTTTACTAACTGTCCCTTTGGGACTTATGAGTGTTAAAAGTTACAGTAACAATGACTCGTAACTTAGTCAGTGAATCCCAGTAGGGCTCCGTCAGGAATTCAAAGGATTATGTATGCCTGAGATGCCATTTGCTCTGAGCGCCTTCGTCGTTTCTTGCAATATTCTGTCAGAATTAATACTGGCCAGAGACAAAAGGACGGGCTAATATTTTTGGTCCATAGAATTATAACTATTCATAGTCGACGGCACTTTCATTGTCTATTATTGTCAATTCCTAAAACATTTCTCATGCCAAGATGATTTAACCCGACAAAAATTTCGCCTGATTCACTTACTATTCGTTTAGTTTCACGGCAGTGTTTTACACTTAACATTAATCACTTAATTAATTACATGACTAAATATAAAAACAATGAAGTATAAATTACTTCTAATGGAGAAGAGAGTACAATGGTGGGAAAGACTTTCGAGACGAAAGAAGAGGAAGAAGAAGAATTTGGAATGCGGAAGGTGTTCTAGGAGGTTCTAGTTGGTGGAGACTTAATTTCTAGATTGTTGTCTTTGGCGGCCCTGCTGCTCCTTGTATTCGCCGTTTGGCCGCTTGTGCTGCTGACTCTGAAAAAGAAAAAAATGAGATTATTATAATTGATTCGATTTGATTTCGATTGCTTTTAAAATGGTTACCCATACGTCAGCGCAGAGAGTTGAGGGCTCTGTTAATGTTGTATTCTATACTCGACAAACCCACTTCTCCTTCTTACCTGACTTCCCATGTTAAATACCTATGCTCTGCCCTTAGCAAAAATCTTCGTTCTACCAACAATCGTCTTCTACGATGTCCTCACCGCTCTGGTTTTATTCACTCTTCTTTCTTTGTCCAGGCGGTATTTCTTTGGAATGCGCTTCCTCTGAATATCAGGATGGCAACCAGTCGGTTATCTTTCAAGTTGAAGGCACGTAAACATATTCGTGAAAAGTTGGCAGAATCTTTGCAGCGCTGATTTGCTGGATTTGTTTTCTCCTCTACCTATCGTTATTTCTCCTGACAAAGTTGATTCGGTTTATATATGTATGTATCTATGTATCTATGTATGTTTTATGTATTAGTAGGTATTCATTATCAAGTTATCTATCACTTATGTTGCACCTGCCATGTTTTGTCTCTGCACCACCCTAAGGTTGACTGGTAGAAAATGCCTCAGGCATTAAGTCCGACTTTGTACAGTATTTTTTTACCTGAGCATAAAGTATTAATAAATAAATAAATTGTGGAAAAGGGATAAATAGATAACAAGAATGTCATTCAGATTGCTGGAAGCAAATACAAGAAAACTTTGAATAGGGTTGAAAGGTCAAGAAGCTGCGCTCTAATTGGACGAGAGGCTTGCGGTTTGAAATATGTAGGTTCGCATTATATCCAACTTCACGTAATTTTGGCTCTTATGGGATACCAGATTTCCCAATCCTGTTTAAAGTTCGATGGTTCAATACCAGTCACTTACAGGAGAAACTAACAAATTACCCAGTCCATAGATTATCTTAGTAATAATTAGCACTTAAGAAAAAGGTTCATAAAAGGGTCTAGGAAGCTATGCCTAAGTTTATACTAATTTTTGATGGTTAATTAGATGTTCTAGCCGCGGTTGATACAAAGTAATCAAGGCATTTGCAGAAGCAAATGTTTCCTTAACTTTAGTGACCTGAATCGTATACAAATGGCTCAATATAAATATTGAATCAATCGAGCAAGAAGAACATAAGACAGGTAATTACAGAAGATCAACTTTGATGTAAGTCTGAACGGAATGCTTTAATCTTTGAAGCAACGGAATCTAGTGATAGAATGGAGTAAAGTTGCTCCACTGGTTTGCCAAGAGTTAAAGTGGTGCCCAGAGGCAACTGATAGACAGGTAACCCTGTCCACAAATGCCGTGGAGGAAGGGTAAGAAGCTCACATCAACACATACATGCAAAGGAAGTCTTTAAAAGATTTGAAATCGCTTTACTTTCGTCAATGTAGGCATACATGCTATGCCATGACAGGAGCCAAACAACATAATATCCCAAATTGCAAGGCGATGGCAAGAAGTTTAGGTAAGTGATGGATTCATACCTAACATGCTTATCAGACCAAATAAAAGGTGGATGGACTGTGTGAAAGATGATATGGGTAGAAAGGGTGTGACTTCTGCGATGACGACTAATAGAGAAGTATAGAAGAAAAAGAAATGTTGCACCGACTCAAAATAAATTTGGAATAAAGGCAGGAGAATGTTGACCTTCTGCCCCTCTCTACATAGTAAAAGTAGACGTCAAGCCACAACTTCGGGCGTGAATCAATAGGCAATTCGATTTGCCAGTCCATTTAATTAAGATCAGCATTCTAGGTCTTGGCGTATGGCAGGTCTCTTCAAATTGGATTGGAGTATTCGTTTACCTAAGGAAATGGCTGTGATTGGCGTGTTAATACAGGTCAGGTGGTGCTTCAGGTGGTGCTTCAGGCACCTTGAACGGGACGTCATCGAGACACGAGATTTCGCGACCATAGTAAATAATCTGTCGCTACTTCGGCGTCGTCAACTCGTTCTCGTTGACGTCCTGTTCTCGGTGCGGTGGACAAATGGTCTTAGGGTATGTCTTTTTATATGTTTTTTACTTTGATGATGGCCCATGTAAGTGTATTAGTCTTCTTTACTACCGGGGTAAAAAAATATATATTCAAACCCAGGTCATGCTATACCTATTTGTCAAACATCGAATGCGTTTTTATACGTTAAGGCGTGAAAAGGTAACAGACAGACAAACAGAACGACAGCGTTTCATTAGTAAAAAAATATAATAATTAAATATAATAGTATGGATTTTACGCAACCTTAATAACATTTCTATAAAACATAGTTAATTATGTTTAAACTAGGGCTTAATTAACTCATTTTTTTAAAATATGTTCTATCTTTAGGCTCAAAGAAAAGCGCAAGTACCTACTTACTTATCCGTTGAGCTTTACCAACTCTCATTTTTTTACTTTGTTACTAACTGACAGACTACGGCTTCAATTGGTTTAGGAAAATGGTATCCATTCGAGGAATTCCCGGATTTTTGGATGTCAGTATGTCAGTCACATTTTTAAAACCAATATTGGAGAATTTCGCAACTAGACGTTTGAATATTAAAATAGTTGACAGTAAAAATGATTGGAATAATTTTCAATGGTAGAAATTCAGCAATTCATCTACATGATTTATACTAGGCATCATGAATGCCAAGTCTAAATAAAAAAAAATAAGACTATCATGATAGTTCTATTTTTAACACGCTTTTATTAGGTCGACCTGTATGTAACTAACTATGTAATGGAATCTAAGGTAACTAATTTAACCATCTTCCAAGGGTCGTAGCGTAATGAAAATTGGCAGATGTATGTAGTTCTGATGACAATACAGTAATATGGTATTGTCGAACTGATCTGATGATGAAGCCGGAAGATATGAATTGGAACTTCATTATGGAAAATCGTATCATAGCTGTTTTGGATTTCTTAGAAAAGTCTTGTAATGAATTTTGACCACGATTAGGTTTCAAGGTTTGATGATGAAGCCGGAAGATAGGCACTGGCATTCCATGATGGAATATCGTATCATAGTCGTGTTTGCACTTGTGAGAAAGGCCACGTAATGGACTTTGAACACGATCAGAAAAGCGTTTTTTTCTAGTGTTTTTTAAACTATTAATTAATTTAATTTCAAGCAATATTTTAATTAATTAAATATTTATAACCCCTGACATTGTAGCAGTTAACGTTTTCCTTATTCTTGACATTGTATGGTTTAAGTTTGTATATATAATAATATTTGTATGTATAATTACTTTTAATTTTAATGTTTTGAAATTTTTGTACGCTGGAAACAGCAGAATATTATGGACATCATATTATATGTAACACCTTTGTAACAAAAATATTCTAACAAATAAATTTATAAATATATTTACTTTTTATTTATTTTTATCTTAATTCAATAAACTCTTACGCCTTGTCCTAACCGAAAGCGACAGTCGTGTGAATTGGCGATAGACAAGATCGTTTGTATCATGGTATAATAACATATTTGTTTGTATGAATTATGACGTACAAACGCGAAATACAACAACACACAATTTTTATGATTATTTACCTTTTTATTTTGTTATTGTGTTTCACGAACTGTGTCCAAATAAATATTATTCTTTCTTTATTTCTTTCTAAATAACGAAATAGAGCGAGACGAACGCGTACTTGCTGCTGGATTGCTTTTGGTTAGGATGCGGCCTTATAAAAAAAAAGTAGTTGTGGAGGTTATATTATTATTGGTTGTCTTAGCGAACGAAAAAGCTTATAGTGACACGCATTTCAACCTGCCACTATAGAAAAACCAACAACTGAATATCCCGTTACTACCCTGAAGGGCTTTATCGAAAATGGAACACACTCAGTTCGAAATAGATTGGTAACTAAATCCTGTGTGTTATCGAATATTGAGAAACATCTCGTTCGACTAATTGGGGAGAGGAACTTGAGTAAATGAGGGCATTGCCTACAATAATACCTTACAGAATAACCTGTTATAGGAATATAAACAATTGATTTAAATAGATTAAGTTTGGTCGTAGACAAATCTTCCCTACGTCTGCTTTGGTCTGTAGATAAGTTGTCTCATTAAGGGATGTCATTTCACGTGATGAAAATGTTTCAGGGCTCCGGCTTGCCATCTTTATTTTGACCATATAAGTGACACTAAATAAATAATATAATTTAAAAAGGTACGTAACGAAACCGTACTCAATATAAGCGTTTGGATGTGGGATTGCGGACAACAGTTCGTTGTACTATACAATAAGTATACTTTAGTAAAAAAAATGCCTTGTAGATGTCGCTTTTAGCGAAAAAATGGCTATTGCACAAAATCACTTGCATTGAATCTTTTCTTTTGAGTACCTATTATAAAGAATATGCTTTGTCTTCTTACCTGTCTTAACTCCTGCTGGTCCTCCTCCTCTGGCGGTGGTGCGGTAGTGGTGGGGACGTCACATTCTTCAGTGGGGGGCACGACACACCTCAGCGACCTCCTCTCGAACACCAGCATGGCGGGACACCTCTGCAGGCGAGGGTAGCCGCCCTGGCACTGCCAGTAGCGGTTGCAGGACTTGCCTAGGGGAACGTTGCCGTTGGGGTCGTCGTTGCAGAGGGCTGGAAGATGGAGAGTATTTTGTTATGTTTGGCTTGTTGGGTTTGAATGTTTGGCAAATGTTTGCAGGTCTTGGATCCGCAGAATGGGGGATCCAAGACTGTGGGCAGTGTGACTAAGGCAGTGGATACAACACGTCAATTAAATTTGGATACGAAAGACTGAAATAATATTTTAGGATTTTAGATCTCATACTTTAAGACAGTATCTTATTCTATAAGATTATTATGTGGCACATTTAAGTTAAAAAAAGAAAAGACCACAAATGGATAGGTTATTTTTAACTGAATTGAGAAAAACAGCCACGAAAGATTCTTCAAAATGACTTATACGAGTACACTAACGTCAGATCAAATTAACAGTAAACTATAGCACCGCGCGTTTTCATCAATGATAGAGTAATAAACTCCAACTCCAAAGTTATCTCTTGCATAAATAACAAGAGATTGGCAGCCCACGGAAACTACGTTTATCCTATCAATATTATTGTAACTTCTCAGAGCAGTATGCAGTACCTACCAATACAAATCTGAGTAAGTTTCCAGGCTATTTTTAACTGACTTGACAAAGGAGTAGTTTGTTACACGATTACTCTGCCAATTATGAAATATTTTTTTTGTTTGGTTGATCGTACTTTAGAGGTGGTTCCATACAAATGTTATTAATATTGCTTGGGTAGTTTTTGGGTTAGCTTCAATAATAGGTATTTTCCCACTTAGTCTATATGGGTGATAAATAAGTTCCTGTCACTGTTATTTACATAGCAGGTAGTGGTATTAGAAATTGTGTGGGGATCACAACTAAAAAGTGAAAAATATTGTTATTGTTGGCCCCCCATAAGTGAACACCTTATTCAAAATTCATATAATTACGTTACACGTCCGTATTTGGGTTACAGAAATACATATGTGTACTAAATTTCAACTTAATCGGTCCATTAGATTCGGAGCAAACGTACTGTGGTTGTGACAGAAGGACAGACAGACAGACTGACAGACAAGACACACGAGTTATCCTCTAAGGGGACCATTTGTTCCTTTTAAGGTACGGAACCCTAAAAACGAACAATTTTACCTCTTTATAATATTATATTATTTGCATGGAGTCTCTTGCGCCCGTTCTTCTCCATAGGAACCTCCCACGCTTTGGAATAGGCAACTAGCATCATTATTCTGACTGACCGACCCATGACAGTCAAATGTGGCTGTAATTGATTTAATTGAAATACATGCTTTGAGTTTGAGTTTAGTGTACCTATTTGAGATTGACTGGTTTTCAATTTTGAAGCTCCTCCAACTTTTGTGACATTTATTTCAATATCTACTATCAAATTAAACTGTAGCGGTTACACCACCACATACGAACTACGCATCAAAGACATGACGTCACACAAATCCTGCATCACGCAATTAGAGTTTACCGCGCGAACGACATAAATATAAGACTATCCGAGATCAACAGTCGGGCAGTCGGCCCGCCAGACACAACACCCGTCTGGTCGGAGGATCCTCCCTTTTCTATGGTGTATGAGTGAACTTTACACCCTGTTCCTCATACACCTAAAAAAACCATAAGGAAAATAATCTATTAAATACAAAAACAAACTTAGACTATCCGTGTTTCCGAGAAACGAGGACAATAGTCGAGTCGTGTCCAGCACTGAGCACTGAATCGATAGAATCGATACATTGATTGAATTAGTTATAAAAGCTAAGATAGCCGTCCATTTTGCTCGTGATCGAAGAAACGTGAAATGTTTATTTTATAATCCTTTTAAGACTTTTGTTTAGGTTTTATTGTTCGTTTTCTTGTATTTATGAGCACGCCTTTCTAAGGCTTTTAAGGAAAATGTTGTGCGGGATAGTTTCTCTCTTCTTCTTGGAAATTGTCTCAAAACTTTACTGTTTTGAAAGGTAACGCTTTCTGGTTAGGAAAATATATTTAGCAAGCAATCTTCGCCTATCAAATGCCTACCGATTCAACGAAAACCCTCTTATTATTGACCTTATCTTTCAAGGTAATGAAGCTTAATGAAAGTAGTTTTATTTATACCTTTTATTGGTTCGTGTTCATAGTCTGACAGATAATGACCTAGTTTATGATTGGTGGCTCTCTGACATGCAGCCTGTTTGCTAAAGGTACCATTTCAGGAGGCAACTGCAGGCGACGTGTTGCCGCGATACGAATGGTTTCTATGAATTCCTGTGAAATACTTTCCGTAGCTAGCGAACCGTCGCTGGCAGCTACGGGCGAGTGACTGGCGATACGGATAGCCCGACTGCAGACAAGTAGTGCCGCCAACGCTCGAGCGATAACACTTTTTTCTACCGACTCTTCTGTGTACCGACTGGAATACGGGCTGCTGCCATCTGCGGTCGGGTTCGGAATCATGACTGCAGCGACATGACGTGACGCCGCGATGTGTCGCCGCGACGTAAAAGGCTCGCCCCCATGTTACGTGGGACAAATATAACTGGCGAAAAGTGTATCTTAGGTACACTTCTGCCTGGGGTGCTTGGACAGGAAACCTCCCCGTGTGCCTGTGGGCTGGAATTCCCTTCGGATGCGTCCGGGGGGAAGGCCAGTCTTCAGGACGGTGCACCCTGGGATGCGGGCAATGTCTCCCCATTAGGTACTCTGTGCCTAAGGGGTCTCGTTGTCTGCATGCCAATATCCTGTCGGAGGAACGCTCTAACGTGTACTCGGAGAGAGCACACGTTGAGCAGCGTTGGAGCACGGGCTCGGCGTGCACTAACACTGCCGTCGGGCAGGCAGGAGGAAGCCTTCTGCCACCGTTGGTCTCGTAGCCCCGAAGAGTGTCAAGGTCATGTCTCTGGCACTTGACGGGGGTCGAGGGTCTTGGCTTAACCGCCCGGACCGCGAGGAAGAAATCCTCTATAAAAAATTACCCCAAACCTCCAAGCGGCGGCGCACCGTGAGGGAGGTTGTAAGCTTGACTAATGGGTAGCTATTTTATAATTAGTCGCTAGTGCGAACCACTATTATGAGACGATACAAAGTTTTTACTCGTGGGAACAAATATGGTTAAAAGTTCAAAAACAAACAACGAAGAGGAGAGGAGTGACGCGGGGTCGGAGTCCGACGCTGCGTCTGGCGCGATGAGCTCGGGTCAGAGCTCGGAGCGCGAAGTGGTGGAGGGAGCGGCCGTGAGGAACCGAAAGTTCCTCCGGAAGCGCCCTAAACCGGGGGATGGCCAGGGGTCGTCCGCTGACGAGGGGGTCTCGGGCCAAGGCCACAGGAGGAAGATCCACTCCAGTCGG
This sequence comes from Xanthia togata, assembly GCA_963853775.1. Taxonomy (NCBI): domain Eukaryota; kingdom Metazoa; phylum Arthropoda; class Insecta; order Lepidoptera; family Noctuidae; genus Xanthia; species Xanthia togata. The sequence continues at coordinate 24,935,302 of OY970793.1, read as the reverse complement.
CGGGGTGCGGCCCGGGGAAAAGGTGTGGGAAGAGGGCTCACCACAAAGAAGGTCGGCGAGCCGAGCCGGGCCAGCCCAGCGGCGCTGGAGAAGCCCTCTACAGAAGAGGAAAGCAACCCTGTAGGGACGAGCACCGTGGCGGCCCCTACAGATTCGGCAGGTGGTGAGCCGGATGCCGCTGGTGGCTCCAAATCGGAGCAAGCGGCCAGGTTTGCGGAGGCTGTGGCTGCCGCTATCAAGGGTTTGGCCTTGAAGAGGACTCAGTCCTCTAAAGACAAGGCCATACCCGCGGTCATGGCCTCTATTTTGGCGGCAGCGGAGGCCTATCACCTCAGGCCTCCGTCGGACGGCATGTCCGAGATGCGGGCGGAGGTCGCCCGCTTGACAGCCGCCATGGAGCTTCTCCGAAAGGAGAATGAGGAGCTCCGAGCGGACCTGGCTGGGCTCCGAGGAGCCGGCCCCCGTGAGGTGCCGCAGGGGAGGGAGCAGCATGGGCAGGGCCCCGTGCCTGCGGAGGACCGGGTTCTGAACCTGGTGAGGCAGGAGATGGCTTCTTTGCGGTCTCGTTTTTCCGCGCTAGAAGCCATCGTCCTGCGCCCTCCTCTAGCGGCGAGCAAGCCGGCCTCTGGCCAGCGGAAGGAGGCAACATATGCCAGCACCGCAGCTGCCCGGGCAAAACCAGGTTCGTCTGGGCAGACCAAGGGCGGGACGGCCCCACAGGTGGCGAGGGCCCCGGCCCAGGCGGCGAAGGCCCCGGCCCAGGCGGCGAAACAGCCGCCCCCGCCTCCTCCTAACTCTACTCCGGCTGACGCTGAATGGCAAGTAGCCGGAGAGAAGAGGAAGGCGGCTAAGGCAAAAAGGGCGGCCAAAAACAAAGAGAGGAGGCAGCGGCGCAAGGAACGAAGCATCGCGGCTAGGCTCCGCGCCCCGAAGTCTGCAGCTGTAGTGATAACACTACAGCCAGAGGCGGAGAAAAAGGGCGTGTCCTACCGCGACGTGCTCGCCAAGGTGGGGGCAGCGGTGGACCTCAAGGAGATCGTCGCCGCTGATGGCATCCGGGTAAGAGTCACTGCGACTGGGGCCCGGATGCTGGAGGTCCCCGGTGCGGCAAGCGGCCCGGCCGCTGATGCTCTGGCCGAAAGGCTTAGGGCGTCCCTAAATGCGGACGAGGCCCGAGTGTCCAGGCCCACCAAATGCGCTGACATGCGTATTCAGGGCTTGGACGACTCTGTGACGGAGGGACAGGTGGTGGCCGCTGTCGTTAGGACTGGGGGGTGCTCTGCCGAGCAGGTTAGGGCAGGCGCCATCCGTCCTGACTTCACGGGGATGCGAGCCGTTACGGTGAGCTGTCCCGTGTCGGCCGCCAAGAAAATTGCCGGAGAGGGCCAAAGGTTATTGGTGGGCTGGGTTTCCGCGCAGGTCAAACTGCTGGAACCCAGACCTCTGAGGTGCTACCGCTGCCATGTGGGTAACCACGTGGGAGCTAAATGCACCTCGGAGGTGGACCGCAGCGGTCACTGCTACCGCTGTGGTCAGCCAGGTCACAAGGCCGGCTCATGCGACGCCACGCCGCACTGCGCCGTATGTGCGGCAGCTGGCAAGCCGGCCAATCACCGGGTTGGGAGTAAGGCCTGCGCTCCACCCGCCAAAGCTAGGGGAAAGCCACCAGCCACCGCCGTCACAGCCGCAACCTCCGCCACCGTTGCCGCCTCCACAGCCGTCGTCGCCGCCGCAGCCGCCGCGGCAGGGCCCTCACAGGGGGCTAAGGAGGGGGCTGACATGGAGTGCCAATAATGGCCCCATTTCGCCTCCTCCAGGCGAACATCAACCACTGCGCCGCAGCTCAGCATCTGTTGCTCCAGAGCATGGCGCAGTGGTCGATTAACATCGCCGTGGTCGCTGAGCCGTACTTTGTCCCGCCCAGGGATGACTGGGTGGAGGACCTGAGCGGCTCAGTGGCCCTAATTTCGTCGGCCGCCGCCGGTACCCCGTCCCTCGAGGCTGTTAAGAGAGGACGGGGTTGCGTTGCAGCACGGTTCGGGGAGATTGTCGTGGTAGGGGCATACTTCTCCCCGAACCGAACTCTCGCCGAGTTCCACAACTCCCTTGCGGAGTTGAGAGTCGTCGTCGTCGGGTTCTGTTCCCTCCCCGTGCTCGTCCTCGGGGACTTCAATGCCAAGAATGTGGCTTGGGGTTCCCGGTATACGGACACACGGGGCAGGATGGTGGAGGACTGGGCGCTGGAGACAGGCCTGGTCGTCCTTAACCGGGGTTCTGTCCCCACGTGTGTGCGGATGCGGGGTGAATCGGTGGTGGACATCTCGTTCGCCAGCCCCGCTCTGTCGCCGCGTGTCATTGACTGGCGCGTCATGGAGGGGGTGGAGACCTATTCCGATCACCGGTACATCCGGTTTGACGTCTCCGCCCAGACCTCGAGCGCGCCGGTCCGACAGGCCCCGAGTGGTCCGCGGTGGGCGCTGAAGCAGCTGGACCGGGAGCTCCTCCTGGAAGCCTCGATCGTGCAGGCCTGGGTGTCATCACCGGACAGGCCTGCCGACATCGATGACGAGGCGGAGTGGTTCCGGGAGGCCATGTCCGAGAAATGTGACGTGGCAATGCCCCGGGTCCAGCCCGGACGTGCTTCGCGCCAGGTGTACTGGTGGTCGCGACAGCTGACGACACTGCGCAATGCGTGCGTTGCTGCGCGACGCCGGTACACCAGACACCGCAGGCTCCGTATTCGACCTCCGGATACGGAAGCCATTCAGGCGGAGCTATACGAGGGGTACAGAGCGGCGAAGACCGCCCTCCAAGCGGAGATCCTGTGGGCCAGGGCACTGGCCCGCGAGTCGCTGGAGACTCTGAACAGAGACCCGTGGGGACGCCCATACAAGATGGTGCGGGAGAAACTCCGCCCATGGGCTCCCCCGCAGACGCAGAGTCTCCGGCCACAGCTTGTGGGGGACGTGGTGAGCGCTCTGTTCCCTTCGAGAGGGGAACACGCCTCCCCGCCCATGGCTCCGCCTACTGCGGTGCCTGAGGCGGACCACACCGCCGACGACGACGACGATGCTCCGGAGGTGACCGAGGTAGAGATGAGGGTGGCGGTACGTAGGCTGAATGCCAGAAATACCGCCCCAGGACCCGACGGCTTACCTGGGAAAGCCTGGGTCCTGGCCTCAGAGGCTCTCGGGCCTCGACTAAGGGGGCTCTTAAGCGCATGTATGGAGAGGGGCCAGTTTCCACTTCGTTGGAAGACGGGGAAACTGGTCCTAATCAAGAAGCCGGGGCGCCCAGCGGACTCTCCGTCCGCTTACCGGCCCATCGTGCTACTCGACGAGGTGGGCAAGCTCTTTGAAAGAGTAATTGCAGACCGCCTTGTCGGGCGGCTGGTGCGGGTAGGGCCGGATTTGGCGGAGAGCCAGTTTGGTTTCCGCAGGGGGCGCTCCACGGTGGGCGCCATCATGCGCGTGCGAGCCCTCACGACGGGGGATGCGGTGGCTCGGGGTGGGGTCGTCTTGGCGGTGTCTCTAGACATCGCCAACGCCTTCAATACCCTGCCCTGGAGTTGCATCAGGGAGGCACTCCGGTATCACCGGATGCCGACCTACCTCTGTCGTGTGGTCGAGGCCTATTTGACGGACAGGGCCATCATCTACCCCGGTCACCAGGGAGAGTGGAACCGGCGAGAGATGTCGTGCGGTGTCCCACAGGGATCGGTCCTGGGGCCGCATCTGTGGGACATCGGATACGACTGGGTGCTGCGCGCAGACCTCCCCAATGGCGTCAGCGTCGTTTGTTACGCTGACGACACGTTGGTCCTGGCGCAGGGGAGGTCGCACCAGGCGGCGGCCGAACTAGCGACACACGGGGCTGCGACAATCGTGGCCAGAATCCGGCAGTTGGGACTCGAGGTGGCCTTGCACAAGTCCGAGGCCATGTGTTTTCATGGTCCTCGGAACGCGCCACCGTCGGGTTCCCAAATAACGGTAGGAGGGGTTCACATCGGCGTCGAGTCGACGATGAAGTACCTGGGACTTGTCCTCGACAGTCGGTGGAACTTCGTGGAGCATTTCCGACGTTTGGCTCCCAGACTGGAGCGGGCCGGGGCTGCCTTGAAGCGGCTCCTGCCTAATCTAGGGGGTCCAAACGCCTCCTGCCGGAGGCTATACGCGGGGATCGTGCGGTCCATGGCCCTGTACGGGGCACCGGTGTGGGCGCGTTCGTTGAGGCGGCGGCCTGCCCGCAGGTTGAACGCGTCCCAGAGGGTCATGGCCACCCGGCTGGTCCGGGGATACCGCACGGTCTCGGGTGAGGCGGCAAGCCTCCTTGCCGGATTGCCGCCATGGGATCTGGAGGCAAAAGTCCTCGCGCATATTTGGGAGTGGCGCGAGGAGGCGAAACGCCGGGGCTTGACTCCGATGCCGCGAGAAATCGCGGCACAGCGGACAGAGCTCCGACGGGATCTCATGGCGGCATGGAGAGTGCGATTGTCGCAACCCAGTGCTGGGCACGCCACTATTGCGGCGATAAGTCCCCTCTTTGAGGAGTGGCTGGAGAGGCGCCACGGCGTCCTCACCTTCCGCCTGACGCAGGTCCTGGCTGTTTCGGGAGGTACCTGTTTCGGATAAGGCGGGAGGAAACGCCCGGGTGTCATCACTGCGTGGATCGCCCGGAGGACACGGTGGAGCATACGGTGGAGGTATGCCCGGCTTGGGCAGAGCACCGCCGTGTCCTCGTGGAGGCGATCGGTGGCGGGGATCTCTCGCGTCCGGCCCTGGTCCAGGCCATGGTACGGAGCGAGAGGGCATGGGAGGCCGTCACCTTCTTCTGCGAAGCAGTAATGCTCGCGAAGGAGGAGGCGGAGCGCGTGAGGGAGAGGCAAATTTCGCGCCCTCACGCCCCTAGCCGCCGCAGGAGGAGACGCCCTGGGCGTCGGGAATCGATTGCCGATTCCCGGCCACCGTAGGCACGGGCTTGCGGATGGTGAGCAATGGGTAGCTCGCCGTCCGGTAAGGACCAGGCCCGGGTCGACGGCGCGTAGTGTTCCACGCGCGCCTCAAAGAGATGTCAGCAAGTGAAGGGAGACCATTGCCTGCCGGGGTTGCGGGAAAGTCCGAAAGGGATACCGTGGCCCCCTGGCATTGCACAGGCAACAGAAGGAACACGGGTGGGTTTTAGTCAGTAAGAGTCTGACACGCCCTCCCGCTCCACCCAGAGCGGGAGACGTCATTTGATGATTTCCCACCCAAAAAAAAAAAAAAAAAAAAGGTACAATTCTGCCTAGCCCTTCGGGGACTACAGGCGTGCTATTATGTTATGTTCTTCTCAAGCAGTCTCACGGCTTCATTTCCTATTCAGTTTGCGATCGTGAACGGTACTCCACGGCATATGATACTTTTAATTATCAGAGATAGTCTGAGAACTAAGACCCGTTAAGGCCACTTCTGTCCCACGCCTAAGTTCACGACTTTACCAATGTCAGTTGATTATTATTTCATGATATTCTCACAGAGGGACTAAGTCGATGGCGTATTAATCAATGTCGTAGGATGCTGGTAAAAAAGAAGGGAATGTGGTACTTAGATGGTTTTCTTGTAAAGGGAGATGCAGCTGAAAAAGGGTATATTATGTCAACGACTTGTGAGAAATGGTCATCAAGATAAATTCATATCTATTTGACTGCCATCATTATTCCACTGCGAAAAAAGGATGGTGCTAGCGGCCTTGTATAGCTCCATCTCTCACTCACACTGGAATAATAATGGAATTAATACTTCATAATATGGCCCCAGCTGTTGACAATGACGCTTTCTAGGGTTCCGTACCCAAAGTGTATTAAACGGAACTCTATTACTAAGCCTCCGCTGTTCGTCTGTCTGTCAGCGGGCTGTATCTCATGAACCGTAATAGGTAGACAGTTGAAATTATCTCAGATTGTGTATTTCTATTGCCGCTATAACAACAAATAATAAAATTAAAATAAAGTAAAAAATTAAAGGGGTTCCTAAGTACAAGAAATGTGTTTTTTTCAGCGTTTTTTGTACGCGATTTTTTCGGCGTTTTATGTAAATTGTGCGGTGGTACGGAATCCTTCGTGTGCGACTCACACTTTGCCGGTTTTTATTGATTTGATAAGATCAAACATAACATGTAGAAAAGTGGAATAAATTAGAAAAGCTATGGCCCAGGAGTTGGACATCACGGGCTTAATAAAAGGGAAGAGTCTTAAGATTTCAATTTCAGAGTTCATCTTGTGGATGCGTTCGTATGTAAAAATGATTTTAAATAGTCACTTGTACCTACCTAATTGAAATGGCAAAGGATTCGATTTGTACTCTCCATCAATATGTATGACCAGAATATTCTGCAGATACTAGCGTGGGTACAAAACCGTAATATTGCTACGAATAATGATTAAATTAACATTTTGATTGACATGGAAATTAATACCAAGCCGCCAAGGTACTGCAAATCAAGCAAATACAACAAACAGACTCACTCAGTTGTTTCGATAACTAGGGTTTATTTAACTTGTGTTGATGCAAAGCAAAAATTAAACTAATGGATAACTAATATTTACACATTACTTATATAGTTACAAAGTTACAGTTAGTTGTTGTGACACGGTTTTTTTTAACTAGTACGGGATACAGATGATCCTTTCCACTGAAGTTAAGTACTGTATTATATTGCATAGTTTCTGCTTATCAATATCTGGTGGCAAAATAATCTGTAACACTGATTTTAGAACAATAAAAAAAAGTATTATTTTCGGGAGTGTCCTTTTTCTCAGCTCTAAGGCTGGTTTCAGCTAAATTTTCAGGTCAAAACCAAGTAAATGCAGCGTGTGGTGTGTGTTTTAGATGAGGGTGTGTTTTCTTCCTCTAACTGCTTGAATTCTTATTATTATTCTTCCAAGATCGCAGTAGGAGACAGAGCTTTTTTAGAAAGAAAAGAAAGAGAGAAAGGTAATACGTTTATTTGCGGTACACATGACGCCAGCAAAGAAAAAAACACGGAAATAACGATTTGGGGGAAAATATGCGTCACATCCACGCAAAACGGCCATCGCTCAGCATAATGCTGCGACCCTATGCGAGACAGCCCCAGCGCTGGCTTTCAGCGACAACCGGATTTTTTTAGAGTGTTTTGTTTAGTTAGGTCTCATCATCATTATATTAGCCCTTATCCAACTTATACCTAAGAGGTCAGCGCAACATGTCTGTTTCTTCCACATTTCTCTATCAGTTGTCATCTCAGTAGTCATTCACTTTCTAGCTCTAGCCATATCATCTTTCACGTCATTTCTTCGGTAATCACTTACTCTTATAGCCATGCACATTCAAACCTTACGAAATTTTCCTCCGCATCACATGCCCATACGAATATTTAGGTCTGTAATGAAAACTATTAAATCCTCAGTGTGGATTCTTAACGGATTCATTGTGCGTATTGTATAATTATCACTTACTGCCTGAGAGATATTTCTCGAGGGCATGTGAAGCCAATTCAGAGGCCCAATAATACGGAAAAGAAAGAAGTGTGGACTGTTAGCTAACCATGATTGGGCGATGTATTGTTTCAGAATAAAGTTCGTATCGTACAATGTACGATTGTAATATTGAAAGTATTTCCCATGCCAACTTACATAGCTCCTTTCAAACTTAACATAACCTTTGTTCAACGACTAGGTTCAAACTAATGACCCCACAATTACGAACCATAGCTGTCATATCTCTATGTTAAGCCATCCGTCAACGTGTACTTTCGATTTCGTCCGAGTCGTTGCCCGATCCACGATTAATGTCGAACCATCGATTACTGGGTTACATAAGGAAGCCGACGCACCTATTATGCTATTATACGCTTTATTAAACGAAGCAATTAGTGTGAAAGTTGCGTGATTGATCGGTGAAACGATTGCCGTTCATTCACTAGTGTTTAAAGTACATTTGAATATAGAAGTTTTAATTGGAATTTTCCATTTAGTTGAAGTGTAAAGTAGTTTTGTTTTTTATTTATATTGGTACTGACTTTGAACCTATTGGGGCGTCCAGGGGTGAAGACTTTCATCCCGTTCGTTGATTTGCAAAGTTTTTCATGTTAAACAAAAGTTTTGCTTTTGTTTTGGAGGTCCTACCACCTCTGAAATCGCGAAAATGGGCATCAATTTTACACTCTCTTCTGGGTAAGCTCAAAGCTGCATCTTTTTGTTTGTTTTACATTTTTTTTTCTATTAGGTACAAGTTGTTTACATTCATAGGTACTTTCATCCCAGTGGCGTCAGCGTCGTCTGTTACGCTGACGACACGTTGGTCCTGGCGCAGGGGAGGTCGCACCAGGCGGCGGCCGAACTAGCGACACACGGGGTTGCGACAATCGTGGCCAGAATCCGGCAGTTGGGACTCGAGGTGGCCTTGCACAAGTCCGAGGCCATGTGTTTTCATGGTCCTCGGAACGCGCCACCGTCGGGTTCCCAAATAACGGTAGGAGGGGTTCGCATCGGCGTCGAGTCGACGATGAAGTACCTGGGACTCGTCCTCGACAGTCGGTGGAACTTCGTGGAGCATTTCCGACGTTTGGCTCCCAGACTGGAGCGGGCCGGGGCTGCCTTGAAGCGGCTCCTGCCCAATCTAGGGGGTCCAAACGCCTCCTGCCGGAGGCTATACGCGGGGATCGTGCGGTCCATGGCCCTGTACGGGGCACCGGTGTGGGCGCGTTCCTTGAGGCGGCGGCCTGCCCGCCGGTTGAACGCGTCCCAGAGGGTCATGGCCAACCGGCTGGTCCGGGGATACCGCACGGTCTCCGGTGAGGCGGCGAGCCTCCTTGCCGGATTGCCGCCATGGGATCTGGAGGCAAAAGTCCTCGCGCATATTTGGGAGTGGCGCGAGGAGGCGAAACGCCGGGGCTTGACTCCGATGCCGCGAGAAATCGCGGCACAGCGGACAGAGCTCCGACGGGATCTCATGGCGTCATGGAGAGTGCGATTGTCGCAACCCAGTGCTGGGCACGCCACTATTGCGGCGATAAGTCCCCTCTTTGAGGAGTGGCTGGAGAGGCGCCACGGCGTCCTCACCTTCCGCCTGACGCAGGTCCTCACCGGACACGGCTGTTTCGGGAGGTACCTGTTTCGGATAAGGCGGGAGGAAACGCCCGGGTGTCATCACTGCGTGGATCGCCCGGAGGACACGGTGGAGCATACGGTGGAGGTATGCCCGGCTTGGGCAGAGCACCGCCGTGTCCTCGTGGAGGCGATCGGTGGCGGGGATCTCTCGCGTCCGGCCCTGGTCCAGGCCATGGTACGGAGCGAGAGGGCATGGGAGGCCGTCACCTCCTTCTGCGAAGCAGTAATGCTCGCGAAGGAGGAGGCGGAGCGCGTGAGGGAGAGGCAAATTTCGCGCCCTCACGCCCCTAGCCGCCGCAGGAGGAGACGCCCCGGGCGTCGGGAATCGATCGCGGATTCCCGGCCACCGTAGGCGCGGGCTTGCGGACGGTGAGCAATGGGTAGCTCGCCGTCCGGTAAGGACCAAGCCTGGGTCGACGGCGCGTTGTGTTCCACGCGCGCCTCAAAGAGATGTCAGCGAATGAAGGGGTCCGATGAGACCATTGCCTGCCGGGGTTGCGGGAAAGTCCGAAAGGGATACCGTGGCCCCCTGGCATTGCACAGGCAAGAGAAGGAACACGGGTGGGTTTTAGTCAGTAAGAGTCTGACACGCCCTCCCGCTCCACCCAGAGCGGGAGACGTCATTTGATGATTTCCCACCCAAAAAAAAAAAAAAAAAAAAAAAAAAGGTACTTTCATCCACTGAAATAATATCAACGAATTCAAAGTCTGTCGATAGAAATATCGCAGAGAGCCAACAACCAATCCATCCGCAAGCGCGTATTTCCCATTGAATGTCCATCGGGAGCTCAAGGCTTAGCCGTGGACGATTGTAAGTAACTTCCTTTTCCTCTTACCGTGCCTTATTATATGACTACGTAAAGAATATCTAAGTTCAAGTTTATTTTGTGTAAGTTTTCCTCAAATAAAAATCACGTCAATTTGCGGACCTTCTTCTTCCAAGAAAATATACCTCGTAGCTTGTCAGCCAGGAAATATCATATTTTATGAAGTACTGAATTCATGAATGATAAAACGCGGCGTAATTAAAGTGTTTTCAAGAATTCGAGATATGAAATGTTGTTTATGAAGAAATTCGTTTGTTTATGTTGTTAAACAAAATAAGGATTAATATTGTTATTTAACTTACGGAACATTTTAAGAAAGATTGCCTCTAAAATAAGACATATTTTTTTGATTTTGTCGTCAAACTTTATTACGCATTTAAGTGGTCTAGGTTTTCAAAAAAAAAAAAAAAGTTATGAGCGGTTCTTTAAACTACAGATTCTGAAAACGTAGCACATAAAATTAAACATTTCAGGCCTTGTAAATGAAGGACAAAAATCACCCTCACCTATTCATCAATGACGTAAATAAAACATATTGTAATAGTTCTACTTAGCACTACATAGATTCGCACTCATTTCATCATGAGCACTACAAGTAATACTTGCGTAGGTGACTGCACAGTACCATTGCGTACGTTGTATGAATAGCTCACATTATTTATATGGACTTTTCATGTCATTGCTGTAAGTCGTCTTATTAAACGCATTATTGTATGAGCCACAATGTGTGAGCAATGACAAATTACTGTTCTAAGTAGACATAAATGTGTAATATGTATGTGAGCAAAAAGTTTGTGAAATATAATGTTTAATGCCAACGACATACGTAATATAAATGATATAACATTTTAATGGAGGGAAACCGAGTCCCAATTCACAGATATAAACCTAGTTTGGGAGCCAGCCAACCTATGTTTAAGGACACTACTTTTGTATGTTGTAAATGTAATGCCTGTAACAATGTTGTCACTTTTCTACATCTACAGAAATATTATAAAAATAAAATGTAAGCATTCTTGTTTGTAAACTCAAAAACTACTTGACCGATTTAAACAAATCTTTTACCAGTAGAATGCTATATTATCACTGAGTAATATAGGCTATAATTTCGCCGACGAAGCCGCTGGTGGAAGCTAGTTTGAAATAAAGAAATTATTAATACTTTCTGGAATAGGTAACTCTAACACTTGTCTTTATTGTTATAGAATAGGTTACCGGTTTCTATCTTAAAGACGACATAGAATAATTAACTAAATATTTTGATCACACATCTGCCGGTCTATTTGTAATAATCACACGGTGATAACGTAGGTGAAGTGAACGTGAAGTGAGCTGTCATTCCACCTGCAGTGCTATTCTGTAACCATCTCACCGTGAAAACTTAGGTGAAGTGAGCTCGGAGTGAGCTGTCAGTCCCTAGCAGCAGGTGGAATGACAGCTCACTTTAAGCTCACTTCACCTAAGTTATCACCGTGAGGTGGTTACAGAATAGACCGGCTGCTGCTAGAGACTGACAGCTCACTCCGAGCTCACTTCACCTAAGTTTTCACGGTGAGATGGTTACAGAATAGTACTGCTGTTATTCAAGTGTTATACTTATTTTACTAAACGCGCCAGTGAGTCTATGGGAGGCATAAGTCAAGTTTAGGAATTTCGTTTATAATACCAGCCTATTATTGTCCCTCTGCAGGGCAAAGGCCTCTTCTCATACAGAGAAGGCACGAGCATTGATCACCACGCTTGCTCAAGACGGGTTGGTGATTTCAGACTCATATTCATTATAAGTCCGGGTTTCTTCACGATGTTTTCCTTCACCGATGTCACTAATGTCCAAGATAAAAGGGACATATGAATAGAAAAAGTCACATTGGTACTTGCCCGGATTTGAACCCAGGACCATATGCATGAAAGGCGAGGCCGTAAACCACTGCGCCTCCACGACTTAAATTCCAATTTCGTTTACTACAGATTATGGTCTTTCTTTTTTTCTTTGATAGCTACTCGAAATGCTTCATACATACATACATAAAACTTCTTTCCATGCATGGGGGTAGGCAGTAACTACAGAAAGCCTCCTGCTACGATCCTTATATACTCCTTTTGCCTCGTTTACCTTCATACATCTGGTCATACACGTAATCCGGTTGCCAATACTATGCACCTGTCCTTTCTAAAGAACATCACTAATAAGGTCACTATTATTACGTCCTCCTAGGGCGTTTCCACCTTGTAACCTTTTGTTAATCACTTTTCATTCATCCTCTCAACATGACCAAACCATAAAAGCATAGGTAGGTACTCTTTTCAATGTCTGTCAGAACTTCTTCTTTTAAACCGTCTCGTTGCCTTATCACGTCATCCCTCATATAGGTACATAGCAAAGTAAAAACTAAAGCAAGCAAGGTAAATAAATATTAATAGGTAGATACTGTTTCAAATGAGAATTCTTGTAACAAACCTGCTCCATTTCCTACCGAGGCTGCCGTGTCTTTGACTAATCAGTGTAGAAGTGAGAATGTGTCTTACACGGAGTTAAATTAATTAATTCCTGGGAGTATTGTTCATGTTCATGGCTTCTCATTCCCGAGTCGGTTCTCATTTGGTTTGTTAATGTTATTTGTGTTAGGGAAACAGAGCGGAAACTCTCTGTGGGAAGGAAGTAGTGTAATTGGGGTCTATTTTGAGTATATGTGACCCGCTAATTAAATCCCTGTACCTAAATGATATGAATAGGTACACTTGCACAAGTGAATTATTAATCTTATTTGACGTGAATTGCAGTGTACAGCAAAGCTGCTGGCTACAGGATAACTGTATGAAACCTTATTTATCACAGTACAATACAACTTGGCAGCTCTGAACTTCGCGCAGAAGGCTGTGCAATATTTTTTTTTAGAAACCAAATGGTGACATGAGGCGAGTGCGAGTGAGAGAACATGCGCTAAAGTTCGCAGTGCCTATGTTCAGACTTGTCAAGTTATATCGGCCATAGTGTACTTAACTGTTTTCATTGTAGATAAAGAAGGCAGCTAGTGTGCTACAGGGTGCGAAATGCTATCTGTTCGTTCTAGTAGCCTGATGTAGGTAAGCAAAAAGCGATAAAATGGATAAAGTGACTTTTTTGTACAGAATTTATCAAATCACTGTAAATAAGCCGCACTGAGACTCCTAAGAGCCTTGAGAGAATACTCGGCCTTTTTTTATTTATCGGAATACAAGATGCTGTTGCTCGCGATTTAATCTGTGATACAGGGTGAAAAGTAGCCTATATCCTTTCCCAGGTCATGGTCTATCTATGTTCCAAATTTCATCCAAATCCGTTCAGCCTTTTAAGCGTGAAAGCGTAACAAACAAACTCACTTTCACATTTATAATTTATAATTTTATTATTTATATTATAAAGCTGAAGAGTTTGTTTGTTTGTTTGTTTGAACGCGCTAATCTCGGGAACTACTGGTTGCAATTGAAAAATTCTTTTTGTGTTAGATAGTCCATTTATCGAGGAAGGTTATAGGCTATATAACATCACGCTACGACCAATAGGAGCGGAGCATAAATGAAAAATGTTACAAAAACGGGAAAAAATATTCCTTTTTGAGAGCTTCCGTTGCGTGCGCTGCGTAAACGGTTTAAGTTACGCAAATATCATTTATGACGGAATTGTTCCTCTTTAAAAGTTCTAAAAAAAAGTCCGCGACGGTATATGTCTATCTTTCAAGATTGACTCACTATAACCTTTTTTATCGTAATCAAATTTGTTCGAAATTAATGCATTATTTGCGAAGGAGTTAGCCAAATAAATATGTTATTAATCACAAGTATTTAAATGTAAACAAAATTGTCCTTGACATCACTTGATTTCAATGAACATCTTAGGAGATATAATAATTTTAAAAGAATTCCGCAACAAAATAAATGGGTGAGGGGGAGGGACGCTGGCCGGCGGGTGAGGGGAAGGGGCGCTGGCCTGCCGCCGCCCGGTAGTTCTGCGAGTTGCATTAGTTTTGACTGGTCCAGCAGTTGGTCAAACAGCGCATCCCAATGATTCCCAATGATTTACCTTTTAATTTTTAAAAGAATTCAATTTCCCGTTAAGGTATCTTTTGTCGTAACAATTAATAAAGCACAGGGGCAAACATTTAAACACGTAGGAATCGATTTACGTTAAGACTGCTTCTCACATGGACAAACTATATGTCGCGTTATCAAGATCAGGTTGCGGAGAAAATCAGTATGTTCTTCTACCACAAGAAAATAAAACTAAAAAATATCATTTACTCTGAAGTACTTTAAAATACCTTAAAAAAATACTACTAATTATATAATCGTTAATTTATTTACCCACATTTTTATAAGACCCCCAGTACTTTTTTTTACCCAACGTTCCTTTATTATTCCTGTTCCCGTGCCATTTTTTACTATAGTTCCATTTTTTTTAGGTTTTTCATCAAAACGCTGGTACAGCTGTCATAACAGTGAAGTAACTCTGTCTGTCTGTCTCTCTGTAACGTTTTCACGGCTAAACTACTGAACCGATTTTGACGAAGATCGAAGGACATAGTAATATTATTTATCCAACCACGATAATGACATTTTCGCGGACGAAGTCGTGGGCAACGCTATGACTATTATGATGATATAGGAGCGGCACATCAATGAAAAATGTTGCGAAAAAACTGGGAAAATTCATTACTTAAACCACTCTGTGACGCAGACGAAGTTGCGCGGGTCAGCTAGTTTATAATATTAGTTAGGATTTACTTCATAGTCCTGAAAAAACACACATTAAGATAATGAAAATAAAAACTTACGATGTTTCTGGCAGCCATCAACATTCTCGGGCCAGTCACAGGAGTGAGCGTTCTCATTGTACAGCAGACCTCCGATACATAGCTGTTCAGTGGCAGTTCCATTCCAGCAGGTCCAGTATCTCGTGCAGGACGTCTCGTGGCCGAAGATGCCGTACAGCCAGTCGCAGTGCTCCGTGCCGAGTGGGGGGTCTGGAGGTGGAAAGATGATGGTCACGGGATGTTGGTACAAGATGGTTTAGATGTAAAGCTATTGGTGAAAATAGATGTGGATACCGAATATGTTGTAATAAAAAATATTGTGTATGATGTATAGGAAAGTAGCTCGTGAAGTGTGTGGTCGTGTTGATAGTTGAGAGTAATTCCTTTGTAGCCCTAAGGTTGAATGACACTTGCAGGTCATAAAACGGCAAGGTCTATTTGCCAATAGCGGTCATTCACCCACCTACATTTTCTAGCATTCTTTATTTAAAAAACTGAAAATAAAGTCCGTTACCGTCCCGTATCAATATCTATCGTGATCTTCAACATGTTCCTAAAACAAAAAACCATACATAGTTTATTGTTTGGGGTCCTACGGAGAGATATTAGGGAAAGGGCAATGACCGCTACTGCCACGGTAAACCGATTCGGGTATATAATTTATGTGACAGTTATATAATATCAACCTCAGTAAGGTTTTATTTTACTGAGATTTGTTGTGAGAAGTGTTAAAGCAATATTAGGTCAAATGTACACACATTAGCCAGATGATCAGCGTTTTGTAACGGGAGTGGTAGTGCTACGTGAATGTAGCGCACTCATTGATAATATTTTATCCCAATTCGTCAACCGGCGAATATATATTGAGCAATTGAGCATACGGTAGATGGTAACAGGTAAATATCTTGTATTGTCACGAAAAAAATTTTCTTTGCCAAACAACATTTACAGGGTTATTGGTTAATGTCGACAAGCCATCAAGGGGATGTAGCAGAAGTCATTTACAACCAAATGAACCCTTTTGACTCCTATACAAATGTCAAAAAAAATTGAGACATTTTATGTTTTAATTTCATGCATTTTAAGATATAAAATGTCCGGCTCCGCCCAGAGTGGGAGAAGTTATTTGATAATTACCAACCCAGAAAAAAAAAGACGTGTACCTATAATAGTACAACCACGTTTCGTCTTTGCGAAAATAGGTAAAAATAAGTTTCAGCTCAATCGGATGGCAGGAACTGCTCGAAAAATGGATGACAAAGACAGTACGCTAACCGGAAAAATTAACATACGAACGAAGCTTATGTCCAGTTTGCAGTTTTATAATCCTTTAGGATTATTTTTTTAGGAATTCATATTTTTAAAGCTTAGTACCTATTTTGTACCTAATAAAGGTCGCAGGAAGTCGCTGGATGCAGGTCGCTTCCAACCGGCCAATTTGGAAATCATTAGGGGAGGCCTATGTTTAGCAGTGGACGTCCTATGGCTGAAATGATGATGACCTATTTTATGTTTAATTTGTTGAACAAGGTGTGATTCTCTACATCTGAAAAATGAGGATTATTTCTAAGGACCCGTATTCTACGTAGTAGTCTAGTATTTATTCAACATCATTTGTGCACAAAAAAGTGTTGTGTAAAGTTCCTTCTAAATGTTACGACCTACATACATGTAGAGACGATGTTTCTGTATTATTATATTTTAAATAAGGTCACAAGGTTTATTTTTATTTTTCAGCAGGAGGTCTCATTATTCAGGACAGCTCTATTAACCCAATTAAAAATTAATCAAATCATTTGTCTTTCTCATGCCTTCTTAGTGTTTAAGGGGTCCAACTCATCATCATTTCAGCCAAAAGATGTCCACTGCTGGACATAGGCCTCCCCCAAGCACCGTCACTTCGACCGGTTCTGTGCTTCCCGCATCCAGCGGATTCCTGCGATCTTCACAAGGTCATCGGTCCACCTTGGAGGCATTCCAACGCTACGTCTAACGCTACCTTTCGGCCTCATCGACCATCTGTTCTGCGAGCAATGTGCCCTGCCCACTGCCACTTAAGTTTTAAAGCACTAGAAGCCATATCAACAATCAATTATGTCTGTTTTCTTACATTTAACTACAGCGTGGAAATTCACCGATTCTGTGCCTCCCACATCCAGCGGATTCCTGTGGCTTTTACAAAGTCAACGGTCCATCTTCAGTCATAAATTTTTTTACCTTTACGGTGGTTAAATAATAGAAATGAGACATTTCACTTATCCAGTGGCTATATTTTGTTAAGCATGATATTATTTATATAAATGATATGCTTTAAAAAGACACAATTCAAAGCATATAAAAAAAACAAGCTACTTACTGATCTGCACTTTAGGATATTCACAATAGTTCGACCTCCATGGATAGTCGCATCCCTCTGTCACCCCTCGATGCTTGCCAGCGAAGACCAGCCCATTAGGACAGTCGTACTGAACGGACTGTCCGTTGTCGCACTCCCAGTATTTGTCGCAGTACTTGTCATCAGCGACAACCCTGATCTTGGTCTTGCAGGGGTCTTCAATCTGTACGCATGACACGAAGGTTACTCCCAGCAGAACTGGAAAGATGAAAAAAGGATGTTAAATTACTTTGTTTTTAGGAGAAAACTGTGGAATAGATTCGCATATGTCTTTGTCATATGTTTTTCTTCGACAATTTTCGAAACTATATTGGTTTCGAAAATTGAAGAGATTTAAATAAACAGGCATCCCAAGACTGGCTGGAACTTGCAGGGCTAAGTGCTGACTGCACTGAATACAAAACTTATAATAATAATAACACCAGCCATTATTATCCCCCTGGAAGGGAAAAGGCATTTTCTAATAAAGAGAAGGCATGAGCATTGATCGACACGCTTGCTTAAGGCGGATTGGCCATTCCAGTCGATATTATTAATCCAAAACTTAAGCTCCTAAAATTCCCTACCCAATTGATGTATCTCTCTACCATCCTCACACTTCGCCGATCAAAGGTACATAATTAACTTCTTGTATAACTTGCATCTATACCGCTGCTAAGTGTAGTCGTAGTATAGTGAAGTATCCACGTTTTTGGTATTAAAACTGAAGGCCGACCCTGAAACTTGAAGATATTTTCACTTTTCAGCCCCGCTATCAAGTTAAATGTCAACCACCCTTGAAAAGGACCTCGTCTCGCAGTTTCAGCACAATTTCACCACCCCAGGAAGTCTTTGCGCGCAGCACTGTTCATACCGAGTCATTATATCTGCTACTTTAATTACTAACCCCTATTACGGTGGCATAAGGTCTATAATGCTACATCAGAAATTTGAGCATTGTGGCTCCTTGTGTAAAGAATTTCAGAGAGGTATGTACTTGCAAGGAAGCATATTTCTTTCTCTGCGTCTTTTATTATCTTGCTGGTATTTGAAATGCTTTTATTTGTGTTATGGAAATTTATTGTACGTTAACATACATTCGTAGGCTTTGTCTGTTTTGTAACCCTCTTCTTTATATCTACATGCATTTTATTTCATAATTTTTATGTACCTTCACCTGATTGGTTATATAGCTTTTTATTCATAATTTCCTTCGATATTTTATTTTATTTTTGCTGGTATTCCAACGTGATACATGTGTGAGGATACTAGAAACAATAATTAAAAACGTCTTTGCCTAGGACTGAGGCCTTGAATAATGTATAAATCCGAGGACAAAGGCCCTAGATTGCGTAGGCACGTGTCTAATTAGGACTTAGATCATGTTCAGCCTAAATATTTTATTCAACATGTTGGGTATGCCTTTGATTAGTTTTATCTAAGGTTTGAGCTTAACGTTAGCTTATTTTACGTGATACTCTAATAAAATGACTAATGCCCGTTTTCAACTGTGTCAAAAGTGCACTATTTTATTTTCAACGCTAGGCTCAGCGCTGAGAGTTGACAATCCAACAGTACACTTTTATTTAGGGATTCATTTAAGAGCCATTTAGTGAAGGTGAAAACGGGCATTAATTACTACGATATTCATAACACATAACATCACGCCTGTGTTCCTCCAAGGGTTAGGCAGAGGTGTACTTAAAGTACACACAGCTTTTTTTGCCAGTTATATCAAAGTCCCATGTAACAGGGGGCGAGCCTATTGTCATCAAACGGGCACAAATCCAGACTCCGGGCTGCTACTGAGAAATCCCTGATGGAAAAACCAAATTAGACAACGATACGATACGATATTAAAAAAATACGTAGAATTCGCTTCACATCTTCAACAAAACATGATTACAGGAATATTCTTTCATCGTGCATTTTGAATGGATTTCAGAGAAAAAACTTCAGAGAAAAAACTATTAAAATCAGAGATGGAAATTAATGTGGGACTCGAATTAAATGGTATAGACGAGTACACTCATGGAAAATTTAGATGAACGCAAAAAAAGTGTGAATAAGACAAAACAACATGGATATTTGTGACAATTAAGTTTATTAATTAGGATTTTGCTTATTATTCGTTAGTTTAAAATTGCAAGCGTCGAAAAAACAAACGATAAAATGACGAAAATTTACAGGACAGAAACATTTTTGTACTTAACATTTTATTATTTTCCTTCACACCACACTTCTCCCTTCAGAAACACAATTACAACTTCAGGACAGGGTTAACTAAATATAACGGTGAAGGAAAACATCGTGAGGAAACCGGCATGTTCTAGAGTAAAAAATTCGAAGACATGTGACATCTACCAACCCGCAGGGCGCGCGTGGTGGATTACGGCCCACTCCCTTTCACGGAGAGGTGGCTATGTCTCCGCAGTGGGAACATTATAAGATTATGCTTTTATGTTTATAGTTATTGACGAAATTCTAAGTGAGGCATTTGATATCTATTCTTACTTCATGCATTTTCATAACAGGAACACTATCAAAGGAAAAGTAATAAGGAAAAATCACTAAACAGCCGATGCAACTTTCCATCTATAAAGTTCAATTGTTTGGGAACCTAGTTAATGTAAGAAAGCTGACATATTAATGGTCTAGCACGTATCAATTGATTAGAACCGCCGTTATTGACGTGACTGCGCATAACTTAGTCTTTTCAAAACTTTATTTGGTAATATCGTGAAATTAAGTGGTATATTCTTAGGAGTGAAGATGTAGAAGGTTCAGCCATAAAATACCATGTTATTTATTTATTAGCTCGAGCTGGAGCTAATGACTAAGTAATGACAGCCGCACGGTTCGATCCATCAGGTTAAGCTACGCTTGCCAGGGTTGGTCTGTGGATGGCTGACCATCACCTTACATATCAAGATTTCTCTGTGCTTCGGAAAGCACCATAAGCCGTTGGTCCCGGCTGTGATTCTTTGATCTTTTACAGTCGTTACGGGTAGTCTGAAGTCAGTCTAACTGGATGCAGCTGAATATCAGTATTTTACATGGAGCGACTGCATATCTGACCTCCACAATCCAGTAACTGGGTAACACGATACCCCTTGGTAAGACTGGTTGTCAGACTTTTGGGCTTCTGAGATAAGAGGGTCTACCATACAGCAAAAGAAAAAGAAGGAGTATAAGACTTCTGAATTTCTATTTTAGGTACAGCATACAACAATATTGTGAAGTAAGTAAGGTGATGAAGTTCGTAATTGTTTCTGCCTTTGTTGTACTTATCGGTCGTGTATGCTCCTACGCACGTTTGTAACTCATCAAGAAGTTGTATTGTACTTTTGTCGTTGTTTGAAATCGTAATTTAGCAAAGCGCCCACATTTGTTGGTCAGATAATGAATGGAATATGAAGTTGGTAATTGAAAACTTGGAAGTTTCATGGCACCCCCATGAATGTTTAATTTAAATTCTGTTTGAGGTGTATATCTAGCTAACTCAAACTCAAAACTCAAAGCATTTATTTCAATTAAACCATTTACAGGCACTTTTGAATTGTCAATAAGTGGGTCAGTCAGAAATAGGAAGCTATTTGCCCATTCCAAAGCGTAGTATAATAGGTACCTATGGAGAAGAACGGGCAAGAAACTCCACGGACACTCATTTAAATAAAAACGTTTGATACAAAATATTGGTTACATCATTCATGTTGGAATTATGCATGTGAGAACAATTTAGAAAGACGTGCACGTTCGTAAAAGCATCCGTAATATAAATAAAAAAAAAAACATATCGTCTGCTTACTGCGAAAACATGATAAATGCACTTTTTTTTACAAAATTGAGTTATAAATGTAGTTATATGTAATTTTTTACGCGCTATCTACTGGTAAAACCGAATAAATGTTAGGTCCATTGGCTGCCGAGATAATGAGTTTGTGAAAGTGATATATACGCACATTTTGAAAAAATATACCAGTATAACATAATAAATAATCTTATGGCTTAAATCCGTTTCAGTTTATTCAGATAAAAAATAATAAATACGGTTATAGCTTTTTATATTTTATCATAATGGTAAGAATTATTCTGAGAAAAGGTCATAAACGCATTTATGATTATTGAATCTTATAATTTAAACACCATAACTATAATAAAGTTATTTATTCCATTTTAACAGTAAGATCCTTCTACTTGGTTTGCTAATTTCCCTACAGCAAAAACAAAATAAATGTCATTTATGATTTTTACCAGTAAGAACGAGAGCGATAGATCGCAGTTGTCACATTGCGTGCGCGCCTAGAAAGAATTAATTTTTCATCCCACCATCTCGGAAAGAGTATTTTTAATCTTCAGTATCTGAGTGGAAAAGCCGTTTTTATTCTCTAGAGGATAAAGTAAATTGAATTTAGAACATCGTGTGCACTAAGTTTGTGAATTAAAAAAAACATTAAACCTATTTACTGCTACCTCTATGGTGCCGAATATATCATACAACTTTTTTTTAATTTGTTAAAAACTCAGACTCGGAACCTTCTTGGTGTTCTTTTTTCAATTTGCTTTGTACGCGGTTCTTTACGCGGCATTTTTTCACGTCATTGTTAAACCTTAGGT
This sequence comes from Xanthia togata, assembly GCA_963853775.1. Taxonomy (NCBI): domain Eukaryota; kingdom Metazoa; phylum Arthropoda; class Insecta; order Lepidoptera; family Noctuidae; genus Xanthia; species Xanthia togata. Next base: position 24,913,567 of record OY970793.1, on the reverse strand, counting down.
ATATTAAAAACAAGAAACTTGAAAACAAGTGAAAAAACTAAAATGAGTGATTCTAGCGACGAGGAAGTTTGCTTGACGCCAACAGAATTGACTGAAACTGTTAATAATGCGCAAACGTTTTTTTTTTTGCATTTAGTCATTTCCTCGCTGAGGTGGAATGAAAAGTTACGTGTTGCACTCGAGTGCAAAGATTTTTCACCTCGTGCTCTTTTGATTCCCTCGCTAACGCTCAGGATTCTAATTTTGAATCACTCGCTGCGCTCGTGATTCAATTTTAGAATCCTTCGCTTGCTCGGTCATCAAAATTGAACACGCGGTTAAAAAGCAACTTTGCACTCTTGTATAACAAATAACTATTAATGGTCCAAGAAGTTGTGTTGCGTAAGATCTCTTTAGGGGCTCATATTGCAAGGTGTATTCGATGCTACTCGGAAAAGAAAACGTTGGATGAAACCAGAACATGCAAATTGGAAAGTAAATATCGCGAAGAAAAGATGATCTGAAGGTTTTCTTTACTCTACGAAACAAAAAGAAAGCCGTGCTAAAATACCAAAAGATATTGACTGTGAGAAATGTTACTATAAATGTAATTATATATCTTCAGAGGAATCAAATTATTTATGTCGTCACTACTGGAGTTTGAAGTACCTACCTATACCGAGCAAAATAATTTCATTCTCGGTAGTGTCGAACCCTAATATGCAATCAAATAAACATGGCAATAACGTGCACCAATACAATACATAGCGATCATTTGCTACTTCCTCTTTAGGTTAGGATACGGGGCTGTACAAGTACAGCCCCGTAACCCGTAACCTTGGTTAGTGACAAGAGAGGTAAACATCAACCCCCCAATAAGACTAATGAAGCTGATAGGAACTTTGTGAAAAAACACATAAGTCCTTCCCTGTCTTGGAACAACACTACATAAAGAAAACTGCGAACCGTCTATATCGAGATGCATCGTTATCCATCATGAAAATGCATCAACTTTGTAAAGAGAAGTGCACTGAAAATAATCTACAGGAGAATATTTTGTAACCATTACAATTTCAGTTTTTTTGTTCTAAAAAAGGATCAATGTTTAACATGCTCTAATTTCAACAGAGAGGTAATTAGGAAAAAGTAGTAATGATGAAAAGGGAATACGAGGATCATTTAGCAAGGAAAGAGTCCTGTAGCTCGGAAAATGCGCAGGACAAAAAAAAAGCAGAGAAAGGTAAAGAGTTTTGCTGTGTAACATTCGACTTACAAGTGGTGTTATAGATACCTTCTAGACTAGTGGGACAGCTTTGTGTCGAAAACTATGTGTTTACAATATCTGTATTTACGAAGCAGCGCTGCCAAACGACGCATATTGCTTTGCTTGGTCCAAAAGTAATGGCAAAAGAGGCAGTTCCGAGATAGGAAGTATCCTGCATCACTACCTTTCCACGTGCTAAGCAAAGAAAAATTCTGAGGTTTACTGCAAGCCTGATTATGTAACAATTTTCAAACGAGCAAGATAGAAACAACAATAACTGTTGGAGGTAATCATTTCATGAGAAAACGCCCTACAAAACCAAATAATTTAAATGCAACGAAGTTTATGATTTAATTAAATTAACCGATGAACAGTTTTCAATCGCTCAAAAGATAATGAGGAAATGAAGCGAAGTGGCTGAAAATAAAGAGATATTGCATTGTCGTTATTATCTCAAGGCAAAAAGTAAAAAAAAAAAGTCGGAAATGTTCTTATACATCGATGTTTCAAAAAAAACGGAACCTACTCAACGTCTCGGTACTACCGCTAAAAAACGCATAGATAACACTACGCCTCAGACTAATTATATTGTCCTAAAACACCTTTACCGGAACCCTTTACCCATAAGTGTAGCTAAAAAGAGAGATCTTCTCGGTTTATGTACAAAAAAAAAAAATCCTGAATAATACCATGGTTGGTACTCTTCTTTACCAACTGTAACCGATGAAGTAGATCGTTTACCTGAACCTTCGGTTGACGCAGAGTCATCTTAAGATTAAGATAATTTAATTAAAAGCCGTTTATCCCATAGGATTCGTCTTAAATAGACTTTGATAGTTTTTCAATAGTGATCGAAGTTTGATTGCCATAATTATGTGGTATGAAATAAAGTTGATTGATTATTAATAAATTGTTTCATTTGTTATCGTTTCATAGATTCTCTATGTAAAATTAGTCGGTAATTAATCATCTAAAGTACCTTCCTTTCTTTATACAAAAGTTCCTAATAAGTGACATACTTACACTAAAATTCTACAGGTAAAACAGGTTAAATGTATCAAAATTATCATTATTTTAGCGAATTTTGAATTAATGAATCTTTCCAATCAAGTTTTTGATATACATTACAATAAGCCATTATACCAAACTGAAATGAACTTTTGAAATCATTTAATTCAGAAGATATATCACTTTTGTTATAGTACAGGTAAAACATGATAAATGCGGTCCCCTTTAGATATAAATTTAAATTTATACAGTTTTTACTATTACCAAATAATAAATAAGAGTAAATCTTAAAAGAAGGGCAGTTAGTGCAACATCTTGCTTTAACAACGTTTATTAATTAATGAGAGAAATAGATCAAATTAAAACTTAAACTTTCAAAAGTCATTTACTCAAAATGACAAAAACTGCATTTATCATGTTTTCGCAGTAAGCAGACGATATAACCATTCAAAAATGGCTAATAAATTATGGCAGCCAAGAGATGACCAGTATCAACTGACGGCGCCCGTTCATCTATCTACCTTTTTATACAAGTCATTTCAACATAAAAGGCTGCTGCTCCTGTTATATAATATAGGACTAGCGACCCGCTCCTGATTCGCACGGTTTTTACGACTTTACAAAACCTCGATTTTTTTTAGGTAAACGTAACTTTATTAGTAACGAATTATACACATATAACATCCGGAATAAATTATCTAAACGATAGTGAAAACCTCATTAAAATCTGTAGCGTGGTTTAGAAGAACAACGCGGACATACAGACAAACGCGAAAAGTACTTTGTTTTTTTACTATGTAAGTTAATTGTTTTTCATCTTGTATGATGATATGAAACCCTATTAACATCTGCCTGGTCTTTCCTAACTATGTCGAGGTCGACTTTGAGTCTAACGGAACCAGAGTTCTCATGCGTCAGTTAACCATAAATAAGTGTAAACTTATGAAATGGCCGGTAATTCCGTCACTACCAAAAATTATTCCAAATTCACCCAACAGTATCTTCGCGACTCTTGCGCAAGTGCGCTTTCTCCGCGCTTGCGCACCCGCGCATTGACGCAACTCGCGTAACATCGGGTCACTTCGTGAAACAATACAACGCGGTCACACCGGTTTGTTCAATAAATATTGTTTTATGTTAGGTCAACTGTGTTTACATTATATTTGTATTTTTTATGTGTTCGTTAACAAGAGACAGAAATAGGGTAAAAATGTTCATGCATGCGTGAAATATTGCGAAATTCGTTGTTGCGTCTGTATGTTTTTGTTTTATGCATATTAAATACTGGTTGGTGTTGTACGAGTTTCTAGTATACATACATGTTAATTCATCCAACCGAACTAACAATGTTTTGAATATTTCAGTTTGTGGTAACGCAAGTTTGAGGTAATTTGCATATTGCCTTTAATGTAAATGTGATTCGTTGTTAAATTCATAATTATGCTCTATGAGTTAAGCCTAGGTTCGATTTTTGTTTCTTCACGGGCAATTTTTTATCGCGACCATTTTTTATAGCTCAGTGGATATTCAACTCTCGGTATTGAGCCAAGCATTGAGAATCCAACACAGAGCATTAGCGCGTCAAAAAAAAAACACACTGCTGGTTTTCAACCCAGGCAATAAAAAAGCGCCCGTGTGTACCTGGGCTTATTCTGGCCAATAATAGACTTTCTGTGGTCTTAAAAGGCCATTCAAATTCACACCCCTATTTAATACGACCGTATTCAAGATATATATTTTAAAGACCGTATTATTATAATTAATTAATATAAATCATAATTCATTAAAACCGTATTATTATACAGGGTGTTAAATTAATTGCGAGCCATAGCTTAGCGGTAGGTTCAGTATCGATAAAGGAAGCCAGAAAAAAAAAAGTTATTTGTTTAAATGCTTTACTTACTTACCTATACTATCGAACGCGAATCGAACTAACGCTTTTTTATTTTGTTTAAATGCTAATTAATAATTTCCTAGAGTTACCTACATACTATCGAACGTAATGAAATACCTACGCCCGAACACTTCGATAACGCCGGGTGAAGGATAGGTACTTAACTAGGTAGGTACGTAAAATTCCGTTTTTTTTTCTGGCTTCTTTTATCGATACTTAACCTAACCCTAAGCTATGGCACGCAATTACTTTAACACCCTGTATATTATAATTCGATCGCCTGGTCAATATACCGAAAACTTAGGCGCATACCTAAACGCCATCTATGGCACATGACATTGCAGTGATTCTGCCATAAATCTTGATCTCAGAGCTCATTAGAAAATGGAAAATAGGGATTATAAGGAAAAGTCTGTCATAATATATGAGGCAGGGATTTGGATGGAGATGAAATAGGATGTATCCCGAAACCGTCATCTAAGCATTCTGTTCATCGAAATAAGTAACTTTGTGCAAACATTATTGCTGGAAAACGACTTTTATTTTTGGTGTGAAAATTTGCTGTTAAAGGTGTTCGAGTGCACAATGAACACGCACGCAAAACATTGTGCGTATGGGTGCATTCGACAATACAGCGGTCGTGGGAGTATTTAAAGCTTAGTTATAATATTTAAACCTTGTTTTCGTAAAAAAACGTCAACTACGAACTTCAAGATCTCCTTAGCCAGAAGAACAACCAAGTGCGTGTCGGACCACGCTCAATGAAGGGTTCCATAGTTGGGATGATTTTATCCCAAGAACAAATTTAGTAGTTGAGTAACATGTTCTCCCATACATCGATATACGTCACGGTCAATTCTCCAAGTGCAAATGTAAGTTTCTAATCAAAAAGTTTATTATGTGTCAAAATACAAATTATCAATTTTCGAACTGTTTCCATTACTTGTGCTGTAAGACCTTGTTTCCTGCCAAATTTCATATTTCTAGGTCAATGGGATATACCCTGTAGGTTTTGATTTATTTGCGAGCATCAATATATGTCACGTAGGTATATGGCCGTATTTTTTTATTGCGTTGACTTAGAAGCTTGTTTAGAACAACAAGGGAGTATTATATAAATCTACGTATGTGATATTAATTTCAACTTGATACCTCCATGCATCCCTGAGAAAATGAGTCTTGACATACTGACAGCCAGACAACGAAGTGATCCTATAAGGGTTCCGTTTATTCCTTTTGAGTTACGGAACCCTAAAAACATAATAACGGGAAGAACAATTGACTCTCGGCTTCGTTAGAGGAACTTTTACACCATTTTTTTTATTTATTATATCTATTCTCTCATGTGCCTCAATGAAACTGGGAAAAACTACAGCAACGTTGCTTGACAACAGAAAGAGATGATAATAGGTACCTCGGACAAGCTCCTAGTATAAAGAGCTCTTTAAAAATCCAATCAGGCAAAGTAAGATGACTGGAGAAACCTGTATTTAATCTAGTCAAGTCTAGTTCTGCCTATAAAATTAAAATTGATGACGGAAACGAATATAAACTGAAGGCTTTGACCTTTGACCATGATACATGACATTTTGATCGCGTGGGCGTGTGCAGTATTAATTAGAATATCCAATCGCTGTCAATTAACATGGAATATATTGGATTGGAGTTGCAAACGATCTTGTGCGACAGTTTGATGAAGGTGGACGGTACGTTGAGTTGACCTTTTGGTATCGATTTCTTACAAGTTACCAATGCCAGTTATGAAATGTTTTTGATGATTCTTTTTTGTTTGGTAGGTCATACTTCAGAGTGAAGGGGTCCGATGTGTGAAGGGGTCCGATGAGTCCATTGCCTGCCGGGGTTGCGGGAAAGTTCGAAAGGGATACCGTGGCCTCCTGGCATTACACAGGCAACAGAACTGGTTTTAGTCAGTAAGAGTCTGACACGCCCTCCCGCTCCACTCAGAGCGGGAGGAGTCATTTGATGATTTCCCAACCAAAAACCAAAAAAAAAGAAATGTGAGAGGTGGTCCCATATAAATTTGATTATCTTTGAGTAGCTTTTGAGTTAGCTTCATTAATACATAGGTATTTTTTCCACTTAGTCTATATGTATGATGTTATAAGTTCTTGTCACTGTTATTTACATAGTAGATAGTGGTATTCGAATTTGTGTGGGGTAGGTACCACAACTAAAAAGCGAAAAATAAAAACTTTTTGCAAAAAAAATAACGGACTTCAAAAAAAATAAAACTAATAAGAGCAAAGTAGGTAACTTTAATTTCGGAAGTTGGTGGCAAAAAACGAAAAAACAGAGCCAAAAACACCGACTTCCTTAAGGTTATTTCGCACTTTTTAGTGTTTTTTTTTTAAGTTGGTTCAATTTTTTTTTTAAAGTTTTTTATAACCTCAATTTTCTTCGATGATTTTTCAATTACAATGTAGTGATGTTATTTAAACAATATTGGTCTGACAAAGTGATGACATATAAAGTCGAAACATTCTAATCACAGATAGATGAGTGTGTTACTAATTCCCATTAGTGAGTGACTACGTAAGAATTTAACCTGAACAGGGTTTGCATACATTTTAGTCAGATACTTTTGTAACAGAATATACCCGTGTAACCGCGGCTTAACAATTTCGAATTACAAAGTCCTTTATCACGAGCTCTTACGCAGAAATGCTTCATGCGATGGTTGGAGTTGGTATTTTCTATCCCAAACACTCGAGATCAAAGGGGAGGCCTTAAAACAGGCCTTAGACCGAAGAATGGACATGTTATTTTATTTAGGTGCCAGCACATCAACCTACCCGAAACTGAAAAATTTTCCCAATCAACTTTGAACCTTACAATTTAGTGATAAAGTTGAAAATCTATTTAACAAATTTGATAGATTGTAGTAAGTTGACGTGCTGGCGTCTGTACCTATTGTTATGCATGACGTAGTACTAGACTGTAACTATTTTAGAGAAGATGCTCGCAGAACTTGAAACATTTTTTAAGCGTTTGAAAAGACTCTTAAATTCATCACATACCTACAATTAATCATTAATGATATTATATCTTTACATATACATTGAAGTCGCTTTTCTTGTCTGTTGTTTTTCTGAACTACGCAACAAATGTTGATGCGCTATCACCATTATTTAGTTTTTTTTTTTCTAAACGGTTTATGTGTATAATGTATTAAACTTACAGATCCTAACTACTATTATAAATGCGAAAGTTAGTTTGTTTGTTACGTTTTCACGCTAAAACGGCTGAACAGATTTAGATGAAATTTGGCACACATAGTTTATAATCTGGATTATCACAGGATTTTTTATCCCGTTATTCTCACGGGATCGAGACTTATGCGAGTGAAACCGCGGGGCGCAGCTACTTATAAATAAAATAGCCTGTGCCTTTCCCACTCCGGCACGCGTAGCATGACCAGTTACCACCGTAGATACGGGTTTTTTCGACGGGAGAATAGACAAAATTACAGATTATGATTGTTTAACTGTCATTTTGTCTATTTTTCCGTCGACAAAACTCGTTTCTACAACAGCTACGAGTATTTCTTCAAATTAAAAGTAAGTATAATTAATTGTCGTTTAAATAGTGTCTGGAGACGATAAATAAAAATAATTGTTTTCTCACCCTGTTCAAAGAAAGTTTCAGTAAAAAGCTCCTATTACGCTCGACCTTAACCTTTGAAGACTCATTTTGTTTCTTCATGAAGGAAAAGGTCACTTTGTTATTCGCGGGAGGAATAATGATTATTCCTTAACTTTTTTGGGCTAGTGGCTAAATATAACAATCGCACGGGTCGATCGAAGGGTCAGCTGCACTTGCCGCGGTCGGTTTGTGGATGGGAACATCCATTATCTACATATCGAAACCCCGACTGTCATTCATAGATCTTTGACAGTCGTTACGGGTAGACAGAAGCCCAAAAGTCCGACAACCAGGCTTACCAAGAGGTATCGTATTACCCAGTAACTGCGTTTTGGAGGTCAGATAGGCAGTCGCTCCATGTAAAATACTGGTAGTCAGCTGCATCTGGTAAGACTAGAAGCTGACCCCAACATAGTTGAAAAAAGGCTAGACAGATTAGTCATACAGCGATCGCTACCTATGTCGAGACAGCCGCATTTTTACAGCACATTGCCACAATTATATCGTTTAGCTGATTAACTAGAATTTATAGCGAAATTGTTCAAGTTAATCATAATAATGTTTGCTATTAATAAAAACAGGAGTTTGCATGTTAGTTTTGATTTGGCACTAATTATCGTGTAGAAATACGTTCGGCTTGGCTCCGTTGTGATTTAATTTTGTAAACTTTTTCCTGCATATTTACGACAAACCGTTTTCATATTGACACCCAGATAAATTGTGAAGTTGAAAGAAGAATGATGGTAACGTGGAACGACTTGCTTAAAATAGGGTATTACACCCTTTTTGAAAAGTGTCTCAATTAGATTCTATAGTGCTAATGAACCACTAAAAAAATCACAAATTTTTTATTCAATCGTTAAGTGCCATAAAAATGCAATTAAAATTAGCATTTTCAAATTTCGCGCGTAATTTGACGAAAACGCTGGACGCAGTGGACGCCATATTGCTCTGTGGTCATGACGTCAGTTCACTATGTAAACAAATATAGATTATAGGTACGCTGATAGTTGACAGTTAACACTCCTAAGTTTACATAGCCGTACGACGTAATATCATGGCGACTACTATCTAATTGTGTTATGAAACAGATTAAAAAAGCCGAAACCTTTGAATTGAATTTTAAAATTTAGTTTGCTATTTTATGAACTAAAGCTAACGTTTTCCGACTGCTTTTTGACTAAGCTATCTCAATAATATAGTTTTTGATTTTTTCTCATATAGAGTAAAACACCCTATTATCTGACAACTTATATTAATGGATGAATCATGAAATCAGATATTATTGCCGAGCTGCTCATAGTAATATATTTATACGTCATCGTGATTGTACCTAACAATTACCTAGTAAGGCTATCTTATTTAGTTGAGGAGTTCCTATGGGTATCATCACGTCAACTTCATGGTACCATATTATTGCATTGTCATTAAGTTAACATATGTACCAATCGTAATCGGGCCCAAAAATAGATAACAATTTCGAACAGGACAGACAGAGACCACGAACGAAGCGAATGGAATAGAAATAAAAATAGAATCACAATAAAAGCTTAACACTAATCTATTTAATTCCAGATATGTAGGGGAGACCGGGGTTGGTTGACTAGTTTTTTATATTTTAGCTAATAACTGCAGAACTAAATTAGATAGAAAATGATATAGAGCACTTCTAAATCGAGTATTTTATTGATTATTAATGCAGCTAATTTGAATTTTCTTACTAAATAAGAAGACGATTATTTTTCGTTTTTTTTAAAACAAGTCTAGCTAGTCAACCAACCCCCTTGTCGGGGTTGGTTGACACACTTTATGGGGTAGGTTGACCATACTAAAAAATCATTGCATATGACTGATAAATAAATACATAACTTCACAAATCAACGTAATTTATTTGTAATTAAACAAGTAGTTAGCAACACGTAAAGTATTCCTTCCATTAGGACTCTTTTTGCACCTAAATATACAATATATAAATATACACCTCATAGTCAATAGCCACCGAGCGTATACTTTTCTTTCCTGCAATTACTTCATCACAAGCGGTTTCCATTAAACTTTGCGTTGTTTTGCCTCGATCCGATTTTCGAATATCAGTTCTCATTGTCCTACAAAAAAAGCCTTATTAAATACCTACTTGATTTACCCTAGTTCATGTAGTTTACCTAAATGGCCTTAAAATAAATAAAACTTGTGCGAATATAATTATATTCTAGAAATCGGCCCAACACAATTTATTTAAAATAAATATAAAAGTCAACACAATAAACTTAAGGGGTTGGTTGACTCATTAGTCAAGGAACCCCGTAAACATGTTAGCCTACCATCCCCGCTCGCCCATTTTGTAAACCGGAGCCCATGGACACGACTCATAACATTATTAAAGCAAATATGTGGCATTAATCTATAGTCTAATAACCGTACTTCACAATAGTGAAGACTACAACACCTTTCAATATACACTGCAGTCAAAAAAACAAAAGAAATGTCGATAAAAATATTTTCGTTCGTACCTAAATTTTTAAAATGTCGCCGTTACTCCTAAAATACGTCCGCCTCCGGCGCGCCGAGACGAATAGCTAAGCGTTGCCTCACTTTGAACGCACCCTCTGATGGACATCGTATTATGACGAATATTTCAGAAGTTATTGCCTGTTAGTCAACCTGCCCCTATAGTCAACCAACCCCGGTCTCCCCTACGTGTCTGAACGAGATAACGAACGAATTATGCAAATTGTAGGCGATTCAATAAAGGTTAAATGCTCATTAGAGTTGGTACATAGTCCTAATGTCGGCAAATGACCGGTATTGAGAAATTAATAGGATGTAGTTACTACATAAGTAGGATGGTATGTAGGCTAGGCTCTTATGTTGCTTGGGTCTGGAAACAAGTGATAAGCGAAATGTAATTAATAGCTATTCAAGATACTCATACACACACTCATGTACACTCACATGCGATTGCTCACAATCACACATACACACACACACACACACACACACTCGAACACACATACGCGCTATAACACGCCGGTATGTTTCTTTTTATTGTTTAGCTTTACTGTTTCAATACCTACTAGTGTTACTCGATATTTGTATTTTTTACATTAAAATTAAGTCTTCACATGTACGGTTGTAATTTTTTTATATCAATAAAGTTTTATTTTATTATTATTTATTACGTCTTTGAAATTTCTCGGGACCCTAGGGTCCCGGACCTTTGGAAGGCGTACGAGGGGCCAAGGCCAACTCACAGAGGCCCGTTAGACGTGTTTAATGAAACAAGCCACCAACCTACGATTATCCCTGTACGCACTATGCTAGTGCACCCAAGGACAACCCCCGGTTGGTGCAGGACTATTGCAAGATATGGAAACTAAGATATTGGATTATGGGTTTGGGTGGCTAAGTGAACTGGTTATCTAGAACTATGGACAGCTATGGCCCCTGCCTAACCAATATTTTATATAAAATACACAGGTAAAATGGCAGGGGGTGACTTGCACACTCAATAATGCCCCCCCCGAAAACGGTCGCTAGCACAAAGTGTCGTATTGAAAAGGGGGCAACATGTCCTGAGGTGCTTATATGGAGTGGAGCGGTATTCCACGGCTATTAGGACAATCCCGTAAGTACGGTCAAGATCCCTACCAGCATCTTACTGGAATACTACCTTCCTCCGAAATTTGCTCTTGCGAATCTCCACTCAAACCGGCCAATAAAGGCAAAAGATAGATGGGAGCTCTATTCCTCGTCAGTGTTCACTCCAACCGGCCAATAAAGGCAAGCCGAGATGAGGAACAAGACTTCTCCCGGGAGATAGGGTACGTGGAGTCGCTACTGCCCAACAGCTATCGCCACATGCTGCCCTGCGGGTTATTTTATTTATTATTATGTAGTAGCAACAGCTATTTTTGACGAAAGGTGTTGAAGGCTGTAAAACTAAAATTCAGTACTTAGCATTTAGTCTGACAGGGTTTCTTGTCATTTTTTAAATTAAATCTTGTGAATGCTTGTCTTCTTTTTCGTGTGGTCAGTTTTTATGCCGCCCATGGAACTCTGACTTGGCTTCACATGCCGTATAGAAATATCTCTCAGGTTTTCACGATGTTTTCCGTCATTGTTTCGAAGCAAGTGATAATTATACAATACGCACATGAATCCGAAAAGTCAGAGATGCGTGCCTTGGGTTTGAAACGCAATATTCTGACAAAGATAATTAATATGGTAATATTTTTTATCATAATTTAAATTTCGAGAAATTGTTTTCCCTGTACCGGTTGAAAGACCGAGCGTTCGTCCCCTATTGCACGGACTTGAGGCAAAAGCGTCAGGGTAGCCCGCGAAATTAAAATTTACTTACGTCTTTTGGAATTTGCAGGTCATTATCAGGTTGTATGTTGATCTAATGATTCGCGGCCGTATCAAATATGCCAAAAAACTAAAGAAAATATGAATTTCGCGGGCTACTCTTATTATACTTTAGCGCATCCCCCTTAAACATTGCGGATTAAATGTGGGGGTACTGTGTCTCCTATTGAAACGAAATGTTACAGAGGTCAGAGATCAGTCGCCTTAATGACAAGTCTTATGATTTGTCTAAAGGCGATAAAGCCTTAAGTCCATAACTTAGACATGTGAAGTGATTGCGTATGAGTTCATTCGAGATCAGCAATGTAGAGTGACAGGATGCATTCACTGACATTTTTATGTTAATACAGTTACACATGCGCTTGATCTGTGGTGATCTAATCGGCTTCTTATGACGCGTCTGTAAGCCTGCAAAGTTGTGATATAAATCGCAGAATATTTTTAGTCCAGATTTCATGTAAAAATCGTCCAGAATACATAATAGGACTGAGTTGTTCGAAAAATGTATCCTCAAGGAGCTCGTGGCTAAGTAATAACTGCCGCACGGGTCGATCCATCAGGTTAAGCTATGCTTGCTGGGGTTGGTCTGTGGATGGGTGACCATCTATACATACCGAGACTCCTCCGAGCCTCGGAAAGCACGTTAAGCCGTTGGTCCCGGCTGTCATTCGTGGCTCTTTGACAGTCTTTACGGGTCGTCAGAAGCTCGAAAATCTGACAACCAGTCTTACCAAGGGGTATCGTATTACCCAGTTACTGGGTTGTGGAGGTCAGATAGGCAGTCGCTCCATGTAAAATACTGGTATTCAGCTGCATCCGGTTAGACTGGAAGCCGACCCCAATATAGTTTCGAAAAGGCTAGGCAGATTGATTGTTCGAAAAATGTAACCCACCGTTTTGTTACCGTATTCCATGAATTGTTATTTAAATCAGACTTAAGGCATTTTTAATTTTTTGTGTTTTTAAACCCAATTATTCAAATTGCATCAAAATAGGATCTACGTTAAAATCTGGGTTATATTAATCTAGGCAGTAGGACCAGCTAAGAAAATTGCCTGTGTAAAATATGCTATCTACGTAAAACCTTTATTAACAAAGGACTACTAAGCAAACACTAAATTCAAAGGACACCCAAAGTGTTAGGCACTTCGGATCATTTGGGATCTTTCCAAAACATGCAACAAGATCAATGACATCGGTAAATGTTAAATAAAATAACTTCTTAAGAAATTCAGTCCCTTAAAATAAATTGAAAGCTGCACCTAACGTAAATAAACTAACTTAACTTAGCCTTTTTCGTGTGAAATAAGACCTCAGGACCAATTTATGAGACTCGAGTTTTAACTTAAGATAAGTTTATTTTGTGGCCAATAAATCTAAGTGTTTTGTGTACTTTTTTCGGCTAAAACCTGATATGTATGCGAATATTTCGTGTTAAATGAGAAGATGATGCTAATGTATCAGAATAATGGTATAAGTTATATAGTTTGTTTTGGTTATTTACTTTAGTATTACTTACTTAGTAGGTAGTTACGTTACCCAAGTCTCTATTAAGCGATTCTACTTTTATGATTGTTTCTAAAAGAAAATGTTCGAGTAGATTCAAAAAGGTATTCTTCTAAAAAAGAACGAACAGGAAGCGAAATAGATTTTTGTGCCTAAACAATTTCGATTACTGATTATCTAGTCTACCTGTTGGTAATACATATCGAGAAGCATATTTTTTTAATTATCATTCCGTTTATTGATTTTATTTTGTTACTAGTTTTCATCATTTTTTTGTAGCTTTTGCCTCTATCTCACCAGACCGTTTTTGTGGGGTTGCCACTATTTCGTCATAATTATTGCTCTATGGTCCAGATGACTCTTATGACCTTTAACATCGGCAAAGGTAAAAGGGATGCGTAACAATATCGCTGTCCGTGAAATTATTATATTAAAAACATGTTATGATGCAGCTAGAGTTACGTCCTTTTGTTTTTACATTGAATACTTTGGCACTGAACTATAAAAGGTAAACTTATTGCGTACTGCAATTACAATTATTAAGGTCGTTATCTTATGATGTAAGATGCTGCGGTCCGATGTTCGGCCATGTTGTAATGGCCGCAGGGCGTAATGATGAAACTAAGACATGAATGGAAAGTTCCATGGGCTTCGAGATTGTGCCATCTTGGTCTACTCAACATACCTGATGAATATCGTAATTTATGGAGTTCATTGTCCGCGATAGTATCTACTTTAATATGAAGTTGGCAATCCTTGATTAATTTTTTAACAAAGACTTTGCTTTTACGTAGATCACTCGTATAGTTATTTTCGAGACAATAACTTCAATCATTCCTCCATCATGTCATCTTAAGTATTAAGCAGCGCATTCACGATCAAAGATGAAGTAAAACCAAAAATAACTTAGGTATCGAAATTATCTTTACCTTACTGAGATAAGAGTTACATTGATGACTTACTAATGGTTTTACATCGATCGTGAATGTCCTACCTTAGGGTCACTGACCCTATAAGGTCATGCATGATTTCTTCGAGTGAGTGCCTGATTTCGTGATTATCAACACATTTTGAGATTCAGGTTTAAATTTCACATTGAAGATTCAGGGTTATGTTTATTAGTTCTATTTTTTTTAAGGATATTGGTTTGACGAAAATTTATAGAAATTAAATGATTTTTATTTAATTGGTTAGATAAACATCTAACGAAATTCTCGAACTGTGAAACCTTTTAATAATTTTATCTGAACTGTTCAAAATATAATATCTACTGTTTTATTTCTAAATTGAAATCAAATAGAAGGATAAATTGAATGTGTATTTGTTGAAGTAGACTGAATAAATGAATATTTGTTTTATTAAAGCCTGTTTGAAACGTTTTCTATTGTTTGCCCCGGAAAAGAATTTTAAATGAAAATAAATATTTTTTTACCTTGCGAATTAAGTATTTGGACAGATACAATATTTTGAAGTGTAAATTAATTACTAGGTACAATTATAATAACAACAAAAATTATTCAATATTTACTGCTCGTATGCTATTTAAATTACTGTCTAATAATAATGCTTGAGATGCGTACACCTCTATGTGACATATTTACACAGAACGAAGATCCTGTGTAAAATTAAATGTTAAATGTATTGTGAGTATTAGTTGGTGTTCATACTAAATAAATAAGTTCCGGTCCCACAAAGATAATTATGGTCAAAAGGTAACAAACGCAATTTTCATAAGTGTCGCAAGAAGTGTTATCTATATATAGTTATCCCAGTGCGTCAAGAAAACACAATGTTGGATATTCAACTCTCAGCGCTAAGCAGAGAATCAAAAATCCAATACGCGAAAAAAAATTGCCGCGATAAAAATACGCCCGTGCGGACCTGGGCTTAGACTTTACTTACTCTTTATATGAACAGCATACACATGCACTCGAACTTAAGTGGAAAAGAATGAAAGAAAAGGCAGAAAATAAAATTTGACTCAGGGCAATGTTCACACAGAAACAAAACAAAATAACAGAAAAAAAATATAGCTTACAGTAGTACTGTGTGCCTCACGGCTGCACCAAATAGGCCCAGTTCAGCATAAATGCCAGACAAATAGTGTCTGACGCTGGTTTTCAACTGGACTTTATGTTACGAGGACGTGAAACCGTCAAACGGGCAGGCCATGTTGCAAGACTGCATGATAATATATATAGATAGAAAGGATCGCTCGGGTGACAATTGGGCCAAGTTTAAGGCTGCTAGGAATCGGTGTAATCAGATGATACGCAACGCTAAACGCCGCCACATCCTAAATAATATCACTTCTTCTTCTCCTGCCGATATTTGGAAGTTCCTTGGAACTTTGGGCATTGGTAAATCGCGACATTCGGACCTTCCTAACACAATTGGTTTGGACGATCTAAATCGCCATTTCTCCACTGTTCCCACTCTAGATAGTCCAACCAAATGTCAAACCCTTGACTACCTTGCTGGTCTGACGCGTCCCAATATTAACACCTTTGTCTTCACCCCTGTCGACCCGGGAGAGATCAAAAAGATAATCCTTTCCATTAAATCCAAAGCGGTGGGCTGCGATAATATCAGCCGCCATATGATCGTAGCGGCTCTTGATCAACTCCTTCCTGCAATCTCCCACATCATAAACTTTTCCCTTTACACCGGTGTTTTCCCTTCCCTCTGGCGTAAAGCCCTTGTTCGGCCTCTGCCTAAGATACCCAATCCGTCTCTTCCTAGTCATTTTCGCCCAATTTCCATCCTTCCCTTTCTATCTAAAGTGCTCGAGGCCAGTGTTCATAGACAATTCTCCCACTTTATTCACCGCAACTCCCTCATCAGTCCATTTCAATCTGGTTTCAGGCCTGGGCACAGTACCGTCTCAGCTCTTCTTAAAGTGACTGATGATATAAGGCGGGGAATGGAAGACACTAAAGTTACAGTCTTAGTGTTAATTGACTTCTCCAATGCTTTTAATACCGTCAGTCACGAAATCCTTTTATCCATCCTTTCCTATCTTAAGGTCTCTCGGGAGGCATTGGAATGGTTTTCCTCTTATCTTCAGGGGCGTCAGCAGTCTGTTCGTGCTGGTGACTCTTCGTCGGGTTGGTGTGATCTTGCAGCTGGCGTCCCTCAGGGCGGTATATTATCTCCTCTTTTGTTCTCCATTTTTATTAATCTCATTACCTCTGAACTTCAGACTGCGTATCATCTTTATGCTGACGATTTGCAGCTTTATTGCCAGGCAAGTGTGGACAACATATCCAATGCGATAGAGGAGCTAAACCGGGACTTAGGTGTGGTTAAAAACTGGTCTGATCGTTTTGGGTTGGCAGTTATGTTGGCATTGTAGGGAGCACCCACAGTATAAGGAAGCTGAATGGCTTAACTGTGCCACCTGTAATGTTTGACAACTCAGTCATCCCGTTTAGCTCCGATGTTAAAGATCTTGGTCTGCATGTTGACACATGTCTTGACTGGCGAAAGCAGGTCACGACTGTAAGTAAAAAAGTCACCGGAACGCTGCGGTCACTCTATCGGTTGAAAAACCTTCTTCCATCACACATAAAGGCAATGCTTGTACAAACCCTAATCTTTCCCATAATAGACTATGGTGATGTGTGTTATTATGACCTGAATGCAGATCTCCTCAATAAACTTGACCGCCTTCTAAATAACTGCATTCGATTTGTTTTCAATCTTCGTAAGTATGACCATGTGTCTGCGCATCGATTGCTTTTAAAATGGTTACCCATACGTCAGCGCAGAGAGTTGAGGGCTCTGTCAATGTTGTATTCTATACTCGACAAACCCACTTCTCCTTCTTACCTGACTTCCCATGTTCAATACCTATGCTCTGCCCATAGCAAAAATCTTCGTTCTACAAACAATCGTCTTCTACGATGTCCTTCTCACCGCTCTGGTTTTATTCACTCTTCTTTCTTTGTCCAGGCGGTATTTCTTTGGAATGCGCTTCCTCTGAACATCAGGATGGCAACCAGTCGGTTATCCTTCAAGTTGAAGGCACGTGAACATATTCGTGAAAAGTTGGCAGAATCTTTGCAGCGCTGATTTGCTGGATTTGTTTTCTCCTCTACCAATCGTTATTTCTCCTGACAAAGTTTATTCGGTTTATATGTATGTATCTATGTATCTATGTAATAATAGGCATTAATTTTCAAATTTGCTAGCACTTATTTTGCACCTGCCATGTTTTGTCTCTGCACCACCCTAAGGTTGACTGGTAGAAAATGCCTCAGGCATTAAGTCCGCCTCTGTACAGTATTTTTTTTACCTGTGCATAAAGTTTTAATAAATAAATAAATAATAGATGGGCCAAAAAGATGACTTCTTGGAAGGGACCGGTTGGCAAGCGTAAACGAGGAAGACCACACGCACTCGCTAGGAAGACGAGATCGTGCGTATAGCTGGATCACGCTGGATGGACGTGGCGAAACATAGAGAAAATTGGCATTCTCTGGAGGAGGCCTTCACCGCAGGGGTTCTCAAATAAAATCAATAAAAAAAAATGCTATCAGTACTGTAAAACTTAGAGAATTAAAAGGCTTTTTTATTTTATTTTATTATATGAACGGCAGTGGCAACGCTTTCCCAGGTAACTTAAACTTTCATAAAAGGAGGATATTCCATGGTTAAAAAAAATACAATCTCTATTTTAAAACACACCATATTGGCAAAACAAAACGTATTAGCCTCAAAACAAAAACAACTGCACCAACCATCTTCCTATCTCATATCTACGGAGGTTGCAAGCAGATGCGTTGACCTTGACCCTTCAGCTGCCAGTAAGTTGACACGGCTGCGCCTGCGCAGCTAACCTCAGTATTGATCCTCGCCTTGACACTAGACATACAATACTTAAGAACGGATAGTTCTAAAACAATCTAAGTATTGTTTGCTAGCGGAAACTGTAATTTATGTGTCCTTGTGAAAAGAATGGAATAGTTCATAGTTTATACTGTGATGTTTGATACCTAAGACCGTAACTAAGAGGTTTGAGACTAATAAAGTTGTAAGTTCGAGAATGTAAAATGACTTTTGAATCTTTGCCAATATCGTACTTAGTCAAAGTCAAATAATTTATTTCAATTAGGCACATAAAAGGCACTTTTGAACGTCAACATTTACAAAAAACAGAATTGATTCTAGTCGCCCTTTCCAAAAGGTAGTTTTCGTATGGAGAAGAATGGGCAAGAAACTCCACCGTTACTCTTTTAAAATGTTTTCACAATATCTTGTATACATTAATTATACAATTATATGTGAAGGCGATGCACCTAGAACAAAATTACTAAACCACGATAGGTAAAAAGAATGAAAAATTAAGCAATGCCAGATAAATTTATTATGTGACTGATGTATGGTACTCGCATATTTACAAACATTGTAAAATTATACGATATTTTTAACTTTTTAACAAGTAGGTAATACTAATAAGTCCGTGTGTGAGTTCAAGTAATCACAGAATGTAAAATCAATGTTATAAAAAATAATATTATACAATTAAATTAGCAACCAGTTTGATTTTGTCTATATAGACTCTAAATTATCCTATGGAGCAGGACCAGCCATCTTGGATATAATCCTCTACTACTATTATACAAATATTATAAATGCGAAAGTGAATTGATGAAATTTGTAGACCATGACCTGGCTTAGGACATAGGATACTTATTATCCCGATATTTGCACGGGATCGAGACTTAAGCGGGTCAAACCACGAAGCACATCTAGTTGAATCTATATGTAATGTCTTTATGATTTGTCATCCCTTGGAAGTATTTACTTAACGGTCTTTGAGCTTTTTGATAAGGCTTTACGTCCACGTCATCAAGTAAGTACCTACTGCAAACTGTAAGTAATGCTACCACTCTCTGGACCTTGTCATCATTATCAGTTCAGCTGAAAGACGTCCACTGCAACCGATTCTGTGCTTGTGCATCCCACATCACAATAAGCCGAAATATGTAGAAGAAAGCAAAAAATAACGTCAGTTTGTCAAAATTAACAATTGATCTCGAAACTACTCTTTCGACATTCGCAAATGAAGGCCTGTGATACCGCTGATAATGATTATATCTAAAGAAATAAACCAGGATATTAGATAACAATGACTGTTTACGTTTAAAGCCCACGCTTTCCACTTTCTTGGGTCGATAACATCTATTGTGGAGTCGTCGTGCGACGGCCATCGTGCGACCACATTGTCACAATCAGGGCATTTGCTTTATATGAAGTGATCTTGTATGGTGGTGCGGTTGTAAAATTAAATGGTGCGTAGAGAAAGGTCATCATCGTGGTGATCAAAATCTTTATTGAGGAACATGGTGGTTATTGCCATCCTAACTTTCCTGACTAATATTATAAATTCGAAAGTGAGTTTGTTTGGTACGCTTTCACGCTAAAACGGCTGAACGGATTTAGATGAAATTTGGCACATGGGTAGAACATGACCTGGAGAAGGACATTGGGTACTTTTCATACTGGATCGTTGACAAAATCGTGGGCAACAGCTAGTATCTAAACTAATATCATAAAGAGAAAATATATGATTTTTTGTGTGTTTGTAGATAATGAATAAACTCAAAAACTACTGGACCGATTTCAAAAATTCTTTGATCAGTATAATGCTATATTATCACTGAGTAAATTAGGCTATAATTTATAAAGATATCACGAGGGCGAAGCCCCCCGGTGGCTTCCGTAGCCAGTAATATTATAAATGCGAGAATTAATTTGTTTGTTTAATTGTCACGCTTTCACTCTAAAACAGCTGAAAGGATTAATTTGGATAACATTTTGCACATGGGTAGACCATAACCTAGGTAAGACATAGGATACTTTTTATCCCGATATCCCCACGGGATCGAAACTTATGCGGGTGAAAACGCGAGGCGCATCTAGTAGACCGATAAATATTTCTGTCTTTTGCTTACTGTTAACAATCAGGCAAGGCTTACTGCTGACTGCTCAGTTATGAAATGAAACTTCTTAGGCGGCAATTCGATAATTGGACGAGAATTGAGATTAAAATTTCAAGGACGCGTCACCTTTCATTACATGAGAGAGAAGAAAGAAATAACTCTCTTTGTTTCTCATACTAAATCTCTCTTATTCTTTAGTTTTAAAGAAGTTTCATTTCTGTTACGAGCTGGACGCACAAAAACAAAAAATATGCCGAATATACCAAAGAGACGCCATCTCCGTTTGTCTTAAAAAATAACAAAATTATAATTTATTAACCCTCAAGACACCTTCGTTTTCCCACGAGTAACCTACTTCAACTACTAACAAGTTCTAGGAAAATTAACAGCATCCTCACCTCATGTGCGTTCATAGCATTTTACTAATCTTCAATAATTTACTCTTTATTAACTTCCGTATCTAAAAATATTACAAACAACTGCACTAACCACATTTCTCCACGTCTTACGGGAAATATTTCCGAATAACTCGGGATATGTCCCGGAGGGAGATATTATCGCAATATCCAACGGAGCTATGTGCCCCAAGCTATTTGTGGTTGAACGCTCTTCTTAATATAAATAGCTCTGTATCGACGTTCCTAGACGGGGCTAGGCTTGTCTAAGTGGGCTACTACGTTCTAGTCTAGCTAGAAAAGGGGTTATGTGAAGATGCTTGTATGTGGAAACGTAATGTGTGTAGCGCCTGTAATCCTCAAAGAGATAGGCAGAGGTGTACCTATAGTACACTCACATTTCGCCAGTTATGTTTAAGTCCCGTGTAATAGGGGCAATGATGGCAATGGGCTCGCCATTGCCATCAACCGGGTCAAATCCAAACTCAGGGTTACTACTGAGAAATTCCTGTTAAAAATCACAATAACACTGCCCGAACTCGGAATCGAACCCAGAGAAGACCCATGGGAGTAGATTCAATCCTATGTTCCTGGCAATATGAAAATAAGTAGATATTAAAATATTTTGTTACAACATAATTGTTTTGTTAACTTAGCTAAAGACAAAGATGGTCGATAGAATATCTACGAGACCAAAAGCATACACAATAATAAAAAGCCAATAAGCAAGTTAAAAGTCTTTATTAACTAAACTTTTCTTTTCATCGATGCACGGAAGTACCTATAAGGAACGACAAGACTTAACTTGGATAATTGACCTAAAACTCACAAATTAGCTAAGAATACAAAAGAAAATATAACAAAAGCAATTGGAACAGTCATTGACACCTCATTGATTCGGTCTACCGTTTCCCAGTTCATTCGCGGCACGCTAAAATCCCCGCTATTGTCTCTCACGGATGAGAGTTCATCTTTTGTCTTTTTTCTTTCGGCATTTTCTTTCCTTGCTTTTCTTACAGTACCAATTCAGAGAACGGGGTGAAACAAAACTTTTAATTGAAAGATATCTCGTGGAAAACAGTTTTCTTTCGGTGTTGTAAATTATTTTAGAGTAGAAAAATACAGTTGCATTGTTTTGAATGCAGTTTTTGTTCTACTGGTATGATTTACGAGCTTCTTCGAGCGTGGGAAGTTGGTTTCTACCAAAAGAACTTACTTATGAGCTTATGAATCATTTGTTGTTCTAAAGTTACCAATTTGGCGACTCTTGACTTCATCTTTGCTTGTCTGAGCATTTGTTACTTCTATAGCTTGTCTTAGTTATTACCCGACTACCCCGAAGCAAAAAGGAGGGTTATGATTTTGACTGGTATGTATGCATGTTTATCTGTTACCTCATAACTTCTAAACTCCTAATCATAATTTGACAAACGAGGTAAGCTTGGAAGCTTCTATATCGTCCGTTAGTTTTAGGCTATAAGACGTCACATTACATTGAATATGGTGCCCTCTAGAGGAAATAAAGCAATGATCATAATTTTTTTTTTTTAATTGCCATGTTGGGTACCTATCAAATGAAAGGGCTTATTATAATTAGAACATTTTATAATAAAGGTTTATTCACAAAAAAATACAGAAACGCATTTATAACCGCAAAATAATTTAAATAAAAATAAAAGTTAAAAAAGGTATAAACATTTCGACTTATATTATTTATAACACTTGTGTCAACGGATATTTAACCTTTATAATACTGGTGTCTCATATTGGAGACAGATAACAATAAAATTCTATTGTGTCTGCTAATTGCGCGCGCGACAGATTAATTTGCCTGTTTTTGATGTCATGTTTACCTTTTTTGTAGACTTTTTATTACTCTCTCCTTAATTTGCTTTGATGATATCCTAAATAGGTATCATTTCATCATAAAATTTAATTTAGCGACCATGATCTTGGTCCTACTTTATCATTAAAAACGGTCCGTCGAGTTTGAAGATCGTGACCCAATTTGCGCTTCAGTCCTTAGTCGAAAATTAATCTGCAAAAAAGCTAGTCCTACTTCCAGCCTGTAGGCTAAAGAGCGTGAAGTAATTATGTTATGAGTGGTTCACCCTCTTAGTGAGTTGTCTTCGTTAGCGTAAGATGTCGGACCCCAAAAAAAAAGCTAAAGTGCTTCCCGAAAAATCGGTCCTGTTTTGTGTAGGTAGATAAGTAAGTACATAATTTACTATACTCGTACTGTATGATCGCTTCGGTAGATTGAGGCTGTGTTTTCAGAATTATATTGCTGCGTGTGTAGTCAGACGAAAATGTTGTAGTTTCATCGAAATAATATTAGAAGACGTTCAAAACTGGACGTTACTGCCGCTATGGAGGCTTCTATAGTATCATGATTGATTAGTTTATGACATTCCCTGTAAGTTCTATAATGAAAAGGTTCTAAATAGAACTAAAATAGACCAAATTTTCGGAATAGCAAATCCACTGAAATCCTTATGAAAATCCTATTAATTAAGAAGATAAATAACGGTCTTCCTGCTTACTGTCAAATCCTATAAATGCGAAAGTGAGTTTGTTTGTTTGTTATGCTTTCACGCTAAAACGGCTGAACCGATTTGGATGAAATTTGGCACATAGGTAGACAATGACCTGGATTAGGCTATAGAATACTTTTTATGCCTATATTACCACGGGATCGAGACTTATGCGGGTGAAACCGCGGGGCGCAGCATGTACTCGTATTTCGTAAAATAGAGCAGCCCTGGGTTTGATAACTTAATTACAAGGAATAGAAGCTGTAGTTAGTAATTTAGGAAAATATTTTGCGAGCCAGCCACGAAAGTTATCTCAAACCCTACGAATAGGGGTGGTATAGGGTAGCTGTGTTTCCTCCCAGCAAGATTACCTCTTTTAATAGGCCTTAACTGTAATCATTAGAGTTTCTTAACTGCTCTATAAAAAAGCTCAGTTAACCTATATTGTTAAAGGATGATTATAATGTTAAAGCTACAGTACCTAGGTTTCATTTAAATTTCTAGCTCATCCTGGATCTTTGTCACTCAATCGCTAACTCATTGACCTCAATTCAACCTTTGTACATAAGTTGACAAGTCTGATTGATATGCCTTGTCACCGAGTCACAAGCGTAGCCTACATACAGCACTTGCAAGTCACACACAGTTCACATACTGTGTATAAATAGATAAATTAATTAAGCATTCACTAGGCTCGGCTCAAGGTCGTGAGAACGCAACCTAAAAGGTACTCCACACACTGAAGATAGAGACGAGCGATGCTTTTTCAAAGCTAACATGGATTATTGGGTCGACAATGACTGTATGCATTTTTCCATTCCCCTCCGCTCAAGTGGCCAGGCAACCTTAACCTGTCGCTGCAAGTCCCTAAGTGCTACTTCTAGGATTCCTCTATCTGGCAGAATCTTGATGCTCCAAAAAGTATTTGGTATAACACACTTGGCATAATCTTCTTTAAACGAAAATTGTAAAGGCATAAAAATTATTGAATATAATTATTGTTTGGCCTAATGTTTATTATGTCCGAATTTACAATGACATACTTTTAACATGACAGAATTTTATTCGGAGTAATTTTATTAGGCTTATTACCATTTCTATAAAAGAGCATTTTCGCGCCTGTCTGTGGGAAAATGTTCTAAACAATTTTTTTTTGCCTTATTTCAGCAGAAAGTAATGTAATTAATAATTATTCCAATAAAACTATTTAGGCTTCTAGCCGAGAGTTAGTTGGTCCGTGCTATATTGAAGACTAATATATTATACTCAACAACCCGTTACGGTCGCCATTACTTTTAATGGAAACACAATAAACAAAACATCAATCATACTTCCAATGTCTCCTCGCATATCTTCTAGTGATTGAAAGCCTACAACTTGACACCAACCGCACATTGTTGTACAAACAATAGCGAGCTTCTGTCGGATGGATCCGACAAGATTACAAGATTGCCCATTATATTGGGCAATGTTTAACATCCTACGCAGGCATTGTCGAAAGGGTTAGCTATAAGTGTATGACAAGTGGAGAATTAATTAGTAATTAGTATTATTGTCTATTATTCCTTATGCACCTACTTGATAGTAAATTATAATGCAAGGCCTTCTTTGAGAATTTTTAGGTTCTGTGTGGGCGTTTAAATGCTTGTATTTGTTATGTTATTTATAATTGGGGGGCGTAGTTAAGTACCATCAATTTAATAAAAATCTTAAATTTACTGACAGACAGCGCACTGCCTATTATAACATAACACTAGGGTGTAAAAGCATGAAATATTGCACAAGAATTCCATATACCGGTTGGTTATAATAATATGTCGGCAATCCGTTAAGGGTATGTAGGAGAGGTCATATGCAACCAAATTACCCTTGATGACTCGACAATGATATGACAATGTCAACCATTTTCTAATTTTAAAATGTATAAAAAAAAAAAGTTAAATGACTCGAAATTTTTTGACATTTGCATAGGAGTCAAAAGGTGTCCATTTGGATGTAAATGAACTCTCCTACATTTACTTTTTGGATCGCCGACATATAACCAATAACCCTGTATATCGAAAGTGGGCACTAATGAAGGATTTTTGAAAATTCACCCTCTAAAGGGGTTAAAAAGGGGATGAAAGTTTGTAATTTTTTCCGATCGGAAATCCCATCGTGCATATGGCTTGTCTAAACTAATATTATATTATAGAGAAAAGATTTGATTTTTTGCATGTTAGTAATGACAAATAATGAAGAAATAAACTGAAAAACTACTGGCCAATTTAGAACCTTCTTTCACCAGTAGAATGTTATATTATCACTGAGTAAAGGCTATAATTTATAAAGATATCTTGCGGGCGAAGCCGCTAGCGGAAGCTCGTTTTAAATAATTTTCTGAGCAGTTGTGAAGCTGTATTGCAAATGACGTAGAATCAGATACCTATTTATTTTTGTTAATCGTACTTAATCTAAATCTCTAGATACCAAAAATTTTGTAACAAAAACCATTAAACCATTTACAGGCACCTTTGAATTGTGAAGGGGTCAGTCAATCAGAAATATGAAGCTAGTTGCCCATTCCAAAGCGTAAGTTCCTATGGAGATGAACGGGCAAGATACTCCACGGACACTCTTTTAAATCATAATATTTTTACAAAATATTGGTTACATCATCAACATGTAATTACTTTCATAGTTTTCATACTATATGTAAGTATACAAGTCTGCAAAGTTTAGGGTCAAGCAATTTCTAAAGTAGGTATTATACACAGTTTCTAGTTTAAACTATCTAAACGAATATTATACCTAATGTAAAGAAAAAATAATTGATTTTTTGTATGTTTGTCTGTTACGCTTTGACGCTAAAACGGCTGAACGGATTTGGATGATATTTGGCACATAGATAGACCTTGACCTGGGTTAGGACATAGGTTACTTTTTATCCTGATATTCCCACGGAATCGAGACCTATGCGGGTGAAACTCCGGGGCGGATCTAGTGTATTATAATGTTCTAATGAAACGTGTGCTTCGCGTTTAAACGTATTTACCTTCTTTATTTTTTTATATTAATTGATTCAATATAAATTCCTTTGAAAACTAGGTACCTAGCCTTTTGTTCACCCAATATATCTTAATTATTTCGATAGATTGTTTAAGATAAATGTTTGAACATAAAGTTACATTGACACCTTTTGTAAGATTCTGTGTTAAATAATACTTATATTGGTGTCTACATCGGACGATAAAAGGTCTATGTCCTTATGAAGGTTGTTTTGTACATAAATAACGGTAAACCTTCTGTTTAAAGACCGCAATATTCTTTTATGATGTGAAGTCTTGTAAATATACTTCTAATCTTATCTTGGTTAAACTAAAATGTTTTTTTTTTTCGAATTTTAGACAGAAAATCTATGAAAAAGGCAGCCTCGGGATACCTATTCTGAAATACGGGCAGGGATATAGATTTTTTAAGCAAATTGACACCCTACGTCAATTTGCCGTGTTATAGCCATATCGTACAACTGTCAAAGAATGAGAGATGTGATTTGAATATTATACAGTTAAAGTTGGTAGTCAATTTGCTTAAAAAAAAATTGACTTTATTTAGTACCTGGTATTGTTTTTCTTATATTTACTGTAGCCAAAATAGAAGGCAAATTAAAAACAACACATAACATAACATCACGCCTGTAATCCCCGAAGGGCTAGGCAGTGGTGTAGGTACCTATAGTACACCCACATTTCGCCAGTTATGTTTAAGTCCCATGTAATAGGGGGCGAGCCTAATGCCATTAAGCGGGCACAAATCCTGACTTCGGTCTGCTACTGAGAAATACCCAATGAAAAAAACCAAAAAAACTCTGCCCGACCTGGGAATCGAACCTAGGACCTCATGCGCAGCAGTAGCGCTTGCGACCACTAGACCAACGAGGCACTTAATTAAAAACAAATAAATAATTATCATAGCAGTGATAGCTTAGTGGTGTGACTGTCGGACTGCTAAGTCACAAGTCTCGAGTTCGAACCCAAGGCACGCACCTCTGACTTTTCGGATTCATGTGCGTATTGTATAATTATCACTTGCTTGAAAAACGGTGAAGGAAAACATCGTGAGGAATCCGGCATGCCTGAGAGATATTTCTCGACGGCATGTGAAGCCAAGTCAGAGGCCCATAGTCAGCTTTAGAACTCTGACACCAGGTTAGTCACTAACCACACGAAAAGAAGAGAAGAAGAAGTAATAAAAAACTTATTAACACAAGGCTTAAATTCTACGAGGGAGTAGCCAAAGTTGGCTAGAAGAGTTGGAGAAGACCAAAGCAGCGATGGATAGACTGTGTGAAGGATGATATATGGCTAGAAAAGGGATGACTACCGAGATGACGACGATGAATAGAGAAGTAGGGAAGAAAATACATCTTGCACCGAATATAAATAAATTGGGATATATTTCCAATCTCCCCTGTCAACCTCCCTCCTCTAACATATCACTCCTCACACAATCCATCCATCTTACACTGCAGACGTAAAACTTTTTATTATATTTATCCATTAACTTGATTGGTTTTACACTAAATGGATTCTTGGTAAATTAATACCAACCTCAAGTGTTGCACGAAATGGATTAGTCGTAAAAATTCATACAGTCAACTGCAAGACAGTAGTAACACTTGAAGTCTTTCTTTCTTTTTCGTGTGATTAGTGACTAACCTGGGGCCATATTGAATTAATGCCATCATTTTTCCAGTGTCAGAGAGAGACGGAGCTATACATGACCTATAGCACCATCCTTTTTTCGCAATGGAATCATGATGGCATTAATACTTCATAATAAGGACCCTGGTGTCAGAGTTTTCATGGGCTTCTGACTTGGGCTTCACATGCCGTCGAGAAATATCCCTCAGGCGACGTTTTCTCATGATGTTTTCCTTCATCGTTTTTGAAGCAAGCGATAATTATACAATACGCACATGAATCTGTAGGTGCGTGCCTAGGGTTCGAACTCGAGACCTTATATCATGGCAGTCCGACGGCCATACCACTTGAAGTAGAGAAACACCATTAAGACTCCGAAATAAAGGCGCATTGAAAGTCAAATATGTTTTAGTTTCTGGAGCCGCAGATCATTTGACCGCAGAAGATTTGGCACTAACCTTCAGTGAGCTAGAAAAGCCAATACAGAGAATAAAAAAGCCAAAAACGGCACGTTCATAAAAGTGACGATGAAAGGGAATCTCACGGTTACCATGGCAGTAACATGGGCGTACCAGGCATGCTACAGGAATGCGTGAGGGAGAGGCAAATTTCGCACTCTCACGCCTCTAGCCGCCGCAGGAGGAGACGCCCTGGGCGTCGGGAATCGCAAGCCGGATCCCGGCCACCGTAGGCGCGGGCTTGTGGACGGTGAGCAATGGGTAGCTCGCCGTCCGGTAAGGACCAAGCCCGGGTCGACGGCACGTTGTATTCCACGCGCGCCTCAAGGAGATGTCAGCGAGTGAAGGGGTCCGATGGGACCGATGCCTGCCGGGGTTGCAGGAAAGTCCAAAAGGGATACCGTGGCCCCTGGCAATGCACAAGCGACTGAAGGAGCACGGGTGGGTTTTAGTCAGTAAGAGTCTGACATGCCCTCCCGCTCCACCCAGAGCGGAAGAAGTCATTTAATGATTTCCCTCCCAAAAAAAAAATAGGCTTGCTACAAGATGTAGTTTTCTGTTCCGATATCCCTTTTAATCCTAGCACTAACAACCATGGACGTGTGAGTTTATGCACAACTTTTCCCGAGAGATTATTTCTTTTTCCAAGCTTTTATTTTTAATCTGATGGTCGTTGTTCATGTTGTCGTAGATTTATTGTTACAAATCCTAGAATTAAGTTACAAATACGAAAACTGGTAAAAGCAGCTGCTTGTTAACTTTCCCGACTTTGTAATTAATCATTCTGCGTAACATTTTAATTTCCCGTCCCAAGGAAATGGAATGAAATTATATAGTTAGGACGTGGTTAATTTAGTAAATAGTGGACCAACATTTTTACTAATTTTAAAAGTAGTGTAATTCACTTGATCTTAAATATCTTATCTTGTCAGACGTAGCCATGGGTGTCTGACAAGATAGTCCTGGAAGCTGTTCTTCTGTTAAGCTGTTAGTTGTGTTTGTTGTTGTCATTTGGCAGACGCACCAATTAACACATAACATAAAATCACATCTCCGAAGGGTTGGACTGAGTTGTGCTTATAGTACACCCACATTTCGCCAGATATGTTTAAGTCCCATGTAATAGGGGGCTAACCAACAACCGGGCACAAATTGAGACTTCGGGCTGCTATTGAGAAATTCTAGATGGAAAAACCCAATAACACTTTGCTCGACCCGGGAATCGAACCCAGGACCTCATGTTCAGCAGTAGCGCTTATGACCACTAGACCAACGAGCCAGTTAGCATATTTGGATTTGAAGTTGAATTCAGAAAATGAAAAATAATTCCTTGCCCAAATACTGGGCTAGTTAAACTGACAGATCCCATCATAGAGTACCAACTACAATAATGTAATTAAAATGCTACCCATCACCACCCATTGAGATAACTTTCGATTCGTAGGGTTTTTAGAGGTATTCCTTCCAAGAATTGCCAATTTCTTAGTAATCATAGCGAAAATTTATTATGGTTTGCATCTTTATAGAAATACTAACTATTGCACGCGACTTCGCCTGCAATCCAGGATAAACAGTAGCCTATGTCTTTCTCCAGGTCATGATCTTCTCATGTGCCAAATTTCATCTAAATCCGTTCGGCTGTTTTAGCATGAAACAAATAAAAAACAAACTCTTCACTTCTCAAAATGCACTCGAAAACTAATATTAAATTAACATTATAAAATTATATTGAACTGTGATTAACATGAATTACAATGTTCTCTGACCCCGAATATTTGCAAAATTCGGGGTAATAGTAACAATTAACATCATTCACAATATTCTAAACCAATTTTATTGTAATCAACAAATCGTTTGATTTGAACTTTTACCGATTAGAAATAATGCTTAGTTAATAGTTGCAACAAAATAATTAGATAGTTTGATAGCTGCTAATTAAAACTTATGTTTACGACCGAAATCAATCTTTTTGGTCAAGTTTTAAAGAGTTTTAAGTCTTTATTGGCCATTAAAATATACGATGGTAAGTTATGGCTGCTACGGCGTTGCTAAAGTTTTTTCATTCGTGTTGAAATAAAAAGCCACCATTTATCTAACGTGTTTCATCCACACCAATATTACAAATGTTTATCTTTGAAGTTTATTTCCACAAACAAACTTCAGGAACGATAATAAAACTTGTCAGAAACGACAGACTCTAAAGTAATTTTCATCTCGGAAAATTTAAAACTTTTCACGGGGGCGATGCAAACGGACGAAGTTTGAAATGTGCCTTGAAAATTAATTTTGTGTAAACCGGGCTTACAAACTTCAAACGGCTAACAATAATATCATGAAGTATTTTGGTATCTTGGGTTAGCGACAATGGTATGCCGCCATATAGATAGCCGTGTCGGTTAATAATCACAGACTGTAAAATTATCAATCCGTCAGTCAAATCTAGCGATTAGGAGTTTTATAGAAGATAGCAATCTACTAGGTAGGATAGGTACATAAGAATTGTACTATAGGAACACTGTCTGCCCAGAACTCCGAAAATTAGTTTTCCACAACAATGTTATCACTACTATAAAATTCCGTTGTGAAAATTACAGACAAGGCAGCCTAGTAATATTATTCCAGGAGCGGTACGCGCCGCAATTTTCAGGCGAGCTAATGAAATCAAACTTAAGAGGCAATTTGCCGTTGTTGACCAAACTCAAAGCTATCACAAATTAATTTTCTTCGTCTATAAAATATCTGATGTCTTTTTTACGCTACAAATTTTTATTTTGTGTAGACACAACTCTCACAGCTCTTTTTCTCCATAAAAAAGATGCCAATAAACGACCATGTCACCATGTAAAAGATATGTTATCTTTCAGTGTTGAGAGGGAAATAAGTCGTAATCGGATGGCTGTCACTCAACATATTTTTCATGCAAATTGAATCCTGGATGGGGTGTGTTGTGCAATATTTATTTTAGACGAGAACATCTTGTTTCTTTTTTTAAAGATATCGTAAGTGATGGAGCAGCGTAGTTAAGTGACAACATTATGAGGGAATAACTCAAGGGTGACTTTGAGAGTGAAGGCTTTATTAACTAGAAATTAAAGTTAACTTTTAACAAAAAACACTGCTAAGTTAAGATTTTGAAAACAGGAATGACTCAATCTGCCTAGTTTTTTTCCAACTATGTTTGGGTCGTGTTCCAGTTTATCCGGATGCTGTATGAATACCAGTATTTCACATTGACCGACTGCCTATTTGACCTCCACAACCCAGTTACTTGGGTACTCGATGCCCCTTGGTAAGACTGGATATGCGTAACGACTATCAATGATCTATGAATGGCAGCCGGGATCATCGGCTTAACGTGCTTTCCGAGGCACGGAGGGGTCTTGATACGTAATAGATGGTCACCCGTCCACGTACCTACCGACCGCGGGAAGCGTAGCTTAAACTTTAATACAAATACAATACAAAATGGTTTATTGTGACAAATAGAAAATTCATTCATTCAAACGTGTTTGGAACCTCCTTTTAGGCAAACAATGCCTGTATTAGAAGGCTCCGCTCTTTCACGTCATTGACGTACAAAAAGGGTAACTATACAAGGTAAGTACATTGTTCTGTTGAAAATAAAAATAAAAATCTATTAGCAAAGTTGCAATTTAAATTATTAATAGTAAGAGTAAAACTGTGAGGTGTGGTGTGGTGTGGTGTAGTGTGGTGTGGTGTGGTGTGGTGTGGTCTTTAATCGATCCATGCAGCTGTTATAATTTAGCCTCGAGCCCCTTTTTGAACAGGAATGACTAATAGAATATTTCGAAGGATAATCTTTAACCTTAAAGTTTATCCAAAAAATAATAATTAAGACTAATCTTACTAATTTGCATCTCACACAATACAATGAGATTTAAATCAGTTCTTTACGTAATCTGATTTAATTTAAGTTAGTGAACAATACAGTAGTTTCACAACGAAACTGTCCGTTAAATGCAAAGTTGTATCTAATTAATTAAATTTAAACTGAAAGTATGTAGACTTTGTAAGTATTCCTATCAGAACTTCGGTCCGGGTTTCTTTCGCTGGATTTTGTTTAGAATATAAATCGATTATAATGTCAACGTAATAACGAAGTTTTGTTTTGCTTACCTATTGGTTGATATTTTCAGGAAGACAATGGTGCGCCGATTCTATTATACACTGAAGTAAACTCACTAAAATTCCTTACTTTTGGCTATGGGAATCTTAAAGCTATTCTGCAATGAAAAATCTCTAAATTTAAAAATTATTTTGACACAACTAAAATCGAATTTGACAATCGCGACTCCACGTGGTACATACTTGTTTGCCCTACCCCGTGATTTTTTTAGAGCTGGAGGTGTGCAGCGAGTTTGCCTCGACGTGTTTTATATTTGGAATTTTTCACTTGGAGTTGAGTAAGGGTTTTATAAAGGGGGTCGAAAATTTCATTATTTTTGCGATTAATGCAAAAGCAAAAAAAAGTACAATAAGTACTGTTTTTGCACCTGAAGTCAAGGTGTTCGTGTGAATTTTAGTTCATGGCAACACCAACACCATATGGTTGGTGGTATTCAACACCATTTTTAATCGCGATTAAAAATGGTCAGATTTAGTTCTACGATTACAATATTTGGGTGAAAAACGTCAAATTAAGAATAGTAAAATTGTAATTTTCACTAAATCAAAATCTCTGTGTCATCTTAGTGCTGTCAAACTAAAATATAGTCAAGTTGTGTCACTTTAGTCTATTTCAGACCTGAAATCATCGTTTGACAGGAATAAACTAAATTGTGGTGATTTTTAGTCTAGTTTAGAGGCATTTGTGACAAGAGAATTGGCACCATTACGTGTTTGTGTTTTGGTTAGCCTATTATTGCATCTCACATCTGGGCTAAGGCTTCCCCTTTCACCTTCTAAACCTCTCCCTATCTTGTGCAATCTCTGGCCATGTTGACAATGCAATCATTACCAGATCGTCACACCATCTTCGCCGTGGTCTACCTAGACGGCGATGTCTTCCCACTGGCGTCCAGTGAGTGACGCTCTTTGCCCATCTCTCTGATATTACGTTACTAGCTGCGCCCAGCGATTTTACCCGCATAAGTCTAGAACCCGTGGGAATATCGGGATAAAAAGTATCCCATTTCCTAATCCAAGTCATGGACTACGCATTTGCCAAGTTTCATACAAATCTGTTCAGCCATTTTAGCGTGAAAGCGTATCAAACAAACAAATAAACAAACTCACTTTCGCACTTATTATACGAGTAATTAGGATAGTAGTTAGGATTGGTGAAATATACCTTAAAAGATTTGTACTTTTCTTGGTAGTTACAACTGAGTTAAGCTAAAAATTCTGTGCCATTCATTAATGGCACAGAATTTTTAGTTACATATATTACTTCTACTTTTAATTTTCGAGTTGAAGTGTCGAGCTTTACTAAAAAAATTGCCTGGTAAAGTTGGTACTTCAACACGACCATTCGATTAGCTAATCGATACTTTATCGAAATCGATTTATTATAATCCCAAATAAAACGACACACATGATACCTACATACATGCACATTCATTATTATCTCACGATTTATCTCCAGTGACACTACAATGTCCTCCACATAAGTACAACAATCTTTTAAAGCCATTTCGCTTTAAACTTTATAGCATTTAATTAAGTTTCGTCCTGCATAAAGTCTATTTATTACACATAGACTAGTGACGTGACCCTGCTTCGCACGGTTTATTCGGTTTAGGTACACATAAACCATCCGGAATGAATTCTCTAAAATTATGGTGAAAACTGCATCAAAACCCGTTGCGTAGTTTAGAAGAACAACACGGTCACACATACAGACACGCAAAAACGACTTTAATTTATATATACTTAGATATGGGATTCCCAGTACTTAGAGATATCAAAATGAACTCACCAATGAGCCCCGTCCAATGATGGCTGGATAACATTTTCTGGTCGTGACTCCGTTATACACTGCAATAAAATGATAAGACAGGTAAGTGACAGTAGTACAGTTAAACACAACATTTGAAACTTGTTTAGTAATATTACGTGTTATGTTAAGACTTTTTGGAAATCCTGTTATTTGTGCGTAATATATACGTAATATAGATATCTATAGTGTTAGTAACAGAATAACTAAAACAGAACGGGTCCGGTTTGTAAGCGCCCACACTAGCGGGCTGTCTGCCCGGGCGGCTATTGATTGCTGGATAGTGTTGGGACTGCCACGCAGCCTGCGGAGTAGCCAGGCAGATTTCTTACGCCACAGTGAAGACTGTACAGTTTGATTTTTGTACCTAGTCTAATCACAGGTCCGTACTACGCGAATTTTTAACGCAACAATTTTTTTGAGCACACTGAATTTTCAACTTTAGATATTGAGCCGAGAATTGATTATCTAACAGAGCGCATCCCAGCGCGTCAAAAAACACATGTTCGTTGAAAATACAGAGCGTGAAAAATAAATCATCTGGGCGTACAACCACGGAAATTTGCGGTGACCCACTTTTCACCCTTATGCCTTTAGTAATAAGGTTGAAAAGTACTGCACCGCCATTATCCGCGTTGTTACCTGTGCTAAAGGATTATAATATGGGATTTTATGTAAAACGCATCTTTTTGTGTTCGCAAACATCTTGGTTTTGACTCTAACTGTCGATGCTCATAGTTTTATCAACTTTCATTAGTTTGGAACTAAAAATATGGTATTTATGAAAGATCTATAGATATTTATAAAGAATTTTGGGGTGTTACATAGGCTGCGATGCATACTAGGGTTCAAATTGGCTTCAGAATGAAGTTAGAGAAGTATGACTTTAAAATTAAGTTGATCTTCTGTAATTCAGTCCAGACTAACATAGAATCCCAATCAGACCTTGTAATTGCATTCCATTTACTGTCCGCATGGGCATTGATCACATACTGCCGTGATGATAACTTTGTACCTATGTCTGTGTATAATCATAATAAACCTTCACATGTTTACATAGGGTCGAAAATTGTGTGAAAGGTACCTGAAGCATAGATTTCCTGAAATGTGATTCCACTGAATCTTAGCTACTTGGAAATAAGGTCGAAAATTGAATGAATTTGTAGTAAAGGCTACTGAAATAGGTATTTCCAGTGACGCTGACGATCAACGATGTTACATTTAGATGATATTGCCGTTGAATGAACACATACTCAAACAGTTGATAGAAGGTAGACAAACCTGATTTTGACTTCAATTCACAGTAGTCATGTTTTGTTTCGAAATTAAATGAGATTTCATTCGAATGGTCGTTAGTAGGAAAATGTGGTTGTTAGGACCCTGGTTTAAAAATATTCCCCAAAGGATTACTAAATTATAATTTTGTCCTAAAATTCCAGTTATTTTTTACGTTATGGGTTTTAATTTAGATAAGATATCCAAATAGTTACGATTTGTGTGTGACGTGTGTGTTAGTTGACACAAAATATTTTATACATCTATTCAAAAAGACCTAAGTAATTTATTATCAGTAAACAGGGACTAAAATAGCTTTTTAATCCCTTGGGACTAAAAGTTATTTGAATTTGGAATGTGGATATTGTTAGTAAAACTTCCAATCACCAAAGAGATCATCATCATCATCATCATAAGCAGTGATAGCCTAGTGGTGTGACCGTCAGACTGACAAGTCGTAGGTCTCGAGTTGGAACCCAAGGCACGCACCTCTGACTTTTCGGATTCATGTGCGTATTATACATATAATTATCACTTGCTCAAAAAACGGTGAAGGAAAACATCGCGAGGAAACCGGCATGACTGAGAGATTTTTCTCGACGGCATGTGAAGCCAAGTCAGAGGCCCGTGGGCGGCTTTAAAACTCTGACACCAGGTTATTTTACTAACCACACGAGAAGAAGAAGACCAAAGAGATCAATCACGAGCATTGTATGAACAAGTAACAGGCTGGCAAGAGAGATAGAGAGAAACTGTAAATTTGGTCAAAATGAAAATCCAAGATGGCGGCTCTGAAAATTTTCAAATTTGTCATCATGGGTATCGTTTCCATGATTTTAAAGGGTGCTCAAGCCGATAGTAATGTCAAAATGTAAATCCAAGATGACAGCTGAGAAATTTTTAAATTTTTTCATCATATGTTTTCATAGTTTTTAAAGGTGCTAAAGTCGATAAAGAGATCAACGTAAATCCAAAATGCCAGCTGTGAAAATTTTGTTTTGGTTTTAAATCATACGTGAGACATGGGATAGACCCTCATAGAGGGTGATAAAATGTAGTGTTCATCTCGGGAGCAACACTATCTTAAGCTCGAGTGACGTACTTTGAATCCCTCGCTGCGATCAGGATTCAAAGAAACACTCTCGCCTTAAAAACAGTTGTTTGCTCCTTAGGCAAACAATCTACTATTAGCAGACTACGGCGAAGTCAAAAAGAAGGGTTATCTTTTTAGTAGTCGATGTATCTGCTTTTCTCGTTGTCTTTAACCACAGTAATATTATTAATCTTTGGCAATTTATTGATATCTCGGTGCCTCGGAAAGCACGTTAAGCCATTGGTCCCGGCTGTCATTCTTGGATCGCGATAGTCGTTACTGGTTGTCAGATTTTCCTTACCAAAAGGAAGGAAGGTACCTATTACCCAGTAACCACTTGGTGGAGGTCAGATAGGCAGTCGCTCCGTGTTCAGTCTTGGTATTCAGTCCAGCCGGTGAGACTGGAAGACGACCCCAATGTAATTGGAAAAAGACGATGATGACCTAAGTGTCCAATTTAATACTGCCTAAAGCTAATTGTCCAAGCCCAGGACAACAGTCCCAGTTGATGAAAATTCCAAATAGATCTGACTTAAGTGGCCACGCTGCGGTTCAATTATGTTCACTAGTGAATGCACCCACACAATACATACGTCAATATGTGTAACGAAACCATATATTGTCTGTTCTAAAAGTCTATGATGAAACTGTTAACAAACCCTGTTCAGATTAAATCTTACGCAATCACTCACTAGTGAGAATTAGCAGCACATTCATCTGTATTTAGAAGGTTTCAACTTAATATCTCGCCTCTTTTTCCAACAAAAATAATGTTTCAATTACTCTATATATAAAATTATAATTGTAAAATATTCACAATAAAATGAGGTTATAACTTTTGTTAATAGGGTTATGTTATACGTATATGGAATGGTGTGTGTGTGTGTAAGGGTGTGTGTGTGTGTGTGAGGGTGTATGTGTGTGTGTGTGTGTTAGTCACTTTTGGGCTTGTATGACTGATTAGTGATAAATAGCTGATATTACATCATAGAGGTAAGTAGGTTCTCAGTATCATCATAATTTAGTTGTTGTAGTAAGGCAGTAACTTGCTTTTTGCACAAAGGTTTAGTGAGGTTGACTATAGATGACATCCTGTTAATTTTGTTATAGAGTGTGTGTGTGTGTAAGGGTGTGTGTGTGTGTGTGAGGGTGTATGTGTGTGTGTGTGTGTTAGTAAGAAGGCAAAAAAAACGCTTAGAAAATTTCGTAGTACATTGGTGTATTTGACGGCGGTCTACGGGGTCGTAACGTCTTTTGAGATGTGAGGTCGTGGGATGGTAGGTAATTAATGAGTGCTGTTTTAGCAAGGTATTCAAGATAAAAAGTTGGCGCACTGTTAAAACTTTAGCCTCCTTATATAGAAGCTCTGTGGGGTAACGGTAGGGCAGGAATGAGGACACCTTTAAGATAGCTCTCTGAGCTCTCTCCAAATCAATCATTGTGGTTTTCGGAGCACCTCCCCAGACAGTGATACAGTAGGTTATCAGTGACTGAGCAATATAATAATTATACGTCAATGTTTGTCGTAGAGAGCTCAATTTGATTATATTTGCAGAACTTTTATTTATATAATTCATTTGTAGAATTGCGTAAAGAAATGGTTGACTTTCATGTCTGTGGTACGAATTCAAACGAAGAGAGCAATTAATGGGAACTTATTAGTAACAACGGGAATTATTTCGGTTCTATAACAAGGGTCAAATTCTCGGTCTAAGGTAATGTCCGGTTCACATTATTCCAGCCCAGTAATACAACGAGTAAATCCAGGCCAGTGCTAGACAGAATCTTGTCGTCTACATAATTTCATCCATTCAGTCAGTTACAAAGAACAGCAATGCGTGTTCACTGTTCAACGTTTAATCCAGAATTAGATTGGTCGTCTACACTATGGCGTTAGAATGGGTGAGCTGGAATGGAAGAGTAGACTGTCAATCCAGTCACTGAACTGGATTGGTCACTGGAATGGGTACATTCCAGTACACTCCAGTGCCGGTTCACATTATTCTAGTGGCATTCCAGCGCTGGTTTCAATCGCTAGATTGGAATGCTACCGGAATATACGAAATGTACATAAAGGTGCGTACAGACAGTGCCAGGCGTATGCTTCGAATGGTAAGCCACGTGTGACGCAGCCTTAGGCTGAAGCATCTGACCATGCCAAATTTTTATTGAAATCCATTCAGTGGTTTAGGCGTGAAAAGGTAACATACAGACAGACATTCGAATTTATAATATTAGTACGGTTATTAGTTAGGAAATACAAAAAAAAACTCATAATGCTGCTTGAATCTGTATACAAGCACTATAATCTGCATATCGTCTAGAAAAAAATATACAAAATAATGTTATTGCAAAACATGCACATGTGGAACTATAACTAATTAAAAATTTAACAACTGTTATTCGTAACTAGACGCTAAAAAAATAGAAAGTTGCAACACTCCAGTCTAGAATGTGTCTAGAAAATTGCATCTATGCAGCTCATTAATTATGTTAGAGTAGTCTACATGCCACAAGTTTCTAGTTAATTTTGATGATGACTAAAATCAGTGATGATAATTATAATGAGTCATCGTTTTAGAATGCAAAAGACGGGTAGCAAACAGGTTACGTGAAACACAATTATGTATTTGAGATGTTAAGTTTTATTTGAAACGTCAAAGTCTAATAATTTATTCCAAATCCAACGCCGGTTGTCGCTGAAAACCAGCGCTGGGGCTTTGTCTCGCATAGGGTCCCAGCATTATGCTGAGCGATGGCCGTTTTGCGTGGATGTGACGCATATTTTCCTCCAATTTGTTATTTTCGTGTTTTTTTTGTTTTTTTTTTCCTTGTTTGCGTCATATTTTACCGCAAATAAACGTATTTTCTTTCTTTCTTTTCTTTCAAATAACCACATAAAAGGCACTTTTGAACGTCAAAATATATAATAGAATTGATTCTAGTCGCCCTTTCCAAAAGTAGTTTTCGCATGGAGAAGAATGGGCAAGAAACTCCACCGTTACTCTTTTAAAATATTTTACAATATTTTGTATAAATTAATAATATAATTATGTGTGAAGTCGATGTACTTAGAATAATATTACTACACTACGATAGGTAAAAAGAATAAAAAAAGGAAGCAAACTATAACTAACAACAAAAATGAAAGTTAAATATGAGTACTATCCCTTTGGAGAATACAGGCGTGATGTTATGTTTGAAATTACCATCTTTAACTCGCGAATTTACACATAAAAAAAAGATTTTTCTTAATTAATTCAGCTTTTCTTTTTTTTCTATCTGAATATCAAAAAAATATTTGGCCTAGGGTTTAGGGGGGGAGGCGTGAAAATTGATTCGGTGTTACAATGTATAATGAAATAGCTCTTCCCGGGTGAGGTATATCCTCCTACGTCAGAATTGAAAATATAAGTTAACTAAAGGATAATGTAATGCAGTGAAACCCAGTTACCCAGCCAGTATCATACCATCACGCCTTGTTTCCCCGATGGGTTGGGCAGAGGCGTACCTATAGTACACCCACATTTCGCCAGTTATGTTTAAGTCCCATGTAATAGGGGCGAGCCTATTGCCATCAACCGGGCACAAATTCAGACTCCGGGCTGCTACTGAGAAATTACTGAAAGAAAAACCCAATGACACTTTGCCCGACCTGGGAATCGAACCCAGGACCTCATGTTCTAGCAGTAGCGCTTGCGACCACCAAAACCAACGAGGCAGTCACAGCTGGTGACTACATATATTATTTTTTGACTTGTAAATTGCATGTCTTCAAAATTTATACAAAAAAATCAGGTTTTGTGAAGCCACAGTTATTTATCACAACAAAACTAGCGAGGTAGATGGTCCTAAGGTTGCACCAGATACCAGAACCTTTTAAGTATTATGTAAATACGTACGTAAAAAATATATTAAAAAATATTATACAGAATGCATTCTGGTTGTTCTAAAGCTATTCCTAATATAACAATTATAATAGCCCCAGCTTCAATCCAACTAGCTATATTTACGACATGCTAAAACAAAAACGATTGACCTGCATTTATTTTCAACACATCAAATTAATATTAACGATAACAATTACGTTACAAACATAAACGACACTAAACCATACAAAATCACCCATTCATCACACTATAACAATAAAAACCATATTACGACACTCGGATCTGTTCACATTGTCGTAACTCTGTCGCACATGCGATCCGTAGTCGTTCGCACGCGATCGGTTGCGTCAGCTGATATTCCCCCGACCTCGACAAAAAATGACGCTACTGGCGCAAGATGGTAGGTTTGCAGGTGAAAGCACACACACAATTAGTGCGAATTACGCAAGAGATAGTACTGCGTCGTCCGAGTTTGGCGAGTTGTCGTGAGGTATGCGACTGGACTTGTTCCGAGAAAATGCTTAGATGCGGTTTGATTGGGCACTTAGTTTGATGTTTGCTCATACTTAACTATTGGGTCAGCAGAATTTTCCGAGGATTGGATGTTTATACTGTAAAAGGATTGAAATCATTTGGTTTTGAGTGGCGGATGGCACAAAGTTTACGGCAAATATAGGAATGATTCTCGTTCGATTTCACAATCTAGCGAGGATCCTAGGCTTATCGGACATAAGATATTTGTAACAAGACAAAAATGCTGGTCGACATTCATAGATAGATAGATAGAATACTATTTATTGTACACCATAAAAATTACAGACATAAATTTAGAAATTTTACATAGGGTGACACAATGGGCGGTCTTATCGCTTAAAGCGATCTTTTACAGACAACCTTTTCTTCTTACCATGGCGCGGACCAAACGGTAGTAGATCAAGGCTTTTTTTCTACGTATCGTAGCCAATCTGAGGAGATTACTTCAATAAGATGTAGATAAGATACAGGCTGGTAGTTCCACGCTTACACGCCTGTAACCTCGGTGTCAAGCAATGGGATCATTGACCGAAGGGATTCTTGTTTTTCATCGCTGATGCAGAAGTTTGTCACCAATCGAAAGTTTCAGATCAGAAAGTCAAGTTTGTTCATGGCCTGGATCATCATCATCCCCAGTTTTTTTACCCCATTGTTGGACATAATCCCCCTCTCATTGTGATTTTTGCCTTTTTACAGGACTGACCAGAAAAGGCTTATTGGTTGAATCGCACGAATTTGCTCGCCCGAAACGGGCAAATGGACCCTCCATTTGCCCGTTTCGGACGAGCAAATATTATTATTTATTAAATTTTATACAATAAAGTTAAAAATGTGCCAACCGCTTAATACGTATTTCTGGAGTGGTCGATTCGCCCAAAAATAAATTAACTTCGTACGAATCGCCTGAAGAAAAAATAATATTTTTTTGAAGTGTCGCCCTTTTCGGGTGCGTAAAAATTCGTGCGAATCAACCAATCAGTCCCAAAAAAGGAGTGTAATGTTTCACCTGGGTCTCCCTTGTTTCATCGAAAAGAAATTGCCAAATTATCACTTCCCAAACAATTTTTCGCATAATTTCATTTGCCAAATTATTACTTAGCAAAAAATCTCTTTACAAATAATTGTAACGCAAACCTAATGTTTAGCATGTGAACGTTTATACAATAACTTGTTTACCAACTAGAACTTTTACCAATTTTTATGTAGTCAAATATTTCAGTTGGAATTACTCATTTTACGCAAAAAAAAAATTGCAAAATATTTAGTAGTTTTTTTTAAAATAATTAATTTCGTGTAACTAGTTCAGTTTCGGGTAGCCTGTTTTTTTCCATAGTTTCTTTCTATATAATCTAGTCATTTTTGGCACTCGCCGGCCGCTGCCGCGGCACCGCTCGCTTCGCTCGCTCGGCTCGTGCGTAGGTCACAGTTTTAACCTAACCTAACCTAACCTTTATATTTTTGTCATACCAAATCGTATGACGAAACGTTTATTGTCTAAAGATTGTTTGCTGTAATAAATAATTATATTAAAGACCAAATGCCTAAATGACATTATCCTTGATAATATTCTGCCAAGTAAAAATTTGACCAAATGAAAATGTGCGTACTAAAATAATTCCAAACATTGCATTGGTATAAAAAAAGGTTGCAAAAATTTGTTTGGGTAGTGATTTTTTGGCAAATTTTTTTCGGCAAAACGGCAGGATCCCGTTTCACCTAGCGTGTTTGTCATAATCACTTGAGTGTGCTCCTTTTGTTATGTAAAAGACTCATTATCATACATTCT
Source organism: Xanthia togata (assembly GCA_963853775.1). Lineage (NCBI taxonomy): Eukaryota > Metazoa > Arthropoda > Insecta > Lepidoptera > Noctuidae > Xanthia > Xanthia togata. The sequence continues at coordinate 24,870,335 of OY970793.1, read as the reverse complement.
AGTCTAGGTTATAAGTACGGCCTTAGAATCTGGACAAACTGGTTTGTAAGGTGGCTTACAATTGTATAAATGCTTAAATATGTATGTTGTTTAGTTTCTCTATTTATAACCAAATAAGTAGGTACGCTATATGCAATCTGTGTTATATCTAACCAGCTTACGCCAGGGGCTTCACTCGCGTGATATCATTATAAATTAGTCTATTTTACTCAGTGATAATATAGCATTCTACTGGTGAAAGATTTTTAATTTCAATAGTTTTTGAGTTTATTCATTACAAGCAAAAATACATATCTTCGCCCTTTATAATATTAGTGTAGATAACGTAGATGATGAGTTGCTATGTCGAGTATAAAATAGACTTGATACGTGAAGTAGCTCTGTGCTTCACTGTATGAGCTACGGGACGCAAGTTTGATTCTCGCTCGACACAAAATATTGTTAGTACACTGACCATCAATATGTTAAAATGCTTATTTATTTTGCCACTTGAAAAGTGCCAAAAAATTCTAAATATCTCCTAAACCACACAAGTTAGCTACATGAAGTAAAAAAAAAACTTGAAAACCGTTTCATAGGTGTTTTTTATGCGCTATTAAATACACTTGAATGTTGATTTTTCCTTCAAGAAGTTAGCTTGCATGGTTTTGGAAATATTTCATGATAAATTAGTGGCTTTTTAATATTCCTCGTCAGTGTACTTGTTTTAGGCTTTTAGGATCTTAGTTGGTAGATTTGTGTTAGTGAACCCACCTAAATGTGTGCTCTAAAACAGGTTCTTTCAGAAACTTTAATTTTAAATAGCCTACTAGGATAACTTAGAATATAAAGGTAACTACATCCTACTAATATATTATAATGTGAACGTTTGGATGTTTGTTACTCAATCACGCAAAAACTGCTGAACGAATTTCGATAAAATTTGACATATAGATAGTTCATAATCCGGATTAACACATAAGATGTTTTGTATCCCGGAAGTAATATCGAAGAACTTCATATCTAAGCAGTTTGAAAACAAAATCCCGTGAACACGATGACCACATCTGTTACCGCCCCAGTTCTATAGCGGCTGAGCGCTGCAAGCAGAAATAGTCCTTACGGTGCCGGTGTATAGATATGAATGTCTTCGATGGTACGGTCCCGTGGGATAATTTCCGACCTCCAAGCGGGTAAAAGCTAGTATTAAACTAAAGGAGATTAATCAGATAGTTTTCCATTACTTACTTGTTAACAGATTTAATCAGTGGTCGTAATTGGTAACAAACCTTTCAGCTTAACCTCTCCAGCCAACAATTTATTAGACAAAACCAAATGGTTTTAAGATTTTAATTAAACTTCTACTTGATTCGTTTCAGTTGATTAATTTCACTGATCTTTTTAAATATTCAAAAGTGGCATTTTGAATTGACCGTGTCGAACTTGGAACTTTTTCTACTAACCGCTATAAGTTATAAAACCGTGGGATTTATAAATTTCTCCACGGCATGTGAAGCCAAGTCAGATTCCCATGGGCCACTTTAAGAACACCAGGTTAGTCACTAACTACACGAAAAAGAAGAATATAATAATTGATAGGCTGTTTAAACCTATCAAACGATCACAAAGACCAATTTCATTGATGGTTATAAATTAATTATTCGATACACAATTTCTATAAATTGATTAAGCGCTCAGAGTAAATATTAAATATTCATTATGCATATAACTCAATACATAGGTATACGGAGCCTGATTGACAGGATAACTGAATATTATTGGGAATAAATTACAAGTTAAATTTGCATAGTAATAGTGATTAAGTGTATTGATTTCAATAAAACCTTAATAATATCAGTAGGTAATAAAAGGTATCTTTCTTTTATTACCTACTGATATTATTAAGGTTGTAATCCAAAGGTTGTCTGTAAAATATCGCTTTAAGCGATAAGACCGCCCATTGTGTCACCCTACCTATGTAAAATTTCAAAATATATGTCTGTAATTTTTATAGTGTACATTAAAGAGTACTCGTATTCTATCTATCTGGATTCAAAATTCCCTTCTCATACAGGGTAAGAACTAGCATTGATCATTGTGCTTTCTCACTGTGTTCTTTAACGTAGCCCATTAGATACGTACAGTTTTCATACATCGTTTTTCTTTCAAATGTTTTTCTTATTTTTCATTTATTTTTTCTGTCTTTATTATTTAAAGCCTCCTTTACATCTTTTTACTGTCCCGGTCTACTGCGAATGCAGGCCAATCCTTTAAGAGGGAGTCCACAACATCCCGTCATCTCTTTCTGGGCCTCTCGCGTAGTCGTTTCCTGCTACTCGTATTTGGTTATTTTCAGTCTTAAAATGTACTTTGAAACATGATTCCGGGCATTTGAATAGTACCACTATCGGTACTACTCGTATCACAAGTCCATTCTGTCTATGACGGTCACAGCTAAACAAGGTTTCTAATGAGTCGTAAATTAGTACTAATATGTAAAGTGATTTTCTATACGCAATTATTTATTTATAAATTCTTTCATATTTATACAAACTTCTGCACTGAAAATCGATTTCTCCTCGTCTGCAGACAATATCAGTTTCATCTTTAAAGTCAAGTGCCATTTCAGTTTATCGATAAAAACGTCTCAATATTTTCCCCTACACTGTGATAAAGGAAATTACGCTGGTTGGGCAAAAAGGTGGCTTTGTGCACCGACTTGGCAAGGCTTGGCAGCTTGTCGGCTTGTCCAAGCAATAATCTGAAGGGGGTACTCTGTCAATGAAATGTTATTTTAAACTTGGTCTCGGTGTTTTAAACTTGGCAAGAGTTTGCTTTGATAAAGTTGAGTTCTGCGAAGTACATAAGCAAGGTTGTTGAGAGATATTTGTTGGTTTCGGGTTGCAAGAGACGAGAGTTGTGCAAACAACATATCTACTAATTCGAGGTCAGAGTTCTGCGATATTTTACCTAAATTATTAGCATCCATTGTGTGTGAAATGCCAATTTTTTTTTTCAAATATCTCGTTTAAAAAAAAAACTATTTAGGCTATGTATTTTTAACTTTTCCTAACGAGACACAATAAAATTTTCATTGTTATCGACATCTAAAGGTGCTCCCTCAACGGAAGAGTTTACTTGTAATGTTGTACTGTAAATTTAAATTGTAATGTAGTGACTCCCTCACTGATGTAACGCTCGAACTGTATCATTATAGGTTGCCAACTATAATGCTCGATTCTCACAGTTAAGATTCGAGCATTACATCAGTGACTCCCTCACTGATGTAACGCTCGAACTGTATCATTATAGGTTGCCAACTATAATGTTCGATTCTCACAGTTAAGATTCGAGCATTACATCAGTGACTCCCTCACTGATGTAACGCTCGAACTGTATCATTACAGGTTGCCAACTATAATGCTCGATTCTCACAGTTAAGATTCGAGCATTACATCAGTGACTCCCTCACTGATGTAACGCTCGAACTGTATCATTATAGGTTGCCAACTATAATGCTCGATTCTCACAATTAAGATTCGAGCATTACATCAGTTACTCCCTCACTGATGTAATGCTCGAATCTGAACTGTTACATTACAGGCGAATGCTCACGGTGACCCTTAAAGCACAAACCTTAAAAGCAAATCGACAGTTGGGGGGTATAATATTTTTAAATATTACAGTAAAAAATGTGTTTTTTATTTTCGTGGGGTAACTTTTACTTAAATAAGTTAAAGGAAGAGACACCTTTAATCATCAATAACATTTTTTTTTAAATATAATTTGAACAAAACTAACTTGATTTTTTTCCCACACTTCTAATTTCCAGTAGGTATCAAGAGCCGATGACCTACTAATGATAATAATTTTGCTAATTATTCAATCCACAGTTGATGTCAATGATTTTTGTTCCAATTGTTCGGTGGCTAGTCACGCAATCAAGATGATTAATTAAGGAGACGCATTCTTATTTCTGTCACACTGACCCGCTATTTTGACCCCTATACCAAATAAGTAAAGTCGCGATTCGCATACAAATATATGGTGTGATGATTTTCTACATGGTCAGTTTCGTGCACGTATAAAATGTAGATACACTCAGTACAGTCAACAAAAGAAATAAGTATATGGGCTGCTAACTTCTATACATTCTAACATGTGTCAAAAAGTTTGACATTCAGACCACGTTATCATCATCTTCCTGCCCTTGTCCTATGTTACTTGGGGACTGCACAATACGTTTTCTTCTTCCATTCTCCCCCCAACCGTCACGCTGTTTTTCACTCCCTTCTCATTCATATAATTCCTCACACAAGCCATTCTTCATTTCTATGGTCTTCCTCTTCTTGTCCATCCATCAACCCATTTCCCTTCAACTGTTCCGTCACTGGCATATTGTGTTAAAAAGTGCCAGTTGTTTATCTTTAACAAGATTATTTCCTCACCCGATTACAATTGCAACAATAATATTTAGCACAGATTGATTCTGTCTTTATAAGGGTTTGTGTGTGTGTGTGTGTGTGTGTGTGTGTGATCGTGCATACCCATTAGTGAGTGTATGTGTATTTTCACGTTACGCTGTCTAATAAATAATGTAAAGTGAAACGAACGAAACCGTAGATCGATTATTATTTCACGGTTGGAATCAAATGGCGGTTTCGCAACATTTTTGTTGAATATGAAGAGTTTTTAATACTTTGTATTCAAGTGTTGTGTTTGCGCTGTCAATTTGTTTTGGCGGTCGTTAACTTTGTGGGCATTACTGACACGAGGGTAACTGTTTACTGTCACTGTGTGGCATGTAAAGTTGCAGGTTTTTAAAACAGCAACAAACAAAAAAAAACACGAGGTTTTTTTTCAAATGAGAAAAGTAAGTTAAAATAAACTGAAGAAAATGAGAAATGATTGGAACGAAATTCCTTTCGCTGTATATTATGTATCGATACAGAGCCATCTAGTGCGCTTTTCGGTTTTTATAGTGTGTTTTTACGTGGATGTGACGCATATTTTCCCCCAAATTGTTATTTTTGTGTTTTTTTCTTTGCTGCGTCATGTGTGCCGCAAATAAACGTACTTTCTTTCTTTTTTTTCTTTCCAGTATGGTCTCAAATTGCAAGTGTCATAAGTTTTGACAGTTGACACTGACCTTTTTGGATGTAATACTTTTTCGATACCTACGTGACGATTTCTACCTCTAGTTTACTCCTACCGCAACCCGCGTTAAAGAACTTCATTCCAATATTACTGCTAGAACAAATCACATCAACGCAAACGATTTGCCTTGAGTTTACAAGCTCTTATTTAACTAGTCTTGTTTAAGAATTGTTGTACATAATACAAACAACATTTCTCCATAATCAGCCATTAATCTTAGATCATTATAACTTCGATCACGATCAAGAATCAAGAGACGGCTCCATTGATTCAAAACACCTCTTACATAATAAGGTATCGAGCTCACTGACCGACTTACGATGTTATGGCCACCATCAATATTCACGCACCATGCAATGCCGAAATGGACAAATAACATAAGCAGCAATGAACATCAATGTAGGTACTACAAATTAAGTATTTGTTATGTAAGTGTTGCGAGTTGTCGAACTGAATACTTTGAAAACTGATCAACCTTGATAGGCACGTTGGGTATTAAGTGCGATTTAAGTTAATGGTAAATTTGAGTTTTGTTTTAAATAACATTCATCATTATCATCATTTCAGCTATGGGACGGCCACTGCTGAACATAGTTCTCCCCCAATGATTTCCAAATTGGCCGATTGGAAGCGACCTGCATCCAGCGGCTTCCTGCGACCTTTATTAGGTCGTCTGTCCACCTTGTGGGTGGACGTCCTACGCTGCGCTTGCCGGTACGTGGCCTCCATTCCAGAACCTTTCTGCCCCATCGGCCGTCAGTTCTGCGCGCTATGTGCCCCGCCCACTGCCACTTCAGCAAATACTCGTAACATTACGCCTTTAATAAAGATAAAGATTCATTTATTTGCAAAAACATGTGTAGATAATATACATGGTATGATGTTTATTATAGGTGTTTCAGGATATTCTTTGGCACAACATGTTTGACCATGGCTGGTGTACAAATTAGGCCGGGAGATCATAAGATTTCAGAAAAAAATAAAAAATAATTCAAAGTTAAATAATCTCGAAAAAATAAGTATAAAAACAACTTTTTTACTAAATTAAGAACAAAGGAAAAAATAATAAAATTGGTAAATATTCATGCGATTCAAAATAAATATAATAGATTCAATACTCAATACTTTTATTTGCATTCCACAATGTTTCATAGGTGGTAGGTACATTATAAAATATACATAATTTTAGATCATTGTGGACCCTGTCGGGCACAGCAAGATAGGATAGAGGAAGAGTCATATAACTAATATTAGCCATATTATATTATTATTTGAAAAAAGTAAAATATAAATGTTTTTCTACTACTCACTTCCACTTAATTTTTTTTTTTTTGGTATTCATATCATTAAAATATTCATTAATATTATAATAACATTTATGGATTAGGTATTGTTTTAGTTTATTTATAAATATATATTAAATTTTTGTTCATTTTTAATTGCTTCTGGTAATTTATTATATATTTTATCTGACATTACTAAAGTGCTTGTTGAGTGGATTTTCAGCTTAGAGCCACCAGGTAGGTTTAGTCTATTTTTGTGTCGTAGTGTATATCTAGTTTGTATGTTTTCTCGTGTAGTAAATAATTGTTGGTTGTTTCTAACAAATTTGCATATTTCTAATATGTATATACAGGGAAGTGTTAAAAGTTTGTGTTCTTGGAAATGTGGTTTGCATCTGTCTGTGTCTTCTATGTTAACTAGGATTCTGATTAGTCGTTTTTGTAGTGTGAAAAGTGTAGGCGCATGGTGCATTCAGTCAGTATATAAGAGCGATTTGTCGTTTAAAAAATCATTGACATTAATCCTCGACGGGTAAGGCAGAGGTGTACCTATAGTACACCCACATTTGGGAAGTTATGTTTAAGTCACATGTAATAGGGGGCAAGCCTATTGCCATCAACCGGGCACAAATCCAGACTCCGGGCTGCTACTGAGAAATTCCTGATGGAAAAACCCAATAACACTTTGCCCGACCTGTGTTTTAAATCTCGGCCTAAAATTAAAATTAGATGTCTATTGACATTTCTGTGGTCTGCCCTCAGGCGACGACGGTTTGACTTTTGCAACCACTTTGCTAAGAAATAAAGAAAGAAAAAAAATAGGTTTTTTTTTGTCACAGAAACACGTGCATACAAAAAAATAACAATATAAACATTACAAATATTCGACAGCTGCACGTCATGACTGTGACAAGAAGGCTTCCACTCAGCATAATGCTGTGCTATGAAAACCCACAGCACAGCGCTGATTCTAAGCTTAGTTAAGTTCTGTTTAAGTTATGTACGTATGACTTATTGGTTAAGGGATCAGTGGATTTTGTTTACCTACCCAATTTGGCTATATAAAAAAAAAAAAAAAAAAAACTTACAAAATTAACATAGAAATACACTCGCGGCCAGACTTATTACTCAACGGATAACACTAAAATATAACAGTCATTAGAATAAACTGCAGTTACACAATAAAGCAGCTATTTACGTACATAACACATAAATATGTAGCATACACAATCGGTTTTATTTCTGTAATCAAATCATCACATTCACGACTTGTTACGAACATTTAACTGCCATTTATATACTTTCGCCAAGTTTTTATTACTGCCTAATGAATTTCTGTCATTTCTGTACGAATTAAAAGCTATTACTCTGGTTACATAAATGTTTATATGCCATTTTATACACGATATGAGTTAACGATGGAATGTTAGATGTTTTAACTTGAAAGTCTGTCGGTAGTTGGTAGCACGTCAGTTACAAACGAAACGAAAAGCCGAATTAAAATGCAAAAAATAAACAATTAATTATAGGTGAAAATAGCGTGCTTGTAACGCAACGACAGCTACCTAATGAGTAGCACGCTATTAAATAATTAAGCATACGTTTTTAAGTAAGTGAATATTTTGTTATGTACGGTATTATTGTATTACATAATAAGTACAAGTTGCGAGGATATGTCGAAATACTTTTATAATAAACCAGTCTACTTTGATATCGGTCTATCATTATCACAAACATAACATAGGCGACGAGACAATTATTAATTATCCATTTTTACGCGTGTGTTTAGATTTTTAACATGCCGATCGAAATAGTCGATGGTTTCCAAGTCGTAATCCATAATATAATTGGGCCACTTAAGTAATACCTACAGGGTGTCCAGTAAATAGCACGACATACTGCAGGGGGTGATAGCTAGGGTCACTACCTATCAATACAACACAATATATGTTCAGCAAAATCTTACGGATTTACAGTTTTACAAAATTTTCCGAAATACCGAAAAATCTCTACCTTGAAACAGATGTTTAAGCATCTCGTAATGAAAAAATCCTTTTCTAGTACTTTTTTTTACATCAAATTATTCGTGAATAGTTACTTTACTCATTGATAAGTCTTTTTTCTATCAAAGACAAGAATGTTTTCAAGAAATACTATTTTTTGTTTAAATTTTCACAGAACTCTTTTCTTATCACTTAAGTTTAACCTACAGTGGTGAAAAAAAATGTAAGATTTTGCTGAACATAGTTATATTGTGTTGTATTGATAGGTAGTGACCCAAGCTATCACCCCCTGCAGTATGTCGTGCTATTTACTGGACACCCTGTATATAAGGCGCAGACAACAACACGACGGTAAATTTAACTGCATAAATCTAATGACGTTCCCAGTCTGCATACGAAAATTCAATCAAATATATCTAATAGTTTAGTCATTATAGCTAGTCAAAGATTGACAAAACCCATAGTCAGCTTTCATTTTTCATTATTTTTACCTATCCTTATCCTGGTATAGTAATCTTATTCTAGGTGCCTCGTTGGTCTAGTAGTCGCAAGCGCTACTGCTGAACATGAGGTCCTGGGTTCGATTCCCAGGTCGGGCAGTGTTATTGGGTTTTTTCAGCAGTCTTTCTGGAATTTCTGCCTTGCCTTGCCCGGAGTCTGGATTTGTGCCCGGTGGATGGCAATAGTATGTTTAAGTCTCATGTAATAGGGGGCGACCCCTATTACATGGGACTTAAACATACTATACCTATAGGTACACCTCTGCCTAACCCTTTGTTGAAACAAGGCGTGATGTTATGTTATGTGTTCTAGGTGCATCGTCTACACATATAATTATATAGTTTAATGATAAGATATTGTGAAAACATTTTAAAAGTGTGACGGTGGAGTTTCTTGCTCATTCTTCTCCATACAAAAACTACCTTTTGGAAGAGGCATAGTTTTTTTTTGTATTCTTTGACGTTCAAAAGTGCCTTTTTGTGCCTCATTGAAATAAATAATTTGACTGACTGAGTACTATTTAGTTTCTTTGAAAAAATCACTTCTTTAATTTCGATGCTAGGATTTATTTGATAGAAGTTCCTAAATACTACTATAATAATAATAATAAATAAATAAAAAAATAAAAAAAATAATATATATTATATATTCGTATTCGTGGCTAAGTAGTAACTGCCGCACGGGTGGATCCGTCAGGTTAAGCTACGCTTGCCGAGGTTGGTCTGTGGATGGGTGACCATCTTTACATACCGAGACTCCTCCGTGCCTCGGAAAGCACGTTAAGCCGTTGGTCCCGGTTGTCATTCGTGGATCTTTGAAAGTCGTTACGGGTCGTCAGAAGCCCGAAAGTCTGACAACCAGTCTTACCAAGGGGTATCGTATTACCCAGTTACTGGGTTGTGGAGGTCAGATAGGCAGTCGCTCCATGTAAAATACTGGTATTCAGCTGCATCCGGTTAGACTGGAAGCCGACCCCAATATAGTTGGGAAAAGGCTAGGCAGATTGATTGAGTATTATTCCATAAGTAATGTACAAAGTAGTTATGCGCAGCATTTACAGCGTAGGACTTACAAGTGCACAGAAATTTGGTCAATGACCCCCATGCTAGGTGGAACCTGTGTTACAGGGGTCATCTATGTATTAGTATTGCTAGTGTTTTCATTTACTGTCGTATTGTCGAGTCCACATTGTTTGTGCAGTTTATATAAAGGTATAACTTTCGCCAAGTGATAGTTACCTTACTTATCGGAAGAGTCTGAGCTATATCTATTGGCGATAAATAAGCAATTAGATAAGATTAAATGAACATAAAAGTCGTAAAATGATTGATTGATTGTAAGACTAAAAGCAATTTAATTGATAAAGTTAGCTTAGACAACCTATTTCCGTAATTACACGTAATATTTTAGTATTGTAGATAACTTATTAATAAAAAAGATAATAATATGATGAAAACAACAAGAGATTTATTAAATTCCAACAAAAAGAACAAATAAAAATACTTGGCAATTGTTTAAGAATAGCCGTGAGCTATTTTTAATTTGAGAATAAATTTAATAAAACCTCATTCCTAAATCTCATAAAAGTCTCTTAATAAAAATAAATTCCGTTTTTGAAATTGTTTAAAAATGGAAATATGCGGTTTTTATAATGTGCGAGAAAATCCTGGGTCAACAACCGGACCCTTCCTTGACCTTTGCTTGTAGAAGCAAAGTAGGCACCTATCGAAGTAATGTCAACAACGTATCCTATAAAACATGTACCAGAAAAGTGTGGTCAAATTTAAGGATACAGAGCATCAAACTGAACAAACGTTTAAACCCACGACACGCAGTGCAGCAGTCAATTGCTTAACCACTGCGCTAACCGTGCGTGTGATAAATCTAGGATCATCATGGGATAAATCTAGTTCGAGTAGGTTTTTTATTAGGATAGGATAGGATATTCGAATCACTTTTACACGTCATCTTAAAAATAAAAAATAAAATTAGCTAGATGAGTTCGGCGTTAACTATCTGACTACTCTGAGAAGAAAGGCCGAAACAAACTCAGAGGTCACAGTCTCTTTTAAAGTCCAGACATAATCTTGGTCAGCCCATATGAGGACCATGTAGATTAGTCTGAAATGGTCTTTTGAGAAAAGAACCACACAGATTTGAGTGGACCTGTCCTGTCAGTGCAAGCATTTGTCAGTAATCGTGGAGCTCAACTCAGAACTTAAGGAGAACTTATTGAAGTTTTGTATCGGACAGCTGATTATTTTGTCGCGATTACGATGTTGGTTCCGTTGAAAAAGTTATCTAGTTTGATGGTCTGTATCACAAAAAGCCTTAAATATGTCCATAGATTTCTGATACACGCTTTAAAGGACTAGATGACCTTGAAATAGAGCTAAGATCTTGGATTTCCAAGATATTGCCAAGATCCTTTACGTGGCTAGATGCTAGAGGTGCACTCACACTGATTAAATTGATTTGAAAATGAAATGCCCTTGATAAATGAATTCTTCAGTTGAATTTATATTTCAAGTATTTTATGTTAACCTGTTTTTAGAAAAATAAAAGCAATTTTTTACTGAGACTTTCTAGACTGAAATTAATAAGAGTGCACTACATTTACGAGAAATGATAGGTTGTTTTTAATTAATGGAATTTCGTGTTGAAAATACGACGCGTTCATTTTTTATTGCTTGATTCTGAATTTCAGAACTTGATACTGCATTATTATTTGCGACATTTTTAAGGTTTTTTTTAATTGCCCCTAATTACACATAACATAACATCACGCCTTGTCTCCCCGAAGGGTTGGGCAGAGGTACCTATAGTAGGTACACCCACATTTCGCTATGTTTAAGTCCTATGTAATAGGGGGCGAGCCTATTGCCATCAACCGGGCACAAATCCAGACTCCGGGCTGCTACTGAATACCAGATAGAAAAACCCAATAACACTAATTAATTAATTAAATTACTTGCAATGTAATTTTGGATAAGGCTCGCCCCTAACATGGGATTCATGTGGCCGGGTGTAAAATATACATCACTTTTAGGACAAAGCCGTACCAGTACATCCACTCGGTCCTGCCCTTTATAGAATAAAAGCATGGTGTAACTCATTGGGAATAAAAAATGAGCCCTTCCCTTTTTTATTTTATACATAATATAAATATATTTTAGCGTTAGATTGTATATCGTGTTTAATATTTATGAAAATAAATAAATAGAATAATATATTTCTAGCGTAGTGTTGTTATAAACTGTTTTATTTATGTCTGTGACTTTTATGGTGTACAATAAAGAGTATTCTATCTATCTATCTAATATTTTTTCCACACACTGTAATTAGGTATCTAGTATATATTAGAATACTTAAGCGACGTACGCAACCAAGTAGACGTTCGTTTCCTTTAGGCGATTGCATTAAAGTTAGCATTACTTAACGCACTGGACTTGGCTAACTTGGCTAAATATTGCCAGGTCCAAGCAACCGGTCGACAGTTTCCTCATACGTGGTGCTGGAATACGTGCTTCTGTGTCTCACTTGAAGTTATCCTGAGTACACTTCGCTGATTCTTAGCATTTACTTGACTTAATAAGTAAAATGTTGTGTGTGCACTCACTGTGCGTTTGTACTGGCGAAACATCACAACAAAACATGTTGAAATCTCTAGTTTCTGTCAAATATTGTATGGAACTTTGACGGAAACTAAAGATTACAACATGTTTTGTTGTGAATGTTTCGCCGGTGCAAACGCACAGTATTGACGACTTAGATAAAAAAGCTTTCAAAATACTTCCGAAAAAGTGGTTACCGAGGAGCATTTTCTAGAGTATTTTATTCTATTCTTCTTTTCAAGAGAAACGACAAAAAAAAGGCGAGATGTAAAGCAGTGTTTCCGGGCGTTCTTTTCGAGATATCGTGTTCAAAATGTAACACAAGAATCGAAGAGTGTGGTAGAAAAAGTATATAATAAAATTGCCTCCAGTGGTTTTTTTTGGGTGTTAAATCATCAAATGACTTCTCCCGCTCTGGGTGGAGCGGGAGGGCCGTGTCAGACTCTTACTGACTAAAACCTACCCGTGTTCCTTCTGTTGCCTGTGCAATGCCAGGGGGCCACGGTATCCCTTTCGGATTTTCCCGCGACCCCTTGCAGGAGAGTGGTGATACTACCTAAATTATGAACCGATGCACCCTGATTAGGTAGAATTATAGTTTGTTCGGAAGAGGAGATTGTTCGTTAACCTAAACTATAGACGTAGTATTATATTATATTCTTTATTCTGTGACTATAGGTAATATATTATACTAGGTACTAATTAAAGGACGTACTGCTATTAAAACTCTTAAGTCCTATCGGCAGTGTTGTGGGTTATAGGTAATAGTAAATGACATTTCTACCCTAGGGACCCTAGGGTTCCGGATCTTTGGAAGGCATACGAGGGGCCGTAGTCAACTCGCAGAGGCCCGTTAGACGTGTTTGATGAAACGAGGCACCAACCGACGATTATCCCTGTACGCACTAATCTAGTGCACCCAAGGATAACCCCCGGTTGGTGCAGGACTATTGCAAGATATGGAAACTAAGATATTGGATTATGGGTTTGGGTGGCTAAGTGAACTGGTGGTTACTATAATATTACCAAAACTAGAATTTGTTGAACTGGTTGTAAGTGCTTATAATGTAATTGTTTGCTTTTATTTTCAATAAAATACACAAAAACATAAACGAACATAGAACCTCCTCCCTTTTGGAAGTCGGTAAAAAAATAAAACCTTCGGAAAAACATGACCGTTTTCATGAAAGATAAATTATTTAGCATTAATCAAACCATTCCCCTTCTTTTAATTAAACACACGTTCTGTTTCTTTTTTCCGTCCTGTTAAAGAAATCAAGGAAAATAGATAGCTGTCATAATGAGGAACGGTTGAGAGTAACTACTTAGTTTCCTGTTTAAGTTGTACATAAGCCAATGAACGGATAACTTGAGAATGTTGCCGTGGAACTTGTCGTCGTCTGTGAAGTTGCAGTTAAGTTAGAAATAAGTTAGTTGAGCAGTTATGGATTCACAGCTTGAAGCATCAAAATTACCTATTTTACTGAAGTCAGTACTTATCAATATTTCAGACCGAAATCATCCAATAAAGAATACGGGCTTAGTTGTTCGTCTCCCTTACGGTATGTCCGTATGTGAGACGGAGCACGAAGCGCCCGTAACTTCAGCCGAAACTACGGATTTCTCTTAGGGAGTAGAACTCCTAAACCACAGGAGTTGATGTTTTTGAACTTGCAATTTTTTCCTCCTTTTTAGAGTAGCGTACCCGAAGCGTGCCAAACGGAAACCTATTACTAAGCCACCGCTGTCCGTCTGTCTCTCAGCGGACTGTATCTCATGAACCGTAATAGGTAGACGGCTGAAATTTTCACAGATCGTGTATTTCTATGGCTGTTATAAAAAATACAAGAAACTAAAATAAAAGAGAAAAAAAGCTATTCTTACTCGCACTTGGCCAATTTATTATTAGAACACCAACTTCTGTGTTGTTATACAGAAAATGTAAAGGAGAACACAGCTGCCTCTATTGTTAAGGGCATCCCTTAATATTGCTTTAAAGAAACTTATCAGGGGCCTTATTGTGAAGTATTAATGACATCATTATTCCATTGCGAAAAAAGGATGGTGCTAGCGGCCTCCTATAGCTCCGTCTCTCACTCACACTGGAATAATGGTGGCATTAATACGTCATAATACGGCCCCAGGTGGCAAAAAGGTGGCTGGCTTTGCCAGATTATGAGTAAAAAATTAATATCTATGCTTTATGTAGCCTGATTTACACGGCGTGAATTAATTGCCTCTGGCATATAATAAGTTGAAGCTATTTTAAAGCCTCACAGGCGCGTGTTTATCGCGCGGTAATAACGCATGCGTTAATTGCGATAATGCGTCCCGATTCCTTGCACACAGCGGCGTTTTTATCGTCCGATATTTCTAACGTCTGCGTGTAACCTACACTATAGCCTCGGGCCCACAATTGTGTTATTAACGTAGGTGTGTGTAAGATTGCATGCGTCTTAATACAAAATGTTCTAAGAACACATATTGGACTATCGCAGGACGGAGGCACGCAAGCGTCCTATTTCTATTGCGTCGTTATTATTTCAGTAGTGTGTAACTTCGTGGCCGTTCTAATAAAATGAAAACAGATATCGCAATAACGCTTGCGTTATTATCGCGCGGAAAACCGCGTCTGTGAGGGAGAGGCTTTATAGTTGCTTCAACTATGTTCTCCGTATAACAAACGACGTTGGTGTTCTAATAATAAAATAAATTGGACACGAAAGGGTTCCATACCACTGTACAATATTAAAATGTCACACTACGATTTTTACTTTACTAAAATAAAAAACAACAACAAATAAAAAACTTTACTAAAATAGAAAAGTAGTGTTTAGGTAAACGGTGCAAGTCATTAATTGCTTCAACAAGAAACTTGCATCGTGTAAATCGGTCCTAAAGATCGTGTTCATTCCATGTTCAAATTGATTGTTGTTTTTCTCAAACAAAACAAATGAATTTAATTATAATTATGTTGGAGCTAATAGTTGTCCATATACAATCCGATGTATGTTGTTATGTGTTCTAAGCTTATATCATGAACCCACTAATCCAGTTGTTTTTGAATTGCAAAAATAACGCCAATAAAACTACCAGTTTTTACACAAATATTCAAGTTTTGTACCGTTCGGTACCTAATTAATGTTATCGATTAACATAACACATATTCCGTCCATCGTTTATATTTTTATAGATTCTCTTATCGTTTTCGCCAAGTATAAGTATCTATTTGATATAGTTTATACGGCTAGTTCTAGAAATCTAGACCATCCGTTACAAAGATAAGAAAACTTTTATACTTAGAACCGTTACGGGTTATTCCATAGAGTGGTCTATCTTTATGTTACCTACTTTGGATTTCATGGTCTAAGTTATGGAACTTCGGAATGGCATCAACACTGCAGACTGCAGGGCCCATTAGATATAGTTTCCTTAATACTTTGTTACTTTTTAAGTTTAAAATATACTTATTTTTTGGTGTTTAAAGCAGGTTTTTTACGAGTCACGTTGTTCACTTATAAGTGTTGCAAGTGAAACTACAGATATCCTCATCGACACTACAAAAGGTATTATGACCAGCCTCCTAATTACGTAACAGACTTTCAAACAATCCAAGTAATTCGAAGAAAATCCATTGCTTTAAGAGGGAACAGGGGCTGCGAGGAATTTGAAAAATAGGTATTTGAAGAAACTATTGCCAACAACCAAGGACAACTGCAGCTCAGACCGATTATATCACAAAATTATTGACGAAAACGACGTTTGGCATTCTCCTTTTTTCTCCTCGAAAACTAAGCCGATTTAATAATTTTTTACATTAAAATTTTAAGAAAGAGTATGTCTAGGTTAATATTATTTTCTTTTATCCTAAAAACTTTTCCGAATTAGTCTGGTAGTCCTCTAATCACGGCGGTAAAAATGGGGCATTTTTGTAATTTTTGGAGGGTCATAGTTTCCTTACTTATTCATTGCTGAAAAAAAGGAAATGACAGGGACATGCCTATAGAGACCCTGATTTTATAAAATAAATGACAGCTCTAGAGGCATTATTCAGGAATAAAAACGGGGAATAGGTACGTTTATGGAGAAGCAGCCCCGTGCAGAGTGGCGCGACACCGGTCATTGTTATACCGTGAAGTTTACTTAGAAATTGTTTTGTTAGAGTAGCGTCGCGCTATCGCGTCGCGCCTGTCTGCAGGAAGCTTTAGAGGTTTAAAAAAAAACCGCATAAATAACGCAATGAATGTGGCTGAACTTTCAAAATGAAAGAAATTTCGATCAACTGCCATTTTAAGTGTGTTACAGCAGTGGTCTTAACTGGAACTGTGGAGCGAGTGAACTGTTCAGTAATTGAGCTCTCCCTGAATAAATCTTAAAATAAACATCAATCAAGTGATTGTTATTCCAACTTGATCATTATGAATTGACCTGAAATCAAAACGGCAAGTCCAAGTTCAAGTCCTTATACAGACATAACTTTTACTTATTACATGCTTACACAAACAAGAATCGCGCAAAAAAAACAAATAACATAACAGCAGTCATAAGTTCGTAACACATTAGATAAGTGTGTGTGTATAAATGAACGTAAGTGCACAAGTAAGTAATAAGGAAACTCTGTTCTCAGTCAAACTTCCCCTCATCTTTTGCGCATGGGCAGCGTTGCTTCACTTTCACTCACTATGAGCTAAGTTACCTAGGCGTGACATAACGTGGGATACCAGTAATACTACCTTTTTGTGCTCGTATGAGTACTTATTACATGTTGATTGGTAATTCTGGGCCGATGTGTACTTTAGTAGTGTGTTAAAGTAGTGAAAAGCCGGAATAAAAACACGTAATTGAATTTTACATATAATTCAAAAATAGTTATACATACCTACTTTTTAATAGATGGTTTATTTAAAAACCTATCCATTAAAGGTTTAAGCTTACAAGTTTTTTGTAAGTAGGTACGATATTTATTTAATCGCTTTGCCTACTTCATTATTTATTTAAGTACCTACATAATTTGAGTTGCATCGGTCAAATTACAGCAAAAAATACTAGACGTTATTAAATTTTTATTTTATTTTTATAGTATCATAGAGTTCACATCTCCATACATCTCGATCAGAAACCGGCCTTAACTAGTGCTAGTATGTTCTACGGAAGGAAAAACATGCACAAATATTGTAAAAATGTCTTTATTGAGTGAATTTATTGCACCGCTTCGTTTTATATATAAGTCGTCTTATTTTCGGTACAATATTCTATTATACTATATTACAATATTCCATTTTATAAAACACAAAATAACCTATATTATCAAAAAGGAAAAAAATACTTTACAATCGGCCGGAAAGAAAAAAAAAAGCAATAAATACTTACGCGTAAAAAGATCCGTCACCGTTGACAACACACACTTCGAAAAAATAAGATCGAATTATAAAAAAAAACCGTTCCAAAGATGGCGTCTGTTAGCGGCGCGTTCGCGAGATACAACTGTGGAATCGTCGCCGGCGCAGGTGAATGTGCACGTCACACCACCACTCTTGTTTCTCGTACTATCAGCCGCGTATGGATGCACCTTCCCTTCACTCATGAAGGGCCTCCTTCATTTACCAGGACTATACCACTTGTTATGTACGTTGAACTTTGCCTATTTCAATGGACGATTGTTCTTGCGATGCGTCTCCCATTTTTATTAGGCTTTAGTTTATGCACTTGTAAGTTTTGTCGTTTGTCACTAACTGTCCGGTTTCTAAGAAATAAAAGCTCTAATGTCACCTGGCATAAGTGTGAAATTTTATTTTTTGATATCAACAAATCATCGCTTGAGTATTATCAAGAATGATAGCAGACATTTCTTTTACGAAAAATTAGTCGACAAATTATTTTAGAAAAAGAAAGTAATGTTCTAAGTATTTCACAAACACTTCACGGTACATAAACAAGATGATGAATGACAGAGCAGATTTGCCTTAGAGATTGCACTCCATTTAATCGTGTGTTCAGACTATTCAGACACCTATTTCAACATTGGAAGAAAAGAAGCTTTCTCAAAGTTCTAAAAGTAAAGTACTTTTTTTAATAACTTGCTGAACTTAGTTCTTTAAGCTTAACTATTAAGCGGTAGTGGTAATAATACTTTTAGCAATTACATGATAGATAGTAAAAACAGCCCAAGTGCGAGCCGGACTCACACATGATGGATTTCGATCTATTTGTAGGTCATACAAATATTTGTTTCGTGCGGGAATCAAACCCGCGACACGCAGCGCAGCAGTAAATCGCTTAACCACAGCGCCAACCATGTCGTCAATATATTTAATATTATACAGCGGCAATAAAAATACATAATCTGTGAAAATTTCAACTGTCTACCTATTACGGTTCATGAGAACGGACCCCTAATAACGTAACCTTATCTTCCTCTCCTTCTTAAGGTTCCTCTACAGCCATTGGCTAAACAAAGTTGATTCGTCCAGTTTTATCCATTAGGGCCTTGATAAAGAACTAGACTAGTCTAGATCTACCTCAAGATTGTCATATTTTCTTCAAGTTTCGAAACAGGAATGTTGAACAGTGTGTTGGATCATTTAGCTCCCTTCAAAATGGTTGAGCTGAATGGTACTGATCCATGCGTCATGTTCGTGAACGGGCGCCGTCAGTTGGGACTGGTCATCTCTTAGCTGCCATGGCTTATTTTAATTTATTTTAAGTTTTTGAATGGTTCTTTATTTTTTATCTTTTTATTACGGACGCTTTTACGAACGTGCACGTCTTTCTACAAACATTGTTCTCACATGGATAATTTCAAAATGAATGATGCAAATGTGACTGCCTCGTTGCTCTAGTGGTCCCAAGCGCTACTGCTGAGCATGAGGTCCTGGGTTCGATCCCCGAGTCGGGCAAAGTGTTATTGGGTTTTTTCTATCTGGAATTTCTCAGTAGCAGCTCGGAGTCTGGATTTGTGCCCCGTTGATGGCAATAGGCTCGCCCCCTATTACATGGGACTTAAAACATAACTGGTGAAATGTGGGTGTATTATAGATACACCTCTGCCCAACCCTTCAGGAAAAACAGGCGTGATGTTATGTGTTTATGTGAATGATGTAACCAATATTTTCTATCAAATTTTCGATTTAAAAGAGTGTCCGTGGTGTTTCTTGGCCATTCTTCTCCTTAAGTACCTACTACGCTTTGGAATGGGCAACTAGCTTCATATTTCTGACCGACCGAATTCTTGACAGTTCAAAAGTGCCTGTTTAAATAAATGCTTTGAGTTTGAGTTTTTGAATCGCCAATGTCCAACTCTTACCAGACATTAAAATGCGCATTTTTGCAAGTCCAGCCGTCGAAAGAATACGTTGTTGACAGCTGTCAGTTTCGTACTAACGAATATGTGTTAAGCGAATTTGATCTTTATTACTATTAGAAATTGCCCAATTGTCTCTCGCCGACCGGACTGTAACGGAACAATGTTTAGTCAAATACGATTTATTGCACTTCACACTTATTGTTGGTGATAGCTATTTTCGGCGACAAGCGATTAACAAACCTCAAGTAGGTATTAGATGCATGAAGTTTATTCATGATTATCTGTTAGTTATGACTCGTCCTTTTTCAACAACTCAACACGGAAACAAATAAATATGTTAATGAACCTTTTTACTTGTCCACACTTTTATGGTAGGTAGTTTTGACTTGTCACCTACATGCCAGGAATGTGGAATACCCTTTAGTTTGAAGACAATAAAAGGAACCCGTCAGGTCACTCACCGACTGCCCGACCTTCACTCGGCAGAGGATCTTTAAGGTCAACAGAACAATTAGTGTTTACTGAACAATTATATTGAACATCGAAAAATAAATTGTTCAATAATAATTGCTTGTAAAAAATGTTGTTACGCTTGTAACTTTTTAGTTAGTTGCGAAGAGGCTTCAAGAAACTTTTACGTCTAGCTAGGTTTTATTCATTGTAGGGTAGTTAAAACGCACTCGCAACTTTGGTAGCTTTTTCCCAGTTGTGAGAACAGTAATGTACCTAGAGTCTGTTCCAAAAATATGTGATGAAAATGTAAAGAAATGGATCAGAAAATACCTGTGGGTGCCATATATGTATAGTGCCACTTAAAAAATAATCTTAATACAGATGAATATGTTATTGTTACTAATTCTCTTTAGTGAGTGGTTGTGTAAGAATTTAACCTCACATCACAAACGAAGGCAAATGTCAATCAATCTTTTAGCATTCAATCTTTTTTTTCTCAATAATCAACCGTTGGTTGCCTAATTAAGAAAATAAAATGAACAGGTCCTGTCGCAGGTCTGCTAGAAGAAATTTCTTAAGAAATAAGCAGTACCTTGGACTCATATATCTGTATCTATTTTTCTGTGTGTACATAAATAATAAAATAAATAAATAAACAGGTTTTTTGTTGGTTTGTTTACACTTTTATCAGATACTTTTGGAGCAGACCATATATGGTAGTTGGAAACACCGTTTGGTTTTAGGTAGTAACAGTAACACAACCCTCTGCCCTCCAGAGAACGGAGGTCCGGAGTAACGGAGTCCTTCAACTTAGCGAGAACAACTACTTGGATTCCATCTACTTATGTCGCCACAAAATAATTGAAATTTCGAGGTACTTCTAATGCTGCGGGCCCTCAGCCCGCATTCTCCTATGAGAATAAAAAAAACCCCCAGGCCTGGTGCGATCTGGTCTATACCAGATCGCACCAGGCCGGGCCTACAGGCCGTGGGAACCGTCGATCCGGTGAGGCCTGCTGTGGTGAGAATGCTCGGCACGGACCGTGACAGGCCTCGGCAGGCGTGGCCGCGCGCCAGTCCGCGACAGGCCTCAACAAGCCTTGGGACCACGGCTTTGCATAAATTTGTTTGTTTACCTACTTATTTCATGTGATGATAGTTTCAAGGTAAAATGTACAAGTATTTAACCCTTTAATCTAGTAATTCAACCTCATTGGAACAATAAATCTTAATTTCAAAGTTACTAATTAGCCAATTAGAAATAATGTCTAAAGTTGACGATGAAACAATGTCAACACAATTCCATAATTAATAATTGTTGTTGACTTACATTTATTTGCTTTTCTTTTTGTCACACCTTTTATTTAACGTTTTCTTTTATGAAAGCGATATGTGTTAGTGTGAAAAATGAGTATTTTACGCGCTAGTATTTACTTGGCATTTAGTCTTAGGTTTAATTAAATAAAAACAAACTGCCTAGTTTTTTCCCAACTTTGTTTGAGGTCGGCTTCCAGTCTAACCGGATGCAGCTGAATACCAGTATTTAACATTTAGCGACTGCCTATCTGACCTCCACAACCCAGTTACTGGGTAAGTAACACGATACCACTTTGTATTCGAACTTTTCGGCTTCTGACTACCCGTAACGACTGTCAAAGATCTACGCATAACAGCCGGGACCATATTTTTTTTTTTCTAGTGCATCTTGTAGCTCACCTCTGAGGTGATGACTAATTAACCGGACATTCCTGTGGCTGCCTTAAGCTACTACACTCAAAGCCTCCAGCCAGGGGCAAAAACTATTCTAATTAAAACCCCTGTGGGGTACGGACCTCGGCTTAGGGAGTCGCTGGCGGGAGGACAGCAAGTTGGGACAGGCTGGATCAAGGATTATTCATTATTATTAATCGGGGAATTTAAAGCTACTGGCTCAGCATCGACGCAGGCTGGCGCATCAACGAGCAAGGGTGGGAGGAGTATTATTTACTCGAGCGGGACGCGATCGCAGAGGACCTCGGCGGCGAGGTCGGAATGCGGGTGGGTGTAGCCGGGACCATCAGCTTCACGTGCTTTTATAGGCACGGACAGGTCTCGATCACCCATCCATGAACAGACCGATGCAAGCGTAGCTTAAACTTCGATCGACCCGGGCGGCTGTTATCAAGTATCCAGGAGCCCGTTCGTTAAAGAAAATATACTTATATAATATATTTAAATTTAGAAAAAACTGAAAGAACTATTAAAAACAACCGTAGGAACTCTTCGAATTCTATAAGCCCTACTCAATTTGTTTTTATTCGCCGAAAGACTGAATATAGTCTGAGCGATAGTGCTAGTCACCGCCTGAGGTAGATATGTGAGCGGTGAGACTGCCGAGGGCGCTATTGACAAAATTGGCAGACTGAGTTAGCTTGGCCTTTGTCTGCCTCCCCCGTCTCACGAGAAGATTTGAGAATTATAGTGTGGGCAGTTGTTTTAACCGAAAATCCATGCTACGTCGAGGTTCACTAATTTTAATTAAAAATTGTATAAAATCTAAGACTCGTAATGACATAGTTGAACTATCGGTGGAACATAGCATTGAACTGTCCTGTGTTGAGCTAGATAAGCATTTTATAGTGTGCGTTTACAGACCTCCAAATTATCAAAACTACTCTATATTCGAGTCAGTAATGGAAGATGTTTTAGCAAAACTTGCAACTGGTAATAAATCAGTAATTATTTGTGGTGACTTTAATATCAATATTTTAGAAAATAATTCAAATAGCAGTAGATTATTAAGCCTCTTTAAATCATTTAATCTGTCAAATGTGTTTTTAGAACCAACGCGAATAACGTCGACTACTGCCACATGTATTGATAATGTCTTTTGTTGCTGCGACTATTTAGATAAAGCCATTGTAAATTATCTCCCTTCCGATCACAGCGGTCAAACCGTTATTTTTGAGTCCAACACACCAATACAAAAAGTGCAGATTCAAATTAGGCCAATAACATCGGGTAATTTAAATAAGTTTAATAGCTTCTTAATTAGCAAGTTATGTGGTCTGGGCCTAAATATGTCCAATGTCAATTTTTTGTATGAACAATTTTTTTCACTAGTGCAAACAGAGTTCAATAACTCTTTTAAGAAAAAAACTAAAACTATTTGCCCTAAGTTTTTATTCAGTGACTGGGCAACTAAAGGCATCAGGAAAAGTAGGGATAGATTATTTGAACTGTATGGCCTTAAGCCGTATATTAACACGGAAACTTTTAATAAGTATGTTGCTACTTACTCTAAAACTTTTAAAACTATCTGCAAAGCAGCTAAAGCGTCTTTCATTAGCAACAAGGTTAAATCAGCAGAAAATAAAATAAAGACAGTTTGGAAAATTATTAACAATGAAATGAACAAGAACAAAAGTCATAATACTGATTACACATTGGACACATCCCGCGGTCTCATTAGCGATAAGATCGAAGTTGCTCAGGAATTTGCAACTTTCTTTACCAATATTCCTATTAAAACTACAGAAACTTTAAATTCCTCCCCCTTACTTGCTATTGATTTATTAAGAGCGAATGTTTCAGCCTGTCCTTTAGAATTTAAATTTAATCATATAAACCCTGTGGTCGTTGTTAAGGCTTTTAAGCAACTTAAGATCAAAATTACCGAAGATCTGTGGGGCATGTCTACTAAAGTTTGTCAATCTATTATTGAGACAATTGCACCCTATTTAGCTTTAATATTTAATTTGTGTGTAGATCAAGGGGTCTTCCCGGATTTAATGAAGTACAGTAAAGTTATTCCACTTTTCAAATCCGGGGACAGCAAGGATACTAATAATTATAGACCCGTATCGGTTTTGCCGGTTTTCAGCAAGGTGTTTGAAAAAGTAATGTTAAATCAAATGCTCAATCATTTTAATCGTAATAACATCTTACACGATCAACAGTATGGTTTTACCAAGGGACGTTGCACAACTGACGCCGGTGTCACTTTATTAAAACACATATTTAACGCGTGGGAAGAGGCACAGGATGCAATAGGTATCTTCTGCGACCTATCCAAAGCATTTGATTGCGTTAATCACGAAACACTGCTCTTGAAACTTCAGCATTACGGGCTGGCAAAACTTGCGCTTAACTTAGTAAAATCATATTTGAATGATAGACTGCAGCAAGTTCAAATAAACGGTGTAAATTCATTGGGTTTAAAAGTCAAAATGGGTGTACCACAGGGCTCGATATTGGGCCCATTCCTCTTTTTAGTATACATAAATGATTTACCTCATTTACTGAAAAACCGACCACAAATGGTGTTATTTGCTGATGACACATCACTTATTTTTAAGGTAAACAGACACGCACAGGAGCTTGACGACGTAAATAACGCTATGCTAAAGGTCCATAATTGGTTTACTGTAAATAATTTAGTATTAAATGAGAAGAAAACTAAATGTATAAGATTCGCGTTACCGAATGTTAGAAGTAGTGAATGTCACGTTGTACTGAATAAGGAGACACTAGAATTCGTCGAAAAAACGGTTTTCCTGGGAATCACGCTTGACTCAAAACTACAGTGGGGTCCTCACTTAACATCACTTGCAGGGCGGCTAAGTTCAGCCGCTTACGCTGTTTGGAAAATCCGCCAACTAACAGACGTGGATACCGCGAGACTGGTCTATTTTAGTTACTTTCATAGCATCATGTCTTACGGTATTTTGCTATGGGGACGGGCCGCAGATATTGACTCTATATTTATTCTGCAAAAGAGGGCTGTTAGAGCCATCTACAACCTCCGCAGACGCGAATCTCTTAGGGAACTGTTTAAGAAAATTAATATCATGACGGTACCTTGTCAGTATATATATGAAAACATTATGTATGTTCGAAAAAATCTACATCTCTATAGTAAGATAAGTGACAGGCATAATTTTAACACAAGAAATAGGAACAAATTAGATCAACCACGTTTCAGATTGTCTAAAGTACACACTTCTTTTATGGGGTACTGTGTAAAATGTTATAATAAAATACCACTCGATATTCTTCAACTAAATGAGAAGAAATTTAAAACTTGCATTAAACGCACACTATGTAGACAAGCATACTATAAGCTGGATGATTATATCGTAGATAAAAATGCTTGGCTAAATGCTGGTCCTGCTCCACAGCCACTTGGGCTCACTAGTTAAAAATGAAACAAATTGGTAGAGTTGCTTCCCCTTTTTTATTTTTTCTGACTACGAACTTTTTGTTTATTTTGTTTTTTTTTTTTATTAACTAAGTTTTAATTATTGAATACTCCAATAGATACTATTGATTTTCTTTCTTTTGGTGGTAAAATTCTTGCAAACTATAGTTTTGTATAACTTAGACGCATTTTTATTTTAAATTTTTGTAAATGTGAGTACCATGGAGTCGTTTTACTATGTTATTATGTTGATTTTGACTTGAAAGAGCAGGGTAGTTGAGAGTATGTCATGCTCACTTAAATGTCTCGCTGATGGTGGCGAGTGTGTTGGATCATTCGGTTCCCTACAAAATGGTTGAGCTGGATGGTGCTGATCCACGCGTCATGTTCGTGAACGGGCGCCGTCAGTTGAGACTGGTCATCTCTTATCTGCCAGGGCTTGTTTTTAATCGTTTTTGATTTATATATATATTTTTTTTTTTTTTTACATTGTTCTCACATATAGAATCAACAAGAGTAATGTACCCAGGATTTTGTAATTTCTATATTTAAAAGAGTGTCCTTGGAGTTTCTTGCCCGTTCTTCTCCATAGAGATCTACGTTTTGGAATGGGCAACTAGCTTCAACTTTCTGACTAACTGACTCTTTGACAATTCAAAAGTGCCTGTAAAGGGTTTAATTGAAATAAATGGTTTGAGTTTGAGTTTGAGTTTCACCGCTCACATACTTCAGGCGGTGACTAGCACTTGCGCTCAGACTATAGTCCCTAGAGCTTTTCGTGAAAATTTTATAAATGTGTTTGAAATAAGAAGTAGGTATTTTAGTAGACAAATGATACAGATTTAACATGATTTTACCGCCTCATATTGTCAAGGACGTACTGTTTAATTCGATTGACAAAAGGCCCCCCAGAAAAATAGCTCTTTACCCGAGAGGACTAAGTTAAAAAATAGCTCTTTAGGGCGGTTATATGATATAACCGCCATAAAGAGCTATTTTTATAGGTCTCAAAAAGGATTCTCACCAGATTTTTTTTTACGAAAAATTGGTTTCTTTTTTTATTCGATAATGGTTTCGGTGCAAATGTGTGTTTATGGTTATGTTATGAAATAACTTTATGATGCTACAGTTAATGTACCTAGTATATTTTGAACGTGTATAGCAATAATGTGTTATTTATAAGTTGCGTGTTGAATAATAGTGTTTTCGATGGTGTCATATCCGCATGAGTTTAAAGTTGAATGACAGGTTATGTGAAATAATAGATAGTAGCGTTATCAATTTATCATACACACCTAAAACAAAAAATGTGCTCACACCACGGATGTCTTTGACCTTTGACCCTTCATTGTTTCTGTTATTGAGAAACGGATCCACTGTTTACGGGCTGAGGTTACGTGTATACTTACCTAAATAATGAAGTCGAGGACTACGATAAATAAAGGCTAGCGCGCACTGCGCTGCGGTGTGGTGGAATGCGATGCGTTATTTCCGTACGGTATACCAACGTCACGGGTTTGCGCACTGACTGAAGTAATGCACGATGACTATCTGCATATTAAGTACATATATTAATATTTTTGCATGAAAAAAGAGTCCCCAAACGGTTTTGGGTGACCTAATAATGTCTTCTTTTTCGTTTGAAACAAATATTTACGGGCGTAACCAAAAAACAAATGTAGACAGAACTGCTTCGTCGGTGACTCGGTGCGTTTTTTTACTACGGTAGTGAAAAAAACGTACCGAGACACCGACCCGTGACCTAACGCACCGCAGTACTTCATATATCTCCATGCGATAAAAAAGACACGCAATGACGCACCGCAGATTTGCAGCGGGAGGTCCACTGTGAATAAAGCGTATGCGTTTTTTTCATTTCAATGCGCCCACTTTTATGACATTCCATACTTCACAGATCATGCGGTAAAGAAACGCACGGCTGTGCGCGCTAGGTTTATACTAGAATTCTACTAATCTCTTCTTTTGCACCGATTTCTGGATAGATATAGTTACTCATTTCAAATCAGTATTATTAAAACAAGCTCACATTATATCAGATTGTGGACATAACACTTCTCAAATTACAAAAACTCCACCTGTTACTACCAACACTAGACCGTGTTTCGACACCAAATAAACTATCCACCCAGTTTAGGTGTTGCGAAAGACAAAGCATGGGGCCGTACTACGAATCTGTTTTATTTACATACACGTTAACTACGGCCGTGATGCAATATGCAGGCGCGAATGATTTAAAAGATCGTGCAAAAATGTAAACGATAAATGCACGTGAATTTTGGCACTTGAATGTTAGTGCGATTTCGTAAGAATCGAAAATTGTTGAGGAATTCCAAGAAAAAATATTGGTTGAAAAGATGTTGATCGTTGGCGGTGTTCATTTGTGAGAAATATTATACTGCCGTTGTTCTTTTATATAATGACTTAACAACTAAAATTGCAGTACGATTACAGGGCAATATTTTGCAAAAACGGAGGTGTAGATGCTCATAGTTCAGACAATTATAATATCACTGTGTACTGTAAATTGTAAACGGACACGCGTTTACGATTTACAGTTTTGTATACTTTACAGGTCATGAACGAATTGCCACTTACTTACAGATAGTGCAATCCACGACGACGCGCCCCACTCCGCGATTACTGTACTGTAAGCTGTACTATAATACGGAGCGGAGTGGAGTGTGGCGCGTCGTCGTGGATTGCACTATCTATACCTACCTGTTAAATTATATTTCGATTAAATACATGCCGTATGTATTTAATCGAACCTCAAATATTTCCTATTTTGTTTTCTTAAAATACTAAATAGCTTAGTTACTGCGATCGTCCTTGTGCCAAAAATACTGAAAACACGAAACAGCTGAAACAGTTTTTTAAAGTGTGCCGTCCCAGGCCACTCACTGGCCCGGTATCACCGGATGCCGACCTACCTCTGTCGTGTGGTCGAGGCCTATCTGACGGACAGGGCCATCATCTACCCCGGTCACCAGGGAGAGTGGAACCGGCGAGAGATGTCGTGCGGTGTCCCACAGGGATTGGTCCTGGGGCCGCATCTGTGGGCCATCGGATACGACTGGGTGCTGCGCGCCGACCTCCCCAATGGCGTCAGCGTCGTTTGTTAGCGACACACGGGGTTGCGACAATCGTGGCCAGAATCCGGCAGTTGGGACTCGAGGTGGCCTTGCACAAGTCTGAGGCCATGTGTTTTCATGGTCCTCGGAACGCGCCACCGTCGGGTTCCCAAATAACGGTAGGAGGGGTTCACATCGGCGTCGAGTCAACGATGAAGTACCTGGGACTCGTCCTCGACAGTCGGTGGAACTTCGTGGAGCATTTACGACGTTTGGCTCCCAGACTGGACCGGGCCGGGGCCGCCTTGAAGCGGCTCCTGCCCAATCTAGGGGGTCCAAACGCCTCCTGCCGGAGGCTATACGCGGGGATCGTGCGGTCCATGGCCCTGTACGGGGCACCGGTGTGGGCGCGTTCGTTGAGGCGGCGGGCTGCCCGCCGGTTGAACGCGTCCCAGAGGGTCATGGCCACCCGGCTGGTCCGGGGATACCGCACGGTCTCCGGTGAGACGGCGAGCCTCCTTGCCGGATTGCCGCCATGGGATCTGGAGGCAAAAGTCCTCGCGCATATTTGGGAGTGGCGCAGGGAGGCGAAACGCCGGGGCTTGACTCCGATGCCGCGAGAAATCGTGGCACAGCGGTCAGAGCTCCGACGGGATCTCATGGCGTCATGGAGAGTGCGATTGTCGCAACCCAGTGCTGGGCACGCCACTATTGCGGCGATAAGTCCCCTCTTTGAGGAGTGGCTGGAGAGGCGCCACGGCGTCCTCACCTTCCGCCTGACGCAGGTCCTCACCGGACACGGCTGTTTCGGGAGGTACCTGTTTCGTATAAGGCGGGAGGAAACGCCCGGGTGTCATCACTGCGTGGATCGCCCGGAGGACACGGTGGAGCATACGGTGGAGGTATGCCCGGCTTGGGCAGAGCACCGCCGTGTCCTCGTGGAGGCGATCGGTGGCGGGGATCTCTCGCGTCCGGCCCTGGTCCAGGCCATGGTACGGAGCGAGAGGGCATGGGAGGCCGTCACCTCCTTCTGCAAAGCAGTAATGCTCGCGAAGGCGGAGGCGGAGCGCGCGAGGGAGAGGCAAATTTCGCGCCCTCACGCCCCTAGCCGCCGCAGGAGGAGACGCCCCGGGCGTCGGGAATCGATCGCGGATTCCCGGCCACCGTAGGCGCGGGCTTGCGGACGGTGAGCAATAGGTAGCTCGCCGTCCGGTAAGGACCAAGCCCGGGTCGACGGCGAGTTGTGTTCCACGCGCGCCTCAAAGAGTGTCAGCGAGTGGAGGGGTCCGATGAGACCATTGCCTGCCGGGGTTGCGGGAAAGTCCGAAAGTGATACCGTGGCCCCCTGGCATTGCACAGGCAACAGAAGGAACACGGGTGGGTTTTAGTCAGTAAGAGTCTGACACGCCCTCCCGCTCCACCCAGAGCGGGAGACGTCATTTGATGATTTCCCAAAAAAAAAAAAAAGAAGGTTACTCACTGGCGAACGATCAAAAGAAAGACAAACCATTCGTTCCACCTGCTGAAGACCTCCCGCCTGGACATGAGTTGCTTTAAATAACCTGGAAGTCTTTAAACAGACTCCGGACCAAGGTTGGCCGAAGCAAGGACAATCTGTTCAGGTCCATACATAGACGATTCCGCCTTGGAATGTAAAATGTTGTACTGTTCCACAAACGATGGAACACTTAATATCAAGTCCTGTGTGACCTGTGAGCTGCACGTTACAGGAACTGATGGTCGCGAGTGATGGCGCCAAATACGTGGCCGAATTCTGGACCGAGTCCATTTAGATTGCCATCGATTGCCACGCTAAGAAGAAGACAGCGACCAATTTGGCTCGCGCGTAAATTGTTGCTCACAGTTCTATAACCTAACCCGTTTGGTCGGGGTATCCTAGCTTAGTTATTGCTACTAACTGTGAGAAAAGGCCAGAAAGTCTAAAAGAAGTGTATTTATTTTAAAAAGCGCGCATCATTAGAAGCCCATTTTATCTTTAGAGACTAATAAATTTTAAAAAGCGTTCATAATTAGAAGTTCATTAAGTATAGAGGTTAAGTGAAATATTTCCCAAAAACACTCCTGCTGCGGCAATAAATAAGCTGCAGCCAGGTTCAGCTGCATTTTTAAAATACACGTTTTTGTAGCCTGAACCTAAACGTAATCATTTATTTTAAAATATTGATTTTCTGCCTGTTATAGAGTGAAATATCTGGTATTTTTATTCGGGTCCAGTTGACTCGGACCGAGCTGTCACTGACCCAAAATGGCTGCGCAGTCCTGCAGTGTGGCCGATTGACGACGAGTCTTGCGGTATCTTAAGATTTTCACTAATAACAATAATATTATTCTTGTATCTTCCTATAATTAAATACGTATCTAGTATATTCCGATGAATATTCATTAAAATCTGAAATTTCAATTACACAGACAGTCTTCTTAAAATAATCCAAGGGTTTCAAACGGAAAATACAAGAACAAAAGCTATTTTTGTTTGGTGGTGTATTGAAATGTGGTGAGGGGTGAAATTCCTTATATCGTCTGGCCATCAGCTTTTTTTTTTAAATCATGAACTTTTTATAAAAAGAACCTGAACTATGCCCCGCAAAACTGTTTTCACGGTTTGTCTCTGGGAACAGAACATTAAATTACTAATACACTACAACATACATTACAACTTAGGTATAGAACTATCTACTTAATTACTTACACACATCAACACGGTCTAGGGATATTTCATACTCAATTAAATAACTCGAAAAGTACTGGCCGCATTGGAATCTTTTATACACCGATTTGTTTGTAATTTATCTCAGACTAATTCCAAATTCAAATTTTTGAAAATTCTTTTGTTTCGGTGGCATAAAAATGTCTTGATGTTTATGAGAGGGAATTTTCATTTGTGCGAAATTTAGAAAACAATACGAATTACGTTTAGTTACAGTTTTTTTTCATTTTTAAACGAAAGATAAAGTTAAAATTGAGGTATTGTAGCCATGCAACGCCGACATTTGACGAGGGCGGAGATGTTACGAGCTGTGGGAATGCTGGAAGCTGGATCTGTTCAGCGTAATGTTGCTGAGGCCATAGGGACCCATCAAAATGTAATTTCAAGATTGTGGACACGCTATCGTGCCACAGGTGAAGTAGCGGAGAGGCACCGGGGGCCAAGTCGCATCACTACCCCCAGACAAGACCGATTTTTGCAAATTACTGCGCGAGCTCAACCAAATGCAACGGCGACTCAATTGGTCCAAAGGCTGCGAGTGGAACACCAAGTGCTTGTGAGTGATCAAACTGTAAGAAGGCGACTGCATGAAAGCAATCTACGCTCTCGTAGACCACTCCGGGTCCCACCTTTACGGAGAGGCAATCGTGGACGACGATTAGAATGGGTTCGGAACCACGTGGACTGGGGCCGTGAGCAATGGTCCAATGTGCTGTTCACGGATGAATCCAGGTTCGGCTTCCATCCAGATTCACGAAGGACGCGTGTTTGGCGAGTTCCTGGACGATGGAGCCGTCTCCAGAACCCTCAGGAAGTTCACCCATACCAAGGAGGAACAATTATGGTTTGGGCAGGAATTCGTCTTGGAGGACGGACGGATCTCGTTTGGGTGCGGGGCAATATGACGGCAGAACGATACGTCCAACAGGTGCTGGGGCCCGTAATCTTGCCCCACAGAACACAAATGGGGCAAGATTTCCTGCTCATGCACGACAATGCCCGGGCACACACGGCGAGAACGGTAGCAGCTTGGTTACATACACATAATGTTAGGGCCTTAGACTGGCCTGCTCAATCGCCAGATCTAAATCCCATTGAGCATGCGTGGGATATGCTGCAAAGAAGAGCTCTGAAGGAAGTTCCTGAAAATCTGGCTACAGAAGATCAACTTTTTGCGCACCTCAGAAGGACATGGGACAATATTCCGCAGCAAGACATTGAAAACCTTGTTCTGAGCATGCCGAATCGTTGCCGATGTGTTATGAACATCATAGGCGCTTTCTCAGACTACTAAATTCAAGTTTATAAACACAAATTAAATGATTTTTCTATTTTTTTCAGTTTTTACTCACAAATTAAAAGTTAATTCATATACGGTTTCCGTCTATGCTTCATTTTTTTTCCATAAAATCCTGAAATTTTAATCTAAGTACCTTAACCATTATTAAAAAATGGTAGAATATTAAATAACGTATCTTTTAAATATATACATGTCATATAAATAATTAACACATTGATAGTAATTCGCTTTTTTAAAAATATCCCTAGACCGTGTTGATGTGTGTATTTGCTCTCCATCAACAATCTGCAAACTACTTTCCTAAAAACATCGCTTACGAACTCCTGAAAAAGAACTGCTTAAGTAATTTGGCAAATTTACCTTTTTTCAACCGACTTCAAAAAGGAGGAGGTTCTCAATTCGATTGTGTTTTTTTTTGTATGTATGTTACGCGATTACTCCGCCAATTATGAATTGATTTTGATGATTCTTTTTTTGTTTGGTAGGTCATACTTCAGAAGTGGTCCCATATAAAGTTGGTCAAGATCTGATGAGGGGTTTTAGAGTTAGCTTCAATAATACGTATTTTTCCCATCTAGTATATGTGGATGATATTCTAATAGTTCCTGTCACTGTAATTTACATAGCAGGGGCCCAAGTCTGGTATTTTTATAAATTCGTCATTCCAACACGATCCCATTGTCATTTTGCTAAAAGTTCGTATTCTGCTAAATTCATAATGGTCGATCATTGGTTGATCATTGTATTCCACAAACACGATACTCGTAACGAATTAAAAGAAATGACTGCACAATGACGTTCTCATGGTAGGTCACTGATCAAAGGAACTGTCAAAATTTTAGCAGATTACCGCCTAAGTCAGTCATTCATTTTTCATTATGTACGCGATTACCAATAGATGCCATTTCTTTCAATGGAGTGTCAGTGGCTGACCACTGGAAAGTCATAATGACGCCAATATGTTATTAGATTACCAAACTTGTCAAAATCAACAATTATGATACCAATGATAGACCATTCTGACACTATTGTAATAGCAGACTTGAGGTCCAGGTAATGGGTATTCAAATTTTTGTGGGGGTTTTGTGTAGGTACCACAACTAAAAAGTGAAAAATAAAAACTTTTTCACAAAAAATAAAACCGACTTCCAAAAAAAAAACACTACAAAGTTAAAAATAACTTTGATTTCGGAAGTCGGTGGCAAAAAAACGAAAATAAAACCCCAAAGACACCGACTTCCGAAATCAAAGTTATTTTTAACTTTGTAGTGTTTTTTTTTGGAAGTCGGTTTTATTTTTTGTGAAAAAGTTTTTTTTCCTGACTTCTTATATCAGTAGTCAATTGGTTGAGAAGGTATGGCACTCTTTTATCAAGCGTTCGATCGCCAAAATAATTCTTTATTCTAGGTACATCAAAATTACCTGCTGATACCATCCTAGTTGCGTGGGTATGGGTAACTAGCGAGCGACGCTCCCAACTGCCATGACTGTTAACCAGAAGTAGGTATTTATGTTTTAAGCTGATAGGAAGAATATTACTAATTTTAAATAATTTATTATAATCATCTTTACATTTATTAATCGACCCTAATAGAATACCCCCTATTTCATTAAGGAGAATACCTTACTTTAAAACTACAAACATAGAGTTTGATGTTTGTAGTTTTGTTAGTACATAGATGCATAAATGAATACCAATGTTAACAACATTGTTGTGTTTCGTCAGTTAGAGGTAAGATAGCCAGTTCCTCTGTGGTTGTCGATACCTGGTGTACATACCGGGGATAGTTTGGCCTGATCATAACTTACCATTAGGTGAGATGCAGACCAAGAGCATCACCGCTATGGTAAAAAAAAAAAATTGCGCCCGTCAGTTATTGGAGGCTTGTTCCACCCTCTGCTGAATATTTCTATTCACATTTGTGCCAGGTCTGGCCTGTGCGAGTCTCTTTCGGTCTCATAGACTTTGGGTACAGCAAAAATAAACTAAGTAGGTATCTTCTCTAAACTACTACACAGTTCTGGCTGAAGAAGGTATTACAAAGACAAACTAATACAATGATCTTATGGCACTCGTAAGACGTTGACACCGCCCTGTTGTTAAAAATTTGTGAAATTGTTTTGGGTAATAAATTGAAAAAACAAGATGGCGTCGTAGTTTTGATTTTGGCCATGCGCCACATGACGTACGGCAATGTTGTATGGCTTTAGGCAAGGCTACGTCGGAGATCTTGACAGTTCTAAATTGCCTGTCAATCAATCAATCGGTTGGGGTCGGCTTCCAGTCTAACCGTTTGCAGGTGAATAGGTTCTAGTATTTTACATGGAGCGACTGCCTATCTGATCTACAGAACCCAGTTACTGGGTAACGCGATACCCCTTGGTAAGACTGGTTGTCAGAATTTCGGGCTTCTGATTACGCGTAACTGTCAAAGATCTACTAATGACAGCGGGGACGTACGGGTTCGTGCTTTCCGAGGCACGGAGAGGTCACCCATCTACGAA
The DNA here is from genome assembly GCA_963853775.1 of Xanthia togata. Taxonomy (NCBI): domain Eukaryota; kingdom Metazoa; phylum Arthropoda; class Insecta; order Lepidoptera; family Noctuidae; genus Xanthia; species Xanthia togata. The sequence continues at coordinate 24,835,238 of OY970793.1, read as the reverse complement.
CCGACCGCGGCAAGCGTTGCTTAACCTTCGATCGACCCGTGTGGCTTATAATTTAGCCTGAAAAGGCTCTAATTGAAATAAATGTTTTGGCTATTGGTCTTTATCATTTCAGCCATAGCACGTCCACTGCTGAATTACATAGGCCTCCCCCAATGATTTCCAATTAGGCCGGTTGGAAGCGACCTGCATCTAGCGGCTTCCTGCGACCTTTATTAGGTCGTCTATCCACCTTGTGGGTGGACGTCCTACGCTGCGCTTGCCGGTACGTGGCCTCCATTCCAGAACCTTTCTGCCCCATCGGCCGTCAGTTCTGCGCGCTATGTGCCCCGCCCACTGCCACTTCAGCTGTCAGCGACTTTAGTTCGTTTAGGGAGATCTCCACATTTCTGATTCGATCTCGCAAAGAAACACCGAGCATAGCCCTTTCCATAGCGCGCTGAGTGACGTTGAGCTTTCTTAAGAGGCCCATGGTGGCCACGTTTCAGTTCCATATGTTATCACTGGTAACACACACTGGTTGTAGACTTTCGTCATTAGACACTGGTCTTTATATTATATTTATATTGGTCTTTATAAGTATCAATTAGTATGAGTACAAATATATACAAAAACAAAAGGTACAAATCTATCTGAAATACTCGTATAATCTCAATACTCAAATTATCTCCAAATATTTTTAAAGGGATTTTTAAACCATAGATATAACTAAAGTTTTGGATATTGCGGACCCCTGTTCAGTACACAATGGTACCAAAAGGGATCAAAGTGATAAATCTGGAGCATGTGTGTGACGCCACACGAAAGAAATTTCATGTAAATAAATCATGGTGGCCATGACAGGAAAACTTCAAATCATAGCTGCGTAGTAACTCTGAGTGTATGAGTATAACTCCCAGTAGTTCCGTGTTGGGAAGGAAAAATATGACGACGGCATCGGCAGTACATAATGCCTACTTAGCATTTTTTAAATCCTTTTGGTTCAGTTTGATTTCACATATTTACTAACCGATACATGAAATTAACAACAGTTTGCTGACAAGGAAATATTTGATGATATTACAGTCATTGATCATCTGAATGATGCTATATTGTCTTTGGAAGATGACAAGTATAATATCGTTTTTAAATCTACAAAATGAAAAAAAAGAATATTTTCTGAAAGAATACAAGACTGCTTTTTCTGGTTTACAATCCTCAACAACCCAGTACTTATAGAAGCATCTGGTACAAATATGTAGTTTGATACGAATTTTTACAAGTACACATACAAAATAATTGGTACTCAATAAAATGAAGTAATAATCAAGAAGTAGATGTTAGTCGACTTTCAAAATGCCCTCGTTTCGGAAACGGACCAGTCGAAACAAGGTCCATCGGTTCCTTCCATTCTAAATGCGTGATAGTCCCATCGCAAGGTCGAATCATAATGTCCAGCGTTGAGCTGGCGATTGCGGTGCAACTTATAAGCGGAGAGAGGTTATATGTATATATAGTATTTAATGAACATATAAAAATCTTTATTTTCAGAAAAGAGATCCATAAATAAAGAGAAAAAAAGTTGGTAATTACTAATTATAACAAGTTTTTAACTTAAAACGGCCAATGCCAATTACATTAGTTAAGATAACAACGAAAATATAAAGCACACAAAAACACGAGAGCCATATGCTCTCTCACAATACTACAAACATAACTGACAAAAAATCCTTCCATTCGTCCGCAAACACATTACAGTCAGGCTTAGCGTCGAGTGGGCGAGAGACAGGGGACTAGGCTCAAGCGACACTCTGGCAACAATCTGTGCCTCCTCTTGCGGCCATAGTTCCTCGGAGCAAAAAGATGGGACAGTTCGTCGTGAAGTTCAGGAGCATCTGTTTTTCCGAGTAGAATCGTACACATATAAAAAATTTGGTATTTTTTTCTTGTAACCTCGAGAGAATTGGCTTTTTTTGGGTGGGAAATCATCAAATGACTTCTCCCGCTCTGGGTGGAGCGGGAGGGCATGTCAGACTCTTACTGACTAAAACCCACCCGTGTTCGTTCTATTGCCTGTGCAATGCCAGGGGCCACGGTATCCCTTTCGGACTTTCCCGCAACCCCGGCAGGCAATGGTCTAATCGGACCCCTTCACTTGCTGGCATCTCTTTGAGGCGCGCGTGGAACACAACGCGCCGTCGACCCGGGCATCACCGTCCGCAAGTCCGCGCCTACGGTGGCCGGGAATCGGCAATCGATTCCCGACGCCCGGGGCGTCTCCTCCTGCGGCGGCTAGGGGCGTGAGAGCGCGAACTTTGCCTCTCCCTCACGCGTTCCGCCTCCTCCTTCGCGAGCATTAGTGCTTCGCAGAAGGAGGTGACGGCCTCCCATGCCCTCTCGCTTCGTACCATGGCCTGGACCAGGGCCGGACGCGAAAGATCCCCGCCACCGATCGCCTCCACGAGGACACGGCGGTGCTCTGCCCAAGCCGGGCCGACCTCCACCGTATGCTCCACCGTGTCCTCCGAGCGATCCACGCAGTGATGACACCCGGGCGTTTGCTCCCGCCCGATACGAAACAGGAACCTCCCGAAACAACCGTGTCCGGTGAGGACCTGCGTCAAGCGGAAGGTGAGGACGCCGTGGTGCCTCTCTAGCCACTCCTCAAAGAGGGGATTTATCGCCGCAATAGTGTAATAGATACCTAAGATAAGTTTTTTGTACCTTTTCTAAGAGTAAAGTGTAATTCTTTTTGTGCGGGTTCTAGACGCACGTACTGGACTCCAGTTTGTTGCGAATAAGTACTCGAATATTAATAATAAATTTGATAGCGCTGATGTTGCTGAAATCTTTAGCATTGCGCAGAATAATACCTAATCGCCTAAATGAATTTTTTGTGGTCGTGAAACGATACCTTGCTGTCAAAAATTATACCCATTATCCTTCATTCCAGTTGGACAGTGAAAAAATGTATGGCAGCACGCCATTAATTTCCTAAGTAAAGGTCTTAGTTTGGTGCTCGAGTAAAACTCATCACTTACTTTTTCAAATTTTATTAAAGGCTCGTTCTAAATGTCTTGAGGATAACGCTTCTATGGGTAGATTATGTTTTGATAATGTATGTAAGCCAGAGGTACAACTCTGTCTAGCCTTTTCCCTACTATATTGGGGTCGGCTTCCAGTCTAACCGGATGCAGCTGAATACCAGTATTTTACATGGAGCGACTGCCTATCTGACCTCCACAACCCAGTAACTGGGTAATACGATACCCCTTGGTAAGACTGGTTGTCAGATTTTCGGGCTTCTGACGACCCGTAACGACTGTCAAAGATCCACGAATGACAGCCGGGAGCAACGGCTTAACGTGCTTTTCGAGGCACGGAGGAGTCTCGGTATGTAAAGATGGTCACCCATCCACAGACCAAACCCGGCAAGCGTAGCTTACACTGAAAAAAAAGGTTTGTTGGATTTACCAAATTAGCAAAGGTTGGCTGAATTACAAGGAAACTACGATAAATATAACAAAACCTCGCTATTGAACTTACAAAACTAAAAAGGTTGATGTTGGTACCAAAGTTTTTATGTAAATCAGCAAAGAGTATTGTACATTTTACCAAAAAAATGACAACAATTTAGTCTGGTTGATTTTATCATAAAACTATGATAAATATAACAAGACCTCGCGGTTGAACTTACAAAACTACATAGGTTGCGATCAAAATATAGTTCCTACCAGAGTTCATGGTGTAAATTAACAAAGAATATTGTACATTTTACCAAACAAATCTCAACAATTTAGTCTGGTTGATTTTATCATAAGAATATGATAAATATAACAAGACCTCGCGGTTGAACTTACAAAACTACATACGTTGCGATCAAAATATAGTCCCTACCAGAGTTTACGGTGTAAATTATCAAAGAATATTGTACATTTTACCAAACAAATCTCAACAATTTAGTCTGGTTGATTTTATCATAAAAATATGATAAATATAACAAGACCTCGCGGTTGAACTTACAAAACAACATCGGTTGCGATCAAAATATAGTCCCTACCAGAGTTTACGGTGTAAATTAACAAAGAATATTGTACATTTTACCAAACAAATCTCAACAATTCAGTCTGGTTGAGTTTATCATAAAAATATGATAAATATAACAAGACCTCGCGGTTGAACTTACAAAACTACATAGGTTGCGATCAAAATATAGTCCCTACCAGAGTTTACGGTGTAAATTAACAAAGAATATTGTACATTTTACCAAACAAATTTCACCAATTTTATCTGGTAATTTTTATAATAAAAATGTGATAAATATAACAAGATTTCGTTGTTGAACTTACAAAACTACATAGGTTGCGATCAAAATATAGTCCCTACCAGAGTTTACGGTGTAAATTAACAAAGAATATTGTACATTTTACCAAACAAATCTCAACAATTTAGTCTGGTTGATTTTATCATAAAAATATGATAAATATAACAAGACCTCGCGGTTGAACTTACAAAACTACATCGGTTGCGATCAAAATATAGTCCCTACCAGAGTTTACGGTGTAAATTAACAAAGAATATTGTACATTTTACCAAACAAATCTCAACAATTTAGTCTGGTTGAGTTTATCATTAAAATATGATAAATATAACAAGACCTCGCGGTTGAACTTACAAAACTACATAGGTTGCGATCAAAATATAGTCCCTACCAGAGTTTACGGTGTAAATTAACAAAGAATATTGTACATTTTACCAAACAAATCTCAACAATTTAGTCTGGTTGATTTTATCATAAAAATATGATAAATATAACAAGACCTCGCGGTTGAACTTACAAAACTACATCGGTTGCGATCAAAATATAGTCCCTACCAGAGTTTACGGTGTAAATTAACAAAGAATATTGTACATTTTACCAAACAAATCTCAACAATTTAGTCTGGTTGAGTTTATCATAAAAATATGATAAATATAACAAGACCTCGCGGTTGAACTTACAAAACTACATAGGTTGCGATCAAAATATAGTCCCTACCAGAGTTTACGGTGTAAATTAACAAAGAATATTGTACATTTTACCAAACAAATTTCACCAATTTTATCTGGTAATTTTTATAATAAAAATGTGATAAATATAACAAGACTTCGTTGTTTAACTTACGAAACAAAAAAGGTTGAGGTCAAAAATCGTCCCTACTAGAGTTCATAGTTTATATTAACAAAGAATATTGTACATTTTACTAAACAAATCTCAACAATTTAGTCTGGTTGATTTTATCATAAAAATAATATGATAAATATAACAAGACCTCGCGGTGGAACCTACAGAACAAAGCTTCAGGTCAAAATATAGTTTCTACCAGAGTTCATAGTGCAAATTAACAAAGAATATTGTACATTTTATAAAACAAAGAACGACGACCAAATTAGTCTGGACGCGTGCCCTGTCAAAAATTGCAGATTACAAAGTTAATTTATAGTCCATTGGCCGTAGATTGGGCTTTATTTTCTTTTATTTCATTGAAAGCTGTATGTCTTTATAGTGTCTTGTATTTTTAATTTAAAAAAACCCTTTTACATTAATAAGATCACACACGTTACAGAGTTTTTGCCGCTACTTTTTTATAGGCATCTTTATGAATAATTGGTTCCATTAGAATAGTTTTCGTAGAAAACATTTTCGATAAATGAAAGACGATTTGATGCCTCTAAGCAGTGAAATGCAAATAGTAGAAGGAAGATTGCCTCAGACATAGCAGTAGTAGATTTCTCTTTCGAGGCAGTACTGGTTTAATGTGCCCAAACAATTTACGATTTTTTTCTAGACAAAGGGTTGAGAGCCACCTGAACAACCGATAGACTTTAATGTTGTAGGTGGACTGCGGATTAGCCGTTTTTGTTCACAGAATAGACGTTTACATAGTCAACAAAATACACACCTATTTCTTTCATATTTTCATGAAAAGATATTAGAGTAAAGAAGTAGAAGTAAAGAGACCTAACTTATTAGTCCCCCAAAAATATGTTTGAATAATTGTCACTATTAATTGCAAACCGCAAACGCGTAAATTATGTTTTATCAGTGAATAAAAAATCCTAGTTTTAATTAGTTTTACATGTATCCCAAAAATCAAAATGGAAATTTTTAAGGATACCTACTTTTGGAATTTACTGTAATCTTTATTTTTTGTCCTGACACATATTATATGTCAGGGAAAAATGGTTATCGTCCTTTCAATAATTTGGTATGGTTGATTTTACCATTAAAATTATGATAAATATAACAAGAACTCGCGGTTGAACTTACAAAACAAAAGAGGTTGAGGTCAAAATGTAGTCCTTACCAGAGTTCATGATGTAAATTAACAAAGAATATTGTACATTTTACCAAACAAATCTGAACTATTTGGTTTGGCTGATTTTATCATAAACATAATATGATAAATAAAGCAAGACCTCGCAATTGAACCTACAAAACTAAAAAGGTTGAGGTCAAAATATAGTCCCTACAAGAGTTCATGGTGTAAATCAACAAAGAATATTATATATTTTACTGAACAAGTCACAACCGCATAGTTCGGTTGATTTTATAATTGTTACTGTGTTAGTTTCAAAGCAAAATATAGTTACATTTACCGGGACAGTTGGTAACGAGTAGCAGACTCATTTGATAAAAACTAACGCACTGAGGGTTCCGTACCAACATTTTATAATTTTTACATGTTTATTTAAAAATAAGTAAGTATTACGCTTGACTAGTTTTTATTATTTGTTGAACATAATTCAACAAATAATAAATAAAAACATAGTTTTTTAATTATTTAAATTTTTAGAGTTCCGTACCTCAAAAGGAAAAACCGGAACCCTTATAGGATCACTCGTGTGTCTGCCTGTCCGTCCATCTGACACAGCCAATTTCCTCCGAAACCACTGACCCAATTGGGATGAAATTTGGTACACATATTATGTAAGTCGGTGACCCAAAGACGGACGTGTTACGTAAATGAATGAATTGTAAACATAGGGTCACTTTATAAAAAGGGGTAAATTAGAAAATAGTCGAAAATTGACCATTCGTCCCCTTAGATCACAGGAAAACATAAGAAGTCTATGGTATTTAAAGTAACAATCATAGGTACGGTACGGACGGAACCCTCTCCACGCGAGTTTAACTCGCACTTGTCCGGTTTTTTATTATTTAACGATTTGTCGGTTCATTGTGAAAATATCAACTATCTAAGATTGCGATTTAAGAGAAAAAAAACTATTAAAGGTAGGACAGTAGGCTTAGGTACTATAGGATGTAAGAACTGTAAAAATTGATTGTCTTATTAATGTGATTATGAATTTAATGATTATTCTCGTATTTGACATTTTGATGAATATACTAACAATATAAGTTAACAAACTTTTGTTCATCTGCTTGCAGGCAGAATACTAACGACATACCATAATCTCACTGTAAAATTGTATTCTTGCAAATAAATCATTGATTATGATTATGATTAGGGTTCCGTTTGACACCCTTCAGGGACGGATCCCTAAAAATCTACTGTACTGCTGATGCAAAGTGGCGCTGCAATCGCTATCAGACGAGTATTGTACAATTAACTAAAACAAATCACATCAATATAATTTGGTTGATTTTATCATTGTTACTTATTGTGTTTTGTAAATCATTTCGGTCCACTTTTGACCCTCCAATAACTTAAGATCTTTTTGACCTACATCCTTGCAATTTTGCAAGTCTTGTAAGACCGTCTTCTATTTACCGAATCCTGAATTTCAATAAAAACCCTCTTACCGTTCACGAGATTTTGAAGTCCGAAAATCACAAATTTTACACTGACTGACAGTGATTTAATCTCAGATTGTTTAAGACATTGATTCCCATATAAGACATTATACGTTGGTACCTACATTACTTCCATGAGAACAATAATTTGCATTATTAAACTAAGTAAACAAGTATTTATAACAAGATCATCATACATTTGTTCATTAAAGGTGCAGATATACGACTTTGACCTTGAGCGAGTGGGAAGAGCTTAGCGATAGCGTCTACCCGTGCGTGAGAGTGGTCAGCGAGGCACTGCCGCCCGTCGCCCGCAAGACCCCCGCTTTAACGCGCACCAAGATTATTCGAAAAAAACAACCCAACTTAATTTAACAAACACAATTCAAATAAAAACCGTATACTAAAATATGGGTCATTAATTTGTCTATTATATGATTAAAGTTTCATGCAAATACCCCCAATAGTTTTTGCGTGATTGTCGTTTTTTTGTCAGCGTTAGACATTACTTTACAAATTAATTACACTATGTTATAAAAATATAATTTTACATTTTCACATATCAAATTATGAAGAAAATGGTCTAGTAATATATTTTTTTTTTCAAAGAAAGGAAACAAGAAGTTTAGACGTGATTTTCAATTTAAAATCATTAAAAGTCGTATATCTGCGCCTTAATATACGAAGTAGGTATGTAGGTAGGTAGGTATAAGTTGACCGAGTTGTACCAAAACAGACCGTTCGAAGAGCACGTTTATTGTTAACGTTATAAGATTCAAAATCCATTAGAAGTATTTTAAACATGCGACCAAGAATTTCAACTATTTCAACTATACCTAACAATAATAAAGTTAGTAGGTAGTAGGTATTTTAAGTAGTAAAGTACCTAAAGGTTGTCTGGAAGAGATCGCTTTCTATCAGCAGGTTTTTTACGCTTTCGAAGTGTAATTTGCGAGTCCAAATTGAGACTACATACCTAACTAGGTACCTATTTTTGATAAATCTGGTTGCAAATAACATGTTTTCAAAGCATAGAATCATACCTACACATCCTACATCTGTGGATAATAATACAATTGGTAAATTATAATAAAACCAACTGGCGACCCGCCCCGGTTTAGCACGGGTGCAATGCTCAACTAAACATAATGCATGTTTTATACAATATAAACCTTACTCTTGAATCACATCCTATATATATTCTAATAAAAAAAACATCAAAATCCGTTGCAGTTTTAAAGATCTAAGCATACCTACCTACATAGGGACAGACAGAGGGAAGCGACTTTGTTTTATATTATGTAGTGATTAATGAATGGTTTTGTCTTTACTGGTAGGTTATTATTAAGTTTCTGTCAAAAAAATAATTTTTGTGACAAGCTTTTATAGCCGACTGTATGTACTTTTCTTTGAACATCCAGCAATTGCTCACCAAGACGATTCTGAAGAGCCCAAACTCGGTACGATTGCTATTATTACAGAGCTCCTAGAGAATATTATGGTCAGTGGGTCGTCTTAGTATTGTATTCTCATGTCATCCAAGTCAAGTACCTAGATAATATGCCAAATTTCAGCTCAATCGGTTGAGTTGAGGATACATAACTACCTACTTCAAAATTGAGTTGCAAGATTCCACCCGAAGACACATACATAGGTACATTGCAAATTAAATTAATGAAAAGCTTGTAATAATATATCATTCTATCTTGCTTTGGTTATTACAACCTTTCCGCACAAAGTCCTAATATTTTCTCCAACAACCATATTAACACGAAACATTAAACAGTGTTTAAAAGTAACCTAGGTACCTACCTACTTGTCGCTGTGGTTTAAAAATGTTAAAATTACTAAACAGTATCGTAGAATTTACAAAATCATAATACCTAGTTGTAGTTCCATATTATTATATGCGACTATACTCCCCCCTTCCGCCCTACCCCGCAGAACTGTCGCCGTGTCGCGTTTGTTTGCGCCTCGCGACCATTGACGTAGGGTTGCCACCTTTTTCTTTGACGGATAAAATATTCTGATCTGGAAGTGAAGTTGTCAATTTCGTTAATTTTTTATTGGTACGGTTGTAGTTTTTGTCGTTATTTATTTCCTTGCAAATGTGATGAAAAAATCGTTAAACAATGCACTATATTTGTTTTATACAAATTTATGTTTTATTTTTCAGCTAATAACAAATTCGTATCTGCTTTAAATATATTTATGGCATCTAAACATGGTACGCGGTACGCACAAATTTAAATAATTGCGTATAAGCTTAATGGAAGCTTTATTTCTGTGGTCACGCCACTTCGCAATAATTACAGAAAACACCCTGTCTGTAAATGCTGAAGTGGCGGGAACGCACAGTAATCGTGACACCACTTTAAGTATGTTCGGAAAAGTAATTTCCTCGGACAAAAAAAACCAGCCAAGTAATTAATTGGTCGAGTTGAATTAAGTTTGCACCTGAAATGTAACGCATAAAAACGAGGTGCAAACTTAACGCAACTGATTTCTAACTAAATTTATTATGATGTAATTACAAATGTATAGTTTTCAGATATTTTTTTTCAAGTACTTGTTGTATGTGACGATATTACTTGCCAAATTTCATAGTTCGGGGTCAACGGGAAGTACCTTAACATTTTGATTCCCTTGAGAATGTCGAAATGTATGTTTTTGCGACCTAAATGGCCGTATCTTTTTTTTACTTTAACGTAGAAGTATGATTTTTTTTCACAGCTTTAATGGTACTACTATAGATTTTTTCCCTTAATTCATTTTTATAAAGATTATTTCATTGTATAAGCTATCCAGCACTTTTGATCCAGGAGTAATTCGCTTCCCACAGCGGCTTATAGTTTTGCATTCGTTTTCTTTCCTATTACCACTGCTACTACTGTAATGCTAGAATTATCGTCAATAACGTCATCTATTTTGTATGAAATTATTTTCACTTTATAATAAAGTACGGTTGGCAACCCTAGCCCTCGCGTCGCGACCGCGCCTGCGCACGAGGCGCTGTTGAGCACGCAGTAAGTAACCGCGTGGCGTGCGTCTGCGACTCTGCGAGTGCGTAATACCTCGTTCATTTCAATTTACGCCGGCCGGCTAGTTAGTCGCTTCGCTTTGCTCGCAATGGAAAGTGACGAAGAAGACTTAAACGTGGGGGTCGCCGAATATTTAACTGAATGGGGACTATCTGAAGACACTATAACAAACTTTGAAGGTGAGTGCCTATTTTGATGGTTATTATAATTATACTAGTTTGGCCGTGTTTCTAAGTTGTATTGTTCATTATATTAATTTTGATTGATCAATGTGTAAAATTGATAGGATAGCTTATTGTGCAGTGAACTAACGATTGAGTGGATGGCTAATGAAGAATTCAACTTGATACGGATATAGCCCCTCTTGTCAAGGCCCGATAGTCTACGTTTTTTTTGTAAATCGTTATCACTACCAAAAGCAAGAAAGTGATCTAGTACTGTACCTACTGTGACTAAATTATTTCTACATTTCTTTGTTCCGGTTATGCCGCCAATGGGTCAGATTATAGGAAAGGGGGCCTTATTATATAGGATGCCTAGATATTGAGCTAAAAATAGTGGTTAGATACCTACAATTAGCTACCTATTTTATTTTGATAGATTTACAAAACGAACTTTAGTAAATTTTACTGATTGGTTTGGTTGGCATACATTTCATTCATTCAAGTCTATAGGTACCTAAGTACCTACATTGTTACATGGCCGCGACTATAGTAGTAAAAAACCCGTTGGCTACCGTTACATATCAAATTTATGGATAACTACAGATAAAATGCGGTTACTGTTTTATTATCCGACTGCGACCGAGAAAAAGAGTACCTACAGCTGTTCTTCAAGTACACACTTGAAGAACTGTACTCTTTTTCTACAGTTCTACAATAATTTACAGTAGATTTTATGTATACTCTAAGGCATCGACTAACTTAGTGTTCCCGAAGATGACCGACCGAAACTAGGCAACTGGATGACAGTGCTTTTAATAAAATAGCGAGATGACATTGACATTTAGGTATTTGTTTGCGAAAAAGTTTACGAGGTTGAAATGTATGAATGCGGAAATCTCGCACAGCTCTGGTGGAAATAATGTTTATCTCTTGTTTTTTTAGTAAATCAGATTTCGTTCAAATTGCTTGAAGATATACAAGAAACGGAACTAAGAGAATTAATTCCGAGTTTAAAGGAAAGAATATTATTCAAGCGAGGATTGAACAAACTCCATAACATTATTCAGGTAAGTGTTCATATTATTTTTTTCAAAACTTTTGGGTGTCACGGCTCATAATGACTATCAAAATTTCTTCGCGACCCCCCGATCGTATAATTTTGTTAATGGTTGTGTGTTTTTGTTAAAAATTTACTTGGTAATAATTGCTTGTTTGTTACAGGCGACAGAATCTGATGAAACTCTAAGCATTGCTAGCGATTTTTCTGCGCCCAGCCCCACAGCCAGCACAAGCAGTGAAGAGTTGCCGACCACAAGAGAGAAATCTTCTGTAAGTTTTGCCTTTATTTTGAGTGAGCCAGTGACAAAACCGGGTATTTTAGGTATCAATAACACCTAAAGTATGAAAGCTAGATTAATGAAATTTAGTGCATTTCATATGTTCCCCGAATACATCTTAACCTGTGAATTTGGGCTCTCAGGAGTTAGCTGGGACGAAGCTAAAAGGGTTTAAAAATGAGACGAATAGGTAGCCCCGCTTCTTTTTTAATTTTAGATTATTCTGTTACCATTTTAATGTATGGTATTTTCTTTTTGTTTAGAATGATAATTTAACGATTATTTTAAAAAGCAATAATGCTGGAGAAATGTGTCTAGCTTCTTTAAAAAAAAATGGTAAATTAGACACTTCAGCACGGAACTACTTGGTTAAATCAGTAGTGGAATACCATGTGAAAAAATATGGTGAAATGAAAAAACAACAATTTCAAGATATTTCCGCCCAAATTGTTTTGTTAGTCCCAACTGAAGTGAAGGTATCGAAATGCAAATTCAGTTTTTAAATTGTAATTAAATGAGATACTTATGTAGTTACAGTAGTTAATGGTCAATTATTTACTCCCTGTAGTGTAAATAGTGTAGTGCTTTTTTTTTCCTAATTTTAGGCCCAGTAGTTTTGGAGTAGTAATTGCCGGCCACGAAAGAGAAATCTTCTGAGCGTCAAGTGTAAGTTTGACACGCAACCAAACGTTTTGATCGCGCTTTTCTTGCGTCAAAATATCATTAGTTACACTAGAGCCACTGTAAGTTCATTTGCCTTTATTTTTTTTTAGTTAGTTATTTATGATCACTTATTTACTCCCTGTAGTGTAGTGTAAGGCATGTATGATGTAGTGTAGTGCTTTTTTTTCAAATTTTAGGCCCAGTAGTTTCGGAGATAGAGGAGGGGGGGGGGGTTAAAGTAGTTCAACTGTCTAACTATCACGGTTCATGAGATACAGGCTGGTGACAGACAGACGGATGGACAGCAGAGTCTTAGTAATAGGATCCCTTTTACCCTTTGGGTACGGAACCCTAAAAACTATCAATTCCATGTTGTTAAGTTGATATTCATGACAAATACACTTAATGATTATTTTGATTTCCTGGATTTTCATGCTTAGTTCCTTATAATTTGTTTTGATTTCCATAGGAGACATACTACATTCCAAGCCAAAAGTTTGGAAAAAATAAATATATTCCGGCAAGGGGAAAGCTTGCTGATAGATATAACAATTACAAACGTTTGCTGCGGAAGAGTGGGGTAATAATAATTAACGAAAGAAGATCCCACGCGAGCACCGACGATGTTCCTGCTGACACAGCTGCAGCAGTTGAAAATCATAGTGGTACAAATTTGAACATATATTATACAAGATCTAATAGTTTTATCTAATTAGGCTGAAGCTAGACTAAACTTGATCTATTGTTTACCAGTATCTAATGAAGAATATGAAGAGTTAAAAGTTTGGCTGAAATACAACAAGGAGCCAGTGCCCAAAGTAATCGAGAATTGGAGGAAAACATCCACATTGCGCCTGAAGGAACTACAATCTGAAAAATATGCAAACATACATGACATCGTGAACGATTGGCCCTCTTATAAATTGAGTTTCGGATATAAGTTGGTAAGTTGTAACCCTTTTTACAAGCTTTTTATTAGCTTGACCCCGTATATTTGTTTGTTTCAATCTTGTGAGCAATATTTGTTTATATAAATATATATACTTATAATCGGTTTTTTTTTTCAGATTGAACTGGATTTTGAATCCAAGTTTAAAGGATCAGAACTTCGACTGTTCAAAAAATGGCCCATGTTTTTAGAGAAAGCTCTTAATCTTTTTAAAACAATTAAAGCTGCTTCTATCTACATTAAATTGATTGAAGAAAATCCAAGTGAAGGTTGGTTATTAAATATACTTGTATCGATCAAAACTCGAAGTTTCGGTTTTTGTGTGAAATTAGTGAAAGTTTTGATATTAAAACCATTTATATTTATTAAGTATATTTAGATAGCAAAAATAGTTTCGGAGGTTTAGCAAAAAAAAAACTCTGATAATCAGTTATTTGGCTAAACTTCTTAATAAAACTTAAACTAACAACATAAACTAATTAAGTCAACGAATTTGCATCATAACTTATTTCATTTTTATTTTTCAGATGTTAGAGACTTCTGTTATTGTGCGGCAATTGGATATAAAATAGTTCCAACGGTGAGAATACAGTTCCAAGATACAGCTGGAAAAAAAAAACCATAAAGCCAAGCATTCAAGAAGCTATGGACAGTTTTATTCTTCATGCAAAGGTATGTACCTATAATTTCACTTTTAAGACTTGTGAGATGACGACTTTCCATACTAACGACGATTTCCCCCGAAGTGTTTAACCGATTTTGACACAATTTTGATATACCGTCAGTCGGACCAAAATCTAAGTTTGTACGTTATCTAGTTTATTAAATATCAATAAACAATAAAACACTAAAACAGGAATATAATTAAATCTATTGATGATATTGAAAAAAAGCGAAACATACAAAGTAAGTATTGTAGACAGACAGTTTTACTAAATGAAGACATTGTTTTGATTTCAAAAACAATTTGGACTGCATTCAAAGATTTTTGAATAATCGGCTATCTGAACCGGGAATCAAACCTGAAAATTGTAAAAAAAAAAAACGTAATTTTACGACACCCATCAAAAGGCTCAATCGAAAGCTTTATTTTTTTCCAAGTAACATAGCATTTTAAATAAAAGGAATGCGGTTCAAATTGTTTTTAAAATCAAAATGATGTCTTCTTTCAGTAAAACTGTCTATCTACAATACTTAAGATACTTTCCCTCCATGTGGCGCCTTGGAACAGCCTATATAAGTACCTACACTTCTTGCTTGAGAGCTTCGCACAGACTAATCATAATGGTGGATTACGTTCCGAACCCCTTTAAATAAATACATACCTATAGTTGCAATACCTAAGCAATAAAAAATGCTCAGTGTCAACAATGACTAGGAATTATAAAAAATATGGTTAAAAGTTAACAATTCATTCTAATTTCCAGAACCAAAGTGAAATCCCCACCCAGCTGGACTATCGGCGAAAAGCTCAAACTGCTAAGGGTCTACGGTGCCAACCCATCATTATTGCTGTCGGACTAACCATCGATGCCCTGAAGGACTTTTATGTTGCGTATGATAACATCCTTTATAAAATAGATTCGTTCTTGAAAGCGCTGGATGTATGCTTCAAAACTTTTCACTGCCTGGACGCAGAATATCCAACAGAAGCTGTTCACATTTGGCTATTTCTGCAAAAATATTTTTATAACATTGACACAAAATCAGACAAAAAGCTTTCTGGAGTCTCATCTTTTATCTCCGACTTGGAATAAGTGATTTATTTGCTAAATTTAATCAAAATGTTTGTTTGTTTCAAATGTCTTGCTTCAGTTGAAGATTACAAAGATTTTTGTGAACATTTAAAAGACCATAACTTAAGTGCAAACGCAACATATCGCTGTAAACAGTATCAATCCTGGCCAAAACCTGGCAGCCTTGTGTCCTTTAAAATAAGAAAGGTTTTGAATCCTTAGGTAAGGATATAATTTTAAGATGAGTGATCTAGTGATTATTTAATTGTATTTATGATTGCTAAAATAAATGTTATGTACTAAAAATCGTTTTTTTTTCTTTAAACCACCGTTTTAATTAAGCCCATATTAAATAAGGTTAGGTACTGGTAATTTGACGTGTTCTAGAAACTGCTGATTTTCGGCTAGCCTACATGACCTTTTAACTGAAAATAATGAACTTTACTGTATATCTCCCTAGAAAGGAATATGTTGAATTACCAATAATCCTGTATATTTTTGAAGTGTTTGTCAAACGGTCTTAAAAGCTTTTTTTGTCAAACCTTGTATTGCTTGTAAGGTTTTTTCTTCTACCATATTTTTAGGGTGTGGTATAATTGAAAATTAGAAACTTACTAGGTAATCTGCAATATTGCTGACATGGTACACACGTACTTTCGTGGCCACGTAATCAGCAATATTGCAGATTAGCTACTAAGTTTCTAATTTTCAATTATATTGAAACCCCCTTACCTACTTACTTACCCTATTAATATTCTGGAAATCAATGTTTGGATACCAAAAAGTCGTGTACATTTTACAAGTGTTAGTTTGATAAATGAACCAAACTAACACCATTAAAATTTACACTATTTCTTTGGTATGTTTTACTAAACTAAGACCGGTACAATCAGACAAGCACTGATAAATTAATATTGGTAGATATGACCAGTCAAGTTTGGTAATAACTACAGCGTAAATCTGTTAGATATTACCAAACAAATGTTAGGAAAAAATACGAAACAAACATGATAGATAATACTTAATTGTATTTGATAAAATCTACGATACACTTCTTGTAGATAATACAATATTATCTCTGATAAAAAACACGATACACATCTGATAGATTATACTAAACTAACTTTGATGAGAACTGCATACACATCTGGTAGAATGATATTACCAAACAAATTTTAGGAAAAAATACGAAACACGTATGATAGATAATACCTACTTAATTATATTTGATAAAATCTGCGATACACGTCTGGTAGACAATACAATATTATCTCTGATAAAAAGCACGATACACATCTGATAGATTATACTAAGCTAACCTTGATAAGAACTACATTACACATCTGGTAGATATTATCAAACAACCTTTGGTAGTAACTAAACTTAAATCTGGTAATTATTACCAAACTAACGCTGATTAAATACACCGAACGTGATTAGTAAGTACTGCCAAATGTTGTTTGTTAGAGTTTACCAAATAAAATAGATTATACTTACGAGTTAAGTTTAGTTTTTTCTATCAAACTGATTTAATACATTCTACCATATATTAAGTGCTATCTACCAAATTTTTGTTGTAGATTTTACCAAATACCTTTGCATTTTCTATTAAACTACCTTCGGTAATTTGTGCCAAAAAAGGTACCAGTAGAACATACAAAATGTTTTTGTTAAAAAAAAACAAATAAGTTGAGTAAAATATACTATATCTCTTTGGTAGATTGCAGCAAACTACATTGTACTTTTTTTTACTAAAGTACTTTGATGAAAAGGTTACAAAAGTACTTTGGTTGAAAATCTACTAAAGTTCTTTAGTGAGAAACGTTACTAAAGTACTATGGTAAAAAATGTTACTAAAGTACTTTGGTGAAAAATGTTACTAAAGTATTTTGGTAAAAATTATACTAAAGTACTTTGGTGAGAAATGTTACGAAATTACTTTGGTAAAAATGTTACTAAAGTACTTTGGTGAAAAATTTTACTAAAGTATTTTGGTAAAAATTATACTAAAGTACTTTGGTGGGAAATTTTACTACATTACTTTGGTAAAAAATTATACCAAAGTACTTTGGTGAGAAATGTTAACAAATTACTTTGGTAAAAATGTACAAAATATAGGTATAATCTACCAAATAAATTTGGTACAACACCAACTTAATGTGTTTGGTAAAATCAACAAAAATTCGTGATAGGACCAAAATCAACCGCAAACTTTGGTTACATTTACGCAAAATCTGTTAAATCCAACCTAACATTTTTTTCAGTGTAACCTGATGAATCGACCCGTGCGGCAGTTATTACTTAGCCACGAGCTCCTCCGCCAGAGGCCAGAGGTAGATAGATAATGTTTAGTAGTAGAACTAGTGAACGTAGATTTATCGGTTGAAACGCTTTTGGGCCGTAGTATCCCACACAAGAAGGAGACGTGGATTGTAGAATATTGTACATTCGTCTAATAAAGGGTCATTTACCCATTTGTTACAATTTCCAGCGTAATTCGCAAATATACTACATTTCCGCTCTCCGCTCATGGCTTGAACCTACCACAACCCATCAAAGCGCTCGCAGAAATAGTATAAGCGCACCGCTTGGGAGTTTCCCACCATTGTGGCCGCAAACGAGGTATTGTGTGCCCACCTTGGCCCAATCTGGCGAGCTGATGACAACTATGATCAGCCGCTATGCTATCCACCAGCCATGGTCTCAGGAAGTCGGATTCTTTGCTAATTAACGGATTCTTGTACTTCAAGGGACGATTCTGAGTGATGGCATATCAAGACTTTCAGTTTTTTTTAAATCTTAATGAGTGAGCGGCAAGAAATAGATGTTTCCATGCTTAGTATAGTGTCCCACGTCTTTAGATTGAAAGACATACTTTTAATCTAAGGGTCAGTTCACACCGAGACGTGACGCGAAGTAACGCTGCGCGCACTTTTTATGATAGTGATGCAAAATATAACTTTATTTACTACTCAAAAAGATACAGATGTAATTGAGATAATTCGAAAATGCCTCGCGGCGTAGCGCGACTCATAAAGCAGCGAAGCGAGGGGCTGCAGCGACTTCACGATGCGTCTCGCGACATTGCGCTGCGCAACGTGAAACTATTGGCCTCTTCAAGCATCGTCGCGTCGCGTCGCGTCACGTCTCGATGTGAACTGACCCTAACAACCACAAAAAGATAGCACTGATCTAGCGAAAGATGTGCACAGTCAAGGAATGTTAGGATTTTTTTTTGGCTGGGAAATTATCCAATAACTTCCCCCGCTCTGGGCGGAGCGGGAGGGAGTGTCAGACTCTTACTGACTAAAACCCACCCGTGTTCCTTCAGTTGCCTGTACGTTGCCAGGGGCCACGGTATCCCTTTCAGACTTTCCCGTGACCCCGGCAGGCATCGGTCCTTGCGGACCCCGTCAGTTGTGCTGACATCTCTTTGAGGCATGCGTGGAACACAAAGCGCCGTCGACCTGCTCACCGTCCAATGTTAAAAACCTTAAGGTTCGCTAACTCCTCATTACTTTACAGACTACGTATTGTCAACATTTTGAATGAACATTACATTTCGAAAAGATGACATGCGTGCAAAATGTGGGCAACGGATATTTGTTTGAGAATTGCTTAACATAAGTTCCTTCATGGTCATTGACCTTGACATTTGTGTAGTTTATTACAGAATAAATAAACTTACAATAATTATCTAACATAAGTTCCTATCAGATAGAACTGTTCTTCCTACAACCTTTTAGTGTAGGTACTCGTATATGAGCAGCAAAGAGATACTTAGCGTTTACGACTAAGTTAACAACGGCGTTATTACCCAGGAGGTCATTTTGCCAAGAATCTCGACAATGTTCCCGGTATTAAGACTACAGTTTTAATTTTCTTTACACCGGTTAATGGGCCTGACCTAGTTTCGCTTTTTATAATTGTATCTTTTTAATTTTAATAAGGTTTTTAACATTTAGTGCCGGAAACAAAAATGTTTTAAACTTTTTGCACCGTAGAAAAAGCTTTTTGCTTCACACAGGGGAAATAAAATTACGATGCAAAATGTTCAGATCGCGAAGTATAATAAATAAAATACTATATAAATATAATCTCCGGTGCGGATGCGACGTGTCTCCACAGACAATGCCCCATCTTCCATCTTGTCACCCTGCACATGTGTGGACCTAATGTCTGTGTCAGCAATTGGTATTAGCGTTGCTGAATTTTGGGGAAAACAAATTGAAAAAATATATATTTTACGTATTATTTTGCTATCGACAAAATTCGAAAGTCATTTACTCAAACTAGGCTGAGAATCAGCACTTTTCGAACGTCGAAGTTACATAAGACAGTCCCCAAAAAGCCCACCCTTCACCACTTCCTAGTGCTTTAGCTGAGAAGAACAAGTGGCGCAACAAACTCCCCAGCAGCACAGCTGTCTGTTCAATTAGAAAAAAAAAAAAACTATTTAATAGTATGCAAAACTATTTCACATAATTTAAATTAGGTATAAATGAATAGCCCTAAATACAAACTAAGAAAAATAAAATACGACTTTTTGAAATTGTAAAACTATTATTTTCAACGAATTAATCCCGCTATCTCCATGTTTAGAATCAAAAACATTTCTGACTAACAATTTTATCGAACCCCACAACAGAACGATTTGAACTTGCATAGCTCCCCAGTATAATAAATTTTTCCCAGAAAAAGTATCAGGCTTCATTTTGTGTGATTAGATTTAAAAAAAATCAGTATACTGCCCGTCGTTTTTTAATCGGGTTTGTATCTTTTCACCCTGTATGAATTTCGCTTTTTTTTACTGTATGTAGATACAAGTAAATAAAAATAAAAACCTCCAATTATTCCCATTTTGCGCTTCTAAAAATGTTATTGAACACTCTAATCGAACCTTTTTTTGCAACCAATTTCAATAACTCCTCTTTTGGGGTCCTAAAAATATGTAGCGTGGCTGGTCACACTTTTCCAACCTAACCTAACCCGGTTAGTCTGGGTATTCTAGCTTAGTTACTGCAAACAACTGTGAAAATAGGCCAGAAATTTAAAAAGAGGCTCAATTATTAAAAAAAATAACATCTAAGTGCGGTTTGGATCACGCATAATGAAGAGTTCCGTAGTTGGGATGAATGTGTCCCAAGAACAAACTTAACATTGTAGTTGAAAAAACATGTTCTCCCATACATTTCAACTGTCCAATGCCAATTAATGTAAGTTTGTACGCACAATATTGAGAGATTTACCATTATTTTAAGACAAACCAACTGACCATAGACTTATTATAGTATTGTAATCTATGAGTAAAGAACCTTTCTCTGTTTTATTTTTTATTTTACGCTCAGTAGTTTTGTAGATAAGGGGGAGTGGTTTTTTTTTATAGTTAGACTTAAAGCCTCGCGGACTTTTTTGCTGGTAATGATAAATATATATAGTACATCATGTTATGTATCATCAATAGTTTTCGCAGCGCACGCCCAATAATGACTTTCATAGGCAAATTTCTGAAACCTTAGAAAATTGCGAAAATTGCATGAATGGTAACCAACCCAATGGATAACCCATTGGGTTGGTTACCATTCATGCAATTTTCGCAGAAATCACAATTTTTCTGAAAAATTAAATTGTTATTATTAGTTGTTACTTGCTGATAATGTAGTTTTCTTGTGAAAGATTTTTTTTATTCGGTTAAGTATTTTTGAGTTTATCCATTACAAACAAACATACATACAAATATACAATACAAAAATCAAATCTTTCCTCTTTATAATATTAGTTTAAATGAGGTTGACTAGTTATTAAAGTTATACTAACAATTACTATTATTAGTTTTACGTCTCTGGCATTTCTCAGATCCCTGGGGTGTCGGACCTTTAGTTTGAAAGGCGTACGAGGGGCCGAAGCCAACTCGCAGAGGCCCGTTAGACGCTTTAATGAAATGAGACATATTAATTTCGCTTAGGAATTGGTCGGTAAAAGAGATAATATTTTTGGAAAAGGAACCTACGTATTGAGGATTGAATATACGTAGAAATTTTTCTGACAATTTCCCTGAATGATATTTTGGTATATCAAGAAGGCAATTATGGTCAGTGGTATATAGTCAGTCAATCCAATAAAGTTAATTTCAGGATTTGACTAACTATCCTCTTGATTTTATTAGGAATTTGTCGTGGGAAAGTTTTGAATATTTATTTATTTAATACTTAAGTGAAGTACACAAATGTTAATAGGCGGAAATAATGCCATAGGCATTCTCTACCAGTCAACATTTGGGTTTCTGTTCTATTTGTCTGTACATGAGACAAACAGAACAAAACGAACACAGTAAGAACGTGGATGACTATAGGAATAGAAAAAGTACTGCGGAGTAGTTAAGTAACACACTTTTAATGCCCTTCATTTTGACAGTTCAATAAAATACATTGCGTTATCTACGTTGACGAGTGGACACATTTTTCAAACATATGATTAGATATTTCTTTAGAAAACTTGTGTGTGTGTTTTATACAATTAGGGTCCAAAGAACCAAAGGATGGAAAGTGTTAAAGTTGCAATATGCTAGTATCATATCAGTGATGGCCTGAAACACAGGTTTGAATTAACCTAGATCTGGCGGGTCGCTAACTAGCATTGTAATTCCATACCATGATTACTTGCACCTGTTCTTAACATATTTTAGTTTTAGTTTATTTTTAGGCACTATAATTATTGTTTGGGAAATCTAACAGTTGCCTAAGTGTACACTTTTTGTAAACGTTTTATTAAAAATAATAATATATATATATTATTATCCTTTTTTTTTGGGTGGAAAATCATCAAATGACTTCTCCCGCTCTGGGTGGAGCAGGAGGGCATGTCAGACTCTTACTGACTAAAACCCACCCGTGTTCCTTCTGTTGCCTGTGCAATGCCAGGGGGCCACGGTATCCCTTTCGGAGTTTCCCGCAACCCCTGCAGGCAATGGTCTCATCGGACCCCTTCACTTGCTGACATCCCTTTGAGGCGCGCGTGGAACACAACGCGCCGTCGACCCGGGCCTGGTCCTTACCGGACGGCGAGCTACGCATTGCTCATCGTCCGCAAGCCCGCGCCTCGGCTTGTGATTCCCGACGCCCAGGGCGTCTCCTCCTGCGGCGGCTAGAGGCGTGAGAGCGCGAATTTTGCCTCTCCCTCACGCGTTTCGCCGCCTCCTTCGCGAGCATTACTGCTTCGCAGAAGGAGGTGACGGCCTTCCATGCCCTCTCGCTCCGTACCATGGCCTGGACCAGGGCCAGACGCGAGAGATCCCCGCCACCGATCGCCTCCACGAGGACACGGCGGTGCTCTGCCCAAGCCGGGCAGACCTCCACAGTATGCTCCACCGTATTTTCCGGGCGATCCACGCAGTGATGACACCCGGGCGTGTCCTCCCGCCTGATACCGAACAGGAACCTCCCGAAACAGCCGTGTCCGGTGAAGACCTGCGTCAGGCGGAAGGTGAAGACGCCGTGGCGCCTCTCTAGCCACTCCTCAAAGAGGGGACTTATCGCCGCAATAGTGGCGTGCCCAATTATTATCATCCTGACTAGTAGTTGCAGATAATGCATACCTACCTCAAGGAACATAAAGGTTTTTAAATGACAGTCCTCTCAGTCGGTTTTTTATTACAAGGGTTTTAATAATGAAACTGAATAAGTATTGTTTAATTTTACTTTATATTCAAAACTTTGCACAAATTAGCTTCTCCTGCACCTCTCTCTTTTCTTGTGCAATCCCCACGTTCCTGCGCCACTCTCATCTAGGTTTTCCCGTGATGCTAACAATGTCGTCTACCCATATCACCACCGAACCACCGACACCTCGTCTTGCAGTCCTTGGACGCCGCTCGGTTACAACTACCCCCTTCCCCCCCCTCTGCGTTGAAATTTTTTGCCGGTTAATAAAAAATAAATCTGCTGTTTCATAGAAAAGTGCGATACCCACGCGGTCAAAATGTATGGAACCGTAGATTTTTGACCGCGTAGGTAGGGGTTCAGAATCATGTACTGAATCCATGGTAACAGTTTTCGCATCAAGGTCCCTGCCACTCTGTATAGTGTGCACAAATACAGAGATCGTTTTACCTGCGTATTAAGGTTTCATAACAAAACCATTTCAATAAAATTAAACAAAAACATTTGGTGAATCTTATACAAAGTTACCTTTTTATCTGTTCCTGGACTATGTATGTAATTTACCTGTACAGTTATTTATTCATAAACTAAGCCAAGAATATCATTTAATTTAAACATTAATAGCGAACTGATTACTGATTCAGTTTGAGGCAACCCTCGACCAACTTAGTTGGACAGTTAGGCTCCCTAGGGCACGTGAATCCGTTTCGTGCAACCCCGAGAGGAGTGCTTTGGGAAGTAATCCGATTACACGACGAATATTGATAACGACCAACTTGGTCGATATTTGATATTTAAATGTTGATTATTACATTACGTACATACAAGTACGTAGAAGTCGTAAGACACCACAATATACTACAATTACAGCCACATTTTTATAAAGGTTATCCATAATCAAAAGTGCCATTTTTTGTTTGTCCTAATCGATTTGAATAAATGTATCGATAATCAGCCTTTAATGTTTCCACTGCTGGCCTCAGAGAGTGGGCTGTGATCTACCACGCCGGCCCAGTGCGTGTTGGTAGATGTCACGTCTTCGAATGTTCAGTTCTATGACATGCCGGTTTTCTCTCGATGTTTTCCTTCGTTTTCAACCGACTTCAAAAAGGAGGAGGTTCTCAATTCGGTTGTATGTTTTTTTTTTTTTTTTTGTATGTTTGTTATGCGATTACTCCGCCAATTATGAGTTGAGTTTGATGATTCTTTTTTTGTTTGCTAGGGCATACTTCAGAAGTGGTCCCATATAAATTTGGTCAAGATCTGATGAGGGGTTTTTGAGTTAGCTTCAATAATACGTATTTTTCCCATCTAGGATATGTGGACGATATTCTAATAGTTCCTGTCACTGTAATTTACATAGCAGGTAATGGGTATTAAATTTTTTGTGGGGGTTTTGTGTAGGTACCACAACTAAAAAGTGAAAAATAAAAACTTTTCACAAAAAATAAAACCGACTTCCAAAAAAAACACTACAAAGTGAAAAATAACTTTGATTTCGGAAGTCGGTGGCAAAAAAACGAAAATAAAACCCCAAAGACACCGAATTCCGAAATCAAAGTAATTTTTCACTTTGTAGTGCTTTTTTTGGAAGTCGGTTTTATTTTTTGTGATAAAGTTTTTTGAGAGCAGTGGTGATGAAATAACTTACACAAAGTAAAGCACCTGTTTGGTTTCGAACCCACTCGAAAGTCGCGGCCGCTACCACTGCGGCCACTGAGCTCTACGATCGATTATATGAAGATAATATATCAAAGCGTATAGAAATACACTTGCGGACGAAAAGGCTACCATTTTCTGCTTTTATTCAGAAGGCTGGCGCTGTCTGAAAAAATGGTAAAGTGTCATGCGCCTTGAAAGTAAAATTAATCATCTCTGGGTAAACTTTTGTTACTCAACCTTTTCATTCTGGTAGGTAGTAGGTTTATTTGTCACAGAAACACGTGAATACAAAAAAACAACAATATAAACATACCAGAAATATTCGGCAGATGCACGTCGCGCGTCGTGACTGTGACAAGAAGGCTTCCACTTAGCATAATGCTGTGCTATGGGGTACCCACAGCACAGCGCTTATTTTCAGTGGTCACTCGAATGTTCATACTTTTGTTCTGTACTTTAAATGTACATATAAAATAAATGTGGGAAAAGCACGTGTGTCCGATGTCAAAATATAATTGGATACTTACATGGAAAAATGAAAGATATTTCGAACATCGAAGAGAGAGAGAGAGAGTTTTATCCCTTTAGATATATTATATCAATTCTGGTTGCATGGCAAATGAAACGACTCAAAAGGAAGTTAAGAGGAGGCTCCCTAAATAATTGGGACAACTATAAAGAATCGAAACAACTACTGAAGCGGTACGCAAAGGGAGGTCACATATTTTTTTTGTTTACGGATGAGAAAATCTTTACAATTGAGCAACATTTTAACAAACAAAATGACCGTATTTATGCTCAAAACTCTAAGGAAGCTTCCCAATTAGTCGACAGAGTGCAACGTGGGCATTATCCGACTTCAGTGATGGTTTGGTGGGGTGTTAGCTATGAAGGAGTGACAGAGCCCTATTTTTGTGAAAAAGGTATCAAAACGTCGGCACAAGTGTATCAAGATACCATTCTTGAGAAGGTAGTTAGCCCCTTAACAACACCATATTCAATAGTATGGTCCTTCCAACAAGACTCGGCGCCGGGTCATAAAGCTCGGTCCACGCAGTCTTGGTTGGAAGTGAACGTTTCGGACTTCATCAGAGCTGAAGACTGGCCGTCGTCTAGTCCCAATCTTAATCCGCTGGATTATGATTTATGGTCAGTTTTAGAGAGTACGGCTTGCTCTAAACGCCATGATAATTTGGAGTCCCTAAAACAACGCATACGATTGGCAGTGAAGAACTTTCCCATGGAAAGAGTGCGTGCTTCTATTGATAACTGGCCTCAACGTTTAAAGGACTGTATTGCAGCCAATGGAGACCACTTCGAATAAGCTTGTAATATTTTAAATTATTTTATATTTATGTATTAAACTAACACTGTAAAAGTATTAAATATTATTTGCAATAATTTTTTTTATTTCTTCGTGACATTATTTATGGAAAGACTAGGTATAGAGAAATAACAAAAACAAAATAAGACATAAATAAAATAAACACAATACGAGTAGTTAGTCCTAATTAAAATGGCAACATTTCGCAGCGTCGGCGGGAGAGAGAGGCTAAGAACTCACGGAGCGATTTTCACGTGCCCCCGCCCCGGTGGCGGCACCGCAAACACACGTACGAACACGTAGTACATGGAAATGTAGATAATAAATTTCACGATCCGGTTCATGCCCGCCGCCTTTTTTTTTTTTTTTTTTTTGGGTGGGAAATCATCAAATGACGTCTCCCGCTCTGGGTGGAGCGGGAGGGCGTGTCAGACTCTTACTGACTAAAACCCACCCGTGTTCCTTCTGTTGCCTGTGCAATGCCAGGGGGCCACGGTATTCCTTTCGGACTAATCCCGCAACCCCGGCAGGCAATGGTCTCATCGGACCCCTTCACTTGCTGACATCTCTTTGAGGCGCGCGTGGAACACAACGCGCCGTCGACCCGGGCCTGGTCCTTACCGGACGGCGAGCTACCCATTGCTCACCGTCCGCAAGCCCGCGCCTACGGTGGCCGGGAATCGGCAATCGATTCCCGACGCCCAGGGCGTCTCCTCCTGCGGCGGCTAGGGGCGTGAGGGCGCGAAATTTGCCTCTCCCTCACGCGTTCCGCCTCCTCCTTTGCGAGCATTACTGCTTCGCAGAAGGAGGTGACGGCCTCCCATGCCCTCTCGCTCCGTACCATGGCCTGGACCAGGGCCGGACGCGAGAGATCCCCGCCACCGATCGCCTCCACGAGGACACGGCGGTGCTCTGCCCAAGCCGGGCATACCTCCACCGTATGCTCCACCGTGTCCTCCGGGCGATCCACGCAGTGATGACACCCGGGCGTTTCCTCCCGCCTTATCCGAAACAGGTACCTCCCGAAACAGCCGTGTCCGGTGAGGACCTGCGTCAGGCGGAAGGTGAGGACGCCGTGGCGCCTCTCCAGCCACTCCTCAAAGAGGGGACTTATCGCCGCAATAGTGGCGTGCCCAGCACTGGGTTGCGACAATCGTACTCTCCATGCCGCCATGAGATCCCGTCGGAGCTCTGTCCGCTGTGCCGCGATTTCTCGCGGCATCGGAGTCAAGCCCCGGCGTTTCGCCTCCCCGCGCCACTCCCAAATATGCGCGAGGACTTTTGCCTCCAGATCCCATGGCTCATGCCCGCCGCCTGCGCGATTGTTTGAGGGTCCCGCTGCTCCCGACAACGCGGCGGGCGCGGCTGAAAACCGCTCCGTGAGTTCTTGATAAATGATAAATGATTTATTTCTGCAAGTAGGTTTGTACAAACACTTTTACACGTCAATCATATTTTAAAAACTAGATGAGGTCGGCGTTTCCTATCTGACTACTCTGAGAAGAAAGGCCGAAACAAACTCAGAGGTCACAGTCTCTTTTAAAGTCCAGACATAATCTTGGTCAGATCATGTGAAGACGATGTAGATTGATGTCTGAAATGGTCTTTTGAGGAAATAACCATTCAGATTGAGAAGACCTGTCCAGTCAGTGCACGCATATGTCAGTTATCGTGCAGCTCAACTCAGAATTTAAGGAGCTCAACGATTCGACGAACAATACCAAAGAAAGGACGTTTGGGTAGGCCACATAAATTACTCAAACTGCCAGACCATGATAAAAACTAATTGACAACAAAAAAAAAAAAAATTAAAACAAAACAAAAGGGAATATCTGCATAGTCTTCACATTCACAATAATTAAAATAATATAATACTTTAAAGTAAATATTCATGTCAATGAATATATAACATTCATTAATGTCAATGTGTATATAATAACCCGGAAATAATCTTGGTCAGAGCATTTCAATTTGAGGACCATGTAGATTTGTGTCTGAAATGGTCTTTTGAGGAAAGAACCATACAGATTTGAGTGGACCTGGCCAGTCAGTGCACGCATTTGTCAGTAATCGTGTAGCTCAACTCAGAACTTAGCCTCATACTCGTAATGGTAAAATCCAGCGGCGGCGCGGCGGCGGCGGCTTAGTCTACATGGTTACGCGAAGCGGCGTTGGTGCGGTTGCGATGCCGTCTACACGGCGAGCCCTTACTCCACCTGTGCCCTTGTCCAGCCCAACTCCATTTTTTATCACTCCCAACACTGAATAACCTTATCGTTGTCTACAATAACGATTTCTCATAAAAGCATCTGATTTGTAAGGCTGTCCTTGCAAACTGTCCATTTGGCAGATTATTACTAAAATTAGTCGTTTTATTGGCGATTATTGGCTATAACCTTCGTTCTAGTCCGTTAATTGTCCCTGGGAAGTAATGGGAAAAATTATGATAGAACATTTGATAGTGGTGGTGGTGGTGTTTCTAAATTTATGTCTGTAATTTTTATGGTGTACAATAAAGAGTATTCTATCTATTTATCTATCTATAGTGGAGAAGCTGCAGACACTGTATACTGTAGTGTAGGGCAACAGTTTCTTTTATACTAGTAATAATAGGGGTTAAAGTTTGAAATTGCCGTTTTATTGTAATAGGTACTTCGAATTGACATAGAACCATCATGGTTTGAGATTTTTTAGTGCATTTTTTTTCACATGGTACTTATGAAGTTCTTTCTTCTTTTAAGATATGTGCAACATTCGATTATCGAATTTCAGTTGTTTTTTTTTTCAGCTTAGACAAGAAAGGGATATTATAAATTGCATATCAAATAAATAATCGCCTATCAATACATATTCATCATTTATATTCTTATTTACATCTAATAACTTACTTCACTACAAATAAACTAAATGTTTAACAAAACTCAAACTGCAGATAATTCGAAATTATACATCAATATAACATTACTTTTTTCCTCATAATGCAATACAGTTAAATTTATTTTTGTACAAAAATACTACTTAAATAGCATTAATACTGACTGCACAGCAAATTTTCCATATTTCACAGTAAAATAACTGGGTCCATATTGGCTCAACTAAAGTTCTTTACCCGAAATTGTTCTTCCTAACGATTTGTAATCCGAATGATCACTCTTCCTAAAATTTTTCATCCTAAAGCTTTCATTCATACTATTTGTAGTGCTACCGGCGATGTTCATAACACTCATGTTTCCGAAAATTGTAATTAATAATATCATTAATGTAAATATAGGTATTTAAACTCCTATTGTTTTTTATCATAACGCTTTTATCCCTAAACATAAAGTTTATACCGCAGTTTTAACCGTACCTAAACCAATAACTATAGGACTGATTCGGTTCTGGCACTTCGCCGGCCGCTGCCGCGGCACGCTCGCTTCGCTCGGTCGGCTCGTGCGTTGTGGTCACAGTTCTAACCTAACCTAAACCAATAATTATGAATAAGACCGATTCGTTTCTGGAACTTGACTGAATGACTGGAGCGTGACTCTGGCTTCCAAAAATACACCAATAAAAGTGATTATTTGAAAGCTATAGCCGCTAATATTAAACTAATTTAATTGAAAAGTGTATTATGAAAACATGTATTTAACTACTTGTACCATGGTACTATTATTCTTATTGTATGTTATGTGACAACAAAGTTACGCAAAATTAGTGTATATAATACTGATTATTATGAATAAAAAGAAATCTAAACAAAAAGATATGACTTTGAATAATAGTGTAAAAGATGGTTATGTTGAGAAAATATAGGAAAACAAATAAAAGTATAGATAATACACTCGAGAGCAATGAATCCGGGTCACTTAAAGAATGTTAAAAATCTCGGAAACTAAAAATGATAGGTTAATGCAATAAATTGTATTTAATAGACAATGTAATACTCCTTAAATGAAAGTAAAAAAAATATGAGTCACCATACATTTTATTAACACAAAATTACTTAAAGAAAAAAACTGCTGATCTCTCCTTAAAACAAAAATAGGAAACATGAAATTTTTGAACTTTATTACGATTTTCTTGAATTTTAATACTTCGTATTGCCTCCTCGTGCTTCCATTACTGCGTTTACGCGGTTTGGCATGCTGTACACCAAGTTCCTTATACGATTTTGGGGAATATTCTCCCATTCCTCTGTGAGAGCAATTTTGAGCTCACGAAGCGTGATTGGGGGAGGGTTTCGTGGTTTTACGCATCTGCCTAGCTCGTCCCAAGCATGCTCGATCGGGTTGATATCCGGGCTGCGCGCTGGCCACTCCATACGAGTAATGTTCATCTCTTGAAGGTAGTCATTCACAATCCTACCTGTATGAGGTCGGGCATTGTCATGCATAAATATAGCATCCTCACCTAAATTGACCATAAATGGACCAACGTGATCATTGAGGATTTCTTCCACATATCTTTCGCTAGTTAAAGAGCCGTTTTCTATGATCACCAGCTCTGTGCGACTTTCAGAAGAAATTCCGGCCCACACAAGTACAGACCCACCACCGTAGGCTACTTTTTCTTCGATGCATGCTTGCTTGAATCTTTCCCCTGGTCTTCGATACACTCTGTGTCTTCCATCGTGCTTGTAGAGCATAAATTTTGATTCGTCGGAGAACATAACTTTTGACCAATCTTCAATACTCCAATTTACGTGGCTCTGGGCATATCTTAGTCTTGAAATACGATGCCCACGCTCCAGTTTAGGGCCGTTTGCAGGTCTAAGGGGTTTTAAGTTAGATTCAGCAAGCCGACGTCTTACTGTCCATGCACTTGGGTTACTTCCTCCGAGGCGTCGAAACTGATTTGTGAGTTCAGTTCCTGTAAGAAAGCGATATCGAAGCATGGTGTTCACCAAGTATCGGTCTTCTCGTGCTGTGGTACACCTGGTTCTGCCCGTTCCTGGTCTGCGTAGGTTAGAACCAGTTTCTTCGTAACGTCGGAGAACTCTTTGTACTGTTGACAGCGACACACCGACAGTCCTGGCTGTATCGCGCTGACTCCGGCCGGTTTCCAGCATTGTAAGTATTCTGGTGCATTCTTCAGGCGTAAGCGACATAATTTCAGCTTGAATAATGAATATAGAGCACTATCAACATGGTTTATGTACCCACATAAATGACAGATTACAAACAAAAGCAAAACCAAATGCTGTAATTTCGTAGTTCCATCTTCGAAAGTGGCCCTTTTTCAAATTTGATTTTTTTATGATATAACTTTACAATAACTAAGAAGTTTTAATACCTTCATTTAAGGAGTATTACATTGTCTATTAAATACAATTTATTGCATTAACCTAGCATTTTTAGTTTCCGAGATTTTTAGGATTCTTTAAGTGACCCGGATTCATTGCTCTCGAGTGTAGATGTTTATTGCTACTGACATTATGAAGTTGAATGCTTCGGAATTATGAACATTAGAGACAGAGTAGTTAGGAATTGTGATTGTTAGGATGAAAAATGTTAGGAAGAACATTTTCGGATTTCCAATTATCGGAGTTGAAAATTTAGGTGAACTTTGGCGCACCCAAAATAACTATCCCAGTCGCATATTAACCAGTAAGTACAACAAAACCTGTTCATCATATTTGTCTTAATTTTCAAGAAGCCATGCTCGGTAAATTTAATGATTATTATAACAAAAAAATCCTTTTACATTGACATTTAAAACTTTACCTCCGATAGAACTGAAAGACTGGACTCTTGCGTATCAATGGGCGAAACTTGATAAGAATGTAACATTTTTAGAATCTGTTTTTTTTTTTTTTTTTTTTTTTGTCTAGGGTATCTCGTAGCTCACCTCTGAGGTGATGACTACTTAACCGCTCAATCCTGCGGCTGCCTTAAGCTCCTAACTTAAAGCCTCCAGCCAGGGGCAAAACTATTCTAAATTAAAACTAGGCGAACGCTCGCTAAGGGCACCCCCTGTGGGGTACGGACCTCGGCTTAGGGCGTCGCTGGGGGGAGGACAGCAAGTTGGGACAGGCTGGATCAAAGATGATTCATTATTATTAATCGGGGAATTTAAGACTACATTTCTCAGCAAAACGCGGGCTGGCGCTTCTGCGAGCAATGGTCGGTGGGGAGTATTATTTACTCGGGCGGGTCGCGATCGCGGAGGACCTCGGCGGCGAGGTCGGAATGCGGGTCGGTGTCTGTGTTTCTTGTGCACTGTACTTGTGGCCCTATTGCTCTCCTGGAGGAGGGTTATGGGGTCGTCTGGGTCGGTAAGGATTTGCCTTGGGCGGCGGGTCTGACTGATTCTACTCGTGACATAATTGGCGGCCTCGACAACCAGAGGGTTGCGGTGTTTGGCGGCGGACTCAAAGAAACGCTTGGAATTGCGTTTGAGAAATTGGTGGATTGTGGGGATCTTTAGGTCGAGATGGAGGATCTCGTTCCTAACGTACCAGGGGGCACCGGTGATTTTCCGGAGAAATCTATTTTGGAGCGTTTGCATCCTATGAATATGGCGGGGTTTTGCGTGTGCAAATACGGCTCCCGCATAGGTCATGATGGGACGAACGCACGCCGTGTACGTACGCAATTTGCACTTAAGTGACATTTTGCTACGTGCATTCAGGACGGAGTGGAGTCTACCGAGAACGAAAGCGGCTCGCGAGCGGACCTGCTTTATGTGCTCACTGAAGGTGAGATGCTGATCTAGGACGACACCTAGGTATTTGGCTCGCTTCTCCCAAGGGATAGGCTTGCCGAACATGGTGATGGGTCGGGGGGGTTTGAACCTTTTACGCGGTTTCCTAAAGAGAATCGCTTGGCTTTTATCCGGGTTGACTTCGATCCTCCACTTTCTAAACCAGGTGCCGAGCATGTCGACTGAGGTCTGGAGAGTGTGGGCTATCGAGTCAGTGCTAGTACCCTTGTAGTAAATGGCCGTATCGTCTGCGAACAGAGCCAACTGCGCCCTTTTACTCTTTGGGATATCGCTGGTGAAAAGCGTGAAGATTAGGGGGGAGAGCACAGAGCCTTGAGGGACTCCTGCGCGGATTGGACGAGGGGAGGATATCGCTCCTTCGATACGGTAGCGGAAGGTGCGGTTTGACAAAAAGTCCCGTAAGATGAGCACGAGACGATCCGGCACACCGAGTTTGTAAAGCTTATATAATAAGCCGTTGTGCCAGACTTTGTCGAACGCTTTCGCTATATCGAAGAATATTGCACCGGTTATCAAGCCGCGCTGGAAGCCCGCGCATATGGTTTCAATAATCCGGTGGGCCTGATGCACGCTAGAGTGCTGGGTTCGGAACCCAAACTGTTCGTTGGGGATGAGGCCCTTGGTTTCGGCATAATCTCTGAGGCGCTTATAAATAAGCCTCTCATAGACTTTGCCGAGTACCTTGAGCAAACTGATGGGGCGGTAACTCGAGAGCTCGGTCTTGGGCTTCTTTCCATGCTTGGGGAAAGATGTTATTGCTTAGGGCACCATTGAAGATGGTGGCCAATAGCATTATCAGGTGGGCAGGGAATAGCTGGATCACCCTATTGGTGATTCCATCAGAGCCGGGGGCTTTGCGGGTTTTCAGAACTTTGATGATGTCATGCACTTCGTCAGGAGTGACGGGAGGCAGAGGACTATCAGGATCTTCAACGGGAGGGAGAGAGGATCTACGTTCGACCTCGGCGTCGACCTCTAGGAGGTGAGCTTGGTCTACCGGTTGGGAGCTAGGGGAGCATTGAGCTTCTAGACTGTCTGCTAGGCATTCAGCCTTTTCTAAGTCCTCGAACGCGATGGTCTTGTCGGGACGGGTCAGGGGGGGCATGGAGGCCACTTGCTGGGACTTGAGTTTCCTCTGAAGTTCCCAGAATGCCAGGTGGGTGGGCTCTAGTTCGCTGAGCATCTTGTCCCAGCTCGTGTCACGCAGCTCCTGTATGCGTGTCTTTACAGTTCTCTGTAAATAGCGCATATGGGCTTTGTTAGCGGAGCAGGGAAAATTGCTGTAGGCACGAATGGCCGCGTTCTTCTCAGTCAGCAGCGCGCGTACATCGTCCGGCAGGCTCCAGCGAGGGTCGCCCGACGCTGAAACCTTCCTAGAGCAGTCGCTCAGGACTGATTGTACGTGCTCCGTGAGTGAGTCGATCGCGGCCGTCGTGTCCGCGATAGAGTCGAATTTGTCGGGGATGGCGTCCAATTGGGGGGACGTGTTGGATTTCAGCTGGGTGCTTACTTTCTTCCAGTCAGTTACCCTTTTGGTGAGAGCGGGTTGAGAGGGGTCGGGGAGACCTATGCGGGGGGCCATTTTTATGACTACTGGGTGGTGGTCAGAGTTAAGCACCGTTCTTGCACCGTTTCTATGGATTCTAACCTTAGAGCGACGTTCTTAAGAAGCGCCACGTCTATGACATCGGGGTTATGATGGGTAACGTGGGGAAAGTGAGTTGGGTTCATCGGGGCGATGACGTCAAAATTGAGAGAATTAGAGAGGTCGAACAAGCGTCGCCCTCTGGTACAGGTTCTGGAACTATTCCAGGCGGGATGCTTGGCATTGAAATCGCCCGCTAAGATAGCAGAGTCATTCATGCCGAGTAGGATAGAGAGGTCGTCTGAGAGGAGTTGGAAGTTCTCCGAAGTATTGAGGGGTGGGATGTAGACCGATACTAGTGAGATCGGCTGATGGCCGGTCATGCCTAAGCGGCAGATTGAGACTTCTAATCGTGAGAGGGGAGGAGGGTCTATTGGGATGCAATATAGATCCTTTTTATAGTAAATAAGGGTGCCGCCCAAGTGACAACGCGTCCTGTCATTGCGAACTATGCGATAGTTGGCAATTGACGGGTCGCGGTTGCATGGCTTGAGAAAAGACTCTTGGATAAGGAGGATGTCAATTTGATGGTCGCGAAGGAAAGTCGCGATCTCATCCCGTTGGCTTCTAATGCCATTGGCGTTGAAAAAACCTAACTTGAGGGATCGGGGTTTGAACCTAGTATTGATGGTGTTATACATTATGGGTTCTAGTGGGGGTGCTGAGGGAGGTCAGGGCTTGCGTGATCTCGGGATACGCATTGTAGATGGCCTGCAACCTGAAGAGGTCGCCAGCGGCCTGAGCGGCCAGGATTTCCTGGGCCATTTCGCGAGGGGAGAGGAAGGCTATAAAAGTCGAACTAATAATGTTATAGGCCATGCTAGGGCCGACTGTGGGGGGGGCTGAGGTTGGGGGACGCGATGCTACTGGAGCAGGTGCGGGTTTGACGAGAGGCGCGGTGATGCGAATGCGGGGGTCCATGAGACGGGGGATGGTGGTGGTTTGGGGGGGGGGTAGGGGCAATGGGTTGGGAGGGGGGTATAGGTTGAGAGAGGGGTATGGGTTGAGAGGAGGGTATGGGTTGAGAGGGGCCTATGGGTTGAGAGGGGGCCAGGGCTGAGAAAGCTTGCTGGTGGTGGAGGTAATTCCACGGACTTGGCCTCTGAGGGCTTAGTCGCTGGGGCATCTGAGCTGAGGGTACTTTAAACCCTGAAGGAGCTTCCCTTTGCTGACGAGCGTCGAAACGTTTGGTCAGTTTGGGGGATGTGGATTTGGGGGCTTTTGGGCAGCCGCGGTAATTAGCCGGGTGACCTACTTGCCCGCAGAGGACACAGCTGGGTGGGTCGGGGCATAAGGAGTGGTCCTTTGGCCGGGTGCACTCGGGAGTGCCGTGCTCGCCCAGGCACTTGACGCACCTGGGTTTTGCGTGGCAGTTCCTTTGTGAGTGGCCGTAAAGCTGGCACTGGTGGCATTGGCCAATAGCACCGCTTTTCCAGGGCTTCTCAATAGAGAAACCCACGAGGGAACATAATGATTTCAATTGAAATATAGGGTGGTGACCCTCTACCGGGGAGCAAACAACGAGGATCATGTCGTATGCCTCACCGCGTTTGCCGCGGTGCATACGGTGGACCTCATCGACGGGGATCTTCTGCGACTGAAGGTCGGCTAGGATATCCGAAGGGGGGATTTCCTTCGGGATCCTTTTGATAACGACGCGGATCTGACGTTCTTCTGGGAGGGAGAACGAGTGGTATGACACTCGTCTCTCTCTCAGTAGCGTTGTAAAAGCCCTATAGTCACGGGACGTAGGGACTGTAACTTTAATACCCTGCTGGGTGTTCCTGGCGCTGGTGTATGCGATCTTTTGATCGCAACACCATTTTGAGATATCCGTCCATTTCCCCTTGTCCTGTACGAACACGGGTGGTGGCGGAGGGACCTTTTTTGGCCCAGGAGTAGGTGGGGTGGGGGCAACCTGCGCGGAGGTTGACGCTATCGGGCGGGGGGCGGGGGAGGGGGAAGCTACGGGGGCACAAGTAGTAGGGAGGGGCGACTCAGAGTCCTCTACCGCAACGACCTTGCTGGCCTGGGTGGAGCTCTGCTTCTTGTTCTTCCTTTTCATCCCTTTTCCTTGGACGGGGATGAAACCGTCGTCGTCGGAATGGGAGGAAGAGGAAGAAGAGAATTTAGCCTCTTCATCTGACGGGTAAGGGGAAACGGGGCGCTTTGAAGCGGTGGGGATGGGCTCGTCTGTGTCCATGGACACTGACGGGCTGAGCGGGCTATCCCGCGCGACGGCAGGGATGTCTAATGCGTCACTAAACGTAGAGACGCTTCGGTCAGAGGGACCAGAGAGGGATCGCTGTAAGGCAGCGAATCGGTTGCCCCATTTGGCTTTAAGTCGGGGGTCATCTTCAAAGACGCCCTGAAAGATTTCGACGAACTCTTTCAGGATGCCCTTCATAGTATCTAGCGGGGGATTAAATTGGGGAATATAACTCCTATCTTTCCCTATGCCTAACTCCCCGGGCGGACTACCGGGGATGTGTAAAACCCTCCCTGCCGGGTATAGGCAGGGAGGTTGTGTGCCTGAGGGTGAGCCCTAAGCTTGATTTTTGCCCGTTGCCTATCTTAATGTGCAACAGGGTCCTACAAGTCTAGTGCGAAGGGTGTAGACACACCCAACCGACACTAGGTGTGTAGCTGTTGAAGGAAAACTGTCACCAATGCCGACTAGGAGACCCCCCAAGGCCGAACACTGGGACCCGTCCAACTGACTGCCTAGCCCTGAAGGGGTTCGGCGGGTGTGATTGGGTCAACACCCCCTCGGCTTCGTTGGCACCGTATGGTATCCACCGAGGACCACGAAACTGTGGTTTTACCCAGAAGGGGCCAATGACGCGCTACGTTTTGACTTATCTCTGTTAACAGAAAAACTTTATTAATTGTGTCTTGAAAAAGACAGACAATTAATAGCGGTCGGTAGTCCTTGACTACGTAGCTCGTCGCTCTGCACGACGATATCAGGATTCCACAGCAGGAACCACAAACAGGAACTCAGGAACACACCGCAGCGCACGTCCGTCCGCGACCGGTGCCGAGCGTAGAATGAGAAAATCTGATTCCGGACTAAATACTTATATAGTTTGAAGCTCAACAGCAAGTGACATGACATTTACTCAAGATTGGGACACTTTTGATGGTTACAAAAAAAACGCTTACGCGTAGTGGAGAGTTGCTTTGCCCACCCAACAAACCGCCTGGGTCAACGGAAAATGCACCTACCCCATTTTTTTTAAGAACTATATGTGCAAGCATATCATCGGACTTGCGATCCGACTCAAGTACGTGGCGCCACCTGCAGAAGCTAAAAATGTGCCTATTGGGAAAAAAGGAAGCGTGGACGCCCCGCGAAAGCAAGACCCGCTTTAATAATTCAATAAATAAAATTTTGTATCTAATTTTATATTTTTTTTGCTGATCTCATTATGTGATAATTAATAAATAATAAGACGACTGTGACTACAATTTTGTATCTAATTTTATATTTTTTGCTGATCTCATTATGTGGTAATTAATAAATAATAAGACGACTGTGACTACAATTTTGGATCTAATTTTATATTTTTTTTGCTGATCTCATTATGTGGTAATTAATAAATAATAAGACGACTGTGACTACAATTTTGTATCTAATTTTAATTTTTTTTTTGCTGATCTCATTATGTGGTAATTAATAAATAATAAGACGACTGTGACTACAATTTTGTATCTAATTTTATATTTTTTTTGCTGATCTCATTATGTGGTAATTAATAAATAATAAGACGACTGTGACTACAATTTTGTATCTAATTTTAATTTTTTTTTGCTGATCTCATTATGTGGTACCTAATTAATAAATAATAAGACGACTGTGACTAATAAAATGCTGTTTTATTTAGAAAAAACTGCTGTACATAATATAAAAATAGAAGCTATATTTAAAAGAAAAAGAGTTAACATGTATAATGTGCATTAAGATTATTAGCTGTGCATTGATGAAAAAGCTTTTGCTTTAGGAAAAATCGCTGTACGCTGCGAAAATAAATTGTAGTGTGTTTAGTGATATTTTGAGTTGAATATTTTGCTGTGAAATCAGTATTTTTGATGGGAATTCGGAATCTTATTGCATAGAAAAAGGATATTTTTTGATTTGCGTTTAAATACTACCCGACAAAAAAGACGGATACTTCGAAAATTCGAGTTATTTTTTAATTCGAGTTCCGACGCGGAACTAACGTGGTAGAAATAGCTCGCAATATCAATGTTGCGTTTGGTTTGGAGAGGGGGCTGCTAATGAACGCACCGTGCGATTTTGGTTTAAACGCTTTCGTGATGGAAACTATGATTTGAAGAACGAACCACGTGGAAGACCGCCCACACAGGTGATTATGAATGAATTGAAAGAGATGGTGGAAGCCGATCCGAGCCAAACTACCCAGAAATTAGCGGCATGGTTTAACGTTACCTTACCATTAATATTGACCCATTTGCGTCAAGTCAGTAAAATAAAAAAATATGAGAAATGGGTGCCTCATAATTTGACTGATCTGCAGAAAGAAACGCGTGTTGAAACTTGTGTTGCCTTGTTGAATCGATACAGAAATGAAGGAATATTGGATCGAATTGTGACATGTGATGAAAAGTGGATTCTTTACGATAACCATTAGCGAAATGCAATGGCTGACCCCAGGTCAAACGCCACATCAGTGTCCTAAAGCAAAGCTTACCAATAAAAAGGTAGGTAACTGTTTGTTGGTCTCAGCATGGTGTTATTCACTACAGCTTTCTCCGATCTGGTCAAGCAATAACGGCAGATGTCTACTGTGCCAAACTCCGAACAATGATAGCAAAAC
The DNA here is from genome assembly GCA_963853775.1 of Xanthia togata. Taxonomy (NCBI): domain Eukaryota; kingdom Metazoa; phylum Arthropoda; class Insecta; order Lepidoptera; family Noctuidae; genus Xanthia; species Xanthia togata. Next base: position 24,795,739 of record OY970793.1, on the reverse strand, counting down.
TAGCAGTGAAACAGCCCCGACTCCTGAATCGATCTTCACCATTATCGAGAAACCGTTTTAACTCTACAGGAACTGCTATTAGAAACCATTCGTCACCCTCCGTATTCGCCAGACCTTGCTCTAACGGACTATCATTTTTTTCGTGATTTAGACAATTTTCTACGTGATAAAAAGTTTTCTTCTCAGGAGGCAATACAAAATGCTTTCACACAGTTTGTCGAATCTAGATCACGAGAGTTCTATCGCAAAGGAATAAATGACCTTCCTATTAGATGGCACCAATGTATAGTTAATAATGGTAATTATTTTGATTAAATAAATAATGTTAAATTAATAAAAAGGATTTTATTTTTCTTAGGAACGACCTTCACCCATCTGTTTATTGGATGAAGAGTATTTTATATCAAATTTATTATGTTAGAAAATATATCGCGAGTGTAATAAAAAATTACTTTTTTTTGTAATCTTGCAAGATATACACCAATAGAAAGAGCTTTTCAAGGAGAACCTTTGCTAATTACTCGAATTTTGCCAATTGTTAGTCAATTCAGAGTTGACCTGAATAGGTCACTACTACTATGATACATTTTTAATAATAATACATTTTTAATATAATAACATACAAAATTTGACATTGTATACTTTTCATCCATTAGACAGATGGGTGAAGGTCGTCTGAAAGCCGGATCTTAGACCATTACAAAGAGCTAAAAGGACAACCATTCAAGTTTCGAACTTTTTGTACCCAAAAACTAAAGTGCTTTACGGTTATCTTAAGGGAAATAAAACCCTCAATATTTTTTACTACGTTGCTATTTAAGTTTGAAAATACAAAACAAAAAATCATATTTGTTTCGAGCATTGCATAATGTTTAAAATGAGAAACAACTTAGCTACCTCTTCGTCATCAGCACTTCAGCCGGAAGACTTCCACTGCTCGACATAGGCCAGTCAAAGTGGCGAAGTTTGGTCCCCCAAACATCGCCACTTTGACCGATTCTGTGATACTCGCATCCTGCAGATATTGCGATGACTTGGTGAAGACCGCAGGAACCTCCATATTGTAGGAGGCTTTCCAACGCTTCATCTTCCGGTACGCTGTCGCCACTCCATAACATTTCGGCCCCATCGGCCATCTGTTCTGCGAGCAATGTGCCCTGCCCACTGCCATATAAGTTTGGCAATTCTTCAGGTTATGTCAGTTACCTTGGTTCTCCTGCCGATCTCTTCATTTCTGATTCGATCACGTCGTCAGGGAACAACTAGCCGCGAGGGGGTTAACTTTCGTTGTAATATTAAAAAAATGTTCAAGATGTTATTTCCCACAAGATAACAGCCTTATCTTCCTGCCAGCACTTTAATCAATTATGTCCGTGTGAGTTTGTATGCAGGGGAAATTCTTCTGAAATTCAGATCCGATTCCGAAAATTCTTTCACTAAGGGAAAGCTATGTAATATTGTAGTATTGCCGAGTGTCATTTTATATTTAAAAAAAAAAATACACTATATGATCAAGTCAAGGGCAGAAGCTAGTCTCTTTATAGAAGAGAAGAGAGAACGGTGATAGCTACGCTTGATAATAGAGTTTTAAATTCGATTTTAAGGTACCATTCCGTACCCGACCAAAGGAGGCAACTGCAGGCGGCGTGTCGCCGTGACACGACTGGTTTCTATGAAATACCTTCCGTAGCTAGCGACACGTCGTTGACAGCTACGGGCGAGTGACAGGCGATACGAGCAGCCCCACCGCAGACCAGTAGTGCCGCCAACGTTCGAGCGATAACACGTTTTTCTATCTTCTGTCTACCGACTGGAATACAGACTGCTGCCACCTGCGGTCGGGTTCGGAATCGTGACTGCAGCGACTTGACGTCGCGACAAGTCGCTTGCAGTATCTGCCCACGGTCGGGTACGGAATAGTACCTTTAGGTTTTCACAAAATTTTCTTCACCGTCTCTAAATACATATATTGAAATCGAAACTTAGTCTTTACCTAAAAACTTGATAGTAGTAAAACGAATTCTCAGTTAACTACAGTAGGTATTATTAAAACATCATACTAAATCAATAGTTTCACCAGATTAAAGTTTCATACCTTTTAATGAAATTATCATATTTATGATTCCATCTGAAAATTCTAAAATTGCACATAAGTACTAATCAAATTGTACATGTATTACGGAAACAATATTTTCCTGTACCTTCAACTTTGTGCAGTCTGGCAGTTGATGCATTGCCTCCCGCGGAAACAATACGCTGATTAACTTTTAATGCATTAAATTGATTAAGGATGTAATCAATTTAATTTATACCGAACCTATTGATTACAAAGAAATTGCGTGCGTGTCGGAACTTTGATATTATAAATAGCTCCGATTTACTAGCAATCAGGTATAAAGGACGCTATTTTTGTTATTGAATGAATATTGCTGTTACTACAAAAAACTGGCCAAGTTCGTGTTGGACCACGCAAAATGAAGGGCTCCGTAGTTGGGATGAATTCCCAAGAACAAACTTTACATTGTTGTTGAAAAACATGTTTCCCATACATTCCAACTGCTTAAGTAAGTTGGTCGATTAATACCTACTCTTTAACTTGTAGAGCCTACTTAGATGTGATAGTTTTCATTTTAACTTCGTTATAATAAACACTGCCTTGATTTTTATCACATATCCAAACTTAAACGCAAACTCAAAGCATTTATTTCAATTAAACCATTTACAGGCACTTTTGAATTGTCAAGGGGTCGGTCAGTCAGAAATATGAAGCTAGTTGCCCATTCCAAAGCGTAATAGGTACCCGTAAACCTACCTATGGAGAAGAACGGGCAAGAAACTCCACGGACACTTAAAACAAAAATTTGATACAAAATATTGGTTACATCATTCATTTTGAAATTATGCATGTGAGAACAATGTAGAAAGACGTGCACGTTCGTAAAAGCGTCCGTAATCCAAAAACCACCATTTAGCTGGGAGGGGTGGGGGAACAAAAATGATCACTTTAAAGCTTAAAGGCTCGTACAGACTAGCGCGACTCGTCGCGTGACGTGACACCGGTTCTACCGTGAAACTTTCTTAGAAATGGTTTTGTTAGAGTCGCGTTGCGCTATCGCGTTGCGCCGGTCTGCACGACGCTTACTATTTCGCAAACGGATCCCTAAATCTTAAAATGGTTACACACTTTTCATTCACTCACAATAATTTTGAACGACCTTTCCAACGACACCCTGATACATCTCTGAGCTAAGCCGCGGACAGACAGACGGACATGGCGAAACTATAAAGGTTCCTTGTTGACTACGGAACCCTAAAAAGGATTGATTAAGTAAATGCGTTGGTTGGTTTACTAAAAGGATTGTCATTCACGAAATGGACGCATCGTGACTGTGTTCAATTTATTTTTTGTAATTAGGTATGTAGAGGCTTCAACGTTCAGATTATTTTGTGTATCGTGGATATCAAATACGTAACTACCATACCAAACTATCATAGATCTATGATACCGAAGCTGCCTCTACTTCGTATAAAAAATGATCTAAAAGTTGTAAATTCCTTGATATCTTATATCCAAGTAGGCAAGTAGGTACCTAATACATGGAAAACTCGACCAAAACCCATGTTGTTTATTATCAAAGTTCGAGCTAATATCAGTATGAAGTATTAATTTACGCGCGAACGTAAAGACTGAATACTTAGTACTGACGCCTCTCAGAGAAAAGTATCGCATAGTTCTAGATTATTAGCAAAGTATTCTACTATAAAGTTTCTGTATACTTGATGGATGCTACAGTTTTCAAATAAAAAGAGAATTTCTAGTAACAAAGCAATTCATGTTATAATACTGTAAGTACACAAACAAAATTCACCCATATTTTAACCAAACAAGCTTATATGAGACCATGCAACAAGAAATATTAGGTACACATAATACAGAGCTGCGAGAAAGCGTGATCTGGTTTTTCGTATGTATATAACGTTGAGTTAAAACCACCAAAGCGCCTGTATGCACGAGGAAGGCAATTTTTCACTCGCTAGCGTTATTGCGTTTTGCATTTTTTATCCAGCAGGCTCTTTACGCCCTACTGATGACATAATGGGTGAAAACAGTATAAATAACTTGTGTCGACACAATGAGGCTGCGGTTTTTAGGCGTATGTTTACGTTTGAACCTTAACATTTAATTTAATTTTGCTTATCACGTAAAAATGACTAACGAGCAAAAGATTTCAGCACATAAATCTTTTCAGATCAAAAGGTCTTTTAAAGATTGATAACTTAACATTCACACTATTCACGAAATATAGTTCCCTTTGTGAGTCTGTGTTAGTAGGTCGAAGGACATTCCCCAAAAGTAATCGATTCTGGCATAACAATAAATAATAACCTCGGGATTGACAAGCAGCTGTGAATACCTTCCCTTTCGGCTAGGTACTTGTAACATCTTTTGTAGGTACTGGCCGTTTATTATTTGAATATGTTTTATAAAAAATTTAAGCTTTAGATATCCGTTCAATGACTAGGGCAGACTCGGCAAACCGAAATCCAGCTGATTAGTCCTGTACCGTTGTTTGAAGATGAACTCTTCTAGGGTATATGAGACACGGAAATAATTAAATCTTGGGCGTTCCCAGTTCAGAACAGGACAACTTTTAACCACACAGGGTTCATAAATCACCGAATCACAGTGAGCTCGTTTAAAATTAACAATGAAAAGAAAGCAATATAGCACCGGATAAATAAATTTCGGTGTTTTTATCGTTAATTGTATAGATTTTCTTTTTATAGAAAATGCACGAACCATTCCAAATTATAAATAAATCGAATAAAATTGTTTTGCGATTCAAATAGGGTTGTAAACAGGTTCCAAAAACGGTTTTAAACGAAAGAGGATGATTATAAAAAATGTATGCAGGCGTTGAGCAAACTCAAACTCAAACTCAAATCATTTATTCCAAATAAACCAATTACAGGTACTTTTGAATTGTCAAGGGGTCGGTCAGTCAGAAAGATGAAGCTAGTTGCCCATTCCAAAGCGTAGTAGGTTCCTATGGAGAAGAACGGGCAAGAAACTCCATGGACACTCTTTTAAATTAGAATATTGTTACAAAACATTGGTTACATCATTTATGTTGAAATTATACTTGTGAGAACAATGTAGTAAATCGTGCACGTTAAAAGCGACCATAATAAAAATATAAAAACAAAAATAATTAAAATAAGCCATGGCAGCTAAGAGATGACCAGTCCCCACTGAGCGTCCAACGCCTGCATAATTTTTTTATAATTTCAACTGGCAATAGGTTAGCCCCCTATTTTATGGGACTTAAACATAATGGCGAAATGTGGGTGTACTATGTAATACCCTGCCTACCCCTCGGGTATAACAAGCGTGATGTTATGTTATGTGTATACCTTTGTATATTTGGTGGAACACAACGTCCGAGATGAATAACTTTTTAAAACTAAGAAACCAAAGAAAAAATAAATGTTAGGTAGGTAGAAATTGGTAGTTTTAAAGAAATTTAAGGTAAGTACCATCAATAACTTTAAACATTTTCATAAAGTTTTTTAAAATAGGTAGAATATCTACTTTATGTTTTTTAGTGCCAGGCCCTACTACGAGTATCTATTTTATTCTATTGTGTGGTTATGCCTGTTTTATTCTTGATAGAATAAGGTGGAAACTAGACATGCGTTCTTAGGATGTCTGCCAAGTTTCACACAATTTCTGTAGAAACTAAGTACTTATAAGACGAATTTTAGTTTTCTGTAAAATCTTTCTACGTAGATACATTTTTGGGTCTACTTTGATTAGACAGCAGCTTCATTACCGTTTTTTAATTTCTCTATAATATAGGTTAATATGCTGCTCCCCACGGTTTCACGAGAATACGATTATTGGGATGAAAAGTATCCTATATCCTAACCTAGGTCATGCTCTACCCATGTGCCAAATTTCATCCAAATTCGATCAGCCATTTTAGCGTTAAAGCGTAATAAACAAACAAACAAACTCACTTTCGCATTTATAATATTATAATAAAAACTATTTTTTTTAATTTACTATCTACTCCCTCAGCTGAAGGTCATGCCTTTTTTTTTTTTTTTTTTTTTGGGTGGGAAATCATCAAATGACGTCTCCCGCTCTGGGTGGAGCGGGAGGGCGTGTCAGACTCTTACTGACTAAAACCCACCCGTGTTCCTTCTCTTGCCTGTGCAATGCCAGGGGGCCACGGTATCCCTTTCGGACTTTCCCGCAACCCCGGCAGGCAATGGTCTCATCGGACCCCTTCACTCGCTGACACTCTTTGAGGCGCGCGTGGAACACAACGCGCCGTCGACCCGGGCTTGGTCCTTACCGGACGGCGAGCTACCCATTGCTCACCGTCCGCAAGCCCGCGCCTACGGTGGCCGGGAATCCGCAATCGATTCCCGACGCCCGGGGCGTCTCCTCCTGCGGCGGCTAGGGGCGTGAGGGCGCGAAATTTGCCTATCCCTCACGCGCTCCGCCTCCTCCTTCGCGAGCATTACTGCTTCGCAGAAGGAGGTGACGGCCTCCCATGCCCTCTCGCTCCGTACCATGGCCTGGACCAGGGCCGGACGCGAGAGATCCCCGCTACCGATCGCCTCCACGAGGACACGGCGGTGCTCTGCCCAAGCCGGGCATACCTCCACCGTATGCTCCACCGTGTCCTCCGGGCGATCCACGCAGTGATGACACCCGGGCGTTTCCTCCCGCCTTATCCGAAACAGGTACCTCCCGAAACAGCCGTGTCCGGTGAGGACCTGCGTCAGGCGGAAGGTGAGGACGCCGTGGCGCCTCTCCAGCCACTCCTCAAAGAGGGGACTTATCGCCGCAATATTGGCGTGCCCAGCACTGGGTTGCGACAATCGCACTCTCCATGCCGCCATGAGATCCCGTCGGAGCTCTGTCCGCTGTGCCGCGATTTCTCGCGGCATCGGAGTCAAGCCCCGGCGTTTCGCCTCCTCGCGCCACTCCCAAATATGCGCGAGGTGAAGGTCATGCCTAAGCTAAAAGTCTTACAATACGTTATTATAAAATAAGAGTAGGTAGGTACATTACAAATACAATAAGCATAATCAGCCTATAGCGTTCCCTCTGCTCTGACTCTATGAGAGGGGGTGGGTCTTATTCCACCTATATTGGGCTTAGTGTGGTGGTTCGTAGATGTCACATGTCTTTGAATTTTTACAAATACAATAAAGTTTAAAGTCTCTTTGGTCTAGTAGTCCCAAGCCCTCCTCAGAAGGTCTAAGTAGCTAAATGTTCAACAGCGAGAAAAGTCTGATGAGTAAGTAAGTCTAATTAGCAAAATGTCCATGTAGCAAAACGTCCAACTATCAGATGGTCTGTATAGCAGAACTTATATTTAGCAAATCGTCATATTCTCAAAATGTCTGGATACTCAGGCACAAAATTCAACACACACATTGCATCGGGAGGGAAACGGACACGGCATTATAATATATACATACTCTTTGGTCTATGTACTCGTATCGTTTAATGAATGCTATTTGATTAGCATTACCTACTCTTTTTTTTTCCCTGTATCGATTGTTATTCATTACAAATACAATAGTTCTGGCTTCTAATTTCTAGAAATGGATGAAGAACAAACATTTACTTTCATCGAAAGTCAAAAGAAGAAGCGTGTGCTGCCGCTGAATGGTCACAGGTACAATTTAAATATCACAAATAAGGGAGGGTCAACTCTATGGAGATGCTCCCAGCGCAATGAGTGTAGTGCATCTGTTACAATCATTAAAGACAAGATAATTCATAAGTTAAATGAGCATACCTACCTGTAAAGCTAATTCCGATAAAAACAGGACTGACATAGTGATGGACAAATGCAAGAAATTAATTCGCCAAAAAGCAAAAGCAGTCCAGATTTTTTTTGAGAAAGAATTCGGAATATTGGATGAGATTCAACAGGTACCAGATTTTAACCCAAAAAACGCAAACTGTTCAGGGATCGTCACAAATATTTATATGTTTGTAAAACTGAATGCAAAAACTTGAATGATGTTATAATTCCAGAAATAATGGCTGACAGTTTCCTTGTTTGTGAAGATGGATGTGAAAATAATGAAATCTTAATATTTTCAACACCTGTGAGTAGACAATGCATTAAGACATTGAAAAGTAAGATGTATTTTATTGATGGAACATTCAACGCTACACCCAGTACATCATCAGGTAGTAACGCGTATATACTCCCATAACACAAGTTATGTCACATAACTTGTGTTATGGGAGTTATTACGCGTTATATGAACAACCCAGGAACTTCTCAGCAGCAATCCGGAGTCTGGATTCGTACCCAGTTGATGGCAATAGACTCGCCCCCTATAACATGGGACTTAAACATAACTGGCGAAATGTGGGAATATAGGTACAACTCTCTAAACCCTTTGGATTCACCTAAGGCTGACTGGCTGTTATATGACAATACAGTTTATTAACTATTAATAGGTACTTTACCTTTTAAAAGTACCCTTCAGCTTATGACTCTAATAAACTGACCCAAAGTCATGTGACAAATGACGATATTCAACTTAACCCTACACATTGTTTCCCTACATATTATTATAACCCGTCAGGTCTTTTATACCCCTCATAAATAATAACCATCGTCACTCACACTCCTGCAGTAATGTGGCACTCGGCTACTGGGGTCGTTTGGACCGTGACACTTCGGCTGATGGGGTTTTTATATATTACTTTCCCCTGACTTTCTTATTTTTATTATTATTGTCATCCGGAGGGTTGAATAGAGCTATTCTCATAGTATTAGCCGTTTTAGTTTCGTGTTTCAATAGATTTTACAAGGAATATTTTAAGAAAAAGAAAATAATATGTAACTTATCACTCAGCCCTATTTGTTTTATTTTTTTTAATGCAAGTTCAAATTAAGATTTAAGTATTTTTTACATCTTTCTGTAAGTTTGAGGACTCATAACTTTTTTTCTAGCTAGCATCTGAATAAAGCAATATAATAGTTTTATAAGAATCTGCAAAAAAAAATATTGCCTGTTTTACCCATTTTTAATAAAAATTACACTTTAAAGTTAAGGACCAAATAAATTAGGGCTGAGTAAGTAGCAGATGATCCCACCTATCCACCATTTTCGTATGTTCAACTTTCTGCCAAACACCCTGTATTTCAAAAAGATATATATTTTCGTCCATGAATTACATTTTTTTTTTAGGAACATAATAGAATTTTCTATCAAACAAACATATTTTTCTAGTAGCTACCTAAATATCTGTGTCTGCCAAATATACCTACCTACCTATTAAGATAAGCGCACATTAAACCCGCGCGCGGCAGGCCGCACCGCAACGCAGTAATTGTTTTTTAGACAGATTCAAATTTCGAATTAGATTTTGAACTGTTTTCACTCCAGTCCAATGAGGCTCGCGTACATTTGGGCGGGCAAATCCTCCTAGACCACTTTCGTACATTTTGTATGAACTAAAGGCGGAAAACTACAGGTGGGCTGCAAGACCACAGTATGAATATGGACAGTACAGAAACTACGTAGTAAACGACGAAGCGCAAAGTGACTGTCGAGGTGCTGTCAGTTGCGGGTGCAGTGCCGAGAAGAGTGGCCGCCGCAATATTTAAAAAAAATTAGCGTAGGTAATTATTTCAACAAATAGGCCTACTTTCTTTACTGTCCATATTTACATTGTGGCATGACGCAGGACGTAGTATTATATTATCTGTGACGCAGGCGAGCGATCCACCACTGCGTTGCGCTGCGGAGCGGCCCGCCCAAATGTGCGCGAGACTTTAGTTGAACGTTTCATACCGTTAGTATTGAAATATCTGTCTAGTAGAAACGATTGCAATGTTCCACATGACGCTCCTTTGTGGTGATTCGAACGACAATAGCACAAGAAAATAATATTTTATGAAAGGGGCCGTGCGCACGGTGCTTTATAAGGTTGTGGACAGACCGGAGTCAATAGTTTTAGTAGTATACGTACAGTCCAAATTAATTTATTAACAGATTGACCCTCTAAATCCGTGTTACGGCCATTTTAAGCGACTAATAAAGACAGAAACTTGTGATTTGAATATACCGAGAATTTAAGTTGTTACTCAATTTGGTGAACACGACCGGGGAAGATGGAAGAAGCGCCGTGTACCTTAATACGGACCAAGGGCAGGAACATAAAGTTGAGTCAAATTGGTGAACAATTAATCTCCCAAACTGTACCTATTAATCATCTGTATGGCGAATCGTCTAGTACCTACCCAATCCTTTTTTAGTTGGTTTAAGAGCTTGAATCCTGAATGGCAACGTCACAAATTGCCGTCAAATATTTAGCTGTTTTGATTGATTTGGCAATATTACTGTATGGAAGTATGAAATAACGCTAACTAATGAACTAAAATATTGATTGTGAAATGAAATAATTAATATAGTAACACCGAATATTTAGTTTTCGATGTAAACATAGTATTTATAAACTCTCCAAATGCCCTTTTTACACCGAAAACGGTTACACCATTAATATATTAGGTCACTAGTTAGCAATATTTCCATACAATAATATTGCCAGATTAATCAAAACAGGTAAATAAATTTGACAGCCATTTACGACCTTGCCAACTTTTAGATCGAAAACGCTCCCTTGAAATAAAGACGAAGTCTAGGTTGAGACAGTTTTAGTTCAAGTCTTTTCGACTTTGCTTGAACTAAAACTGTCTCTTTTTGACGAAATATAATACTTTTCCAGTAAAGGAAAAAGCGACTGTTGAATTGTTTACTGAAAGTAAACGGTAATTGGTCTAAAACGTCAAATAACGGCTTCAGTTTGTAATTCGAGGAATGGATATTGCTTGCTCAAGGACTTTTTTTAAAGGTCATGAATAGTCTGCTTTAGTTGTTGTAAAATAAACACAATTTTTAAACAAAAACTCAGTTGCTACCTTAATTTAAACATACTAATTAGTATTTCACTATTCATCTAAATTGCAATTCAAACGCTCGTAGTTTAGGTATATTTGAGTCCCTCATCAAATAAACTTTTAGCAATCCATGTTTGGCTCCCCCAGTAGATACTCATTTAAAATCCAACCAGCCAAAAAGTTAATCTACAAACTGGACTCAACAGAATATTTAACCAGCGATAGCATTTAAAATGCAAAAGCAAATTATGAAATGCAACGCAATAACACACTGAAAGGCAGCACCGAGCTTAGCAAAGCTCACAATCATGACGTTATCATATATACTAGTACATAAATGTATGTACTTGTTGCATGTAACGAAGTTTCAGTTCGTTCCGACTCTCTTCAACGCTTCAGTTGTGCTCGAATACTTGCGGCGTTCGAACGCGCCTGTCGATTCGTCCGACGCGGTTCCGCGGTTCGAAGTACACGTTCTATTGAATCTGTATTCTTATTTCAAATTGTGAATTAAAAAAATATTAAGAATGATTTCAAAACTTTGAGTGTTGTTTGAATTTGAATTTGGATTTTTCCGGTTGAACTAACGGTGATTATTCTTTCACTTTATTTTTTATTTTATGTATTACTTAATTACTTTTAATACTTAACTTACTGTGTGTTATTTCTGTCTATAAATTTTCTGGAGCATTGACAATTGACTAATCAGTGTCTGGAGTTTAGCTAGCATTTTTTTTTCTGAAATTATAAAATTAAGAAACTAAACTGTTCAAATTGTGTGTTAGTGTGAAATGTTGTTGTTTGCAATGGCAATAGTGAACTATTAAATGCAACTTAGTGAATAAGTGGAACTTTCAGAGGAAACTCGAAAAAGCATTCTATTTCTGCGTACAGGTAAAATTGATTTTTATTAAATAGTTTTAAGAAAGTTATGTTTTAGGGAGAGTATGAATATCTTTTTCGACTTTATTACGTATAGCCACAAATATTATTTCCATTAGAAACATGTAATATTCTTCATAACTTTGATTAAACAGTCTTATCTTTTTTTATCGAATACCGGCAGCTAATAGATATTCCCATCACGCTTTATGGATGTTCCAAGTCGTGATTTAGAGATAAAATATTTCCAGAATCCATGGCATCTGTTCTTTATTTTAATTAAGTACATAATGTTATTGTTATCAATCTGTTTTTTTATTTTTATATTTAGAATGCAATTTTTATTTCTACACATAAATTACCAAAAATTAATTTAAAACTTAAATTTTAAATTTCCTTTTTGGCTTTTATACCATGTAAAACTATAATTGGTGCATGTTGTGTTAGCCATTAAGTAATTGTTGCACTTACAAACGTACTTTTAAGAAATTTAATTTAAATTTATTGTGTAAACAATTGTTGGCTAACCTAAATAAAATAAATAAATTCAATCTTAATTTTTTTATCTAAAAAGAGTTACTAAAAATTATGACACTTAAGTAAGTACTATAGAAGAACTTCATATTTAAGCAGTTTGAAAACAAAATCCCATGAACACGATGACCACATCTGTTACTGCCCCGGTTCTATAGCCACCGAGCGCTGCAAGCAGAAATAGTCCTTACGATGAATAGATATGAAGTTCTTCGTACGTCAGTCGCGCTCTGGGCAGTGACCCTCGCTATCAATCTTGTTGGCTACCTAATCTTTTAATCATAGAATGATCTACTTTACACGACCGAAGAAAAATTTCAATCCTATTTATTTAGATAGGAACAATGATATTTTAAAGGAACAAAAATTTTAAACAAAAAATTCCAACAATTTATTTCAATTAAACAATTACAGGTATTGTATTATCATTAGAGATCGGATATTCGGATGCATATTTACCTAAAGTTGAGGTGTTGGCTATTATGGAAAGCACTTTTGTATCGAAAAAATTCCGGGATCGACAGATTTAGAGTGCTGATTATAGAATTGAATGTATATTTACTTACATTCAGGTGTTGGCTATTATGGAATGACTTTTGTATCGATCGCAAAAATCTCGCGATTCCGCAATTGATACATTTTGTAGATACTTTTTGACTATAGAAATGCTAACTAATGTTATAAAGTAGGTTGCCAAATTGGCATAGCACAGAGCGACAAAGAATTTGGTGCCTTGAGTTTCATTGAAAAATGTTTACAGTAGGTATATAATTTTTATGCTAACACCGCAAAAGTAACCTTCACAAGAGGGCTGATAAGTCGTTTCCATACCATGTATCCGATTAGTTTTGCATTCCCGGATTTTCCGGGATTTAAGTTAAACAATTATAATTAAGAAGCCACTTCCATAATTTCTTACCCAAAAATTAACTTTAGGTAAATATGCATCCGAATATCCGATCTCTAATTATAATAGAGTCGGTCAGTCACAAAGATGAAGCTAATTGCTCATTCCAGGATCGGGCTAAAAACTCCATGGATGCGTCTTTTAAATCTAAATATTTCTACCCAAGCTTATTATAGGGTCTCATTCTGAAACACTAATTATCGTCAAGGTCATTATTAATCGTCTCGGGAGAGACCTGTTCTCAGCACTTTTCGTTTGAGGTGTAAATTAAGCAGTAGTGCTCCGACCTTAAGAAATTCGGCTTCAGTGAACAATGGCGATCGCTGAAGTTGATTTCAGCTGAATTTTAATGGACCGTAAAGATCTTATAGAAGTATTACTGGCGTAATAAAAGAAGCTTTTACTCTTTTAAGTAATAATAATGTTGCAAATTAAGTTGTTTTGTGATGTTTTATAGGCTTAATTGCGTTTTTAGAATGTGAATTATTTTATTTACAATTTATGAACTGAAGTAATTTCTAACCTAGAGGATTTGTTTAAAAAAAAACAATGCTGCTCTTAATAGCATATTCAATATATGACGTGCCTATTGCTGGAACGCAGGTCTCTTCTCCGTGAGAGGGCTCAGTGAGAGGCCGTAATACATCACGCGGACTCAGTGCGGGTTGGTAGATGTCACATGTCTTTGACATACCGGTTTCCTCACGATGTTTTCCTTCACCGCGTTTTGAGAGCAGTGTTGATGAAATAAATTACACAAAGTAATGTCTAGCCTGGGTTTGAGCCCAGGACCTACAACTCGGGCCGTTACCTCTGGGCTACCAGAATATTAATAACTATCACTTTTCCCGTGGCTTCGCTCCCGTGGTCTTTCCCGCGGGACCCGTTATTTTTCCTGGGATAAAAAGTAGCCTATGTTATTCCCTGAAAACTAAGCTTTCTAATGGTGAAAGAATTTTTCAAATCGGTCCAGTAGTTTCGGAGCCTATTCAGTACAAACAAACAAACAATCAAATCTTTCCTCTTTATAATATTATTAGTATAGATGAATTGCAATTATAACACTGAATTTGATGTTGTAACCGTTTTAGTAGTAAAAAAGCCATTTGGAAAGTTTCCAAATACTTTTTTTACATCTCAAACGAAATATTCGGTGTTACGTTAATTATTACATTTAATAATCAATATTTTACTTTGCTAGCTAGCCACATTTCATATTTTTATACATTAATCAAAACAGGTAATTATTTGACAGCTATTTGGGACGTTGCCAACTTTAAAGATAAACGCTCATAATAACTTACTTTAACTATGTATTCTTTTTGTAAAAGGCATCAGCAGATTCAGGGATGAGGACATAAATTAATTACATTATTAGTATAGCTATCTCACGCCTTTATTCCAGGGGGGTAGGCAGAAACTACCCGAGCGCCACCTGCTACGTTCCTTACATACTTAGATACTTCTTTTCCCTCGTTTACGTTCATACATCTGAGGCCCTAGTGTGAGTTTGTTTTAACCATCTCGACTTTACGCATCGACCGCGTTCAACACTCCGATTGGCTCTTCACTGGTGAAGGCCGGCCGGCTGCCAAACAGAGCGCCGAACGCGGTCGATGCGTAAAGTCGAGATGGTTAAAAGAAGCTCACATTAAGGCCTCAGGTCATACACGCACGCCGGTTAGCTATCTATATAAAAATATGTAAGTACTTCCATAAAAAATCTAGTTTCTTTAATCAAAATTTGAATACCCTTCACTAAGAGACATCAATATGAACTTTTTCCCAACTACGTTGGGGGTCGGCATCCAGTCTAACCTGATGCAGCTGAATACCAGTATTTAACATTTAGCGACAACAAAATTACTAAATGGAGATTTATTCTTACATATACTTACTTACACTTTATTTACAAAGTTATCCCTAATTTTCGTAAAGAATGGAGAAAAATTCAAAGGCCCATAATGTAAATGTTTTATTCAAAGGAACGTTCATCATAAATTCGTCATTAATATTTATCGGTTTTTGTTTTCGGTAAGTGGAATGTCTTTAACATAAATATCTGAACAGTAAACAGTTTACTTTGTATTATGATAACATTGGATTAGGTTTTTATTCACTCACTTATTTATTTAATGCCTATACTCCATATGAAATAAGATTAGACACATAAATAAACCTTTTTTACAGTCCGTTCAACAGATTTTGAATTATATACCGTAGGCATAAGTATGGCAGTAAAAGCAAAAAAGTGGTTACAATGCCAACTGTTTACTGCACCTGCCATGTGTCATGCCACCAACGCAATAGAAGTCAAAATCGGTTGAACGCACTGTTAGAAAGGTTTATTCGAAATGTCTAATCTTATTTCAAATGGAATACAGGATATCACATTATTTCGGTAAAATGATAATTATAAAGGAGAAGTAGATTTTTTTTGTTCGGCAATTAGGCCCTTCAAAGATTGTGGCGTCTGTTAATGAAACGCATGTTGATTTGTTCCATAAGATCTCTAGATTACAGTGGTTGTAATAATTATAGTTTGTCTAACGGGAATATTGAGAAATGGGATCATAATCCAAAAATTCACTAAAAGAGCTATTATTATTTAATGAGTTGGCTTTACCGGTATTATAATTTAGTAAAATAGTGTTCAGTAGTAAATAGTAGGAATATAGGTGTTTTGAACGGTTCATGAAATCAAATATATGTAACAAAACATTATTATCACTCTTAGTACTCGTATATCAATTCCAACGTCAGACGACTTGAATTAGATAGTATTTCATCTAAAAAGATGCAAGTCGCTCCACCTCTCATCTTGATACCATGTCCAAGATCAAAATACTTAAATACCGCACGCCCAACATTACACAACTGACAGCACCAATGTCTGCCTACCAAACAGTTGCAACAGTATCCAGCAAGACTAGCTCAAGTGTTAGAAATTGAAGATTTGTGTTAGAAAATAAGCGTAGGTAATCTAACAAAAATATTAGTATTGTTCTCTTTGGTGAATGTCTTCGCACATTGCGTTGAAATCTTACTGAAAAATGACACAACATCCTTCTGGAGTAAATGCTGTACCATCTTGAAGATTCCATATTCATTATAATCCATCCACACAGGAAAACAGAAATATCAATCGGTTTTTTTTTATGTTGTCACTTGACACTTGTATTTCTGACAGTGTTAGATAGTGATGCAGTTTGATTTGATTTAACTCGTTACTCGAGTAAATAAAATAAAAATCCATTTTCTGTCGAGGTGCCACTCGATGTAGTCGCGTTTAGTTAAATATCACCAACACTGCCACACTAGATCAATATAGATATATTTGGTGTAATAAACCGCCAAAATAGTGTGATGTAAGTCAGAGTTTTAAATAATTATGTTCTGCTGGTTAGTGCTGTCAGTTGATAACGTGTAATTTGTCATGAAAATCGTCATCGTATCGTTATTGATCATAAGATTGACAGTGGAATGCGAGTAAGAGAAAACGCTTTTTACAAAGTCGAACAAAGCAGTACCCTAATTACGTAATGCAAAATCAATTCAAATCGTTTTGAAACAGATTGCTAATCCATTGCTCCGTAAGTTCGAAAAAAAAAATTGCAGACCAACGTAAATAACGCAATGAATGTTGTAGAACTGTCAAAATGAAACAGATTTGTCTATAGCGTTTACGAAAATATGTTGCGTAATTAGAAAGCTGATCTTAGCCGAATGTCACTGATTTAAACCGCAATGTACAAATATTGAACGGTTGCTGTATTTTGGATTCTTTTCTTTAAGTTTATTTTTGGTGCGTTTCATACGTGTGAAGCTGCTAGGAACCTCACTCTAGAACCTATACCTACCTTAGATTCAACTTGAATCGAATTACATAATCGGGTAATTTGAGTGCCTGATTGTATGAGACTGAGTAACATCACTAGAGTCAAACTGACTAGCAACCAAAAACTACATTCCGTTTCACGTTCCACGTTAATTTTTAAAATACTTTACGCAGAATAAATAAACTTAAAATTAATATTAGTCACAGGTGTGAACCCGCTGTATCGTCAATGGTTTATTTTTGTACTTAGTAAAAACAGAGTTGGTTACCACCTCGAGCTGTAATTATTTTGTATATATATTTTTTTTCATAAAATCTTTAGAAACGTTTCAATACATATGCATTTTTGACGATACATTGACGACCATAACTGGAATTGAATCAATTGAGTGCAATATCAAAACATTAGTGCATTATTGTGTAATTATCACTTGCAAAAACGGTGAAGGAAAACATCGTGAGGAAACCGGCCTGCCTGAGAGATATTTCTCGACGGCATGTGAAGCCAAGTCAGAGGCGCATGGGCGGCTTTAAAACTCTGTTAACACCAGGTTAGTTACTTACTAACCACACGAAAAGAAGAAGATCAAAACGATCAAAACATTTTCTTTTTATTAACAATTTCGTGATTCCGGTTAGACTTTATTAAAAAAATTACCATTTTAAATGATAAATTGGTTACTTTTTTTAGGTAGGTATAATACGATTAATAGAAATTACAATACAGGGTGCCTAATCTCCATCATCTACCCCGGTCACCAGGGAGAGTGGAACCGGCGAGAGATGTCGTGCGGTGTCCCACAGGGATCGGTCCTGGGGCCGCATCTGTGGGACATCGGATACGACTGGGTGCTGCGCGCAGACCTCCCCAATGGCGTCAGCGTCGTTTGTTACGCTGACGACACGTTGGTCCTGGCGCAGGGGAGGTCGCACCAGGCGGCGGCCGAACTAGCGACACACGGGGTTGCGACAATCGTGGCCAGAATCCGGCAGTTGGGACTCGAGGTGGCCTTGCACAAGTCCGAGGCCATGTGTTTTCATGGTCCTCGGAACGCGCCACCGTCGGGTTCCCAAATAACGGTAGGAGGGGTTCACATCGGCGTCGAGTCGACGATGAAGTACCTGGGACTCGTCCTCGACAGTCGGTGGAACTTCGTGGAGCATTTCCGACGTTTGGCTCCCAGACTGGAGCGGGCCGGGGCTGCATTGAAGCGGCTCCTGCCCAATCTAGGGGGTCCAAACGCCTCCTGCCGGAGGCTATACGCGGGGATCGTGCGGTCCATGGCCCTGTACGGGGCACCGGTGTGGGCGCGTTCGTTGAGGCGGCGGCCTGCCCGCAGGTTGAACGCGTCCCAGAGGGTCATGGCCACCCGGCTGGTCCGGGGATACCGCACGGTCTCCGGTGAGGCGGCAAGCCTCCTTGCTGGATTGCCGCCATGGGATCTGGAGGCAAAAGTCCTCGCGCATATTTGGGAGTGGCGCGAGGAGGCGAAACGCCGGGGCTTGACTCCGATGCCGCGAGAAATCGCGGCACAGCGGACAGAGCTCCGACGGGATCTCATGGCGGCATGGAGAGTGCGATTGTCGCAACCCAGTGCTGGGCACGCCACTATTGCGGCGATAAGTCCCCTCTTTGAGGAGTGGCTGGAGAGGCGCCACGGCGTCCTCACCTTCCGCCTGACGCAGGTCCTCACCGGACACGGCTGTTTCGGGAGGTACCTGTTTCGGATAAGGCGGGAGGAAACGCCCGGGTGTCATCACTGCGTGGATCGCCCGGAGGACACGGTGGAGCATACGGTGGAGGTATGCCCGGCTTGGGCAGAGCACCGCCGTGTCCTCGTGGAGGCGATCGGTGGCAGGGATCTCTCGCGTCCGGCCCTGGTCCAGGCCATGGTACGGAGCGAGAGGGCATGGGAGGCCGTCACCTCCTTCTGCGAAGCAGTAATGCTCGCAAAGGAGGAGGCGGAACGCGTGAGGGAGAGGCAAATTTCGCGCCCTCACGCCCCTAGCCGCCGCAGGAGGAGACGCCCTAGGCGTCGGGAATCGATTGCCGATTCCCGGCCACCGTAGGCGCGGGCTTGCGGACGGTGAGCAATGGGTAGCTCGCCGTCCGGTAAGGACCAGGCCCGGGTCGATGGCGCGTTGTGTTCCACGCGCGCCTCAAAGAGATGTCAGCAAGTGAAGGGGTCCGATGAGACCATTGCCTGCCGGGGTTGCGGGATTAGTCCGAAAGGGATACCGTGGCCCCCTGGCATTGCACAGGCAACAGAAGGAACACGGGTGGGTTTTAGTCAGTAAGAGTCTGACACGCCCTCCCGCTCCACCCAGAGCGGGAGACGTCATTTGATGATTTCCCACCCAAAAAAAAAAAAAAAAAAGGGTGCCTAATCTCCTTTCAGCGGTCGTCAAATGCAGGATGCCAGAAACATCGACGCGAAAATTACCATGGATTCAGTACATGATTCTGAACCCCCTTTTTTTTTTTTTTTTTTTTGCGTCTTCTTTTTTCGCGTTCTGAAATTTATCGTAGGTTATTTAAAAAAAAACTGCTGTTTCAAAATAATGTTTTTTTTTTATAACTGACGAAAAATTTAACAGTTTTCGCGTCGATGGATGCCACCCTGTATAATAATACCAGCTTATTATTGTTCCACTGCAGGAAAAATGCAAGAGTATCGATCAACACGCTTGCTCAGGCCCCGTGTCTGGACATAGATAACGATCGTTATATTTCCGAATTCGGTCGCAAAGTCGTAATGGTGTTGCGACGTGCTTCACAAGTAGGTACGGGATTTATACGTGGACGCGATGCAATTACGACTAAGACCGAATTCGGTCGTATAGCGATCGCTAACTGTGTCGAGAGTGCTGGGCCAGGACGGGTTGGGGATTGCACTTATAATTACTATAAAGTCCAGATTTCCTCACGATCTTTTTTCTTCACCGATGTCAGTAATGTCCAAGACTCGAAAGTAAAACATCAAAATCCGCTGGAAGTACAGGACCGGCCGATGTGGCGAGGCTTGGGGAAATGGCTTGTTCTGTCCAGAAATGGACGTCTTTCAGCCGAAAAGATGATTTATTAAAATTATGTTTTCAATTTATAGGAAGTTTTCCAATAATAACGCTCCATATTTTCCTTCGTACCCGTAATAGTGTCGATGTATTAATCATTCCCAGACAGCCAGAACCTGATAGGCCTTGTTCAGTAAAAAAATTCTTAGGATCCATTTAAATAAATATAAAATTCATTTATTTCAGACACCACACCAGGTACGTAGGTAGGTTTATTTAAGACAAAAGGTGCTCTCTATAATCAAATTTCAGTCCGCTGGAAACATTCCGTTGGGAATCGGATAAGATCTGATTCGGGTTTCGGCTATTAACCGTTGGGGATGTTAAAACATTGATTTTGTGGGTAGTTTCGGTTAGTTTGTGTTTTCTATTCATTGAAGATAAGCTGTCACGTTTTTAAGTAATATAGTTGGATATGCAAGGACAATGATATTAAAGAATAATGTTTTATGCAGTAAGCTCCTGTGTGTTCGTCCTTTGAAGTACTTTCAGCATTGTTGTGTTCTAGTGTGAAAGGTTTAAAGGGTATGGTAAAATCACTTATGTAAATAAAACGCGACTCTTGCTATGACACAATAAAGTGCAATTCAGGCCCCATCACCTCTTTTAGCAGTATTATTTTAATCTTACTTGAGTGTGGGAACGAGATGGAGCTAGACGTCCTGTATAGCTCCACTTCTTTCTCGCACAGAAGTAACATTAAAATAATACTGCTTAAAGAGGTCGTGGTTGGCCCCCAGGTCGCACAGCGCTAATTACCTACAGATATATTCGCCTAGAAGTTGCCTCTCTTTCTAACGCGTAACTTTTGTATCCTCTGACAACTTTACGCATACTGAATTGGCCCGACAAGACGCACCCGCTGCGTACGTAGCTTCATACCTTAGCTTTTTACTCTAGAGAGTGTATTAAGTCTGCGGCGCGTGAGTCGCCGATGATACGAAATGTTGCCATTTTAAATATTATATTTTATATATTTAGGATTAACTATTTTGTTTATTTTATTTTATTTTGTTATTTCTGTTTATGCTGCACCGGTTTGACGTCATCACGTCATCACCGGCTGTCGCTGAAAACCAGCGCTGGGTCGCAGCATTATGCTGTGCGATGGCCGTTTTGCGTGGATGTGACGCATATCTTCCCCCAAATTGTTTTTTAGTGTTTGTTCCTTTGCTTGCGTCATATGTACCGCAAATAAACTTATTTTCTTTTCTTTTTTTCTATACTTAAAATGCGGAATGCGCCTTCTGTAGGTACTATATTCTGTGGCGCCGCGCCGCTTCAAATCTACCATCTGCCGGTTCCTTAAACGTATTTGAAGAGTTAAAATAGACATCAAAATAAGGAAGAATGTTGGCATTATATAAAATAATGAGTCGTATTACAACCGCCATTAAAAAAATACTTGTGTGTTTGCGTTGGTTCCTAAAAAATAGCCATTTGGCCATGCTGCACAGTAGGTTTGACAGATGAAATGGCGGTTTTGTTACCACTTTGCTGATTGCAAATTCTTATGTCGTTCGTTATATTATTATTATCAATTTATAATACATATAGAAACATTTCGTAAGGTAAGACCATAGATAAATAGATGGGACACTCCGAATTTTAGATATGAAGCTACAAGTAGGTACGCGGCGGGGTCGACTTGTCGAATTCAGTGGGCATAACGTAAGTAGTCAGAAGTTTAGAGTTACGCGGTAGAAAAGAGAGGCAACTTCTAGGTGAATATAATATAACTATAGGTAATTAGCGCTGTGCGACCTGAATTGCACTTTATTGTGTCGTAGATAAAGTCGATTTTTATTTAAATCATGTTACGGAGTGACCCTGTACTAATATGCAAAGAGTATTAGAACGTAGGTCTCATAAGCTTAGGTACCTACATCTAGAAAGATAGTTGTCAAATAAATTGGATACTTAGGTCTTATAAAAGCTTAACATGAGGTGTGATAGTGGACAATAAAAACGAGGGTCCAGTGCTATATCTCGTATAATACCTTGTACTGTTCATCAGACGTCAAGGCTGTCTAGCTGAGATTGCTGATAGCGATAAGCCCTTTGTACTTTATTGTTATAACATTTCTGACGAATCATAAACGGCCTCATTTATTTTGTTTAGTTTTTCCCCGTTCTTGAATAACAAATCTGATGAACGTTCTGATAAACTTCTGACTATAATTTTACTCTCTGATAGTTTATAATTAGTAAATGAAGTTAATGAAGGAGATAATAGTGCCGTGCCGTAATCATTACATCTGGCAGATTGGATTGATAATCATCGTTTGTTTTAATTAACCCCCGACGCAAGAGGGTTGAACCGATTTAAAGTTTGACCGGTATGTGTGTGTGTCGGGTTGCACCGATTTGAATGGGTTTTTTTTTTAAATTGAAAGCAGGTTTTATAGCGATGGTTCTTAGATATGTTTTATCAAAATCGGTTCAGCCGTTTGAAGACTATCAGCTCTTTTCTAGTTGATGAATGCATGTGAGCGTTTTCCAAAGTCTGATCGATTTGAAATGTTGTATTCTGTTACTTCAATGATATTAGAAGAACATAGTAACCCTGAACTGATGTTGCAGCGTCACCTGGAATTTGCAGAATACCCAACACCCTTACCAACGTACAGCACAGGTATCGTGTTTGGGCTCATTGGAATGGTCTCAATGAATAGGTTATTGATTGATGGAGTAAGAAACTGAACTGAGTCTGGTGATGGAGTAAGAAAGTGAAATGAGAAAATGTTTATGTCGGGGGTTTTTTAAATTTTAATATATTTTCACTTGTAAAGAAACAGGAGGGTGACGCCTTAGTAGAGCGTTGGCTGTCCGGTGTAACATGCTGACCCGCAGGTTTGCACGGTGTACGCGACAGGTTAAAATAACACTGTTCAGGGCCTACTGCCAGTCGCTGTACACGTGCGCCCTGTGGGTCAGTTATACATAGGGCTCGTACAATGCTCTACGAGTCCAATATAATAACGCGTTCCGGGTAATGCTGGGGTTGCCGCGCTTCTGTAGCGCGTCGGGGATGTTCGCGGACGCACGTGTTCCGGATTTCGGCTCGCTGCTGCGTCTGCGAATCGCATCACTGACGCGTCGGGTGCGCGACAGCCCCAACAGCCTCATGGCGACTGTAGCCGGCAGGGTGAATGGTGGGTATTCAAATACGTGATATAGTAGGAGGCCCACATGATTGTGTGTGTGCGTAATTGTTATACTAACATAGATTTAAGTAATTTGTAATAGGTACTAACACGCTATGGGCCTTTGAAGCCTGACAATAAAGTTTATATTATATTATATTATTATTAATCAATCTGCCTAGCCTTACTCTAGTTACAGGATAACACGATATCCCTTGGAAAGACTGGTACCCATGACGACAGTCAAAAATCTATGAATGACAACTGTGACCAACGGCTTAACGTGCTTTCCGAGGCACAGAGGGTTCTCGATATGTAATGGCTATTCAACACATCCACGAATCGACCGTGGCAAGTGTAGCTTAACCTTCGATCGATCGGGTCGATAATTTAGCCAGGAGCCTCACGAGGGTGATTTTCCTTTCCTTTAAACTTAAATCCTCAGTTACTTTTTATGGGCTGGAAAATGAATAGATTATTCCTTTAAAATGACGTTCGTTTTCAACCTCAATCATTGCCGCAGTCCAGCTGTCGAAAGAATTTCATTTCTGACAGCTGTCAGTTGGACAATTTCTAGTAGTGCGTTTCATCAATTAGTTCCTATGCCGTAATGTTGGATCGCGAGGAATTTGAAAAATTTGTATTTTTAGAAACTATTGCCGTCGTCTTACATCATGTCTGCCTCCGCAGAGTGCGATAGGGACAGCTGCAGCTCAGACCGATTACATCACAAAAAAAAAATTACAAGATCGACGTTTCGTTTTAACCATTTTTCTCCTCGAAAACTGAGCTGATTTAATTATTTTTTGATTTAACGTTTTAAGAAAGAGTATGTCTAGGTTCCCATAATTTTCTTTGTTAAAAACTTTTCGAATTTGTCTAGTAGACAGTCTTTAATCACGGCGGTAAAAATGGGGAACTTTTTGTAATTTTTGGAGAGTCATATTTTCACTACCAATAAGTTGCAGAAAAAAAGGAAATAACAGGGACGTGTCTACAGCAGACCTTGATTATTTGAAGAAAAAAAATGCTCTAGAGTCATAATTCAGGAAGAAAAAAGGGGAATACATTTGTATGGAGAATCGCAGGCCCCTGTTCCCTCTTAAACTTTAACAACAGAACAAATTAGTAAGCGCCGTAGTGTATTCCTGTTGGTCCTACAATCTCAGTCTGTTTTTAAAGTTTGACAGTGGAGCCAACATTACAGCATAGGAATTATTTGATGAAACGCACTCTAGTAATAAGGATCAAATTCGCAAAACACACTGACTGACTGTAAGTACAGAACAACTATCTACCTCAGCTTAGTCAAGTACAGCGAAAGGTGATTAAAAGTTAGCGATTACCACATGAGCGTAATATGTCCGAGTACCTACGAGAATTTGCATGTTCTCATTAAAGGAATGTCACCTAGTTACAAGTGTGATTACGTAAAGACCCAACCCTACTTCGAAACCATAAATGTACGTACTTGGCCAGAGGTAGTCAACTTTTTTACTTAGTAAGCATTTCGAAAGAAAAATATAATACTGAAATCGATACTGGAAACGGCGACTAAGGGATTACGAGAATCGGAGGAAAAGCTTCTTACTGCCGCTAGGAACAACAACCAGCGTTTATATTTCAATGCTATGGAACTTACTTTACTGTAGAAGGAAAATAAATACAAAAAGCGATTAATATTTACCTAAGCCAACAGTAATGATTTTAATCAATCAACAACGGTAAGGATTTCAATCAATGCTCCCTTTGATCGTTAATATTGTGGTAAGCAACTAGGCATTTGTGATCCCCTTTTCAAAATTGGATGGTTTTCAGAAAAGTCTATTTTGATAACCCTTTCTTTTTTGGCCAAAACTTATTTAATTTCATCTGCCACATCTAGGACAACCACTTTTTTGCTTCCAAATTCATGCCTGCGTTGATTTTATTCTGTTGTATTTTATTTTATTGAAGGTAATTTTACTTCTAGTTTGCAGTTTTTGTCCAATGTATTTTCTATTCCAATATTATATATACCTATAATTTGTGTATAAATTAGCTGTAGTACCTTTTCTAAATACTTTTGCTAACCATTATTGAATGTATATGCTGTTGGTGTTCTTTAATAAATAATTAATTTTAAAAGAAACCATTATATCACTTACCGCCACGTCCGCCACCCAGTCAAATGTTTGTCACCCCTGTACCCCATTACATTACCGTGATAGCTATTTGATGAGAATCTTTACGGCAGAGGTAAAAAGCTCGCTTTTGTGTCACCACTGTTAATTACTATACTCCATATAGTAGATACCTTTACCTTTCCGACTTACCTTTGGGTAGAACGAGGTAAATCTGTATTGCCAAGTAGAATGCGTTAAGAGTCTGTTGTTTGTTCGTTTGTACGTATTTGGTAATATTTTTATTTATTTTGTAAAGGGATGATGACTGGGTCAAAAAAGAGAAATTCTATTTAGTCCGTCAGTCAGATAATACAAAAATATTAGACACGTATTTTTTGCTTTATCATATTAATACAAAATGACTTAGATACAACGCATTAAAGTTCGGGAGTGGGGGTTGATACGTCACAAGTATTTATAAAAACTACATACGTGACGTCATGGCACATTATAACTGAATGTATCGCCGTAATCTTTTGATAACGTAAAAAAAGAAAAAATACGTGTACGTTATTTTTTCATAGTCTATGTACATGACGGACAAAAAACATTTTTTCAGTCATCATCCCTATTGTGATAGGACCGTATGTTAGGGGATTAATAAGATGAGAATATAATAGAATAGATATTGTCGCCGGTAGCACATCTTCGCCGCGAAATCATAGCAGCGAAACCGCAGTAGTTCAATTCAACTGACTCGCGTCATGTTCAGCTATTCGAAATTCGAGTAGCGGAACATGACGCGAGCCAGTTGAACTGAACTACTGCGGTTTCGCTGCTACGGTTTCTCGGCGGAGGTGTGCTACTGGCGTGTATGAAGATCTGATATTTTTGTTACTTGTTTCATGTTTATCTAGAGTATACGACAGACGTGTCTTTAAAAGCCCAGGTTCGCACGGACGTATTTCCATCGCGGCGATAGTTTTCGTACACTGGATTTTCAACTCTCGATATTGGGACTGCCGGGCCTGGGCTAAGTCCTTCACGATGATCGTGACGCTTTACTGCTTTTGCTAATTTTATTTGTCATAGGTTTACACTAGCTTGGTGTTTCAAGGTATAGTTGTTGCGGACTACGCAATCGTATCTATGCATCTACAAACCACAAGTGGCAGTTTCTTTATTACATTCTTTTTTTCTTTCGTGCGGGATTCAAACCCGCGACAGTACAGCAGCCAATCGCTTAACCACTGCGCCAACCGTGATCTTTAATTTTAATACATATGAATGTATTATAAACATAAACCAACCTTACCTTTTTTTTTTTTTTTGGGTGGTATGTCATCAAATGACTTCTCCCGCTCTGGGTGGAGCGGGAGGGCGTGTCAGACTCTTACTGACTAAAACCCACCCGTGTTCCTTCTGTTGCCTGTGCAATGCCAGGGGGCTACGGTATCCCTTTCGGACTTTTCCGCAACCCCGGCAGGCAATGGTCTCATCGGACCCCTTCACTTCATGACATC
Organism: Xanthia togata; assembly: GCA_963853775.1. Lineage (NCBI taxonomy): Eukaryota > Metazoa > Arthropoda > Insecta > Lepidoptera > Noctuidae > Xanthia > Xanthia togata. The sequence goes on along the minus strand of OY970793.1, from coordinate 24,768,780 downwards.
TCTTTGAGGCGCGCGTGGAACACAACGCGCCGTCGACCCGGGCCTGGTCCTTACCAGACGGCGAGCTACCCATTGCTCACCGTCCGCAAGTCCGCGCCTACGGTGGCCGGGAGTCGGCAATCGATTCCCGACGCCCAGGGCGTCTCCTCCTGCGGCAGCTAGGGTCGTGAGGGCGCGAAATTTGCCTCTCCCTCACGCGCTCCGCCTCCTACTTCGCGAGCATTACTGCTTCGCAGACGGAGGTGACGGCCTCCTTTGCCCTCTGGCTCCGTACCATGGCCTGGACCAACCAACCTTACCTACGGAATAAATTATAGTGAAATCCGCATCAAATCGTTATCATCCGTTCCGTAGTTTAGAAGACAGACATGAAAAGCGACTTTAATTTATCATAGACAGCTTTCCAGTGATATTGCTATATTGTATGTACATATGTGAGTGTATATGGTCCTCGTACACAAAAGATCCCTTAGGGACTCCACATCGATTTGGGTCAACGAGAAGCTTAATATCGTAACTTTGCGGTCATCAGTTACCTACCTCATCAGTTGTTTGAAGACCTCAATCAAACATAATAGATTGGAAGGTAAGGAACCTTTATTGTACCTACCAAAAAATATCTATGTATTGGTATACCTATGTTTAAAATCCTCCAAGATAGAGATGATGCAATAGTTTTAAATTTGAAAAACGTCCAATAGGATTTCCTCTAGTCAGTTAGAAACTGACTAGAGTAAACTATTTAACCAGCTGCACCAACGGCAGCTGTTCACCACTTTGTTTTAGCAGGGCAATGAATATTTATTTATTTATTTAAACTTTTCACACTTATAAAAGTACAAAGGCGGACTTAATGCCTTAGGCATTCTCTACCAGTCAACCAAGGGTAGTGAAGAGATTAGATGGCAGGTGCTCTGTTTGAGAGGAACAAAGAAAAATCATTTTTTATTAAAATATATCATTATAAATAATTATATTACACACACATACATACATATTTAATAAAATATATACCTATATTATATATATATACATTATACAAATTCAAGGGAGAGGTGTTGAGATGACTCTACTCTATTTATTTTGATAAAAAACTCTGTAGTTTCCGCTTAAATGCATACCGACTGGTCGCCGTCCTGATATCAAGAGGAAGCGCATTCCATAGAAGAATGGACTGAATATGAAAGGAAGAATGAACAAAGTCAGAAGTATGAGAAGGACAAAGTAAGAGAAGATTGTTAGAAGAACGCAGATTCTTAGTGTGTGACGAACATAGATATTGGAAGTGAGACATGAGATAAGAAGGTGAAGGTGAAGGTGAGAATATGGTTGAAATGAGACAAGAGACGAGTGACGAGTCATGGCTTTCATGGGTCGGAGCAGCACTCTCTTTTATTGCTATGCTAGCCATCAAAATACAGAACTTACGATACAAATATTGGACAGCTAGTAAAACAGGAAAAGTGTAACTTTTTGCTCAGTTATCTCTTTTACGCGTGGAAGTCGTAGATACACACACGCGACGCGGCGGATCACCGCGTCGCATCACATCGCATGCGCCCGCGCTATTACTTCGTTTTCGGTTAGCATTATTTTTGACTTTCTTTTTCTTTTTGCTCGGCTCCTTATAGAATTAGCTTTTTGGTCCATGAAATTCCTATTGAACAGGATTTTTTTTTTGTGAAGATTCAAGTATCACGAATTAATTTCCATAAAAATTATAGATGAATAGAGGGAGGCTGGGTGCCAAAAAAATTGGTAAAAATGGTAAAACAGCCCTTTTCTGTAGAACAAAGATAGTATTAATGTCCGAACAGGTTCCCCAGAGAAGAATTCCATATGACATAAGACAATGAAAATAACTAAAATAAACAATTCTGGCTGTGTCTACGTCAGTTATCCGCCTAATTTATATACCGCGACCCTCGTTCGTTGCCCACTTCAGCATCGTGCTTGAGAGACGACATTATGCAATTTAATCGCGTTTTTATGTTGAAGAATGGAAGTACTGAATCGACATTTTCTTGGAAACCCTAATCCACTTAGGTATTTGCCGAGTAAGTATACAGGATGGCCATTTAGATCGGTCAGTATGGGAAAGACTGAAACTATAAGATATACGAACTAAACCATGTCATCAATTTTAGTAACGAGTTGAACGTTGTATTGAGAAATATGGTGGTCATTTAGAAAACTTACTAAAATAAATTAAAGGATATGAAAACAATGCATTTTATTCATTTTAGACATCATTTTTTATAGTAACATTTACTGCTTAAGACCGACACAATCGATATATAAATAGAAATGGTGTTAGTTTTATTTTTCAAAACGTCCGGGTTCGATTCCCGAGCTGAGTACAAGTTTTTTTAAAATGTATGAATGCAGTTTTTCTTGTTACTAAAATCGATGACATGGTTCCTAAGAAGAGATCTTAATATGTCTTCAGACTTTCCCATACTGACCGATCTAAGGTCCGTATTACAGAAGGAAACTCAAGTATTGATCTCTGTTTAAAACTAATTTTAAGTCTGATTTTAATTTTAGAACGTTCCTCAAGCATAGATTCATTGATCATAGTTCAGCTGAGTTTGGCTTTATTTTAGATCGTTACTCAGTTCGCGAATCGAACCCAAGCAGTGATTTGATCTATAATCACCCAAGTGTGGTCGAGACCGCGCTTGAGCATAGATTGTCACGTCAAATTGTAAATTTTTGTTGTGATCATGCGTTGTCGAGTTTCTATATTGTTGTTTTTTTGAATGATTACTATCAAAATGGATGCAATTGAAGAGGTAGATCATTACAATAAGTTGTTTGACGATAATTCAAACAGAAGGTTGAACTTTAGCGTTCCTCTCATATATTTAATAGACAGGCCCAAAAAAATTGTGAAAACTCCAAAAAAAGGTACAGTTTTCACGAGATGTGGTGAAATATTTAATTCTACCTATGATATAACATGACCCTCACTCGATTTAAGAAAAACACAATCCTATTGTGTTTTTCTTAAATCGTGATATATCATAGGTAGAATTAAATATTTCCCATAGCCCCAGAATTGCAAATTCTTGTGTGTTTACGTTTTTATGCGACGGCTTCAACAAACTGATGTTTTCACATAGGTAATTGACCTACGTACTGACATTTTAAATAACATACTATTTATGGCCATAGATAAGTCCTTTATGCTAGACTTATTTTTCTTACAAAATGACTAAACTTTACTTCAATAAATTAATGGGGGATTGTACTATTCGGCATCGAAATAATAACGCTGATTTCCTAAATAATTGGGCTCATAAGGTATATTTTAATCAGAACCAAGTTGGTAAATAAAATAAATTGTAAACGAAAACAGGCTGATGCATAGACAATACACATCTCTGCTTGAGGCTCGATTTGAGTCTCGATTCAGCTGAGTATAGATTGATTACCGTTTTGGAATAAGACTGATGCTCAAGTACTGATTCTATAACTAAACAGTGATCAACTGATTGAAGATCAAACTGGACTTGAGGAACGTTCTGTAATACGGACCTAAATGTGCCACCCTGTATAATTTAAGAAGAGTGAGAGAAGAAAACCTGAGTGCTAGCCTGAACCTGTAGCGTCCTCATCACATTGCCCACACTTTCTGAAAGGTGAAGTGATAACTCTAGGTAAATAAGAAGGTAGGTGTCAAGTTAGATAAAGGTTTTACCTATAAACTGCTTAGTACCTAAACAAACCAATTAGCCATTAAGCCAAACAAAGTAATGTGCGCTGTCGTTAACTCTAAGCACACACTTTTATAAGTTCAGTACAAGTTACAATCACCTAGCTTGAGGTCGTTCGTAACGTTCAACTTAACTGTCTCCTACGGCTATTAAGTTTTATCTTAAGTACTAAGTTTTTCTTAGACTATATATTAAGTTGAATGACGGACGTAGGTATATTATGTAGTTTATCGGTTATTCGGTTGACATCATCTTGAAAGTTGGAATGGCCCATGTCAGTTACATTGTAGGAGCCATTATTAGTTTCATGATAGAGTAGAGATTACCTACTGTAGATAGTAACTATTACACGTATATTATATTAACTATTACTCGATTACCTAGTTTCTATCAATTCGTGGGTATTGAAACATGATGTTCTTATTTTGTTATTTCTCCATATGCTACACCGGTTGACGTCATCACGTCAACGCCGGTTGTCGCTGAAAACCAGCGCTGGGGCTCTGTCTTGCATAGGATCCCAGCATTATGCTGAGCGATGGCCGTTTTGCGTGGATGTGACTTACTTAAACCTACTCACATTATCTTCCCATAGAAGCAAAGCTAAGTAAGCTAAGTAATTACAGCCGCACGGGTCGATCCATCAGGTTAAGCTACACTTGCCGGGGTTGGTCCGTGGATGGGTACCCAACTTAATATACCGAGACTCCTCCGTGCCTCGGAAAGCACGTTAAGCCGTTGGTCCTGGCTTTCATTCGTGGATTTTTGACAGTCGTTACTGGTCGTTAGAAGCCAGAAAGTCTGACAACCAGAGGTATCGTATAACTCACTTAGTTACTGGGTTGTGGAGGTCAGATAACAGTCTTTCTATAAATAAAAAAAATGGTATTCAGGTGTATCTGGTTAGACTGGAAGCCGACCCCAACGTAGTTGGTAGAAGGCTAGGTAGATTGATTGATTGATTGAGAAGTATCATGAATAAAAAAGACATCGACCAACTTAGCTTTTCTTTAAAGGCAGATTCCACAAAATATCATAAGTCATTTATTCAAACTAGGTTGAGAATCAGTACATTTTGAACGTCAATATTATATAAGACAGTCTCCCAAAAGTTCACCACTTCATGCTTTAGCTCGGAAGAAGAATTGGCGTAACAAACTCCCCAGCAGCACAGCTGTCTGTTCAGTTAGAAAAACTTGTTTCTTTACAATAGCCATCGTTCTCCTACCCTCATCCCAATTTATTTGTTCGACTGCGCAACATGTCCTTTCTTCCGTACTTCTCTATTCGTCCTCATCTCAGTAGTCACCCCCTTTCTAGGCATATCATCTTTCACTAAGTATGCAAAAAAAAAAAAAAAAAAACGCAACACAAAACATTAAATTAAATTATTTGCCATAAATGTCAGCTAGCACACGCCGAACAAAAAACATCGAAAACTATAATCAAGCAGGAAAAAAAACTACTAAACTAAACAAACTAAGAAATTACCTCAATAAAAGCCTCTGGGCATAAAGGGCGTGCCCGCTTACTTAAAGCTACACACATCAACACGGTCTAGGGATATTTCATACTCAATTAAATAACTCAAAAAGTACTGGCCGCATTGGAATCTTTTATACACCGATTTGTTTGTAATTTATCTCAGACTAATTCCAAATTAAATTTTTTGAAAATTCTTTTGTTTCGGTGGCATAAAAATGTCTTGATGTATAGGAGAGGGAATTTTCATTTGTGCGAAATTTAGAAAACAATACGAATTACGTTTAGTTACAGTTTTTTTTCATTTTTAAACGAAAGATAAAGTTAAAATTGAGGTATTGTAGCCATGCAACGCCGACATTTGACGAGGGCGGAGATGTTACGAGCTGTGGGAATGCTGGAAGCTGGATCTGTTCAGCGTAATGTTGCTGAGGCCATAGGGACCCATCAAAATGTAATTTCAAGATTGTGGACACGCTATCGTGCCACAGGTGAAGTAGCGGAGAGGCACCGGGGGCCAAGTCGCATCACTACCCCCAGACAAGACCGATTTTTGCAAATTACTGCGCGAGCTCAACCAAATGCAACGGCGACTCAATTGGTCCAAAGGCTGCGAGTGGAACACCAAGTGCTTGTGAGTGACCAAACTGTAAGAAGGCGACTGCATGAAAGCAATCTACGCTCTCGTAGACCACTCCGGGTCCCACCTTTACGGAGAGGCAATCGTGGACGACGATTAGAATGGGTTCGGAACCACGTGGACTGGGGCCGTGAGCAATGGTCCAATGTGCTGTTCACGGATGAATCCAGGTTCGGCTTCCATCCAGATTCACGAAGGACGCGTGTTTGGCGAGTTCCTGGTCGATGGAGCCGTCTCCAGAACCCTCAGGAAGTTCACCCATACCAAGGAGGAACAATTATGGTTTGGGCAGGAATTCGTCTTGGAGGACGGACGGATCTCGTTTGGGTGCGGGGCAATATGACGGCAGAACGATACGTCCAACAGGTGCTGGGGCCCGTAATCTTGCCCCACAGAACACAAATGGGGCAAGATTTCCTGCTCATGCACGACAATGCCCGGGCACACACGGCGGAGAACGGTAGCAGCTTGGTTACATACACATAATGTTAGGGCCTTAGACTGGCCTGCTCAATCGCCAGATCTAAATCCCATTGAGCATGCGTGGGATATGCTGCAAAGAAGAGCTCTGAAGGAAGTTCCTGAAAATCTGGCTACAGAAGATCAACTTTTTGCGCACCTCAGAAGGACATGGGACAATATTCCGCAGCAAGACATTGACAACCTTGTTCTGAGCATGCCGAATCGTTGCCGATGTGTTATGAACATCATGGGCGCTTTCTCAGACTACTAAATTCAAGTTTATAAACACAAATTAAATGATTTTTCTATTTTTTTCAGTTTTTACTCACAAATTAAAAGTTAATTCATATACGGTTTCCGTCTATGCTTCATTTTTTTTCCATAAAATCCTGAAATTTTAATCTAAGTACCTTAACCATTATTAAAAAATGGTAGAATATTAAATAACGTATCTTTTAAATATATACATGTCATATAAATAATTAACACATTGATAGTAATTCGCTTTTTTAAAAATATCCCTAGACCGTGTTGATGTGTGTATTTAAAGCTGTAACTCGAAGTCACAAATGAGCAATTAGTACCTACCATCGAAGTAAAATAAATAAACAGTTACTACTAACAACAAAACCATGGTCAGCAAGACGACCAGTCACCATAAGCAGCACCTGTTCACGAGCACAAGAAAATAAATAAACAATTTTTTGTATCCATCTCTTGTTTTTTGGTTTCTGCAAAATCATTAGATGCGTCGCTTTTTAATATTTATTTATATAATATTATAGTCTCAGGTGTATTGTTTATGTTCTCTGCTCAAGTTTACGTAACAGTAGGTGTTTTAAAACAACTGCAGTTATTCACATGGTTTTAGACAACACAGATATTTTCTTAAATCTATAAAATCTTCTTCTGTTTAAGAATTTTTTAGAGTTATTATCTCATCTCTTTAATGTTACATCTCTATAAATATTTCTTTGTTTATAATTTTCCCTTCCCTAACAGAATATCTCAGCTTCTCATCATCGAACACTAGTAGTAATTACTATTGTATAAGTATCGATATTTAAATCTCCATGTTTCTCCAAACGTGTACAGACAACCTCAAAAAGATGTATACGCGGACAAGGAACCATTTTATTGTCAACAACCTATGTCCCATAACATTGTACCCACGTATAGCTACAAAACATAGTAAATTATTTATTTTACTATAACGAAGTACACACTTGTATCAAAACCAAAATATTTATACTACACACCATATGACCAAAACATGGTAATTTACACAATTCTAACTAAAAAACAAAGTATGTATTTCAAATAAACCAATTACAGGCACTTTTGAATTGTCAAGGGGCAAGAAACTCCACGGACTCTCTTTTAAATCTCACAAATATGTATACAGTAATCGTTCATTAACGAGTTTAACAAATTTAATATTATTTTTGGGGAACTGACTGTACAAGAGATGATTCAACCCACGTTTATCTCGTGATGGATCATAAAACTGATCGGTCTGTTTTTAGTCTCTCAACAAATCTACTCGAACACGAGGAAATGTTCGCGAAATACGAGTAGATTTGCGGAATTTGGAATCCGTCTGTACTGTGAGTAAAAAAAAACCTGGGTATTAATCATTGAGGTTCAATATAAATTAGAGCAGATACAACAGATAAATGTTGTTGTTGGGGACAACAAACGTCTCAGGTATCTCAATGTAGTCTCTGCGACTCATAGTAGACTCTACTCAAGCATAAGTACACCTCTGCCCAAATCTTCGGGGAAACAAAGCGTGATGTTATGTTATTTAGTAGAAGATTGCTAGTATTTAAAACGAAAGATAGCATTGTAACTTTGCCTTTGCAGTTTATTCATAGGCCATTTTCAGCATGTGGATGTTCGATTTAAGCTTCGTTCAGACTAGCGCGACGCGACACCGGATAAACCGCAGTTGTCACATTTGACCTCCGCGGGATCATTATTTTGCTTTTTTTTTTGTTTTTTTTTTATCTTTTTTTTTTTTTTTTAGCTTCTCTAGTTTACATTATACCTTAGTGATATTAACCTTAGCCTAGACAAAAGGTCTTGATGACTAAATATTTACACCAAATATGTAGTAATGTTTTTCACGTGTCAATTGAAAAGAAAATTAATTTTAATTGTCTTTTGAAAATGTTTGTGTATACTATCCGTCTTGTGAAAGATATTTAACTACATACAAGACAGTTACATAAACATTTTTTTTCATGAAAGAAAGATATCAGAATGTTATGAACTTATGTAACGTGGGCAGACAACGTGACATTCTATCGGCGATAAGTAACAATGATTGCAAAGTCAAAAATGTATGGGACTGACATTTACAGCTACTGAAAAACATAATTATGTCAATTCTGTTGAAAAGTGCAGTAGAAATACGAAACGCTTTGAAAGCTATCGTCACTTGTCTGCCTATTTCAGGCTATGGATTAGCGAAGGTACTCGTAATTCTTATTTGACGTGAAAACGTCTTTTCGCTCGGAGTACTGGTAGTAGGTAAGTTCAATATTTATGTCCGTCAAAAACACGTAAGATTTCAATCGCTAATAACTACAAGATTTTTCCTTCAGATGTTTTGTCGGTCTCTTGGTCAAATGAAACATAAAAAACCGGCCAAGTGCGAGTCGGACTCGCGCACTAAGGGTTCCGTACCATTATCTATAAAAACGGCAAAAAATCATGTCTGTTGTATTCTGTTTTTACCATTTTATTCTGTTTTTAGTGTTTGTTATTATAGCGGCAACAGAAATACATCATCTGTAAAAATTTCAACTGTCTAACTATCACGGTTCATGAGATACAGCCTGGTGACAGACGGACGGACGGACAGCGAAGTCTTAGTAATAGGGTTCCGTTTTTACCCTTTGGGCATGGAACCCTAAAAATCTGCTAGTTATCTTCGGTTTACAGGAAAAGCCTGACCCAACATAAGAGCAAGTGGTCGATATTCTATTATTCCGTCTTTGAATGACGTGTAAATAAACCGAACTAATAACTGATTTCGTAGAAAAAACAAAGCCTGTTACGATTACGAGGCCAACCTGCAAGCTCAGCACATCGTACCGTCAAAGTGACCGATCGTATTACGATACCGCGCTTCCCACGTAACCGACTATTGTCATCGCCTTTTCTTTACCTAACTTCGGTGGGAACGGACACTGATACATTAAACCTAATTATTAAGGAATCTATTTTTATAATTTCTATGTGAAACTTTTAAACTTTCAATTATATTTCGTAACCTAAAAAGGACTTACTTATTGGAGTTTCCCGACACACGCCCCACACATATCTAGCCACAAAACAAAACACAAACAAAACAGCCTAAAAGAACAAAAACAGTCCGGTATTTAGAAAAACCGCGAATTCGAGGTTCTCATATTTTGAAGTTTATTTAGGCTCTCACACAGAACTCACGGATCGTGGTTAAATGATGATAGCCACACGGGTCGATTGAAAGTTAAGCTAAACTTGCCGCGGTCGGTTCGTGGATGGTCACCCATCCACTCTTAAGAACGCATTTGTCGTTGTAAAATAACCGTACTTAGTAGCTTCAATAATAAGGAGCTCTTGGCTAAGTAATAACTGCCGCACGGGTCGATCCATCAGGTTAAGCTACGCTTGCCGGGGTTGGTCTGTGGATGGGTGACCATCTTTACATAACAAGACTCCTCCGTGCCTCGGAAAGCACGTTAAGCCGTTGGTCCCGGCTGTCATTCGTGGATCTTTGACAGTCGTTACGGGTTGTCAGAAGCCCGAAAGTCTGACAACCAGTCTTACCAAGGGGTATCGTATTACCCAGTTACTGGGTTGTGGAGGTCAGATAGGCAGTCGCTTCATGTAAAATACTGGTATTCAGCTGCATCCGGTTAGACTGGAAGCCGACCCCAATATAGTTGGGAAAAGGCTAGGCAGATTGAGTAGCTTCAATAATCTTGCATATAAATCGCAATACCATACCGCACCAGTGTAGCCTCGCCTTTATACATGAGCAACCCCTTTCACCGACCTGCCTTCCTGTTTATACTGACGCGGAGGGTGTTTATCAAAAGTCGAAAATTCATTGACTGTAGGTACAGGAATACTTGAATAATCATGACTTTGTTAATTCAAAATATTTTATGTCACGTAAACCTACATGGGCACTTATGAAACGTCAGAAGCTAGGTGCACAGTTCCAATTTGTCGTTTCCTATGGAGAAGAGCCGGCAAGAAACTCCACGGTTACTCTTTTAAAATAATTGCCTTTTACAATATTTTCAAATAACAGTGTTATTGGTGCGGGAGGACAGTGTAGGTCTTCAAACAAGTACCAGGTACTTAACAAAATGATGATGGTCAACAAACCTACAGTCTAATAAGCCTTCAGCATTCTCACATTCACAAAATAGAAAATAATCTTTATAAAGATAAATAAATTAATAAAAATAAAAACCACGAAATGACATAATAGCTATTACAAATGTAACAAATCTGAATAATTATCATATTCAATTATAATTGAACTGTTAGTGTTTCGTATTTTTCGTTAAGGGGCCTGCGGAGCATGCGTTGTTCATACAAACGTAATACCAAAATAATTTGTAAATCAAACATATTCTTAAGGTAGTGTGTATTTATTCCGATTGGATTACAGAATATCTATGCTTCCAAATATATATTTTGAATGGACACTCATATAAAGAAGAGATATGAGGAATTTAATATTTCTATAGAAAACTTATTTTTCTCATAACTCGAATTTAAATCAGTGTCCATTAAAAATATATATTTGGAAGCACAGATATTCTGTAATCCAATCGGAATAAATACACACTACCTTATGAATATGTTTGATTTACAAATTATTTTGGTATTACGTTTGTATGAACTACGCATGCTCCGCCGGCCCGTTAACAAATAGTTTTCCACTGTTAAATAAATATCTTCAAAGTAGGATCTTTGGTCAAACCGAAGTAGATACAATATTATTTATGTTTGACTTTTTTCAACCATAACAAAAGTCAACACAATCACCTTAATAATACCTACCATCATCCTCATAATAGATAGGTTGGGACTTAATAATCTGATGGATCCAGCGTACTTAATAATTAAAGCCAGACGACTAATCCTATTACATTCGTATTTGATCTCAAACTAGCCTCTAATGTCAGTCAGGTTCGCAATAATACTAAGCGATCAAGATAATAAATAAGATCGACCTCTCAATATTGTGACGTTTTAGCTAAAATTAGCTGTCAAATCTCCGTAGGGTCGTGTAAGTTTAGTTGTCGAATTTGCTTATTAATTTCAAAACGATTAGCCACTTGTTCATTCATGACTAGTCCTAACTTTTTTGACCACTTATACCTAAATATAAAATGAAAAAAAAAAACCAAAAAAAAAAACAAAGCCGTTCGTTTTTCAAAAAGACCGCCCAATTTTCATTAACGACTACTCATCACGACCCGTCCCGTCCAAACAAACGAGGTCACTCATGATCGAAACCTCACATGACACTGAATAATTACAAGTGTCACAGCAATGTAGTGCGAGGGACCCGTTCGTTCGAATGACACCGTATTTACGGAAATACGGACTCGAAGAATGACATGTAGTGTCACTACCATGGCTGAGATTCCAGGAGAGGAGGAGTAGGCATTGTTATACGGTCATTTTGTTGATTCATGTTTTGTATTCTAGGGATTAGAAGACATTCTATAGCCATTCATTCAAATCTTGATGGATTCTATTCAAAGGCGGACTGCCTTTGAATAGTATCCAACAAGATCATCATGAATGTTGAACATCATCACTGTTCAACTGGCCTGTCTGAAGTTGTATCTAGTGATACATCCTTGTTCTCTGGAATAGTCTATGGAACAATCTATGGAATAAGGGCCCAACCTTTTGTAGTAGCTAAAACCACAGTATTTTTATACACTGTGCTAAAATAGCAATTACGCAACACATTTTCCTAAACGATTGCGACAAATTTGTTTCATTTTGACAGTTCAACAACATTCATTTTGGTATTTATTTATGTTGTCGAGCAGCTTTTTTTTTCGAACTTGTGAAGCAATGGCTTGGCAATTTGTTTCAAAACGATTCAAATTCCGATTGATCGTGTATTACGTAATTAGGGTACAGATCTGAAACAATGACAAAAAGTGCCTAGGCACAACGCAAACAATACAATGGTGAAATGGATGAAATTATTTTTTCCATGCATGACATTTCTGTCATTGACATAACAATAGCTGACTGGTCAATCATGAAATGACAGTTCTTTTCATCTATTCACAAACGAATACATTTCTACGAACAAAAGCTGTAAATGAAATGGATCAACGGGTTTATTTAATAAATAAAAAGCGCTGTACATAGTAAGCTTTGTACCGGGAATGAATAGGCTTATAAAATGTAGCCGGGAATTTATGTATCTTCGGATGATTGAGTGACAAGTAAATGCGACATGTATCCGATGACAGACAATTTCAAATAGATTCTATTTGCGTTATTTTTTGTTCCTTTTTTGGGATTTTTGGCTAATTTTATTACGGGAAAGGAAAAGGGCAGGATATTAATGATTTTGTTAACTAAAAGGTCATTCGCAACTTTGGTAGGTTCGTGAAGCTTAAAAAGGTCACACACAACTTTGGTAGGTTCGTGAAACTTAAAAAGGTAACACACAACTTTGGTAGGTTCGTGAAACTTAAAAAGGTCACACACAACTTTGGAAGGTTCGTGAAACTTCAAAAGGTCATACACAAATTAGAGATATCGCTACGTACGTTGAGTCAGATTTATCATCGAGCTGCTTATCTCGATGTTGTTGTAGGAAGAAAATACTGCTTATTTAATTATACTACCTGTCTCCTACTATCATCGAATAGAAAATAAGTATATTATAACTGTTTTTATAGCAATATAAATAATATTCATTTATACAGAATGAGTTTATTTAAAATGCGCCACTTCATTTATACGTTTCTTGAGGTCGAGAACTGGCAAAATCTAGTTTGAAACAGTGGTCACAGAATATATAATTTTACTTTGTCGCTGCTTTATAAAGCTTATATCCCAATTGAAAAAGTTTATAAGTTTTCTTTTTATTTGTTTGCATTCGAATTTTATCGTTAAGGCGACGTTTTCCGGGCCTCCCCCGGTCCTCCCCGGACCTCCACCAAATGCAGAGTGACGTATTTATTTACGATTCGCCGCCGATCATTTCGCGGAAAATCCATGCCACAGCATAAAATATTTGCAGTTGACCAACTGCACTAGTTTTTCTTAGGTTCGATTTTTTTCAATAAGTTTACATTTTATGGGACTTACGGTGTAGTGAACTAAAATGATTACTTATATATCCTGTGTACCTAATGGGCGTTTTCACATTAACAGATAACGACACCAGCCCGATACCGATATGTCGCCAGCTATTATAGCTGACATCGATTCGATACCGATATAATTATCATCGGCCCGATGATATTGGTGAGCATCGCGACGCACCAAACAACCACAGTACCAACTAAGTCTTGAAGTCAGACAGTGCGAAAAAGTGTGTTCAAGTGAAAGAATGCCGCTACTCTCACCGCACTGTGTCTTCGCCGGTAGATATCGTGCCTATATCGGTGTCGGTCGCTGTCTGCGACGATATAGGTGACAATAGCAAGACAATGTAAAAGCGTTTGGTAGGCATGAAACGTATCCGATCATCTGACCGCCGATATCGTGTCGATATCGGGTCGGTGTCGTTATCGGTTAATGTGCTGTGTTGTGACAATCAATTTATTTTATTAATTAAAGAAACAAAATTATCACCTTTTGATATAGTGTTATGGGATAGTTCGTAGAACGCACACAGAAAAACATGAAGTTTAGGCCTCTTCTGTCATCTACGGTTTTAATAAAAATCAATATCTATGGTTAGGTGACTAAGAAATCCCGTGTACAGACTGCACACGAAATTTTTTAGTGATAGCCGAGGTAGTCATGAATAATCTGTAAGAATCAGTTAGTGTGTCAGTGTTGTGCCATTAGGTATTATATGAAGGAACGCAGGCGTTTCATAATTCAATTAAAATGAAAAACTTCGCAAGCAATGGGAAATTGCTACTGAAGGCTACGTGTTTAGACCTCAGGAGGAGCTGATTCTCACACGGATAACTTTGTCGCTTTCTCACTAGTCCAGCCAGCCAGCAGTCGCGTCACCAGTCCTAACTCTCTGTATATTTTGGTCGCCGAGACCAAAACTACAAACATAGTGCACAGTGAAGATTAATAAAAAATGGCAGTTATTTTATTATATTGTGGTATCTTACGACTTCCACGTGAATGAAGTCACGTACAGAAACTAGTTTCAGATAAACATGGCTTTGTGGTAGTAAGGCGAAAGTTTAAAATTGCAATGGTTCTACTGGGTATCTCAACGGTCTCGCAAAATGTAATTTTGATAGAAAATATCAAAGTCGTAATTTCGTTCGTTATAAAAGAAAATCAAAACTGCATGCTTCTAGACCCAGCGCGGTTTAGGTTGTGAATTGTCTGTCAGTGAATAGAATTTTATCAAGTAAGTGAATAAGAAAAAAATTGCGAATTTCCATACAAACTTTCACCTTTATTTCTTCAGGATTTTTATAAAGTTGAATGGGCTACAAATTGTCTTACTGTTTTGCTTATATTGTGACCATATTTTTTATTTTTGGTTGTTTCCCACCGTTCATGAAGATTCGTAAATATTGACAGCTATCTATAAAGTAACAATTGCCGTACTTTAGTTTCAAGTGACGTACCTACTGCTACAGCTATACGAGTAATTTATCGAATCTATTATTTTAGGACATCGAAATTTTAGAACGACATTTTATCGTAATCAGTAGTGTCGTATACGATAAATAAAAAAATATATAGAAAAATATAATTACGATTTTTATCGTGTTCCATATATTTGCTCATGTTAGTATATCACTTTTGTTTGAAACAGCATTTCTTTTTTCTTTATCATTGTTCTTGTCAGAGTGAAAGTTATTTTAAATGTTTTTTTATACAACCCACAACCGGACAAATAGTATATTATATGTTTATTATTAAAGGATATGATATTAGCAAAGACAGTTCGGTGGAGAGTAAATATAGTAGGTAACATGGATGAATCTGATCAAAAAATCTTAAAAAATACTTCTTCATAAACGACAATAAAAAATTATATAAGACGCGCACTTGACTATAATTTTATCGATAATAATTTGTAAATGTCTAACACTATTGTAAGATGACAATTAAACGTCATCATATCGCTTATAGATATAATCACACTTCCGAAAACAATATTATGAATTAAAACCACATTTTAAAATTACGAAATATTTTTTCTGAGCTGTTGCAAGTTCATATCTAATGTGTTCTTCTTTTATTTGTTTTTTTTTAACAACTGCAAAGAGAGCGTATTATTAAAAAATTTGGACACAGGTTCACCCTCGATGACGTCCCGCAGGACTGAGCGCGAGCCGATTTAGCCCGATTTACTATATTTGGGTTTATTGTAATTTGCTGTTACATTAAAATAAACCCATAATTCCCTAAGGTGATGAATGGTGAACGTATAGACGAAATTTTATTGAAATTGCTTTAATTACAATCGAATAAAACCGTTTTTTCTCATAAAAACGCTACATTTTGAGGAAACTTTGCGATTTTTTTGTATCAAGCCAAATTATGTAAATCGTGTTTTGGCCTTCATAATTCACTAAAAAAATCTTCAATTTTAATAACCATGACAAAAATTAATGCAAATTTTTTGAGGACTAATATTGATTTTGCGTGCAGCCAAAATGCGTCAAAACCTCTTCTTGGGGTCCATTTCGCCATAAGTAATCATAAATACACTACCTTTAGATTCCAGTCTACCGAAATAATTTAATTGCACCATCAATAATGACGCTTATCTGAAAGTAACAGGATTATTAATTAATCTACATTCTTCGTTAAAATTAAAAAGAATTTAAAAATAAAAACTGTGATAGATATTTCGCCCATTTATTTTAAAACATCGGCTACCTAACAACAACCTTTAAAGTCTTCGTATTCTGGTATATTTTCGGGAAGGTCCACCTCGTTTTACACTCGGTCTATACCTTAATTATTTATGAACTTTTCCGGAGCCGAGGTCAGAGGTGAGAATATCACGCCGGGAACCAAATTTTGCGTGAGTGTTTTAATAAATTGTCGAGAGAAATTGAAAGCTAGGACCATGAAAATGGTTAAATGTTACCTTAGGTTGTAGGTGCCTAACTCGTAATTGAAGCATGTTTCTTCTTTGATTGAAAAGGGGGTTTTTCCGTGAAGATGGACGTTTGTTTTATAGAAGTATGAGGAACAGGGTGTAAAGTTCACTCATTCTCGCCGTATCGTGTCTGGTAGGCTACTGCCCACGTGACGTTGTTTATATGCTGGTCGCCCGGTAAACTCTGCTTGCGCGATGCAGGATTTCACGTGACGTCAGTGAGATGCGTAGTTCGTATGTGGCGATGTAGGTACCGCCATTATTAATTTGGAATACATTCAGCAGTTTTCCAAAACTTCTCTGTAGATGGACTGCCTCGTTGGTCGAGTATTCGCACGCGCTACTGCTGAGGATGAAGTTCTGGGTTCGAATCCCGGATCGGGCAGTGTTATTGGGTTTTTCCATTTGGAATCTCTCATCTGGTTTTCTCAGTACAAGCACGAACTGTGAATTCGTGCTCGGTTTATGGCAAAATGCTCGCCCCTATTACATGGGTCTTAAACATACAAGAAATCTGGCTGTACTATAGGTGCACCTATACCCAAACCTCCGGGGAATACAGGCGTGATGTTATGTTATGTAGGTATAAATAACTTTTCTATAGTAGGTAAGGCCATTTTAATAGGTAACATTTGACGTCTGTCAGTTTAGTGAAAGCAAATCGTAAAATTACTCGTATCGGTCATTATTACAATAAATATGTAATCGTAATTGAAAAAAGTTAAGCAATTGTGCAGTTCTAACAAAACGAGCAAATATATTATTTTATGCCCGGCGTTACAAGGTTACGTTGTTGAATTTTGATGAATTGTCAAATTTTACCTATTAAAATGGCCTTACTTTAAACACCTTTTTTTTGTATACCGACTTATTTGTAACAAACACGATACCTAAGTAAGCCACGGTCGTTTCCACCTCATTGTGAGTCAAAGAATATTATCAGTCGGGTTTACCTCCCGGGGGAGAAATAATAGATATAATAGGAAGATGCTATTGACTGTTATATCAGTATTCGGTTGGCATCAGAGTGTGGCTGAATCAAGGGAACCAGAGCTTATGTGGGGGTGAACTGAGAATAATAGGGGCTATTTATCTTGTTATTGGGATTTTTTCGCTACTGATCCTTTGTTGTATGTTATTGGAGTGGCAAACTAAAGCAACAAGCTGCCTATTTGGTGGTAATAATAATAATAATAAGGGCTTGATTCAGAAAGCAGTACTTCAGGACAATTCACGCATAGTGAGGAGGTTCCTCTCTCTAGAGCCTTGACCACCGGCAGCTTGGACCCTGTTCCTGATGCCAATGAACCACTATTTTTTATATTTTTAAATGTTTTTTTTTTTTCATTCCTTTATTTAAAAATATAATTTATAATATATGTATGTTACTTAAAATAAAGGAAATAATAATAAGCCTGTTATGATGATAGATCAACGAGGGCGCCGTGCAATGATTGTTGATATCGCTGCCCCTCATGACGAGAATCTCGCGAAAGTTAGGAAAGATAAAAAAAACAAGTATTTTGACTTAGCACACGAGGTTGTCAAAATGTGGGACGAGGAAGAAGCAGGGTTTTATTTTTTAATTTTTTATATATTTTATTTTATAGTCTAACAGGAATAATACACTCATTCCTGTTACTTGAAGAAGATTGCACTACTAATTACATAACGCACGACTCGTGAGATTTGCGTCATGGAATACATGTACCTACATGAAAAATTCTACCGTTGAGTAACAATTTCTATGAAAAGGCGGACTGGCTACAGATAACCCCACACATGTAGCTTAGAGTGTCTTCAAACATAGCTAGAGCTATCCTGCATACCTCATTACTATTTTTTACTAAGTATTGCGTAAGTAACTTTGTCTGTCTGACTAGAAATAAAGAAAAAATAAAAAAATGCGTTTAATGGCATAACAGCAAAAAAAAACCTGCCAGGTGCGACGAATGGCGGAACCATTACATTATCACTACCGTACAATACTAACATAACATTTTTTTTAATACTTTAGTACAAAATACACGTTTCTTAATTTTGTTATTGTTATAGCGGCAATAGAAATACACATTCTGTGAAAATTTCAACCGTCTATCTAATACGGTTCATGAGATAGGTATACAGCCCGCTGACAGACAGACGGACGGACGGACAGCGGAGGCTTAGTAATAGGGTTCCGCTTGGCACACTTCGGTACGGTACCCTAAAATTCACCTTAAAACTATAAATAACAGAAAATAATGCTTTTAATTCCAAAAGGGCCAGCTTGGCAGAATGTCTGTTACCATTTTACGAACCGATCTCAACCGATCGTTATGAAATTTGACAGAAAGGTAGCTCGGGACCTGAAGAAGGACATAGGCCTTTTATCCTGAATTGCCTTTATAAAAATAAAAAAAACAATTATCTACCTATATCCTTTTAAAAAAGTATTCTTAATCTAGCGAGTGCATCTCATTGAGAGATCACACTGGAATACATGTGAAAGGTACAAGATAGTATCTTTTGCCTCAGAGGAAACATCAGTATTCCGGACAGGCTTCAGGGAATTTTGTTAATGTACGGAGCTTTTTGTTAGATAATAAATTCATGTTGTATTTTCAGTTTATTGTTGATTTTGCCTGTTGTATTTTTAATACTGGGAGTGAGTTGTTGAAAAGGTAGGTATGTATTTACGTATGAACGGGATATTTATACGTACGTGCGAAGTATTTTTATGCACTTTTAGGCCGGCCACAACATACATACATACGGAATTTGTTTCGAAATATCGGTTCGAAATTTCGAAGTCGGCAAATCCATACAAAAAGCCGGCCACATTTTGCTGAGTTGCCGGTCAAAATTGAGGTTAAATGATCTTGTGACTGTATAACTAACTAAGTTACAAAAGATAAATGTATGGAAATTCATTTTACTTTATCCCGTGAAAATGAGTCCTACTGTAAGGGCGTTTATTCACCGCCACTGTTACTGGGACGTCACCGAGAAACGAGATTATTCGAACCGATCATACGTCCACCGCGATGGAATTCGGATATTCAATATGTCATTATAGACAAAAATATATATATAAAGGTCTTGTCCACATACTGCCGACTATATATAATTATAGACGGCAGTATGTGGACAAGACCTTTAGATTTAGTATTGCCCGCACATCGGCCCGACACAATCTCGGGCCGAGTTCTAGCGGTCGCGCCGAACTACTCCAAACTTCGGCGGCTGGGATGACGGCGCTCGGGTGAAGGATATGCGGTTGACACGCAGTCATAGTAAATGTATGTATTGCTACTTCATCATTTCGTTCTCGGTGACGTCCTGATGACGGTGGTGGTGGACGAACGCTTTAAAGATAGGTAAATGTTATACATTATTTAAATGATACAAATTCACAAGTCATGTAGGTAAGTAATGATACCTGATACTTACATTAAGTACATCGGCAACAGTAAGATAAGGCAGCCTAGTTGGACGTGTTTCGAAAACATAATTATGTAAGTACAAACTTATAATCGGATAAGAGATTACAGATTTCTCGGGGGCGGGCGGAGCATGCGTAGTTCATACAAACGTGATACCAAAATAATTTGAAAATCAAACATATTCATAAGGTAGTGTGTATTTATTCCGATTAGATTACAGAATATCTAGGTTCCCAAATATATATTTTGAATGGACACTGATATAAAGACGAAATTTGAGGAATATAAATTTGAAATTCCTATTTAAAAACGAGTTATGAGAAAGAAAACTTATTTTTTTCATAACTCGTTTTTAAATCAGTGTCCATTCAAAATATATATTTGGGAGCCTAGATATTCTGTAATCAAATCGGAATAAATACACACTACCCGAAGAATATGTTTGATTTACAAATTATTTTGGTATCACGTTTGTATGAACTACGCTGCATGCTCCGCCGGCGCCGGCCCGTTATGTAAATAACAAAATCCTCTGTATTGTTTACAAAATTCCTATTAAACCAAGAAAATCCACTCCATTCTTTAATTCGGAAAACTGTTTGCAGTCACATTTTCTCGGATATCAACAAAGTCTTGTAAAGCCATGCCTTCTGGGAATATCTCCCAGTTTCATTGTTCTAAAGAATATTTTCCGCGACTTTCACACAATATGTCATTTTATTCGACGAGATTATGCTTTCAGCTATGAATGTAACTCTGAGAACAGATGGACTAGAATTGGAAATACAACTGTGGAATACATTGTGGAGACCACTATCACACTAATAGTTTATAGATGAAAGTCTGTGAGTGTGTATGTTTGTCTCTTCTTCACGCTAAAACTACTGAACGGATTTGGATAAAATTTGGCACACAGATAGTTTATAGCCTGGATTAACACATAGAATACTTTATATCCCGATATTATTACGGGATCGAGACTTATGCGGGTGAAACCGCGGGGCGCAGCTAGTACTACAATAAATGAAAATCCTGGCAATAAAATAAAAAATAATCCTATGCACTAGGCATAGGATTATTTTGAAACTTTGAAATAAATCTTAAGGCGCTACACCGAGCAAAACCTCGTTTTTATTAACTCATTAATTAAGAAACATCAACTACATCTAAAAGCACATTATTAATGTTATATCCTATCATCACATTGCACGCTATTATTTATTTTTATGTGCTAAAAATCATTTAGAATCTTCGTGTACAAAAATAACTAAAATTATTGATTACATGCATCTTTTGCTAAAGGTGACGTTCTATTTATTTGAGGATTACACTAATGAATAGATAATTTAAAAAATCTAAATAAATCACGTTTTATTTTATTTTATATTTTTTTTTTTTATAAAAATATTTCCGTAAACTGAGTGAATTTGGCGTGCGCAGAGAGTGGGACAGACCGGGACAGAGCGGTGCGGCGGGACAGACAAGGACCAAACGCTCAAGGTCGCTCGCCAGGGGGAGGGCCTTAAGGCGACGATAACCGACTTTTAATGATTTTAAACTGAAGATCACCTCTAAATTAGTAGTGTAAATGATTTGGAAAAAATATATGATAAATAAGAGCATTTTTTTAATAACTTAATATGGGAATATATTAGATTTTGTTTATATATATTATATAGTGAAATTAATTTGTAAAGTTATGTCTAACGTGGATGAAAAACTGAGAATCACGCAAAATCTATCAAGCGTATTTTTCTGAAACCTTCACCTTTTTAAATATAATTGAATTATTGATCTTAAAAAATACGTTTTTTTTAAATCAGTATAGAACACGCAAGCTAACTACTCTAGGTCACTGGCATATATCTGCGTCTTAACATCGAATAAAAAATAAATATATTTTTCAAACAAACCCAATTTGAGTAGTACATAAGTAGTGATGGGTCGACTATGGGTTTTGCTAAAGGTTTTGTCGATAAACCTACTAGTAACTAAAGTGACTAAACTATTGGATATATTTGATTGAATTTTTAAATACAGACTTTTTTTTTTTTTGTTTGGGCAATCTTCAAATGGCTCTGGATGGAGCGGGAGGGCGTGTCAGTCTCTTACTGACTAAAACCTACTCGTGTCCCTTCTGTTGCCTGTGCAATGCCAGGGGGCCACGGTATCTCTTTCGGACTTTCACCCCTTTCAACCCCATATATATGCAGACTTTATATGCAGACTGGGAACGTTATTAGATATAAATGAAGTTTAAATTATTGTCGTATCGTTATCTCCACATTGTTTAATGAGAATGGATATGACGAGAATGAATGAATGAATGAATTAGAAGATTATAAAGGCCCATACAGAGGAAGTTTCTCGCCCGTATTGTCGTCAGACTGAGTTTGTTTAAATGAAGATTCTTGATTTAATTTACATAATATTGTTTGTCTGTTCAAGAACAATGGGCATACAATATTAGATAAGGTAAAGTCATCATCGTTATCCCGCCATTAACTCAATTTATTTGTGATCGGTACATTTTTTCTTCCATACTTCATAGTAGGACAATTTCCATAAAGTTTTCATAGAAATTGTTTTACTATAGTCGCGTGGCGCATGTCTGCGGGAGCCTTAAGTCATCATCTCGGTAGTTACCTCCGTCATTTTTCACGCAGTGTATCCAATTCCAACGTGTTTTTGGTCTTCCCCTACTCTTATAGCCAACACATCCACAACCACATTCATACCCAAAAGTAGGGATGTAACGATACCGATCCGATGATATCGATGACTTAGTCGATAATAAATAAATTATTGAATTAAGGACCTCGGGTGTTTGTAACTCTTTATTATGGACGGGAAACCAATTTTTGTCTGGCGTTTGTGCTTCGGGTACAACTGTTTAATAGTGCGTTGCTGTTTATTTACTAAATCAAATGACTTCATGTCTGTATACGAGTATATTTTTGTTCAGCTATTGTTTGCGTGAGCGCTTTTGTTCTAGTCTAGGATCATCAGTATCATACATAACAATATGCTTTTTTTTAGGTGGCGGACCACTGTCGGTCTTTGAGGTAGATGGGGTGTCCTTTTCATGATAGCGCTTTCTTTGTGTCCACTATGTTTGCTGTCGTGTAGCCCTTCGATGAAACCGCCTTACTACCACGAGAAACGCTGACATTGTAGTTAAAACAAGTCGCTTTTGTGGCATCACATCATCCTGTTTTATTTGAAAATGTTTTCAGATGGAACTTGAAGGTTTTAAAGGCGTTGCCATTTTACTTACATAAAATAGCACAGTCACTTCATGCATAATAATGAATAAACAGAATCATTAACAGCGGTGACGTGAAACAGGCACGAAACAATACATCGCTCAGCAAACGCTCAGCAAACTGCAAACCCTAGGCATGCGCTGCATACCTCTCGCCAGTACCGCCTGCGACGGAGCGACAAAGTTGCACGCGCGTCGTCGTTTCGCGCGCTTTTCTAACTGTTTGATATCGGTTGTGTATAATCGGCGATGCCGATATATCGACATTGGAATCGGAATTGTTAAATCCCTACTCAAAAGGTAAAGTACCTTTAGTAAACGGAAAACGTTCGTGAAGATTGTCGGGAAAAGAATCGTTTCAATACGTTATGCTGGCTTACTCAAGACTTATCCTGTCTCTATTAATCTCAGAGCTCTCCCACGAAGGGAAACGGTGAAATTAGTTTAGCCTCAAGTGACATTTCCTTATGTGACCCACATACTGTCACAGAGGATTAGACCGAGGTCAAGGAATAATAGGAAAAACACCGATTTTTCACCACTTTTCCCCATTTAGAAGATTTAGTTAATTCTACAAAGGATAGAGCAGAAATCTTTCTTAAAAAATCCTGCAGTTTATTCAGAGCCAACGAGATGAAAACTATAGAGGATTTCATTCACAGATTAAGAATTGAATCACTGATATGGAAAATTCATGGTTGAACAATTTTCTGAATAGTTTCAATGGGAATTCCCATTGCAGTGATTTGAAAGTTCTTAATTTACTTATTCCTAGAGCATTACCGTCGGATATTATTTTATCTATTTTATAGGAATGAGGAACAGGGTGTAAAGTTCATTCATCCTCTATATAAAAGGGAGGATCCTCCGACCAGACGGGTGTCGTGTCTGGCGGGCAACTGCCGAACGATTGATGTCAGGGAAGTTACATACAGGGTATCCAGTAAAGAATGGATAACCTTCAAATAACATATTAAAAGCTACGAGCCGTTCTAAAAAAAAATACAATTAAAAATATTCCAAGTAGTAAGTACCTAAGACAATATTTTTTTGAAAAAAAATCCTGAGCAATTTCTAGTCACATTATTTACTGCCTCTCTGTCGGCATAGTCAACGTTCAATATTATAACAGCAAATAACCGATAGAATTCATTCATTTGTGGTTGTGGTGAAGAAGAATGTAAAATAAGGTAAAAATAGTTAGATACTACTTGGGATACTTACTTATATATTTTTTGTATTTTTTTAGAACAGCCATAAGGTCTAGTATATGTATATATATGCTATTTCAAGGAAACCCTGTATATGCCGTTCGCGCGGTAAACTCTTATTGCGCGATGCAGAATTTGTGTGACGTCAGGTCTTTGATGCGTAGTTCGTATGTGGCGGTGTAGATGCCACCACACTATTACCGTCCCACTGCTGGGCAAAGGCCTCTTCTCATGCAGAGAAGGCACGAGCATTGATCACCATGCTTGCTCAAGACAGGTTGGCGATTTCGGACTTATATTAACTATAAATGCAGGTTTCCTCACGATTTTTTCCTTCACCGATATCAGTAATGTCCAAGATAAACTCATAAAGTACATATGAATTTAAAAAGTTACATTAATACTTGCCCGGATTTTAATCTATTAGAAGCGACGCCCTAATCACTTGACCATCAAGACATCAAATTTATTGTTTTAACATGTTTAAATACATAACATATAAATATTAACTAGCTTGTTGCAGTTTGACTAGCTATGTTTACTGCCGACTGTATTAATATTTTATTACCGGGACATAACTCTGTAACACTAACATGATGTTTCTGTCACACTACAGTCTGCAGTGTGTAAACA
The DNA here is from genome assembly GCA_963853775.1 of Xanthia togata. Lineage (NCBI taxonomy): Eukaryota > Metazoa > Arthropoda > Insecta > Lepidoptera > Noctuidae > Xanthia > Xanthia togata. The sequence goes on along the minus strand of OY970793.1, from coordinate 24,743,634 downwards.
ATTTTGGAAGACATTTGGCAATAGAATACACTTGTCTAGTCAAAGGTTGGAACTGCTCAACCGTCATTTGATTATAAATCAGAAAACGTTACATTACAAAGTTCATGCAAGTAGTATTATCTTCTTAAAAATAAATATGAAATACTGTTCTTAGGTATCAGTTCAGAACGGCTAGACCGATTTGGGATGTCTGAATGTAGAAATGAATCATGTTTTAAGGGAGAGTTTTTTTTTAATGCCCGGATTATCAGAAAATTTGGGAAAACTAAACGTGCATTTTCTATGGAAATTTTGTACGAATTATTGGAATTTGGACAGAAAAAGTCTGTCGTGTCAGCTATATAACAATAATATTATAATCACCTCTCCAAAACAAGCTTGCGTTTAATCTAAATAGACATGCATTTCGATCTTCTTTGCGACTTTTACTTTGTTCCGGGATGAATGCCAAAAGTTTCATTCACAGTATAATTAAAACAACTGTTGCAGTCATCAATCAGGTATTCACCTTTTCTACAAAAAAGTGTAAACGACTCTGAAACGTGTTATCACTGAAAGATTCCACTGTATAGAAATAAAGGCAAAAAAGCATCAGTGTAACTGCTGTATTGTTAGTGATACTTCCAGATAGTTTCAAGCTCACAAAAGCTTCACTAAAAGCATGAGTATTGAGTAATGATGATGAATACTCCCCCAAGCACCGCCACTTCAACCAGTTCTATGTTTTCCATATCCAGCGGATTCCTGCGGCCTTCACAAGGTCATCGGTTTACCTTGTAGGAGGCCTTCAACAATTCAGTTTAGGTCCTAAAATGGATCGCGTTAAGAGCTCGTGGTAGGCCTTCAGTTCCATGTTGTATAATAGATATTTTCAGTATATACCTAAGCATAACTGCATAATCAGCCTATAATGTCCCCACTGAAGGAACACAGACCTCCTCTCCGTGAGAGGGAGTGGGCCGTAATCGACCACGCGGGCCCAGTGCGGGTTGGTAGATGTAACACGTCTTCGAATTTTTGGTTCTAAGACATGCCGGTTTCCTCATGATGTTTTCATTCACCGTTTTGAGAACAGTGGTGATGAAATAATTTACACAAATTAAAGCATCTGTCTGGGTTCGAACCTACGACCTGCAACTCGTAAGTCGCGGTCGTTACCACTGGGCCACCACTGCATGCAATAAATAAATTTGTAGGTATAGTTGTACCTGTACAAATTTATTTATTTATTGATATGGCACAACGACTTAAGCGTCGTGCAGACTGGCGCGACGAGACTATAGTCTGAGCGCAAGTGCTAGTCACCGCCTGAGGTATGTGAGCGGTGAGACAGGCGAGGGCGCCATTGACAAAATTGGCAAACTGAGTTAGCTTGGCCTTTGTCTGCCTCGGCCGTCTCGCGCTCAGACTATAAAAAACCAATTTCTAAGAAAACTTCACGGTTGAACAATTACCGGTGCCGCGTCGCGCCAATCTGCACGAGGCTTTACTCACTAAAAAATACCTAAACAAACAAAAATCACATACAGTGATTTTTCTCACTTCTGTAAGTGAAGAATTCACAATACCTAAGTATTGTGAATTCTTCACTTACAGAAGTGCACAGAACTAGCAGAAAACTTAATGATTATAGGACCTGTTAGATTATACCGTTAGTAAATCAACTTTCAGGGTAGGGTAGGGTAGGTAGGGTAGTTAGGTGCGCAGCGTAGATAAGTACTAAGCCGTGTGAAGCCAGGGCGGGCAGCTAGTAGTTTATATAAATAAATATTTATAATCTTAGCTCATATGCTGCAAATTAATAACATCATTCATAACTTTAAACAAATATAAAATCAACAATACTAAACACATACTCGTAACGGCTCTCCAAAGACGAAAAACAACAAAACTTCTATACATACCTACAATAATTACACATACTAATAAATACCTAAAATTGAAGGGTCTGTTTGTGATTTCAAAATAACAGCTTTTTACTAAATACAAATGAAAGTATATTCGGTAGGTACTTGTAACAAAAAAACAATTTTAAAATGTTTGTCTGTCTGTCTGTTTGTTCCGGCTAATCTCCGAAACGGAAGGACCGATTTTGACAAGACTTTCACTGGCAGGTAGCTAATGTTATAAAGAGTAACTTAGGCTTCTTATAATCTGGAAACAATATTAGGGTCCACGGGGGCGAAGCAACGAGCAGCACTTAGTTCTAGAAAATTCCAAGAAGCAATTCTGTTGGCAGAACACTTAAACATATTATTTGGCAAAGTCTTTGATTCCAAAGTAGTAATTTACTTTCCTAGATAGACTAGTGATTTATTATTGTTGGAATCAAAGGTGCTCCGTTAGCTTATGTAATGAAAGGAAAGTGAAATACGTTTGGGACAGTATTAAAACCTTGACACAGCCTACAATTTTTAAATGTTCCAGATGGGGAAAATAATTCAAAGCTTTGATATCGACACCTATATTTGAGAAGCTATTGTTTTAATTTGAAGGCAAATTCATTGGTTAAAATCGAACAACATTGAACTCAAAGAACAAGTGTCTCGAACACAACCAGCAGCTTGTTAACTTCCTAGGTTGTTATCTCTAATTACAGACCCAGTCACTGCAGAATAAAGGGGTGCGACTCCTGAAGCTAGTTCCCAATGATAACAGACAATGCTATCAAATTGCAGCGGCTGCAAACTGCCATTCTCCATACGTTACCAGCCTCGTACCACTTTTGCATACCAATGTACCATTTGCATGAGAATTCGCTTAACACCGTTGCGTGGGTGGACCACAGATAAGATCAGCTCTGTATATTGGACTTTATTGGTTTTATGTTAACAGTTCTGTACGTTGACACGAGGAGGGGTCGTGGCTAAATAATAACAGCTGCACGGGTCGATCGAAGGTTAAACTACGCTTGCCGCGGTCGGTTTGTGGATGGGTGGTCACCGGTCCTCGAACCTTTACCTTGTCCCGATATATATTGGATGTTTATTTCTTTACATATCGACCTTTCTTTCTTCTAACTCAGTGCTCGACAAAGTCAATAGACTAATTGACTAATGACTTTGTCGACCACTGAGTTAGATGAAAGGACACACAGAAAGATTTGGTTCTCATAATGGCGGAGTGAAAGAGGAGGGAAGTTATAAGGATTAAGAAAAGTGTATTGAAAGATTTGGCTCTCATAAGAATTATTTAAATATTTCTTATGAGAGCCAAATCTTTCTGTGTGTCCTAACTGTCTCAATACACTTTTCTTAATCCTTATAACTTCCCTCCTCTTTCACTCCACAACGCTTCCTAAAATTAACTTACTAAGAAGTAGGATGCTCATAATAATATGATGAAGGCATCTTACTTTTTAACAAATTAACCTTGGATAGCTTTGAACGGTACAGTAAATGATTAATTTTCGATGTCCTGTAAATTATTGGTGAATATAGTTCAGAACTAAATCTTTTAAATATAGTTTGAGTTTTGAATATAACTTGATATCTTGCTTAATGACCGGTACCCTGACCCCCGCGTGTATCTACGCTCGCACTTATCAACATTTGTACAGAGCCGCAATCTTTAGGCCAAAGAGCCGCAAGTGACTCAGGAGCCGTGGTTTGCCGACCACTGTTCTAACTTAACGTGCTTTCCGAGGCACAAAGGGGTCTCCCTTTGTGCCTCGGAAAGCACGTTAGGCCGTTGATCCCGGTTTTCATTACCGTAGATCTTTGACTGTCGTTACGGGTAGTCAGAAGTCCAAAAGTCTGGCAACCAGTCTACTTGGGTTTTGTGTTACCCAGTAACTGGGTTGTGGAGGTTGTGTGTCAAATACCGAGGTTGTTTGTTGCGCCACTTCTTCTTCCCAGCAAAAGCACTAGGAAGTGGTGAAGGGTGGGCGTTTTGGGGGACTGTCTTATGTAATTTTGACGTTCGAAAAGTGCTGATTCTCAGCCTAGTTTGAATAAATGACTTTTGAATTTGAATTTAATAGGCAGTCACTCTATGTAAAATACTGGTTTACTTCTTTATTTTCGTGTGGTTAGTGACTAACCTGGTGTCCGAGTTTTAAAACCGGACATGGGCCTCTGACTTGGCTTCACATGCCGTCGAGAAATATTTTTCAGGCATGCCGTTTCCTCCTGATGTTTTCCTTCACCGTTTTAGAAGCAATTGATAATTATACAATACGCACATGAATCCGAAAAGTCAGAGGCGTGCCTTGGGTCGAACTCGAGACACACTCGTATGACTTGGAAAAATGAAAAGTGACGGCAATTTCTTTTTATCGACATTTTTGACGCGAAGATAGCCTAAAACAATGAAGTGTTTCATTTCAGAATTTTCGCTCGCAAAATAACGAAACTACGTTTTAAACAAAAAGCTCTGACAAAATCCGTTTAGAATTTTTCACCAAGTGAAATTGAATTTTTATTCTCACTCAGCATAAAAAATAGTCTTGTCGAAACTATTTTGTAACGCTTTTGATATTTTCTACGTCGTAGGCGTGAAAAGTAATATAAAGCTATTCATCAGATAGCTTTTGGATTAGTCTTGTCATTGACGGGGCAAATAGATAAGGTCACTCTGACAAACGTTTATGTGAATTAAGGTATACAAGCTGTCGGGCCTGCGGACGGTGAGCAATGGGTGGCTCGCCGTCCAATAAGGACCAGGCCCGGGTCAACGGCGCGTTGTGTTCCACGCGCGCCTCAATCAGATGTCAGCACAACTTGCGTCCGCAAGGGTCCGATGCCTGCCGGGGACGTGGGAAAGTCCAAAAGGGATACTGTGGCTCCTGGCAACATACAGGCAACTGAAGGAACACGGGTTGGTTTTAGTCAGTAAGCTTCTGACACACCCAGAAGTTATTTGATAAATACCAAGCCAAAACAAAAAGTTATACAAGTCTTGAGCCGATGTCTCGTGTTCCATTATAGTAAGAAAAATGTAGAATATGAAAAGATTGGAGCATTGTATGTATTGTATAGTATTATTGTGTAAAAAAATAAATAACAAACTCTAGAATCACATTTCTAAACAGAATTAAGTTATGTTTGAATGTTACGAGTATTGAGCTTTTCCATCAAGATTTTTTCAGTAGCAACCCGAAACCTGGATTTGTGCCCGGTTTTGGAAATAGGCTTGTCCTCTATTAGGTGCATGATACTTAAAAATAATTGATGAAAATAATGTGTGCACCTCTGCGACCTTTCGGGGAAAACAGGTGCTTGCAATCGATCTGCTTAACCTTTTCCAACTTTGTTGGGGTCAGCTTCCAGTCTAACCGTTTGCAGGTGAATAGGTACTAGCATTTTACATGGCGACTGCCTATCTGATCTACAGAACCCAGTTACTGGGTAACACGATAGGCACCCCTTGGTAGACAATTGGTGTTTCCAATTGCCAGGTTAAAGAAAAACGTTATAAGTTACAAATAAGCCATGATATGAAGCAGTGATAGCCTAGTGGTGTGACCGTCAGACTGACAAGTCGTAGGTCTCGAGTTCGAACCCAAGGTACGCACCTCTGACTTTTCGGATTCATGTGCGTATTATATAATTATCACTTGCTCAAAAAACGGTGAAGGAAAACATCGTGAGGAAACCGGCATGCCTGAGAGATATTTCTCGACGGCATGTGAAGCCAAGTCAGAGGCCCGTGGGCGGCTTTAAAACTCTGACACCAGGTTAAACTGAGCACGTTCGAGATTTTGTTTAGATTTAAAAAAAAATATGAAAAGATTTTTGAAAATACTTACGTGACTGTATCTAAATAATTGAATACATGGATATCTTGTACGTCTCTTATACTGTAATTCTCCTTGCATGAAGTCATAAACTGCAATGAGGTAAAGATTATAATCTGACACCAGGTTAGTTTACTAACCATACGAAAAGAAGAAGAATAAGCCATGTTAACGTGGAAGCAACACAGACTTAACAAAATCAAAGGAAACATACAATCTCACATCAAATTAAAAACTAACTAACTAGGTATACAAATAAGAAAATAAAATTAAAAGAAGAGCTCATTGGGCATCAAAAAATTCGTCCGCATCGCTGTCAGCGGGAAAAGTATCCAAAAGGCTGGCAGCATTGCCACGTTGGATAACAATACTGATTATTTGTCATAAGAATTGGCCAGCCCTCTGGTCACGTGAAGAGTCGACCAACCGCTTGGCGATGTCCCCGAAATCATCGATGAGCACTCGGACCCCATGGCCCTAGTGTTTCAACCCCAAACGGCTCAAAAATATACCAATAAGGTTGTTATATTTGCGCCGTTTGAGGTTTTCTGCACCTGCAGAAGCCGTCCCAGCACAGCCCGCCGTGCTAGGAAGATTAAGATGATTTGTATATTGTATATTAATATACATATCCTATATATATTTATACTAATTTAAATAAAAATAATAAAAAAAGGGAACATTAAGTTAGCAATCAGTCACTGTCAAGGACAGAAGTTTCGGAAGCATTACACTTGATTCACATTAAGCTCTACTCAATTTGGGCTAAACACCAATCTAAGATCTCCCAATTTACTTGCCTTAGTTGTGGTTTTTACATGAGTGAATGGGAATCTTCTAAGATTTAATTTGTCAGAAACTTCTGTCTGTGGATTTATCTTGTTGATTGTTTGTGTTATTTAGGATTCTGTACCCGAAGGGTGCCCAACGGTACCCTAATATTACTAAGCCTCCACTGTCCGTCCGTATGCGGGCTGTATCTCATGAACCGTAAGGTAGACAGTTGAAATTTTCACAGCTTCTGTATTTCTATTGCCGCTATAATAATTAATTATAATAAAGTAAAAATAAAAAGCGGTCCTCATAAAACGTGTTTTTTTTCTGCGTCTTTTGCGAAATATTGTACGGTGGAACGGAACCCTTCTTGTGCGAATCCAACTCGACTCGCACTTGGCCAGTTTTTCTTTATTATTGTTCATTTCAAGCCAATTTTGGTTACTACTATGAAGCTCACTAAATTATTGTTGGAATCTAGAGAAAATGGTTTTTTTTCTCTTGTGACTGATGTACTAAACCAATTTCTGCAGTAAAACTTTCCATTTTGCGAGGATATGCCGTTAATACTTTGACACGATACAAAAATCATATCAAATTTCCTTTTATCCTATAGGTAGCACTTTTGTCCTAGAGAGTTTCTCAGCTTGTATTTCTTAGTAAAAATTCACTATCTGATTCCAAAGTTCCAGATTATTTTCCAGTCTATCGCTAAGAATTTTCAGTTTACTAAGATATCATTTGAATTTATTACATCTCTTAACATCTTTATGATCATATTAAAAATTACCAAACCAACATTAAAGGATGTTCTTCTATTTCTTTCGGTAAAGCCACAGATTAATACAGATGGACGGTTCACTCCGCAAAATCATTTAAATAAAAAGCGACTGTTGCTACGACACAATAAAGTGCAATTCAGTTCGCGCGGCGCTAATTATCTACAGTTATATTCACCTAGTGGTTCCCTCTCTTTCTATCGCGTAACTCTTATATCTTCTGACTACGTTACGTTCACTGAATTGGTCCAACAAGACGACCCCGCAACGTACTTGTAGCTTCATACCTAAAAACTTAAATGCGGAGTGCGTCTTCTGAATGCAAACAAACTATTTCTGCAATGATTTAATATCGGTCTATTTTTAGGAAGCATCGCTGTGGTCGCCTTGATTAAATTACGTAGAATGTTTGTTTATTTACTTTCGTAAGCAGTTAGACTAGCAGACACATAAATTGATGTTTGTGTTGATAAGCCCAAATAAATACGAAGAAGCAAAGATCTCTTTCCTCGTGCCATTATGTTTTTGTTTCGCGAAGTCTTAATCATGTGTTGCCATCTATCTCACTGGTTTTATTTAGGGCATCATTTAGGTGGTCGGAAATCATTCCAGAGCAACGTACTACTGGGATAAAAAGTATCCTATGTCCTAACCCAGGTCATGGTCTACCTGTGCGCCACATTTTCGGTCAGCAGCCGTTCAAAACAAAATATTTTATTTCACATTCATTAAACTATATGACCGCTTAAGAAACGTCAGAAGCTAGGTGTACGGTTCCAATTGGTTGTTTCCTATGGGGAAGAGCCGGCAAGAAACTCCACGGTAACTATTTATAAAAATTATTACCATATTTTCAAATAACAGTGTTAATAAGTATGGGAGGACAGTGTAGGCCTTTCAAAATGTACCAACCAGATACTTAACAAAATGGCTAAAAAAGGCCGAAAGAAAATGGATGTTTATTTTTAAGCTCGATGATTTAATTAACAGTTTTCGCTTTTGATTTATCTCTTGATTTATTCTAATCTAATCAGCTTCATCACCCGTCTGTGGATAGCTTGTAATTACGATACTACAAACTCAGTTTAATTTACTTGATTGATGATAAAAGTCATTAAGCTAATTGCAATTTAAATCAACCACTGAAATGTCTCAACTCCAAGATGCTGAAAGTTTCTTTAGTAAATCAATTATGGGAACTTTCGTCTCTCAAACGTCTCTCACATAAAACCATCCATTTTTATTCTAACGTCAAACTAACCTCGAAAGTGTGCTCCTTAGAAACTGACAGCTTTCATCCAACTCTTGAAATTCCAACTTTATTACTTTCTTATAAAGTTGGAATTGGTTCACAGACATTATTGGCATGGATGGATTTTGAAGCACACTTATCATAACCATAAGCTTGCAAGTTGACGTTTTGAGAGGTTCGTTAAAATATGCCCGTTCTTGACTTCAAATTTTCGTGAAAAAGCTTTTGGTGTTGCTTTTGGCATTATGGTATTTTTAAGCTTATTTGTTTTTTTTTTTTAAGTAAAAACGGAACCCTTATAAAATCACTTTTTGACCATCTGTCACAGCTTTTTCCGTGTTATGAGGGCCCTTCCCGGCCCGTCTATAGTCAACGCGAGCATGATCGAAAAGCTTGTGGTTTCATCGAGTGCAAGTGAGAACTTTTATCAAACAAGTGAGAACGCGATAACATTGTACGAAAAATACTGTGTAAAAATTTGTTTCAGGAAATACGTGTTTTGTGTGAAATAAATGTTGTCATTCAGAATCTCCATTACATGTGCGAAATTTCTATGAAGATGTTTTCTTTAGTTTTACAATTTATGAGTTCATTATGACCGGCCAAAGTTCAGGTAAATTTTGTGCAAAAAAGCAAATTTTCGGAGGCTTATACTGATTTTATTTCTCAAATTTCTATTTTTTGCTTGCATAGAAACCTAGATATAGTGCACAAGATACATATAAGTTTAAAAAATTCAATAAAAGATGTGTTACAACGCCATAATCACGTACGAGCGTTTGTATGAAAAGTATAACGGGTTGGCCGCTCTTAAGGGGCTTTAATCATGTATGTTCATGAAAGATAACCTAAGAAAAATTGTTTTATAAACCCACTTAAACTGAAAATTACTGATAATAAATTACTTTACACTTAATTAGTCACGAACTCACGACTGTATTTCTACGAATAAACAGCTATGTAAGGGCTTCAAACATTCGTTATTCCACCTCAATGACTCTATGAACCACAAAGGCCCTTGAAATAAGAACTACATAGCTACAATCGCATCAGATTCTTAAGATCCTCGTTCAGTCAGCGGATCCGCTACAATATTAAATAAATTAAAAAAATCTTTATTTTATCAAAAGCCATCACAGTACAAGAACCAAAAACTAAGAGCATTTATGGCTTATAACTAGGTCACAATAATTCCCTGACTCCTAAACTAGGTATATAATGTGCCTGTGTCTTAGGAGTAAGCGATTGTCCGTAACACACAAGACAAAGCCACAGTAAAATAAAACGGGACGTTACAACAATAAGCAAATGGTGTAAGAGAAAACAGGATATAATCTATGTACTCGTAAAGAAAACACAAAATGAAAAACGTTTAACTGTGTGGTGAGGTGAATAAATTTATGGTCCGAGTGTGTGTGCGAGCGTGTGTGTGTGGGTGTGTGTAGTAAGTGTAGGATGTGTGTGAGTGCGTATGTGGTGTGTAGGTGTAGGGTGTGTATTATAGTAACTATGTAAGACGGGCGACCACGTTGTTATCTTAATTGGCCATGCTGGCGCATTATTTGCTTTAGATGTCTTTGATGTCTTTGACAAATGGCGATCACAACAGTTAGGTGAGCTAGGATATTATTTTCTTCTGGAAAATGAGGGCTTAAGGACCAGTGATTTTTCAGCTGGTCATAGGCCTAACGTTAGTTTACTCTATAAAGTATTTTTTTGAAATCTAGTTTCCAATTATTATTTTTTTAGAATACTTACTTTTTTACTTGATAATAACAGGAATATGGCCTATTACAAGTTTTCACAAATAGGTAAACAAATAATTATGAGTTAAGGGTAGTAAGTAGACAGTATTATAATAATATATTCTGTTTATCTAAATAGCAATATTGACTTTACGAGGTAGGTGAATCGACCTCAAGGTTGCAAAAGGTCTTGAAAAAAATCAATTTAAGAGGGAGAAGTCGGCTAATATTACACTCTCGCAGTATTACTTTTCTTTCCATGGACATAAACAAATACCAAGACAAATATACCTACAACACTACTATAGGTACTATATCTGTATATTCGGCCACAAAACGACCGACTGTCCGACACACCTGACGCGTTTCCTTCGAAACTGATTAACTCGTAAAACCCTCCACAAAGCCACCCAAGTATGGATTATGAACTTATTTAATGTTTACACCCACATAAGTACAGGGTTGTTTTGACGGATCAGGAAAATTGTTTACAAGGAAGGCTTCTGTAGTAATTACTTAGACAAGTAATTCAGGTTCTTTAGATGATTAAACTACTTAATTAATTATTATTGTTTACGACCGTTTTGAAAACTTCTTTAGGTGCGTTGAGCGATTTTTAATAGTGGATAAACTCTGAGGATAAACTTGTGGATTCTCGTCACTGGCATGCTCGCACCGTAGTGCTGTACTATAGCATCTAGATGGCGCTATAACCAGTTTTAAGTTTTCACTTCTGTCGGCAGTCCCCATGCATGAACGCCTATTTTTTTTAAATTCATAGACTTAAAACTTGATCTTAAACAGTTTCCATTTTCCTTTTTAGGGGGATGCAAAAAGTACCTTCACAAAACCTGCGCAAAACTAAAATTTTCTTTCGTTTTTTGCAATTTGCAGGATTATTATATTGATTTAAATATGATTTGCGACCGTAACAAATTGGCTTTACAGAATTATAATCATAAGAATCAGGAATACAACTCCTTAAGTTAGCATATTCCTCAAATGTCATGATTTCATGAACTAGTCATTTAATAGGATTACATGAACTTAGAGAGTTGTATTAATGGTTTTTATGATTACAATTCTATAAATAAACATTTGATACGGCCGCGAATCATATTTAGATCAACATACAAATTGCTAAAAACGTAAGAAAATTTTAATTTCGAGGGCTACGTTAGCGCATCCCCCCTAAAAAGAAAATATAAACTTTTAAAATTACTTTTTTAGTCTATGAATTTCTGACCGGCAATTCATCACATCATTTCACATTTCTAAATTTAAAAATATTGGCATTCATGGGTTCTGCCGAAAGAAATGATATTAGCGCCATCTAGATTCTATAGTACAGTACTACGGCGCGAGCATGTTGGTAACGCGAATCCATAAGTTCATCCATAAGGTCGGAAGCCTAAAAACAGTTTAGTTTATTAATGAGTGAAATAAATAGAAGTGAATTAATGTAGTTCTGTTACTAAATCATATTCCAAATTGATTTCACAGTTCTCTTACAATAACACTACTAACCCAAAATTGGCCCTGTACTGTTTACAGACTCGAGGTAAACATAATTTACCAACTAATTATGATAAATAACAAAACAACTTGTGCCAAATTTAGCGCCAAACTAACGCTTGATTAACTACCTCAGTTGGCACGTAAACAGAATATATCCGAGAGGATAATTTATACATTATTATATCCTACTATTATTATAAAGGCGAAAGTTTGTGAGTGTGTATGTTTGTCTCTTCTTCACGCTAAAACCACTGAACGGATTTGGATAAAATTTGGCACACAGAGAGTTTATAACCTGGATTAACACATAGGATACTTTTTATCCTAATACTCCCACGGGATTGAATCTTATGCGGGTGAAACCGCGGATCGCAGCTAGTTATCAATAAGAGCAGTGTGGTGGCCGTTGGGCCAATGGGCCGCTGGGCTGGGTAACGGCTTTGACTTACGAGTTGTAGGTTCGAACCCTGACACTTTACTTTGTGTAAATTATTTCATCACCGCTGCTCTCAAAATGGTGAAGGAAAACATCGTGAGGAAACCGGCATGTCCTAGAACAAAAAAAATTGAAGAGATGTGACATCTACCAACCCACACTGCAGGCCCACGTGGTGGAATACTGCCCTCTCTCTGTCACTGAGAGCAGGCCTGTATCCCACCCAGCAATGCCAATGGGAACATTATAGGCTGTTTATGATATATTATAAATAGAAGACCTGGATGAGGCTCGCACAGACCAGGGAAACATGGTACAAAAGGGAGAAGGTCTATACTCAGCAGTCGGTGGAACAAAGCTGCCAATGCTGAAGATATTATAAATTCCTAACTGTGCGTTTGCACTTACGAAACATCACAACAAAATTTGTTGAAATCTCTAGTTCCTGTCAAATATTGTATGGAACTTTGACAGAAACTAAAAATTTCGACGTTTTGTTGTGGATGTCTCGCCAGTGCAAACACACAGTAACAATTACTAATAGGTAACCACTTTTCTATTTGTTTACTTCACAAGATGCGACTCGAGTTATATTAGGATGAGCAGCGTCCTCTTTATTGCAAATAAAAATAAATTGCGGTCTTCAATCCGTCTAACAAGCTTACAGACCGTTCTCTATAACTTGTCCCTTGCCGTCATGTTGGCACCATTGCTTATCAAGCTTAGTTTCAATACAAATAGAGTTCACAATGGCAATTGACAAAACAATGCTAACAATCGCGTCATGGGACAAGTTAGAATGAACCCTCAGTAGGTAGCATTTGTTTAGAAATGAGAGAATGAAACTAATTAGTTTCATTGGGGGTCCGTTCTATAAAAAAATATATGACTGTCTACTCGTAGTATCGCGGTCCGTTAGGTAGATGATTACCTACTAGCAACCAAGATAAAAAATATCAATTTAGAAATAAAAAGTAAACAAACCTGAATAAAATAAACAAATATTATGTAATGAACAAAAATAATAAAGTAAATAATTAATAATAATGTGAAAATTTTCCTTTTTTTTTTCTTTGAACTCTGACTCCGAAGTCGTACAGTTGGTTCAAGTTAATGACATGAAATCCTGGAGGTGTTCATCGGAAAGTTATTTTTAATGATGTTCATCTTGGAAAATGCTTCCGTGTTGTTCGGTCCGGATCCGTGCTGCGGTCCGCCATTTAGTGACTCCTGGTTTCGATGTTCTTGTTAGGTTGGCTAACAAACTTGCTTCACCAAAGAGTTTTCTGATCATTTGCCAACCTCAGTGTCAAAGCTGAAATTTCATATGTGTCTGTATTTTTGCGGCACCATAATGTCTCGAAGTGTGTTTGTTTCATAAAAACGGAACACGTAATGTTACTTGGCGGAAGAAATATGTATTAAATTACTAGCTTTTGCCCGCGCGGAGGTCGAAAATTATCCCACGGTAACGTACTACCGGAATAAACGGTATCCTATGTGTTAAAAAAACTCTAGTTTAATATCAAAACATTATAATGTAAACACGCTTTAAAATGAAATAATTACGTTTTAAAATTGAGTTTTTTTTATATTCATAGCCAGGCTTTCCTAGCTAGGCTATAATACCTCAGTTCAAATTCTCTCCTTATCTCGCTCGCACGATACTGCTCGCTGACTGAGTGACAGAGAGACTGAGTGGCGGCGGGCGGGCGAGGAGAAGGATCCAAAGGCAAAAAAAAGGTAATGAAAAAAAAAGAAACGTAGTATAACTACACGTAACGTAGTAAACTGCATAATAACTACGAGAAATATAATAAAGCAGTTTATTATATTTCTCGTAGTTATTATGCAGTTTCATGATCTAATTTTAAGTTTTTTTTTTATACTAACGGTTTTTAACTTTGTATTTTTCTTCTATCGAGATAATTTTATGGAATCGTGTTTTCGTCAAACAGTTTCGGCCTTATTATGACGTATGAATGCCACCATTATTCCAGCGTGAGTGAGAGACGGAGCTATACAAGGCCGCTAGCACTATCCTTTTTTCGCAGTGGAATAATGATGGCATTAATACTTCATAATATGGCCCCAGTACTACTTATCATTAATCCTCAACTTTACCATATATTTATTTCAAAATTGCTGCTGTGTTTTCATGATAAGCAATGTGTGGTATTATAAACTCTTAGCCCAGGTTCGCACGCACGTGTTTTTATTGCGGCGATTTTTTTGTACACTGGTTTTTACAACTATGTATTGGGCTGAGCATTGAGTATCCAACAGAGCGCATCCAGCGTGTATCCCGTCAAGAAAACACGCTGTTGGATTTTCAACGCTCGGCGCTAAGCAGAGAATCGAAAATCCAATACGCGAAAAAAAATCGCCGCGATAAAAACACACTAAATGATTAGAAAGTCACGCAAAAATTCGCGCCAGCTTGAACACCTCCATACTAGTTAGTTGTCACGATTAATTTTAGTTTGGACAGAGCTTAATTAAAACATTGCACTTCATGGCTCTAACAAACTTTACCTAAAAGCTTTGTTTGTAAGTAACTCACCTAAAACCGTCAGTTTCCCTGTAAATGGTAATTCCTACTTTTCCTTACATAACAACAAAGCTACGTATTATTAAGCCTCGTTTACACGAGAAGATTACTTGACCGTCGAGAAGCGAGAATGTCCATGCATTACTTGTTGGCGATAATTGTCAGTCGATTTATCTAACACGACTTATTTATATGTCTTATTTAAAACACTGAAAGCTCCCCAAATTTCTATGATTACTTCGTGGAAATTGTTCTACCAAAATCGCAACACACCGTCGCGTTTCACCTTCCTGCGAGAGCCTTTATTAATTAATGTGAAGTAAAGATACCATTATTAACATCAGGCTGAAAAATAATTATATTTTTTGAGGTGAAGTTTGACGTGGCTTTTCCGAGTTTTATAATAATGAGGGACATGAGTGCGTTAAATAGCCTGGCGATTTTTACCTAGTCTCTCATGAACTTTGTCGCCTCTCTACAGACGAAACACTTCTTATGAAAACGAGGCTTTATACCTCAAAGTAAAGCCTTACACGTGGGAGGAGTTCCAGTACCACAAAACATTAGTCGACATCGATTTATATCGCTAAAATATAACCCGATCAAGTGAAATTGCTCGTTAGTTTCGTATTACACGTATGTTACTTTGAGTTGATTGAATTTGGGAT
The DNA here is from genome assembly GCA_963853775.1 of Xanthia togata. Taxonomy (NCBI): domain Eukaryota; kingdom Metazoa; phylum Arthropoda; class Insecta; order Lepidoptera; family Noctuidae; genus Xanthia; species Xanthia togata. The sequence goes on along the minus strand of OY970793.1, from coordinate 24,728,174 downwards.
TATTTGTTGTTGATTGAACTGTCGCTTAATTATACAAGAGAACAATAGACTGATAGACAAGGGTTCTGACCTCTGGTTTACCTTCATAACGATATCAATATCGGACCCTTTCTTTAGGTATACGGTCGAAATATTAATTTATAATATCACCTTACAGGAATATTCATCACTCATGATCACACTGACTTGTTAACATAGCAGTGATAGACTAGTGGTGTGACCGTCGTCGGCGTCGGAACGCCAAGTCTCGAGTTCGAACCCAAGGCACGCACCACTGACTTTTCGGATTCATGTGCGTATTGTATAATATTGTATAATCATCATTTGCTTCAAAAACGGTGAAGGTAAATCTCAATGCACAAATCTCAGTGCACTCTCAATGGTTACGGGTTGGTTTACGACAAATAACCTAGTTCTCAATGCCAAGAAAACGAAATGTGTAAAGTTTGCCCTTCCAAATGTTAGAAATCTAGGACCCAACATCGTCTTAGATACAGAGGTGCTTGAAACCGTAAACTCGGCAGTGTTTCTGGGCATAACAGTAGATGCCAAACTTCAGTGGGGGCATCATATATCTAGCCTAGCGGGAAGGCTCAGTTCGGCCGCCTACGCCGTCAGGAAAGTAAGACAATACACTGACGTTGATACAGCTCGGTTAGTCTATTTTAGTTATTTCCATAGCGTTATGTCCTACGGTATTCTGCTGTGGGGCAAAGCTGCCGATATTCAAAATATATTTGTCCTTGAAAAACGAGCTGTTCGAGCAATTTACCAGCTGGGTGCCAGAACTTCTCTGAGAGATTTTTTTAAAGATATTGGTATCCTCACTGTTGCATCACAATTCATTTTCGCCAACATTCTATATATTAGGCAAAATATACACTTGTACACTAAAAACAGTGACATTCACAATGTTAACACAAGAAACAAGGACAAACTACGAGCTCCCTTTCACCGGCTACATAAGGTTCATAACTCATTTGTTGGGCTTGGTATAACCTTTTACAACAAGCTACCCTCTTCTTTGCTAGATTTGCCTTTTAATGCGTTTAAAACTAAAGTAAAATCCAACCTTTGTTCAAAGGCATACTATTCTATCAACGACTACTTAAATGATAAGAATAGTTGGTCGCTGTGATTGGCTCAAGACAATGTTTATGTTCTTTCTCCAGAATTAGCCTACCTACTGACAGGTTATATAAGCTTAGGTAAATTGTTCATTTTATTTGACTTTATATGTCAATTTATTTTAATTTTATTAATTTTTTGTTGACATTAACTACTCATTAGAATGATTTTCATGAGTTGTATCGCAATATGTGGTTAGCTAGCGACCTCGACAAACTGATCATTTTTTTAAATTTTTTTCCTGAAAAACTGGCAGCAAGTTCGTCATGCTCCCTTAGATGTCACTGCTTGCGGTAGCGTCGGGGGTCGGGTTGCCTCCTTCCCTCAAATATGGCGAGGGGGGTAATGGCTGATCTTTGCGTTAAGCTCGTGAACGGGTGCTGCTTGTGGTGACTGGTCGTCTTGCTGATCATGGTTTTGTTATTGTTATTAGTAATTAACTGTTTATTTATTTTACCTCGATGGTCCTAGTTTATCAATTGTAACTCTAGTTACAGCTATATGTAAGCGGGCACGCCCTTTATGCCTGGAGGCTTTATTTTCTTTTTAGATATTCTTTACGTTTAGTTATTTTTATTTCTGCTTGAGTATAGATCTCGATGTTTTTGGTTGGTATATTGTCGTGTGCTAGCTGTCATGATGGCTGATAATTTATAATTTAATGTTTTGTGTTGTGTTATGTAAATTATTTTGCATAAGTATTATTGTATAGAATCATTTTATATTTCCTAATTGAACAGACAGCTGTGCTGCTGGGGAGTTTGTTGCGCCACTTCTTCTTCCCAGCGAAAGCACTAGGAAGTGGTGAAGGGTGGGCGTTTTGTGGGACTGTCTTATGTAACTTTGACGTTCGAAAAGTGCTGATTCTCAGCCTAATTTGAATAAATGTCTTTTGAATTTTGAATTTTGAATTTAAACATCGTGAGGAAACCGGCGTGCCTGAGAGTCTCGACGGCATGGGCGGCTTTAAAACTCTGACACCAGGTTAAACTGAGCACGTTCGAGATTTTGTTTAGATTTTAAAAAATATGAAAAGATTTATGAAAATACTTACGTATCGACTGTATCTAAATAATTGAATACATGGATATCTTGTACGTCTCTTATACTGTAATTCTCCTTGCATGAAGTCATAAAGAAACTGCAATGAGGTTAAGATTATAATAAAGAAATTGCGGTGCCATCTTGAAGAATAATCTTAATCGCCCCATGTCTTCATGATTCTTCGTAAGATTATCTCAACTCGAAATGTAAAATATTGGAAGCGAAGGAAAACATTTATTTTTATTCTTAATTTTCATTATTTGGATTTTCTTTTTTTTCTGCTTCGTTCGTCTAATGGTCGCTAGCACTGCTGCTGAGCATGAGGTTCTGGGTTCGATTTCCGGATCGGGTAAAATGTTATTTATTTATTTATGTACACACAAAACACTTAAACAGGACACAATATTAACATAAAAGAGCACAAAGGTACTGCTTATTTCTTAATAAATTTCTTTCAGCAGACCTGCGAGAGAAAAGTAGGATTAGGAATGTTATTGGGTTTTTCGATTTGTAATTTCTCAAGGAGTCTGGATTCGTGCCCGGGTGATGGTAATAGGGTCGCCCCCTATAAAAGTCCGTAATAACATTAGGTATAACTCGAAAACAAGTATAAATCAACGTGCGGACTGCAACACTCACAACTCGAAGGCTCGCATCGAGTCGACTCGATGGAATAAAATAAAACATGTTTTTCTTCGCACCTACTCGAAGCGACCCGAGCGAGCGTATGTACACGTCCTTCGAGTCGAGCGTCTTTTTTATTATTAATGGGGTAATCATAGACAGTAGGTCTTCATTATATCCCATCAGGTATCCTTAATATCTGTTATAATATACGGTACATAGCTCTTTTATCAGTACCTCTTTTTACCAATCTTTTACTCAGTTATTTTATGTTCGTTCCTGTTATTTTCTTTAATTCTTTGATATTTGAGAATTGTGAGACTTGCTAAATGCAGTCACTGTCTCCTTTGTTGAACAGACATCTTTTGCTTCGAACAGTTCGGTGAAAACTGAACGTCGTTGGGCGTCGCTCGATACATAAATGCTGAACGAGTGAACGAATGCGCGTGCTGTGATTTTTACTCGACGTGTTGCTTGATCGAGTAAAATTGTTTGTGAATACGGAGCTTTACAGGTGTACAATAGGTGCACCTATAGCCCGTATTACTTATTACCTAAGTGCACCTCTGTCTAACTCTTAGTGATGTTAATTTGTGTCTATTCTCTGTTTGGAAGATCGAAACACTGGTCTCGGAATGGAGAAACATTTTTACTCGTTTTCCCACGAACCACGCTAACATAGGTGTGATAAATGTCCCTATGTCATAAAGGCTTTTTGGGTATGAAAGTTATGAAAATATGAAGCAATAATTTTGCTCGCCGGTTGTGAGTTCACTTAGAGAGAAATCCTTTTGGAAACCTAGGTATTAATTTTATGCTACGCGCGATTTAATAATTTTAATAAAACATTGAATGGATTTCCCTGAATTCGTTATTTGTTTGTAAAGTTTATCCTTTATGGAACAGTTTAAAATATTTCAGTATTTTCCACATTTGTGTTATTGTGGCGTATTTGCGGTCAGTTTTCAATAAACGGTTTGTATTAATTCCACTTTATGCAAATCATGCGTGTGTAAGCATAATTGAAATGTGTATTTGTATTATAAACTTTCCATTTCGGCAGTTTGATGAGATGAGCGTTGTATTTGAAGTCTTGTAGAAAATTACATATTAGCTTGTGTTAAAAAATTATTTGTAGTGAGTAAAGAGCAAAGAGTATATTTTTCTATCAAATTGATAACATTCCAGTTAAATCAATTCCAAAGCACTAAAAATAAAATTCAATAAAATGTTTATAACACGAGAATGAAACAGGGGGAAGACGAAAAGGCGATGGGTTATTATAGTTTCTTAATATCAGACGTTGTTGATGGCCCGTAGTCTATAGTTTGAAGTGCCCTGAAAACTCAGAACTGCCTGTAGTGTCAAACTACCTTTAGTTAGCAAAGATAAATCGTTTTTTAAAATATATATTACAATCTTACCCCGCCGGGGGACGATTGAAGTAGAGGTTCTCAAACATTTCCCCTTTAATTGCTCAAGGTTACACAACAAATAAATCATCACTATCAATCATATAAATCCTTTACCTTCAATTTATTCTAATAACGAGATATTACAAAACAAAATTTTGCATCTTTCTTTCATCTCCGTCTTCTATATATTTTATATTTCGTCTTGCCTCGTCAAATATTGACGGGTAAAGACGGAAAATTGTAATAAATCCTAAAATACGCAAAATAGCCATATTTAGATGTAATAGCACAATAAGAATTAAAAATATTGAGTAGATATTCTAATAACACAATCGTACCTACCACGTAAGTAAAGTTGCAAGACACGGGGTAAAATTAAAAAACTCGATTAACTTCCGTAAAAGTCGCTGCACAGATATTTTTATTTTTTCACACATACCACTCACTGCAGGTGTGTGTGTGTGTGTGGCTGAGGTGCGTAACAATGTTGCCATCACTGCAAAAATTGAACTGAATCTGGCGTTCTAGACGACTTTTTGTGTTACCCCGTTTTTCATCTTCCCCCACTCACTTTTATACATAATTATCAATTTATTAGTTTACTTTTTAAACAAAAATATCGGCAGAAACAACAAAAACATGCAATTTTGTGGTACAAAATTTTACAACATCTCCCAGAAATTGTTGGTTGTCTGACCGATAATAGTCGAGAGTGCCAGACCGAAATTCAATAAGTCATGAAGTAGCTGTACTCTCTTGATAGCATCTTGCCAATGCCAGCACTGGTTTGTAAACTAATAAATTACCTTGATCTCATTAGCACTACTACTACGTACTTTACTTTTTCTTATCCGTATTCACAAATTCTAAGATATTTATTTATAGAAACGATTTGCTGTTCAATATAATGGCGAAAGACGAATTTTAAGGCAACACGTACCGTTTAACGGGAGCCCTATTTTTATATATATATTACAAAGAATGCAATAACTTTTAAAGTAGGTTAATTAAAGATTTTATAAAAACAAGAGTTAAGCTTAATGATTGATTGCACAACCCTCAAACATGTCTTGTTTATAAAACGGAAAGGAGTTCCAAGAATTCTTTTGGGATTTATTTTTAAAAAGTGACTTCGCTTCATGTTTTATTTCAGGGTCCTATGAGTCGACATTGTGTCAATAAATAAAGTTAATCCAACGCAATCAAAATAAACTTATTTTGTACAAGACGAATAAATATCGCTTGAAGACTACTAATGTATAATGAATATTATGTGGTCTTACAATATTGTTGAAAATGTACAGAAATCCGCCGCAAATACGTATTCTTGTCTTTTGTTGTGATGATCAAGATTTCGGATAAAAGGACCCAGAGAAAGTCAGAATAAAATATATGAAAATGTCCTTCATCGTCTATACGTTTTTTCAATGGCCACATTACTCTATTTATACCTATCTATATTTGTAAAGAAATCAATACTGAGCTTTCCTTTACCTTACCTTTGACTTTGATATCACTGGCTTTACCACACCAACGAAAATATCAAGATTCTTTTCGAATTCTGAAAACCAATTATATAAAACAACTTCTCCACAAAAAGGTACCTGATATTGTCCTTAATAGTACCTAATAATAACAAGTAAAGTTCTTTATATGTCACAAACAAAAATTCTGACTTGACGAAAGTAAACCGGACCAAAGTCTATTGAAATAAAAAAGCGCAGATAATCAATACCTACATTCTCCTACATTGAACTTCATGTCATCATTTCCATCAATTTATAATTCCATTGATCCCGAAAATTCCACAATTTTTTTAACCCAAATAGACCTCGTAAATTATTCGATTGTAGCTAACAACACTATGCATAAAATTTGACTTGCCATATAAAAAATATATAGCCAATAAAATGGCCGTAGTTTTCCACGTTTCGCGCCAAAATAAACATTTTCTTACTTCTTTTTTTGATTCGATTTTTAAAACAACTTACTTTTTTTTATGAGGCAGTAATATTTTCCTTATACCTTGATCGGCACTTCGAAATTAGAACGGTCGCGTGACGCACTTCGAACGAATTATTGTTGGAACCTGCTCAGGTATAGAACCTTCCCAGTGTCCCTTGTGTGCATGGCTATGCCAGTAATCCCTATTCCCAGAAATTGTTGCAAGAAAAGGGACACATTTATGTAGGATTTTCTTTACCTTTTTCAACTCCATATTTCTTTTGGTAGGATAAAGGTAAGGCTTGTTACAAATTGCTTTGGAAAGATTATGTGCGATATAAATAGAGTGTGGGTGGTAAGTTTAATTTCATCATTCCTGGAATTACGGCGAACTAAACAAAATATTCAGGGCACTTCATACAAGCGGTAAGTACATAAACGTGGTGTTGTACATATCTACCAAAATGATGAGGTGTCAGATATGAAGTAATTAGTACCTAGTAATTATAATTACCTGACTTTGCGTACCTACCTGTATCAAATGAATATCGTTATATTTTCAGTATTCAAATAAGTTATGTCGATGCTTATAAAGTTATGAGTACAAATACCTAAACACAATTTTTCGCAGACACATTTTCAGCCTAATTTAGTTTTCATATTTACCTTTCCGTAAAACAGTGTTGTTGAGAAAAACCGCAAGCTCATTTTCTAAGCTGTTCGGAAAATATTTTTCGTTTTCATATTTTTTAATCCCAGCTTTGTGAAGATTAAATTCAGGCTCTCGACGAAATACTGAGCTATTTCTTTGTGATATTCATTTCAAAATACGAATTTATAATTCAAGAGTCAGAGCTTTTTACGTAAAACTGCTGGCTTGCGGACGGTGAGTAATGGGTAGCTCGCCGTTCAAGGACCAGGCCCAGGTCGACGGCGCGTTTTGTTCCACGCGCGCCTCAAAGAGATGTCAGCACAACTGACGGGGTCTGCTAGGACCGATGCCTGCCGGGGTCACGGAAAAGTTCGAAAGTACAGGAAACTGAAGGCACATGGGTGGGTTTTAGTCAGTAAGAGTCTCCCTTCCCGCCTCCGCCACGCCTCCCGCTACGCCCAGAGCGAGAGAAGATATTTAATAATTTCCCAAAAAAAAAAGTTTAGGTAGTGCACCCACATGTTGAAGTCCCATATAATAGCCTAGTGCCATCAACCGGGCACAAATCTAGACTCAGGGCTGCTACTGAGAAATTCCTTAAAGAAAAACTGAATATCACTTTGCCCGCCCTGAAAATTGAACCCAAGACCATGAGCATGAGCATGAGCTCAGCAGTAGCGCTTGCGACCACAACCAACGACCAACGACCACGACCTAGTTGTTGATGATATCCTGGGTTCGTTAGCTAAACATAATCCCTAGGAAATCTAGTAGGTATATCGGCCAGCTTATAAGCTCCCAAGTCTGCAGTTATTATTATCATAACTACATATTATAAAACATAGTCCCCCGCCGCGTCTGTCTGTCTGAATGCGATAAACTCAAAAACTACCGAACGGATTTTCATACGGTTTTCACCAATGGACGAAGTGATTCATGAGGAAAATTTAGGTGTAAATTGGCTGAAATATGACGATGATTGTTGAAGATGTCTGAAATAAAACATGCGGACTAGCGTGCGCCACGTATAAATAGAGTTATATGAAAACAGTGTATTACGGAATTAATGCATTGTTTACCTGGATTAGCACATAGGACATGCGAGTGAAGCCACGGACAAAAGCAAGTGAAGGATAATTTAATATCCTCAAAGACCGACACTGATTGATATCCCAAGGACTTTATCAGCCTATTGACAGATAATGTGATAACGTTTAAACAATAATGATAAATCCTTGGAGGGTATTAACGTCACTGCAGTTATTAATGCTCTATCTTGATTGATACTCGAAAAACGTTGATTTTTATCAAAGAGACTATGGTTTCATTTCAAGAGCTTTATTGAGAAATTTCAATTATGTTTATTATATGCAAATATCCTGATCAAAAGAGAATTGCGCCTTTTATTACTAGCATAGTATTCCGTTTTTATTAATTAATGAACTGCCATTTTATCTTTTCACCAATTTTAGTTTATGGCACTTTATTTCTCCGTTGCATAAAGTTTAGATAACTTATAAACAACTAGCTGCGTCCTGCGGTTTCACTCGCATATGTTTCGATCCCGATGTAATATCGGGATAAAAACCCAGGTCATGGTCTACACATGTGCCAAATTTCATTCAAATCCGTTCGGCCGTTTTACCTTGAAAGCGTAACAAACAAACTCACTACCGCATTTATAATATTAGTTAGGATTGAATAACAAACGCTATTGGTTTTAAAAGTGCTTTCATCGGATCAAAACTAAAAGAAAGAAAAGTCTGAGTAAGTTTGATGAAAACTGATAAAAGATAAATGTGTAGTCTTCTTCTTTTTCATGTTTGTCTGTAGGTATGTCCTCTATGGACTCCGAAAGGGTTGGACCGATTTTGACGAAACTGTAGGGCGTTCCGAAGACGCCCGCGAGGGTTTCAAAAAAAATAAAAAAATAATAGCTAGGGTAGGGTAGGGTAGGTAGGATAGGTAGGGTAGGGTAGGTAAGTAGGATAAAAATAAGTGGCGTAGTAACGCGCAGGGTACAGCTATTACTTCATATTATAAAGAGGTATTTGTGAGTATGTATGTAGGGTTATCCCCTACTTATATACTCACAAATCTTCAGAACTGCTGAGCCGATTCCGAAAATTCTTTCACTCGTGTGAAGCTAGAGCATTGCCGAGTATTATAGGTTAAGGCAAAAGCGTCACGGTAGCTCGCGAAATTAAAATTTTCTTTCGTTTTTTGCAATTTGCAGGTCAGTACTCGTATCAGATTGTATGTTGATCTAAATATGATTCGCGGCCGTATCAAATGTTTATTTATAGAATTGTAATCATAAAAATCATCAATACAACTCTCTTATTTCATGTAATCCTATTGAATTACTATTTCATAAAATCATGACATTTTTGGATTGTGCGAACTTAAGGAGTTGTATTGCTGATTCTAAAGAATATAATTCTGTAAAGCCATATTTGTTGCGGTCGCGAATCATATTTAGATCAACATACAACCTGACACTGATCTGAAAATTGCAAAAAACTAAAGAAAATTTGAATTTCGCGGTCGCCCTTAAATTTTATGTAAAAAAAAAAATTCATGCGGACGAATTCTCGGGCTGAAGCTACTCACATATATGGCGAGTCTAACTATAGCTACCCACTTTAGTCAATAATACTTTAGTGAGAAGTATATTTGTAGGTATTAGTAGAATGATTCACGATCTTCATTGGAGCATGAGCAGGTGCCAGGTCTTTCTCAAAATCGTACTGATGTTGGTTGCATGACTGGATGTCGGTGATTTATTCGTGTATGTCACGTCTACCCTAAAATATTGATGCAGCGGATGCGTTGAATGCCAAATATTAAACATATTATGCATCTACTCAATAAATAAATTAACATAAATAATTAGGGACTATCTAAACTATATGTATACAACTAACTAAAATTTACCGTCGAAAAATTCATCCGCATCGCTGTCGACTGGTAGTGTACCCAAGCGACTGGCCGCATTGCCACGTTGTATGGCAATGCTTAGCCTCTGCCCAAGTTAAAAGCCAGCCCTTGGGTCACGGGAAGTGTCAACCAGTCGTTTGGAGATTTCATTGATTACATTTTTTCTACTGTTTTTTCCTAAATTACATCTGTCTGCTATTAAATAAATTGTTCGAAATGTTTGAAATTAGTTGATGCGGAGAAATGATGATGTCATGAGGAAAGTTCTGAGTATGGATGTCGATGGCTATAAGAGCAGGGGAAGACCAAAGAAACGATGGATGGACTGTGTGAAGGATGATATGGTTGGAAAAGGGGAGACTACCGGGATGACTACGGGATAAATTGGGTTATTGGCTTAGTTTGAAATAAGTTACGTTCGCTTGTAAACAAAAGGCAAATTCTTTGAAAGATATTTAGGTTTTAAAGACACTTTTTATACATTCTGATAAACTGGAACCTATGTCCTTTTCACATAACCAATTACAGTAGGAACATTATTAGGTACTCTTTTCACATCTAGTCTAACTTGAAAGGGCGCGATTCCACCAAAATTGTGTCCAGCGCATTTGTTCACAAACATTTTGTCCAGAACTCCAACACCGAACGTACTGAGCCCCGCTGAGATCCGTTAGTCTTCGTTTAAACCAACAAAGCTCTGCGTAACTTTTGTAAGCGTATAGTGCAATAGGTAAATTTGCAAATGTTTACTTGTACACTGTGCAGTACAGGTGGAATTGCGCCTTACGCACTTCAGGCCATTTTAAGTCTGTCATTTGAATGTCATACCAACAAATGTCCGTTTAGTATGACATCATATAAATAATGTCAGTCATCATGCATGCCCCAAACTGTAATAATAACCATTTGATTTCTTTATGTAAAAACTGAACATCATACAGCGTATATAAAAAAAAATGTGGTAATTTTTAAGGGTTTAGTGGTCCTTCAATATGACCACACATTTCAGATACACACTGTATATAGCAGAACAGTTGGTCCTTTTAGTCGAATTTTCGTACCGTAGCCATTCTTCAGATCACTGACATACAATGTCGAGCCAATAAACTCGCAGTTAAGTTAATATCTGATAAAAGTTAATTTAAAATCTCACAAGATCGAATGTTTATGTACCCATTTGCAAGAACATCATTTAGAAGTTTGATGTCGCGTATACGCTCAAAAAAAGCAATTTCGATTGAAATTCGATAGATTCAATGTCGTAGGTTCAAAAGGTAGATTTAATACATTTACTCGAGAAGGTTCCTGACCTTTTATTCAGTTGGATGTTATTTGTTGAGATTACGTACTGGTAGAAATATAATATAATATATATAGAAACAAAACCTCTCTGGGTTTGTTTCTGTTTGTAAAGGTCACGAGTGGTGTTGGTGCTGCATGGATTCTAGAACGGTTTTATTAAAAGTTTTGAACTTTGAAATTATTTCCGAAAAAAAATTTTTTTCCTTGTCATGCAATCAGCTGGTTTGTATATACATATAGTTGGTGGTAGACGTGTCTGCCCAGGGTGAGCTTGATTGATATTTATTTTTTATCTGGTACGATCACTCTAGTTATATGTTTTTTACTAGCTACTTACGAGAACAAAATTCTTTTGTAACCAGAACATTGCATTGACACATTACGGAATTATTACCAAAGAAATGAAAAAACTTTTGTAATAAGCTGAAAACAGCACACGACAATAATAATTTATAGGTCTCATTACACACCTACCAACTAAGTTGTACGTAGACGTTCTGTAGTCTGTGACGTCATTGACAAACATTAGGCTTCGTGCAGACTAGCGCGACGCAACAGCGCGACGCGACACGGGTTATTGTTATACCGTGAAGTTTTATTATAAATTGTATTGTTCGAGTTATGTCGCGCCGCCGCGTCGCGCTAGTCTACACGAGCCTTTAAGGGGACTACAGAAGCTAAGAGCAAATTTTATAATACCTAAAAGTATATGATCTATTGCAGTAAACAAAATAAGAATAACGATATTCTTAAAATGCTAGTTACATAGTGTGTTGAAAACATAATTAGGTATTTTGTTTTTCGATACAAAAAAAATAAATAACGAAGATACCTCTAAAGAATATTTTAACAATAAAAACCATATTATTATAAATGCAATGATTCAGTTTTTTTTTTTTTGTCAGATTAATCTACAAGCAATATAATACGTAACAGTGTTTTAATTATTTAATCCAGTTTTTTTATTTTTTTTATAAATATATAGGTACTTCATATTTTGAAATAAAATACCAAAGTTTTGTCATCGCGGTTCTCTTGGTTTTCTATCCAGTCCGACAGTGACAGCCTCTTAGGGTGATATTTAAGTAAAAATAGGTATGTATTTACAGAATTATAATCATTAGAATCATTAATACATCTCTTTAAGTTAGACTTATTCCATAAAACTTTTCCACAAGAGATTAATTATAATTCTATAAATACATATTTTTTATGGTCGCGAATCATATTTTGATCAAGACACAACCTTACCCTGACCTGCCAATTGCAAAAAACGTAAGAAAAATTAAATTTCGCGGGCCACCACCCCACCACTGCGGGGGTCCCTCCTTGGATAAGCCTCTTTTGATTTGATTGCTCCTATTGAATATGTCATGTGCTTCTACATATAGTGAGCGCATTTTATTCAGTTTCTAACCTTACCTTTCAAAATTAGGGCAGTGACCAATAAGTACAGGCGTGTAGTACTTGGCCTAATTTTAACGGTCTATTTGGCCCGTCTATTTTAAGCCCAAACACCTGTGATAAATGACAGGACCCCTAAAAAGAGAACACATCAATCATTGGTCCTTTTTTGGACCTTTGGGCTAAAAAAAACAAAAACTCATTACATCGATCATTTTAAGACCCCGAAGACAGTAATTACGTTAATTTTGAAAACAGATGCAGTAATGAGTGTGCCTGTGCTGTACGTATGTATGTTGTGCATGTATTTTGGCTGCACTTGGCCAGTTGCCAAGTCGCGCCAAGGTGTGCCAGATAGCAATACTTATCAATTTCGAGCTTACTGATTATATTAAAGGAATTTTCGACTTATTAACAACTGGTTTACGTAATTAGTTGAACGTTTTAATGCGTGCTGTATTTTTTGTGGCTGATTTATCGATAAAAGGTACCTATTATGGTTACAGATATATCAGCTGCGTCGTGTTCGTAAATTTCGAACTGAAAGATCAACAGTATGGTAACTTCTCAACTGTGTTTTTTTTAGTCCATTGCTAAGTAAACTGGTCATTGAAATTGACTGAGGTCACTTTATCGGTTTGATCCTTGCGTGTGGCTTGCTAATGGCACGCTAGACCGAATTTACTGATCATTTAGGAAGGTCAAGAATCACATTAGCTATGAAATATGTCTCTAAAATTTGACCATCCCCATATTTAGTGTATATTCCACCTTGCGCAGCTATTTCTTAGTACGATCATTTCGAGGTTAACCACCCCTAGAGTATTTAACTGTTCTCTTTCTGCTATTCCCTCCAGAATTCAAATTATGCTTTTCTGTCATATGCAATCTCAGTTTTAAAGTAATTGACAAATGAACAAAGAGTTAAATTGGATTACTCTTACGAGTCTCGATAAAGTACTAATTAAATCTTAGATGGGTATTCAATGTATCTTGTAAAATAAATGTATATAAAATCACTTACAAAATTTACTTTTTTATTAGTTTGGCAGTGCTTTTTGCGCGTTTTTTTTTTGTGATATTCATTTTTTTTTTACAATCATCTACCTACAAGGTTTATCCTCCATCGCATGTTTTCACTGACTGGTCAAACTCTTTAACTTGCCAGACGTTTTTTTCGTGTCTTTTTAGTTTTCTATATAAACTTATCCAAAACCCATAACACGATTTCCTATAGCCGCCTCTTAACAATCATTTTACTTATTATTTCTGTTTACTGAATGTTATTCAGCAATATTTTCATATACAGTCTTGCAATTTCTCTCGTTGCATTAAATGAATTAACTTTGATACCATGCTATTAAAAAAGAAAGAAATTAAGCTTGATTAAAAAGGTTTTACGGGCAATTTCCCGCTGGAAGTGCCCGTTGAGTTTTAATTCCGAAGTTTCTGCTGGCGCGTTAGGCCACAATCAAAAGTTGGAAGAAAAATAAGGAGAAATTCAGCGCATTTTTTTTGTCAAAACAAAAAATTCTGTGGGTTTGTTTTTGTAGAGTTGAGTTAATTTGATTATGTACTGAATTTGGCTGAAAGAGGACTTTTAAAACTTGGCTACATTTTCTAAAACATAATATGGATTGGCGTCGACTTGTTATTTTCATAGAGACTAACTAGCTTAGAAGCCAGCGACTTCATCTGCGTTAAAATTTATCCTATGACACTCCACAATACTGTCGCTTCCTATTATTGAAAGAAATTTTGGAATCGGATCAGTACACAGTTCCAAAGAAAACCCCCCACAGTTCAAAATAATATATTATTATATTATCAGTATAGATAACCTACAACTTTTGGCAGGTAAAACTGGGATGTTTATCCTGTCAATCTTTTCGCTCTTATCTCTAATATATTGATGTATATTTCCCTTTCATGAAACACGCTGAAAGGTCACCAACCCCTTACTTTGAAAATAACCGAACTTATCTTGTTAGTACCCGGTAACCAGGTAGAAAGACTTTAAGAGCCGAAGCCAATCTCCTGTAACGTCACCGGATATTGAAAAATATTGGGAACACAACATACTGACAATATACCATTCAGGAGTTTCTAGGAAATATCTACTGAATCTACGAAAATCATATAACGAGTTCGTTTGATCGAAGTTTGAACAGAAAGTTTATAATGTTTCTTATCATAAAGAATTATCGAATGTTTCTACTAAACACCTGTTATAGGATATGTATAACATTCCATTAATAGGTAATACGGGCTGGTATCGCCAACTCCACGTTAAAGCGCATATTTTGCGTACATAACATTCCGATTCAGATAGAAGCTTTCCTAGTTTTATTAGCTGCGCCATGTGGTTTTACCCGCATAAGTCTCGATACCTGGGAATATCCGGGTAAAAGTATCCTATGTCCTTACTCAGGTTATGGTCTACTTATGTGATAAATTTCATCCAAATCCGAGTAGTCGTTTTAGCGTGAAAGCGTAACAAAGAAACAAACAAAGTTACTTTCGCATGTTTAATATTAGTCATGGTTAGAATTTAATTTTCTGTTCTGGCAAAACTAAAACTTTGTGTTTTCCAAAATTGCGTTTTACCACGTAGGTACCTAATTAATTAACTAGGCCTTGTACAACCAAGGTTTACGATAATAATTTTACCTAGAAATTAGAACTACACCCTCGACCGACCTTGTGACCGCTAGACAAACTAAGCGGTTGTTATTCCTTTAACTAGTACCTATTTATTGTAATAATAAAGGAACATTTATTATCATTTTATCACCAATCATTTCAAAGTTAAAAATATATACTCCAATGTTTTTAATTAAAGTCACACAAATAAGTAATTCAACAATCAAAGTATTTTTTTTTAAATTGTATCGAAAGACCAAAACAATTTTATAGTAGGTACCTAGGTAGGACACACTTGTCATTGATAAAAAACAGTATAAGCTGGCATTGTATTCTATTAAAATAATTTTCTTTTTAGACCTCAAAAGTGACCCCGTGTTTGGGTCACAGAAACACATATGTGTACCAAATTTCAATTTAATCTGTCCAATAGATTCGGAGCAAATTGGCTTTGATTGACAGACGGACAGACAGACACACGAGTGATCCTATAAGGGTTCCGTTTTTTCATTTTGAGGTACGGCACCCTAAAAAGAAAAATAAGGGATTAATGAAAGATAATTTTCATGTAGCTAAGATGAGAATACTTAGAGAGATGTGTGGTGTTACGCGAATGGATAGAATAAAACATGAGTTTAAAGGAGGAGTCTGAAAGTGACACTGGTGACTGAAAAGATGTGTGGGAATAGGTTGTCATGGTATGGGCTTGTGATGCAGAGGAATGAGGGAAATGTCGTCAAGAAACTTTTGAGTATGAATGTGAATGGCTATACGGGTAGGGGAAGAGCAAAGAAACGATGGATGGACTGTGTGAAAGATGATATGGCTAGAGAGGGAGTGCCTATCGACATTACGACTAATAGAGAAGTATGGAAGAAAAAGACAAGACGCGCCGCCCACAAATAAATTGGGATAAGGGTAGGTGCAACATAGAAAGAAAGAAAGAAAGAAAGAAAATACATTTATTTGGCACAACAAGCAAAGGCACACAAGTAGAAAGAGAAAAAAAAAATAAGATAAAAGGAAAGAATACAAAATAAAAAGTGTAAAAACATGATGATGATGTACTCTATTGTCCTTTCTTTGGTATTGTTCCTTTCTTTGATATTGTTCGTCGAGTTGAGCTCCACGATTACTGACAAATAGTTGCACTGACAGGACAGGTCCACTCAAATCTGTGTGGTTCTTTTCTCAAAAGACCATTTCAGACTAATCTACATGGTCCTCATATGGCCTGACCAAGATTATGTCTGGACTTTAAAAGAGACTGTGACCTCTGAGTTTGTTTTGGCCTTTCTTCTCAGAGTAGTCACGTGTAAAAGTGACTCCAATATCCTATTTACAGAATAAACAATTTCATTTCATTTCATTGAAACTTCGTACTACGCTAAGCCAGTTCAAGGTCAAAGTGTTACCACTAACGCGCTTTCGACTGTACAGAAGGACCATTCCATGAACTTTCTGCTCGAGCACCACTACCACATCCACGAATTGAACTAATTGTAGCGTGTAGAATTCAATGCTCATCTGAGACCGTTATTAATTTAATAACAAATTACCTGCGTTTAACGTTTCGACGTAGAGTGCTGTACAATTAGCTAACCACCGCTAATAACTTACCGCGGGAAATTGATTTAGGTATTAAACTTGGTACATATTAATATGTGGTGGAAACTAAACACTTCCAATTAGTTCTTGTGGAATTAAATGACGGGTATGGAATGAAATAACTGGAACCGCCTCTGAAGTCTAGTGGTTACCATCTGTCTCAGACCCAAAGGTCTCGTGTTCGTTGGCGGCAAAATTTTCTGCTCGGTTGATGGTAGACCTTGTTCTTAGTCCGCCTGGCTAGCTGCCACCATCTCAATCTAAGTCTGTCGCCATAACAACAATGTTAACAGCATTGTTGTGTTTCGGCAGTAAGAGGTAAGATAGCTAGTTCCTCTGTGGTTGAGGATTTCGGGTGAAGCTCGCTTCCACCTTCGGCCTGATCATCACTTTACCATCAGGTGAGATGCAGGCCAAGAATATCCCCGTCTTGGTTTAAAAAAAATCGAAAGGGAATATTATTAAGATGTAGAATAGAATAGATTATTTAGTACACCATACGAATTTCAGATATAAAACTTTACATAGTGTGACGCAATGGGCGGTCTTATCGCTAAAAACGATGTTTTACATAACCTTTACCTTAGGTACCTACTTAAAAATGCCATGTGATAATCAGGTAATGGAGAAAATATCCATTATACGATCAAAAATAGACACCTAAGTTCACTTATATTATTATCATATAGGCAGTACAGTATAATAAAGTAACAGTATTATGTCTTGGCAGTGACCTTGAAATAATTACCTACGGTCGCTCAGTAGATAAGCGCGTCCGTGCGTAACTACCGCGGACTCGTACTGTTGTACTGATAAACACTGAGATTTCGAAGCGCATCTCTATGTAGACATAATACTGTTAATTATTTATACTGTGGTATAGGTTCGGACATTGTTATCATTTACCGAGCAGAAGCCCACACACGGTCCCTAGGAATCTAATCACATAAACCTTTACAGCCTTAATCCATGTAGATTACCTACATCCATAAACCTTACATTTAAACGAAAGATAATAAAACATTTGTATTACCTACATGAAGCAACAGTTTATGATTGAGTTAACACAGATAGAACGTTCACCTTGACTGTCGAAATAAATCTAGACCAATAGCGTCTAAATATAGGTATAGAGTACTTATAAATAGATTTACTCATGGGCACGCACGGATAGAGTAAATGGATTACTATTTCAAATAGATTGATTCACTTCATTCAACTGAAGCGATGTGACGACTCACGCACGTGAGCTTGTTAATGTCAAATGATATTGATATTGACGTGACAACAGTACTACGCACTTAGAGTTATACAGGGTTTTTCAACAAGAATTATGTTTTTGTAAAACAAAATAAAACAAAGAATTTAGAAGAAAATGAAGATTTTTTTTATTGTATTACAAAGAGAAAAGTTTGGCAATTATGATTGAAAAATGATATCTGGCAAATGTCCACCACGGCCACGCTGACAAATGTTGATTCTTTCATCAATATTGTTAATCACTTTTTGGCAAAATGGAGGGTCTATTTCGTTAATGACATCACGGATTTTGAGTTTTGCTCCGTATAGACCCTGTCTTTAACATAGCCCCACAAAAAGTGTTAAATCACGCGATCTGGCTGGCCACTTAACAGCTAAATTTCGCGAAATTATGCGATCGGGAAACTTGGTTTGCAATCAATTGATTGTTTCATTGGCTGTGTGACATGTGGCACCGTCCTGTTGAAACCACATTTCAGTGATATCCATGTCATCAATAATAGGCCAAAATTGTGTGGTCAACATCTCGCGATAGCGTGATCCATTGACTGTTACCGCATTTCCAGCCTCATCTTCGAAAAAAACGGCGCAATCACGCCTCCAGACCACATAGCGCACCACACAGTGACACGTTGAGCATGCAAAGGCTTCTCAATAATTGCTTTAGGATTTTCGGAAGCCCAAATGCGGCTATTTTGCTTGTACATAACATGTCCCCACTAAAGCAATAAATAGCACTAGAGCAATAAGTGGGGCGCCTCCATATGAGAATTGTAGACCAATCTTTCAAAAGTTAAAGGTTCCAACGCTAGCTTCTATTTATATTTTAGAAATAACCATATTTGTTAGAAAAAATTCTCACTTCTTCTCCACAGTAACCAAAAAACAATAGATTTACAAAAAGGGAGCCCACCAAGCTAAAAAACCAATTTTGTAACAGCGCTCTCCACTACAGAAACAGCAATGTAACAGCTGTATAAATATTTTTATACACTGAATGATTTTCTTTTTATTATATGGGTAATACATATTAGATTTATCTAGTTTTATAATATCTAAAAATATTGTTGTTGTTGTGTTTTATTTTTATTTTATATTTTAATAGTCTAAATGTAAATGTGTGTCTATAGTCTAAGCGTTTTGTATTGTTATTAGAGTATAAGTAATAAATAGGTTAGGTTTTAACCATGTAAATATTCGTAGGTATGCTGCTTTTAGCGGCGGATGTGTCCTGAACATAATTATATTTAGCCAACTAGTACGTGCCTTAACCAACGAATAAATTTCTTTATCTTTAAACTAAAGTGTGTCTATACTAACTTCAAGCACATGATAAGACGCTAATGACGAAGACCACAAATCCATCTCAAACTCCAGAAAATATGTCTATTTCCCACTTCTTGTTTATCTGTTCAAAGTTTAGTACAATACGCCCGATGAATCATGCCCGGTCCGAACTTCGCGCAGAAGGCTGCGCAGTAACATTTTTAGGAAGCAAATGGTGACATGAGGCGGGTGTGAGTGAGAGCTAGGTCATGCGCGATAGTTCAGAGAGCCTATATTCAGACAGGCCATGATTCATCGGCCGTATAGCTGTAATGTTTGTTGTTTCGGTAACAGCAGTTTGCCGTCACCATTTTTCATGCGAAGGGAACGCGAACCCTGTGCTATGATTTATGGGCGCGTGATGTGATTGCCGTCTTACTGTCAACGCAGTATGCGGTAGTCCGAAGTTTTTGACTATATGTACGTTGACTTGGAATTGTGGTGCCCGGTTGATGGCAATACGAGTAGTCTCGCCCCCTATTACTTGGGACTTTAAAACATAACTGGCGAAATTTGGGCGTACTACAGGTACACCTCTGTCCAAACCTTCAAGGAAACAAGGCGTGATGTTATGTATGTTATGTTATGTACGTTGTATCGTACAAACTCAAACTCAAAGCATTTATTTCAATTAAACCATTTACAGGCACTTTTGAATTGTCAAAGAGTCAGTTAGTTAGTAAGAAAGTTGAAGCTAGTTGCCCATTCCAAAACGTAGATCTCTATGGAGAAGAACGGACAAGAAACTCCAAGGACACTCTTTTAAATATAGAAATTACAAAATCCTGGGTACATTAATCTTCTTGATTCTATAAGTGAGAAAAAAATATAAAAATCAAAAACGATAAAAAATATCAGATTAAAAATAAGCCCTGGCAGCTAAGAGATGACCAGTCTCAACTGACGGCGCCCATTCAACCATTTTGTAGGGAACCGAATGATCCAACACACTCGCCACCATCAGCGAGACATTAAGTGAGCATGACATACTCTCAACTACCCTGCTCTTTCAAACAGAACTGTGCATGATTTATTTTATTCAACGTTTTATGTGGTAGTAAGTACTTATCTACACTATTTAAATTAATATTATACAGGGTGTAAAAAGACACATCACAAAGCCGTCAACTACGCATACTGTTCATCAAACTAAGTAGCTTTGAGCTAAAATTATTGCTGGGAACTGACTTTTATTTTTACGTATTAAAAAAAATCTATTTTTTATTGCGCGCAATGTAACGCGAACCCAGGCAAACGGCGGCGGCTTGTTTATGTGTGAGTTAAGCCCCGCCCCTTCGCTATACGCGGCACGCGTCGTATCGTAGTAGATACTTGTCGAGTAATCGCAGGTATGAACGAAATGAATTAAATGTTTCCGAGATTGTACCTACAACTAAGTAGGTATCTACTGACATGCCATAGACTTTCTATCTCAATGTGACATGCACGATTTTCTTAAAAAACTCATAAAAACACTAGTTTTTAGATAGCCTGTGTAGGTACTTACCTACTGTCCATCGCTGTCATCATCTAACATCGGTGGCCTCTCGACACTTACGAGCTGTGGTTCAAACTGCCGACCCCCTTGCGAAAACAGACGCGCGCCCTAGTCAGCGTATTTTCATGAACCCGCTCCAGGATCCCTTCTCGCTCTGACCGCTGCTTGAGTTCATCAAAAACATCAATGATTTTCTGACGCATCTCCGCAGCGGTCTCGCATGGACGGTCAAACACCCTATCCTTGACATAGCCCCACAAAAAGAAATCCAAAGGGGTTAAATCTGGGGTGATCGTGCAGGCCATGCGTGGGGCCCATACCGCCCAATCCAATGGTCGCCGAACAGCTGCTTCAGCTGCTCGCGAACCGGTCTCACGATATGTGGCGGCGCGCCGCCGTCATGCTGGTACCACACAACTCGCCGCTGGACCATTGGCATGTCTTCCAACGAGTCGGTCAGGTAACCATTAATAAGGTCGAGATAAGTAGGTCCGGTCATTCTGGGAGGCAAGAAAACGGGCCCCAGGATCTAGTTTCGAATGGCGAATCAGAGGGCTGAAACGCGGTGGGATATTCAGTACCGTAAAGTCGTAGGGCTGCGGCAGCATTTCCACGGGCCATACCGTAGCAGTACACCATGTTAACATACTCGCGCGCAGAATAATCATGAAAGGGCATCTTAGCAACTAAAACACAACACAACACAAAACCACTAACAAAAAAACTCGGGTAAGTAGGTACCTACTCAAGTCAACTCACACAACACAAGACACTTTGTGTCAGCGAGTACGCAGTCACAGTATCTACACTACACGTATTTTTTTTCGGAAAAACAACACAAGCGCATTCGATAACGTAAGAAACCGAACTAATAAAATAAAGTAAGTAACAATAATAAAAAAACTTGCTAAATTTCTTTGCGATTTGAAGGAGGGGGCGCGTGTCGGCTAGCTAGAAGCGGCGGCTTTCTTTGATCTACGCGAAGCGCGCGCGTACGGCGCGTTAGGTACCTATTCTAAATCATTGTGTTATGTGTTATTAGGACCTAAGGAGGACTGTCTTAGGGTTACCTAATTATTTCAATTCTGTGTAACACAGATTGGTAGGTACCTACCTACCTAAATTACGAAAACAAACTACAAGAAGTCTCCCAACTCAAGCTTCGTGCAGACTAGCGCGACGCGACACCGGCTATTCTTTTCTTGGAAATTGTATTGTTCGAGTCGCTATCGCGTCGCGCTGGTCTGCACGAACCTTTAATTGCAGTTACGTAGGTACCTAATTATTGCCGGGCATAAACGTTTATCTACAATGAAAAAATACCGCTGCCGAGCTTGCAAGCTTCGAGGCAAAGGCCGAGTTTAAATGTCTATTATTTAATAAGCCTCGAGCTTTGAGACTGCCTCGTTGGTCTAGTGGTCGCAAGCGCTACTGCTGAACATGAGGTCCTGGGTTCGATTCCCGGGTCGGGCAAAATGTTATTGGATTTTTCTATCTGAAATTTCTCAGTAGCAGCCCGGAGTCTGGATTTGTGCCCAGTTGATGGCAATAGGCTCGCCCCCTATTACATGGGACTTAAACATAACTGGCGAAGTGTGGGTGTACCTGTTACAGATACACCTCTGCCCAACCCTTCGGGGAATCAAGGCGTGATGTTATGTTATGTTATTCAATAAGTAAGGGATATTATCCTGGTATCTTTTTTTGTATTATGTAAGTAGTAAATAAATAACTTAAACCAAAAGGTGGTTTTGATAGCTAGGTAGGTGTGCAGTAATAATAAAATAAATTCTTCATTATTTGCCAGTGCCTTGAATGTAGTTAGCAACTAGTAGTTCGACATTAGGTACAGACAACGGACTGCAACTCATAATCAACCACTTTGAAATCAAAAACTGCAAAAACTCAAAAACAACCGATCAGCTGTTACAAACACGGGTCGTTGTACGTTCACGCCGCGCGCCGGGCCACGTGACACTGTATCGTGCGCTTGTTGACGTAGAGGCAATTGTGACATGATAGTGTGCGCTTGATATTCATTGCGTTTTTGTAACTTCAAATGCGTAATTTGTTAAGAAAAATCGAAAATTCAGGTAATGTTTTTTTGGAGAAAAGTTTAGTAATAACACTTGGAATTCGTTTTAGTAAAAAAAAAAAAAAAAAAATGCGACTTTGACCTTCAATATCTACAGAACTAATGGATTCCCAGGTATGGTCTAGTGGAAAAAAATGATCCAAATAATGTGTAGAATATGTGGCTTTCGGCTTCGGAAAGGGTCTTTTTACACCCGATAGAGAGAAAAGATATGTATTTTTGTGTTATGAATAAACAAAAAACACCTGGACCTATTTTAAAAATTCTATCACCAGTCGAATGATGTAACATGGGCTATAATTTATAAAGATATCATGCGGGCGAAGCCGCTGGCGAGAACAAGTATAAAATATTTTGAATTTATATTTGACTGTGAGTGACTGTCCCCATTAAACTTTTACATTATGACTGATTGTTTCAGAAACAAAATTCGCTTTATACAAAGCTACATAAGAGAAAGTTTGAAAGCAAACCTGTCGGTTTGAGTTTTCTGCCGGTTTTCCTTATAATCTTTCATCTTGTTACTTCTTTGAGAGAAAATTTGGAAACATTAATCAAGTTTCGCACGTGAGGTTTTCAATTAGGTTGGGAACTTGGATAAAAGTGGCAATCACTGCTTGGGATGCCATGCCAAATGTAGATTCATGACGTTGATAATAAGGCTGAGATCTATAGAACAAACTTTGACTTTACTGCAGCTCAAGTACAGCAGCGTTTTATACGAAATGAACCTTGTTCCCATGAAATTTATGTGCATATTTCTTTAAGCGACTGTGATCGCGTTTTTCATAAGAAAAAACTTCTTGAAAACGCTTTGTTTTTGTTTATTGCCATATCAATAAAAAAAACAGCTTAAACCCTAGTCTAAATATTATGCTCCGTTTTACAGAGGACATGAAATATTCAACACAATGAGCGGTCGTAAAACCTTTATTTTTATCAAAATATGACGTACGAGCGTGAGTAAACAATTTTTTTATAATTAAAACGGTAATTTAATGGGGATACCTACACTGATGTTATGGTAGGCTTGTGTCCGGCCATTTAAAGTAAAGAAAAATAAAGTAATGAACCATATTTTTCTGTTTCAAAGTTTCATTTCATTTCGGCCTTCATAAAAAATGGTTGTACGTTGTTTTATAGATATCAGTTTTATAGAATTTTTTAAATTATTGATTTTTGTTACAATTATAATTGAATGTTTCGATATTCATATCATAGAATAACAAATCAAATACTTATTCTTTATCCTCTTATTGTTAAGTTAATATAAAATGTATTCCCACGAAAAACATTTTATCGAGTGACTGTTTCTAAACGTTTCAATTCATACCTTTGACAAAATGCATACCCTCCTATAAAAAAATTACAACACCGCGCGAAATAAATGCATATAAAACTGAAATCTGTAGCAATTATTATTTGCACACCTTTAAATATAATTTTACTTGGACTATTATATACCGTAGCATAGTTATAAAAAAGCGGTTCATAACTGTCGGAGTGCCCTAATTTTGTTACTGCGACCAATTTCGACGTAGCGCTTGCCGGCCGCTGCCGCGCTGCCACGGCGCCGCTCGCTGCGCTCGCTCGGCTCGCTCGTAGTTGGTCACAGTTCTAACCTAACCTAACCTATTTGGTCGGCGTGCCCTAATAGTTATATTATAGATCGTGCTCGTAACATAGTTAGAAGATTGAAGACTTTTTTAATTGAATATTGGTTGTTGTTGTCCAATAGAGAACTTTGATTAGCAGAGTTGATTGGTTGAACCGTGTGTCTGTATAAATAAACTACGTGATCAACACACCTGGGGCTCAAGTCTGCTATTTTTATAAATTCGTCATTCCAACAGGATCCCATTGTCATTTTGCTAAAAGTTCGTAATCTGCTAAGTTCATAATGGTCGATCATTGGTTGATCATTGTATTCCACAAACACGATACTCGTCACGAATTAAAAGCAATGACTGCACAATGACGTTCTAATGATAGGTCACTGATCAAAGGAACTATCAAAATTTTAGCAGATTACCGCATAAGTCAGTCATTCATTTGTCATTATGTACGAGATTACCAATAGATGCCATTTCTTTCAATGGAGTGTCAGTGGCTGACCATTGGAAAGTCATAATGACGCCAATACAGATAGTGCAATTCACGACGACGCGCCCCACTCCGCGATTACTGTACTGTAACCTGTTTTTTGGTACGGAGCGGAGCGCAGTGGGGTGCGTCGTCGTGGATTGCACTATCTATATATTAGTAGGTTACCAAACTTGTCAAAATCAACAATTATGAAATCAATGATAGACCATTCTGACACTATTGTAATAGCAGACTTGAGGCTCAGGTCTTTTAACCGTTTATGATTATCACACAGTATCATAATAATGAAATTGCCAACTTACATGATTATTTATGTACAACTGACGATCATTATATTCATTTTCATTATAATATTTACGTTAAAATACTAAACTACTAAAATATCGAACAAATTTTGATATAGATAGTATAAGTGGAAAACATTTACTTGTAGGTAGATTGGAAATTATATTATTGATTTATCAATTATGAACTTAAGTGTATTAAATGTTGACATTTTGAACTTAGGTAGGTTTAATGACTATCGACATTTATAGTCATTCGATATTTTACTCATTCGGTAACAATTTTCGATATTTAAATTTCGATGTTTTGAACATTGACAATTTAAATTTTCAACGTTCAAATAAATGTACCCATATTTGTTTATAAAATTATAGATAGTATAACATCTATTTTTACATTTTCCTTGAAATAAAATAACAACAAAAAAAAAAACACCATGGAAACCTACAACGAACAAACAATATTCGTTAAAAAATAATTTTACTGTATAATAGGTTTGTTAAACAAAAAAAATGTGACTATAAAATTCATTGAATTGTGTTTCTATTAAATATGTTTCATTCAAGTAAATAATCGTTGCAACAATAATATTCGGAATAAAAATACAAGGACCAAATATTATATGAAACATTTACAACGAAACGAAATCTATGAAATTTCTGTCCAAGAACAATCCCAGAACCCGGTAGATGGTCAAGATCCCTACCAGCACTTACTGGAATACTTCCTTCCTCTGAGCACGTTTGCTCTTGCGAATCTCCACTCAAGCCGGCCAATAAAGGCAAGAATGAGGTGGGAGCTCTGTTCCTCGTCAGTGTTCACTCTAGCCGGTCAATAAAGGCAAGCCAGAGATGAGAAACAAGACTTCTTCCGGGAGATAGGGTCCGTGGGGTCACTACTGCCCAACAGCTCGCCACATGCTGCCCTGCGGGTTTCTGTATCTCTCTTGGTCTGGCTCCTCATCCTTGACCTGTTCCGGTAAAGTAAACTCTATCGGCACAGACCTTGAGTTCAGAGTGCGCAAGCCCCACCATGATGTCAACGTAGAGATACGGCGTTGGAGTTATTATTATTATTATACGCACGCAACTTCCTTCACGAAAGAATCGATTATTCTGACCTTTGAACATTGAAAAACCTTGTAACACAGAAATTAATATTATTGATGTTCATCGGTCTTCTTTTATAACATAGCTTAGCATCACGCTTGTAATCCACGAAGAGTTTGGCAGAGGTATACCTTAGTACGGTCAGTACTCTGCTGTCTATTACCTGAACCCTCTTACAAAGAAGAAGAGGATAAAAGGGGTCGAGTTATGCAGCTCACTGACGGTATAAACATATTTCGCCAGTTATGTTTAAGTCCCATGTAATAGGGGGCGAGCCTATTGCCATCAACTGGGCACAAATCCAGACTCCTGATGGAAAAACCCAATAACACTTTGTCCGACCTGGGAATCGAACCCTCTCTTGCTCAGAAGTAGCGCTTTCAACCACTAAACCAACTATTTTATTCTCCAATAAAACCTATCCTTTTGTTTCCTGAAAACTAGGTCTAAGATCACAACTTTTACAACCATGTATAAAATTATCGTAACTTTCAAGGAACACTGAATATTTTCAGCCAGTTGAGGGTTCACGCTACTTTTTATTTTAAGTACACATATTATATACTTTACTATAGTAAAGTGACCTCTAAAAAAGTCGACAAAAAGGTCAAAACTGTTTGAATGTAAAGTCGCGACTGATATTTTGTTTAACGACGAGATGTTTACATAGGTAGTACCTTATTAGTAAGGTACTGTACTTTGAACAAAATTCATGTATGAGCCTCTAGCCCGCATACAATTACCTACAGACAGAAGTTTGTTCAAATAGATGCCGGAGGTACCTAATGGTAAACCTTTTTAAGGCGTTTCTGTTGCTACTTTGTGTGACTAACCCTAGTTTTTTATCGCTGGATATCCTGAATTTAGTCGCATCCCAAAAAACGGCAATTGAAAGTCAGTTTTTTTTTTTTTAAGTATCAAGTTTTAAGACTCGTGCAGACTGGCATGATGCGACGGCGCGACGTTACTCTAACAAAACAAATTCTAGGAAAGCTTCACGGTAGAACAATTGCCGGTGTCACGTCGCGCCGGTCTGCACGAGATTTAGTTGCGGTACCTACCCCACACAAATTCGTCCACACGTAGGTACTATATAAATAAAAAGTGACAGGAAGTACAACATACACAACGTGGATTAAATACATATGAAACTTACTTAAATACTGCTAAACCAAAGTTAATTTTATATTGGACCTCCTCTATCTAAGAAAAAACAGAATCACGAAAATCAGACCAGTAATCACAGAGAAATGGGCGTACTGTATTGAAGCCTACATTAAAAAAAAACATTTTTTTGGAGTTGTTGAACGATGTTTTTCACGTTATTTTTCAGCAGGTGTAAAATATCTCCTATTTATTGTAAAATTTCTCTATACTAAAAAGTTTAAATCACACTTCCATAGTGCATTATTTCGTGAGCCACACTTATCTTTTGATTTTATAGACTAGATTGGTCAATAGAACACTGTAACATTCTGAACTAGTTTGCATGGCAAAAAACCGTAGCATGCAATCTATGCTGTTATCGAGTTTGCATGTTTGGCTTAACCACCTTGCACTGCCCAACTGACGGCGTCTATAGACCTAAGAAAGGGCGCACACTATGCGACTGCGACAGCTCGACGACAAGTCGCTGACCTGTCGACTATCAATACGACTGTCATCGGATGTGCGTGTGCACCGTTCGCCTATACGCTGCGACAAGTAGCGAGAGCATGCGACTCACTGTCGTTGAGAGTCTGCAATTGGAACCCAAACGTACGGAGCTTAAAAACAAAATATGTGAAATTTCTCGGCCGCAGCCTGTCGTTACGTCTAGTCACAAGTTCTGTAGTTTCTGCCCAATGTGAAGACGTCGTCTGTTAATGTATGTATTTTTCTTTTACAAAAGTATATTGATAGGAATATATAGGAAGGCTATGGTCTCCTATAAACGCCGTCTGCCGCTTACAGAGTCACGCCGTACGCCGCGTCACGATGCTTACTATAGAAGTGTACTGTTGTGGTCTCTTACTCACGTCGACGTCGGCGTCTTGTTGCGTTCAGACGTCGATCGGAACGTTGACGGCGAAGTCGTACGTCACATATAGCATAAAATGGTGTTTCGGGAAAATATGAAAGTAGATAAGAATTTTGAACTCTGTTAAGAAGGTTTCCTTTTGTTCGGTTTTATGTTCATGTACTCACTGTGTTAGGCTGTAGAATACATCGCAGCGCGCACGGAAAATCCGTGATTTGATATCACGCCAAAATTTGGATTGAAGAATCGACACTCACAATCAAATTTTGGATATCCATCACGCCATTTGGCGCGATGGACTGATCGAAATAAATCCAAAATGTTTCCTAAGCTACGGCTTCTTAGTAGAGAGATGGCCGCCACATAATATAGTGTCCGTAATTTACCGCCGAATGACGTCACTGAAACGTTCATCATCATTCATCATTCTCCTCCCCCTATCCCAATATATTTGGGGTCGGCACAACATGTCACTAACGTTATTTATGAAAGTGAGTTGGTGAGTTTTTATTGAGAGCGATTTGGACACCGTAAATTCAAAACCTCTATGCCATCATTTTCATGACAGCCGTCACTGCGGACGTCATGTTGCGGCCTTTAAAGCAGAAACGCTAATGTAATTTATAGGTAGACTTTAAAAAACGGTAAGATAAGTGTCTATACAACTAGAAAACATTGGTAGTGTGAACCAACTTAGCAAATAAAGTAATCAGTTATACAAGCTTTATATCTCTACTAGGCATTTTACCTTCTAACGTTCACAACTACGGAAAACTCGTATAACGTATAGGGATGCCCAATCTTTATTTAGGGTATCTACATTCTTACTTCAAAAATTCGGTCCTGGGAAAGATATCTCATATACACTCAGGGGCACATTTAACCGGCCACCTACATTTTGTCGATTATTTCAAAATTGTATCGGATTTTAACTAATTTTGTTATAAAATTACTTTGGGTGAATCTTTGAGAACACAAATAAAACATGTGTAAGTTGTGAAATGGTTTAATCAAGACAAAAAATTTCAAAATGCGAATATGCAGTCTTCTGACCAAAAACGACATTTAGCAAAATTTTAATTTAAAAAAAGTATGCTCTTAATTATCGCACTAATAATGTGTATTTCCTCCTCTGGCCCTAATCACCTCTTGTAATCGATTTGTAAGCCCGTCCATTATGTCTTGGATGTCGCTTTGTGGAATGTTCCTCCACTCCTCAACAGCTGCAGTTTTCAGCTCACTGATGGTCCTAGGAGCTGGTGTTCGACTCCGAATTCGTCTTTTTAGGTTGTCCCATACATGCTCTATCGGGTTCAGGTCAGGACTCCGAGCTGGCCATGGTAATCTTTGAATATTGATGGCGTCCAAGTACTCTGTGACAATTCTCGCGGTGTGTGCACGAGCGTTGTCGTGCATTAAAACAAAATTATCGCCAATGAATGGAGCAAATGGCATCACATGTGGTTCTAGGACTTTTGCCACGTACCTATGAGCATTTACGCTGCCTCTATCGAAGACCACCAACTCTGTACGGGCCTCGTAACAAATGCCACCCCACACCATAATCGAGCCTCCTTCGTAGCCCACTGTTTCAACCACAGCACATTCAGCAAACCTTTCACCACGGCGTCTATACACCCGCTGACGTCCATCAGGACCTCGTAAAGCGATTCTTGATTCATCAGAGAAGAGAACTGCTTTCCATTGCTCTGACGTCCAATTTAAATGTTCTCGAGCAAAAACAAATCTCGCTCTTCTGTGAGTTGTCGTTAGCTGTGGTACTCGAGCCGGTCGAAATGATCCCAGATCCCTCTCTGCTAACCTTCTTCTTATTGTTCTTAGGCTCACACTTACATTTCGTACCTCAAATAAGCGGTTACGAGCCTCAGAAGCCGTTGTGAACCGATTTCGAAGAACGTTCGAGACGATGTAACGGTCATCTCTCTCTGACGTACACCGTCTACGACCTTGTCCTGGTCTCCTTGTGTAGGAACCGGTCTCTCAGCATCTTGGATAGTGCTTCGTGGGTATCCAAGCATTCGTCCAATCCGACGCTGGCTGAACCCAGCGTCTGCAAGTGCCACAGCCCTAGCTGCTCCAGCTACGTCTAGTGGCATTATTTTAGTGTAAATAAGGTCACAGTACTTCAATACCTCGGTTTTGTTCGAAACAATGGTAAGACAACGTTGAAAAACAAATTTATCCTTCACACAAAACGAGAGGCGAGACTGTCAAATTTCTACTGAACTGATTATTGTTGAATAAAAACCACAAAAGTAAAAAAAAACGCGGATATATGTGTTTTCTTTATGTCAGATATACCCACTTATAAAGTTACGCCTAGTAGTCAAAGCCCAAGTTAACATAAACAAACGATATGGAATTTCGAATGAGTGGACGGTTAAATGTGCCCCTGAGTGTATGTTACAACAACGTGCAGATATAAGGAACTAATTGATGGATGAAAATAGAAATTGATAGTCGTGCGTTGAAATAATTGCCAAATGACGGTAGGACTAGATCTTTTATAAGAAAAAGCCTCCAGTCTAATATCTTGACCGGGAACAGGTTGAGAACCACTGACTTAACATTTTCCTTTATACTAGGGATAATGTCGAGTATTCCCTTGATATTACATACCGTATTTATCTTTACCTAGTATACCTAGGTATATATATAATATTAAGTCTTGTATGGGAGAATTTCCTTTAAGTCTTCATGAAAGACACTTCATTTCAATTTCCTTATTTGGCTTTGCTAAATACTACGACCACCAAGCCGTTTATCCTTCTAAATTGTTCTGAGTAGGCAGATATTTGTCCGATATATTTGCATTCTAAGAGGTGACACATCTTTTTGAAACTGTTGCAGCATCCTTTATTTTGGCGTGACTTGTCTAGTCAGATACTTTTGATATTCCTTCTACGGCACATATCTGTGCTGTCATATTATTTTCATATTTTGTATATAAATATCCCTTCCATAAATGATAATAATATATATGTGCGCTCATCTTGACGACAGATATTAATGGAAGAAATGAAATCAGATATTATTGCCGAGCTGTCCATAGTAATACAGGCTGAATTTTTTGTCACCGTCCAAATTTTTTCTAGGCATTAGGTATGATTCTCTAACTACATTTTTGAAAAAAAAAAACATATTCTCGAAAGAATTATCAATTTTTCGTGGTATAGAATAACTTTGTGATGTGATATCTCAATATTTTTATATTGAGTGATACTAAAAGAGAAAACACGTATTCAATGATTTTCGCCAAAGATTAATAGGTATATAAAAATTTGGACGGTGACTAAAAATTCAGGCCGTATATATGTATAAGCTCGTGACTACCAACATCCAAAGTTGGAAGTTATCTTGTCTGTAGAAGATTCAACCGCTTTTAGTGATAAAACCACCCATTGAAATACCCTATGCACTAAAGCCTAATGTCCCTTTTAGACTCTACATTGTAATGTTTATTATAGTTTTTATCATAAAGAATATTTATTTCGTCTTATCAGGAAGCTTCTAAGTAATCTCGCGTTAGAAAATTATAGGGGACAGTTTTCTATGATAAAAATACCCTCAGAAATCCATTTTTGTAATTTTACTGAACAAAATAATTGTAACATTGACGAAAACTTCAATTTGATTTGAAACAAGAACGGGGAAGATCAGTGCTAACTCCTTAAAATAGGCTTACTATTAATAGGCAAGTAAAATTGTTTTTTTTTTAATCATCCAATTAGTTAAATTTTCCAATTAGTGTGAGTTACCGTGGTAGTGCACACATTTTCTATTTGGAACTGTCAGCTAGTGTGTCTCGGGTTCATTGCTCGGAAATAAATAGACTGATTAACTTGAACGTAAAACAGTCTTTGATGAAATAAAATTAGCATAGTTAGGGAAATATTTAACTAATTATGTAATTTAAAAACTTATTCATCTTCAAATAACCGATACTTTTAAAAATTAATGAACCTCTAAAACGTTTTTGCGCTTCTAATGATACTAATCTCTCATATTGAGTTTTTTTTTTTACTTTCTCACCTTTGCAAGCAACTTGGCTATTTAGAATTTTTAGGCCCCCAAAATAGGAATTACTTGAGGTTCACAAAAAGAGGCGCATCGTTATATGAGAGTGTTCAATAATATTTAAAGAGCGCAAATTCGATTAAATAATTAAACTTCTAACAATTCTCATGCCATTTGTATACTATATAACAACATGTAAGTACCGTTAAATGCGCAAAACCTGAAAATAGTTTGATGAGAATAACGAGCAGAATCAATTGAACCATTTTTAAATTACGAACAAAAAAAACACATTTAAGAAAAATCTACATTAAAAACGTTGCCCTGTCTATTTATTAATAGGTCAAGCCATCACATGCGCAAACACGCCAAAATAGGTACACACATTGTTACAACGAACACAAATTGCTGTCGAGCAATTTAAATTTTCTCATATGCGGGATAATAATTCCATACAGTACCACCCCTTCCTCGATAGAGTATTGAGAATTCAAAAGTGCCTGTAAATGGTTTAATTGAAATAAATGCTTTGAGTTTGAGTTAGTTTGAGTTTGAGTTTGAGGGTCGTCGCTGAAGCAAGAATCGATCAGAATTGCCAGTAAAACTTAAACAGCACATAAAACGTTTACAATTTTTTAATGATTTTTTTCTCTCTGATAGTGTCAATTGAATCAAAAATCAGTTGGGGTGTCTGAGGTTTTTTGAGGTATTACACGTTCTAATAAAACTTTGAATTACAATTTCTAAATTCTAATTGCCTCATAAGTATTTATGAAAAAAGTTTTCTCTTCTAACGTTGAATTTTACGCAGTTTTAAACAAAGTTCTGTAGACGCACTGAAAACTGAAATTCCTACGCAGCTGAATTATTAAACTGTAGTTAAAAATAATAAAATGGTTATTTTAAGCCGCTCTTTGACGTAAAGGACTTAGTTTAGAGGAGATTACAACAAAATTTATGGCATATTTTAAATAAAAACATCAACATTAAAGAACCTCTCTAAAAAATATTTTCATTCCTGGTTTTACATATCTTCACCTACACCTGCCTACGGACTCTAATATAATAAGAAATGTATATAACGGAAAATTAAATTGGCATGAATAATATCGATCGTCAAATCATTTTATTGAACCCTCTAATATAATGATTGCGCCTCTTATTGTGAACCTCAAATATTTTGGGGTTCTAAAAATACTAATAAATATCTAAGCAACTGCCGTGGCACCGCTCGCTTTGCTCACACATTCACAGTTCCAACCAACTTAACCCATTAATTCGGAGTACACTAGCTTAGTTACTGCGACCGACTGTGAGAAAAGACCAGAAAGTTAAAAAGAGGCTCAATTATTTAAAAAAGTGTGCACAATTAAAAGCGCTTAAAGTTTTTAGAGGATCTGTCAAATATTTCCCAATAAAATTCATAGCAAGCGACCTATATACTATAGCAGATTCAGGAGGTGGAATGACTACCTTTGTTACATAAAATCCATATAGATAGGTACCTATGTACATATTACGAAATACTCTTCAGAAATTCTTACAAAGCTTTCACCGAATACGGTTCCATTCGCTCACTCAATCATGGCCTGAAAGATTTACACAAGGCAGTGGAAGAAATATGAGCGATTTAATTAAAGTCGGCTCGTGTTAGAATTAATTAGAAAACGTGAGGTAGATACGTAAGGATGTAATGGCGGCGGTACACTCTCGCTGAGGCAGACCGAGACAGGGCGAGTGCGAGAATTTAGATGAAAGCGATCGGCCCGCCTCGGTGTGTCTCGGCGTTCCTCGCTCGCTCTCCATCCCGTGTCGGTATTTTGTGGCCGAATCAAAGGATCTGGTGGCAGTTTCGAGGGCGTCGCTGTACACTCTCGTGTCTCCAGTATTGCTTGCGCTGATTGACAGAGAAGACTTTCAATATGTGCGTCCATCCTCTTGTGGTTGACAACTTAAACTGAACTAGGGGAGAATGTACATGGCCGCACTCGGGCTGAAGCCCCTCGCTCGAGATTTTTTCGCGAGACCTAGCTAGAGCACTCGGACAGGAGTGTACAGCCGACATAACAAAAGATATGCAAATATGTTTATGAAAATTATGTAGCCATTCTTCTGTTGGTAAGCGAATTGGATCACATTGTAATTTAATTAGTTTCGTTTAAGTGTTGTGATGGTATTTGAGGACAAAATGATAAAGCAATTAAATTGTCTGCATCTGCCTATGTATTATATTTTATAGAGAAAAGATTTGATATTTTGAATGGTTGTTTTGGTAACTCATGAACCGTACCTAATAGGTAGACAGTTGAAATTCAGAGATTGTGTACTATGGCCGCTGTAACAACAAATAATAAAAACAAAATAAAATTCATAATTATAGGGGTCATCATACAAGAAACTGTTTTGGAACTCTTCGTGTGCGAGTCCGACTCGATTTTGATCATCTCGTCATCATTGGCAGCCTTGTTCCACTCACTGCTGAGTATAGGTCGCCTCCCTATTGAGCCATGCTTCCCTGGTCTATGAGAGTCTCATCCAAGACTTCCCCGCGGTCTTGTGTAGGTCGTCCAACCCACCTTGGTCTACGAACGCTCCTTCTACCGTCTTTTATTTATGCATATAATAATAGCATTTTCCTGCAGCTTTGCTCGCGTGGAAGTCGGAAATTATCCCACGAAAACGTACGTATTACTGGGATAAACGTATCATATGTGTTAATTCAGGTTATAAACTATCTGTCTGCCTCATCCAAATTCTATGAGTAGCTTATCATAAAGATTGAATACTATCGTGAATTCATGCAAGCCTAGTAATTTTTGTTAGGTTGTGCCAAGATTCAAGTTTATTAACTAAAGGAATAAGAGTTTTCATCGAAACCAAATCCCCCTTTTCACCAATTTCTTAAAACCCGTTCTTAGTGCTACCCTACATTATACAAGGAAGCCGTGTGCAAAATTTCACGTTCCTAGTCCCAGTAGTTTCGGCTGTGCGTTGACATGTCAGTCAAACAAAAAAAATAGACAAAGATTTAATGTGAAGCAGAATACAAGCTTTGTTTCAGTAAAATCGGATGTTGCAAAAAAAATTATCGTCCTATAAGACGGTATTCTCGACACGTGGTGCACAATTTCTGAGATTAATTAACACAGAGTACTAACTAGGCCTTTAAGATAGTAGTATCCCATTATTAGGATTTTGAAAATAGTCTATAACTTAAAAAGAAATACTAGGCTTCCATGAATAAAATTCACGTTTAGTTTATTAAAAAATAGTACTACGTAATAGTAGTAGAGTACATTAAAAAATGCTATCTATAAATAAAAAATCCATTTCCGCGTGTATGAAAGATCAACACTAGAAAATGGCTCGATTGATTTGGCTGACAAGGTTTGTATTAAATAAATTTTTAGGAAATCATCCAGATATGCCTGCAATACACCCGGGCGACGCCGTTTTATTATTTATAATTTAACATGAACAGAAATGACTATATTTGAGACAGTTAAATTAGCCTATGTAATAAAATTATTAATAAAAATACCGGCAAAGCGCGTGTCGGACCTTGCACAGGCCTGGGGTACGTTGACTAACACAGTAATTAAGTAAGCAGTAATTTGGTAATTGTAATGTCTTTAGAAAGGATGAATAATTAAACAATATTTATATACAATAAAACTTGTGCTGCTGACAAGTTTTTGGCAGTATGTTTACCTAGCCCTGTAGGCAACCAGATCAGCACCCTAATTACGTAACACATTTTCAAACACAATCCGATGGTTTTGAAGGAAAATTCTCATCAATTGCTTCATAGGTTTGAACATTTTTTCCACTCAACAACGTAAATAACGCTAAGAACTTGGCTGAACTGTAAATTATAGGCATTGTGATCGAATGCCATTTTATCTGTGTGCAATTAACCCCGCTGGTCTCCTAGCCTGTCGCTAAACTGACCGTGCCGTCAATTTATGAGCCTGCACTGCCGATAATTATGATGCCAACAATTATGTAGATTTTTAAGATACATAGATAGAATCGCTAGCACAGTATAATAAAGTAACAGTATTATGTCTCGATAGTGACCAGTGCCGGCCGCTCGGTAGATAAACTTTCCGCGTCCGTGCGTAACTACCGCACACTTGAGACTGTTGCGTACTGACTAATATTTCGAAGCGCGTCGTTTCGGCCGTTTTTTATGAAGACATAATACTGTTACTTATTTAAACTGTGTCGCTAGCTTGTCTACGTAAATTACCTCGACGCAGATTTCACTGCGGTGTGTTGATTTTCCTTGCGGAAATAATAAACTTTGTAGTTAAATGGATAATTGTGTGTATATTATTTGCAATGGCGCGTTTTGTATCGATAAAGTGTCAATATCTATGAGGCTATGCTGATTTACGTATTATCATTGTGATCGCTATTGAGACTCAATCTGCCTAGCCTTTTCCCAACAATGTTGGGGTCGTTTTTCAGTCTAACCGGATGCAGCTGAATACCAGTATTTTACATGGAGCGAGTGCCTATCTGACCTCCACAACCCAGTAATTGGGTAATACCATACCCCTTGGTAAGACTCGTTGTCAGACGTTCGGGCTTCTGACGACCCTTATACGACTGTCAATCTCCACGAATGGCAGACGGGACTAACGGCTTAATGTGCTTTCATTGCTTTCCTAGGCACGGAGGAGTTTCGGTATGTAAAGATGGTCACCCATCCACGGGCCAACCCCGGCAAGTGTAGGTTAACCTGACGGATCGACCCGTGCGGCTGATATTACTTAGCCACGAACCCGTTTCTATTGAGACTATCCTTTTTAAAACTGTTATAACCTTGTTTTATACTCGCTGCTGCCCGCGTCTATGTCTGCCTCTTTCTTGTGTTAACATAAATACAATTCAAAAGCACCGTAACATTTTAGTTGTCTTACAAAGGGGGTCCACTCAATGTACCTGACATAAAATACCTCTAGAAGTGATTTTACCATTAACTAAGAAAATAGGTACAAAGCAAAATAAATAATGCATTAGAATTATGAAACATTATAACAGGAATAATGTTTACGTATCAAATGGTAGAAC
This sequence comes from Xanthia togata, assembly GCA_963853775.1. NCBI lineage: Eukaryota > Metazoa > Arthropoda > Insecta > Lepidoptera > Noctuidae > Xanthia > Xanthia togata. Next base: position 24,690,654 of record OY970793.1, on the reverse strand, counting down.
ATACCTACCCAGCGCATATATAGATCATTCTATCTCCATTTTCTATGATAAAAAATATCGTAAGCCATTCTAGTGTAGCGGTTACACCGCCACATACGAACTACGCATCAAAGACATGACATCATACAAATCCTGCATCGCGCAATTAGAGTTTACCGCACGAACGACATATATAAGACTATCCGAAATCAACAGTGGGGCAGTCGGCCCGCCAGACACAACACCCGTCTGGTCGGAGGATCCTTCCTTTTCTATGGTGGATGAGTGAACTTTACACCCTGTTCCTCATACCCCTAAACTAGCATACCTAGTCCACATGGTCTTTCATCCAATAAGATGCTCTAACGCTATCCTTTGAGTAGTGCTCTGTTAAAGATGAACTCTGTTAAAGATGTCACCGCTCCATTATTCCTCGAATCAGCGCTGCGCTTGACCGCAAGAATCGGACCGCGCTCGCAACGGGGCCGGGGGGTTTCAAACTAGTCATGTGTCATAATAATGAATAATATTTTATTTTTTTAGCTTATTCAATTTTTTTTTTTTTTATTCATGTTTATTAGTCATTAGATACATGAAGTGGGCTGCTTTTGTAAGACGATTAAAATGGCATGGTGTATACAATATTGTAGCTTCCAATTAGTGACAGTAGATGTCTATATAATATAGCATATAATTTTAGCTTATAATTTTCCCAATGGGACACAGGCCTCCTCTCTTTGAGAGCTGTAATCTACTACGAGGGCCCAGTGCGGTTTGGCTGATGTCACATGTCTTCGAATGGTGATGAAATTATTTAGACAAAGTTAAGTGGCTATCTGGGTTCTAACCCACGACCGTACCTCGGGGCCGTTACCACTGGAGCACCACTGCTCCCTTTATAATATAATATTATAAGTATAGATAATAATCAAAGCACTGGTAACATAATTAGATATAGTTTTCTTTTTTCTGTCATAAACTGTCATAATTTGTCATCAACTCCCATAAAATCTTATGCCCAACAAATAGGTACTTAGCTACCTAGATACCTCGAGTCAGTACTTACAATATATAACTTCATTCAATAATATCATGTGTTAGCCGTGCTGGCTACCGCATGATATTATCAGATTACTGGGCGAATACTGTTCATTCAATCAGTTTCCTCCCTAATAATAGATAAGGAATTATCTCTAGTAGGTAATAAGGAAGAGATTTTGCTGATAACATCCATATTTGGACCACTAAACAGAGTTGTGATATAATAGATATTGTAAAACTAGCCTTGCCCGCGCCATCGTCGCAAGTCGGAAATTATACCACGGGAATGTACTATCGAGATAAAAAGTATCCTATGTGCTAACCCAGGTCATGGACTACTTATGTGCCAAATTTCATCCAAATCCATTCAACCGTTTTAGCGTGAAAGCGTAACAAACAAACATACAAATAAAAAAAATCACTTTCACATTTATAATATTAGTTAGGATTATGTTCTTGACTCAACCAGCCGATTTATTATACAAAATCACATCGTGAAAACTAAAGTGAGGTGAGCTGTCATTCCACCTCAGGTGGAACGAGCTATCAATAGTGTATCACTTCACCTAAGTTTTCATGTTGATATTTTTACAGGATAGATCAGCTGTACCCAGGTACAGTGACTCAAATACCGCGTGTTTTCAATGTTAGGTATCAATCATTATCATTATCTCATTGTATGCTGCACCAGTCGACGTGATAACGTCAACACCAGCTGTTATTTTTTGTTAATCTTTATCAATTTGGCCATGTTTATCAATTACTTAAGTTTTTTCATTTTAACAGTTTTAATTTCTTAATTATTTAATATTATTGTCTTATATTTTATATGATAATAAAATAAGAACCGCATCAAAATCGTTTCGTAGTTTAGAAGAACAACGCAGTCACACGATTTTGCCTTGAAGGTACCTACTTTATTTATTTTTATAGATGATAGATTTATACTTTTAATGTAATTATTATGACATAAATATTGGATATTTATTTTAGTTTCTCATTAATCACATCACAACACACACACTCATGTAACAACATTTTATTTTATTTGATTTTGTGACCTTTTTTATATTATTTCCTTTAATTTATTCTGTTAATTTATTAAAACGACCACACACTTCCCTATGTTTATTATTCTAGCGTATGGCACTCGTGGGTTGCAGCTGAAAATCAGCGTCAGGTGGTACATTTTGTGTTGTCATCTGACATTATGCTGAGCTGAGGCCCTTTTGGCATTATAATCAGTTTTCTGTTTTTATAGTTATAAGGTGTATTTTTTCTGCTGTAATGCCAATTAACGCATTTATTTTTCTTTCAATCATGTATCAGATACCTATTTCAAAAATTTCTAAATAAAACTCCAAATTCAAATAATACAGACCAAAAAGTCGATAATTTCTCGATTCCCGAAAATCCAAACACTCGAATACTCAATACAATTATCTCGAAAATATAAAGAAGTTTCGTGACAAAAGGTTGTATACTTATTTGATTTGTATCCAAGTTGGGAGTTGTTTGATCAAGTTCGAGCATTCTGAAAGGTCAAGCGAGAGAAGCGACATTTATGAGTGTCTCGAGTAGCACACTCGGTGTACTGAAAGAGACAGAAAGATATTCAAAGTTAAAAGAAGGAATTCTGATTTTTCAAATTGTTCCGTTCCTTCAGATGAATACTTCAAAATTACAGTTACGTGTCTAGCGCAATAAAATTCCTGGATCTAGGTTTAAAATTAAAACCTTATTATACTGTTTGCGCTGTAGCATGGTGCGGGTGACAGGTGACAGAAAGGGTAAAATATATTATAATTTACTTGTTTTTACTGATTCTGTATTTTACGACTATGATCCGTACCTACATACAGATTGTGTACATAATACGGACTCTGTAATAACTGTAGTAAATTAAATAAAACCCTTTCTGTCACCTGTCATCCGCACCATGCTACATCGCAAACAGTATAGTATCTACTACTTTCTAGAAACTCTAGGACCCATGTTCTTGAATTTTGCAATGCGAAATGTGTTATTAAAATAAGTGTCCGTCTGTCTGTCAGCGGGCTGTCCGTCTATCCGTCTGTCTATATCTCATGAACCGTAAAAGGTAGATTGTTGAAAATTTACCAGGTAGTGTATTTTATTGCCGCTTTATCAAAACAAAATTAAAAATAAAATAAAGTTAAAAATTAAAGGGCAAGCAAGCAAGGGCAAAAACGCCGAAATAAACTCGATTCTTGGATGGAAAAGTTAAAGAGGTCCCTTAATTTTTCCGAGTTTATTTCGTCGTTTTTTGCTAAATGGTGGTATGGTGGTACGGAACCCTTCGTGTGCCAGTCCGACTCACACTTGTCTGGTTTATTTAAAGGTTTTTTTGACAACTTTGGACTCCCCCACCACTGTAACAGAGCTGATGATCGAGCACTAAGGTACAGATGAATAGAATACAAAGCAATACAAGAAGAAGAATACAAGGGCAAGCTATTATTGTTATGATTTTCAGCCGGTATAAAATAAATTGTTCAAACTAACGGCACCGCTTGTACTATTACAAAAGGGCACAATATAAATTACCCACGAACAAAAATCTAATCAACATACCATACAACCACATGAAATGAAAACTCTTCATTTACTGCTTCGCAAAACTACATATTTTTCACTATCGCGGTTCGAATCAAACCAGTTCGCACCAATGGACATGCCAGACATCAAAGACTTTGAAACATCCGTTTTTCTTTTAATTACTGACTAAATTACCCGCATGATCTCATGAATAAACCGAAATGTAAACATTTCTGCTATAAAAGAAACCAATATTCTAGTTTCTATATAAAACTGATATTAAAAATGTTTATGATAGTAATTCAGTATACACATTTTGGGTTGATAGTTAAAATCTTATTTTATTTTTGTAACATTATGTTATACTAGCAGCGCACCGCGGTTTCACCTGCATAATTCTGAATCCCGAGGAAATATCTAGATAAAAAGTATCCTATGTGTTAATCCAGGTTATAAACCATCTTTGTGCCAAGTTTCATTCAAATCAGTTCAGTAGTTTTTGCGTGAAAGATAAACAAACATCCATCATCACAAATTTGCGTTTATAGTATTAAATGTAGTAGGATGGTACATACTAATTCCATGCATTCTGTACTTATATCAAAAAGTTTCGAAAACTGAAAATGAAGAATTGTAGGAGTACATAAGCATTACCTATAAAAGTTTCAAAACGACTGTAAATATCTATGATAAATTATTGTCGACATCGATTCACAGGTAAGTAGGTACCCCGTGTATTCTAAAAGAATATTCATAAAAAAAAATCAAAACAAGGAAAAGCCGTCACTGTTTATCAAAAAGCTTTCCCTAAATGCAGTGGCCACTTACAGAAGGTACTACACCCCACGATGGCCTTGGAAACGTATTATGTAGACTGATAACATAAGCATTTCACTGGGCCAAGGTAACTCAAGGGTACGCCAGCAAGCAAAGAATCTACTTCAAAGCGTCAGAAGAGGGTGGAATCCCTCTGTGAATATTTTAAATTAGTAGCCTTGATCGTAGAATATTTAATTTTACTACCTAGCCAGGTTCCATAATGAATACAGAACGGTATGGCCCAACTTCATAACGTCCGTTTCTAAGGTTTTTCTCCATTTAAAAATGATGTTTATAATCTAGTTTTAAAGTATTTTCCTTCATAAATTGAATATTGACTAAAAAATTAAATGATTTTCTGTGTCATAAAAACAAAAAATCAAAATCAAAAAAAGGTTTTACATTCCTACCTATGGCACAATCTGGCAAGAAACGCACAAATTTTTTGAAAAGCCATTAAAGTTTTCTTTTTTTATCTTTCTTTTTTTGTTTAATAAAAGGCTTTACAAAGTTTACACATATTTTTTTGAGCAAATTAAGTATGACCAGTTACCATAATCTATTTCATAATGTGTAAAACATTTTTTGGAAATCATGTTTCGTAAATTAATTATACGATCAGTCCATCATCGATCAGTTCCATTTTAACCTACTCGTATTGTTGTCATAAATGCCAATAGCCATATTATCAAATTATTATGCCAGACTGCATTTGAACTAAAATTAATTGAATTAATAGCTGATACAATCACGTCATTGTTTTATTGAGCATAATCTATTGTGAATAATTATTGAGTTAGGCATCTGTAATACCGCAAAGTCTATTCACAATCATTTTCAATAAGATTTAGCAGCCGCACGGATCGACCGAAGGTCTGCTTACCGCGGTCGATTCGTGGTTGGGTAACCATCCATTACATTTATTATCGAGACCCCTCCTCAATAAGCAAATTAAACCGTTGTGCCGTTGGTCCCAGCTGTCATTCAGCAGTCAGAAACCCGAAAGTATGAAAACCAGTTTTACCAAGGTGTGACGTGTACCTAGTTGCAGGGTTGGGAAGCTCAAAGAGGTAGTCACTCCATCTAAAATACTGGTAGGTAATTAGCTGCATCTGGTTAGACTGGAAGCTGGTAAAACGAGAGAGGTAAGCCAGAGCATAAAAAAAAATTGCTTAATATTTGTTATGACGTCACTTCAACTTTCATCGTCGACGCGAGTTAAAAGTTATTTCTTGTTTACCTAACAAAATAACGGTGTCAATAAACCGTTTAATTGAATTCCTATGTATTTCGATCCACTTTTCTATTATGAGCTTCATCCAAATTAGTGAAAATAATTCTATTCTTACCAGTCCCGAACTCATAAAACAGCTACGAATATGTTTTTCAGTCTACACATGTTTTTTGATGAATTCGTCAGATTAAAATGTAAAAATTTTATTCCATAAACTAATAGAATCTGAGAAAAGTAAACACGGGAAACAATACATTTTATTTAATTTATAACTGCCAGTCAGCCATATGTAAAGGAAAACATTGAAATGTTTGAAAAAACCATCGCGTCGTTTGTAATTTATAGTCATAAAATATCTGGCGAGCACGGCCTAACTTATTTTATTTTAAATTATCTTTGAAATCTACTCTAAATAAGTAATTTCAACTTAATAAACTATCTGCTTACCCGAAATACCTAATTACAACGTACTTTTCTTTCACTAAACTATCACTAAAATTCCTTACTTTTGGCTATGAAAATCTTACGAGTAAAGCAATTCTGCAATAAAAACTCTCCAAATTTAAAAAAAATATTTAGACACAACTAAAATAGAATTTGACAATCGCGACTCCACGTGGTACATACTTGTTTGCCCTACTCCGTGAATTTTTTTAGAGCCGGAGGCGCGCAAGGTCGTCAGCGTCGACGTGTTTTATATGGAATTTTTCATTTTTAGTATGGAAAATATGAAAAATTTGTACCTACGTGTTGAATATTAGGGGTATAAGGATTTTATAAAGGGGGTCGAAATTTTCATCATTTTTGCGATAGGAAACACCATTTTCGAGATAGAAGCAAAACGAAAGAAAAAAAACCAGTACAGTACTGTTTTTGCACCTGAAGTCAAGGTGTTCGTGTGAATTTTAGTTCATTGCAACTAATAGTATTCCACACCATTTTTAAGCACGATTAAAAATTGTCAAATTTAGTTAAACAATTAAAATTTTAGGTGAAATACGTCAAATTCAGAATAGCAAAATTGACATTTTCACTAAATTAAAATCTCAGTGCTATCTTAGTGCTGTCAAACTAAAATATAGTTAAGTAGTGTCACTTTAGTCTATTTCAGAATGGGAAATCATCGTTTGACAGGAAGAAACGAAATTTTGGTGATTTTTAGTTTAGTTTATAGGTATTTGTGAAAAGAGAATCTGCACCATTGTCAATCGAATGAATCGAATGGTGATGAATATTATGGTGTCCGACTCCAAGCCGAACGCATTACGAAAACAACCGAATATCAGCAATAGCTCTTTTTCGTTCACACGCGTCATCCATCTCACGCCGATTGTAACACGGTACTGAACGGCTAACCCGGCTGCTAAGAAACCGCGGTATCACGTGACCGTAGTGACGTCAACACGGACTTTATTTTCTACAGAAATTGAATTCACGATAAGCCGGACGCGTCTACGAGTTATTTTAGAACGAAATGTTTTGTTGTTGGGATATAAAGACAATAGTTATTTATCCAACATGTGAGGAAAGTTCGTTTTTCCTATGAGTTTTGATTTTGAATCTTGAGCGAACGAAGGATTGAAAAATAGAATCACGAGCGCAGCGAGTGATTATAAATTTCAATCCTGAGTAAGCGAAAGACTCAACAAAACGAATAGCAAATGAACTTGCTCACAAGTTGCATACAAAACTTTTCACCACTCCCAGCAAGAAAGTATTCAGCCATCATAGGTAAATAAATTAAATAGACACAAAGCAAATCAAAATAATTCTTTATATTTTAAAATATTTTTAAAACTTAACATAAAAAAATCAGGCAAGGTTAGTTTCTGAACGGGATCATTACTTTCCTCACTGTTCAAACAGTGAGGAAAAACAAACTTTCCTCACTGTTCAAGCAGTGAGGAAAAACCAACTTTCCTCACTGTTTTCGTAGAGGAAAGACACTTCTTTCGTGCGGGAGTGGTGAAAAAAAAATATTGTAAGCGTTTTGTAATGTTTTAATTTTATGGTGTATCAATTACTTAAAGTGTGATTATTCAATGACGATAGAGTGGTTCTGTTCAGAATTTCCGAAGAGAATACAGTAGGCATCGGGTTGTTTGAAGCCGTTGCCCCTGTTGATTTCGCTGGGTGAGACTGTCCTAGGAACGTGGAGATGGATGAAGCAAAGACAAGCCTATCCTCGCCAGTAAGTCGTGGATGAAGTCAGGTTGTGGATGATGATGGTCATAAATTCTGATGGAAATTACCTATAGGAACTGCATGTCATCGACATCTTGCCTGTTCAAGTGGAGCAAATTGACTTCTAAGTCCAGCTTTGGCCATTGTGTATTCTATATAACTTAGGCCATCCTCACACGAGGTGACCAAAATAAAACCAGCTTTCAACGCCGAGACGTAACCAATCGCGTTAGCTTATAGGTACATTTTTATGGCCTTTCTCACACGACGCAACTTGTCGAAAACTAGTTTTCAACGGCGACGCAACCAGTCACGCGCGACGGGCAGTGCAGATCGCTGGGTTGTTAGTTGCCAACGCAATTTTTCATAAAATTGGCGCGTTATCGTGACTCATGTCATCAGAGCAAAAAATTGATACCTACAACTTGAGTTGTACCATGTGAGAGCACCAGTTATATCGCAGTTGGCAACGCCCGTTGTCAACCAGTTTGAGTTGTGTTGCCATCACCCCGTATGAGAATTGCCTTTCTAGTATCTATCTACATGCAACATCACTCAGAGCAATTACTGATCGATGATATACCAACAGGACAAAGCATCGAAATTGTTTGTAACAACAGTTCGCCAGCATGTCGCCTACGCTCAAAATAATTCGGTTATTTCGATGCAACAACACTTCAACGTATTGTGTCATCCTTCGAAATGCAATCGCTAATAGTGCGTCACATACTATGCATACCAAATTACTATTTACTCTTAGAATTTCATTGTAAATTACACCTTATGACTGCAAAATAAATACTAGATTCAATTGTTTGATATCACATTGATCGATCGTCAGCTGTCGAATATTTTGTACAAATATGTCGCCGAAATCGCCAATTTAATCGATTGTGGCAAAGTAGATATTAAATAAATGAGTATTTGTTGTCTTTGAAACAATGTCAGTATTGTGATATTATTGTTTCAAGTTACATAGTTCTGCTCCGAACAGAATTATTGAGAAGCTAGTAATTAATTGAAGTCGTGATGACTCAGTGTTGCGTAGTACCCATAAAATTATGTATAATATTTGTGATTTATTATACGTCTAATAATAATAATTGCGACCGGTTTATTTGTTTACAAAACATTATTATTTATATCTTAATCGATATAAAAAAGGAAGTAAAAGAGGTGAAAGACACAATTATTGTACTAGAAATAGGGACCAATTAGTTCAACCGGGTTTCAGACTGGCTAAAGTAGACTCATCTTTCATGGGGTACTGTTTAAAATGTTACAATAAAATACCTTCCCATATACTACAACTAAATGAAACGAAATTTAAATCTTGTATATAACGCACACTATGCTGCCAAGCATATTATAAGCTTGGGGATTATATCGCTGACAAAAATGCTTGGCTTAACGCTGGTCCAGCTCCACAAGGGCGCATAAACTAATTGATTAGCATTCAAAAATATTGTTGGAATTGCTGAAGATTGCAAAAACTATCTTTGAATTGTATAACTTCAATCTCTTTTTTTTTTATTGTATAATTGCATAGCACATGTGTGAGCACTGTGACCATGTACCTTCTATAAAGCTACCATTTACTGGGTACGTCTTTCATTGACTCGATATGCCCTGGCGGCTAAGAGTATGTCATGCTCACTCAAATGTCTCGCTGGTGGTGGCGTGTGTGTTGGATCGTCGAGTTCCCTTCAAAATGGTTGAGCTAAACGGTGCTGATCCATGCGTCATGTTCGTGAACGGGCGCCATCAGTAGGGACTGGTCATCTCTTATCTGCCACGGCTTATTTTAATTTTTGAATTGTTTTTTTTTTATTACGGACGCTTTTTACATACACGTCTTTCTACATTGTTCTCACATGTATAATTTCAACATGAATGATGTAAACAATATTTTGTAAGAATATAATTTTTTTAAAAGAGTGTCCGTGGAGTTTCTTGCCCGTTCTTCTCCATAGGAATCTACGCTTTGGAATGGGCAACTAGCTTCATATTTCTGACTGACTGACTCCTTGACAATTCAAAAGTGCCTGTAAATGGTTTAATTGAAATAAATGCTTTGAGTTTGAGTTTGAGTTTGAACGAAGTCAGAAATTAGACGCAAAAACGAAAACTTAAAGGCAGTGTATAGAGTGCCGCTAGTGGCACTCTATCCCTATCGGATAAAGTGCGGCTAGTGACATAATAGTGGCGCTACCTCGACCCGGCTAAAGTGCCACTAATATGCCGCAAATAGTGGCACTTTATACGTTCCAAACTTAAATTCCCTAAAAGTAATTAAAGTGTGTTACAGCGACTAGCAACAGTGAGATGTGTTTCAATTTAATCATTTTAATTAAAAAAAAGAACTAGGCCGTATACGTCGAATTCTGAAAAAAAAGGAAAACAAAAAAAATACTATAACAGAAATAAATGCAAATAAATAACGTATATATACGTTCTATTTTCAACAAAAAAATAGAACGTTCTTTCTTGTGAGATACCTATTTTAAATTAAAATATTAGCATCATAAAATAATACGACCAAGTAAGTTTTCCATAGATAGTTAATATCGCCCTTTTAATGAAAATTCATAAGCTTATTTACGTCATTGTTATCAAATTTAATATTCATCAAGCTCTGATAATACTTATAAATAAATATTCATAATTAGAACACAAGCAGTATCATTCGAGTTGTTGCTGTCTGTGATTGTGTTAGTTTTGTATTTTATTGTTTTTAGAATCAAATAAAGACTATTAGTAAGTTACAAGTTATATCTACTATAACAAAGTGAACAGTGTATTGTGACTAGTAATTTCGAATAATATTGGTGGATTTCATTGAACTATACGATATTGGTGGATTTAGTTTGCAAAAGTTTTTCATTCACAAATATTCTGCAATCGTTGAACTCAAACAGAGCGGCCAATAATATTGAGTCGTGATATTTTTTATGTCCATAGTATATACGGAATTTTTATAAACCATAATCCATATTATAGTGTTAATGACTAGATTTGTACCCCATGTATTGATTGATCTTAGCGTTCTTATCGTTCATCGCATTTTGCAGAGATCACGTTTTTATTATTTTAATTCATTTATTTTACAGCAGCATTGTCACAGTATAGTAAAAGTAACAGTATTACATATTATGTCTCAGCAGTGACCTTGAAATAATTAGCAGACTAGCGCGACGCGACACCGGTTACTGTAATACCGTGAAGTTTTCTTAGAAATTGTATTGTTCAAGTCGCAACGCGCCGCCCGTCGTCGTGTCGCGCTGGTCCGCACAAGCCTTAACTGCTGCGCACTCGAGACTGTTGCGCACTGATATACTCGTACCTACACTGAGATTTCAAAGCGCGTCGTTTCGGTCGTTTTCTATGACGAAATAATACTGTTACTTATTTATACTGTGGCATTGTGAACAATTCACATTCTTTATGTGTGGACACATGAAGAAAGCGTAGGTATCTTAATAATGGGGTCACATGATTCACAAATATCTCGTTTAAATAAACTCGTAATGACTCTAAATATTTATAGATCCTATAAATTATTAGATTTGTGCTTACAATAACACAGCATTCTCTCTTCCACAGATCACGAGACAAACAAAACATGATGACTGACAACGCACTAAATTCTCAACGGTAAGTCGTAGCGTTAAAGTATATATTCCCTTGAAATATCGTGAAGAATGTAGAAAATGGCAGCAGGATTCAATGGAATTGTTTGCGCTAAATGATTTTGCGATTGGATGTGACATGAATCCTGAACGAGGTTTTTATCGAATAAGATCTTGGAATTACTAACAAATCGATTGGATATATTGAAAAGAAATCAATCTAATGTAACACTATAAAGGGGCACATTTTTGGCAAATATCTAGTAAAGAGCTAGAAGATCGATCTGAAGTTGAACTAAGCTACGAAAATACAAGCTTTGCCTATTTCATTGTTATTGTTCCTATATCTAGTTGGTTAGAACCATTTAAAATGTCCACTTTGTTTCATTGCATGTGCCATTAATTTCACCGAACACCTATTTTCAAATTGAGACAACGTAAAGGTCTATCCGCACATAGGTATCAGGGCCGTGCCCGGGACGTGACAGGGCCGTGGCACACACAAGACAGGCACTGAAGCTCCGTCGCCCGGAGTAAATTTAGTGTTTAGTTTAGACGTTTAGTGTTTTATAATATAAAATGTACACACTAAACGTCTGTCCACGTCAAGAGCAGGGCCCTGATATGTGTGGATAGGCCTTTACTGTTGCCCTTTGAAAAAGTCTTAGCCCAGGTAAGCATGGACGTGTTTTATCCCGGCGATTATTTTTCCTATACTGGATTTTCAACTCTTGGTGTTAAGCCGAGCGTTGAGAATCCAGTGCAAGAAAACAAATCACGAAAAAAAATCGAAAAAAAAATGTGCGAACGTGGGCTTGCCGTCTTCAACGGACAAACTCTTCATCATAGAGTTCTTTCATCATCATGCCAGGTGCATGTCGTTTTGGCGTCGGCCTAGTAACCAGCCGTCACTTAAAATAAGACTGATATTAATTTTAGTGTCGTGCAAAATGATACATCGCTTACCAAACTATCATGGCACGCGACCTCAATTTCATTAAATACATTTGGCGCTCCACAAATGTGATTCTGACGTAATTCCTCATGACCTTATAAATTGGTTGATGTATCAGTTAATTTGAACTGCTCTGGTTGCGGACGGTAGCGGGAATTCTGACAATTGGTAATTGACCTCATCAACAGTGGACCTGCTCATTTAGGCCTCGATTGGCACTATCTAGATGTATCCTATATAAGACTATCCTATATCAACCATCGGACAGTTGCCCGCCAGACATGTCACCCGTCTGGTCGGAGGATCCTCCCTTTTTTATAGAGTATGAGTGAACTTTTCACCCTGTTCCTCATACCTCTAAAACATTATGCCTGGCGTGGGAATCGAAAGCGACCACTAGACAAAGTGGGCACCTATCATATTGATAAACGAATTTACTTTCCAAGATCTTACACATCTACATAAATTACGAGAGTAAATAGTGTCTTCTAAGTAAATAACTCAAGTGTTGACTAATGATACAATTTAATTATCTATTGTAGCGGAACCCCAAGATAGACGCTCAAGATTTGTAAGCAGTCCTCTTGTTTTACATATATAATTTTTAGAAGATACAATATAATCATGCTTTGGATTTTGTATAAATCCCACCGTGAAAACTAGTTAAGGTGAGCTTGAAGTGAGTTGTCAATAGTATCTCAATAGTGATACTATTGCCCTAGCTCACTTCCTACATTCCTAGCACCAGGTGGAACGATATCTCACTTAACCTTAGTTTTAACGGCAAGATTATTTTAGAATAAACCAGCTGATACCTAACACTCAAATCCTTCACAGGGTGTTCAAGAAATCATCACCGAACAATAAGCTGACGCTGTACCTCGCGTCACGTGACCTTGTGGTGGAAAATGGCTCCATTGATAGAATCCAGGGTGTGCTGCATGTGGAGCCAGAGTACTTGGAGAATAAGAAGCTATATGGACAGGTCACACTGACTTTCAGGTGAGGAATTATAGAGGAATTACTTGCTTTATGCTCGGTTCCTATAAACGAAAATTCAAACTTAATGGCGGCTCGGAACATGAAGCAAGTCGCTGCGCAGTAACAAATTCATGGGTCAGCGGGGTGAGGGGTGCGGTACTGCGCAGCGAGCAGCTAACTTCCGAGCCGCCATTAACTTTGAATTGAAATATACCAATGGTAGATTTTCTACTGCTAAACTGGGCATATAACTAGATTGTAAGCAAATTTTACCTGTGATAGCTACTTCCATATGGGACGATCTACACTACTATGCAAAGCGGAGAGGTATTTGCTTCATTATTGGTAAAGATACAAGAGTCTTAATTTTCACCAATAACAGTCCATAAATTATAGGAATCGGCCATTAAAAAATTCTGCTAAAGGATATGTGACTTCCCGACAATTTTCTAGATTTCTTTGACATTTTGTTAATGCATTAGGAACAATATCGATGGCGTAAATCAATTATTATTAAATTATTTATACTTATTAAAAATGGACTATGACATGATTTGGTACAACTACACCGGAGGTTATCATATTTTCACTTCTTTTATTCTATTTTGTTATGCTTTATGTATGAATGTATTTATTGTATATGTAAATGGTACACCACTGACTACCTGCAGTATTGTCTCTCCTGTTACCTTTAATCCATCCAAAGGTTGTCTGTAAAAGATCGCTTTAAGCGATAAGACCACCCATTGTGTCACCCTATGTAAAATTTCTAAATTTATATCTGTAATTTGTATGGTGTACAATAAAGAGTATTCTATCTATTTATCTATCTATTTTCAGGAAATTATATTTCTCATAAAAACTCTAATAGGCCAGTTGACGTAGGAAATGGTTAACCGTTTCGGCACTGTATAAATAAGTAAAAGTATTATGTATTATCTCAGTGTATATCACTACGCTACAGTACCCAGTGCGCGGCAGGTACGCACGGACGGGACGTGGAAGGCTTATCTACCGAGCGGCCGTAGATAATTATTTCAATGTCACTACTGTTACTTTATTATACTGTGGTTTCAGTTTTCACGCTATTATATGTTTTACCGGAAACTACATTATGTTCCTTTATAAATAGGGTTTTAGTTTCAAACCCGTCCTAATACAATAACCATAATTTTCATAACACGGTTCTCCAGCCACGTAATAATGTAATAAACAAATTCAATTCAGTTGGTACATATATGGCAACTAAATCCATTAACGTCTAACACTATAATTTAAGTAGAAACTTAGTTTGTACACTGTTAAATTTTGGTAATTTGATGTGATAGTTCATTATGATTATAATGGATCATGATTTACTAAGCTGTGTGCTACATGTACATTTTTGGTATTATGTCAGAACTAGAAAGGGAACTAGAAAGGGTTGTAACAAAAATACTGTCCAAAATGGGAGTATTTTATCGGAGTCGGAATGTGCCGATGAGTTCGCTCGATATTTATACTCGCGTCATGTTCCACTACTCGAATCGGAAGCGAGTAGCGGAAAATGACGCGAGTCTATTGAATTTAACTACAGCGGTTTTGCTGCTACGGTTTCGCGGCGGAGGTGTGCTACTGGGGTTAGTGTATAACAATTAGGAGGCGCGATTGGACGTAGATGCTGCAGTAGCAGCGAGTGGTGGGAGCAGCGCACGTGTCCACATTGACCAAGTAACGTTGAAACAGGTATATGACGCACTAGCTCGACTAAAACCGAAACGCTCAGCGGGATCAGTTTTTATTGTTAGGGACTGCCGTGGAGTTTTAGCGAAGCCATTTTGGCATCTTTTCAATCAGTGTTTAGCAGCGCCATATTTTCCCGAACGTTGGAAAATCACGCGTGTGGTACCTGTACCGAAGGGTAGCGGGGGATCGGACGTTAGTGGCTATATACCGGTGGCGGTCCTGCCAGCCTAGGTTTTAGAGTCAATAATATATAGGAGTGTATTCGATCAAGTGTCCAACTTGTTGTCTGACGCTCAGCACGGATTTCAGCAGACCAGCAATTTATTAAACTTTATGTCTGAAGTGACCCCGCAGGTAGATGCGAGAGTACAAGTAGATGCTGCCTACTTTGATTTTAAGGTAGCTTTCGATTCGGTGGATAACGACATCTTATCATCGAAGCTGTCGGCGGTTGGATGTACTCCTAAACTACTTCGGTTCTTTGCTGGTTACTTGAGATATAGACGGCAGTTTGAGGTTTATGCGGGATTTAAATCTGAGTCTTATTTTACTACATCGGGAGTTAGTTAAGGAAGCTCTTTAGGTCCATTAAAATTTATTATTATGAGAAATGACCTGCCATATGTTGTCAGGGATGCCACCTGTTTGTTATTTGCAGACGATCTGAAATTACTAATGGCTATTCAGATAGAGGCAGACTGTCTTAGATTACAAAAAGACAGAGTGGTAGAATGGAGTAGGAAAAATAAGCTATTGTTCAAAGCATAAAAATGTTCACTTTTGATAAGATGACTCGGTAATGGATCGTAAGGATGATGTACGCGATTCGGGAGTGCGTCTGGATAATGAACTGACTTTTCGTGAACACATTACATCGGTTTGCAAGAAATCTTATAGAAGCTTAGGTTTAGTCATTTATAAGCTATAGCCGCCCTGTATAACGAATTCGTTAGAACGCAATTAGAGTTCAATGCGGCTGCATGGGCTCCACATGAAACCAAATATGTCCTAATGCTGGGGCGTATACAGAATAAATTCATACGGTACTTGTACATGAAACATTATGGAGTGTATCCTTTCTATCCATTGATGTACCCAACCCTATACTCGTATGTGTTGGGTATGGTTGGGTACAACAAACTGGAAACAAAAAGGGATTTGGCACTTGTTACATGTACTTTTAAGTTATTGCGTGGAAAGATCTCTAACCCGGGTGAACTAAAGGATGTGTGCCTAGAGGTGCCGGATAATTACGTGTCGCGGCGACGGAGACCGCGGTTTACTGGCGGTGCCTCTCGGCCGGACCAACCTGCTGGGTAAAGCACCTTTGACGCGCGCCTTGCATACACTTAACGAAATCGCGGAAAGGGTAGATTTATTTACCTGTTCTCTGAATGAGTTCACATAAATTTCTTTACCTGTGATAAGCTGTAATGGAAAAAATATTGTTTAAGACCATGCTACCGATTTAGGGTAACTTGTAATGCTAGTTGTGTTGGGAATAATAAATAAATATCTAGCTAACTATATACGCATGCTAACTCAGGTGCTTAAATTATTCCAGCTTGGTACCGTACGACACAATTTAGATGTAGCATCGGCAAAATTCGTAAAACCGATTACCATCCGAACTGAGTGCGCCTTCAAAATCACCAATATTTATGCTTTAGATGAAAATGATCTTTACCAAACCGCAATAACTTGTAAAGTCATATATCCAAATACATTCGTAAAATTGAAATGAATGAATGAAATTTTTCGAATTTAAGTTGTGTCGTACTGTAGTCGTAGGTAATTTTGAAAAGTACCTAGTAATTTTTCGCATAGACTTTTTTCTTAGTTAATTGTTCTCGTACCTATTGGTAATAAAAACCATAACTTAACAATAGACTGTAATCCACGAAGGGATAGGAAGATGTATAGGTACCTACAGTAAATCAACATTGCGCCAGTTATGTTTAAGTCCCATGTAATATGGGGCGAGCTCCGGGCTGTTACTGAGAAATTCCTGATGGAAAAACTCGAACCGAGGACCACCAAAAACTATAACTTCGTTAATGTAGAAAAATATATCTTTCAGTATAATCCAAACCATATTGCCAAAAATCTCGAATGTTTATTCACATACTTCGAAAGTAGCCAAGTCCACTTAGAAGTTTCTTGACTCTTATAAGACCTTAAATCTTCTAATACTGAATATCGAAGTTCCCGACCACAAGTTGTATGTTCAGGACACAAGCCAGTAAAGTCAAGAGATTCCATCCTGTTTATATTTCTAGTACCTACCTATATCTTCGCCTGTATTGCCATAGGGTAGGGCAGAGGTGTACCTATTGTACACCCACATTTCGCCAGTTATGTTTAAGTCTCACGTAGTAGGTAAGGGCCTAGACTAGTAACTCGAACTAGTAACTAGTATAATATATTGATGCTATTACGTAAGTTTACTCAACTACATTATATTCCTAATATCCTTTGTGGAAGTTATTTTTGTGTTCCTAGAAAAGTAATTCTCAGATTAGTCGAAGAAAAAAACGGAACCAATAATGTTGTACCGGTGAAGTAAATAATGTATCTGTATTGTTTACCTCTATCAAATAGCATAGGCATACAAGTACTTCGATTATAAGTACCTCGAGACTGCTGAGCATGAGGTCCTGGGTTCATTTCCCAGGTCGTGCAAAGTGTTATTGGATTTTTCCATCATAAATTTCTCAGCAGCAGCCTGGCGTCTGGATTTGTGCCCGGTTGATGGCAATAGGCTCGCCCCCTATTTTACATAGGATTTAAACATAACTGGCGAAATGTGGGTGTACATTAGGTACACCTCTGACTAACCCTTCGAGGATTACAGGCGTGATGTTATTTTATGTAGGTACATAAGTACCTACTATTGTTACACTGAACTGATTGATCAGAAAATTTGGCTTCAAGTTCAAAAATTTTGATCTGCTGGAATAAAATAAAGAAATAATTAGCCTTTTTGTAAAAAACAACATAACATCACGCCTGTATTTCCCCGAAGGGTTAGACAGAGGTGTGCCTAGTACACCCACATTTCGCCACTTATGTTTAAGTCGTATGTAAAAAAATAGGGGGCGAGCCTATTGCCATCAATCGAGCACCAATCCAGACTCCGGGCTGCTACTGAGAAATTCCAGATGGAAAACCCAAGTAGCGAAATTATGAATTATAAGTATAGATAACTTACCCATAGTAATCGCAGTTTTCAAACCATTGACTTATTCACTTACCATCATTCAAACAATTCACAAAATATTTAGTAGGCACTTAATCCTCATAAAATCAGGCATTATCGATCTTCCAATCCATTTCTTATAAGAGCGTTTAGCTACACAACCTTTGCACATTTTATCTATACATGTTACCGGCTCAAAGGAAACTGGTGACACGTAAAAGCTTACATCCGGTCCCGTAATACCACGGGGATAGGCGATAATAGTTAGTTTGAACTAGATAAAAAAATATAAAATGCCATTTTTGCCGCTCGGCGAAGCACGTCATCCCTTTCGGTGCTAATGTTTCACGAAGATAATTTCCATGGAACAATCCACCTAATTTTATGGCTGAAAGATAAAAAAGTAATACTGTAAAAAATGGATACTCATCTTGTAAAAGCGAATACGATATGTCTGGTCTGTTTTACTACGGTCCACGTTATTATGTCCTTTTAGGGTGTAATTCCATAAAAATAAAATAGCAACGGAATTCCATTAGCGCGGTATCTTTATTTTGCTTTCCGTTTTAGGTTACTTCTGGTTTATTTCATGGATTTAATGTTACGTACTTATAATGGACTCGGGTTTTTTTTCTCTAAGTCAGTAAGCATCTGAATTAAGAGCGCTTAACCTAAAAGTTAGCCACATATCTTATTTCCATAGAGTAGTATTGCCAAATTAATCAAAACAGGTAAATAATGGACATCTTTGCCAACTTTCAGAATAAACGCCCTCAAGTACCTACCTCAAAATGATCGGGTCGTTGTACCTACACCTATTATTCTATTACTGTAATTAGGAATTATTAATTATTTTTGCTGTAATTAGGAAGTTAATCTCCGATCGTATACAGTGGATTTCTTTAGTAACCTCAACTATATAAATATTATAAAGAGGTATTTGTGGGTTTGTATGTAGGGGATACATAAACTTTGGAACTACTGAGCCGATTCCGAAAACTCTTTCACTAATAAGAAGTTACAATATTGTAGAGTATCATAGGATGCATTTTATGTTTAAGAGGCTGACAACAGCTAAAGCGCGGTCACTGTCGGACTGCATAGAAAAGAAAGAGAAGCGCGATGCTGAGCTTGGGATTAAGCTGCTCGCTCTGCTAAGCCTTGTGATAGAATCATAAAAAATAACATTATACCCAATTATTCAATAAAATCATCAAAATATACCAGTATTATATAAACATTGACATTGTTGAATAGATGATTACTTTGTAAAGTATTATATATATATTTTTTTAATGTGAGGACTATTTGGATTTATTTTTTCCCTTTTCAATTAGTTTTAATGATGATCTGGTAGTTTGAGTAGTTTATGCGGCCTACCCAAATGTCCTTTCTTTGGTATTGTTCGTCGAGTTGAGCTCCTTAAGTTCTGAGTTGAGCTCCACGATTACTGACAAATGCTTGCACTGACAGGACAGGTCCACTCAAATCTGTGTGGTGCTTTTCTCAAAAGACCATTTCAGACTAATCTACATAGTCCTCATATGGCCTGACCAAGATTATGTCTGGACTTTTAAAGAGACTGTGACCTCTGAGTTTGTTTCGGCCTTTCTTCTCAGAGTAGTCAGATAGGAAACGCCGAACTCATCTAGCTAATTTTTTTAAAAAGACGTGTAAAAGTGATTCCAATATCCTATTTACAGAATAAACAATTTCATATGACACTACGCTGGTAATTTAATGTAAAATATGAAGCAATTACCTATTTAAAAAAAATACGTTATACAAATATGTTGCTATAATAATCCGACAACAAATCTGAATGATTGCATGTATATTACTGGTCTTGAATCGTAAAAAAATAATTCAGTGGTTTTCGTGACATTTTTCTATCGTATCAAATTAGTTGTAGTATTAAGTTTTCAACACACTATCTAACTAGCTTTATCCTGAAGCATAGCATATATTTTTCTGATTGTGTTTACTGCACTGGATCATAAGCTTTTAGGCATTATAAAACTTGCGTTTAGCTCCCAAGTCCTCTTAACAAAAGAAATTTCACGCATCCGAAGTCACGGGCAGAAGATAGCTAATACTTAATACGCACCTGGAAAAGAGCTTAAGTTACATATTATCAATTTGTAAACATAAAAGCTAACAACGAAATAGCACAAGAAAAAAAAAAAGCTGGAAGGTACCCTACCCTAATTCCTTTGATCTACCTACGACGTTAATGTAACGTCATTTCCGCGCAAAAAAGAAAGTATTAGGAAGCGAATGTCAAAGCTCAAAACCTCGCACAGACTGAATATAAACGTAAATCGTTATAGACGAATGTTTCCAAGCTTCTTCGCGTGTAAAGAGAATCGATAAAAGATGGAGGAACTTTTAAAAGACGGCTCAGGTGTCCAAAATGTCCTCTGAGATATCTTCGCTGGAATCGGTACCTACTGCTACTCTTAAATGTATCTTTTTTTAGACAGCAAAGTTTTTCAAGTGTTGAATATAAAATCATACATTGTAATGAGTTTCACTTCAATAAGTAGATAAGATTTTTCCAACGATAGATAACTTTTATCCGAGGAAAAAAATTGACCTCGGACAGTTTTTGTATGGAATAACTGTCAAAAATTCATAATTATGAAGGTGTACTGTATGTACAAAAGTATTTGACATTTGACAAAAGTGTAAACAAACCCTGTTCAGGTTTAATTCTTACGCAGTCACTCACTAAAGGGAACTACTAACACATTCATCTGTATTTAGAAGGTTTCAACTTTATATCTCACAACTTTTTCTTTCAATTATTGTTTGGATCAAATTATTAAACTGTAATTGAAAATTCATCGACGAAAATTGAGGTTATAAAACTAACTTCAAGTGTGTCAAAAGAATAACTTCAAGCAGATTGGAATTTCGGGCTTCATCATTATTAACTGCCTAGTCTTTTCCCAACTATGTTAGGGTTACGAGTCTAACCTGATGCAGCTGAATTGCATTTGAATAATAATCAAATCAAAGCACTCAATTTGTTAGTACAAATTCGCGTACGTTCTGTACGTTTTCTGTTTACTTTATCATCTGATAGTTTTTGAACACACCATAGTACTTTTCAAACAGTATTTCAAATAGTGAGATGAATCAAAACTAAGTAGTGGGTATTACAAACTCATAATTTTGAAAAGCCATAGACTAAAATGTATTTACAGTTCTCATGAAATTCATAACAATTTATAACAACGTCTTCCAGCAGTTCAGCTCTGGCACTCTATCGAAACAATAATTCATAACATACCCGTCTATAAATTACAACCATTGCCTAACAAAGACTAACACAGAATGGTTAATTTGTACCTACAATATTTACCTACTACAGTACTGAATTTCAAAGCTGAAAATGTTTTCCGCGCGTGCAACTTCTATGAATGCGGCCTTAAATGTGACCCTCTCGTAGGCCTTTGTTACACCTTACCTCGAGGAACAATTTGATAGATACCATGTAACAATTTGTTCGATAAATATAGGTAGGTTGATCTTTGTACACACAGTATAAGCTGACCTCGCATTGTACGGAAATTCTGTACAATGCGAGATCACCATATACTGGCAAAGTATTGCTTGAGCCGTGTGTATGTTGGAGATGTACAAAAGGTTTGTGAGTGGAGTTTCGTATTGGGTCTATCTCTTGAACTAAATTTGTTAAAGATCAATCGCTACATTCCACTGTCAATGTTCTTTGATACAAAATATTTTTTTTATAAAGTATGGGACTTTATATTTGAACGTGGTTTTGACAAGTACTTAAATGTAGGCATTTGTCTGACTATCTTTAGGAAGAAACGCTTCCACAAGCTTTGTTATTTTATCTTAAACCTATATTATAACAATAATAGTTATTGTAGTTGTATAATAAGGGGCACGAGGGCACGAGGCGAAGCCGACTGTAATAATAGTATCACATATGTAAGTGTTTTAATACCTAATTATGTACAGTTACAAACAAGACATTATCTACACAACTAGTATGAATCCTCTTTAGAAGGTTCTGAAACCATAGGACAGTGTAAAAACAGTACCACCATAACCATAGTACAGTGTTGCAAAAACTATGCAAATTCATGGCAAGGTTAATTGCAGAGTATCTAATACAAACAATGTGCAATAATATAATTATATATTGTAATAATTATTTACATAGTTACTCTTTTAATAAACATAACATCACGCCTTGTTCCCCCGAAGTGTTGGGCAGAGGGGTACCTATAGTAGGTACACCCACATTTCGCAAGTTATGTTTAAGTCCCATGTAATAGGGGGCGAGCCTAATGCCATCAACCGAGCACAAATCCAGACTCCAGGCTGCTACTGAGAAATTCCAGAAAGAAAAAACCCAATGACACTTTACCCGACCTGGGAATCGAACCCAGGACCTCATGTTCAGCAATAGTGCTTGCCTCTACTAGACCAACGCGGCAGTTGTTTTAATTTTGGCAATAAATTAGCTAACTGTTTCAGAAACTTTTATAGAGGATTTTTAGCATGGGTGTAGATAAAGTATTTAATGCGTCCTTCATAGCAACAACAACATTTTTCAATAACCCTAAATCAACCGGCAAAACATACTCCAACTCCGGCTTCCGACGCTGGGCATCTGAAAGTGCTGAAACATGATATTTATCTTAAGTCTTTGGTTTTCTTGTTAACATACAAATATTATGTAACACAGTTTCCTTATTCGGCTCCAAGCAGATATACAGTTACAAAAGGGAACGTAAAGGCGAAGAAAAAGTAATAGTTACTTCTCCTATAACTTAAGGCGAGATTTTCCGGGCCTGTAGGCCTTTGAAACGCTACCTCCGCCTCCCCCAAATGCAGAGCGACGTATTTATTTACGATGCACCGCCGACCATTTCGCGGAAAATCCATGCCACAGCATAAAATATTTGCAGTTGATCAACTGGATTAGTTTTTCTTAGGTATGTTTTTTTTTCCATATGCTCAGATTTTATGGGACCTACGGTGTAGTGAACTAAAATGATTACTTAAATGTATTGTGTACCCAATGGGCGTTTTCACATTAACAACAAATAACGATACTACACACAAATATGTCAACAGCTATACCGCAATCGATTCGATACCGATATAATTATTATTGGCTCGATGATAATATTATGTGAATATCAATGACCATCGCGACGCACCAAACAACCACAGTACCTACCTACTAAGTATTGACGCGAAGTCTCGAAGTCAGCAGTGCGAAAAAGTGTGTTCAAGTGAAAGAATGCCGCTACTCTCACCGTACTATGTCTTCGCCGGTAGATATCGTGCCGATTCGGCGTTTGGTCCCTGCCGCTGCCTGCGACGATATACATAAGTGACAATAACAATTTAATGTAAAACCGTTTGGTAGGCACTAAGCGTATCCGATTATCTGACCGCCGATATCGTGTCCATGTCGGGTCGGTGCCGTTATCGCCTAATGTGTTGTGTTGTAACAATCAAGTTTTATTAATTATGGGATAGTTCGTAGAAAGTACACAGAAAAACATGAAGTTCCAGTGTACAAACTATACACTTTTTTCAGTGGCACCCGGGGTAATTTTCAATTCAATATCTTTATTTTTAGACTAAAAGTCCATAGGTTACAAAAACACAGCGTTAGTAGAGTTGTTAGAATAATACAAAAATAAAAATAACAAGGTGTTAGTAATTTGTTAGTAACCAAAATAAGTACACAATAATTATTATATATATCATTTCCTATTTCTATGCAGGTGTACACTTGCCCAGTAGGTACACAGTAAAAGGACAATCTATTTTGCACGCTAACGTTCTGAGGACAGAGTTGGTGCTACCACGGACCCTGCTCATCGTCATTGAGAGCAGAGCGTCATTGTACTAAACACGTAGGGTGTTATAGGCCCGCCGCGTGAAGTTGATCCACAGACTGCACGTGTAAAAAGTCTGACAGAAAGCTCTGAAAAGTAACAGCCTTACATCTGTGGTACATCGTGCGAATTTGCGGGCCAACATATTGCAGCGGACTGCCAATGCCCTCCTTTCCCTTTTTAGGTCTTCATCGTCCCGTAGCCGCTCCGTCAGCATGTGACCCAAATATTTTACTTTAGACACCCTCGCTAGTGCCGATCCCCCGATCTTAATTGGCGGCACGTTCAAGGGAGCCTTGTTTCCTGCTCTATATAACATAAGTACACTCTTACTAGCATTATATTTGAGTCCATGTGACAGAGCATAAATGATTCGTAGTAGTCATATGCTAAGTAATCAGGAATAATCTGTAAGAATCAGTTAGTGTATGTATAATGCCACCAATTAGTGGCTTTACGGTAGTAGGGTGAGTTTAAAATTGCAATGGTTCTACTGGGTATCTCAAAAGTCACGCAAAATGTAAATTTTATAGAACATACCAAAGTCGTAATTTCGTTCTTTTTTTAAGGAACTCTTGTGCAAAATTGCATGCTTCTAGACCCAGCGGTTTAGGTCGTGCCCGTTGACTGTCAGTGCATTTAAAAATGTTATAAAGTAAGTGAATTTAAGGCAAAAATAGCGAATTACCATATAAACTCATATTTAACCTTCACATATTTAACCTTTAGTGACAGAATTTTCAAAAATATGAGATTTTTATTTAGTAGAAGAATGGGCCAAAAATGGTCTTACTGTTTCGCTTATACTGTCCCACATTCTTTTGTTTTGGGTGTTTCCCATATGAAGTAACAATTGCCGTACCTACTTTATTGTCAAGTGACGTACCTACTGCTACAGCTATAATTTATCGAATCTATTATTTTAGCACATTTTAGAACGACATTTTATCGTATACAGTAGCACTAGTGACAGTGACTTATTGTATTTAAAACTGAAAGTTGTCCACACAGAGCCTATACGATAAAATCACGGATTCAAGAAAAAAAACATGTTTTGCTTATTAGCTCCGCTATTCGAAAAATATCATTACGATTTTTATCGTGTTCCTTACATTTATTTTGGTCGTGTTGTAGAGAACTTTTGTTTAAAGCAGCATTTGTCTTCTAATTTTCATTGTTGTTAAGTAAGTAAGTAAGTAAGTAAGTAAGTATATTTATTTGTTTAAACATGGTATACATACATTGCATGCAAGATATTACAGTAGAAAAGAAAGTTCAAACATGTTCAGCCGCGTGACGTGGCGTACAAATTGTTGAGTGGCGTACAGTTGCTGGGTTTTAAACCGGGACTACACTTATTAAATTCAAAATGATAAAATTACTATAACAATCGTACTACATTATCAATACAATTCAATTATCAATTCTATTCAATGTCAGTTCAATTATCAATTCAATTCAATGTCAAGTTAATTATTAATTCAATTATGTCAAGTTAATTATTAATTCAATTCAATGTCAATTCAATTTAATTATCAATACATTATACAATAAAATAAATTAAAATACATAATCATCAAGAAAAATTATCCTCTTTCATAAATTCCGAAATACTATAATAAGATCTCTGTATTAATAATTTTCTCAATTTCAATTTAAGGCCAGATACATCCAATAATCTCCATGACTTGGGCAATTTATTAAATATGGTCGGAGCCATGTAATAGATGCTCTTATGCAAAAGAGCAGTTTTACCGCCGCGAACACAGAGTAGAGTATTGTCACGTCTATTCCTTGGCACAGCATCAGACAAACGTTGGAATAAGTTAGGATGACTTACAGTGAACATTACCGTTTCCAAAATGTATAATGAGGGTAATGTCAATATTCTATGCTCTTTAAAATAGGGTTTGCAGCTGTCTGTTGTTTGAAGTCGAAACATCGATCTGATGCATCTTTTCTGGGCCCGAAACGCTACTTCATTGTCCGTACTATTTCCCCAGAAAATAACTCCGTATCTAAGAATGGATTCAGCCAATCCATAGTACGCAGTAATTAATGCATCTTTATTGAGAACCGCTGCTAGTTGTTTCAAAGCGTAGGCTGCACTACTTATTTTCTTACTCAGAGCTTCTATTTGGGGCTTCCAACACAACTTATCATCAATTATAAGTCCCAGAAATTTTGTTGTGTCAGTTGCATTTATATTAATATTATTATACTGGACATTATTATTGTTAGCTGTATGTGTACGTTGTCCGAAATGAATTACATTAGTCTTTTTTAAATTAATGATTAAATTATTATTATTAAGCCAATTTATGATAGATATAAGCGAATTATTAATGTCATGTTCATACGTACTTTTGTCATTACAAGCTATAGTTACCAGAGTGAAAGTTGTTTTAAATATTAAAAACAACCGACAACCGGACAGATTGTATATTATGTGTTTATTAATGTAGGATATGATAGTAGCAAAGACAATTTGATGGAGAGTGAGCTAGTAACAAGGATGAATCTGATTAAAAAATCTTAGAAAAATGTGTTTTATTAAAACTTCTTCATAAACAACGATAAAAACTTTTATACGACTCACATTTGAGTATAATTTTATCGATAATAATCTGTACTATTATTATTATTATTTATTTATTTCAATCAACTTTGGATCATAGGTACAATTAAACAGAATTAAAAATTATAAAAAACATCAACACAAATAAAATCGGCATGAGAATTAAAATTAAAATATGAACAAAACTAAATCAAATTAAAATGAAAACAAATTAAAAAAACTACTACTGTACTGTCTGTCTGTGTGTACTGTGTGTAACAACTATTGTAAGATGACAATTAGGTAAACGCCATCAATTCGCATAGCAAAATCACACTTTCCAAAACAATATTATGAATTAAAACTATAATATCATTACGAGATATTTTTTCTGAGCTGTTGCAATTTTATATCTAATGAGTTGTTCTTTTATTTGATTTTTTATTTAACAACGGCATCTTTTTAACATTTTTGACACGGGTCCACCCTCGATGACGCCCCGCAAGACTTTGAGCGCGAGCCGATTTAGCCTGATTTACTGATTTTGATTTATTATCTATTAAACTCAAAAATCCAACCTTTAAGTTTCCTCGAAAATACGATTACCTCATTGTACATGTAATTTTCATATTATTTTGTGCTATAATTAGGAAATTTGATGAAAAATGAAATCGACCCTGTTTCGGATTTTCTTTTGATCAAGCAAATTACAATATTGTATTTGAACCTTTAATTTCCCTCGAACAAGGATATATCTATAATATATGGTTTTTTTCAGGACCTAAATACACTAATTTGACCATTTAAAATTGATTCTATAACAGACAAACGAGTTTATGTGACATATTGATAAGAAAAAATACATTTTCATCCCACCATCTCGGAAAGAGTATTTTTAATCTTCAGTATCTGAGTGGAAAAGCCGTTTTTATTATCTAGAGGATAAAGTAAATTGAATTTAGAACATCGTGTGCACTAAGTTTGTGAATTTAAAAAAACATTAAACCTATTTACTGCTACCTCTATGGTGCCGAATATATCATACAACTTTTTTTTAATTTGTTAAAAACTCAGACTCGGAACCTTCTTGGTGTTCTTTTTTCAATTTGCTTTGTACGCGGTTCTTTACGCGGCATTTTTTCACGTCATTGTTAAACCTTAGGTATATTAAAAACAAGAAACTTGAAAACAAGTGAAAAAACTAAAATGAGTGATTCTAGCGACGAGGAAGTTTGCTTGACGCCAACAGAATTGACTGAAACTGTTAATAATGCGCAAATGAGCTTTCTCCCTCAACAATCACGCGAGAAGTATTTAAAACAGTACGATATGTTCAACACGTGGCGACTAGCAAAAGGAGCCAAAACTTTCTCAGAAAACGTTTTGCTGGCATATTTTATAGAATTATCCGAGAACAAGAAAGCAAGCACTCTATGGAGTACGTATTCGATGCTAAAAGCAACAATAAAGATGAAAAAAGACAAACATATCGATACCTATCCTAAATTAGTGGCATTTTTAAAAAGAGCCTCATCTGGTCATCAACCAAAAAAATCGAAGGTTTTCACAGTATCTGATATTGAAAAGTTTCTTAACGAAGCACCCGATTCCGTATATTTGGCGGCAAAAGTAAGTCAGTTGCACATTCAGTATCTACTTAAGTATATTTATTAATCTCAATTAAATAGTATACTTAGTAGATGTTGATAGGCATAATTATGCGTTCATATCAATTTTATTCATTTATCTACTACAATACTCTTTACGTTACAGGTTGTTCTTATTATTGGAATAAACGGAGCATGTCGAACTAATGAACTAACACAACTTAATGTCAAAAACATTGAGAAACATTCAGATGACTTACTATTAATTAATTTACCTAATACAAAGACAAAAAGAGACCGCAACTTCGTCATTTGCAAGGAATACGTAACGATTGTTGAGAAATATCAAGCCTTACGCCCGCCTAACACTCCAATCAATCGATTTTTTCTACAGTATCGCAATGGAAAGTGTGTTAGACAGCCTATGGGTACTAATAAAATTGGCAGTATCCCACGAGAAATAGCAACATTTCTTGAACTTCCAGAACCCCTGTTGTACACGGGTCATTGTTTCCGACGAACTTCAGCCACACTTTTGGCTGATTCCGGAGCTGATCTGCTGTCCCTTAAGCGCCACGGAGGCTGGAAGTCCAATGCAGTTGTAGAGGGATACATAGAGGATTCCATCCAAAATAAGTCTAAAATATGTGAAGGCATCGTAGGAGCCATTACACTGAAAGAGCCTCAATCGGATCCTTGTACTGGCCCTTCTACATCAAAAATAAGCCGTTATGAAACACCTAACCATCTCCCTCTCTCTCCAACATTCACGCCAAGGGAATCCGATGAATCGGTACAACTATTAAGTATGACAGATAGTTTACCGAAAAACAGTACACAAGTGACTAACACCAATATTCCAGTACCAAACAAAAATATTACACTCAATTTAAATAACTGTAGCAACGTTCCTTTAAAATTTTCTTAATTATACCTTAGTATTATTTTGTTATAATTTAAAGATTATTCTGTAATACTTACCTGTCATAATGTAGTAATTAATACCTAAACTGAAATAAAAGTGTACCTATCTTGTGATTGTAAACGTTTTTTTTTTTGCATTTAGTCATTTCCTCGCTGAGGTGGAATGAAAAGTTACGTGTTGCACTCGAGTGCAAAGATTTTTCACCTCGTGCTCTTTTGATTCCCTCGCTAACGCTCAGGATTCTAATTTTGAATCACTCGCTGCGCTCGTGATTCAATTTTAGAATCCTTCGCTTGCTCGGTCATCAAAATTGAACACGCGGTTAAAAAGCAACTTTGCACTCTTGTATAACAAATAACTATTCTCTGTATATTTGTTTGATTTCAAGTTCAGCACCCATGAGTAAACACCAGTTGTACTACATACACAATATGACTGTGAATGTCTGAGACATAGGTACATTCTTATTTGCTGGAGTCAAAATATACACAAAGCCATTTTCTGCCATTTGCCATTTTCCGTACATAAAATTACCAAAAAAAGTTTGTACCAGCTATCTAATTACGCAACACATTTTCATAAACGATCACGACTAATCTGAATCATTTTGACAGTTCAACAACATTCATTGCGTTATTTACGTTGTTGAGCAGTTTTTTTTCGTACTTATTAAGCAATGGATTAGCAATCTGTTTCAAAACGATTCAGATTCTGATTGATCGTGTATTACGCAATTAGGGTACAGGTGTTGTTCCGTTGTTTCTGCTTACCCCCGTGGGAAAAATGCTTAAGAGTGAACTATTCTTAGTCTAACCCTAGAAAATTT
Source organism: Xanthia togata (assembly GCA_963853775.1). Taxonomy (NCBI): domain Eukaryota; kingdom Metazoa; phylum Arthropoda; class Insecta; order Lepidoptera; family Noctuidae; genus Xanthia; species Xanthia togata. The sequence continues at coordinate 24,660,540 of OY970793.1, read as the reverse complement.
TCCCAATCTTGCCTCCATCTGAATCACCTGCTTCCCACAAAGTATTTGCATTAAGGCAAGGTAAGGCACTCAATTATGCAATAAATACTCTGTAATTGAACCCTCCGCTTCTAAAACCCAGGAAGTCTACTCACATTTCAACCTTGACCCTTTTAATTAAAGCACGCTTTTCCCTCCATTTATAATAACTTTATGGTCGGCAATCGTTTTGTGGTACCTGGCTGGATGGTTTATTTAAAAATTCGCTCGCCAATTTTTTTTCAACCAAGATTTTTTTCTTAGATACGGCCGAGAAGACGAAGAAGTCATGGGCCTCAAGTTCTGTAACGAAGCCATCATGAGCCTGGCACAGATATGGCCCCCGCACTGCAACCACGACAAAGAGCCCAACACTCCGCTCCAGGTAAATGTTCAACCTATTGATTTTCTTACAAATAGAATGATGTAGCGTTTTTATTTTTTTTCCAGTGGACATGCAACTTTTTGCTGAGTAACGGTACCTTTTAAAATATTCATGGACAGAAAGTTCTTTAAAAAATCCTCGTAATCGCTTCATTTATTACGATTAGTGTACTGTAGGGCCTAGCATGAATGTGCAGAGTAAACGTAACGAAACCTCGACTTTAAAAAAAATTTAATAATACTCATTTGGCTCATAATCTATACTAAGTTTTAATACTTTATTCATATCTATGGATATGGATCCTACTAATTGTATTGTATTGTATTGTTCGAATTTACGTTACGTTCGTGTCGCGTGTTAGATAAGGCTTTAAAGGTTATATGTGTCGATAATGGATTTATGTTTCTGATCAAGAAAATCTATTCAATGTGCGGAAACGTGACAAAATATCAAATAATACGATCTTTTACCCTATTTCTACAGAACTATAATTACTAATTTACGTAAGCCTACTCGTGCCTCAAAGCGTATAATAAACAGCTCCTATTTTCTTTTTACAAGTATTTCTAGATTATTCCACAAAGGTTTTATTTATGGTGCGAACATTGTGAAACGGTGCAAAATTTGATTAAAGTTAATAAAAAGTTGTATGCTGTGAAATAGACGTAAAGAGATTTTATATTTAATCAAGCAACGTACGGTTTTATAGTTTCATAAAAAGAGACCATTATACGATCAAAGACTGATTGTCGCAGTCTCAAACAATTCTAGTACTTAACTCTTAAAATGTCGATTGCACCCCATGTGTGCAAATGACAATAAAATTCTATTGTGTCTGCTAATTACGCGTGCGACGGGTTATATGATTTCAACAAGGCGTCTTCTATGAATTTCTCTAGCTTTTCTGTAGCATTCAGTGAATGCTACAGCAATTCATAGAAGACGCCGTTTTGTGTAGAATTTGAATACAAACTTTCTTTAGCTGTAATTCTCTTATGTACCCACTCTTGTATTAAAAAAAATCTGCTGACAAGTAAATACACTTAATTCCTAAAACCGAACAGACTTTCTAAAAATATGTACTCGTATTTTCGATATGCCCCTCGTTGGGCTCGTAAATCTTCGGGCATAATGGCGCTGCAGCTGCTGTGAAGGTAACCTAAACGATTTTCAATGCCTCTCGCATAAAAGGGCGTAACAGGTGTGGGTTGCTGCCAGATTCACACTAGACCCTAGTACACAATACTACGTGTATAAGGGAAGTTTTCTCATGTTAGTTTAAAGTATTTATGATAATGATCTACCTGTTGCAAAACATTTTGAGTTGTCCCTGGTAGCGGTATGACTCGATCTTATGTTTGAGAGATGCTTAAGTTTTGTCTACAACTATGTACTTCTATAATTTACCACCTGCATAAGTCTCGATCCCTTGAGAATATTGGGATAAAAATGTTCTACGCATGTACCAAATTTCATCTAAATCCGTTCAGCCGTTTTACTGTGAAAGCGTAACAAACAAACTTACAAAAAATCAAATCTTCTCTTCTTCTTTTCGTGTGGTTAGTAACTAACCTGGTGTCAGAGTTTTAAAGCCGTCCATGGGCCTCTGACTTGGCTTCACATGTCGTCGAGAAATATCTTTCAGGCATGCCGGTTTCCTCACGATGTCTTCACCGTTTTTTGAGCAAGTGATAATTATATAAATGATAAATGATTTATTTCTGCAAGTAGGTTTGTACAAACACTTTTACACGTCAATCATATTTTAAAAACTAGATGAGGTCGGCGTTTCCTATCTGACTACTCTGAGAAGAAAGGCCGAAACAAACTCAGAGGTCACAGTCTCTTTTAAAGTCCAGACATAATCTTGGTCAGATCATGTGAAGACGATGTAGATTGATGTCTGAAATGGTCTTTTGAGGAAATAACCATTCAGATTGAGAAGACCTGTCCAGTCAGTGCACGCATTTGTCAGTTATCGTGCAGCTCAACTCAGAATTTAAGGAGCTCAACGATTCGACGAACAATACCAAAGAAAGGACGTTTGGGTAGGCCACATAAATTACTCAAACTGCCAGACCATGATAAAAACTAATTGACAACAAAAAAAAAAAAAATTAAAACAAAACAAAAGGGAATATCTGCATAGTCTTCACATTCACAATAATTAAAATAATATAATACTTTAAAGTAAATATTCATGTCAATGAATATATAACATTCATTAATGTCAATGTGTATATAATAACCCGGAAATAATCTTGGTCAGAGCATTTCAATTTGAGGACCATGTAGATTTGTGTCTGAAATGGTCTTTTGAGGAAAGAACCATACAGATTTGAGTGGACCTGGCCAGTCAGTGCACGCATTTGTCAGCAATCGTGTAGCTCAACTCAGAACTTAAAAAGAGCTCAACGAATCGACGAACAATACCAAATAAAGGACATTTGGGTAGGCCGCATAAAGTACTCAAACTGCCAGATTAACATAACAAAAAGTAAAATATAGTTAAATATATGACCCACATAGACCTCACATCATAATAATAATATTATACTTCACAAAGTAAATATTCATGTCATTTTGTATATAATTTAAAGTTAGCAGAAAAACAAACAAAATTCAAAATGAAAAAAGAATATATATATATATATAATAAATTGGAGCAGCTCAATCCCAAGCTTTTTTGTCCTCAATGAAATCTTTAACGGTATAAAACGCTTTCTGGCACAACTTACGTTTAATGAATGATTTGAATTTATTAAGGCTTAGGTCTTGTACGCGGCTTGGAAGTTTATTATAAAAGCGTATACATTGACATCTGAACGAGCCACCTATTTTCTTGAGCCTTGTTGTAGGTACAACAAATTTGTGTTTGTTCCTAGTATTTATGTTATGGATATCACTGTATTTTTTAAACAAGTTTAAATTTTTATGGACATATAAGAGATTTTCAAAAATATACTGAGAAGGCACAGTCATTACATTAATCTCCTTAAATTTCTCTCTGAGAGAGTGTCTCGGACTTAATTTATAAATTGATCGAACAGCTCTTTTCTGCAAAACAAAGATAGTCTGAATGTCGGCGGCATTTCCCCACAATAGAATACCATACGACATTACACTATGAAAATAGCTAAAGTACACTAAACGGGCTGTCTCTATGTCTGTTAAATTACGAATTTTTCTAACTGCGTACGCTGCGGAGCTTAGCTTTTTTGACAATTTATCTATATGTGGGCCCCACTGAAGCTTAGCATCCAAAGTTAAGCCCAAGAATACTGTGCTATCTTCAGGATTCAATTCTTCGCCCTCTATCAACACATTAGTTTTCACCTGCCTAACGTGAGGCAGTGTAAATTTAATGCATTTAGTTTTTTTTTCATTGAGAAGTAAATTGTTAACATTGAACCAGTGAACTACTTTCGCGATCGCGCTATTTATATCGTCAGTAACCAGCTGCTGACGTTTAAGTTTAAACAAAAGTGAAGTGTCATCCGCAAACAACACTATATCATGGTTATCCTTTACGAGGTATAATACGCACATGTATCCGAAAAGTCATCTCTTCTCAAAGTGTTCTCTTTATAATATTAGTTTAGTTAAGAAAGACAATAGTGCCACAAATGCGTCAAAACTAGACAAAAAATCACCAAAATTTAGTTTACTCCTGTCAAACGATGATTTCCCATTCTGAAATAGACTAAAGTGGCACAACTTAACTATATTTTAGTTTGACAGCACTAAGATTGTACTGAGATTTTAATTTAGTGAAAATGACAATTTTGCTATTCTGAATTTGACGTTTTTTACCTAAAATTTTAAGTGTCCAACTAATTCTGACCATTTTTAATCGCCACTGAAAATGGTGTGGAATATTATTAGTTGTCATGAACTAAAATTCACACGAACATCTCGACTTCGGGTGCCAAAACAGTACTGTACTGAATTTTTATTTTTATAGCCAAAAGTAAGGAATTTTAGTGTTAGTTTAGTTAGTTTAGTTCGGTGTACAAGAGAATCGGCACCAATTTTCACATTTTGATAGCATGAATTAATTAAACTAAACAAACAAATACAGAACAAGAAACAACAATGAACTAAACTCGAACACAAGTTACCTGAAATTACTTGTTCTATCCGAAACTGCTACCATTATGTTACTACAACGTGCGCAGGGTGTCTTAAGAGAAGATGGAGTACGACACAACTTAGATGTAGCAGGCATTTGAAAATTAGCATTCATTCATTTCAATTTTAATACATACATAACATCACGCCTGTAATCCCCTAGGCAGAGGTGTACCTAGTACATAGTACCTACACACCCACATTTCGCCAATTATGTTAAAGTCCCATGTAATCGGGGGCGAGCCTATTGCCATCAACCGGGCATATATCCAGACTCGGAGCTCCTACTGAGGAATTACTGATGAAAAAACCCAATAACACTTTGCCCGACCCGGGAATCGAACCCAGGACCTCATGCTCAGCAGTAGCGCTTGCGACCACTAGACCAACGAGGCAGTTTTTATGTATTTGGTTAAATAACTTCACAAGTTATTGCGTTTGCGTAAAGATCATTTTCACCTAAAGCAGTAATAAATATTGGTGATTTTGAACGCGCACTCAGTTCAGATGGTGACCGGTTTTACGAATTTTACCGATGCAACATCTAAGTTGTGTCGTAGTGTAACATCTTGATACTAAACTAGTTAAAGACAGAACTTCGACGATTGGCCCTCAATATTCCAGTTCAAAGTATGCAAATTAAACTTGAGTTCTGAATGTCCAAGTTACGTATCGAAACTTGTGTCTATCTGAACAGACCCCGAACTATTATTTAGGAAGATAATTATAGTCTACTCCAAAAAGTATCTGATAAAATTGTAAACAAACCCTATTCAGGTTAAATGCCTACGCAATCACTCAATAAAGGGAATTAGTAACACATTCATCTGTATTTAGAACCTTTCAACAATATATCTCACCACATTTTCCTACAAATCTTGTTTAACCCTAGCTCACTAACCTTAATTTCGACTAACGTTATCACTAACCATTCGTAAATTATACGACGGATTAAAACATCAATATTTATTTAATTAACTTGATATAAGACACAAAAAGATCTTAATTAGCAGTCTTAGTTTTCTTTTTATCCAATAACATCAATCTGTTTTAGAAAAACCTATATACATTGAACAAAGATTGCTCATAGACACAATATGCTCCCTGCAAATCGCTTTTTTCAGCCCTTGCAGAAGTTCGTGGTTATACGACGTTTTTTTTACAGCTACAAGTTTTGCGAGTTCTGGGAACGTTTTGACTAGGACCTTCGTGATCTAGTCTACAATTTTCAGCATCTCCGCGATGATTTACTTCAAATTTCGTTGCAAAATTTGTCTGAAATTTTACGACTATCATACGATATATCCCGTTCTAAAAAACGTGCATCCGTAATGAGTCATTGCGGGTCACTCATGATGTGAATCAGGAAGGTATTAGAAGCGGCAATGGTGGCGGAAGTCGGAATCTAATCAAAACATTAAATGTGCAACGTACGCGTCGTCTATTTTACGAATGGTTAGTGATCCAGGGTTAAATAACATGATCATTCTTTTTTTAAATTGTAAGATTCTCAAAGTATATTTATTAAATAAGTATAGACATAAAATTAGTAAAATTATATACTAACTTAACTAAAACTAAGTATTGATAAATTAAAATATAGCATCGAAAAATTCATCCGCATCGCTGTCGACTGGTAATGTACCCAAGAGACCGCATTGCCACGTTTTATGGCAATGCTCAACCTCTACCCAAGGTAAAAACCAGCCCTTGTGTCACGGGGAGTGTCAAATAGCCGTTTTGAGATTTCAAAATTGATTAAATTGTACTTAATAAAAATAAAACAAAAAAAGATATACCTGTACATTTCCCGGTCCATTTTTTTCCATTTTTGATAGTTTCGGAACAGACCTTATTTATGTCCTATATCTATTTCTAGAGTACATAAAACCATTTATTTCTACGCCTTCACGTGCCAAAATGGTGCTGTAATAAATTGTTGTACTCGTAGTAATTGAAATTATGTTTGAAACGTGTTCAAATTGAATATAATTCCACATAAATAAACGAGCAATAAAGAGAAAATTATATAATTTGTTGAAATAGCTTTAATTTTGTCAGAGTATTTGTATAGGTACGTTTATCATCTTTTATGTTCCTTTTCACTAAGATTTTCATTTCTATAAATATAAAGAAATAATGAACGTCAGCTTTCATAATATGAAGCGTGCAATTACATAACAATTGTTTGTTCATTTTGTTTATATACATTTGTTTTCTTTTTTTAACGCATAGAATGTAAATCGTATCGTAATCTTCTTTTTTTTTTTGTTGTCGCACAAAATATATAAGTATTTAGGTTATTATAATTTCTAAAATAAATATCGTATTTCTCCTAAATCCTCTAGACAATATTTCACTGAAGCTCTTATTAAACTTCTTCGGAAACAGTCAATCAATTTTGGGGTAGGCTTCCAGTCTAACCGGATGCAGCTGAATACCAATATTTTACTTCTTCGGAAACAACGATTTTGGAAAACATAAACTTTTTGGCTTCTACTTAAGCGTCGTAAAGGCGTGTACGCACGATCGAACAAGAACTTGGTGAACACGAACATCGAACACTTTGTTCGCAAGTGCGTATCACTAACCAACACGAACCACTGTGTTTGTTAAAAATGTTCGTGGCAATCCAATTTCGAATCCATGGCTACTAAACAGAGCGGGCGGTTGAGCGCGAACACAAGTCAAACTGTGTTCGTTTGGTGTTCCTGTTCGCTTTGCCAATTTACGTCCACACGTACGAACCAAATATTCCGCAGTGTTCGATGTTCATGTTCACCATGTTTTGATCGTTCGTACATACACGCCTTAAGCTAGACAAAACATTTTATAGTGAAACTAGTGACCCGCCCTGGCTTCGCACAGGTGCAATGTACGATTTGGCGTCCTGTCAAATCATCGAGTATTTCTGTGCTTTATTTAAGTTAAATATTGATACACATAAACCTTCCAGATCAAATTTATCTAAATTATGGCGAAAACAGAGCAAAATCCATCGTTTTTAGAAGAACTAAGACATGACTTCGTTTTATATACTAGAGTCTGGCTAACGAAAGTAGGCCTTGGAATTATTTGCGAACTTTTTATATAGCAACTCTGTATGAACGTCAACGTCAATTTGACAAGGTTGTCGTTCGGTATCTCTGGTGTCAAATTGTATGCGTTTGTGTAAATTGTGATTCTAATTAAGGTTTAAAATGAACAAATCTATCAAAAGTGGTGTACGAAAGATGTTGTTTTGCATGATTGGCAAGTTCAACGAAAAACAACAACAGCGTGATGCCGCGTTTAAACAAAAACAAGATTGTCTACGTGTGGTGTTGAATTTCATAGGTTAGTAGACAATATTATTTTGATACTTTGAACACCTACCTATCCAGTCGTCTTAATAAAATTTTGATTTATAATTTACGTATCCTTACAAATAAGTTACTTTCGCTTTTTCGTATTGAATAAAACTAATTATATTCATTCGTACATCGCATCAGTCAACGTATTCATTTTAATAACATCACCTATGTTTTACGTATATACTCATAATGAATTTTTGCTGTATTTTTGTTGGCAATTTATTATTTATTATATGCTTTATTGAACATACAAAACGATATATAACAGAGGAAAAAAAAAACAATTAAAATACATACAATGGTAATTTTAAAACGATTAACTTTCTTTAACAGAGAATCTGCAAGATGTCGAAGGAGTTGATGAAATAGTAAGAACTATTGAAAATCTCACTGAATTAGAGCAGAAAGATAGGATAATAACCCAGAATCAGTACTTAGAAGAAATAACTTCAATGACTGGTAAGTTTTTACTATACACTGGTGTTTTGAAATTATGCCGAAAAAAACCTTTGCATTTACGTAAACCAAGAATTAATTACATATTTTGTATATCTTCTTTGCAGAAGTGAGTGTCAGAACACTAAAGAGAGTAAAAAGGGAAGGTGCAGTAAATGAAGGTGTCTGGAGTACCCCGGGGAAGAAACGCCCACGGAAACCTACTGTGTCTAACCTAGATAACTTTGACAAAGTTGTTTTAAATATAGAAGACCTCTTGAAGAAACAAGCTACTAATTTTAGGGCATTTTCAAGAGAAGCTGCTGACATTGATCTTAATCTTATCTCTGAAAAGTGGGAGTTTGAAGACATCCTAAAAACTTTAAAAACTCGTTGGGCAGCTATTGACACCCTACACTGGGAACTGGACAACGAGCTCAACGGCTCCAACGCCCAGTACGACGAGCAATTCTCGAACTACGAGAAATATTATAAAACTCTGAAAAGGGATATTAACCGAAAGATGTGCTCGGTGGCTCATATTGAGAAATCGACCCCAAGAATGGAAATAGCTACCTTTGAAGGAAGTTATACGTCCTGGATATCCTTCAAAGATCTTTTTACAGAAACTGTACACAATAATCCATCTTTATCGAATGCCCAAAAAATGCAGTTCCTGAAAAGTAAGATCAAGGGCGAGCCGGAAAAATTAATCCAACATCTTCAAATAAGTTCAGACAACTACCTTGTTTGTTGGAATATCCTTACGCATCGCTACGACAATAAGCGTCGTATTTTTATGTCTCATCTCAAAAACCTCCTAAATATCCCGACAACTCAGCAAAAATCAGCGAGTCACCTCAAACGGATCCACGATACAACGTACGAAAGCGTGAACGCTATAAAAAATCTCGGAGTCGATGTATCTAGTTGGGATCCCTTCATCGTATGTATCCTAGCGGAGAAATTAGACTCTGAAACCAACGATGACTATATAGATTCGTTGAAATCTCCAAAAACCGAAGAAATTCTTCCAATACTGGCAAGTATTGGAAGAATTTCTTCGGTTTTTGGAAAATAAGTTTACGTCGCTCGAAACTTCACGGAAGAAACAAGAACCCTTCATTCAAAAGTCATCTCAATCCCAACACGCATCTTCATCATCTAAAGTATATCTTAATAACCAACCATCTCATTCAAAAGAATTTAATTCTCGTTTCAAACAAAATAACAACACCTCAAATCGTACCTATTCGACAAACCAGGTCATTTCGCAATCGTCAAAGTCCAGTTGGAAAAATAACGATAGACGTAAAAAATGTGGTATTTGCAATACAAGCCATCATCGCATACAAAATTGCCAAAAGCTAGCAAAAATGCATCCATCCGGCTCGAAGGACCAATGTTCGGGGTTGGGTTAAGATAGAGATAAAAGATGAAGTCAGTTTAAGGTTAATAAATTCACTGTATTGTCTGTTTCCACAAATATAAGATTAAGATTAATTTATAATAATATGGTGAATGATATGGGATTATGAGTCACGCTCACGGTATGCCGCCGAATTACGTACTGAACTATTGCAGTGTAAGTGCAATAATATAAATGATGGAAACATACTGAGCGCGTGATGCAATAATGATGACCCAGGTAAACGGACTGTACGGCGGTTGACCCGTACATACTTCATCTTTTATCTCATCCTTTATCTCTATCTTAACCCAACCCCAAACATAGTTCATGCTGGATCAGAGAAAGGCCCCGTACCAAACTCTTTGTTAGTGTTTAGTACTAAATCAAAAAATGCTGATTATCACCATGACATGAATGCTGAAAATTTTAATAAATGGCTTAAAGAAAAACTTATACCAAATTTGGAAGAACCAAGTGTAATCATAATGGATAATGATAGTTACCATTCGGTAATTATAAATAAGGTTCCGAACACACAAACACGTAAAAGTAATATAAGAGAGTGGCTTCGTGATAATGGAATTCAATATGAGGACTACCACACGAAAGCAGAGCTGTTGTGTATTGTAAAACGAAATACGCCTAATCCAATATATGAAGCTGATGAAATTTTAAATCAATGTGGTCATGAGTTGTTGAGACTTCCACCCTACCATTGTGATTTAAATGCGATCGAGCTTGTGTGGAGTTTGGCAAAACGTAAAGTGGCTAGCAAAAATATTGCAGTTACTACAGCTGCATTAGAAGAAATAATTAAAGATTCATTTGAAAACGTAAGTTCACAGGATTGGAAGAAAATTACTGATCATGTAATACATGTTGAAAATAAATATAAAGAACGTGATAAAATAACAGAAGAAAATTTAGAAAGTTTTATTATAAATGTTGGAGACAGCGATACTAGTGACAGTGATGAATCTTTTGGCATTGAAGTGTTAGAATCTGATTTTGATTACGATGAATAAAACTAAGTTATTATGTATGGAATATTATCGTATTTTATTTGTCTATTTATTTTCGGATTCCGCTCATATTTACCTCATATACTAACACCTATACCAGATCAATAAATCCTTAAAATCCCGTTACAAACCTGATACATATCAAAAATTAATACATGTGTATATAAATTCTGTTTCTTTATTTCCCTAACATAATGTTCTTATACTGTCTATATATAGGGTTTTTCATTAAGAGCGCTCGAACTTTGAAATGAAATAAAACAACCTGTTTAAGTGATATTACTACAATTTTTATAACATTTTAAAGAATATTCAATGACATTATGTGTGGAAAATAATATCAGCCAAATGGCCACTGCGACTCCGCTGTAGATGGCGTATTCTGGTGGACTAATCTTGGAGGACGTCTTCGCATAAATGGTCAATTTCACGAAGAACGCGAGTTATGTTGGCCTTTAGGGCAACAATTGACTGTGGTTTATCTGCGTACACTAAAGATTTCATGTAACCCCACAGAAAGTAATCGAGCGGTGTTAACTCACACGATGAACGCCATAAATTGAACACAACGCACAGAACGTAGGCGAATAGACAACTGGTTTTGATAATAAATTTTACACAATTTCTACGCGTTGTTGAAGCGTGTAGCGTTCCATGGTGAAATGTCACGACAAAATATATATTCATGCCAAATTTGGTAGCAATCGCATTACCGAAATGGCCGCTATGCGCTGCTAAAGTTCGAGCGTCCTTATTGAAAAACTATATTTATGATATTTTTAATAATGAATTACCAAGTATCAAAGTAGGTTATTCCAATTTTCATAGTATAATTTTAGTGTTGTCATGCATGTATTTTTTAAATTTGCCGCCAATATTCTGGGGCCAACTTTCGTTAGCCAGACTCTACTAGCTTTCCCGACAAACATTGTCCTGTCCAAAGGAGATTGTTCTGCATCCATACATCATTCGCCCCAGAACCAACAGCGAAGGAAATCTACTTTGCGTGTTCTAAATTACAAGTACATGCCCATGAAGACAAAGTTTAATGACGGACAACTTGCAGAAAGTATTAATTTAAAAAGAAAACAAAGGTTTTGAGGTTATATTTAGTAAGAAACAATCTCTTCAATACTTGGAAATATGTTAGTAAATGCCTTTGCCTGTATATGGCTAGACTGACAGAAGAGATGATTGACATGACATGACAAGGATTAGGGATGCTGATACATTAAATCCGTATCGATATATTTTAAACAAAATAAATACCGTTCCGTAGCCAGCGTGCTAGTCTATTTGAAATATTACAATGCATCTCACTTAGGGCTTGTGTGGTGTGCCGTGCCTACCTCTTCGGTTCGTATTCGTGATTCGTGAAAATACGATTCGAAATAGCCTTCATAATAAATATATGGTTGTTTGTACACTGCTTCGTTTTCGTGTTTTATTATTCGTGAATTTCTCAAATCGAGTCAGTTTTTACGGATCAAAGTAGCCGTCACGCTTAATATAGGGCGTTTTGTATTCGTGAAAAACACGAACACGCCCATAGAAAAATACCTTAACCTTAACATACATATTTTAATAACAGAAACTTGTGTTAATAAATAAATAAGGCTTAGACTATGCTAGTAGCACATCACTTTGCACTAGCTTGACTTTGTGCTGTCCTGTGGAACTTGTCCGCGGAAGCGACGGAACACCACATCCTGCGGCCAAAAGTCTTCTTCCATGACGAGGGGCAGGTAACAGTTCGGTAGATACTCGTACGACGAACGCCTTGAAGTTAACGTTCCGGTGCGATTCTAGTAACTGCACTCTCGGCATGTACCTCGTCTTTTCGCGCTCGTACTCCACGATGTCCTCCGCCTTAGTAGTGTAGTACAGGCGGGAGATGTACACCAGTGTGTTCGGCTTTGCGGCACGCAGGCTCACTTCGGGGTCCGTAGGAGCTTTGCCGCAGCAGTTCTTGTTTGTTTGCAATCGGCGCTTGTTCTTTTGCACCGTCACGTAACCATCATCATTATCAGCCCTATTCGTAATTGATTGGATACATGGATTAGGATATGAAAATCGGTTTTGTTGTTAAATTCTTTTCACATCTAAGGTCGTCACACAAGTCGCTACAGAAACGCCATATTATCCTCAAGCAGAAAGGTTGAAAAAGAAAGTACGTAGGGATGCGTACGACATCCGTGAGCAGGTTGTCAACTCAAGTAATCTCGCTCTCGATGCTTCTCTCTCGACTTATTTTTTGTACAAATAAATGATCTTGTCTTATGTTATCAATATGTGTGAAATGAAAGTTTGGGCATCACTAATTGTCATATCAAATCTCAAGTGTAGGTAACTGTCAAAGATAGCAGCATTTTTGATTTGTGATTTCGTAAATCATTGAAGCTCTTTTAATTGTTCGATACAGAACGCAGAATGTCCGTTTCATACAGATATTCGCAATCAGTATAGTAAAATATTCTTATAATTATTATGTACGTCAGATGTTTGTTGGTCCTAGGGCCATTTACGACGATGTCCTTTCAATAATTCATACAAAGAAACTGAAAATTTTCCGGGAAACTTCTCCAATGTTTATTTACGTAAGAACGCTTATCAACGAACCGCATTTCATTTTTATTATACAAATGTATAGACCAGCTAGAGGAAAAGCCTCTGCCGTTTCCTGGAAAGGCACTGGCGCAGAAAATTAGATTATTACTTTGTGCCAACGTGGTAACATTGTGGAGTATCTTAATTGCGATCACTGATCGATTGAATTAACCTAACACCATCTTTGTTTGAGTTACAGATTGGCTAAAATGTCTGATATAACTGTTTTTTGTTATTTTTATTAAACATTAATTAAGAGTCATTCGCATACGTGTTAGTTCACTTAATACCTGCTATATTATTACGAAGCTAATTTTATTAAAATATACAAAAGCATTGAATATTGTAACCTTTGTCAATTAATCAGTTCATCAATGTCATTCTTAAACTCAATTATTTTATTATAAATAACCTTTTCAAACAGTGAGCGCAGATTTATTAAATGTAAACTTAGAAATTACTGTGACATTTAGGAGCGATGATTGAATTAAACAATTATAATATTATTACCGAGTTTTCAGCTATTTTGACACCTTTTTTCTATTACACAGGATGCTCTTATAAAACGCCTGGGTGCTAATGCATACCCTTTCCATCTGGAACTGACACCACTAGCACCACCAAGTGTGCAGCTGGTACCAGCCAAGCAGTACCATGGGGCACCTATAGGAACTTCATACGATGTCAGAGCCTATATCGGTAAGCCCCTTCACTATTTAACACTTTGTTTGAAAAGTTTCATAAAACTATGCATGAAAACATGTTTTATTTGTAGGTATGCAGTTTGAATATCAATTTCTATCGTAATCAACTCTTCGACGGATAACATTATAGTATTTTACAAACGATATTCGATCATAATGATCATATTATAATCGAATCTTCGTTTGATAATATTGTCTAAATCACTGTACTATTACGTAAGTACACTGAAGGTTTAAAGTTCATTTACCTTACATAATACAACAACATTAGATCTCACTTATTATAAATTCAAACCCAAACACGTGCACAACACAAACGCACAATATTATTAACTTCAATATTCTTCTGGCATTGCACAGGCAACAGAAGGAACACGGGTGGGTTTTAGTCAGTAAGAGTCTGACACGCCCTCCCGCTCCACCCAGAGCGGGAGACGTCATTTGATGATTTCGCACCCAAAAAAAAAAAAAAAAAAAAGCCAAACGCAGGCATTTTGAAGCCAATAGAAAAACAACTAAAACAAATCTTAAAGAATTCCTCTATTTCGTACTTAATTAATACAATTACGGCTTTGTGATGTCCTTATACTTCGTACTTTGAGAAAGCGTTTGATAACGCGCTCATCCCTTGGGGCATTCCTGAACATAGGATTAGTGACAATGTCTTTTATATTTAATTGAGTTTCTTTGCTATCTTGAGTTTGTTGCTAAAAACAAAATAAAAATAATTAAAAAATAAACAGTAAGATTTGCTACAGATTATTTATATCATGATGGCGATATCAAGGACAATAATAATGATAAATCAGCAGTCAGACGTAGGCACTTATGATATGACGCGCTTCTATATTCCCGATTTGTTATTTTACATCATAATAAACAGAATTTCTATATCAATAAATATATCGGACATATTTTTTTTTAAATATAAAATCGGATATATTCAGCAATGGGTCAATGACCAATGAAAATAATAACGAGCTGTCAGATATGCATTACAATCCGCATCACTTTTTGCGAAACCCTGCATCGCGTACACCAGACAAATTGGGTTATTACTGCTTTCGCTTGAACACTCAACTCATTAAAATGGTTAGCGTTGCAATTACGGTTTGCCTGAGTCGTGTAATATGAATATTTGTGTATATATGTACACGGAAGTGTTTTCGTAATTTTAATGTAGGTACCATTTTTCTTGGTAGGATTCAATAGAAATGTGGAATTGTCTATAGAGATGTGGTTGTGGAATTGAATTTGCTAAAACTCTATTCACGGCGATTTGGGAAATTGCTATCACACTCTTGACTTTTACGGTCTATTTCTGCCTGCGTGTAATAAGCTATAGTGTATATACCTGGTCTTGCCATAAATATTGTCAAGATTTTTTATTATTTTTTATTGCATTTAATATTTGTTACTTTTACAGTGTGTTAGTTTAATACATAAATATAAAACAATTTAAAATATAAAAAGCTTATTCGAAGTGGTCTCCATTGGCTGCAATACAGTCCTTTAAACTTTGAGGCCAGTTATCAATAGAAGCACGCACTCTTTCCATGGGAAAATTCTTCACTGCCAATCGTATGGATTGTTTTAGGGACTCCAAATTATCATGGCGTTTAGAGCAAGCCGTACTCTCTAAAACTGACCATAAATCATAATCCAGCGGATTAAGATCGGGACTAGACGACGGCCAGTCTTCAGCTCTGATGAAGTCCGAAACGTTCACTTCCAACCAAGACTGCGTGGACCGAGCTTTATGACCCGGCGCCGAGTCTTGTTGGAAGGACCATACTTGGTTATTCAATATGGTGTTGTTAATGGGCTTAACAACCTTCTCAAGAATGGTATCTTGATACACTTGTGCCGATGTTTTGATACCTTTTTCACAAAAATATGGCTCTGTCCCTCCTTCATAGCTAACACCCCACCAAACCATCACTGAAGTCGGATAATGCCCACGTTGCACTCTGTCGACTAATTGGGAAGCTTCCTTAGAGCTTTGAGCATAAATATGGTCATTTTTTTTGTTAAAACGTTGCTCAATTGTAAAGATTTTCTCATCCGTAATCAAAAATTTTATGTGACCTCCCTTTGCGTACCGCTTCAGTAGTTGTTTCGATTTTACCACCCTATTCTTTTTCAAATTATCAGTAAAAAAATGACCAGTGCATCTCTTATAGGCTGCAAGTCCTAAGTCATCTTTTAAAATACGCGACATGGTTCTGGGTGCTATCTTCATCTCCCGAGATAAAATCTTTTGCTTTCGGACAGGATTTCTTCAAATTCTTTCCCTTACTGCTTTGACCACCTTTTTCGTACGAACACTACGTGGACGGCCAGATCTTTTTCTGTCACAAACAGAGGAGACCTCATTGTACCAATTAATAGCCCGGTACACAAACATTTGACTAATACCAAGCGTATTAAGAGTTTTAAAAATTGCATTTGGCTCCATACCAACTTTGTGTAATGCAATCACAGCGATTCGGTTCTCTTTATCACCCCACTCGATTTTAATATCGCAAAATATTGTACAATGTATTGGCGCCAAAATTAGAAAACTCAATGAACAATCGTATAAAAATGGCAGATTCCAAATTCAAATGTAATATCTTTCTTATTTTTAATTGTAACAGTATTTATGGCCAGACTAAGTAATATTGCCAGTCTGTTATTGTTCCCCTTGCAGAGCAAAGGACCCGTTCCCGTAGATAACACCTGACTTTCTCATTGTATGTTTAAACCACTGACATAGACAATATTTCTCACAGCGGAGCGTCCAGACGAGAAGGTATCACGGCGTGGCACGGTGCGGATGGGCATCAGAGTGCTTCAGGGCCCGGGCAACTGTTTGCCGCCACCTGTACTGCCGCCTCCGTCACCTCACCACACGCTCAGTGCTCTTGCTCAGTACAACATGCTCAGGTAAGACAATGATGTGTCACCATTCTGAACTGCAGTGGCTTATATCGAGAGCAATCAATCGACTGCGGACCCAAGTCTGTAGGTCGTGGCAAAATCCAATCTAACAAAATGGAGGATGGAGGCTGTCAGAGGGATCTATATCCCTCTGACAGCCAGTCCGAGTGTCTGGTGATACTGACCGTGACCACTCCATGCGCCATCTTTTGGAATGTCCAAAGTGCCCATACATCAAACTCAAACTCAAAGCATTTATTTCAATAAAACCATTTACAGGCACTTTTGAACTGTCAAAAAGTCGGTTAGTTAGTCAGAAAATTGAAGTTAGTTGCCCATTCCAAAACGTAGATCTCTATGGAGAAGACCGGGAAGAAACTCCAAGGACACTCTTTTAAATATAGAAATCCTTGGTACATTATTCTTGCTGCTTCTATACATCTGCACTTACACAGTCACACGCCAATGACACCACGGTTAATATGGTCACCTATTGGGCTCAACGACTCGAACAAAAAACATGATTCCGCTGAAAGGTCCACTGTTGGACATAAACCTTCGACCGGTTCTGTGCCTATTGCGTTTTTGCGGACTATCGTGACTTTCACCAGAGAGCGTAGCAATCACTTTCAAAGCGTTTCGTATTTCTACAAAAACCTTCAACAGAGTTGACATATGTTTTCGGTAACTTAGCATAATCATTCATAATTAGCCTAAAATGTTCCCTCTCCTGGGTCGCAGGCCTCCTTCTCTGTAAGAGAGAGTGGGCAGTAAGCCACCACGTGGGCCCAGTGCGGGCTGTTAGATGTCACATGTCAGTTTCCTCACGATGTTTTCCTTCAGCGTTTTCCAATAAATTTTTGACTTTTCCTTCATCGTTATCGCTGATAAAATGTCACTTTTTCTATATCGTCGGGCCACCTTGTGGTGAGACAAACACTCTTTATACATTCATGATAGCTAAAATAAGGTTAACAATATTGTTATTATCTATTGAATTTAGCTATAGAACACACAGAAATTGAAACTGTGTGTTTTGTTCGATTGAACTTTCGGAGTACACGCGATCCGATCTTTATAAAGTTCTATAGGTATCACTTTACAACGTTCTTGGTCATTTCACATTCTTTAAACTTATTGCCGTATAAGTTTGTCTTTACTGAGTTTTCCCATTACGCGCTCCGCAACATTACGAGTATAAGGGGTTTCTGTGGCTAACAAGTAGTCGATGAATAATGTCTGGGCATGCTACTATTGCGACGATAAGTCCCCTCTTTGAGGAGTGGCTAGAGAGGCGCCACGGCGTCCTCACCTCCCGCCTGACGCAGGTCCTCACCGGACAAGGTTGTTTTGGGAGGTTCCTGTTTCGAATAAGGCGGGAGAAAACGCCCGGGTGTCATCACTGCGTGGATCGCCCGGAGGACATGGTGAAGCTTACGGTGGAGGTCTGCCCGGCTTGGGCAGAGCACCGCCGTGTCCTCGTGGAGGCGATTGGTGGCGGGGATCTCTCGCGTCCGGCCCTGGTCCAGGCCATGGTACGGAGTGAGAGGGCATGGGAGGCCGTCACCTGCTTCTGCGAAGCAGTGATTCTCGCGAAGGAGGAGGCGGAATGCGTGAGGGAGAGGCAAAATTCGCGCCCTCACGCCCCTCGCCGCTGCAGGAGGAGACGCCCTGGGTGTCTGGAATCGCAGGCCGATTCCCGGCCACAGTAGGCGCGGGCTTGCGGACGGAGAGCAACGGGTAGCTTGCCGTCCGATAAGGACCAGACCGGGGTCGACGGCGCGTTGTGTTCCACGCGCGCCTCAAAGAGATGTCAGCGGGTGAAGGGGTCCGATGGGACCGATGCCTGCCGGGGATGCGGGAAAGTTCGAAAGGGATACCGTGATTCCTGGCAACGTAAAGGCAACCGAAGGAACACGGGTGGGTTTTAGTCAGTAAGAGTCTGACACGCCCTCCTGCTCCGCCCAGAGCGGGAGAAGGCATAAGATGATTACCATAAAAAAAGGTGCTTCTGTGGCTAACAAGAAGTCGATCAATTTGTTGGACCAATTCACGGAGCAATATGATGAATGTAGGGAGTTGTAGAACGGCGAATCGTTCACTAAAATTTAAAGCTACAGACATTGGCTATAGTTTAGCTTTTCTGTCATTAATACGAACACTGGTGGCAATTAACAGTGGCCCACTGAAGTGAGCCATCCTGCAAATTGGCAACCCTCCAAAGTTAATCGCTACCTCGTTAAAAATGTATCCCACATTAAATCCTAATCGGATATTTAAACTCGTTAAACTCTGTTACCAAGCCGGCTAATTTCGTAACGAACTTAATTCAATTTAACCCTTTTAAAGGTTTTCCTATACCGATAGAGGCACTCGAAATTGACGCGTTCGGGAACTGTTTACCTGAGCATACATAATTCACATCATATTATCCTACTTCACTGGTTAGGGATGCCGTGTTAGTACTGCTCCAACAAGTCGATACATACCCTCGGTTCAAATGAAATGTTTCACTTTGTGTAATTATTTTCGATGCGTTTTTCAGAACTGAGCTGTGTATAATAAACGGTTGGTTGATCATAGCTTGCACACCAAATTGCTACATGAACTGGAAAATGTAACTTTATCTTCTTTTTATTTATTTTTCAATCTCAACGGGAAAGCTCGCATGTCACCTGATGGTAAGTGATGATCAGGTTGAAGGCGGCAGCGAGCTTCATCCGCAATCCTCAATCACAGAGGAACTGGCTATCTTACCTCTTACTGCCAAAACACAACAATTCTGTTAACATTGTTTTTAAGGCGACAGACTTATTTAAGATGGTGGTAGCTAGCCAGGCGGACTTAGAACAAGCCCTGCCACAAACCAAACCGAGCAGAAAAAAAATCTCCCACTGGGAATTGAACCCGGGACCTCTAGGTCTGAGACAGATGGTCTAACCTAGAGACCATCTGTCTAAACACAGAGGCGGTTATCTGCGTAAAATCAGACAATGTGTTTTCCGCGTCATACCTACTTGTAGCTTTTTTTATTACTCGTCATTGTCCGACTTCTGGGCAAAGGCGTCCCTACTCTCCATCCTCCTCTTTCTGTCCAAAGCTGCCAAGGACCAATCTTTGCTAAAAGAGACCAGCTCATCGCGCCATCTCCATTTGGGCCTGCTGTGATGTCGTTTGCCGTTAAGCGGGACCCACTGGGTCGTAAGTTTAAGTTTTAAACCTCCTTTGAATCTAATACTGACACTATAATGTGTAAAGTTATGTTTGTGATCTAATGGATTTTCTTTCAATAGCTGCACCCCGCAGTTTCACCCGCATAAGTCCCGATTCTGTGAAAATATCGGGACAAAAAGTATCCTATGTTCTAATCCAGGTCATGTTCTACCCATGTGTCAAATTTCATTCAAATTTATTAAGCGTCCTATTATATTTTTTTACGGAAATTCATGATTTTTGACCATGTAATTTTCAGCAGCAGTAAGATATTTTCATTATTTGATTATAATAACTATAGTGCCATTCTCTTTCTTGTAAGTTGGAGTTACACATTATTTTCGTGTAATTTGCTGAATTGACGCGGAATATATAGTACTTTAATTTAATTTATTGTAATTTTTTCTTATTATATTAAGAAACAAAAACTAATGAAACGTATTCACTGTAGATCGAAGTTTTATATCATATTAGTTTATTTGATTTAATTGTGTTTATTTGGAATATAATGGACATGAAAATCAAGACATTTATTGGTTTTCTTTACGACTTTTCCCTGAAAACTCAAGGAATTTAAAGAAATTCTAGAACTCCAATAAACAAGTAAAACATTCAAGTTATCGTTTAGTAACTTTCGCTTTTATTAGAACTGAATGAAACAATGTGAATTTGAGCGTCAAAGTTCCATTGCCGACGTTTTTCATTGTAAACTGAGTTCGTGAAATATTCATAGTAAATTACACGACAAGAAAAGTTAAAATGTGCAACTCCAACTTACAATAAAGAGAATGGCACTATCGTTATTCATAATCAAATAATTCAAATATCGTACTGCTGCTGAAAATTAAAACGTCAAAAATCATGAATTTGCGTCAAAAATGTAATAGGACTCTTAAGCTGTTTTAGCGTGAAAGCGTTACAAACAAACTCACTTTCTCGTTTATAATACTGTAGTTAGGATTAAAGGTTTTAGGTAGGTAATACGTGCGTTGGTAGTAGGTACCTTGGTATCTGAAAAAGTAATGTGACTGCTATTTCGAGCGCAGAGAGCTTGTCTACGCCTCGTAATTAGTAGACTAGACAAGATAATCTTCGTTCCCCAAGGAGAAACGAGATTGACATTAATCACGCCAGACGTACCAATTCTTGCTAGATTTTTAGAACAAAGGAATTAGTTATTAATCTTTTGCGTAGGTTTTCGTCCAAGTCCCTTTATTTATACTACAGTTGTGAGCTAACCGCTGACAAAATAGCACTTTGTACTGACAGGCTAAAATTAACCAATTTTAACGTTAAAACAATTCTAGACATGAACTGTCAACATGTTGAACTAAAACACGGCCCGCGGTAACGTAACGGAAATCAAATTATACCTCCGTTGACACGCACGTGTCAGATATAATGTAGGTTTGTTTTCCATCAATGTGACACTGTAACTATTTCACTCTACATTATAATTAACAAACACGCAACATACTCATTTATTTTCACATTCCCTTTTCATGTCATTGTCATTCATTAATTCTATGCCATTAGTTTCATCGACGCTTTGTGGCTTTCCACTTTTGTTGTAACTCATAATTGTTTACGTTTATCATGTAGATCAATCGGTGAACTTCGTACCGCGTGAACAATTTTTTTTTTTCAATCATTCGGCCGTTCCTATGAGTTTTTTTCAAAATTTATTTTTTTCTAAACTAACCTTAAAAACAAAAACGGGCGTGCTATTTTCGAGTAATTTCGAAACTAACGCATTTTTTATATAATTATGTAGATAGATAGTTAAGGATTAATCACATCCTATAATAATATAATTAACTAATAACAGAATAATTTGGGATATAAAATAGGTTTCAAAATGTTGTTCTTCAGTTTCGGATATTGATTACTGTTACAAAATACGAACATCCTGAATAGATGACATTACTTTTCTGCATACCATACAGAGATAATTTCCATTAAATTGGTGTGGATACTTATCTACCTGGTTTTAACTAATATTTTTATATTTCTTACGACTTGAAATATTTTCTACCCGTTTAATAATATCCACTCTACCGTACTTCCACAAATAATACAAACTATCAAATTCGACAGTCAAACACCGAATTCAGATTCCACAATGCATGCATTTTTTATTTGTATCCATCTGCACAAGTTTTAATGCCAGAAACACTCAAAACCACATGCAGCGTGTCGGCGTAAAGTTAAATTACAACTTTATTTTTGCTAAATGCTGGCAAAAGCGTGCAAACTAATGTAAATAAGAACCAATTCAGAACAGTTGTAAATCCTACAGCATTTCGTAGTTCATACTATCAAAACAACCATTCCACTGAAGAAGAAAGAAGATTTGTGACTCCTTATACCAGAGCCTACGATAAAGGTATTGAAATAGTGTAGGAGAAAAAAACTTTTTCACAAAAAATAAAACCGACTTCCAAAAAAAACACTACAAAGTGAAAAATAACTTTGATTTCGGAAGTCGGTGTCTCGGGTTTTATTTTCGTTTTTTTGCCACCGACTTCCGAAATCAAAGTTATTTTTCACTTTGTAGTGTTTTTTTTGGAAGTCGGATTTATTTTTTGTGAAAAAGTTTTTATTTTTCACGTTTTAGTTGTGTGTGTGTGTGGTATCAAAAGTTCACAAAAATTTGAATACCCATTACCTGCTATGTAAATTACAGTGACAGGAACTATTAGAATATCATCCACATATACTAGATGGGAAAAATACGTATTATTGAAACTAACTCAAAAACCCCCCATCAGATCTTGACCAAATTTATATGGGACCACTTCTGAAGTATGCCCTACCAAACAAAAAAAGAATCATCAAAATAAATTCATAATTGGCGGAGTAATCGCGTAACAAACATACAAAAAAAAAAAAACATACAACCGAATTGAGAACCTCCTCCTTTTTGAAGTCGGTTGAAAAATAGATCGAGACAAGAGTTCCCATCGGTAAAATGACGTACTTCAATAGAAACTTTTATCCCCCATATAAGGCATGATTTTTTTAAATCATTCTACTCACCTTGTTATATATTATAAGGAATTCTTGTGCAACATTTCATGCTTCTTGCTAGACCCATCAGTTTAGGTCTTTGGGCTTGCGCGTCAACTGTTAGTAGATTTAAGATTTTTATATTTGTGTCTATTTCATTCATATTTTCTGAGATTAAAACCAAAACATAGACTATTTTAGTTATGTACTGCTAATCGTAACTTTTGTTTAATGCTTAGCTTTCAATTTTGTTTCTGAATCTTACAACTTTCACCTTGGGAGTTACGGGAATCTTTATATATATTTTAAACCTACGCACGTCTAGCAGAGTAGCAGATGATTCGTTCTGTTTTAGTACACTTCCTGTTTTCATTCATTTGCATAGATTTTCGTAAACCAGCAGATACCGCGATGGGAACACTACCGCGCCGTGCCTTTGATGTTGATGTATAACTATGTTTGCATTTGATAATGTGGTTTGCTGTGGATCACAGCTGCACCGACCGCTCGAGCACTTTGATTAATCCTCTTCCGTTTAGTTTCTGACCACTTTACTAATGTGTAAGTTATCGTTCTCTCTAGGTAGGAGTGAGTTGTGTCTCCTTCTTACTTAAAATACATACTTATGCACATAACATTAAACTATAGGTTAACGAACATTAGAAAGCCAACAGAAAGACAATGTGTTACCACAAGAAGTGGACAAATCAAGAGGTCAACATCCTTCGTCCATGTTCAAAACTTTTTTGTAAGCCATGATTTATGTGCAAAGTTTAACTTACCCAGTACCAGAACAGACCTTACCGAATGCACGCTGAAAGTGTCAAAGGTTAATCTCTGAAAACAGCACGTTGTTTTCGAGAAATATCTCAAAACATGATTAATAATAGTGCAGCCTCAACGTTGTGTCAGCGTACTCCAGATTACATTCTACAGGAAATGTTATTTCCTGAACCCGGTCTGCGGTTAAGAGGGTTGTTTGGCATAAACAAGCATGTGATTCCGCATTTAAATTAGGTTTACTTCCTAAGTTCGGCGTTAATGTCAGTGCTTCTATTTTGTTGTGTAAATTTCACTGTACCTACGAAATAAAGCATTAAAGATATACATAGTTTGCGAGCTTGTGGCCTTGAAATATATGGTTATGAGGCTATAAAATCAATCTGAAGCGGAGATCCTTCTCTTATAAATTAAATGGAATGGTTTAAGTTAATATTATTTTAAATATTCAAAACCTTCATCATCCTAAACTAACAATGAAACTAGATTCAGTTTAATTTGCCGAACTGTAAATTCATTATTCTTCAATATTACTCATGATACCCTAACTATTTATAGCGAGTAAATGGTATCGACAATTCTTCGCATATCGCTTTGCATCAGGGTGCGTTCCCACTATGTCGTGACGATTAATTTATCGTTGGAAAATTTTAGACGAAAGTCGTGGACGACAGTTAATCGTGTCGTCCTGTTGTGAACAAGTCCATTTAAATACACAAGCCACGTCTCTTTAAACGACACGATAATCTGTCGTCACGACATAGTGGGAACGCGCCCTGACGATATTGTTTTAAACAGCCAGACATAGTGAGGCGACGAGAGAATATTCTAGGAACATTGAGGATTTAGAAGAAGTTAATTATGATGGGCAGGAGGCATCCCCAACGAACAGTTCGGCTTTAGAGCCCAGCACTCTAGCGTGCATCAGGTCCACCGTATCGTCGAATTCATCGGCGGCGGCTTCTACCGTGGCATGTCGACAGGTGCGGTCTTCTTCGACATAGCGAAAGCATTCGACAAGGTCTGGCACAACGGCTTAATCTTTAAGCTCTACAAACTCGGAGTGCCCGATCGTCTCGTGCTCATCTTACGGGACTACTTGTCGAATCGTACTTTCCGCTATCGCATCGAGGGAGCCCTATCCTCTCCCCGCCAAATCCGCGCCGGAGTCCCTCAAGGCTCCGTGCTCGCCCCGCTCATGTTCTCGCTCTTCACAAGCGACATCCCCAAAAGCAATACGGCGCAGTTGGCTCTGTTCGCAGATGACACGGCCATATATTGCAGGGGACGGTCGCAGACTCAGATCCACCTTCTCTTACAACGGGCTGTCAATAACCTTGGCGCCTGGTTTAAGAAATGGAGAATCGAGGTGAACCCCGACAAAAGTCAGGCGGTTTTATTCATAAAACCGCGATCTAGACCCCCTCACATTCCCCGACCACTCACCTTGTTAGGCAAGCCTATCCCCTGGGAGAAGCAAGCCAAGTACTTGGGAGTCATCCTCGATCATTACCTCAACTTTACAGAGCACATAAGGTCGGTTCGCTCGCGGGCCGCCTTCGCTCTCAGTAGACTTTACTACATCGTTAATGCACGCAGCAAATTGTCACTCAAGTGCAAATTGCGCATCTACACAGCGTGCATCCGCCCCATCATGACCTATGCGGGTGTAGTCTTTGCACACACATCCCCCAGAAATATCCATAAGATGCAGGTGATCCAGAACAGATTTCTTAGAAGAGCCACGGGCGCTCCCTGGTATGTCAGGAATATTAACCTCCACCTAGATCTCAAAATCCCCACAATCCATCAGTTCCTAAAACGCATTTCAAAGCGTCATTTTGATTCCGCCGCCAATCACCGCAACCCTCTGGTTGTTGAAGCGGCCAATTATACCCCCTCCCGCATTAGTCGATTTCGCCGTCCTAGGCATGTCCTCTCCGATCCAGATGATCCAACCACTCTCCTCCAGGAGAGCAATAGGGCCACCAGTACAGTGCACAAACACACCCGACACCCGTCGTACTGACCTCGCCGCCGAGGTCCTCCGCGCGCGCGACCCTCACGAGTAAATAATACTCCCCCCCGACCCTTGTCCGATGAAGCGCCAGCCCGCGCCGCAGCTGAGCGCGTAGCTTTAAATTCCCCGCATAATAATCATGAAATATCCTTGATCCAGCCTGTCCCATCTTGCTGTCCTCCCCTCAGCGACGCCCTAAGCCGAGGTTCGTACCCCACAGGGGGTGCCCTTAGCGAGCGTTCGCCTAATTTTAATTTAGAATAGTTGCTCCTGGCTGGAGGCTTTGAGTGTAGTGCTTAAGGCAGCCACAGGATTGTTCGGTTGAGCAGTAAATACCTTAGTGGTATACCTGCGAGATGCCATAGTTAAAAAAAAAAAAAAAAAAAAATGGGCAGGAGGCATGCAACTGCCAACACCAAGTATAGAACAAAAACGTTTTAAATTACAAAATCAAAGGCTGTGGCAAAGAAACCGTGATTATTATTTTGTTTTTAATTACCCTATATTTATTCCTGTCCTAAAAAGTATTACCTATATTTTTTTATTATTAATTTGATCAAAGCTCATTATATTTTGTAAATCTTATAGTTTGTTTCAATACAGAAATCCAAATTTAACATTATTTATACATCTTATGAAATAAATGTAAGAGAATTTTCTTGGAAATATTCTGGAGAATATTTTCGCTCAGCAGAATTGACTGAGAATTAAAGTTGTAGAGTAGATTATTTTGACATCAACTTCGCAAAATGTGCAGATGCACATAAAACTATTAATATAAAAATAGATCGATACAATAGAGACAAAAAAAAAAACTTGTAAATTCTCTTCCAAAAGGATACTCTCGAAAACTTAACTGCAAAGTTTTCGCTAGGAGAATATTCTCGGGAATTAACCATCACTAGCCACACACAATAGTGAGCTGTGACGCCTGTGGCACTGTCACAGGCCACTACTGCAATACAGTACAGATACGCTGGCCGATAATTTAACCAATCGATCATACCAGGTGGTAGGAATTATAATTAAATCATATATTTTGTATGACCTACAAGTAGTTGTTCCGGGTCTGGCTGTTTGTGTATGTGAGTTTAAATGTTTTTAAACGCACCCACAATACAGGAGAAATTCCTAGTGTGGGGCAAGATTTTAAAAAAAAAACATTTTAAAAAATTGGCATTGGCTTGGTATAAAGTAAGTTTAAATAGGTTATTATTTTAATTATTATATTTGTCTTTTATATATATTATTTTATATTTTGTAAGATTTTGTGGGAGAACGTTGTAGGCTGTAGATTTATATTTCGAGAAGGCTTACACTGTCCTCCTATACCTCACTGTAATTTGAAAACATTGTAAAAGCCATTTATTTTTAAAATAGTAATCGTGGAGTTTCTAGTCGGCTCTCCCATAGATAATACACCTAGGCTCTTCTCCATAAGAAACCACCAATTGGAATCGTGCACCTAGCTTCTGACGTTTCATAAGTGTCTGTTTTTTTTATCGATATTCACCCGCATTTGGTACTCGAAAGTGTGAAAGGTTAATAAACTGAAAAGGACTGACGATATAATTACTTTTCAACGAGATTGACATGGCTTTTCGTTAGATCATGTCAGTCCCATAAATGTCACTTTGGTGTTGCGGCTATTGACTTTTTTTTTCTTGTAACCCTCCTTCGCACGTTTTCTCTTAACACATTGGCAGAATTGTCCACATCGGTACCATTGCCATAAAGAAAAATAGAATATAGACTTGCGTTTATCGTAAAATTATAGCGATGTTCACTCAAGGAACTCAATCTGCCTAGCCTTTTCCCAACTATAGATGGGGTCGGCTGCAGCTGAACAGAACGTATTTTACTGCCTATCTGACCTGCACAACACAACTATCTGTTCTCTCAAGGAACACGGGATTAAAAAACAAGTATTCACGTATTTTGTGACTAAAACAAAGATGGCGGACCCCATCACACACTACCTACCTACACATTTCGCGTAAATGGGTACTTACCTTCCATCATTCTTATTATGCAAGCTTTCTATTTACTACGGCCATCATTCCTCAAGCACAACTTCAGTAAATCTAGTGAGGAACATTTTAACACCACTTTATGACTTCAGGTATATTACGGTCCTCAAAGAAAAGACGCATAACAGCAACCAAAGTGTTTAAATAAGCTTCATACTTACCTACATTATATTAAAATGTTTACTCCATTAAACAACACTTGAAGTATAAAGGTATTTTGAGTACAGCGTTTAAAACTTTACTTGTTTAGAAGCAATGAATATTAAAGTATTAATGTCTGCAGGTACTAAACATGAACAGAGTCTCGACATAACCGCTTTAATAGTTATGAATAACTTATAAACATTAAATGACATAAAACAGTTTAATGCCTGTAACATAATTTTTATCTATAAATATTTCGTATAAAGAGGCAGTTAAAAAACACAAAATAAGCTGTGTATATGTCACCGTATACATATAGGTAAATGTGTATATGTGATTGTGAGAATCTTTAGTTTATAATCTATCGCTATTATTTCCGTTAGATTATAAATTGGCCAAAATTTTTAAACAGGGTGAAATGGGTTAGGTTAGGTTAGATCTATGACCAACTGCGCCCGAGCCGATCGAGCGAAGCGAGCGGTGCCATGGCAGCGGCCGGCGAGCCCTATTCCCAAGTTGCTCACAGCTATGCAGGCTATTTAGTGTTAGCTGAAGGTGCGGTAAGTCGCAAGCAAGTTTGAAACCAGTTCACAATTTGTCGGATTCCCTTGGATAGATTAAAAAGTATCGAAAAATAATCGGTTAAATTGTAAATGTTTTGATGCAATTCATAAATATTCGACAGCATAAAATACCGATAGAATATAAACTAAAGATGTTCTTAATTATACCGTGACATATAATATATATCTTATTGATATAAAACCTTCGTTTCAGAAACGTAACATATAGGTACAGATCTCAGCCTGTTTGTGTTTCATTGTCTTCTCAAAGAGATCGTCCACTCTCGCCAGCCATACAGATTTCTAATAAAGTTCTCGCCCCACCCAAGCTTATTCATGCAGAACCCTTTTCAGAGCTGCGACGAGGTTCATTGCCTTTGATATTGCTCTTTCAGACCGGTCGTAGGGGATTTGTATTCCTTACAGCGTCTATTGACGCCGTTTCTTGTTTAAATTGCGAACATTTATTATGTTGAGTTAACCAATCTTTGATTCTTGAGGTGGTGACAGCGTGACACTTTCAATCACAATCCGAAGGATCTTGAAAGAAATTAATAATCGATTGCTACATATGTTTAAAAAAACTATCTGCTGAACAACGTTAATGACGCAATGAATGTTGTAGAACTGTCAAAATTAAAAGCATTGCCTATGTTTTGTTCGCTTAGCGACAGTCAAACAATTAATTTATCGGTATGAACCAGTGTCTGAACACGTTTGTAGGCGTGTGGTTACGTGCGTAGTAGTGGTTAGCTACATCTACGTAGCGGTTAGCTACATCCCAGTAGCGGGACGCTACGATAGGTAACTGACGCCTACGGGTCGCGTTTATACTTGAAATACCTTACTTCAACATACAACAGGTTTTCAATACAAATAGAATATAATAGAATATTGTTGTTGTTGGTAGTTAAGAAATAAAGTTGGTCAAAATGAATCAAAGTTTAGGCCGTGGCGGCAGTGGCACCGCCGCCGCTGCCGTGCCGCTGTATTTAGTCTCCCTTGGATTTGTATGGGCCTTTATACATGGCGCCGTCGCCGAGGTGGCGGCTATTCTTGAATAGTCTTGATACCGCGGCAGCGACAAACGCTGTCGCTGCGACGCAATGTATAAACGCTCTAACTTTAGCATTAACAAATAATAGTATAAGATCCGGCTGCGAGATTAAGTACTACGTTCTTGGAGTTTTTAATCAAAATCTATTTTTTCTATATATTTATGAATGGTTGAATATATTTTTGGTGGGTGCCTATCAACCTACCTATTGTGGCCGCAAGTATTTTTAGTAAAAATAATATGAATTGATTTGTGGGAAATAAATCCATTCACTTGTTTTTTAAATAAATAAATTTTATTTAAAAAACAACATTATATTAAATAAAAATGTAGTATGTTTATTTTTTCGACGCATGTGCAATGGCTTTATAAGCTCGACTCGAGGTTGCGGCCAAGTGCGCAAGGGCACCCATAACTTTTCAAGTTCTTTACATACATTGCTGTGATGTGGATTATATTTTATTTAAAAAACAAGTGAATTTATTTATTTTCCAAAAATCAAATAATAGTATTTTTATTAAAAATAATTAAGGCCACATTTTGTTAGGCACCCCGACAAAAATATATTCCTTCATTCATAAATAATAGGTACCTACGTATGTAATTGGAGATTCTATAACCAGCATTTTCAGATTTAATTATCTGTGGATTGGCGCGCAATTCGAAATTCAAATGAATTTTGTTCGAAAGACGTGTTAATTTAATTTCAAATTCAGTCATTTATTTTTAGATAGTTTTTTGTTTTTGCGATAAACTGAAAATTCGTACAATTTTCTAATATGAGTTCCTACGTGGAAATACCGCTGCGCAAACAACATGATACATTAACGACGTGTACGGGCCTAACACTGCTTGCATAAACACGGTTCATTATTGGTTCAATCGTTTTAAATCTGGAAATTTTGAGTTGAAAAACGAGCCTCGCGGTCGGCCGGTAACCATTGTCGACAACGACGAATCCAAGTCCAACTCAATCTACGGCTGAGCTTGCAGCGGGCCTTGTAGTTAGTGTCAAAACAATATTAAAGCACTTGCGTCAAATCGGAAAGATAAAAAAGCTAGATAAGTGGGTGCCACACGAACTAAGCGACCAACAGCGAGATTTACGCGTCGAAGCATGCATAGCACTACTGAATCGGCATAGAAACGAGGGAATTCTTAATCGAATTGTTTGTTACCTGCGATGAAAAGTGGATCCTGTACGACAACCATAAGCGTTCGTCTCAGTGGTTGGACCCGTGTACAGCACCTAATCAGTGCGCTAAAAAAAAGATTACTCATAGGAAGATGATAGTGACTGTCTGATGGACCATTGCCGGACTTGTACATCACAGCTTCTTACCGAATGGCACAAAAGTGACGGCAGATGTCTATTGCCAAGAATTGCAAACAATGATGGAGAAGCTCGTAATTCAACAACCCAGACTAGTCCTCCACGACAACGCGTGAGCTCACACTTCACGACAGACCATCGCAAAGCTACAAGAGTTACAGCTGGAAGCTCTCCGTCACCCACCTAACTCACCGGACCTTGCCCCAACAGATTTCTACTTTTTTCAAAATTTAGACAATTTTTTAAGTGGGATAAAATTCAACACCCTAGAGGCAGTACAAAACGCTTTCGCTGACTTCATCGCCTCCCATCCGGCAGACTTCTACAGTAAAGGGATAAACAAACTGCCATCGAAATGGCAAAATTATATAGATAATTTGGGCCAGTACTTTGATTACCTGAAAAAAAAAAAAAAAAAAAAAAAAAAAAATTATCATACAAATCTCCAATTTCATAGGTAGAGACCATGGAAAAAATAGATTTTGATTGAAAACTCTATGAACGTAGTACCTAATCTCGCAGCCGGATCTGTTGTAAAAAGTTTTTCATTACAATTCAGCTTTGACGTTACACAAGCTATACGTAGTATAACTAACACAGAGAACTTTTTTATATACTGAAAATATGTAAGTAGTCTGTGCACAAGCTTTATGCTGTGACATTCTGACACCTGCCAGAAAATTACTTGAAAACACAGTGCATTGACATTATTGTGTTTAAAAATAAAAATAATCTAAAACAAAATGAAGAAATTAATTAAAAGCCTAGTGACTATCATGGAAAACTTCAGGTAACTCTCTTATATTTCATGGTATACCAAACCAAATCATATACACTATTAAGTTATTTCCAATGACAAATTCACTGAACATTGAATTAAAATTAACAAGTGCTTTTTCAACGTTCAATAAAATAAAAAGCTAGATATCTACAGCATTGATTTTTATTTCAAATATTTTAATACCGAATTGCCAATTCATTGAAAATTCAATAACTGAAATCGTTGATAATACAAACATATTGGCAGTAGAGTGCATATCAATAGCTGAAACCTTTTTAATTGTGATTTGACGTCGAAAACTAATGAAAATGACTTTTTAATATTGCTGTTTTATATTAGCCTAAGTGATTCGTGGGTTTTATTCGAATCAATTAATTAAAGAAAACCTTTTCTAATACCTTTTCGAATTTTTTTCAATCTTTCTAATTTCCAAAGAAATTAGAAAGATGTAGACGCCAAAATTGGCTACTCTGGCATCTGGTTTTTGAGCTTTTTTTTATTCAACTTTATCGTTTAACTTAATCCATTAGTTAGGTTTGTATGTGGAGCAAAGAAACTTTCTTTTAATTTTTGTAAATGATGAAGAAAACTATTTTCCTCAATAGAGTATGATTATTTACTTTTACAATGCAACTCATCATTTACCTAAATTATTGCTAAGAAGTCCTCACTTCTGCTATTACTTCTAATAGCCTACAATTAGCAATAGAGCAATACTGGCTAAGTCATTGCATTCACACCATACGCAACTTACCTACACACACACACATACACTCTCACACTACACTCACACTACACTAACCCTAACACTACTCTCACATGGGTGGGGGTGGGGTACACTACACTCACTTCTCCACACATATTGCAGAGATAAATTACTTAAAACTTAGATTATAATTATTGTCTTTGTGTAATGCAATAGAAAGTTGGGCTTCACAAATGTGAAGGGCAGGAAGGAACGCTGACACCTAAGATACAGGACATGTCCTAGTTTGGGTGTCAGGAGTTTCACACGACGTGCTTATACTCAGCCTATAAGTATAAGATAAGTAACCATTGTTAACCCGTTTTTTCTCTCCTTATTGTACTAGGCTTATGAAATAAGTTATTTATATATATAATACAATTCCCCGGTGAGACCTACCTCTGTTATTTTATCAAATCCTCACGCTGTCATCATAGTTGACCCAAACTGTAGGTAGAGAGTTGATTATTGAATTAAATCAATCCGCCTAGCCTTTTCCCTACTATATTGGGGTCGGCTTGCAGTTTGATTCAGATGCACCTAAATACCAGTATTCTACATGGAGCGACTGCTTATCTGATCTTTATAACCCAGTTACTGGGTAACACGATACCTCTTGGTAAGATTGGTTGTCAGACTTTTGGGCTTCTGACGACCCGTAACAACTGGCAAAGATCTAGGAATGACAGCCAGGACCAATGGTTTAACGTACTTTCCGAGGCACGTCGGCTCTCGACATCTAATGGATTGTCACCCATCCACGGACTGACCGTGGCTAGCGTATAGCTTAACAGCAATTGACAAGTGCGGCTGTTATTTTTTAGTCACTAACCCCTCTTTAAATAATTAACTATCAACGAAAAACTTTGTTCGCAGGTTGAGAAATAAAACGAAGATGGAATCGGATGAGAACTGCAGACCGAAACCTGAGGAAATCGGTAAGTAAGCGTAATTGAGTTGCCACCGCAATTAACTTCAGTCTTTGTAATCTTATTATGTCGAAATCTTGAAATTGGTATAGGAAAACTTTGGGACTGTAAGTCGATTTTTAATATTCTTATTTTTCTGCGGTTGACTCCCACGCTCTACTGGATGAAAGGTGAGATAGGTTGACAATCACAACACACATATTATTAAATTCTACTACTTTGTCAAATCACTTTCAAATTACCGGGATAAATAAGAATAAGAATTGTAATGGATGGGTTGTACATGAGTGTCACATGTGTTGGGAGCTTGCTTGTTGGAGCTTGCTAAAATAATTTCGAGCGCCTTGGAGATGCACACAGTATGTTTTAAATAAATAAACTTGCCAGATAGAACACTTCGGAGAGTCAGACTTTTAATCTGCCGGTAGGTAGCTAATTAAATGAATAACAGAATGGAATTTCCTTTGCTAATACCTTGTTTAATGATTGCCAGTAGCTTCTGACTAATTATGAAATTAAATACAAAATGTTAAAGTTACTTACATAATTATTATTATTGAATTTAGATCATTATTGCATCTTTGTTGATAAAGAAAAAAAGGTAGGTAGTAAAAAAGATGGTTAAATAAAACCTCTAGGATCGTGGCGTTGAAGGTAGGGTTAAAAATATCCCTTGTAGAAATATAGTGTAGTATTCTTCTGCAGAAAATATATCCAGTAAAGAAGACGAAAAGAAAAGAAATCGAAAAGAAAAGACGCCAGGTCGGTCAATCCGGCTGTAACAAAATTTACAGAGAATTAATAAATTGTTCAGGATTCCCAAACGTTGGGAAGCGTGGCGTTCCACGAGTAATAATAACTTACCGTCTTTTCCAACAAATGGCAAATTCAAGTGCACCACAAAATTCAGGCGGGCGACAAATCACTTAGAAGCCTGGAACATTAATTTAGTATGATATCGAGCACTCGTCACGCTATCCAATTTATCAATCCGAAAGAATTCAATCTTACCAAAGAAATGAAAGATTATTCCTAAAAAATATTAATTTGAGTACAGTTAGGCGCAATTGCCGCTGTCTAACGAGAATAATCCAAATATGTCTTTATGAGTGCAGTTAGGCACCATCGCCACTGACTAGCAAGAACAAATTATAACTGTGAGACACAGTTTAAAATCTCCACATCTCTACAGATACAAAAAAATATAAAGAAGAATGTTGTGATCGGCACAACTCCACCAATTTTCCGAGCACAAACACCTTCGAAAACAAATGCATATTGTGATCGGCTCAACACCACCAATATCCCGAGCACAATAGCAGAACAAGAGATGCATATTGTGATCGGCTCAACTCCACCAATTTCCCGAGCACAATAGCAGAACAAGAAATGCATCCTGTGATCGGCGCAACACTACCAACCTTCCGAGCACAGAAGCAAAAAAAACAACGAAATCAAGGAAAAAAAATATACCGAGATCCGTAAAAAAGATAAGTTAACCTCTACAAGTGAAAACAAAGTGTACACAAGCAGTGGGTAACAACTAAGAAATTTTATACAAGAATGTATACATAAAAATCGTATACAAGACTTGTATAAAAGAATAATAATAATAAGATATGTATAAAAATATTAATAATAATAATAAGATCCTTTGATATGAGAAACTTATTCGTGTGGGTAGAAGTTATTAAAAGGTCCTAAGTTGTATTTTAGAAAGTTAAGAAATCAAATTCAATAAATTTATAAGAAGTTAACTAGCATACACTCTCATTCAAACCGCTGATAACCATAAAAGTTAAACACTTATAGTACAATAAAGATGTTAGTAATTATTGTTTACTTACTAGGAAACATCAAGAAAACTTAGTTGTAAATTACAACATTCCAAAAAAAGTGTATTACAGAAACTATCTAATTTGTTCTGTAAACAATACTACAAAATATAAGATGCAATAATAATTTATAAGATACAAGGAAGCTACTTCAAGTCCCTGTTCGCAGAGCGACAAATGTAATGGATGGGTTGTACATGAGTGTCACATGTGTTGGGAGCTTGCCCAATTTAATAAAAATGTGTAAAGATGGTGTGTTCTCCTATAAAAAAATACAAATTATTTTCACACAGTATGTTTTAAATAAATAAACTTGCCAGATAGAACACTTCGGAGAGTCAGACTTTTAATCTGCCGGTAGGTAGCTAATTAAATGAATAAAATAATGGAATTTCCTTTGCTAATACCTTGTTTAATGATTGCCAGTAGCTTCTGACTAATTATGAAATTAAATACAAAATGTTAAAGTTACTTACATTATTATTATTATTGAATTTAGATCATTATTGCATCTTTGTTGATAAAGAAAAAAAGGTAGTAGTAAAAAAGATGGTTAAATAAAACATCTAGGATCGTGGCGTTGAAGGTAGGGATAAAAATATCCCTTGTAGAAATATAGTGTAGTAGTCTTCTGCAGAAAATATATCCAGTAAAGAAGACGAAAAGAAAAGAAATCGAAAAGAAAAGACGCCAGGTCGGTCAATCCGGCTGTAACAAAATTTACAGAGAATTAATAAATTGTTCCGGATTCCCAAACGTTGGGAAGCGTGGCGTTCCACGAGTAATAATAACTTACCGTCTTTTCCAACAAATGGCAAATTCAAGTGCACCACAAAATTCAGGCGGGCGACAAATCACGTTCAGCGCGTGCGCTCCTACCGTGCGAACGCGACAGCTGTGACGTGATTCATTATTGACTGTTTACGGACAACTGTTTTAAGAAATTAACCGAACGTGATGGTGCAGTGCAAGTCATGTAAACTGTCGCTGGCCCGAGTGAAAGGCGACAGTCTTGCAAAGTGTAATGGTGACTGTGGTGGTGTCTTCCATAAAAAATGTGTTGCAAAAATCAAGGCATTTAGTGACACCGGTTTATGCGATGAGTGTCAAATCACGCCGAAGACTACCGTTCACCAGCCAAACATTGAAGTCGACATGTCTCGTACGACACCAGAAAAAGTGCTGGCCGAAGTTAATGAAAAGCTAACAATAGTATTCAATATGAAAAAAACTCTTGAGGCTATGTCAGACGACATAAGCTTCTACGCTGAGAAGTACCAGGAATTGATCGAAGAGAAGGAAAAAACAGACAAAAAGATTAAATCGTTGGAGCATAAATGCGTTCATTTGGAAACCTGTAATAAGGCACTGGAAGAAAGGATAGTTTACTTGGAGATACGTGAGAAGGAAAAAAATGTAGAAATATTTGGTTTAGAGGAACAGCAAAACGAGAATTTGGAGAACACAATTAAAATTATAGCAAGCAAATTAGGTTTAGAAGGTGGATTGATATGTGAGGTAAAGAGGGTGGGTGAAGAAATAAAAACCGAGAAGCCTCAGCGCGAGAAAAAGCCACGCCCAGTGGTTATCACTATGCCTACGCGTGCTAGCCGCGACAAATGGATAGCCACAAGGAAATCCCACCAGCTAACAAATGATGACATATTTGCTAGCGGTAATAGACAACGAATATATGTAAATGAGGATCTCACTAAACATATGCGCAACCTGCTATGGACGGCAAAGAACGAGCTAAAACAAATATTTAAATACATTTGGATACAGAACGGTAAGGTGCTGATAAGAAAAGATGATCCGAATGACAACAAAATCAAATCGATTCGCACACTTAGCGACATTAGCGCGTACGCAGTATAAAATGACGTTTTTTGTACAGTACGTCATAAATCGTGAGTATCCCTTATTTCAAAATTCGATAACCATGCTTCACACGTCACATGTAACATTGAATACAATAAATACATATGTATAGACAGCTGGCAGAATGATTTACTACAACGTGATAACAATCTCAATGTTGTACATTTGAACATAAGATCACTTAGAAAAAACTTTAATCAACTACAAGTATTGATAGAAAATTGCAAGGAAAAACTGGATATTATTGCATTAACGGAGATTAACATCAGAAAACATGAACTGTGTTTATACAGTTTAGAAGGATATGACACATACATAAATACAAGGGAAACTAAAAGGGGAGGGGGGATTTTAGTTTATGTAAACAACAAGTTAAATTTTACTGCCACCACAATTAAATCTAATTACTATGAGATGATACACGGGCAGCTTTTCCAAGATGGAAGTAAAATTATTCATATTTTAGCTATATACAGGCCGCCAAATACAAACAAACATGGTTTTGTTGAGGAAGTGCATAGGCTGTTATCCAGGATTCCCTTAGGCTGTGAAGTGATTATGATTGGTGACACAAACATAGATCTATTGTGTAAAACCGGTTTAAGCAGTGTTATCAATAACTACACAAATAATATGAGCGAGTTGGGCTTGGAATGTGCTATCAGTGACGTAACGCGAGAGGAAGTGTACGGCGACACAGTGACGCGGTCGTGCATCGACCATGTGTGGGTTCGAACTCAGCGTGCATTATCTGCGTATGTGTTGACTGTAAAGATATCAGATCATTATGTTGTAGGTGTGTGCCTCGCTAGTAAGTCGGTCTTGGAGGATGTTCCGAGTGCATTGAAATCTTATAGGACTATTATTTGTGATAAAAAGGTATTAGAAAAACTTGAAAAGGTTTCATGGAATGAGCTGTTAAATTGTGAATGTCCAATAGACCTATATAATAGATTATGTTCAACTTTTTCTGATGCTTATAATGAAACTAAAATCCAAGTATTGGTGCGCAATAAAAGGAAAAGTAAACCATGGATTACACAAAAGCTTAAGGAAATGATAGGTATTAGGGATAGGTTGTTTAGAAATTGTAAAAATAAACCAGAGGATATGAATTTGCGTAGACAATATAACAGATTTAGAAATAAATTAAATAAATGTATAAATAAAGCGAAAAATAAATACCGCCAAGAACAAATAAAAAAATGTAAAAAGAATATTCGAAAGATTTGGACTAAAATTAATTCATGGATAGGAAATGAAAAAAGAAGTGTAGATTCTGTTATTTTAAAATACTTGGGAAAATTAGATTATGTTCGGTTGAGGGTATATGTAATAAATTTTCAACAACATTTACCAAAGAAATATTAGATATAAAACATGCCTGTAGTCATAGGTTTTTGGAAAGATCTAGCTATGTTGATTCCGGAAATGTATCACTACGGTTTCAGAAAGCTTATCCAATAGATATAGATAAAATAATAAGTTTGCTAAGTTGTGATAAGTCTGAAGGAGTAGATAGAATTAGAGTTAAAGAAATTAAATTATTAAAAACTAAGTTGAGCCCTGTTATTGCTTTATTTATTAACTTGTGTGTTGAAAAGGGGTTATACCCCGAGAAACTAAAAACAGCATTAATTAGACCTATTTTTAAACAAGGTGTACATAGTGATTACGCAAACTATAGGCCAATAGCTTTATTGTCAATTATAAATAAAATAGTAGAAAAGTTTATTGTAAATCAGGTAAGTGTTTTCTTGGAAAAACACAGTATTTTGACAAATGCACAACACGGTTTCCGACGTGGACGGAGCACGGCGACGGCCTTGGCGCGATTCGCGGACGACGTCAATGAGTCCTTGGGTCAGCGGAAGCAGGTGGTGGTGGTCTACATTGATTTCAAAAAAGCATTTGACACCTTGGAGCACCGCCAGCTGCTTCAAGCCATGGAGGAGTGCGGGGTCGCGGGACCACTGAACAGGTGGTTCCGTGCCTACCTCACAGACCGGACACTGCGAACGGTTATTGACGGTGTCGTCGGAGAGCCCAGACACGTCACGTGTGGTGTGCCAACCGGATCCGTGTTTGGTCCCGTCGGATACATCATGCATGTCAACAGCATGTGTAATGTGATTAAAAAATGTCGCATATATATGTATGCTGATGATACTTGTCTAGTTTATGCAGGTAAAGATTTAAATTTAATTGAAAGCAACATTCAAGAGGATTTTACTAATATCATCAAATGGGCGCACGACAATGGCATCATAATCAATCTAAATAAAACTAAATGTATGCGTATATGTTCGCCTTATCTTAAAAAGATCGAACGTCTGCCGCGCATAGTGGGGCATAGCTATGAGTGTCTGCATAGTGGTGGACTGACTTTGTGTGAGTGTGCAAACATTGAGGTGGTGGAGGAATACAAGTACCTGGGTTTAGTCATAGACAACAGCTTCTCTTGGAAAACACACATTATACACTTATGTGACAAACTCAGGTATGTACTTGTGAAATTCCACCACCTTAGTTTTGTGCTGGATAGGGCAACATTGTACATGGTCTACTATGCGCTGGTGGACTCGCTGCTTTCTTATGGGCTGGCGTGCTATGGTAACACTTTCAAAACATATTTAGATAAAATAAAAAAACTGCAAATCAGATTCATGAAACTATTAGTAGATAAAAACACAAAAAACCGTTGTAAAAGTAATGATTACGAAAAATTATTTTTGGAATGTAAAATGCTGCCGGTTCATGAGAGAGTAGTGTTGTCAGTAGCTTTAGAACAGTATTGTAGCAATGAATTTAAAAGCAATATTATACGCACAAGATCTCAAAGGAACAATAATATGAGAAGATTTGTTGTGCCCACCTGTAATAATAATAATTATTTTGGTCGAAGGTGTAGAAGTTTTTTAGTCCCAACTATTTTTAATAACCTTCCAGTCGATATAAACAGTTGTATCACAAAAACTGCCTTTAAAAATAAAATACATAAGTACCTCTTTAATATTTTTTGTCAAAGCCTCACTGAAGAGAACATTTAAAACTAAAATTGTACTAAGTCTGTTTTAGATGAAGGAATAGTAGTTAACGTTATGTGAAAAAGTGTCACTATGTTAAATATATATATGTTATGTAAAAAAGGAGCTACGTCTGCCAACAAACTGCTTTGTAGTTTGGCAGAGGTAATAAGTGTATTGGAAAAAATATTTCTGTGAATAAACACTTTTTCATTTTTTCATTTTTTTCATTTCACTTAGAAGCCTGGAACAATAATTTAGTATGATATCGAGCACTCGTCACGCTATCCAATTTATCAATCCGAAAGAATTCAATCTTACCAAAGAAATGAAAGATTATTCCTACGTCACCACGTCCTGAGGGAAAGTTTTTGAAGTTTACGGCATCAATAGGCCGCCAATACCCAGGATTTATCCCGATTGGAAAAAATGTGGTTAAAGTTCAATACTACATCAAGAATGTTCGTCGCCAAAGTGAGAACGTCAAAGTTGACAGCTTCCACCAAAGACAATCGATGACAGCAAAAAAACGTACCGAAATCGACTAACTGACGAGAAGCATGTAACGATTTTTTAAACTCGTTACAGAATCATTTATTTGTAGAAAATATAGGTGCTCCCAGTTGTACAAGTTGTTGGTTTTAATGTAGGTACAGTCCATGTTATGCCTGTTTAGGGCACACAATTCATTTTTCATTAATACCTAATATTATAGGTACTTATTTTAATAAAAATCTACAGAATATACAAATACCTAAGCCTTCAAATAATAATTTGAAAAAACGTCTAGTTTTAGACACTTGAATCATACATTTTGTTTCCGTTCAATGTACATAGTAAATACCGCTGATAACAATATCAAGCACACCACGCTGTCATCATAGTTGACCCAAAACTTCAAAAGCACGTAAATGATTCAAAGGTCCGAACCAATTCCGAATTGGATTAGCACTAATGATGCAAAGGTTCTATTCAAACGGTCTTTGTCGACAACCCAATCGTCCAATGAAATTAAAACTTTAAACTGTAGGTAGAGAGTTGATTATTGAATTAACTCAATCTGTCTAGCCTTTTCCCAACTATGTTGAGGTCGACTTCCAGTCTAACCGCATGCAGCTGAATACCAGTATTTCACATGGAACGACTGCCTATCAAACCCTATGGTACGTTGTACGGTTGTCAGACTTTCGGGTTTCTGACGACCCGTAATGACTGTCAAAGATCTACGAATGACAGCCGGGACCAACAGCTAAACGTGCTTTCCGAGACACGGAGGTAAAGATACACGGACCAACCTCGGCAAACATAGCTTAGCCTTATAGCTGTTATTTATTACTTAACCGAACTCCTCTGTGTACAAACCACACTATTTCACAAAATTATTCCTAACCTACTTCGAAGGTCCTCTATATTCCTAATATAACTGTGCCAGTCTAAATTCAGAATTAGCGTAGAAGTTAACAAGCATAGAGCCAACAACGTCATTATTACATTAGCAACTTGTCGCACCAGCTCATTTTACTTGTTATGAACTTGGGATTTAGAATGTCTATTCTGAAAGTGGGCAACGTCGCAAATAGATGTCAAATATTTAGCTGTTTTCATTAATTTGGCAATATTACTGTAAGGAAATGTGTCTAACTAGCGAACTAGAATATCTATTAATAATGAAATGCAATTTAAAAAAATCATTTGGTAAGTATATTTCGGTGTTATGATATTAATTATTGCATTTCTTAATCAATATTTTAGTTCACTAGCTAGCCACATTTCACATTTCCATTCAGTAACATTTCCAAATTAATCAAAACAGGTAAATATTTGACAGCTATTTGCGACGTTGCCAACTTTACGGATAAGCGCTCTCAACTTATCTCATAAATCGTAGGTAGGTACAGTCAAACAAAGAGGTAATTATACTGCCTAACTTGTACAGTGTTGTGAGTGTGACACTGTTGCACAAACGATGGGATACTTTTAATATCGTATCCTGTGTGGCCTCTCGTCTGTATGTTACAGGAACTGACAGCGCCAAATGCGTAGCAGGGATGATGCCTGGTTCAAAAATAAAGAAATTTTATTTAGTCCGCCAGACAGTTAATAAAAAAAATATTAGACACGTATTTTTTGCTTTATCATATTAATACAAAATGACTCAGATACAACGCATTAAAGTTGGGGAGTGGGGGTTGATACGTCACAAGTATGTATGAAATCTACATACTTGTTACTTCATGGCACATTTTAACTCAATGTATCGACGTAATCTTTTGATAACGTAAACAAAGAAAAAATACGTGTACGTAATTTTTTCATAATCTACATGACGGACAAAAAAAATTTTTTTAGTCATCATCCCTATTAGATTACCCATCGACACGCTAAGAAAAATAATTATTTTACAGCACTCTTGTAAATCATACGATGAGATGCACACAGATGCACGACCTGCAATTCTATACTAAGTTATAGTAGATTTTACAACAAGTGCACAAAACAAACCATTTTCATCCGAGACTTTTAGCAGCCCGAGACGAAGGCGAGGGCTGATAGTAATATCGAGGATAAAATGGTTTTGTGGACGAGTTATAAACTCTGCTTTTCACTTCGATTGCGAGGAATTATAACAGCAGTAGGTACCTATAACATAACATTTCTTTAGTTAAAATTTAAAGTAAAATTAGTAGGTACTTACAGTTTTGAATACTGTAGGAAATTGTTTTTTCCAGCATTGATATTAGGCTTGGGCTGCAGACCTTTATACAGCCTACTATTAAATTAATTTTGTAATAATAATTTTCTTTTAAATTAATTAAATAACCTACCGTACTTGAATTTAAATTTTAATATCTTTTCATGAACAAATTCTATCTATGAACTTCTTATTGTGTTTGGCTGTATGGCTTATTTTCTTTGCTTTAATATAGATACATTTATGAGTAGATGCGTTAATGCACTTGTGCACAAAATTCGA
Organism: Xanthia togata; assembly: GCA_963853775.1. Lineage (NCBI taxonomy): Eukaryota > Metazoa > Arthropoda > Insecta > Lepidoptera > Noctuidae > Xanthia > Xanthia togata. Next base: position 24,617,232 of record OY970793.1, on the reverse strand, counting down.
TTTTGTGCAGCCTATATCCTGCACTAATAAGCACTTTCTGAGCATAAGAAGTGAAAATGTTATTATTTGCCGCATACAGCCGGTCGGTCCGTGGTCGTGGCCGCATCAGTGCGCTTCTAGCCTTAAGCTTAAAAGTTATTCCACATACACCAAAACAATTATTGTGATTATAATATTGGCAGTGTAGGGGAAAGTTATTTAATGCCTGTTTACCTAACCCGATGGTTAACGTTACCTACTTAAAAGGGTAAAAAGGAGGGTAGTTAAAAGTTTGTGTTGTTTCAGAAAACTCAGAGGTTCAGCCGCCGCGGGCGACGGTCGAGAAACCCTTCCTGCTATCAGATGGAAGGTGAGATAACACGAGCAAGGATTTGTTTTAATTTATAAAAGCTTACTGGTACAAAGGGTTGGAATTATATATTATTCACGATTTGCAGACGGTTCTAATAATGAAGGTGGGATTAAATTCGTGACTTTGAACGACGTTACCTTGTCGCAACCAACGACATACGTAACGACTTTTATAATGAGGAACACTGACTCCCAAGTCACAAGTATAAACCTAGTTTGGGAGCCAGGGGGGGAAGGGGAGCTATGTTTAAGACACTTCTTCTGTATGTTGTAAATGTCTGTAACAATGTTGTCACTTTTTTTAAATATTTATTTTTTATTTTATCGGATTTCCTTGCTTTTATTGTGCGCTTTTATCATTTCTAACGTGACGATATTATCGTGGCCACCCACGGCCACGTTGGGGCATCACGATAACACAGGGAAGTAAAACGTATGGAAATACACTGACGAGCAATATAAAAAAGCCACTAACTTATCATGAAATATTTCCTAAACCACGCAAGATACTTGAAGTAAAAAGCAGCATTCCAGTGTATTAAATAGCGCATAAAAAACATCTGTAAAATTGTTTTCGAGTTTTTTTTTTACTTTATCTAGCTGTTTTAGGTTTAGGAGATATTTAGTTTTTTTTTTTTGGCACTTAGCAAGTGGTGTTTTTTATATTGCTCGTCAGTGTATATGAAGATGCTTTTTAATTTCCGTTCACGATAACGTCAAACTCAAACTCAAAGAATTTATTTCAATTAAACCATTTACAGGCACTTTTGAATTGTCAAGGGGTCAGTCAGTCAGAAATATGGAAGCAAGTTGCTGCCCATTCCAAAGCGTAGGTTCCTATGGAGACGAACGGGCAAAAATCTCCACGGACACTCTTTCAAATCATAATATTGTTACAAAATATTGGTTACATCATTCATGTTGAAGTTATACATGTGAGAACCATGCAAAACATTAAAAGCGTCCATAATACAAAAAAAAAAAACATTTCAAAAATTAAATTAAAATCGCTGTGGCAACTAAGAGATGACCAGTCCCTACTGACGGCGCCCGTTCACGAACATGACGCATGGATCAGCACCGTTTAGTTCAACCAATTTGAAGGGAACTTAACGATCCAACACACACGCCACCACCAGCGAGACATTAGAGTGAGCATGACATACTCTCAGCCGCCAGAGCACATTCAAGTCAATGAAAGACGTGCCCAGCAAATGGTAGCTTTATAGAAGGTACATGGTCACAGTGCTCACACATGTGCTATGCAACACGCACGCACTTTGAGCTGTGCACGTATTTCTATACATTTTTTCAGTAAATTTCATTACTTAAAATGCCGCCATTTTGCTAACTTTCTTTCACACAAAACCGACCCAAAAGTAACTTTGACGCTTTCTTATCTACAATCAAAGCAATCTCACAAATCACAAGTAAATATTCATTTTCGCAAGCTTTCAAGTAAAAAATTCCTCCTCCTCTAAACTGTATATGTACCTATAATCGTTACTTTTACTTGTGCAATTATGCTAATGGAACCATTTTGTAGACAACGTCGGTAGAACAGTCGGGCTTTTGCTTACTTATTCAACGCCTGCCAGAAAATATGGCATTCGTTAGGTTCCACAATTCACGAGGCTCTTCTGCCTTTCAGGGCTTCTGGTGTAATATAAATGTTATACTTTAAAACCCCTGCGACCGTTTTAGTTTTAGCAAACGACTTTAATTATACCCAAAGGAAACCAAGATGTAACTTCGAATTTCTGTAGATTGAGCTACATAAGTATAGTTCTTTTGATACCTTACCTCTCTTACAAAAATAAATGAATGTTTGTATACCTGAATTTATCTTTGCTTTCATCATGTGCCACTCATAAAAAGTTGAGTAGGCACCACTGAGAAATAAATTAGGTACCGACAGTACTTCAAACACACTTATTTTCACCGCAGCTTGAACTAATAATTCTCGTATACCACACGTAAGTGGGAATGTAAAATTAAGGTTACGAAATTATTATTTATTTTATATTCCTTACGACTTATGGGTTGTAGGTCATAGGTTCAAACCCAGACCGACGCTGTACTTTGTGTTAGTTATATCATCACCACTGCTCTCATTACAAAATGTTGAAGGAAAATGGCATGTCCTAGAACCAAAAATTCGAAGACTTGTGACATCTACCAACCCGCACTGGACCCGCGTGGTGGATTAAGACTCATTCCCACTCACCGAGAGCCCTGTGTCCAGCAATGGTAACATAAGCTGATTTAGCTAATCCTTTTTAACTGCTAACGAGGTAGTTATAAAACTCTAGCATAATCAACCTATAATGTTCAGGTGGTCGCAAACGCTAGTGCTAAACATGAGGTCCTGGGTTCGACTCCTGGATTGGGCAAAGTGTTATTGGATTTTCCATCTGGAATTTCTCAGTAGCAGCCTTGGGCCGTATTATGACGTATTAATGCCACCATTGTTCCAGTGTGAGTGAGAGACGGAGCGATACAAGGCCGCTAGCACCATCCTTTTTTCACAGTGGAATAATGATGGCATTAATACTTCATAATAAGGCCCCTGGAGTCTGGATTTGTCCGGTTGATGGCAATAGGCTCGCCTCCTATTACATGGGACTTAAACATAACTGGTGAAATATAAGTGTACTATAGGTACACCTCTGCCCAACCCCTTAGGGAATACAAGCGTGACTTTATGTTAAAACAGAATCCATTTCAAAACATTCAGATAGATACCTATCTAAAGTGCAAATAAGCAAATAAAAGTTCGTTTTGTTTTTTTAAACACGCCGCGTTCATTTTTTTACCTGTTAAGTTTAACTATTTACTGACCCAATAAGCACGCAAATTGGGGTTTGTAAGAGCGCTAGCAAAGGTTCAAAGCTTTTATTTTCCCAATTGTTTTAATATACCTACTAAGCGTTTATTTATTTTCTTTCTTAGAGTGGAGTTAGAAGCCTGGCTGGACAAACCAACATATTCCCACGGAGAGTCCATCAGCGTCGGTGTGATCGTCGGCAATCACTCGTCGAAGACTGTCCGGCGAATCAAGGTAATAAATGATAACAGAAAATTACCCCTACATTATGAGAAAATTTAAGTAAAAATTACATCACTTATTTGTAGGTAATAAATTTGTGATACCCATTTAATGTCAGTTTTTGCTAATACTACGCGACATCCAAATGAATGTCTAAAAAGAACGCGCTGTTGGATTTGCAACTTTCGGTGCTAAGCCGAGCTTTGAAAATCCAACAGCGTGTTTATATTAAGGCATTCATTTAAGTGCCGCCTGTCAGTAAAAACAGGCATAAAAGTACTAGATAGTAGTTAGATGAGAAAGATAAATGCGAAATGACCTTTACAAGCTTGACGAAGCGTAGTCACAGTACAACAAAGTAATTGACAGACGACATGGTTGCCACAGTGGTTAAGTGATTGACTGTTGCGCTGCGTGTCGCGGGTTCGATTCCCACACTATTATTGCTAAAATATCTGTCATACAGATATTTGTTCCGGGTCTGGCTGTTTGTGTATGTGAGTTTAAATGTTTGTAAACGCACCCACAATACAGGAGAAATTCCAAGCTTGGGGCAACGTTTAAAAAAATAAATAAGAGGGAACAGGGCCTGCGAGGAATCTGAAAAATAGGTATTTGAAGAAACTATTGCCGTCATCTTATCTCAAGTCTGCCTTCAAAGAGTGCGATAGGGACAGCTGCCAGCAGCTCAGACCGATTATATCACAAAAAAAAATTATGAGATCGACGTTTCGTATTCCACTTTTTTCTCCTCGAAAACTGACCGATTCAATTACTTTTTACATTAAAATTTTAAGACATTTTTTATGTTAAAAACTTTCGAATTTGTCTGGTAGTCCTCTAATCATGGGATTTTTTTGTATTTTTTGAAGGGTCATATTTTTTTGACCAGTAAGTTGCTGAAAAAAAGGAAATAACAGGGACTTGTCTACAGTAGACCATGATTTTATTAAAAAAAATTGCTCCAGAAGCATTATTCACGAAGAAAAAAGGGGAATACATTTGTACGGAGAATCGCAGGCCCTGTTCCTTCTTAAAACAATTCATTATTTCAACCAGCGTCTCTAAATATATTTTTTTACTTTTGTACCTCGTTAGATAGCTGATTAAATGAAGTTGTCTTCCCCGTATTTTGTATGCTTAATGCCATATAAAAATGTCGAAATAATGCGTCGTAATGCTCGCGAAGGAGGAGGCGGAACGCGTGAGGGAGAGGCAAATTTCGCGCCCTCACGCCCCTAGCTGCCGCAGGAGACCAGGCCCGGGTCGACAGCCCGTTGTATTCCACGCGCGCCTCAAAGAAATGTCCGCTAGGGCCAATGCCTGCCGGGGTCGCGGGAAACTCCAAAAGGGATACCGTGGCCCCTGGCAACGTACAGGCAACTGAAGGAACACGGGTGGGTTTTAGTCAGTAAGAGTCTGACACGACCTCCCGCTCCGCCCAGAGCGGTAGAAGTTATTTGATAATTTCCCACCCAAAAAAAAAGGTGTCAATGTTTCAAGTACGCCGATGATTTTTTTTAATTGTTAATAAGCTTTATCCTTTAACGTTTAACCGTTTGATGTTTAAAAAAAAACATCGAAAGGTTTGCTAAAATATTAGGTACCCAATGAAATCCCAATTCAATTTCAGTTTACAGAAAAGTGATATTTAGCTACGTATTCGGAGAAATAATCAAAAATAAATACAATTTTGGTTTTCTCGAATCCCATTTATTTTCGCCTAGGCTTTATAGGGTGCTTAATTGTTGCAAATGGGTGTGACTATCATGTCCTGAAAGGAATACGTCAAATTACAAGTCAGCCTGTATATTCATACAATTTTCTCAAGTTTTCTTGTCACACTCACCGCACAGCTACTAAGTACAAAGGTACTGGTGCTGTGACTGCCTAAGAAAATGCCTATAATCGTTTCATTTTGTAAACTTGGCACGCAATTTTCGTGAACTACCCTCATTAAAAACGTTTACGTGTGAACTTACAACGTCAGCACAACTTTGGAAAGCAATTTTACACTTTATACATACCTCGTGTTGAAGGCTCAGAATTCCTGGTTAGCTCTATAAGAGCTTTATAAGAGCTTCTTAAGAGCTGTAGAACTCTGTTGAACCTAATTATGAAAAAATATTAAACTCTTATCCTTTGTAGTCTGTAACTTATATTTCTTAGAGAATGTTCGTATTTTTCATGAAAGCACCTGAACGAAAAATATGGATGTTATTTTTCACGCAAACCAGACTAAACGATACTCTCTTTGCATAATAATTTTATCAGAAAAGAACTAAGACGGGAATGAAAAGACAACATTTTACAGTAGGCACACTCAATTTGAGGGCTACCTAAAGATACCTACAGATTTGCTTGATTTTTGACGATGGTTACTGTCGCTCGATATATATGCTTTTTAACGATCAATAAGATCCGAAAATTAGCGGTGCTATTCTGTAAAAATCTCACCGTGAAAACTTCGGTGAAGTGAGCGTGGAGTGAGCTGTCAATAGTGTCAATTCCAAGCAAAAACAAACTCACTTCACCTAAGTTTTCACGGTGAGATTTTTACAGAATCGACCGGCAGATGTCGAAAGTCTGTTGCTTAAGCCGTGTTCGCGCGAACGAACAAGATCATGGCGAAGACAAACATCTAACTCTTTGGTCGCAACACTAACGAACATCAAACGCTGTGTTCGTCAAAAATGTTCGTGGCGATCCAATTTCGAATCCATGCCTATTAAAGAGAGCGGGGTGGTTGAGCTCGAACTGTGTTCGTAGAGAGTGATATGGAGATTCCAATGACGCTGTTTCGTCGCCCGCTGTTTCGAATAAAAATTGCGAGTACAATGTTCGTGTTCGCTTTGTTAATTTATGTCTACACGTACGAATCAAATCTTCCATGTTAGATGTTCTTGTTCGTTCATGCTTACACGGCTTTACAGATTTACACGATTTTGTTTGATGACATGACAAATGTCGATCGTAAAAAAATGGAGCAAATCTTAATCGTACCTTAAGTGATATCTAAACAAATAGTACCTCACTAGAAGTTATTTGCATCTAAATACCAAGCCAAACACTACAACGATCCGTACTTAATGAATCTATTATTCACTTACCCTAATCAAAATGTAAACAAGCCTAAGGAAGCTTAGTAAACCGCTCCTGGTCAAACATTGCGCACATAATTAATGACATTCATAAGCTTGTCCCGACAGCTCTCAATCCTATTATGAACAATGAAGCTCTAAATGTCTATTTGACTTATGTTTATTTGTCCTTGGTAAACAAGAAAACAGTTTGAACAATGTGACTCTGGAGTTTCTTTTAGAAGAGAAAGTTTCCTTCCATCTGTATCCCATCCCCCAATTAACATATGAAAACATATTGACAAAGTAAAATGAAAGCGTAATCACAAGAAAATGATGTAAACATTGAAATCAGAAAAAAAATACTCCAAAATTCGGCGCGTCACATGTCAGGAGACGAGAAACGGAGCGATATAAAGAAATCACATTTTATCGCGCCTTAGCAAAGACGCGACGTCACGACGACGCGCGACAAATTACGCGTTATCGCACGTCACCGCACGGGAGTTAACTTTGATAAATACGTAGGAAAATATGTACGACATTATGTTACTTGTACGGAACACAACTTTCGCAGAGTGATTTAACATATTACGTATTTATATTTATCACCTCGCCAACCTGAAAAGGTTTTGATCATATTTTATTCACGTTCCCGGAAGTATCATGACTTTGAGGTGCTTAACGTTTTTTTTAAATAATTGCGTATTATATTCTTCCTACGTCAAGTAAATATGACTCAAAGTTATAATGTTTCTTTTAAGCGATCTTTTTATCTTTCATTCCCTCCCTAAGTTACAAATATTGTAACTAAGCAAGCTTTGTATATTTAACTAGACCACGTATTATTAACGCTGTTCGCACCGAACCACGCCCGCCCTTAATGTGAAGCGACGTTTAATTATGACGTTATTTCATGCTTAATGTGCAATTTCCATTCAGGCTCAAACCGGAAAAGTTCATCCATTTTCTTAAACGCCCTTATTATGGAGAACTTAATAACTGTGGCTTTGGATGTAAAAGTATGTCTTTTCTTTCGTAGGTTTTGGTGGTGCAGCACGTGGACGTCTGCATGTTCTCCAATGGGAAGTTTAAGAATGTGGTGGCTCTGGTGAAGGGCAATGATGTCGTTCTGCCGAGCCAGACACATACTGATACGTACATGCTTACGCCGCATAGAGGTGAGATTGTTTTCGTTATTTTCTAGTTTATACCTAACAATTAGACTTCACCGATAATATCTCTAGAAAACAGTAATTGTCAAAATCTTCGTAAAAACAGTGCCCAAATTTTTTTTTCTATACTTCAACAGACGAAATTGTTCGCAGGTATAACCAAAAATTGGATAGCACTCGAAGATTCGTATTCAAAAACAGGTGCCAGTCTCGCTTCAACTGTCCTTAGCAACAACACGCCAGAAGACAGAAATGTGTTCGCGATATACGTCTCATACTACGTGAAGGTAAAGCTAACATTCAGCGCAATGGGAGGAGACCTGTCACTCAAACTACCCTTCACACTAACACATTCATGCATCAACGAGGCGCCTACTGACAGCGTGACAGAAGAAGCTACCCATAAAATGATTCTAGAAGGAAAAGAAAATAGCGAAGACGAAGATAGCAAAGCTGAAATAGAAAGAGACAAGCAAAACAACAACGGAGAAGGAGAACCAGGAGACGGTGCTGAAGTCAAGTCTCCAGAAGACCACCGATGCGTTGCTGACGTCCTAGTCAATATTGAAAACAAACTGGATAGACCAAAGAAATTCGAAGGTCAAACAGAAGTACTAACTGTTAAACCGAGTGATGAAGAGCTGGATCTTATCGTCAAATACCCAGGTTCGGACACGTGATCCGACGAGGAACTAGACAATACAGGCCAGGGTGACAAGACTGACACACAAGTGAAGAAACCAGCAATTGTCAAATGCAAGGCAGAGGTCCAAATTAATAAGAGTGGTTTTAAAGAAAATCTCAAAAGAGCCGTGTGTTGTATAGACAGAAGACGACATTCATAGCTTAGGGCATACTTGTTCATAATTATTGTTATAAAAGTACGAAATAAAAATATAAACCAATGTTTACACTTATTTCCTAGTATTTGCAATTCGCGAGGGCAAATGTGTATGTCTAGTAAACAAACCACCCGAGAAATACTTCAATTTCATATACAAATATGGTTATGGCACACACGTTTCGGAAAATTACAGCAAACAGTTTTTCTTATATTTTTTCCGATGTATTTGCTTTTGTGACTTCCAAATATTAAATTGATTTTTTACTAATTATGGTTACTTAGGTATATATTTCGAAGGCGTAAGAAGACTAAACAAAAACGACGTCAATCGAAAATCGTCTGAAGTTAACGAATTGCATCTAGTCATTAATTAAAAGGTAATTAATTTGAAAATGTATTTTACAATTTTAAGGTTTTTGATAGATGTAAGACTAGTTGGTTCGCCGACACATGAAGCCTGAATGGATATTACGCTTACTAAATTGTAGCCAGTGTTAGTAGTGGTAGGATTAAGACTAGTAATATCGATTTGTAATGTTTTTCAGTGTAGTTTTCAAAAACTGTTTACAGTGCAATATATTCTAATCTTTATATGTCTGCAGACGCATAATTATCTGCATCTCTTTGGATTTTACTATCCACACTATTTAGTATTGACTCGAGTTTCTTAATAATCATTCAGATTTTACGTTATTTCGTTAAAACTGCCACTAAAATAATAATAGTATCATTTCATTTTGAAAAGTCTGAAACATTTGCTACAAATTATTTCAAAGTCTTGTGCTTATCACAAGTTGCAGGCAAGTGACAGCCATTTTATTTATCATTTGGTGTCAAACCCATTTATGTAAGGTTCATAGTTTTATATAGTACTATTATAGAAACTTTGTTGAATTCATTTAATCAATTCTAAATTGATTCTCATTATCTAGGCAAGATATAAATTAGCTTTCATCATTCATTGCACTTAAACCAAGTTGTCAAGTTGTGGGCCGCAGATGTTTTGAATTATGATTACAATGTCTACTGAAGTTGATAAAGATAATTTTGGAACAGCAAATCAGTAACTTGGGTACTTTCTTGAAATATTCAACGATTTATCAAGCTATTACTTTATTAGCTATAAAAAAATACGTTAAATAAAACGTTAAGTATATTGAATGCGAAAGCATTTAGTTTCTTATTAAACATAACTTTGCCACAGTTAATTATATTCTTAATACAAACGACTGTATTATTTCTGAATGCCATTTACATACGTATATGGTTTACCATTTGCTTGTCCTTAAAAAATATACAAAAAACATATTAGAGATAGATGATACGAGTAACATTTTTATCTATTTTACACAAAGGTATCTTTGTCTTTAACTAAACTTAAGGGCGTCAAAATAACATAGGTACTACCTACTTACTTTTATGCTTTGACAAACGTTTGATCCTTTTGATTTCCTTTCGACGCTTCATTTGTAAGCGTAGCGCTTACAAATTCGGAAAAAGCGTTATAACTTTTAGAAATATTCAGAAAGAATAAAAGAAACAAGAAAATCTTGTTTATCATGCCATTTATAAAAAAGCAGCTTAGGTAAAACTTTTTAATGTTGTATATTCAAAACGAGCAAACTTTTAAATGAGGCAGAACTAAAGGGCACTTTCGTATATAAACTTCGTGCTGATATATAGGAAAGCTACTAAAGAATGTTGCCAATCTTCGATAATTTCATGGCAATTTTAAGAAAGGGTACAGATAGTGCATTCCACGACAACGCGCCCCACTCCGCGATTACTGTACTGTAAGCTGTACTTTTAGTACGGAACGGAGCGGACTACACTATCTATACCTATGTGTGTAGAAGGTAGAAATATTTTATTAAGCTCATCAGTATTTATTTATTTAAATCAAAAAAGCATATAATTACTCTAAAGATATAAAATCACATGAAAGACCAAGTTTTTGGAAATTGCATATTTTATACGTAATAAAAATAATTCGAAACATCTGAGTCTAATTTTAGTAGTAGCACCATTGAAATAGAATTAATAAGAAAAGTTAAAATTAAAGTTGTACTAAGAAATTAGTCTATTAGTTAGTTGTGTTTATTTGATAGTGAAAAGCAAAATACCTAAGGATTGGAAACGTAATTTGAGTGGTAACAAGTTTTTATATTAAGAGTAAGTGCCAATATATGGTCTGGAGGACTCCAGACAGTACTTTGGCAATGACGGCCAATCTAAACGGAGACTAGCCCTCGTGGTGCGAGACAGTATAGTGCACAATTATGTGCGCAGATGCACTCTCTCTTCCCTCACTCTCATAGTCCGATGGGACGGCAATCCGACACGACCGGGAAGAGATCAGGCTCAGGACCAACGGCTTAACGTGCTTTCCGAGGTACAGGGGTATCACACCGCCAACTTCCCAACTCCGGGCGGTTACTAAGAAATTCCTAACGGAAAAACCCAATAACACTTTGCCCGACCCGGGAATCGAACCCAGAACCCCACGCTCAGCAAGTATATAGTCTACCTCGAGATGGATTTACTAGGTTAATTTCACATAAGTCTATTTGTTAATATGTTGGTGACAGTTAGATAATGAAGTTGAATTTATTAGAAACTAGGTGACCCGACAGACGTTGAACTGTCAAAATCCCATAGAAAAAAGGGACGTTCGGCTTTCCCGAATTTTTCCGCATACTTTTCATTTTTTTCTTTCCGTATTGACCTGATGCGGACAAATACGAACATTTTCCATATTGGTCCATCCGTTCTAAAGAAATATGGTTCCATCGAACAGCATTATACATACCTACCAAAGTACCTTAATTTAATGTTGAATAATCCCCAGGTCACTAATTTAATATTTGACAGTTAATTAAAATTCATTTTACGCTTCGTTACAACACATTCATAATTCAAATTAGTTTATAAAAACTTGTTACTCAGAATGAAACGACATTAGCAAAATTCATTACCTATGTAGCTAGTAATTTATTGTAAAACAAATAATTTGTATGTTTTGTAGACATTCATTAGCAAAACTAGTTATAGTATTATAAGAACACTTAATTGTATGTACCTAAATTAAAACTGTAGTTGAAAATATGTAACTCGAAATATTTTTCAGTGTTTGTATATACTGTAAATATACTTCGAAATTTTCTCATTGTTTGATTTTGACCTTACCTTACACATTTTATAAGACCTTCATTTGAAAGGTATTCTACAGAGTTACGACGAAAACTTTTCATTGAAGATGCGATAAGAATTTTTCATTAGAAAGGATGTGCCAAGGCCCATAGTAATGCTCAATTTATGAATTGTAATATTCAACTAGCATAAACTGTAGCTGATAGCTTCATTGGAAGCGGACTTTTAGATAACCCTTGGAATGCGGTCGTAACTTTTAGCTGAACTGAATTCGGTAGGAATTGGTAAGTATTTGTCTAAGTCATGCTCTAAAGCCTGAAGACCACAAATAGGTAAAGGTGCTAAGATCATTACTATTGCAGAGTATTTATTCTAAAAGTGGGCAACGTCGCAAATAGATGTCAAATATTTCGCTGTTTTGATTAATTTGGCAATATAACTGTATAGAAATATGAATTGTGGTGGAATATTAATAGGTTTATAAACCGTTTTAGTAGTAAAAAAGGCATTTGGAAACGAGGCATATGTCACGATATTAATTATTGCAATTAATAATCAATATTTTAGTTCGCTAGTTAACCACATTCTATATTTCCATTCAGCCCAATTAATCAAAACAGGTAAATATTTGACAGCTATTTGCGATGTTGCCAACTTTTAGGATAAACGCTTTTAAAATCTATATCAACTAAAATACCTCTTTTGGTCAACAAATAAACAAAATCTACTTATTTCTTCAGAGTTTCAAAACAACAAAGCTCAGAATATTGAAACCCTGATCACAGTTTAGACAGGCGCATGAATTGATTAACAATGCTTTGATTTTCCGGAATTGAAGGCTAAAATGGGAACGGATAATCATGCATGAAGTTTGTGTTCCAAATACGTCAGAAACAGCCACTCTGCCGAATGAGCGATAACATAAATCCTAATGTTTGGACATAAACTAGAGGAGGCCTATGTAATCAATTCTTATCGTTTTAGTTTATACGGAGATTCTCGATTAGAGGACATGTACGTAATTGAGAATTCAAAGTTTCTTTCCAAAGAACGTAAGAAATTCTGATGTTCGTGGCCTACAATAAGTAATACAGTTCACGTCAAATAACTTTGCCGCTCTGAAGTTACAGGTTGAAGTAACATCGACTACTGCGCAGTCATTTGTAGTTATAGTCCACTTCAGAGCAGCAAAGTTATTTAACGCGACCTGTATTAAAGTAGTCTTTGACAAGTTCTCAAACTTAAAATGTTCAAATCAGAAACGGTTGTAAGTTTATAAAAGGCTGCTTGATTACCAAATAATATTTTCATTTGAAAATCACAAAACTGTCTGAGCAATCAATCATTATTTTACACGCTTGATTCAAATATCTAATAAATAATATATACGGCCACGACTCCGGCCAGTCGTGGCCGTCTAGTAGTATTGTATGCGGCTAGTTGGCCGTTGCGACCAAGTGCGCGATTCGTATCGGTTTATATAGTTTACCTGATCACGGTCGTGGTCGTGGCCTTCTAGTGCACGAGATCCCTTAGTGATCGATCACTACAAAGATTTTGAAGACTCGAGAAAAACTAGAACCTTTTATAGGTATAATTTTCGTTTCCATCTTACCTTTTGTTAGTCTTCATTGAACTGAGAATATTAAAAGATAGCAAAAGAGAGCCTTGAGGGAAATGATTAAAAAAAATTATACAATGAATATTTTGTTGCGTAATGATGGAATATTAAGTGTCTGACTCATATAGATTTATTTTAATTAATTCAGATATTAAAATTATTTTGTTCTGTAATTCTTATGCCCTGTGTCGAGAACATAGCATTTAAAGTAATGTAGGTATTACTATCTTCTACGTTTTCTTCTTAGACTTGCAGAAAATATGTGAATTCGTTAACAATCCACGCTTCTCTAGTACCCACTGAAAATGTCTAAAATTAAACCTCCACCTTTTCAATAAAATGCGGGGAACTACTTAACAACGTCTGAAAGTAATTATCTAGTAATTGTCATCCACATTACACTTGTACCTACTTAAGGGCCCAACGCCGAGCCCTGTAGAAACCCTGTTACATTCCTACCGAGTAATTAATTGAAGAGCTTTTACAATAGTTTCCTGATTGCTGTATCTAAGGATTAAATTGTCTATTCAGAACACAAAACCTACACACTACACAGTCGCCAGAGTTGTCAGTTTGTATTTAAAGAGGCTTTCTGTTTTCTATCCCTCATAATACGTGCTTGCTGAGGCACGGAGCGAGCGGTCTCGGTATGTAATGGATAATCAACCCAACCGACCTCGGTAGTTATTATTTTTTCTATTATGAAACATAAAATGTTGTACCTAAACTGTATCTCGGTGCAAATACAAGTGATAAAACGTAGTTGTATTTTAATCAGCTGCCGAACATGCACCATTGGGCGTGAGCCTTCCATAGACCGTTATAATGAGGGGTTCAATGTCTTTCTCAATCTTCAACGCATCTTCTCTTTGCAAAGTAGGAATTTGAATGATGGCATAATGTTAGGTTAGGTTTGTTTAAATAAAATGTATCGTGTAAAACCCCATTTATATGGTGTAAATTTATTGCCTGTAACATGCCATAAAATTGAAAGAATAACATTGATTGCCACCGTCTAAACACAACGTACAATTCTTGCTCAAAGTCAATACGGGCAAGCTACCGTTCAAGACTGGTATTGGTGTAAACAGCACGTACCTACACTAAAATCGCCTTTGCAATTCTTGTATGAAAATTGTCTTCTCTCCACCCACAATTACGAGTTTAAAATTTCATAATATGCGTTTATAATTAACTAGCTTTAAATATGAACTACTTCAACCCGCGTTTTCACCCGCATGAGTCTTGATTCCGTGATCATATCGGGATTAAAAGTATCCTTTGTCCTTTTCCAAGTCATAGTCTACCCATATGCCAAATGTCATCAAAATCTGTTCAGCCGTTTTAGCGTGAAAGCGTAACAAAGAAACAAACTCACTTTCGCATTAGGATACTAGCTGAACCCCTCGGTTTCACCCGCATAAGTACATCGGGATAAAAAGTATTCTCTGTCCTTCTCCAGGTCATGGTCTACGCATGTGCCCAATTTCATCCAAATCCGTTGAGCCATTTTAACGTTAAACCGTAACATACAAATAAACTCACTTTCGCATTTATGTTACTAGTAGCTTTCGCCCCCAGCTTCGCCCGCGTGGATGTTTGCAAATATCCCACAGCCCTTTTATGCCGCATACACCACACACACAAAACAAGCATTTGTACACTCGCAAATATACCAGTCAGACTATTTGGTACTTTCCGTTGGCCCAGCAGCATGAAGTTTGGCGAGAAGCAAGGTCAAGTAAAGAAGAAAATTTATAGTTATATACGAACTGCAAAGTTAAGTTCTAATTCAAAGAGAAAGAGAGAGATAGTAAGTGTGAATTTGGTCGAAATGAAAATCCAAGATGGCGGCTGCGAAAATTTTCACATTTTTCGACATGGGTATCGTTTTCATAGTTTTCGAGGGTGCTAAAGTCGATAGTGAGGTCAAAATATAAATCCAAGATGGTGGCTGCAAAATACGAGGTGATGAAGCTTATGTAAAAATAAAATTGTCCGATCCGAAAATCTGGGGAAATTGGGCATATGGATGGTACTGCAGTAACATTACAAAACAGTATTTTTTTTATTATTATTGATAGTAAAAAGTTATTGGTATTTAAAATTCACATTTTTTGTTCCAAAATTACCCCAAATCCATAAAAAAATTCCAAAATTCATAACTTATGACTTTTAGACACCCGCTAAACGACGGCCGCCGCTCGCACCAAATGTAAAATACGGTCAAATTCACCATTGAAAAAAAATGTAGGGATTATTTTTTCTTTTTTCCTGAAAATGTCCACATAAATATGCTAACAGTACGATACCTAACAACACCCTCACGGATCGGACAGGTTTTTTTTTTTACTATGTTGTATGTTCTCGCTGCTGAGGTGAAAAGTTGTATGTGTTACACGAGAGCAAAGTTATTTGCATCTCGTTTCTTTGAATCCCTCGCCGCGCTCAGGATTCTAACCTAGAATCACTCGCTACGCTCGTGATTCAATTATAGAATCCTTCGCTTACTCGGGATTCAAAATCAACACTCGCAGCAAAAAACAACTTTGCTCTCTTGTTACACAAATAACTATTAAACGAAATGACGTGATTGCTATTACAGCTGTAACAAATCTGAATAATTATCATGTCCACAAAAGCCACTAATAAAGAGTTGAAATTAAATTGTAGGTATATAATGTCAAATAATAGCGTGATTATGTCAAGGAAGAATGTAAAAAATATATATATAAACATGGTAATTTGGGAACAGTTAATAGACTCTTACATAATTGCCGTTAATGAGGTACCAGGGAAGTCACATGTGCAGAAGGAATTATTGCCAAACTTCCTTGCCTTCAACGTAGTCTTTAATTTTATAATATGCATTCTTGATAAGAACGCGTTTAATGTGGGTTTTGAACTTCCCATCGCTAAGTTCTGTAACCGACTTAGGCAACTTGTTATAAAAGCGGATTCTGTTTATAGGAAATGACTTGCTTGTTTTAGTTAATCTAAATTTGGGTATCACAATTTCAAAGGAACCTTGGTCAACTTCTGGCTGAATCGTCAGACCAACTCCATGGTACAAATTATTGTCATGACACCGAAGTTCATAGGTATGGCAACGTTCAGTTCAATCGGATGCCAGGAAGAGCTTGGAAACACATACGAACGATTCTCTATGTGGAAATGGGACGGCGGGTGACGGGCCGGCGACGGACGGATACAGTCCGGTGCCGCCACGTACCGGTTTCCTTGAAGGTGGTTCACGATTCGAGTCGCCTAAATATGTATTTGAGTTTTTTTATTGTTATTTTTGGCTATTTTGATATTGTAACGAAATGAAATCGTTTATTCTGTAAATTAATAATGGAATTGTAATTGGTAATGGAATCACTTTCACACTTCATTTAAAAAAAAATAGCGAGTTGAGTTTGGCGTCTCCTATCTGACTACTCTGAGAAGAAAGGCCGAAACAAACTCAGAACTCACAGTCTCTTTTAAAGTCCAGACATAATCTTGGTCAGGCTATATGAGGACCATGTAGATTGGTGTCTGAAATGGTATTTTGAGAAAAGAACCACACAGACACCTAACAGACAATACATTCTATTAAAACCGCTGCATTATTTAATGTGATAGTCCTGTTGCCACACTGTGTAGTGCAAATATATTTTTTTTACTTGACGCTACGTCATTTAGGTGTACCTATAGCTTAGGAGGTCGTGCAGGTTTATTACCTACGCGCAATACTGTAATTAAGGCATACCAGCGAACGTTCTGGTTATATAGGCTGCTCAATATAGGTAGTTTGGTACAAAACCCTAATTATGCCGACCCAACTCTCTCTTATCTGGGTTTTTTTTTATTGATTATTAATGAGCCAGCTATTGAATTCTTACGGAACGGATTACTTTTCATGTAGATTTATATAATGAAGATAAATGTATTTTTAGTCTGAGGTTTTGAATTATAACGAGACAAGAAAGAACAAGGCCATTAATTGTAAAATGAATTGAATAAAAGAAACAGACGAACGTTCGCGTGACCCTCCTAACAAACGAACAACTCCACCCCACAGTCTGCGTGAACACTTCCGTGAAAAGTAATATAATAATAAGGAAACGGGGACTTTAATAAATTGAATTTACACTGTTGGTAGGTAGTACTGGGCAAATATTGATATTGTCGAAAACTTCTCAATCAAATTAAAACTTGTGTAGGTAAGACAGAAAGAAGAAAGTCTATTTGCGGTACACATGACGCAAGCAAAGGAACACACACTAAAAAAGAATTTGGGGGAAAATATGCGTCACATCCACGAAAACGGCCATCGCTCAGCATAATGCTGGGACCCTATGCGAGACAGCCGGCGTTGATGTGATGACGTCAAACCAGTGCAGCATATACAGAAATAACAAAATAAGACAAAAATAAAATAAAATAAACACAATAGTGAGTCCTAAATATATAAAATTTAATATTTAAAATGGCACCATTTCGTATCGTCGGCGACTCACGCGCCGCAGACTTAATACAATCTGTGCGCAATCTGTAGGTATGTTACTTTACTGTTGTCTTTCACAATGGATTGATGAGATCTAGTTACTGGCGGAGGTCGGGGTCTGGAGACCATAGTTTGGATCCATGCGCTGTATGTGTGAGAGCAATGCGATTGCTAGAGCCGTGGCGTTAGAGTGGTTTACTTGGGTTTCCAAGTGGCCAAGGCTCATAGTGAAAAAGATGATTGTGTGAAAAACGATGGTACATGGCTCTGGTTGATGATTTTTGCTATGATTAGTTGAAAGTTTGTTTAGTTCACCTATTGTTTTGTTTGTAACTTTTTGAAATTGTATATTAGGTACGTTATCGTACATAAATCATAATATTGGTGCCTCGTTGGTTTAGTGGTCGCAAGCACTACTGCTGAGTATATACTTCAACTTAATGAGACGAAATTCAAATCTTGTATAAAACGCACACTATGTAGGCAGGCTATATTATAAGTTGGGGGATTACATCACTGATAAAAATGCTTGGCTCATTGCTGGTCCTGCTCCACAACTAATTGACATACACACTGATTAACATTTTGAAAATACTGATGGAGCTGCTGAAGATTGTAAGACCATTTTTGTATTGTATAAACTCAATTTCCTTTGTATTATATAATTGCATAGCACAGGTGTGAGTACTATGTACTAAAGAGCTACCATTTACCGGGTAATATGTAGTATTTCATTGACTTGAATGTGCCCTGGCGGCTGTGAGTATGTCATGCTTACTCAAATGTCTCGCTGATGGTGGCGTGTGTGTTGGATCATTTAGCTCCCTTCAAAATGGTTGAGCTGAATGGTGCTGATCCATGCGTCATGTTCGTGAACGGGCGCCGTCAGTTGAGACTGGTCATCTCTTAGCTACCATGGCTTATTTTAATTTATTTTAAGTTTTTGAATGATTCTTTTTTTTCTTCTTTTTATTACGGACGCTTTTACGAACGTGCACGTCTTATTACATTGTTCTCACATGCATAATTTCAAAATGAATGATGTAACCAATATTTTGTATCAATTTTTTATTTTATTTAAAAGAGTGTCCGTGGAATTTCTTGCCCGTTCTTCTCCATAGGTACCTACTACGCTTTGGAATGGGCAACTAGTTTCATATTTTTGACTGACCGACCCCTTGACAATTCAAAAGTGCCTGTAAATGGTTTAATTGAAATAAATGCTTGAGTTTGAGTTTGAGTTATGAGGTCTTGGGTTCGATTCCCAGGTCTGGCAAAGTTTTGTTGTGTTTTAGGTACATCAGGAATTTCTCAGTAGCAGCCTGGAGGTAGGTAACTCTGCCTAAACTTTTGGGAATTACAGTCGTGATGTTATGTTATGTTATTGTAACCGTTGTTCTTTCAGACCACTCTAAACAATTAACATAAAATGAAAAAAAACCCTTGCAACAGTTTTATGTACGGAAACTTTTTAGAGTTCCTAGTTTCACATTTGAGACCACCCACTTTTTATAGACCCCAATGCCATGCCGCCATACATATGCGCCATATATAGTGAACCCTCCAGGTGGGTCACCGGCATTACGTTTACGATAAAGTGAACTGTCCAGGAGGTCTCCCGGCACTAAACGTGTTAAATAAAAAAATAACAATATCAAATTAAATCAACAATATCAAAAATATGCCTCTAGTAAAATTTAAAAAAGCTCTCACATTATTACTAATTGACAAATGTTACTACAAAATTGAAGACTTTTTGAATGATAATAATTTAATACCAAAGAAGATTTAAAGTATTGTAATTTAATGTAAACTAATTATCTAATTTAATTCCAATCTGTTAATATTTTTTTATAATATAAAGCTCATAACTACGCATGCATGTGTTATATAAATGTAATTATTGTGTCTAAAAATAAATAATATGATATATAAATGTAATTATACTTGTTATACCTATAAATGTAATTATTATCTACGATTAATTTACTAAATGAATTTAATAACAAACTTATTTTTTATAAGTCAAACACTGATTTGACTCAACTGTTGTTATTGTCTCCAATATCTTGGTTGAATTATGTAGTAGGGTCACACTGATTTATTTGTTGTTCCTATATTTAAATACTAAATGATTGAGGATACAAGTTTTATTAAATTATTTTGTTAAGAATATCTAAGAGATTAGTTTACGTATAAATTATATTTTTGTAAAGGTATTATTACAGTTTATAGTTTAAAAGTATTTGTTTTGTACTAATAGTTCAGTACATTTTATCTGTGGAAATATTCATGTTAGATAGGGTAAGGTAGACAACTGTCATTTGAAATGTTTTAAAAGGTCGTGTAACTTAATTCTTGTTCTCTTTTCTGTACGTGTCACTGGACTGGTAACAATATAAAAGCTTATGTTAACATCTAAGAACAGACCCTGAGTGATGTCCATGTCCGTAATATTGAGTTGATAAAAGCTAATATAAGGAAATAATGTTGCTTATCAGAAGTTCTGCTTTTATTGTAAAATGGATTGAAATAAGGATCATCAGATCACTTCTGATGAAAGATCGACTAACTACAATGTTCATGTAAGTTAAATTGTCATTATATCTTGATTATTGCTGATAACTATGATGTTCTGTATGTATTAAAATATTGCTAATATTGCTACATAAGTGTTAAATCGAATTAAGGAATATTCATATTCTATTTGTCATTGATAAAGTTGTTAGCTTTAAGAAATGGTCCAAGAGATTAATGTAATAACAAAACTAAATGCTAATGTAAAAATATGTTGATAAAATACTTCAAAACAAGCTTCCGTGGAGTTTCTTATCCTTCTTCTCCACGAAGACCTAGATTTGGAACGGATAACTAGCTTTCTCATTAACAATACCTATTTATTGACAAGTCTAATTGAAATAAATGCCTAGTCTTGTCTCCATGTGCTTTCTTATAATCCTTTTCCCTACACACCATATTCATAGATATTAAAATACATAACATAACATCACGCCTTGTTTCCCCGAGGGGTTGGGCAGAGGTGCACCTATAGTAGGTACACCCACATATTCTCATATACTCAAAAGTTGATAGTTAAGTGGATATCAATGCCTCTAAATGTAGTATATCTAATAATCTTTTTCTCACACATGCATGTTTTTCTATAAATATTTGTATGTCAAAATTGACAAAACATAGCGCGCTATCTAGTTCTTAAGATCCATCTAAAATGTTAATACCTATGTTTCACAAATAAATTGATTTGATTTGATTTGATTTTGAATCCTGATCTGTATTTTGCTGCCGATAGCCCGATATTTTAGGATATTTAAATACATTTGAAATAATTTCTATGGCTACTTGTCTAAAACATCCTCAATTCATAACAAAAAGCATAAAAATGTACATATTTCAATTGTATGACCAGTGTATGTAAATAATGTGCGCCAAGTAAATAAACAGTGTGTCCAATGCTCGTTTAGATGTGAAATAATATTTTGAACAGAATAATAGAAAACATTAATGGATAGTGTATTTGCTGTGTATGAAAATTGTGTTATTTGTTAGTTCAGAACAAAATTAATAATAATAATGTTAGTGGCGTTTTATCAAAGTTCTACGTTGAGTGTAAATTGATTAATAATCTAATTAGCAGTTCTTCTTCATAGCGGGATATCATATAAAAATGATGGTGTCAACTCAGAACTTCGTCTTCGTCAGGAAAGTCCATAGGATTCTCCAACGAGTACCTAGTAAATTTATTAAAAAACGCCAATAACACAGAACTATCCATGATTCTTCGCCACCATGTCCCGTCAAAACAAACATTATTCAACGAAGTAGAACATAATAAAAACGTCATTAGTCATCACATAAAGCCGTCGGCACAATATGCACGTGTTATGAGCCGTTAGCCTTAAAAGCCGGAACACGTGGCTCCGACGTAATTACTCCCAGCTGAAGCCATCATGGCGGCTTTATTGACTTGACTATATCAGGTTAGGTAATAAGGTATTTCTTATTTTGAGGCCGGAATTTACTGCGAAATGTCTCAGGTTCCCAATAACATGGAATTCTGTAGAAGAGTGCCATTCTATTGGTAACTGCCCCGTTGTTCTCGAGGTCGCAAGCGCGACTGCTGAGCGTGGGGTCTTGGGTTCGATTCCCGGGTCGGGGAGTGTTATTGGGTTTTTCCATTAGGAATTTCTTAGTAACAGCCTGGAGGTAGGAAGTTGGCGGTGTGATTCCCCCGTGCCTCGGGAAGCACGTTAAGCCGTTGGTCCTGCGCCTGCTCTCTCTCCGGTCGTGTCGGATTGCCGTCCCATCGGACTATGAGAGTGAGGGAAGAGAGAGTGCACCCGTGTCTACGCACACACGCCTGCACTATAATATCTCCCGCACCGAAGACTAGTCTCCGTTGAAATTGGCCGCCGTGGCCGAAATACGGTCTGGAGGACTATATTGGTAGCACTTTCATGGAATGTTAGCACCTGTGGTGTAGCAAGGGCGACACATTTTGGGGGCAGCAAAGTTTATGCAGCTTGAAAATATTTATCTAAGGCCAATTTCAAATGGTCAAATGAAAATTTAATCTATACCATTCTATACATAGGCGGGGTGCCAAAATTTTCGGACTCGTTTCATTCGCTCTTGCAGCCTTTGTTCTCTTAATTCTTAATTTTTTCTGCATAAGTCGACAAAATAACTCCCATTTCTGTATAAATTGTCTAAAGAGAATCTAATACCCGAGGCGGGCTGCAAACATTTTTGAGGATTGATCTATATTACGTATAAACTACGTAAGCAAGACAGATACTAATATTACAACAGCTAGCTTAGCTGCAATACTTATTCCATTAATTCAAAGCCTCAAATACGAACGAAAAAAACAATTTCAGCATTTATTTACAAAATTCTCGGCTCTATTATGTCAACGGAAATCGAGAAATAAACAGAAGTCCACGAGAAACGTCGACATCTTCCTATCGAAGGAGTATCTGTTTCCGTGACACAAATAGTTCGATAGACATGTCGAACTATTGTGAATTTTCTAGTTGTCTGTTACGAAGTTAAATTACACGTGAATATGTGAGAAACTATCGCGTATTTTGAACTAAAAATGACCGCATTTCTCCTGATTGTTGATATAAATAAATACTTGGATTGTTAGGAACTTTATCAATTCAAATCCAACATTTGAGTTGTGGTTTCTTTACTTAGAGCTGGCTGTCTAGGTGGATTTTTGAGATGAGGCAGATATCTTAAACGTTGTAGCTACATTAAAACGGACTTAGGAGACTGTCCTTAACTTTTTGAGACAATTTGATTGGCATTCACAGATTTTGAAAAAAAAAATACAGTCAGCAAACATAACTTCTTTCGAACGCAAAGGTATCGCTTGTCCGAAACTCAGCAGTTATCCCATGGGGCTATGAACGTTCAATTCTGTCGATATTACAGCTAAAGTATTAAAAGCTTACCCGGTAAACGTTGGGAGAAATGAATAGAGTTGAATTTCACCGATTTTCCAATTCATCAAAGCAAATATACTTTTATTTGCTTTGAAAACTGACCTAAGACCGTTTTCTTGCAGCGACTACGGTTATGGTAACTATCCTTACTGTCCCATCTCAAAAATCCACCCTGTGTAGCTGGGGTTGCCAACCCTAGTATATTATTATTATTATTTAAATACTATATTTCAACAACAAAAAAATAGTAGGCGAAATGAAAAATTTAATATACCTTAAACATTTGGTGTTCTGAAATAAATCTTATTTATTTATTTATTAATCACCAACTTGCACTAACAGTAGTAAGATACCAAACATACAAGTTATAAGCTAATAAGTGACAATCATGAAATTAAAACAAGACAAAACTTAATTTACGTGCAATTATTATAGAAAATTTAATAGAATTATACAAACTTAAAAAGGATTAAACCAATAATTATACAAAATTAAATCGGAAATTAAATCATGAAATTAAAACAAGACATAACTAAATATACTCGCAATTATAGAAAATTAAATAGGATTATAAATAAAATATACAAAATTAAATCGGATTTTACAAGTAAAATAGAATTATACAAAATTAAATTAAATAGAATTAGAATGGTATTATTAATAGTGTTCAATTAAAATTAGTATACAAATATCAATATGGTTAATCTAATGCAATGAGATTGTACTAGGTGCAGCTATGGACTCCAGGTATGCAGCAGTGGTCAGGAATCTCAGCTCAGTACTAGCGCACACATCTAAGGACTCTTCATATAGCAATATGTTGTTTACATATATGCGTGAGGGCTACATACAACGGACTTGTTTTAGGGTCGCGGAATTGTATTGAAAAAAGGGGACGTTGTCGTGGGCGAAGTGTATGTCGAATAGGTAAAGGGAACGTTCAAGGAAATAAATTGCAATAGAGAAGAATTGAAGTGGGAACCTCTGACTAGACGGAAGAAATATTTGACGGTTGAAATATTTCTCCTTACTTCTAAGCTCTGGTAATTCACCATACCCAGTATTAATGGTGTTGGGTACATATACGGGTAATAGCCATAAATTTTAAAGTAAAGGTAGCGGACAAACGACTTTTGCACCCTTTCGAGGATCAAAGTATATTTTTTTTCGTGAGGATTCCAGATTACAATGTTGGTTTCAAGCAAACTGCGGATGTATGAGTTGTATAATAATATGATGGTCTGTCGATTATTAAAAAAAATTGCCTGACGCAAAACAAAACCTAAGTTTTTGCGGGACTTGTTGCAGGTTTGTATTATGTGTTGATTAAACGTGAGGTGAGAGTCAAGATTTGTACCTAAATCACGTATGGTAGAAACTCGCTTCAGGGGCTCGTTGTTCAAAGTATAGGTGTTGTTTATGGGCTGTGCGGCTTTTGAGAAGGTTATAATTGCACATTTACCAACATTGAGGTTGAGATTATTAGCAACACTCCAATTGTGTATGCTATCAATATCGAGTTGTAATGCAGCTGCATCGCTAGAGTTGACAATGGGGAGAGCTAATTTAACATCTTCGGCATACATCAAGACTGTGGAGTGTTTAACTCGTGCAGGTAAATTGTTAATCACTATTAGAAAAAGAAGGGGCCCGAGGTTAATGCCCTGCCCAATGCCAGAAGTGAGCGCGTAGCACTCAGAATTGGCATATTCATATGTGACATATTGCCTGCGTTCGTGTAGATAATTTGCGAAGAACTTAAGCAACGCTGGGGAGAAACCCGCCATGGCTAATTTGCTTAAAAGTATGTCGTTATCGACGCGGTCAAAAGCCTTTTGGAAGTCAAATCAATCATCTAAATGAAATTCTGGACATTGCTCTTTCTGACCAACGCAACGGTTTGTTGGTAAATCTACTGCTGAAAAATGGCAACAAGTGATGCTCGGTGATTCAGACTTTTCTAATATTTAAAAAATACTATCATTTCTTTTTCAACTTCAACTTGAGCGCATATTTTCAGTGATGAATAGTTCAGGATGAATCTCATAAAAGCTGAATTAATTGTATCAATCTTAATGTTGAGCGTATTATTAGAATAGTTATGAGACATTTTTAAAAATAAAAACCAGTGAATAAATGCTCAAAGTAGCAAAAAATTACGCATTAAAAAAAAACCTTGAAACATCGCATTTTTATTTTTTATGTGTTTCCCATCTACTATATTTTGACAGGCAAAGGCTCCGACAGTATTAAAATTCATGTAAAAAGTTGATCATAGAGATCTTTCGGCGCGTGGTCAAAATCGGGAATCACGCCGTTATCTTGTTTTTTCAATACATATCTATCAAATTAATGTTTACCAACAGCGTCAAAAGATCTTTCCAGCGCTGTACCTAATTAATCTTTACTTCTTTGCCGGACCTAAGCAACAGCATAAAAAAGCTTTACGTATTCAAGGACTGAACGAGGCACAATAGAAGTTATATTGTTATAACCCCTCTGACGTTTAGTGTCCCTCAAAGTGTTAAACAGTTTCCACATATTATTTTAGAATACCTAGGTACCATTTTTTTTGGGATAACAGAGCTTTTCTTCCTGTTAGAGGATCATTAAAACAATTACACACTATAAAACTGATTTACAACCGTAAGACGACGACGACAAGGTCCAGTTGAAAACCAGCGTCAGACACGTTTGTCTGACATTTATGCTGAACTGGCCCTATTTGGCGCAGCCGTGAGGCACACAATACTATTTAAGTTTTTTTTGTTTTTTTTTTTTTTTGTGTTAATATTGTGTGCTTTGACCTGAGTCAACAAAATTTATTTTCTTTCTTTTCTTTAGTAAGATGGATGAAGCCTAAACTTAAAGTTGATTCATAAAAACTTAAAGTTAGTGATCGTTTTTGGAGATACACTGTAGTTGTTTTCAAACAACTTTGCAAGTGCGTCATATTCGCAAGTGCTAAAAACATTACAGATAAGTGCTATATTGTAGTGTCACATTTTAGGCAAAAGTATATGAACAAAATGTCGAATGCGGTCACAGGTGATTGACATGCGATTAACTGTCTGATTACATTACAACATTAACCTAATGGGTGTGAACACATTACATGACATACAATAACTGGACAGCAGATGACGAACATTGTTGATCCAAAACTGTATGTTTCCCGTTTCGTTTACTAGAATTTCCACTTTTTCCAGTCAGAACACTTTATTTTGGTTTAAAATTTGCTAAGATTCGTGGATAATCTCAAAAGTCATTTAAAATACGGCCAATATAGCATAGGCACTCCGCTCCGCTCCGTACTAAAGTACAGCTTACAGTACAGTAATCGCGGAGTGGGGCGCGTCGTCGTGGATTGCACTATCTGCGCGAATTTTGGAACTGCCAAGTTATATGAGCAGTATGGTATAGTGGTATTCACATTCATCACACACAATAGACTGGTTTTATTCGTTGTATTTAAAGTAACAAATTATGAATTAATTTAGAAGTTGGGATTTGCCATCGGCAAAAATTGCGAACATCCATATCGTCCCCTATTTAACTCATTTAAGGGTGAATTTTATTCTCACTTTCGTTATAAAAGGAAATCTTGTGCAAAATTTCAGGCTTGGGTTTAGACTGTGCGGGTTTTTTTTTTAAGTAGAAAATTAATAATCCAGCCGCGACCAGCAAGACAGTTCTTGAACGCAGATTTTGGCTGCATAAGTAAACGATAAACTAGAATTACCATATAAAGTGCGATGTCACCTTTAGATAAACAGTCCCCTAAACGTATTTTGGTGTATTGATAAAAATAATGGTGACAACCGTGAAAGTGACTTTTAATGGCGACAGATAACGTAGATAACTTTATAACATGATACGAGCTGTTTTCCTGATAAGTATTTTTTTCCGTTTACGTCACAAACAACGTGAACCATTTAATTTTATTATCGGCCAATTTACTTCTCGGTCGGTTTTCCAATGTAATTTGGAGCACATTAGGTACCTCAGCACTTTTAGTTAGAGTTCATTTACATGGAAAAAGCCGCGGTAATAACTACTTGTCTTTAATCATTTTAATTACACAAACAACTTCGGCTAAAAGCAAAATTCTTGCACAGAAATGACAGTAAAGTTTTAATAAACTGTAGTTAAAATTTATTAACACAATAGTGCATTTTCTAATTTAAATGTATTTGCAGAGTGCACCCCCGCTGGCACTGCCACGCAGCCTGCGGAGTAGCGAGGCAGATTTCTTACGCCACAGTGCGTCAAAGCCATCAGTGGGCTCCCGAGTACAGTGCTGTGTGTAATAAGCAAAGGGATATTTTATTTGCGTCTGTACATCGAGAAAATCTGCGGGCCAGCATATTTGCCCAGACACATTCAATCTTTCAGACCAATTCTGACGTTCTCCCGTGCGGAAAAAGCGGTACACACTACACTCACCTTCCAATCGATTACATCGACACGCGTATGTGCACATCGTTTGATATTTCGAACTATTTGAGCGCACTTCCGATCGATTGATTAAGCCACCTCGAGGTGAACAGAATAGGTCTGTTTGTTGGTAGAGGAGAAATTGTAACTAGACAACTTATTAACGAGAAATCAAAGCTAAATGTTGCAGATTCTACTGCTGCATATTATAATAATATATATTTACAAAATCTTCAAAATTTTATAGTGATTTATATTTTGCAATTTAGGTCACATTATTGACCCAAAATGACCCATATGTTGTACCATTGTGGTAAGAGTATTTACCTAATTTTGTTATTAATAGTTATTTGTGCAACAAGAGAGCAAAGTTGTTTTTTGCTGCGAGTGTTGATTTTAAATCCCGAGCAAGCGAAGGATTCTATAATTGAATCACGAGCGTAGCGAGTGATTCTAGGTTAGTTTAGAATCGTGCGAGGGATTCAAAGACACGAGATGCAAATAACTTTGCTCTCGTGTAACACATACAACTTTTCACCTCAGCAGCAAGAACATACAACATGTAAAAAAAACCCGTCCGATCCGTGAGGGTGTTGTTAGGTATCGTACTGTGAGCATATTTATGTGGAAATTTTCAGGAAAAAAGAAAAAAGAATCCCCGCATTTTATTTCAATGGTGAATTTTACCGGGTTATTACGTTGGGTGCGGGCGACCGTCGTTTAGCGGGTGTCTAAAAGTCATTACTTATGTGTTACGAGTATGACCCCTGTCAAAAATTTGCAAATTTTTAATGGATTTGGGGTAATTTTGGATCTAAAAATGTGATTTTTAAATACCAATAACTTTTTACTATCAATAATAATGGTAAAAAAATAATCTCTTTGGTAAAGTTACTGCAGTACCATACGCCCTTTTCGGATCGGACAAGGTTTTTTTTACATAATCTTCATCACTGCGTATTTTTTACTTCAACGTTGTCTGTATTTGATTATAAAAAATTAAAAAATATAGTTCGATTATTTAAAAAAAAGAAACACGGTCAGGCACGAAATTCCTTCTCACGTTTGATTTAAAACAGAAACAAACTTTTTGCAGCCACCATCTTGGATTTACATTTTGACCTCACTATCGACTTAAGCACCCTCAAAAACTATGAAAACAATACCCAAAATAAAAACTTGAAAATTTTCAGTCGCCATCTTGGATTTACATTTTAATGTCACTATCAGCTTTAGCACCCTTGAAAACTATGAAAACGACACCCCTGTCGAAAAATGTTAAAATTTTCGCAGCCGCCATCTTGGATTGTTATTTTCACTTCACTGTCGGCTTTAGCAACCTTGAAAACCATAGAAACGATACCCATGAAGAAAAATTTGAAAATTTTCTCAGCCGCCATCTTGTATTTACATTTTGACCTCACGATCAGCTTTAGCACCCTTGAAAACTATGAATACGACACTCATGACGAAAAAAATTAAAATTTTCGCATCCACATCTTTGATTTTAATTTTGACCAAATTTACACTTTCTATCTCTCTCCGTCTTTCTTTGTCTTTGAATTAGAAGAAGATAGTTGCAAGCGCCTTTTCGCGTGACGATTTCTACCAGTGCACTCTTACCACAAGCCGCTTAAAGAACTTCGTTCCAAAAAAATAACAGAATTTAAATAAAACCTTTGACAGATGATTTGCAATTTTAAGGTTATATGTGTTTCCGAACGTTTTATTGTTTGTTTCTTTTTTGGGCCTACTGGGTATGGAATTTTGAAATCGAACTTCGAATCTACTTGTTTCTATCTCTCGCTTTTTCGTATCGAAGTGAAAGTGACAAAACTAAGTGAAGTCTAGATCTTTAGAATTTGGTGAGTAGACCCAGCACTGTTCTCGGCATTTAAAAAAAAAAAGTTACTTTGTCTCACGCTCGCAGCAAAATCGAATTTTGCTCACTGTCTTTAGACAGCAAACCCTGCTTGTTTGAGGTGCTAAGGTGAAATAGTGGATTGTATCATAAGGGAACAAAATAATATTTTTACGGCGAGGGCACTTTTTTGAATCCAGAGCGAAGTGAGGGATTCAAAGTACGTCACCCGAGCCAAAAATATATTTTGCGCCCGAGTGATACACTACTTTTCATCACCCTCTATGAGAAAATAAAAGGCGCCTCATATTATTATTAAATAAAACATAGAGTAACAACTAAATTGAATTTAAATAGTATCTAATAATAAAACAACTAAAAACTTATTTTTACATTTGAGACATTTTAGCAATTATGAAAACTTATTGTTAGTTTTAGTAGGAATAGAGATTGTTGTAGATTTCATATTCTGCGTGTTTGAATAATGTCCGAATCTGGCTCGTTTTGAGGAAAATGTGACGGTGAATCTCATTGCTTGGATGTAGATGGGCGCGGTGACAGTGCAATGGATGGATTAACTGAAGGTTGCAATTTAATGTTTTCCACGATGCGTTCACATGTTTCCGCCTTGTTCTCAATGGAATCTTCTATATACCCCTCTGCTACAGCACAAGCGGTTAAGTCCGCTCCAGAATGTGCCAAAAGGGTAGCAGAAGTACGACGAAAACAATGTCCTGTATGCAGTTTGATATCTGGTAACTTCAATAAGTAGCGATTTCTTGTGGCATGTCAGAAATTTTATTTTTTCCCTTATCTTGTTTGAAGCACTTGCCATTTTGATAACGGATGAAAAACCGATTGGTCTTCATATCAGCAGGATGCAGTTCTAAGTATTTCTGTACAATCGTTTTGTATTCTCCTCGGAGGATCGACCAATTTTTGTTTTTGTGTCTGTCAGCTTTACTAACAGTAAATCATCCGAGTGATTTTCGACGTCATCAACAGTTATTTTTAAAAGTTCATTGCTACGACAAGCTCCATGTACTCCGAAAATTAAAGCCACCTGTAACAAAACCGAATGTGAATAAGACAAGTATCTATCGAAGTACAGGTTACAATAAAATGCACATTTTAAAACACTATAGTTATACTTTACTTATCCACCATATACATAGGTACTTAAACTTTTACGGCAAGAAAGACTTTGTCGGGTGCCTCATTAAGGAAAGTCTCCACGTTTTTGACTGAGAACACTTTGGATTTTTTAGGTTTAAATCCATCATAAATCCTCTTCAGATACGCTATCAATTTCGAATATGTGTCCAGTTTTACGTCGTTATTAGAACTGACTGTTGATTTTAGCATTGAGTAGGCACTCCAAAGAGTGGAAGGTTGTTTAGTTTTGGCTAAGTTCTGAAAGTAGGCCAAAACACAGATTCTATACTTCTTCACAGATTATATTCTATACTCGAATCACCTTACCCCGAATATTTCAACCTTCGTCACTATTTGTTTATTTAACAAAAATCCTTCGTTTCACATTTTGTCCTAGGAATAGCTAAGACACAGCTAAGCCCCTTGTCATCTAAGAAATAGTAGGTACCTAAATGTTAGAAAATAATGTCCCTGTATTATTTTATTGTAACATTCGACCTCATTCTGAAAAGCTATTTCATGTTCTTTCCCTTTAATGCTCCAAGTGACTCTAGAAATAGGTTAGTTCTAACAGGGTTATAATGTGAAGTGAAAGGAACATTTATTAGGTACTTTCGTAAATAGGGATAATTTATTTTAATCGATATTTAATTGCGTTTGGGCTACATACCTCGAGGTTAATAACGCTACTTTTCAGTTATTACCCTGCAACGCAATATTTAAGTTATTTCCTAATCTGATAATTTTACGATTAAGAGGGTGGCCTGCGATTCTCCATGCAAACGTTTTCCCCTTTTTTCTTCCAGAATAAAGCCTCAAGAGCAATCTTTTTTTTCTTCATATTTCCAGGTCTGCTGTAGACACGTCCCTATTATTTCCTTTTTTTCAGCAACTTATTGGTAAAGAAAATATGACACTCTAAAAATTACAAAAAAAGCCCAATTTATACCGCCGTGATTAGAGGACTACCAGACTAATTAAAAGTTTTTAACGTAAAAGAAAATGATAGGAGCCTAGACATACTCTTTCTTAAAATTTAAATGTAAAAAATAATTGAATCGACTCAGTTTTTGAGGAGAAAAAGGGGAATACGAAACGTCGATTTCGTCAATCTTTTTTGTGATTTAATCGGTCTGAGCTGCAGCTGTCCCTATCGCACTCTACGGAAGCAGACATGAGGTAACACGAAGGCAATAGTTCCTTCAAATACCTATTCTTCAAATTCCTCGCAGGCCCTGTTCCCTCTTAACGTCATAAAATCTGTAGAAACCCTGAGTTCATAAGTTACTATATTAGCTGCGCCCCGCAGTTTCACCCACATAAGTCTCGTTTCCGTGGGAATTTCGGGGTAAAAAGTGTTAGGTGTCCTTACCCAGGTCAAGGTCTACCTATGTGCCAAATTTTATCCAAATCCTTTCAGCCGTTTTAGCGTGAAAGCGTAACAAACAAACAAAAAATCTAATCTTTTCTCTGTATAATATTAGTTCAGACATACATAACATCACGCCTTTTTTCCCCGAAGGGTAGGGGCAAAATTGTCCAAAATTCAAAATTCAAAATATTTTATTTCACATAAACCTACAAGGGCACTCATGAAACGTCAGAAGCTAGGTGCACGGTTCCAATTGGTCGTTTCCTATGGAGAAGAGCCGGCAAGAAATTCCACGGTTACTCTTTTAAAAATAACCCTATAGTCTTTAAGTCCCTATAGTAAACCCACATTTTGCTGGTTATGTTTAAGTCCAATTTAATAGGGGGCGAGCCTATTGCTATCAACCAGGCACAAATCCAGATTCCGGGCTGCTACTGAGAAATTGCAGATAGAAAACCCAATAGCACTTTGCCGGACCTTGGAATCGAACCCAGGATCCATGCTCAGCAATAGAGCTTGCGACCACTAGACCAACAAGGCAGTATTTTATTCTTTTAGGTTAAAATTAATACCTCTTAAATCAAATATACGATTAAAAAAATCATTGAATACACACACTCTTCACACTTGACACTCACATAAATGTAGAACGACAATCAATGGTGGTCATAATGTTTACTTCTCTTTTTCGTTTGTCTAGTAAATTCAATTGATGTGATTGCATAAAATCCAGAACCTACTGGTTGGGCGAAGACACTGGCTCAGGAGTTTTTACCTGGCGCAGGCTTCACTGTGTTTGTAAACATTTTTTTTTTTTAATCCTATAAATAAAAGAATTTAATTGAACAGGACCAATCAATCTGCCTAGCCTTTTCCCAACTATGTTGGGGTCGGCTTCCAGTCTAACCGGATGCAGCTGAATACCAGTATTTTACATGGAGCGACTGCCTATCTGACCTTCACAATCCAGTAACTGGATAATACCATACTCTTGGTAAGACTGGTTGTCAGACTATCAGGCTTCCGACGACCCGTAACGACTGTCAAAGATCCACGAATGATAGCGGGGACCAACAGCTTAACGTGCTTTCCGAGGCACGGAGGAGTCTCGGTATGTATAGATGGTCACCTATCCACAGACCAACCCCGGCAAGTGTAGCTTAACCTGATGGATCGACCCGTGCGGCAGTTATTATTTAGCCACGGATTCCACGACTAATACAAACAAAGTTCTAGTTTCTTCCGCAAACCGTTAGACATTCAACACCCCGATGCGATCTATTCCAGCCATAAACATTCGGAAGAAAGGACGTATCAAGGAATCTATGCTTTTCTTCTGTATCGAGGCTGTCAAACAGAATAACTAGCAAACCGATCAGAGTTAATTTTTCGAGACAGGTCTGTCCAAAGTAATCCGAGTTTATATCTGTCAGGTCAGGTACAGCCTTGTACCTGATGTATTGAATTATACTACTGCCTGGATAAAGAGGTAAATGGACACGTTTTCAATGATAATTTGCTGAAAAGGATATTCGTCTCAAGTTGTTAAGTGAATACATATTTAATAAAAAGGATATCATATTGAGTTTTTTTAACTTTTTTGACGAGCTTATGTTCCATTTGGTTCAACAAATCGAATGTCTTGAATGAACTTCGGTTATACCAACTTAGATAATAATTG
Organism: Xanthia togata; assembly: GCA_963853775.1. NCBI lineage: Eukaryota > Metazoa > Arthropoda > Insecta > Lepidoptera > Noctuidae > Xanthia > Xanthia togata. Next base: position 24,583,493 of record OY970793.1, on the reverse strand, counting down.
CCTAGTGGTGTGACCTGATTGGATCGGACTGAATGGGACTCCCAAGTCATAGGTGTCGAGTTCGAAGCCAAGGCAAGGCATCTCTGACTTTTCGAATTCATGTGCCTATTGTGCAGTTATCACTTGCATCAAAAACGGTGAAGGAAAACATCGTGAGGAAACCGGCATGCCTAAGAGATATTTCTTGACGGCATGTGAAGCCAAGTCAGAGGCCCATGGGCGGCATAAAAAGTCAGTTACCAGGTTAGTCACTAACACAAGAAAAGAAGATAGAGGTTTCGTCAACTTTTAATTCAGTATGACCGAACTTACATTTGTGGTACCTCTACCTCGTGCCGTATTTTGTTTATGAAAGAACCATAGAACACTATACAAGCCTTTACAGAGCTCAATAAAGTGACTTTACAACCTTTTTACAGCCGTGTTGAATGCTGAACCATTCGGAAAAGTCGTTTCGAAGGGCTCTTTATGACCACAGTGATAGATGGCAGCACCAGGTTATCACGATGTATTGTTGTTGGTGCAAGTCTCAAAGGGTAAATGGAGGGTTAAAATAAGCTGAAACTATAAAGATAGGGATCGATTGAAGTCGCTTTTGCGATTATGTGGTAGTTAACTATCGAATGGTGTCAGGTGTCTGGTATAAAACATCGCAAAAATCTAGGTCAGCGCATCAAACCTGTGCGGTATTTATTTTCTTCGTTAGCGACAGCTGTCTACAATATTTTTACGTATTGACGCCTGACTTCAAAATGAAATGAATAATACATTATTAGCTCATACTCTATTTGCCGATGGCTTTAAGATTGTAAGAAATATTTTCCAGCAAACTTGACATTTTCGTAAATACACTTTGCCCGCTCAGTCCGTCGACATCACTGATAAAGCCACAGGTCATGTCCCTGGCAATATACACGATAACGGTTGCTAGGCAAACTCCCAAAACGCTGAAAACGAACGTCTACGAAGTACAGTCAACAAAAGAGTTTGATGTGCACAGAAGATTATTGACATGTTCATTATGTTCTATCTTTATGATCCAGATCGATGGACCATTTTTAATCGTGGAGGTTGATGTTCTTTCAAGAACCTGAAACATTGACCCTACAGGTGAATCCTACTAGTAATATTAAACTTAGGTATCTATACATATAATAAAAATGAAATGCTATTCGTTGGTAAGCGCATCTTTTGTTTTAAAATGTTCGTTAAGGTCCGAATCAGGTCATTTATGAAAAAAGAACTTTGAAAAGTTGCGGGAAAACTGAAACTGCATTTTAATTTTATTTATTAAAATAAGATATAGAATACATAGACATAGATTTTCTATGGGATAATTTTGTATGAATTATTGAAATTTGGACAATACATCGTCCTTTGGGTCAGCTAGTATAATATATATTTACTTAAACAAGGTAGGGCAAAAGTAAATGTCATAATGTGAATTTACTGCCATTTTGTTGGAAATGAATAAAGTTCGCTATGTTTTCACGAAAATTTTATTTAAAGGTGTAAAATTGATGAAATTAGGTCGAAAAAATTATATCAGTCAAATGATCACCTCCTGCATTTATGCACAATTGTTGCTTGAATACTTTTATCCCAGTAGTTCGTCCCCGTGGGATAATTTCCAACCTCCCCGTGGGAGAAGCTGCGAGCAAAAGCTAGTAAATAATTTAATAGCTGCCTGCATACCTATCTCTTTTGCCAACAGTACCACCGATTATTCCCCAAAGAATGACTCAGCTTACGGTGAGTGGTATGAAACTTTGTTATTTATTGTGTAGGCAATATTTTGTTATCATTTATGTGATAATTTATTATCTAAAGCCCCGTGCAACGTCGTGACGCAGGTGGGTCTGTGACGTGTTCAGACGATTATTCATTTTCACCAATTATGGTGGAAAAAGTTTTGATGGAGTAAGTAATTTTGTTTCGTTGCTGTGCAATAAAGGTGTAATGTATGGCGTTGTTTTAAATATGCAAGAGACTTGTTATTTGCAAACTCACTTTGCCAGAAATGTTGACGTGAAAGCCCTTGGGTAGGTATATGTTCTATTCGCTTTGTGCCAAACTAAAAGGTGAATTTCAAATACTATTTAACGTCAAAAATACAAAATACGCTATTTTATAAATCTAAAATGATACCTTTGCTGTGTCAGACATTACTGTCTTTATCGGATCGGTGCTCGTAAATTATTGTTTGACGAAGACAAAAAACATTATAGTAGAGGATCCGCAGAGGAATGACTTGTACCCATCTTTTTAATTAATGAAAAGTATTTAAATCAAATTTTGTATGTTAGAAAATATGGTAAAAAATGGCGTGGGTTGGCAAAAAAATACTGGCCAGATTGTGATTAATTAAAAATTCAAAAATGACTTGTTTTATACATTGCAAGATATACACCAATTGAAAGAGCTTTTCAAGGAGAACCTTTTCTACTAACTCTACTTTTGGCAATTCTTGTTCACTTCGGTGTTGATGACCTAATGACCTAAATAGCTACTTGGCCACCTAAGTTTAGAAAACGTTCTTGGCGCCCAATAGCCATAAGTAATATATCAATGGATAGTGCTTTTTAAGATAAACATTTGTTACTAAAACAAATTAATCGGTAACCGAATGAGTGCAATTTTTGAATTTTGAATTAATCATATTCTGGCCATTGTACACACACACATATACCTTACACTGCTGGGACACAGACGACCTCTGACTGAGAGAGAGTGGGCCAAATTTATCACGCGAGCCCAGTGCGGGTTGGTAGATGCCACATGTCTTAAAAGTGACCGACATCGCCGTCATGATCATTCAAAATATTTTGATAGAGATTTAACGAATATTTCATCAAAAACGTATAATATTAATTTTAAAACACATTCCATTCCCTTTGTTCTATTTTAGATATTCCTGACAGAATTAACTAGTAACTCTAGTTTTAATAAAAATCTTGACTCCAATTTAGAGCATTGCTACCATGCAGTACATCAAACGTCACAAACACCACGCGTTTAATTGACATTCACATAAAAGGACATAAAAACCGTGAGGTTAAGCCTATTTCTGTTAACTATGTAATGGATGGTCTATTTTACCTAGAAAAATCCAAGGTATATACGCCCTTACATTTTGCCAGGAATATCTATAATAAAATAAATAAATAATTAGTTTATTGTACAAAGAGAAACACAATACATTTAGTCTTATACTAAAACAAGATAGTACATAATGGTGGTTAAAAACCAAGTTGAGCAGCTGGCTCCCGAACTAAGTAAAAAGATACTTGTATCTCAGGAGCCGAAGTTCCTCATAAACATTAAATATTAATGTAATCAAGTTGAAGACACTCAGCAATTAAGTATTTCAAGTATCCGTATTGAGAAATTCATGAGATGATGGTAAGAATATTATCTGTATCTTCGTAAGACAAATTCTGCAACCAACTATTTAGCTTTGCTTTCAGTGCAAACTTGGTCAACGTGTAAATATCAAAACCGATGTATCCTATTATAAAGACGAGCGCTTAAGACTGAGTAATGGCGGCTTGCAAATACGGAACGACATCGCACGGTGTCACAGACCGGACACCTCGACTTCTTAGAAGGAAGTTAGGGTCGAGAGGTAGGATGGAGTAGTGGCGTAAGACCTAGGTACACGCATAATGAAGAGTTGTCGCACAGTGAGGACTTGAGTTTTAGAGTAAAGCAGGGTGGTTGGATAATAGAATGAATACTTGATTTAAAGGAACGTGTAGCGACTAATATTAAAAACATTATGCTTAGATGGCTTGGTCCTGTCAAGGGTGAGTGAAAATGCTGTCCGAGACCCCAAAGTGTCTTGAACAGCACGTTATGCCATTGACCCCGGCTGTCAATGGTAGATATTTGGCAGTCGTTACAGGTAGTTGGAAGTCCAAAAGTCAGACAACCAGTCTTATCAAGGGTATCATGTTACCCTCTATAACTGGGTTGTCGAGGTCAGATAGGTAGTCGCTCCATGTAACATTCAGACGCATCCGGTTAGACTGCTGAAAGCTGACCCCAACATAGTTGGAAAAAGGCTAGGTTTTGATTGCGTGCTGTAATTATTTCAAAATTAAGGACACAATTTTCAAAGGCGTGCCTCTACTCTCAATAATTGACCTCAGAAGTTTATCTTTTGAGCCTCTATAATAATGTATTTAAATAAGAGGGTCACAAGTAACAAAATATAAGACGCCGTGGCTTTCTGTTCTCATGACACATTTTAAATATATGCGTATTTAAACAATCTCTAAATAACGAGACTCCTCCGTGCCTCGGAAAGTACGTTAAGCCTTTGGTCCCGGGTGTCTTTCGTAGATCTTTGGCAGTCGTTACGGGTCGTCAGAAGCCCGAAAGTTTGACAACCAATTTTTACCAAGGGGTATCATAGTACCCAGTTACTGGGTTGTGGAGGTCAGATAGGCAGTCGCTCCATTTTAAATACTGCATCCGGTTAGGCTGGAAGCCGACTCAAGAGGTCACAAGTAACAAATATGTATAGTATACGACGCCGCCGCGGCTTTTCGAATTGTGATACATTTTAAATATAACCTTGTAACAACATTTGCTGTAGTTTTTACTATGAGTTCTCGAGTATTACGTGATTTTACTATTTATGTTGTTCAAGATATCCCAATTCCAATATCCATTTACTTCGGTGCAATCATGTCGATAATATTTTATTCCTCGTTTTTAATTGATATCCGTCGATATCGATATGTCGCAGTCATCTGGTTAAATTAGCCAGCTAATTGGACGCCTAGGCCGTTCATTTAAAGGTGGCATCTAATTGGATGCCTAGACCGATAGTTAATTGAATTATTATCATTCAACGTTTAACAACTTGGCGTATTGAAAGTCAGCCCTTTGAAGATGACTGACCAAGACTCAGCCACGTGACTCAAATTGTGAAAAAAAATCTGCGAGCAATTTGGAAATAGCGCTCGTCAGCCGCTCCGCGGCACCGCTCGCTACGCTCGCTCGGCTCGCCCGCGGTTGGTCATAGTTCTAACCTAACTAAATGACTAAACGACATTCAGCGATCTGGTTAAACGTTGTGCTCAATAACTTGGCTAGTTGTCTTTCAGCTATTTAATTGGATGCATTTAAAGAACGCACTAGTCATTCAATCAAATAGCAGATTTAACCAGATCACTGCGATAGATATATCAAAGGGAGATTCTGTAAGCCTCATTGCACAGTTTATTTACTACATTAACTTCGTGAATATTTTCACAAAGTTCTACATAAATATGTAGGTGTTGTATTTGTATATCATGTGCATTTATTATCCGATACTGTTGATTGTGACGCGCGACGCCTCTGCATCTCGCATGGAATCTTTCGTTTATTACTTTTAAACTTACTTAAATGCTGGATAAAGTTCAGAAGAAAAATAAAACATATTCCACTATCATGTTTATAGTTTTCCATTTTCAATCTTATTTTTCTTATTGATGAGTTTATCTTTTTCTTGTCAAAGATCAGAAAATCACCATAATCGATTTGGTGATTTGGTACACAAAATGTTGACCTATTTAGGTACCTATAGTTGACCTCAACTCGTAATTCCTGAATCACTTTGAACAACAATTCCCAATAAATAGAAACTTTATGAAGTTTGAAAATAACTAAATATCACATGAACAAAATGGACCTTGTGGTTTTATGACTTGCAACTTGTGATTTTCAACCTTACACTGTTTGTCCACCGTACAACGTCAACGAGAAATGAGAGTATTCAACCGAAGGGGACGTCCCGATGGTGGTGTGCCATGGACACGCGGCCATAGTAAATGTTTGCATCGCTCACAGATATAGATAGACATAGATAACGCTAGAGCAACTACTTCGTGTGCCCAGCTTATGACCAAAAATCATAAGCCACTCTTTTCGTGCTCAGTCTGCATCGGTGTGCGTACTACTCGGACGTCAGTAAAAAAAAAAAAAAGGTCAATTGCGCTGTTTTAAATTTTAAAAACTGTACAAATGCGAGGAGAACAAATAAAGTAAAGATAAAGTCTAATAAAGTTTCCTTCCATCGTTATGTCATTAATATAATGCGTAATTCATTTCATAATCATTTATTTTTAATCTTATAGGTCCGGTAATACCAAATTTGTGAAAAACATAAGTCATCAAAAGTAAGCTGCATGTTTGTATTACATTGAGGCTTTTACTTGGAGCGGTTGATGCGACTTTTTCTTTTAACAAGTGATGAATATCGAAAAAAGTGATACTATCGTATATCGCTTCGGTTTCGTAGTACAGGCGCTTTTATCATTTTTCTGTCAATTTTAGCGATTAGTGCTGTTCATCTTATGCAACACTACTGCTGCTGTATGGTATATGCAATAATAAATTTAATTGTACTGAGCTCTCGAATGGGTTGTGTTACGTAGTACCTAGAACTGTTACTCGGCGGGAGGTACGCGCACCTCGACTATTCTACACTGCACGTTGTAGAACGAACGCTGGGGTGCGAGCCCCTCTCCGCCGACTTTTAGAAACCTTTAACTCACAATTTATTGATTTTGATATTTTCGCGCTGTCGCAATCTAAATTTAAAAGAATGATTTCACAATCTCTTGCAAGTCGCCTATAAGACGGATGCTCTTGTCATCCGCCTCCTTCGATTCGTCGGTATATAGTGTTTCTCTTCTAAATATGTACTTCCTTTCGTTTTTCTTCATTTAACATGTGTTCGTTTTCATACTCCGATGTCACTTCGTGGACAATAGTGTGGGTTATACGTTTTCGACTGTAATATAACTACTTTTTGTAAATGTTGTAATGTATAACTGTTTTTTGTCCCAAATAAATAAAATAAAATAAAACACAAATTAATTCTCGAGAATCGATTTCGGATACAGAGGAATGATTTTGTATTATATAATTAATGTACTTATAATGTAGAAAATTTAATAAATAATCGAAACGTTTCGTGGTTTTTTTAGTTTTTCACATGAACCCTATTTAAAAGAAAAATGGATTGAGGCGACGGGAAATAAATATTGGTTCCCAACAAAGCATAGCACTACGTTCAGTCCATTTTGAAGAAGCAAGTTGTGTCTATCTCATTACTCTGTCACAAAATCGATTAATAAATCTATTTAAACGATTTTTAATAATTCTTTACTTTACCACAATTACTCAATAAATAGTATTCGTACAGTAAAATTGAGAAATGGTATATATGTCGCAGCCATCTGTTTAAATTAGCCAGCTAATTGGACACCTAGGCAGTTCATTAAACGCCGGCATCATAAATGAATGCCTAGGCCGATAGTTAATTTTAATAAAATCATTCAACGTTTAACAACTTGGCGTATTGAAAGTCAGCCCTTTGAAGATGACTGACCAAGACTCAGCCAAGTGATTCAAGTGGTGAAAATATATCTGCGAGCAACTTGGAAGGAGCTCGCCGGCCGCTGCCGCGGCACCGCTCGCTTCGCTCGCTCGGCTTGTGCGCGGTTGGTTACAATTCTAACCTAACCTAACCAATTTCACCCAGTTTAACTAAATGTCTACACGACATTCAGCCATCTGGTTAAACGTTGTGCTCAACGACTTGACGAGTTGTCCGTTAGTCATTCAATTAAATGTCGTCATTCAATGAACGCGCTAGTCATTGAATAAAATAGCAGATTCAACCAAATGACTGCGACATATACAAAATCGAACTGTATTCAAAATTGAGTTTTCACCCAGCAAATCTTTAAGTGCCAGAAAGAGATGAAAAAGGGTTTAATCCCGTTGCTTTTTGCAAACACTAGAACTAAATTGAATATAAGGTGTCACCGAATATTGACGTGTTTATAACGGTAAAGTTACTTGAAATTCTCACTACGAAGACTTTCAGCGTACTGCCGTATACTGCTGGATGAGAGCTTACGCTGGCACTAGGCTGGGGTTGGGCCGAGACGGGTGCCGCACGCATTTTCCCATCACTAAATCGTACTTGTGACGTCATAATAGGTAGTCAAAAAATGGCACGCTTGGTTTTCATACAAATCGTGATACTTGCGTTATCTGTCTTTCTATATCTCATCATCATCTGCCTAGCCTTTTCCCAACTATATTGGGGTCGGCTTCCAGTCTAACCGGATGCAGCTGAATACCAGTATTTTACATGGAGCGACTGCCTCTCTGACCTCCACAACCCAGTAACTGGGTAATACGATACCCCTTGGTAAGACTGGTTGTCAGATTTTCGGGCTTCTGACGACCCGTAACGACTGTCAAAGATCCACGAATGACAACCGGGACCAACAGCTTAACGTGCTTTCCGAGGCACGGAGGAGTCTCGGTATGTAAAGATGGTCACCCATCCACAGACCAACCCCGGCAAGCGTAGCTTAACCTGATGGATCGACCAGTGCGGCAGTTATTACTTAGCCACGAGCTCCTCTCTCCTCTGTCTTTCTATATCTGTGGTATCGCTATTTCGGCACCGTCATCTCGTTTTCGTTGACGTCTCATTGACGTGGCAGTGGACAAAACAGCCTATGTATGGTAACTGAACTACGACGTCGGCTATACTTGGAAAAAATACCCTTCGTTTAATAAGCCCACTTCGAAAAACTTCAGCATGTTATACTCTCGTCAAGTACGACACGTAGGCATTTATGGGAGGTATTCACAGCATCTAGACATGTTTTTATTACCAATCTTCTTCATAAAATAGTTGACGTGACGTGACGTCCTCTTAATAAAGTGTGCGAACGTTTCAGAAATGTTGAAGTGAAAGCCCTTGGGTTGTTAGGTCGGTATTATGGTTTTATATTCTCTTTGATGGTACTAAAGGGTGTATTTCAAATTAATTAACGTCAAAAATATTTATTTTACGCTTGTTTATAAAACTTAAATGACGTGTTTGCTGTGTCAGACATTACTGTCATATTAATATGCAACTACCCACTCTATTAATTGCAATGATGAGTAATAATATCTTTAACCGACTTCAAAAATGACGTGATTTGTTGCGCGATTAGATACTTCCACCATTTATTAATTGATTTTGATGATTCTTTTTTTTATGGTACGTAATATTAGGTTGGGGAAAAAGTCTTTTCGCATTATAGTATGTATGAACTTGTAATAAAATATCTTTGGCTATACTATTTGTATCTGGCTGGTTTTGGTATCGTTGAAAGTTTAAATTTTAAAGAACATAATTCTAAATTCAAATTAGGAAAATGTGTGATTTTCATTTGTTTTTCGTACCGTCAAGATGAGTGAATCTAATGAAGAAATTCGATACATTTTAAAATTTTACTACAAAAAAGGAAAAAATGCAAAGCAAGCCGCGAAAAATATTTGCGATGTTTATGGACCTAGTGCAGTGTCTGTGAGAGTAGCACAAATTTGGTTTAAGCGTTTTCAATCCGGAAATTTTGATGTCAAAGATGCACGTCGCTCTGGTCGCCCTATTACGGATAAAATGGATGCCATTTTTGAAAAAGTGGAGCAAGATGCAGCATATCAGTAGTTACGACGTAGCTGAAGAACTGGGAATTGACCACAAACCAGTTTTGTCGCGGGATCTCTTCTTTTCGCATAATGTTCTTTGTCCTAATATACTTCGGCATAACGATTTTGGCACATTTTGTTTTGGCATAATAATACTTCAGCATAATTTTTTTAGGCATACATTTTATGTTGGCATAATCATCTTAAAGACTATTTTTTTTTGGCATAAATTTGATTCGCATAACGTTAGTAGGCCTAATGACTATTAGCATAATAACAATATACAATGTTGATACGACAGAGGGGCTTTCTTTTAAACTGCCTATACTAGGTACCATTTTCGAACTCTGTACCAAAAATCAATTAAATAGGAGCAGTAGTTTAGCCGCAAATGATTTTTTAAGTTTTTGCCCCGTTTGAACACGATGTATCTTTCCTAACAGCTGATTATGTCTATACGCATAGGTCATCCACCTTAAAACGATAAATCTGAGTTTAGCCTACGATGCGTTGTTGCCGCTCTGACGCAAGTCACAAGTACAACCAAATATTTTTCGCTAAAAAAATAACCAAAGAAAACAAGAGAGAGAGAATCATAGCAAAACATCCCGCGCGTAAAAGAAATAGAAATAGGTCAGTCAGTTGCTAACACATCCTAGATCCTTGTGCGATCGGTAAGTAAGTGGGGGCAGAGGGGCCTCAGTCAGTGCGCCGCACAGAGTACTTTTTAGTGCGCCGCCCGACGCTATCCTCTCGAAACGTAGTTACGTAACACGGAAGCTCTTGCGCCGCTTACGCGCGCAGACAATTGATTTTGTTTTGTTATTGTGATAGGACACTAAATAAGTTTAAGACAATATTTCTTTTTATATTGTGACAGGACACTCGTAACATCGGTTTATTATTATTTAGTGTTAGTGTTTTTTTGTGATTGACTGTTTTTATTGTGATAGGACACGTAATTAAACTTTGGTTGTGTGTGTGTAGTTAAAATACAATTGTAGAACTAAAAAATAGGATTATTTTAGCATTTTACAAATTAAAGTGCTTAGCAACGAACAGTGAGTTAATTATCATACGGTATAATTTTTGCATTCATGTGAATGGAGTTTTTGTTGTGATTGTTGTTGTGTGCGTACTTACTTCAAAACCGTACCTATCATAAAAGCCGAGCGGAGGCCTAAGCCGCCTCGCGCCACCGCCCCGGTCGGCCGCCTTGACACGTGATAACACACGCCGCGGTCCGGCGCGCGCGCGACGTTGCCGCTTTGTTACCTAGGTATCTAAGGTCAGTTAAATTTATTTACACAGGATGGTTGCGTTTTACTCTGATTTGTAAGCTATTTAGTTTGTATGAAAAAAAAAAACTCATTTTTGATGCTTTTTATTTTTATACCGTATCGAATAATACTAAATAAGTATTGTATACGTTGTGTAATTTAATGCCCCTCTGTCATATCAACTCTGTATATATTTTCCTTTTCTAGTAGATACGTACTCCAGACTTTTGGGTGGAAATGGTGGTGGTGATTTGTAGTGCCCCATACATAATTCTGATCAAACCAATTTGCTATAGTTTCTGTAACAATTAAATAATATTGTTGGTTAAAAAATTAATATGCTGTGCAACAAAAGTTAGTGACAGAACCGAATTGCTGCAAAACCGACTCCACGTAGTCTTGTTTGTCCTACCCCTAGAGTGTAATTTTAAGGCGCGTAGGGGCGAGGCTGCCCGCGGGCTGAGGAGCAGGCGGCTGCGAGCGAAAGCCGTCTGCGACGATTAGCATGCGTGGGGCCGCCGGAGGCCCGCATGCAGCGCCGGAGCCGTGACAGAAACCCTGCCTGCTGCAATGCTTGCTTGCATGCTGCACGCTTGCTTGTTTGCTGCATGCTTGCTTGTATGCTTGCTTGCATGCTGTATGCTTGCTTGCATACAATAAAAATATGTTTTAATATCATTATGCGTAAATAAATTTATGCTTTAGGATATTATGCTTTAGAATATTATGCTTAATCATTATTATGGTTAGAGAAATTATGCTTAAAAAAATTATGCGTAAGCTGTTATGCGTAATTATACTATGTGAAAATACAATTATGCCAAACAAAATTATGCTAAGTTATATTAGGTCTTAAAATTTTATGCAAATGGATGGGAACCTTTTGTCGCATTTAAAAAAAACTGGTTACACAAAAAAGCTCGATATATGCGTACCTCACGAGTTCACTGAAAGAAACCTAATGAACCGTGAAAGTACTAATTTGTGATTCTTTATTACGACGTAATGAAAACGTTATAAATTCACTCAAACGTGCGGACCTACACACTTCAGGCCCGGTTTTACTTCTTCGCTCTACCTTGCCCGTTAGTTTATTTATTTCTGTAGAAACAATTCAATTATTTTTTTCATAATTATGAGTACCTATCAAAATATGTCATATAAATGGCCGTATTTTTTTATTGCGTTAACTTGCTTTTTTAGAGAAGCTTGATTTTTTAGAGCTCCGAGGAAAAGGAGGAGCTCCCAGTGCGGGGCAATATTAAAAAAAAAAAAAAAACAGATCTACGTATTTGAATTTAATTTCAACTTGATACCTCCAGGCGTTCTTGAGAAAATGGGTCTGGCAGACTGACGGACGGACAAAGAAGTACAGCACTCTTAGTGGGGATTTCACCAATTCATCAATGAAATTGAACGCGTTCAGCACATCCAAACGCGTTCAAGAGCTGTCAGTGTACAATATTCTATAACAATTTTGACACTGACAGCTCTTGAACGTTTTAAAAATGCTGATCGCGTTCAGTTTCATTGGTGAAATCAGCCCTTAATGCCCATAAACCCGCAAAGCGACATCAAAATATTACATTTCAGTTCGAAATAACATTATTTAAATTCCAACAGCATTGCAAGCCATGTCCGCTGCGTTCAATGGATTCGATCACATATTTGCATGAAAATGTCCACAGTGGAAATAAATGTACGCTTTTGTGACTAAAATTGCGTTGTTGATGTTATAAATGAAATATGTGACTTAAGTAGATTTGGTTATGTTGTTTATAGAAACTTAAAGCTCTTCACACACATTTATGATAATATATTATTTATAGCGCTTAAAACTCCTTTAAAAATCCTATAAGGTAAAATATATATTATCTTCACTGTGTGTGATGGTCCATTAAATTGTACGGTGAGCGATATGTGGAAGATAATATATATTTCAGTTAATCTTCAAAGTCTGTGGCGACCTTAAAGATACGTAGGTATGGGTAAGTAAATTAACTGCTGGTTTCACCAATGAAATTGAACGCGTTCAGCACATCTAAATGTATTCAAGAGCTGTCAGGGTACAATATTCCATAACAATTCTGACACTGACAGCTCTTGAACGCGTTTTATAAATGCTGATCTCGTTCAGTTTCATTGGTGAAATCAGTCCAAAGTATTGGTAGCTTGATTGATTTAATCATGATAATTATTTCGATGGTTTATTTACCCGTTGGTCTAGCGGTCGCAAGTGCTACTGCTGAATATGTGGTACTGGGTTCTATTCCCACGTTGGACAAAGTGTAATTAGGTTTTTGGATCAGAATTTTTTCAGTAGCCGTCCGGAGTCTGGATTTGTGCCCGGTTGATGGCAATAGGCTTGCCCCATACTACATGGGACTTAAACATAACTGGCCAAATGTGCCTACTATATGTACGTACCTACCTTAACCCCTCGAGTATTACAAGTGTGATGTTATGTTATGTTATATTATTCCAAACGTTAGGTTTGTAATTATTTAACCTCTTTAAGACTGCACTAATCAAGCTCTACATAAGGACAAAAATCAACCAATAATCACTTCACATATCTACTGAAACAAAAATAGCAAGCAATGTTATAAAATAGCCTTACTATTACCAAAAATCTTATCTCAAAGTTCTTTATGAACTACCGGTATTTTGCATAGAGCGACTTAACTGACCTCTACAATCCAGTTACTGCTTCTGACTATATGTAACAACTGACAAAGATCTAGAAATGACAGCCGTGACCAACGGCTTAACGTGCTTTCCGAGGCACGAAGGGGTCTCGATGTCTAATGGATGGTCACCCATCCATGAACTGACCGCTGCAAGCGTAGTTTAACTTAGATCGACCCGTGTGACTGTTATTAACTATAAACGAAAGACTTTTTACCATTTAACTATTTTACTCCATTGACCAAAAAAAGTACTGGACACTCGTCCGAGAAGCAATTTCCACCCAACTCTATCCAATGCTATTTTAGGCCCCTCGCCCACGGCGACTTTTTGTAGCGATGCAGTCGCGCGTTTGCTAAACGCGCGACAGCATCTCTTCTAACGCGTGTTAGTCGCATTTGCAACGCGCTACAATAGCGATGCAAACGTGCTACAATAGCGATGCCAACGCGCTACTAACGCGCTAGTGCATCGCGATTGTATCGATACAAACGCGCGACCGCGTCGGATAACATCGGTAGAGAGAACGGAGGAGGGAGGGAGTGTGGCGCGGCGCGTGAGTGGGAACCGGCATCAGTGCAACACAGACAGGTCCAGAGTGCGTGCTGTTGTCCGTCACAGGCGCAAAATGGAGTCATTTGACACTGAAACGTTTATTACGGCAATTCAGGAGCGTCCTGTAATATGGGACTCACGTCTTCCTGAGTATTCGAATAAGATTGTAAGGTATTTTTGTGTCGTAACTGCATCGCGACCGAATCGCGTTTGCATCGCGACGGAATCGCGTTTGCGTATAGGGTATAACCCCTTTTTTTTTTTGGGTAGGAAGTCATCAAATGACTTCTCCCGCTCTGGGTGGAGCGGGAGGGCGTGACTCCTACTGACTAAAACCCACCCGTGTTCCTTCTGTTGCCTGTGCAATGCCACGGTATCCCTTTCGGACTTTCCCGCAACCCCGGCAGGCAATGGTCTCATCGGACCCCTTCACTCGCTGACATCTCTTTGAGGCGCGCGTGGAACACAACGCGCCATCGACCCGGGCTTGGTCCTTACCGGACGGCGAGCTACCCATTGCTCACCGTCCGCAAGCCCGCGCCTACGGTGGCCGGGAATACGCGATCGACGCCCAGGGCGTCTCCTCCTGCGGCGGCTAGGGGCGTGAGGGCGCGAATTTTGCCTCTTCCTCACGCGTTCCGCCTCCTCCTTCGCGAGCATTACTGCTTCGCAGAAGGAGGTGACGGCCTCCCATGCCCTCTCGCTCCGTACCATGGCCTGGACCAGGGCCGGACGCGAGAGATCCTCGCCACCGATCGCCTCCACGAGGACACAGCGGTGCTCTGCCCAAGCCGGGCAGACCTCCACCGTATGCTCTACCGTGTCCTCCGGGCGATCCACGCAGTGATGACACCCAGGCGTTTCCTCCCGCCTGATACCGAACAGGAACCTCCCGAAACAGCCGTGTCCGGTCAGGACCTGCGTCTGGCGGAAGATGAGGACACCGTGGCGCCTCTCTAGCCACTCCTCAAAGAGGGGACTTATCGCCGCAATAGTGGCGTGCCCAGCACTGGGTTGCGACAATCGCACTCTCCATGCCGCCATGAGATCCCGTCGGAGCTCTGTCCGCTGTGCCGCGATTTCTCGCGGCATCGGAGTCAAGCCCCGGCGTTTCGCCTCCTCGCGCCACTCCCAAATATGCGCGAGGAAGGTATACCTTAAGGACTCGTTTGAAAAACGAATTAACTCACACGCCAAAGGTCAATCAACCTTTTAGTCTTTCAGCCTTTTAGCCGAATAGCCAACGAGATTGGTAGGTTTATTTTCATAACAAATCGTGAGTCTGCCCGGTGGGTTTTCCCATCGACTAATACTACTTTCATTCCCCTTTTAACCCTTGTAGGGGATGAATATTCTAAAATTATTTCTTGGTGCTCACTTTCGTTTTATAGAACTCTTGTACAAAATTTCACGCTTCTAGACCCAGCGGTTTAAGATACCATTCCGTACATGACCGCAAGCGGCAGAAGACCGCATTCCAGTCGGTAGATAGAAGATAGAAAAACTGTATCTATCTGTTTGTTACCTTTTCACTCCTTATGGCTGAACGGACTTAGATGGTACTCAGGTAAACCATGGCCTTTTTTTTTTTTTTTTTTTTGGGTGGGAAATCATCAAATGACGTCTCCCGCTCTGGGTGGAGCGGGAGGGCGTGTCAGACTCTTACTGACTAAAACCCACCCGTGTTCCTTCTGTTGCCTGTGCAATGCCAGGGGGCCACGGTATCCCTTTCGGACTAATCCCGCAACCCCGGCAGGCAATGGTCTCATCGGACCCCTTCACTCGCTGACATCTCTTTGAGGCGCGCGTGGAACACAACGCGCCATCGACCCGGGCTTGGTCCTTACCGGACGGCGAGCTACCCATTGCTCACCGTCCGCAAGCCCGCGCCTACGGTGGCCGGGAATACGCGATCGACGCCCAGGGCGTCTCCTCCTGCGGCGGCTAGGGGCGTGAGGGCGCGAATTTTGCCTCTTCCTCACGCGTTCCGCCTCCTCCTTCGCGAGCATTACTGCTTCGCAGAAGGAGGTGACGGCCTCCCATGCCCTCTCGCTCCGTACCATGGCCTGGACCAGGGCCGGACGCGAGAGATCCTCGCCACCGATCGCCTCCACGAGGACACAGCGGTGCTCTGCCCAAGCCGGGCAGACCTCCACCGTATGCTCTACCGTGTCCTCCGGGCGATCCACGCAGTGATGACACCCAGGCGTTTCCTCCCGCCTGATACCGAACAGGAACCTCCCGAAACAGCCGTGTCCGGTCAGGACCTGCGTCTGGCGGAAGATGAGGACACCGTGGCGCCTCTCTAGCCACTCCTCAAAGAGGGGACTTATCGCCGCAATAGTGGCGTGCCCAGCACTGGGTTGCGACAATCGCACTCTCCATGCCGCCATGAGATCCCGTCGGAGCTCTGTCCGCTGTGCCGCGATTTCTCGCGGCATCGGAGTCAAGCCCCGGCGTTTCGCCTCCTCGCGCCACTCCCAAATATGCGCGAGGAAGGTATACCTTAAGGACTCGTTTGAAAAACGAATTAACTCACACGCCAAAGGTCAATCAACCTTTTAGTCTTTCAGCCTTTTAGCCGAATAGCCAACGAGATTGGTAGGTTTATTTTCATAACAAATCGTGAGTCTGCCCGGTGGGTTTTCCCATCGACTAATACTACTTTCATTCCCCTTTTAACCCTTGTAGGGGATGAATATTCTAAAATTATTTCTTGGTGCTCACTTTCGTTTTATAGAACTCTTGTACAAAATTTCACGCTTCTAGACCCAGCGGTTTAAGATACCATTCCGTACATGACCGCAAGCGGCAGAAGACCGCATTCCAGTCGGTAGATAGAAGATAGAAAAACTGTATCTATCTGTTTGTTACCTTTTCACTCCTTATGGCTGAACGGACTTAGATGGTACTCAGGTAAACCATGGCCTGGATTAGGACATAGGATAATTTTATCTCGGTATTACATTCCCGTGTGATAATTACCGAACCCCACGCGGGCGTAGGTAACAGCTAGTTGAGATGTAGTTGAAATAAACTAGATGTAAATTTCAACATTTGACAACATATACCACTAGTTTTAAATAGAAAAATAATAAGGTACGTACATCGAGACAATTCTTGGAAAAACTAATGACATTTCGAAGGTTTGAAAATCAACAAACTTGGAAGAAAGTTACGCTCAACTGTGGAGTTCAGCTGTTAGATAGATCCTTTAAATCACTGTTTTCACTGGAGTTAAAGTCATTTTCACTTATATTACTCTTAATTTATTTCTTTGGACGCTATTATTGTTGTTATGACACACAAAGCCACGAGTGACAAAATTTAGAACTAAAATCTACAATCTGACGTTTCATTTAACGCTGTTACATTATCCTATAGTCGTTGACCAGCTGCTTTGATAAATGCAATACAGTAACACCTTGCCATCAATCGGGGACAAATCCAGACTCTAAACTACTTCTTTTCTAATAAAATTCAATTCGACGTAAGTTCTCTAAGCCAAAATCCACACCAGCTCTAAATGGAAGCTGCGCGTCATATTGGTCTTGCTCTCCATTCGAAACGAACTAAGTCGAGATACCAATAATCCTAGTTTCCCAGACGTTTCAATATCATATGGATTGGGAAGCCACAATATGGGGTCTATTGTTCGTTTGGTTCATATCTTGAATGTATTTTACTTGATATTCAAATATAAGGTTTATTTTGTCGACTTTTGATTTATATTTTTATCTCACATGTAATCTGTTCAATAAGCCAGGCTGGCACGTGCATAGATACTGAATAGTATTTAGATACTTATTGTAAAAATACATAACATACATCACGCCTGTATTCCCGAAGGTTTTGGCAGAGGAGCATGTATAGTACACTCACCTTTCACATGTTTGAGCTCATTAAATGGGACTGGGCCAGCCTATTGCCATTGACCGTAAATACTTAAATTTTATTTTGATTAGGGATGTAACGATACATAATTTTCTCGATACGATATCAATACCGATTATTGTAGTAAATAATACCGATATCGATGGCTTAATAGATAATTTAACAAATAAATAATGAAGTATTTACCAGCACATCAACCTACCCGAAACTATCAAATTTTCCCAATCAACTTTGAACCTTCTGCTTTAGTGATAAAGTTGAAAATCTATTAAAGAAATTTGACAGATTGTAGAGTAGGTTGACGTGCTGGCGTCTGTACCTCGGGCGTTTGTATGTCTTTTGTATTTTGTATTTCGGGCACAACTGGTGAATAATCAGAATTACCAATAGCGATAACGTGAACCAGGCACGAAACAATACATCGCTCAGCCAACTGCAAATACTATCTACCGTTTGCCGTGTTGCCATGTCGCTAAGCATGCGCTGGAGTGACAATGTTGCTCGAGCGGTGTCGTTTCGCGTGCTTTTTCAATTGTTTGATATCGGTTCTATATAATCGGCGATGCCGATATAACGACCTGCCGATTATATCGGCCGATATATCGGCATCGGAATCGGAATCGTTACATCCCTAATTTTGATATTATCTAATTGAAATGTCTACATGGTTTTTCGAGAAAATTCCGCAGAGAATTTCAGCGATAAACTTAACATAGGTAGGTATGCTTAAAGATGAAACGAAATTCAGCTTCGGTATTGGTGGAAATACAAGAGTATTCGTTTTAACCTATTTTATGGTTAAATATCCTACATTATTATGTACGATATTTCACCATAAAATACCCGCGCTGAATGAAGTTAAAAGATTTAATCCCATCCAATAAAAAAATACATACTAAACGATCATTCGAAACTAGGATAGTAAACAAAATATAACTGCCACCATTCCGCTCGCTAAAGATTGCCATATGCAAATACATTCATAAAACATTCCACAGTGGCGTAATGGCGCGTAAACGGTATTGCCAGCACAAAAAGACAATTTTAATCCTGTTCCACTTGGTTGCAGAGAATACAGTGATATGGAAGCTTTTAAAAAAGCGGCCAAATGTGAGCCGGACTCGCACACGAAGAGTTCCGTACTACCGTACTATAATTAGCACTACATATTTTTTCTATGTTATTAAAAAACACGTTTCTTGTTCTTTTAGCGGCTATAGTATGTGGAAATTTCAAGTGTGTACCTATTACGGTTCAAGAAGACCCTTAGATATGGGTCCCGTTGGCACCCTTTGGTACGGACCCATAAAAAGGGAACGAGAGTATGAGAAAAAATAAATGGCAGACAAGAATACTCGTCTGACTTTAAAATAAGCCTGTTTTCATTTACTTTACTAAAGGTCAGCGCTGGCTTTATGTCGTGGTTAATCAAACAATTTAATTTACCTCCATTCACCTACATATTCACCACCATTCACCACACACCCTTTGACTGCTTTTGTCGTGTTATTTCTTTTTTTGTTTTCGTTTATTTATTTTTTGTTTTAATTGTTTGTAGAAATACATGTTGATGCTTGTTTATTTGTATGATGCCACTAAGTGGTGCCTGGTGACAGGTTTCTCTTAAACCTACTGCAGGCACCAGCTCTCACAATGTGAATTTTTATAAGTAAATCAAAACTGTTAAATAACTGTTAGTGCAAAGTCATTATGAGAGAAAATAAATAAACTTATTAATATTATTATTAAACAATTTTTTTTATAATCTAATATCGATAAATAAAAAGACAGCCTCTCTTATAGGAGCACTCAAATATCGCGTAAGCTTAACACACTTTCAATTCAATCACAATCTAAAGGATTTAGAAGGAAATTCATAATACATTGCTTTATATGTTGGAAAAATCGCCTGTGTGACAATGTAAATAACGCAATGACTGTTGTTGAATTGTCAACATAAAAGACAGTGCCATTTTAAGTTTGTTACGAAATTGTCCCGCTGGTTTACCAACCATCATTAGGTAAATTGCCAACAAAATTGTTGCATTTCCAACCTTGTCTGCAATTTACTGACAACTTAGATACTTGAAGCTTTAATCATGAAATTATTTCTTCGTTCGTTTTCTTTGACACAACTTCTTAATGACAACTTTGTTTGCAGGTTGATTTGACTTTAATTCCACACACAATCGTCCAACAATCCAATACTCCAACATGACTACAGTCTGTCCCAACTCACGATCGATTAAAACAGACTGTCCACACATCAATATGCACGTACCAACCTCATTCACTATGGAGGACTTTGAAGGGATAGGTACTTTCTGCGCTATAATTTTGAGTGCATATAATTATTACTGATGTGTGGAGAGTCTGTTCATATACAGGGTCAAATTAAACTAGTTAGAGAAACTACGCAGATGTGAAATGGGTATCGATATCTAAACAATAAAACAAAAAAAAGGTTTAATGATATTTTTGTTTTGAGGTAAATGAACTTAAAATATCAGTTTAACGCGTTCAATGCCAAGAGCCCTCCTGAAGGGTTCATTTTAAATGTAGGTTTTTCTTAGCATTATAAACCGTGAAAATAAAATCTGATGTATATTTTAACAATAAATATTAGTAATAGGGGTTAAAGTATGAAATTGCCGTTTTATTGTCGAATTGACATAGAACCTTCATGGTTTGAGATTTTTGTGTGAAACTTTTTCACATGGTACCTATGAAGTTCTTCTTTTAAAAAATGTGCAACATTTGATTATCGACTTTCAGTTGTTTTTTTTATTCAGTTTAGACAAGAAAGATGGATACTTCGAAAATTCGAGTTATTTTTGAATACGCGTTAGTTCCGACGCGGAACTAACGCGGCAGAAACAGCTCGCAATATCTATGTTGCGTTTGGAGAGGGGACTGCTAATGAACGCACCGTGCGATTTTGGTTTAATCGCTTTCGTGATGGAAACTTTGATTTGAAGAACGAACCACGTGGAAGACACAGGTGAATAACAATGAATTGAAAGAGATGGTGAAAGCCGATCCGAGCCAAACTATCCAGGAATTAGCGGTATGGTTTAACGTTACCTTACCAATAATAATGACTCATTTGCGTCAAATCAATAAAATAAAAAAATATGAGAAATGGGTGCTCCATGATATGACTGATCTGCAGAAAGAAACGCGTGTAGAAACTTATATTGCCTTGTTGAATCGATACAGAAATGAAGGAATATTGGATCGAATCACATGTGATGAAAAGTGGATTCTTTACGATAACCGTAAGCGAAAAATTCAATGGCTGACCCCAGGTCAAACGCCGCAACAGTGTCCTAAAGCAAAGCTTACCAATAAAAAAGTAATGGTAACTGTTTGGTGGTCTCAGCATGGTGTTATTCACTATAGCTTTCTCCGATCTGGTCAAGCAATAGCGGCTCGTATGCCGAACTCCGAACAACAATAGCAAAACTAGCAGTGAAACAGCCCCGACTCATGGATAGATTCATGAGTCGGGGCTGTTTCACTGCTAGTTTCACCATTATTGCGCCATGATAACGCGAGACCTCACACAGCACGAGAAACTGTTTTAACTCTACAGGAACTGCAATTAGAAACCATTCGTCACACAAAAAAAAATGTTAGTCCGTTGGAGCAAGGTCTGGCAAATACCCTCCGTATTTGCCAGACCTTGCTCCAACGGACTAACATTTTTTTTCGTGATTTGGACAATTTTCTATGTGATAAAAAGTTTTCTTCTCAGGAGGCAGTACAAAATGCTTTCACATAGTTTGTCGAATCTAGATCACGAGAGTTCTATCGCAAAGGCATAAATGACCTTCCTATTAGATGGCAGCAATGTATGTAATTTAATGGTAATTATTTTGATTAAATAAATATGTTAAATTTTTTAAAAAACATTTCAAATTTTCAGTACAAATCGGCAGTTTCGTACTTTACCCCCTAATATATGCGTTGGTTTTAAAATCAAAGCATTTATATTTTGTTTAATATTTTGTTCACACAAATATTCACAAAAAAATTAAAAGGTAGGAAACTACATATAGCGACAAGACCCCCAGAAAACCCAATTTTAATTCTTTTTACAAACCTAATGCCGTTGACTGTCCCCGTTGGTTAACTTTAGCGCAAACGTAATGCCGGGAACCCTCCTGGAGGGTTCACTTCCAATATGAATGGCGGCATGGTGCATGAGTTCTATGAAAAGTGGGTGGATTCGAAAGTGTTAAAAAAGTGTAAACTTCGTAATGCGATGGGTATCGATATCTAAATACTATAAAACAACAAGAAAAACTAATGTTCTCAACTCATACTTCAAGTAACTAAACTAAACTACCAGCAGTCAGTGATCCCAAGAAAAAAAAAAAAATATTTCTTAAAAAATAAATAAATAAGAAAATCGCTTTTTTTTGTTGTATTTTTTTTATATTCAGGCATCTACCGCTTCTTCACATTCCATTCCATTGGCATCAACAAACTATCAACGGAAAGCGCCAAGCGCTATAATTGTACTGTTATGTGGGTACCTACATATTTATAATTGATAAATATGTAGGGTATACTAGTTTGTAAGTTTAAGGTTAACGACTGCTGCGTCAGTCCAATATATGAGCTTGTTCGTATTGGTTGCATTATTTCATATCCACCCCCTCTCGGTTATAACAGTTGGCGACGAGGACAAAGTACAAATTACGCGTACTTATCGTATTTTAATATGGCTAAAGTATCTGCTACAGTTTCGGTCGGCACATTAACAGTGTTTAACCATGAACATCAAGAATGGCAATTATACAGAGAACGACTCGAACAGTGGTTTCTTGCAAATGAAATTGGGGTAGATGTGGATAAAGCCGGTATTAAACGTCGAGCTATTCTACTGAGCAACTGTTCGGAATCAAGTTACAGATTGATTCGCGATTTGGCTATACCGCGGCAGGTCGGTACCTTGAGCTACGATGAAGTAGTTGCTTTATTGGATGGACATTTTAAGCTAAAGAAGTGCACGTTCGCGGAAAGATACAAATTCCACAGTGCCACACAACATGTCGGCGAAGGATTGGCAGAGTGGGCGGCACGAGTACGTGGTTTGGCAATACACTGCGGGTTCGTGGCGTCAAATCTTGATGAACAGCTTCGCGACCGTTTTGTGCTGGGCATGGCACCAGGACCAGAGAGAGATAAATTATTTACCAAGGCGATGTCGGAGTTGACGCTCAGTAAGGCCTTGGAAATAGCTGAGGGCGTACGCAGTGCGCGTATGGGGGCACAAGAAACAACTCGACAAGCGGACATAGGTACAACACTTCAAGTGATGAAGATGGACACGGCAGCACAGCTTGGCACAGCTTGCGGCAGAAGCGCGCAGCGGCGCGTGCATGGGGCAGCAACACCCACAGCTAGCGGCGAACACGCTCGAGACGGCGGCGGCGCCGGCGGCGGCAGCGGCTGCACAGCCTGCGGCTACGCAGGCCATCAGGCATCAACGTGTCGGTTTGTGCGGTATAAGTGCAAAAAGTGCGGTGTTCAAGGACATCTTAAGCGAATGTGTAAACAAACTGTAAAAAAACAACATTATGTCGAGTACTGTGGGGATGAAGACGATGATGGTAAGCATGTGTGCTATAATATCCGCACCATCCGCGGTGAACCGATGCGGGAATCTGTTTGTGTCAATGGAATCAAACTAACTTTTGAAATAGATACGGGTTCACCAGTTACCGTTATTTCCGAGCAGATGTATCATAAACACTTTGAAAACGTAACGTTGGAGGTCAGTGATGTTATTTTGCATAGTTACAACGGTGATAAGTTACATATTGTAGGTAAAATAAATCTCATGTTTACTTATAACAACAAATCATTCACAATAGGAGTATATGTTGTACGGAATGGGGGCCCACCCTTATTAGGCAGAGATTTCTTTTCTCGTTTTAACTTGCAAATATGTTCAGTGAATAACTGCAACGATTTTTTATCAGGAAATTCTTCTAAATACCCACAGTTGTTTGGAAATAAATTAGGTTGTTTTAAGGGCGTGAAGGTAGATTTACCGTTAAAACCAGACGCCAAGCCAATTTTTTTTAAGGCTAGGCCGTTACCTTTTGCTCTTCGGGAAAGCGTAGAAAAAGAATTAAACCGTCTTGTAGGGTTAGGTGTATTAGTACCCGTAAAATACGCGGAGTATGCAAGTCCAGTAGTGCCTGTTTTAAAGCGAGATGGTACTATACGCCTCTGTGCCGACTACTCCGTGACTATCAATAAGCAGCTACTTGTCGATAAATATCCATTACCTAGGTATGACGAGCTGTTTACCAAATTACATGGCGGCAAGTATTTCAGTACATTAGACCTTTCGCATGCATATAACCAATTATGTCTTAATGAGAAGTCACAAATGCTCACTTGCATAAACACACATAAAGGGTTATATAAGTTTACTCGCTTAGTGTTTGGTCTGGCTAGTGCGCCAGCCATTTTTCAGCGTAACATGGAAGCATTATTATCTGGATTAGAGGGTACTTTGTTATTTCTTGATGATATTTTAGTGTGCGGGGCGGACAAAGATCAGATGATGAGTAGATTAAATGAAGTTTTTCGTAGGCTACAGGAAGCAGGGCTAGTTTTAAATATAGACAAATGCAGCTTTTTCCAAGAATCCGTTTCCTACCTGGGGTTTGTCATTGACCGTAATGGTATACATAAATCTCCGGAAAAAATTAAAGCTATTCTGCAAAGTCAAATTCCTACCAATACGTCAGAATTAAAATCATTTTTAGGAATGGTTAATTATTACCGAAATTTTATTAAAAATGCTTCAACCATTTTAAGTCCACTGCATGATTTACTAAAAAAAAATGAGCCTTGATCATGGACCAAGAAACATGATGAATCAGTGACATTTATTAAACGCGAATTGGTATCTGAAACCACCTTAGCGCATTTTAATCCGGAAGCATTGTTAATTTTAACGGTTGATGCGTCGCCGAGCGGGTTAGGCGCCGTTTTATCACAAGTTGAAGGTGGTATAGAAAAACCTATCTCGTATATGTCACGTTCACTTAATGCAGCAGAAAAACGCTACAGCCAAATCCAAAAAGAGGCTACTGCTATCATATTTGGAATAAGGAAATTTCATCAGTACTTATATGGTCGAATCAAACCTTTTATTTTAAGAACTGACCATAAACCTTTAGTGTCAATTTTTCATCCAGACAAGGGAATTCCTGAGATATCAGCAAATCGTTTACAGCGTTACGCTATTTTTCTGTCCGCATACAATTATAAAATAGAATATGTAAGCAGTGTTCATAATTGTGCAGATTTCTTAAGTCGATCGGTAGCAGAAGATTTAAAAAGGACCGACACAAACACAACACGTGATGAGTCATTAGTCGATAAGTCTAGTTATGTGCGTTTTGTTTACGAAGGTGAAAGATTTTTAGCGCTAACGGATATCAAGGATGCAGTTAAGCTAGATAAGGTCATAACAACCGTCATCGACTATTTGACAAATGGTTGGCCAAATAAAATTAAAGAACCATTAGTTAAGGATTATTACAGCCACCGGTTGGAATTATCGGTTGAAAATGGTTGTCTAATGAGGGGTCACAGGTTAGTGATCCCTAGAAGTCTGCGATATAAAGTGTTAAACGAGTTACACTCAGGTCACTTAGGAATCACAAAAGTGAAAGAAGAGGCACGCAATAGATTTTGGTGGCCGGGTATGTCTCTCGCCATTGAGCAGCACATCGGCGCGTGCGCCGTGTGTGCATCGCAGCGCGCCGCGCCCCCGCGCACCCCCCTCACACCATGGCCTTTCCCTGCGCAGCCGTGGCATCGTGTACATATCGATTTTTTAGGCCCGATTAGCGGCAAAACATTTTTAATTATAGTGGATGCGTATTCAAAATGGGTGGAAGTATTTGATGTTTCATCGGGTGGTACTTCGCGAGTAGTAATAGAAAAACTATGCGAAGTAATGTCACGATTTGGTTTATTTCGTACGATTTGCTCGGATAACGGCACTTCTTTTGTATCGCATGATTTTAAACAATTCTGTTCTCGAAATAATATCACTCATTTAACTTCACCAACATATAATCCGGCCAGCAATGGACAAGCGGAGAGCTATGTTAAGATTATTAAAAAAGCAATTAAATCATACTTGTTATCAGGTTCATGTTTAAGAGATTTAAATATTAAAATATCAGAATTCTTGCTGAACTACAGGAATTCTAAGCATTCGACCACAAATAGATCACCCGCTGAAGTTTTGTTTGGTCATAAGTTGAGATGTAGATTGGATCTCCTGACTCCGACCACCACGACGCCATCCAACGCAGCAGTCAAACAGTGTTCGCAGATTAACAATTATCGTGGTAACCGAAACGTATCGTTCAGTGTGGGTGACCAAGTCTTAGTGAAACTTTATAAAAAACAAAAACATTATTGGTCACGTGGTGTTATTATTAGAAATGTTGGCAAAACAGTATATTTAGTACAACTGGGTGAATCGGAACAAACCGTCAAAAGACACGCTAATCAGTTGCTGAAATACAGAGGGAGGGAAGATGGGCCAAGCGAAGAGATCATCCCCGCATTTGTAATGCCATCACATCCGTCGAGGTCCGAGCAGCTACCATCTGAAGTCTCGGTAGAAGAACTACCAGTTGAGCGTACTCACGGCGACCATTCCGCGGAAAAGGAAGTGATTTCGGCAGGTCCCTCTATAGAACCTGAGCCAGACACTCGGTCAAAACGAAATAGAACTGTGGTAGATTATAAGAAGTTTTTCTGACTAAAGGTGGAGGGATGTTATGTGGGTACCTACATATTTATAATTGATAAATATGTAGGGTATACTAGTTTGTAAGTTTAAGGTTAACGACTGCTGCGTCAGTCCAATATATGAGCTTGTTCGTATCGGTTGCATTATTTCATATCCACCCCCTCTCGGTTATAACATGTACATACTCGTAAAATATAGATATTAGACTGTAAGCTCCTGCAGCTCCTGCAACCCGCTAAGACGAAAATTATGCTTGTGCAGACTTTGATTTTCCCTATGATCGACTATGGTGACGTGGCTAGTTTGACTTGATTTCGGTTTTGCTGGATAAGCTCGACAGCTCAACAATTGTATCCGGTTCATATTCAACCTCAGGAAATATGATCATGTGTCGAGCTATAGGTCTGAGCTCAAATGGAATGGAAATATCCATTCACCAAAGAAGAAATTTGCGCGCTTTGACCACGCTTTTCTCCCTTCTCAACTCTCCCACTCCTCCTTCTTATCTTATGTCTCACTTCCAATATCTATGTTCTTCACACACTAAGAATCTGCGTTCTTCTAACAATCTTCTCCTACTTTGTCCTTCTCATACTTCTGACTTTGGTCATTCTTCCTTTCATATTCAGTCCATTCTTCTATGGAATGCGCTTCCTCTTGATATCAGGACGGCCACCAGTCGCTATGCATTTAAACGGAAATTGCAGAGTTTTTTGTCAAATTAAATAGAGTAGTCATCTCAACACCTCTCTGCCTTGAATTTGTATACATGTATACATATAATATAGTAGGATTATAATTATTTCTAATTATATATTTTAATTTTAAAAAATGTTTTTTCTTTGTTCCTCTCAAACAGAGCACCGGCCATCTAATCTCTTCACCACCCTTGGTTGTTTGGTAGAGAATGCCGAAGGCATTAAGTCCGCTTTTCTACTTTTTTGAGTGTTAAAATTTTAAATAAATAAATAAGCTCTCTGAAGAATAAATAAATATAATATAAATAAAAATAAATATACATAATTATATCAAAATACCCATCAGTGCTGTGGCGTTTCGCTAGTTCATTTAATGTGACTTTGTATATTATAAGTAGGTACTATGTTTGTACACAGCCCCTCCAGTACACAGTCCTTGACCTAACGACACCCGTGCTCTATATCTGGTGCACACTTGACCCACATATACCATCCTTGTATGAGACACTTGAACAAGAAATGCACTTTTTACCTTTCTCGTAAAAAACCATTGTATTTTACATATTGTGGAAAAAATTATTAGTGTAAGAAGGGGTCTTGGCCATTTATTTCCCTAAATCGATGTGCGCTTTTATTAATTCTTACGTGACGATATTATCGTCGACGTCCATGTCCACGCCTATTAATTGTTTGGAAATACATTAACGTTATCGTGGACGGAAATTCAAATCGTCTTCATATCCTAACTACTTTATTAATACGTACTCGTTATTTAGGCGTTAATACATACTCGTTTTTATGTAAGCATCACACTATATCCTACTAATATTATAAAGGCGAAAGTTTGATTGTGTATGTTTGTCTCTTCTTCACGCTAAAACTACTAAACGGATTTGGATAAAATTTGGCACACAGATAGTTTGTAACCTGGATTAACACATAAAATACTTTTAATCCCGATATTCCTACGGGATCGAAACTTATGCGGGTGAAACCGCGGGGCGCAGCTAGTATAATATTATAAAGGTGAAAGTTAGTGAGTGTGTATGTTTGTCTCTTCTTCACGCTAAAACTACTAAACGGATTTGGATAAAATTTGGCACACAGATAGTTTATAACCTGGACTAACACATACAATACTTATTATCCCGATATTCTCACGGGATGGGACGGCGCAGCTAGTTTATAATAAATGCGAAAATGTTTGTTAAGCTTTCACGCTAAAACTGTTGAACGGATTTGTATGAAATTTGGCACATGGATAGACTATGACCTTGGTTAGAACATAGGATACTTGATATCCCGGTGGTACGTTCCTGTGGGATCATATCCGACTTCCACACAGGCGAAGCCGCGGGCAAAACTTAGTTTTCCAATATTTTTCTTTGGTTATGTAGGTAACTTGATTTCTTAATATGCACGTAATAATAAACACCCCGTCTACCTACCTACTTTAAAATCTAATCCATCTTAATTATAGTTAATAAACTTAACAGAATTAAATAACTTGATTTAACATTCGTAAAACGAGGGAGACTTGATAAACTTGATTTAACAAGTTAACTAAACTAAGTATAATTTGATTAAAGTGTTGCAGCAAAGAATTCAAACTTAAATTTATTAGCTTTGTTATTATAGCCGATAGAATATAGATAAGATATTGATCGATGGCCGTTTTGCGTGGATGTGACGCATATTTTCCCCCGACTTGTCCTTTTCGTGTTTGTGTTCTTTCTATGCTTCATTTTTACCGCGTATGAAAACATATTGTATTTTTTTTTCTTACAGACCTATTTTTTATTAATTTGTTCTAATTAATGAACCAGTTGCAAAATTATGGAGACCTATTATTAGATCAATTAAATCGGCCATGCTTTACGAATGATTTACACTTTATCCTTTTTAGGGTTCCTTAAGTCCGAATGAAAAAATGGATCCTTTATAGAATCACTCGTGTATGTCTGTCTGTCCGTCTGATAAGCACAACCAATTTGCTCCGAATTTACTGGACCGATTAAATTGAAATTTGGTGTGCATATGAATTTCTGTGACCCAAAACGAAATGTATTTACGTGTAACTTAAATAAATTTAATAAGAATGGTCACATTTGGGGGCAAATTAGAAAATTAAAAAAAAACTTTTGTAAACTTTACCGTGTGCCATGAAAGAAATTACTTCTTGTATGTGAATTAATTAAATTTTACCATTTATCTTAGAAACTACTCAGGCAAAAAAACTGAAAAAAGTATATAAAATAGTTCTTTACTTTTAAATCACAGAAAAACCTCTACGGAGTCAATGGTCTTAAAATAACATGGTGAATCTCTCAATACTGTGCGTACAAACTTTTATTTACAGTTGGAATGTATAAGAGAACCTATTTTTAACTACAACGTTAAGTTTGTTCTTGGGATAGATATACCTACCTATACTAGATACCGCTAAAGATGAAGAAGTTCGGAAGGAGAAAGAGAAAGGGGGTAGGCCTTAGACAAGCAGTAGAAAAAATAGGCCATTAAAAAATATGCCTCCACCGTACTACTGGGTAGCAAATATTTATTTTATGTTAAAAAAACAAATATTTGAATGCTTACATAATTTAAATATGAGCACTTAAAGAAGATACTGAGTGTACATTTTTAGAGGCATGAGGAACAGGGTGTAAAGTTCACTAATCCACCATAGAAAAGGGAGGATCCTCCAACCAGACGGGTGTTGTGTCTGGCGGGCCGACTGCCCGACTGTTGATTTCGGATAGTCTTATCTATGCCGTTCGCGTGGTAAACTCGAATTGCGCGATGCAGGATTTGTGTGACGTCATGTCTTTGATGCGTAGTTAGTATGTGGCGGTGTAACCGCTACATCACTCCCCTCCGGAGACCGGAGGTCGATAGTGGGCTGAGTCCTGTAGCTTGCGATGCTTCACAGTGCCAGCTAAGGTTCCAGTGAGTCGGAACCGGGTGCCGCACAGTTCGCGGTGAGTCGGAACTGTCTGCGATGATTGCGGCGGTTGTGGTGATTGAGGTGATTGCGGTGATTGAGGTGATTGCGGTGATTGAGGTGATAGCGGTGATTGCGCTGATTGAGATGATTGCGTTGATTCCCCAGTGAGTCGGGGTGATGAGGCTGAGGGTGATGACCAAGAATGCGCGTTCGCTGCATGCTGGTGGTCAGGATACCCGTTGAAGCCGAGGGTGCTGGCTGTCTGTGTGATTCGCCTCACGAATGCTTGCGGGAGTGATGATGATGACGTCACGCTGAAGTAGTTGCACGAAGGCTGCGTTGACGTTCATACTCGGGGTCACCAATTTAGAGGCATGAGGAACAGGGTGTAAAGTTCACTAATCCACCATAGAAAAGGGAGGATCCTCCAACCAGACGGGTGTTGTGTCTGGCGGGCCGACTGCCCGACTGTTGATTTCGGATAGTCTTATCTATGCCGTTCGCGTGGTAAACTCGAATTGCGCGATGCAGGATTTGTGTGACGTCATGTCTTTGATGCGTAGTTAGTATGTGGCGGTGTAACCGCTACACATTAAAATGTATTATTTTAATACGATCCTACATATTCTGATACGCGTATGATTTTATTGTAGCCGACTGAACATCGTGAACTACCTTTGAAACATTAAACACAAACGATCTAATTCTGCTTAAATTAGATCTGTAACAGATCTGTTACAAGTCTAATATAAACAGAATTAAATCAGCACTTATCTTAAGAGTAACCTTGCTGAAATAAAAACATGTGTTGTACCCAGTTTATAATACACTCGAGAGCAATGAATCCGGGTCACTTAAAGAATCCTAAAAATCTCGGAAACTAAAAATGCTAGGTTAATGCAATAAATTGTATTTTATAGACAATGTAATACTCCTTAAATGAAGGTATTAAAACTTCTTAGTTATTGTAAAGTTATATCATAAAAAAATCAAATTTGAAAAAGGGCCACTTTCGAAGATGGAACTACGAAATTACAGCAGTTGGTTTTGATTTTGTTTGTAATCTGTCATTTATGTGGGTACATAAACCATGTTGATAGTGCTCTATATTCATTATTCAAGCTGAAATTATGTCGCTTACGCCTGAAGAATGCACCAGAATACTTACAATGCTGGAAACCGGCCGGAGTCAGCGCGATACAGCCAGGACTGTCGGTGTGTCGCTGTCAACAGTACAAAGAGTTCTCCGACGTTACGAAGAAACTGGTTCTAACCTACGCAGACCAGGAACGGGCAGAACCAGGTGTACCACAGCACGAGAAGACCGATACTTGGTGAACACCATGCTTCGAAATCGCTTTCTTACAGGAACTGAACTCACAAATCAGTTTCGACGCCTCGGAGGAAGTAACCCAAGTGCATGGACAGTAAGACGTCGGCTTGCTGAATCTAACTTAAAACCCCTTAGACCTGCAAACGGCCCTAAACTGGAGCGTGGGCATCGTATTTCAAGACTAAGATATGCCCAGAGCCACGTAAATTGGAGTATTGAAGATTGGTCAAAAGTTATGTTCTCCGACGAATCAAAATTTATGCTCTACAAGCACGATGGAAGACACAGAGTGTATCGAAGACCAGGGGAAAGATTCAAGCAAGCATGCATCGAAGAAAAAGTAGCCTACGGTGGTGGGTCTGTACTTGTGTGGGCCGGAATTTCTTCTGAAAGTCGCACAGAGCTGGTGATCATAGAAAACGGCTCTTTAACTAGCGAAAGATATGTGGAAGAAATCCTCAATGATCACGTTGGTCCATTTATGGTCAATTTAGGTGAGGATGCTATATTTATGCATGACAATGCCCGACCTCATACAGGTAGGATTGTGAATGACTACCTTCAAGAGATGAACATTACTCGTATGGAGTGGCCAGCGCGCAGCCCGGATATCAACCCGATCGAGCATGCTTGGGACGAGCTAGGCAGATGCGTAAAACAACGAAACCCTCCCCCAATCACGCTTTGTGAGCTCAAAATTGCTCTCACAGAGGAATGGGAGAATATTCCCCAAAATCGTATAAGGAACTTGGTGTACAGCATGCCAAACCGCGTAAACGCAGTAATGGAAGCACGAGGAGGCAATACGAAGTATTAAAATTCAAGAAAATCGTAATAAAGTTCAAAAATTTCATGTTTCCTATTTTTGTTTTAAGGAGAGATCAGCAGTTTTTTTCTTTATGTAATTTTGTGTTAATAAAATGTATGGTGACTCATATTTTTTTTACTTTCATTTAAGGAGTATTACATTGTCTATTAAATACAATTTATTGCATTAACCTATCATTTTTAGTTTCCGAGATTTTTAACATTCTTTAAGTGACCCGGATTCATTGCTCTCGAGTGTAGTTTCAATATCTCTTTAGACATTTATTTAATGGCTCAGAAGTTTTGTTTAACGTATCAAGATTACGTTTTACTATATAATAGTTGATCAATTTATCCGATTGTCAAAAAAACTTTATAAGAAATAATTAAATTGAGAATTTTACGATCTTTAATTACCTATCAATGCTCAAGAAAACTCTTGGAATATAGAAAATGGAAAGTAAACCACCTTTTGTAACTAACCAAATACAGTGGTACCTACTTAGAATGTAACTTTCGAGATTTAGCGTCAAGAAATTTTTTCATAATTTCTTTGTTCTGGCTCCTATTTGGTATGCGGATCCTTAAACCATAGGAGTCCAACCAAATCTCACACTTACTAAGAATCAAAGAGCTTTTGATTAGACTGCTGCAATAAATTCGCTGTGTCAAAAATAAACATTGTTACGTGGCCAAAGCCGCGGATACTAGCTAGTAAACTTTTAAAAGACGAAGATGTTATAAAATAAAAAATAATAAAATAAAATCTTTATTGCATGCCACAGCATCCATGATATTCCAAATAAAAAAAAAACATAATATATACACGAACATAAACTCACGCCTTCTTTCATATGCACATTAAAATACAAACAATTACAATTAAAATTGACATTTGAATTTAAAATAATTAATTAATTAATTTGAAGTTGAAATTTAATTAAAATTTTATCATTGTAATTTGGAATGAAAGTTAAATTTTGGAATAGTATAAATATTTTTTGTATTGTTTCTCTAGTGCAAATAATTTTGTACGCCATAATATGGCAAAACATGTAGCCACTACATATTCAATATAGGACCTTCATACTGTACTCATGTTTTACAAAATAAATGTTATCTTATCTTATCTGAATTTCGCGGTAAAATTTTTCACCACCGCTAATAGTTTTTGTCAGCATACATACTATCAGCGAAGTCCTTAACTATACTGGTTCCACACGTACCAACCCTGGACATGAATGATGTAATCCTGCTTCTCAGAATGGAATTGAACGCAAAACAAAATAGACAGTGATTCAACAAAATCATACTTCAACTCAAAAGTTCCCTTTTTTCACGCTGTTTTATTTACTCGACATTCACCGTGTTTCACCGAGGTTATGTACAAGACAATAGGGATGATGCCTGGGTAAAAGAAAAATCTATTCAAACCGTCATTCAGATAATAAATAAATAATAGACACATATTTTTTTCAAATAAGTTGTACGTCACAATTTAGTATAAAATGTTCATACTCGTTACGTCATGGCATATTTTTACTCAATGTATCGCCGTAATCTATTGATTTCGTAAAAAAAGAAAAAATACGTGTCCAATATTTTTTTATAATCTAAGTGACGGACAAAAAAAAACATTTTTAATCATCATTCCTATTGCAAGTCAATTAAGTAACCCGACTCTTTGCTATAACTAATCAGGGGTAAATAGGTATTCAATGGATTTTCCAGATGAGTTCTGTGCATCCGAACAAATCTGTCACGTTGAGAACGGCATACAGCAAACTTCTCTATCGCCACATAGAATAGCCCCTTATATTGTAACGTTACATTTTCCCGGGAGGGGGAAAATGTAAGTTCAGCGAGGTAACTATCACCAGAACTGGAGGAGTCCCGGCTTAAAAGGAAAAGTAAAAAGAAAAGGTAAAATAATTTAATTTTAAATATATAAGGCCAGGGAAACCGGGGTAGAAAATTGAAGGTCCAAGTTGTTGAAGAAAAGAGGCTCGCAGGTTGTGAAGAAAAGAAGCTCGTAGATTGTGCAGAAAAGAGGCTCGTAGATTGTGCAGAAAAGGGCCTCGAGTCAGGCCTCCACGTCGCCGACCTCGGAGGGGCAGGCCGTGGTAGAGAGGACCGGCAGAGGGCTGAGAGCTATCAGCGGTCGGCGTCACCGGTTTGCACGACGTTATCCCACGAACGATGTCCGGTGTACAAAGACGCGTAGACTTGAGTTTCGAGTTTGAGTTTTCTTCCAGCACAGCCCCCGCTATCAGAGGGCACAGTCCTCCCACCGAGCGCTATCAACAGGACCTCCTGCCAAGGCGAGCCCAAGAGTCAAACTGGTCTGCTGGCCCCGGCTCCCTTCCTTTTCGGATCGGTTGTCATTTCAAAGTTTTAATGTGATTCTAGAACATAAAAGAATAATAATTTATAACAAGGTCTAATACGTATACAACCTAACCTACCGGCAGCTCTAGCAATAAATTAAAAATAAAACCTAGGTTTGTCATTATCTGACATTACAAAAAGTAAACAAACATTCGGAGAGCACTAGAAAATCTAAATAGCTCTGAATATAGAGGCCTAGGATTGCTTAAACTACAGACAATGGCCATGCAGATAATTGGAGAGAACATAATATCTAATTAAAATAGCCAAAACGTAAGTAAAAAAATACGAACATTACAATATATAAAATCTTTATCCCCTAGAAGATTAGACAAGACATAGTTTTACAAAAGTTAACACACAACACATTTAAAAACACGAAACCGCAAAACTAGGAACCACTGATGTATGAAATGCATTCTAATAATCGTTTAAAAATAATAAATTCTTGGCACCCTAGCTGGCACACCTCACACGATAAGATTTGCATAAAAACTAAGCGACTTAGCGCTTGCATGCAGCCAGTAACTTGCATGGAACTGCATAGGAATTAGCTTTTTGAAACTTATTCAGATTAGAAGAAAGTGCCATCGTTTCTGCATTGCAAAGTTAAAAAAGCGTTGAATGCGGTCTTACAAAGCGTTATCTGGTATGAGCTGGCACTCTACGACTCGTTCTTCTTCACTGTGAGTCGATTGGACTGATAACCACCGCGCGGGCCCAGTGCGGAAGGATATCTCAAGTCTTCTATTTCTTCTTTTTTGGTGGACATGCTAGTTTTCTCATGGCGATGTTTTCATTAATTGGCGTTCAGTAGAGTAGAGATACTAATGTTGCATAGGTAGGTAGGTTGTCTGCAAAAGGTAACCTTACATCATGCAGGCTAATAGAAAAATGGTTGCATTCGAATTTTTAATTTGTTTTTTTAAATAGGTTATTGCAGTTACGTGCGTAACAGTGAACACGTCCTCTTAAAATAAATAATGAAATTCAATATTGCTTTTTATTTATTTACTATTTACATATTAAACTAACACTAAAATATATAATATGTAAAGGAAAAAAGGAAAATAAAGAGATGAGCTCATTGGGCATCAAAATACCTATTGCTTCTTATTGTCTTATGTGGCGCCGACCTCATATAGGTTCCGGTCAGCTACTTCATTGTAATTGGTGCCAAATCGCACCTCAACATTTCTTACAAGCTACATGCTGGCAGATAACTTCACATTAGGTACAAACATAAATTCTACGTTTTATTATTACTCTAAAACTGGTTTTCCTAAAACTTCCTGGTCAAGGAGAATACCTTGTGTGAAGAAGAAGAAACTAATCTACAAGAAAACAATCTAACTTTCGCATGCAGACGTAATCAAGATGTTAAAATAAATCCTAATTAAAAACTTACTGGTACAGAGGATAACTTCAAAGTAGGGTAAGGCACTTTGTAAACACACGTTGTTCTTGCCTTGAAAATCTATGTTTTATCCGCCGTGTCACGGTCGTCAGTGTTGTATGGATCACTATGGAAACTTGTTGAGAGACAGGTTTTTTCTACGGCGCGGTTTATACGCTGTGTGTAGGTACGGTCGTCAGTGCTGTATGGATCACTATGGAAGCTTGTTGATAGACAGGTTTTTTCTACGGCGTGGTTTATACGTCGTGTGTAGGCACGGTCGTCAGTGCTGTATGGATCACTATGGAAGTTTGTTGAGAGACAGGTTCATTTTACGGCGCGGTTTATACGCTGTGTGTAGGTACGATCGTCAGTGCTGTATGGATCACTATGGAAGCTTGTTGATAGACAGGTTTTTTCTACGGCGCGGTTTATACGTCGTGTGTAGGCACGGTCGTCAGTGTTGTATGGATCACTATGGAAGCTTATTGACAGACAGGTATTTTCTACGGCGCGGTTTTTATACGTCGTCTGTAGGCACGGTCATCAGTGATGTATGGATCAATCACTACGGATGTTTGTTGACAGACAGGTTTTTGATACGGCGCTTTATACGTCATGTGTAGGCACAGTCGTCAGTGTTGTATGGATCAC
Organism: Xanthia togata; assembly: GCA_963853775.1. Taxonomy (NCBI): domain Eukaryota; kingdom Metazoa; phylum Arthropoda; class Insecta; order Lepidoptera; family Noctuidae; genus Xanthia; species Xanthia togata. Next base: position 24,546,555 of record OY970793.1, on the reverse strand, counting down.
TATAGAAATTTGTTGACAGACACATTTTTTCAACGGCACGGTATATATGCCGTACCGTAAAGAAACCGTGCCGTGTAGAAAAGGGTCTAAGGGTAAACAGGGTCAGTCCCGGTGTATAGAAACTTTAACGAAGTTTGTTTTAGTCACAGCCTGTGTGCTCCCGGTAGACCGCCACTGGCTTTCTTTTAGTGGACAAGTTAGAAGAAAATGACGACAACAAAACGACAGTAAACTAAAAATAAACCTGTTTTCAATAAATAAATAAAATAATAGTTTTATTTCTAGATTATTGTATAAATGTTTTACAAATTAAACCTATGCTAATGGTATATTTTATCACAGGAAATAGTAATAAGACAGGCATTAAGAAAGTACGAATAATTTTATAGACCTAAGCCGTAAGACGTACACAAGCCACTGTAGTGGTTACACCGCCACATACGAACTACGCATCAAAGACATGACGTCACACAAATCCTGCATCGCGCAATTAGAGTTTACCGCGCGAACGACATGTATAAGACTACCCGACATCAACAGTCGGGCAGTCGGCCCGTCAGACACAACACCCGTCCGGTCGGAGGATCCTCCCTTTTCTATGGCGGATGAGTGAACTTTACACTCAGTTCCTCATGCCCCTAAAACACTGCAGCATTCTTGATGGAGACAGAAATGTAGGAGCCTAAATATCTCTTATACAAAGCAATTGTTTTTTTTTTCATGAGCAATGTCCGTCTATAAGTCTACTTAATAATACCACAATTCATGTAAGTCGCTCTTTGTCTTTTTGAGAATAGAGTATTTAAACCCACACCAACAGACGATAGGTCACCGGCGACAACTTGAAAATTTTGCAAGCTTATTTCATATTTTTTTGTTGTTATTAAAAAGAAAGAAAAAAATACGAAAACACCTGTCACGAGAAAAGTTGTATTAAAGCTTAGTAGTTTATCTCATAAAATACCTACATCATTATTAGTTTGCTAAGTAATGTTATATAATTATTAACAAATGCTTCCTCTCTCCTAACTCACTTATTTTCCTATGCCTGACAGGGTCCATATGATCTTATTATATGTTTACCACCGAAGAATACATATGGAATGCAATGCAATAAAAATATTGAGTACTGAAAATGTGACAATTATCTCAAATACGTCACGTTGTCATTTATGAATTTGTCCCTGGTCATTATTCATCATCATTTCAGCCGATAGACTTCCACTGCTAGTCATAGTTTCTGTGCTTCTCGCATCCAGCGGATTCCTGCGGCCTTCACCAGGTCATCGAACCACCTATTTATTTATTGATGACCACCTTACGGGTCGTCAGAAGCCCGAAAGTCTGACAACCAATCTTACCAAGGAGTATCGTGTTACCCAGTAACTGGGTTGTGGAGGTCTGGGTATAATATCTAGCTGCATCCGGTTCAAACTCAAACTCAAAGCATTTATTTCAATTAAACCATCTACAGGCACTTTTGAATTTTCAAGGGGACAGTCAGTCAGAAATATGAATCAAGTTGCCCACTTCAAAGCGTAGGTTCCTATGGAGAAGAACGGGCAAGAAACAAGGACCACTCTTTTAAATCATAATATTGTTACTATATACATACATCATTCATGTTGAAATTATACAATGTGAGAACAATCTAGAAAGACGTGCACGTAAAAAGCTCCGTAATAAAAAGATAAAAACAATTCAAAAATTAAAATAAGCCGTGGCAGACAAGAGATCACCAGTACCTACTGACGGTGCCCGTTCACGAACATGACGCATGGATCAGCACCGTTTAGCTCAACCATTTTGAAGGGAACTTAACAATCCAACACACACTGGTTAGACTGGAATCCAACCCCAACATAGTACTGAAAATGCAAGGCAGATGATAAGATGCAAAAAATTCTAACATACTAAAACGCCCTAAGCTTATAACACATACCACACCCGAACTTGACTTGCAAGTAAATTCAAAGCTCGAATAGTTTTAAAACAATATTTAACTTGGGCTAAGTGTGTAGTGGATATCAAGTAGGAAGTATACGATATAGCTTAGCAACTTCTTTAGTTTGCACTAAAGTAGTTGCTACAAGTTATATATTACAAGTATTACAAGTTATATTAGTCTAACATCACGCCTGTAATGTCTGAAAGGTTAGACAGAGGTGTACGTAAAGGTTAGGCAAAATGCAAAGGAAATTTACTCGGGGAATTACGATTGCAACTTTGAAATACGACCTATTCCATAATAGTATGGGTTCCAATATACTAATAACACAAAATTACAATCAACACAGGAGGAGAAAATCACTTTTAAAGATTTGCTAAGTGTATGCATGTTGGTGCTCGTGACTATACCTATCGTACACCCATATTTCGCCAGTTATGTTTAAGTTCCAATGCACTGACACAGGTTTGACAGGTTTGATACACGTTTCCTAGAGTATGTCAAAAATTATTCAAAATTATTTTAAAAGGTTAGTGTTTTAAATAAATAAAAATCTAAATCTAAATTTTTAAGCGATTTAATTAAAAATTCTAATAATAAAGTTAAAACCACTTGGAAAATTATTAACAATGAAACGGGTAAATCGATTAAGCAAGATAAACAACTTGAGATTATGGTCGACAGTGAATTAGTTACTAAAGCAGCTGACGTAGCTGAGGCGTTTAATGAGTTTTTTGCCAACATACCTATAACTACGACTCGCTCCTTAAATTCGTCCCCGCCTAAAGCTGAAAACCTTTTGCTTAGTAGTGTTTCTAAAAGTAGTCGCTTAATTAGCTTCGAACATGTAACGCCACGATGTACATCACGATGTAGTTAATGTTTTCAACACACTCAAGTCTAAAAACACTGGTGATTACTGGGGCATCTCCATTAAACTTTTATGTAATATAATAGACATCGTAGCCCATCTAGCTGTTACTTTTAATAAATGTGTTGATTTAGGAACTTTTCCTGACCTCATGAAGAGTAGTAAAGTCATACCATTATTTACATCAGGTAATAAAGATAACGTTGGCAATTTCAGGCCTATTTCTATCTTACCAGTATTTAGCAAAATATTTGAAAAGTTATTACTCAAGCAGTTGCGGGTGTTGCTATGCTGAAACACATATTTAACGCATGGGAGAACTCGCAAAATGCTATTGGGGTTTTCTGTGATCTCTCCGAAGCCTTCGACTGCGTGTACCATGACACGCTTTTGCATAAACTGCGTCATTATGGTGTGCTAAACGAAGCTCTCAACGTAATAAATTCTTATTTACATAATAGGTCCCAATGTGTAGACGTTGATGGTGTGAAATCGTCCGGGCTACCAGTTCAGTTAGGTGTACCTCAAGGCTCAATACTGGGTCCATTCTTGTTCTTAGTGTATATCAATGACTTACCATTCTATTTAAAGGGTATCTGTGAAGTTGTACTGTTTGCAGATGATACTTCTCTTATTTTAAAAGTAGACAGGAATAGACAAGATTTTGACAATGTAAACAGTGCACTCTCAATGGTTACGGATTGGTTTACGACAAATAACCTCATTTTCAGTGCCAAAAAAACGAAATGTGTAAAGTTTGCCCTTCCCAATGTTAGAAATCTAGGACCCAACATCGTCTTAGATAAAGAGGTGCTTGAAACTGTAAACTCTGCAGTTTTTCTAGGCATAACAGTAGATGCCAAACTTCAGTGGGGCCAACATATATCTAGCCTAGCGGGAAGGCTCAGTTCGTAAGTAAGACAATACACTGACGATGATACAGCTCGGTTAGTCTATTTTAGTTATTTCCACAGTGTTATGTCCTACGGTATTCTACTGTAGGGCAAAGCTGCTGATATTCAAAATATATTTGTCCTCCAAAAACGAGCTGTTCGAGCAATTTACCAGCTAGGTGCCAGAGTTTCTCTGAGAGATTTTCTCAAAGATATTGGTATCCTCACAGTTGCATCACAATTCATTTTCGCCAACATCCTATATATTAGGCAAAATATACACTTGTACACTAAAAACAGTGATATTCACAATGTTAACTCCAAAAACAAGGACAAACTACGAGCTCCCCTTCACCGGCTTCATAAGGTTTGTTCGGTTTTTGACCAACCTTTTTTATGAAAATATTTGCTGGCGGCTTATGAACCTTAGAATGTTGAAAGTAAGTATTAGTATTTGTGGGTGGAAATCGTTCGTTCCTACTATCTTCAAGAAGGCAATTGAACACCACCTACCTTGTCACAACTCCCGGGTCAGCAGGAGAGCTTCAGCGTGCACGGCACTTCACAGATAGGCAGTTTAAATGTACTCTGGGTTCAAAGGTCTTGAAGATCGTACACTACACGGTAGTGAGTCCACACACACTACAGATGCTAAAACGTTTAGCTTGAAACACGATCACAACAAGAGAGGAAGAAACGTTCGTCCAGCTCAAGGCCTCAAATCGTACTCCCGTCACGTATATATATCGCCGCGACGTAGGTCGTGAGCAAGTTCAGTGATGATTTACCAACTACCCTCAATTCAACAATAAGAATCGAACATACCCCCCACCGAAATCAATATGATTGATTTCCTTAAATGAATGTTATGTGTGGAATATTTTACACAAACAATAGTTACTTAAACATAAATAAACTTATAATTCTACATGTAGACAGTGTTCTAAATGTAAAGTGTATGAGGTAAAAGAAAAAACAAAAAGAAAACTTAAATAAACTATTTATAATTAGAGATTAAACGAACTTACCTGTGAGTGAAGTTCGATCCTAATTATATGAAGGCTTCGTCCGAAGAGATTAGCATTTTTACACATGTAGTAACGCGTAGTACACACCATTCCACACTATTTTGAGAATATTTTCATTTTTTTTTTTTGTGGGTAAATTAGTCCACTTGATTCCTGCGCCCGCAATCCATGTCATATAGTTTAGAGTTTAGCCCAATCACTTCATATTTTACGATTGATAAGGGTAGAGACTGAACGAGTGGGTGGGAGGGTTGCTAATCTCTTCGGACGAAGCCTTTATATAATTAGGATCGAACTTCACTCACAGGTAAGTTCGTTTAATCTCTAATTATACTTCAGGCTTCGTCCTCGAGATTAGCATTTTTACACATGTAGACTTTTAGAGATATTATGAATCGTAAAATATAATTAAATGAAATACATGAGCTACAGCTTGCAAAGTATTTTATATTGTTATAACGAAAAAACAAAATCACTTATTCTTGTAACTTAGTTGGTAACTAAAAGGTTTACTTGCTAATTGAATCATTCATAATAGCCATACCCAAACAATCATTAGACACATTATTAACAGGTCTACTATAAAATTTAGCAAATGTTTGGGAGCTAGGGCTCCAACCAGCAGCTTTCCTAATTGTATCAATATTAACAGCTATTCTTTGCGCAGCAGATGTGGCAGCATGCCGAGTGCTATGCGCAGTGAACGTGGAAGTATCAATTCCGCTTAAACTTAGGGTATGTTTTATCCACCTAGATAAAGTTTGTGCACCTACTGACTTATGAGGCCTTTTGAAACTGATAAATAAAGTATCCGTATTGATAGGAAGTTCTTCAGTCATTTCGAGATAATTGAGTATGGCTTTTGCTGGACAAATCTCTGGTTTTTTATCAAAAAACGGAATAACGAGCATGGGTTGAGATGCCCCAATTCTAGATGTTTTTACGGCTCAGTCGCAGAATGTACCTTTCGCAAAATGCACCCCATGCGCAAAACGTACCATTCTCAAAATGTACCTTTCTCAAAATGCACCTTTCTCAAAACGTACCTTTCTCAAAATGCACCTTTCTCATAATGCACCTTTCTCATAATGCACCTTTCGCAAAACGTACCTTTTTTTCTACATTAACTCTTAATGCGGGTATGCGATAAGCGCCGACAAGTTCCTATCTGATTAGTGGGCGCTGCAGCGCCGATTACCAGCGTTCTACATGAATACGGCCTTACAGTGCTACATTATGAAAACACAAATTAGGGATTGATAATTGTATTTATAATCAAATCATGTCACAAAGTCGAACTAAATCATTTCTTTTATTTACTCTAGAGGTACTCATGTGTCCACCGATAAAAATAATGTCAAACAGAAGATCTACACACATCTTGGTGTCTTACATATTGCGAAATCTAATCACCTAAAGTCCAATAAAATTTAACAAACAGAAAAAAAATTGTGAACATATCATGTCGAGTACTTAGGAAATAAAAACTTTAAAAAACAACCCATTTCCAAAAAAAAACACTAAGGTAAACGCAGGTATTAACGACCCCCCTAAGGCAATTTTAAAATCAACCATATTTTTTTAGTATACTTGTTCCTCTAAAGATTAAAAGTTTAATTTTATATGCTAGTGTTATGTTTAAAAAATGTATTTACTGAATCAAATACATTTAAATAAAGGATTATCTTGTAAAAAATAATTTACAATGTGACTTAGTCGATTGTTGCAATTACCGACCCATAAAAACGGCTGTGAAGCTATTAACGATTTTTATGCAGCTATCCCCGATCCAATCGAAGTGTTTGTAGCGGCTCCACGGTTATTTCAATTAAATTATTATTTTCTGGTGCAAGAATCGAAGTGGACAAGGGTGTTAACTCGTTAGTAGATGGTAGAAGTATATTATCTTGTTGAGGAGTAGATGTCTGCAGAAACTGGTTGAACTCATCTTGTACAGTTAATAAGTTTACAGTAGGCGACGAGGGTAGCGGTTTTTCAATAAACAAGGATAAGTTGGATGCCTGTTCTCCCAATACTTCTGCACCTTATTGGCAGTATTAGATTACTCTCAGCAACTATATCAATATTTAGGATAGTCTCAGATATATCTGGAGTTTCATTCACAAAATTGTTATTTAGTGTTGATTCCTATAACAGCAGAATACTTCCACTCTCTTCATTTATGGAGTTTTCGGGGGTAATTTTCTTCCAATATTCGAATAACTTTTTATAAGTTGGATACACTTGTACCGTCATTAATTGCTTTGATTGCTTCGGCGAGTTGTGTTTTACTGTATACTTTTCGCCGCTTTTGTGGCTCCATACTTCTGGAAAAAAATATAATTGTATGTTTTATGTTGCTTTAGCTAAGAAGTAGCATTTATTAATAGGTACCTATTATGTCATAAAAGTAGGTGAGAAACTAAATAATCTATATACGATCGGTAATAGCTTCTTATTGTTGGTATTGCCGACCCTCATGGGTCGGTAATAAAGTATGTAAGTATAAACATATATTGTATTACCGACTCATAAAAAAATGGTTATTTTAATTCAATTGGCCTTCGGACTATTAAATAGATTTTAATTGATTAATGTCACAAAAAATATGAACAAATGCACACTGTTTAAACACAAAAACAATGATTTATTACTGTAACTATTTAATATCGATCCTCGAAAAATATCATAACTTTGATTAAATTGACAACGCTAAAAGGTAAAAACTAGACAAAAAAGTTTAGTCGCTAATAGATTTTTATAAAAACTGATAGCTTAGATTTAAACTGGTCCATAAAAATACATGTGTTAGTGTGATATAATAAAATAAAAGAAAAATAAAACGAAAACTTACGTTGCTGCCATTGCCGACTTATGGGTCGTTGATAGCTGCCACGACTAAAACTGATGAAGCTAACACCATCCCATTTTATTTTAAAACTTTATCGTTTCAAATTACTTTATATTAATAAAATTTCGTAAGAAATCAAGAGTTGACACTTAAATGAATACATTTAGTAATATAAGATAAAGTATAAACGTCATTTGTTTGTATAAATGGCTTAAATAGAAAAGTCACGTACTTACTTGAAGGAACAAGGGAACAGTACGACACGTAGTGCGTCCACGCTGCCCCGCAGTAACTGACGTATTTTATCTCTTTTTTGCACAGCTACTCACACTAACGTAAAAGTATAGGATGCTCAAGGAATAAACGCGTGTGTAACTTTGCCTACCTATAGAATAGTTCTGGAAACGTAAAGATTTCGAATTACATTTATAGGTCGGTAATAACTACAGATTTTTGATGGGTCGTTAATAGCTGCGTTTACCTTAAGTAAAAAATAACTTTAATTTCGGAAGTCGGTATCAACAAGATCAAAAGGCACCGACTTCCGAAATTAAAGTTCTTTTTACCCGAAAAACAAGAAAATATTCTCATAAGACATTGATAGGATAGCCGTGGTCGCATGCCACCTATCATAACAAAATAATACATTCTAACATTTCTAACAGTAGTAAGCGATCAAAAGCTTTAGGGCAAAGTGACATACGACCAAGGCTATCCTATCAATGTCTTCTGAGAATATTTTCTTGTTTCATACTTTTTAGAGCATGATTTTTCAGTAGTCGGGTTTAAGTTTTTGAACTTATTTTTTTTAAGTCGGTTGTTTTTTTTTATTGTAAAAATGCTTTTTATTTTTACTTTTTAGTGGGTCAGTTTGTAATTTATAAAAAAGAATTTTCTAAATCGGTTCAAAAATTGACGGATAAATCGGTGGACATACAAAAAAAAACAGCCTAACAGCCGAACCTCCTCCTTTTTCAAAGTCGATTAATAAAAACTTTTTCACAAAAAATAAAACCGACTTCCAAAAAAAAAACACTACAAAGTGAAAAATAACTTTGATTTCGGAAGTCGGTGTCTTTGGTTTCATATTTTCGTTTTTTTGCCACTGACTTCAGAAACCAGTTATTTTTCACTTTGTAGTGTTTTTTTTTGGACGTCGTCGGTTTTATTTTTTGTAAAGGCTAGATTGCGCCTACATTAATCTCTGCTGTAGGTTGAATTTGAATTGAACGCAGGTAATGTGACAAAAAACACTGCAAGTCATGGTACTCGTAGATATTTATTTTATTATTTATTTGTTGTTTTGTTTGAATTTGTATTTGTTCTTATCATTTGTGTTATCGTATAATTTCTATTTAATGTGACTGAATGTGCATGAATTTTTTTATCAATGAGTCTGTGAAACTTGAAATAAATGATTATAATTATATTAATCTGTAATGCTGTTAAAGGGTTACTACTATAGGTACTGATTATTTAGTTCGACTTTGTGATATTTTAAATATTGATTTGATTATAAATACAATTATCAATCCATAATATTGCATTTTCATTACGTTTTTTTCTACATTAACTCTTTTACAGTGGTAAAAGAGTTAATGTAGAAAAAAAGGTACGTTTTGCGAAAGGTGCATTATGAGAAAGGTGCATTATGAGAAAGGTGCATTTTGAGAAAGGTACATTTTGAGAAAGGTACGTTTTGAGAAAGGTGCATTTTGAGAATGGTACATTTTGCGCATGGGGTGCATTTTGCGAAAGGTACATTCTGCGACTGAACGGTTTTTACAAGGTCGGGAATCTTAATTTTGATTTCTTTTGGAAACTTTTCAATATTACTTATTTTAATTTTTGATAACGTTTGCACCCTATGTGCGGTGACGAGAGCTAACAGAGTAATTATTTTTTTCGAAATTTTTTCAAGGCTTAGGTTTCTATTAGGGTACCATTTTTCCAGATAATTTAATACCAAAGATGTGTCCCAGGTTTCATTATACTTTGGCAGAGGAGGTCTAGAACGAAATACTCCTCTAAAGAATCTTTTAATATCTTCATTACCGGAAATGTTTTCTTTAGTAATTAAACTTAAAGCGGACCGGTATGAATTTAATGTACCGTATTGTGCACCACCATTATACGCAATTGTTAGGAAGTTCATAATATTTGGAATTGATACCTCATACATGTTCAATTTATTCTCATTACAATAAATGAACCACTTTTTATATCACCCTTCGTATTGTTTATAAGAGTTCTCCGAGAGAGAGTTAAGTACTATATCCATAGATGAAAGTGGGATACCTCTTCTTATCATTGCCTCGCGGATAAGATCCCTGCCACCAGGGTAATACTGTTGCGCATGTGGAGGCGACTGAAATCAGTAGATAAAATTAAATTATCATTAGCGCTGAATATTAACATTTCTGACACTAAAAGACTTTTAAATAACGGGTACCACGGCTGTGTTGGCCAGTATGGGACAACCATGATACCCTTGGCGTTATCAGACTGAATTTTTCGTAACGACTTTAATATCATAGTAAACGGAGGAAACGCATAAAAATAAAATTCTGACCATGATATTGTAAAAGCATTTACTGCATACGCATCCGGATCTCTGTGCCAGGAGACGTAACTTGGGCATTTATTATTTAATCGACTGGCGAATAAATCTATGTTTGGTGTACCAAATTTTGTAATAATTTTACGATAGGCATAGTCTGCAAGTTGCCACTCAATATCTGGATGCGTACGTCTTGACTCCTGATCTGCTTCAAAGTTCTCTGAAGAGCTAATATATGAAGCGAAGACATATAAATTTCTATGTTCGCACCATTGCCAAAGTTGTTTCGTAACCTCTGTCAAATGGGGGAACTGGATGCCTCCCATCCTGTTGACGTAGGAAATAGCGGTGGTATTGTCAATTCGAAGAAGAATCTGGGAGTTTGATAAATCTTTAGCAAATATTTTAAGGCCAATATTGTCAGCCATAATTTCGAGATAGTTAATATGCTGGTTGAGTTCAACGTCTCCCCACAGACCACTAGCCCTCTGATCACCACACGCAATACCCCACCCCGTTGTTGAGGCATCAGAGAAAATTTCAAGGTCATATTTATCCATTTTGATTTTACAAACAGAATTATCGATAGCATGCTTCCACCATTCAAAGTCTAATTTTAATGAATTTGGTAAATTCATAACTGTTTCATAATTGTTGTTTGTATTTTTTAAGTTAAGGTATTTACATCTTTCAAATAGTTTGGTATAGAGCCAGCCATACTCCACAGCTGGGCAGGCCGACACCAAAAGACCAATAAAGCTAGCGAAAGCTCGTATTTTGCATTGTTTTAATTTCTAATTTTATTCTATTAATTTTTTCTTTTGGTAATGTGACCTGAAACTTTCTTGTATCTATAACATATCCTAAATATCTGCAAGTGTGTGAAGGGTAGAAATTACTTTTTTCCTTATTTATGATAAAACCAAGGCTCGTAAGGAGGGTTTGAGTTTCTTGCAGGTTTTTATAACAGGTTTGTTGATCATGACCAATAAGGCAAATGTCATCTTCGCAATAATTTCATCACTGGTTTCATAACCTTTGTAAATACAAACGGAGCAGTATTCAAGCCGAAAGGTAAGATATTAAATTCATAAATAGAATGCTCAAACTGGAACCTGAGATATTTTCGATCATCTTTATCAATGTTAATTAAATAATATGCGTCTTTTAAGTCGATAGTGCATAAATAGCAATCTCGTGATATCAGTTTTAGTACAGTTCTCAAGACTTCCAGTTTGAAGTGATTAGTATCGATAAATTTATTTAAAGATTTTAAGTTTAAGATAAAACGCATCTTTCCGTTTGGCTTGGGTATTAAAAAGACATTTGACAAATATTGGTCGGTCCGAGCTTCACATTCTGAAATAGCTCCTAATGATAATAAATTATCGATGGCTTCAATGAAGTATGCCCTTTCTGACTCAGAATATTTCCGAATGCTAGGGGGTACTGATTGACTTGGTAACCGAGAAAAGGGAATTTTATAACCTATTATATATGAAAGGATCATTGGATCATGAGTGATCATTGTCCATTCTTTATAAAATAAAGACAATCGACCAGCAGGTTTTACCGTGTTTAGCGACGTCTGGAGTTCTGTCGCTGCTGCGGATGCTGAAACTGCTTGGATGAGCTGCCTGGCCGATTGGGCGTCGAGGTCGTCGCAGGCTCCTTCATCCTTTGAGGACCCGTCGGCCTGCGAGTCGGGCCCGGATTCCTCCAGTTTAAATTTCTTGAAGGATTAGCTGTGCTCTGTGTAAACTTCTTATTTGCAGGTTTAGGTGCCGGTGGTTTAAGGTCTGTACCAGATTTATTGATGGCTTTTGCAGTTTTTATGGTTTCGGCTAAGTTCTCACCGAAAAGAAGCTTATCAATTTTTGTATTCTGTAGTTGCTCTCTAACTTCTTTCTTTACAGCATTCAATAGGAAGTTTCTCCGCGTCACAGAGTCAGCATGTTGACAGTCACAGATGATACGAGTAGAATCCATCAGAAGTTTGTGTAAATCAGTGTTTTTCTCTTAGCAGATAATATAAGCGTGATGGCTTCTCCTAAGGAAGTAATGGCTAAGGTAAGTTGTTTTTGTTTACTTTCAATAGCTTTATCGCGTTAAGCTACAATATCGGAGACAGCTGCTTTTATTTCTGCATTCAATTCTGGAGGATCAATCAACTTGGCATTTTCAGGAGTTAAATAATTTTCTTTGAGATCCTTACGCAGCTCTTTTGTTATCCCCGCCGTAGTCCAATGTTGAAATCTAATGGATAAATCCTTTTGTATATTTTTTCCATATTTTTTATCTGTTGTAGGATCCGTGCCTAATATATCCAACAGTTCATTATCAAGACCCGAGTCTTCTGTTGCAGGTATCGTTGCGTCTGCAAACGGAACAGGCTCTGGCACTACGGGTGGTGAAGGGTACGCAGGATCTGGCGCAAGTATCACGACAGACTGAATCTGGACAGAGTTTTCATCGCGTGATGTGCTAGGGAGTGGATCTGGTTCCAGCTCCATCTCGGGCTGCGTTAGGTCTACATCTGTTTGTAACTCGGCAGAAGGCTGATCTAAGTCTGATATGATCGCTTCATTGTTAAGCAACCCCGTATATTCTCCGTCTGAAAAGGAGACGTAAACTCCCATGTAGCCTGGCAATGCGAGTCAATATTATATTGTAAGTGACAGTCCCAAGTTATGATAACACGTACTGTCCACAAACAAATTTATCTAGCACCATGAGACAGTCCCATTGTACTGCTCGGTGAGCCGAGATCATGACTGCATTATTATCGTAACAATAAAATAGAACAAGTTGTTAAATGTCTTAAAAACCTTTAATGTTTTTAATGTAAAACACTAGTTAGTTACTAAACGACTCAATGATTAGAAATTAACAGTAAGAAACAGTCCCAATGCAAGCAAGTACTGTCCGCAAACTATTATTTCCTAAAGAATAATTAGATATTATTTTGTCAGACTCGTATTAGTGAAAAAACAGTCCCACTGTACTGTTCGTAACACTAATTTCTCGAGTAGAAAAAACTATGAACTACGTACCTACATTGTTGTTGGTAGGTATATACAATTTTAAACAAAGTAAACAAGTCGTAATCTTGTATACTTTCATTTTAATAACAGATGAAGATCGTTATGGAATCAAATTGAAGAAAAATAATTATGTAGGTCAAACTGCACTGATTAATAGTACGAAAATAAACCATACCTTGATCATGATCATCTAACGCAGAACGGCGGCACACACTTGTTGTTGACGATAACTGTGAGTCATCCGAGTAATATTAATCACGCGATCGACGCCGTTTGCGTCTTAATTTTCTTTGTAATCTTCTAATTTTATGTTTTATACGATCACAATCATCACCTTTTCTTTTAGGCATCCTTATAATAATTATAACACCAACACTACATATTAACTTTTTAAATAAGTAACTAATCGCGAGCGAGTGTGAAACGGCGCCGCACTAAAAAGCGAATGACATGGATTGCGGGCGCAGGAATCAAGTGGACTAATCTACCCACAAAAAAAAAAAAAAATGAAATTGAAAATATTCTCAAAATAGTGTGGAATGGTGTGTACTACGCGTTACTACATGTGTAAAAATGCTAATCTCGAGGACGAAGCCTGAAGTATAATATTATATTCGTGAATGTAATTAATTTGCATACGGTAATGGACAAACTTTATTTGTAGGTCTTTGAATTAAACCATTTTTAGTTCGTAGAGTCAAAACTCGATTTACTTTGTCGACACCACCATGCACCTTCTCAACCCGGGCTAAATTCCATTGGAGGGGCCTAGTTAAATGAGACTTCAGTAAAACTAAATCTCCAACCTTTAAATTAGGCGGAGTTGAAAACCACTTCGCTCTCTGCTGAAGAGTGTGAAGGTAGTCATCTGACCAGCGCCTCCAAAAGGACTGTGAAGCCTTCTGAACGAATTGCCAACGTGACAATCTATTTTGAGGAACGTCCTCAAAGTCATATTCCGGTACAGCTAATAAACTCTGACCTATGAGAAAATGACCTGCGGTCAATACTTCGAACTCGTTTGGGTTGTCCGATAAGGAACATAAAGGCCGTGAATTTAAAACGGCTTCAATCCTACAGAAAATTGTGCTTAATTCTTCAAAAGTGAGTGGTCTATCACCTACTGCACGATAGAGGTGATGTTTAGCAGATTTTATTCCTGCTTCCCAGAGTCCACCCATGCTCGCAGCGTTAGGAGGGTTGTTACGCCATTCTACATGACGTGACGTTAATCCATTACAAATTTTATCAGCACTAGTTTTACTATTCCAGAAGTTCGCAACTTCTTTTAAATGTTTAGCTGCTGCAATAAAATTGGTACCGCAGTCAGAATATAAACAACTGCAAAGTCCGCGGCGAGCTACAAAGCGGTCGAATGCTGTCAAAAAACAATCACAGCTTAAATCTGTAAGAACTTCTAAGTGTACAGCCTTCGTTGAAAAGCACACGAACAAGCATAAATAAGACTTATGGACCTTTGCATTGCGTCTCAAACTTTCTTTCACAAAGAAAGGCCCACCCAAGTCACAACCAACGTGGTCGAAGACTTTACCAGGCTTTAGTCTGGGTGCGGGTAACTGACCCATTGCAGGCTGAATTGAGCTAGGTCGGCACCGAAAACAATCCTTGCATTTTGATAGAACGGATCTAATCATTCTACGTGCACTAATCATCCAATAATTTTTACATAGTATGCCCTGTAAGGTACGAGGCCCAACATGCAAATATAACTTGTGGTAATATTCAATAATTAAATTAGTCGTGTGACATTTAGGTAAGAGTACAGGGTGCTTAGTGTTATAAGGTAGATCGGAATGTACAAGTCTACCCCCCACCCTGAGGAAATTGTGAGAATCTACGAAGGGTGAAAGTTTACGAAGGGAAGCAATGGTTTTATTTTTATCTTCGTGCAACGATTTCATTTCATCCTGAAAATGATTTAATTGTATCACTCGAATTATGGTATCACGAGCTTTCTTTAACTCTGAAGCACTGAGAGGCCCATATGCCCTCGCCTTAGACTTGAGATTATTCATATACCTCTGCCACCAGGCTATAAGACGTTGCAATTTATTAAAAGATGAAAATTTATTAAATGTATCTTCTAAATTATTTTGAAATGAAATATTTTGATAGTCACACGTAGCTAAAACAAACGTATCACAATTAGTTTTACTTTCAGGAACGGTGAAATCTTCCTTTACATAAAATGGTTTTATTGGCCAGTGTTGTTGGTTTTCATAAAGCCATGTTGGACCGTGAACCCAGTCCGTAGTTACTTTTACGAAACGAGCTGGCATTGCTCCGCGCGAGCAAACATCGGCCGCGTTATTTTCGCTGTTCACGTGAAACCAACGATTTGGTGGCACTACGGCGATCACTTGACTAACACGGTTAGCCACAAACGTTTTTAATTTATAAGGTGGCGTTTGCAGCCATGCTAAAACGTTGTTTGAATCACCTAACGCAATAATAGAAACCTTAAAATCGGTTAAGTTTTGTACGACAAAACTCACTAGCTTTGATAATAGAACCGCAGCTTCGAGCTCAAGCCTTGGTATTGACATAATTGGATTCAGAGGTGCGACCTTAGATTTACTCATCAGCAACCTAACTTTAACGTGACCATCCTTGTCTTCACTACGCAAGTAGATGCAAGCTGCATAGCCACGCGATGACGCATCGCAGAATCCTATTAGCTGCACTTGATTGAAGTGAGATATTAAAACATGACGCTCAATTCGCAATTGACTTAGAAATGGCAATTTGGAAATAAACTTATTCCACTGGGAGGTCAGTTCAGTTGGCAACTGATCATCCCAGCCAAGGCCGAGTTTCCAGAGATCTTGCATTATGCACTTTGCGACAAAAGTACATGGCGCGATGAAACCTACTGGGTCAAAGATGGTCGCGAGTAGTTTTAAAACGGAACGCTTAGTTTGTTTTGCGTCAGTTAAATTATAATTAAAAGAGAATGAGTCACACGAGGGTAACCATGTCAATCCCAAAACCTTGAGAGATGACGATAACGTATCGTCCTGAAAGTTAATGGTAGAAACCTGGTCTGATTGCATTCTTGTTAGCAACTCAGAACAGTTACTAGCCCACTTTCTTAAATCAAATCCACCACTTTTAAGTAAGGAAATTAAATCGTCTTGCAACGTGCAAGCTTCTTCCAGGGTCTGGCAAGACCACAGAACATCATCAACGTAAAATCCTTTGGTCAGTACGTATGCCGCCTTGGATCTTGGCTCCGCATCACCATGCGGCATGCTTTGAGCTAGCTCGTCCGAGGCTAATTGGTGCAATGTACGTACAGCAACAAAGGGTGCACTACGAAGACCGTAAGTATTTCGAGTTAACTCAAAAATACAGACCGGGTCCATAGGATTATCACGCCAGAGTATATGCTGGTACTTCCTATCAGCAGAATCTATGAGTACGGCTCGGTACATTTTAGAGACGTCAGCAGTGAAACAGACATCGTAAAGTCTGAAATTAAATAGTATTTTTAATATATCTTGATGTAGTTTTCTACCGGTCAAAAGTGTTTCATTTAGCGAAATACCAGATTTTGTTTTGGCGGATCCATCAAAAACTACACGCAAGGGCGTCGTAGTACTAGACGGACGCAACACACAATGGTGTGGGATAAAATAACCCGAAGGTTCAGCACCAGTGTATGGTACCATGTGTCCAAGTGACTCATACTCTTTCATAAAGTCGACGTAGGCATTACGAAGGTCTGGCGACCGAGCCAGACGACGCTCAACCTGAATAAGTCGTTTGAGAGCAGTATCATATGAATCGCCGAGCACCTCATGCTCAGGGTTCAATAAAATTGGGGAAACATATCTACCGATTTCATCACGGTAATGTTTTTCCATGTATATTTTTTCCGCTAATTCATCTAACGGATCAATAGGAACTTCACACGGTAAAGATTCCACTTCCCAAAAACGTTTGAGAGTTTCATTTAAATTATTTTCTTCGATAGTATACGATACTAACGATGTTGTAGACGCTACAACATTGCAATTGCTAGAGGATTGCATCTCTAGTCTTCCCGTTATGACATAACCAAATACGCTGCCTAACGCGACTGGTACATCGGGGTTTATTATCATCTTTTTTCCATCGTAAATGTACGGGAAAATGTCACCGGCCAAAATAATATCAATTGGCGACTTTCTATAAAACCACGGATCGGCTAAATCTAAATGTTTAAATTCATCCAATACCTTTTGAGGTATTTCAATGGTAGGCATGTCCGAAGTCAGGTGAGGTAAAATTACTGCATTTAAATTAAAACAAGAAGTTGCACCCCGTGACTTTAAAGTTAACGATACCATGCCATTATTCTTGACTAGTTCGCCACCGAGACCTAAAATATTATAAGGACACTTTTTAGCAGATAATCCTAAACGTTGAAAGCAATTTTGTGTAATAAAGTTCGACTGCGCACCTGAATCTATTAAAATTCGTGTTTTAATAGATTCAGGTGCGCAGTCGAACTTTCAGTCAGTTTGGTAGTTGTTGAATGAATCCAACACATGTACAATAGCTGTTCCCAATATGACTGCATAGTTAAGTGTGGATGCTAAGTGATTATTAGTATCATTCATAACGGCGGACGCTTGCATTTCACGTGACGACACCGGCGCGGGCGCCTGTTCGATTGCGGTAGGAACAGAATAACAAACCGATTTAGGTCCACTATCGCTCGCTTCCCGATGCAATAGAACATGATGCGGCTCATTACAAACATAACATCTAAATTCACTTTTGCAGTCTTTCATCGCATGATTCGGTTTTAAGCAATTGTGGCATAACTTTAATTCATTAGCACGGCTAATGCGTTGTGTATTAGTCAGATCACGAAACTTATTACACTTAAAAATCATGTGATTTTCTCCACAGTGTAAACATGACAATTTTGAGCTTGAAGTTATATGCGAATAATTATTCTTATTTTGCCTACTAGGCGGTAATTGTTTTTTCTGATTGGTTTGCTGTGCACTTGAACTCGATGAATAAGATGTAGAATGACTTAAAACTTTTATATGATTTTGGACAAAACTAATTAACTCAGAAAAATTAGGAATAGTTTTTTGATTTACATTTTGTTCAAAGATTTTACGTGTATGGGGATCTAAAGCCCTCAAGGCAATATGAAACATTATAAAACTATTCAAATTCTCAATGTTCAATGCTTCTATAGCTTTGTATGAATGGTCAAACGTTTCTATAAATGAGTTCAAATGATCAGCCGATTCTTTTTGCAGCGGCGAAAAGGTTAACATTTTATCTAAGTACCTACAAGCTAACATTCTGTTATCTTGATATTTATCAAGAAGACTTTGCCAAACGAGTTCGTAGTTATTCGCAGAAATAGGCACACTTTTTACAATATTTAATGCAGAATCTTTTGTGCATGACAATAAATAGTGAAATTTATCTATTTTTGGAATACTTGTCTGATTATAAACTAAAGAACAGAATGTCTCGAAAAATGTATTAAAATTTTCAATGTTCCCATCGAATGTGAAAAGTTCTAACTTAGGAAGTCTTGGTCTAGACTCCACAGGGCGCGAAGTATCTTCAACCTTATTTCTATAGCCATTAGGTTCACATTTCGATGCACATAACTTAACTCGGAAATACAAATCATCAAAACTTTTCAATTCATGATTACGAAGGGATGACTTAGGGTCATATTCAAGTTCCTTTTCAAGGATTTCAAAGATAAGACTTTCAAAAGAAATACGTAAATTATCAATGTCAGCCACGTGCATCAAAAATAATTCTTTTGATGCGGGATCTGAAATATTTAATGACTGATCATATGCATTTTGCATTCGCTCAAACATTCGTTGTTTTTTATTTATTAAAACAGTTAATTCATTACTTTGGTACGCTTCAGCCACTTCTTTACTTTTGATGACCGGTGGCACCATTTTGTTTTATCTACGACGCAGATGGCGTGGTCAAAGCAAAATGAACTAAACAAATACGGAATATACGAATGTTTTTTTTGCAAATTAATTACCAACACACCAAATATTATCTACGATTAATAAATATATATGTGTATAATGTGTAAAGTATATATATAGTATATAAGAAACTATAGGTAATAGAATTAATATGACACTGATACGGTCAGAATCAGAAGGGACAAATGGACAGAACGTCTGTTATTACACTAACTACGAGTTAGGTAGAATATTATCTAGCACGGCTAGGATCGAACTACGAGTTCGAGGGTTCATAAACCATCCGGCTCGAAGGACCACTTTGGTTGTTCGGTTTTTGACCAACCTTTTTTATGAAAATATTTGCTGGCGGCTTATGAACCTTAGAATGTTGAAAGTAAGTATTAGTATTTGTGGGTGGAAATCGTTCGTTCCTACTATCTTCAAGAAGGCAATTGAACACCACCTACCTTGTCACAACTCCCGGGTCAGCAGGAGAGCTTCAGCGTGCACGGCACTTCACAGATAGGCAGTTTAAATGTACTCTGGGTTCAAAGGTCTTGAAGATCGTACACTACACGGTAGTGAGTCCACACACACTACAGATGCTAAAACGTTTAGCTTGAAACACGATCACAACAAGAGAGGAAGAAACGTTCGTCCAGCTCAAGGCCTCAAATCGTACTCCCGTCACGTATATATATCGCCGCGACGTAGGTCGTGAGCAAGTTCAGTGATGATTTACCAACTACCCTCAATTCAACAATAAGAATCGAACAAGGTTCATAACTCAGAGCTCAGAATGGTATAGCGAATCACTCTTCGCCGACGGTACGGTTCGCCGAAATCACTCTTAGTCGACGGTTGGTTCTACAAATAAATCCATCGCCGATAGAACTATTCGCCGAAAACACCGTTCATCGATGGTTGCTTCAGCTACAACACCTTTTACCGATGGAACGGGTTGCCGAAATACTTAAGTAAATTTCTAATAAATTAAACACTATGGTTTTTACAAATATTTATTCGGATTGTCAGATCGAAACGGTAGAAATATAAAAACAATTTCACTTTTAATTATAATATGTAATAAAACTTTGCTCTGAACAGTTTTAGTTAGAATATAACTATTTCTTAGCTAGTCTTCTTCTTTTCGTGTGGTTAGTAAACCAACCTGGTGTCAGAGTTTTAAAACTGCCCATGGGCCTCTGACTTGGCTTCACATGCCGTCGAGAAATATCTCTCAGGCATGCCGATTTCCTCACGATGTTTTCCTTCACCGTTTTTTGAGCAAGTGCAATACGCACATGAATCCGAAAAGTCAGAGGTGCGTGCCGTGGGTTCGAACTCGAGACCTACGACTTGTCAGTCTGACGGTCACACCCCTAGGCTATCACTGCTTAGCTAGTAATTTTTATCTTATAATTATTTCTTATTTTTTAAGTAAAATATTTGAACTTGCCAATTTAATAATGTTTTTAGGTCCATCTCACTATTTAGAGAGAAGTGTTTCAGCAATCTAGCATTATTTCAATCTGTGTGCCGAACGTTGGCGTTTTAGCATGGGTTCAGAAGAATTTATTCGCTGGATCTCGCATTCAGTATGCTTTTGCTTAAATCCATCCACTATTTTAGCATATGTGCGCCGCGCTCAGATCTTACAAAATTGCACGCACTAATTTTTCTCAACAACGCTTAAATGATAATAGGGATGATGCCTGGGTCAAAAAAAAGAAATTCTATTTAGTCCGTCATTCATATTAATAAAAAATGACTTAGATACAGCGCATTAAAGTTGGGGAGTGGGGGTTGATACGTCACAAGTATGTATAAAATCTACATACAAGTGACATCATAGCACATTATAACTCAATCTATCTTTTGATAACGTAAAAAAAGAAAAAATACGTGTACGTTATTTTTTCATAATGTACATTACGGACAAAAAACATTTTTTTAGTCATCATCCCTATTTTAAGCACGAAATGTTTTGTCAAACATACACCGCAAAATGACTAATAAGGTCTTCATAGATATTATTAGTTGCCAGTACCTAACTAACGTATTGTTTGCATGTTGTGCATATCCTAAAGAGGAAATCACTGTATGTTATGATAAGACACCAGTAAGCTGATTTGAAATTATTTATGTTTGAAGTATTTCGGCGACCCGTTCCATCGGTAAAAGGTGTTGTAGCTGAAGCGACCATCGATGAACGGTGTTTTCGGCGAATAGATCTATCGGCGATGGATTAATTCGTGGAACCAACCGTCGACTAAGAGTGATTTCGGCGAACCGTACCATCGGCGAAGAGTGATTCGCTATACCGTTCTGAGCTCCATAACTCATTTGTTGAGCTTGGTATAACCTTTTACAACAAGCTACCCTCTTCTTTGCTAGATTTGCCTTTTAATGCGTTTAAAACTAAAGTAAAGGATTGACAGGTTGTATAAGTTTATATAATTGTTTATTTTATTTGACTTTATAAATCAATTACTTATTTTTTTTCGACATACTCGTAATCTACTCATTTGAATGATTTTTATGAGTTGTATTGCAAGATGTGGTTACCTAGCGACCTCGGCAATTGACCATATTATTTTTTACTGACCAACCGGCAGCAAGTTCATCATGCTCCCTTAGATGTCACTGCTTGCAGTAGCGTCAGGGTCAGGTTGCCTCCTTCCCTCAAATATGGCGAGGGGGGTAATGGCTGATCTTTGCGTTATGCTCGTGAACGGGTGCTGCTTGTGGTGACTGGTCGTCTTGCTGATCATGGTTTTGTTATTGTTATTAGTAATTAACTGTTGATTTATTTTACCTCGATGGTCCTAGTTTATCATATATATATATATATAACTTCAGTTACAGCTATATATAGCTATGTGTACGCGGGCACGCCCTTTATGACTGGAGGCTTTTATTTAGATATTGTGTACGTTTAGTCTTTATTTTTTATCTGCTTGAGTACAGTTCTCGATATTTTTGGTTGGTATATTGGCGTGTGCTAGCTGACATATGGCTATTAATTTAAAATCTAAATTATGTTTAGTGTTGCGTTATGTTAATAATTTTGCATACTATTATATAGAATCTTTTTTTTTCTTCTAATTGAACAGACAGCTATGCTGCTGGGGAGTTTGTTGCGCCACTTTTTCTTTCCAGCTAAAGCACTAGGAAGTGGTGAAGGGTGGGCCTAATAAGGGGCGAGCCTATTGACATCAACCGGGCACAAATCCAGACTCCGGGCTGCTACTGAGAAATTCTAGATGGAAATACCCAATAGCATTTTGGCTGACTTGGGATTCAGTCAGATCGAAAATATAAACTAACGGAACAGAGTAAACTTAGACAGATTTTTAAACACATTTCCTAACTTTTAATTATGTAGATACGCTCTCTCAGTAAATATATCTAACTTAGAGTTTTTTTTTCTCCTTCTCTTTAATACAATCTGGCCTGGGACATTCAGCAATAGGTTCTTGATCTTGCAGGGTATGAAGCCACTGCCTCATCCGATGGATACTACGTACAGCTCATTCATGCTGGATGCAAGTAAGTCTTGGGGTGCCCTTCTTTTCAGTCTTGTGAAGGTTACTGGGTTTGACATTAGTTTCATTGCCATTTAATTTGGTTGAACTTTGGGTGAGTTTTTAACTTAGGTAAGCTACGATTTTTCTCGGGAAGCTTAATACTAGAAGAAGTTGGATACGAGAAATCCAGCATCGGTCAATGTGGCAACGCTTAGGGGAGGCCTAAAAGAGGGTGTTTAATAATTTTTGACGTTAATAAACCTCACGATAAACAATCACTAGTATTTTTTATCAAATTTATTTGAAAGAATGTCCAGAAGATGGAAGTACAAGTATTTCGGCAGAAATGATGACGAAATTTGGATTTTAAATTAGATTATTCTGAGGAAAACCAGTGTCAATAGAATCGCATGCAGAGTCAACATTTCAGCACGGTATAAGGAGCTGATCTTGTTTGTCGAAGAACCACTGGCTGTGGAGACCGTGAATTGACAAACGCAGCGCAAAATGCCCGCTAGACAGATGAACCCATGACCTGCACACGTAGCATAACAACCATGGAAACGGGTTTTGTCGACCGAAAAAAAGACAAAATTACAGATTGGGATTGTTTTTGTGGTCATGCTAAGTGTGCTGAAGAAGGTAAGCAGGAGTGAATCAAGTATTATGGGACAACTTGGGAGGGGCTTGTATTTATTTATTTATAGAGGCTTACCAACTAAACACATACACAGCATTAACCCACAATGTGTGTTTCTAAAAAATATTAAAATTCATATCTCATATCTAAATTATAAGAAAGCACGGCACTATTTACTAGCGCACTTGTACATTATCCCAAAACAAAAACATTTTTGAAGTGAAAACTTCTTTAGCGGCGCTGTGCACTTAATTTGTGACGGGTAAAAAATGTTAAACTCGCGTCAGGACACGTGACCTGATCGAAAATTCGTAAGACGGAAAAATGCACAACGTTAATATTCAAGTTTTCACTTCTGCCGGCCCTCCCGGAGTGTAACCCGTCGTTTTTTTTTTTAAATCCTGATTTAAAATGGGGTTGGCTTAGATTAGTAATTGATATAGGTGCAATGTGCCCATCATTATTTTAAACCTTTTTTTTCTGACAACGATCCAATCTGCGCCCTCACGTATAGTCGAATACAAATCTTTACATTTTATAGAACTTCTTCTACAGGATAATTAAATAAACTGAATCATACCATTCATATCTAACACTCCTTACGAACTATCCATTTAAAATCCCATATGATAGAGATCGATCATTTACTCCCACACCCAAGACCACATCTCGACAAACTTCAGGTCATCTTAAAAGTCCTTCGATCTCAAACTTTGCTCGTTACTCTAATTATGTCGCGGCGGGTACTTAACGACTAATTACTAATTAGCGCACCTGTAAGCAAAGACACGGCTCTTGTCTCAAAGGAGGTCGTTTAAATGCTAATGGTGGTCTACTGAGGCACCTTAGCACTGCTTTAATGGCTTCTGACTGGAATAACAACGCATTAGATAGTGCAGACGTGGTTTTAAGGTAATTACATATTTTGTACCGGCGGCGGCGCGACGACCCGCCCCCGCCCCTGCTTCGCAAGGATTTTACGCCTTGACAAAAAATCGTGATTTCTTTATTATTTGTTAGTTTAATATAAATGCATTATACACATAAGCCTTTAGAAATAAATTCTCTAAATTATGGTGAAAACCGTATCAAAATCCGTTTCGTAGTTTAGAAGAACAACGCGGTCACACAGACAGAAAATACTTCTATTTATAATATGTACCTATACCAGATGACATTTTTTACCGTCTCGAAAAAAAATAGGTATAATAGGTGAACAGAGTAGAAGCCTATGGCATAGTTCTTTTTTTTTCATTAACCTAGAATGAAATTGATCTATCGATAAATATCACACGTTTGAAGTAAGCTTTTCATACTAGAACAATAAAAACAGAAATGAAAAAAAAACAATAATTCGATAAAAAATATCGAAATTCACAGACCCTCAATCACACTTCCTTTTTTCGATATTTTTTAATTCCTGTAATTCGAAATTTTACTTCAAATGTGTGGTATTTATCGATAGATCAATGTCATTCTAGGTTACTGAAAAAAAAAAAAAATGACCTACTCTGTACTCTGTTCCCAATTTTTTTCGAGACGGTTAAAATTGTCATCCGGTATACCGAGATCAAAATTAAAAGGATCATAAGGCTATACATGTTGGCTACCATAACAATGTTATTTAGAATTATTTTAACGGCAATGAACTTAAAATTTGTTTCAACATCGAAAAAAATTGTACTGTCGTGGCTTAAAGTAAATTACGGACTATAAAACGAGCGTTGAATGAGTTATTATGTGGTTTTGAATCTAATGAGTCTCAAAGTCAAAGACAAATTCGAAGAATTTATTTCAATTAGGCACAAAAAAGGCACTCTTGAAAGTAAAAAAAAAAAAAAAAAAAAAGATTCTAGTCGCTCCTTCCAAAAGGTACTTTTCGTATGGAGAAGAATGGGCAAGAAACTCCACCATTACTCTTTTAAAATGTTTTCACAGTATCTTGTATACATTATTTATATGTGAAGAAGATGGACCTAGAATAAGATTACTATACCACAATAGGTAAAAAGAATAAAAAATGAAGGAATGACAGATAAATTAATGATGTGATAGATGCATGGTGCTCACATATTTACAAACATTGTAAAATTATACGATATTCCTAACATTTTAACAAGTAATACTAATAATAAGTCAGTGTGTAAAGTAATCAGAGAATATAAATACAATGTTATAAAAAATAAAAGAAAGAAAATACATTTATTTGGCACAACAAGCAAAGGCACACAAGTAGAAAGAGAAAAAAATAAGATAAAAGGAAAGAATACAAAATAAAAAGTGTAAAAACTGCGTTGCATGATACCAGCAGGAATGTGTGCCTCGCGGCTACGCCAAATAGGCCCAGTTCAGCATATAATATTAAGCAAAATTGGCAACCAATTAGATTTTGTCTAGTTTCTAAATATTGTCCTATGGAGCAGGACCAGCATGTTTATCTTGGAAATAATCCTCTCATTTGTAATATGCTTGTTTACAATGTGTACTTTTTATATGAGTTTTAAATTTCCTTTAATTTAATTCTAATATATTACAAGGTATTTTGTTGTAACATTTAACACAGTAACCCATAAAATATGTATTTACTTTAGATAGTCTCAAAATTGGTTGATCAATTTTATGTTTATTTCTAGTATTAAAATTATGTCTATCACTTATTTTATTAAAAAGATGTAGATTTTCTCTCATATACATAATATTTTCATAAATGAATTGGCAAGCTACCGTCTTAATATTAATCTTCTTAAATAGTTCCCTGATTCCAGTTTTCTCCATTCAATATGATGTTACATACATTCGCTACTTCTAACATTTAGTCATTTAAATCTAATGCATTTAGTTTTGAATACATTTTTATTTGTCTGATTTAGCTATAATGGAATAGTTTTCACTACTCCGAATTAAAATCTTGTAGTTGAAACTACATAAATACTTAAAACACGGAGTATGAAATGAGCGTTAAATGAGATATTGTGAGGTTTTGAATCGATAGATAAGTCTGATTTAGTTATATTGGAATAGTTCGTAGTAGGTACAACGAAATAAAATACCTTTAATTTTGTAGCCAAAACCAACTTACATGATAGTGACCCAAAAGTTTTGTAATAAAGGTTGAATAATGTTCAATGGTCCAATACCTGCCTAGTGCATTGCCCATTAAGAGGCTGTGGCATGAGGAACAGTGTATAAAGATAAGTACTCATTCTCTGTAGAAAAGGGGAGGATCCTCCGACCAGACGGGTGTCGTGTCTGGTGGGCAACTGCCCAACGATTGATGTCGGAGAAGTTATATATGTTCTGATCTTGCGCTGATCGTACACAAAATACAGAGGTAAACTCTGTTTGCACGATGCAGAATTTTGTGTGACGTCAGGTCTTTCATGCGTAGTTCGCATGTACCACCACACATTACTTTTTTTAATTTGGACTGACTATTGTATGAACATCTCACCGTGATTACTTAGCTGAAGTAAGCACAAAGTGAGCTGTCATAGTGTCAAGCCAGTAGGTGGAATGACAGCTAACTTCACCTAAGTTATCACGGTACGATCTTTAAAGAAATCGGGTAGATAATTTCGACAAAAGGAATTCAAACGTTTAATATTTTCTATTATTTACATTTTTAATATTTCTATAGTAACGTTGTAATGAAATAGTTCGCCCAGCAGCGAGCAATCGAATGTTATTTACGTGTCTAGACTGTCATTTAATGACTTAGTATAAATAGTGCCCGCTACTGCTGCTACAGAAAAATATCGACAGCTTCATTTATTTCAGCATTACGGGAATTTATTTACTGAAATTCGCTGTAAAGTTAACTTTTAGTGTTCAATGTTTTAAGCTTACGCCTGTCAGAAAATTATGCAGTTCTAGCAAATTACAGAAACCATTTAATTTTTGTGTCTATGGGCAAAGAGATTTTAGATACGTGTGTTTAAATGTCTATGCTATTTGGGATTTATTTGTAAGAAGTTAGTTTAAAATTATATTTTAGAATACAGTATTTCAATAAATTTAAGCTTATTTTTAGTGTGATTTTTTTTATATTTATCTAGTAAATCAAATCGATGTGCAAAAACATTGTTTCCTGTTTTCACTAAAGAACCTAGTTATAGAAAAAACTGGTCAAGTGCGTGTTGGACCACGCACAATGAAGGGTTCCGTAGTTGGGATTAGTTTATCCCAAAAAAAACATAACCATATATCTATCTATGTCACGGCCAATTCAATAATTACAAATGTAAGTTAGTAATCGCAAAAATGATAAAACTACAAATTATGTAATGTTTCTTGAGCCTTTACTTATTCTGTGAGACCTCCATGCGTTCCTGAGAAAAAGAGTCTTGACAGACAGATGCATAGTCGGACGGACAATGAAGTAATTCAATGAGGGTTTCGTTTTTTCTTTTGAGGTATTCCTAAAAAGTAAATGACAATGGCTGAAAATACAGTTTGATCCAAAAAGCTTTTTCCATCAGCCAAGATTAATCACGTCGAACAAAATAATTACTGGTAAAAACTTTGCAGGTTGTTGTCAGCTGCACAAACAAAGGGTTTCTTCCCATCTGAATTTATTCGGGAAAGTTGGTTTTCAATTACTGTTTTTGAGAACTTTTCCTACATTTTTTATATTTTTAACTCTAGTTCAGTTCTCGTAACTATTAACAAGCAATCAAGAGTACAAGCAACGGGGCTATTTTGGCTTTCTTTTGACTTAAACCGTATATCTATAACTAATGTATTTTGAAAGTCTCTATTTTAATTAACTTCTGTTCCATTCATAAAAGCTAAAATAGTAATGGAAACCTGATGTTCCCACGAGTTTGCATTCTAGATTTTTCAACACATTTCACCATTTATTTATTTTCACACCACCTGCTCGGTAAAGTCAAATAATATGTCGTGTAAACCTAACTTAAAGAAAGTCATTATAGCCCTAGGCTCTTGCCGGGCAATAATATTGTAGATACTCAATTTCATTATGACCCGCGGCTGGTGCATATTGTGATTTGCATTTGGAAACTCATCTAAAAAAATCAGTATCAAAACATTAACCAAAAAAAACCTTTTTACTAGCTTTTATTTAACTTGCCGTGTTAGTTAGTTAGTAAAGTATTGGTCAAATCTTGCAAGCTGAATTAAAACCACTTCCTCTTATCCTAAGGAGTTGAAATTTTACAAGTTGGTTCAGTTTTGAAGACAATGCCTATTTTTATGATGCATGACCTGATTCTATACCCAGGATTGGCTCCAGGCGAAAGAACTTCACAACAGTCAACGATACAGACACAAAATTGTATATACGTATTCAATTATAATAGCCCGTACTAAATTACACCATGACTTCAGTGCTGCACTCAGGGATGGCTCCAGACAAGGGAACTCCTAAACGGTCAACAGCACAGACAGAAAATTGTATATACGCATTCATACACCATGACCTGTCTGCTGACCCAGGATTGGCTTCATACGAGAGATCTCCTTAGTGGTCAACAGCACAGGGACGAAATTTTGTATACGTATTAAATTATGCCCGTTCTAAAGTATAACATGACTAAGATAGTGCCACGTTATTGGCTTCACACCACGACTTGAGTAAATGTGTGTTTGGGTTCGTTGGATTTGTCTTTTCAAGTACCTTTCAAGTGAAGGTGATATTTAAACAAATATTGTAATACTAAAAAGTAAAAATTTTTTTTTAAATAAAAACAAGCTTTTAACGAACTAAAAGGTACCAAATAAAACTGAAGTAACTTAACTTTAATTTTTTTTTTAAAGCTAGCGGTGTGAACGCCCTTCTTACACTGAGTAGTGTCGTGGACGACAGGCTTAAGTGCTTATCGTACTGGCGATTTGCGAGCGAGTTATCAGCGAGGCGATTGTTCCACGCGCTCGCTGCGTGTGCGTAGCGCGTGCGTAGCGCGCACGCCACGAGCGCAACGTATTCGCTGCGTTTGCGTAACGATAGCGATTGACTTACTCAGGTCAATCGCTCTCTTGTATACTCATAAATTCATAGTCAAAGATTTATTATTAACCATATTTATTTTCAGATAAATATGGTTACAAAAGTTTTTAGAATTGTAGTATTATAGTTGCTTAACTTATTTAATCATAACATAATGAAATGCAAACAAGATTAGGTTACCAGAGAAAACGAGACAAGCGAGTATAGGTACAATATTGTGAAAACGCCGCGTAGTCGCGGTTAGCTCGCTGACAAATCGTCAGTGTGATAACGCTCTAAGTCTTTCTAAAGCCCACTTCGTACGTGACAATAAACAAAAAAGGTCTGCAAGGGCAGAAGACAGAAGATAGACAGTCGCGACGTGATAAAAAACAAAATACGCAGTTTCCCAAAGAACTCCATCCAACTATTTATGAAATTCTACAACTAGGTCGCTTTGTCCTTAAATCTCAATCCAACCGAATCTTTAATATTTTCAATAAATGCCAGCACGTCAACGTTGTTTACGTTTTTGGAATTAATTTTTACCTTGACATTTCAAATTAAAAATTCTTATTCGGCCTTTAGCAATTGATATCGATCTAGTAAGAATTGATTAACTTATCAGATTCAATTTAACAGGGTTATGAGGTTCGTAATTATCTTGTAATTACTTGACTTTACGTAAAAAATATTTTTATTGTGTCCTTGTGTATGCACGATGTTTATCTTGATACGTGCTGCAAGTATTCGAATAATGGCATCACCAATACGCTTAAAGTGCATGCCACTGAGAACTAAGCGAAATGAGGCTTAACTGACGTTCGATTCATAAACATCAACAAACCCTCAGTAGGTCAAAGTTACAATAACAAATGGCGTCTGAACGAAAAGGGTAAATTTGAACGTGATAATGCAACAACATTAATATCAGACTGTCAATAGTTACTTTAAGGGTCTGAGAAGTCTGACAGAGCAGCCTGTAATGTGTAGATAAATCAAAACTGATTTTATATGAGACTTCTTGAATTACGATTTGGGAAAGGGTCTTCTGAAATCAAAGACTCGGAAAAACTTTGGTAGGTAATATCCGGTTCATCGAAAAATCTTTCATCTATTATTATAACTCCTGTTAAAAGGGAATACAGGTAATTACGAAATTTTAAAACTCAAGAATACTCTACATCATTTGCTTTTAAAGAGCAACATAAAAGTGTGATGGTGTTTCGTTTCATTTACCTATTTAATAACAACAAACTATATATTGTATTCGTACCTACAAGTATCTACCTACTCTACAAGATATTTAGACTAACGAGTATCGCTCCTATAGAAGTTAGTCTGCCCTTTCCCCGTTTGGACACTAGACGAAAACCTCTTTATTAAACTCAAGAGAAACCTGTCTCCCCTACCCGTCATTCACGACTAAATCCTCAAATTCACTTGGTAACTTCAAACGAAAACTTTTAAAACATTAAAGGCACAGTTCCATTGCTGCTAACGGCTTAGCTACGAGTACGCACGCGTTCTTAGTTCACTTTGTCTAAAAATGTAGACGGGATCATCCCTGCAACATGGCCACGGCGGCATGGTCATGGCACGGTTTTCACGGCTAAGGTGGCTGGCAGAGGCTCAACGGTCACACAGTAACGGCTGTCCAAATACAGAGCGTTTTTTGATACCAAGGTGAAACCTGACCAGCTTGCAACCTGAAACTGACCTGAAAATTGCAAAAAAGGAAGAAAATTTGAATTTCGCGGGCTACCTCTGTACCTCCCTTATCGTCAAATACTGGTGAAAATGACAGTTGTTCATCCTAACTAATATTATAAATGCGAAAGTGAGTTTGTTTGTTTCGCTTTCACGCTAAAACGCCTGAACGGATTTGGATGAAATTTGGCACACGGGTGGACCATAACCTGGAATAGGACATAGGATACTTTTTATCTTGGTAGTACGTTCGCGTGGGATAATTTCCGACACACACGCGGGCGAGGCCGCTTGCAAAATCTAGTAAGTTATATTTAAGTCATTTATTCTTTTGTTTAACATAGGTACAATAAAATTGGTATATAAAGACTCAGGTATATACAGATTCATGACGGCCGTTTTAATATGACGGAACTGCTTTACTAAAAAACCAAGGCTCAACGTGCGTAACCTCCCCGTGCACATCTGCAGCAGTGGAATTGCGCCTTGATTCGTAATCTCTACCAGGAAAAGATTTCCCTCCTGGGTTTATCTTGTTCCGAATCTGTGCCTTCTGAAGTTAAATATTTCCGAGGGAGACTTCTAAATGTTTTCGAAGAATTACTGTGTAATGAATCAGATTAAATGTCTTTTCGATGTTTTATAAGATAAACTGAAATACTTAGTTGGTATCTTATTTTATGTTTGGGTTCTGTTTTAGGAAAATAATAGAAAACCAAGGAAAGTTTTCTAAAGTAAAGTCCTTCAAAACAAACAGACAAAGACCTTTAACTGTGAAGTTTGTTGCGCCACTTCGCCTTCTAAATGTCAAAGTTTTAACTTCGTAAAATAGGTGTACCTAAAAAGTGTTGTACACCTTACAAAAAGTGATGTCTAGATGACTAAGTTTTACTTATAACAGCGTACAAATAATCTTACATAAGTAACAGAATAACATTTTCGCTCAAATTATTAACACTGAAAGTGGGCAACGTCGCCGCGTCGCAAAGAACTGTCAAATATATTTCGCTTATTTGATTAATTTGGCGATATTACTTTATATTTTAGTAGCATGAGGAACAGGGTGTAAAGTTCACTCATCCACCATAGAAAAGGGAGAATCCTCCAACCAGACGGGTGTTGTTTCTGGCGGGCCGACTGCCCCACTCAGTTGATGTCGGATAGTCTTATATATGTCGTTCGCGCGGTAAACTCTAATAGCGCGATGCAGGATTTGTGTGACGTCATGTCTTTGATGCGTAGTTCGTATGTGGCGGTGTAACCGCTACAATGTAAATAAGAAATATGTCCAACTAGTGAACTAATATATTGATTATGAAATGCAATAAGTAATATCGTACATCGCAAAAAAAATGCGCGAAAATATGCGATAAAAAATGCTTGGCTCAACGCTGGTCCAGCTCCACAAGGGCGCATACACTAATTGATTAGCATTTGAAAATACCGTTGGAGCTGGTAAAGATTTTAAAAACTGTCGTTGCATTATATAAATTCAATCTCTTAGCATTTTATAATTGCATAGCACATGTGTGAGTTCTATTTACCGACTTTATAGCTACCATATATGTACCTACTGGTTATACGAGTATCTTTCGTTGACTTGAATGTGCCCTGGCGGCTGAGAGTATGTCATGCTCACTCTAATATCTCGCTGATGGTGTCGCGTGTGTTGGATCATTTAGCTCCCTTCAAAATGGTTGAGCTGAATGGTGCTAATCCATTCGTCATGTTCGTGAACGGGCGCCATCAGTACGGACTGGTCATCTCTTAACTGCCACGGCGATTTTAATTTAATTTTTTAAATGTTTTTTTTTTTTGTATTACGGACGCTTTTAATGTTTTGCATTTTTCTCACATGTATAACTTAACATGAATGATGTAACCAATTTTTTGTAATCTTTTTTTTTTAAAGAGGGTCCGTGGAGTTTCTTGCCCGTTCTTCTCCATAGGAATCTACTGCACTTTGGAATGTGCAATTAGCTTCATATTTCTGACTGACTAACCCCTTGACATGCTTTGAGTTTGAGATTGAAAAACATATTTAGTTTTAGATGAGAAATAAGTATTTGGAATTTTTCCAAATGCCTTTTTTACACCAAAAACGGTTACAACATCAAATTCACTGTTATAATTGCAATTCATTATTAATATTCTAGGAACAGTTAGTCATATTTCTTATTTCCTTGCCAAATTAATCTAAACAGCGAAATATTTGCGACTTTGCCCACTTTCAGTATAAACGCTCTTAAATCGGGTTCCAAGCTCAAACACTAGGAATTTTGAAAAGATTATTACATTTCGAGAGTTTGTATTCTCATTCTTCTTACCGTTTCTATGGCAATCTAAATGGACTCGGCCCAGAATTCGGCCACGTATTTGGCGTGTTTATTCGTGAAATACCTATTTCAAAGCTGAAGCTATGAGTGCGGTTATTGCACGTCAATACAATACGTTTCGGCCACATCAGATGATGATCAATCTGTGTTTAACGAAACCGCAAACATGAGCGTTTACGATTTAAATTTTGCACAATTTGGGGCGTTTTGTTTACGCATTAGAAACAATAATTTATAGACAGTGACGCATCTAGCCGTTGCTACAATAATTTAATATTATCTGTGCAAATAAATAAATAAAATTGATCTGTCTGTTAGTAATGTCAAAAAAACAGCTTTTTACTAAATGCAAATTTAAAAAAATCTTTATACTGTCTTTCTTAGATAGATAGACAGAATACTCTTTATTGTAAACCATAAAAATTACAGAAATAAATTTAGAAATTTTACATAGGGTGACACAATGGGCGGTCTTATCGCATGAAGCGATCTTTTACATACAACCTTTGGATGGATTAAAGGTAACAGGAGAGATACTGCAGGTAGTCGGCGGTGTACCATCTACATTTACAATAAATACATACATACATATAGCTAAAGCATAAACTTATTCATATAAATATATATAAAATAAATATAATAAATATTATTCTTTCTTTCTTTCTTTCTTTTTATATACATAGATATATTTAAATAAAATCTTCTTTCTGTTTGTTCCGGATAATCTCCGAAACGGCTGTACCGATTTGGTCGGGACCTTCACTGGTAGATAGCTGATATTATAAGTAGTAACTTAGAATAAGCAGGTAGTGTTCTAATAAAAATCCTGAATTCGTTCTTTCATTTATTCATACACTGACAAAAGACGCACATCGAAAACCGCTGGATCAAGAAGCATGTTTTGCACAAAATTTCCATAAGGAAGGTGAGCACTAAGGAAGGATTTTTTGGAAATTCCTCCCCTTTGGTTAAATAGGGGATGAAGTTTGTATGGAAGTTTGACATTCTTGCCCATGGTAAATCCCATCGGGCACACGACTTGTGTTATAATAAATCTACCGACACATTACTGTGTCGTGTCGTGTGGTGAGTAGTCGTGACACGGGATACACCAATCAAACTAATCTGTTCAGGACTACGACAAATCACAATGAGTTTTGACTGGCTAGCACTGCGTCAGAAGGCGGCACGACACGACACAACACAGTAATATGAATCCGGCTTAAAGGTAGAAATACACTCCTGTGTCGTGTCACATCAGAAGCAGTGTCGCAACAACACTGAAATAATGTGTTTCCAACCATACAACATTTTTGAAACCGATATGCTTCTGACGTGACACGACACAATACTACACAGTAGTGTGTTTCTAGCTTTACTCTCCCAATCTCAAGGTTGTTGCCAAGGTATTATACACATTCCAGACAATTTTCGTAAACTGTCGTCTACTTCGGGAACATACTACGTAAGTATACCCTTGGCATACTACTAAATAACCCTCTTGGAAAAGCCATACCACTCCTGTCTAATAAAAGATGGCGGGACAAACAAAAGTTTAGTAGATATTATGTTTATGTATTTGTTTTGGGGGACGATAAGTGTATATAACATATCCTGGCTTTATGATATTTCTATGTTAATGTGGAGAAATAAAAATAGTGGTAATGTATTATAGTGAGATTGACCTTGCTTGGTGTTTTGTAAGTCAACAGTACGCGTAGTTTTATTTTTATTTATCATAACGTTATACACAAGTAAAAATACTGTACAAAGGCAGGCTCAAGAGTGAACAGGGCGTACGAGGAATTTGAAAAATAAGTATTTGAAGAAACTATTGTCGTCGTCTTATTTCAAATCTGCGTCCGTAGAGTGT
Organism: Xanthia togata; assembly: GCA_963853775.1. Lineage (NCBI taxonomy): Eukaryota > Metazoa > Arthropoda > Insecta > Lepidoptera > Noctuidae > Xanthia > Xanthia togata. The sequence continues at coordinate 24,511,346 of OY970793.1, read as the reverse complement.
GATAGGGACAGCTGCAGCTCAGACCACTTATATCACAAGAAAATTTGATGAGATCGACGTTTCGTATTCCACTTTATTCTCCTCCAAAACTGAGCCGATTCAATTATTTTTTTCAATAAAAGGTTCCTATCATTTTCTATTATGTTAATTTTTTTCGGATTTGTGTGGTAGTCCTCTAATCACGGCGGTAAAAATAGGGCATTTTTGTAACTTTTGGAGGGTCATATTTTCTTTACCAATAAAATTCTGAAAAAAGGAAATAACAGGGACGCGTGTCTACAGCAGACCTTGATTTTATTAATTATAAAAAATATTGCATTATTCAGGAAGAAAAAAGGGGAATACATTTGTATGGAGAATTGCAGACCCTGATCCCTCTTAATGACTGAAGTATTTTACCAGTCAACCTAAGGGAGATGCAGAGAAAAATGGCATTCATGGCAGGTGCAACATAAGTGATAGATAACTTGAAAATTAATACATACTAATACATAGATACATATACATAGACATACATTTAAACCGAATAAACTTTGTCAGGAAAAATAACGATAAAAGTCAAGGTCAAATAATTTATTTCAAATAAATAAATTGATTCTAGTCGCCCCTTCTAAAAGGTATTTTTCGTATGGAGTAATGAGAGAGAAATGGTGGTGTATATGGTGGTGGCGTATAGACAATGGTGAGATGCTGGATGATGGAGTTTTTTGCCCATTCTTGGGCAAGAAACTCCACCATTACTCTTTTAAAATGTTTTACAATATTTTGTATAGGTACATTGGTTATATAATTATATGTGAAGACTAGTAAGTACTATACCACAATAAGTAAAAATAATTGAAAATGAAACAACGACAGATAAATTAGTTATGTGATAGATACACGGTGCTCACATATTTAGAAACATTATAAAAGTAGACGATTTTCCTAAAATGTTACAATTAACTGCCTCGTTGGTCTAGTGGTCGCAAGCGCTACTGCTGAGCATGAGGTCCTGGGTTCGATTCCCAGGTCGGGCAAAGTGTTATTGGGTTTTATCATCAGAATTTCCTCAGGATATAGGTAGTGGTAGTGGTATAGTGAAAAATGTGTGAAGGATCCGGTCAAAGATGTGGTATCTCCTATTTACTCATTAAGGGCGCAAACATCTTTAGCCGCTAATGGGATAAAGAATGGGTGGTTCGTGCAATAATTTAGGTATTTCCTTCGTATTACGAGTATAAAAACAAATACACATTTTGAAAATGTGAAATGTATACACTATCGAAAACATCTAGTTTTGTATTACTAAAAAAACTGATGACCTTCCGGGAAGTATTTACGCACTAAGGGTTTATGTTGATATTAGTTTGGATTTTTTTTCTACAATGACGCGCACGAACCGTGAAGTGAAGGTGTCCATACTGTGTTCCTAAGATGCACGCCAACTGCACTGTTTGTGCGCGCGATAGATACATTTAAATTGCACGCGAACTGCTTGCTAACCACTCGCGAACACGTCCAAAGGTTTCCTTACTATGTTCCTATGATGCACGTGACCACATTGTACGTGCGCATGTGCAGGGGTGGACCCGTATGTAAACAACGTAAGGAGTGAAGCGAGTAAATCGAGATTAAAAAATAAATTTAAAAAATATTACTTTGAATTATGTTAAAGTGCTACCTACATAAGTCTTAAGTTAGTGTATAAAGACTCGCCAGACCCCACGGTCAAACCACTACTACGGTTTTGTGGGGCGTAGATTATTAAAAAAACTGTATCACTGAACTTATAAATAAATAATTAAACGTATGATCGTGGTCGTGCGAAATGAGTGCGCACACAGAATACATTTTTCTCCGTCAAATAAGTAGTGTTCCGGTGCTATCGCATTGAACGCACGAAAAATCCCAACAAGTTCGGATTGTTTTCAGACGTCGGAACTATACGTATGACTAACTCGCACTCAATCTGCGGGTTCCCTTAGTACTTGGAAGGTCGGGATCGTACGTGCGTGTTCGTATTTGTTCGCACGAGTAAAATTCGCAAGAAAACGCGTCCCAAGTGCACACAGCATAAGGGCTATTCCTCCTTGCAGCGCTCGGCCGCTATAGTAACGCTTACCTACGAAAAAAAGGGTCGTGTACACGGGATTATGTTTTCAAAGAGGTTAGATATGCGTGACCGCGATTGTACATAATAGGTTGGGGAAAAAGTTGCTTCGCATTTTTTAAGAAAATTCAAAACATTTTTTAATATAGTTTATTTACATTTAACTAAAGTATGTAGGTACCATTTTGTTCGAAACCTTTTTGCCATCTTGAAGGTAGGGACATGACCCCATTGCTATAGAAATTTTGGGACTTTTGATTAAAATACCGCGACAAGTGGTTTTGGCAGTCCTCTCGTGATGTTAACCTGACACTGCCTAAGGAATTCTGAAGAGACCGAAACAGGTGGAAATCTGAAGGTTCAAGGTCAGGACTATAAGGCGGATGCATTAACACCTCCCAGCCAAACTATCTTAATTTTTGCTGAGTGGCTAAAGATGTGTGAGGTCTAGCGTTACCATGATGAAAAACCACACCCCTTCTGTTGATTAATTTTGGTCGCTTTCTCTCAACTTCTTGCTTTAATCTCATCAGTTGTTCGCAGTACAATTCAGAATCGACGGTCCTGCCTGGTGGTAACAACTCATAATGAATAATGCCCTTCCAATCCCACCACACACACAGCATCACCTTGTTGCGAGTTAACCTGGGTTTTGCCACAGTCGGTTTTTCGCACGTTCTTATCGTACGTGATCCACTTTTCATCACCAGTTATCAGCTTCTTTAAAAATGGTTCGGTTTCATTACGTCGTAATAAAGAATCACAAATGAGTACACGGTTCATTAGGTTTCTTTCAGTGAGCTCGTGAGGTACCCAAATATCGAGCTTTTTTGTGTACCCAGTTTTTTTCAAATGCGACAAAACTGTTTTGTGGTCAATTCCCAGTTCTTCAGCTACGTCGTAACTACTGATATGCCGCTCCACTTTTATATATCATATCTTGCTCCACTTTTTCAAAAATGGAATCCATTTTATCCGTAATAGGGCGACCAGAGCGACGTGCATCTTTGACATCAAAATTTCCGGATTGAAAACGCTTAAACCAAATTTGTGCTACTCTCACAGACACTGCACTAGATCCATAAACATTGCAAATTTTTTCCGCGGCTTGCGTTGCATTTTTACCTTTTTGTAGTAAAATTTTAAAATGTATCGTATTTCTTCAAAATTCAAATCTCAAAAGTCATTTATTCAAACTAGGCTGAGAATCAGCACTTTTCGAACGTCAAAATTACATAAGACAGTCCCCCAAAACGCCCACCCTTCACCACTTCCTAGTGCTTTTGCTGGGAAGAAGAAGTGGCGCAACAAACTCCCCAGCAGCACAGCTGTCTGTTCAGTTAGAAAAAAAAATAAAAAATGATTCTATACAACAGTATGCAAGACAATTTACAATATGCAAAAAAATAATTTAAATTAAATAGCTATAATTAATAGCCATATGACAGCTAGCACACGCCAATATACCAACCAAAAGCATCGAGAACTATACTCAAGCAGAAATATAAATAACTAAAAGTAAACAATATCTAAAAAAAAAAAAAAAAGCCTCCAGGCATAAAGGGCGTGCCCGCTTACATATAGCTGTAACTAGAAGTTACAATTGATAAACTAGGACCATCGAGGTAAAATAAATAATTGTCGAGGTCGCTAGCTAACTACATATTGCAATACAACTCATAAAAAAAACATTGTAATGAGTAGATTATGTCAGCACTAAATTAAAATAAAATTAATATAAATTGACTTATAAAGTAAAATTATAAACAATTATATAAACTCATATAACCTTTCAGTAGGTAAACTAATTCTGGAGAAAGAACATTTAAACATTGTCTTGAGTTAATCACAGCGACCATCTATTCTTATCATTTAAGTAGTCGTTGATAGAATAGTATGCCTTTGAACAAAGGTTGGACTTTAATTTAGTTTTAAACGCATTAAAAGGCAAATCTTCACTAGATTCACTCATCTTGACGGTACGAAAAACAAATGAAAATCACACATTTTCCTAATTTGAATTTGGAATTATGTTCTTTAAAATTTAAACTTTCAATGATACCAAAACCAGCCAGATACAAATAGTATAGCCAAAGAGATTTTATTACAAAGTCATACATACTATAATGCGAAAAGACTTTTCCCCAACCTAATAAATACATCAAAGTCATCTCTTGGGACATTTAAACTTTGTTCCTAAAACCTCACAAAAAATATGTAAAACATTGCACATAGTTGGAATTATTTCTGACAGCTGGTCCACTTATTAAGGGCTATAAATCTTAAGTAGGTACTGTAGGTACAACTCACACGTCACATATCTACGAAGCTTATCCCAAGCTTGAGAAACGTACGATCCAAGTTCGTCCAGTAACTTTTACTTACTTTTATTCTACTACCCGCGTATTTACTCTACGACTTTCTCAAACTAGTTTATTGAAATCCGATAAGTAAATTATAGATTATTGGAAAATTGTCCCGACCTTTTCGTTTATATCTGCAGGATATTATAATAGCTTAAGTTTTATTGGTAAGTTGGGATTAACTATAATCTGATTACCTAAAACAACGCGCCTTTATTTCTGTAAATGATAGTTTATAGGTACTGGAATGTTGTAACTATTGTTAATTTACGCTACCTTTCCTACAATCCATCAATCCTCTATCCTATCGCAGTCGACTTTTGGACATATGTCTTTTCCAGGTTACGCCACTACACCCTGTCCTGCACCTTTCGCTTCCAATCTGTCCCAGCCACCTTTTTACCTTACCATCCAGTACCTACTAAAAATGTTGTAATTGTAAACATAAATATTCCCTACAAAATTATCAGCACGTCACCATCTTCCCACTCGGGGTCTGCGGAGCATCTATTTCTAGTAATTTCTTTGCATCACGTTAAAATGCTTCTTGGAGTGATGTACAGCCCCAACCTTACTATAGATTACTTTAACTCTTTTGAATCGCTTTTAAATGATTTATGTCCCTCTTATGACCACGTAGTCTAGATGGGCGATTTTAACACTTGCCTGCTTAAAAACGACAGTCGTACTCACAAACTTCAAACTATCTTATCTTCATTTAACCTTAGTATTCTGCCTCTTTCTGCTACTCATCATTTTCCTAACTGCACCCCTTCTCTTTTAGACCTGATGATTGTCTCTAATTCTAATAATGTATCTGTCCACGCACAGCTTACTGCCTGTTTTTCTTACCACGACTTCATCTTTATGTAATACAGGATTCGCCCTCCCAAGCGTAAGCCTCTATATATTTTCCTTAGGAACTACAAGGGCATAGACCTGGAGGCATTGCTGCGTGATTGATGCTGGTAGCATTGACTGGACGGACGTCTTGGAGAGCTCTTGTATTAACGATATAGTTCACATTTTCAACAACACAATACTCAGCTTATACGATCGTCATGCCCCTATCCGACGAGTCAAAATCAAGTATGTTCTGGCACCCTGGCTTACTCCTGCCATTAAGGATATGATGGCAAGTAGGGACAGAGCCAAAAGGAGGTTAAAAAACTGTCATTCCGAGCGCAACTTGAATGCGTTTAAAGTGCTGCGTAATCGCTGTAGTCGTATATGCAGAGATGAAAAGAGACGCTTGTTTCATAATTCTCTCGACAAACCGTAACTCTTCAGAAGTCTGGCAGTTTCTAAAAACTGTCGGCATTGGAAGTCTCCGGTTGTTTCCAGTAATGACACTGACGTGTGCTCATAACAAGCATTTCTCACATCCCCCTGTTACGTTGGATCCGCACGTCAAATCTGCTACTTTAAATACACTTTCCTGTTTGCCTGTGCCTCAGTGTCCTTCTTTCGAACTAACTCCTGTATGTGAAAGTGAGGTCAAAAAAAAACTATTTATGCTATCTCCTCCTCTGCAGTTGGTAATGACAATCTCTGTTCAAGAATGATTTCTCCTATCCTCCCCATATTACTTCCTATCTTGACTCACATTTTTAACTTCTCCATGTTTTCTAGTACTGTTCCCGAGGCCGGAAAACAAGCCCATATTATCCCCTTACCCAAAATTCCTAACCCAGACCGGGTTAGGAATTTTGGGTCCGACCGATTTTCGACCCATTTCTATCCTCCCATATCTCTCTAAAGTTCTTGAGCACATTGTTCATCAGCAAATTTCCGTCTTTCTATCGTCAAAGGACCTTCTTAGTCCTTTTCAATCTGGTTTTCGACCTAGTCATAGCACAGTAACGGCTCTTTTGAAGGTTACTGATGAAATCCGCTGGGCTATGGACTACAAATCTCTCACCTTGCTTGTACTGCTGGACTTTAGCAGTGCCTTTAACTCTGTCGATTTCGACACCCTTCTAGGAATCCTTAAATCTTTCCATTTCTCTTCTTCTACTGTTGGTTGGTTTCAAACTCAAACTCAAAGCATTTATTTCAATTAAACCCTTTACAGGCACTTTTGAATTGTCAAAGAGTCAGTTAGTCAGAAAGTTGAAGCTAGTTGCCCATTCCAAAACGTAGATCTCTATGGAGAAAAACGGACAAGAAACTCCAAGGACACTCTTTTAAATATGGAAATTACAAAATCCTGGGTACATTACTCTTGTTGATTCTATATGTGAGAACAATGTAAAAAAATATATATAAATAAAAAACGATTAAAAATAAGCCCAGATAAGAGATGACCAGTCTCAACTGACGGCGCCCGTTCACGAACATGACGCGTCGATCAGCACCATCCAGCTCAACCATTTTGTAGGGAACCGAATGATCCAACACACTCGCCACCATCAGCGAGACATTTAAGTGAGCATGACTTGAGTTTGACTCCTATCTTAAAGGCCGCTCGCAGCAGGTTCGTCTCGACGAGTCTTCTTCTGACTGGTGTTCTCTTACCGCGGGTGTGCCTCAGGGTGGCGTTCTCTCTCCTCTTCTCTTTTTTTATTGTCACCAGAGTAATCTCTTCCCACTTCCATCTCTATGCCGACAACCTGCAGCTTTACACTCACTTTTTAAGGCAAGATGCGGAAGCAGCGGTTTCAGCCATGAAGAGTGACCTGGATTTGATTAGCGAGTGCTCTCGGTCCTTTGGACTGCAAATCAACCCTAAGAAATCCCAAGCCATTAATATCGACGGAAGGTATATGCGGAATACGCAAATACGGTTAAAAACCTGGGGGTGACCATGGACTCTTACCTATCGTGGACTGCCCATGTTGGTCAAGTCAGTCGTAAAGTACACTACACGTTCCATTCGCTGAAATGCCTCCAGAGCTTCTTGCCTTTGAGTACCAAAATCTCCCCTGCTCAAACACCCATACAGCCCATCATAGACTACGCTGATGCCTGTTATTTGGATGCCTCCGAGGAGCTTTTAAATAAACTTGAACGTTCGCAAACCATCTTTATTCGTTTTGTTTTTAACCTGAAAAAGTATGACCATGTTTCTAACTTTCGCAAGATACTCAAGTGGCTCCCTATTCAAATTCGCAGGAACTCTCGGATATTGTGTCTGCTATTTAACATCCTTCACAACCTTAAAACGCCATCCTATCTGCGGGATCGCTTTTCCTACGCCCGTCCCTCTCATGCACCTTGCAGATCGCATCTTAGAAATCTCCTTAAATCCCCTCCCCACTCAACCGACTTCTACTCCTACTCCTTCAGTGTGCACGCCTTTCGGTTGTGGAATTCACTTCCGCCTGACATTAGGGACTGCCAAACTGTTGCAGTTTTTAAAAGAAGAGTGAAAGAACACTATCTTTCCACTTCGTCATATTTGCACATTTTGTATTTATTATTATATTATATACCTACTACAATATAATTGTTAGTACCTATTTATATATTTTAGTGATATTTATCTTGGAAGTATGTAGTCATACTTGAGAATATTCTCATATTTTACTCGTATGTTTATTTTTAAATTAGTGAATAGTTAAATGTTTTTATTTTACGTATTTTATTTTCTCTTATTCTTCTACACACATTTTCTACATCTCTTTTTATCCACTTTCTTATCGCAGGAATGCTGGAAGAGATTTCTTTAGAAATAAGCATCACCTTTGTACGTATTTTTCTGTTCCTTTTTTTCTTGTCTGTTTATGTGTTTACAGATGCCAGCAGGTCAACCTACTCGAAACTGTCAATTTTTCCCAATCAATTTTGAACCTTATACTCTAGATATAAAGTTGAAAATCTATTAAAGAAATTTGACAGATTGTAGTAGGTTGATTTGCTGGCGTCTGTACATAAACTATTAAATACATAAATACCGACCAATCGATGTATCTAGCTAACTTTACTTGCTACAGCATCATCTAACCAAACTTCAAAATTGGCCTCACATGGCCCAAATTGGCTTTTTACGGATAAAAGACAAAGAATATTTCATACAACCTTACAACAAGAAGGAAACAAACTCCTGCATCGTAAAGACGGTGCTAAGTAAACCCATATGTCAAGCAGGCACAAACTAACGACCTGACATGGCTACATAGCTCGGAGCTTCCACCACACAACAAATAAACCAGGATTAACTACCTCCCCTGACTGCAACAGGCAATTAAATTTTGAAATATTTACCACCCAGGTTTAACCTACATTATATTTTAACACAACAGCATTTTGTACCTTAATTCTGACGAAAATAGGTATAAAATCCAGCTAGTGATTAATAGCGGTTTTTATCACTATGTGTCTAAGACAAAATTAAGTAAGTAGTGGGTCTGTCAATACTAACGGATTGAACACCAACAAATAATTTTATCATCGAAACTATTGTGTTTAAGGGTACACTAGTCGATGGCTCGAATTTGATGGTGGATGTGACTAAGCATGTTAGTTAGTCTAATTCTTTATTTATTTATAATGGTTTTAATTTATTTAATTATTTAGTGAAATAGACGATGATTTATAACGAAAACGAGCGGGTAAATTTCATAAACAGACCTTTGGGCGTAGGTATAGATATTATGGAAAAACTGCTAGATGTATTTACTCAACATAACATCACGCTTTGTTGTTACGTCGGCGCCGGTTGTCGCTGAAAACCAGCGCTGGGGCTCTGTTTTTGCATAGGGTCGCAGCATAATGCTGAGCGATAGCCGTTTTGCGTGGATGTGACGCATGTTTACCCCAACCTTTTCCATTCTTTTTGTTTAAGCTCTTTTTTGCGTCATGTTTACTGCAAATAAACGTATTTTCTTTCTTTCTTTACACCCCCATTTCGCCAGTTATGTTTAAGTCCCATGTAATAGGGGGCGAGCCTATTGCCATCAACCGGGCACAAAATTATTTTAACTTTTGAAAAAATTATCTATCCTTGTACAGTTTCTATTTTGCCATTTTTTTACTACCTACATAAGTTATTTATTTACGCCCAAAGACGAGAGTTAAAATATGGAAGTTTCGACGCTCATAACTTCCAATATTTTTTTCCAATTCTGCTTCTATACTGGGCTAGATTATATAACAATAATTGAAAGAAAACAAAGGAATAAAAGTTAACTCAATTATGGGATGATAATTTAATCAATCACAGGTATGTCTTTATTTGAGATATTAAAATTCTAAAAATAAAAGGGAAAAACAACAAAATTAAGTTTGCAAAATGGTTAGGGGTGGGTACTACCTGCTATTGTAAAGTGATTGTAAATCCAGTAAATAGCATTAATTTCATGAATTGAATTGGCACTAATACAGTAATTTAACTTATCAGAGGTATAATGTGTGTAGTAATAATGTGCATGTCTAATGGTAAACAAAAGTAAAGTTACACTAATTTTATTCAAGAAACTTGATTGACAATACAAGTTTAAGACTCATTACAGGTGTTACGCGCATCACTATTAAGTAAAGCGCTGACACAGAGGCACGAGGCGCAACGCGTGCGCATCATCGACCCAGTTGCTACGAGGGGAAAATGCTGACACCAGAACACGAGGCCCGAAGACACCGTCTACGTGACCGAGCCCGCGCACTTCGTATCCAACATCGATCGAGTCAATTTGATTCTCTTATATTTCTCATAATTGTAATTTCTTTATTAAAATAAATTAGTTCATATTAATTCGGTTTTTTTTGAGTCCTCCGGCAGTAGCCTACGTAATTCAGGTATAGATAATATTAATAAATAATAAACAATAAGGCAAAGTAGCTCGTGGCTAAGTAGTAACTACCGCACCGGTCGATCCGTCAGGTTAAGCTACGCTTGCCGGGGTTGGTCTGTGGATGGATGACCATCTTTACATACTGAGACTCCTCCGTGCCTCGGAAAGCACGTTAAGCCGTTGGTCCCGGTTCTCATTCGTGGATCTTTGACTGTCGTTACGGGTCGCTCCATGTAAAATACTGGTATTCAGCTGCATCCGGTTAGACTGGAAGCCGACCCCAATATAGTTGGTAAAAGGCTAGGCAGATTGATTGAAACACTAAGGCCTATTGAGCCTATTTTTGTGTAGTAAATTATGTAGTGTTTGCTGTCTGGGCGAATGTTTCTTGTGTCGTCTTCGATTTTGCTTCCACTAGTTGTCAAGCAAAATGAGACATAAACCATGCTAGTGTGTGATGGACGTAGCTCAGAAGGGCACAGAAGGACAGTGAAGAAATAAGAATAGTAGCTTGTTTTAAGAGGATGGAATTTAAGAGGGAACAGGGCCCGCGATTTTCCATACAAACGTATTCCCCGTTTTTCTTCCTGAATAATGCCTCTAGAGCTGTCATTTTTTTTTTTTATAAAATCAGGGTCTCTATAGGCATGTCCCTGTCATTTTCTTTTTTTCAGCAATTAATAAGTAAGGAAACTATGACCCTCCAAAAATTACAAAAATGCCCCATTATTACCGCCGTGATTAGAGGCCTACCAGACTAATTCGGAAAAGTTTTTAGCATAAAAGAAAATAATAGGAACCTAGACATACTCTTTCTTAAAATTTTAATGTAAAAAATTAATTAAGTAATCGGCTTAGTTTTCGAGGAAAAAAAAGGAGAATGTCAAACGTCGTTTTCGTCAAAAAGTTTGTGATATAATCGGTCTGAGCTGCAGTTGTCCCTATCGCACTTTACGGGGTTTAACTCGGTTTTTCGGGCGCAGTGCGACGGCAATAGTTTCTTCAAATACCTATTTTTCAAATTCCTTGCAGCCCCTGTTCCCTCTTAAGGAGGGATCTAAGGTGTGATCTACACGGTGCGTCGCTAGGGCGAGCGTGAAAATCGCTGCCGTCGTTTGTTGTCAGGAAGGATAAGACGAATTTATGGTTCTCTATTGTGTCACCTAACTTTTTTATCCATAATTTAAAGTGCCATAACTTTTTTTGTCCTAATCATCATTTGTCCGAATGATAACTTACCCGAACTTAATATCACAAAAAAAAAATTGACAAAACAGCAAGAATTGAAAACATTTTAAAAAAACAATTAGAATATACAAAATGTGATTTTTTGAAGGCTTAGAATCTGTCTCCGAATTCAAATTTGTCATTATAATTAAGACTAAATTATTTAATAATTATTGTATTATTTTAAGTATAATTTTGTTATAATTAAAAAATATCTGATTTTGCATTATGATTTTTATTATAGATAAATAAATATATTATACACGTACTCAATAAAACAGTTGATTGTGAACATGTGGTTTTTGTAAGCAAGCAAGCATGCACCATGCAAGCAAGCACGCAGCATGCAAACAAGCACGCAGCACGCAGCATGCAAGCAAGCATGCAACATGCAAGCAAGTATGCAGCAAGCATGGTTTCTGTCACGGCTCCGGCGCTGCGGGGCTCCGGCGCGGCGGTCCCTCGCGAGTTTATCGTCGCAGATGGGTTCAACGCTGACCACCGCAGCTTCGGCTTGCTGGCCGGCAACCCGGCCAGCCTCAGCCGCGGCGGCGAGTGTTACAACCACCTGCTCCTCAACTCGCGGGCCGCCTCGCCCCTCCACGAGACTGCGTGGAGTCGGATTTACAACGATTCGTTTCTGTCACTAAAACCTAATTTTTACCAAATGTTTTAGGACTAAAAAATTTATTATAAATGAACATTCGGAATACTAAACATTATTTAACACAGTACTTAGGACATATGACTTTAGGTCATGTAAAATTAGGAGATTCAATTATTATAATACTCGATATTATGACAGAATACTTTTAGAACTAAAGATAATTATAGTAAACAAAATTTCGGGATTTTGAACATTATGGTTACTGAAGTTTATAGCAAACGTGTTATGGAAAATGATTTTCAGACAAACAATTTTAGGAGACGAAATCCCGAGTACCCGAATTTATTAATACACATATTGTTAGAAATAAGAAAACACAGTTACGTAAAATTAAAAGAAAAAAAAACAACAGGCTGAGAAAACGACCTTAATAACATTAAATGTATGTTGCAATGATTAAATTTAAATACACTTTGAAGCTTGTTCATACCTGTCCCAAAATATTCTGTACCTTTTCACGACTCAGTGAACTAAGTGTTCACTCAAAGTTTCTTTTAACTTATCTCGTGTATGCCATCTGCAAGTTACAGTCAAGAATTTGATTGTATAAGGAGTAAAATTTCGTTATAATTGAGACTTTATCATGTGCACTTAAAACTTTGCACAAAATGAAATTTCAAACTGAATTGAAATTTCAATTAAGTTTATGAAGGCAACAGTGCAGTAAAACTTGCATTTTATTAATGTTTTGATATTTTCGAGGTTCACAGACTTGCTTGATTAAATACAGCTGATGCAAACAAATGAAATAAAAGGAATGCAGATTTAAAATTGCTTTAACTGACAGCTCTTGGATGAAATGGAAATATCGAAATGTAAAATCAACGAATTTTTCTGATGAATTTATTGCAAGATTTATTTTTATTTTTATTTTCAGCATAATAATAAAACTTGAATACTGAAAAATCATGCTCTAAAAAGTATGAAATAAAAAATATTCTCCTTTGAAATGGTTATACATACAAACTATTCAATATTTATCGTCTGTTAAATAAACAACTTACACATAATATGATGTCACATAACCTATAGCCAGCGGACAATCAAGAAGCTTCCAACAATACCTCATTTGTCAAATTATGATAAGTAGTTTAGAAGTTATAAGGGAACAGATGAACATACATACCTACATACCAGTCAAAATCATAACCCTTCTACTTTGCCGTAGTGGGGTGAAAAGAGGAATTTTAATTATTAATTGTGGTCTCTCAAATGATACTCTTAATACTTAAACCATTGACACACTCCCTACCGTACGATACTACGATATGATCGTTCGCTTGCTATTATATATACACCCTTACCTTCATACACTGAGCACGCAATCTTGGTACTTCATATTCTAGTCACATCATCAAAAGCAAGGCACCCACCCCCCTCAGTCCCAGTGTTCGCTGCAGGCATCCCACAGGGAGCGATGTTGGGACCGGAACATTACTCTCACTATTACAGGCGAAACACGGATTCGCACTCAGACTATTGCGAATCTATGACGTGTTATGATATTGTTGTGTTGGGATCGGTTAATGACCTGTTCTCTTTCGCTATTTTCAGTAAGTGATAGTTCGTGTTATGATTGGGATTATCTGCGGCACATTTCCTTGTGTTGTCAAAGTAGAAAAGCTAGTTTTTGGTTCTTGCTGTTTTAACGTGTCGAAAAAATAATTCGTTATTTCCTATTTCAAAAGAAAAACATTTCAAACACGAGTAGCTCACATTACCTTTTGTTACTACATAAACGTTATATAATGATCAAATAAATATTCCAATTATGCTACCATTAATAAGAGTGGGCTCGGAACCGAAAATAATCGGCAAGCTCTTTTGTGAAATCGCAATTATGTAACTTGATTAGTGACTGGAATTAGTTATTTGTAAAGGAATTCGTGTACACATTTAATAGGGTCATGTTGACAGTTGTCAGAAACCCTTAATAAATAAAATTGGCATTAAACAGGGAAGAATGGCGTATAAGGGCCTGCATCCACTGGCGACACGGCACGACAAGAGATTTTTATGCGACGAATAGGAATATAACTTGATAGTATGAGGATAAAATTGAAATTACAATGATAATCATCGTAGGTACAAAAATAAAGCTGCGGTAGGCTTAGGCAGACCGTGTCATTGAAATTTCAATTTTATTGTTATACTGTTAAGATAAATTCTTATTCAACGCACTAAAATCTCTTGCCGTGCCGTGCCGCCAGTAGGCACAGTCCTAAGGCCGTTTGTCCACCGCACGTCCGTCAACGAGATGTCAGGTTCGTTTAAAAAATCTCGTTTCTCGTTGACGTTCCGTTGACGGTGATAGTGGACAAACGATGTAAGGATGAAGGCTCCTGCTGTCGGTTGAAAGAAACTGTGGAAATCCAAATTATGGATGATGATCGGAGACAGAGATTTGATTATTCTATTCTTAGAATTGAAAGTAAGGTAACTTAGTGATACATGGCTTTCATATTTTATCAAGTCAATGCCTTTTTCAATCATCAATATAGGTCTGCAGCACATACCTATAGCTCTGAGAGTTATATTGATGTTTTAAATGATTTTAAAGTAATGATTTAATCATAATTGTCGCGTATTGAATTATGACCAATATACAACGTAAAACAGCGCTGCAATTTTCAAAAAACGTAACAGAGGCGTGCTACGTTGACGGATCCCCTTTAAGGTGACTTTATTTTGGCTGTGATTTTACTTTACTACACATGGGCATACGTCAGTACCTTTAAAGATGCGTCCCCACTAGGGCCGCGCGGCTCCGTGAGGCCAAGCCGCTCCGTGAGTTTGTAAACGTACACACTCACGAGGCTCGGCCGTGCGGCTTGGCATTATGGAGCCGCGTGGCTTTAGTGGCGACGCACCTTTATGCTTCGGCTGCATTGTCGCTATAATGCGAACTACACTACGCGCGCTCTCTCTTGCACACTGGTCGACGTTTTGCTTTACAATAGACAGCGCACAAAGTTTAGTTCGCGTTATCGCGACAACGTAACCGTAGCATAAGACCGAGCGCACTTTGGACGCATTTTCGTACGAATTATATCGTGCGAACACATTCGTATGTGTTCGCACGATATAACGCACGCACGAACAACCAACAACCTTCCAAGTACTTAGGGAGCGTGCAGACTGCAAGTTAGTCGTACGCATACGTACGTATAGTACCGACGACGACGTCTGAAAACAATCCGAACTTCTTGGAATTTTGCCGAAGAAAAACGTATTCAGTGTGCGCACTCAATTCGTACGACCACGATCATACGATAACGTACGACGTTACGACGTTTACATACGATACAAATTCGTGTCCAAAGTGCGCGCGGCCTAAGTACCTATATTTATCTATTCCGAGGTATTTATGAACCGATAAATTATGCGCAGACGATATTTAAAAACCTAAAAAAAATTGCCAGAATTAGAACCGATATCGTGTTTGACAACTAATAAATAGTTTTTATCATTTCTGTGAAGGATGTAAAATCGTATACCTAATGTATTTTCATTAAAAATATAATTGTATTTTATCGGTCTTTTAATCTCATTAATGGGTATAATGGTCTTGGTGCAACCACCCATTAGTTACGACCATAATTATATTTTCCAAGATTCTAAAGGAAGCTTTATTGGAGCTGTTGAAATATCACAACGAAAGATTCTAAGAGAAAAAAATAACACAACATAACATCACCACGCCTGAGGCCCAAGTCTGCAATTTTTATAAATTCGTCATTCCAACACGATCCCATTGACATTTTGCTAAAAGTTCGTAATCTGCTAAATTCATAATGGTCGATCATTGGTTGATCATTGTATTCCACAAACACGATACTCGTAACGAATTAAAAACAATGACTGCACAATGACGTTCTCATGGTAGGTCACTGATCAAAGGCACTGTCAATTTTTATTTAAGCGGATTACCGCCTAAGTCAGTCATTCATTTGTCATTATGTACGAGATTACCAATAGATGCCATTTCTTTCAATGGAGTGTCAGTGGCTGACCATTGGAAAGTCATAATGACGCCAATATGTTAGTAGATTACCAAACTTGTCAAAATCAACAATATTATGAAATCAATGATAGACCATTCTGACACTATTGTAATAGCAGACTTGAGGCCCAGTTTCCTTGAAGGGTTAGACAGAGGAGTACCTACTACACCGACATTTCGCCATTTGTGTTAAAGTCCCATGTTATAGGAGGCAAGCATATTGACATTTACTGGGTACAAATCCAGACTCCGGGTCCGGCTCCTGATGGAAAAACTCAATAACACTTTGCCCGACCTGCGAATCGAACCCAAGACCTCACGCTCAGCAGTAGCGCTTGTTACCACTAGACTACTGAGGCAAACAAAATATTTATAAAGTGACCATCCTGATGAAGTCATTAATTTAGTTTAAAATGAAAGAAAGGCATGAGTGACATTTTCTGTTTAATTAACAGATATTTTTATAAATTCATTTCTTAGACACTGTTCATAAAACATCCGCCAAGATTATAATTATGGTTTCCTTCATTAAACCGTACGTAATTAAATAGCTATGAAAGGTTTTAAATAAATACGAAAATAACTTCTTTGAAAAGTTAATTAATTATGCAGAAATATTAAATTTATGAAAGCACCTTTACACGCTTAATTTTGCTTTCCGAAAGACTTTTTATTATCAGCCGGTGGATTAATTATAATTACAAACTCAAACTCAAAGCATTTATTTCAATTAAACCATTTACCTACAGGAACTTTTGAACTGTCAAGAATTCGGTCAGTCAGAAATATGATGCTAGTTGCCCATTCCAAAGCGTAGCCCGTTCTTCTTCAACCTATGGAGAAGAACGGGCAAGAAACTCCACGGACACTTTTAAATAAAATTAAAAAAACAAAATATTGGTTACATCATTTTGAAATTATGCATGTGAGAACTTGCGTACAACGGTTGCGTGGCGTTGCCATAAGACGCAAATGGTCATACAAACATGGCTGCTCAGTATCTATAAATAAGTAACAGTATTACGTCTTCATAGAAAAGGATGCGCTTCGAAATCTCAGTGTAAGTACAGTAACACTACATATTTCCTTTATGTCCCTCGGGGATCACCGCATTTCCGAATAGGTACAAACAGTTTCCCTCCCATTTTTTAAATAAATTACATTTGATTGTCCAAGTCGATTGAGAGCGGCCAGTCTACCCGAAGTGCAAAGGGCAACTGATAACTGACGAAACACGAAGTTTACCGAGGGACATTAAGAAAATAGTTGTACTGTATAGCAGTACTCAAGACTCACGAGTGCACGGAGTAACGCATGAACGCGGAAGGTTTGTCTACCGAGCGGCCGTAGGTAAATATTTCAAGGTCACTGCCGAGACATAATACTGTTACTTTATTATACTGTGGCTCAGAAAAGTTAAAAGGTATAGATAGTGCAATCCACGACGACGCGCCCCACTCCGCGATTACTGTACTGTAAGTTGTACTTTAGTACGGAGCGGAGCGGAGTGGGGTGCGTCGTCGTGGATTGCACTATCTGTAATGACCTAATGACAACATTTGACCTACATGATGATCTACAAGTACCCTACATCTCCCTTTTCCTAAGTTGCCTCGCACACGACGCACTACACGCTGCGGCCGATAATTATCATACATTTTATTCAAAACTCCGGACGCTTGACGTCGAATTGCAGAGTCGCAACGACAGGCAATGACAGTCGCACGCGCTTGCCATTTGTCGCAGTGACTAGACGTATGGTCACAATGCGACAGGTCAGCGTGCATTTTGCTGTGAGCGAAAACAGAAACGGTAAAGGAAAAGGTGCACGTATGTTTTTATTGCAACTCTCAAGATGCTTTTTACAAACAATATAAGTAAGTAGCAAACTTTATACTTTTCAAAAATCATTGGTCCAAAACTTACAATAGATTACTTACATCTTAAAAACAAATAAACAATGCTTAAAATAAAACAAGCTCCACACCAAATTCCTCCTAAAAAACAATTCGACAAATTCAACGCTTTACAGAACAGCAGTTGTTCTAAAAAGATTTCACAATAACATAGAATCTGTAACACGCGCGTCGTTTCGATATAATTTTCGCGTATCGCGGGAAATATTCACGACGGAATGTCGATAAAAATGGGATAAAAATATGCGGTATGTCAATTGAGATAAGTATATGCTACGCCATGAATACGATAGCCCGCTGTTGGTGAATAGCTTGCAAAAATGTGAAATAAAACATTTTATCCCAAAGATAGGGTATGACGTCACGCATAGCACCTCGTTGGTCTAGTGGTCGCAAGCGCTACTGCATGGAGCCTGAGTTAGATTCCTAGGTCAGGCAAAGGTTTTATTCGGTTTTTCCATTAGTAATTTTTCAGTAGCAGCTCAGAGCCTGGATTTGTGCCCGGTTGATAGTACTCATTGATAGGACTCAAAAATAACTGGCGAAATGTTGGCGTACTATTGTGGATGTTCGCCTCTACCTAACCCTTCGGGGAAAACTCGTGATGTTATCCTATATTTACTATTAAATGAGCAATATTTGTATACTTATTTGTAATCACGTTCTGGAAAACGGCTCTAACGATTTCGATGAAAGTTGCAATATAGGGGTTTACGGGGGTGAAAAATCGATCTAGCTAGGTCTCATATCTGGGAAAACTCGTTTTCTCCGTATTTTCACTCGAGCAGAGGTCGGTCACCCAAAGTTTAGAACAAGATGGCTACCTTAGAATAATGACAGGGCAACATGGAATTAGTAAATACCTATGTACTATCATGGCAGCATGGAGTTAGTATGTACTATACATGAAATTAGTATGTACTTTCCTATACTATTAAATTTAATGTTAATGTAGTTTAATGTTGTTGTTTAAATAGGTTTTAAATTTGTTTATTTTGTATTTTTTATATAGATTCTCTTCTTTTATATTTTGTGAATGTGAGAACGTTGTAGGCATAACCGACTTGTAGATCTGTCGATCATTTTCTATCTTGCTAAGTACCTGGTACATGTTGATAGGCCTACAGTGTCCTCTCATACCTATAAACACTGTAACTTGAAAATATTGTAAATACCATTTACTTTTAAAAGAGTAACCGTGGAGTTTCTTGCCAGCTCTTCTCCATAGGGAACGACCAATTGGAACCGTGCACCTAGCTTCTGACGTTTCATAAGTGCCCTTGTAGGTTTATGTGAAATAAAAATATTTTGAATTGAATTGAATTGAATGAACATTCTCTATTTTCACCAGAGCAGTTCTCGGTTGCCCAGGTACTGTTATATTATCACACTAGCATTCCCCGAAGGAGCAATCAGAGGTGTAAGTACGTACATATACATTTCACCGGAATTTTACCACTTTATACTTTTATAAACGTTAGTACAGCATTTCATATTCTGAGTAATCACTATATACCTGTTTTGAGAATCCTCGCTGCTCTGGAATTACGAAAACATGTACAACGCTTTTTCATACAAAATATACCTATCTCTAATACCTATATCTACATCAACACAGTCATTTTGTAAATTTAAAGTCGTTTTTCGTGTCTGTCAATTTACAACGTTGTTTCTCCCAAACTTTGCAACAGATTTTAATGCGGTTTTCACCATCGCTTGCAGAACTTATACCGGAAGGTATCATACATTATATTAAATTAAACGTAATGAAATGAAATGTTAAATGTGAAATGTTTTTATTAAACTAAGTTTTAATTATTGAATACTCCAATATATAATATTGATTTTCTTTCTTTTGGTGGTAAAATTCTTGCAAACTACAGTTTTGTATAACTTAGACGCATTTTTATTTTAAATTTTTGTAAATGTGAGTACCATGGAGTCGTTTTACTATGTTATTATGTTGATTTTGACTTGAAAGAGCAGGGTAGTTGAGAGTATGTCATGCTCACTTAAATGTCTCGCTGATGGTGGCGAGTGTGTTGGATCATTCGGTTCCCTACAAAATGGTTGAGCTGGATGGTGCTGATCCACGCGTCATGTTCGTGAACGGGCGCCGTCAGTTGAGACTGGTCATCTCTTATCTGCCAGGGCTTATTTTTAATCGTTTTTGATTTATATATATATTTTTTACATTTTTCTCACATATAGAATCAACAAGAGTAATGTACCCAGGATTTTGTAATTTCTATATTTAAAAGAGTGTCCTTGGAGTTTCTTGCCCGTTCTTCTCCATAGAGATCTACGTTTTGGAATGGGCAACTAGCTTCAACTTTCTGACTAACTGACTCTTTGACAATTCAAAAGTGCCTGTAAAGGGTTTAATTGAAATAAATGCTTTGAGTTTGAGTTTTTGAGTTTGAGAGTTTGAATAATGAAATCTGGATATTTTTTTTACTCGTAAAAACCGTGCGAAGCACCGTAGCGCTAGCATAATACATATTTGAGTCAGCATAACATGCAGTACTTGTGACCACATTTAGATGTGAGAATCATTTTTTTTTATATTTCATACTTTAATTAACTAACGTTAATAAAGTAACATAAACAATTAGGGACTATCTAAACCATGTGTATACAACTAAGTAAGCTTCAGCACTACCGCACTTTGTTCGACGACACTACTTTCCGCATCGCTGCTTCCCTGCGACTAGGAGCTCCTTGTTGTTCTCCTCATCGCTGTCACTGTGGCGAAGTTGTCAACAGCCTCGGACACCACGGCTTGTCTTGCAGCCGAAGTACGGGTCGCTTAGCGTGGCACGCGAACAATAATGACATCATCCGACAATCTCTTGTCACCGTCGGCGTTCCAGCTGTGTTAGAACCTAATGGCAGGGCACGCGATGATGGCAAGAGACCGGACGGTATGTCTTTATTTCCATGAAAGGTTGGTAGGACTTTAGTGTGGAACGCAACGTGTGTCGATACTCTTGCGCCATCCTCAGCGTGCTGTGCTGGCGCTGCCGCTGCGGCTGCAGAAAACCTCAAGCGGTGAAAGTATAATAACCTTATAGGCAACTATATTTTCGAGCTGTTTGGAGTTAAAACCCTAGGGCCGTGGGGCCCGAGAGCTTATGGTCTGTTCAATGAAATCTCCAAACGACTGGTTGACACTTCCCGTGACCCAAGGGCTGGCTTTTACCTTGGGCAGAGGCTAAGCATTGCCATACAACGTGGCAATGCGGCCAGTCCCATGGTTACATTACCTACCAGATGAATTTTTCGACGCTATTTATTTTGCTATTTTATTTTGTATAATACTTAGTTGTATACACATAGTTGAGAATCTATTGAAACTAAACTTCAGTCATATCCCAGAGCTCACACCTCGTGTATTTCAACTCAACATAATGGCGGCTCGGAAGTTAGCCACTCGCTGTGCAGTACCCCGCCCCTCACCCCCTGAATTCGTTACTGCGCAGCGACTCGCCTCGTGTTCCGAGCCGCCATTAAGTATGAATCGGGCTGTAATGTAACTTGACATGACAATGGCAGCCCTACATCAAGACAATGTCTTTCAAAACACTCTGCTAAGCTACCCTCGTATTGAAACATTCCCGTAGTACGCCGGAAACTAACGCTATCAAGATAAAAACAACTATACTTTTCTATTTACAAAGCACATTTCTGGTTTGGCAGTAAAATTCTGATTATTATGACCGTGCTCGTAGATATGAAGCTGTTAGACTATTGAACGTAGAATTTAGGATGCCTATTTCGTTGAGCGGATAATTCTCTGTGTCAATTTAGTGTCCGCTTCATTGGCTTAGTAGCTGGTATTTAGGGGTTGGGAGGTACGTATTAGTACCTAGAGGGTGTTGTTAAACTTAATTTTAGTTTGAGTTAGATAGAATAACCTGTATGTTGACTTTGTATACAGTATATTACTAAGATATAGATAAATAGTAGTTATCCTCGAAAAGGGGGGGGGCACGTTCTTGAGTTTACGGAAAATAGGTGCCGAAGGTTTTTTTAAAGTCTTTCACGACTTGAGAAATCACCCCCCCAAGCAGAGAGATACATTTGTCGTCGCCCAACCTTGAGCGAAAACCTCGATCGTTTTCTCACATTTCATTCCCACGGTGGCAAATTACCACAGATCGGAGCATCTAATAGTAATTTCACCCTAAGATCGTTTAATTAAAAATAGTGCGAGGAAATCCAACCTAAGTCTATATAACAAAGTCCTCCAGACCCGTAACCACTGATTTGTTCACGTTGAACTCTGACGTCAATCCGCAAAGAATAGTATTTCCTGTCCTTTCGAAATCCAAATATCCTAAGTAACTAAGGCACTTAATTAAAAGTTAATTCTCCATTCAGCCAGTGACGATAGTGTTGAACTAGGGTTCATAATTGATCAATGACCCGTCAAAAGGTCTTGCCGATGAAGGTATCTTTAACTAAAAACTTACTTTCACTTCAGTAATCTTGTATTCAGTAATTTTATTATTTGTTAAGTCTTTTTTAAACCTTGACCTAAAATATTGTGTGTTACAGCTGTCCTCTTTGTCTTCGCCTGTCTAGCTGCAGATCTATTTTCATCTTGCAGGAGAGTTTCGTCTCTATTTTTGTAACAGTAATGATAACTCCTCTGGTTGTCCGTTTGTCGTAATTATAACCAAAACAAACAAAAAAACTTCCACGCTACTTCAAAGAACATACCTACAAACCCGTGCCAAATAAACATAACAGCTGGTCAACTCAAAATAAAGTCAAAGTCAAATAATTAATGTTAACTAGGTACAAAAAGGCACTTTTGAACGACGAATTTTACAAAAAAATTGAATTGATTCTAGTCGCCCCTTCCAAAAGGTAGTTTTCGTATGGAGAAGAATGGACTAGAAACTCCACCGTTACTCTTTTGAAAAAATGTTTTACAATATTTTGTATAGGTACATTAATTATAGATATAATTTTATGTGAAGACGATGCACCTAGAATAAAATTACTATACCACAATAGGTAAAAATTATTTAAAATGAAGCAACGACAGATAAACTAATTATAGATACATGGTGCTCACATATTTACAAACATTGTAAAAATAGACGATTTTCCTAGTTTTACAATTAATAAGTCAGTGTGTGTATGGAAGCAATCACAGAATGTACGATCAATGTCATATATTAAATAAATAAAAAATAATTTATACAATTAAGTAAGCAACCAATTTGATTTTGTCTAGACTAAATTTTCCTATGGATCAGGACCAGCATGTTTCCAAGCATTCTTATCTTGGACATCGCTGTCTATGCAAATAGCTGGTCGTGACCGTTTTCAGCCTGTGAAACGTGTTTCAACGTGCTATTGTTTCACGCAGACCCCTGAAACTTTGATGGCGACCGAACCGTTCGTGGCAGTAGTAATGAAAAATTCACGCCGATACGAAAATAAATTCGAATTGAAAATGTATAACGAAACAGTCGATTGGATGTGCATCACACCGTATTAGTTACGGTCAGTCAAAATGTCATTTGTACGACTTCCTATTTTTTTTCTCTAATTATTTTATTTGAATTTTTTAGCTTTTCAAGCTTTTATAAATCAAATACAACTCAAGTTGTAAATATTTAACATAAATAAGCAGGCTTTGCTGGAACATTAATGTATTACACAGATATTTTTTATATTTATGTTGACGTTGCACGATACGTATTATTAACGAGTTAGTTGACAAACTAAAATAAACCTTTATCCTTGTTCATGGCTAATGAATTATTAAGGATAAATCCATGACGGGAAAATCTTAACCCTTTTTTTTTTTTTTTTTGGGTGGGACATCATCAAATGACGTCTCCCGCTCTGGGTGGAGCGAGAGGGCGTGTCAGACTCTTACTGACTAAAACCCACCCGTGTTCCTTCTGTTGCCTGTGCAATGCCAGGGGGCCACGGTATCCCTTTCGGACTTTCCCGCAACCCCGGCAGGCAATGGTCTCATCGGACCCCTTCACTTGCTGACATCTCTTTGAGGCGCGCGTGGAACACTACGCGCCGTCGACCCGGGCCTGGTCCTTACCGGACGGCGAGCTACCCATTGCTCACCATCCGCAAGCCCGCGCCTACGGTGGCCGGGAATTGGCAATCGATTCCCGACGCCCAGGGCGTCTCCTCCTGCGGCGGCTAGGGGCGTGAGGGCGCGAAATTTGCCTCTCCCTCACGCGCTCCGCCTCCTCTTCGCGAGCATTACTGCTTCGCAGAAGGAGGTGACGGCCTCCCATGCCCTCTCGCTCCGTAACATGGCCTGGACCAGGGCTGGACGCGAGAGATCCCCGCCACCGATCGCCTCCACGAGGACACGGCGGTGCTCTGCCCAAGCCGGGCATATCTCCACCGTATGCTCCACCGTGTCCTCCGGGCGATCCACGCAGTGATGACACCCGGGCGTTTCCTCCCGCCTTATCCGAAACAGGTACCTCCCGAAACAGCCGTGTCCGGTGAGGACCTGCGTCAGGTGGAAGGTGAGGACGCCGTGGCGCCTCTCCAGCCACTCCTCAAAGAGGGGACTTATCGCCGCAATAGTGGCGTGCCCAGCAATGGGTTGCGACAATCGCACTCTCCATGACGCCATGAGATCCCGTCGGAGCTCTGTCCACTGTGCCGCGATTTCTCGCGGCATCGGAGTCAAGCCCCGGCGTTTCGCCTCCTCGCGCCACTCCCAGATATGCGAGAGGACTTTTGCCTCCAAATCCCATGGCGGCAAAAAATCTTAACCCTGCACTTACTACTGGGAAAATCCTGTTAAATTAGCGTCGTAAATAGATAGTAATTCGTTTACTGTGCGCGTTCCAACAATATAATTTTCCGGGAAACCTCGCATGAAATATTCATAATTTAATTTACATCGCGCCATCTACTGTTTTGTCCATAAATTATTTTAAGTGACAATCTAAGCAAAATTGCTTTAGTTTTAATTTGGTTACAAAACACATCATTCATAATAATGTCAGACGAAATACGTCCACGGCTGGACATAGGCCTCCCCTAAATCCCACATCATACTCAACTATTAAGAACAATGAAAGTTATTGTTTCGTGTTTACAATGTTATCTACAAATAAGATAATACTGGGTTGATAACCGATCCCGGTTATTGCTTTTGCTAAGCTTCCAAAATTTACTATAACTAGATTTGTAGGGAATTACAGCGATTCCCTACAAATACGTCATGTGACTTTATTACTAATTTTATTAAGTCCAAGGTCGAACGAAAAAAACGTAAGCTGAGATAGAAGATACGAAACACATTATTGATAGAGTGAATTTTAACTAACAATTGTCTAGGTTGACGGATTAGTAAAATATCAGTAATACAATTTTATTTGTTTCACTATTTTATCATAGGTTTTAACACATTTTTTTACAAGCCCTGTAAAAACATGTTAATCTTAAAATTCACACACTCACACTCGTAATTATGTTCTTACATGGTAATCTGTGACACCATAATTTACAAACAAAAAGTATACGTATGTTTTAGCGACAATTATTTATTTTTGCAGTTGCTAAAATTGCGTGACTTGTCATCATTATTGTGCTACACGATATTTTAATTACTGACAAGTTAACTTATTATAACTTTACTACGCAAAAGCATAAATAAAAGTGCCAGGTTAATTAAGTTTATCATGGTGCTTTTAATGTTAACAAACTGTGATAATATTTTTTGTAAAATAAAACCTAAAATGCATGCTACGGTGTGACAAACGGCCTCCTCTTTATTTGAAAATTCCTTGGTGGGTGATGCTGCGCGATAAAACAAAATGTCTGCCAATGTTGTTATAAGGTCACAATTTTACATACATTACCTTCTCATGTCTACGTTCAAGACATTCTATCCGGCTTTAATTTAGATTTTGCTTTTTTAAGAATGATTTTAAGAATAATGGCAGTTCTGGTGTCGCTTTATTAGAGAAGCGTTCATGAATGAAAAGATATCGACATTATACGAAGCAATTACAGTGTATGCACATTTTTTTTTTTTGTAGACTTCACGAAGATAAAAATAAGAAACTAGTTTATGTATGAAATTATATCAAAACGAAATTATTTGCATTATCTAAATGCTGAAACCCGGGTCAGTAATATTCACCAAAATATGGCATTTTTATTTCTGTAATTAATTCTCAGAATTTTGGTGGTAGCGATTAGATCGTTTAAAGTTTTAAACGAGATACTAAAAGTCTCTTAATAATGTAATGTAGTAACTTAATCTTTGCTTAACACATTCACCTATTCGCATATGGGATGCCGACAGCCCTCGCGGAGTGCTAATTTTATATGTAGGTTTTTTCTAAGCGAATACTGCATTATAAACCGTGAAAATAGAATCTGATGTATATTTTAACAAGATTTTTTAGTAAGTGTTAAAAAGCAAGCAAGCGGTTTTAAAATACAAGCATTTTGTTTTTGTGTTTCTTCGATCCGATTTTTTTTTTAAAAGGTTGGAAGGTTTTAAACCTAATGCCGTCCACCGTCCGCGATGGTTAACATTAGCGCAAACGTAATGCCGGGAACCCTCCCGAAGGGTTCACTTCCAATATGTATGGCGGCATGGCGTATGAGTTCTATGAAAATGGGTGGAGTCGAAAAAAACTAAAAAAAAACTCAAAAACTCAAATCATTTATTCCAAATAAACCAATTACAGGTACTTTTGAATTGTCAAGGGGTCGGTCAGTCAGAAAGACGAAGCTAGTTGCCCATTCCAAAGCGTAGTAGGTTCCTATGGAGAAGAACGGGCAAGAAACTCCACGGACACTCTTTTAAATCAGAATATTGTAACAAAATATTGGTTACATCATTCATGTTGAAATTATACATGTGAGAACAATGTAGTAAAACGTGCACGTTAAAAGCGTCCATAATAAAACAAAATAAAAAAAATAAGCCATGGCAGCTAAGAGATGACCAGTCCCCACTGACGGCGCCCGTTCACGAACATGATGCATGGATCAGCATCATTTAGCTCAACCATTTTGAAGCGAACTTAATGATCCAACACACACGCCACCACCAGCGAGACATTTTAGTTAGCATATGTCATCCTCACTCAAATGCTCTCAGCCGCCAGGGCACATTCAAGTCAATGAAAGACGTACTCAGTAAATGGTAGATTTAAAGTAGGTAAACTGTGCTCACATATGTGCAATGCAATTATATAATACTAAAAGATTGAATTTATACAATGTAAATATAGTTTTTCAATCTTCAGCAGCTCCAACAATATTTTCCAATGCTAATCAATTAGTTTATGCGCCCTTGTGGAGCTGGACCAGTGTTGAGCCAAGCATTTTTGTCAGCGATGTAATCCCCCAACTTATAATATGCTTGGCAGCATAGTGTGCGTTTTACGCAAGATTTAAATTTCGTTTCATTCAATTGGAGTATGTGGGGAGGTATTTTATTACAACATTTTACACAGTACCCCATGAAAGATGAGTCTACTTTGGCCAGTCTGAAACCCGGTTGAACTAATTGGTCCCTATTTCTAGTCCTTTAATTATGTCTATCACCTATTTTACTGAAAATACTTAGATTTTTCCTTACGTACATGATGTTCTCATAGATATAATGACAAGGTACCGTCATAATGTTAATATCTTTAAAGAGTTCCCTTAGAGAATCGCGTCTGCGGAGGCCATATATTGCTCTGATGGCTCTTTTCTGCAGAATAAAAATCGATTCGATATCTGCAGCCCGTCCCCATAGTAAAATACCGTAAGACATCCCTAGTAGCATTTTATGTTGGCATCCATTGGCCAACAGTGGGGAATCCGTTGGGATATAGTTAGTTAGATTGTCTATATAAAACTAACATTGGCCCAATGCAGTAAAATATTATCATTACGTCCAATCATTTACCAACGTTGGGCCAATGCTACTATTGCCTACCGATAGTTAAAAACTGTTGGCATTTCTGCAGTGTATTTATCGTAGGCCCTATTAGATATCAACTAACATTGGCCCAATGCAGTAAAATATTATCATTACGTCCAACCATTTAC
The DNA here is from genome assembly GCA_963853775.1 of Xanthia togata. NCBI lineage: Eukaryota > Metazoa > Arthropoda > Insecta > Lepidoptera > Noctuidae > Xanthia > Xanthia togata. The sequence continues at coordinate 24,483,281 of OY970793.1, read as the reverse complement.
CAACGTTGGGCTAATACTACTACTGCTTACAGTTAGTTAAAAACTGTTGGCATTTCTGCGGTGTATTTATCGTAGGCCCTGTTAAATATCAACTAACATGGGCCCAATGCAGTAAAATATTATCATTACGTCCAACCATTTACCAACGTTGGGCTAATACTACTACTGCTTACAGTTAGTTAAAAACTGTTGGCATTTCTGCGGTGTATTTATCGTAGGCCCTATTAGATATCAACTAACATTGGCCCAATGCAGTAAAATATTATCATTACGTCCAACCATTTACCAACGTTGGGCTAATACTACTACTGCTTACAGTTAGTTAAAAACTGTTGGCATTTCTGCGGTGTATTTATCGTAGGCCCTATTAAATATCAACTAACATGGGCCCAATGCAATAAAATACCATCATTACGCCCAAGCAATTACCAACGTTGGGCCAATGTAACTGTTTAGCCAATTTAGATCGTTATTCAATTATTATGAAAACCGACCGGTTCTTTAAAATTAGACTTATTTATCTAGTACCACATTTCTTTAATTACTTATTTAAAATTAATCCGTCACCGGTTGTGTGACACGATGACGCCTTATTGTAAAAACTCGTCAACAAGCTAACGTGTCGTCTTTGTGTGCGCAATGAATTCAAGAAGAAAACGGTGAGTAATCTTCTAAGAATTTTTATACAGAAATAAGTGTAGATCTAGTATTAAGTGTTAGTTTATCGAAAAGTGATAAACATTTCAGTGAAAAGTAACGAAAGTTTTGTCATGCACTAAGTAGGTACCTACTTATGTCATGTCTAGTTTTTTTATGATAAATATTGTTATACCTAAACTGTTTGAAATACATATAAATATCTAGCTTATTAATCAATGAACATAATTTGGCTAATAGCTACTGATATTATTGCATAATGTTATCGTAATCGTATTTCCAAGAGTAAAATTCACCCATTCCCCCGCACTATGACACAGCGCTCATAGCATATTGTAGTACCTACGTAGCCACAGAGCATGTAACTTTAATAGTAGTAGCATATTTCAGTATGTTACAAAGTACTCTGTAGTAGTATAGTAGACGGGAATTGGGAATACCCACAGATATAGGATATAGATATGACTGTGGGAATAGGTACCTGTAAAAATACGTTTTTTACTGATATTTTCATATTTTTGTTTATGTATTATGATATTTTTGTGATTTTTAATTATTTGAATTGGATTTTTATTATTTCATGTAGTTTTCTTAGCTGACATTGTCTAAGAAAAATAATTTATGTCGATATACTTAATTGTTTTTATTTTTTACCCACTTACTTTACTAAGACGAGGCATTGTGAATGAATCTTTTTGCGGTGTGGATGTGGAATATCAACATGAGTGAATGCGTTTGAATAAAATTGAATGTGATGATGGATGTTGACTATGAACAGGATCCGGTCCGAGACCCTCGCATGAGGACAGCGTTTCGACGGTATGGGACGCCTACCTACGGCCTACATTTTATTAAATCTGGGGTTGTAACAGGTTATAACCGACATCTGTTATCACTGTTACTGCTACATAAGAATAACAGATCCAAATATCTGTTAAGGTGACTGGGGGTAAGATAAAAAACCTGTCCTGAATCCTGAATCCCTCTGTTTCACAACAGTTTCAAATCAACACTGTTTATCTAATCAAAAATCCATTCCGACTTACCCCTACTCACCTTAATAAATAACAGCCTGTTATTTTTGTGCGGACGATAAATATGTATTTAAATCTCAATTGAATATTCTCTTAATTTCTTTTCGATTAAAGTCGAAAATCGTATTTGAAGTTTTGACTAGGAATTACTAGGCAGGAACAGGTAACACGAACTAAATGAATAGTTACTTTTTCGTAAATGTTTGTTCTTGTAATCACTGTATTTCAAACTCTGTGTTTTTGGATAAATAAAGAGATTTTGTATTTTATTTTATTAGTAAGAGTAAGAACTAAACATATTTCGAAGTAAATAATAGTTGTTTCTCTTTTTAGCAAGGGTCATTCGTTAATGAGGAAGAGAGAGACATTGATAACCTTGCCGTATTCCTTCCTTTGTGTGAGTGTGTACGTAAGTAACAGCCGTGGTAACAGTCTGTGTGGAGATTATTACAATGAAATAACAGTAACAGCCGCGGTAACAGTCTTATAGGGTCTGTTATTTTAAGTAACAGATAATTTATATTGTTAGGAACAATATTATTAATTGTTACTTTTAAATATCTGTTACGTTAAATACGCCTCACCCCTATACGGTTTCGCGCGCGTGCCGCACACCGCGCACTGCCAGGCGCGGCCATTTTGTTGTGAAATTGCTAATTTCTAGGTGCTTGTATGCATGACTCGTGAATTTTTCTATTCTATTTTTCAAAAATTGAAAGAAGTGAAGTGATTAAGAAGTATAATGTTTAAGGTGGTAGAATTTCAGGATTCCAGTGTAGGCATCATCCGCAAAGAATGGATGACTCCACGAAAGAGACAATGTCTCTGGCCGCCACACAAAATAATTTCCAAATTTAATAAGTGCCTAATGACCCAAGCAGTGCCAGACGAAAATTGGCCTGTGTATTCAATTCAACGTACTTTTTACGAAACGGGTGAGTTAAAACTTAATAACCTGTACGTACGGTCCCACTGTCACTCGGAGGGTCGGTTTCCTCGCGCAACCGTCTAGCTCCTGCGACGCCTCCGGGCGTCAGCGCGCGACGCCTGGAGGCGCCACCGTTAAAATATTATTTTGCTAACGGCATTCACAACTACCACGAGGTGCCATACCGAGAAGCCCCGCTGGCATACATGAATGCCACTCGCTTCACTCGGCTTAACCGCCTAAATAGCCTAAAATCACTTTTCTTTTAGGTAGAAGTGTAACATATTGTTTATACTTAGGTGCTTACCTATAGTTGTGAATCATACATACTTAATTTACTTATAACATTTCGGTCGGTCGGTGGGTCGTCCAGCACTTGTGCGAGCCACGAAAAATTGTGGTGGTTTTATCACCACTTTAGGTTGGGTAGGTATGATTTATGTTATCTTGTTTCAACAATATCAAGTAAAGTCGATCCATTGTTTTAAGCCTCGCGTATCGGCGCCTTTGATGTCTATAGTGGCGTCCTTGGACAACCTAGGCAGCTTTTAAATTTATGTTTGTGCTGTTGTGGTCGGTGAGAAGAGAACTACAGATGGCTTTTCAGTACCTAGCCAAAGTTTCAACTACCTACTGATTCATACTCAATAAGTATCAAAATGATGAGTAATTAAGCGGGTTCCTATAAGCCCTGGTATCTATACACCTTTAATAAAATATTATTTTACAGATGACATATCTAAAGCTAGAAAAAAATGTAAAAAGGCTGAAAGTGAATCGGAATTGGCTTCGACTGATATAGAAGTAGAAACAGAAAAATGGACAAGGAAGAGAAAAGTTCGTCCTCTTCTAATTGACAGTGATGACCATGATGAAAGTGATGATGAATGTCAAATCAAATATCCAATTCCACCAAAAATAATTTTACCACCAGTACGAACAACTAGTTCATCACCAACACTTTTACAAGATTTTATTGTTGGTAAGTAAAAATGTTTCTTGATATGTTATTATCACCACTTAAGATACAATACGAGGACAATACAATATACTTTATTGAACACTAAAAACAGAATGTACAATTAAAATGTGTACACACGGCTACACATCAAGCTATACATTTCCAGTTTACGGTGACCTCGCATTGTAGGGAAATCCTATACAATACGAGAGCAGCTTATACTGGAAATGTATAGCTTGATGTGTAGCCGTGTGTACATACAGGTGTAATAAAATTGGTATACAATGGTGGCCTTATTGCTATCAGTGATTTCTTCCAGACAACTTTAGGGTGATGTAAATAAGATGTGGCTGGCTAGTTTTTTACACTTTTATGTACAAGTGTCCAGTGAGATTGTTTATAGTTATCATAATAATAATAGTGCCCACTTTGCAGATTCTCCAATATCTTCGCATAACCCAACTCCAACTAATGCGGAAACCACACCAACGACATTGTTGTCACAACTTACACAAAAACCAATCTTGGAAAAAATTAATTCTTCTTTGGGTAAATATTTACAAAGTACTTTTTTACATCTTTACAATGGAGTTATAAAGTTTCTTGAACCATAACTCAAAATGGAAACATTATTGTTTAAATGGTCTGGTGAAACTTAAAACAATGAGATGATTATGGATGGATAATTATTTATTAAGTATACTTAATTTGATAGATTTTATTTATAATGGTTTTGGAATGTACTATAATATTATAAGAAATTTACTACTTTATTATTATTTTAGATGTCATTGCCGAATGTCTTGGACACATGAAAAGTGAAATTGAGGAACTGAAGCAAACTCAAAATGATATTTTATTGAGAATATCATCCCCTTCAACTGCACTAGCCACTTTACCAGTAGAGATAGACATGCCATTGAAATCACTTGACGATCTTGGAAATCTTAGAAATTGGCTTGAAGAAGAAGAACACAAAGAACAATTGGTAAGTCTATTAATATTCTACTAGAAATATACAAGCTTTACATGCAAGAAAGGCCACTGTACACTATGTAGTTATACTATTACTATTATGTAAAATATAATAAGAAATATAATAATATAGTATACATCATTGTTTTGGTTTTATTTATAATTGCATATTGACTTTATGAGTTATGTACTTTTTGTTGCAGATAAATAATTTGAGCTATATTGGTGGCAAAGGAACTGGCACAATTATCAGAAGAATTCTGGAACGTGTTTTCACCAACTCTTTGGCAATACAATGTAACTGGACTGGAAAAAATAATAAGTTCAGTTTGAAAAATTTACAATTGATAAAAGTCATCATAGGTATGTATGACTATCAAAATTACACATATTAGATGTATTTATTGTTATGATAGGTATTATTTTGAATACATTTAAATCAAATGTGATGCAAAACCTACAATCAAATGCTAAATAGGAAATATTCTTTTCGTTATATTATATTATAATAAATAAATTATTTTGTAGTATCTTATAACTTTATGGATTGTGTTGTTCTAAATTAAATTATGTTTACAGCTGCAGTGCGAAGAAACAAGGTGGCAGAGACAGCAACTGAATCTGAAATCACAGGTGTCATAACAAGCTGGTTTAGGTTTGCTAGAGACCGAAATGGCGGACGAGAGAACAGAAGAACAAGATCAAACTAATAACAGCAGCTCTACACAACATTATTCTGGACTATCTACAAGAACAAAAAGGCGTCATCGAAAGGCAATAAAAACTGAATTAAAAGGTAAATTAAGGGTATACGATGAAAGTAATGTTACTAGTAATAATTCGAGTGCAAATCCATCATTTAATTTTATCAATGAACAGCATAATAATAGTATATCGGAAGATTATACTGACAATTTTGATTCTGAAAAAAACACTTTCATGCATAATATTTATTCTACTGATAAAATTGAAAATGCAGGTTTTAAGGATACTGATCTTACGAAATCTCTTATTTCATGGTCTCAAGAGCATAACATTACCCATTCTGCTGTAGATGGTTTGTTGAAGATTTTAAAACCACTTCATCCGTTTTTACCTAAAGATTCGCGGACTTTATTACGTACACCAAGGGACATTAATGTTATAGATTGTGGGGGCGGTTCATTCATTTATTTTGGACTTTTCGCTCATATAATAGAGAGAGCTTCATGTGGCTTGATTAAAGAAAATTATCCTATAATTGATAGAAAAATGCGTCAAATGAATATTGATTTACTTTTATCTGTAAGTCTTAATATAGATGGCTTGCCAGTACACTGTAGTACAAATAAGTCATTCTGGCCTATTTTATGTGTGTTAGACCAGAGTATCAATACAAAGCCCTTTATTGTTGGACTTTACTATGGCGAAACAAAGCCACAAGAAGTGAATAATTATCTAAAACCCTTTGTGGACGAATGTATTGATTTGGAAAAAAATGGTATTACATTAAATGAACAAAAATATGCTTTTCGAGTTAGTTGCATTGTTGCTGATGCACCAGCAAGAGCCTTTATAAAGTGTATAAAATCTCACAATTCTCTGTATGGCTGTGAAAAATGTACCCAAGAAGGTATTTATATTGGCAGGACTACATGGCAATATCAATCAAACTTAAATCTTAGAACCGATCATGCCTTTCACAATGAACAGTATGAAGACCACCAGTTAACAAAGACTGTACTTACAAATCTTGAAATTGGATTAGTGACGCAAGTACCTTTAGATTACATGCATTTAGTGTGCTTAGGAGTAGTGAAAAAGTTGATCCGTGTTTGGATTGAACAAGGGCCAAAAAAGTGTAAGTTGAGTGCACTTAAAGTGACTCAAATATCAGAGAGATTGCTACAAATTAGTAAAAACAATTACCCGACGGAGTTTTCAAGACGACCTCGGCCTATACAGTTATTTAAATATTGGAAGGCTACAGAACTTAGATCTTTCCTTTTATACCTCGGCCCTGTAGTTTTATCTAACATCATATCAAAAAAATTGTATGAACATTTTTTAACACTGCATTGTTCAATTTATATATTATGTGGTGATTTGTGTGCCGAATTTGAATGGCGAGAGTACGCAAATAACTTATTGCATTGTTTTGTTCGTAACGTACCAATTCTATATACGAAAGAACTTCTTGTGTATAATTTTCACAATCTTTTACATCTTACAGCAGATGTTGAAAACTTTGGAAAGCTGGACAACTTTTCCGCTTTTCCTTTTGAAAATTTTATGACTAAAATTAAACAAATGGTTCGGTCGCACAACCACCCATTAGAACAAGTAGCCAAAAGAATGGGTGAATTGAAATGTATCAGTGAAAAGTCTCAAATATCAACTATAGTCAAAAAGAAGAATGTAATACAAAAGATAATTTTAGATAATAATTGCAATGTAAGTATTAATTCGTGCTTCTATACCAAGGATGGTGATATTGTTAGGATAAAAACCATTGAAAAGGTTTCCGATAGTACCTTATTTAAATTGGGTTGTGATTGTTTTGTTGATAAGACTGACTATTATAAAGTACCTATTGAAAGTAGTTGCCTAGGTATATATAAGGTTTGTCGTTCAAAAAATGTTTATATCTGTTCATCCATTTTAGATAAAAAATGTTTACTTCTACCTAATTTTAATGAAAATGAAACATTTGTATGTTTGCCTTTTGTTAATATGACGCTAAGTCATTGAATAGATTATGGAGTATATTTGAGAAAAACAAGCGACCCCTGAAGCGAAATTATTTCTCTTAGAAAGTCAATATTATTACGAACTTATTTACTAAGTATTTTTGGAATGCCTGACCGTTACTTGTAATGTATCTAGAACTGTCACATATCATGCATGATGAGTTATTATAGTCGTGCATTATTAAAATTGTAAACATATCTATTAAGATATTTATTTGTTGTATAAAATATAAAAGGTGGTATAATAATCAACCTTTAAAATTTTAAGAATGTCAGTTGAAAACATTAAACTAGCTGGTTGAAAGCATGGTTAGGCTTCAGTTGACGTTTTTGCTCAAGAGTGTATAAGTAACATTATTAGTATTAGTTTTATTTTGATAAAACTGCCTATTGAAAAGGACAGTCAACCGCAGGCCAGTGGAAACACTTTTGAAAATATCAGCGCTAACGCTATGTAATACAGTCCGTCCCAAATCCAAGCTGTTCCACTGATGTGTGGCTGACTGTAGGCTATTGAAATTAATTTCCAAGGTAAGATAAAAACTTAATATTATATAAAAGGTTGATTACTAAAAATATTTTTATCTGTTCATTTCTTCTGTTCATTTTTCTTTCCAATTTTAAGAAACATTTTATGTGTATGCCTAATTTTTTAATGAATAAAAGAGATTTATTTTAATATCATTTTTTATTTCTAATTATATTTGTCCCACAGCTGGGATACTGGAATACTACACTAAACCAAACCCCAACCGTTTGCCAACTGTAGGGTAACTGTCAATATTGTGTAAGAAGGCCCCACGACGCAAAACATCTATGGCCCTCTGTAGGAAAATTCTACAATGGCCCTTTGTTGTAGGCCACAACCAATGGCCCTCTGTAGGAAATTTTACAATGGCCCTTTGTTATAAGCCACAACCAATGGCCCTTTGTAGGAAATTCTACAATGGCCCTTTGTTGTAGGCCACAACCAATCGCCGACTGTAGGAAATTCTACAATGGCCCTTTGTTGTAGGCCACAACCAATCGCCGACTGTAGGAAATTCTACAATGGCCCTTTGTTGTAGGCCCTACCTCTATAAGATGGCCAAATCTAACCGTTGTCCAACTAACTAGGTGAACGTGGCCCAACCAAATGCCAACAATAAATGCTATTAGGGATGATACTATGAAAGTAACTGAAATAGACTAGCCTTGCGGTATCTACATCAGTATATTGACGGATTTTTCTCACAGCATATGCTGCTGAACTTAGTCGTCCTGCAAGAGATGTTAAATGAGGACACCATTGCAGCCTTGAGTCAAGCGTGATTCCCAAGAAAACCGTTTTATCGACGAATTCGAATTGGAAAGTGTTAATATCCATTATTTTGGCTCTAGATCTACAGTCAATTTGCGTCCAGCAAAGAATGCCCAACACTATTCAATAGCTACAATGATGATATTATTTTTAAATAAATGTAGGTTAAACAAACAAAAAAACAATCCAATTGAAAATTTCCTTCTATTAAAATTTCGTTAAAAATAACATTATCAAAATTGAGATTCAAATTCTACGTCTAATAAAATCCCTCGAGCTTAACATAACGACTGTACCGTTCATTAGATATTATCAAGCGAGTTGTACATAAGCTCATTTGCAGGGTTCGTAACTTAGTTACAAATACACGAGTTGTTTGATTACGCTTGCGCACTGGGGGTTGAGTAAGGTTGAGAAGGCGCCAGGGGTCGAAAATTATCGTTTTAAACCCCCTATTAGCGGCCCTTGAGAAAAGGTCTGGACAGTGATGCATTAAGTACTGGTCATCGTCAATTATTATTTTAATAAATATTTCATTCATTATCGCCTCTTATTACCTATATTTCCTACTGGGAAACAGCGATATGTATATCCAAAGTATCGTGCAGTCCATGGCCCTGTACGGGGCACCGGTGTGGGCGCGTTCGTTGAGGCGGCGGCCTGCCCACCGGTTGAACGCGTCCCAGAGGGTCATGGCCACCCGGCTGGTCCGGGGATACCGCACAGTCTCCGGTGAGGCGGCGAGCTTCCTTGCCGGATTGCCACCATGGGATCTGGAGGCAAAAGTCCTCGCGCATATTTGGGAGTGGCGCGAGGAGGCGAAACGCCGGGGCTTGACTTCGATGCCGCGAGAAATCGCGGCACAGCGGACAGAGCTCCGATGGGATCTCATGGCGTCATGGCGAGTGCAATTGTCGCAACCCAGTGCTGGGCACGCCACTATTGCGGCGGTAAGTCCCCTCTTTGAGGAGTGGCTGGAGAGGCGCCACGGCGTCCTCACCTTCCGCCTGAAGCAGGTCCTCACCTGGTCACGGCTGTTTCGGGAGGTAATTGTTTCGGATAAGGTGGGAGGAAACGCCCGGGTGTCATCACTGCGTGGATCGCCCGGAGGACACGGTGGAGCATATGGTGGAGGTATGCCCGGCTTGGGCAGAGCACCACCGTGTCCTCGTGGAGGCGATCGGTGGCGGGGATCTCTCACGTCTGGCCCTGGTCCAGGCCATGGTACGGAGCGAGAGGGTATGGGAGGCCATCACCTCCTTCTGCGAAGCAGTAATGCTCGCGAAGGAGGAGGCGGAGCGCGTGAGGGAGAGGCAAATTTCGTGCCCTCACGCCCCTAGCCGCCGCAGGAGGAGACACCCTGGGCGTCGCGAATCGATTGCCGATTCCCGGCCACCGTAGGCGCGGGCTCGCCGTCCGGTAAGGATCAAGCCCGGGTCGACGGCGCGTTGTGTTTCACGCGCGCCTCAAAGAGATGTCAATGAATGAAGGGGTCCGATGAGACCATTGCCTGACGGGGTTGCGGGAAAGTCCGAAAGGGATACCGTGCCCCCTGGCATTGCACAGGCAAGAGAAGGAACACGGGTGGGTTTTAGTCAGTAAGAGTCTGACACGCCCACCAAATGCACCAAACGCAAATCAAATGACTGAATGAAAGTCATTTGATGAGTTCCCACCCAAAAAAAAAAAAAAAAAAGGTGTATCCAAAGTCAACCTTTATCTGGATTAGATTTTAGATATAATCTATAACTAAACTTTCGTTGCCATGTCTTTTTAGGGTTCCGTACCCAAAGGGTGAAACGGGGCCCAATTACTAAGACTCCACTGTCCGTCTGTCACCAGGCTGTATCTCATGAACCGTGATAGTTAGACAGTTGACATTTTCATAGATGATGTATTTCTGTTGCCGCTATAACAAAATAAAAACAGAATAAAATAAATATTCTCATACAACAGGCATGATTTTTTGCCGTTTTTATAGATACGGAACCCTCCGTGCGCGAGTCCGACTCGCACTTAGCCGGTTTTTCTTCTTGTTATGAACCTTCTCCGGCAAGGTAAGTTGTAGACCGCACTCAACAACTTACCTTAGTTTCGGGTCCGTAACTTAACTTCGAGATTCATATGTTCGATTAATGGAATGTCGACTGAACGATTGTTCGAATGGAATTTATTGCGAAACAACCTTTTATCGCCAAACGCTACTTCGACTGAACGATTCATCGAATATTTTTTAATCGACGGACTGCTACTTCGAATGAGTTTTAGTTATTATATAGTTTAATAACGGAAAAAAATAAAACACGATTTTTCGTCACATACTCGTATTATTTCATACATTAACGAGGAAATCAAACACTTATATGATATCGTACGTTATTTCCGTAGATTTAGAAACATGTTTGGTGAAAAGGAAGATAATAAAGCACAAATGAAGGGAAAAAGGTTTATTATAAAAAAAAAACATTTACGTTTACGATTTTCGCACAAAATTAAGGTAGGTAATCAAAATCCTTTTCGGTAGATTAGAGTTCTTTAACGCCCTGAGAACTCCTCTAAAAATCCAAACATAAAATAATAATCACTAATCATCAAAGTTAAATGTTGTTTTATTTTTTGAAGTGGCTAATGTAAGCCATCGAGCTCATGAAGTCAAGCCTGTCCATGTGTTCCTTTTGATTTAAAAGTTTTCTCAGTTTTTCTTCTTTCCCAACCTGTTTTTTCTTTTTGGTAGGAGAAACTGACTCATCTTGGGCTCTAATTTTTTCTATAATCAACTCATTACTTTTTTGTTCTTTTTCCATTTCTTTTATGGTTTTAAATAGGTTCCACTTCTTTCTTCCTAGGAGCCCATTCCAGCGGTGATGCCATGATTCGACTGAATTTTGGGAATTAGGCGTGTTTAATTCCAAACGATCATGGATAGACCATGTTTCAGGTGGAAACAAAGGTGGAATTCTTTGAATTGACACATTTAAAGAAATCGTAGTATTAGTGTCAGTTTTATTAGTAGTGGCAGTATTAGTAATATTCTTAAAAGTGCCATTTACATAATATTTAGAAAACCAAGAAACAATTGAACTGACTTCCTTCGGTAGCACTTCTTTTTTTTGAAGCAAAACTCATTCGAAGTAGCAGTCCGTCGATTAAAAAATATTCGATGAATCGTTCAGTCGAAGTAGCGTTTGGCGATAAAAGGTTGTTTCGCAATAAATTCCATTCGAACAATCGTTCAGTCGACATTCCATTAATCGAACATATGAATCTCGAAGTTAAGTTACGGACCCCTTAGTTTCATGGCAATCGGTCGTGCCATTACTGGTTTTTGCGAGACTAACGCACGGCAATAGATATTATATTTCTACAAAGAAAGTATTTCAGAAAATGAGACATAACTGACACACAGTTTCCGTACTTTAATAACTTCCGCATTCCAATCTCGGTCTCACTTTGTCAAAAATAACTCGAATCCATATTTCACCCACAAGTTTTTGACATAGATGGTCGCTGAGATGAGATTGTGGCTCAATTTGTACGTTTTCAATCACGGGAATTGGCCACCAGATCTTTTTGTGGTCGCCAAGGTATATACTTTCTTTCTTGTTTTTAACAATATTTGAAATGAAACTGACTGAGTTGGTCTAGAGTTCGATTTTCAAAGTCGGGAAAAATGTTATTGGGTTTTTCTATCCAGAATTTCTCAGTAGCAACCCGAAGTCTGTATTGTGCCCGGTTGAGGACAATAGGGTCACCCCCTATTACATGAGGATGGGACTTTTAAACATAACTGGCGAAATGTGGGTGTTTGGGAAACAAGGCGTGACATTATGTTGTGTTGAAATGAAAATTTACTTTATGTTGGTACCTACTTGATGGGGCCATCAAATCGCGACTGGGTGAAGGCCTATCTCATTAACATTATCTCAAGCACCCTTGATATATATATATATCGACTCACTGATAATATTGCAAATCAGAAAACTGCAATCAAAATACTCAGTCGCTTCGTCATTGCTGGCTGATTTTAAGTGAATATATCTACGCTAGATTCAAGATAAATAGTCATAAGCGTCACTTTTATGGAGGCCTCGCAGCAGATTACCTTATACTTTAGTGGCATGAGGAACAGGGTGTAAAGTTCACTCATCCACCATAGAAGGGAGGATCCTCCAACCAGACGGGTGTTGTGTCTGGCGGGCCGACTGCCCGACTGTTGATTTCGGATAGTCTTATCTATGTCGTTCGCGCGGTAAACTCTAATTGCGCGATGCAGGATTTGTGTGACGTCATGTCTTTGATGCGTAGTTAGTATGTGGCGGTGTAACCGCTACAATACAAAGGGTGGAACAAGAAATCTTCGTTTTACTAAAACTTTGTGACACAAGAATTTTTCTGTTCGTGCATGAATGTAAAACACCTAGCTTGTTTGTTTGTTTAAATTCTTACCATATGCTTTGGCAGTCGTTAAGTTTACATTGATTCGGGCTCGCTTTTAAGAGAGCTTATCCTAAAAGTTGGCAACGTTGCAAATAGCTGACAAATAAAAACCTGTTTTAATTAATTTGGCAATAATACTGTAAGGAAATATGAAATGTGGGTAACTAGCGAACTAGAATATTAATAATTAATATCGTAACACTGAATATTTAGTAAATTAGACGTAAAAAAGTATTTGGAAACTTTCCAAATGTCTTTTTTACACCTAAAACCATCGACGTGCCTAAAACGTTTACAACAGCAAATTCAATGTTATAATTGCAATTAATTATTAATATTCTAGTTCACTAGTTAGCCACTTTTCATATTTCCATACAGTAATATTGCCAAATTAATCAAAACAGCGACCTTAACAAAAATATTTGACATTTATATGTCAGGTTGCTCATTTTCAGGATAGACGCTATTTAGCAAAGTTCTAAATAATATGATCTCACTATTAAAATATTAAATAACTTAATTTTAAGGTTTTTTTATTTTATTTGCCTCATATTCTCAATATTAATAATTGAAGTCTTTTTGTAGATAATTTTATTATAAGGTATTTTTTGCATGCTGCAATAAATGGAACTTCTTTAATTTAAGACCTTTTTTGTACCATATTTTAAGCAAAACAAACAAATTCTAATTCTAGAAATTGAGTTCTTACCGTCCCGTCCGTATTGGTTCTCGGGAATAGAAACTGCGATCGATAACCGATTCATTATTAATGAAGAACGACGTAAACTAACTAAATAATTTAACAATCCATTGCTTTAAATGGCAAATAAATGAGCTCACTTGGGACTAGCCATAGAGAAGTTTCATTCAAAATATTACATCGTAGAATTAAATCGATAACTAGCTTCACTCCGCGGTTTTCCCCGCGTAAGTCTCAATCCCGTGGTAATATCGGGATAAAATTTCGGGATGTCCTAATCCAGGCCATGGTCTACTCATGTGGCAAATTTCATCCAAATCTGTTCAGCCTTTTTAGCGTGAAAGCGTAACAAACAAACTCACTCTCGCATTTATTATATTATATTATAGTTAAGATTGATCAAATCAAAATGTACTTAATACTTAATATTAAAATGAAATCTATTTAACTAAAGCGGTCTTTGTTACATAGGTCACTTTAATTCAAATAGAAGCTAACTAAACTTTCACGAAATCTTCTACAAATTCATTAAAACAACCTTAATTGTCAAAAAAACTTTGTTAGTTAAACATTGTTTCTGACGTAAGGTATGTCCCGAGCGGTTATTTTACGACGGAGGGTAGTCTAGACTGTTTTCAAAATTGTATTAACTTGTTTATTTTTATTATATCTCCTCTAAACGCGGCCATTTCGGGTCTCTTGTGGCTGTTGTTAAAACTCAATTATTGTGGATTATGTCCTTTTAAAGTTACATTGTTTGGAGCTAAGAAATGTATAACCCTGGTGATTTATATTTTTATTTTTGGTAGCTTATTATTTCAGTTAAAATGTAAAATAATACTACATTAGCATTTAATTTATTTTGGAAGAGTCTCCTCGAGCGATACGCTCACTGGTGTTTTCTCTGACCACAGAATGAGCTAATCAATTATATCCTGTATCATCTTGATGAAGAAAAACATCTACAGGCAGTTTTTTAGTAGCACAAATGTGGGATAATTTGTGCAAAGCCCATACTCTCCTTCCACCTCTCTCTGTCCTCTCTGACACGCACCAATCATCGTAAAAGGAGTTCAGCTCATTCCGCCATTTCCGTTTGGACCTGCTGTGATGTCGCTTGCACATATCACAAGTTAAATAGGTATGCGTATTAATAATAATCTAAAGCTATTCGTGTCAAGACCGCTACTCCGGATAACGTGGTATTGAAATGAAAATCTTTATCTATTACCTCGGAGTCAAAGATTTATTTGTTTTCCCAAGTATTATTGAATACCACATGATTATCGCTCACAAAACTCACCCAAAGAGCAATGGAAAGGGCTATGCTTGGAATTTCCCTACGTGTTCGAATTAGAAATAAAAAGATCCGCAGGAGAACCAAGGTATTCGACATAGCCCGAAGAATTGCCAAACTTAAGTGGTAATGGGCAGGACACATTGCTCCCAGAACAGATGGCCGATGGGGCTGAAAGGTTCTGGAGTGGCGACCGCGTACCGGAAGACGTAGCGTTGGAAGGTCTCCCAATGTAGATCGATGACCTGGTGAAGGAGTCCGCTGGATGCGTGAAGCACAGAACCGGTTGAAGTGGCGATGCTTGGGGGAGGCCTATGTCCAGCAGTGGACGTCTTTCAGCTGAAATAATGATTAAATACTTTAATAATTATTAGTATATATTCAGTAATATTTTTTGTGTCTACAGAATGATCTCAGCCGCATTCGTCCATTGGCAAATTAACATGAAATTTTAAATGTTCCTGGAAGCATTTATTGCTACTGGTATCTGAAATCCTAGAAATTCAATTCAGACTATTTTCAAACCTCGTGCCAACTAACCGATAATTGACGGTTGGTATCTGGGTCACCCAATCACAATAGCCATGAGATTTAACAGTAATAAAACACGTACGTTTGATAAGTCTTCGAGAAATCGAATTTAACCATATACATAAAGAATGGACTGAGCGTTCTGTATTTAATTGTGCAGTGAACACAGACCGAAAAGTACGAGAGAGAAAGCGAATGTGCGGCCAGTAGTTGTCCCTTTAGTAGTACTACAGGTAGGTATTAGCCTCACAGTCGCTTTGTATCTTTCTAGAGATTGGTCACTTTTGTTACCATTATCTATAACTATAGATTTACCGGGACCACTGATCCGCGCCTTAGGGCCACAGACTAGCTACTTTTAGCATCGGTGATCGGCTATTTTGCGGCAAAATTAAATCGCAGATCGCCGATGCGAAATGTAGTTAGTCTGAGTTGTAGCCCTTAGGTATGTGCGCGGCGAGACAGAAGGGCCGCTCATTCATCAATACTCACGGCGTGCGACGTTCCGCCCGTCGCTCATTCGTCAACGCTACCCTCTGCCTCGCCGCGCATTCCTAAGGCGCGCAACTGATCGCTGTTGCGCGCCTTTGGAATGCGCTGCGAACAGAATGCCCGGTCAAACTATACCTATAGCTGTACATGGATCTTTCGGCGCGTGGGCAAAGTAACTAGCGCCGCCATCTTGTTTTTTCATTACATTTCACAAAATAATTGCCCCCTGTCAACCTTATTCGAGCGCCAAAAGATCCTTATACCAGTGAGGAGCCACCTTTAACGTTCTGTAACTTTTTAAAGGTTTTACTACAAATTCCAGGATAGGGCCTACAAAATCGGCTCAATCTATCTGCCTAGCCTTTTCCCAACTATGTTGGGGTCGGCTTCCAGTCTAACCGGATGCAGCTGAATACCAGTATTTTACATGGAGCGACTGCCTATCTGACCTCCACAACCCAGTAACTGGGTAATACGATACCCTTTGGTAAGACTGGTTGTCAGACTTTCGGGCTTCTGACGACCCGTAACGACTGTCAAAGATCCAGGAATGACAACCGGGACCAACGGCTTAACGTGCTTTCCGAGGCACGGAGGAGTTTCGGTATGTAAAGATGGCCTACAAAATCGGCTAATTTTTTAAAAAACGTTGCCCCACACTAGCAATTTCTCCTGTATTGTGGGTGCGTTTACAAACATTTAAACTCACATACACAAACAACCAGACCCGGAACAAGAACTTGTAGGTCATACAAATATTTGTTCCGTGCGGGAATCGAACCCGCAGCGCAGCAGTCAATCGCTTAACCACTGCGCCAACCGTGTTGTGGGTTTAAATACGAGTATGAGACATGGCTCCTCAATCCATAAGGGCAGGTACAAAGTGTCGTGATGGAGCTAAGATAAAGGATTTCATCAAGCAGTGGACGACAAGAAGGTAACGATTATGAAACACAAAAATGAGTATAATAAAATATAATGTATGTCATGTATATAGTACACACAATACAATTGATAAAGAAAGAAAGAAAAAAAGAAAGAATAATATTTTATTTAGGACACGCACAGGAAATACAAACAGTAATAATTTAAAAAAAAAGAACAAAATTATAAAAAATAAAATAAAAAAGGAGCTTAAAACAAAACTTACAAATAAAAAAGACCTGTGCGAGGCCAAAAAGGCCCCTATCTCAGCATAATACGGCGATATTTAAAAAATAATAATTAAATACTACCGCGCTGATATTCTGATAGGGCCCAAATATATACACAATATATGTATTCAATAGACTCGCCCTCTATTACATGGGACTTAAACTTATCTGGCGAAATGTGGGTGCACTATAGGTACACCTCTGCCCAACCCTTCGGGAAATACAGGCGTGATGTTATAAAAATGTACAACAAATGATGATGCAGCAGTTTCTTTGAACTTTGAAAATGGGAATACCCCAGCAAAAAATTGATAATAGTATAGTTGGTTTTCCAAACTGCGCAGGACAATGATATCTCAATTTAATGAACAAATAATTTGAAGTACGTACTTTATACTTGACGCTAATAGATGTTAGTTTACGTATTTCTATTTGAGTAGGTACTGTCTCACTACTGTGCAAAAGCACAGTATAACAAAGTAACAGTATTATGTCTCGGCAGTGACCTTGAAATAATTAGCTACGGCCGCTCGGTAGATAAACCTCCCGCGTCCACATGTGTGTAAATACCACGCAATCGTATAATACAGTAAGAATTCGAAGCACATCTATCTATCTATCCATCACATCGTTTCGGCCGTTTTCTATCAAGACATAACACTTTGGCATCTATCAAGACGTAACAAATCTTTCTCCGTTTTTCCTACAGTCACAGTTATGCGCCACTTCGTCAGGCAACTCTTTCTTAACCGATTGCGGTGAAGACCAATAGGAGGCTCATGTTTTTATCAGTTATTCATTTAAGTTACCTAACATAGAAATTTGAAATAGGTTTCAAATTAATAAATCTAGATATAATACCTTCCAGATATATATATTTTTTTAATATTTATTTTTTTCGGCTCTAGCCCGCGGCTTCGTCCGCATCGACATCAGAATAAAAATGAACATTTAGTAAACCTTCTCCATGAAACAATACATATACCTACAAAGAAATCGCCTGATGTTGTTTTGCTGTACTTATGTTTTTTTGGAAAAAAATTTTTTGGAGCTACCTGTGGATTATGTTTATTTATCGGTCTAGTGGCCTCCGTCAGAATTGATGACCATACGGGCTCGCTTTTTGCCTTTTTACATCACTTGTGCCATAACTTCCGGCGATAAGTTCTCGCATTTTCGTCAGATATTCTCTTTAAGGGCTTCAAGAGTCTGAGGCTTGTTTACATAAGCCCGGGACTTCAAGTAACCCCACAAAAAGTCTGGAGCAGTCAAATCGGATGATCTGGCCGGCCAGTGCAAATCGCCAAAGCGAGAGATTAGATGACACGGAAATGCTTTCTAAAACAATTATTCTGAGTTCTTGAAGAGTATAACGTTCTATGGTCTAATAAGGTGTATTCTACATCTATTCTTCACAAATGTCAAAACAGAATTGACATTTGCCGTCATTTGCAAAAGTAATAGCGTCTTCCAATGGTGATTACTTTTGTCCCACCTGATAAATGCTTACTATCATGGTAATCGGTTCAAAGCCGCAAATACACGCATGTGTATTTGCGGCTTTGAACCGATTGTAACTTGCACAAAAGTAAGAAATTAGATTGCATTGCATGCCATAATGGCATGCAATGCAATCTAATTTCTGACACTCACCAATCAGAACAGCTTCTGATTGGTGAATGTCACAATGGCATGCAAGCTACTCGCATACTTTTGTGCAAGGTATTATTACGTGCCTTACAGCGTTGGAGTTTGTCAATCTCATATAAACCTACATCTATTTTTACATTAAATTTATTTCAAAGGTTATTTTACAAGTCGATTGTCAACTAATTCCAATTATCAATCAGCACGTGTCACTAGTCTCTAAAAAACAAACCAAACAGATATAATAACATTTTCAAAGTGCAGTAGCAAATAATTAAAGTGTCGGAAAAACAAAGTTCCTTCCACCCGTCAATTGCATCTCAAGTGCTTTCTCATTGTCAAATGCTCAACTGCTTATCTATCGCCAAGTTCGTTTATATAAGAATGGAGTTAAGTGCGTAGCGCATAAGGGCTGTGGTATTAACTTTAATTGCACGTCTACTAAATAAGATAATAATGTATACAATTATATTTGCTGGTTTGTTTCTGGGAGCTCATGGTAAGTTATTTATGAATTCAATTTTAGAGTAGGTAACTAAAGTTTTAAGAAGGGTCTCCTCTTACTCATCTCTGACGAAAAAGATGGCTAAGGGCTTGCTTGAGGTAGTCTGTTCTGTCCTATTATAACGATAATCTAGGTAAACAATTTATTAATTCCTTAACACATTATTTTCATATAACTCTATTGGTTTACGTGGCGCACATCAGTATAGCTCCCAGTCAGCATTATTATTTCCGACCTCAATGATCGTCATATACACGTACCTATAACTTTGTGATGAATCACTCCATCCATAAGTGATAATCGTATGAAAACCCGTTTTTGAGTTTATTGCGTTAATACAGACTTGGACTTTGTTTTATAATATATACAGGGTGATTGGAAGCTGGATGCAAAGCTTTAAGGCGAAGATAGTACAGACAATTTAGAACCATTTAAGCCATGGTTGTCTTAGACGAAGTCTTACCATTTTTTTTAACCTCATTTTTATGTTTTTTTTTTCGAATATTCCCAAAATATTAACTAAACTGATTGTTATTGGCCAAATTAAATGATAAATTAATTAATTTTTATTTTATTTAATTAAAGTAATTAGTAGTAATTAAGTAAGCAATCTAGCAAAACAAGTTTAAGGCTTCTTTGTCGTTAGACATTTTGTCTACAGAGATTTAAAGTGCACAAAAAAATTAAAATTCATAAATACTTTTTGTAAACCTTATAACGTTAAAAAAAATAGTAAGACTTCGTCTAAGATAACCATGGCTTAAATGGTTTTAAATTGTCTGTACTATCTTCGCCGTAGATTTGCACCCAGCTTCCAATCACCCTGTATATTGTAGTGATATTAATTACTGGCATTCAGAGGATAATAATGGCTATTATAATAATGCGCTGAGGATATTGTTGGGGCTACCTCGGTTTTGCAGTGCATCGGGCATGTTTGCGGAAGCGCGAATAGACGACTTTCATGCCATCATGCACAAACGGTGTGCATCGGTGTTGTGGCGATTCAGGGGTAGCCCTTAATATTTTTTAGCTACACTGGCAGACAAGGTTGATGGAACATTTATCAGGCTCTGGGCTGGCAGACATGTGCGTGCATGGGCATGTTCATGTCGCCAATTAATGTATAGTGTTGTATTTTTAAGTTATTGGAGTTTACTAACATAGGCTAAGTTCATACTAACACTGTATGGATCCCTTGTTTGGTCTGTTTTTTTTTAATTTGAATTTGAATTTAAGTTACACGTGCCTATTGCAACCCACCTACTAGAAATACTGACTGAAAGAGAAGAGAGAAGATGAGACTTACTTCTCAAACAACAAAGTTAGATTACAAAACTCAAACTGAAAACTCAAAGCATTTATTTCAATTAAACCAAATTTATAGGCACTTTTGAACTGTCAAGGGGTCTGTCTGTCAGAAATATGAAGCTAGTTGCATATTCCACTTTGTGTAGTAGGTTCGTATGGAGAAGGGCGGGCAAGAAACTCTTTTTTTTAATTTTTTTTTTATGCAAAATAACACAGGATTACATATTAAATAGCAACCAAAAACCACTAAGGTTTAAACTTGTGCTATCATGAGTCTATCTCAACATCTAAATATACAATGAAGCATTTTATGTTCGCGTTATTGCCGATACAGATAATATGATATTTAGTTCCTTAAATAGTTACAATCATCCCTGTAAAATACTTACTTTTAAATCATAATATTGTTACGAAATATTGGTTAAATCATTCATGTTGAAATTATACATGTGAGAACAATGTAGAAAGACGTGCACGTAAAAAGCATCCGTAATAAAAAGATAAAAGCAATTCAAATATTAAAATAAATGAAAATAAGCCGTGGCAACTAAGAGATGACCAGTCCCTACTGACGGCGCCGTAAGATTTGGTTGGTGTAAAAATGATTAAGCATTTGATTTAGCATTACCTTTTCGAACACCTTGCTGAATACCGGCAGCACGGATACTGGTCTATAATTGTTGGAGTCTTCACTGTCCCCTGATTTAAAAAGTGGTATTTAATGAAATCCGGGAAGACTCCTTGATCCACATACAAATTAAATATTAAAGCTAAGTATGGTGCTATAGTCTCGATTATGGATGTACAAACTTTGATAGAAGAGTCTCGTATAGACTAAGTATAAAGTATCCGTATGCATTGAGGAGCCATGCCTGGTATTTAAAAGCACCCACGTTTCATTTATCATCACTGCTCTCAAAACGGTGAAGGAAAACATCATGAGGAAAATGTTCTAGAACCAAAAATTCGAAAACATGTGACATCCACCAACCTGTACTGAGCCCCCGTGGTGGATTACAGCCCCCTCCCTGACACAGAGAGGAGGCCACTGTCCCACTCCCAGCAGTAGGAACATAATATAGGGACATAATATAGATTATGACTACCAATATTTAGCAAATTAACCGATTTTGTATCAGTATTTAACCCATTTTTTTAAATCCAGATTACGCGTAAATTCTTCTAAATCATACCAAATATTCGAGAAAATTCTACTAAATCATACCAAATATTCGAGCCAAATTCTACTAAATCATACCGAATTTTCAAAAATATCCATCCAGTTTAGTTTCCGAGTTCTAAGGTGTCTCCTCCTTAAACTCAATTTGTTTAAGGGTTTTACTTCAAATTCCAGAATCGGGCCAAAAAAATTGGCTAATTTACTACTAAATATTCAGACATGGCTCATAAGGACACTAAAAACTAAGGGTTTCATACGGACACTATAAACTAAGTTAACACGAGTCTCTTGTAATCTAACTTTGTTTTAATGATACTTTATAAAAAGTAATAAGTGACCATACATCAAAACCCTAGTGTCCCACAATCCCCCGTAAAGATGTTTGACTCGATTTTGTTTAAAGGCTGCAGACGCGACGACATGACGCGACACCGATAGAACAATTTTCGAGAAGTTTTCATAGATATTGTTCCACTAGAGCCGCGTCGCGCTGTCGCGTCATGCTGTCGAGTCACGCTGTCAAGTTGCGCTGTCGAGTCACGTTGTCACGTCGCGCCTGTCTGTCCTAAACTAAAAACGTAGTTTATTATTATAGCATGCATCTTAAAAACAAAATAAAAGAATCTACATACACAACACGTTAATGGAACATTTTATTAAGTACGAGCAAAATTACCAAAACGTGAAATGATTTTTGCCATTTAATTCATAATACTTACAAAACATTGTTACTCTTCCCATTGTGTGACATCCCATCTTCGTCCCTCCATTTTTTGCCAGCCTCCCTTTGACTGCAAACAATATTAATGAGGTTCTCTGTTTTGTCCCCAAACGGGCACGTCACTATAAAGAAGTAAATTATCGTAATCATGACAAAGGGACGACCACGAAGTGAAAAATAAGTTTCGGAAGTCGGTAACAAAAAACTTAAGGTACCGACTTTCAAAACTAGAATTAATCTATACACACCTGCGCGGTAATTGCGTAACACACTTACAGTAGCAATGGCTTTCATTTTGAAGTTCAACAACATTCATTGCGTTATTTACGTTGTTGATCAGACAATTTTTTCGTAATTAAGAAGCAATGGATTAGCAATATCCTTCAAAATCATTCAATTTGTGAAAAGCAAGACGGTGGATTTGGTCCGGATTAGGCCACGCGCCTAGCAACCTTGTAGCACTATAAGAAGGGATGACGTACCAGGACAATGTATTTAACATGACTTTAGTGACTTCTGCCCAAATCAATTTCCGGATTACTCCATAACCTTTTTTGTTTCAGGGGCCTTTCTGCAGGAAGCTCCTATTCTACCCCCACCAGAATCACAGGAATACGTGCCATTCGAACTGCCAGGGGTGTTCAACCTACCAGGGGCTCGTATCGTGGGAGGAGTTGCGGCCCCTGAAGGTCGGGTGCCTTACCAGGCGTCGCTGAGGAATTTGCTTAATTCTCACTTCTGTGGAGGATCGATCTTGAATAAAAGATGGGTGCTGACTGCTGCGCATTGTACCGCGGGGTAAGGAGCAGATGTTTTTTTTTTTAATGATATTCGTATTACATTTAGGTTAGAAGATGGTTTTAGACGAACCACAATTAACTTATGATTCTATTTAGAAAGAAGCGCGAATAGAAAGAAAAACATCTGTATTTATTTGGTCCGAAACCTGTTGTAGCAAATATACAAGCAACATACGTAGTTTATGGTACAAGAAATCATGTTAGTTAAACACATAGTTAATCCTTTATTAGTATGTGACTATCATATTCTGTTCGAAACTCAATGCCAAACACTAAGCGGTCCGTAATAAAAATAATATTTAATAATAAAAAATATAATCACTAATCTATAGAATAACAGAATATTTTAGGGTTCAGTACCTCAAAAGGAAACAATTGGGCCCTTATGACCGGGATCACTTCGTTGTCCGTCCGTCTGTCTGTTAGTCTGTCAAGACTCTTTTTCTCAGGAACTCGTGAAGGTATTAAGTTGAAATTAATATTAAATACGGAGGTCTATGGTCCCTTGGAGGTCTGGAAAATCAAGCTTATAAGTCAACGCATTAAAAAAATACGGCTGTTTATATGACATATTTTGATACTCGCAACTAAATCAAAACCTACAGGCTACTGGCCGTTGACCTTGAATCATGAAATTTGGCAGGAAGCAAGGTCTAACAGCACATGTAAAGGATAAAGTTCGAAAATCGTTATTTGTAGTTTTAATTTTTTTTTTGCGATCACAAACTAACTTTTGCGGTTGGAGACTATAAGGAAGAACAAGTTGTTTAACTACAATGTTTAGTTTATCTGAAAATTGGAACAAGAGTTAATACTTATTATATAACTATACAAAGGTTTCGCGCTGTAAAGGAAGAACTGGAAATACAGGGTTGCCATAAAATGGTGAAATACACGTTAAAGAAGAAAAAAAAAAAATATGATTCATATTTTGTTATAAATATATTATGTAAGCTGCATTGGCTACATTGGCTCGCCCTACATGGAACTTTTATACATAACTGACGAAATTTGGGTATACTATAGGGCAGAGGTGTCTTTGCCCAACCCTTCTGGGAAACAAGGCGTGATTTTAGGTATTTTTTTATAAAATGTGTGATGTTCGAAAGAGAAGATAGAAATCATGTACGTATCGTACCTATTATTGTGTGTGTAATTAAAAAATAATAATAATATAAGTAATTGTGTATGTGTAGAAATATAGAAACACCTGGATCGTGAAACGGAAAGTCAAGGTTCTTTCTAAAAAACATAAATATCTGATATGAAGTATCGCATGCGGGTTTCCATAATTTAATAATATCGTGATCAACGATTATTGTCGTGTAGTCAGGTGTTCCGTGTAACATACGACTTAATATTGTATGTGTCAGGGATATTGGTAATTAATTTTGCCAGCAGAGCTCAGGACAGGGTTCACTATTTATGTACGCTACTTTTACCCGGCTACGGCTAAGCCAAAGGAGGGTTATGATTTTAACAGGCAATATGTACATATATACTTAGTCTGGCCATAAATACTGTTACAATTAAAAATAAGAAACATACACACAACAACACATTTGAATTTGGAATCTGTCATTTTTATACGATTGTTCATTGAGTTTTCTAATTTTGGCGCCATTAAATTGTACAATATTTTGCGATATTAAATTATACCTTATTTTATATATTACCCTCGCTTTACATGCATGATTGCATATTTATCCACATCAAATTCCATCCTGATGGCACTACTGAATGTTTATGTTACCTTCAGTAGCTCCATCAGTCGCAAATATTGTTAGGGGCAAAGAGTTTCAAGTCATCCATGTAACGGAGGTGAGATAACACCTGACCACCTCTTCTCAACCGATAGCCTAGACCTGTATCCTCTAGCATTGTGCTTAGAGGTTTCAAGGCTAAGCAAAACCAAAGCGGTCTGAAACTATCGCCCTGAAATATTACCCGTTCAGTCCTAATCGGTTTATCGATACCCCGGATCTGTCAACATCCTGAATAGAGAACGACTGTCCTCCACTGTCTAAGGGGAAGCACGACATCAAGAAGGTGCATAGAGTTGCGTCTATTTTGTGCAACTCTAGCACCCTAATGAGCTATGTATGTGGTACTGATTCATAAGAAGGAAGGAAGGATTTGTCGACATGTTGGATAGATTATAAAATCTATTCAACATGTCAGGCCGACAAATCCTTTCTGGATCTATGAACGTTTCATATTTCCATACACTAATATTGCCAAATTAATCAAAACAGCGCAATATTTGACATCTATTTGCGACGTTGCCCACTTTCAGAATAGACACTAAGCCGTAATCCTCGAACAGTCAAATAGAACGCGTGGGATACCGTCGGGTGTTAATAATTGTGTGGTAATCTTCCCGTAATTGGCAATGTATTTCTATTCGTTATGCAAAGACAGTTCCGCGTGAAATACCTTTTCACATTATGTACCTTTAGGTATCTTTGTATTCAGTAGTGTATTGTAATTCAATAATACCATTACCTACGTTGTATTTATGTATTTATGCCTTCGAGTTTAATTATGTTATAGATACCAAGTACTACCTACACGTTTACCTACAAATATGTAGGTACTTGATAAATAAATACCGTACAGAAAGGTACTTTTTCGAATACTTATGTGACCAATCTCATGAATTAAATGAGTCGGATTTTAAGGTACCAGGATTTTTTTGGTACCAGGACAGTTAGACCTTTCAAACCTACCTTCGGTACAAAAAATCGTGTTTTGCAATTTCTGGAACCAGGTCTTACCTAATCCAATCTATATTACCATTGCAGCCAATCAAAATACGGGATATTGGTGGTAGTGGGCACATCCAACCGGCTGGTTGGTGGTGACACCTACTTGCTAGAGAAAATCATCAGCCATGAGGACTATGACAGCTCGGCCATCATCAATGACGTCAGCCTTCTAAAAGTTAAATCTGACATCCAGTTCAATGACCTCGTGCAGCCGATAGCACTTCCTACTGAGGATACTGGTGCTGGAGTAGATCTGTTTCTTAGTGGATGGGGACGACTTTCTGTAAGTATTGACGTAGTTTTTTTTTTATGTGCCTTGTTGATTATATTGTACAACAACTCCCCACTGCCAGCCGCTTCGCTTGGGTAGACCCTAATTCTACATCTAAAATAAAAAATTGCCTAAGTTGCTCCTTATAACATCAGATATCTGCCAGTAAAGGTCCCGTCAAAATCGGTTTAGCCGTTTCGGAGATTAGCCGGAACAAACAGACAGACAACCAGACAACATTTTTTTAAATTGTATTTTAGTTATAAGTACCGTGTATACTTTCATAAACATTTAGTAAAAAACCTATTATTTTGACATTACAAACAGACACTTCATTTTTATTTATCTGTTTAATCGTATAGATTGAAAATGCCCGTTCGATGAACTTTATTATGTGATGTGTGAACTTTATTGTGTGATTTTTATTATAACTTCTAGTTACAGCTATATGTAAGCGGGCACGCCCTTTATGCCTGGAGGCTTTATTTTCTTTTTTAGATATTGTTTACGTTTAGTTATTTTTATTTCTGCTTGAGTAATAGTTCTCGATGTTTTTGGTTGGTATATTGGCGTGTGCTAGCTGTCATATGGCTATTAATTTATAATTTAAATTATGTTTCGCGTAATGTAAATTATCTTGCATACTATTGTATAGAATCATTTTTTTTTCTAATTAAACAGACAGCTGTGCTGCTGGGGAGTATGTTGCGCCACTTCTTCTTCCCAGCAAAAGCACTAGGAAGTGGTGAAGGGTGGGCGTTTTGGGGGACTGTCTTATGTAATTTTGACGTTCGAAAAGTGCTGATTCTCAGCCTAGTTTGAATGACTTTTGAATTTTGATGATGATGACCATCAGAATCTAATTAAAAAACAACACAAACTAGAACTGCTAATCGTGCTGTAAAAACTTACATGCTACCGTGGTGGGTACCCATCCACCACGGTAGCATGTAAGTTTTCACAGCACGACACAAAAAAAGACAATTAAAGTCTAACATACACCTTAACCACCCGGGTAAGGGACTTTAATTGTCTAATTGTCTTAAAAACATAGAGCACAAATAACTACTTAATGAAGAATATCGCGAGGTAATAGTGCGAGGTAACATAATTAAGTTAAACAAAATATTATGGTGATACTTTCACAGCTAAATCGTGACACGTCAACGTTCAAATTACTTTAATAGATTTTCAACTTTATCACAAAAATATAAGGTTCAAAGTTGATTGGGAAAATTGGACAGTTTCGGGTAGGTTGATGTGCTGGCGTCTGTACAATGTAGCGACAAATCAAACCTATTTTATTGTATTCATACTATAAGTGGACCAGACACTATCAGTAATAATGACAATAATAATTACGTAAAACTATTAAATCAAATCACATCATCATTCGAACCACCACACTGTCAGTAGAAATGACATAACTTGAATGTATTGTCATTATTACTGATAGTGTCTGGTCCGTTAAAGAACCGTCCTTCACAAGAAAAATAAACATTCAAAATGACTGAGAATAGGTAAAACAAAACATGATCGTCAAACCATAGATCTAAACAAATATTTCAACCCAATCAACCACACAATCAACAGAATAAAGATGTATGTACAGAGTTACAGACCTTTCACTATAACTTGTCCCTTGCCGCCATGTTGACACCATTGCTTGTCAAGCTTCTAGTTTCAATAAATACAAAATGGCGACTGACAAAACAGTGCTACCAATAGCGTCACTGGGGCCGTATTATGACGTATTAATGCCACCATTATTCCAGTGTGAGTGAGAGACGGAGGTATATGAGGCCGCTAGCACTATCATTTTTTCGCAGTGGAATAATGATGGCATAAATACTTCATAATAAGGCCCCTGGACAAGTTATTTAATGAAAGCACATTAAGTACATGATACAGTTACTGAAAACAAAAAAAAGAAGAGAAAAAGCCTCATTCCAAAGACTTCATTCATTAACACCCCCAAGTCAACTGGGAAATTAAACATCTGACATTTATTTCCCCTTTTAATCTGAAGCAAGATTCTAGTCGAGAAGAAAATTATTTTCCTTTGCTTATCCTTTACATGCGGAACAGATAATAAACTCAATTTGAAATTATGATTTTTTAAATACCTAATTTACTTCCTTGATTTAGGGATGTTGACTAGTTTTTTTTTATCCGTCTGTGATTTAAAAATATTGGATACATTTTTTTTTTTTTACGTAGTCAAAAGATTACGGCAATACATTGAGTTAACGAGAGAGCATGACGTCACTCTCCAGTAGATTTTATAACGACTTGTGACACAGCGAGTGCGTTTCATCTAAATATTTTTTTATTATCTGACTGACGGATTAAATAGTTTTTTTTTTTCCAGTAAACCCCGAGTTTCTCCCAGTCATCCCGAATAATCTATTTATTTTGTAAAAAAAAAAGTATTTGTAATAGGGATTAAAGTATGAAATTGCCGTTTGTAATAGGTATTTCGAATTGACATAGAACCTTCATGGTTTGAGATTTTTGAGTGAATGAGTTGTTGAGCGAGTTGTTTTTTTATTCAGCTTAAACAAGAAAGATGGATACCACTTCGAAAATTCGCAGTAGAAACAGTTCGCAATATCATGTTACGTTTGGAGAGGGGACTGTTAATGAACACACCGTGCGATTTTGGTTTAAACGCTTTCGTGATGGAAACTTTGATTTGAAGAACGAACCACGCGGAAGACTGCCCACACAGGTGAATTACAATGAATTGAAAGACATGGTGGAAGCCGATCCGAGCCAAACTACCCAGGAATTAGCGGCATGGTTTAACGTTACCTTACCAACAATATTGACTCATTTGCGTCAAATCTATAAAATAAAAAATATGAGAAATGGGTGCCTCATGATTTCACTGATCTGCAGAAAGAAACGCGTGTTGAAACTTGTGTTGCCTTGTTGAATCGACACAGAAATGAAGAAATATTGGATCGAATTGTGACATGTGATGAAAACTGGATTCTTTACGATAACCCGTAAAAATGCAATGGCTGACCCCATGCAGGTCAAACGCCGCAACAGTGTTCTAAAGCAAAGCTTACCAATAAAAAGGTAATGGTAACTGTTTGGTGGTCTCAACATGGTGTTATTCAATCTCCAATCTGGTCAAGCAATAATGGCAGATGTCTACTGTGCCGAACACCGAACAATGATAGCAAAACTAGCAGTGAAACAGCCCCGACTCATGAATCGATCTTCACCATTATTGCTCCATGATAACGCGAGATCTCATACAGCAAGAGAAACCGTTTTTCAGGAACTGCAATTAGAAACCCTTCGTCACCCTCCGTATTCGCCAGACCTTGCTCCAACGGACTACCATTTTTGTCGTGATTTGGACAATTTTCTACGTGATAAAAAGTTTTCTTCTCAGGAGGCAGTACAAAATGCTTTCACACAGTTTGTCGAATCTAGATCACCAGAGTTCTATCGCAAAGGCATAAATGACCATCCTATTAGATGGCAGCAATGTATGGATGATAATGGTAATTATTTTGAAATAAATACCTATGTTAAATTTAAAAAAAAACTAATTTCAATTTTTCAGTACAAATCGGCAATTCCATACTTTAACCCCTAATATAAATATTATATTCTCATAAACTTCCTTAGAGTTTACCTTCGAAGTACTTTTAAGTAAATTAATTGGTTGCTTACGTTTCAATAAACTATAGAAAACATTACAAAGTAGGTACTTTGAACCAATAGTGATTCGGGTATATTATTTCAGTGCCAATAAATGAAAATACCATCAAGGAAAACTCTTCAAAAACATAAGTTCCAAACAACATTAGCAATAAAAGGCAATCACACTTAAAAAACCACAATATTTTTTTGTTTCATTACTTTTCTTTTCAACCTAAACGTTACGTAGTTACAGGAGGCGCGGGAGCTGACCCTCTGCAACTATTATTATTCCCCGCACATTTGGAGGGCTCCCTAATTGTGTCATTAGTATTTCGTGGCACCCCATATCCTCACAGGGCTGTCGAACAAACAAACTTTTTTTTTGTTTAATTTCGAAAAAAAAACAGTGACTGTCAAATATTTTGACAGTTGTCCCACGTTTTCTTCTTTTCTTGAAGTTGATGAAATATAACCTCCTCTCTTTTCTTTCTCTCCTGTCAGCCCTCACCTTGTTATTCACTCCTATTTCGTAGAGTAATATGTATAGGTCATTTACCTATTTATACGTAAATTGCCAGCAAAGCTATCATTTATTGGCGTTTTTCTCATCGCTGGCAGTATTCGTACTAGTTTTGATTCGGGATGACTATTCGTAGTGGTTCAAATGTGTGTCTTAGGAATACGCGGTGAGGCGGACACCGTGTGCGTTGACGAATGAGCGGCCTGCACTGCCCCCCGTCTCGCCGTGCACATACCTAAGGCGCGGTACAACGGTCTCGATCAAACTTATACAAACTATAATCAGGCAGCTATACTTTTTTTAATGTGACAACCATATCGTTACCATGAAAACCTACGACGCACCGTCCGGGACTACCATTACAATGCCACTTCTGTTTATCGGTTTTGTTAGTTCTTCAACTTTTACATAGTTCACATCTACCATCTATGTTCATAGTCGCAGGACCAGCATTGTTATTATTACCCCTATCAGAAGTATCTACAGTGCAGTTCCTAGTATTTATGCAGCTTATGCTTTAACTCTCAAACTTTGTGAGGTTTGTGTTCGGGAACATGATGAGCGCTTTTCCCGGTAGGGTTATTAGTTCCGAGTCTCAGTGCTTTTGTTGTAATGTCCAATAACAATTATTACTCGGAAAAAATAGAATGTTACCTATCTACCTTCTGGAAGTGCTCCTGGTGATGAAATGTTTTCATTAATTCATTTTTTGCAAGTACAGACGCCAGCAGGTCAACCTACCCGAAACTGTCACATTTTCCCAATCAACTTTGAACCTTATACTTTAGTGATAAAGTTGAAATCAATCAAAGAAATTTGACAGACTGTAGTAGCTTGATGTGCTGTAGTCTGTACAAAATTGTAGGTAGAATATTTTTATTGCGTTTGGTAAGAATTCTGATGATTTTTTTTCTGTGAATTAAAGATTAAAACAAAACGTAAATTGAAATATAAGAAGAACCTCAATAGGTTTGTCCAGATGTTGAAACAATTTTGAACAATCAAGTACAAAAGGGGTTTATTTTTAAACATTGCTTAGAGTTAAGTGAGGAGCTCGTGGCTAAGTAATAACTGCCGCACAGGTCTATCCGTCAGGTTAAGCTACGCTTGCCGGGGTTGGTCTGTGGATGGGTGACCATCTTTACGTACCGAGACTCCTCCGTGCCTCGGAAAGCACGTTAAGCCGTTGGTCCCGGCTGTCATTCGTGGATCTTTGACAGTCGTTACGGGTCGTCAGAAGCCCGAAAGTCTGACAACCAGTCTTACCAAGGGGTATCGTATCACTCAATTACTGGGTTGTGGAGGTCAGATAGGCAGTCGCTCCATATAAAATACTGGTATTCAGCTGCATCCGGTTACACTGGAAACTGACCCCAACGTAGTTGGGAAAAGGCTAGGCAGATGATGATGCTTAGAGTTAAGTAATGAGTAGCGACTGAAAACGACAAAAATGTATGCTTAAACACCATACATTTTTGACGTTTGAACGTCACTTAACTTTAAGCAACGTTTATAAATGAACCCGTTTTTGTGGGTACTTGCCCGTATTTCAACCCACAAAAAGGGGTATAGTATATACAAAGGGGGGGCTTTGTATATACAAAGTGGCATTTTCAATTCATATATTTATGTACTTTCTTAGTTTATCTTGGACACTATACTGACATCGATAAAGGAAAAACATCGTGAGGAAACTTGGATAGTTATTATAAGTCTGAAATCGCCAACCCATCTTAAACAGGAATGGTCATCAATGATCGTGTCTCTGCATGAGACCTGAGCCTTTTCCCAGTAGTGAGACAATATTGTAACTGGTATTGAGTACTAACTAAATATCCTAACATGAAGGTTAACCCATATTCCAATGTTTCAGTACCCTGGCACATTACCAGTCCAGCTACAGATGATCAACCTGACCTCCCTGAGTGTGGAGCTTTGCCAGAACGTCTACAGCAGGATCAACCCGGTCTACAGCACACAGATCTGTTCCCTCACCAAGACTGGCGAAGGTGCTTGTCATGTAAGTAGACATTCCATTACCTCCAGATATGTTCAGATTTATTTTATATAGTTTAAATATTTCATATTATGTAGCATTCTTGAATTTATTAGAGAATGGGATAAGGTTGCAGGAAGAAAATACTTATTTGTAGTGCAACAGAAAAATATATAATAATTTTTAGAACAATGTTACTTCGGTTGCTAGGACACATCAAAGCAGTAGACAAGATGTAGTTTATATTAAACTTATAGGTTTGCAACCTCTAACACCGCCCTTTAAACTTATCTTGTAGACATACATCCGTAGCTAGACCTAACTCGTTTACAAAATACTTATGTTTCTCTACCGACAAAGGTTTAGTTAAGACATCCGCCGTCATTTTGGACGTTGGCATGTAATTTATTTTTTTTCAGAGATCCGTGGATCGTAACCACGCTCTGCTACCATATTAGAGAATGGGATAAGGTTGCAGGAAGAAAATACTTATTTGTAGTGCAACAGAAAAATATATAATAATTTTTAGAACAATGTTACTTCGGTTGCTAGGACACATCAAAGCAGTAGACAAGATGTAGTTTATATTAAACTTATAGGTTTGCAACCTCTAACAGAATTTATATTTTTTTGAGTAGTAGAGTAGGTGACCAGTGATAACGGCCGCGATTTACGAGTTATAAGTCGTGGGTTTGATCCCCAAGCAGGTACTCTTCTTCTTATTTTCGTGTGGTTAGTGACTAACTTGCTGTCAGAGTTTTAAAGCCACCCATGGGCCTCTGACTTGGCTTCACATGCCGTCGAGTGAGTCGAGTCGTGTTTCGTGAGTCTTTACTTTGTGTAAATTATATCATCACGACTGTGAAACAAAACGGTGAAGGAAAACATCGTGCGGAAACGAGAATTTCCTTGATCCAAAAATTAGAAGACATGTGACATTCGCCAACCCGCAGGGCCCCCGTGGTGGATTATGGCCCATTCCATCTCACAAAAAGGAGACCTCTGTACCAGCAGTGGGAATGTTATAGGCTGATTATGCTTATGCTTGAAGTTATCTGGTAGAATACGGCCTTTCTGTGTTAACCAGGCTCTTAGATAGACACAGGAGATATTTCGTCTGACATAAGACAATTCAGCTTTTTTATTCAGTTTTTTTTTAGCTTTAGTTTTATCTCTATATGAACACTCCTGCGATGCCTCTAGTATTGCAAATATTCAACTCCAAAGGCGGCGAGGACGAGAAGGGACTGTTTTCTATGACGTTAGCCCTAACCTATCAAAAGCTACGGTTTTCTAGAAGAGCGGTGACCGTTCTGGAATTAACCGTTGAATGACGTCACAGAAAGGTGATGTTTCAGAAATGTATGGAGCTTGGGCTAGCACGGTGTACACCATATATAAATATCAATATTTATTACAGTAACCGTTTTTTATTGTTCATTTTCTTAAATTTAAGTTTGTTTCGTTGAACACATTCAAATTAACTTGGTCAAGGTGAGCAACACAACGTAGAATTAATCATGGTGGATCAGAGCAGTATGCGAAAAATGACATTTTGACAGTGACGTCTACCGTAAAAAACTCAACGTAAACAGAGACTCAAAGACGTCACTTCATAAAACTGTCAAAGTCGTCAAACGTCATGTCGAACACAACTGTCATGGCTGCCATAAAAGTTTTTTTTTTTTTTTTTTTGTGTAAAAGTAGAGTTATCGTATTAAAGAACTTTTCAAATTATCATTTTTGTTCGGCTTCTACAAATTATTTTTTTAGTATTTTTATGGAATTCCCTATTTTTTTCCTATTCATTTATGTGGTGTACATAGTGGTAGCCCAAAATCAAACATTATTTATGAAAGTAAGTTGGTGTGATTTCCTAGAGAGCGTAAAGTCAAACCCGGCTGCCATAATTTTCATGGCTGCCATCACTGCGTTTTGTGACGCCACCGCTCTTCTATAAAACTGTAGGTTTAGTTTCGTATGAGCCAGACGCCTTCAGCACTGGTCGCTGTTCCGCCATCAAAAATGATATGACGCCATTTTTCTACAACGTATGTACATCGTGCAGCTTTATCTTCAATCTGAATCTAATGTCATTCCAAATATTGTGTTAACTTACAATAAATCACGACATTTATGTTCGGAGATATTCCATCGTAATATTTGATAACTCAGACGGATAATATTAGTATTTGTATATCAGTCGTATATGGATCAAATCGGCGAATGATGAGAATTTAGGTTAAACACAACATACATTTCAGATATCAAATCATTTCGGCTTCTTTTATTATTGCTTTGTCAGTCTTTCGGTTTCTTCCCTTTGCAGCCTTAATTTTTATACCTAGTAGGTACCTCTATTTTACTATCGCACAGTAAAAGTTATTTTCATATCAACAATACTTCAACATGACTTTTATTATTATTTAGCTCAATGTCGGAATATTATGCTCAATCAAGGACAATAGACATATTCCATCTTGATTGTCTTAAAGCTGATATTATGACCAGACACTCGAGTGAATGTCCATTTTAGTTACATTCCACGTTCACACAACACTGGCAAAATCAAATACGTATACAGCGTGCCGCTTTAATGGCGAATTTAATTTAATTTAATACACTTATACGGTTTCGCGTTTTCGTTTTATGAAGATATTTTAATTTCATTAATCGTTATTATGTATATTGAAATATTTTCAATTTTCTAAAATACCATCTTGGAGCAAGAAATGCAGCGGTAATTTGCCGGGGTCACGGATTATAACATCGCAAACGAATAAATAACGTGCAAAGAGTAGGAAAATTAATTGAAGGAAAGAGGGAGGTTTATTATTCGGTTTAGATGAAAATTTTAATTTTTATATTTACACATTATTTTATCTTATACTAAGATAAAATATTTTTTTTTTATGATTACTGACCACGTGCCGCTATAATGGCGACATTAATTTAACTCACGGGTAGAGCTAGTCTAGCTCTACCCGTGAGTTAAATTAATGTCGCCATTATAGCGGCACGTTGTATACTATAATAGTAATAATAAATCATTTATTTCAAGAACTACTCCCATACAAAATAATACCAGATTACAAACCAACAGACCACCAGACCAGATTACACCGGACCAGACCAGACCACCAGATTAAATCAGCTTAATTTATTTTACTACACTGTTACCAGGGTAGTTTTTTTTAACCTTTTTCTTCTCATTCGCAGGGTGACTCCGGCGGCCCTCTTGTAGCTAATAACAGCATCGTGGGAGTGGTATCGTGGGGCATGCCCTGCGCACGCGGCTACCCTGACGTCTACACCAGGGTGTACTCCTTCAAAGACTGGATCCTGCCCAAGATTGAGATCAATGAGAATTAAATCTTCCATAGTAATCGATGAAGCGAAAACTGAAAACTATTTTGATGTACAATACTTAACCAAACTTTTTACATAAATTGCCATACTGCACATAGGGTTGACAACTTATTTTATATCAAATCCCTATAGTATTTTCTAAGCCGTTGCCTGTAAAAATATAAAAGATGGCGAAAAAATAATAATTTAGATATGTTTCAAAAACATTTTTATTCTATAAATGAGTATTTTTCTTGCCGTACGAAGGATTATTTATTTGTGAGACTAAGCAATTTATTTGCCAAACATGTACCTAAACAAATACGAGTTTAGGTAAAACAAATGTAATGCCTGAACATAAGGTTCAGTTTGCGCTACAACTTCATATTTTTAATGACCTTTTCAACAGTACTAGTCAGTCTAAAATCAACTATATTTACACTCCATTAAAGTTGATGTTTGTTTAAGTGGAAATAACATCAAATGGATACAAGGATTTAAATAGACCTTACTTAATAGACTAAGAACATCTATGTTGAAACAAATTATTAAGGTAGGTACCTACTGCAAGATGTCATAAAAAATCTTGATGCTGCCACATAAATCACAAACGGTAGTATTACCTTGTACTCATTCCTATACATAAATGCTACCACAGCCCTAATGTTCACTGATTACACCTTATCTACTCGAATGTACCTACAGCGGAGAACTATAAACAATATCATAAATATTATTATGTGACGTTTTAATTCTAATCAGCTTTGAATAGTAAACTTCGTCATATTTCTTATGTAAGAAAATTATTACATTAGGAGAAAAGCAGTTTAAGGTACTTTTGTAGATGCAAAGGTACTTAAAACTAAACAAGCTTACAGCCCCACGGAATACATTAAAAACTCTGTTTGACATTAGGGCCTGCTTCACGGTGTCCGGATAGAAACTATAGGAAAATATTTAACAGATCCTCTAAAAACTTATTCACCTTCTAATAATCATAAATAATAATCATAATCATAAATCTTTATTTATCTCAACATCGTATTACAGGCACTGGTTAATAAAAAGCACAGTCTTAAATAGAGAAAGGTGTCTGAGGTAGGAGGATCCTGAGTTACAGATCACCCGGCTCTCTTAGATAGGACATGTTAATTAACAAAACAGTAGTCAAGATATTAATGGTATTACAAAAGTTTGAAAGACCTAACAAAATTAAAACAAAATCAAAGAAAAGCAAGTAAACATAAAATTAAGAGAAATATAGATACCTACCTATTATGTAGGTACATTACGTAACTATATTATTATTCAGTAATACATACTTAGGTATCTGAATAAGAAAATAAAATAATAATGAGCTTATCACAAAATGAAAAATGGGAATGGGGAATTGCTGTGTGTATTGAATGATTGTATTGTGTAGGTGTGTGTGTAAATGTGTGGGTGTTAAGACATTGGTTTTAATAAGTTTTCCGTGGAAATATAGTCCAGATTTAATAGCCAAGAGCGTAATTTTCTTTTACAAATAGCTTTTGTATGAGTATAGATAGATATTTTTTTATTAACTGAATTATAAAGAAAAGTGCCAAGAAAACAGAAAAACTTTTGGGAGAAACTAGTGTTATAACGGATGATTGAACAAACATTTGTTGATCGTCTATTTTGTGTAGGTAAATCGTGATCTAAGGGGAGTTCAGTGTGTTTTTTTAGTACTGTCATGAGAATGAACAACTGTCGTACCGTTAACACTTGGCAGTGTTGGTAAAGCTCAAAAGTTGGATAGAGGATTGGGAAAAAGCAACTAACTTTTAATATAGCTCTTTGGGCTCTCTCTAAATGTATCAAATAACTTTTAGAGGTACCACCCCAAGTGGTAATGCAATATACTAGCAAAGACTGGCATAGTGCAAAGTAAACTGATTTAATAACTAATGTATCAGATATATGTCTTAGATTTTTAAATATGAAGATTAGTTTTCGGATTCTTTTAACTAGGGTTTCAATGTGTTGTTAATGATATACACCTGTCTAAATAAATAAAAAAACAAAAAATATTTGCCCAGTATTGCACACGTTTTTTTTAATAAATGAGTTTTGTTTAAATTTCTGGCCATATCTCAAAGGAAGTCGCAATCACTAAGCTAGGATACCCCGACCAAGCAGGTTATTTTAGGTTAGAACTGTGACTAACCGCGCGAGAGACGAGCGAACGAAGCGACTGGCACGAGTCGAGCAAGCGAAGTGAGCGGCACGAGCCAGGCGAGCGAAACGAGTGCGGTGCCCCGGCAGCGGCCAGCAACCGCTTGATCCAAGTTGGCCGCAGTTACTTAGCTATTTAGGATTTTTGGGACCCCAAAGTAGGAAATATTAGAAGTTCATAAAAAGGGGTACATTCAATAAATTAGTGTTCACTAAAAAAATGGGAATTATTGGAGGTTCGATTAAATACATGCCATTATGATAAACGGAACCTAACCAAAAATCGTGTAACAGGTCCTAAGCAACCTAATTTTTAGTTTTCATTTATCTCTTCTTTCCGGAAAAATACAACTTAAACACGCCACAACGAACAGCCACGTGTAACCGCCTTCGATCAGCAAATGATATTCACTAAAATATTATATAAACGCTCACATGTTTGAACAGGCCACGTAGTACACACGCGTGCGTTTAACTTAATTAATTTATTAATTATTGGCTTCAGGAAAACCTGCCAGTGTTAATCAGGTCGCATTGTGCTCAGTAACTACCTGCACATTAGTTTTACATATTCCTTATTAGAATGAGCTTGATGTGGAATTAATGTAAGCCATGATCAGGCATTTTCGATGTACCTAATTAAAGTGAAACAGAACAAAGGTTTCGAATGAACTTTTGATACACGGAAGTGACAACAAATTTCCAAATATGAGGAGAAAAATTACAGGATAAAGGATGGACTTGTACACCAATTCGCGAGTACGTGCAGTACGATTGGCCTTCAATCCGTGTATGAGTTACCATTTGACTTTCAGACCCCTCTGTTCCCCGGAGAGCACGAGCAACAACGCTAAATATAATTAATTTTCATTAAAATATGGAATAAACAGCGAAGTATCTGCTACCTACCCTAAAACAATAATACCTTTACCCTCGCAACCTTGACCTAGTTTTTGGGGTTGTGTACTGTCAGCAATATAAGTCCCAGAACATAATGCTTACAAAATACCTTAGAGCTTTAACTTTATGTAATCTGCTGTGTTTATTAGCATAAAGTACATAATATAGGTGGAATAATAAAAACTGTTCTTGAAATAGTAAAAAAAATGTGTATGGAAGTCCTCAAAAATTTACAGATAATAGATTGATCAGTTTTAAAAGCTCCTCAACTGAGGAACCTACAAAGTAATTGTACAGCCACCTTTCTCTCTTTTTTATTTATCATGCATTCAACATTCGCTGGCACCTCTCATAAAACGGCTATCAAGCGTAAGTGATTATGTCTATAGTCTTAACATTGTAATAATAATATGTACATGTATATGTCGTGGCCAGATCTTAGAATTGACCATTTCATGAAATGACCAGCTAACATTGACCATATCGTTAAAATGTCTACGTTTAATGATATGTATGTTAGGTGACATGTCGGCGTTTGGCCATATAGAGTATCCATGGTGTAAGGTGTAGTAAAAATAGCCAAGTAACTGCAACCAACTTGGAAGTAGCGTTCGCCGGCCGCTGCTGCGCTCGCTCGGCTCACGCGCGTTTGGTGACAGTTCTAACCTAACCTAACCGATTTGGTCGGGGTGCCACATAAGAGGC
Source organism: Xanthia togata (assembly GCA_963853775.1). Classification (NCBI taxonomy): domain Eukaryota; kingdom Metazoa; phylum Arthropoda; class Insecta; order Lepidoptera; family Noctuidae; genus Xanthia; species Xanthia togata. The sequence continues at coordinate 24,443,552 of OY970793.1, read as the reverse complement.
GTTTTTTTTTTTTTTTTTGATAATCTAATTTTATGTGCTATGTTGCATTTCACGCCGCGGCAGCGGCCGGCGAGCGCTACTTCCAAGTTGATCGTTTTCCATAATATCGCAATACGGCAGAAAAAATATAAAATACGAAGGTGTACAACTTTATAACAATCTACCGACAGATATTAGGAGCACATCCTCTTTTAACATATTTAAAGCCAAACTCAAACTGTACGTCACTAATAACATCAAACTTTTATGATTAGGACTTCGCTAGTCTTGCACACAAAATGCGACATCGTACCTACCTACATTAATTAAGAAAAAAACAAAATTACTAGCTACTGGACTACACTTACCTTATTTATGTATTTATTCGCTAAGTGAACAATGTATGTTCTTTTAGAATAAATAAAGAATCTATAAACCTAATATCATATTTGGAAACCCAATAAAAGTCCATGGACTTTTTTGCGTGGTCAACCTACTTTGTTTGATTTGTTGTATGCCACCGCCATGATACACAACAAAAACAGAGCGTCATCAACGCCTCTACCGGTGGATAATCTAACTATATTACGATATGATCACTAATGTTTGGCCACATCATGAAGTAGTCGTGCGTTTAACTGTTCATATCGTTAAACGTTGAGTACCTATTCAATGTTCTGGCCAGGCCACTTCATGATGTGACCAGCGGTCAATGTTCATTTCATGAAATGATAAATTTTAAGATCTGGCCACGACACATATACAAAGGAGGGAAATCATAGAGCATCAAATAATTCGTCCACATCATTCATCCAACAACCCCCAACCCGCAAACTGTTCATGTACCGTAATCAACCGTATCCCCTCCATGAGATATTAGGAATCACCATAGACGAGAATTTATCTTTTAAAAAACACATACAAGCACCCTCCGGCCGAGTAAGAAAACTTATTCATATAATGAAAAAACTACGTGACTGTACACCCACCCCCATACTCCGCACTGTTTATCTTGGTCTTTGCCAGTCTGTCCTCCAATATGGTATCTCTGTCTGGGGCGGTGCTGGTAAAACTGCAATTATCCAAGTCGAAAGAGCACAAAGAGCCGTCATTAAAGTAATGCTCAGGAAGCCTTTCTTGTACTCAACCAATAAACTCTACAGTGACTTCCCGGTCCTCCGTGTCCGTCAGCTTTTTATCCTCAACGTTCTTCGTCTTCACATGCATAGAAAATTAAAATTCAGGATAGATTACCTAGAAATAATGTCAAAGCGCACAATCAGGATTCCCAATCCCCAAGTAAACTCTCTTATGGCTAGACGTTCCCCGAACTACACTCGAGAGCAATGAATCCGGGTCACTTAAAGAATCCTAAAAATCTCGGAAACTAAAAATGCTAGGTTAATGCAATAAATTGTATTTAATAGACAATGTAATACTCCTTAAATGAAGGTATTAAAACTTCTTAGTTATTGTAAAGTTATATCATAAAAAAATCAAATTTGAAAAAGGGCCACTTTCGAAGATGGAACTACGAAATTACAGCATTTGGTTTTGCTTTTGTTTGTAATCTGTCATTTATGTGGGTCCATAAACCATGTTGATAGTGCTCTATATTCATTATTCAAGCTGAAATTATGTTGCTTACGCCTGAAGAATGCACCAGAATACTTACAATGCTGGAAACCGGCCGGAGTCAGCGCGATACAGCCAGGACTGTCGGTGTGTCGCTGTCAACAGTACAAAGAGTTCTCCGACGTTACGAAGAAACTGGTTCTAACCTACGCAGACCAGGAACGGGCAGAACCAGGTGTACCACAGCACGAGAAGACCGATACTTGGTGAACACCATGCTTCGAAATCGCTTTCTTACAGGAACTGAACTCACAAATCAGTTTCGACGCCTCGGAGGAAGTAACCCAAGTGCATGGACAGTAAGACGTCGGCTTGCTGAATCTAACTTAAAACCCCTTAGACCTGCAAACGGCCCTATACTGGAGCGTGGGCATCGTATTTCAAGACTAAAATATGCCCAGAGCCACGTAAATTGGAGTATTGAAGATTGGTCAAAAGTTATGTTCTCCGACGAATCAAAATTTATGCTCTACAAGCACGATGGAAGACACAGAGTGTATCGAAGACCAGAGGAAAGATTCAAGCAAGCATGCATCGAAGAAAAAGTAGCCTACGGTGGTGGGTCTGTACTTGTGTGGGCCGGAATTTCTTCTGAAAGTCGCACAGAGCTGGTGATCATAGAAAACGGCTCTTTAACTAGCGAATGATATGTAGAAGAAATCCTCAATGATCACGTTGGTCCATTTATGGTCAATTTAGGTGAGGATGCTATATTTATGCATGACAATGCCTGACCTCATACAGGTAGGATTGTGAATGACTACCTTCAAGAGATGAACATTACTCGTATGGAGTGGCCAGCGCGCAGCCCGGATATCAACCCGATCGAGCATGCTTGGGACGAGCTAGGCAGATGCGTAAAACAACGAAACCCTCCCCCAATCACGCTTCGTGAGCTCAAAATTGCTCTCACAGAGGAATGGGAGAATATTCCCCAAAATCGTATAAGGAACTTGGTGTACAGCATGCCAAACCGCGTAAACGCAGTAATGGAAGCACGAGGAGGCAATACGAAGTATTAAAATTCAAGAAAATCGTAATAAAGTTCAAAAATTTCATGTTTCCTATTTTTGTTTTAAGGAGAGATCAGCAGTTTTTTTCTTTATGTAATTTTGTGTTAATAAAATGTATGGTGACTCATATTTTTTTTACTTTCATTTAAGGAGTATTACATTGTCTATTAAATACAATTTATTGCATTAACCTATCATTTTTAGTTTCCGAGATTTTTAACATTCTTTAAGTGACCCGGATTCATTGCTCTTGAGTGTATTTATTTCCACACATTTACAACAAAGTCTTAAAGTGCTGCAACATAAAGGACCTCAAAATATCTCTGTGCAAAAAGGTAATAAAGAAATGGCTTTTTACACTCTCCTACGATGAAACAGAAAATATTATTTATAGATAGGTATTAATATTATAAGCAACATCATAAAGACTAAGTGTACTCCTAAGCTCACGTACATCACACACACAAACCCAAACACACCTACACTCTCTAACACACATACTCATACTTACACTCTACACTTAACTGTTTGTTTGATTTCACGATAATTGATATTTGACTATAATTTTTAACTAATTATTGATTATTACTTATTATTCGTTATTATTACTTCATTATTATTTTATTTTATTGATCTCACACTGATGATTTTATTGTGCATTGTATACTTAAGTGTTTTATTTTGATTTATTATTTTTATTTTACTGATTTTAGTTTAGTTCTAATTTAGTTTATATTCAACTGTAATGCAATAATCATGTAAGTACTACCCTTAACTCTGAAAATGTCGCAATCCCGACCCCCAAGATACAGGCATATGTCTAGTTTGGGGGTCACCGTCCAATCTGTTAATGTACAAGATTTTTAATAAATAAATAAATTTGAATTTGAATCGCTGTCAGGAAAAGTGCCCAAAACACTGGCAGCATTGCCGCGTTGTATATCAATGCAATCAGCATTTTGGCTTTGGCCAAAAAATAGACCATTCACGTTATATTCATCAACTTTATTTGCCAACAGTTGTATTAAAGGCTAACAATCATATGAGATGCATGAAGGCGCTGATAGACTTCATAGAAGAGATTCACTTGTAATGAGCATTCTAACGAATTACAGAAAATTTTACGCGTTCTAGCAAGCATTCTAGCGAAAGAACAGTAAACTTTCTTCAAGCTTTTTGCCGAGCCGAGCCATTCTGTCATAGTTCCGCCGCCGTCCCTCTATGCCTAGAGCATTAACTAGAGCGTTCGCTAGAATGATCAAGAAAATGTTCGTAGCGATGTTTGGTTCTATGCTTGGCTCTGTTCGTTGTTCAGTTCGAAAAAATTTAAAACGGCGAATGCTCGATGTTTTGTTACAAGTGAATGCTCAAGTCTATCAGCACCTTTATGTGAATGACATGAGCGCAACTCGTGGAAAACTCTCCTCCCTAATAGGGTTTTAAGGTCGTCATCTTTATTTATAAGGCTGGCACCTGGCAGTCAAGCCTGAGGCTAAGAGGTCTTTTGTTGTCCTCCATGGGTCTCCTATTCCCTCGGGTCAAAATCAATGAGGAATCGAAAAGGTTCAAAGATATTGTTATGTTTGTTTCCGTATTTATATTTGGATAGGACTGCTTTTTTGCAGTCAAAATAAGTTCTGTTTGTTTTTAATCTTAGAAAAAAAATTTGATAGTGAAAGTTCGTGTTAGTTTCTCACAAAGTCACAATATATAGCAGATACGAAAATAAATAAACTTATAACATAACATAACATCACGCCTTGTTTCCCCGAAGGGTTGGGCTGAAGCGTACCTGTAGTAAGTACACCCACATTTCACCAGTTATGTTTCAGTCCCATGTAATAGGGGGCGAGCCTATTGCCATCAACAGGGCACAAATCCAGACTCCGGACTGCTACTAAGAAATTCCAGATAGAAAAAACCCAATAACACTGCCCGACCCGGAATCGAACCCAGGACCTCATGCTCAGCAGTAGCGCTTGCGACCACTAGACCAACGAGGCAGTCATAAACTTATGATCCATACTTAATATTATAACTGCTATATTATAACTGCTGAAATACTGTCTGACTGTCACCTTTTCATGCCTTAACGGATTTCGATGAAACGCACATATTTATTTATTTTAACATAAAAAGGCCAAGGTTAGTAACATTGATAGATACACATTTTTAAAGTACAGTAAACAAAATTAAACAACTACTTGACAGTCATACGCTCATCTCACAATACTCCAGACGCACAGATCGCAAGATCTTCTTCCAGTCATCAGCGAACACATCACAGTCAGGCTTAGCGTCCAAGAGAGTGTTGAGCGCAGAGATTGTGTGAGGGACAGGAGACTGGGCGAACGACGCTTCGACTCCGAGGCACGGCGAACAATTTATGCCTCCTGCCACAGTTATAGTTTATCAGAGCAAAAAGATGGGACAGTTCGTCATGCAGTTCAGGAGCATCTGTTTTTCCGTGAAGGATCTTACACATATTAATAATTCATCATTCATAATGGTAATTTTTTCATCTAACCTCGAGAGAATTCTACCCTAAGCAGCCTAAAAGAAAATTTGAATGGTACAGACGCCAGCACGTCAACCTACTATAATCTGTCAAAGTTCTATAATAGATTTTCAACTTGATTACTAAAGCATAAGGTTCAAAGTTGATTGGGAAAATTTGACACTTTCGGGTAGGTTGATGTGCTTGGCGTCTGTATATAAACGGATAACCATTCAAACGTTTATAAAGGTACCTCAAATAAGCATTTTGTACTTTTTCTAAGAGTAAAGTGTACTTCTTTTTGTGGGGGATCCAGACGCATGCATAGGATATTGGATACTGTTTATCCTGATAGCACGTTCGCGTGGGATAAATTTCGTCCTCCACGCGGGAAGTCTTGTCGTAATTTTAGAGCTTGTTTTTTTCAGTTTTTGGCAAGAAGCCTTGCCTGTAATTGCTCTTCTTTTATACTTTCAGCGGGAACGCGTGTCATCTCTATGAAGTATTTTTTTTTCTAAAAACCTACGTCTGGAGAAGAGGGGAAACGAACATTTTAAAATTCGAACAAAAATACAGTGCACCTAGCACGAACGCATGGAATAAACGGTACCTATATTAGAACGATTTTAAAATTGATAATGCTCGTTTCGCTCATGTATTTAGGTACAAGTACTTATGATACTAATTAGCTTCTAGAAAAATTTAAGAATGGAATCGGATAGTATTTTCGATTCAAAAATCGTTCGAATTCAGATTACGGACAACGGACAGAAGTAAAAACTTGTCTTTTTATAATAACTTTTAGCGGGAACACGTGTCACGTCCATAAAGTTTATTTTTACTAAAGACCGTACGTTATGAGAATATGAGAAGCGAAAGTTACTCCTATCGTTTGAGATGCGATGCGACCCAGACAAAACAATAACTTCTCAGAAAGTTATTTATAGCTTAGCCTTTTATCATCCATTATTTCTCTTAAAGTTTCTAGACAGCTCTCGACAAGTTTCGTATCAATTACTAAAATTGCCTACTGCTAAGTCAGACAAACAAGATCTTGGAATAAAGATTACTGAAAGAAAGAAAAATGTTTATTTCAACACAAATTCCAACGCACAGAAACCTAATATTTTGTGTAAAACTACTTTTTTACGTTGTTATCTTATAGATAATTTATTGCATTGGCATGGAAGTATTTTATTAACCTAAAAATTACGTTGTTGGAAATAATAGAAAAAATAACAAATTTTAAAATATTGATTTTGCCTAAAACGCTATAGGTTGCAAAACGCAAAATGCCAATTGAAAAAAAAGCACTACAAAGTGAAAAACACTTTAATTTTGGAAGTCGTTTTTTGATACCGAGTTCTGAAAATAAAGTTATTTTTCACTTTTTAGTTGGGGTACCTACCTCACACATTCGAATACCACTAAGTATCTGCTATGTACATAACCGTGGCAGGATGTTGTTATAACATCATCCACATAGACTAAGCGGGAAAAATACTTATTATCGAAGAAAGTCAAAAACTACTTCAGTGCAAAGGAAATGAAAAATTTATGGGACCACCACGCAAGTTTCTCTACCAAATGAAAAAAGAATTTTCAAAATCGGGCCACAATTGACGAAAATATCGAAGAACAAAAATTTTAAAAAAAACTTACAGACAAACCTCCTCCTTTTTTGAAGTCGATTATAAATACGAATGCGCGGCAGTATTACATTGTATAATGCAATAAAACAACTTTGATATTTCTTGTTGAATATGTAGCCAACATACTTTATAGAAAATAGGGAGAATTTAAGCGTTTTTTTTTTAAATCTTATTTTTACTGAGCGACGACGCTAAGTTCAGTATCAAACTGAAAAATCGACTATGCTGATGAATAAGCCATAATCAGCATACAACGTCCCAATCCACGATACAGGCCCAGTGAACATCACATGTCTTCGAATTTTCGCTTCTAGAACCAGCCGGGTTCGTCATGATGTTTTCCTGCACCGTTTTGAGAGGGTAATGAAATAAAATGCACAAAGTAAATTGCCTGCTTGGGTTCAAAGCTACAACCTAAAACTCGTGCATAAGTCGTGACCAATACTATCGCGCCACCTATGGGGAGATGCGCATACTTTCCCCCATATTGTTACGAGTATTTTCGTGTTTTTGTTCGTTCCTTACGTCATGTTTACCGCGAATAAACGTATTTTCTTTATTTTTTTCTTACTTGCTATAAAAACCGCCAGTTCTTCTAAATAAGGAGAAATATTCCAATCACCATTCAATCAAGTAGGACTAGGCAGGAGCAAGTTGTCGACCTGTCGCGGACCCGACCCGTGAGGAAGCAAACCAGACCATTAAAAAAAAATGGCTACCAAGAGTGCACGCTAGTGATGTTCGTATTATTTAGTAACGTGTAGTGTTGGGATTCCCTCGCCACCACTGCTCTCTTTTAAGCAATACGATACTAAAGGTGAAAGTTCACACCTCTTAAAGCTAACGAAAATAACCGTTAATATCAAATTTTCCCCTCCATGTTCCTAATATTTTTAGAAGCGAGTAATAAGCGACGTGGTCGTTCCATCTTCCTTCTTTGAGATAATATGTATAACTGTAAAAAAGTTCAATAATGCCACAAACTGATGGAACCTTTCCTTGAAGACTTTGTTTGTTAAGTATATGTCAGTATTTTGATACTTGTACTTGTTGAAAGACCTACACTGTCCTCCCATACCTAATAACACTGTTATTTGAAAATATTGTAAAAACCAATTATTTTTAAAAGAGTAACCGTGGAGTTTCTTGCCGGCTCTTCTCCATAGGAAACGACCAATTGGAACCGTGCAGCTAGCTTCTGACGTTTCATAAGTGCCCATGTAGGTTTATGTGAAATAAAATATTTTGAATTTTGATAGCTTCAGCCATATTCAAGTACCTTAAGGTAGGAAAATTAAAAGTTAAGTAATTTGACTACCAACTTAAATTGTCCGTACATACGAAACCACAACTGTCATTCTTTGACAGTTGGATGAAAAGCTATAAGACGACAAATTGACGTAGGGTGTCAATTTTCTTAAAAAATATTTCCCTTACCGTACACAGAGCATGAAATCGCAGTGTCCACCGAGACCATCCATCAGGCCTCCATTCTCTGGTTCAATTCAAGTACCTCCAGAAACTTGATCAGGCTTTAACAATAATTATAAGAGACATAATTTAGAAGAGAAATGATCCCGGCCCGGTTGATGGCAATAGGCTCCTATTTTATGGGACTTAAACATAACTGGCGAAATGTGGGTGTACTATAGGCACACCTCTGCCTTACCTTTCGGGGAGTACAGGCGTGATGTTATGTTTATGTATTAAAATAATCTTAAATATCTTTCTAATCTAAAACCAACCAAGGTAGTTATTGTTTTTCTAAAAAGGCAAAATTATTCTTCTAGCGATTTAATTTCTTCATTATAAAGCAGGATTAAGCAATTAAAAACCCGTTTTATTTCGTAGCAATAAAGTTGAAAATTGCTTATCAATAGCTGAACATTGTTCAATATGTTTATGGCTATTCAATAAATAATCGCTGATTGAGCTCTCAAAGGAGATTAGTTTTCTTCATCTATATCCATTGACACGTCTCTTGAGATCCAGGAGACAGGAAAATTTAAAAAACTGGCTTCCTCATCAAGTGTGGGTATACTTTTTCTTCCCGTAACATTATCAAGGGTAAGATTTTGCTAAAATATTACCATGTCGAAATTTGTTTACTAACAATAATTTGGGTATGTAATTATTCCAAAGCTAAGAAAATGTATGCTTCATTTAATAAATAATAATAATAATTGGTGCACCCAAAATTACTACACAATGAAATCTTCATAATAGCGTAGAGACCATGCACGTAGCACAGCTACGCGTAGCGAGGGCGCGTATCACAGCTACGGCGTAGCGAGAGCGCGTAGCAGCAGTGAGCTAAGCTTAGCAACCATAGAGGAAAGTAATAAAATTATGGTAGCATCACACCTGCCGAAAATTTCGCGACGGAAATGGAAATTTCACTTTCTTTTTTTTAAATGAAAATTACTCGATGTAATTTGGGCCTGAAGTGTCATAAGTAATTTAAAAGAAACATCGCCGGCGTAAGAACGCCAAACTTTCCGCCGGGGTATTTCGGCAGATGTGTTGCTAAACGTTTTTAATGTCTTGCTTTTACTGGAGCAGTAATTCTGCATACATTCTTTATACAAATACTTTCTATTTTAGTTTATTTGTTTTATTTAAATATTAACTGCGGCCAGAGCTGCGGTTCCGGCTAGTATTTCATACTTCTCACAGAAAATAACTGATATCTAATTTTTTCGGTTTGTGGCTCTTCTACAAAGGGTTCCTTTTGTATGTGTTTATCATTAGGTAAAAGGACCGAGGACGCCGGAAATGGGACCGTCGTCAGATGTATCCAGAAGGGATACATCTTTCACAACCTACACTAATATTTGGTTTTGTTCCCTTTGCTATTAATTTGCAGATATTTTTTCTCCAAAGGCAAAAATATGAAAAGGCTGCTTTTCACACCATTTTTAATTATTATTATTTTATTAGGGAAAACCAAAAAAAAGGGCAAAGTTAAATATTATAAGCAACGCTTCCACGGATAACAAAGATAAATTAAGGTACAACTACTGGTAAAGAATAATTATTTATTGAATTAAATAAATGTAGATCATAATGTTATGTATTTAATTCTGTTTAACAAGCCGTATTTTATACCCACAAATATTCACATTACGCGAACAAATCAGCATCGTATAAAATATTTACTGGCAGGTTTCGTGTTTTCTCCCAGGCTCGTTGACAACGTAATTCCTTTGAGGTTTTATTCAGATCAATGTGGTGTTAAGAGCGATTGAACATAAAATGCGGCGCCATTTTGTGTGTCAATTTAATGTTTTATTCGAATTCATGAAACATTCGAGTTCGGTAAACAGAGACATTTGAGCTGGTTTTTGTTTGAATTCCAATTACGTCTGGTAGAGAATTTACACAAATATCAATATTAAAGGAGTCACGTAATTGCTACAAACATACATACACATAGCATACGCATAATCAGCCTATTGTTCCCACTACTGGGACAAGGCCCTTCTCTGTGAGAGGGATAGCAACTAACAATATAAATTAAAATAATGATAAATGATATTTATTTTATAAATTTTACACGTAATAGTTTTTTATTAAAACGTGTGACCGACCGAAGCTTCGTTTTTTTCGGCCATTTTCGGACAAAAAATCATAATGCGGCCATATTTTCGTTTTCGGCCATTAACCAGTCGAAGCTTCGGCCAAGCCGAAAATCAAAAGTTCGTGAATTGTCGCGCGTCATTCGCCTTCTACTTCATAAAGCTCGACAATGTCAGGTAAATCAATACAACAATTACACGAAATTTTGTATCCTGTAATGGAATGACGTGTTTATTTATTTTAAAGCCTATATTTGCTCTTTCTCTCTCTCTCGGTGTAAAAAAAACAAACAAGATTTTAGTGCACACAGTGGAAATATTAATATTTTTTTATGTCTAAATCATTTTCGTTTTCGGCTTCATTTTCGGCCAAATATAAGACTAAAGCCAAAGCTACTTTTTCGTTTTTGGCTGGACACTAATTAAAACTTGATGAGGTTAATTCATACAGAACTCCAGATACGTAGGTAATGAAGATGTTAGGACTGTCAGCCACCTGGCATTTCATCCGTCAAAATGTTGCTGACCTTGGCTGATATAATCTTTCACTAGTGTGTGAAACTGTGTCTAACAGAAGGCTGTGTCTATCAGGATAATTCACTATCTTGTAAGACCGCTCCCAATCTAATTGAAAATTAACGCTAGTCTTTGTTCTTCCAGCAAAAATCATCTTACAATTAAAACTCACTCGAAGTTAAAACGACACTTAGCCAAAGATGCCCATCTCAAACAAAGTGGTTTTAAACTTGGTTAAAGTTAGTACCCAGTTACCCACAAATTAACTGCAGCTCTTATATAAAGAGACCGTCCGGAGAGGAGAAAGTCCCGTAATCGTCTCCCTGACCCCGAGGGATCAATGCAAATGCACCAGTTTACTCCGAGGAGCTAGAGTAGGGTTACTGTGTGGTCGACTCAGTCTAGTAAAATTTAGGATTTGCCTTAAAATGCTTATTAGGGATAAAGAACTTATAAGTATGCTAAGGTGTGCTACAAACTTGTTTGGATCTTCATGATTTCGCACAGCCGGACGGCATAATTTCTTCGCCAATATCCTAGAAATGAAAACATTAAAATAAACTACAAACAGATTTGTGATACTAAAAAGGTTTAAAAAATAAGACAAATATATGTATAAACTGTGATCGCATCTCATCAACTGATGCTTTATCCCAGTTTGTTATCCCCCGAAGGGTTGGGCAGAGGTGTACCTATAGTACGCCCACATTTTGCCAGTTATGTTTAAGTCCCATGTAATAGGGGGCGAGAGTAATGCCGTCAACCGGGCACAAATCCAGACTCCCGCCTGCTACTGAGCAATTCCAGATGGAAAAACCCTATAACACTATTCGCGACTCGGGAATCGACCTCATAAGTCTCTCAAGGCAAATAGAGCACAAAATACAAGGAATACATCGCCAAAAGATAGACCATTTCCAGAAAAAGTCCTAGATATTACAAACAGCTGGTAACTATGAAAACAGTTGAAGATAGTGGAGCAAGGACCTCCTAATTTAAAACTACACTGACTCACTCCTACGCTATACTTTACTTTCCCTACAGAGCTCAAATAAATTCTACCGTTGATCCAGCTAAATTGTGAATTCCTTTTTAATACAGAAGAAATTGTGCAATGAGATTCCGTTCGTCGACTGCATTTTGTTGAAAAATGCGATCAAAAGAAAACGTGCGATATCTAATATTCCATTTTAGTGGGGAATAACAGAAAAGTTCATCAAGGTATTCCAAGCAATACGTTCACTTGTATTAAAAGCATCAACATAATTTCAGCCGAAAGATGTCCACTGCCGGACATGCTGTATTTAAGGCGTCTCAAGTCCAAACGTCGTTGTATTTATTTATTTAAATGCAATGGGCAATTTCGCAAATGGCTGTCAAATACTTCACTTTTGTGATTAATTTGGCAATATTACTGTATGGAAATAAGAAATATGGCTATCTAGTGATTATTGCAATAACACTGAATTTGATGTTGTAACCGTTTTAGGTGTAAAAAAGGCATTTGGAAAGTTTCGAAATACTTTTTTTACATCTAAAACTAAATATTCGGTGTTATGATATTAATTATTGTATTTCATAATCAATATTTTAATTCACTAGTTAGCCATATTTCTTATTTCCATATAGTAATATTGTCAAATTAATCAAAATAGTGACATATTTAGCAGCTATTTGTGACGTTGCCCATTATCAGTATAAACGTTCTTAATACATAAATGTATAGAGGCGGACTTAATGCCATGAGCATTTTCTACCAGACAACCCAAAAAATGCAAAAAATAAACTGACATCTAGGACCATGAGATGGGCAGCTAGTCATTTTACTGGAAAGTTTTTTGTTACTGTTTCCAGCTATGGACCCTCACTGTTACTAAATCTACTAAAAACAACACAGTAAATAAAACTTGTCAACGAACGAAGGCTGATCAAATTATTTTTGTTTGCGCAACAAAATCGTCCGATATCTACAGCTGAAAGCAAAATACATTGAGTCCTCAGACTAGAACATGTATATAACAAGAATGTGCAATCCAATTTTCTTGATTTCTTAGAAGGGGGACTGAAAAGAAATTTCATTAGATAAAAAACTGAGTTTTTACAGCGTTTTCAGTATCTTGTAAAAGCAGCTGCTACGAGGAAAATGGGGTGACTGCGAACATTGTATACTTTACGTTTTAAAGCGAAACTTTGCATATTTCAATACGTCGCTCTAGAGAGTTTCACGACAACATTTTATGTAGTATTTAGAGAGCGATTTTATTAGGTACTTGACAAATTGTAAAGTTTTTCATTTTTATGATAAATATTAACCTTTTATGGTTCTTTTTTTATTGAGAATTCCCATATCTTTAATTATATAGGCATTCACGTTATGATATGCTTATTATGATTGTCAAAGATCATGGCTTCATGATATGCCTAGCCTTTTTCCAACTATATTGGGGTTGGCTTCCAGTCTAACCGGATGCAGCAGCATTTTAAATGGAGCGACTGCCTATCTGACCTCCACAAGCCAGTTACTTGGTAATACCATTCCCCTCAGTAAGACTGGATATCAGACAGAGGCACAGAGGGATCTCGATATGTAATTGATGGTCACCCGTCCACGGTACGACCTCGGCAAGCGTAGCTTAACCTTCAATCGACCCATGCGACTGTTATTATAAGCCCCTCAAAGATCAGTTTGCAGTACCCAAAAACTAACCCAAAGTTGATCTTGGAAACCGAGAACTTGAGACTACAAATTAACAAATTATAACTTTGAGACTTTGGTGTTTTGTTCAAAGAACTTGAGGTTGGAAGCCTGCAATTAAGTAATTTGCTACTGTTCAAATGCTGTGAAGTAACACCAAGCAAATTAATTTTGTGGAAATCAAATAAGGCGTGAGGAATCAATTGATACCGGTCTACTTTCTTGATGTAGGATTAGGAGACGTCATTTCGAGAGTGGTCGATTTTTCTGCTCGACAGTGCAGTAAAAGTGTAATAGAAAGTGCCGCACTATGAATAAACATCATGGTATTTTACTCTTCATGTGTGCAGCTAACAAAGAGGTGCTCTGAAAGCTGCATACGTGAAGACCACGCCACGTCAATGGCTACGTTACCAAACGGATTATTCGCGTCGCTGAATTTTGGACCGAAAAATATTAAAAATATATAAATATTACTATTTATATTTATTTAATTATTTAAGGACACACAGAAAAATAGATACAGATAAGACATAATCATAATGATGAGTACAAAGGTGCTGCTTATTTCTTAAGAAGTTTCTTCCAGCAGACATGCGACAGGAGAAATGAGAAAGAAATGTAGAGAATAGTGTGTGACAACAAGAAGAGAAAAAATTTATAAATATGCGAAGACTTAAAATAAAATATTGAAATAAACCTACACGTATAACGTAATACATTAACATATACTCAAATAAATACATAGAGCTTAAATATATAAATATACATACTATAGGTATATAAATACTCACAGTATACGGGCTGAATTTTTAGTCACCGTCCAAATTTTGATATATTAATCTTTTTCGAAAATCATTGAATAGGTGTTTTTTCTTTTAGTATCACTCAATACAAAAGTATTGAGAAATCACATCACAAAGTTAGTATATACCACGCAGAGCGTATAATTCTTTCGAGAAAACGATTTAATATGAGAATTTTACGTATCGATTTTTTTTCAAAAATGGAGTTAGTGACATACATACACACATACATAAACTCACGCCTTCTTCTCATGGGGGTAGGCAGAAACTACAGAATGTCACCTGCTACGATCCTTACATACTCCTTTTGCCTCGTTTCATACATCTGGTCATACACGCACGCCGGTTGCGAGTACTACGCACCTGTCCTTTCTGAAGAACATCACCAATAAGGTCAGTATATGTCCTCCTAGGGCGCCCCTCCCGGCGTTTCCATTCATATCTGCATTGTAAATACATTTTCTTAGTCACCTTTCATTCATCCTCTCAACATGACCAAACCATCCATCCATTAAATGGAGTTAGTGAATCATACCTAATGCCTAGAAAAAATTTGGACGGTGACTAAAAATTCAGCCTGTATATATACAGGGTGTCCGGTAAATAATGGATAACCTTGAAATAGCATATATCTTATGACCGTTCTAAAAAAAATAGAAAAAAACTAAAAATCCCTAGTAGTATCTAAGATTTTTAAATAACTTTTTTACCTTATTTTACATTCTTCTTCACCACAACCACAAATGAATGAATTCCATCGGTTATTTTTCTGTTGTAATATTTACATTGACTATGCCGACAGAGAAGCAGTAAATAATGTGACTAGAAAAAAAACAATATTTTTTTCAAAAATATCTTATCTTAGGTACTTACTTGAGATATATTTCTTTTGTATTTTTTTTTGAACGGCGTCGGCCGTTCAAAAAAATTTCTATTTGTTGCTATTTCAAGGTTATCCATTATTTACCGGACACCCTGCATACACATATACCTACATACAATTCAAATTCAAAATATTTTATTTCACATAAACCTACAAGGGCACTTATGAAACGTCAGAAGCTAGGTGCACGGTTCCAATTGGTCGTTTCCTATGGAGAAGAGCCGGCGAGAAACTCCACGGTTACTCTTTTAAAAGTACTATAGTATACATATATTTTGTTCGTGTGTTCTTTTGCCATAGACACGCTAAGAAGAAGAATTACCTACCAAACAGCATAATCAGCCTATAATACTCCCACTGCTGGGACAAAGGCCTAAGGAGGAGCTCGTGGCTAAGTAATAACTGCCGCACGGGTCGATCCATCAGGTTAAGCTACGCTTGCCGGGGTTGGTCTGTGGATGAGTATAGATCTCGATGTTTTTGGTTGGTATATTGGCGTGTGCAAGCTGTCATATGGCTATTAATTTATAATTTAATGTTTTGTGTTGCGTTATGTAAATTATTTTGCATTAGTACTTATTGTATAGAATCAAGTTTTTCTAACTGAACAGACAGCTGTGCTGCTGGGGAGTTTGTTGCGCCACTTCTTCTTCCCAGCGAAAGCACTAGGAAGTGGTGAAGGGTGGGCGTTTTGTGGGACAGTCTTATGTAACTTTGACGTTCGAAAAGTGCTAATTTTCAGCCTAGTTTGAATAAATGACTTTTGAATTTTTGAATTTTGATGGGTGACCATTTTTACATACCGAGACTCCTCCGTGCCTCGGAAAGCACGTTAAGCCGTTGGTCCCGGCTGTCATTCGTGGATGTCTGACAACCAGTCTTACCAATGGGTATCGTATCACCCAG
This sequence comes from Xanthia togata, assembly GCA_963853775.1. Lineage (NCBI taxonomy): Eukaryota > Metazoa > Arthropoda > Insecta > Lepidoptera > Noctuidae > Xanthia > Xanthia togata. The sequence continues at coordinate 24,427,392 of OY970793.1, read as the reverse complement.
TTACTGGGTTGTAGAGGTCAGATAGGCAGTCGCTTCATGTAAAATACTGGTATTCAGCTGCATCCGGTTAGACTGGAAGCCGACCCCAATATAGTTGGGAAAAGGCTAGGCAGATTGATTGATTGCTGGGACAAAGGCCTCCTCTCTGTGAGAGAGATTCTGCCGGGATGGGCCGCGCGGGCCCATTGCAGGTTTGTTACCAGAAAGGTATATTTTCACTGTCCAAACTATTATACAGAATCCCAATACAAAACAATTTTAAAAGCAATTTCGCTACAGAAACAGTAACTTTAAGATAGCAAGGTTTTCAATATAAGCAGACAAAGTGTACGCCAATTAAAAGTTCAAGTAACAAACGCATCGCTGGGTCTAAGCGCGACTTTCACGACTACCCTCCGCTCGCGTACTTACACTTTCCAATATGGCTGCCGACACGTTAATAAAACTTCAACGAACTTTGTGAGACATCCATTTCAGTTAACGTCAACGAAAAGATATCAAATTCGGAAAAAAAATACAATTTAGTGACTGAAACACAATAACTCAAAATGAATGTAAGCGTAATACTGCCTCGTTGGTCTAGGAGTCGTAAGCGCTACTACCGAGCATGAGGTCCTGGGTTCGATTCCCGGGTCGGGCAGTGTTATTAGATCTTTCCATCTGGAAATTCTCAGATGGCAATAGGCTTGCCCCTTGTTATTTGGGACTAAAATGACTGGCGCAATCTGGGTGGTCGGTACTATGGAGGTACACCTCTGCCTAACCCTTCGGGGAAAATAGACGTTATGTTACGTTACTGATTTACTAGGTAACAGTAAAGTTTAATTGCTAGTAAACAATGTTCTCAATTTAAAACTTGAGATCGCTTCAGAAAACTTTGTCGCTTGAGACACACAGTACGGCCAAAACAAGATCAAGACAATAAAGTAAACTGCAGCATCGTTACGTTCAAGCTATTCGCGCAGGTTCTTACTACACTCGTTCACAAAACTGAGATTTATGGAGAAAACGTTGTAAAGTTCGGTCATGACTTTTTGGAAGTTATACTTATATAAAGACGAATGCCTTTAACTTGACTGCTAAAAGTTAGGAACGCAGCCATTTTGTTATTGCACGTTAGTTGGTGAGTTTTGTACTTTTCTTAAGGATTTTATACTGAAGATTACGTCTAAACGAGTAGTGTTAATGATTTGGAAAAAATAAATGTAAAAAATAAGAGAATCTTCTTAATAACTTATTCTGTGAATATTTGAGATTATGTTTATACTACATAGTGTAATTAATTTGTAAAGTTATGTCTAAAGCGGATAAAAAAACTGAGAATCACGCAAAAACTATCAATCATACATAGTTTTCTGAAACCTTCACCATTTTAAAGATAATTTAACTTATACTATCTTTTAGTATACGTGTTTTATTAGAAGTACCTTTTGATTTATGTATAATAAATTAATAATGCATCTAATTTGGGACAGTGCTCCTTGATGGCGAGTCTTACTACTGGCTGGACGTACGACGCGTTGCGTGAGCTCAGCACAGAACACGCAAGCTAACTACTCAAGGCCGCTGGCATATATTGGCGTCTTAAAAACTTTATAGGGTTCTGTACCCAAAGGTTGCAAACGGGGGTCCGTCGGTCTGTCACAGGACTGTATCTTTTGAACCGCAATAGGTAGATAATTTTCACAGAGTATATACTGTAACTTTATTTTCACGAGATTGCGGCGCGTCAAGTCGGAAGAGCAAGAAGTGTAAATAAATATACCTATCAAAATATAAATAAAATCAAAATAAAAAACCTTTTATTTCTTGTAGATTTATTTATATTTATATGTACTTTAATAGTGGAGATTTATACACTTTCAATATTTCTCTGTACTTAATATAAATCTGTAATAATATCTATCTAATAATAGTGAGCAAGGAGTAAGGTATACTTACACACCAGGTCTAAGTACATAAGTCCAGTATTCGATTTTACCTATTTCAAAAGTTCATGTATATGATTTTTTTTTTTTATAAAATAAACATAACCGAACATGATGATTGACTGTTATGATATCTTCCACACATATTTTATGTTAATCATCAAACAGTAGGTATAATAAAATACAAACACGTAATATTTACAAAACAACTTCAGAACACGCTTTGTTCCAAATAATTCACATTAGAATCTGAGAACTAGTGACCGACCGAAGCTTCGTTTTCGTTTTCGCCCATAAATCTGCCGAAGTTTCGGCCAAGCCGAAAATCTCTTTCTCTCCCTAGATATATAATAAAAAACCAAACAACAGCGGACTTTCTTCTTGTTTTTATGTCTACATCGTTATCGGCCAAAAATATGACTAAAGCCGAAGCTTCCGTTTCGTTTTCGGCTGAAAAACCATTTTCGGTCGGACACTACAGAGAACAGTTCGATCTATCACTACACTCTATGATCAACTAGTCTCTATATTTGCCAAACGATGATTGATCCTAGTAAACACACTTACGAAAGATCAAACGGGCCCCGATGGTCCGATCAATCAATTACTTCTTGAACCAATAGATTTTGAAGGAAACTCGATTTATAATCTGTTTAAACTACTACTAACTTTTTGAAGGCTGACATCTCGCTGGTTGATCTTGATATCGTTTGTTTGTAATCACTTTACACTGAGACGTATACCGGTTGAGGCCCCTGTGCTACCGCGGTCACGGCACGACATACTTTTGTTCGAATGATTTAGTCGATTATTCTATCCGTCAGGCCATAAAGTAAAATTATTCACAGACCATAATTATTAGCCCTTATTTTACAGTAAAAATAGAGATTTAAACAGCGTTTACATATCGCGGCATGTAAGTTGAACCAAAATTGCGGTCGTCCGCGCAGGTAAAACTATGATTATACTTCGATTGAGACCCGAAAATGTGTTACAGATCGCAGTACCGTAAGTTAAACTATGACCTTAAATGCGCAGAACAACATATTCATGTCTCAATCGAAGTATAGTCATAGTTTTACCTGCGCGGACGACCGCCATTTTGGTTCAACATACGTGCCGCAATCTGTACCTGCGTGTCCGCAAGATCACATACGTGCTCGAAGTATGTCGAGTTGCCGTGACCGCGGTAGCACAGGGGCTTCTACCGGTTAAAGCTTTGCATCTGCATTTATTATTTCTTTTTGATTCTACTGTTTTTGGCTTTTATCAAATCATATTTTTACTGCCTCTGTCCTAGTGGTCGCTCTACTGCTAAGCATGAGGTTTCGGTGAGAGAGGCGATCAATTCCCAGGTCCGGCAAAGTGTTGGATTTATTCCATCCGGAATTCTCAGTAGCAGCCCGTAGTCTGGATTTCGGACACGGCCCCTGGTACACGGGACTCAAAATAACTGGCGAAATATGGGTGTACGCCTCTGCCAAATCTTTCGAGGATTACAGGCGCGATGTTATGCTTAGGTTATGTTAAGTAATAATTTTATTTCGGACAGCAAAGAGATCCATAATTGTTAGTAAAAGGTTTGAACTTAAAATACTATAGTTAGTAACTTAAGGCTCCGTACACGAAAAAAACCCTTTTTCGTCAATAACTTATCTAATTGTAAGAAAGCTTGATATAATTGAAACATTAATTCTGTGTAACTATAAAAGTACAGTTTTCGTGGGGCTAAACCATTAGAGTCAGTCACAGTACCTGTTAATAGTTGCATCACTTTTGCGCTCTCAAAAATATGGTTTAATTCGCCTTTGATTTACTTAATGAAGATATTGAAAACAATCAAATAAATTTTTGATTTTATCTCAAGGATAGCTGAAGACCAATGTGTGATTTTTAATTTTCTTGTTATGGTTTGCTAAATAATAGGAAAAAATACATAACTGAGTGGGTTTTTAAAAAAAAAGTGGTATTTTAAACATTATTTTTCCGCCATATTTTGTATCGAAGTTCAAAAAAGTGATTCATCCACACACAAGTAGACTATATAGCAATGTTGATGATGTTTTTAAATGATCAAAATCAAAAGAATTTTCTTGTAAAACAGTGATCAAACTTCAGTCTCGCATCATTTTTCGGAAAACTTGTTGCGAATATTTGCTATTTTCCATGAATACTTAACTTATTTCAAAAATCCCTTTCGACCACATGCAAAACAAAGAATACGACTTTTCAAATCACGAATAGTTTTGTTTAAATTCTTTTTACCTTTCTCACAACCAATGAACAAAATTGACCAAAATCAGTCGATTTCTTGCACGGACCCTTAAACACTTAAACTAAAGACGAATCCAAGCAACGACCACCCAACAACTAAAACACAGCATTATAATAAATCAGAAATCTATTTTTATGGCTTTTTCAGCCTTGAAATACTTTTTCTTTTAAATAAGTAAATCTTGTCCACTCTAAAATGACGCGCCCCACTACCGCATTTAAGTACACGGTAACGCGGATTTCGATGGGTAATTTGTATAGTGGGGCGCGTCATTTCAGAGTGGGCCAGATACATAAGTAAGAAGAGATAATTTGACTAAAGTAAATAAGTACTATAACATTATCAATGAGCGAAAAGTAAACTAACTAACATGTACTACTTTCAATCATATTTCCACTCAAAACTACTTATATTTAAATTAACATCACAAATTCACTGGCCAAAATTGAAACAGGTCTGGCACTTTTGCAAACGTTATTGAGTTGAATATGGTTAATTAAGGTAGGACCAAATTAAATAGTAGGTACATACAACAAGTGCATTCATTATAACTTAACCCGTGACGCGCCTGGTAGCACTAAATTTTGCAGTCATGTGATTGGTATTACTGTTCTGTCAGCCGCCATTTTGAACTTTATTTGTTTTGACACTAACTGGGCGTTTGCACTGGCGAAACATTCACCACAAAACATGTTGAAATCTCTATTTCTTAATAGTGTAGTAGAATGTTTCGCCAGTGTATGTAATTGCACTGTAAGACTGCAAAATGCAGTGCTACCAATTGCGTCACGGGTCAATTTATAATAAACGCTCGGTAATTCCATGGGTCGAACAGCGAATCTGACTGACTAGCAGCTGATCCTCCGGGCTCCCCGAATAAAAATTACAGCCAGATCTAAAACAAGGTTGTATTGTATATTACACTGAACTCTGAAGAACTCTGACAAAAAGTCAACGAATAAATTCCTATTGGTAACTATAACTTTTAGAATGCTCTTGAGACTGCCCCGGTTCTGTAGTGCGTCAGAGATGTTTACACAGAACCGTACTGACGGCTTCCACGCAATTGTGCGGAAGAAAATAGCGTCGGTGGCAGCTAGAACCCGGGCCAGTGGCAACAGCATTCTAGAAACAGTGACTGAAAATGTGTTTTCCCCTTTTATGAGGCATTTTGTGGAGAGGATGACCTGTTGAGAAACTGGTTTCGTCTTCTTTACAAATTGACTCAAACCCAAAATGTCATCTTAATTTATGTATATACTAACACTAGTTATAAGGTATTTTACTCATACTACGGATCTCTGTTATCTGATTATTTGAAAATAAATAAATAAATAACTATAATTCATAATAAGTATTCCAAAGAAATATAATATTCGTAATTATAACCCAAATCGTGCACCTCAAACTTTTCGGATTCATGTGCGTGTTGTATAATTATCACTTGTGAGCGACTGCCCATCTGACCTTCACAACCCAATTACTAGGTAACATGATAGTTAGACTGGATGTCAGACTTTTGGGCTTCTAACTACCCGTAACGACTGTTAAAGATCTACGAATGACAGTCGGGACCAACGGCCTACAGTGCTTTCTGAGGCACGGAGGGGTCCCAATATGTAATGCGAACTACCCACGCCAAGCTCCGCGACATAACGTAGCTTAAAATTTAGCCACGAGCCCGACCAAGCTCGTATAAAAATAATAGTGATCAAATTGATCTACGCCACACATATTTACTTCTACCCTCAATTGTTTGACGTTTAATATCCGTCGCTGTGCAGTCCCTATACAAACACATTGAACTATACCGCGATTTCCGATTACCTCTGTTTACCTGTACCTACGCAGTATACCGTCAGACGTCACGTTTGGTATACATGCAGCAGGGAGAAGTGGGTCAATGTCGCGCTCGATACGCTCAAGGTTGACCATTGTATGGCCGTAGGATTTATAATAAGTGTACATTAGGTGAATGGAGAGATCCCATCTTATATGTGGACGGTATGATGTAGTTTCAAGACGAAGTGAAACGAGGAAAAGTAAGTTCAGAAACTAAATTCCGACTACGAATTTGTACGGCTAGAGCTTTGCAATTGACAGCGCAAGCCGTCAACTGCTAGTTAGTGTAGTGTAGAGACAAGTAAGTTGTATGGTACAACTTCTTAAGTTAGAATTAGCCTCAAATGTCATGATTACATGTTTTTTTTTTTTAAACGTTGCCCCACACTAGGAATTTCTCCTGTATCGTGGGTGCGTTTACAAACACTTAAACTCACATACACAAACAGCCAGACCCGGAACAACTACATGTAGGTCATACAAATATTTGTTCCGTGCGGGAATCGAACCCGCGACACGCAGCGCAGCAGTCAATCGCTTAACCACTGCGCCAACCGTGCCGACATATTATATTAAATAGGTACCGATATTCATTCAATAGTGTAATAAGAAACTTAAAGAGTTGTATGTGATGATTTTTATGATTATAATTCTATAAATAAATATTTAATACGGCTGCGAATCATATTTAGATCAACATACAACCTGATGACCTGGAAATTGCAAAACATGTAGGTAAGAAAAATTTTACTTCGCGGGCTATCCTGACGCTTTCGCTTTGTCGCCTGACCTAGGCTACTTTTTTTTTCCCACTATTTCTTTACCACTAGACTGCAAACAAAATATTCATTACTGTAGGTAAGTTTTATGTAATTTCATAAAAGTTTCCTTCGTATTATTAGCAAGCAAATCAGCTAAGCGTGAGCTGAGCAATCAGCAAGCAAGTTTGGAAGTAAAGCTAACTAACATTATATTATGTGTCTACTGAAGTGGGAATACAAACAGAACTCCATGTTAGCTTTTGTTACGACTTGGGATAGGAACATTTACCTACGTAGCTAGGTGTCTAAACTATCTACTTGGTTTGTCTAGCTCGAAGAACATTAGCTCGAAGAACATCGTTTCAATACTCAGAATCAAATCCCATCGATAGTCTGTATTCTGTAGTATTTAACTTGATTTAACTGCTCTATAGTTATTTCTCGGAAGATTTTGTATGTTGCTTTCGAAGTTTGAATCCAATTCTAAGATAATTTTCACGGAAATTGTTACCGATTTTTGTACACAACTACAACACCACATGCGAAATACGCATCACAATGACGTCACACAAAGCCCTGCAAAAAAAAAGCGTAAGTAAAGTTCGACGTGCGTCCCGACATCAATCGTCGCCGTTGGTCAGTTGCCCACCAGACAACACCCGGTCGGTCGGAGGATCCTCCCTTTTCTATGGATGAAGAACTTTCCACCCTGTTCCACATACCTCTAGGTATATTTTGTACTTATGTTATATTTTTGTTATGTCAAGGAAAAAGGGAAACCTGACACACCGAAAGCGGGACACACTACAGAGTGGCACATTTAGATCGGTCAGTATGGGAAAGTCTGAAACTATAAGACATACGAAGATCTCTTTTTAGGAACCATGTCATCGATTTTAGTAACAAGAAAAACTGCATTCATACATTTAAAAAAACTTGTACTCAGCTCGGGAATTGAATCCGGACGTTTTGAAACATAAAATTAACACTATTTCTATGTAGATATCGATTGTGTAGGTCTGAAGCAGTAAATTTTACTATGAAACATGATGTCTAAAATGAATAAAATGCATTGTTTTCATATCCTTTAATTTATTTGATTAAGTTGTCGAAATGATAGCTAAGCAAAATTTTAAGTTCCCGCCAAAACAGAAACTAAATCCCTGAACTGATTCTAATCTGGGCGACGCCTGTGCATTTAAAGAGCACGTGCGTGACGGTTTCCTCAGCCTCCATGCACGCCCTGAACAGAGGACTGTCCGTTATGCCTATTGTGTGAAAGAGTTTGTTTAGCGAGCAGTGTCCCGTGATGATCCCCGTCACCAGACGCAGGCCGTTCCTCGCGCCCCTCGTCCAGGCGCCTATCCTTGGATAGTAAACAACTTTATATTAGTATCTAATTATTTTCCAAGTTTATCACAATTTTTAAGCCTACTCGAAAATATTATTAAACCTATTATCCTTTTTCTCCGTTCCATATTTCATTAAATACATTACTGTACAAACTACAAAGGGAAAATATGACGTAGGCTTCTCCCAAGAGGCCTTTGTTCCCGACCGTAGACTAGACACCTCTAATATATAAATGTTTTACAACCTAAGGAGTGAACAATATTGTGCTTAGGCTAAGAAAATGCTTTGATTAAATATCTATTTTATGGTTACGAGTAGTTTTTCACCGATTACGGAATCGAGCTTAGAAGCTAGCGTCTACTCTTGGTATGTTTCAAAGCACTGGCACCCTACCTGTGTTGGTTATATATAACATAACCGATAATTGATATTAGACTATAATTTTTAACGAATTGTTTATTTTTACTTATTATTCAATATTATTACTTAATTATTATTTTATTTTATTGATCTCACACTGATGATTTTATTGTGCAATGTATACTTAAGTGTTTTATTTTGATTTATTATTTTTATTTTACTGATTTTAGTTTAGTTCTAATTTAGTTTATATTCAACTGTAATGCAATAATCATGTAAGTACTGCCCTTAACTCTGAAAATGTCGCAATCCCGACCCCCAAGATTCAGGCATATGTCTAGTTTGGGGTCACCGTCCAATCTGTTAATGTACAATATTTTTAACAATTAAATAAATTTGAAAGGAGATGTTTCAAAATGTATGTATGCCACGTCTTTGTACACCATACTAAAAAATGGGGAAACACAATTAAGTTGGCTATGTTTGGTAGTAAAACACAAGAATGTACACTTGAAATTGCAACACACAACAAAAACCCGTCATGGCGGTAAGCTGTCATGTTGATTGATTCATGACGTTTGGCATGTTTATTTGTCTTAATTGTCAAATGACTACGTTTCGTTTAGTCTTTTGTAGACTTGAGAAATTGAAACAAAACGAACATCAAACCGCAAACGACAACGGAAGCGACTGAAGTGACAGTAGACAGTTCACGATCTATGATCAATGGCCGACGTATGGTTTACTGTCATTGTTTTTAACCACAGAGTACCTAAATTGGCGAGACGCCATGTTGAAAGTCGATAAAAATAATTGATAAATATAAAATTATTACAAGAAAAGTATGCATTTAAGCAATTTATCTGTATTTTTTCCGAATTCCATAGATTTTTCTCGATTTCTCGAGGTACTGTACACATACTGGGCCGGTTTTGGAACATCTCCTTTGAAATTTGAATACCCCTGTATTCCCCGAAGGGTTAGGCAGACCTGTTCCTACCCACATTTCGTCAGTTATGTAATAGGGGGCGAACCCATTGCCATCAACCACAAGTCCGGGCTGCTACTGGGAAATTTGAGATGAAAACCCAATAACACAGCCCGGCCCGGGAATCGAACCCAGGACCTCATGCTCAGAGACCACTAGACCAACAGAAGCATGATATTATTCTTATTAGTTACCTTTCTTTAAAATAAAATAAAAACAATACACTATTCAACTCTCCATAGCAGTCTAAAGTGAAGTACCGTAAAACGAGATCACAGGGGTGAACAAGCTGGGCACGCCACTATTGCGGCGATAAGTCCCCTCTTCGAGGAGTGGCTGGAGAGGCGCCACGGCGTCCTCACCTTCCGCCTGACGCAGGTCCTCACCGGACACGGCTGTTTCGGGAGGTACCTGTTTCGGATAAGGCGGGAGGAAACGCCCGGGTGTCATCACTGCGTGGATCGCCCGGAGGACACGGTGGAGCATACGGTGGAGGTATGCCCGGCTTGGGCAGAGCACCGCCGTGTCCTCGTGGAGGCGATCGGTGGCGGGGATCTCTCGCGTCCGGCCCTGGTCCAGGCCATGGTACGGAGCGAGAGGGCATGGGAGGCCGTCACCTCCTTCTGCGAAGCAGTAATGCTCGCGAAGGAGGAGGCGGAGCGCGTGAGGAAGAGGCAAATTTCGCGCCCTCACGCCCCTAGCCGCCGCAGGAGGAGACGCCCCGGGCGTCGGGAATCGATTGCGGATTCCCGGCCACCGTAGGCGCGGGCTTGCGGACGGTGAGCAATGGGTAGCTCGCCGTCCGGTAAGGACCAAGCCCGGGTCGACGGCGCGTTGTGTTCCACGCGCGCCTCAAAGAGTGTCAGCGAGTGAAGGGGTCCGAAGAGACCATTGCCTGCCGGGGTTGCGGGATAGTCCGAAAGGGATACCGTGGCCCCCTGGCATTGCACAGGCAAGAGAAGGAACACGGGTGGGTTTTAGTCAGTAAGAGTCTGACACGCCCTCCCGCTCCACCCAGAGCGGGAGACGTCATTTGATGATTTCCCACCCAAAAAAAAAAAAAAAAAAAAAAAAGGTGTGAACAAGCTATATTATTTCAACGTTAAATCCATTTTAAAGTTTCGTCCCTATTCACCCCTGCACCCCTATTCACCCCGTTACATGATAACTACGTATAGTAGGTACTCTTTAACTGAGTGTAGGTACACTGTACAGTTCCACCAATCTTACCAACAAGTAACAAACCCTCGTCATACATGTCAGCCAAATATTATCGGCTATTTCGAAAACTACTTTGCTTCTGGGGAGTTTGTTGCGCCACTTCTTCTTCCCAGCAAAAGCACTAGGAAGTGGTGAAGGGTGGGCGTTTTGGGGGACTGTCTTATGTAATTTTGACGTTCGAAAAGTGCTGATTCTCAGCCTAGTTTGAATAAATGACTTTAGAATTTTGAATTTTGAATTTTTACTTTGAGGAGAGCCTACTTTGAAGTCTACTTTGAAATAGGACTCCTTTTGTGAGACGGACTTTCGACGGACGGACGTCTCAGGGGGTCTACTCCCTATGAGAAATCCGCATTTTCAGCCGAAGTTACGGGTGCTTAGTTCTCCGTCTAACTTACATTACATTTAGCCTTAAGATTGAGCTCGCCATTCATTCACAAGGGGCTGACGTTTAAGCTCCATGCATCGCTTCAATACAAATAAAATGAATAGGTAGGTATCGGGTGAAAGATTGCGTTCTGATTTTAATCGCTGGCATAATTGTACGCATTCATATTTTATTATTGTGATTCATTTTGCATGTTGTTTCGTATTTCAAGCATGTTTTAACAAAACTGCTATTTTTTGCATTTATTCGATTCGACAATACCATTTCTAGCTTCTGCTAGCAAACAAAGCGAGTAAGTAATAACTTACTGGCTTTATTATGCAGATTCTTTGATAATTTCAAACAATGATGGCGTCATGTCCAGAAGTAAAAAGAAGTATTAAGTACACCTAATCAAAATACCTATCAATTTATCATTAACGTACCTACCTGTTGCTGCTTCCATGATCTTCATACAATTCTTTTTACGCTTCTTTCGAGGCCCAAGAGAAATGATGGAGTAAGCCAATAGCCTTGCAACGTATCCCGGGACCCCAAAGCTGTCGTATATTTTTATTTCCATGAATTCCATTCCATCACCGAGAATGTATGAATTTTGACGCCTGCAGGTGATATTGGGAGATTCTCGTAAAACTGAGTGGGAACCTGTACCTACCTACATAATACCTTTGCCACAACCACAATAACATTATTTTAGATCCTGTTTTTTCAAACTACACAGTTTCTATGCTTAGAATCTGTGTTTTGGCAGGGTTTTTTACTGGCTCTCTTTTTATTTTATTTTGCGTCCTGACAACAGACAAAATATCCTTGGCCTGTCGTATTTTTGCCGCAACCTTGTCACAGACAGAATCACTGTGTGCCTGACACAATGTAACGAGAGCAATTATGGAACAAATACATAGTGACACGGCTATTTACGGGTTAAAACTTAGCTATTTAATCTGAAAGGGGCCGTTCATTAATTACATGAGGCGTTTAGAGGAGGAGAGGGGCTTGCGCCGAATCTAACCCAATCTCACGTGGGGTAGAGAGGGTCTCGGCAAATATCACGTTTTTTTTTTAGCAATAAGTATTCGGTGAAAAGTAGGTTAAATTATGTAAAACATGTTTCTCTACTAAAATATGGCTAAATCCTACACAAAAACGAGAGCTGTCCCGCACGAGACCCTCACGAATTGTCAAAAGTCGAGCTACTGAGCTTCTGTGTGCAGCGAGGCTAAATCAGATTTTCGAGGCTTACAGTGGCTAAATCAGATTTTCAATTTTCTCACTGTGATTCTAGACTACTTTCTTAGTAATCTTAAATACTGGTCCTTAAATGAAAATACCTTTAAAGTCAAATTATGTGTTATCGTCTCCAATATCTTGGTGGAATTATGTAGTAGGGTCACACTGATTTATTTGTTGTTGCCATTTGATTTAATTGTTGTTCCTATGATTGAGGATTCAAGTTACACAAAATTATTTTATTAAGAATATCTAAGAGATTAGTTTACGAATAAATTATATTTTTGCAAAGGCATTATTACAGTTCTTAGTCTAAAAGTATTTGTTTTGTATTAATAGTTCAGTTCATTTTATCTGTTGCAATATTCATGTTAGATCTAGGTAGTAAGGGTAGACATATGTCATTTGAAATGTTATATAAGGTCGTGTAACTTAATTGTTGGTCTTCCACTCTGTCCTGAATGCACGTAGCAAAATGTCACTTAAGTGCAAATTGCGTACTACACGGCGTGCGTTCATCCCATCATGACCTATGCGGGAGCCGTATTTGCACACGCAAAACCCCGCCATATTCATAGGATGCAAACACTCCAAAATAGATTTCTCCGGAAAATCACCGGTGCCCCCTGGTACGTTAGGAACGAGATCCTCCATCTCGACCTAAAGATCCCCACAATCCACCAATTTCTCAAACGCAATTCCAAGCGTTTCTTTGAGTCCGCCGCCAAACACCGCAACCCTCTGGTTGTCGAGGCCGCCAATTATGTCACTAGTAGAATCAGTCAGACCCGCCGCCCAAGGCAAATCCTTACCGACCCAGACGACCCCATAACCCTCCTCCAGGAGAGCAATAGGGCCACAAGTACAGTGCACAAAAAACACAGACACCGACCCGCATTCCGACCTCGCCGCCGAGGTCCTCCACGATCGCGACCCGCCCGAGTAAATAATACTCCCCACCGACCCTTGCTCGCAGAAGCGCCAGCCCGCGTTTTGCTGAGAAATGTAGTCTTAAATTCCCCGATTAATAATAATGAATCATCTTTGATCCAGCCTGTCCCAACTTGCTGTCCTCCCCCCAGCGACGCCCTAAGCCGAGGTCCGTACCCCACAGGGGGTGCCCTTAGCGAGCGTTCGCCTAGTTTTAATTTAGAATAGTTTTGCCCCTGGCTGGAGGCTTTGAGTTAGTAGCTTAAGGCAGCCGCAGGATTGACCGGTTAAGTAGTCATCACCTCAGAGGTGAGCTACGAGATGCTCTAGACAAAAAAAAAAAAAAAATTTTTGGTGTTATTGTCCGGTTAAGTAATCATCACCTAAGAGATGAGCTACGAGATGACCGTTAAAAAAAAAAAAAAAATTTGGTCTCTTTTCTGTACGTGTCACTGGACTGGTAACAATTTATAAGCTTTTAAGTAATTGATTATTATTTATCATCAACCACCTTCTCAACACCTGCATCATATGTTTTTTTAATAAATCCAAAGCAATCAAGCACAGATTAACGTAACACAAAAAATACGCATTTTGAATAATCGCACGTGAGATTAAGGTGGGGGAGAGGGGGTCGAGCCCAATCTCACGACATCTAACCAAGAGGGGTCGAAAAATCGTCAAAATCGCCTCACGTATTGAACGAACCCAAACGTGTGAAACTCCAACGATCGGTGTAGGTTGACCCTATACCTATGTACAGACTCAAATTAATTTAGCTAGCGAAACTCAGTTGTGATGGGTGTCGATATCTTTATATAGAAATATAAAACAATTATTAAATTATTTTCGGATCGTTGATCGCAAGTCACTACTTTCGGTCATGACTCATGAGATAAGAGATAATCAATCCCAACGGAATGCTCCCGTTCACAAACATAACGCATAGATCAGCACTTTTAGCACAACCATTTTGGAGGGAACCATCCATGGATGGATAGATCAAAAATGTACTCTGTGTTCACCACCATCAGCGAGACATTTGAGTGAGTAAGCATGACATCTCTAAACTGCCAGTATTATTACCAGTAGTTTTTCACTCAATATGGGACCATTTTTAAACTAGACTTTAGACCAAGTTTATGGCATAAGGAGGAATACGAGGTCACCTCGTCGAAATACTGAATTACGGGTTATGGACCAAACTAATTTAGGAAAATCGAAATTTAGAGTCCGAAACTATATCTATTGCTACTACTGCTACTATTCTGTTTTTTTTTTTCTGTTTTTTTTTTTTTTGTTGTTTTTGTGTTAATATTGTGTGCCTTGACCTAAGTCAAATAAATTTATTTTCTTTCTTTCTATCTTTCAAACTGTACAAAAAGCATCAAGTGTACTTATATTTCTCCTGTTATTGTCGGTTAAAGGGAAATAATCATTACAACAAAAAGGGTTTTTATCCCACCAAGTACAGACGCCAGCAGGTCAACCTACCCGAAACTGTATTTTTTTCCCTATCAACTTTGAACCTCATATTTTAAAGATAGTTGAAATCTTTTAAAGAAATTTGACAGATTTTAGTAGGTTGATGTGCTGGCGTCTGTACCTGCGTAAAGCCACAAAGGTATAGTGAAGGAGCCTTAAAGTCACATTATTACCCGCGTGGAAATTCTACGAGTCTGTAACTTTGTCTGTAGGTACCTTTAGTCAAGGGCTCTCGAAATCCGCTTCCGCGACAATAACGACTCTCCGACATCCCCTTAACAAAGACCCTCGAAAGTAGACCTCGAATAATTATTTCGAAGAAGAAAAATTCAAGAATGATGCTCTTGGACCGGATTATAGTTAGTTGTGTTTCATGTTAGAAACTAAACTTGTTTATTCGCAACATTATGTGAGGAACTTTGAGTTTTCATAGAGCTTTATGCTTCGATTGCCTTAAGATAAGGATATTACATCTTTTTCATTATAGGCACCAACTTAGGACGCCAGGCGACGGTATGGTTGACAGTTGACGGTATTAGGTACCGTCAACTGTCAAGATAAAACCCGGTAACCTACTCATGCATTTATTTTCATTTGTTTTAGCCGTGCTTACTAAAGCCTCGGTCACAGACAGAGAATACTCGCTGCGAATAGATTAATTCGCTGCGATTTGAATTGAGCATGTTCAATTTTACTCTCAGCGAATGAGCAAACGCCGCGTGAATTCGCTGTGTGTGACCAAGGCTTTAGTGGTTAATGCACGCGATTCATAAACAAACACAGCTGTGTTATAAGTTCAACAACTTAATTCCTCGTAGACACGAAGGTAATAGCTTCCGCGTCGGGTGTTTTTTTTTTTGGCCCTTTCTGGACGAAACCAAATTGCAATTTTTCAGCATTTGCAAATTGGCAACATATTTCAATAACGTCAAACTCAAAAACGTCAATCAAAGCAAATGTCAAAACCACGCGTAGATTGCTGTTTACAAAACGTGTGATTTTTATTTCAATGATTATTTAAAGCAAGATAATCAAAATGGATTTTATTGTCGATACTGTTGGAGATGAGGATCTCCAAATAAGGACTGAATTAATCGATGATGCAGAGAAACCTTATTTTATAGGTTAGTAATTTTTGTCCAGTTTTTGCAAATATAAACTTTCTGTCTGCCAACTTGTTAGAAGCCAATATTTGTAAACTCGCATAAATTCATAATCCACAGATAAAGAAGATAGACAAGCAGCAATTCTAGAATTATTTGATAAAAAGAAACAAGAACTAGACACAAAGTTCTTTGCAGAAGAAGAAGTAACCACAAAGCTAAAGAACTTAAAAATTGACAGTTTAATTGATGAGTTCTTCCAAGAAATGGGATGGTCACAGTCCATCATAATTAAAAAAGAAGAAAAAAAGAGATTGTTTCACTTTGACCAACTGGATTTGGACACTGGTAAATTGAAATCAAACCTCGGTGGAGTAGATGTTGAGAAGGAGATGAAGAACAGTGTGCTGAAGCCAGGGATTGAGAAGGAGCATGAAATGCCTAGTTATGATGTTAGTAAGAATAAACTGAAGGCAATGAGAAGGGTAAGTTATTCTAAACCGTTATTGAAAAAATGATATAAAAAAAGAGAAAGAAGTAGAGAGAGATTTAAGTTGGTAGTACATCATTTAAATTATGATAAAAACTGGTTAGGTTAGTGTCTAACCTGGCCATTGTAAACTCCTGACGGTTAAGCCTATATATATACACATAAAAACTCCTCCCTGTTTCTGACTAACAGCTAACATCTTATTTTACAGTAGATTTCCTGTTTCAGTATTTTCACACAAATTGTTGTAAAACATTACAGAAAGAACGAGAGAAAACCAAGGGCCCTGGCTGGTTTAACCTGCCTGCACCAGAGGTCACCGAAGAGCTGAAGAATGACCTTCAAGTGCTGAAGATGAGATCAGCTCTGGACCCCAAACATTTCTACAAGAAGAATGATATGGAAGTTTTGCCTAAGTACTTTCAGGTAAGCTGCAATAGTAGCAGACAGCATCCATACTAATAATACAAATGTAAATATAACTCTGTCTGTCTGCCTGTTACCTTTTCATGCCTACATAGGATACTTTTTATCCTGGCAGCACAGAATAGTACAGATGGCGCACTCCGCATTTTAGGTATGAATCTACAAGTACGTAGCAGGCTCGTCTTGTTGGGCCAAATCAGTGAGCGTAACGTAATCAGAAGATATGAGTTACGCGATAGAAAGAGAGGCAACTGCACTTTATAGTGTCATAGCAAGAGTTGCGTTTATTTAAATGATTTTGCGGAGTGAACCATTTGTACTAATCTGTGCTGGTAGTACATTCCCATGGGATAATTTCTGACATCCATGTGAAAGCCATGGGAAAAAAAATTGTAAAACATTATTTTAATTTTATTTTGCTTCATGCGTTTTGTTAATTTAATAACACAGATAACATGTAAACACTAAAACCTTGAGTCTGTAATTTTTTTTCCCTGTGTAATGCGATCATGTAAATGTCAATTTGAGGCATCAGCTGTTACTTCTTCCATCATTAACTTACTGAACCAAATACTGATGAAAGTTCTTTTATAACACTGAAATATTGATTAATTATGGTTACATGAGGTGAGTGAGAGAACATGCGCGAAAGTTCGCAGAGCCTATGTTCAGACCTGCCAAGTAATATCGGCTTTATTGTCAATTACTTACTGTAACATTACAAATACTTACTATTTTTAAGAAATTCTGCATAAAACATTGCTTTTTTCAGGTTGGTCGCATCATGGATTCTACACTAGACCATGTAAATGAGAGACTGACCAAAAAGCAAAGGAAGAGGACCATGGTTGACGAACTTCTAGCAGATGCTGAGTTCCAGAAGTACAACAAGAAGAAATACAAAGAAATTGTAGACGAGAAGAGAAGGACAGAGTACAGAACCTTCATGAGGGACAAGAGACAGAAGAATAAAGCGGATTTGAAGAAGAATAAGTTAAAGTCTAAGAAGGCGTAGTAAATAAATAGTCGTAAATAATAAGTACCTATGGAATTTTATTAGTTTTTTAGCCTTTTGATGACAATGGTTAAATGAGGGAATATTATTAATTGTGACAAGCCATGTCATTAATCTATTGACCGCCCCAGTCGGATTAATACGACACAATTAAATGTTTTCGTGTTACTGCCGCCTCAGTCGAATTTATACGAAGATTAAGTTCTCAGTCGTATAAATTCGTATTATGTAAACAGACATGAGTTTTTGGAAAAAAAAACTTAAATATTTACACATAAAGTTCATGAAAATTATTTTCGTTCACTGTTTTCACTAGTATTACTCACTCTAAAATCATCTTAATATTTGTTTTAAGTGGAAATAACATCAATTGGAAACAAGGATTTGAATAGACCTTATGAACCTGCATAATAAAATAAACTAAATATGTTATAATTAAAATAAAATAAATATATTTTATTTTATTATACGAAGGGTGCCAAACGGAACCCTATACCTAAGCCTCCGCTGTTCGTCTGTCTGTCAGCGAGCTGTATCTCATGAACCATAATAGGTAGACAGTAGAAAATTCACAGATTATGTATTTCTATTGCCGCTATAACAACAAATAATAAAAGTTAATAAAGTTAAAGGGCAAGATCAGAGAAGAGAAGAGAGAAGATTTTTGTTTAAGAAAAAAAAAAAAAATTGTATGGTGACCCACCCGTCTCCATACAATAATTTTGTTATTTTGAAAAACAAAAATCTAACCTTGATATATGGGGTATCATTGTCTAGAGCCTAGAGCTCATCGAGTAGAGAACATTTTTTTAACTTTTTATTCTTCAATATTTAAGAAATAGCGGGCCGTAAAAGTTGTCTGTTTTAGACCATATTTGTACGAACTCTATCTCAACAACTAAACAAGTTAGGAATTTGAAACTTCTGTATATCGTGTACCATATAGGTACTGTATATAATCAACAAATACTAAAAACGCTGATTCATAAAGTATTTTATTTAAATATGGGTGATTTTCTGCAACTGCAAAAAATTTATCATTATGAAATACAAATTTATCTTTGCCATTTTATAATTTACGAAGCATATTATTATTTTTCACCTTTTTGGTGAAAAATAATAATATGCTTCGTTTAGTATTTTCATTTATTTTCTAAATATGGTACGGAACCCTTCGTGTACTACACG
Source organism: Xanthia togata (assembly GCA_963853775.1). Classification (NCBI taxonomy): domain Eukaryota; kingdom Metazoa; phylum Arthropoda; class Insecta; order Lepidoptera; family Noctuidae; genus Xanthia; species Xanthia togata. Next base: position 24,408,409 of record OY970793.1, on the reverse strand, counting down.
AAGGGTTCCGTACCATATTTACGTACTAGTCCGACTCGCACTTGGGCGTGTTTATTTGTTTTTTATTTCATTGCACAACCCTATTCGTCGTAGATATTTATTTTCGATTTATTAGCTGGGCGCTGGGGGCACGGCAATTGATATAAAACCAAGCAGACTATAAATTAAAGGACTGGGTATAGTGGCAAAAACCAAAATCAGTATTAAATAAAACATCATAAAGATCATTCACGCCTTTATTACAATAACGTACCTTATTCTTAGTATCTTTGATAATAAGAATATTAAAATTCGAAGTTTAAATATTATAAAGAAAATATCACAGGTGTAGAAGACACTTTTTTGTAGCAGTGTAGATATCAGCATAGCACCATAACAACAGAATATTAAAACTTCAAAAATTCTTTTTTCAAACCGTATTAAAATATGCACTACGCAACAAAATTGAGCTTAGGACTAGAACTAAGTATATTTAAACTAGAATTGTATATTTAACTTTTACTGGTATTGTATAGCTGAAAAGTTATAGAAATGCGACTCTTAACACCAGTTGACTGTTGAGTACATGAATTCACGCAAATAAAAACGTGAACGCGACTCATCTTTTGAGCTCTATGCTTAATGGCAGTGGATCCCAATGGACCTTCAAAGTAACTACATATTTGGTAGATATGTTTGAGCGATAAAGTAGCTAAGAATACTACATAATCAACTTAGTCATTGTTAAGTGGCTAAAAAGTCTTCAAAAGTTAGGTTCAAAATGACACCATACACATCTCTTAAAAAATACTTCCAAATTTTTTTGTTACCCATGATCCAAAATTAAATATGAAATTATAAAGCAGGTTTTTATCATCAATTCGCGACTATCTGCAGTTTTATTAGCCTTTAATCTGTTTAGAAACCGCCAGTGACGTCGATGGCCGCTCCCGTCATGAAAGAGCTCTTATCAGAGCTCAAGAAAGCTATCACCTCGGCTAATTCTGAAATTAAATAAATATTATGGCAGATTAGTACATCAAGTTGGTACGATTAGCAAAGATTGGTGACATGGCAGGTAAAGGTATAGTTTAAAAAATTCGGCTCGTCTTACGCATGTTTTCACCAACACGACATCTTTAAATCAATGCGCTGTTGGATAACACTTGACTCAACACCGAAAGCATTTAGGTGTCGCCTAGTTTTAGCTCCAATATTTGCAGAAGCCGTCACGAACGACTAACAGTTCTGTTGTCTAAGTAACTTGGTTGGCTAGAGGCAGGGACCGCAAACCTTTATAAATTACGGTACAGGTATCGAAGAATTTTGGTTACTTCTACGACTAAGGCAACTGTTGCAGTATTTAAAAGAAGAGTGAAAGAACACTATCTTTCCACTTCGTCATAGTTGCGTAGGTATTTATGTTGTATTTTATTTATTTTAGAAGTATGTATGTATGTTCGTAAGTACCTATATTGTCTTAAAATTTGTTTTATTTTATTGAGTGAATTGTTTTGATTTTATGTATTTTACTTTCTCTCTACTCTTACACATGGTGTCTACATCTCTTTTTACCCTCTGTCCTATCGCAGGTATGCTGGAAGAGATTTCATTAGAAATAAGCATCACCTTTGTACATATTTTTCTGTTCTTTTAATCTTGTCTGTTTATTTTTGTGTGTACATAAATGGTTAAATAAATAAGGCTTACCGGTTACCTAAAAATGACTTTAATTACGAGAAAGAAACCGAATAACGCAATGCCGACAATTTGTTGGCATTCAAAAAACTTTAAACATTACGCCGTGATTTGTCGACGTTCGCCTGCGCGCGGGTTGACTCGACTCCAACACAGGCATAAACAGGCGATACGCGCCCTTTGGCTAATATGCCAATGGCACGTGGAAGATACAGGTAATTTTTATTTCGGTAACCGGTAGTAATACTGGTCGTATTCAATTAAAAAGTAAGGTAAGGTAGGTAACCTTTAAAAAAATCAGTTTTTTTTTTATTGTAACCGAAAAAATACCCGTACCTATTGATCATACCGGTTTCGGTCTCTGGCTAGAGGCGTTATATTATTACTAATCTGTCAGCCGGACGAAAGCCGAATAATCCTCCTCCTGCTACTTTATAAATATGGTAACTACATAGTTTTGTCACACTCACCACTAGGACTTCCGAGTCGTCCCAAAGGAACCATCTTCAACATGTCCTGCATGACCTTCTCAGGGATAGTCTTCAGCATAGGAGTCTCTATAAAGCCGGGCAATATCGCGTTTACCCTGAAATTATGGAATTATTTGCTGATTCATATGATGTAAATAAAGTTATGATGACCGTATGGCCCTCCTGAAAGCCTCGCCTGTCGTCCACCAGGTTGTGGGTGCCAATATAAAGAAAGGAAGAAAGAATAATATTTATTTGTACACAGTTCGTGAAACACGAATAACAAAATAAAAAGTGAAAATAATCATAAAGTGATCAATAATAGTGTGTGCCTCACGGCTGCGCCAAAAAGCATTAATGCCCGACAAATGCTGTCTGACGCTGGATTTCTTATGAACCCCTATGGACAAGTGACGGGGAGTACCAACAGTTTCAACATACCTAATACATAATTTATATGACGATACGACGATTTTGATGATTTTTTGTTTTTTTTTATGTCTTTCAATTCGTAATGTACTTTATGAGTGTGGGACAATAATATGCTGATATTATTTTAAAGTTATGATATTTACCTAATATTAAATTTGCCTAACTCCTTAGCAGCGGACTGTGTCATACCGATCACTCCAGCTTTACTGCCAGCATAATTTGTTTGACCTGAAATAAATAAACCAAATTGAGATAATAGTAGATTTGTAATAGGTACCAATCATTATGTAGGGTATTTGATAGAGGCAAATCAATAAGTTCAATTAATCAATTTCCATCCCACTATAATCATTACCAGTATTACCAAAAAAACACTATTTTAGTGATGAGATAGATTAGGTACCCAAAATTATTTTGAAGACATTATTACGTTAGAAAATAATAAAGAACAATAAAAATAAGGCCGCGTCCTAAGCAAAAGCGATCGTGGCACTCTTTTATATGAATATGACATAGTCGAGCGATTAATCAAGTTGCGTTTGTACGACATAATTCAAGCGCTCGTGTCGATCAAGTAAGCGTGACGCCCGCTTTTAGTTAGGACGCAGGGTGATACTTCTTTCTTACCTATATTTCCATACTTGGCCACAATACTAGAAATATTTATAATTGAACCGGGCAGGCTTGCTTCCGTCATCGCCTTTGCAAATGTTTGCATAACTAGAAAAGTCCCCTGAAAACATGGGACACAAATTTTATATAATGGTCATGGATCACATTATTATTTCTCCCATAATAATATTGTGCAATATTCCGTTTGGCCCATGCCTTATGCAATATTGTCTTTGGTCCGAGGCCTTGACAACAACCGATGAACAACATTTCTAAACGTTTATTTGTTGGTTGAATAAGAGGATTTGGCTGCTTTTGTATTTGTGTATTTTTTCTTTGAATGTGCGTTTTGTTTGTGCAGAATAAACATAATTATTTATTTCTCTCTTAAAAATATATAAAGAGAAGGCAAAGCAATGTATTAGGTCCTATGTTACCTTTAAATTAGTATTAAGGACACTATCATAATCTTCTTCAGACAGCTTCAGTAGCCAATTGTCTCTAGTAATTCCAGCAGAGTTTACAACTATTGTTGGCGGTGCCTTGTACTGTTTAAGTGTGGTCTGCAGAAGGTTCCTCACTGATGTTGAGTCAGACACGTCTAGTTCAACTGCCATGTGTTCTGCATCTGAAATATATTTTGAGCAGTTGAACAATAATTGTTGGACCAACAAAATCTTTGAGCCAATATTGGCATGGTTTAGTAGAATCCATACCATTTCTGCCTGAAGCTAAAGCTGTATGTGTCTTAATAGTTTGTACAGCTGCATCATAGTGCTTGTCTGTGGCAATGACAATAGCACCCTCTCTGGAGAGCACTTGGCATGCTGCACGACCTATACCAGATCCAGCACCTGAGAACATTAAAAGAATAATCATAATAACATGACACACATTAGGGTAATAGGGGGTGAGTATAATACCATCAACCGGGTACAAATCCAGACTCTGGGCTAGTACCTACTGAGAAATTTCAGATACTTAACCCAATATCACTTTGCCCAACACGGAAATCGAACCCAGGATCCCAGCTATGCTCAGCTTGCAGTAGCGGTTGCAACCACTTCACTAGACCAACGAGGCAGTAATAATAATTATATCTAACACAATATACATTAGATTAGGTTTTTTGAGGCATACCTATGTGATTCCCTTCTAAAGTTGGAAGATCTAAACTACATGAATGCTTTTAGATTTTTACTCTACCATAATGAGTGTTGGACATCAGATTGACCCAAAAAAAAACAAATTTAAGTCTATAAAAATGCATTATTATTATGTGTGAACCTAGCAAGGATCATTCAGGGTATTATGGCACTGAATATTTATCAACAATCATACACATTCAAATTATTTGAGAAGCTTCTGTATTAACGTTTAGAGGGAGTTTTTCTGTCATCACTATTGATTAAGCACTGTCATAAAATGAAGGTAATTAAAACTAGCTTTAATACATGAACTTATCTTATTTTCAATTAATTTCGATGGATTAAATAAAAAGTGACTTACCAGTTACTAAGGCTAACCTTCCTGCAACAATTCCAATTCCTGGCACCATTTTCACAGATTTTTATAAAGAAATCAGTTCTGAATTTTAAGTAGCCGAGTTCCTATCTATCGTATGTTTAGAAAGTTTGACTTTGAACTTTCCGTGTTATCAGTTTATAACATAGTTTTATCAAACGACAAACAAGTGTAAACCAGTGTTGCCATCTCTAACGTTCAAATTATCGAGTTCCCCTCGAAATTATCGTTTTTTGGGTCAAATTATCGAAGAAAGGAAAAATCCAAATCCAAAAAAAAACCGAGAGTCGTTTTCAAATTGCTATCAAAAGACAATGAATAATTTTATTAGAGTCAAAGGGGAAGTATATGCCAAATTTCAATACTAGTGGCGCTAGCAGCACAAACCGTAACCATGTTTTGTTCGTTTTTTGATGGTATTTAGGTAACTGTGTGTTTGCACTGCCGAATCGAAACATTCACAACAAAACATGTTTAAATCGTTAGTTTCTGTCAAAGTTCCATACAATATTTAACAGGAAGTAGACATTTAAACATGTTTTGTTGAGATGTTTCGCCAGTGCAAACGTACGGTAAGTCACATAGCGTGACATAGCTTTTTTTTCTGCCTTTAATTTTGTCAGGCAAATACGTTAATGTTAATGGAACATTTAATTACTTTTTTTTTGCAAACTATCGTACGTTACTGTGCGTTTGCACTGGCGAAAAATCACAACAAAACATGTTGAGATCTCTAGTTCCTGTCAAATATTGTATGGAACTTTGACAGAAACTAAAGATTTCAATATGTTTTGTTGTGAATGTTTCGCCAGTGCAAACGCACAGTTAGACATTCATCATCGTACAGACGCCAGCACATCAACCTACTACAATCTGTCAAATTTCTTTAATAGATTTTCAACTTTAATGCTGAAGTATAAGGTTCAAAGTTGATTGGGAAAATTTAACAGTTTCGGGTACGTTGACGTGCTGGCTGGCGTCTGTACATCATACAGTTCGATTCAATGAATGGCGGCTCGAAATAGGCTACTCGCTGCGCAGTACACCACCACTCACTCCCGCTGACTCATGAATTTGGTACTGGTACCTACTGCGCAGCGACTCGCCTCATGTTCCGAGCCGGCCAAATTATCGTACACCCCCATAATTATCGTATGGGTTGGTAACACTGCTGTAAACTGTGTTATCAGTTTATCACTATGACGCTTATGCCTTCGTTCGGAAACGTAAGAAAGCGTTAAAAATAGATTCGAACCTTTATACAGAATACAGAATGTCTCAAACGTAGAATCCCAAAGTCAAATGGGTTAAAGCGGTGGCCACTTACCATTTTTATTTTAAAATTGGATATTCTCAACAATTCAGCAAATTTCGCTAATTTAATAATTTTCAAAAAAAAAACACTTTCTCTTCGATTTTTTTGATAATGTAGGTACAGACGCCAGCACGTCAACCTACCAGAAACTGACAAATTCTGGGGTAAGAGAGATACACAACACACCGCGCTGCTTGAAGGACTCTGCAAGAAGTTCCCTATTACGAAAGCCATAAATGACCGGGTACCCAAACATATTTATCTTTGATAAAAAATACAGAATCCAACTACACGAGGATCGCCAGTGTGAGGGCTTACGCCCAACAGGAGCTGCGCATCTTCACGGATGGATCCTAAACAGATAGTGGTTCAGTTGCTGGAGTCTTCTCGGAGGACCTCAACATCCACGTAGCTACATTATCGGGAGTCCTTAACACAGTGTTCCAGGCCGAATGCATGGGTATTTCTCTTGCCGCTTCAGCTATTCTGGTTAGGGAAGTTAAGGACCACTCGATACGTATACCTACCTACTCTCAGACAGCATGGCTGTTCTGCAAGCGCTGAACAGTCACACTGTGGACTCTTGGCTTATTCACAAGTGCCACCAGCGCCTTAACCAGGTGGGTGACCTCAATAAAATAACCATTCAATGGATCAGCGGTTCGCTGGGGAACGATGCTGCCGACGAACTTGCCAGAAGGGGATCGAGCCTGGCACCAGTGGGGCCCGAACTCATCGTGCCACTCCCCTTCGGTTACCTACGCACTCTGGTAAGGAAACGAACTAGGGATCAGCATCACAAACTATGGTCGGACCAAGGCGAGTGCTGTGCAGGCAGGCTAAGGAGGCACACCCCTCAATCGATGGCCGCCTCACGAAAAAGGTTCTCCGATTAACCAAATAACAGCTGCGTACAATTTAGACGTGGCATAGGTAACGCCACGTCTAAATGTGTTAAATTTAAATACCTACTAAACATTTTTCAGATGTTTTGGTAAAATTAGAGCAAAAAAGTTTTTCAGATTTTACGACCCATTTTTTTAAAAGGTTCTCAAAAATCTTTAAAAAGTAAGTACCTTAATAATTTAATGTTAATTAGACTTGGAAAATTTCTTAAAGATAATTTATGAAATTATCCAAGTCTAGGTGGACAAGGTGGACCGACGACCTAATAAGTAGGGTCGCTGGATGCAGGTCGCTTCTAACCGGCCGATTTGGAAACCATTGGGGGAGGCCTATGTTCAGCAGTGGACGTCCTATGGTTGAAATGATGATGATGATGATGATCCAAGTCTAACTAACATTAAATTATTATGGTTCTTTTTAAAGCATGTGCACGTACTCGGTAGTTTTTTTTAATATCGGGGCTTATAAAGTTTAAAAATAAAATCTAAGGCATTGTTGCGAATCGCAAATAGGAACAAAATCTTATACCTACACTATCAAGGCATCTGCCAGCCAGATTTGAACTCGCTACGTCGAAAATATTGTTCACAGGATCGAAAAAATCGATGTGAAAGTGTAAAATTTCTTGAATATGATTAAATTAGCGAAATTTTCTGAACTGTTGAGACTATCTCAACTTTTAAATGATAGGTGGCCACCGTCACTTTACCCCATTCGCCTTTAGACCACTACGTTTGAGACACCCTGTTTATAAGGACCACCTGCAGTATAGGTACAGACGCCAGCACATCAACCTACTACAATCTGTCAAATTTCTTTAATAGATTTTCAACTTGATTTAGGTACTAAAGCAGGTTCAAAGTTGATTGAGAAAATTTGACAGTTTCGGATAGGTTGACCTACTGGCGTCTGTACTTACAAAAAATGCGTGTGACTGACACTGGCATGCACAGACTACAAATAATATTAGGTCTTTACCTATGAAATTAGAGATTTGTATGATAAAATTATAAATATAAACATGTTGTTTTTTTTTTTCAGCTAATCAAAGTAGGTACTGGCCCAAATTATATATACAATTTTGCCATTTTGATGGCAGTTTGTTTATCCCTTTACTGTAGAAGTCTGTCGGACGGGAGGCGATGAAGTCAGCGAAAGCGTTTTGTACTGCCTCTCGGGTGTTGAATTTTTTCCCACTTAAAAAATTGTCTAAATTTTGAAAAAAGTAGAAATCTGTTGGGGCAAGGTCCGGTGAGTACGGTTGGTGACGGAGAGCTTCCAGCTGTATAATAACTCTTTGTGCCATTCGGTAAGAAGCTGTGATGTGCAAGTCCGGCACTGCTCCACCAGACAGTCACCATCATCTTCCTATGAGTAATCTTTTTTTTAGCGCACTGATTAGGTGCTGTACCCGGGTCCACCCACTGAGACGAACGCTTACGGTTGTCGTACAGGATCCACTTTTCGTCGCAGGTAACAATTCATCCATGGCGCCAAAAACTACCACAATGTCACAAAAACAAAAAACTATCTAAAAATAAATGACTGAATTTGAAACACGTCTTTCGAATAAAATTCATTTGAATTTCGAATTGCGCGCCAATCCACAAATAATTAAATCTGAAAATGCTGGTTATAGAATCTCCAATTACATAGGTAAAGACCTATTTATAGGGTAGCATGGGTATTTGTAGGGTGGCATGGCCACCATCGGGGATTTTAATTTTGACAACACAAAAAAATTGACACTAATTAGTCGAAATTTGTCGCCAATTTAGTCACACGAGATAAAGCTCGTTGTATTGCATTTTAATTTCCATTGGGACTTTATACTAGGAAGGTACCCTACTACAATCTGACAAATTTCTTTAATAGATTTTCGACTTTATTATAAAAGTGTAAGGTTCAAAGTTGATTAGGAAAATTTGACTGTTTCGGGTAGGTTGATGTGCTGGCGTCTGTACTTGGCTTCTCGTAGGAGTGGCTGCGACTTTTAGAGCTAGGCAAAAGTACTGGGTAAGTCTACAGACGGGCTTAGAGGATTACTGAGGAAGGGCAGTTTATAATAGATACTTATACTTAGGTACTCCTATGGGACTAGGTGGAGTATTAACAATATTTTTGAACCTACTTAGAGTTGAGTATGAGTAGTTACAGGATCTGTGCGAGCTGGCACAAGCTACCTGGAAGAAGACGTGATGCCTTGATAACGCATGCTTTCTTGATCTTTCGAAAGCCTTTGACCTGGTTTCCTATGATATTCTATGGAAAAAGCTACTAAACACTAGTCTACCACCGGAACTCATCAACATCTGCAAGTACTGGTACGGTAATCAGGTCAATGGCGTGCGATGGTCGGGAAGCATGTCGCAATTGGTTGGAGTGCGGAGTGAGGCAGGGGGGATTGTCCTCTCCAACCCTATTCAACCTGTATATAAATGATCTGATTGTGGCACTCAGTAGCACCCGGATAGGTTGTCACATAGATGGAATTAATGTAAACAACATAAGCTATGCTGATGACATGGTGCTACTGAGTGCATCGGTATGTGGCATTAAAAAACTGCTTGCCATTTGTGAGGCTTATGCCGAGCAGCATGGATTAAAATATAATCCACTCAAAAGTGAGGTCATAGTCTTTGAGGCCAGAGGAAATAGTACAGGTAACGTGTTTCCCAACATCATGCTTAATGGTACAGCCTTGCGTAGGGTGTCAAAATTCAAGTACCTAGGACACATGCTTACCTCCGACCTCAGGGACAATGAGGACATCGAGAGGGAACGGAGGGCGCTGGCAGTGCGAGCGAACATGATAGCCCGCAGGTTTGCGCGTTGTTCGACAGAAGTCAAAATTACACTTTTCAGGTCTTACTGTACATCATTCTACACGTGCAGCCTGTGGGCCGACTATACTCAAAAGTCTTTCAGTGCTCTCCGAGTCCAATTTAATAATGCGTTCAGGATGCTGATGGGGCTGCGGCGATTCTGTAGTGCATCAGGGATGTTTGCTGAACATCGTGTAGACTGCTTTTACGCTACTATGCGTAAAAGATGCGCTTCCCTGGTGCGTGGAGTACGTGGCAGTGCCAACAGCATCCTTAACATGATCGCGAGTCGGCTGGACTGCAGTTACATCAGTCACTGCATCGCCATTTGTCATGGGATGGCGCAGCAGTGATTGTTGTATTTACTTTTCTTATCACTGTGTATTTACTAACACTAGTCTATAAGAACATTGTTACTAACAAAATGGACACCATGGTCTGAAATAAATTAAATTGAATTGAATTGAATAAGCCCCCTAGTAGGTAGTTATGTAGGTATAGTTAACAACGTGGTTAGGGCAACTTACATCACAGGTCTTACTGGATTATACATGACTGAATTCCTCTCGGCGCGTTAATTAGTTTAAAGTGATAATTCAAAAATAATAGTATTCTGGACAATAAAGAAATAGAGACAAGTTAATATAGATTTATTATTATTTACTGACACAGGTACACACGGCTACACATCAAGCTACACAATGACCTCCCAAATCCCTGAAAAAATTGTGTCGGTCCATGCGCCAAACACCCTGTATATAACTAAGTAATACAAAATATGAACATTAAAAACATCATTGTTTTTTATGAACATCTGTCACTATCACACTTCTTTTTGTAGTCACTTCCATCAATTCTAAATCAAGCTATATTGACTTTACTAGTTGTCTTTTACTTTTAAAATTCTGACAGCTGACTCAAATTGTTTCAATTTCCCAATGTTTGTTTTCGAATATTTCCATATTTTGATTAAGGGCTGATTTTTAAAGTGTTATGTTTTACCTGAGTAATAAAGCTTCGGCCAAACCTAAGCGACCACAGCGCGGGAGGCCGGGAGGCGGGAAGCGAAGCGAGAGCGTCTGCCGCGCGGCGGATGCTGCTCATGTTATTTTAAGGCGCCTAGCACACTTACGCGACCGTAAAGCGGGAACACCGCGTAGCAAAGCGGAAGTTATCCGGACGCACGCGTCTTACGTGCACGCGTCATACTCATACGTGTACAAATAATCTCTCATTATTTTGACCTGTGATTTTAAACTGTGATTTTGACAGTCATGACAGAGTTGTTTATAGAAAGAGTGAGAGAAATCCTATTTAGTACGATCAGAAAAAACTAGGATATAATAATCTACGTAAAAAGGATTAAATATGCACACATACGCAAGAGCAAGCAATGAAAGGTCCTTTACAGTCGGACTGATGTTAAATATGAAATTGACATATCACAACAATTTAGGCGTTACACTATAGACGTGCGGCTGCGGCGACGACTATTCACTAAACAAAATGAAGTTCGCGGTTCGCGCTATAGTCGCGCAGGTGTGCGATAGTTTCGCGATGTTGACGCTCCCACTTCCCACATTGTGGTCGCTCAGGTCTGGCCGTAACTTAAATATTGCGGTTTGACAGCTTTTGTACAGAAAATGTAATCAAATAGAAAAAAAAAATCTGACTATTGAAAAATCAGCCCTTAGTTAGGCGCGGGACATACACAAATTAATAGCGAAAGGCGCGGGCATTGCGCCCGCCCGTTTCATATTTCATACTAAATGTATAGAAACGACGACGTGGCGCGGAACCGGCGGAACATACACAAGAGGCGTGGCGCGGGCAAGGCGACAAGGGCGTTGTGTGTATGTTCCCCGCCACGTTGTTCCTATACATTTTGTATGAAATATGAAACGGACAGCGCAACGCTCGCGCCACGTCGTCGCGCGTCGCCACGCCCGCGCCTCTCCCCATTTGTGTATGTCCCGCGCCTTAGTCATTTCAAGTCAGGTCTGTCACAGATAAACTAGTACCTACAACCAAAAGCTGAAATATTGGTTGCTGTTATTCTTATAATAACTTAAAACATTACAATACAACAATATAAAATGTGGTTTGTGGGTTACCCACACAATACTAGATTTTTACTAATCTATATAATATGATATAAAACATTAATCATAAAATGTCCAATCACACTCCATGGCCTTAAATTCACATTTTGTTACTGACACACAGGTTGTATCAGAGGACATTATTTTTATAGATATGGCTTGAATGTGTGTGGTGACACCTTAAAAGTATAGAAATCATACAATAATTTTTATACCACTTCTGAGAGGTCCCAATGCTCCACTAGCACCATTCCTTTAAAGAAATATTATCTTGTTACTGGAATTATGAACAACGGCTAGAAGGGACCTTCGGTAAACGTGTCTAGAATTTTCCAATACTTTTTATAAAGTTTAATAATGAGACGAAGCAACAAAATACATTCTAGAGAAACGTGGTCACTTTTCTTTAGATCTAATTTTGTTTCTTCGTGTCTCAATATGAAAGTTTATAAAAGGGATTAGAAAATTCTAGACACACTTTCCGAAGGTCTATACTGACCGTTATTCCTAATTCCTTCTCAGTCACAAGATAACATTTTTTTAAAGGATCAGTGCTAGTGTACCATTGGGCGCCCCCTTAAATTGAGATTTTTCATCCATAGGGCAATAAACTAGTCAACTATAAAAATTAAAACTACTAAAATAAATGCATGCATTTTAAATATTACTAAGAGCTTTACAAAATGTACTTATATAAATGATAAAAAAAAAAAGAAATCTTTTGCCATCTATTACATGGAACTAAGGAATACTCTTGTTAAAAATAATAAAAAAGAGTACTAACTTATAATTAAGTAATGGTAAAACAGTTTTACTGTTAAAACTATTAAAACTAAACTTAATCTACTATTGGTTTAAAAAGTATCCAAAGTCTCTCAAACTCTTTCTTGTATTGTTCTAGAAGTTCCTTCTGTGAAGTCACCAGGCAGTCTTCAAAGTTACCGCACAACGCTTGATTAGTCCAGTTTAATGAGCCTGCCATCAAAAATGGTGTCAAAAGAGAGTTTTCACTCAATGTGTCCGCCAAACAGAACTTGTGGTGCATCAAATTCGTCGATTTCATCCAACGAACCGGTATACGCTGTTTTTCTAACCTCCTCACACTGGATCCAGAAGAAAACGCCATATCAGCATCTAATATCACTCTTATCTTTACGCCTCGATAATGTAACTTTAATATAGCGTTCGTTATATCCATATTAGTCCATACGTACATACATATATCCAAATTATGTCGAGGCTGATTCAAATAATACAATAATCTGTCCATACTTTTTGAAATCATGCAACGAGAATATTTACTCTTTTTAATTTCATCGACTCCGTAGGAAAACATAATAACTTCCTGTATTTCTTTGGCTTTACATTTTTCTTCTTTCTTCTTTTTTGCTAAGTAATTGTACGTAGCACGCGTAGCAAATGCAAATGATAACAACAAAAATAAAGTTTTGCTGAAAGTTTTTAACGACATGATGTTGTTTTCAAGTAAGTAACGCGAGTAAAAAATCCAACTGGTGTTGTACGTTTGTGAAATTAATTATACACATTTATAATAAAAGTTTCGTAAAATTAAACAGTAGCTACAACGTAAATATCTGCTGAATTATCACTAAAACAATTTTTTTGTTTTTACAAAATGATTGAGAAGCGCTTTAAACGTCATGTTTGACATTACTAGGCCGCTTTCCGAATTAGAACATAATCACTCACAGCATCGATGACATCGATAATTGGCGTTCCGAATAAGATATCACGATTATGACGATTATCACATTATGAGGGCTGTAAAGAATTCGGAACGTTCGTGAACGCGCTCACGGTACTCGCTCAACGTCAAAACTTGCATATCCTACTTCTTTGTGTATAGCACACATTTCTTCTTCTTCTTTGGTTAGGTGGCAAACGGAACCCAGAAACACAATTTCGAAAATGCCACGTTAGATTAGAGATAAGATGCGAGTCAAAATAATACAGCACAACTGTCATTTTTGACAGCGCTTACGGTGATATTAGTAAAAAGCATGGTCGGCGTTATCGCAAGATGGTGTATGTCATGACGTCATCTATGACGATTCAAGACACAACGTTATCGTGCCCACGTTAATACGGTACGGTAGTTAGCGCTCTCAAATCTATTACAGTGTAACTCGGAATGCACCCCTACATTTGTCACTTAAATGACAAGTAATGTCAAATTTCCAAAATCCCGCGCATCTACTTTTTTTCTGTTGGCTTCTGCAATCTGCTAACATGACAAGCGCGAGAAAGCTCTCTAGGTATCTCGTTTTGTCGAAATTTGTCTACGATTCTGACGTCATTCTAATCCCTAACATGACCGTAAACGACGAGATATCTCGAAAAAGGCACTTTGACAGTTCTATATCTCGCGACGAGAAACGGATGTTGCAAGTTATTAAAAACAAATTATTTTTATGATAGCAACATCGGCTTGAGATTCCGTTTCATTCATTCAATGGTGCCGATTTTCTTGTCACAAATGCCTCTAAACTAGACTAAAAATCAGCAAAATTTAGATTATTCCTGTCAACCGACAATTTTCCATTCTGAAATAGACTAAAGTGACACAACTTAACTATATTTTAGTTTGACGGCACTGAGCTATTAATTTAGTGAAAATGGGAATTTTGCTATTCAGAATTTTACGTTCTTCACCTAAAATGTTGATTGTCTAAGTATTTAATCGCGATTAAAAAATGAACTAAAATTCACACCAACAACACCTCGAAGGTGCAAAAACAATACTGTCTTTTTTTTTTCTTTTGCTTATATCTCGAAAACGGTGTCCTATCGCAAAAATAATGAATAATGAATAATGAGTAGTTTAAAACTAAGTATTTTCATTATTAATATATTGTAAAATAAAATGATGACTAAAATAAATACAATTATGAAACTGCCATGTTATTTTGGAGTTTTTTTTTGTATCATAATTTTGTCTACTCTTCTCGTCGTCAAAATCGACGACGAGTAAATACGACTAAATGATAGAAAAATCGGATTATTATCTCGTGTTGAATTGTCAAAAATCGAGATAACTATGGTGCCATGTTAGAGTTTGTAGAGAAAACATCAATTTTGACAGGAGTCGACTATTTTGTATGGAAGTGCTGTCAGAAAACGAGAAAGTGACCGAAATAGACAAAAATTACTCACGCGAGAGCGAGTAATTGTCGTGTGTGTCATGTTAGGCCTGCTGGGCTTTTACTCAGATGTCGAAAAAATACAATGTGTGAAATACTAAAGTAAGGCCTATTAAAATGGCCTTACTTTTGACAATTCATCAAATTCAACAACGTAACCTTGTAACGCCGGGCATAAAATAGTATATTTTTTCGTTTTGTTAGAACTGCACAATTGCTTAACTTTTTTCAATTACGATTACATATTTATTGTAATAATGACCCATACGAGTAATTTTACGATTTGCTTTCACTAAACTGACAGACGTCAAATGTTATTAAAATGGCCTTACTTTAGTGAACTACTAGAGGCACAAAGATGGAGTAAAAGAATAATAAAAACTGCGATTTAAATCTTTTTATTATATCTCTCCCTGTCCTTACGAAATATCATTTATTATTTCTGGTATTTATTTACGTAGATAAAAAGGTATGAGACAAATAAAAATACCATTAATTATTTAAGATTTAATTTTCAAAATAAGAAATATTTACAGATTACACACGATTTGCCATTTCATAACGTTATGTTGTTTATGCTGAAATCGTGAGGTCTTAATCTTAAGTTTAAATTATATGAGCTGTGATGTGCGGGCTGCAGAGATCCGCTATATCCACCGATGAGACCGCAGGAACCATAACCATTGTCACTCGTACTTCCATACCCTACTACACTTTGTCCCATCAGACTGTTGGAATTTGGGACATACTGTCTATTGCCAACATTTTGCATCATTAGAGAATAATCGTTTTGGTACAGCCCTGTATTCGATATAGGGATCCCAAGGTTCAAGTTTAGATTGTTGGCTTGAAAATGATGGAGCCATGGTTCTTTGGAGTTGCGTGCAAAGTCCTGTCTAGGGTCTTGGTGTGGTATACCGATAGGAACGGCGATGGGCTCTGGCGAACTTTGGCTGGTTGAGCTTCTATGATTCGACAATGCTGATCTCTCGTTTCTTCGAAATTTCGCTCGACGATTTTGGAACCATACCTGATAAAAAAAAACAATAAGTATTTAAAAGCTTCAAACTATGTTTAGAAGGTTTAATGACGGAATGTGGAAAAACTGATCAAAACCAAATATTAAATCAACTCGGGCTGTCTCAGTCCATTATTAAACCTGCTGTGACAATTTTACAAGACAATAATTTAAATTTTCGTACTGGGTAGGTACTAGATTTTTATTTTATTTTTTATTAACTACCTACCTCTTAAGCCTGCATCTCACAACATTGAACTGTCCTGTGTTGAGCTAGATAAGCATGTTATAGTGTGTTTACAGACCCCCAAATTATCAAAACTACTCCATATTTGAATCAGTCTTGGAAGTTGTTCTAGCTAAAAGTGCAACGGGTAAAAATCACTAATTATCTGTGGTGACTTCAATATCTTAGAAAATAGTTCAATTAATAGCAGTCGATTATTAAGTCTATTTAAATCATTAAACTTGTCAAATGTGTTTTCAGAACCAACCCGCATAACTACAAATACTGCTACATGTATTGATAACGTTTTTTGTTGCTGCAACTACTTAGACAAGCCATTGTAATTTATCTCCCTTCTGATCACAGCGGTCAAACCGTTGCTTTCAAGTAGTGTTGCCCAAATGCAAGACCAAGGCGACACTAACCCCCGAATACTGAAACGTCACTCAAAATTTAAGTGCTGCTTAACATTTGAGCAGCTCCTAAACTTTAGATTTCGTATTGTCAAACGTCACTTTTGAGTATCTGTTAAATATAAGTGCTACTTAAATTTTGAGTGACGTTTCAGTATTCGGGGGTTAGACCAGTCTTGGTCTTGGTCTTGCGTCGATACTCCTGGTCTTGGTTTTGGTATTGCGCTCTCAGTCTTGGTCTTGCAGTAAGAGTCTTGCAAGTCTTGCAGTTATGTATAGCCTATTGCTATTTATTAAACACGTTAATTAAGATCTTAGAACAACGTAACAGAGTAGGTACATTTTGACCTTAAATTGACATAGGCATAGTGAAGCACCAAATTAATTCAATTAACTTTACAATAATTAAAAAAAAAATACCTACGTGTAATTACTAACTTTAGATTCGCAGTTCAACAAATGAGATAAGTACCTACTTAGTTATATTGTTTTATCAGCAACAAGTTTTGTAAAAGATATTATACATAATTATCATCTCGCCAGACAGCTTTAAACGCTGTAGTGTTCGAGTTCGAGCCAGTGTGAGAATGTACTTTTACCCAGTATGCCAAAAAGTCAACCAAATAGTTTTATGACAGTTGCGCGCACAGATTGTAATAAGTCTGCGGCGCGTGAGTCACCGACGCTACGAAATGTTGCCACTTTAAATATTATATTTTATTATTGTTTTTATAATAAGAACTAGTGTTTATTTAATTCTTTGTCTTATTTTTGTTATTTCTCCATATGCTACACCGGTTGACGTCATCACGTCAATGCCGGTTGTCGCTGAAAACCAGCGCTGGGGCTCTGTCTCGCATAGGGTCCAAGCATTAGGTATGCTGAGCGATGGCCGTTTTGCGTGGATGTGACGCATATTTTCCTCCAAATTGTTATTTTCGTGTTTATGTTTTTTTCTCTTGCTTGCGTCATATTGCACCGTAAATAAACATATTTTCTTTATATTTTTCTTTCTAATGTATGTATACAAGAAACTCAGAGCATTCAATTTATACCTACCTACTGCTGAGACAACTTCAAGGTCGTTTAATTTTATCCTCCTGTGCCAACCCTACCAAAATAGGTGAACATTTTGTATATTTCTGTCAATACTCTGTGGCGGCGAATGCGGCGATCAAACAGTGTTAAATGTTGTGATACACTTGTCGCACAGTCTTTGATAAAGCGCGGCGTCTTTGTCGGTAAATTATCAAATAAGTACACCGACCGACCAACGCGTAATGTACCATAACATTGGCTGGCGCAAAAACTGTGACTGCAACCTACTCGACTCGCTGTTAGTTTTAAATTTTGCTGAATAGATAACTAATATAAACTTTGAAACATAAGTACCATCGACGAAGTTCATATCTATACACCGCAAGGACTATTTCTGCTTGCAGCGCTCGGCCGCTATAGAACCGGGGCGGTAACAGATGTGGTCATCGTGTTCACGGGATTTTGTTTTCAAACTGTTTAGATATGAAGTTCTTCGATAGTACCTATATAATGTTTGTATAATTTCATTGGTTACAATTTTAAGCACATACCAACCTACTAACGTTAGATCTGCACATATGACTTATACAAGCATATATTATTATAGGTAGGTACCTATGGCTTTAAGGTATGAACTTTGCTAGAAAGATACTTATTTTATTTTATGCTAGGTATATTTTTATCTCATGGGAACATAATATATTTGTGTGTAACACGCTACATATTAAATAGTCTAAATATAATAATCAATACACCTTTTAGTTTTAGTGTTATGATACTGGGGAACGTCTATTAAAATCGGTATTGAAACCAAATGCCTACTTAATAACGCCTAAATATCAGTTTGACTTAACTGCGAGACGCAAGAGTCTTGCAGGCTTAGTCTTGTTCTTGCTCAAATCTTGCAGGGGTCAGTCTTGATCTTGCTATAATAAGTCGGTCTTGATCTTGCTATAATAAGTCAGTCTTGGTCTTGCTATAATAAGTCGGTCTTGGTCTTGCTATAATAAGTCGGGCGGGAAAACGCAAGACCAAGGCCAAGACTGCAAGACCAAGACTGATTTTGGGCAACACTACTTTCAAGTCCATCACACCATTACAAAGAATTCAGATACAATCTAGACAAATAACAACCAGCAATTTAAGTAGATTTAATAATAACATAATTAGTTAGTTAGGTATACCGGGTCATATTAAAAACAATGTTAATGAATTACATGAGGAATTCTTTTCGGTAGTGCGCCCCGAGTTCACTAATACTTTAAAATAGAAAACTAAAACGATTTGCCCAAATTTTTTGTTCAGTGACTGGGCAACTAAGGGTATTAAATTCGGAAAAGTAGGGAAAAATTGTTTGAGTTGTATGGCCTTATGCCTTATATTAACTCTGAAACTTTTAATAAATACGTTGCTACATAATCTAAAACTTTTAAAAATACCTGCAAGGTAGCTAAAGCCTTGTAGGTAAATTAACCACTACATCAAATCAGCCGATAATAAAATAAAGACGGTTTGGACAGTTATGAATGACAAAACAAAAAGGAATAAAAGACATATATGTATAATGATTTCACACTAGAAACTTCACGTGGTCTTATAAGCACTAACAAAGAAGTTGCTCAAGAATTTGTAAATTTCTTTACCAGTATCCCACTTAAAACTACTGAAACCTTAAATTACTCGCCCTTATCTACGTTCTATTGATTTATTCAAAAACTCAAAAAAACTCAAAGCGTTTTTTTCAATTAAACCATTTACAGGCACTTTTGAATTGTTAAGGGGTCAGTCCGTCAGAAATATGAAGGTAGTTGCCCATTCCAAAGCGTAGGTTCCTGTGGAGAAGAACGGGCAAGAAACTCCACGGACACTCTTTTAAATCATAATATTCTTACAAAATATTGGTTACATCATTCATGTTGAAATTATACATGTGATAATGATGCAAAACATTAAAAGCGTCCGTAATAGAAATTTAAAAAAACAATTTAAAAATTAAGTAAATTAAAATATGCCGTGGCAGCTAAGAGATGACCAGTCCATACTGACGGCGCCCGTTCACGTTGTTTGTAGAACTTTCTGACTGACCGACCCCTTGACAATTCAAAAGTAACTGATTATTGGTTTATTTGAAATAAATGCTTTGAGTTATGAGTTTGTTTTTTTTTGACAGGTCATCTAACTAGACCACAGAGGCGGTTAAAAAACTCAAGATGACAAAATTTGGGAAACTCTTGGAAATATCGCCTTTCTAAATTAAGCTCGGACTACTTTAAAACTAAATAGGCTCACTATTCAGATTCATCTCTGTCTCAACCTTAGGGTGTTAAGTCATAATATAATGTGTTTCTACAAAATTTAAGCAAACAATCCTTCATTTCTCACCTGTACTCTGGCTTCAGTCAGATTAACCCTCGCAGCGAGATCCTCCCTAACAAACGCGTCAGGATAGTGAGTCTTCTCAAACACCTTCTCCAAAGCAGCCAGCTGCTGACTAGTAAACGTGGTCCTGTTCCTCCTTGGCTTCTTCCTATCATCCGATTTTACGTCTCTTTCCTCCTCAGACTCTTTCTGGTTCTCTCTTTCTTTCGCGCCCTTGTCTTCGTACTTCCGTCTCATGTCTTCGTATGCTAGGTAGTCAACAGGTTTGATGTAAGGTCTTTGCAGGTCTTTTGGGTACCAAGTTAAGTCGTTCTGATAATTTGGTTCGTAAGAGCTGTTGATCTGCCGGCCTGCTGTTAAATGATGGAGCCTTAGTAGACTGTCCTCATGGCATTTGATCATTTGGAAGAGGTTGTGGTTGTTCTCTGGGTAGGTTCCAGGGTTTACGTTGTAGTTGGCAGTGTTCTGGGCTTTCGGGTCGTAGTTCTTCGTGATGGGCTGGCGTGTGTTCGGGATATCTGTCGAAAAACCATTTCTTATATGAATAAAGTATAGGCTATAATTATACTCCTATACATGTACAGTCTTAAAAAAATCCAAATTATTCCTATTGCTTCGTTTCTTGGTCGCAAACGTGGCTCAGCTGCTGATCGGGCAGTGTTGCTGGGTGGGTTATTCATTTTAATGTTTGTAGAGCCCAGAGTACAACCGAGTTTAAGTAAAACCGAGCACAAATTCAGACTCCACTAGTTAGAGGATTTATCATCTAACCCAGGAATACTTTACCTAACCTGGGAATCGAATTTAGAACAGGTCTAACACTTTGCACTCGCGTTTGCCACTATAGGCCCAACGAAGAAGTACATGGACAACATGATAAAAATGCTATCCTAACTATATAGCCTAATCCTAACTATATAGCCTAATCCTAACTAATATTATAAAGGCGAAAGTGAGTTTGTTTGTTTGTTTTTTACGCTTTCACGCTAAAACGGCTGAACGGATTTGGATGAAATTTGGCACATGGTAGATCACGACCTGGGCTAGGACATAGGATACGATTTTATTCCGGTAGTACGTGCCCGTGGGATAATTTCCGACACACACGCGGGTGAAGCTGTGGGTAAAAGCTAATTGGCAATAAATAAGGGCGCCTCGTTGCGTTGTTGGTCTATTCCCAAGGTCCGTTTCTCAGGTCGAGCAGTGTGATTGGATTTTACCATTAGGAATTTTCCAGTAACATCTTAGAGTTTGGACATGTGCCCGGTTGAGGGCAATAGGCTCGTTCCCTGTTACATTGGGATTTAAACAAAACTGTCGAAATGTGGTGTGAAGATAGGGCGTGATGTTATATGTTTTTATCATTAAATCTACCCCCCATATAGATTCGCATCAAAATAACACCAAAACAAATGTCGTCCCACACAATAGCCCGTTTGTTGTGCAGATCGCACACGCACCGGCGGCTAACGTCTGTAGATCGTTGTTGCGCACACGCAGACGGCGCGGCGTACTCGCAACTCGCAACCCTATCGGTTACTTCACAATGCGAACACGTGGAAACTGTTGCTCATGCTCGTTTGAACTTGAGAAGGTTATGTATCTACCTACCTTATGAATCGTAGAAGGTACCTTCCTACCTACCTATATTTACCTACTTCTAAGTGGCGAAAGTTTTTTGTGAAAGCTGCTGCATTTTTCTAAAAGTTAATTTAGGTCTTATTTATAAACATCTCGCCGGTATTCCCCGAAGAGTTCGGCAAAGGTGCAGTGTATGTGACATAACCATTTCGCCAGTTATGTTTAAGTCCCATGTGATAGGGGGCGAGCCTACTGCCATCTACCGGGCACAAAAACAGACTCCGTTCTGCTACTGGGCAAATTCCTAATGGAAAAATCCAATGTCACTGCCCAACTTGGGAATCCTTAGAAGACCTTAGGAATAGACCAACAGGCCATGGTACGGAGCGAGAGGGCATGGGAGGCCGTCACCTCCTTCTGCGAAGCAGTAATGCTCGGGAAGGATGAGGCGGACTGCGTGAGAGAGAGGCAAAATTCGCGCCCTCACGCCCCTAAGCTACCGCAGGAGGAGACGCCCTGGGCGTCGGGAATCGAAAGCCGATTCCCGGCCACCATAGGCGCGGGCTTGCGGACGGTGAGCAATGGGTAGCTCGCCGTCCGGTAAGGACCAGGCCCGAGTCGACGGAGCGTTATGTTCCACGCGCGCCTCAAAGAGAAGTCAGCAATTGAAGGGGTCCGATGGGACCGATGCCTGCCGGGGTTGCGGGAAAGTCCGAAAGAGATACCGTGGCCCCTGGCATTGCACAGGCAACTGAAGGAACACGGGTGGGTTTAAGTCAGTAAGAGACACGCCCTCCCGCTCCGCCCAGAGCGGGAGAAGACATTTGATGATCTCCCACCCAAAAATAATAAATAAAAAGGAATAGACCAACGAGATGTCAATGTCATGCTTAGAAAGGGTTATGCACGACTGTCTCATTAGTGTGTAGTGGTCGCAAAAACGTAAACGTAAGCGTTAGGTGGTGTTCTAAACGGTTTGGGAAAAATATTCCTCGGTTATGATATCCTCTAAGTAGTGAACAGCTTGGAGTCTGAATTTGTGCTCGGTTTTTTAAAGGCAATAGATAATGTAGCATTTAAAGCATAATCAGCCTATAATGTTCCTACTGCAGATAGACAGGCCTCCTCTTTGTCAGAGGAAGTGGGCCATAATCCACATGCGGGACCAGTCAAGGGTGAATCCAGGGGAGGGTCATGGAGGTCATGCCTGTGCTGTGTCTAGGTCGACCACTGATATTTTTTCTAATCTTATTGATAATTTTAATCAAATATAGGTATACTCTGTTCGATGTTATCACGTGTGTTAGCCACACAGGCCTTGAACGACACGCACACTATGTGTTGTTATTGGACCGTGGAGTTTTATGCCGGTTCTTCTCCATAGGAAACGACCAAATGGTACCGTGCACCTAGCTTCTGACATTTCCTAAGTGCCCATGTAGGTTTATCTGAAGCTAGCAACTAGATATACCTAAGTACTCGTATAAATTAAATACCCCAGAGTATAATTAAATATAATTGTAGTATACCTAATTAAATACTCCAGTCATAGTGTCAAGACAAACCGCCCCGGGTGGGTCCTGCCGGCCCCCCAAATCTTAAGAAGTACTTTATTAATGGTAATTATCCCAAACACGCTCAAAATATATTCAGTAAGAAGCAGTTTAGAGTTGGAGGCTCAGGATGAAAATTTTCGCCATCAACCTATGGTGCCAACACTTTTACACGTCAATCATATTTATAAAATGACATGATAAGTATCCATTATTGCAAAGTGTTTGTCATAAAAATCAGACATATTAATAAAGTAGAATCACCACCAGGCTCAAGAGCAAACTAAACAAAGTATGGATTCCATCTTATTTTAATTCAAGTTCCAGAAAGTATGAATCGCTTATAAGCGCTAGTTTGCCTTTGCAAGTATCTTAAATTATGATTATTTTTGCACTAGAAATAATTTAAAAAAACCAGCCAGTCTTTCTAGCTTTTGAAAAAGCTTCTAAAATGTTAACAGGGGTAGGTAGCTGTAATACCACAAAACTTACTGGTATTACGCCTCCAGTTGTCTACCTAGCTAAGCAGTTTGAAAATCCATCGCAAAAATATTCAATTAGTTACAATTTAATCGGTTAAAATTCTACATAGGAGTTTATTTTTTACACAAGTTTCCAGACCTAATTTTTAAATTTAGTTGACCCGGAATTATTTTTCAGGCTGTTATTACCACCTATCGTACCCTATCATACAAAATTAACACTGACACTGGTGACACTGTTGTTTGCAACATTTTAGAAATAGAATTATGTTAAACAGACCGACGCTAATTAATTTGGGGTAAAGAAGATTGACTTACCTTTATTTTGCTCCATATTACAGCCGATTTTGGCACACAAAACTTTTTTTAAAGTCGAATTTGAAATTAATTTACTCAAATATTTCGTAACACTGTCACATTTGCTTTGTATCAAAACCCTGCGCGACCACTCCGGCGCCGATCGAACGCGGCCAAACCGAATAATTGTTATTAATTCAGCCTCTTATTGAATTACTTTATTTAATTAAATAATTCGACTAACTCATGCTAATGTGCGAACTAATGGAGTCTGTGCCGCGATCTGGCTGCTTTGCTACTTCATCTCAACAACAACATGTGTGTTGGTACAAAAAATACTCTGAAAACGGCCCCCGTCTGAACACACCCATTGATTGAAAAAGAAAACGTGATTTTCGTCTCTATGTTCACCGCCATAGACTTCAAATCACAAACCTGCAGCCTTTAAGTTTGGCAAACGAAATTAACACTTTATAGTAACAGTTTAGAATTAGTTTTGTATTGGTTGTTTAAAGTGGGAGTTTCACCAAGTTCTAATTTTGAATTTGGTTTCAAAGGCCGCGAGGCGTGGTTTGCTATGTCCCGCCTGACGCCTGTGAGTGAAAAAAAAAGTTAAATATTTTGAGCGGGAAACGATTCAGGCAATAATTGACACGTCAGCGTATATTATTTATAGCGTTCGGGAGAAAATTAACATAAAGTTTTTAAGTAATTGGATGTGATAAGTTTATGTTGTTGAATGTTGCGGTGCGGATGTGGAAATTAGATTTTTATTATAATAGAGGAAGATATCGGTGCTCGAAGCCAGTGCAAGCAGATGAGGTGTGTAGCGGAATTCAAACGAACCAGGTACCTATATATTTTTAAGTGCAAAATGAACATTGGCAATTTTTTAGCAGGTAGTAAAAACTATGTTGCTCCTCATCACTCTTATCACGGATTATCCACCTAAGGTAGATACTTACCTCTGCAACGTCTTCAACAGTATAAACAGGGTGTCCAGTAAATAGCACGATATACTGCAGGGGGTGATAGCTAGGGTCACTACCTATCAATACAACACAACAAAATGTTCAGCAAAATCTTACGGATTTACAGTTTTACAAAATTTTCCGAAATACCGAAAAATCTCTACCTTGAAACAGATTTTTAAGCATCTCGTAATGAAAAAATCCTTTTCTAGTACTTTTTTTTTACATCAAATTATTCGTGAATAGTTACTTTACTCATTGATAAGTATTTTTTCTACCAAAGACAAGAATGTTTTCAAGAAATACTATTTTTTGTTTAAATTTTCACAGAACTATTTTCTTATCACTTAAGTTTAACCTACAGTGGTGAAAAAAAATGTAAGATTTTGCTGAACATAAATATTGTGTTGTATTGATAGGTAGTGACCCAAGCTATCACCCCCTGCAGTATGTCGTGCTATTTACTGGACACCCTGTATAGATGCTTGATCGATTTAGCTATTTACTACACCTAACCCTCCTTTTTTGGCTTCGCCGCAGTCAGGTAATTTTATAAAAACAGAAGATCTCTCTGATATTTATTGGTGATTCTTCACATAAATCTACTTACATTATAAATATAGAAAATGGTCGCGTTGGACCTCAAAAGTTTTCAACCATCAACTCACGATCACTCGTTCACTTCATTAACAGCGTCATCATTTCCACGTGTCATCACAATCTTGCCAAGCTGATCATCACGATATGATGATTGGAGCAGACAGTCTCTTGGCGTAGTCACTATTGGCATCAATTTGTGGCAATCTGTTTATCATTAAACGATCTATTGGACATGACAACGATAATAGACATAATGACGGTGGTTTTCAAAAGTTGGAAGGTTATTCCTTTTTTAATAAAGGTGGTCCCACTCCATGGTTAGTTAGTCATGTAGTCTTACCCACAGGTAAGTCTGACCACCAGTCTTCCCAATGGGTATCGTTTTACACAGTCACTGGGATGTGGAGGTCAGATAGACAGTCGCTCGATGTAAAATTTTGGTATTTAATTCAGCTGCATCAGGTTAGACTGGAATCCGACCCCAACATAGCTGGGAAACGGCTAGGCAGATTGATTGTTCCTACTGCCACAAGTGTAAGTGGTAGTGGTAGTGTGTAAGTGTGTGTGTGTGTGTGGTAAGCCCACATACCACTAATTAAACGTCGCGTCGGGCAAAGTTCTTGACTGAGTTCTAGGGAAATAAACTTTAATGTATCCGATAAATCAAGCTTTATTCAAGACTACTTAATCTTTGAAGATCATATCCAGCCACTATAGTCACATAGTACTTAACCGCAGGGTAGGTACCCATGTACCTACCTACTGTGGCGCTTATGATTCTTCCACGCGACGTCATACAAGAACCGATCTGATTGTGTGATACAATCATTACGAAGAAATAAAAAGTAAAAAAAAAACTGAAAAAACGGGACTGAATGTTTGTAGCTGAAACCGAATTTACCAGCAGGTCATGTCGCATATAACATAAACCTATCAACTAACAATTTTCTATCAAATAATAAACTGAATTTAATCAAATTATTTATATTTGTTTGTACTAAATTCGTGTGTAATTTCGTAGTCATCCCGCCGTACCTTCCCGTCTGCCCGGAATAGAACCGGCGACCCGTCGCATCGAATTAGTGTGAAATGTTGAAAAACGCCTGAAGCGTACCGTAACGCACCACGGACGTTGCCAGATGCCATAGAGTAGTTCTTTAGAATATTTATTTTGTTGAAGAGAAAGGATGTCTGAAAACTGACTGAATTTTTAGTAGAGGTGTAGCAGATTTCACAAATTGATAATTATGAAGAGAAAGATTCTGAAACAAGACCGGATGATTCAGTTTGTAAATTATAGAAACCAAATTAGTTTTTTTTTTTTAAATTGGATAAAATTAAAAATTAATCTTAAATTTCATTGGCGTCAGATAAGATTCAGATTAGAAATTAATGTTGTCTAATTTCGTTAATCGTTAAAAGACGCAATGAAGTAGAAGACTTGTAGAAAAATGAAGGGTGCCTTTGAGCTGGGTAGGGAATAAGGGTGAGCTGGGTAATACTAGGGGTAAGGAAACAGGGCTTAGCAATAACCAGTTTTCATAAATATTCAGAATGAAATCGTATTATTGGTGCATTGTGGACTCTATCCATGGTACCTGCTTAAAACCTACGCAAAAAAATGCGGAAAGCAGTTACACATCAGTATGTTTTTAACGACAGTCAGTCAGTCATCAGTTTCTTTTTTTGTTATAATAACGTGTTATATTCCTAGTTTTCCTTTGAAACAGTGAAGTTTTATGAATTTATTTCGAAAATATGTATTTTACTAGTTCAAAACGAATAAAATTATTAGTTTCATGAAGATAGTTTACGCTTACTTTGAACCTGATGAAATGTTTACAATATGAAGATGTATTTAATTGATTATTTACAAGCAATACACACTTTGAAATCCAAAACGAAATATTAAAACTTAGATTCCTTTGAAGCAAACGTTCTAAATTCAAATGCAAGCGCGCCAAAGTGTCATGGCTGCCATAATTGGGGATGACAGTTGTCGGCGGGAACGCGCGAGACTCGGGCGCAAGACAGCTCGTTTGCGCCTGAGCATAACGAGACTGTACTAATCTCGTCTTGTTCTTCAGTAATAATATAACTGATCTACATTAAAGAGAAACGTAATTTAATTTAAGATTTTAATGTCACCAATATTATTGTTGCCTTACTGCTAGATTTTCTTAGCTTGACACCATTCAGCTGTTCTAGTGACAAATAAGACAATGGTTCAACATTATCATGAACTTTTGAGTAACGATTGGAGTTCCGATTCATTTATCGCATTTTCATTTAAAACTATACAATTTTTGAGACCCAACGCACTGATGAGTCACCGTGACTCGAACAACACGTTATGCTGTTCGTGCCAGCTGTCGTTCATAGATCTTTGACTGTCGTTCCGGGAAGTCAGAAGCCCGAAAGTCTGAAAACCAGTCTTACCAATAGGTATCGTGTTACCCAGTAACTGGGTTGTGGAGGTAAGATAGGCAGTCGCATCCATGTAAAGTACTGGTATTCAGCTGCATCAGGTTAGACTGGAAGCCGACCCCAACATGATACGTAGCTATGACCTTTATGTCCAGTGTACCGACCGATAGCCATACAAAAGAAGTTTTGAGCCTTCGATGTCATGTAGAATATACCTAGACGTAATTAGGTATGTCCTTATCAATCAATCTGCCTAGTCTTTTCCCAACTATGTTGGGGTCGGCTTGGAGTCTAACCGGATGCAGTTCAATACCAGTACTTTACATAGAGCGGTTGCCTATCTGACCTCCACAACCCAGCAACTGGGTAATACGATACCCCTTGATAAGACTGGTTTTCAGACTCCGAAAGTCTGCTTCTGACGACCCGTATCGACTGTCAAAGATCCACGAATGACATCTGAAACCAACGGCGAGGCACGGAGAGATCCACAAACCTACCCTGGCAAGCGTAGCTAAACCTGTTGGATCGACCCGTGCGGCAGTTATTACTTACCCACGAGCTCCTCAGGTCTGTCCTTATATTGAGATTAAATAAAAAAACGTTTATCCGAGCTATTACTCTTTATTTCTTTTCGCACCAATTAAAACAGTTATTTCACAATGCCAGTAAATCATACCTGACGTTAATTTGTGGTAGCTCAGTAAAAACGCAATAATAATTAATTTGGCCACGGTGTGGTCTAACCTGACGTGTTCATTCTGAAGGGATGGCGACTCAATAACCCGTGAACATAACCATTTGTCACCACATCATCCGGTATGGTGGCCATGTATTGCGATGTTAGGAGGTTATACTGAGAGAAAAAGTGGGACCTCCCCAATAGTTATGGATGAGGAGTCGTATTTTTTTGTAGGTTGTACCATAACGTTTATGATATTTGGGATCTGCTAATTGTTTTAATATAGAAGCTCTACTTAACAACAAGCAGCTACCTATTTAGGTATTACTTCAAACCTACATAATTTACAAACTCTGATTCATCAAATTGGTTTTGGAAAATATAAAAAAAAATAGGACTCACTAAACTTGCATATATATTCCAAGGACTCAATTACAGCTGATGTAAAATAAAAACTTTAGCTCGTCATCCCAAATCGTCAGCAAAATATGGCGAGTGTCTTGCGCGCACGCATGACAATTACATCAAATCAGTAGAGCCATTACTCACGTCGCATCCACGCAACAGTTGGTCCCAACGATTAATTAACGATACAATTTTAGCACTTACACGAAAAATACTAAAACAATTAAACGTTAAACGTAAATAGAATCCGTAATTGATGATGGATTACCGTTCCGATTTGAAAGCAAGACTAAGGTTTAGTTAGACTAAGAAATGCTAAAAAAAACATCTAACTATTTTTAAGAATGTGAGGAATTGTTTTAAGAGTATATCCTTTGTTTGTTTGAATCGATTTTCTACAGAAGGAGAAGGTGCAGAAAATGGAATGGAGCGAATGCTATAGAGACAAAGTATCTACCACGGTCAACTGCAATGAATGCAGTGAAAACCAAATTCTAGTACATACAATTTTAGATCTGCTTCAGTTTCAGTTAGTAGGTATTAGATACTACAAAAGTGTTCGATTATAAGTCCCATTCGAAGAAAGCTACTATACAACGTTAGCGAACCCAACTATCAGAAATTCTATCATGTCTTAACTACTTAAAAAAATCAGTTTCGCATACCTTACACAGCATCTGAAAACCTAAAAATATTTGACATAATGATAATTTATCACCGAAACATAATTATCGGTCGCGGCCCATCGCCGACCACTCTTGTGTTGACGTGTTCGCTAAATTAATGGGCTTACATGCTAACGAGTCGTGCAATTCGCGGCGCAAGCGCATCCGGAAGGATGCCACCACGGAGGTAGGCGCCGCCCGCTGTAAAAAATCCGTTCTAATTTCTGATATTGTGGGAGTGTGTTTCTAAACCAATACCAATATTTTGTGGATGTAGTATCCAAAAAGGTGAAAAAACCAGCTACGGCTGAGACAATCCTTTGATTGGAAAGGTTTAAATACTTGCATTAATTACCTAATATGCTTTGACCAATGACGAGTTGAGTAACCAGAATTTTATGAATAAAGTAAGACATAAAAAAACGAATAGGCTAAGAATTGAGCCCTGCGAAACTCTCATTGTGTTCTCATCAAATCCTATAATTTAATTCAAATTGTAACGATTTGGCAATCAAGGTACCTAATTTAAAATAGAACCTATCTGATAAATTGAATAAGGAACATGTAGGTAGAGTTAGCAAGCTAACAAAAATCGTAGTTTATTTTTTCATTCCAGTCTCATGGCTCTTTAGGTAAAATCTGTCATAATATATTAAGTCATCGGTATCGCAGTGCTCGTAAACTAACAAATTTTCAAGATAAAAATAATAGATAATCAGATATTTCCTCAGGAAATTAGTAATTTGTGCCCGTTACTATAATCTTAATTAAAAACACTCGTACAAAAATAGTTCGCTCTTTGACGGCTTTTAACTTTTTTACGTCGATAATGTCGTTAAACTTTGACACTTTTTTACAGACACACTTTTATAGTTTTTTTACTGAATTCTCTAAGTGCCTGTCAGTGTTAGCTCTTCGTAGACTTTTGGTGCAATCGTTTGTTCAACGCCGATTTCACTCTCTTGGGGTTTTAAGTCATCTTCTTTATTGACATGTCCTTTTTGGCAACTCCTGTTGAGTTTTGGTTTTTGTCGCTTGAGATAAAACACATGCAACAAAAAAATCTTAACGTCTCCACGTCTCACTTTTTGCATGTCAACATTCTAATCGCAATTTCTATGCTTACACTTGTAACATAATATCAAGCCTGTATTCCCCAAAGGGTTAGGCAGAGGTGTACCTATTGTACACCCACATTTCGCTAGTTATGTACTTTTATGAATCAGTATGAATTAATGGTGAAATGTGGGTGTACTATAGGTACACCTCTGCCCAATCCTTTGGGGAAACAAGGCGTGATGTGTTATGTATGAATGAATGAAGAAAATATTATCATCAGTACACTTTCCTTCTTTGAAGAAAATTGCCCTCATAGCTGGAAAAAAACCGTATCATAAAGATGAGGATCAATTTATTTCATGATACAATTCGAAAAACAGCAATAATTACATCCTAGTAACATAATACTTTCGGCATGTTCCGTCGAATTTCCGCGAAACTTCGTAAATAGCCGACCACCGCGCCTGCTCCGCTGGCGGTATATTGGGGTATCAGTTTCAACTCCTGGGCATCACTGTCGGCGTTACAGCTGTCAACAGTCGCGTCACCAGACCGTGACCTGTCAAGGTTTAGTGATCGGTTTCATGTCAGAATCTAACCAGCAAGAAAAAAAAATAAAAGAAATGTAATTGTTTTTTCTGTAAATAGGCTATATATATAATATCGGAATCATTTTTAACCGTCATATTAAAAATAAACCTAGTGATGTGACCGTCGGAATACCAAGTCATATACCTTTAGTTCGAACCCAAGACACGCTCCTCTGGCTTTTCGGATTCATGTGCGTATTGTATAATTATCACTTGCTTCAAAAACGGTAGGAAAACATCGTGAGGAAACCGGCATGCCTGAGAGATATTTCTCGACGGCATGTGAAGCCAAGTCTGAGGCCCATGGGTGGCTTTAAAACTCTCGACATCAGGTTAGTCACTAACCACCCGAGACGAAGAAGAAAAAATATCTGACTAGCCCTGAGAAGAAATGGCGAAACAAACCCACGGGTTAAAGTTTTCATGAACTTAATAAATGTAATCTGGACTAGATAGCCTTGCATCTTTTATCTGATTAAGACAAATATACAATATTTTTGAGATACTTATATTAAATATCTTTACAAACATACTTACAAAGAAGATTCGCCATAACAAGATTTTATTTTCTTGATGCTGAACGCTAAAGCTGCAATAACTGACATTTAAAGCAATTTACTTACCCATCAGAACACCAAAATTATAGCCAACTACAACACTCATTCATTCTTGTAGTTAAAACCTAATAAATCTGATTAAATCAGCGCCGGTTGCGTTTAAATCTCAACAATTTCAAAGAGTCGAAATTTGTCCTGACAAAATTTACTGCGACAGTGTAGGAGCGGCGCGGGCGCATGATTCGTCGAGATCAAAGCCGCAGACGCATCGTCATGTGTTCTCGACAACATGTAGGTCGCCGAAACCCCTCGGGAGCACTTACAAAAAGTCAGCTTGTATGTTTTGTAAATAATATCGTATTGGTCTTTGAATTTCTTTTGCTCGTCACTGACGGCGGCACCGACATTTTTGTGAACTTTTTATTCAGTGGCTAGTAACTTAATAAACTCAATGATTGAATTCAATTGACTAATGAACTCAATATAAAATAATTTTAGGACATTAAATAATAATAACTATGGAAAAAAGACCATAGAATAGAACTGTTATTAGTCTTAATAAAACACGTCGTTTTAAAAAAAAGTGTTAGTTAAAATAATATTCATATTTAGATTATTCAGTATAAGGTCGTACAATTTAAATGTAACAGTTTAAGTAGGCAGGTAGTTAATGTTTAGTTCCATGCGCCTGGGCAGTCGTAATATCTGTTAATGCGTAGCCAGTCACTATCAGTAATGTAGTCACGCTGGCCCATATCACTGACGGATCTCTGAAGAATAAAGAAGAAGAAAAGTCAAAATCCATTCATAATATTAATATAAGTATCACTCAAAGCAAGGATATAACTGACCACAGGGTGACTAGAGAAGGAAGCAATTGAAGCAGTCGTAGAGACCAGAGTAGAACATAACAATGAAAAGTAAACGGTAGTAGTAGTAGTACTTAACAACCACAAAGCAACTCATTGAAAGGGATGTAAAAATACCAACATAAATATCAGAAATAGCTTCAGAAAAAATCAAGTATAACACAAACCAGCCGAGGTTCAATAGTCGCTGCCCCGTTGGCGGTGAATGAATAGGGTCCGTAGTGCATGCAGCTTACATAGTCATAGTCTACTCCCAAGTTGTCAACTTTGGAAGCTCCATATAAGTCGAAGTTGTGTTCACTACCTGGAAATGAAAAAAAAAAACATAAAAGAAACAAACATGTAATAGCAGTCTTTACAAGGACAAATGGTGTTTGCGATCTCACGTGGAAAGTAAATCTCGATTCAAAGAGCATTTTTTATTATTATTTAGACCATAAAAATAATTGTCAAGGATTGGTTTAACCATATGTGGTTCAAATGCTCGAAAGGTCGGAGTAAGCAGAAAACAAATAGAAAAATCTTGGTTAACTTAACAACTCTCCTTCTTATTGCCCTGTTTTCATCTTACTTGGTTGAATGAATTCAGCAACGGCTATAAAATATTTCCCAAACTTACCAGGTAAAATGTTCTCTTTATGAATCTGGACGTACTCGTCCCTGTTGAAGGTAGTATGCATATGGAGGAAGCCGAGTATGTGCATGAACTCGTGAACGATGGTCGCATGTCTGAAGCACCCTTCGCCGACGGTGCTGCGGGCCAGGTTCAGTAGGTGGGCACCACGGGAGACCATGTGGCCTACGTTGGCGTAGCAGCCGCTTGGTTCACCCTGAACAATTGTGAACGATTTGATGAAACAGAGGTAGAGTTGGACATTTCAGGGAATAAAATATAGTTGTGATCTTGTTCGAGTAATCTTAATTTTTCGATGGGTGGTAACTGGCCACCTGTTACCTGTAACTGGCCGTGCTGATTCACTCAACTTTCATTTATTCCCAAATCGATAAGATATAGGTCAATATTGGTTATCAAAATGTATAAAGTGATTTTTATTGCCAGAATTGTGCTATTTAAGTCTTTAATTCCACCGGAAAAACGATCTACCCGTATCATAAGCTTGTTTATATCTCACATAAGCTCTTGATTTAGTGGATTATGTTCTTTTATTTGAGGCTTTATTTTAATTCCAACTATCATTTTCGAGATTTAGGGTTATTTAAATAGTTAATAGTCTTGTAATTATACAACGTGTTCCTTTTGATATCCCATAACTAAAGTTATATGATATAAGTAAAAATAATACAAAAGATCCTAGAACAAAAGTGTTCCTAGTGTGTATTAAGTTTCGTTGATAAGTACGAGTAAATCATTTTCATTCAAACCAACCATTCATATTTAAAACTAAATTATTTTTTATGGACTTAAAATATCAGAATTAAATGTTTTATTTTAATTTTATATAAGTATTTCACGTAAGGGCTTCTTCATTGAAAAATTATTCATGTGTGAGTTGATTGTTTGCCATGGTTTCATTATTACCCTTGTTAAGGGATATCAAAAAGAACACGTTGTATTGTATAAATACTTACAGTTAAACTTGCATAGACACTGTCCGATGATGTCCTGTACCGGAATTTCACGCAAGTATGTGCTTCAATGTCTCTAGTGGCTTCCCAAATAGCTGCTTTCTGTGCATCATCTGTAAGTACCAACATAGATGAGATATATTGTAGGTACTAATTAAATTAGATCAGAATTTAATGAGATTATTATGCTGATAAGAGGGTTAAATCATATATCAAGGGTCTAATCCCATTAAATGTTATCCTTAAAAAAAACACTCTTTTCGAATTTAAATTCGCCGATCATTCATGCGTGTGGTTGTTTTTTCTATCCAGTCTTGTTAGAGCAATATCAATCATTCATTTAAAAAAACCTATAGACAAATGGACGTTAAGTTTTCCAGAATTTGAAAATTTTCCGGAAACTGTCCAATTTTTCTTTCCATAAAAACCTAATTCGGACCAATAATTAAGAACATAAAAAAAAAACAAATCAGTCCAACCGTTCTGAAGTGATGCGCAGCATTTCATTTTTATTATATAGATAGATAGGGCTCGTATTTGTAATCGTACTTTCATATTGTATTTTATCAAAGATCTAATCTTTGATTGCATTTATAAATATGTCGATTTTATCTTCATCGTTTGATGTGTTTATTTGTTAAACATTGGGGTAATAATAATATGATCCATGTCATTGATTCCTTTTGATAAACTTCTCATTGACGAAGTGAATTAGTTCAGTGACACATTTATTGTGGTTACAATCACCTTTTGTTTTTATTCTTGATCTTGAAATGAGGTTATTTTTGACCACACTTGTTTTCAGTTTGCTATTAATAAGATGTTCTATCTACTTATCTTTTATAATTTCCTGTAAAAGTAGCAAAACGTAGGTACCGTAAAATTAGCAAAAACTAATCATAATGTTCTACAATTTTTTATCGCACTTTTTCCTTATCTTATAAGACCATATTTTATTAGACCATAAAACAAATATGACTAAGTATAGGGAAAGGTGTTTCCGCAAATTAATCGTGACTTTTAAGGACAATAAAATGATCAGTCATCACTTCATCAGTGATCATAATCATGATGAAACTATTATTTTATGTTTCATTAGTATTAAATTTAGGAGACTTTTTTCTGATATTACAGAAAAATGGATTAGCGAAGTCAGAAAATAAGAAACCTGTTGATATTTCCCTATCTGATACGTAAGCTTCGTTTTCGTTTATTCATCTTTTTACGCTATCTAATAAATATACCTAGTGCCTAATCAGAACAGACAATGAAAAAAGGCCCTTCGTCCATTGATACACTCCCCTTCCTCTTTTTAAGCCTGAACTATTTCTTTGATAAATAAATTAAACATCACGGTGACTTACTAAATTCTCCGTCGGCGAACTCAAAAATGACGGTGTTGTCAGGCCAGGGGCCTATTGACGATGAGCTGTACGCACTGCGACCTACTGCGTACTCTTGCAGCATCACCTCATAGTCTTGGTCGTCCAGGACTATGTCTCCCTGGTACCTGCCGCTTAGTTCTTCATCATTGGCAAACGGAAGAGTCTTTTTTCTCGCTTGAAATCTCTCGGCGTTTCCATTCCCTGTAATTGGATTAAATTCGCCCTGAATTTAATATTATACGTTGCTTTTGCTTGTTTTTTTTTAATAATAATTATAATAAGATTTATTGTTTAAATAGGACTAGATTACATGGCAAGGTAATATATAAAGAACAAGCGTAACGTTTCATACATCTAGTAAGTGCGTGCCGTACTGTTCTCCCAGATAGGTTACAAAATAACCTGTGTTTAGGAGAAACAGTTCCGATTTAAATTTATATTTTAGCTTGGAAAAATAATATTTATTTATTTTAAACAAACTAAGTATGTAAAGAACAAAAGAAGCTGCCTGGCTAGCTGGGACAACAAATTCAAGCAAAGATGTGAAATTGGATGAGACAAGCAAGAGACAGAGAACAATGAAGATGATTGAGGGAGGCATATACGCCAAAGGGGCGACTTCCATAAATATAAACTAGAGAAAAAACAAATAAAATTATATTTGTTAAAAACAATGACATTGAGAATTAAATATAGGTAATACAAAAAAAAAGAGTTAAAAAAAATTATATATGTAATGTAAACATGCATTTTACATGCAGATATGAAAAATTTACGTACCTAGTTATTATTTTTAAAGTAGTAGTGTTTTTTTACGTTTGAATGTATTTCTAAGTGGACATTTTGATGACTTTTACTTTGAATTTATGATAGAAATAAAGGCTTTATTTTATTTTTATTATAACTATTATTCAATATGTTTAATTGTAATTCAATAAATAGGTTTTTGGCATTTTTGCAAGACGGGATAAGTTCATTGTCCTTATCTGTCCTGCTTCATTTCCAATCACTTTATTGACAAGTTTCTCCTTCGTTTATCTGGATAACTTTTTATCGTTGTCTGCTGAACTATTTTGTGTACAAAGGAACAAATCTGACACAATACTTAAAGTTGAACTAGGATAATACTTAGAGAGGAGGAGGATTACTGAAAGGATAACTAACGGACATTGCTCAATCGCTGCATATAGCATAAAAGAAAAGAGGTTTGTACAAAAAAAATAATTTTATTTCTGAAGCCATTTTCCATCAACCCCTTTTGTGTTACCTACTAACACAAAAGGGGTTGATGGAAAATGGCATTTGATAAAATAGAACGAGAACATGGAGCTTCATAAATAGTTAGTTTTTTTTTTTTTAACTGTTATGACCTATTTAGAAAGAGCATTATTACCTGGTGCTAAAAAGAGGAATTTACCAACATTATAAGAGCAATCAGTTCCCATGAAAATGAACATAATGCGATATTAAAAACGTAAAACTGCAACTAGCTTTATGACATTTTAATATTTCTCCGAAATTATTTTTTATCAAAATACTATTGAATTTTAAGATTTTTTTTATGTGTACCATAGTGTTTTAAATTAACATACCTTTCCGGATTCCCTCCAAAAACTGCCTGAATTCTTCAATATCCTTCCTAGTTCTCACAACCGAGGGGCCGGCTGCCACCAAACTGGCCAGACCAAGCGCCACAAAAATAACGTAAATTCGCAACATTCTGATTCCCGAGAACCTGTCACAATAACATACACACAACCCAGAAACCAGCTTTTTATTCAAACAATTATCTGCATCTACACTCGAGAGCAATGAATCCGGGTCACTTAAAGAATCCTAAAAATCTCGGAAACTAAAAATGCTAGGTTAATGCAATAAATTGTATTTAATAGACAATGTAATACTCCTTAAATGAAGGTATTAAAACTTCTTAGTTATTGTAAAGTTATATCATAAAAAAATCAAATTTGAAAAAGGGCCACTTTCGAAGATGGAACTACGAAATTACAGCATTTGGTTTTGCTTTTGTTTGTAATCTGTCATTTATGTGGGTACATAAACCATGTTGATAGTGCTCTATATTCATTATTCAAGCTGAAATTATGTCGCTTACGCCTGAAGAATGCACCAGAATACTTACAATGCTGGAAACCGGCCGGAGTCAGCGCGATACAGCCAGGACTGTCGGTGTGTCGCTGTCAACAGTACAAAGAGTTCTCCGACGTTACGAAGAAACTGGTTCTAACCTACGCAGACCAGGAACGGGCAGAACCAGGTGTACCACAGCACGAGAAGACCGATACTTGGTGAACACCATGCTTCGAAATCGCTTTCTTACAGGAACTGAACTCACAAATCAGTTTCGACGCCTCGGAGGAAGTAACCCAAGTGCATGGACAGTAAGACGTCGGCTTGCTGAATCTAACTTAAAACCCCTTAGACCTGCAAACGGCCCTAAACTGGAGCGTGGGCATCGTATTTCAAGACTAAGATATGCCCAGAGCCACGTAAATTGGAGTATTGAAGATTGGTCAAAAGTTATGTTCTCCGACGAATCAAAATGTATGCTCTACAAGCACGATGGAAGACACAGAGTGTATCGAAGACCAGGGGAAAGATTCAAGCAAGCATGCATCGAAGAAAAAGTAGCCTACGGTGGTGGGTCTGTACTTGTGTGGGCCGGAATTTCTTCAGAAAGTCGCACAGAGCTGGTGATCATAGAAAACGGCTCTTTAACTAGCGAAAGATATGTGGAAGAAATCCTCAATGATCACGTTGGTCCATTTATGGTCAATTTAGGTGAGGATGCTATATTTATGCATGACAATGCCCGACCTCATACAGGTAGGATTGTGAATGACTACCTTCAAGAGATGAACATTACTCGTATGGAGTGGCCAGCGCGCAGCCCGGATATCAACCCGATCGAGCATGCTTGGGACGAGCTAGGCAGATGCGTAAAACAACGAAACCCTCCCCCAATCACGCTTCGTGAGCTCAAAATTGCTCTCACAGAGGAATGGGAGAATATTCCCCAAAGTCGTATAAGGAACGTGGTGTACAGCATACCAAACCGCGTAAACGCAGTAATGGAAGCACGAGGAGGCAATACGAAGTATTAAAATTCAAGAAAATCGTAATAAAGTTCAAAAATTTCATGTTTCCTATTTTTGTTTTAAGGAGAGATCAGCAGTTTTTTTCTTTATGTAATTTTGTGTTAATAAAATGTATGGTGACTCATATTTTTTTTACTTTCATTTAAGGAGTATTACATTGTCTATTAAATACAATTTATTGCATTAACCTATCATTTTTAGTTTCCGAGATTTTTAACATTCTTTAAGTGACCCGGATTCATTGCTCTCGAGTGTATATAGATAAACAGATTTTATCAGTAAACTTTATAACTCAAATTGTTTCGTGACTCGGATTTGAACTGCAATAAAATGTATTGTTTATTCATGTTATTGTGCTGTGCTAATTTTTTATTTGTTTATTAGACTTCGGTATATCTGACGTGTTGTTTACTTTTGAAAATTGGAAATGGAACGACGGTGTTCCATTTCCATCACGCATGTTACGAACCCTGCCTACACCAAATCAGCTGAATAGCGACATGATTAGCTGTTTACGTCAATCGGTCGTTTCCACGTAAAACTGCAACATGCCACCTGCCGAATCATCGAATCAACGCCTCGTGTCGCCGGGCGTTCACCTACCTCAAGGACTGCTGATGCCGCATCTACATGCAGGAATCAGTAGAATTGCAATATTAATAAGTTACTCGTTTTTAACTCACTTCGGTACTAGCATCGTCCGAATCTAGACATAGAAATTAGCATAAGTTCAATTGTAATTTTTACCTTATTAAAAACCTTAATTAAATAACTTTGGTTTTTTTTAAGTCCTCCGGCTGTCACCTTCGTAATTGGCGCAGTCGGTATGATATTCGAGGCAGTGCGCGGCGCGGTATAGATTTCCAAAAATCGTTAATCTGCTGACTCCGATAGTCGCTGTCGGTATTTCCGAGTACCTCGTCGAATATCCGAACTTAAGAAGACGCAGCTGAGGACGTATCCAGCCATCGATACACCAAGAAAAACCATGTATATGTAAGTCCTTGAAACTTTCTTTGAGTGTTGCTCCCGACTCCTTCCTTTTAACCTCTATATATAATAATAATTCAACATTTTTCATCCAAGGGAAACTAGGAGAAAATCTGTCTCTTCCAGACAGATAAATAGGTCCAGGGAAGTAGATTTAAATAGGTTTATAGATTCAGATAATTTAGGGTTAGATATATTATTTAGTAGTGACGAAATGGAATTGAACCCCGATACTATCTTTAGAGCTTTACGCCCAGTGCCAGACTTTGATGGCAATCCGAATGTTCTAACTCGTTTCATAAAAATATGTGATCAGCTCGTAATACAATATGTCAGAAATGACCCGAGCTGCGAGTTAACAAATTTATGTGTAATAAACGGCATTTTAAACAAAATCACGGGTTCTGCAGCTACAACTATAAATTCTAATGGTATACCTGACAATTGGCAAGGGATTCGTGACGCTTTAATTAACAACTTTTCCGATCAGAGGGACGAAACCGCCCTTTACAATGATATGTCCTTACTAACGCAAGGAAGTAGCACTCCACAGGAATATTATGCCAAATGCCAGACCCTTTTTAGCACTATAATGACTTATGTCACCTTACATGAAAATATAGCTACCACTATCGAAGCAAAACGCGATCTTTATAGAAAACTAACATTACAATCCTATGTTAGAGGTCTTAAGGAACCTTTAGGGTCCCGTATCCGGTGCATGAGACCCGAAACTATAGAAAAGGCTCTGGAATTTGTACAGCAAGAATTGAATGTCATGTACCGACAGCAACGAAGCGAAAGTATTCCCGAGCGACGTAACCCGACACATCACGTGCATTCAACCCATAGAATGCCACCATCGGTCCTTATGACCACACCCAAGCCTTTTAGTTTTCCGAGTGCAGGCACGAGCTGGCATAAGCCTATGCCCATGCTGCCGCAGCAGCAGCAGCAATGGAGGCCACCCTTCCAGCATAATCAGGTACCTCATCGTGCCCCTAACATGTTTAGTCGAACCCAGCAAATGTTTCGTGCACCCCCGCCAAACTACCACCCCCAGAGTAATATATTTAAATTACCAAACGCAAATCCCACAGCGCAATATACAGGTCCAAAACCGATGAGCGGTGTTAGTCACTTCGTACCAAAACCAATAGGGTTACCAAGACATGATTGGCGTAGATCAGGAAACCAACCATCTAGTAATTACTTCAAGACACGTGAGATAAATTTTAACGAAATGACAGACTTTGAAAACGCTTATGAACACCCTGACTATTACTATGAACAACCTGACTATTCCTGTTACTATGACTATCCCGACTTTTATTACTTCAATCAGACCGAACCCGATTATCATTCAAATGTAGAAGACAGCACCCAATCACAGAGTTCTAACAACGCGAAGTGCTTAGAAGCACCACAGTCACCTACCTCTAGTGCTAATCCGGATTTTCGCAAGGAGAAGGATCAAAAAGGGTTAAAATAGAATTAAATATACAATCTAAAAAGGAATTACGTTACATTCAGATATCGGATCCACCACTTAAGTTATTAGTAGATACCGGGGCTAACCAGTCTTTCGTTAGTCCTGAGGCAGTCGAACAATACTTTTCGCACATACCTTTGAACTTTGACCCCTTTGAAGTAACAAATGCCCGTGTAACTAGTACACACAACCATTCCATTACTATTCCGAACTTTTCTGAATTTAATAATCCTACGAATGTTAAGTTTTTTATTTATAAATTCCATAACTACTTTGACGGATTAATAGGTCTCGATTTACTTGACGGAGCACAGATTGATCTTAAAAATAATTATTTAATTACAGATTTTACAACCATACCTATTCAGTACTATCAATGTAAAAAGTCCAGTTATCAGGAAACCATTCCCGCGAATTCGTCAAAATTATTAAATATTCCTATTTATAGTCCAGACGGTGATGTTTCCATTGCTCAGCAAATACACAGTAATTGCATTATTCATGAATGCATTACTCGCGTTACTGACTGTACGGGCATCGTAGAAATTGAAAACCCGACCGATTATGACTCAATCGTTACGTTTGAACGCCCTTTACAAGCAGAGATATTTAATAATGAGTGCATTAGCACTAAACAAGATCCTAGGCGCGTTAAAGAGGTTTTATCTCGATTGCGTACAGACCATTTAAATATTGAAGAAAAAACTAATTTAGAGACTCTATGCAGTCGTTTTGCTGACGTATTCTATGTAGAAGGAGAACCTTTGACTTTTACAAATAAAATAAAACACCGTATTAGAACGACTGACGAACTTCCCGTGTAGGTATACGAAAAGTTATCGCTACCCATTTGTTCACCGGCAGGAAGTTAGAAACCAAATCACTAGTATGTTGGAGCAAGGTATCATAAGACCTTCTGAATCAGCTTGGAGCTCGCCTATTTGGGTAGTTCCTAAGAAGGGAGACGCATCAGGCACACAGAAGTGGAGAATCGTAGTTGACTTTCGTAAATTAAATGACAAGACCATCGACGACAAATACCCGATTCCTAACATAAGTGACATACTTGACAAGCTTGGTAAATGCCAGTATTTTACTACTTTAGACCTTGCATCTGGATTTTATCAATGTGAGATGCACGCTGATGACATTCCGAAGACAGCCTTTAACGTAGAACATGGGCACTTTGAATTTTTGCGCATGCCCACGGGTTTGAAGAACTCTCCATCTACTTTCCAGAGAGTGATGGACAATGTGCTCAGAGGATTAAAAAATGACATCTGCCTCGTGTATCTTGATGACGTCATCGTCTTTAGTACGTCATTGCAAGAGCACATGATTAATTTAGAAAAAGTTCTTAGTAGATTACAGGAATCTAACTTTAAGATTCAAATGGATAAGTCCGAATTTTTAAAGTTAGAAACGACGTTTTTAGGTCATGTAATTAGTGGAGAAGGTGTTAAACCTAATCCTGATAAAATAGCGGCTATACAAAGATACCCATTACCAAAAACCCCGAAAGAAATAAAACAGTTCCTCGGATTATTAGGCTATTACAGGAAATTTATCCCGGACTTTGCCCGCATCACTAAGCCTATGACAAAATGTCTTAAAAAGACTAACAAAATTACTTTTGACTCCGACTACATTGACTGTTTTAACAAATGTAAGACTTTACTCACAAATGACCCGATCTTACAGTACCCCGACTTCACTAGAGAGTTTATATTAACAACTGGACGACAGACGATACACGCTCATCTTTCCACAATCAACCCGGGTGGAGCTACAATGCGAACGTCAAGAATACATCTCCCTGCATGGAAGTTATTTTGCCACCATACCACAAAAATGCCTACTACGCACCGAGCGATTCACTATTACCAACACTAACGACTATATCAAGGGGCAGCCGCTGGAAATCACTGAAATACCTATGAACCTGAACATTGTTGAAGAAGCCATCCCACATCTGAAACTAAACTCACTGCACCTGGAAAACCTACACGACATCGAAGATAAGATCCTGATGCAACATCCAGTACAAATAGATCACGTAAATGTGGAAAATTCATTATACCATACGCCGATCCCACTA
The DNA here is from genome assembly GCA_963853775.1 of Xanthia togata. NCBI lineage: Eukaryota > Metazoa > Arthropoda > Insecta > Lepidoptera > Noctuidae > Xanthia > Xanthia togata. Next base: position 24,364,905 of record OY970793.1, on the reverse strand, counting down.
TACGTTGTACTATTCGGTGCGACTGTACTGATCGTTACCATCACTATACGACGGTATGACGTTTGCACTAACCTTACAAAACCAAAGACATCAGATGGAAACCCTGAAAATCATCATTACGAAGACGCAGAATCACCCACAATCAAGAAACAGACACCAGCAACATTTTCGCTCAAAGTCCTCAAATAGTTGCTGTTCTGAGGGGGGAGGTGTTACGAACCCTGCCTACACCAAATCAGCTGAATAGCGACATGATTAGCTGTTTACGTCAATCGGTCGTTTCCACGTAAAACTGCAACATGCCACCTGCCGAGTCATCGAATCAACGCCTCGTGTCGCCGGGCGTTCACCTACCTCAAGGACTGCTGATGCCGCATCTACATGCAGGAATCAGTAGAATTGCAATATTAATAAGTTAATCGTTTTTAACTCACTTCGGTACTAGCATCGTCCGAATCTAGACATAGAAATTAGCATAAGTTCAATTGTAATTTTTACCTTATTAAAAACCTTAATTAAATAACTTTGGTTTTTTTTAAGTCCTCCGGCTGTCACCTTCGTAATTCGCACATACATAACATCACGCCTGTATTCCCCGAAGGGTATATAGTACACCAACATTTCGCCAGTCATGTTTAAGTCCCATGAAATAGCTGGCGAAAGTGGACTCATCTTTCATGGAGTACTATTTAAAATGTTACAATAAAATTCCTCCCTACATACTTCAACTGAATGAGACGCTTTTAACGTGCACGTCTTTCTACATTGTTCTCGCATGTGTACTCTCAACATGAGTGATGTAGCCAATATTTTGTAACTTTTATTTTATTTAAAAGAGTGTCCGTGAGGTTTCTTGCCCGTTCTTCTCCATAGGTACCTACGTAGAAACGGGCAACTATGTAGCTTCACATATTTCTGACTAACCTCCTCCTTGACAGTTCAAAAGTGCCTGCAAATGGTTTAATTGAAATAAATGCTTTGTGTGAGTTTGTGTTTGATCAGGGGCGGACCATCAAGCGGGCACAAATCCAGACTCCGGGCTGCTACTGAGATATTCCTGACGGGAAAACCCAATAACACTTTGCCAACCTTGGAATCGAACCCAGGACCTCATGCCCAGCAGTAACGCTTGCGACCACTAGACCACAGTAATATTATCATATATTACCGTAACTAGACCAACGCGGCAGCCTTTCTAAAATTGTAAGTTCCAGATTTTACTAAATTACATAAGGTGTAAAAAAATTAACTTTAGAAACTTTAAGAGGTGCTTTAGACTAGGAGTAGGTTGTGTAACAGGTAAAATAAAATCATATATCTGTTCCACCTGTTCCTGTACCACGTAAATAACAACTCCAAAAACCTGTTACAAAATAACAGCCTGTTATTTCATACTATGTGGGAACAGACTATTTGTGTGTTCTCTGTTACTACAGAAACAGATAAAGTATAAACTTTTAGCTAACTGTTTACTGTAACAACTGTTCTTAGGTGGTACATGTATTTGCACGGTAAATAATAAGAATCATCAACTTTTTGAACGAGTGTTGATGTCATGTATTATCTCGTCAACATTTATACAAAAATAAACAACAACATAAAATTAAAAATTATATTTATTGCGGTTGAATAGACATTTCGTAAACTTTGACTTTGATTTAGCTGTTACAATAAATACACCTCACTCCTACTTTAGACCATCGAACATCGAAACGGGAAGAACGACAGTATGGAATCGTGACTTCCATCTAAAAATCAATGATGTAGATATTGAGGCAGACGTGGAGGTGGCAACTGAGTTTGAAAATTTCTTCACTTATATTCCCATTTTAACAACCAAAACTCTGTCATCGTCATCCTCCACTTCTGCTTACTCAATACTAAAAGAATGTGTACCAAAATGTTACAAACTTTTTGAATTTACAATTGCTACTGCTAAAGATATTACAGAATCTTTTAAAGATCTTGATGTAAAAAAACTGCTGACCCTTGGGGATTGTCAGTACATACCATGTCCTCAATAATTGATGTTATTTCACCCTTTTTTAGCAATTGTTTTTAACTCTTGTATTGCATCTGGTGTATTTCCTGATCTGATGCTGTAGTGACCACATACATACAGCATCAACACGTCTGACCGCGACGGCGCGCGGCCGGGCACTGACTGCACTGAGGGCCGCAGACATGGCGTACGCCACCTGCGACGTCGTGGAGACGAATAGCAGAATCATCGAACAGACACAACCGGCCGGCGCTGGATCAAGCTAGCGACAGAGCGCGCGCGCAGCCGCCGGGTATATTTATAGATGTGGCGTTTCACACTATACCGAAGATCAAGCAAAGCAGGAACGAATCCTTTGCATGGTGTGCGTCGAGCCCTGATTGGTTAATCATATTTTCACTATGTGCGCCTCACACCACTAAATATATTGAGGTAATAAACAATATAATCAGGTCAAAATAAATTTAATTATTCACTCAGCAACTGGCATCGGTTGCGGACGGTCGTGCTGCTCTTCGTGTTCCTGATCACTCAAGCTTGTGGTTCCTGATATCAAGCCGGTGGTTCCTGTTCTTCGCGACTCTCCAGTTCTTCAGCTATTAATTGCTGTCTTTTTCAAGACACAATTAATAAAGTATTTCTGTTAGCAGATTAACAGTCAAAACGTAGCGCGTCACAGGCCCCTTCAGGGCAAAACCACAGTTTCGTGGTCCTCGGTGGATACCATACGGTGCCAACGAAACCGAGGGGGTGTTGACCCAATTACACCCGCCGAACCCCTTCAGGGCTAGGCAGTCAATTGGACGGGTCCCAGTGTTCGGCCTTGGGGGGTCTCCTAGTCGGCATTGGTGACAGTTTTGCTTCCACAGCTACACACCTAGAGTGGTTGGGTGTGTCTACACCCTTCACACTAGACTGGTCAGGACCCCGTTGCACAATAAGACAGGCAACGGGCAAAAGCAAGCTTAGGGCTCACTTTAAGTACTCAACCTCCCTGCCTATACCCGGCAGGGAGGGTTTCACACATCCCCGGTAGTCCGCCCGGGGAGATAGGATTAGGGCCATTAGGAGCTTTAAAAATCTCTTTTTATTAATTCTTTGTTAAAATGAGCCTCCTTAAGATGGAGGCCCAACTCAGGTCCTTTAGTGACCAGTTAGATACCCTCAGGAGAGACAATATGATCCTCCTACAAGCTATGAGTGAGATCCTTAAGATCGAGCCGTCCCTCTGCAGTAAATTCGGTCCAGTGGTCGAGTCGATCGCTGAGAAGCACCTTCCCCCCGATCCTTCAGATCAACTAGATACTTTTAGCGATGCACTCGCAGCATCGCAATCATCAGGCCCATCTACCATGATGGATACTAGCGAGCCCGCTTCCTCAAAGCGCGCCCCCACCCCCTTCCCCTCCGATAACGAAGAGCATGCCTCTTCTTCGAGCTCGCAGTCGGACGATGACGGCTTCACAGCTGTCACCTCCGGTAAGAGGAAGATGAAGAAGCAGAGCTCCTCTCAGGCGTCCAAAGTAGTCGCCATCGATGATAGCCCGTCTACCCACTATGTAGATAGGGATGCTCCCCCACCCTCACCCACCCCCCTCCCCGTAGGATCCCCCGTAGTTTCCCCCCCCACCCCCCGCCCGATCGCGAGTACGCCATCCTCCACGCAGGATGCCCCCGCCAAAAACCCCCCCGGTACCAAGAAGGTCGCGCCCCCTCCCCCTGTCTTCATCCAAGACAAGGAGAAGTGGACGGCCATCTCCAAATGGTGTGTTGAGCAGAGGATCAACTACACCAACGCCAGATCGACCCAACAGGGGATTAAAGTCACACTCGCGACGTCCCGCGACTATAGGGACTTGAATACCCTTCTGCAAGCGAGAGGTGTGTCATTCCACACCTACTCCCTCCCAGAAGACAGACAGATCCGTGTGGTGATCAAGAAGATCCCCAAGGAAATCTCCCCATCCGACATCCTAGCAGACCTTCAGTCGCAAAGGATACCAGTCGATGAAGTGCACCGCATGCACCGTTCGCGCGGTAGAGAAGCATACGACATGATCTTAGTCGTGTGCTCCCCGACCGAGGGGCATCACCCCATTTTCAACGTCAAGACGATCTGCAACCTAATGGGCTTCACCATTGAGAAGCCCTGGAAAAACAGCGCCATAGGGCAATGCCATAATTGCCAGCTGTACGGCCATGCGCAGAAGAACTGCCATGCCAAACCCAGGTGCGTCAAGTGCCTGGGCGACCACGGCACTTCGGATTGCTCACGGCCAAAAGATCGCAATCTCTGCGATAGCCCACCTAGCTGCGTGCTATGCGGGAATATAGGGCATACTGCCAATTACCGCGGATGCCCTAAGGCACCAAAGTCGAACCCAGGCAAACTGACCCAGCGTCTCGACGCTCGGCAGACAAAACAGAGGGAATTCCTCATTCCCTCCTCCCAAATCCCCCAGCGACTAAGTCCTCAAAGACCTAGCCCCTGGACTCAACTCCACCACCAGCAGGCTTTTCCAGCCATGGCCACCGCGAGGCCCCCGCTCCCTCAAACCCCCATGTACTCTCTCATGGATCCGCGAAACCGTGTCCCTCCGCCCTCAGCGGCCACCCCACCCACCGCGCCCGCCGCGCCCACCGCGCCCGCCGCGCCCCCCGCGCCCTCCGCGCCTACCACGCCTTACGCTCCCCCCGCACCCATAGCGCCCGCCTCGAAACCCGTACGTGCTCCTCAAGCACCGCACCCCGCGATCAATTATAATATCGCTGCGCAAAATATTAACATCATTGCCAGCGCCTTCGCCATATTCAGCACGCCCCGGGCGGCTCAGATGGCAAGCGATATCGTCGCCGCTAAGCAAAGCGGCGACATCCAATCTCTCCTGGCCGTATTAGTCGCGAACCAGGACATCACCCAAGCCCTCTCTGTTATCTCATCATCATGAATAACACGGCCTTAAGTAGATTTAAACCCAGATCCCTCAACCTCGGCGTCTTCAACGCAAACGGCATCCATGGTCAACGAGATGAAATATCGGAGTTCCTCCGTGATCATCGAATTGACTTATTCCTCTTACAGGAAACCTTCCTAAAACCCAATCACCGTAATCCAGCCATTGCAAATTACCGTGTAATCCGTAACGATAGGTCGCATGCCCACTTGGGCGGCACACTAATTTATTATAAAAAGGATCTGTACTGCATCCCTATTGACCCTCCCCCGCTAGCACAATTAGAAGTCTCCATCTGCCGACTAGCTATGACTGGCCATCAGCCGGTAACCGTAGTATCGGCCTACATCTCTCCCAACCACACAGGGGGATTCCAACCCATCGCGGACGACCTAAAAATCCTATTTGGCATGAGTGACTCTGTTATCATAGCAGGCGATCTCAACGCTAAACATCCCTCCTGGAATAGCTCCCTTACCAACTCCAGAGGGCATCAATTGTACAATCTCTCCTTCGCTCAAAACTTTGACGTCATCGCTCCGATGACTCCAACCCACTATCCCCACCAAATTAATCATGCCCCCGACATTCTTGACGTGGCGCTCCTTAAGAACGTCAACCTAAGATTAGACTCAATAGAAACGGTTCACGAGCTTACCTCGGACCACCGACCAGTAGTCATACGACTGGCTCCCCGCATAGGTCCCTCTGACCCCAACCAACCCCCAGCCACCAAAAGGGTGACGGACTGGAGGCAAGTAGGCGATAAGCTGAAAACCAACACGTCCCCCCAATTGGACTCCATCCCAAACGTTTTCGATTCAATCGCGGACACGACGGCTGCAATCGACTCGCTCACTGACCATGTGCAAACCGTCCTGAACGACAGTTCAAGGGAGGTTCCTGAAGCGGATAACCGCTACTTGAAACTCCCGGACGATGCGCGTGCTCTGTTGACCGAGAAGAACGCGGCCACCCGTGCATACAGCAACTTTCCCTGTCCCGCCAACAAAGCCCACATGCGCTACTTGCAGAGATCTGTAAAGACACGCATGGCGGAGCTGCGTGACGCGAGCTGGGATAAGATGCTGAGCGAGTTACAGCCCACCCATCAGGCCTTCTGGGAACTCCAGAGAAAACTCAAATCCAAGCAGATAGCTGCCATGCCCCCCCTAGTACGCCCCGACAAAACCATAGCCTTCGACGACATCGACAAAGCGGAATGCCTAGCCGACAGTCTCGAGGCTCAATGCTCTCCCAGCTCCCTACCAGTAGACCAAGCTCACCTCTCAGAGGTAGACGCTGAAGTCGAACGTAAAGCTTCACTGCCCCCCGTCGAAGACCCCGAAAGTCCTCTGCCTCCCGTCACTCCAGACGAAGTGCATGACATCATCAAAGGTCTCCACATCCGTAAAGCCCCCGGCTCAGATGGAATCACCAATAGGGTGATCCAACTCTTCCCCGCCCACCTTATTATGCTACTGACCACCATCTTCAATGGTGCTCTAAGCAACAATATCTTCCCCCAAGCGTGGAAAGAAGCCATAGTGATAGGTATCCCCAAGCCTGGCAAGCCCAAAACCGAACCCTCCAGTTACCGCCCCATCAGTCTGCTCAAGGTATTAGGCAAAATCTATGAGAGGCTTATTTATAAGCGTCTCAGGGACTACGCTGAAACCAAAGGCCTCATCCCCAACGAACAGTTTGGCTTTAGAGCCCAGCACTCTAGCGTGCATCAGGTCCACCGTATCGTCGAATTCATCGGCGGCGGCTTCTACCGTGGCATGTCGACAGGTGCGGTCTTCTTCGACATAGCGAAAGCATTCGACAAGGTCTGGCACAACGGCTTAATCTTTAAGCTCTACAAACTCGGAGTGCCCGATCGTCTCGTGCTCATCTTACGGGACTACTTGTCGAATCGTACTTTCCGCTATCGCATCGAGGGAGCCCTATCCTCTCCCCGCCAAATCCGCGCCGGAGTCCCTCAAGGCTCCGTGCTCGCCCCGCTCATGTTCTCGCTCTTCACAAGCGACATCCCTAAAAGCAATACGGCGCAGTTGGCTCTGTTCGCAGATGACACGGCCATATATTGCAGGGGCCGGTCGCAGACTCAGATCCACCTTCTCTTACAACGGGCTGTCAATAACCTTGGCGCATGGTTTAAGAAATGGAGAATTGAAGTGAACCCCGACAAAAGTCAGGCGGTTTTATTCATAAAACCGCGATCTAGACCCCCTCACATTCCCCGACCACTCACCTTGTTAGGTAAGCCTATCCCCTGGGAGAAGCAAGCCAAGTACTTGGGAGTCATCCTCGATCATTACCTCAACTTTACAGAGCACATAAGGTCGGTTCGCTCGCGGGCCGCCTTCGCTCTCAGTAGACTTTACTACATCGTTAATGCACGCAGCAAATTGTCACTCAAGTGCAAATTGCGCATCTACACAGCGTGCATCCGCCCCATCATGACCTATGCGGGTGTAGTCTTTGCACACACATCCCCCAGAAACATCCATAAGATGCAGGTGATCCAGAACAGATTCCTTAGAAGAGCCACGGGCGCTCCCTGGTATGTCAGAAATATTAACCTCCACCTAGATCTCAAAATCCCCACTATCCATCAGTTCCTAAAACGCATTGCAAAGCGTCATTTTGATTCCGCCGCCAATCACCGCAACCCTCTGGTTGTTGAAGCGGCCAATTATACCCCCTCCCGCATTAGTCGATTTCGCCGTCCTAGGCATGTCCTCTCCGATCCAGATGATCCAACCACTCTCCTCCAGGAGAGCAATAGGGCCACCAGTACAGTGCACAAACACACCCGACACCCGTCGTACCGACCTCGCCGCCGAGGTCCTCCGCGCGCGCGACCCTCACGAGTAAATAATACTCCCCCCCGACCCTTGTCCGATGAAGCGCCAGCCCGCGCCGCAGCTGAGCGCGTAGCTTTAAATTCCCCGCATAATAATCATGAAATATCCTTGATCCAGCCTGTCCCATCTTGCTGTCCTCCCCTCTGCGACGCCCTAAGCCGAGGTTCGTACCCCACAGGGGGTGCCCTTAGCGAGCGTTCGCCTAATTTTAATGTAGAATAGTTGCTCCTGGCTGGAGGCTTTGAGTGTAGTGCTTAAGGCAGCCACAGGATTGTTCGGTTGAGCAGTAAATACCTTAGTGGTATACCTGCGAGATGCCATAGTTAAAAAAAAAAAAAAAAAAAAAATTTAATTATTCATATCGTCATTTGAGTTTCATTCCTCACATCCAACGAATTATCCCCTACATTGGTGACCCCGACGACCGTCAAACGACGTATAAACATGCCGAACGAAGATCAAAAACTCGTACTCGACACCGAAGATGTAGCAGCCATTTCCTTGAAGTCGCGCCTACCCCTGTTCTGGCGTGACAAACCCAGACTTTGGTTCGCACATTTCGAGACCATGATTGCCAGCCAGAAGCTAAGCGACGAGAACAAATTCGGTCTCGCTGTTTCTCAACTTGAGAAGGTAGACGTGGAACAAGTAGGGGATATCATTATGTCGCCGCCTACTACAGGAAGGTATGAGGAACTCAAGAAAAGATTATTGTCAGTCTACGAGGAGTCGGAGAACAAACAGCTACAAAAGCTGCTCAACGACGTCGAATTGGGCGATCAACGTCCGTCGCAACTACTGCGGCGGATGCGAGACCTAGGCCGAAGCATGATTCCTGACCAAACACTACGTATGTTGTGGATGAGCCACTTGCCGTCAGCGACACGAGCCGTACTATCAGTGAGTGAAGAATCAAAATTGGATACACTGGCAGCGATGGCAGATAAAATGGATGAGCAAACCAAGGAGATATCATCTATTTCTACAAACGTTCACGGCACAAATACTACAAGCCCATCGACTTCATCTTCATCAGAAACGAAAATAATGAATATGATCGAATCACTCACTAAAGAAATCGCCGAGTTAAGAATAGACCGACCGCGAGGCAACTACCGTCGTTCGCAAAATTATCGACGCGGCGCAAGGTCACGGTCAAGATCATCAAAACGAGCTACGGATATATGTTTTTATCACCGAAAGTTTGGAAAAGACGCTTACAAATGTCTACGACCGTGCAATTACGACAGGGCAAAATCAAATCAGGAAAACTAGATAAGACTTCAGTTACGACGGCAGCCGAAGTCAACGAACTAGCAAACCGCCGTCTATTTATCAAGGAATTATCAACGGGACTGCATTTCCTAATCGACACTGGCGCGAACGTGTCAGTATTACCAGTACGAGGAACAGAAAAACGGAAGCAAAACCCAAGTAATTACTTGTACGCCGCCAACGGTTCGTCAATACCCTCCTACGGTGAACGATCGATGCTACTGAACATTGGACTACGACGACCGTACAGATGGAGTTTTGTGGTTGCTGAAGTGAAACGACCCATAATTGGCGCAGATTTCTTACACAAACATCAGCTAACAGTGGACATTCACGGAAAAAAAACTCATAGATAAGCGAACCAGTCTGTCCGTCGTGGGTTACGTAACAACGTCCTCGGACCACAGCGTTAACACAGTGAATAGCCAGCAACCATTCCACGACCTACTTGCAAAATATCCTGACATCACTCGACCGTCCTTGAAGCTTTGCCACAGCGAAGTGGAACACCAGATCGAGACAACGGGACCGCCCATCTATTCAAAGGCAAGACCACTATCGCCTCACAAGTACAAAGTGGCGAAGGAAGAATTTGAAGCAATGATGGAACAAGGAATCTGCAGGCCTTCAAACAGCCCATGGGCGAGTCCGCTACACCTAGTACTGAAGAAGGACGGCACGTACCGAGCGTGCGGAGATTATCGTCGTCTCAACGCCATGACAGTGCCAGACCGGTACCCCATACCCCGTCTGCACGACTTCACCTACAATTTACTAGGAAAGAAAATCTTCTCCATAATCGACCTTCGGAAAGCATACTACCAAGTCAGAAATCGAGAAGAAGATATTATGAAAACAGCAGTCATCACACCATTCGGCCTGTTCGAGTTCGAAAGAATGTGTTTTGGTCTACGCAGCAGTGGTCAAACGTTCCAACGTCATATCGACAGTGTACTCCGAGGACTACCTGTTTTTCCATTCGTGGATGACATTTTAGTGGCTTCGAAAAATAAAGAAGAGCACAGAAGAGACTTGGAAGAGGTGTTTAAAAGACTCAACGACCACGGGTTACAACTCAACGTCGCAAAATGTACATTTGGCCAAACAACACTCGATTTCTTAGGCTACACCATATCTCCAGAAGGAATAAAGCCAACACAAGAAAAAACCAAGGCCATTACGTCATACCCATTACCGCAGACGATTCAACAACTTCGTCGATTTTTAGGAATGATGAATTTTTATCGTGAAAACATTCCGCACGCTGCCGAACATCAAAAGGAACTCAACGCTTATCTACGTGACTCAAAAAAGAACGATAAAACACAAATTCAATGGGGTGACACTGCAAGGAGTGCATTTGAGAAATGCAAAGAAGACATCAGCAATGCCACATTACTATCATACCCATCATCAAGCCTACCTTTCGCTATGATGACCGACGCGTCGGACACCTGTGTGGGAGCTGTACTTCAACAGCAAATCGCAGGGAGATGGAAACCGCTCGGATTTTTCTCAAAAAAGCTCAACGACGCTCAAAGAAAATACTCCACTTACGACAGAGAGCTGTTATCAATATATATGGCTGTTCGTCACTTTCGCCGGATTTTTGAAGGCTGTGACGTCACCATCTTCACCGACCACAAGCCGCTTATCAATACATTGAAAGCAACGAGTAAGAACGAAACGCCACGACGCACTCGCTACTTGGAATACATCGGTCAATTCGTCAACAGTATCAAGCACATCGCAGGTAAAGATAACATCGTCGCCGACGCGTTATCAAGAGTAGAATCAATCTCATGCCCATCACCGATCGACTACGACGAGTTAGCAAAAGCACAGAGTACAGACGCACAGCTCAAACTGTTAACGAAAAACGACCGTTACGCATTCACACGCACCAAGTTACATGGAACGTCAAAACTAATCCACTGCGAGATGTCAACAGGGGTTGCTCGTCCGTTCTTACCCGAAGAATTCAGAAAACAAGCTTATCAAGCAATGCACGACTTGAACCACCCCGGCGTGAGAGCAACGAGACGACTAGTCACCACACGATTTTTCTGGCCATCGATGAAGAAAGACGTTACAGAGTGGTCGAGAGCTTGCCCCCAGTGTCAGCGCGTAAAAGTTCAGCGGCACACGAAATCACCAATTGCAAGTTTCCAAAACGTTGATAGACTGACCCATGTGCATATCGATATCGTCGGACCACTACCAATATCGAACAGCTGTCGTTACTTACTTACAATGATTGACAGAGCGACAAAGTGGCCAGAAGCACAAGCAATCGAAGAAATAACAGCAGAGAAGGTAGCCAACGCGTTTTACGAAGTATGGATCTCAAGATACGGTTGTCCGGCAACAATAACAACAGACCGTGGTGGGCAATTCGAGTCCGAACTGTTCAACAAGTTAATGCATCGCATGGGTATCGAACGCATACGGACTACAGCATACCATCCTCAGTCCAACGGCTTGATTGAACGTTGGCACCGCTCATTAAAGACGTCACTCGCCGCAAAACTTAACACGGCCAGCTGGGCGCACGAGTTGCCTACTGTACTATTGGGCCTACGCGCGGTTTTTAAAGAAGACATAGGGGCTAGTGCAGGCGAGTTATTGTACGGACAAACGCTAAGATTGCCTGGAGAGTTCTATGACGAAGCTATGACATCGCATCATAATTCATCGTACTTTATGAGCCACCTAAGCGAAGCACTGAAGAAGGCACAAGTGCAACGCGATAGTACCAACAGAAATCGTGCAATATTCATTCACGGCGACCTGTATACATGTACGCACGTATACATACGCAACGATGCAGTCCGCAAGCCGTTATCACCAACTTATAATGGTCCGTATCGAGTCATCGCCCGTTTCGACAAATATTTTGAAGTGCAAATGGAGAATAGAAGCTCGAACATATCGATTGATAGACTGAAACCTGCCTATTATCTGAGTCCGGAGCAAGAAGCAACACATACTTACGCTCATATAACAAGAACAGGCAGAGTATCAAAACCACCTGTACGCTTCGCTGGCGGGGGAGTAATGTAGTGACCACATACATACAGCATCAACACGTCTGACCGCGACGGCGCGCGGCCGGGCACTGACTGCACTGAGGGCCGCAGACATGGCGTACGCCACCTGCGACGTCGTGGAGACGAATAGCAGAATCATCGAACAGAAACAACCGGCCGGCGCTGGATCAAGCTAGCGACAGAGCGCGCGCGCAGCCGCCGGGTATATTTATAGATGTGGCGTTTCACACTATACCGAAGATCAAGCAAAGCAGGAACGAATCCTTTGCATGGTGTGCGTCGAGCCCTGATTGGTTAATCATATTTTCACTATGTGCGCCTCACACCACTAAATATATTGAGGTAATAAACAATATAATCAGGTCAAAATAAATTTAATTATTGTCCGATGAAGCGCCAGCCCGCGCCGCAGCTGAGCGCGTAGCTTTAAATTCCCCGTCTAATAATAATATATCCGTGATCCAGCCTGTCCCATCTTGCTGTCCCCCCCTCAGCGACGCCCTAAGCCGAGGTTCGTACCCCACAGGGGGTGCCCTTAGCGAGCGTTCGCCTAATTTTAATGTAGAATAGTTGCTCCTGGCTGGAGGCTTTGAGTGTAGTGCTTAAGGCAGCCACAGGATTGTTCGGTTAAGCAGTAAATACCTTAGTGGTATACCTGCGAGATCCAATAGTTAAAAAAAAAAAAAAAAAAAAAAAAAAAAAAAAAAAAAAAAAAATAATTATTCATATCGTCATTTGAGTTTCATTCCTCACATCCAACGAATTATCCCCTACAATGCAACTTAGTAAAGTGATTCCACTGTTCAAGTCTGGCAGTACAACTGATCCTACGAATTTTCGGCCTATTTCGATATTACCTACATTGAGCAAAATCTTTGAAAAAATAATTTTAAAACAAATGTCACAAACAAACATTGCAATGCACATCATCTACTACATCTGAAACAGTTTGGTTTTACAAAGGGTCGTTCAACTACAGACGCGGGCGTGGAGTTACTAAAGAGCATATTCGAGGCCTAGGAGGAGTTGCAAGATGCTCTTGGCATTTTCTGTGACTTTTCCAAGGCCTTCGATTGCGTACATCATGACACAATCATCAGGAAACTGTCCCACTATGGTATGAAGGACAGGGCTCTCGACCTTCTGACTTCTTATCTGAACAACAGAATTCAGAGGGTCGATTTTAATGGCAAGAGATCTGCAGGATCTGCGGTCACCATGGGCGTTCCGCAGTGTTCAATTCTAGGTCCTTTTTTGTTTTTAATTTATATTAATGACTTAAATCACCACATAAGGGATAATCACAAGATCGTATTATTCGCAGATGACACTTCCCTTATTTTTAAAATCAAACGTCGGTTAGTCAACTTTGAACAAGTGAACGATGCGCTCTCTAAAGTTGTGCATTGGTTTAATGTAAATAATCTTCTCTTGAATCGATATTCTTCAGCTAAATGAGAAGAAATTTAAAACTTGCATTAAACGCTCACTATGTAGACAAGCATACTATAAGTTGGATGATTATATCGTAGATAAAAATGCTTGGCTAAATGCTGGTCCTGCTCCACAGCCACTTGGGCTCACTAGTTAAAAATGAAAAAATTGGTAGAGTTGCTTCCCCTTTTTTATTTTTTTCTGACTACGAACTTATTGTTTATTTTGTTTTTTTTTTATTAAACTAAGTTTTAATTATTGAATACTCCAATAGATAATATTGATTTTCTTTCTTTTGGTGGTAAAATTCTTGCAAACTATAGTTTTGTATAACTTAGACGCATTTTTATTTTCAATTTTTGTAAATGTGAGTACCATGGAGTAGTTTTACTATGTTGATTTTGACTTGAAAGAGCAGGGTAGTTGAGAGTATGTCATGCTCACTTAAATGTCTCGCTGATGGTGGCGAGTGTGTTGGATCATTCGGTTCCCTACAAAATGGTTGAGCTGGATGGTGCTGATCCACGCGTCATGTTCGTGAACGGGCGCCGTCAGTTGAGACTGGTCATCTCTTATCTGCCAGGGCTTATTTTTAATCGTTTTTGATTTATATATATTTTTTTTTTACATTGTTCTCACATATAGAATCAACAAGAGTAATGTACCCAGGATTTTGTAATTTCTATATTTAAAAGAGTGTCCTTGGAGTTTCTTGCCCGTTCTTCTCCATAGAGATCTTCATTTTGGAATGGGCAAGTAGCTTCAACTTTCTGACTAACTGACTCTTTGACAATTCAAAAGTGCCTGTAAAGGGTTTAATTGAAATAAATGCTTTGAGTTTTGAGTTTTTTTTTTTTAATAAAAAAAAAGACTAAACTCATTAAATTTTCAACTTGAAATGTCAGGCAGCTAACTACTAATGTTAAAGTTAATGGAATAGAACTGGACCCTGTTGATTCGACAGTTTTTCTTGGAATCACTATTGACGGTAAATTACATTGGGGCCCACACATCGAAAAATTGTCAGGAAGGCTAAGTTCGGCCGCATATGCTGTTAAAAAAAAATTAGACAGATAACTGACGTACACACAGCCAGAATTGTTTATTTTAGTTATTTTCATAGTATTATGTCATATGGGATTAAATCGGTTGCGTTTAAATCTCAACAATTTCAAAGAGTCGAAATTTGTCCTGACAAAATTTACTGCGACAGTGTAGGAGCGGCGCGGACGCATGATTCGTCGAGATCAAAGCCGCAGACGCATCGTCATGTGTTCTCGACAACATGTAGGTCGCCGAAACCCCTCGGGAGCACTTACAAAAAGTCAGCTTGTATGTTTTGTAAATAATATCTTATTGGTCTTTGAATTTCTTTTGCTCGTCACTGACGGCGGCACCGACATTTTTGTGAACTTTTTAATCAGTGGCTAGTAACTTAATAAACTCAATGATTGAATTCAATTGACTACTGAACTCAATATAAAATAATTTTAGGACATTAATAATAATAACTATGGAAAAAAAGACCATAGAATACAACTACTTAATAAAACACGTCGTTTAAAAAAAAAGTGTTTGTTAAAATAATATTCTTATTTACATTATTCAGTATAAAATTGTACAATTTAAACGTAACAGTTTAAGTAGGTAGGTAGTTAATGTTTAGTTCCATGCGCCTGGGCAGTCGTAATATCTGTTAATGCGTAGCCAGTCGCTATCGGTAATGTAGTCACGCTGGCCCATATCACTGACGGATCTCTGAAGAATAAAGAAGAAGAAAAGTCAAAATCCATTCATAATATTAATATAAGTATCACTCAAAGCAAGGATATAACTGACCACAGGGTGAGACTAGAGAAGGAAACAACTGAAGCAGTCGTAGAGACCAGAGTAGAACATAACAATGAAATGTAAACGGTAGTAGTAGTAGTACTTAACAACCACAAAGCAACTCATTTAAAGGGATGTAAAAATACCAACACAAATATCAGGAATAGCTTCAGAAAAAATCAAGTATAACACAAACCAGCCGAGGTTCAATAGTCGCTGCCCCGTTGGCGGTGAATGAATAGGGTCCGTAGTGCATGCAGCTTACATAGTCATAGTCTACTCCCAAGTTGTCAACTTTGGAAGCTCCATATAAGTCGAAGTTGTGTTCACTGCCTGGAAATGAAAAAAAAGAACATAAAAGAAACAAACATGTAATAGCAGTCTTTACAAGGACAAATGGTGTTTGCGATCTCACGTGGAAAGTAAATCTCGATTCAAAGAGCATTTTTTATTATTATATAGACCATAAAAATAATTGTCAAGGATTGGTTTAACCATTTGTGGTTCAAATGCTCGAAAGGTCGGAGTAAGCAGAAAACAAATAGAAAAATCTTGGTCAGCTTAACAACTCGCCTTCTTATTTCCCTGTTTTCATGTTACTTGGTTGAATGAATTCAGCAACGGCTATAAAATATTTCCCAAACTTACCAGGTAAAATGTTCTCTTCATGAATCTGGACGTACTCGTCCCTGTTGAAGGTAGTATGCATATGGAGGAAGCCGAGTATGTGCATGAACTCGTGAACGATGGTTGCATGTCTGAAGCACCCTTCGCCGACGGTGCTGCGGGCCAGGTTCAGTTGGTGGGCACCACGGGAGACTCTGTGGCCTACGTTGGCGTAGCAGCCGCTTGGTTCACCCTGTAGAATTGTGAACGATTTGATGAAACAGAGGTAGAGTTGGACATTTCAGGGAATAAAATATAGTTGTGATCTTGTTCGAGTAACCTTTGTACCTCGTAACTAGCCACCTGTTACCTGTAACTGGCCTAATGGTTGATTATATCACTACACTACACGTGCTGATTCACTCAACTTTCATTTATTCCCAAATCGATAAGATATAGGTCAATATTGGTTATCAAAATGTTTAAAGTGATTTTTATTGCCAGGATTGTGCTATTTAAGTCTTTAATTCCACCGGAAAAACGATCTACCCGTATCATAAGCTTATTTATATCTCACATAAGCTCTTGATTTAGTGGATTATGTTCTTTTATTTGAGGCTTTATTTTAATTCCAATTATCATTTTCGAGATTTAGGGTTATTTAAATAGTTAATAGTCTTGTAATTATGCGACGTGTTCCTTTTGATATCCCATAACTCTAAAGTTATATGCTATAAGTAAAAATAATACATAAGGTCCTAGAACAAGTGTTCCAAAAATACATAGTTTCGTAGATAACATAACCCTAGACTCTCGATGTGTGTATCTAAGTTTCATTGATAAGTACGAGTAAATCATTTTCATTCAAACCAAAATTCATATTTAAAACTAAATAATTTTTTATGGACCAAAAATATCTGAATTAAATGTTTTATTTTAATTTTTTATATGTATTTCACGTAAGGCTGTTTTACATAAATAATCGTGACTGTCAAATTATTTATAATGAAAAAAGAAACATTGAAAATTATTCATGTGCCAGTTGATTTTTTGACATGGTTTCATTATTACCCTTGTTATGGGATATCAAAAAGGACACGTTGTATTGTATACACTTACAGTAAGACTTGCATAGACACTGTCCGATGATGTCCTGTACCGGAATTTCACGCAAGTATGTGCTTCAATGTCTCTAGTGGCTTCCCAAATAGCTGCTTTCTGTGCATCATCTGTAAGTACCAACATAGATGAGATATTATTGTAGGTACTAATTAAATAAGATCAGAATTAGATGAGATTATTATGTTGTTATGAGGGTTAAACCATCCCATTGGTCTAATCCCATTAAATGTTATCCTTTAAAAATAACACTCTTTTCGAAATTTTTGCGTATCATTCATGCGTGTGGTTTTTTTTTTTCTATCCAGTCTTGTTAGAGCAATAATTTCCTTCTTTACGAGTATTATTTTAGGAACTAGCTGACCCGGCAGACGTTGTTCTTTCCAAAATCAATCATTCATACAAAAATCCCATAGAAAAATGGACGTACAGTTTTCCAGAATTTGAATTTTTTTCGGAAACTTCCCAATTTTTCTTTCCATAAAAACCCAATTCGGACCAACTATTAAGAACATTAAAAAAAAACAAATCGGTCCAACCGTTCTGAAGTGATGCGCTTATCAGCGAACAGCATTTCATTTTTTATTATACAGGCTGTTAAAGTAATTGCGTGCCATAGCTTAGGGATAGTTTCAGTATCGATAAAGGAAGTCAGAAAGAAAAAAAAAAAAAAAACAACCTATATTAGCACCTACTAACTTCTAAACTACAATTAAAATTATTTTATTTGTTTAAATGCTTTAATTACTGACCTACCGAACGCGTTGTCATTTTGTCCGTCACTTCTTCTAAACGATTGCTATTTTAAGTTCGTAGGTACAAAATTAGGTTGAAATTGTTTTTTTTTTCTGGCTTCCTTTATCGATACTGAACCTACCCCTAAGCTATGGCACGCAATTACTTTTACAGCCTGTATAGATAGATAGGGCTATTTGTAATCGTACTTTCATATTGTATTTTATCAAAGATCTAATCTTTGATTGCATTTATAAATATGTCGATTTTATCTTCATCGTTTGATATGTTTATTTGTTAAACATTGGGGTAATATGATCAATGTCGTTGATTCCTTTTGATAAACTTCTCATTGACGAAGTGAATTAGTTCAGTGACACATTTATTGTGGTTACAATCACCTTTTGTTTTTATTCTTGATCTTAAAATGAGGTTATTTTTGAAGACACTTGTTTTCAGTTTGCTATTAATAAGATGTTCTATATACTTATCTTTTATCATTTCCTGTAAAAGTAGCAAAACGTAGGTACCGTAAAATTAGCAAAAACTAATCATAATGTTCTACAATTTTTATCGCACTTTTTCCTTATCTTATAAGACCATATTTTATTAGACCATAAAACAAATATGACTAAGTATAGGGAAAGGTGTTTCCGCAAATTAATCGTCACTTTTAAGGACAATAAAATGATCAGTCATCACTTCATCAGTGATCATAATCATGATGAAACTATTATTTTATGTTTCATTAGTATTAAATTTAGGAGACTTTTTTCTGATATTACAGAAAAATGGATTAGCGAAGTCAGAAAATAAGAAACCTGTTGATCATTTTGACCTAAAAGTCACAAGGATAATGTCCTATTTCCCTATAATTATGATACGTAAGCTTCGTTTTCGTTTATTCATCTTTTTACGCTATCTAATAAATATACCTACCTAGTGCCTAATCAGAACAGACAATGAAAAAAGGCTCTTCGTCCATTGATACACTCCCCTTCCTCTTTTTAAGCCTGAACTATTTCTTTGATAAATAAATTAAACATCACGGTGATCATTAAGTTCCCTTCAAAATGGTTGAGCTAAATGATGCTGATCCATGCGTCATGTTCGTGAACGGGCGCCGTCAGTGGGGACTGGTCATCTCTTAGCTGCCATGGCTTATTTTAATTATTTTTGTTTTTATATTTTTATTATGGTCGCTTTTAACGTGCACGATTTACTACATTGTTCTCACATGTATAATTTCAACATGAATGATGTAACCAATGTTTTGTAACAATATTCTAATTTAAAAGAGTGTCCATGGAGTTTCTTGCCCGTTCTTCTCCATAGGAACCTACTACGCTTTGGAATGGGCAACTAGCTTCATCTTTCTGACTGACCGACCCCTTGACAATTCAAAAGTACCTGTAATTGGTTTATTTGGAATAAATGATTTGAGTTTGAGTTTGAGGTGACTTACTAAATTCTCCGTCGGCGAACTCAAAAATGACGGTGTTGTCAGGCCAGGGGCCTATTGACGATGAGCTGTACGCACTGCGACCTACTGCGTACTCTTGCAGCATCACCTCATAGTCTTGGTCGTCCAGGACTATGTCTCCCTGGTACCTGCCGCTTAGTTCTTCATCATTGGCAAACGGAAGAGTCTTTTTTCTCGCTTGAAATCTCTCGGCGTTTCCATTCCCTGTAATTAGATTAAATTCGCCCTAAATTTAATATTATACGTAGCCTATGCTTGGAAAAATAATATTTAAATTTATTATTTTGCTTGGAAACATAATATTTATTTATTTAAACAAACTAAGTATGTAAAGAACGAAAGAAGCTGCCTGGCTAGCTGGGACGACAAATTCAAGCAAAGATGTGATCGGATTGGATGAGACAAGCAAGAGACTGAGAACAATGAAGATGATTGGGGAGGTATATAGGTACGCCAAAGAGGCGACTTCCATAAATATAAACTAGAGAGAACTAAAAACAAATAAAATTATATTTGTTAAAAACAATGACATTGAGAATTAAATAAAATACTAAAAGAGTTTAAAAAAATAAAAAAATCATTTATGGTAAACTTACTTAATTTAGTTTTTTTTAAGTACTAGTGTTTTTTACGCTTGAATGTATTTCTAAGTGGACATTTTGATGTACTTTTACTTTTAATTATGATAGAAATAAGGGCTTTATTTTATTTTAATTTTAATTATTATTCAATATGTTTAATTGTAATTCAATAAATAGGTTTTTGGCATTTTTAGCAAGACGGGATAAGTTCATTGTCCTTATCTGTCCTGCTTCATTTTCAATCACTTTATTGACAAGTTTCTCCTTTGTATATCTGGATAACTTTTTATTGTTGTCTGCTGAACTATTTTGTGTACAAAGGGACAAATCTGACACAATAGTTAAAGTTGAACTAGGATAATACTTAGAGAGGTGGAACATTACTGTAAGGATAACTAACGGACATTGCTCAATCGCTACATATAGCATAATGTAGGTAACAATTTGAAAAGAGATTTGTACAAAATATTGAATTTTAATTCTAAAGCCATTTTTAATTCTAAGCACAAAAGGGGTTGATGGAAAATGGCATTTGATAAAATAGAACGAGAACATGGAGCTTCAAAAATAGTTAGTTTTTTGTTTTTTTTTGGACTGTTATGTATGACCTAATTAGAAAGACAGCATTACCTGGTGCTAAAAAGAGGAATTTATCAACATTATAAAAGCAATCAGTTCCCATGAAAATGAAGATAATGCGATATTAAAAACGTAAAACTGCAACTAGCTTTATAACATTTTAATATTTATCCGAAATTATTTTATATCAAAATACTATTGAATATAAAGACATTTTTTTTATGTGTACCATAGTGTTTTAAATTAACATACCTTTCCGGATTCCCTCCAAAAACTGCCTGAATTCTTCAATATCCTTCCTAGTTCTAACAACCGAGGGGCCGGCTGCCACCAAACTGGCCAGACCAAGCGCCACAAAAATAACGTAAATTCGCAACATTCTGATTCCCGAGAACCTGTCACAATAACATACACACAACCCAGAAACCAGCTTTTTATTCAAACAATTATCTGCATCTATATAGATAAACAGATTTTATCAGTAAACTTTATAACTCAAATTGTTTCGTGACTCGGATTTGAACTGCAATAAAATCTATTGTTTATTCATGTTATTGCGCTGTGCTAATTTTTTATTTGTTTATTAGACTTCGGTATATCTGATGTGTTGTTTACTTTTGAAAATTGGAAATGGAACGACGGTGTTCCATTTCCATCACGTACATACATAACATCACGCCTGTATTCCCCGAAGGGTATAGTAGGTACACCAACATTTTGCCAGTCATGTTTAAGTCCCATGAAATAGCTGGCTAAAGTGGACTCATCTTTCATGGGTACTATTTATAATGTTACAATAAAATTCCTCCCTACATACTTCAACTGAATGAGACGCTTTTAACATGCACGTATTTCTACATTGTTCTCGCGTGTGTACTTTCAACATGAGTGATGTAGCCAATATTTTGTAACTATTTTTTTATTTAAAAGAGTGTCCGTGAAGTTTCTTGCCCGTTCTTCTCCATAGGTACCTACGTAGAAATGGGCAACTATGTAGCTTCATATTTCTGACTAACCGACTCCTTGACAGTTCAAAAGTGCCTGCAAATGGTTTAATTGAAATAAATGCTTTGAGTGTGAGTTTGAGTTTGATCAGGGGTGGACCATCAAGCGGGCACAAATCCAGACTCCGGGCTGCTACTGAGAAATTCCTGACGGAAAAACCGATTAACACTTTGCCAACCTAGGAATCGAACCCAGGACCTCATGCCCAGCAGTAACGTTAAGTTTTTCGGGGTCTCTAGTTAAAATGGGCGTGCCTCAAGGTTCAATTCTTGGCCCTTTTTTATTTCTAGTCTATATAAACGACCTTCCTTATATGATGGATAACTTATCGGATATAATTCTATTTGCTGACGATACTTCTCTAATTTTTTAAATAGATAGAAAAGATACAGATGTTTTACATGTCAACGATAGTCTAGCTGTTCTTTCGAAATGGTTCGCAGCTAATAATCTTTTACTGAATGCGAACAAAACTAAATGTATTAGATTCTCATTACCAAATGTACCTCAAGTTGGTCTAAATCTAAAACTTGATGGCAAACAACTAGATGCAATAACGGAAACTATATTTTTGAGAATTACTTTAGATTCAAAATTGCAATGGGGCGCCCACATTAGAACTCTTTCAGGTAGATTATGTTCAGCTGCATATGCAGTAAGAAAAATAAGGCAGTTGACTGATATATCCACAGCTAGGTTAGTATACTTTGCTTATTTCCACAGTATTATGTCTTATGCCATTCTGCTGTGGGGATCGGCAGCTGACGTAGATTCAATTTTCATCTTACAAAAGAGAGCAATCCGTGTTATCTATAAAATGGGTCCTCGCGAATCCCTTCGAAACAAATTCAAAGAAATTGATATACTGACTCTGCCTTCTCTTTATATCTTAGAAAGTGTTTTGTATGTTCGCAAAAACTTAGGACTTTTCAAAATAAGAAGCGATTTCCATAATATAATTACATGTAGTAGACATGAAATTTTGATACCCAAATTTAGATTAACTAAAACAAGCAAGTCATTTCCTATAAACAGTATCCGCTTTTATAACAAGTTGCCTAAGTCGGTTACAGAACTTAGCGATGGGAAGTTCAAAACCCACATTAAACGCGTTCTTATTAAGAATGCATATTATAAAATTAAAGACTACGTTGAAGACAAGGAAGTTTGGCAATAATTCCTTCTGCACATGTGGCTTCCCTGGTAGCTCATTAACGGCAAATTGTATAAGAGTCTATTAACTGCTCCCAAATTACCATGTTTATATATATATATATATATACATTTTTATTTTTACATTCTTCCTTGACATTTAAATCACGCTATTATTTGACATTAAAATATACCTACAATTTAACTTTAAATCTTTATTAGTGGCTTTTGTGAACATGATAATTATTCAGAATTGTAATAGCAATCACGTCATTTCGTTTATAATACTTTTTTATTTTTAATAATTTATTCATTTTTATATAAATTATTTTCTATTTTGCGAATGTGAGAACGCTGTACGCTTAGTGGACTGTATATTTGCTGACCATAATTATTTTGTTAAGTACCTGGTACTTGTTGAAAAACCTACACTGTCCTCCCATACCTAATAACACTGTTATTTGAAAATATTGTAAAAACCAATTATTTTTAAAAGAGTAACCGTGGAGTTTCTTGCCGGCTCTTCTCCATAGGAAACGACCAATTGGAACCGTGTACCTAGCTTCTGACGTTTCATAAGTGCCCATGTAGGTTTATGTGAAATAAAATATTTTGAATTTTTTAATTTGAACGCTTGCGACCACTAGACCACAGTAATATTATCATGTATTACCGTAACCAGACCAACGCGGCAGCCTTTCTAAAATTGTAAGTTCCAGATTTTACTAAATTACATAAGGTGTAAAAAAAATAACTTTAGAAACTTTAAGAGGTGCTTTAGACTAGGAGTAGGTTGTAACAGGTAAAATAAAATCATATATCTGTTCCGCCTGTTCCTGTTCCACGTAAATAACAACTCCAAAAACCTGTTACAAAATAACAGCCTGTTATTTGATACTATGTGGGAACAGACTATTGTGTGTTCTCTGTTACTACAGAAACAGATAAAGTATAAACTTTTAGCCTGTTTACTGTAATAACTGTTCCTAAGTGGTACATATATTTGCAACGGTAAATGGTTGCCTACTCTGTGGAGACGAGTGCGATGTACATCGCACTAAGAATTAAAACAATATAATGTGCGATGTACATCGCACTCGTCGTCTCCACAGAGTAGGCAACTCGTTCATGGGTCAATGTATACGCTTTTACAACAAACTTCCCATCGACAATCGAAACTTACACATTAAGCGATTTAAAAGCTGTATTAAAACCAAACTTTGTAAAAAAGGGTACTATAAAAATTCAGATTATTTAGAAGATAAAAAAGCATGGGATTGAAGTGCTCGCTCTGCTGCTAAGCCTTGTGATGATAAAATCATAAAATTTGTCATTTTTTATTATTATGTAATATCATTAAAATATACCAGTTTTATATACATATTGACATTGTTGAAAATTATAATACAAAATGACATGATTGCTTTGTAAAGTAGTATATTGTTTTAATTGTTGTGAATGTGAGGACTATGTGGTTTTTTTTTTTCTCTCATTATTTTTTTCTTTGGCGGTTGGTTTTAATGATGGTCTGGCAGTTTGAGTAGTTTATGCGGCCTACCCAAATGTCCTTTCTTTGGTATTGTTCGTCGAGTCAGCTCCACGATTACTGACAAATGCTTGCACTGACAGGACAGATCCACTCAAATCTGTGTGGTTCTTTACTCAAAAGACCATTTCAGACTAATCTACATGGTCCTCATATGGCCTGACCAAGATTATGTCTGGACTTTAAAAGAGACTGTGACCTCTGAGTTTGTTTCGGCCTTTCTTCTCAGAGTAGCCAGATAGGAAACGCCGAACTCATGTAGCTATTTTTTTTTTAAGATGACATTTAAAAGTGATTGCAATATCCTATTTATAGAATAAACAATTTCATTTCATTTCACTGAATAACTTTTAGTATGGGACTAACTTTGATATCGCGAAAACAAAATCTGCTATTCCATAGTACAGTTTAATACCTCCTGTTCTAAGCTGTATGGGACATTTTTTTGTAATTTTTATTTACTCATTTTTTGCGATTTGAGATACTTCTCTTTGCTGGCAGACGTGGGTTATTTTTGAGCCTTCTCCTTTGGTACACATATGTATTTCTGTGACCCAAAGACGGAACCAAACGTAAATAAATGAATTTTGTATATGGGTGTCACTTTTGGGGAAGAAGTAAGAAAATGTTGCGAGGATCTCAAATATATTCAATTTATAATTTTAAAATAATAAAGATATTTAAGAAAATAGATGAAAATTGACCATTCCCCCCCCCCCCTTATCTCTGGAACTAATGAGCCTTTAATTTTGAAAAAACTTCCGAGAATGGTTCTTTACCCATTGATTACAGGAAAACCTATGAGTAGTCTCTGTTCTTAAAATTACATTGTAAATCTCGCAATATTGTGCGTACAAATTTAAAATTGCAGTTGGAATGTATGGGGGAACATGTTTTACAACTACAATGTTAAGTTTGTCCTTGAGATAAATTCATTCCAAACTACGGAACCCTTCATTTTGCGTGCTCCGACACGCTCTTGGCTGGTTTTTTATATCCTCTGCAGTATTTTCCTCGGAATGCTGGTAAACATTTGGTAATCCCGGTTTAATGTGTTGTTGATTATTCTTAGAAATGATCGGGAAATAAAGTGAAAGTGATTTCACGTATTTTGTGGTTATTTTGATTCAACAAAAATAAAAAATAAACTTATCTGCAAATCATGATTTAGATCGAAAGTATGTCAAAATGTTTATAAACATATTTACAAAGATTTATTGTGTCATCAGATAATTATTTACAGATTTTATCATTGAAGGCATCGGGTGCATCCAACTTTGTCGGCTTTCTTTTAATTTAACGAGGTACTTTCTTCCTATACCTTTGAAAGAGGTGCCAACCTTCAACTATAGTTCAGAAAAGAAAGTAGTTATAAGATCATCATTTGCCCGTAGCTTGTCCGGGAATATTTAAATCTTGACTATTTTGTCAGTTTAGTCACTAACAAATGCTAGCAGAAAAACAGCCAGCAGTTGCTACAAAGCAGAAACAATTAGTAAAAAACTATAGTTTTTTAACTCTATAATTATTTTTCGGATCTACCTAGGGCTTTTGATTGAGTTGATCATAATTTACATATGGTCTGTGAATTCACGTGTAGGTATATATCTTCTCATAAAATCGTATACCTATATAGTTACCAGGCAGTGGCTCTACTCTAGGTACTCAGAGTGCCTAATTAAATTAGGAGTACTTCAAGGCACCATCTTTTGTCATCTAAAAAATAGTGCCGTATTGGAAACGGATCGCTGATCTCTAAGTAATAAATGAAGCGAAAGCTTTGTACACATTTTCTAAATTAATAAAGAGCAAGCTAAATCTGGATTTTAAGGGCCTGTTGAATTCTATCTGCTAAATGATCAAACCTTCGACTATTGTCATAGAATTAGGAGCTCATTATTCAAACGTGCGCTGAAAATACAATGTTTTATTTTGGAGCTATGACAATGCCAACACTTCTTGGGAGATCAGATATCCATATTAATAGTAGACTGGCTATAGGTACTTTTGTCTGGCTGCTTTAAAATTTTGCATACTGATGGATTAAGTTTACAAGCTTAGTATTGACACTCAGGCTCTTGGCTTGATAAGCCCAGAAGTGATCTTGGGCGGAGACTTGATGGGTCCTCCCGGAAAAGTTAGCAAAATACGTAACCACAATAAAATTGTCGCAATTTGTTTTATCATATTACTTTTGTGTGTGACAAATATTTTTCCCGGAAAACCTATTATTAGGTACGATTTTATGAACTCGCATGTTTCTGTTTTATGATGGAGATAAGTAATTGAACTTGTTTTTTTACAATTATTTATGACCACAGTATAAAAAAAACTGTAAGTGATTATTTTATATAATTTTCAGGGATCCCGTGACAATACATCCAAAATCCAACGGATTATCGTCAGCTGACTCAAAATATAACACTCTCTGTAAAAAAGTACTTGTACTTTCTTCTGCTTTGTTTCATTCTTACATTTGCTTAAAATTGTTGCAGCTTATCAATAGTTTTTCGAAAAATCTACTGAATTACCCACGTTTTAACTTTCATGAAAGTACTCGTAGGTATACGGCTATGCCATTGAGGATATGTAGATATGAGTAGGTACATCATTATGTGAATGTGCATGACTTGATGTGATATATGAAAGCACATAAAAATAAAACCACTTGGTAAAATTAATAATTCATCACTGTATTTAAAATGACAATCGTACTGTTTATAAGTTTAATTTTCTTATGGAACAAAAAGTTAGCAATTTCTCTTTCAGTAAAAATACGGGCAAGTACGCTAATAAATAAAACGTAGTTCGTACTTATTTTTATTTGCAAATCAGTCTATCAGTGGGTACTTAGTTTATTGGTAGAACTCTTGAGGAGCATCTTCAACGAAAGAGACAGCATCAGCTACGATCTCTTCTTGGGGCATATCTACAACTACAACGTCTTCTTGGGGCATCTCTTCAAGTACCTCCTTTTGTATTTCATCCACTACGGTATCCTCTTCAAGAACGTACTCATGTTCATAGGGAACACCCTTGGAAAGCTCTTCAGCATTGATTTCAGCGTTCCAGGCTCCGGGGCAGTTATAATGTCTGTTGGCCCTGAGCCAGTCCCAGCCGGTGATGAACTGCTGCTGGCCCATGAGACCGTAGTCATTCTGGAAAAATTAAGGATAATGGAAATTCTGAATAAGTTTAAGTGAATCATTGACCACAAGGAAGTCGAAGAAAATTCAAATGAGAGTTTTACAGGTGACGAATATTTGGAATCTCATCATATTTTTGTGTATAGTAGCGTCATAGCATGAAACGATTCTTGTATAACCACGTATTGTAATTTTCCATGTGGAGGCGTTACAGGGAATACAACTAAGCGGTGAGTAGCTACAGTATACGGCAGCTGTGAAGGCATGAGTTCTTTGAAACTGTCATACTATATGAGTGTCTACAATGACGAACTGTTTCTAAAACTCATTGTACCTAACAGCAGAGTAGGACATAATAGTCCTTACTTTTTGAACGTCAAAGAGCATAATAGATTTATCATAAATGCTGTTTGTTAAGTACTTACGAAGATGGGTAACATGGTCGCTTGTCCGTTGGTACTGAAGCCGTATCTGCCGTAGTGCATGTTACTGGCGTATTCATAGGGGAGACCCAAGTTGCTGACAATGTTGGTTCCGTACTTGTCGAAGTTGTGTTCCATGCCTATAGATGATGAAAATAAAAATGAAACTTCAGGAGCACCATGTAGGTGAGACTTCACAGAGATATCCATCATGTCTATGAAGTTACGACAGTTAATTTAAATTTACTTGATCAATAGATTTTAAAAACACAGGACAGTGGAAAATATACCTACCTATAAAAATAAGTATGGAACTCGTTTTAATTAGATTTTTCTCACAAAACCTATCTCGAATAGTTATGAATGAAAATTTGCAAATAAAATTGCCATAAACACACAAAGATATGGCAAAGGTTATCAATGAATTACAATTTCAACATATCAGAGATTATCTAAATCCTTTAATGTACATTAATATGAATAACATAATTCTGTAAACTTTTGTTGTTTGCGGCTTGGCTTCAAAACCTTTGATGTTTTCAAATCGTTCTCAATACAAGAAAATCCTACATAATCTTTATAGAACATATTAATTGCTTTACCTATAATGTGACGCGACCCAGTCAATTCGTCGCTGGCCATAAATATACAAAGGTTGATTCATAAATCAGGCCATTTCCGTAATATTTCACAAGTGATAAGTTCTAAAAAGCGTATTGCTTGCAGCTGAGAAATTTTCTTCATCTGCATGGGCATATATATCCTTCTCTTTCATAGTGCCAATATCTCCACGCTCATGTGCCAGTCTCGCCCAAATTTAACTCACAACTGGATACCTAATAACTTGTCTTTACCGGTCTCTCTCTAGGTTAAACTAAATAATATAAATCCTAAAATAACACAAAAGAACCCTTTACCTGGCCAGATGTTCTGCCACATGATGCGGACCCAGTCGTCCCTGTTGTATGTGGACTGCATGTGGAAGAAGCCGACGACATGGAGCCATTCGTGGATGATGACGGTGTGGTGGAAGCAGCCGCGGCCGGGGATGTCGCGAGCCAAGTTCAGGGTGTGGACGCCCCATGTGTGCCAGAAACCGACGCTGGCGTAGCAACCGTCGGCTCTACCCTGGATATTGATAGAGAAAAGTGGTTTAGACAAGACGCTGGAGATTTTAATGGATGGAGGGGGTTTAGGAGCATGAGGAACAGGGTGTAAAGTTCACTCATCCACCATAGAAAAGGGAGGATCCTCCGACCAGACGGGTGTTGTGTCTGGCGGGCCGACTGCCCTACTGTTGATTTCGGATAGTCTTATCTATGTCGTTCGCGCGGTAAACTCTAATTGCGCGATGCAGGATTTGTGTGACGTCATGTCTTTTTGATGCGTAGTTAGTATGTTGCGGTGTAACCGCTACATCACTCCCCTCCGGAGACCGGAGGTCGATAGTGGGCTGAGTCTTGTATCTTGCGATGCTTCACAGTGCCAGCTAAGGTTCCAGTGAGTCGGAACCGGGTGCCGCATAGTTCACGGTGAGTCGGAACTGTCTGCGGTGATTCCCCAGTGAGTCGGGGTGGCGCTGCGTCACGATCCAGTGAGTCGGATGTGGTATAGCACCGGGTTGTGGCTGACTGCTAGCGTCGACCAGGAGAGGGTAGAATGAGCTCTGCTTGTGAGACCGGCCGAAGGTGCAGGTGCTGTGCCAAGGTTGCTGATGAGGCTGAGGGTGATGACCAGGAATGCGCGTTCGCTGCATGCTGGTGGTCAGGATACCCGTTGAAGCCGTGGGTGCTGGCTGTCTGTGTGACTCGCCTCACGAAAGCTTGCGGGAGTGATGATGATGATGACGTCACGCTGAAGTAGTTGCACGAAAGCTGCGTTGACGTTCATACTCGGGGTCACCAATTTAGGAGCATGAGGAATAGGGTGTAAAGTTCACTCATCCACCATAGAAAAGGGAGGATCCTCCGACCAGACGGGTGTTGTGTCTGGCGGGCCGACTGCCCTACTGTTGATTTCGGATAGGCTTATCTATGTCGTTCGCGCGGTAAACTCTAATTGCGCGATGCAGGATTTGTGTGACGTCATGTCTTTTTGATGCGTAGTTAGTATGTTGCGGTGTAACCGCTACAGGGGAAACTAAAGAAAGGATGAATGCAATTAATTTGTGAGAGATGACATTAATGAAATGAAAAACCGAAAACATGACATTAATGAATTACCAGTCCACGTCGCCGAAAACCAGCGATGGGGCTCTGTCTTGCATAGGGTAGCAGCATTATGCTGAGCGATGGCCGTTATGCGTTGATGTGACGAATATTTTCCCTAAACTTGTTTCTTTTTTATATTGTTTTTTTTTGCGTCTTGTTTACCGCAAATAAGCGTATATTCTTTCTTTCTTTTCTTCGTCCTTAAATGTGAGTGAATTGTGGAAGATAATATAGTATAATATAATAGATAATAAGGTGGAAGATATGAAAGATCTATTTTAATACAATTCTAGAATTAAATTGATAGTGGGTTTAACCAAACCGATTAGTGCTTAAAACGATATTATAAAAAGATATTATCGGTATTTTTATAGCACTAGATTATTGAGGCACTGAGACGTCATACAAAACAAGGGTCAATTTTATTTATCGCCTGACTAATCAAATTACGCAAGATCCTTATCTGATCGATTACTAGAAAACAGTGTAGTACAGCTCAATAATAATCATAAAAGAGCGTTCTCACACCAACGATTTACCAGCGTGTTTCCACCGAAGCAATTTGTGAACGTGCTCTCCGCCGGTGTGAAGCGAAGTAGCCACGACCACTCGACGTGTTTTCTGCGTTTTCATAACTTTATAAACTCACTTATCTCACTCTCTCTTGCTGACTCACTACAATCGCTCTCATTACGCAAACGTGGCGAACACGTTGCGCACACGCGGCGAGCGCGTTAATCAATCGCCTCGCTGACAACGCGCTCGCAAATCGCCAGTGTGATATGGCCCTACAATGAGCAATTGTGAAATTATGGTTAAGAGGGAACAGGGCCCGCGATTCTCCATACAAACGTATTCCCCGTTTTTCTTCCTGAATAATGCCTCTAGAGCTATCATTTTTTTTTTTTGTATAAAATCAAGGTCTCTATAGGCATGTCCCTGTCATTTCCTTTTTTTCAGCAATTAATAAGTAAGGAAACTATGACCCTCCAAAAATTACAAAAATGCCCCATTTTTACCGCCGTGATTAGAGGACTACCAGACTAATTCGGAAATGCTTTTAGCATAAAAGAAAATAATAGGAACCTAGACATATTCTTTCTTAAAATTTTAATGTAAAAAATTATTAAATCGGCTTAGTTTTCGAGGAGAAAAAAGGAGAATGCCAAACGTCGTTTTCGTCAAAAATGTTGTGATATAATCGGTCTGAGCTGCAGTTGTCCCTATCGCACTTTACGGGGTTTAACTCGGTTTTTTCGGGCACAGCGCGACGGCAATAGTATCTTCAAATACCTATTTTTCAAATTCTTCGCAGCCCCTTTTCCATCTTAACTTTGCAACATCTATCATCTGTTCGCCAATCGTGTTACTAAATCCATAAAAAAATAAAAGCTGATGCAGTTCATGCCGTAAACTCTTTATCTTTTTTAAAAACAACCTAGGTAATTATATCGTTTTTTAATTCTTTTTGTCTGCTAACGGAGGAAGGGGAAGTTAAATTCATTAAACGCAGTCCAACTTCTGTTTCCTACTGCTATGACTACGGCTATTGAGATGACGACTAATAGAGATTTAAGGAAGAAAGAGACAAGCTACGCCGAGCCCGATAAATTGCGAATCTTTTAGGCCACCAGGATGACGTACGTATGGGTAGGATACGACTAATAGAGATTTAAGGAAGAAAGAGACAAGCTACGCCGAGCCCAGATAAATTGCGAATCTTTTAGGCCACCAGGATGACGTAAGTATGGGTAGGATACGACTAATAGAGATTTAAGGAAGAAAGAGACAAGCTACGCCGAGCCCAGATAAATTGCGAATCTTTTAGGCCACCAGGATGACGTAAGTATGGGTAGGATACGACTAATAGAGATTTAAGGAAGAAAGAGACAAGCTACGCCGAGCCCAGATAAATTGCGAATCTTTTAGGCCACCAGGATGACGTAAGTATGGGTAGGATACGACTAATAGAGATTTAAGGAAGAAAGAGACAAGCTACGCCGAGCCCAGATAAATTGCGAATCTTTTAGGCCACCAGGATGACGTAAGTATGGGTAGGATACGACTAATAGAGATTTAAGGGAGAAAGAGACAAGCTACGCCGAGCCCAGATAAATTGCGAATCTTTTAGGCCACCAGGATGACGTAAGTATGGGTAGGATACGACTAATAGAGATTTAAGGAAGAAAGAGACAAGCTACGCCGAGCCCAGATAAATTGCGAATCTTTTAGGCCACCAGGATGACGTAAGTATGGGTAGGATACGACTAATAGAGATTTAAGGAAGAAAGAGACAAGCTACGCCGAGCCCAGATAAATTGCGAATCTTTTAGGCCACCAGGATGACGTAAGTATGGGTAGGATACGACTAATAGAGATTTAAGGAAGAAAGAGACAAGCTACGCCGAGCCCAGATAAATTGCGAATCTTTTAGGCCACCAGGATGACGTAAGTATGGGTAGGATACGACTAATAGAGATTTTAGGGAGAAAGAGACAAGCTACGCCGAGCCCAGATAAATTGCGAATCTTTTAGGCCACCAGGATGACGTAAGTATGGGTAGGATACGACTAATAGAGATTTAAGGGAGAAAGAGACAAGCTACGCCGAGCCCAGATAAATTGCGAATCTTTTAGGCCACCAGGATGACGTAAGTATGGGTAGGATACGACTAATAGAGATTTAAGGAAGAAAGAGACAAGCTACGCCGAGCCCAGATAAATTGCGAATCTTTTAGGCCACCAGGATGACGTAAGTATGGGTAGGATACGACTAATAGAGATTTAAGGAAGAAAGAGACAAGCTACGCCGAGCCCAGATAAATTGCGAATCTTTTAGGCCACCAGGATGACGTAAGTATGGGTAGGATACGACTAATAGAGATTTAAGGAAGAAAGAGACAAGCTACGCCGAGCCCAGATAAATTGCGAATCTTTTAGGCCAGGATGACGTAAGTATGGGTAAGATATGTAGACATTTAGGTAATAAAGTAATGAACTTACTGTGATCCTGACGTAGTTGAATTCCCCAGCCGTACGGCGACGGAACCTTATGCAGGTCCTAGCGGTGATTTCATTCATCGCGCCATAGATGGCGCTAATTTGGCCGTTGGCTGAAATATTCCAGAGAAGTATCGTAAGGGTGGGTAGTTGGAAATTATCATGTGATACCTACCCTAAGTAAGGTTTTATTATATTATACATTGTATGTATTTCTGTTCTACTTACTAAATTCATTGTTGAATTCGTAAACGATGGTGTTGGAAGGCCACTTGGTGTTGGGCCAGATGTAAGCGTTCCTGCCCTCTGCATACTGCTGGAGGAGCATCTCAGCCTGCTCATCATTGAGGAGTATATCGCCCTGGAACTTGCCGCTGTTCTCCCAGACTGAAGCCTTGGGGTTGGCAAGCATGCGGGATTCTAGCAGGATGCCATCCTCTGTTGGCAAGAATAAATAGGTAAAGTAAGTGTGAATCTTGATTAGGTTTTCTTGAACTATTTACTTACCTTTACCGCAGAAACTTGAAAATGTCGACTACTGTGTCTTCACAGTTATTTTACCTCTGATTTTGCATTATCGTAAGGTTATCATAAGGTTTATATCAGAGGTAAAATTACTGTGAAAGAAGAACTGTACCACACGGTACGAATAGTGAATAGTGTATTTTGATATTATTAGCACAGTCAAAAATTACAAATGTCTGCTTTCAAGCTTAAGGAAGTAACGGCTCATCACTGAACACGAATGGTATTACTGCTTTTTACCTATCCCATGTTCTACCTAAATCTATTTATCAGTAGTAGGTAACTCTATGTTTACCTAACTTTATAAATTCAAGTGTCCAAAAAAACCATGGCAACCATGTTCAGACCAAATAAAAAACCAAGACATAGCGTTGTCAACAGTGACGTGAGGCCGGTTTTGTAAACATGTGTATGTGTGCACTTAGTGAGGTGTAGTTTGATTGTAGTTCTATTGTAAATTGTTGTAAATGTGTGCGTGTGAGCGTGTATACACATAACGGAGGTGTAGTTTTCGTTTTCGGGTTCGAGTTCTAAACGTAGCGAAAAATATTTTTTTTTTCGCTACACTACCTACAATATTATGA
The DNA here is from genome assembly GCA_963853775.1 of Xanthia togata. Lineage (NCBI taxonomy): Eukaryota > Metazoa > Arthropoda > Insecta > Lepidoptera > Noctuidae > Xanthia > Xanthia togata. Next base: position 24,330,795 of record OY970793.1, on the reverse strand, counting down.
AACGTTCGGGTTTTGTAACCTTTTCTAAATCAAGAACATAAAATTTAATAAATATATAGTTTATTATTAGTGCCGGGGGGCGCGTCTCGCGGTTGGAAATCCCTGAGTTAAGGTTAAGGGTTAAGGCTCAGATCATAAAAAAATGTTCTGAGGGTATGCGGTGTTTAATTGAAATGATAACGTTACATCAACAATCAGCTGAACAAATCTGTCAAGGATTAGTCCTTATCTTAAAATGATTTCGTGATAATAATTACGAGTAGATTTGAGCTCGTGGCTAAGTAATTACTGCCGCACGGGTCGATCCATCAGGTTAAGCTACGCTTGCCGGGGTTGGTCTGTGGATGGGTGACCATCTTTACATACCGAGACTCCTCCGAGCCTCGGAAAGCACGTTAAGCCGTTGGTCCCGGCTGTCATTCGTGGATCTTTGACAGTCGTTACGGGTCGTCAGAAGCCCGAAAGTCTGACAACCAGTCTTACCAAGGGGTATCGTATTGCCCAGTTACTGGGTTGTGGAGGTCAGATAGGCAGTCGCTTCATGTAAAATACTGGTATTCAGCTGCATCCGGTTAGACTGGAAGCCGACCCCAATATAGTTGGGAAAAGGCTAGGCAGATTGATTGAATTACGAGTAGATTTGTAATTATTAATATGTTTTCAAATACAGATACCTACCTAATTGAAAAAGATACCTGTATCTCCAGATTGCCTAGGTGCAAAGGCTGACAGTGTAGAGACATGGACAAGCTGAATTTGATTGGTAGTGAAATATAATGGTTATTTTCGCCGTATAGTCTTGGGGAAATAACCAAATGACCAATGAAATTCAGCTTCGTCTTTCCAACTCACCATACCATGGATTTGTATTGCAACGCCATGGGTATAGGTATGTAGGTTTATTATAATACCAATGTAGTACGTTATTTTACTCACAAAACTAATGAAAGCTCATTGGGTGGATAAAGTCAGATGAAAGCTCGTTGAAGCAAGAACGCAACGATGAAGAACTTATCTATCGCAACGATAACTGTACTAATATTATAAAGTGGTAAAATTTGTTTGTTATTAAGTTTGTATCTCCAGAACTACCAGTCAGATTTGTTTTTTTTTATTATTGTATAAACTAAGTACCTACAGACATTATGCACTCGATCACGGATATCGGTGTGTACCTACTTAGCTCCTACTAATAATTTGGCGCAACAACTTTCATTAATAAATTCAAAAGTACACAAACCTCGTCTGCTCTTCTCCAGGAAGGACTTGAATGATTCAATATCATTCCTGGACCTGCTGACTGGTGGGCCAGCCACTGCGCACCCAATCACCGACAACAACACTACAGCAGACCACATGTTGCTCTTTCAACCAAACGAAAAACTTCAACCTTATATATTAATCGTATTATCTTAATAATTACTTAATTACAGATACTGAGAGCACGCCCAAGATAACTAAATAAATCTAATTACATTATTAGGAGATGATAAAGTGATAATACCAATGGATTTGTAAAAAAAAAATTTTTTGATCAGTTAAATTATTATTTTGATAATATGGTCACTGGTCTTTCCCAAGTTTGTACACAAAGGGTGATAATTGATTGATTACAATGTTTCATCATCATCATCATCATTTCAGCCATAGGACGTCTACTCCTGAACATAGGCCTCCCCCAATGATTTCCAAATCGGCCGGTTGGAAGCGACCTGCATCCAGCGGCTTCCTGCGACCTTTATTAGGTCGTCTGTCCACCTTGTGGGTGGACGTCCTACGCTGCGCTTGCCGGTACGTGGCCTACATTCTAGAACCTTTCTGTCCCATCGCTTGTCAGTTCTGCGCGCTATGTGCCCCGCCCAATGGTAGTGTTTTTACAATGTTTAGGTAATTAATATCTCTAGCTTTGCCGTATGTATGAAAACGGTTTTTCTAAGAATAGGGTATCATACCCATTTTTTAAAAGTGCCTCAATTAGATTATATTGTGCTAATGAACCACTAAAAAATTCACAAATTTTTTATTCAATCGTTAAGTTCCATAAAAACGCTTTAGAGTTTTGCATTTTCAAATTACGCGCGTAATTTTCGAAAACGCTGGGCGCAGTGGACGCCATATTGCTCTGTGCTCATGACGTCAGTTGGCTGTGTAAACAAATGCAGTGATGTTTTTTTAAGTTATGTTAATTGTTTATATTTTTTTTAAATGATTTCACAAAACCGTCCTCCATGGTATTATTCAATAAAAATTACGTTGATTACGAAAATAGTAAAAAGCCTTTATAGACTAAAGGTAGGCTGATAAATTTACATAGCCGTATAATGTAATACGAGCTATCTAATGGTGTTATGAAATATTTCTATTTAAGAAACATGAAACAGATTAAAAAAACCGAAACCTTCGAATTAAATTTTGAAATTTAGTTTGCTATTTTATGAACTAAAACTAACGTTTTCCGACTGCTTTTTGCCTAAACTATCTCAATAAATATATTTTTAGATTTTTTCTCATATAGAGTATTAGTCCCCAAGAACTTCAGTTACGCTTCCTGATTTTTGGATACATATCTTGTGTTGTTTGTTAGTCTTTTCTGGTATTTCAATAGTCAGCCGGTCCACTCCACTAAAGTTTCCTACCAGTCCCAGTACCCTAGATATAGGTGGCGGATGGGCGACGTACCTAAGCACTATCGAAGAACTTCATATCTAAGCAGTTTGAAAACAAAATCCCGTGAACACGATGACCACATCTGTTACCACCCCGGTTCTATAGCCGCCGATCGCTGCAAGCAGAAATAGTCCTTACGATGTACATGTCGTGGCCAGATCTTAAAATTGACCATTTAATGAAATGAAGATCGACCACTGGTCACATCATGAAGTGGCCTGGCCAGATCATTAAATACTCAACGTTTAACGATATGAACAGTTAAACGCATGACTACTTCATGATGTGGCCAAACATTAGTGATCATATAAAAAAATAGTTAGATTATACACCGGTAGAGGCGTTATTGACGCTCTGTTTTTGGTGTGCATCATGGCGGCGGCATACATAAAATCAAACAAAGGCTGGCCACGCAAAAAAAGTCGATGGACTTTTATTGGGTTTCCAAATATGATATTATGGAAAGCGATCAACTTGGTAGTAACGGCCGGCGAATGTTACTTCCAAGTTGGTTGCAGTTACTTGGCTATTTTTACTACACCTTACTCCATGGATAGCCTACTGTAGGTAATGATATGTCCAAACGTCGACTGACATTATCATTACACGTTGACCTTTTAACGATATGGCCAATTCTAAGATCTGGCCACGACGTATACATAAAATATGAAGCTCTTCGATGGTACCTATAGTCTGTTCAAAAAGTATGATCTAACAAAAGTGTAACGCGACCATTGCCGAAACGCGGTCTCCCCGTGAGACCCGCAAGGAATCGTTTGCTCTAGTGCCATCGGTCCTTCGACTATCATGGTCAACCAACTTCTTTTATAGAAAACTTGTTATCGGTGACCACAGTTCTTTCCGGATCCTATTGTTCGATTAAACCATAGATAATACACTTTATAATACAAGAGATTAAACTCCGAGCACAGCTCGCTCCATAGCGCTGTAAGAAGTTGGAAAAATCATCAAGACAGACAATTTCTGTATTTTTTCTTGGATAAGATTTTAATAATCTTGGTCAGATTGATTACAATAATTATCCATTATTGATTATGATTACCATTCTGTTAATTAAGTGCAATAATTTGGTTTTTTTGTTCCCAATTCCTACTATAATAATGCATAAAGCTGATAAGCGAGATTTTATAATAGGGTTTTCCAGCATCATGAATTCTTCTTCAAAATTTTCATTTTTGGTTAGGGAGAAAACACAGTCATGTTAAATATTTCTAAAATAGGAGATAAATGACCCACTTCCTTTGTTCTCTATGGTTCAGCTCTAAGCTCATGGGCAAATTTTAGCTGCTTTTGAAGCCGTTACAAAGAGGGAGAGAACTTTGGAACTGGGATACGATCTGGTGGATAGTCTGCTTGTTTGTCACTCTACACTTGATATAAAAAAAGATAACGTAAAGTCTTAATTGTCGCGCTGCTGAGTAAAAAAAAAACATTCAGTCTACCGCAGCGGGCTGCAGACACAGAGAGCTGGAGGCTCTACTCTAATCCTTGATGGAGGTAAAACTGTTCGGTCTGGCTACTAGGTAGCTAGATAGAAATTGAAGTAGATAGATACTTTACTTTTAACCGAAAAAAGCACAACTTTTATCTTAAAGGCTCCCGCAGACAGACGCGACGTGACTCTGGTGGAACTATTTCTATGAAAACTTCACGGAAATGATTCTACCTACTGGTGTCTATTCGCACCTGTCTGCTGGTTTGCTTGAGTCTGATTGGCTAACCCCCGAATACTGAAACGTCACTCAAAATTTAAGTGCTGCTTAACATTTGAGCAGCTCCTAAACTTTAGATTTCGTATTGTCAAACGTCACTTTTGAGTATCTGTTAAGTGCTACTTAAATTTTGAGTGACGTTTCAGTATTCGGGGGTTAGCCCCTTAGTTGATTATTAATTGAATAATAACACTTATCAAGGCTGTCAGTTTATTTTTATACATTTTGTTTGAGTTTTTTTTTATAATATTTGGTATTAGCTTTTGCCCGCACGCTTCTTCCGCGTGGATGTCGGAAAATATCCCACGGGTACGTAGGTACTACTGGGATTAGATACCTAATAGCCGAAGAAAAGGTCATTGACTCCGCTGCGCCCGCGTTGCCGTCAACCATAATTATTTTGTTACGCGTACTTGATCTTTGATATCTTTAAAGTATTCATTTTAATGATAATGATGTCAAGTCATATAATAATCTAAATTCAATGTCCAGTATAAATAACATATTCTATTGGATATGGATAAATATAATACCGGTTAAAATAACTTCGGAAATAACAATGAAATTTTTATCTTATTCTGAAAGATGAAAATGTTTACTAGTGTAGGTCATCCTTAGAAGATAGACATATGTTATCGCGGACGTTTTGTTGCACTTTTTAAGATCTACAATTCTGTAGAACATATCTCTTACGGCTTATCTACGCGGCGCACGCCAGTGAAGTTCCCAGTCTGCATGATTTTTTCCGACATCTTCGACCGGTCATATTTCAGCCAATTTACACAAAAACCTTCCGCATGAATCACTCCATCCATTGGTGAAAACCACATCAAAATCCGTTGCGTAGTTTTAAAGATCTAAGCATACATAGGGACAGACAGACTTTTGTTTTATAGGTAGGTACCTACTATGTAGTGATTTTGTTATAAATGGTGGGACCCATGCCGAAAACACTTTTCGTAAGTAAAGCTGTATTTTAACAACCATTTTGTAACAGGTTCCTATAATGGCTTCTAACCTAATAGGCGTTTTTCTAGTTTCTGACACTGTTAGAAACTGTCGAATTCGATATACACTCGAGAGCAATGAATCCGGGTCACTTAAAGAATCCTAAAAATCTCGTTAACTAAAAATGCTAGGTTAATGCAATAAATTGTATTTAATAGACAATGTAATACTCCTTAAATGAAGGTATTAAAACTTCTTAGTTATTGTAAAGTTATATCATAAAAAAAACAAATTTGAAAAAGGGCCTCTTTCGAAGATGGAACTACGAAATTACAGCATTTGGTTTTGCTTTTGTTTGTAATCTGTCATTTATGTGGGTACATAAACCATGTTGATAGTGCTCTATATTCATTATTCAAGCTGAAATTATGTCGCTTACGCCTGAAGAATGCACCAGAATACTTACAATGCTGGAAACCGGCCGGAGTCAGCGCGATACAGCCAGGACTGTCGGTGTGTCGCTGTCAACAGTACAAAGAGTTCTCCGACGTTACGAAGAAACTGGTTCTAACCTACGCAGACCAGGAACGGGCAGAACCAGGTGTACCACAGCACGAGAAGACCGATACTTGGTGAACACCATGCTTCGAAATCGCTTTCTTACAGGAACTGAACTCACAAATCAGTTTCGACGCCTCGGAGGAAGTAACCCAAGTGCATGGGCAGTAAGACGTCGGCTTGCTGAATCTAACTTAAAACCCCTTAGACCTGCAAACGGCCCTAAACTGGAGCGTGGGCATCGTATTTCAAGACTAAGATATGCCCAGAGCCACGTAAATTGGAGTATTGAAGATTGGTCAAAAGTTATGTTCTCCGACGAATCAAAATTTATGCTCTACAAGCACGATGGAAGACACAGAGTGTATCGAAGACCAGGGGAAAGATTCAAGCAAGCATGCATCGAAGAAAAAGTAGCCTACGGTGGTGGGTCTGTACTTGTGTGGGCCGGAATTTCTTCTGAAAGTCGCACAGAGATCATAGAAAACGGCTCTTTAACTAGCGAAAGATGTGTGGAAGAAATCCTCAATGATCACGTTGGTCCATTTATGGTCAATTTAGGTGAGGATGCTATATTTATGCATGACAATGCCCGACCTCATACAGGTAGGATTTTACCTTCAAGAGATGAACATTACTCGTATGGAGTGGCCAGCGCGCAGCCCGGATATCAACCCGATCGAGCATGCTTGGGACGAGCTAGGCAGATGCGTAAAACAACGAAACCCTCCCCCAATCACGCTTCGTGAGCTCAAAATTGCTCTCACAGAGGAATGGGAGAATATTCCCCAAAATCGTATAAGGAACTTGGTGTACAGCATGCCAAACCGCGTAAACGCAGTAATGGAAGCACGAGGAGGCAATACGAAGTATTAAAATTCAAGAAAATCGTAATAAAGTTCAAAAATTTCATGTTTCCTATTTTTGTTTTAAGGAGAGATCAGCAGTTTTTTTCTTTATGTAATTTTGTGTTAATAAAATGTATGGTGACTCATATTTTTTTTACTTTCATTTAAGGAGTATTACATTGTCTATTAAATACAATTTATTGCATTAACCTATCATTTTTAGTTTCCGAGATTTTTAACATTCTTTAAGTGACCCGGATTCATTGCTCTCGAGTGTATTTCCAATAGCAACACGTACACCGCGCACACGTTGAATTCAGAGCCGTAAAAAGTAGACATTTTTTTCCTCGGTTTTGTATTTATATGAATAAAAAACAAAGACAGATTATTTTCCCGAGCGACTAACAACTTAAAGGGCGACTAACTATTTGCTACTTAAAATACTTGGCAGCGATTAATTATTGTAGCAATAATGATATTAGATGAGCTACAAAATGCAAGGAATTATAAAAACTAAATAATGGCTACTTTAAGGTAGCGAACATATTATTAAACAGGGCCAATTGAAATCATAGGCGAGGAACTATGAATAATGAAATGGCGACTAATATTAACAGTGGGATAACAAACATTATATTATAGGCAACTATAGGCTTCCATATAAAAAACACTTTTGTAATTAGTTGCGTTTATTTTTGAGGAGAGATTATTGTTAATTTCTTTCATCTTTAGCCTGCTCAAGTTAAGTATAGCCGTAACCCCTTGGCTAAAAATGAAGTAGTAAATGAAAATTTCTGAAAGGTAGGTTAGGTTAGGTTAGAACTGTGACCACATCACCACACAACGCCAGTGTCAAGTGTTCGTTTAACAATACGAGGGTGACACTGAAAGTTCTTAGAAAATCAAGCAACTAGCAAGTTTTATAATATTTTTTCAAAATAGTGTCCTTTTACATCAATACATCGCTGCATCCGATGGAACCACTGAGAAAAGCACTTTGCCCACTCGTCTTTATGGGTCTCTTCGACGGCATTTTGAAACGCAGCCACTGCTTCCTCGCGTCCATAAAACGTTTTCCTCAAAGTTTTTCTTTTATCATCGGAAATAAGTAAAAATAGCAAGGTGCTATAGGGCGGGTGACCCAGTAATTCCACGTCTGACGTCGCTAAATAGTCGATTGTTTGATTGGCGGTGTGCGACGAGGCGTTGTCGTGGTGATGGAGGATCCTACTGCGAGGTCGTTTCTGCCGAACTTTTTCCAAGACAAGTGGCAAACAATTGTTAGTGTACCACTACAGTAACTGTTTTTCGATCCTCTAAAACAATTATTGCGTAATGACCTGTCCTTCCGAAGAACGGCCACCACCTTTTTTCCCACGCTTCGACCTCTCTTCACTTTAGTTGGCAAGTCCTCGGAAGAAAACACCCAGACAGCAGACTGTCTCTTATTTCAGGATCATAACAATAAATCCAGCTTTCGTCACCCGTAAGTATGTCGAACACAGCATTTGAGTCACCTCCGTTAAATCTTTGAACCATTTCACGACACCAATCAACACGACGGAGTTTTTGGGCCTCTGTCAAATTATCCACCGGGCACAAAGCTTCCTGACCGCTAAATGTTTATGGAGGATTTTGTGCACTTGACTCCGATACCGATGCCTAAGCTTGTCCGAATCTGCTGATAAGTCACTCTTTTGTCAGTCTCTATCGTACGCCGCACAACACTGATGTTATCTTCAGTCGTCGCCGTAGAAGGCCGTCCCTCACGCAGATCATCGGTGAGATTAGTGAGACCACGTTTAAACTCATTAAACCTGTTGTAAGTGGCACGAGATGGGGCTTCATCGTGAAAGGCCAATCGAAGTCTATCATAACTTTCTTGTTGACTTATATGACATCGAAAGTCATAAAACAACATTGTACGAAAATTTTCTCGCGTTGCTGACAATTTTCAATTTGCCGCCAAATCGTAAACAAATGAATAAAATACATACGTATACAATAATATTGGCAGTTCCATTTTCAAAATTTGAACTTATTTTTTATAAGTTCTAAAAACTTTAAGTGTCGCCCTCGTAAATTCAGTCCCCAAAACAAAAACTTGATGCCAGTTTAAATTAAAATAAAACACAATTAAACTTTATAAATTACAAAAAAAAAAATAGATAAGTCCACCGATATACCGATTTTTTTTTCGATCTATCGGAATCGATAGGTAGATAGAATACTCTTTTTTATATTGATACTTTTTTTTTTAAATATCTATAAGTAGTTACTTTATGTCTTGTTCTTCTCTATATTTTTTATTCTCTCATTTTTTTTTCTTTGTCGGTTGGTTTTAATGATGGTCTGGCAGTTTGAGTAGTTTATGCGGCCTACCCAAATGTCCTTTCTTTGGTATTGTTCGTCGAGTTGAGCTCCTTAAGTTCTGAGTTGAGCTCCACGATTACTGACAAATGCTTGCACTGACAGGACAGGTCCACTCAAATCTGTGTGGTTCTTTTCTCAAAAGACCATTTCAGACTAATCTACATGGTCCTCATAAGGCCTGACCAAGATTATGTCTGGACTTTAAAAGAGACTGTGACCTCTGAGTTTGTTTCGGCCTTTCTTCTCAGAGTAGCCAGATAGGAAACGCCGAACTCATGTAGCTATTTTTTTTTTTTTAAGGTGACATTTAAAAGTGATTCCAATATCCTATTTAAAGAATAAACAATTTCATTTCATTTCACTGAATAACTTTTAGTATGGGACTAACTTTGATATCGCGAAAACAAAATCTGCTATTCCATAGTACAGTTTAATACCTCCTGTTCTAAACTGTATGGGACAGCAATTTTTTTTGTAATTTTTATTTACTCATTTTTAGCTATTTGAGATACTTCTCTTTGCTGGCAGACGTGGGTTATTTTTGAGCCTTCTCCTTTGGTACACATATATATTTCTGTGACACAAAGACGGAAGCAAACGTAAATAAATGAATTTTGTATATGAGGGTCACTTTTGGGGAACAAGTAAGAAAATGTTGCGAGGATCTCAAATATATTCAATTTATAATTTTAAAATAATAAATTTAAAGATATTTAAGAAAATAGATGAAAATCGACCATTCCCCCCCCCCCCCCCCTTATCTCTGGAACTAATGAGCCTTTAATTTTGAAAAAACTTCCGAGAATGGTTCTTTACCCATTGATTACAGGAAAACCTATGAGAAGTCTATGTTCTAAAAATTAAAAAATCAAAATCAAATCTCGCAATATTGTGCGTACAAACTTACATTTGCAGTTGGAATGTATGGGGAACATGTTTTACAACTACAATTTTAAGTTTGTCCTTGAGATAAATTCATTCCAAACTACGGAACCCTTCATTTTGCGTGCTCCGACACGCTCTTGGCTGGTTTTTTATATCCTCTGCAGTATTTTCCTCGGAATGCTGGTAAACATTTGGTAAACCCGGTTTAATGTGTTTTTGTTTGTTCTTAGAAATGATCGGGAAATGAAGTGAAAGTGATTTCACGTATTTTGTTGTTATTTTGATTCAACAAAAATAAAAAATAAACTTATCTGCAAATCATGATTTAGATCGACAGTATGTCAAAATGTTTATAAACATATTTACAAAGATTTATTGTGTCATCAGATAATTATTTACAGATTTTATCATTGAAGGCATCGGGTGCATCCAACTTTGTCGGCTTTCTTTTTATTTAACGAGGTACTTTCTTCCTATACCTTTGAAAGAGGTGCCAACCTTCAACAGATACGAGTAAGTAACTATAGTTCAGAAAAGAAAGTAGTTTTAAGATCATCATTTGCCCGTAGCTTGTCCGGGAATATTTAAAATCATCATTTGCCCGTAGCTTGGGAATATTTAAACCTTGAATAATGTAAAAATACATTACTTAATCTATTTTGTCAGTTTAGTCACTAACAAATGCTAGCAGAAAAACAGCCATCAGTTGCTATAAAGCAGAAACACTACTTAGTAAAAAAACTATAGTTTTTTTTAACTAAACAGCTATTTTTCGGATCTACCTAAGGCTTTTGATTGAGTTGATCATAATTTACATACGGTCTGTGAATTCACGTGTAGGTATATCTTCTCATAAAATCTTATACCTATATAGTTACCAGTGGCTCTACTCTAGGTACTCAAAGTGCCTAATTAAATTAGGAGTACTTCAAGGCACCATCTTTTGTCATCTAAAAAATAGTGCCGTATTGGAAACGGATCGCTGATCTCTAAGTAATAAATGAAGCGAAAGCTTTGTACACATTTTCTAAATTAATAAAGAGCAAAGCTAAATCTGGATTATAAGGGCCTGTTGAATTCTATCTGCTAAATGATCAAACCTTCGACTATTGTCATAGAATTAGGAGCTCATTATTCAAACGTGCGCTGAAAATTCAATGTTTTATTTTGGAGCTATGACAATGCCAACACTTGGGAGATCAGATATCCATATTAATAGTAGACTGGCTATAGGCACATTTGTCTGGCTGCTTTAAAATTTTGCATACTGATGGATTAAGTTTACAAGCTTAGTATTGACACTCAGGCTCTTGGCTTGATAAGCCCAGAAGTGATCTTGGGCGGAGACTTGATGGGTCCTCCCGGAAAAGTTAGCAAAATACGTAACCACAATAAAATTGTCGCAATTTGTTTTATCATATTACTTTTGTGTGTGACAAATATTTTTCCCGGAAAACCTATTATTAGGTACGATTTTATGAACTCGCATGTTTCTGTTTTATGATGGAGATAAGTAATTGAACTTGTTATTTTACAATTATTTATGACCACAGTATAGAAAAAACTGTAAGTGATTATTTTACATAATTTTCAGGGATCCCGCCGTGACAATACATCCGAATTCCGACGGATTATCGTCAGCTGACTCAAAATATAAAACTCCTTTTTTTGGACATTCGTGTAAAAAAATACTTGTACTTTCTTCTGTTTTGTTTCATTCTTACATTTGCTTAAAATTGTTGCAGCTTATCAATAGTTTTTCGAAAAATCTACTGAATTACCCACGTTTTAACTTTCATGAAAGTAGGTATACGGCTATGTTATTGAGGATATGTAGATATGAGTACATCATTATGTGAATGTGCATGACTTGATGTGATTATGTATGAAAGCACATAAAAATAAAACCACTTAGTAAAATTAATAATTCATCACTGTATTTAAAATGACAATCGTACTGTTTTCAAAAGTTTAATTTTCGTATGGAACAAAAAGTTAGCAATTTCTCTTTCAGTAAAAATACGTAAGTGCGCTAATAAATAAATAAATAAAACGTAGTTCGTACTTATTTTTATTTGCAAATCAGTCTATCAGTGGGTACTTAGTTTATTGGTAGAACTCTTGAGGAGCATCTTCAACGAAAGAGACAGCATCAGCTACGATCTCATCTTGGGGCATATCTTCAACTACAACTTCTTCTTGGGGCATCTCTTCAAGTACCTCCTTTTGTATTTCATCGACTACGGTATCCTCTTCAAGAACGTACTCATGTTCATAGGGAACACCCTTGGAAAGCTCTTCAGCATTGATTTCAGCGTTCCAGGCTCCGGGGCAGTTATAATGTCTGTTGGCCCTGAGCCAGTCCCAGCCGGTGATGAACTGCTGCTGGCCCATGAGACCGTAGTCATTCTGGAAAAATTAAGGATAATGGAAATTTTGAATATGTTTAAGTGAATCATTGACCACAAGGAAGTCGAAGAAAATTCAAAATGAGTGTTTAACAGGTGACGAATATTTGGAATCTCATCATATTTTTGTGTATAGTAGTGTCATAGCATGAAACGATTTTTGTCTAACCACGTATTGTAATTTTCCATGTGGAGGTGTTACAGGGATTACAACTAAGCGGCAAGTAGCTACAGTATACGGCAGCTGTAAAGGCATGAGTTCTTTGAAACTGTCATACTATATGAGTGTCATAGGTCGTCTACAATGACGAGCTTTTTCTAAAACTCATTGTGCCTAACAGCAGAGTAGGACATAATACGAGTAGTCCTTACTTTTTGAACGTCAAAGAGCATAATAGATTTATCATAAATGCTGTTTGTTAAGTACTTACGAAGATGGGTAACATGGTCGCTTGTCCGTTGGTACTGAAGCCGTATCTGCCGTAGTGCATGTTACTGGCGTATTCATAGGGGAGACCCAAGTTGCTGACAATGTTGGTTCCGTACTTGTCGAAGTTGTGTTCCATGCCTATACAGGGTGAAATTGAATTCATGGGCAATCTCGTAAGGGGTCATTGTACTCGTCATAATGAACAACTTTTCAAAAAAAAATCAGCTGTTCCCTACATTTTGACGAGTTATGCGAACATAAATGTAGGGAACAGCTGATTTTTTTTTCGCGATTTCAGGTTTCGTCCCATAGTAAAAGTTGTTCATAATGATGAGTACAATGACCCCTTAAGAGATTGCCCATGAATTCAATTTCACCCTGTAGATGATGAAAATAAAAATGAAACTTCAGGAGCACCATGGTAGGTGAGACTTCACAGAGATATCCATCATGTCTATGAAGTTACGACAGTTAATTTAAATTTACTTGATCAATAGATTTTAAAAACACAGGACAGTGGAGAATATACCTACCTATAAAAAATAAGTATGGAACTCGTTTTAATTAGATTTTTCTCACAAAACCTATATCGAATAGTTATGAATGAAAAGTTGCAAATAAAATTGCCATAAACACACAAAGATATGGCAAAGGTTATCAATGAATTACAATTTCAACATATAAGAACACTCGTTAATGAGTAATGTTATTGTATTGTTATTTAAATTACGTTTTACCTAAATTATTGTTTTATAAATGTCTAGAATAAATAATGAATTATATAATGAAGCAATTGCCATATTAGTAATAGTTTAGATTATTTTATTTGACTTACTAAGGTAAAGCAGTACATAATTATAACGACTGTTAACAGATGGCGCTAGGTGCGCCGTACTGCTTTACCGTAGTACTTAGTTTTGTATCATAGCGAAAATGTGAGCTAGTGATCGTTCAGCCTTTGCAGTGTAAAGAGCTCCAAGTGGAAGTAACTAAATATATTTGATTTTATTATATCTACAGTGTTTTATTTGTAGCAGTGAGTCTAACAAATCAGAAGCGGGATTGGTAAGTTTCGTTTTTTTTTTAACTTACTTTACTTCGCCCAAAAGTGTAATTTACGTGCTTGAGAACGAAATCATTGAAATTGAAATTATGTGGGAACGATGTAAGCATCTAAAATGATATACTTAACTACTTTCTTGCTAAGAGTTATTGAGATTTGAGAGTCTTGAAAATAATTAGCAAATTTATTTCTTTTTGGTAGTCTTGTTTGTTGCTGGCCCGTTTCGTTTTAGTGAAAGTGACGATAAGTGAAACACAGTACAGTAAAATTTTGTTTATTTCATAGCATAAAGGTCGAATACTATTTCTCAGTGTAAGTTTTGTTTATTTTATTGTTTGAAACTTATGGTTTAACCATAGTATAATTATTGTTGTTACAATATTTTGTCGCCATGTAATTTTGTTACAGGATATGGAACGTAGTCCTATCCTTGGGTCTAGAGGACGGCAGCTTAATCGCACACGGTTGCGATCAAGTAGCCAGTCCAGATACCAGACACCTAGTCCTGCTGGAGAGCGGAGACGCCATCATACAAGCCAACGGGCGCACAGTGCCTCCAGGGATCGGACACGCAGTCCTCCACGCAAGCGGGCGCGTCGCCAAAGCGGTGACCAGACCAACAGGTCGGCCAGCCATCGGGCACGCAGCTCTACAAGCACGAGGCCGTGCAGTCCTTCTAGCAGTCGATGGGTACGTAGTCCTTCTAGCCAGAGGGCGCGCAGTCCTTCCAGCCACCGTGAGCGCAGTTATTCAAGACAGTGAGAGCGGAACTCCAGCAGGCATCGGGTTCACAGCTCCGGCAGCCAGCGGGCACCAAACCCCTCAAGCCGTGGGGAACGGACGTCAATCCAACGAGGAAGCAGGCAGCAGGTGCGAAGCCCCTGCAGTCACCGGGCAAGCGGCTTGGTTGATCACCGAGCGAGCAGCTTGGCCCGCGAGGCGGCGCTCCATCCCTACAGCCATGCAGAGAGGAGCAACTCCCAAGCACGCAGTTCTGCTGGCCGAAGGGAACGTACCGAGCATTGTAACGTGCTCCTTCCAGAAGAAAGGGTCATACCAGGTACCGGTTTGCATGCTATGGACAATAATGTTAGTGTAGCTCAACTTGTACAAGCATTACAAGTAATTAGTAATAACGCCGGTAACAACAAACTGTCTTATCAAAATACAGTACCTGAATTTGACCCTGCTCGTAAAGAGCAAACGATAGATATGTGGATTCATAAGGTAAACGAATGTGCGATGATTTACAACTGGACAGACCAACAGACGATACACTTTGCCCTGCCTAAATTAAAGGGGTTGGCCCAGAACTGGTACGAAGGTCTTAGCACTGTAATGTTTTCCTGGCCTGAGTGGCAAGACAAATTAAAATTAGCCTTTCCTAGTAGTGAAAATTACGGACAATTGCTCTTTACAATGCTGAATAAGCGTGCGAAATTTAATGACTCGTTAGAAGAATATTATTACAATAAAGTAGTATTATTGAATCGTTGTGGTATCTAGGGTAAAAAGGCAGTAGACTGCATTATATTCGGTATCGAAGATCGTAGCGTTCGTTTAGGCGCAGATGCGGCACGATTTGAAAGTCCGGACCAATTGCTGCCATATTTAAAAAGTGCCAAGAACCATGCCACATCACAAATCAATGTAGATAGAAAAAGAATCCGTTCTTATGATAACAATAACAAGTCCGATAAGAGTTCAACTAATAAAGAAACTAGGGAACGTTCAGTCCAATGTTTTAATTGCTCACAATATGGCCATTATAGGTCACAATGTACGAAACCAGTCATAAAGTGTAATAAATGCTCACGTTTTGGCCACTCGGCTGATAACTGTACAGATTCTAAAAATATAAAATCCAACGATAATAACAATCCCTCCAAGCCAGTCATGATGGTAGGTGGTACAGATTCAAGTGTCGCCAAATATCATAAGCAAGCCCTAATCAACGGCATTCCTAAGGATTGCTTTATAGATTTTGGTAGTTCAGCAACTCTCATTAAAGTCTCGGAAGTTGAAGCCATTAATATCGAATGGGAGACAGATGCTAATTTACCAACCCTCAGAGGATTCGGGAATTCTGTAGTTCAACCTTTGGGCAAGTGTCTTGTTGAGATCCAGATTGACGACGCTAGGGCTCGCGTTGAACTCCTTGTTGTTCCTGATCAATTCTTGCAGCAACCTTTGCTAATTGGTAGGTCGTTTACTGAACAGTCTCATATTTTAATAGAAAAAGATAGCGTTTTTCTTCATGCCAGCTTCTTTCTTCATGTTCGTACAGCAGCAGTGTCCCGAAAACAGAGGATTGAATTAATTTGTTCTAAGGACACCACGATAGACGGACTCTCTTTAGTAGAATTTAAGACCGATCCGTACCATAATGGCGATGTTTATATAGAAGGAAGTAATAGGTTTAAACAGGGGCAAGAGCATTATCTCGTACAGGGTCTATTCTCGGTTGCAGACGGCTTAGGTACTGCACTTATTAAAGGTTTATCTTCCCATCCATTTGTTCTTAAAAAGGGTAGTACGATAGCGAGGTGTTTACGGGCTGATTTAGCGTTTGATAGTGAAAATGTTTGTGATGTTCTTAATATTCATGCTTCAACGTCACGGCAAGCAATTCGTACACAAGATATAAAGTCTGATGGAAGTATGGATAGAAGAACTACTGAATTGTTAGTTCGGTTACTTAATGAGTATCGAAATTGTTTCGCTTTTAATTTGCAAGAACTAGGTAAAACTAATGTCATTGAAATGTCCATTCATCTTAAGGATGATCAACCAGTAGTTTATCGACCGTATAGATTACCTGTTAGTGAAAGGAACAAGGTTCGTGAAATGGTTAAAGAACTTATAGACTGTGATATCGTGAGACCGTCGACGTCGTCATACGCAAGTCCTATAGTAATCGTCAAAAAGAAAACTGGTGATGTTAGGTTGTGTGTTGACTACAGGGCCCTAAATCGAAAAACTTTTAAAGAAAATTACCCCTTGCCGAGAATTGATGATCAGCTAGACGATCTTGCAGGTTATAACTATTACACTACCCTTGATTTAGCATCTGGGTACTATCAGATTTCTATTAAAGAAGGTGACCGTTACAAAACCTCGTTCGTCACTCCTGAAGGTCAATTTGAGTTCAATCGGATGCCATTCGGTCTTGCCAACGCTCCATCTAATTTTATGCGAATGATTAATTTGGTATTGGGTAATGCACGGGGTATAGCTTCAGCATATATGGATGACATTATAATTCCATCAAAAACAATTGAAGAAGGGCTATTGAAATTGCAACAAATTCTTGAAGTTTTGCAAAACGCCGGTCTAACGCTAAAACTTAGTAAGTGTTGTTTCTTTTGTAAAACTGTCGATTACCTGGGGTTTGAACTCAGTAAGGAAGGTATTAGACCAGGATCTAGAAAGATAATAGCAGTTCGTGATTTCCCTGAACCAACTAATCAGCATAGTGTTAGGCAGTTCATCGGGTTGTGTAGTTTCTTTAGACGGTTCGTTAAAGACTTTTCCATGATCGCTAGACCACTAACAGGACTTCTAAAAAAAGATGTGAAATGGCTGTGGGGTACTGAACAGGCGAAATCATTTCATGCTCTAAAAACTGAACTTTTACGTAAACCCACTCTATCATTATATCATCCTAATGCTATGACTGAGTTACACACAGATGCTTGTAAGATAGGAATTGCTGGCATTCTAATGCAAAGAGATAAAGATAGCGTTCTTAAACCAGTTGCATATTACAGTAGACAGACCACGGTCGATGAACAACACATGACTGCATACGAACTTGAAACTCTCGCTCTGGTCGCTTCTTTACAACGGTTTCGCGTATATTTAATAGGCATTGAGTTTAAAGTCTTTACGGATTGCAATTCATTGCGCGCCACGTTTTTGAAACGAGACTTAATTCCCAGGGTCGCGAGGTGGTGGATTTCGATGCAGGAGTTCAACTTTTCAATTGAGTATCGCCCTGGTAAGGCAATGGCTTACGTTGACGCTTTGAGTAGAAATCCATTACCTAACGATACTCTGGAATCCTATACGAATGAGTCCATTGACGTCATGGTGATAACCGATAAAGACTGGTTGAGCACCGTTCAGCAAGCAGATTCAGAAATACAGCGTAAAATATCTATACTC
The DNA here is from genome assembly GCA_963853775.1 of Xanthia togata. Lineage (NCBI taxonomy): Eukaryota > Metazoa > Arthropoda > Insecta > Lepidoptera > Noctuidae > Xanthia > Xanthia togata. Next base: position 24,312,715 of record OY970793.1, on the reverse strand, counting down.
CAGAGTCCAGAGTCGGCTAACGTAGTAGATACTAGTAAAAACTTTGTGGTTAAAAACAACAAATTATATCGCCTAACTGAAGAGGGAGAAAAATGGGTGGTGCCTAAAGGAGTCAGGTGGCAGATCCTAAAGCATTGCCACGATGACATTGGTCATTTTGCTTTTGATAAAACCCTTGCCAAAGTTAAAGAATCTTACTGGTTCAGTAAGATGCGACGCATCGTCAAGAAAATACGTCAATTCTTGCCTCGAATGCGCCTATACAAAAGCTTCATCTAATAAAAAAGCTCCGTTACATCCGATCCCAAAAATAGATTCACCATTTGCCACGTTACACATTGACCATGTCGGTCCGTTTGTGAAAAGCACTAAGGGTAACACGCACTTGTTGGTAATTATTGATGCCTATACAAAATTTATCATTTTAAAACCGGTTAGAAGCACAAAAGCGTCTATTGTGATTGATAAGTTAAGAGAATACTTCAGTATTTTTGGGGTTTCCAAAAGAATTATTTCGGATAGAGGTTCATCGTTTACAAGTTCTAAATTCAAAGAGTTTTTACAAAATTTGGGGGTTAAACACGTTCTCAATGCGGTGGCTACGCCAAGAGCAAACGGTCAAGTCGAGCGCTACAATCGCACTTTGCTCACGTCCCTCAGTGCCAAATGTGCAGGGCAAAATGAAAAGAAATGGGACTTTTATATTCCTGATGTGCAATGGGGTCTTAATAACACACACAATAAAGGCATTGGCCGAGCTCCTTCGGAGGCTCTTTTTGGCACTTGTTTGATAGATACGGCAGAAAGTAGAATAAAAACAGCACTTAATGTCGACCATAATATTAACAAAGAATCCCTTAAAGAAATTCGTGAAAAAATTAATGACTATATCACAAATTATCAAAACAAGCAAAAGTCTCATTATGATAAAAATACATCCACTCCAAAAACATTTCAAAAAGGCGATTTAGTCAGTATTGAAAGAGAAATCCCATCATCGGGAAAAAGTCGAAAATTAGTACCTAAATATCAGGGACCTTATAGAGTGACTAATGTTTTCGATAACGATAGGTATCAGGTCGAAGACACGCCAATCACGCGTAAGAGTGGACGCAAATATAATGCAGTTGTTGTTGTTGATAAAATGAAACCGTGGCTAAGTTTCAATAGGTCGGAAGATGAATCCGCCTCTAGTAGCGACGACTGCAAAAGTGTCGATGGTCAGTAGAATCCGATATTATGTATACAGATAATTATGTTCACGTTGTGATAGATAGTACTTGGCACAGAATGTTTACCTTTTGATTATAATATTAGGCAGATATAGCCATCGTGATTTTAGGCAGATATAGCCTTCGTGATTTTAGGCAGATATAGCCTTCGTGATTTTAGGCAGATATAGCCTTCGTAATTTTAGGCAGATATAGCCTTCGTAATTTAAGGCAGATATAGCCTTCGTTAGTTACGTATTTATGGCAGAAGTGGCCTATTACTATGATTTTATAAAGACAGAAGTAGACTTGGTATAGTATTCAGTGCAGAAGTGGCCTGTTACCAGATATCTTTGATTGCATAGTAACCTCAGTCAGACTATCACATGTAGTATTCAGGGCAGAATAGCCCTGTTGCTACGGTTGACAAAGGCAGATATAGCCTTGGTCCGATATGTGATAAAGTGGTATTCAGAGTAGACGCTCTGTTACCACGGTAGACAGAAGCAGGTGAAAATTCATTGTCATGTTAACACCTTTTAGCCAAATTAATACTAAGCTGAAACTGTAATAATAGAAAATATTGTTGATTAATTATTGATGATGATGAATTAATTATAACTATGTATAATGCAAAAATAGTCTTTATAAAATGGCGAGCTCCAACACGAGGACGTGTTATGTGAGTCGGATGGCCGATTATAAGAACACTCGTTAATGAGTAATGTTATTGTATTGTTATTTAAATTACGTTTTACCTAAATTATTGTTTTATAAATGTCTAGAATAAATAATGAATTATATAATGAAGCAATTGCCATATTAGTAATAGTTTAGATTATTTTATTTGACTTACTAAGGTAAAGCAGTACATAATTATAACGACTGTTAACAGATGGCGCTAGGTGCGCCGTACTGCTTTACCGTAGTACTTAGTTTTGTATCATAGCGAAAATGTGAGCTAGTGATCGTTCAGCCTTTGCAGTGTAAAGAGCTCCAAGTGGAAGTAACTAAATATATTTGATTTTATTATATCTACAGTGTTTTATTTGTAGCAGTGAGTCTAACAAACATATCAGAGATTATCTAAATCCTTTAATCTACATTAATATGAATAACATAATTCTATAAACGTTTGTTGTTTGCGGCTCAGCTTCAAAACCTTTGATGTTTTCAAATCGTTCTCAATACAAGACAATCCTACATAATCTTTATAGAACATATAAATTGCTTTACCTATAATGTGACGCGACCCAGTCAATTCATCACTGGCCATAAATATACAAAGGTTGATTCATAAATCAGGCCATATCCGTAATATTTCACAAGTGATAAGTTCTAAAAGCCTATTGCATGCAGCTGAGAAATTTTCTTCATCTGCATGGGCATATATATCCTTCTTTTTCATAGTGCCAATATCTCCACGCTCTTGTGCCAGTCTCGCCCAAATTTAACTCACAACTGGATACCTAATAACTTGTCTTTACCGGTCTCTCTCTAGGTTAAACTAAATAATATAAATCCTAAAATAACACAAAAGAACCCTTTACCTGGCCAGATGTTCTGCCACATGATGCGGACCCAGTCGTCCCTGTTGTATGTGGACTGCATGTGGAAGAAGCCGACGACATGGAGCCATTCGTGGATGATGACGGTGTGGTGGAAGCAGCCGCGGCCGGGGGTGTCGCGAGCCAAGTTCAGGGTGTGGACGCCCCATGTGTGCCAGAAACCAACGCTGGCGTAGCAACCGTCGGCTCTACCCTGGATATTGATAGAGAAAAGTGGTTTAGACAAGACGCTGGTGATTTTAATGGATGGAGGGTGAAACTAAAGAAAGGATGAATGCAATTAATTTGTGAGAGATGACATTAATTAAATGAAAAACCGAAAACATTACATTAATGAATTACCAGTCCACGTCATAACGTCAACGCCGCCGGCTGTCGCCGAAAACCAGCGCTGGGGCTCTGTCTTGCATAGGGTAGCAGCATTATGCTGAGCGATGGCCGTTTTGCGTGGATGTGACGGATATTTTCCCTAAACTTGTTTCTGTTTTATATTGTGTTCTTTTTTTGCGTCTTGTTTACCGCAAATAAACGTATATTATTTCTTTATTTTCTTCGTCTTTAAATGTGAGTGAATTGTAGAAGATAATATAGTATATAATAGATAATAAGGTGGAAGTTATGAAAGATCTATTTTACGGAATACAATTCTAGAATTAAATTGATAGTGGGTTTAACCAAACCGATTAGTGCTTAAACGATATTATAAAAAGATATTATCGGTATTTTTATAGCACTAGATTATTGAGGCACTGAGACGTCATACAAAACAAGGGTCAATTTTATCGCCTGACTAAGCAAATTACGCACCTAGATCCTTATCTGATCGATTTCCAGAAAACAGTATAGTACAGCTCAATAATAATCATAAAAGTTAAAGAGCGTTCTCACACCGACGATTTACCAGCGTGTTTCCACCGAAGCAATTTGTGAACGTGCTCTCCGCGGGTGCCAAGCGAAGTAGCCACAACCACTCGACGTGTTCTCTGCGTTTTCATAACTTTATAAACTCACTTATCTCGCTCTCTCTTGCTGACTCACTACAATCGCTCTCATTACGCAAACGTGGCGAACACGTTGCGCACACTTGGCGGGCTCGCTACACACACGCAGCGAGCGCGTTAATCAATCGCCTCGCTGACAACGCGCTCGCAAATCGCCAGTGTGATAATGGCCCTACAATGAGCAATTGTGAAATTATGGTTAACTTTGCAACATCTATGTAGCTACATTTAGGCGGGACGTTCGCCACTTTATGGATTGAGTAACGCGATTTCGCGTTACTCAATCCATAAAAAAATAAAAGCTGATGCAGTTCATGCTGTAAACTCTTTATCTTTTTTAAAAACAACCTAGGTAGTTATATCGTTTTTTAATTATTTTCGTCTGCTAACGGAGGAAGGGGAAGTTTAATTCATTAAAGGCAGTCCAACTTCTGTTTCCTATTGCTACGGGTACTGAGATGACGGTTAAGAGATAAGGAAGAAAAATATAGATCAATTGGGATCTTTTAGGCCAGAAAAAGATGGATGACGTAAGTGTAGGATATGTAGACATTTAGGTAATTAAGTAATGAACTTACTGTGATCCTGACGTAGTTGAATTCCCCAGCCGCACGGCGACGGAACCTTATGCAGGTCCTAGCGGTGATTTCATTCATCGCGGCATAGATGGCGTTAATTTGGGCGTTGGCTGAAATATTCCAGAGAAGTATCGTAAGGGTGGGTAGTTGGAAATTATCATGTGATACCAACCCTAAGTAAGGTTTTATTGTACATCATTAAACATCATATCAAGCCCAGTTTCCCCGAAGGGATAGGCTGAGGTGTAATGTTCATTTAAAGCTGAATCGGAATATACCGATCGTTGCGAAATTTGACAGATAGGCAGCCTCGGACCTGGAGGAGGTAATAGGCTTGTTTTCATAATAGATTTCAGATGAAGTCGTGGCCAACAGCTAGTACCTAATTTGTATGTATTTCTGTTCTACTTACTAAATTCATTATTGAATTCGTAAACGATGGTGTTGGAAGGCCACTTGGTGTTGGGCCAGATGTAAGCGTTCCTGCCCTCTGCATACTGCTGGAGGAGCATCTCAGCCTGCTCATCATTGAGGAGTATGTCGCCCTGGAACTTGCCGCTGTTCTCCCAGACTGAAGCCTTGGGGTTGGCGAGCATGCGGGATTCTAGCAGGATGCCATCCTCTGTTGGCAAGAATAAATAGGTAAAGTAAGTGTGAATCTTGATTAGGTTTTCTTGAACTATTTACTTACCTTTACCGCAGAAACTTAAGAAAATGTCGACTCCTGTGTCTTCACAGTTATTTTACCTCTGATTTTGCATCACACAGTGAACTTTATTCGCGTTATCATAAGGTTTATAACAGAGGTAAAATCACTGTGAAAGAAGAACTGTACCACCCGGTACGAATAGTGTTTTTCATATTAAGTAGTAGCACAGTCAAAAATTACAAATATCCGCTTTCAAGCATAAGGAAGTAACGGCTCATCACTGAACACGAATGGTATCACTGCTTTTTACCTATCCCATGCTCTACCTAAATCTATTTATCAGTAGTAGGTAACTCTATGTTTACCTAACTTTATAAATTCAAGTGTCCAAAAAAACCATGGCAACCATGTTCAGACCAAATAAAAATCCAAGACATTGTCAACAGTGACGTGAGGCCGGTTTTGTAAACATGTGTATGTGTGCACTTAGTGAGGTGTAGTTTGATTGTAGTTCTATTGTAAATTGTTGTAAATGTGTGCGTGTGAGCGTGTATACACATAACGGAGGTGTAGTTTTCGTTTTCGGGTTCGAGTTCTAAACGTAGCGAAAAATATATTTTTTTTCGCTACACTACCTACAATATTATGAAACGTTCGGGTTTTGTAACCTTTTCTAAATCAAGAACATAAAATTGAATAAATATATAGTTTATTATTAGAGCCGGGGGGCGCGTCGCGCGGTTGGAAATCCCTGAGTTAAGGTATGCGCTCAGATCATAAAAAAATTCTGAGGGTATGCGGTGTTTAATTGAAATGATTAACGTTACATCAACAATCAGCTGAACAAATCTGTCAAGGATTAGTCCTTATCTTAAAATGATTTCGTGATAATAATTACGAGTAGATTTGTAATTATTAATATGTTTTCAAATACAGATATACCTACCTAATTGGAAAAGATACCTGTATCTCCAGATTGCCTAGGTGCAAAGGCTGACAGTCTAGAGACATGGACAAGCTGAATTTGACGGGTAGCGAAATATAATGGTTATTTTCGCCGTAGTCTTGGGGAAATAACCAAATTACCAATGAAATGCTTCGTCTTTCCAACTCACCATACCATGGATTTGTTTTGCAACGCCATGGGTATGTAGGTTTATTATAATACCAATGTAGTACGTTATTTTAGTCACAAAACTAATGAAAGCTCATTGGGTGGATAAAGTCAGATGAAAGCTCGTTGAAGCAAGAACGGAACGATGAAGAACTTATCTATCGCAACGATAACTGTACTAATATTATAAAGTGGTAAAATTTGTTTGTTATTAAGTTTGTATCTCCAGAACTACCAGTCAGATTAGTTTTTTTTATTATTGTATAAACTAAGTACCTACAGACATTATGCACTCGATGTACGGTGTGTACCTACTTAGTCTCCTACTAATAATTTGGCGCAACAACATTCATTAATAAAATCAAAAGTACACAAACCTCGTCTGCTCTTCTCCAGGAAGGACTTGAATGATTCAATATCATTCCTGGACCTGCTGACTGGTGGGCCAGCCACTGCGCACCCAATCACCGACAACAACACTACAGCAGACCACATGTTGCTCTTTCAACCAAACGAAAAACTTCAACCTTATATATTAATCGTATTATCTTAATAATTACTTAATTACAGATACTGAGAGCACGCCCAAGATAATTAAATAAATCTAATTACATGATTAGGAGATGATAAAGTGATAATACCAATGGATTTGTTTTTTTTTTTAATTGTTGATGAGTTAAATTATTATTTTGATAATATAGTCACGGTCATTGGTCTTTCCCAAGTTTGTACACAAAGGGTGATAATTGATTGATTACAATGTTTCATCATCATCATTTCAGCCATAAGACTTCCACTGCTGAACATAGGCCTCCCCCAATTATTTCCGAATCGGCCGGTTCGAAGCGACCTGCATCCAGCGGCTTCCTGCGACCTTTATTAAGTCGTCTGTCCACCTTGTGGGTGGACGTCCTACGCTGCGCTTGCCGGTACGTGGCCTACATTCTAGAACCTTTCTGTCCCATCGCTTGTCAGTTCTGCGCGCTATGTGCCCCGCCCAATGGTAGTGTTTTTACAATGTTTAGGTAATTAATATCTCTAGCTTTGCCGTATGTATGAAAACGGTTTTTCTAAGAATAGGGTATCATACCCATTTTTGAAAAGTGCCTCAATTAGATTATATTGTGCTAATGAACCACTGAAAAATTCACAAATTTTTTATTCAATCGTTAAGTTCCATAAAAACGCTTTTAAGTTTTGCATTTTCAAATTTCGCGCGTAATTTTCGAAAACGCTGGGCGCAGTGGACGCCATATTGCTCTGTGCTCATGACGTCAGTTGGCTGTGTAAACAAATGCAGTGATGTTTTTTTAAGTTATGTTAATTGTTTATATTTTTTTTAAATGATTTCACAAAACCGTCCTCCATGGTATTATTCAATAAAAATTACGTTGATTACGAAAATAGTAAAAAGCCTTTATAGACTAAAGGTAGGCTGATAAATTTACATAGCCGTATAATGTAATACGAGCTATCTAATGGTGTTATGAAATATTTCTATTTAAGAAACATGAAACAGATTAAAAAAACCGAAACCTTCGAATTAAATTTTGAAATTTAGTTTGCTATTTTATGAACTAAAACTAACGTTTTCCGACTGCTTTTTGCCTAAACTATCTCAATAAATATATTTTTAGATTTTTTCTCATATAGAGTAAAACACCCTATTAGTCCCCAAGAACTTCAGTTACGCTTCCTGATTTTTGGATACATATCTTGTGTTGTTTGTTAGTCTTTTCTGGTATTTCAATAGTCAGCCGGTCCACTCCACTAAAGTTTCCTACCCGTCCCAGTACCCTAGATATAGGTGGCGGATGGGCGACGTACCTAAGCACTATCGAAGAACTTCATATCTAAGCAGTTTGAAAACAAAATCCCGTGAACACGATGACCACATCTGTTACCACCCCGGTTCTATAGCCGCCGATCGCTGCAAGCAGAAATAGTCCTTACGATGTACATGTCGTGGCCAGATCTTAAAATTGACCATTTAATGAAATGAAGATCGACCACTGGTCACATCATGAAGTGGCCTGGCCAGATCATTGAATACTCAACGTTTAACGATATGAACAGTTAAACGCATGACTACTTCATGATGTGGCCAAACATTAGTGATCATATCGAAAAATAGTTAGATTATCCACCGGTAGAGGCGTTATGACGTCATGGCGGCGGCATACATAAAATCAAACAAAGTAGGGTGGCCACGCAAAAAAAGTCGATGGACTTATATCGGGTTTCCAAATATGATATTTTGGAAAGCGATCAAGTTGGTAGTAGTGCTCGCCGGCCGCTGCCGCGGCGTGAAATGCAACATAGCACTTAAAATTCGTTTTTCAAAAAAAAAAAATCCCCGCTTAAGTGGCATCCCGACCAAATGGGTTAGGTTAGGTTAGAACTGTGACCAAACGCGCGTGAGCCGAGCGAGCGCAGCGAGCGGTGCCGTGGCAGCGGCCGGCGAGCGCTACTTCCAAGTTGGTCCAGTAAAGTCGACGTGTCGGCCAAACGTCGACTGACATATCATTAAACGTTGACGTTTTAACGATATGGCCAATGTTAGCTGGCCATTTCATGAAATGGTCAATTCTAAGATCTGGCCACGACGTATACATATGAAGTTCTTCGATGGTACCTATAGTCTGTTCAAAAAGTATGATCTAACAAAAGTGTAACGCGACCATTGCCGAAACGCGGTCTCCCCGTGAGACCCGCAAGGAATCGTTTGCTCTAGTGCCATCGGTCCTTCGACAAACATGGTCAACCAACTTCTTTTATAGAAAACTTGTTATCGGTGACCACAGTTCTTTCCGGATCCTATTGTTCGATTAAACTCTGAGCACAGTTCGCTCCATAGCGCTTAAGAAGTTGGAAAAATCATCAAGACAGACAATTTCTGTATTTTTTCTTGGATAAGATTTTAATAATCTTGGTCAGATTGATTACAATAATTATCCATTATAGATTATGATTAGTACTACGTATTCTGTTAATTAGGTGCAATAATTCAGATTTTTTGTTCCCAATTCCTACTATACTGTATAAAGCTGATAGGCGAGATTTTATAATAGGTTTTCCAGCATCATGAATTCCTCTTCAAAATTTACATTTTTGGTTAGGGAGAAAACACAGTCATGTTAAATCTTTCTAAAATAGGAGATAAATGACCCACTTCCTTTGTTCTCTATGGTTCAGCTCTAAGCTCGTGGGCAAATTTTAGCTGCTTTTGAAGCCGTTACAAAGAGGGAGAGAACTTTGGAACTGGGATACGATCTGGTGGATAGTCTGCTTGTTTGTCACTCTACACTTGATATAAAAAAAGATAACGTAAAGTCTTAATTGTCGCGCTGCTGAGTAAAAAAAAACATTCAGTCTACCGCAGCGGGCCGCAGACACAGAGAGCTGGAGGCTCTACTCTAATCCTTGATGGAGGTAAAACTGTTCGGTCTGGCTACTAGGTAGCTAGATAGAAATTGAAGTAGATAGATACACTACACTATACTTTTAACCGAAAAAAGCACAACTTTTATCTTAAAGGCTCCCGCAGACAGACGCGACGTGACTCTGGTGGAACTATTTCTATGAAAACTTCACGGAAATGATTCTACCTACTGGTGTCTATTCGCACCTGTCTGCTGGTTTGCTTGAGTCTGATTGGCTAACCCCCGAATACTGAAACGTCACTCAAAATTTAAGTGCTGCTTAACATTTGAGCAGCTCCTAAACTTTAGATTTCGTATTGTCAAACGTCACTTTTGAGTATCTGTTAAGTGCTACTTAAATTTTGAGTGACGTTTCAGTATTCGGGGGTTAGCCCCTTAGTTGATTATTAATTGAATAATAACACTTATCAAGGCTGTCAGTTTATTTTTATACATTTTGTTTGAGTTTTTTTTTATAATATTTGGTATTAGCTTTTGCCCGCACGCTTCTTTCGCGTGGATGTCGGAAAATATCCCACGGGTACGTAGGTACTACTGGGATTAGATACCTAATAGCCGAAGAAAAGGTCATTGACTCCGCTGCGCCCGCGTTGCCGTCAACCATAATTATTTTGTTACGCGTACTTGGAATCTTTGATATCTTTAAAGTATTCATTTTAATGATAATGATGTCAAGTCATATAATAATCTAAATTCAATGTCCAGTATAAATAACATATTCTATTGGATATGGATAAATATAATACCGGTTAAAATAACTTCGGAAATAACAATGAAATTTTTATCTTATTCTGAAAGATGAAAATGGTTACTAGTGTAGGTCATCCTTAGAAGATAGACATATGTTATCGCGGACGTTTTGTTGCACTTTTTAAGATCTACAATTCTGTAGAACATATCTCTTACGGCTTATCTACGCGGCGCACGCCAGTGAAGTTCCCAGTCTGCATGATTTTTTCCGACATCTTCGACCGGTCATATTTCAGCCAATTTACACAAAAACCTTCCGCATGAATCACTCCATCCATTGGTGAAAACCACATCAAAATCCGTTGCGTAGTTTTAAAGATCTAAGCATACATAGGGACAGACAGACTTTTGTTTTATAGGTAGGTACCTACTATGTAGTGATTTTGTTATAAATGGTGGGACCCATTCCGAAAACACTTTTCGTAAGTAAAGCTGTATTTTAACTACCATTTTGTAACAGGTTCCTATAATGGCTTCTAACCTAATAGGCGTTTTTTCTAGTTTCTGACACTGTTAGAAACTGTCGAATTCGATATATTTCCAATAGCAACACGAACACCGCGCACACCTTGAATTCAGAGCCGTAAAAAGTAGACATTTTTTTCCTCGGTTTTGTATTTATATGAATAAAAAACAAAGACAGATTATTTTCCCGAGCGACTAACAACTTAAAGGGCGACTAACTATTTGCTACTTAAAATACTTGGCAGCGATTAATTATTGTAGCAATAATGATATTAGATGAGCTACAAAATGCAAGGAATTATAAAAACTAAATAATGGCTACTTTAAGGTAGCGAACATATTATTAAACAGGGCCAATTGAAATCATAGGCGAGGAACTATGAATAATGAAATGACGACTAATATTAACAGTGGGATAACAAACATTTAGGCAACTATAGGCTTCCATATAAAAAACACTTTTGTACTTAGTTGCGTTTATTTTTGAGGAGAGATTATTGTTAATTTCTTTCATCTTTAGCCTGCTCAAGTTAAGTATAGCCGTAACCCCTTGGCTAAAAATTAAGTAGTAAATGAAAATTTCTGAAAAGTAGGTTAGGTTAGAACTGTGTTGTGTGTGTGTGTCAAGTGTTCGTTTAACAATACGAGGGTGACACTGAAAGTTCTTAGAAAATCAAGCAACTAGCAAGATTTATAATATTTTTTCAAAATAGTGTCCTTTTACATCAATACATCGCTGCATCCGATGGAACCACTGAGAAAAGCACTTTGCCCACTCGTCTTTATGGGTCTCTTCGACGGCATTTTGAAACGCAGCCACTGCTTCCTCGCGTCCATAAAACGTTTTCCTCAAAGTTTTTCTTTTATCATCGGAAATAAGTAAAAATAGCAAGGTGCTATAGGGCGGGTGACCCAGTAATTCCACGTCTGACGTCGCTAAATAGTCGATTGTTTGATTGGCGGTGTGCGACGAGGCGTTGTCGTGGTGATGGAGGATCCTACTGCGAGGTCGTTTCTCCCGAACTTTTTCCAAGACAAGTGGCAAACAATTGTTAATGTACCGCTGCAGTAACTGTTTTTCAATCCTCTAAAACAATTATTGCGTAATGACCTGTCCTTCCGAAGAACGGCCACCAACTTTTTTCCCACGCTTCGACCTCTCTTCACTTTAGTTGGCAAGTCCTCGGAAGGAAACACCCAGACAGCAGACTGTCTCTTATTTCAGGATCATAACAATAAATCCAGCTTTCGTCACCCGTAAGTATGTCGAACACAGCATTTGAGTCACCTCCGTTAAATCTTTGAACCATTTCACGACACCAATCAACACGACGGAGTTTTTGGGCCTCTGATGGGTCCCCTATGTTGTTTCGAACGCCGCTGTTGCGACACACGCTGTTGCGAATTATTTTTCCACTGCCTCACAGGTTCGAAAGCTCATGGACTCGAATGAAGTAGTCGCGAAAGACGCTGTTTCGAAAAACATTTTCACTGCCTCATACGCTCGAATGCTTGTGATTTCGATTTATTTAGTCATAAAGTGTACAGAAAAATATTTAAGCAGTAATTAAATAAAATCAACAAATTCGGTGTCAACATCAACATTTAATATTATTATTTAACGTACTGTTTTACGTTTGTTGTTTACATCGTACATCAAACATTATTTACCTATTCGTGAGTCTCGCGTCCTATACCTATTTATAGGTTTTATAATTGCGCAGTTTTGCTTCCCATTCCTGCCTAGATAATAATAATGCATAGAATAAACGCAACGCATTCAGTTTCATCGATTTCAATAAAAAACCAAACGCAATCATTTCAAAATGTGAGTGTAGGTGGCCACCACAAAGTATATGTATTTTCTAAATACGATTTTAGATGTACCCACGAATATGTTTTTTTTTTGCAATATCTTATTCCAACGTAAAGTGTGATGTAGAAAACATTGAAAGATGAGCGTTAATAGTTTTATTCGTCCTGTGACTACTCGATATGGAAAAAGTAATCTAATTATAGATGGATATATTATGTCTCACAATAAAACTGTCAAAAAAACGTACATTATTGGTGTTGCGTGAATAAAAATGCCGCTGTAAACTGTCGAAGTACTGTTAGTAGCCGAATAGTTAGTGAAGAACATTTTATAATCAAGGAAATGTCCAGTCACAATCATGCTCCTGAACCAGGTATGTAGATTATTTTTTTCGTATATATATAAACGTATATAACCTCAACGAATTTATTTTATTATTATTTTTTTATTTTGTAATTTGCAGATCGCGTTGACGAATTGAATTTAAGGGAAAATATAAAAAAAATCTGCCGTTCAGAGCAATGACTCACCAGGTAAAATAATTCGTGAAAACTTATCTTCGTTGCCTTCAAGTAGCACAACTTCGATACCTTACAAGAATGCTCTGCGGCAAATCATACAAAGAGCTAGAAAGAAGAATATGCCTAAAGAACCAACATGTGCTAGTGAAATAAACATACCGGATGATTTAAAGAAAATAAATGGAGTAAAATTTTTGGCTCGCAACCATGAATATGGGAATAACCAACGCCTGTTGTTATTCACCACCGAATCGAATCTGCGGAGGTTAAGTGAATCAGAAATGTGGTTTGTCGATGGTACCTTTCAAACCTGCCCTACAATATTCACTCAGCTTTTTTCTATTCACTGCATAGTAGGAACTCGTGATTGCAGACGCATAGTTCCATTAGTGTACGGGTTTCTAGATAAAAAATCAGAAGAATCATATATTGTTTTTTTTTCTCAACTGAAAGAATATTCTGCTGAATTTAACATTGAGTTGAATCCAGGGCAAATCATGTCGGATTTTGAACAAGCTATAATAAACGCTATTCGAATCGAATTTCCAAACACAATTCAAAGTGCTTGTTTGTTTCACTTAGGTCAAAGTATATGGAGAAAAATTCAAGCTTGTGGTTTAAGTGCACGATATGGTGCAGATAGTAATTTTGCGGTACAAATGCGATGCTATATAGCGTTTGCCTATCTACCTGCGGAAGATATACCAAATATCTTCAGACAATTTAAACATACTCTCTTCCCAGAAGAAGCCGAAGAAGTTACTAATTATTTTGAAGAGTACTATGTTTTAGGACGACTGATAAGCCGCAACATAGATGACAAAATTCAAGTTTTACGCTTACAACCACTTTTTCCACCGAGCCTATGGTCTATAGAAAGAAATAACAACTTGTTCCTTCCACGTACTCAAAACAGTGTAGAAGCCTGCCATCGCCGCTGGAATTCATTGTTAGAAAATAAGAGACTTGGACTGTATGGATGTATACGAAAACTTATCGAGGAGCAAAGTGTCACGGAACAAAAAATCGAGAAGATTTTGGGTAATTTACCTCAGACACCACCAAAAAAAAAACAAAGAGTTGCAGAGAATGCTATTTCAGCAATTTTGAAAAAAAAAAGGACAATGGGCACGCCTGAATTTATAAGAGCTTTAGCGTTAAGTACTCGTATATACTAACTAATACTAACACATGTGCAATTGATTAATTTCTGAAAAATACCACTAATAATTAATACCACTTAGGTACCTAGACAATTTTTTATAAAGATCAGTCTTAGATTTTGTGTTCAGTACTCATAGAAGAAAATGTACAGTTGAGGTACTAATATTTTTGATTGTTACTTTGTTAATAATAATATTACATGATGATGTTGACACCGAATTTGTTGATTTTATTTAATTACTGCTTAAATATTTTTCTGTACACTTTATGACTAAATAAATCGAAATCACAAGCATTCGAGCGTATGAGGCAGTGAAAATGTTTTTCGAAACAGCGTCTTTCGCGACTACTTCATTCGAGTCCATGAGCTTTCGAACCTGTGAGGCAGTGGAAAAATAATTCGCAACAGCGTGTGTCGCAACAGCGGCGTTCGAAACAACATAGGGGACCTCTGTCAAATTATCCACCGGGCACAAAGCTTCCTGACCGCTAAATGTTTATGGAGGATTTTGTGCACTTGACTCCGATACCGATGCCTAAGCTTGTCCGAATCTGCTGATAAGTCACTCTTTTGTCAGTTTCTATCGTACGCCGCACAACACTGATTTTATCTTCAGTCGTCGCCGTAGAAGGCCGTCCCTCACGCAGATCATCGGTGAGATTAGTGCGACCACGTTTAAACTCATTAAACCTGTTGTAAGTGGCACGAGATGGGGCTTCATCGTGAAAGGCCAATCGAAGTCTATCATAACTTTCTTGTTGACTTATATGACATCGAAAGTCATAAAACAACATTGTACGAAAATTTTCTCGCGTTGCTGAAGTGAAACCACGGAAACAGACAATTTTCAATTTGCCGCCAAATCGTAAACAAATGAATAAAATACATAGACGTATACAATAATATTGGCAGAGTTCCATTTTCAAAATTTGAACTTATTTTATTATAAGTTCTAAAAACTTTCAGTGTCGCCCTCGTAAATTCAGTCCACAAAACAAAAACTTGATGCCAGTTTAAATTAAAATAAAACAAAATTAAACTTCATAAATTACAAAAAAAAAAAATAGATAAGTCCACCGATATACCGATTTTTTTTCGATCTATTGGAATCGATAGGTAGATAGAATACTCTTTTTTATATTGAAACTTTTTTTTTTAATATCTATAGGTAGTTACTTTATGTCTTGTTCTTCTCTGTTTTTTTTTTCTTTGTCGGTTGGTTTTAATGATGGTCTGGCAGTTTGAGTAGTTTATGCGGCCTACCCAAATGTCCTTTCTTTGGTAT
Organism: Xanthia togata; assembly: GCA_963853775.1. Lineage (NCBI taxonomy): Eukaryota > Metazoa > Arthropoda > Insecta > Lepidoptera > Noctuidae > Xanthia > Xanthia togata. The sequence continues at coordinate 24,297,149 of OY970793.1, read as the reverse complement.
TGTTCGTCGAGTTGAGCTCCTTAAGTTCTGAGTTGAGCTCCACGATTACTGACAAATGCTTGCACTGACAGGACAGGTCCACTCAAATCTGTGTGGTTCTTTTCTCAAAAGACCATTTCAGACTAATCTACATGGTCCTCATATGGCCTGACCAAGATTATGTCTGGACTTTAAAAGAGACTGTGACCTCTGAGTTTGTTTCGGCCTTTCTTCTCAGAGTAGCCAGATAGGAAACGCCGAACTCATGTATGACATTTAAAAGTGATTCCAATATCCTATTTATAGAATAAACAATTTCATTTCATTAATTCACTGAATAACTTTTAGTATGGGACTAACTTTGATATCGCGAAAACAAAATCTGCTATTCCATAGTACAGTTTAATACCTCCTGATCTAAACTGTATGGGACAGCTATTTTTTTTGTAATTTTTATTTACTCATTTTTAGCTATTTGAGATACTTCTCTTTGCTGGCAGACGTGGGTTATTTTTGAGCCTTCTCCTTTGGTACACATATGTATTTCTGTGACCCAAAGACGGAATCAAACGTAAATAAATGAATTTTGTATATGGGGGTCACTTTTGGGGAACAAGTAAGAAAATGTTGCGAGGATCTCAAATATATTCAATTTATAATTTTAAAATAATAAAGATATTTAAGAAAATAGATGAAAATTGACCATTCCCCCCCCCCCCCCTTATCTCTGGAACTAATGAGCCTTTAATTTTGAAAAAGTTCCGAGAATGGTTCTTTACCCATTGATTACAGGAAAACCTATGAGAAGTCTATGTTCTAAAAATTACATTGTAAATCTCGCAATATTGTGCGTACAAACTTACATTTGCAGTTGGAATGTATGGGGAGTGGGTATTCATTCCAAACTACGGAACCCTTCATTTTGCGTGCTCCGACACGCTCTTGGCTGGTTTTTTATATCCTCTGCAGTGTTTTCCTCGGAATGCTGGTAAACATTTGGTAAACCCGGTTTAATGTGTTTTTGTTTGTTCTTAGAAATGATCGGGAAATGAAGTGAAAGTGATTTCACGTATTTTGTTGTTATTTTGATTCAACAAAAATAAAAAATAAACTTATCTGCAAATCATGATTTAGATCGAAAGTATGTCAAAATGTTTATAAACATATTTACAAAGATTTATTGTGTCATCAGATAATTATTTACAGATTTTATCATTGAAGGCATCGGGTGCATCCAACTTTGTCGGCTTTCTTTTAATTTAACGAGGTACTTTCTTCCTATACCTTTGAAAGAGGTGCCAACCGAGGTGTAACTATAGTTCAGAAAAGAAAGTAGTTTTATGATCATCATTTGCCCGTAGCTTGTCCGGGAATATTTAAATCTTGACTATTTTGTCAGTTTAGTCTTACAAATGCTAGCAGAAAAACAGCCAGCAGTTGCTACAAAGCAGAAACAATTAGTAAAAAACTATAGTTTTTTAACTCTATAATTATTTTTCGGATCTACCTAGGGCTTTTGATTGAGTTGATCATAATTTACATACGGTCTCTGAATTCACGTGTAGGTATATCTTCTCATAAAATCTTATACCTATATAGTTACCAGTGGCTCTACTCTAGGTACTCAGAGTGCCTAATTAAATTAGGAGTACTTCAAGGCACCATCTTTTGTCATCTAAAAAATAGTGCCGTATTGGAAACGGATCGCTGATCTCTAAGTAATAAATGAAGCGAAAGCTTTGTACACATTTTCTAAATTATTTAAGAGCTAAGCTAAATCTGGATTATAAGGGCCTGTTGAATTCTATCTGCTAAATGATCAAACCTTCGACTATTGTCATAGAATTAGGAGCTCATTATTCAAACGTGCGCTGAAAATTCAATGTTTTATATTGGAGCTATGACAATGCCAACACTTGGGAGATCAGATATCCATATTAATAGTAGACTGGCTATAGGTACATTTGTCTGGCTGCTTTAAAATTTTGCATACTGATGGATTAAGTTTACAAGCTTAGTATTGACACTCAGGCTCTTGGCTTGATAAGCCCAGAAGTGATCTTGGGCGGAGACTTGACGGGTCCTCCCGGAAAAGTTAGCAAAATACGTAACCACAATAAAATTGTCGCAATTTGTTTTATCTTATTACTTTTGTGTGTGACAAATATTTTTCCCGGAAAACCTATTATTAGGTACGATTTTATGAACTCGCATGTTTCTGTTTTATGATTGAGATAAGTAATTGAACTTGTTATTTTACAATTATTTATGACCACAGTATAGAAAAAACTGTAAGTGATAATTTTTTATAATTTTCAGGGATCCCGTGACAATACATCCGAATTCCGACGGATTATCGTCAGCTGACTCAAAATATAAAACTGCTTTTTTTGGACATTCGTGTAAAAAAATACTTGTACTTTCTTCTGTTTTGTTTCATTCTTACATTTGCTTAAAATTGTTGCAGCTTATCAATAGTTTTTCGAAAAATCTACTGAATTACCCACGTTTTAACTTTCATGAAAGTAGGTATACGGCTATGCCATTGAGGATATGTAGATATGAGTACATCATTATGTGAATGTGCATGACTTGATGTGATTATGTATGAAAGCACATAAAAATAAAACCACTTGGTAAAATTAATAATTCATCACTGTATTTAAAATGACAATCGTACTGTTTTTAAGTTTAATTTTCGTATGGAACAAAAAGTTAGCAATTTCTCTTTCAGTAAAAATACGGGCAAGTGCGCTAATAAATAAATAAATAAAACGTAGTTCGTACATGTTTTTATTTGCAAATCAGTCTATCAGTGGGTACTTAGTTTATTGGTAGAACTCTTGAGGAGCATCTTCAACGAAAGAGACAGCATCAGCTACGATCTCATCTTGGGGCATATCTTCAACTACAACTTCTTCTTGGGGCATCGCTTCAAGTACCTCCTTTTGTATTTCATCGACTACGGTATCCTCTTCAAGAACGTACTCATGTTCATAGGGAACACCCTTGGAAAGCTCTTCAGCATTGATTTCAGCGTTCCAGGCTCCGGGGCAGTTATAATGTCTGTTGGCCCTGAGCCAGTCCCAGCCGGTGATGAACTGCTGCTGGCCCATGAGACCGTAGTCATTCTGGAAAAATTAAGGATAATGGAAATTCTAAATATGTTTAAGTGAATCATTGACCACAAGGAAGTCGAAGAAAATTCAAAATGAGAGTTTTACAGGTGACGAATATTTGGAATCTCATCGTATTTTTGTGTATAGTAGCGTCATAGCATGAAACGATTTTTGTCTAACCACGTATTGTAATTTTCCATGTGGAGGCGTTACAGGGATTACAACTAAGCGGCAAGTAGCTACAGTATACGGCAGCTGTAAAGTTCTTTGAAACTGTCATACTATATGAGTGTCATAGGTCGTCTACAATGACGAGCTTTTTCTAAAACTCATTGTGCCTAACAGCAGAGTAGGACATAATACGAGTAGTCCTTACTTTTTGAACGTCAAAGAGCATAATAGATTTATCATAAATGCTGTTTGTTAAGTACTTACGAAGATGGGTAACATGGTCGCTTGTCCGTTGGTACTGAAGCCGTATCTGCCGTAGTGCATGTTACTGGCGTATTCATAGGGGAGACCCAAGTTGCTGACAATGTTGTTTCCGTACTTGTCGAAGTTGTGTTCCATGCCTATAGATGATGAAAATAGAAATGAAACTTCAGGAGCACCATGGTAGGTGAGACTTCACAGAGATATCCATCATGTCTATGAGGTTAGACAGTTAATTTAAATTTACTTGATCAATAGATTTTAAAAACACAGGACAGTGGAAAATATACCTACCTATAAAAAACAAGTATGGAACTCGTTTTAATTAGATTTTTCTCACAAAACCTATCTCGAATAGTTATGAATGAAAATTTGCAAATAAAATTGCCATAAACACACAAAGATATGGCAAAGGTTATCAATGAGTTACAATTTCAACATATCAGAGACTATCTAAATCCTTTAATCTACATTAATATGAATAACATAATTCTATAAACGTTTGTTGTTTGCGGCTTAGCTTTAAAACCTTTGATGTTTTCAAATCGTTCTCAATACAAGACAATCCTACATAATCTTTATAGAACATATAAATTGCTTTACCTATAATGTGACGCGACCCAGTCAATTCATCACTGGCCATAAATATACAAAGGTTGATTCATTAATCAGGCCATATCCGTAATATTTCACAAGTGATAAGTTCTAAAAGCCTATTGCATGCAGCTGAGAAATTTTCTTTATCTGCATGGGCATATATATCCTTCTCTTTCATAGTGCCAATATCTCCACGCTCTTGTGCCAGTCTCGCCCAAATTTAACTCACAACTGGATACCTAATAACTTGTCTTTACCAGACCGCTCTCTAGGTTAAACTAAATAATATAAATCCTAAAATAACACAAAATAAGCCTTTACCTGGCCAGATGTTCTGCCACATGATGCGGACCCAGTCGTCCCTGTTGTATGTAGACTGCATGTGGAAGAAGCCGACGACATGGAGCCATTCGTGGATGATGACGGTGTGGTGGAAGCAGCCGCGGCCGGGGGTGTCGCGAGCCAAGTTCAGGGTGTGGACGCCCCATGTGTGCCAGAAACCAACGCTGGCGTAGCAACCGTCGGCTCTACCCTGGATATTGATAGAGAAAAGTGGTTTAGACAAGACGCTAGTGATTTTAATGGATGGAGGGGGAAACTAAAGAAAGGATGAATGCAATTAATTTGTGAGAGATGACATTAATAAATGAAAAACCGAAAACGTTACATTAATGAATTACCAGACCACGTCATAACGTCAACGCCGCCGGCTGTCGCCGAAAACCAGCGCTGGGGCTCTGTCTTGCATAGGGTAGCAGCATTATGCTGAGCGATGGCCGTTTTGCGTGGATGTGACGGATATTTTCCCTAAACTTATTTCTTTTTTATATTGTGTTCTTTTTTTGCGTCTTGTTTACCGCAAATAAACGTATATTCTTTCTTTCTTTTCTTCGTTTTTAAATGTGAGTGAATTATGGAAAATAATATAGTATATAATAGATAATAAGGTGGAAGATATGAAAGATCTATTTTACGGAATCCAATTCTAGAATTAAATTGATAGTGGGTTCAACCAAACCGATTAGTGCTTAAAACGATATTATAAAAAGATATTATCGGTATTTTTATAGCACTAGATTATTGAGGCACTGAGACGTCATACAAAACAAGGGTCAATTTTATCGCCTGACTAAGCAAATTACGCACCTAGATCCTTATCTGATCGATTTCCAGAAAACAGTATAGTACAGCTCAATAATATAATCATCAAAGTTAAAGAGCGTTCTCACACCGACGATTTACCAGCGTGTTTCCACCGAAGCAATTTGTGAACGTGTTCTCCGCGGATGCCAAGCGAAGTAGCCACGACCACTCGACGTGTTCTCTGCGTTTTCATAACTTTATAAACTCACTTATCTCGCTCTCTCTTGCTGACTCACTACAATCGCTCTCATTACGCAAACGTGGCGAACACGTTGCGCACACTTGGCGGGTTCGCTACACACACGCAGCGAGCGCGTTAATCAATCGCCTCGCTGACAACGCGCTCGCAAATCGCCAGTGTGATATGGCCCTACAATGAGCAATTGTGAAATTATGGTTAACTTTGCAACATCTATGTAGCTACATTTAGGCGGGACGTTCGCCAATCGCGTTACAACTACAGCATTAACAGCGTTAACAGCTGATGCAGTTCATGCCGTTAACTCTTTATCTTTTTTTAAAACAACCTAGGTGGTAGTTATATCGTTTTTTAATTATTTTCGTCTGCTAACGGAGGAAGGGGAAGTTTAATTCATTAAACGCAGTCCAACTTCTGTTTCCTATTGCTACGGGTACTGAGATGACGGCTAACGAAAAAGATGGATGACGTAAGTATGGGTAGGATATGTAGACATTTAGGTAATAAAGTAATGAACTTACTGTGATCCTGACGTAGTTGAATTCCCCAGCCGCACGGCGACGGAACCTTATGCAGGTCCTAGCAGTGATTTCATTCATCGCGGCATAGATGGCGTTAATTTGGGCGTTGGCTGAAATATTCCAGAGAAGTTCGTAAGGGTGGGTAGTTGGAAATTATCATGTGATACCAACCCTAAGTAAGGTTTTATTGTACATCATTAAACATAATATCAAGCCCAGTTTCCCCGAAGGGATAGGCTGAGGTGTAATGTTCATTAAAGCTGAATTGGAATATACCGATCGTTGCGAAATTTGACAGATAGGTAGCCTCGGACCTGGAGGAGGTAATAGGCTTCTTTTCATAATAGATTTCAGATGAAGTCGTGGCCAACAGCTAGTACCTAATTTGTATGTATTTCTGTTCTACTTACTAAATTCATTGTTGAATTCGTAAACGATGGTGTTGGAAGGCCACTTGGTGTTAGGCCAGATGTAAGCGTTCCTGCCCTCTGCATACTGCTGGAGGAGCATCTCAGCCTGCTCATCATTGAGGAGTATGTCGCCCTGGAACTTGCCGCTGTTCTCCCAGACTGAAGCCTTGGGGTTGGCAAGCATGCGGGATTCTAGCAGGATGCCATCCTCTGTTGGCAAGAATAAATAGGTAAAGTAAGTGTGAATCTTGATTAGGTTTTCTTGAACTATTTACTTACCTTTACCGCAGAAACTTAAGAAAATGTCGACTACTGTGTCTTCACAGTTATTTTACCTCTGATTTTGCATTATCGTAAGGTTATCATAAGGTTTATATCAGAGGTAAAATTACTGTGAAAGAAGAACTGTACCATACGGTACGAATAGTGAATAGTGTATTTTGATATTATTAGCACAGTCAAAAATTACAAATGTCTGCTTTCAAGCTTAAGGAAGTAACGGCTCATCACTGAACACGAATGGTATTACTGCTTTTTACCTATCCCATGTTCTACCTAAATCTATTTATCAGTAGTAGGTAACTCTATGTTTACCTAACTTTATAAATTCAAGTGTCCAAAAAAACCATGGCAACCATGTTCAGACCAAATAAAAAACCAAGACATAGCGTTGTCAACAGTGACGTGAGGCCGGTTTTGTAAACATGTGTATGTGTGCACTTAGTGAGGTGTAGTTTGATTGTAGTTCTATTGTAAATGTGTGCGTGTGAGCGTGTATACACATAACGGAGGTGTAGTTTTCGTTTTCGGGTTCGAGTCCCAATCGACTTAATCTAAACGTAGCGAAAAATATTTTTTTTTCGCTACACTACCTACAATATTATGAAACATTCGGGTTTTGTAAACTTTTCTAAATCAAGAACATAAAATTTAATAAATTTATAGTCTATTATTACAGCCGGGGGGTGCACCTCACGGTTGGGAATCCCTGAGTTAAGGTACCTATGCGCTCAGATCATAAATAATGTTCTGAGGTTACGCGGTGTTTTATTGAAATGATTAACGTTACATCAACAATCAGCTGAACAAATCTGTCAAGGATTAGTCCTTATCTTAAAATGATTTCGTGATAATAATTACGAGTAGATTTGTAATTATTAATAATGTTTTCAAATACAGATACCTACCTAATTGAAAAAGATACCTCTATCTCCAGATTGCCTAGGTGCAAAGGCTGACAGTGTAGAGACATGGACAAGCTGAATTTGATTGGTAGCGAAATATAATGGTTATTTTCGCCGTATAGTCTTGGGGAAATAACCAAATGACCAATGAAATTCAGCTTCGTCTTTCCAACTCACCATACCATGGATTTGTTTTGCAACGCCATGGGTATATGTATGTAGGTTTATTATAATACCAATGTAGTACGTTATTTTACTCACAAAACTAATGAAAGCTCATTGGGTGGATAAAGTCAGATGAAAGCTCGTTGAAGCAAGAACGCAACCATGAAGAACTTATCTATCGCAACGATAACTGTACTAATATTATAAAGTGGTAAAATTTGTTTGTTATTAAGTTTGTATCTCCAGAACTACCAGTCAGATTAGTTTTTTTATTATTGTATAAACTAAGTACCTACAGTCATTATGCACTCGATCACAGATATCGGTGTGTACCTACTTAGTCTCCTACTAATAATTTGGCGCAATAACTTTCATTAATAAATTCAAAAGTACACAAACCTCGTCTGCTCTTCTCCAGGAAGGACTTGAATGATTCAATATCATTCCTGGACCTGCTGACTGGTGGGCCAGCCACTGCGCACCCAATCACCGACAACAACACTACAGCAGACCACATGTTGCTCTTTCAACCAAACGAAAAACTTCAACCTTATATATTAATCGTATTATCTTAATAATTACTTAATTACAGATACTGAGAGCACGCCCAAGATAATTAAATAAATCTAATTACATTATTAGGAGATGATAAAGTGATAATACCAATGGATTTGTTTTTTTTTTAAATTGTTGATCAGTTAAATTATTATTTTGATAATATGGTCACTGGTCTTTCCCAAGTTTGTACACAAAGGGTGATAATTGATTGATTACAATGTTTCATCATCATTATCATCATTTCAGCCATAGGACGTCTACTCCTGAACATAGGCCTCCCCCAATGATTTCCAAATCGGCGGGTTGGAAGCGACCTGCATCCAGCGGCTTCCTGCGACCTTTATTAGGTCGTCTGTCCACCTTGTGGGTGGACGTCCTACGCTGCGCTTGCCGGTACGTGGCCTCGCATTCCAGAACCTTTCTGCCCCATCGGCCGTCAGTTTTGCACGCTATGTGCCCCGCCCAATGGTAGTGTTTTTACAATGTTTAGGTAATTAATATCTCTACCTTTGCCGTATGTATGAAAACGGATTGTCCAAGAATTAGTCCCCAAGAACTTCAGTTACGCTTCCGGATTTTTGGATACATATCTTGTGTTGTTTGTTAGTCTTTTCTGGTATTTCAATAGTCAGCCGGTCCACTCTACTAAAGTTTCCTACCCGTCCCAGTACCCTAGATATAGGTGGCGGATAGGCGACGTACCTACCTAAGTACTATCGAAGAACTTCCTATCTAAGCATTTTGAAAACAAAATCCCGTGAACACGATGACCACATCTGTTACCGCCCGGTTCCATAGCCGCCGATCGGTGCAAGCAGAAATAGTCCTTACGATGTATATGTCGTGGCCAGATCTTAGAATTGATCATTTCATGAAATGAACATCGACCACTGGTCACATCATGAAGTGGCCTGATGAATACTCAACGTTTAACGATATGAACAGTTAAACGCCAGTTGACTACTTCATGATGTGGCCAAACATTAGTGATCATATCGTAAAATAGTTAGATTATCCACCGGTAGAGGCGTTATGACGCTCTGTTTTTGTTGTGCATCATGGCGGCGGCATACATAAAATCACGGATATCTATGCATAAAATCAAACAAAGTAGGGTGGCCACGCAAAAAAAGTCGATGGAATTGGGTTTCCAAATATGATATTATGGAAAGCGATCAACTTGGTAGTAGTGCTCGCCGGCCGCTGCCGCGGTGTGAAATGCAACATAGCACTTAAAATTCGTTTTTATAAAATTAAAAAAAATTACGCCGCTTAAGTGGCATCCCGACCAAATGGGTTAGGTTAGGTTAGAACTGTGACCAAACGCGTGTGAGCAGAGCGAGCGCAACGAGCGGTGCCGTGGCAGCGGCCGGCGAATGTTCCTTCCAAGTTGGTTGCAGTTACTTGGCTATTTTTACTACACCTTACACCATGGATACCCTACTGCAATGATAAGGCCAAACGTCGACTGATATTATCATAAAACGACGTTTTAACGATATGGCCAATGTTAGCTGGCCATTTCATGAAATGGTCAATTCTAAGATCTGGCCACGACGTATACATAAAATATGAAGCTCTTCGATGGTACAGTCTGTTCAAAAAGTATGATCTAACAAAAGTGTAACGTGACCATTGCCGAAACGCGGTCTCCCCGTGAGACCCGCAAGGAATCGTTTGCTCTAGTGCCATCGGTCCTTCGACAAACATGGTCAACCAACTTCTTTTATAGAAAACTTGTTATCGGTGACCACAGTTCTTTCCGGATCCTATTGTTCGATTAAACTCTGAGCACAGTTCGCTCCATAGCGCTGTAAGAAGTTGGAAAAATCATCAAGACAGACAATTTCTGTATTTTTTCTTGGATAAGATTTTAATAATCTTGGTCAGATTGATTACAATAATTATCTATTATTGATTATGATTACCATTCTGTTAATTAGGTGCAATAATTTGGTTTTTTTCTTCCCAATTCCTACTATAATAATATCTATGATAATAATGCATAAAGCTGATAAGCGAGATTTTATAATAGGGTTTTCCAGCATCATGAATTCCTCTTCAAAATTTACATTTTTGGTTAGGGAGAAAACACAGTCATGTTAAATCTTTCTAAAATAGGAGATAAATGACCCACTTCCTTTGTTCTCTATGGTTCAGCTCTAAGCTCATGGGCAAATTTTAGCTGCTTTTGAAGCCGCTACAAAGAGGGAGAGAACTTTGGAACTGGGATACGACCTGGTGGATAGTCTGCTTGTTTGTCACTCTGCACTTGATATAAAAAAAGATAACCCTGTCTTAATTGTCGCGCTGCTGAGTAAAAAAAAACATTCAGTCTACCGCAGCGGGCCGCAGACACAGAGAGCTGGAGGCTCTACTCTAATCCTTGATGGAGGTAAAACTGTTCGGTCTGGCTACTAGGTAGCTAAATAGAAATTGAAGTAGATATATACTTTACTTTTAACCGAAAAAAGCACAACTTTTATCTTAAAGGCTCCCGCAGACAGACGCGACGTGACTCTGGTGGAACTATTTCTATGAAAACTTCACGGAAATGTGAAATTCGCACCTGTCTGCTGGTTTGCTTGAGTCTGATTGGCTAACCCCCGAATACTGAAACGTCACTCAAAATTTAAGTGCTGCTTAACATTTGAGCAGCTCCTAAACTTTAGATTTCGTATTGTCAAACGTCACTTTTGAGTATCTGTTAAATATAAGTGCTACTTAAATTTTGAGTGACGTTTCAGTATTCGGGGGTTAGCCCCTTAGTTGATTATTAATTGAATAATAACACTTATCAAGGCTGTCAGTTTATTTTTATACATTTTGTTTGAGTTTTTTTTTATAATATTTGGTATTAGCTTTTGCCCGCACGCTTCTTCCGCGTGGATGTCGGAAAATATCCCACGGGTACGTAGGTACTACTGGGATTAGATACCTAATAGCCGAAGAAAAGGTCATTGACTCCGCTGCGCCCGCGTTGCCGTCAACCATAATTATTTTGTTACGCGTACTTGGAATCTTTGATAACTTTAAAGTATTCATTTTAATGATAATGATGTCAAGTCATATAATAATCTAAATTCAATGTCCAGTATAAATAACATATTCTATTGGATATGGATAAATATAATACCGGTTAAAATAACTTCGGAAATAACAATGAAATTTTTATCTTATTCTGAAAGATGAAAATGGTTACTAGTGTAGGTCATCCTTAGAAGATAGACATAATATGTTATCGCGGACGTTTTGTTGCACTTCTACAAGATCTACAATTCTGTAGAACATATCTCCTACGGCTTATCTACGCGGCGCACGCCAGTGAAGTTCCCAGTCTGCATGATTTTTTCCGACATCTTCGACCGGTCATATTTCAGCCAATTTACACAAAAACCTTCCGCATGAATCACTCCATCCATTGGTGAAAACCACATCAAAATCCGTTGCGTAGTTTTAAAGATCTAAGCATACATAGGGACAGACAGACTTTTGTTTTATAGGTAGGTACCTACTATGTAGTGATTTTGTTATAAATGGTGGGACCCATGCCGAAAACACTTTTCGTAAGTAAAGCTGTATTTTAACTACCATTTTGTAACAGGTTCCTATAATGGCTTCTAACCTAATAGGCGTTTTTTCTAGTTTCTGACACTGTTAGAAACTGTCGAATTCGATATATTTCCATTAGCAACACGAACACCGCGCACACCTTGAATTCAGAGCCGTAAAAAGTAGACATTTTTTTCCTCGATTTTGTATTTATATGAATAAAAAACAAAGACAGATTATTTTCCCGAGCGACTAACAACTTAAAGGGCGACTAACTATTTGCTACTTAAAATACTTGGCAGCGATTAATTATTGTAGCAATAATGATATTAGATGAGCTACAAAATGCAAGGAATTATAAAAACTAAATAATGGCTACTTTAAGGTAGCGAACATATTATTAAACAGGGCCAATTGAAATCATAGGCGAGGAACTATGAATAATGAAATGACGACTAATATTAACAGTGGGATAACAAACATTATACTATAGGCAACTATAGGCTTCCATATAAAAAACACTTTTGTACTTAGTTGCGTTTATTTTTGAGGAGAGATTATTGTTAATTTCTTTCATCTTTAGCCTGCTCAAGTTAAGTATAGCCGTAACCCCTTGGCTAAAAATGAAGTAGTAAATGAAAATTTCTGAAAGGTAGGTTAGGTTAGGTTAGAACTGTGACCACATCACCACACAACGCCAGTGTCAAGTGTTCGTTTAACAATACGAGGGTGACACTGAAAGTTCTTAGAAAATCAAGCAACTAGCAAGTTTTATAATATTTTTTCAAAATAGTGTCCTTTTACATCAATACATCGCTGCATCCGATGGAACCACTGAGAAAAGCACTTTGCCCACTCGTCTTTATGGGTCTCTTCGACGGCATTTTGAAACGCAGCCACTGCTTCCTCGCGTCCATAAAACGTTTTCCTCAAAGTTTTTCTTTTATCATCGGAAATAAGTAAAAATAGCAAGGTGCTATAGGGCGGGTGACCCAGTAATTCCACGTCTGACGTCGCTAAATAGTTGATTGTTTGATTGGCGGTGTGCGACGAGGCTTTGTCGTGGTGATGGAGGATCCTACTGCGAGGTCGTTTCTCCCGAACTTTTTCCAAGACAAGTGGCAAACAATTGTTAGTGTACCACTGCAGTAACTGTTTTTCGATCCTCTAAAACAATTATTGCGTAATGACCTGTCCTTCCGAAGAACGGCCACCACCTTTTTTCCCACGCTTCGACCTCTCTTCACTTTAGTTGGCAAGTCCTCGGAAGGAAACACCCAGACAGCAGACTGTCTCTTATTTCAGGATCATAACAATAAATCCAGCTTTCGTCACCCGTAAGTATGTCGAACACAGCATTTGAGTCACCTCCGTTAAATCTTTGAACCATTTCACGACACCAATCAACACGACGGAGTTTTTGGGCCTCTGTCAAATTATCCACCGGGCACAAAGCTTCCTGACCGCTAAATGTTTATGGAGGATTTTGTGCACTTGACTCCGATACCGATGCCTAAGCTTGTCCGAATCTGCTGATAAGTCAGTCTCTCTTTTTTCAGTCTCTATCATACGCCGCACAACACTGATGTTATCTTCAGTCGTCGCCGTAGAAGGCCGTCCCTCACGCAGATCATCGGTGAGATTAGTGCGACCACGTTTAAACTCATTAAACCTGTTGCAAGTGGCACGAGATGGGGCTTCATCGTGAAAGGCCAATCGAAGTCTATCATAACTTTCTTGTTGACTTAAATGACATCGAAAGTCATAAAACAACATTGTACGAAAATTATCTGAAACAGACGATTTTCAATTTGCCGCCAAATCGTAAACAAATGAATAAAATACATTACGTATACAATAATATTGGCAGAGTTCCATTTTCAAAATTTGAACTTATTTTAATAAGTTCTAAAAACTTTCAGTGTCGCCCTCGTAAATTCAGTCCCCAAAACAAAAACTTGATGCCAGTTTTAAATTAAAATAAAACACAATTAAACTTTATAAATTACAAAAATAAAGTAGACAAGTCCACCGATATACCGATTTTTTTTCGATCTATCGGAATCGATAGGTAGATAGAATACTCTTTTTTTATATTGATACTTTTTTTTAAATATCTATAGGTACTTTATGTCACTACTTGCATCCTTAATGTAGGTGCCACTACAAGCTTTCGAGTCTAGACATAACATAACAGCAACACGCCTGGCTTCTTTGAAGGGTTAAGCAGAGTTACCAGCTAAAAAAAAAAAACCTAGGTGAAGTGAGCTTGAAGTGAGCTGTCATTCCACCTGCTGCTAGGGACTGACAGCTCACTCCGAGCTCACTTCACCTAAGTTTTCACGGTGAGATGGTTACAGAATAGCACTGCTGTAGTACTTACCTACACCCCTAATTCGCCAGTTATGTTTAAAGACTCGTGTTGGGTGCATCCCTAACATAAATATTGTCAATGCAAATGTAAAATGTCAAAGGTAATGCAGAATGTCAAACTAAAGCTAAATGCATAAAATGTCAGTGAATGCAAGTAAATAAAATTTGTCCGACTCAAACCACGTCTAATTGAACATTAAAAATAATATACCTACATAAAATGCATAGAATAATGCAATGTGTCAGTATCAATGCACTGCCAAATGCAGGTCGCGTCCAAAGTGCAAATACGCGAGCCTACTGGCTAACTTATTGCAAACAAATATTTTAAAACCCATGTACGTGCACCGTACAACTCGTGCAGACCAGCGCGACGCGACTCGAGCAATACAATTTCTAAGAAAACTTCACGGTACAACAATAACAGGTGTCGCGTCGCGCTAGTCTGCACGAAGCTTAAGTCCCATGTAATAGGGGGCAGGCTCGCCCCCTATTACATGGGACATTGCCATCAACTGAGAAATTTCGGATAGAAAATCCAATAATACTTTGCCAGACCTGGGAATCGAACCCAGGACCTTATGCTGAGCAGTAACGCTTGCGACCATTAGACCAACGAGGCAGTAAAGTCGAGTTTAGATTATGTTCAAATTCAGGTCTTAGGTACTTTCCTAATCCCCTCTTTGAGAAGTGGCTAGAGAGGCGCCACGGCGTCCTCACTTTCCGCCTGACGCAGGTCCTCACCAGACACTGTTGTTTCGGAAAGTTCCGGATAAGGCGGGTGGAAACACCCGGGTGACATCACTGCATGGATCGCTCGGAGCACACGGTGGAGCATACGGTGGAGGTCTGCCTGCTTGTGCGGAGCATCGCCGTGTCCTCGTGGAGGCAATCGGTGGCGGTGATCTCTCGTATCCGGCCCTAGTCCAGGCTATGGTACTGAGCGAGAGGGCATGGGAGGCCGTCACCTCCTTCTGCGAAGAAGTAATGCTTGCGAAGGAAGAGGCGGAACGCCAGGGAGAGCCAAATTTCGCGCCCTCACGCCCCTAGCCGCCGCAGGAAACGCCCTGGGCGTCGGGAATCGCTCGTAGCTCACCATCCGATAAGGACCAGGCCCGGGTCGACGGCACCCTCGCGCGCCTTAAAGAGATGTCAGCACAACTGACGGGATCCGATAGGACTGCTGCCTGCGGGGGTCGTGGGAAAGTGAGAAAACGATACCGTGGCCCCTGGCAACGTATAGGCAACTGAAGGAACACGGGTGGGTTTTAGACAGTAAGAGTCTGACACGCCCTCCCACTCCGCCCAGTGGGAGAAGTAATTTCATAATTTACCACCCAAAAAAAAAGTAAGGTACCTCCTATAGTACATTACTGTCGCGGTCTATAATGACTACTTTGCTGGTCGCGCTGATGATGGCCGACAGCGCAGCGTAGCGCAGCTCCAGGCCGACACAGCGCGGACAGCAAGGGCTGCAATGATGGCCAAGCTGGAAGGCCTAGAGCGTAGCTAGGCTAGCTCGAGGCAATCATAGCGTGACCAGCGAAGCAGTCATAGTGGGCCAAGGCTTGTATAGTGCTTTATACTCAAAAATGCAAGTACCTAATCTAAATAAAACCAGCAAATAATTTCAATAAAATATATATTAATTAACTAGAAATTTAATTAAAATGACAATTATGAAAAGTACAGTTACTAAAATTCAACACCGACCTTCTTGTATTTTTTTTTTTTTTAACAATACTAGTTGGAACTATACAGCCAAATATGGAATAAAATCTTTTTCTACCTATCTCTATAAATACAAACAGCTGTGTTTTAAATAAAATCTTTTTGCATTTAATTTTTTTAAACGTTGAAACGTCAAAATAGCGGCTGGCAATGTTTTGCCGGCCTGTTAGAGCGACCAGCAAAACTTTGCCGGCCGCTCCTTGAAACAGAACGGCAAGGTCGACTTTGCTCAAATAAGGTTGTCAAAATAATGACCACATTACATGTATTTTTGAGAAAAGTACTTTATAGTGCTGTGAGAGTAAGGCTTAATTTACTTTGCCACGGAACAGAATGGAAGCGAGTTTTTGTATCGATCATCGAACAAAATGAACTTTCAATTGTGTATCGCCCAAACTAGATACGACCTTGTAACTGCTGGAATTACCGAGAATTCTCCAGAAAATCGTCGTGTGACCTAATTGGCTCGTATCTAGTTTGTACGTTACACTATTGGCATAAAGTTCATAAAGCTTTGCGGAAAAAAACGCTTGCACTCCGTGCGCGGCAATGTAAATTGAGCCTAATGTCAACTAGTTCGGGGTAGAGAGTAGAAGAGAGATAGGAGCTATAGGTACTATCTGTACAGTAGTAAATTAAAAAGAAAATCAGTTTAAATCAAATTCATATTTATTCATTTTGCGCTATATATAAAAAAATCTTTATAATTCTACAAAATAAAGAAGAATACAATATCACTATAATACTTATGTATAAAATAATAACAGAAAACATGGACGCCATACCACTCTTACGCTCCTTCTAATTTTTAATATAAAAATTATTCGGACCTCACAATCATACCGACTTGCCGCACTCACATCTGCTACTTTACTGAATATAAAAATATAATCTAACGTTCTAACTTCTTAAATTTATCAGTTCAGTAAAGAGTCTACACAACTATAAATAGATGCCACTATTATAACCGTAATTATTGGCAAAAACACGAAGAAAACACAATCACATAAAAATCTCAATGAACAAATTTTAATTACATTTTCGTGTGGCACATTCGATTCTAAAGTATGAGCTCTGATATATTAGCTAACTATAACTGAAGTACTTGTGCCCATCTGATATTATAAAACCTAGTAACTATGCAAAATTATCTTTGTTTACGTCTTTCATTTTCATGAGTTCGATAGCTGTGGAGAAAACTGCACCCGCAGCATAAACTGGCTAAAGCTAGATACAACGTTTTTCTGGCTAAAGCTACGGTTTCCTAGAAAAGCGGTGGCCGCACTTGACGGTCGCAGTGACGGCTGACATGAAAATGATGACAGCAGAAAAGATTTAAATCGTTAGATTCGCCCTACCACGTCAAAAGATAGTAGAGTTTCTGTTTTGTTTTGGCATCTCTGACACACAATGACGTACTACATTTGTTTGTCATGGAAACGCTATTTAATCTTGTGTGAGCTTACTCTTCTCAGTATGGACGCTTTTTTTTGTGACTGAGAACGTTGAGGGCCAATCTAGCAGTTTAAATCTTTAGGGGCGTGGTCTGCTGAACGGTGTCAACAACATAGACAACATAGAAACACTTAAACAACGCTCTCTAGGAAACCACACCACCTTACTTTCATGATCAACGTTTCAGTGACGTCAACCGCCGCAAATCGCGGACGCTACGTGAGCGGTCACCGCTCTTCTAAGAAAACTTGCATAACCATCCCATCTTTATTCTGATATTTTTTACAGTGCGTTCAATATAACTTGACCCGTGACGCGTTTGGTAACTCTTTCTGTCAGTTGCCATTACCGCCATTTTGAACTCTAGTAAGTAGCAATGGTGCCAACAAGACGGCAACGGACAAGTTATAGTGAACGGTCAGTAGTTTCAAAATCACCCAAATAACAGTGTATTTTTTTAAAATTGTGTTAAGCACTGACCAGTATGGCCTTCAAGATTTACACATTGGCCCTAGAAGGCGCTACGAGTAATGATAAACTCCACTATAAGAAAACAGATGAAACTTGCATGGAATGTAGTAACATTTTCTAGGCATCATAACTATGGGAACCTATAGTATTGCAAACTTTTATTGCTTAAGAACAGATTTTTTAAAACAGTGTTTTTTTATACATATGATTTCTTAAATGTTAGGCCCTTTCTACACACACGTTATTCTTTCCGTGAAAAACTACGCTTTATTCGCCGTGTGTAGGTACGGTCGTCAGTGTTGTATGCAGTTGTATGTTGTTGTTGTTTGTATGGATCACTATGGAAGCCTGATAAAAGACACGTTTATTCTACTGCGCGGTTTATATGCCGTACCGTAAGAAAACCGTGCCGTGTACAAAGGGCCTTTAGATTTCTTGATCATCTAACACTATCTATGTAACCAATTTAAGGCATTTCTAAGATTTATTTATAAACACTATGCACTAAATTTTAATACTAAAATCTATAATATACTTAATTGAGAATATTTTCTTTATAAAAATAATAAGTATTGCATTAAAGAGTTTTGCTCATAGCAATGTCTTATTTTACAAATCGGCAGTGAATGACTGGTTTTACAAAGCGGTTTTTTTGCCAGCTTTGTCGATAAAAGGCGAAGACATAGCATAAAGGTATTAAAATGTTTATTTTTTTAATTTTTAAGTATTACAAATATATAAATACACTTTATGCTAAGTATTGCACCAACACCTTATTTAAAAATCGAAAAAAAAACAAACGTATTATAAGAAAGTTTCAAAGGAATTTATATAATAACTTAAAAATGAGTTTTTCATAAAAACTTTATAATAAATTTGATTTTCTGAAAGTTTCACCCTCAGAAAAATCAAAAAAATGTCTAATTTTATTATTCTAAGCTGCACATATCAACAACTCTATACACTAATATTAAGTAACTAAATCAAAATGGCAATAATTACAAAGACATCCCTTACTAAACGGATTCTTTTATATTCATATTCATAATAAATAATTATGAAACAAATGATTTAAAAAAACAATGTCCTATCAAAACTTGCTTGCGCACGAAATATTAAAATACCAAAAAAGGTAATCGTTGTAATTACATCATATTTTTTTTCCTAATAATATTCCCTTGGCATGCCCATTCGAAAAATATACATTTAAAAAAGTCATTTAAAATGTTTAAAAATGCAGAGGCAAGTCAGTTATCGACAACAGTTGAACACTATTATTTTAATCATTCGGCTTCTGGACTCAATACAAAATTTCTAAATTAAGACGGCCATAAAATACCGTCGAACATACTTATATGGACCTCCACATTTCTAAGAGTATATGGACATTGAAAAATATGAGAATTAGGTCCATTTCAATATGTACAAGAGCCATTAAGAATAGGACCAGCCTTATACAGATTATACAAAACTGTCTTGCCATTTACAAAAAACTTGGTGTCCTCCTAAATTGTATTTAAATTATTTAATACCCTATCTAATCATTGTTCCCTTGGCCTTATATTTATTAAAAAGTTACATAAATATACATATAAAAGCAAGTCGTGGCAGTGTATGTACGTTACGTTACTTTAATATGTCATGTCGTTGGAAAGCATTCGTTTTTATGTGACGGGCAACACTGCAAGGTGCAAACATAGGTTATCTAAGTGGGTATGGTTGCTTAGCTTCATGGTTATAAATAATAACTATTTATAACCATGACTTGACAAAATTAATTAAACAGAAAACTAATATTTTGTGGTATGAATGTTTTGAAAGAAATGACAGTGTTGCCCATAGCACACGTTGAAAGATACTATAAAAGTAGAAAAGTATTGAGTAAATATTTTCAGTTTGGAGAGCTAAACAGAAATACATAAAAATAAATGCATTATTATTAGCTACATTGGCACATTTGATACAAAATGTCATTTATTATGAAACTAATGATAACATCTTAATTTTTATCAAATTAATAAATTGATTAATAACAAAAATAAGCTCATTAATGCTCTTAAGCCGCATGGGATGTTATCTGTTTATTTAATTTGATAAAAATTACATATAATGCACCAGTTTATAAGAATTATGATGATTTTATCAAAAACAGTCTTTTCACGTTTTTAAGGCCAAACAAGTAATGATTTATGTTATGATTGATTAAAGTGTCAGATTAGGTAAAAGTAAATAATTTTGGTGACCGCGATAAAAATGCGCATTTTCGAGTATATTTTTCAAGGCTTTTTAAGGTTAGGCTGTGAAAGAAGCGCAGACTAGTTATCATTGAATGACTGATGAAAATACAAAAATATAGGATTGAAATCAACTCAACCCTTATGTCATAGTAGAGAGAATTCACTTAATATATTCTTGAGCAATGTATGAAGTTCGTGACCTTTGTGGGTCGTTGTGAGGTGACCTTGAAGGTCGAGGTGAGGTCAAGGTCAATGGTCGCCGCGCAACAGTTCCATGAGTAAGTTGAAGCTGGGTCCGTCGCCATCTTTGCTTTTGTTGGCTGGGTTCAGCATTTCTTTGCCGACTTGCATGAAAAACTGTGGATGAGAAATAATTGTATCGTTAAATTGGCAACTTCTGAAAGTTGATTGTTGCATAATGTAAACTAATTATACAATTCCAAACGGTTTCTCTTTTATCTAGTGTCTTTTGTCGAGTCTCGCTATTATAAACCTTAAGATCTACGATATAAGGTTCCATTTACTTTCTCTCTCAAATTATTAGTTACATAATATGCTTATTTGATACACAGTACACACACAATAGAAATAAAATAGATGCATATGAAATACCAGAATACGGCTTCAAACTAGACCGAATATGCTTTTTGACTATCCACCTAATGGACTTGAATCTAAAATCTATTCTCACTTCTCCCCATTTCCCCCAAGCATATTTGTGAGTGTATCCAATGCTAAACCTTATATACCTAAATATAAAGTCGTTTCTCACCTGACAAGTCCTCTGCAGTTCGGGTATACGCAGCAGCAGTTCGCCGAACTTGGCTGGAGTGCCGGGGGAGTGTGTCGCGATGTATGCCTGCAGTGCTGCCAAGGCTTTCTCTTGGGAAGCTCGTACTTTCTCCACTTCACGTAAATCTGGGGCGTCTAGGTAAAGAAGTAAGGGAATTAAAAATCTATGCCAGTACTGACTGTTTCCTAGTGATCCTATTTGCCTCATCACTGACGTACATAATAACTTCACTACAGAGAGTGTAGGGTATTGAAAATCAGAAGGCCAATACTCGTACTTAAAAAAAAAAAAACGTTCATATTCAAGTCGCGATCTGTCAAACTTGTCAAAAATGTTGGTAAATTGATTGTATTTTTGACAGATTGCGAATGAGACTAGAATAGGAACGGTCTTAAAAATTGCAGGAGGACACTCCGCAGTTTAGGTATGAAGCTATAAGTACGCGGCCCGTCTTGCTGGGCCAATTCAGTGAGTGTAACGAGAGTCATGCGATAGAAAGAGAGGCAACTTCTAGGTGAATATAACTTTAAATGATTAGCGCTGTGCGACCTGAATTGCACTTTATTGTGTCGTAGCAAATCGCTTTTTATTTAAATGATTTTGCGATGTGTCTCATCTGTATTATTAATCTGTGCCTCTGGTCCCCAAAGACGTTGATTAAAGACTGTAACTAAAACGTACTACAATACTTAACTATAGCTCTATGGCTGTTGCATAATTTGGAAAACTTACATAAATAAAAAAGGAAAGGTCAAAGTAAATTATCTAGCGAAACTCCGCAGACATGATAGTATCGATATAAAATCATGAAAAAAGAAATTAACTGATTTTTGTGGGGTCATCGACCGCAGTCACTTGAAATATGTTAAAAACAGTTTTTTTATGTAAACTTCACAGGATTCGACATCTAAACACGATAAAACAAAAAACAAAAAAAGATTTTCTCAAATCGAACTTCAAGTAACAAAACTACCAGAGGTCGTTAACCCCCAAAAATAAAACTTTTTTTGCTGTTTCATTGCAGATAACAGTGTTGTCTTCGTTACAACACGAAACGGAAAAATATCAATGAATACCGAATAAAATCATTATTGGACACGAAATTATTTGTTATAAATTATATGTACATAATAAAACGGTTTAATTCCCCTGACATTTATCCAGCTAGTATAGAACGGTATCCCTTATACCGCGCACTTACCTGAAGTGAGTAGTACTATAACTTTGAGCGCCACGTATTCGTATCGGTCCACGCGCAGCCTCCGCAGATGGTCCGTGAAGCTCAGCATGCGCTCGATACACGGCGTCAGACCCAGTCTGGGGACAAATGGGGATTAGGTTTAGTAAAAAAAAAAATGATTAGTACAGATGGCGACTCTTACTACGACACAATAAAGTGCAATTCAGGTCGCACAGCGCTAATTACCTACAGCTATATTCACTTAGAAGTTGCCTCTCTTTCTATCGCGTAACTTCTGATTACGTTGCGCCCACTGAATGCTGTCTGCGCCCTTTTTTTATAAATTAAACGCTTAAAATTAAAAATACACAATCACTCAATACATTCAATCAATACACGCACATCACTAATTTACTAAACACTCAATACGCGAGATGCAATGCAATCCCTACTTCCGTATTCCCCATCCCCACCCTATTTCATCAGTTGTCAAAAAACCCTCAATTCAAATGCGCGCGCGTGCGGTGAACTGCTCTGCGAAACCACCAAAATAATTATAAAACAATCAAAACTCAAAATATGTGTTGTGTGTGAACCAAAATAAGACTGCTGTGGGTTGCTTACGCCAGTGACCAATAAAAAGTGCCATTCCGCTGCCCTCCATCACCAGGCTATCGCAAGACTCAACCACCCGTAAGTGCCACCCCTTTTGCTCCCACAAGTGCTACAAGTCGAATCCGCCGCGTACCTACTTTTAGCTTCCTAAAATGCGGAGTGAGCCATCTGTGTCCATCGGTTGATGTCGCCAAACGAAGGCAAAAAAGCAAACGTAAACATTATCTATTCTGGCGATCTGTGAAGGGCGGTTTAGTTAGCCCAAACGATCGAATGGTTATTCTATCCCTACTTTACCAAATTCTTTTTGAATGAATGAATGAAAGGCACCGATCCCAGCGTGGTTTAACCAGACTCGATAAATCGAATGAACCCCAAGATTTGCACTAGCCCATGAAGTCTCATATTTCATGGGGCTACAAAGGCCATTGCATATCAAGGAGTAGACCGGGGGGCGCGGTAATGGTAAGGAAGACGTGCCCTCAGGATAGGAAAGGATTTACGAGCCATACCGGATATGCATCCTTGAGTAAGCAATGGACTAGTGGAGAGACGGGTGATTTTTATCTGTGGAAGGGCTCTTTTTAAGTTCCAGTTTTTGTTGTTTTCAAAGTCTTCCTCTGAGGATTTCGCTGCTATCCGTTTCAGGTTTCTTGTAAATCTCGTTAGCAGTCTTCTTAAGCTTATCTCGGTCTGTATCGGTCTGTAGCTGTGTCCATCCAAAAGTTGAATTCCTTGTCGGAGTTGGTCGACTACTGTTTAAGTTTGTCGTTCCATGTGTTAATAGGACGGCCTACTTTCTTGGATTTGGCCTTGTTCTGCATTGCTGCGTGTAACTGGTGCGGTTTGCCGTGCCGTGTGAACGTGTGCGAGATAGCACATCCTGCGATTCTTGATGCGTTTGGTTACTGTCTTTCCGTCTAAGATTTCATGCATTTGCTTTTGTCTTGGTTTATTTCTGGCGTAGTTAATCAAGTCTCTCATGATGATTCTCTCATATCTTCTCGGTCTTGACCGAGTTGTTAGCTTTAGTGATTGCCGACACTTTCAATATGTATCATACAAGGTACGAGCACCATTCCATACATGAGTCTGGCTAGTTTCCAGTCCACCTTTGAGTTTCTTATGAATGGTAATAGTGTGCTTTTCCTATGTATGTGCCTAGGTATTTAATTTCCTCGACATTATGAAGATTTAATCCGTTAATTGGCACGTAGGTCGCTTTCTGCTTAGCTATTCGGTCTCCAATTAGTATATTTGTTTTGTTTCGTTTATTTGTAGGCCGACACGGTAGTGTCATATACCATATTAAACCCCTACTAGGTATAGTATGGGTTTAATATGTTATACGTTTCCGTCTAACCCTTTTAGATCATCTGTAATGAAGATGAGGTCGTCAGTCTAGCACCAGGGGGAGTGAGATTTCGCGATCTTGGTCTAGTTTGATCAATTGAGTAAGGACCTCATCCATGACCAGTGTAAAAAGGCGAGGGGATAACGGGCAACTTTGTTTGGCTCCCTTTCCTTTAATAATCCAACTATTATGCTGACCACACCATTTGATGTGTGTGCGTTCATTCATGCAAACATTGATTATCCTGTTGGTTAGTGACTTCTTTGTTCTATGTGTTGAAATGTCTTGCAGTGCTTGGGAGGTCGACGTTGTCTAAAGCTTTTTCTATGTCCAGAGCGAGTACATAAATTCTTTTACCTGCGCGCCATTCTTCGTCCAAAACCCTTTTTAGCGTAAATATGTGATCGTCTGTAGATCTGTTGTTTAAAAAGGCCGCTTGGTAGCTGTCTAATTGTTTTATTGCTTCGTTTTCTTTTTTTTACTAACTGCCTCGTTGGTTTGGTGGTCGCAAGCGCCACTGCAGAGCATGAGGTCCCGGGCTCGATTTCCGGGTCGGGCAGTGTTATTGGGTTCTTTCATCAGAAATTCCTCAGTAGCAGCCCGGAGTCTGGATATGTGCCCGGTCGACGGCAATAGGCTCGCCTCCAATTACATGGGATTCAAACACAACTGGAAAAATGTGGGTGTACTAGGTACACCTCTGCCCAACCCTTCGGGGATTACAGGCGTGATGTTATGATAAGTTTCTATTTTTTTTTTTTTTTTTTTTTTATAAACGTAGGAATCTTAGATTCTGTAGCCCGTATTGCAAACCGATATTCGTGGATCGTCTTTGGATTTGGATCTTTAGGGTTGTTTTTCTTCGGAATTGGTACTTGCATTGTTTCTAGCCACGTGTCGGGTTTTATGGCGGTTTCAAGGCCCCACGGACGTTCCACGTTGCAAACGCAGGTACAGCTCTGAGCAAGTGTACTTAGTTGCGGTAGAAGGCTGATTTCCAAGTATTGTGTATCCATTGTCATCCGCGACTTCAACCGATAACGGTGTACACAATGTTAATTGTTGATACGGTGTTAATGAGCTAACTTATTGGGGGCTGTTCAGGAAGCGGGGTCCCGTAGACTACCTTTGTTCGTCTCTTTTTGTTGTATTTAATTATTACCTACCGTTTAGGCATTCTGTGGTGTACTTTTGTGGGCTGTTTCTTGCGTTAGTCTTTGAGGATTATTGTTGTACTGTTCGTCGGCGGTAAGTTTAGGCAGGTTTATGTGAAATAAAATATTTGAATTTGAACTTGGACTTGGCGCTCATGACCCAGCTATCATAGTGATGATCATTGTAAAGGATAATTATGTATATTTCCGAGTACTGTTGCCGGCCGGTGAACACAACAGTGTGTTCCCGTGATTTATATGCGCATGCATATTTACGAGATAAAACTCGGCCGCGGCGATTATGATGTCTTCTCCTCCACAGAAGGTCTCGTTAAACTGCGCGGCTATGTATTCTGCTATCATTTGCTCCTGAGAAAGCTTGCTGTTAGGAATAAAGTCTTGAATGTTATTCCTTTATGCTAGGCAAATTCTGGCGTCACCGCGGTTATCCGAAACATACCTAGGTAGCGAGGTCTCGGCAGACAGACATGTGGTCGAAAGTTAGGCCCATTATGCTATTTATTTGGTGCGCAATCGCGCCAACAGACAATTGCCGTCCCCTTGAATGGCTGCTATTATTACCATTGTAAAAATATTGTTTGGGAGTCGGAACCCCATGGTGCCAATGGCCGGGCGAGCAGATTAAGTTTCGAGACAGAGATACAAAACTTTGACAGGGTCGTGCGTTGACTTGAAATTTATGAGTTCCTCTTCGTTTTTCTATAGAAATGTATCTCATTTTGAAGTTTTTTGTTTTTGCTAGATGGACTTAAGCGTAACCGCTCACGTGCCTTTCTTCACAAAAACTCCTGTAAATTGTTCTACAAAACACAAAAAAAGGGTTGCCTTTGTAAGGCTAACGAAATTGCCAAATTTTTTAGGGTCGCTTGATGTTATAGTTATCTGCATGCAAGATGTCACGACATCAACAGCGCCATAGTTAGCTGTTATTTTCGTTAGAATCATACAGTATGTTATTTTATCTTGCCATTATCCTTTTATTATGCACAATTATAATCTTATACATGCAGCTTACAGATAAAAGTTGATTCTGCGCGTAGCATCAAACCTTCCAATTTCACCAGACGCTACGCAACTGCAAATTTGCGCTCACTATGCTGACCCTTAATTTATCCAATAATATTTATTTATTTATTTATTTATTTATTTATTTATTTATTTATTTATTTATTTATTTATTTATTTATTTATTTATTTATTTATTTAGTACATGGAGGACTTACAGCAGACGGACTTAATAAAAACAAACAAAAAAGCAAAGCATAGTCACCAGAGAGCCAATTACAAATCCTCACGTATAAATATTGAATAATATTCATTGTGTGAGTACAAAAAAGAACAAAAAAGAACAATTCGTCAAAATAAAAGTAAAAGTAAAAATAAAAGTAAAAGTAAAAGCTTATAAACATTGGGTTTGCAATAAATCACACACAAATGCACATAAATGATAACCGAGCTTTGCCATTGAATTTTAGCCACGTAATCGAAGTAGTGCCGGGAGCTTAGCTCAGTACCCCTGTTCGCCACACTTAGATACTAGAGCCAATTCAAAATGGAAATCATTTCTGTATCTGGATCTATCGTTGGAGTTAACATTAACCATGAGTTTGAAATATGGGAACCCGATTAATTGACTGAGTGATTATATTAGTTTGGTATTTTGTAAAATACTGTACTTTTTGCGTCTGTTGGCGCAGTCCTTATCAAGTCGAGGTGTGTATTTTGTAGAGTGCAGCAACTCAACTTATGTAATACTTAAAAATAATAAATGATATAAAACAAAGTAGGTATGTCACATTTAACACCATCTACCGTTACGCTTTCAATGTCAGATTATACAGAGCATTTATTGGGATACCCGAAACAATTAAACCTGTGTAGGGGCAGAATGAACAAGTGACTTAAATTGATGGTCTTATACGAGAAAATAGTTTTGTACGAAATCTAAAGCGATAATGCCATTATATAGGTATTTAATATGCGCATAATAAATAATAGAATAATATTAATAGTATTTATAACATTATCTTAGAAAATAAGAGTTTAATGTGCGCTTGGCACTTCACCGCTGCAAATGTTGTCCTTTAATCTATCCAATAAAATACAGATTTTGCATTGCAAGCACCGCCCTGAAAGATAAAGAAAGATTTCACCAGATAAATTTGAGATCCTTGAATGCTCTGGAACGCTCGCCTGATGTCCGGAACGCACTTACACCACACTTGCACTATTTTAATGTATTTATTTGGCGATTAATAAGGTCACAACATTATCAAAAACAATATAAAAACACCAGTATCAACGCACTGTTCGAATTCGCCGGCAAGCGACGCGATCTTGCCATATGTACAAACAGTTTTTTTTTCGCAAAATAATAATGGGTCGGAGCTCGCTCCCGAAACGACCTTACTGTTCGACGACCAACCCGTCTCTCCCCCTACTTTACCAAATTCTTTTTGTGTAAAAATGAATAGAGAATCATTTATTTCAATTTTTTTTAAGAAAGCTGCTCCTGCTTTTGTTCTGGTTCTCTTAGCCCTCATCAGCTGTTGATTACAATATAAAGTATAACCATTAATCAGCCTGTAATGCGCCGTAATCCACCGCGCGGGCCCAGTGCGGGTTGATTGATTTCACATGTCTTCGAATTTTTTGTTGTAGGACATGCAGGTTTCTGCTCGATGTCTTCCTTCACCGTTTTGAGACGAGTGGAACCCTTGTTTCCAATTGACGTTATCACTCAAACAAATATCAATTTTATGTAAGAGTAAATAAAGTTGAAAATTATTTAAAGTTGTAGCGGAAACTAAACTTTATATGTAGGCAATAAAGTAATTTTTCCGAAAGCACATAAATTGAACCTACTTGGCGCTCTGATGCAGCGTGATGCCACGTCCTCCACCAACTCGTACTTCTCCCGGAGTACTCACGCCGCGGTAGCAACACGACAGTACCAGGAGTTCGCACCAGCTGTTGATCAGCAGGCAGATTTGATCGTCGATCTGTGAATAAAGAGACAATTTAAAACAAATATTAAGAGTCAAGGATCATGAAAATCGGTTTAAAGAGGAAGATACGGGAGTCATCATCATTCTTGAGCCCATACTAGTCCACTGCTGGGAATAAAATGCCTCTTCAATCGCACGCCATTTATCACTATCCTTCAATGCTCCTATCTCGTTTCTACCAGCCTAGCCTAGGCGCATCCCTATGCTTAGCGAATTGTGAACTCCATGATGCGATGCGAAAGATGGAGTAATAGAGCTCCTTACACGATTGCGTAAAAAACGGAAACACTTCTTTCATTGAAGTCAGTTAAAAGGGCCGCACCTGCGTCTATAGAGACAAAGTTATCGCGCTAATCCGGCTTCATAATTTTAACGAATTATCGTGCAATAATCGGCTCTCTATTATTACGACAGAGCGTCTACGCAGTTCGGAAACCACAGTCAAAATAAACAACGCTATCCCGACCATGCACCGCGCTAATTAGCGCGCTAAAAAAATGCAAGTCATTTATTCAAACTAGGCTGAGAATCAGCACTTTTCGAACGTCAAAATTACATAAGACAGTCCCCCAAAACGCCCACCCTTCACCACTTCCTAGTGCTTTCGCTGGGAAGAAGAAGTGGCGCAACAAACTCCCCAGCAGCACAGCTGTCTGTTCAGTTAGGAAAAAAAAAATGATTCTATACAATAATTTATAAGATAATTTACATTACCAAAAACACAACACAACAAATTATAAATTAATAGCCATACGACAGCTAGCACACGCCAATATACCAACCAAAAACAAAACGCTAAAACGCTTTGTTGTACCGCCACCCGAGCAATAAGTACTACGTAGTCCGAACTATCGCGAGGATAGCCGATAATGGTTGGGCACATCTGCGTGCATCATATTACTGTGCGAAGCTTCGTCACGATAGACGTAAGAAATATAAAGAAGTACTCACCGAAATATTCTTAAAAAGCGGCAAACTCTTGCACCACTTCACAATCTTGTACAATCTATGATCAGCTATATTGCACAGGTCGGCCAGGAAGTCGGGGCTGGAGTTATGCGCCGTGATCCCGCTCGCGGCCAGCAGGGGGTTGGCAGAAGGACTGCCCCCGGTGGACTTGCCTAGCCTGCTCAGTTCCGACTCATTGTACTGCCACAGATGTTCCACGTCCATTATTTCCTGAGGAGTTGAGATATGGTTTAAAACACTTACATACTATAAAACTGATTTACATCCGTGAGACGTCCTCGTAACATATGTTCCAGTTGAAAACCAGCGTCAGACACTAGTTGTCTGACATTTATGCTGAACTGGGCCTATTTGGCGCAGCCGTGAGGCACACAGTACTATTTAGATTTTTGTTTTTTTTTTGTTTTTGTGTGACTTAACCTGAGTTCAATAAATTCATTTTCTTTATTTCTTTAGTATATCTTGAATTTAGATAAATATCTTTGCTAGCGTTAGCGTCGTTGAATAACTGCTACTTCTTCGGTTGGCCACGTGTATGGCGCCATCACTAGCGTCCATCAGTTTCTGTAACGTGCAGCTCACAGGACACACAGGAGAACATGACATTAAGTGTCCCATCGTTTGCGGAACAGCACCACATCTAAACTCCAAGGCGGACTCGTCTATGAATCTATGACTTCTATGAAACTGCTACTAAAAATAGGTTAAAGCAAAAAGACAAATACTCTAAAGTAAAGTCGGTTCTCGTATCTGTTTGTGTGTGCGCTTAGTTCATCCATATTACTCAATGGGTTTGGTGTGGTTTTCACCATCAATTATTAGAGAATTTATTCCGATAAAAAATATTAATGAATTAACTTAGAATCGATGACACGGTTGGCGCAGTGGTTTATTTATTTATTTATTTGGATCTCCAACAAAGATTACACCTTACATGCTAAAAACAAAACATAAAAAGATACAAATCCTTGTGCATCTTCAATTATAGGAGCGTAGCATCTTTAATTTTAGCGATTGACTGCTGCACTGCGTGTCGCGGGTTTGATTTCCGCACGGAACAAATATTTGTATGACCTATTAATAGTTGTTCCGTATCTGGTTGTTTGTGTGTGAGTTTAAATGTTTGTAAACGCACCCACAATACAGGAGAAACTCCTAGTGTGGGGTAATGTGTCATTAAAAAAATATATATATATTTAAGTACATATATTTTTATATTTTTAAAGACCACAGAAATCCTAATACTTTGACATGTCGCTACATCGGTAGATGTCGGATCGTTTGTCAAAGTATAAACTAACAAGATGTGGCTGTTTTGCGGTGTAAAAAGAGGTAGATATTAGGTGGATCGATAGACAGATCGATCCATCAATCATCAGCTAACCTTGTAGCACAGTATAAATAAGTAACAGTATTATATCTTCATAGAAAACGGCTAAAACGACGCGTTTAGAAATCTCAGTGGAATATATCAGACGCACGGACGCCGACCTACTACCTTCTCTCTACCTAGCGGCCGCAGGTAATTATTTCAAGGTCACTGTCGAGATATTATACTGTTACTTTATTATACTGTGCTAGTAGCGACTTATCTGGTTATTGACTTATGGGACGTGTGAGAACTTACGGTGTTACTAATGATCGTTAGTAATAATTACCTGCAATAACGGCGGTATATCTGGTGTAACTTGGCTGTTACTGGACTCTCCTCTGCTGCTGTATGATCCGGGACC
This sequence comes from Xanthia togata, assembly GCA_963853775.1. Lineage (NCBI taxonomy): Eukaryota > Metazoa > Arthropoda > Insecta > Lepidoptera > Noctuidae > Xanthia > Xanthia togata. The sequence goes on along the minus strand of OY970793.1, from coordinate 24,266,196 downwards.
GTTTACCTGCGAAAATAACATTTATTTTACAGTAAAATTTGTATTCATTTTTTTGAGTCACTGTAACATTTTGCGTCGCTAACTATACACATCAACATAATACAATAGGTCAAATTTCTTTAATAGATTTTCAACTTTATCACTGAAGTGTAAGGTTTAAAGTTGATTGGGAAAATTTTACAGTTTAGGGTAGGGTTATGTGTTGGCGTCTGTACTACATAGAGGGCTGCATCATACAGCTACGTAGTACGTGGGATTCTGTGTTTTCCTAGAGGTCCTTTGCTCTGCAGAGTGTGGGAAAGCTCCAACTCCATCTTGAGGACCATAGCGAGCAGGTACGATTCTCCTTTGTTAGGTGATGTTGTTCGTAGGTGCATTTCGAACAACATGGTTTCCAAATAGATAATGAGTTTACTAACATAGGTATAAGTTACCTTTTTGTTTACTAACTAGTATGGACGTGGCTTATCCGAAAAAAAATATTTCATTATGACCGCCGAGAGCAAGACGCTTTTATAGAGTATTTGTCATTTTTATAAGAAAATATGTGCACCCTATGAGGAATATGTTTAATTACTTCAGATATATGATTATAGATAGTGCAATCCACGACGACGCGCCCCACTCCGCTCCGCTCCGTACTAAAGTACAGCTTACCTACAGTCATCGCGGAGTGGGGCGCGTCGTCGTGGATTGCTCTATCTGTACTGTTATGTAAGCGAGCGATCTTCTATTCAGGCGTATTTGTCACAATCACGTTACGTGTGTAACAAAATATACCCTAAACTTATAGAAATAAAGTAAGTTTTCCAACGGACACAAGTGAGGCTGGAGGCGTGGCGCAGCGTGGCGGGCGCGTGCGCGGCCAGCAGCGAGCCCGTGGACGCCGCGCCCGACAGCGAGTACGAGCACTGGTACGTGGAGCGGCCGCCGCGCGTGCGGTCTTCTCGGATAGCTGCGGGGACAGAACATTGATTAACATTTTGAAAATACTATTGAATATTGTAAGACCATCTTTGTATTGTATAAACTCAATTTCCTTTGTATTATATAATTGCATAGCACAGGTGTGAGTACTTTGTACTAAAGAGCTACCATTTTCCGGGTAATATGTAGTATTTCATTGACTTGAATGTGCCCTGGCGGCTGTGAGTATGTCATGCTCACTCAAATGTCTCGCTGATGGTGACGCGTGTGTTGGATCATTTAGCTCCCTACAAAATGGTTGAGCTGAATGGTGCTGATCCATGCGTCATGTTCGTGAACGGGCGCCGTCAGTTGGGACTGGTCATCTCTTAGCTGCCATGGCTTATTTTAATTTATTTTAAGTTTTTGAATGATTCTTTATTTTTTCTTTTTATTACGTACGCTTTTACGAACGTGCACGTCTTTCTACATTTTTCTCACAAGCATAATTTCAAAATGAATGATGTAACCAATATTTTGTATCAATTTTTGGTTTAAAAGAGTGTCCGTGGAGTTTCTTGCCCGTTCTTCTCGTTGGCAGCTACGGAAGAGCGACAGGCGACACGTGTAGCCCGACCGCAGACCAGTAGTGCCGCTAACGCTCAAGACACGTTTTTCTATCTTCTACGGGCTACTGCCGCCTGCGGTCGGGTTCGGAATCATGACTGCAGCGACATGACGTCGCGACATGTTGGGTACGGAATGGTACCTTAATTTGACCAAATTGGCCCAGTACCCAACACCAGCAACGCAAGTTACAGACATTTGGCCCAGCATACATTAGGGAGAGAAAGGCACGTAAGAACGCTCCCTAGACCATCTCGAACGTTATTCAGGTCATAAAACAAGGCGAAAAGCTCAAAGCTTAGCTTAGCTTTTTTTTTTACAGAAAACCAAATATAACAAAAAACCATTTTACCTTCAAGCTTCATCCCGCATCCCAGACACTTATCAAATCTACACGCAGGACATTTCTTCCTCGTAGTCACGGTGACGGGACAGTTGCCCCCCCTCAAGCACATGTAGTTCTTGCGGTTCTGAACTGTTCTCTTGAAGAAGCCCTTGCAGGACTCGCACGAGAAGATGCCGTAGTGGAAGCCGCTGATCTTGTCGCCGCAGATTGGACATGGACTGTTGGGTGAAGAAATAATTTTATTTAAGTCATTTGGACATTCAACCCTGTTACACAGCACTTAATTCTATATTCGCTTAATCGCATTTAATTTAGTCGTGTGTGAGCAGTGATAGCCTAGTGGTGTGACCGATGGACTGCCAAGTCATAGGTCTCGAGTTCGATCCGAAAGGGATACCGTGGTCCCTGGCAACGTACAGGCCACTAGGGAACACGGGTAGATTTTAGTGAGTAAGAGTTAGACACGCCCTCCCGCTCCGCCCAGAGCGGGAGAAGTTACTTGATAAATTCCCACCCAAAAAAAAATATGCCCGCACTGACTTTTCGGATTCACATGTGCGTATTGTATAATTATCACTTGTTTAATAAACGGTGAAGGAAAACAACGTGAGGAAACCGGCATGCCTGAGAGATATTTCTCGACGGCATGTGAACCCAAGTCAGAGGCCCATGGGCGGCGACGAAAAGTCGTCGTGTGATTTCCAGCTATTATATTCAAAGCCTACAGGGCATTAAAATCCGAAAAATTAAAATCCAGCAGGTTCTAGACCTAAAGAAATTCAGTTTATAATTTCCTAACGGATGTGATTTTCATGATAAAATACGGATTCGGGCGACCTTTCCCAGCCGGGATATGCAAGATTTCTAGCATCATCAGGGCATATGGTGGAATCTCGATCTTCAGTAGTAGGTAAAAAAAAATCTGTGGCGATTCAAGGCCAAATCAATCTGCCTAGCCTTTTCTCAACTGTTGGGGTCGGCTTCCAGTCTGACCGGATGCAAATAATACGATCCCAGACCAAACTGAATAAAACACTGGCTGGTTTGAAGTTGGAACACCTGTAGCACACATGGTTCACTCCGTAAAATCATTGAAATAAAAAGCAACTCTTGCTACGACACAATAAAGTGCAATTCAGGTCGCACAGCGCTAATTACCTACAGTTATATGCACCTAGAAGTTGACTCTCTTTCTATCGCCTGACTACTTTACGGGTGCGCCAAAGTTCACCTAAATTTTCAACTCCGATAATTGGAAATCCGAAAATGTTCTTCCTAACATTTTTCATCCTAACAATCACAATTCCTAACTACTGTGTCTCTAATGTTCATAATTCCGAAGCATTCAACTTCATAATGTCAGTCAGTAGCAATAAACATCTAATAAACTTTTATTTGTTTTCCTATATTTTCTCAACATAACCATCTTTTACACTATTATTCAAAGTCATATCTTTTTGTTTAGATTTCTTTTTATTCATAATAATCAGTATTATATACACTAATTTTGCGTAACTTTGTTGTCACATAACATACAATAAGAATAATAGTACCATGGTACAAGTAGTTAAATACATGTTTTCATAATACACTTTTCAATTAAATTAGTTTAATATTAGCGGCTATAGCTTTCAAATAATCACTTTAAGCCAGAGTCACGCTCCAGTCATTCAGTCAATTTCCAGAAACGAATCGGTCTTATTCATAATTATTGGTTTAGGTTTGGTTAGTACTGTGACCACAACGCACGAGCCGAGCGAGCGAAGCGAGCGTGCCGCGGCAGCGGCCGGCGAAGTGCCAGAACCGAATCAGTCCTATAGTTATTGGTTTAGGTACGGTTAAAACTGCGGTATAAACTTTATGTTTAGGGATAAAAGCGTTATGATAAAAAACAGTAGGAGTTTAAATATATTTACATTAATGATATTATTAATTTCAATTTTCGGAAACATGAGTTTTATGAACATCGCCGGTAGCACTACAAATAGTATGAATGAAAACTTTAGGATGAAAAATTTTAGGAAGAGTGATCATTCGGATTACAAATCGTTAGGAAGAACAATTTCGGGTAAAGAACTTTAGTTGAGCCAATATGGACCCCTACTTTACGCTCACTGAATTGGCCCAACAAGACGACCCCGCCACGTTCTTGTAGCTATTCGTACCTAAAATGCGGAGAGCGCCTTCTGTAATATTCTGTGCCTGAATCATAAATCCTCCAGCACAACATAATGATTATTGAAAACACCATCTTTTCGAAGACATTGTTTTTTCAGCAAACAAAGTAGCAATACGTAGGTACCTGTTAATGAGCTGCTGTCTGCTGATACCCTGATGGTGATGCAGCCTGTCCTCAGGTGCGTCGGGCTCGTCATCATGTGTGCCGTCGTACGCTGCAGCGGCCTCGCGGTACATCACATGTGGGTGACGACCCTGTTCGTAATAAACAATTAAATATAATATACATGTAACACTAATATACATATATAAATTATGTACAAATATGGAGGAAAAAAATATATAAAAAATGTATGTATTTATTATTTTTATTGTATGTAGTATGTATGTAAGTATATTCTCATAGTGTATGTTTATTTTTAAATTAGTGAATAATTATATTTTTTTATTTTATGTATTATATTTTCTCTTCTACTCTTACACACGTTGTCTACATCTCTTTTTATCCACTTTCCTATAGCAGGTATGCTGGAAGAGATTTCTTTAGAAATAAGCATCACCTTTGTACGTATTTTTCTGTTCCTTTTTTTTTCTTGTCTTTTTATATGTGTGTACATAAACTGTTAAATAAATAAATAAATAGACATAAAAAAAATTCGACCTCTTCGCTTTCAGTGGGAAAAGTGCCCAAAAGGCTGGCAGCATTACCGCGTTGGATGGCCATGCTGATTCTTTGACCTAAAAATTGGCCAGCCCTCTGGTCACGTGAACACATATTACTCATAAACACTCGAGTTACAATTTGAATCTATGATGTTTTGACATAACCAAGGCAAGGGACTTTTGGCTGTACAAGTTTATGCAACCATATACAGACAGAGCAATCCACTGAGACGCGCCCCACTCCGCTCCGCTCCGTACTAAAGTACTGCTTACAGTACAGTCATCGAGGAGTACAGTAGTACAGTAGTCGTGGATTGCACTGTCTACGAGTTTATGTGTCTAAAAACGTGAGCAGAAATAATCAAATAAGGTTAGTTCAGCAATGTCAGGCCGCTATTCTCTGGCGCTGGTTTTCGACTGGATTTCAATTGACAAAGTGAGAGAAAGAAAGAAAATAAATTTATTTAGCATAGACTAAAAGGCACACAAGTAAAAATAAATAAAATAAAAGGAAATTATAAAGTGTAAAAGTGCGTTGTAAGATACTAGCAGGAATGTGTGCCTCGCGGCTGCAGTGTTACATTAGTCAGACCGTTTTTAACATTGGTGGCTTTGTTTGTAGTAAGAGTATGTTTAATCCCTTAATTACCCTAAAGGAGATAATTTATTTTGGGACAAATTATGAAAAAAAATGTTACATTCCGTTAGAGCATGTTATTCTCTTCACTTTTCACTATGGGACCAAATCAGTAGGGCCATTCCCTGCGCTGTTATAAGAGTTTGAAAAATACTGTTTTCTGTAAGTATGTATGTTTTAGTAATCTATATAGCTTTTTTACTGTGTATTTTCTTTAAGTAGGGTCGCATAATTTACCTGTACTGGCGAGTGCGTGGGCGAGAACTCGGAGCTGTACGAGTAGCAGGAGGAATGCGACGCGTCGCTGTTGTTGCGGGACAACGACGGCGTGTAGTGCCGCGACGCGCGGGGACTCGCTGAGGGACTGCTGTATACACTGTAAACAAAATAAAAATAAATACTCTATATTATTACATAACATAACATCACGCCTTGTTTCCCCGAAAGTTTGGGCAGAGGCACGCAGAGGTGTACCTGTAGAACACCCACGTTTTTTAAGTTCCATGTAATACGGGGCGAGCCTATTCCCATCAACCGGGCAGAATTCCAGACTCCGGGCTACTACTGAGAAATTTCTGTTGGAAAAACCCAATAATACTTTGCCCGACTTGGGAATCGAACCCAGGACCTCATGCTCAGCAGTATCGCTTGCAACCACTAGACTAACGAGGCGAATAGGTTGGAGGAGAGTTGAGCAGCTCGTGGCTAAGTAATAACTGCCGCACGGGTCGATCCATCAGATTAAACTACGCTTGCCAGGGTTGTTCTGTGGATGGGTGACCATCTTTACATACCGAAACTCCTCCGTGCCTCGGAAAGCACGTTAAGCCGTTGGTCCCGGCTGTCATTCGTGGAATTTTGACAGTCGTTACAGGTCGTCAGAAGCCCGAATATCTGACAACCAGTCTTACCAAGGGGTATCGTATCACCCAGTTACTGGGTTGTGGAGGTCAGATAGGCAGTCACTCCATGTAAAATACTGGTATTCAGCTGCATCCGGTTAGACTGGAAGCCGACCCCAATATAGTTGGGAAAAGGCTAGGCAGCTTGAGGCAGATTGATTCTATTCTAATAAATTGTTATTATTGCAACTAACTGGTTTAAGATTGTTACAGACGCAGAAGAATCAAGAAAAACAAAGAAGCCACAGAAAATATAATTTAAAAAGTGCTCTTTAGACTTCAGAATCTTCGATTTTGGAGGAAACAGTCTTAGAAAAACGGAAGTTGGAACCCTCTAACGTCTTTAGATCAATCATGGTTGGATGTGACTATGTCTTTTGCTATTTATCCTTCTTTGACTTTTGGTATTACCTTCCAAAAATTCTGTGACAACTGGTAAGTCTCCCCAGCCCCGGGTCTAGGGGAGGGCAATCCGGGACTCGTGCCCCAGGCGTCTACTTCAAGGGGCGACAAATTCAAGCGTAGCAGACAAGAGCTCCACCCAGCACACCGCAACTTTACAATAAACTAAATGCGCAGCGCCCTTGTTCGATTGACGCATTATTAGTCGATAAACTTGTATTATTATGTTGCGGCCAAATTTATCATTTCGTGAAAATTTTAATTACACAGGCTACCTTGTAGGGTGGGAGACGCAAAAAGCAGTTTTTGCCCCGCCTCGAAAAAAAACTAGATCCGGGGCTGAGTCTTATACACTCGTTCGTTTATCATAAACATTGGAACGAACATTGGAAAGTGCGATCCCCAATTATTGAGCAAACTTTTTTGGTCTAAAAATGCAAGTCTGTCTGAGCCTCACCTGTGTGTATACATGGAGTGCACTGCAGAGTCTGTGCTGGCACTGGACTGCACGCGCGGCAGGCGGCCCAGCAGGGGCGAGCCGTGCAGGGCGCCGATCAGCTTGTCCATACCCGCTGACTGCTCGCATTTTAACTCTGTGGGAGAAATAAAACAAGGTTAGGTGTAAATGTAGAGTGGAGAAACTACGATACGTCCAGGAATTTTATTTGCGATGATAAGATTTTAGAGGCATAAGGGACAGGGTGTAAAGTTCACTCATCCACCATAGAAAAGGGGGATCCTCCGACCAGACGGGTGTTGTGTCTGGCGGGCGGACTGCCTGACTGTTGACGTCGGATAGTCTTATATAATACGTCATTCACGCGGTAAACTCTAATTGCGCGATTCAGGATTTGAGTGACGTCATGTTTTTGATGGATTTGAGTGATGTCATGTTCGTATGTGGCGGTGTAACCGCTACAAGATAATATACTGAGCTACAATAGCCATTGATATTGAATCACTCCTTTACACTGCTGGAAATAATCTGCGTTCGAAATGTATTTGCTAAACATGTAAACAAACACGAGTTTTAGGAAAAACAACCGTAATGCCTACGTATAAGGTTCAGTTTGCGCTACAACTACATATTTTTTATGACTTTTCAACAGTACTAGTCAGTCTAAAATCAAATTTATTTACACTTGCATAAAATTGATGTTTGTTTTAGTGGAAATAACATTTATTGGAAACAAGGTTATAAATAGACCTTACATCCCAATTTTTCTAAGAGCTCGATCATAATGTGCAAGACAGCAGACTCAGTCATTGCCAACCATTGTTTTTACCACATGAAAATTGTCCAGGGGACTTATTATGAAGTATTAATGCCATCGGCCTCATATAGCTCCATCTCTCACTCACACTGGAATAATGGTGGCATTAATACGTCATAATACGGCCCCTAGAAACCCAAATGGTGATGCGCATCAGCCCCTTTGCGCTGCCTTTGGCACGTCAACTGAAGTTCACTGCTCTTTTACCAACATATGTCCAACAGGCAACCTACAGGAAGCTTGTATAAAGAGAAACTCACCAGATAACTGCGTCTCCTTCTTGATAGTCAGGTTCTGTACTTGATCCAAGCCAGTATGTGGCATGTGGTTCGAGCCTTGGTCGCTGAGTGCAAGCGACTTGGCACTACTGGTCGGAGATGACGGCCGTCTTGCTAGAGAGAGAGATGTGCCGTCCGTTAGCACTGATATCTGGAAGAGAAAGAGAGTTAAGTTAGTATAAGGGTTTTCCGAAATATAAGTGGAGAAAGTAACACGGCTTTCGCTCCAACTACTGAATTGCTGCGTTTCCTCCTATAAGGCGGCGGACGAACTTTTACACACTGTTTTTAAGCTCAATTCAATTGTCGGACCTGATGACTTCCTACATGATAACTAAACTAATACTGGTGCAAACTTACTTGACTCAATCAAGAATTAAGTGTCTGTTGTATAAGTTTCTTTGGGGACATACTCTTTCTTTGCAATAAAAATATAAGGACGGACTTTTTTGTCGTTCAATGTATTAAAACTTTGGGTATTTTTAATCCCTCTATGCATGACGTATCAAAATGCTACGAAAAAGTTGGGATGTATAATGCATAATCTGCTTTTGTTATAACTTGGAAGCTTCACTTTTCAATGTACCACCTCATCCACGAGAATACATATCTCCTGAAGAGGGATTTACAACATTATGCAGCTGTTACTTACCCTATTCATGCTAAGACTCCTCTGATGGGGCTGCAGCGGCGCGCTATACTTCAGGTCCAGGACCCGCTGCTCGTCCAAGCTCTGGAAGCCCTCGGTCTTGACGGGTTCGGTCTTGATGCTCACATTGCGGAGCGTGTCGATTGAGTCCCTCGATGACTGCAGGTCTAGGGAGCTGTTGGTCTCGTCTGGGGAAAAATAGTAAAGGAATGAAGATGTGGATGAAGTCGCAGGTGTTTTGAGAAGAAAAAGCCTTAGGGGAGGTTTTGCGAGCAGGTTTGTAGTTAACGTTAACAGTAGTTCTGTTATAAACATAAACTAGGAACCATAATCAGGCCTTTGAACGCGTTAGTAACTATGCGAACGGAAATAGACAGTCTATTTATGATTGTTTTCGGTCTTACTCACTTATGTGTTTCGGGGATTCCCGAATTACGAATTCAACCGAAGACAGTTATCATGAACTGATAGCAACCATACGTATCTAATTATGAAGATACTAGCGACCCGGCCCAGGGGGTCTATTCCTTAAGCAAAATGCGTAGTTTCGGCCGAAGTTATGAGCGCTTCGTACGCCGCCCGTCTCACTTACGGACATACCATAAGTGAGACGGCGTACGAAGCGCCCGAAGCTATTGTAGTAGCTTAGTATGCCCCCCTGTTTCGCACGGTTTTTACGACTTGACAAAACATCGAGATTTCTTTATTATATGTAAGTTCATTATGAATGTAATACACGTGAACCTTCAGGAATAAATTCTGTAATATGATGTTTAAAACCGAATCAAAATCCGTTGCGTAGTCTATAAGAACAACGCGGTCACACACTCAGACACGAAAAGCGAGTTTAATTTATAAGTGTCTGAAATCGCCAACCCGTCATGAGCAAGCGTGGTGACCATGCTAGTGCCTTCTATATGAGAAGAGGCTTTTGCCCAGCAGTGGGTCAATAATAAGCTGGTATTATTATTAGATATACTTAGAGGATAATACAAAACAACACTGACCATTATTGACACTGGTGTCTATGACCATCTCCGAGTCTGACAGCTCGCCCTCCCAGGACATGGGTCGTTCGCGCTCATTGCTGGCTACTTCGTGCGCGCCACCCAATGAACGCTTCTTCTTGTTACGCATGTTCACCTGGAATACAAGATTGTCTTGTTATCAAATCAACTTAGTGACAGGAGGAGTAGGAAGGAAGGGAAGGTAGGGTCTGGAGTAGGTATGTTGAGTGTGTACGCCTCGTCGTTGGACCGAAGTTCACTTGTCCGAACCCCGAAAGACGTACGCCCAAAAGATCGTTTGACCGATGCACTTTTGGTAGAAAGAACGATGGCCCGAAGAACGATTGCCCGAAAAATCATTCGGCCTTTTGGCAGAGTTAGCAAGAAGTTTTTCGACTATTTTGGAACGTTCTGATGTCAACTGTCAAAACAGACTGATGAGTGAGGAAAGGTAGCGAATCCTGATCAGCACGCGTGACTTCTCTAAAACTTCCTCTCTAAAATAACCGTTTATACCCGCAGTTCAGTGATTGCAATAGTAATCAGTTCCACAGTTCCACAAAACCAGTCGACAAGCTGATTGACAGACATCATTAAAAGTTTTCTGGCGTCTATCAATTTGCGACTAATTAGACTCCTGCTTACTTTCTTTTGTTTCTACATAATACTGGGACCAGTACCTAAGTATCGTTGGTAAATCAATTGGCCGGTACTTATTAAGGACCCGCACCGGTTGATAAGTTTACATTGCGACACTTTAGTGCAAACACTGACTGACTGTATCCGTCTAGACTTCTAGAGTGTATTTTAATGTCTGAGTAGTGAGTGCTATCAATTTAGGTATACCTACTAGCTCTTCGCCCGCGACTTCGTCCGCGTGAATTTCGCAGTCGATGCCTATGTCACTTAAGGAAACTACTGTCCCAATTGCGAATTTTAACCCGCAGGCATAGCGCGACGCGAATGTAGTAAAACAATTTATATGTAAACTTCTAGGAAATTGTTCTACCAGAATCGCGTCGTACCGCGCCTGTAAGCAGGAGCCTTAAGCTGTTTGGGCTGGGCGATGATGTCTCAGTCGTGACACTTGGAAACACACACTTGGAACACTTGTTTGTAAATGTGGTAATTTTCAGGAAAACAGAAAACAAAAATAACCACCGCATTTTTTTTTCCATGGTGATATTTTCTGGGTTTAATACTATGGGGCGCGGGCAGCCGTGCGTCGTTTAGCGGGCCATAACTACAAGTCATAACTTCTGGCCTCTGTAGAAAATTTGCTAATTTATAATGAAATTGGGGTTATTTTGGTACTAAAAAGTAAATTCTAAATAGTAATAACCTTCCCAAAAAAAAATAACTGTTACTTTTTGGTAGTGTTATGGCGGTACCTATGCGCCCCCTTTCGGATCGGCCAGGGTTTTCGTTACATGCGGTACCTATATTTGAGTATCTCGACTCGAAGAGCATAAGCCACTGAGGTACATGCTTTCTTCCTGTAGGTGTTGTTGAGAAAGAGAGCGAAAAAGAGAAACGTAGATAACAATTTGCGATGCTGACTGTTCATTGTGCGTTACTCTTGCGAAGCTCTTTTACTTGCATAATCAGCCTATAATCAAATGTACCCACAAAAAAAAAAAGCTAGCAAGCTATGTATCTTTAAAAACGGTGAAGGAAAACATCGTGAGGAAACCGGAATGCCTGAGAGATATTTTCTCGACGGCATGTGAAGCCAAGTCAGAGGCCCATGGGCGGCTTTAAAACTCTGACACCAGGTTAGTCACTAACCACACGAAAAGAAGAAGAATGTACCCACTACTGGGACGCAGGCCTTCTCTCTATGAGAGGGAGTGGACCACGCGGGTCCAGAGCGGGTTGGTTGCCTCTTTTACTTGCTAAGGGCAATATCCATCAACCTTCACTAAATAAATTTTCTCACTTGTTTTGTCCCACTAGTTTTGCGGTCGGCGCAGAATGTCTTCCACCATGCATAAGCTAGCCTATATCTTTTAGCCGTCATAGTGTGAATAAATTAGACATGTCACGAATACTCGCTATTATTCTTATTCGGCATTACTCGCCATTTTTTTGTTATTCGTCGATTACCGAATAATAGTGTCTATTATTCGAAATTCGGCGAATAGTTGTCTAAATAAAAATAAACTTTTAATTAACATAAAGACTTAAAAATAATTAAACTATTATTGATCTTTGAAAACAAAACACACTTAGTATTATAGGTATTATTATCATTAGAATATAAAAAGATTAATAATTTAATATTTAATCTGTCGCGCGCGCAATTAGCAGACACAATAGAATTTTATTGTTATCTGTCTCCAATATGAGACACCAGTATTATAAAGGTTAAAGTCCAAAAGGGGCAGACTGTGGAGCAGAAAAACTGTCTTTCTGCACGTTTGGGATCAAGTCGGTCGAGTTTTTTTCATAAATCAAACCTGCCTCAGAAAATAAATAAACTATTTAAATTCCTTTTTTTAGGTCGAGTAATAACATTACGTCGAGTATTCGACTATTCGCCATAGGGAATGGCAATTAATCGGTATTCGCTGTATCAACTAATTGCGACATATCTAGAATAAATTAAATAGTTACCTCGTACTGATGTTGTGAGAAGTCGATCTTGGAGATCTCGGCGTCAGTGGAGTCTTCATCATGAGGCACTGAAGACACACTGATGCGCACGCCGCTCGAGCTGTACGAGAACTGACCTGGAAACAGAGGTGCACGGTATTGTTAATGCTTAGAAATTTTACAATTAAATCACTCAAAAAAAAATGCGCTGACATAATTATAGGTCCAGTCAGCAACGGAAGTCGCTAAACATAAAAGCTCCTGCAGACAGGCGCGACGCGACGGTGCGACGCGATTCTGAGAACAATTTCCATGAAGTTTTCAACTAGAGTCGCGTTGCGCTTCGCGACGCGCCTATCCGGAGACTGACTGTTTACCGTAGTTGAGAACAAAACAAACTTATCACCAAATCGATTAGGTACAATCAGAAATTAATAAGGTCTGTGCCTAACTTTAGTCGTGAGGAGTTAAACGTAATGTATTGCATTTGTTTAGCTAGGTATATCTGGTGCTGACCGTACCGTTAATAATGCGCACGATTGCAAATTACCGAGAAATATATTCAAGCTTATGCTTTTTAAACGTGCAGCGCTTTTAAAGTTCTTAGCAAGGGACACTGGAATTCTTGGAATGCATTTTTCAATTTCCGGCTGGGCAAAAGACAAGACAGCACCGCATACTTCAGAGAGAGCTACTATAAGTTGATTTTGGGTTTTAAGGCTACCGCAGAAAGGCGCAACTTGACTCTACGTAGTGGAACGATTTCTATGAAAACTTCATGGAAATTGTTCTACCAGAAACGCATCGCACCGTCGCGTAGCACCTGTCAGCGAGAGCCTTTATCTGGTTAAAGGTTTGCGTATTACCTACTTTATTTTTAAAGCAGAGCCTGCTAAACTTCCGAAATGTAAAATACTCCTATCTTTATCAAAGCCATTGAAAGCTACCAATCTTCCATCGATATGATTCGGTCGCAGATTACTTTGGTAGTGCCAAGGGAACGCAGACAATTTTGCACATTTAATATCTGTTTAGCTTTTACTCTTAACTCATGGAAAAACTCAGTGAAAAACATTCACGCTACGACGCAGACTTGCAAATCCGGTTATAAAACCGATAATTTGAAAAATACACAATCCGGCTCCAGACGGGATGTCCGGTTTAAGCGGGGTGGAAGTTGCAAGCGGAAAAATTGCGGCGAGCCCTGATTTGATCGAATCAGACAGAAAATCGAGTAAATCTGAACAGGGTAACCAGTAGGTACCTAGTACACTGGCAAATTGGGGATTTTCTTGCTAGTTTTATTTAGAGGTAGAACCTACTTATCAAAAAGTCATGTAATGTCACAAATTAATGTTGTGTGTGTGTGAACCAGTGTTGGGCAAAATGTAATCTAAATACTGATTACTAACTACGATTACATTTTGTAGTTAGTAATCACAATAATAGATTACATGAAATAATCGTAAAAAGTAGTCAAACATTTCGATTACTAACTACTAACAGTAGAACAGTTGCAATCACGATTACATGATTACTTTTTGTAACTACTTAATTAAGCTAATTAAACTTTTATTTCTTGCTTACAACTAACATTACGATTAAGAAAGACAACAAATAGCAACATGAATAAGCACAAAATTCTCTCGGCTGCGGACCGGACCAATACGTTTATATGTCTTAAAATAACTAATCATTTTAATAAATGCTTAGAGCAAATATACATACATTCAAGATACGCGCGAAAAACATAACCCTTCCTTTGCAGTCGGGTAAAAAAGGTTCTTCAGTTTTTCCAGAAACAATACCGGAAAACATTTCCAATTTTTCTTTTCCTAACAACCTAATTCGGACTGCTCAAATCGGTTCAGCCTTTCTCAAGTGATGCACTTACCAACGAGCAGCATTTCATTTTTATTTATAAAATATAAAATAATAAGAATATATTGATAAAGATTTCTGAAATAAATTGTTTTTTATACCGCCTGTGCGCCTGATTCAGAAATAATTGAGTGAATTGAAAATGTTTGTTTAAAATTTCAATTAGCAGTTTGCTATGGCAGGTTCTGGTAAATCAATGATCAATCAACGCAAAAGTAAATATTTAATAATCACAATTTTTTTGATGTTTATTTACAAAACAAAATATTCGTAGAACTAAAGTAATCAGTAGTTATAACTACTTGATTGCAGTAATCATATTAACGATTACTTTAGGTAGCCTGATTATTGTAGGTTTCATGTAATCATAACTACTTGTAGTTAACTATTGTAGTCGTATTTAGTAATCAGATTACAAAATAGTAGTTGGTTGGTAGGCGCGACGCGACTCTTATGGAACAATTTATATGAAATCTTCACAGAAATTGTTCTACCGATGTCGCGTCGACTGTCTGCGGGAACCTTAAATGATTCATATTTGCGGTCGCGAATGATATTTTGATCAACGTAAAACCCAGCCTGAAAATTTAAATTTCGCGGGCTTCCCTGATGTTTTCGTAATTTCATCTGAACCCTTAGTACCTACGTAGGTACATAGTTCATAAATTACTGTTTAGTCTGTATTCTTTGATTTACAAAGATAATAAAAAAGGGAGTAAACGACTGAAAAATTAAAATAAATAATAAAGTAGGTATCTTCTTATCCTAAGCTCAAACAATAGGTATGAGTCACGCTTACATTTCGACGGTTGAAAGGCTAATTGATCTAAGCGACATTTTTTTAAACTTGCAGGAGGACGGCTCAAAGTTTTATTTTCGGAAAAAAAAAAAAAAAAAAAACAACTATTCGATAGACTTTTATTTATTTAATACAGTATATTCCTAATTAAGTGAGGCAGTTTTTTAAGTTATTACTGTTGAAAATTATATATTATTTCAGAAAATTTATGTTGGTTAGCCCAAAATGCATCAAACTTTCTTATTTTTTGAGTAAAGCAAAATGGTTCAAATGCCTACCATAAATAAAATAGCTGAAAGTAAACTGGCTCAAGCATCGACTTAGAATAAAATAATACGAGAGAAAATGAATTTAGCGCCAACTCAACTGACAGTTGAATATGCCCAATGAGCCTGAGCAACATGATGGTGTTGCACCAGAGTAAAGTAGTTTGATGCAGATGCCCATTAGAGGGACTGCAGGATGAAACAAAATTAACCCTTACTAGATTATAGTAGATATTGATGCTTAGGCCATCATTATTCAGCAACGTCCATAAGATATTTTTGAGGTTGGTATGCCAACTTTATACAATTTTAGACAGTGTTTTGTATATTTTTTATATAAAAAAATAATTTTGGTGTAGAATCACTCAAGATGTCGATCCAATGTGTCTTGGAACAATTTAAGGCATTAGATAAGGTGGTATATCACCCTAAGCCTAGGTAGTAGTATCACCAGGGAATACATTGTACTTTATGTAGTATCACTTTATAAATAAAACAAGAAATACATTTTTAGGAACAGTTTTACCTCTGCTCTCCTCTTTTGACAACCCAGACGATGCATTGGCTAAGTTATAACTAACATATTTTGGACTAACACCCAAAGTGTCTACTAGATTTTTTTTACAAACCTTAAGTCGGCCTTCACCATCATTAATATAGTAGAAATATGTATTGTGCCTCACACCAGAGTCCTTTGACCGCTTTCATTTTATGTCAGTTTTAGCAGTCAAGCCTACTAGCCAATCTTTTTTTCTTTGGGATGGTAGTCCCCAAAAATAATCAAAGATATTTTTTCTTTTTTCTTCGGAAACTTTATTGCAGTCGCTGCCACAGTTTTTTCCAAGTCATGGATTAGGCTTAAGCGATCTTGCATTTACACTACTTCCGTCTTTTTTTTTCGCAAGTTTTTGCTTCTTTTCGTTTATTCTTTTTTTCTTTTTCAATTCTGCTTCACCCACTTTACCGTCTTCTGATTTTACTTTCCTTTTCTTTTTTTGAGGTTTATTGTTTTCGTTTAATGAAGATTCATCACCAGTTTCTTCCCAAGACGAGGAATCCCATACAAAGTCATCTTCCTCAGATAGAAAATCGACATAACTTTTATTAATTTTGCTTCTCTTGTTCCTTTTTTGGATTTGTCTTGATCATCGTTTGTATCATTATTCTTCTCTGCTTCTATGTCATCTTCATCTGCTTCAAGAGACTTCCTCAGCAACTCCATCTCACTCTCAGCAATTACTTCCGTTAATGTAGAAATAAGTTCAGGTTCTTTTTCTTTGTATTTTTTTTTCATTTTTAGATATCAATTCGTCATCATCGTTTTCTTTTTGTGGAAATGTATCACTCGAGTTTTTCTTCACTTCTTCAGTATTCTCAGTCTAAAATTGAAAAAAATATTGAAATGCAATTTACACGCGGATGAAGTCGTCGATAAAAGCTAGTATTACAATTAATTACATACCGACTCAAATTCAATATCTATTCGTATATCTTCTATATTTACTGTATAACTATTTTCTTTGGTTAGATCTTTGTTAGTAATATCTTCTAATAGAGCTTTGGTGATACAAAAAACTTAAATCAACGAGAACTCACGTTATAATAACAAAATTCTTATAGGTATAAAGCTTTATTTACCTGTGACTCTTTTTCCATATTGCTGTTATCTGGGTTTGAAGGAACGTATTCATAAATGGAAATCTTTGGATTTGGTCATAGTAGGATTGACTTCCTAATAGTGTAAAAACACAATCTTCATCAGTTTAATTATTTTTACTGTTTTCTTTTTCTGCACTTGTAGGTACTTGAGTCAACTCTTTCACTATCTGTTTCTTAAAATACAACCGGCGTTGTGATTCCATAGTTGCTGAAATGAAATTGAACGAGAGACTTTAACCCAAAACTAAGTAGATATTAGTACTGCAAAGTACTTTCAATTTTCACTATTTTCCATACAGATTTTCTAACTACGATCTACTCGTAATTAGAAAATCTGTATGTGAAAATATAAATAAATATTTAAAAATATAGATAAATATTTATTATGTTACTCATCTAGATCCATACTTACACTAAAAAAATATATTACACAGTTGCATACAAAAGTTATTTCTTGAACAAGTCACGACACGAACCTAGCTTGAATTCAATGTAGGTACATATTGTAGATAAAAAAATGGTCTTCCTTATTCTATATTCCTAGCGTAATTTCAGATCTTTCCATTGATTATCACTTAGATAAAACAAAATAATTTGTACTTACCAGAAAAATCAACCGTCTATCTTCACAGCTCGCTCGCACACAACGGCTCAGTCAGCCGCCAACACAAAAGAAAATGTCCTTTAGTGTTGGCGGCTGACTGATGCACCCGCGCGGGTGGGTGAGGTACTCGTAACCGAAACTTACACAGAGCGCACAATAAATTGAACTTAGTCCCAAGCGACTAAGGAGTAGCTAACCTCATTAATTTATTGGACGGCATATGTGTTAAAACCGATTTGATAAAATGATGGAATTGCCAAGTTTACTAATACTGAATTTAATCAAACTGATTCAACCGCCATAACACTAATGAGATAGTTAGGTCAAAATAGCCGAAGTGAAATTACTCATTATCCTTAATAGAGGCTAAATGGGTCAAGAGACATAGTTAATTAATGTAACTAAATGCAAAATGGGCCAAACGACAGAGCTTATTGTTTTGGTTTAATGCAAAATAAGCCAAACGACAAAACCACATCCATGGCGAAACATCCAAATGCCTTAATCGACACTCGTTATAAAAGTTCTAAAAATCAAAATAGCTTAAGTCATCATGTCCTCAAACTTGTCTAATTTTGTGTCGTATAGATCAATGAGCTTAGAAATGAGGCCTGTTTTGCTGTGGGTGCTAAGCGCCAAAAAATTAGTCATAAAAATTTGAAACCTGACTCAAACGACGGAGAAAAATTTGCTGAATCCGAATATGTATATAACTCAATATCGCAAAAACTGCCGCTTAGACCAATTAGCCTTTCAACCGTCGATTTAATTATTAAATACATTTTACCGTCATAGATTGGTTTCATTAGAAGAAATACAGACAACGCTATAGCATTTTCACATAAACAGACAGAGTTCAGGCCCCCGTGGCGGGTGCAATGACCCCGCTATCACCGCTTTTTATTATAATATTATTGCGTGACGTGAATGCTTATTATTATTTTGCCTGATTTTACTCCTGTTTACCGGAAAACAGAATGTCGACGTCGAAAATTAAAAATATTATTTTTATTAACATTCTCTTACAAAGTGTTTTAATATTCAAAGATCGATATGAAGGATGCGGATTTTTTTGTAAAAATATAATATTTTTACTTAGGAATTTAAGTATTTTTCTTTATTAAATCAACATAATATTTCATTTATTACCCATTTTTTTTTGCGAAATGTTTATTTTGCCCTGGGCCTCAAGTCTGCTATTACAATAGTGTCAGAATGGTCTATCATTGATTTCATAATTGTTGATTTTGACAAGTTTGGTAATCTACTAACATATTGGCGTCATAATGACTTTCCAATGGTCAGCCACTGACACTCCATTGAAAGAAATGGCATCTATTGGTAATCTCGTACATAATGAAAATGAATGACTGACTTATGCGGTAATCTGCTAAAATTTTGACAGTTCCTTTGATCAGTGACCTACCATGAGAACGTCATTGTGCAGTCATTTCTTTTAATTCGTTACGAGTATCGTGTTTGTGGAATACAATTATCAACCAATGATCATCCAATGATTGACCTTTTATGAATTTAGTAGATTACGAACTTTTAGCAAAATGACAATGGGATCGTGTTGGAATGACGAATTTATAAAAATAGCAGACTTGGGCCCCTGGTATGGTGATATGCTTAATTTTAAACAAGTTTCGTTTTCATTCATAAAACACACACATTCACCATACACATTCGTCTTACTTTTTATACTGACTGTGTCCACTTGGTGAATGAATAGAATAGAAAAAAAAACGCGATTTTATTGAAATTAATTAGGCTAGAAAACTAATGTACAGACGCCAGCACATCAAACTGTCAAATTTCTTTAATAGATTTTCAACTTTATAACTAAACTAGCTGCCCGCCCGCCTTCGCACGGGTAGTACTAAGTACTTATCTATGGTGCTACCCTACCTACCTACCCTACCTACTTACCGGTAGGGTAAGTAGGTAGGGTAGGTAGGTAGGTAGGTAGATAGTATTTACCCTACCTACCTACCCTACGCTACCTACCTACCCTACCTACTTACCCTACCTATTTACCCTACCTACCTACCCTACGCTACCTACCTACCCTATCTACCTACCTACCCACCTACCTACATACCCTGCTACCTACCTACTTACCCTACCTACCTATTCTACCAGGATAAAAAGTAAGTGTCCCTATGTCCGTCTCCTGGTTCTAAGCTACCTCCCCACCAATTTTCAGCCAAATCGGTTCAGCCGTTCTTGAGTTATTATTATTATAAATAGTGTAACTAACACGACTTTCTTTAATATAATATAGATTATAAGGTTCAAAGTTGATTGGGTAGGTTGACGTGCCGGAGTCTGTACCTACATTATAATACATCAAGTTATTATGTATGTAAAAAAAAAATACAAATTGGAAACAAATATGTTTTGAGTTCCAAGTTTGCACTTAATTCGAACTAAGTAATGTACTGATAATCCTAATATTATAAATTAATGCGAAAGTGAGTTTGTTTGTTTGTCTTTCACGATAAAACGGCTGAACGGATTTGAATGAAATTTGGCACATGGGTAGACCATGACCTAGGTTAGGACATAAGATGCTTATTATCCCGATATTCCCACGGGATCGAGACTTATGCGGGTGAAACCGTGCGGTGCAGTTACATTATAATTGCTTGGACTGAGTTCTTACGTAATATCTGTGTTTACGCAACACACGCACTCGCTATCGCTGTGAGGTAAGCAGAGCACGTGCATAAAAACAAAAACAAATTGCCGCGCCGGCGCGGCGCCGATGTACTAAGTAAGCTATTATCTCTCATCGATAAAACGCGATATAAAATTACGCCGAAGACAATTTTATCATCATAACATCACGCCTGTATTCCCTGAAGGGTTTGCAGAGGCCTACCTTTTAGTACTTACACCGTACACGTACATTTCGCCAGCATAATAGGGGGCGAGCCTATCAAATCCAGACTTAGGGATAATACCACTAACACTTTGCCCGACCTGGGAATTAAACCCACGACCACATGCCCAGGAATAGCGCTTGCGACCACTAGACCAACGAGGCAGGCCGTGATACTAGCAATATGATAAAAAAAGTATTGTTGAATTGATTCGAAGTTCCATTCCATCAAAGTTCAATCAAGTTACGAACCTCCACTCACTCTAAACATTCCTTCAGTTTGTGAAATATGCGGTCAGCAAAGAAAGCTAATATTTTATTTATTTAGATAACCTACTTCTTGGGACACACAGAGGCCCAAGTCTGCTATTTTTATAAATACGGTATAAACACGACCCCATTGTCATTTTGCTAAAAGTTGTAGTCGTAATCTGCTAAATTCATAATGGTCGATCATTGGTTGCTCATTGTATTCCACAAACACGATACTCGTAACGAATTAAAAGAAATGACTGCAGAATGACGTTCTCATGGTAGGTCACTGATCAAAGGAGCTGTCAAAATTTTAGCAGATTACCGCTTAAGTCAGTCATTCATTTGTCATTATGTACGAGATTACCAATAGATGCCATTTCTTTCAATGGAGTGTCAGTGGCTGACCATTGGAAAGTCATAATGACGCCAATATATTAGTAGATTACCAAACTTGTCAAAATCAACAATTATGAAATCAATGATAGACCATTCTGACACTATTGTAATAGCAGACTTGAGGCCATGCTCTCCTCTCAGCCAGTTGTCCTCCACACTCTCTTCCGTGTTACATTTACAAAACACCTAAATTGACACAATTTTTTTCGATAAACTGTTTCTAAGCTTTCGTGTTACTTTTTAATTTCAAAACTAAAATGTCGTGCTTATGCAAATGACTGTACTTACTTACAATATTATCAAAACCAGCTGATACTCTTGCGTTTTAATACATGTGAGTTTTGCAAATCTCTTAGATAAGATATTTACACATACAAAATAAATAACTTAATCTCCAAAAGTAATGGAAAAGTTTTTTTCGTGCGAACAGAAAGTTCATTCGCTTCGGAAAGTTTCGCAAGCACATTTAATTCATACAGATGGGACACTCCGCAGTTTAGGTAAGAAGCTACAAGTACGCGGAGGGCCCGTCTTGTCGGGCCAATTCAGTGAGTGTAACGTAGTCAGGAGTCACGCGATAGAAAGAGAGGCAACTTCTATGTGAATATTACTGTAGGTAATTAGCTGTGCAACCTACATCCTAATTACTTATACACGATCAATCGGAATCTGATTCGTTTTGAAAAAAATTGCTAATCCATTATTCTACATAAGTTCGAAAAAAAATGAAACGAATTTGTCGTAATTATTTACGAAAATGTGTTACGTAATTAGATAGCTGAATTGCACTTTATTGTGTCGTAGCAAGTCTCTTTTTATTTAAATGATTTTGTGGAATGTCCCGTTCTGTATTAATCTGTGTCGTATCGTAAGTGCGAAGTAAATATACGTAAAGAAAACAAATAGAAAATATGTGTTTCGTTGATAAAACTACAAGTCATACAGGTCAAATTAAACTAGCTAGCTAAACTCTGCAGACGAGATGATATCAATATCCTATACAATATTAAACGAGCTAAGTACCTATAGTTGTATAAATATATATTTGTAATCACGTTCTCGAAAACGGCTCTAACGATTTCGATGAAAGTTGCAATATAGGTGTTTAAGGGGGCGAAAAATCGATCTAGATAGGTCTCATTATCTGGGAAAATTCGTTTTCTCCGTATTTTCACCCGAGCAGTGCTCGGTCGCCCAAAGTATAGAACAAGATATCTACCTTAGAATAATGACATGGCAGCATGGAATTAGTATGAACTTTCCTATACTATTCATTTTTGAGCATACTCTATTTTCACCAGAGCAGGGGCCCAAGTCTGCTATTTTTATAAATTCGTCATTCCAACACGATCCCATTGTCATTTTGCTAAAAGTTCGTAATCTGCTAAGTTCATAATGGTCGATCATTGGTTGATCATTGTATTCCACAAACACGATACTCGTAGCGAATTAAAAGAAATGACTGCACAATGACGTTCTCATGGTAGGTCACTGATCAAAGGAGCTGTCAAAATTTTAGCAATTACCGCATAGGTCAGTCATTTATTTGTCATTATATACGAGATTACCAATAGATGCCATTTCTTTCAATGGAGTGTCAGTGGCTGACCATTGGAATGTCACAATGACGCCAATATATTAGTAGATTACCAAACTTGTCAAAATCAACAATTATGAAATCAATGATAGACCATTCTGACACTATTGTAATAGCAGAATTGAGGCCCTGGAGCTCGGTTGCCCAGGTACTCTTACATATCAGTACATCACACCTTGTTTCCCCTAAGGGTTGGGCAGAGGTGTACCTACCTGTAACAATATGCGATATGACGATATGTAAACATGATAAAATAAAAACAAAATAGATTTGATGTTTTTTTTGATGGGTCAACGACCGCTTGTAGTGTTGTTACTAGAAGTATGATTTGAGAAAATCTGTTTTATTGTGCACATCTGTGAAGTTTACCTTCACAAAAAAAAACAGTTTTTATTGAACTGATATTTCAAGTGACTGTGGTCGAGTACCCCACAAAAAAAAAACATTAAATTAATTTATTTTTCACTTGTCATATTTAGATACTGATACCCATCACTAGCCAATTTAAAATAACCCTGTATACCTATGTATATGTATAAAATAAGTAACTATGTATCTTGGCTATATGGCTTAGTTCTTCTAATAATAATTTCCCTTTAATCATTTTAGCAAACCTTTTTTACAGCTACCGAAAGCGTGCAGCCCCATTTTCACGATGCAACTTTCTTACCTATGGAATACAATAAAATTGAATGAAGCAATATCCGATTTGCATCGTCTTAACTCTTATTACATGCCACTGGCAATGAAATCGCACCGTGTCACTCAGGCTTGATATGTGGAAGCAATCCACATCTACATAAAAAAGTCAAGATCCTTACCGTTGCTAGTCTCCGGGCCCGACATGCTGATAGTGGTGACAGATACGTGTCCCCCCTCCACCTTCACCGCGTCGCCCTCACTGCTCATCGCGGTGCTCATCACCATCCGACCCTCACACCATCCCCACAGTTCACTTCACTATCGATATTCTTGTCCCAATCGATTGCACTTCACTACACTATTAGCACCACACTAAAGTTCGTCTATGGTAAATTCATAGAAAAATACAGTTGGAAAATTATTCAAAAACTATTTTCTCTTTTCCGCATAATGTTTCAGTACAAAAATATTTCTGAACGCTTCATCATCTCGCATCGCCACTCATTTTTAAGGCAACTTTTGAATTCAGTCTTGCAGTGTCCGTGATCCTTTTACATATTTTTCTCACTGGATGTTCTTCAAAAGACCAAGATGTTCGCTTCAAAGTCAAATATGGATGTCGAGGATTACAGCCAGATGATAAAACCAGCATCTTGGGTACCTAACCTGAAACAAAAATAAATAAGAGTTAATTATTGATAATATTGTTATTATTTTCGCTATCAATTCAATTACACCACAATTCAATAAAACAAAAAAATTAACACTGACCCAGGCTAACCAATATTATCAAGAGACTTCAATTAAAATAAAACTCCGTTTATATTATTGTGATAATGGCTGTAAAATAAATACACAATTAAAAATAAATAAAATCGAGGCCAAGACGACGAGGCACTATCCGCGCGTGGCTCAGTTCGAATTTGGAATAAACTTCGGACGTTTCGAAACAGTGTGTTTGTGTATAGTACACGCACGAGACGTGGACGCGTCGCGCGGCCTTGCGAGCGCACCCAGTGCTGCGCGATAGCGTGCGGTATTATTATCGATACGCCTCTCGACCCCTCGTGTCATTGGCATTCTGTTTACGAGGGCGAAGCTCGGTCGCGATAGCGGCGAAACGCGTCATACCCACTTACTGAATGAATTGCCGTTTTGACAATGCAACGTGATTTTTTTCTTAGCTCACTTTCACATTGTTCTGAACAATAAACATGCTAATTAACTAATGGAAATAAAAATACTCGTAATTTACTATAACTTATCAGGTCTCATAGATATCATTAGCAAATAAAAGTTAATACACACATTTTATCAGTATCAAATACCTACCACTATTGTTCGGATTACACGGTTAGTTATCGATAAAACCAGTCACTAGCACAATTCAAAGAAGGGAGTGGGGGAGGGGCGGTGTGCGGCCTTCACGGAGCCGGTTGTAGCGACCGGCCGGCCGCGAGCATTTCGCCTTTCGCGCGCAGGACTGGTCCGCCGCTCCCCGCTCCCAATACCGAGCCACGGCAGCATACTCGATAATGTGTGAGATGAGTGTATTATGTACCAAGTTGAGTACCTAATTAAATACGAAACCTATTGCGAATGCTACAGACAAACATGAGTCACAATGTACCGTTGAAAAATTAAAGTCAACTCAATACTACACCACTGTGCACACTATCCATTCAATTTCATAAATAATTAGTACCGAATGTCAAAACGTTTATTTGATACACATGTATAATGCAGGATAGATATCAGTCACTACCGTCTGGCGGGCCAATTAGCGTCCAATAAAGTCCCTTGCCCCCAGACATTTCTTAGTTATCGCTATCAGACACTCAGACAGGCTGCAGTGCAGTCGCCTTGGCAACGCAATTAACCGCCAATTACACAACGTAAAGCTTGTCTAGGTTGCACTATTACCTTAGTGTTTAGAAACAGTTATTTTCATACCCCTTCATTATTATTCAAACCTGCTTATTACTTACCTTACGTTTAGCACAAAAGACTGCAATCACCAGCTTTTTTACTTCACTATCGAAATCGAGACAGCTTTTGTTACTTTACTATCAAAATCGAGACAAAGAAAACATGAACTTCAAAAAAAAAACTAATGTCTTTATCCTAAAGCGTTTGACGTCAATCTTGTTCTATAATTACATTCGTTTGAGATTGAAATCCTTCATCTCTTTCTTTTTGATAGTCAAATAGTATTTCAGAGCGAGACGAGTATAATTTGGAGTCCCAATAAAAGGAGTTCATCCGCACGCAAGATGGCGTCACCGTGGCCTAGACAAGGCCGAGCGGTCATTTGTACGATACGCCAGACGAGCTGCTTTGTCTGCCTCCTATTTATGGATTATCTTTTGAAAGCAACGTGGCGGATGCAAATTTGTACAAGGCTCGGTCAATATTTTTGTTCTGAAATGTCACCGGAAATGTTACACAATATAGGCCCTATAACTACACCGTTACAAATTGATTATAACAGAGAAAGAAAAAACGTGGTTTTCCTAAAAACAAAACCAGGGTTTTCCACGTCCAGACCGGTTCAAAATGTTCAGTAAATATATATTGGTACAGAACCAGTTTCGTAACGTTGCATAAGTAACTAAAGATATCATGCACCAAACTAAGATAATCATAATACTTTGACAGAAATATGCAGGCATTTATCGCGGCTGCATAAGCTGGCATCAGTTGCCTAACCTGAAGCATTTAGTGGTTGCTGAAACACTTAAGTAACGAGGAAAAACCGTTGCGCATCAGATTACTTGGAATCTTGGAAAGGTATTTATAGGCTCGGCAAGTGATGTCCTTGCTTTGTTGTAGTCAGTTATCGATAAGGCTACGTGAGAAGAGGCGTCGACCGATAATTATCTTAAGGTCACAGCACTATCTGTGACGTAAACAAAGTTTCATGTATTGTGATAGTGATGGATGGGCCAAACTCTGATAAAGGTGAACATATTGAATTTATTTCAATAATAATATGGTCAACGTTTGATGTATTGCACAATATTTGTGTTTACCCTTTTAAAACAAACTTGCAATACAAAACAGACCTGTTCATTTAGCCCCACTCAAAGAGTCCAAAGTCCAAAACCAAACAGTACAACCCAACCAAAAAGACGAGCAGATCGTGACAAAGCAATTCAAGTGACTGTACGAATACCGTTGAGGAAAATTGTGAACGTTAATTTCCTACATCCTTGACCCCGATGGAGTGAGGTCGTCTTTGAGGGCGACGCACCCTATCGCCCACGAAGACTGAAATAGAAGAGGTTAATACCCCCTAGCATGCTTCTATTGCGAACAAAGAACTATGGGGTGGAAGTGCGAGGTAAACTATGATTATGGGTTAATTAACCACAAGTTAACAAGTTATTGGTATTCCAAAGACAACGCAATGCCAATTTTCTCCATTTCAGTGAATGAGGATAGCTAAATTAAATCATAACTGTGCAGTTTTATGGGTATTAGGTACGTACCAATAACTTTTTCTTTGAAAGGCTAAAATAATATACCTACACCGATGCAGCCGATGCAGATAAGCTCGATAATTTGTATGTCATCATAAAATTGCCTGATTAAAAATTAGAAAATTAAGATTAGAAACGTTTGATTGCATCATTATTTGATTAATCAAATATGTGCTTATACATATTTAGTAGGTATGTATAGTATGTAGGTAGTTTTTTATTTAAAGTGTGACTAGACAAAACAATTTGCACATGAAATAAATTCCTAGGTTGCTCCAAAAAACGGTTTATTCACTTATACTAGAACACAGCTTTTCAATCCATTATTCATAAACTAGGCAAATACAAAAGTCTAGACTATAAAAAGCGTGACTGAGTTAGTCATAGAAGAAAGTAACGGAGGTGAATGTCTGATCTTACGGTCGTATGCCAACGGCCTTCCCTGGTGTTGAGCCAACAGGTGCCTTCCGTATTATAACTCAGAAATAACATTATGACGTAAATTATCAGCCAATGACTGACAGTGAGGGTTTCCTCGTGTTGACGGTCATAGCCCGGGTGTAACGACCAATGACGATTGATTCGGCCCGTGTCAATTTAGGACCAATTTAAATACTGATATTGAAATATCATTGGACATAAATTATTTCGATATCGATAAGTAGGAAATGATGCTGTGACCCAACCCTAGTGAATTTTGGTACATATTTCAACACTGTGGTTATATTTTTGTTCTGGACATAAATTCTTCGTATAGGCTTACAATGTTTTGTGGTGAAACCAAGAAGGGTTGTTGAAGTTTAGGTAAATAGATTGGAATTGGAATAAGAACCTGTGTTTGTGTCAACGATCCTACTCCTGCACGCTTAATTAACATGACCACAATAGAAATGGGTTTTGTCGACGGAAGAATAGACAAAATGAAAGATCAACAATTACAATCTGTCATTTTGTCTATTCTTCCGCCGACAACACCCGTTTCTCTGAACGACGTTTATCTGGAATCGGTGCGACAAGCGTCTGCTCATTAAGATCGATAGATATTGCTTCGATGTGTGCTTTTTCATCGTCCCAAAAGACGTAATGCCATATAATATCATCTAAGGACAACCATTTTTAGCAAATGTTACGGCTGTAATCAATAAAGGGCCAGTCAGTATTGTGCCACATTACAATGATATTTTGCCGCAGTGTATGCTTGTCGAGGTTCCAGAACCCGTATGTTTTGTTTCTGATCCACAGATACGAGAAGCAGCTCAGAAATTGGTAGACAATTATCAACCCAGACAAACTAAGGAAGCGCCAATAAATATGAAAATCATATTGAAGGATGACATCCCCGTAGCACAGCGGCCAAGAAGGTTGTCTCTTACGGAGCAGAAAGAAGTGGAGAGACAGGTGGGAAGGCGTTGCATTTAATTCTCAAATAAATCATTGAAAAGTCGTTTGAAGTTTTCCTGGAGATCCCCACACACTACAAATTTGACGGAAGAATAGTCAAAATGACAGATCAACAATCACAATATGTCATTTTGTCTATTCTTCCGTCGACAAAACCCGTAGCAAACACTTGCTATTCTACGCGTGCTGGTGGCATGCCAACAGGGCTCTATTCTCATCACTAGTCACCAATCACCACTTATTAATTAATTACATGAAACACGGCGTCACGTACGTATTTTGGCTTGGCACTATCATGTTATTCCGTTGTCTTGCAAATAATATTTTGGGTTTTTTTTTAATTTGTTCTTTTTTCTAGATAGAGACTAAAATCGATATCAGAGCGTATCTACCAACAATGTCAAATTCATATCTAAGATATTGTAGGTAGGTACGCTATGAAAATTTATTGTTTATCAATGTTTATAGCCTTTTCATAATATCAATGAATGACTGTTTTTTTTTATTCAATTTGATTTGGTAGTCAATTTAATACACAATTTAAATAAAATTTCGTGTTTTGCGTATTTCCAGATTTCCAGAGAAGCAAAGCTCAGCAACAGTGAAACGGGTCTCTCATACATAATCATAACATAAGAGCAATTTATTAATACGGCCCTAACTCGAGACGTCTGTAATGTAAGTACCAACATAATAAATATTAATATGACTGGCTGGGTATATTGATTGCAGGCAAAGGTCATGCCCTCAGTCGGCCGCCAACAGCCAACAGGTGGCATTTAGCGTACTACCGTATACCGCCAAATTGATATTTATGAACATTTCCGACTGTCTAGCTAGAGTCTGGTGGAAGCAGGGTTACCATTACCTTTGAAAAGTTCTGGCAAAAAACCATTTGCGAATAAAAAGTCCGGAAATAATCTTTCAGTTCTTGTCAGTCGCAGCGAGAGCTAGTAGGATAATAAATTAAAGCAGTGACTCCCTTGTTATGTTTACTATTGACTAATAGTTTATTTATGTAGGTATATCTTTGTTTTTCATCCTCCTGCAAGTGACTTTGAATTTGAATTTATAATGTAGACAATTTGTCAAATCAGACCTTCTACATGAAGGTCGTGTTATCCACATACATATTTGCTCATTCTGCGTCTGCTTAAATATTTTACACCATACTTAGTATAGGTGTAATGTGCAGTTAGGGAAATTAATCGTTAAGCAAATTGACACCTTACGTCACTTTGTCGTGTAATAGTCATTTCAAACAACTGTCAAAGAATGACAGTTGTGATTTGAATTATGGACAACTAGCTGCGCCCCGCGGTTTCTCCCGCATAAGTCTCGATCCTGTGGGAATATCGAGATAAAAGTTATCTTATGTCCTTCTCCAGGTCATGGTCTATCCATGTGCCAAATTTCATCCAAATCTTTTCAGCCGTTTTAGCGTGAAAGCGTAACAAATAAGCAAACTTACTTTTGCATTTCTTATATTAATTAGATTAGTCAATTTGCTTAACAATTAATTCTCTGACTTTACCTGGAATAAATGAGGTACACCACGATGTAGGTGTTATTTACCTACATAGGGGGTTACCGACATAGCCCGAAGAATTGCCAAACATAAGTGGCAATGGGCAGTTCACATTGCTCGCCCCCCACAAGGTGGTCTGATTACCAGGGGCCCAAGTCTGCTATTTTTATAAATTCGACATTCCAACACGATCTCATTGTCATTTTGCTAAAAGTTCGTAATCTGCTAAATTCATAATGGTCGATCATTGGTTGATCATTGTATTCCACAAACACGATACTTACTCGTAACGAATTAAATAAAATCACTGCACAATGAAGTTCTCATGGTAGGTCACTGATCAAAGGAACTGTCTAAATTTTAGCAGATTATCGCCTAAATTCTCGCGTAGGCGCGACTCGAACAATACAATTTCTAAGAAAACTTCACGGTATAACAATAGCCGGTGTCGTGTCGCGCTAGTCTGCACGAAGCTTTAGTCAGTCATTAATTTTTCATTATGTAGGTACCTACTAGATTACCAATAGACGCCATTTCTTTCAATGGAGTGTCAGTGGCTGACCATTGGAAAGTCATAATGACGCCAATATGTTAGTAGATTACCAAACTTGTCAAAATCAACAATTATGAAATCAATGATAGACCATTCTGACACTATTGTAATAGCAGACTTGAGGCCCTGGTGACGGCCGCAGGAATCAGCTGGATGCGGGAAGCACAGAACCGGTCGAAGTGGCGTGGCGGTGCTTGGGGGAGGCCATGTCCAGCAGTACGTCTTTCGGCTGAAAGGATGATGATGATCACATAGGTAGTTTATTCAGT
The DNA here is from genome assembly GCA_963853775.1 of Xanthia togata. Lineage (NCBI taxonomy): Eukaryota > Metazoa > Arthropoda > Insecta > Lepidoptera > Noctuidae > Xanthia > Xanthia togata. The sequence continues at coordinate 24,235,513 of OY970793.1, read as the reverse complement.
GACATTTTCATTACACAAGAAGTCTATTACATACTCTCGTATTGTAATCACTAGCGATAAGAAAAAATCCGATGAAAAAACTCAATTCATTCAACGATAAGCTGACGAGTATAAAGGCTCTCGCGGACAAGCACGACGCGATTCTGGTAGAACAATTTCCATGAAGTTTTCATAATAAGTCGCGTCGCGACTGTCGGCGGGTGCCTTAACACAGTTGCACCAGATACTAGTATTTCCGTAAGTACCTACGTGTAAGTACATAGTATTATAACAGGTTTTACGTCATACAACAGCTGTCTAAACTACTTGAGCGAAATATACGGAATTCGGCAATTATGTCCATGCTAATTTCTAGTATTGATACTTTATGTGTTGCAGTTGTTTTTTTCCAAAAGCTCGATCATAGCTAGAGAATACAATACCGACTATATCGAGCATGTTTTACAATCCCGGGATTACAGGATTTTTTTGCGTAATCCCGGGATGCCGCGGCTGTTCCGGGATTAGACAACGTGGTTTCTAATTGGGCTTAAATGAAAAAAAAAACTTAAGTAATTTCTTTAAAAATGTTTAATATTAAAGTATTCGAAGCGGGGAATTCCCTTCTATCTAAGTTCTACGACAAACATAAATATGTTTGTCGTAATAATATTATTATTAGGGTTATACCTGTGTAGTAAGTCGTACGGCGTATCGAAGGGTTGTTTTTTTATAATTATGTAATAATAGACCATTTTTTCCAGCCTTTTAGCTTTCAGTTTTAGGCAGCTCTAGAGTAAAGTGACTGGTCTATTAATATATTCTAGGCAAGGTCATTGTCAAGGCGCAACGGTCTAGGGAATGCAAACTAGACCTGTTTTTGGCAATCTCGAAAATACCGAGATTAGTCAAGTACAGTCCCGGGATTTTCGGGGATAGAAAACGGCCGGGAACCCAGGATCCCGGGATTGTATTCTGTAATCATAGCTCGCTGAAGGCTACGCTAGCCTTAATAAAAATTGATAAAAAGGAAATTATAAAACAAAATCCGGCTAGTGATGACTGGCGTGACTGTATTACCACAGCAGTAGCACAACCTAGACGAGTCCATTAGACCACCTCATGAAAGTATTACAATCCAACCAGCCCTTAGGTTGCTTCGAGGGATTAAAGAATCCCACATACAAAGACGCAACACGCGTGAAAAACTATGTACCTATTTGCTGGCACGCAATCGAATAAAAAGTTTGGCGGGACAAAGTTTTGGGAAATGACAAACTAATGTTTCAGCTGCCATGTAATTTAGAACAGAAGAAAAAGAAATATCACCTGATGTTTATGACATTTTTCAGGCCACGCACCAAAACATAAATATAGGAAAACTCTTTATAAACAAAGACACAGATGCAACAGTATGCGCTTCGGGAATCATCGTCTATCTTCGGAAATACGAACACGCGATGGTGATAGAGATGTACAATACAACATACAACCATAGAAGTACTTGCCAAATTAAAAAAAACTATTGATCTGCGACCAGAGTAGTTTTTATCCGATAGAGACAAAACTTCATAACAACACAGTGATAGGTGCACAGCGCAGCACATGCACTACTGCATAGGGCAAAACTTAAAAGCTTTGCGTTTGTGGGGCGTTACCGTGGCGCAACGTTCGTGCTAATTCGGAAACAAAGATTAACGAAGCGCATACCTTTTCTGGTTTAACTGTACATACAACAAACCTGTAATTAATACTGTTTTGAGTAGGTACCAATCTGTATAAGAATTTATACTTGGCTGTTCTAGGACGGAAGAGGTCAAGCTAGGAGTCAGTGCAAATAAGCAACGGCCTTACCTGTGGTCTGTGGTGAAAGATCTCTTTGAAGATGGAACTTATTGCTCTTGGGTAAGCTTAGGAAAACAACTTAGTTTTTCTGTAAGGCTTATCTGCAAACTACCTATATAAGTAGGAAATAAAAACTTAGTTTTGAAAGGAGAAATATTCATAATAGCAGGATTCATGATAACTGACGATGCCCTGAAGACATTACACCAAGTAGCTAATACTGTATAGTAACTACTGCACCGAGAGAGGACCCAATTTATTACAAATCCGGCGAGCAGGAATACAGCTTAAAGCGTCGTGCAGACCGGCGTGACGCGACTCTAACAAAACAATTTCTAAGAAAGAACAATTACCGACGCGACAAGTCGCGCTAGTCTGCACGAACCTTTATAAGTAACTAAATAAACCGGCACACGAAGGTTCAGTACCGTATTAAGACCGACCAAAAAACGCCAAAAACAAAACGTTTCTTGCCAAAGGAACTCTTTTTAAATTACCAACTTTAGTTATAATTTGTTATCGTAGCGGCAAATCGGCAATAGAAATACATAAACTGTGAAAATTTCAAATGTCTACCTATTTCGGTTCATGAGATACAGCCCGCTGACAGACAGACGGACACCCTTCCAGTACGGAACCCTAAAAAAAACTGCTAAGGAGACCACTATCCGAAACAAGAAAGCAGCCGAATACAACTTTCAAGAGAAAAATGTTCTATTAAAAAATGTTGTATTTTGTTCACACGCCATGCCCACTAAAACCACAACATTAAATCATTCATGATAGGGTGGTGTTGCACACAATTAAACGGTAAATCTAGAATTACCGCGCGCAAGACAAGTTGCTGCATAATGAGGAGACTGGCCCATAAATTATTTGGACACCGACAGTTTCGACAGCCTATCTATTGTCTCTCGTTAGCTAACGAACCGACGCTATGGTTATTTATTGGGAATTTATTTGGATAAGTCTTTTTACTGCATAGTGCATAGTTTTACGAAAATTTTGTTCAACGGGAGGAATGATGCTTGAAGCAACCCCGGCTTTTATCACAGACTAGCACTCTGCCCGCGGCTTCGCTCCCGTGGTCTTTCCCGCGGGACCCGTTATTTTTCTCGGGATAAAAAGTAGCCTATGTTACTCCCTGAAAAGTAAGCTTTCTAATGGTAAAAGAATTTTTCAAATCGGTTCAGTAGTTTCGGAGCCTATTCAATACAATATTATATATTAGTATAGATTAATACAGATGGGACATTCCGCAAAATCATTAAAATAAAAAGCAACTGTTGCTACGACACAATAAAGCCTCGTTCAGACTAGCGCGACGCGACTCGAACAATACAATTTCTAAGAAAACTTTAACAATAACCGGTGTCGCGTCGCGCTAGTCTCCACGAAGCTTAAAGTGCAACTCAGGTCGCACAACGCTAATTACCTACAGTTACAGCGTATAAAATGAAATTGCTGAACTGGAAAAGTTCTCTTTCCCAACTCATCTGCAACAGTAGCCGGAAAATAAAGAGTTTTAAGACAGAGCTGGGCTGGTTGAAAACCAGTAGGTAGATTGTCTTTATAATACTAAACTACTTGATAGAACACAGAGTCCGGCCGTAGCCATTACTCGCTACTTAGATAGATCGAACCCACACGATACCCCAAATACCCGCGTTTCCAACCGCTCCTCTACCGACACTACTTGCTCAAAACTAGATACAAATCTAGCACAATCTTAACTGTAAATACCTCAGAAATATTTAGATCCTAGACAATTTTCCGTGGAGCAACGCTAGTTAAGTAATGCGACAATAATGTCGGCGGCGAGGCGGCGCACGCGCAAGTAAACGTTGTACACCTTGATACTAACTACGAGTTATGTTATTGCGGCCGCACAGATTGGTTGCTGTGTCTGTAATGTTGATTGTATTTGTAAAATGCATTTGTAATATTGGGTAGTGAGTTAAACTAGCGAAATAACTGAAAAGGCTTGGTGTGCTTATCTGCTACTTCCTAGATAAGTGATTGGTCTGTAATTATTTTGCTCAAGTTAGGTAATACGGCAAGCCAAATACTATAAAATCAGGCGTATAAATATTTGGTCCAATAAAAAGTAAATCTCGAAAATAAACAGCCCGCGCAAAAACAAAAATTTCCGCTTTAAATTTTTCTTTCCACAGATAACAGACGCATTCACCGATGCTCCAATTTCAAAAGTTGTCATTTCTCGCGACAGTCTCAATAAGGCCAAGGTCCCATCGTCTGGCCGTACGCAAATATCTGGAGTTTGCGACCTCGGCGTTCTATCTGACTACTATTAAAATGTATCAATCATAATTTTGCAACATTATTAGTTGTTTGGGTTTCATCTAGTCTAGACTAGATGTTTAAAAAAAACAACATTAGAGCAACATAAATGGGATTGTCAATATTCGCAAATAAAATTCAGCAAAAAGATAGTTGGATTCCTTTATCTTAGCAGTTATCACTCTTCAGTACATTTACATTTTGTAACTGCTTTTGTATTAACTTTAAGTGTCAGTCCAACACAAGTGTTAAGGCCTGACCATGAGTCAACATTTAGATTGTCCAAAACTCTTAATCATAGATACGTGAACGTGCGTAGCGTTGCCAAACTTTTTTTTTTCGATATTTTTTGCGTCGATTCCGTGCGTGAGCAACTTGCGTACTCTATGCTTGATGGTATAGTGATAGAGAACCGATTTTTTTAAATCGCGTTTGACAGTCTACCCGCTATCTAACTACGCAACACATTTTCGTAAACGTTTACGACAAATATGTTTCATTTTGACAGTTCAATGACATTCATTGAGTTATTATTGAGAGTATCTGTCATTCCTTCATTTTTCATTATTTGTATCGTGGTATAGTCTTATATTCTAGGTGCATCGTCTTCACATATAATTATATAATTAATGGATAAAAGATATTGTGAAAACATTTTAAAAGAGTAACGGTGGTTTCTTGCCTATTCTTCTCCACACGAAAACTACCTTTTGGAAGGGGCGACTAGAATCAATTATTATATTTATTTTTTTGTAAATTTTTACGTACCCTTTGATCGTGCAAATTCCGTTTGCACGATCAAACGGAATTTGAATCGTTTTGAAACAAATTGCTAATCCATTGCTTCATATGTTCGAAAAAAAAATATACATATTCGTTAGCATGAAACTGACAGGTGTCAAAAACGCAATCTCTCGACAGCCGGACTGTACAGACGCCAGCAGGTCAACCTACCCGAAACTGTCAAATTTTCCCAATCAACTTTAAACTTTATTCTTTAGTGATAAAGTTGAAAAAGTTGAAAATAGTACCTAGGTAGGTTGATGTGCTGGCGTCTGTACTTTAAATTAATTAGATTTTTTTTAATAGATTTTATTCCCACGTTGCAAAGGTCGTTGTTTATGTATCAATGAGTACCTAATTAATGTCAAACATGCTTTTTTTTAAATTCTCTATCAACAATGACGTAAAATATTGATAAGTCAAGTTTAATTTAAACGCTTGTTAACATTTTCAATAAAAATGCAATTTACTGCCATTAACTCGTATCATCCCAAGCATAGTAAAACAAATCCAATTTTTATAAAAATCGAATCAGGGCACGTTTATAGGTGTATAATGAAACCTAGATATCAAAAAAAAAAAATCTTATTTAGATTTTTAGTTTCATAACCGTTCCAATAATGGAACACTAGGATTATACATACATGTAAGATAAGTACTTTTAGTGGCTATGGATTTCGTTTGGAAATAAAAGTATTGTATTCACCTTTTTTATTTATTAAGTCTTAGAAAAATTAACACATTTATTAAATCTTATAGTTATTACATAAAAAAATAGTATTAGGTTTGTTATTCAGTATGAAAAATAATAGAACATTTACTATGTAAGGCAACATTACATTTGATACACTTCATAGTTGTATTTTTGTGGCATAAACCACATCGAGTTTGTTTATTTTTTTTGTCGATCAGATGTCCTTTACCATCCAATCGAATAGCATCAGGCACACGTTTTATTACTGCTAGTGAAGATTTAGGATTCGATATGGATGAAGTACTAGGAGCTGAATTTTTCATTAGAAAATATGTACAAACAATATCCCTCGTAAACGATAAAAGATCATGTGGCGTACCGTTACTTTTCTTTGCAGCTGGAGATATTTTGTACAGCTGAAAAGCGTTATTGACTGCAACATTTAGTGGAAACATAAGTAACTGCCAGTACCATCTCTTCAGCCGAATCGCGATTCGATAACAACCCACATTTTGATCAAGTCGATCCACGCCGCCCATAAATTTATTATAGTTTACGAAGCAACGAGGTTGGTCAACATCCTTCTTCTGTTTATCACAGTATCGTTTGACTTTGCTTATGGGTTCTGAACCACATTGAGTCGAGGCCACTGTGACAATGTTATTGTCGTTATATCTAACAAGAGTGATATTAGATAGTACATCAGTACATTGGTGATGAGATCCTCTACTTGTTTTTTTCATTTCTTTCGAATCTTTGAGAGGTGCTTTCTCAGTTCGGTTAGCTCGTATAGTCCCTGTTCCATCGTGACCCATTTTTTGAAGCTCTTCAAGCAGCGGTAATGATGTAAAAAAATTATCAAAATAATAACTGTAGCTACCTTGCGGCAGCTTTGAAATTAGATCCAGAACAACTGAGGCACCAACACCTAACTCAGGATGGGTATTTCCGGTACTAGCTCCCTGATAAAGCTCACCATAAATCAAGTAGCCAAGTCGCGTACAAATTGACCAATTTTTGTATCCAAATCTGATTGGCTTTCCATGGATATGCTGCTTAGTGCCATGTTTCCCATAATAGGGAATCATACACTGAGAAAAATGTCATTTTGGCATAATCTTAAAATATCGTGACGTTGGTTTAAAATAGATGCGTTGTCTTATAATATGTTGATAATAAGTAAATATTACGCTAGAACTGAAATGTGTTAAGATGGAATCGAATTTTTTGGGTAAATAATGCAATATTATGATACTTGTCATCGTAAAAATTTGTAATTATGAAATAACATTGTCTTCTTCAAATAATAACACAATGTAATAGAAAATGGTCCACTGTCCCATAAATTAGTATGATAATTATAAATAAGATTCTAATTAAAAAACACAATGACAGTCACCGTAATATAAATAGATTTCATAGTTTAATATGAAGAAGTATCTCTAAAAATACGATGACCTCCCCCTAATGTACTATATTAAATTATAATGCTTTAAACTTATATTTTTAAAGTAAGCATCATTTTTTAATATTACAGTCATATTATTTTATGTGAATCCTATGATAATACGATTAAATAATCTCATATTTTTAGAGTAAGCATCAAAGTTCAATAATATAGTCATATTATTTTATGTGTATCCTACTAAATTATTATTACAGAGACCCATTTATGAGTAGCATTTGAATGATGTCCTACAAATTTAAGGTGACGGCATTATATAATGAGGTCTCCCTCTCTCACTTCATTCCGCCGCCGCGCCATTTCGGTCGGCCATTTGTATTTCACCGCTACAGCCGGCAAGTCACGACTCACGACTCGTTTAATTAATAGCAATAACAATTCCATTAGTGCCAGTGAACGTGTTTGATCAGTGCAAAAATGGATATGGCTACGCGTGATCTTTTGAAGAAGTGGAATTTGGAACGCTACATCGATCGTTTTGAAAGTAAGTTGACAAACCTACCTAGTAAGTTGCTAGCATGAGCTCACACATTACATTCATACATTCTAATTTCTAGCAAGAATAGGGTCAGAGTGTCGTCTTAGAGGCACTATGAAAAAATACTTAAAACAAATTCGCGACCAATTTCAAGGTCACAGTTCTAACATAACCTTACCTATGGATCCCTTCGACATCGTTTTTACGACAAACGGTTGGTCGGAGACAAAAAACACCCAGACACTTTTAGCCTTTCTAGGTGTTACATACTATAGAATCGAGAAAATAAACGATTTGCGAAAATAACACTTTTTTGGCCGCTGTACACTCCAACCAAGAATAGTCTTGTCGTATGGTACCTACCCACCTACCTAGATATACGTTCATATTTATATTATACACTAGATTCGATGTGCAACTGCAACCCAAAAAAAAACAAATAGGTAGAGTGCGTCTAAACTAAAATGACGCGCCCCACTACCGCATTTACCGTAGTGTACGTATACAAATTTAAGTAGTGGGGCGCGTCATTTCAGCTTAGACGAGCTCTACCAACCTACATTTTATAAAGTCGATGCGACGTAGTGCATTTCACAGCTGCAATCAGGGCGCTGTTAAATTTACCTTTTTTTTCAGCTGAAAGAATTGATATCGCAACAATGCAGATGCTTAGTAAACAAGACATACATAGTATGTTCCCTCAAATAGGGGACAGACTCCGGTTTGAAGCAGCTCTGGCCATGTTAAAAAGCGACCAACCAAAAGATATGGTTTGTTTTCATGTTAAATTGTATTTCAAAAAAGTAAATTTTGTTTTAAACTTTTTGCTTACACATGCCCTGCGTCGCTTAAATGCACATTCTCCTACTTGCATGTAGGTAGGTACCTACTTATTAACTTTTATTATTTTAAAGTCTTCTTAAGATACCTAACAATTTAACCGGTGCAGTATTTATTTAAAAAGTGGAATAAAATCATAACTTTTCATCAGTCTTGTTAGTTTACCAACTAAGTACATTATTATTACCTTTTTAAATTTCTTGTTAAATTTCAGGATAACTCCTACAATTCATCACTCTTTGAAGAGGTCCTGAGGAATGACTTGTTAACTAGTCTACCTTGTAACTTAGAGCCTCTGCCACCGTGTGAAGGACTGCAAAGCTCAATCCTCAACCAAGACTGCGAAGCAGGACTTAACCAGGAAAATTTGGTAAGTTCTGCAAAATTGTAGAAAAGTACTCGTACTTACTGTTTTTTGGTTCAAGAGCAATATGTATTAATTTGTAATTACATCCATACTAATATTATAAATGCGAAAGTAAGTTTGTCTGTCTATCTGTCGGCTGGGGCAGGACCTTTTCACATTTTCATACCTAAGACACTGAACCGATGCAAAATTTGGTATAGACATTCTTTGAGACCAGGATCAGTCCTGATCTTGATCGATTAGTTTTTATCAGGGCCGGATCAAGGGACGAGGGCAGGACCGTTCACACCTGCAATGCTGAACCGATTACTAGTAAAAAAATATAACACTTCCCTTGAGTTATCTCCGGCTAGGGCTAGCTATAGCCTGTTAGTTAACGGTCGCACTCGGACACATTTAGTGATTATTTCAACGATTATTGAGGTTAATTGACCGTACATACTCATATTATCACACCTTTTTGTTACATGTACTATTATAACATTGTCTCAAAGTAAATATTATTTTAGGATGGTGACATACTGGTGATACCACTGGACTCGTCGTCGTCAGTGGGTGAAGCAGTTAGACAAGAGTCCACCGGGAGCAATTTAGTAAGTTATTGCCTATTATCCTGTACTTTTGATAAGGAATTTAAATTGACATTCAATATTGTTAACCCCCGGCGTAAACAGATAAGTTTAACGTCTGTACCTGTCCTGTCCTGTATGTGTGTACGGACGGCCGTTTAGGAGCTATACTATATGTCACAAAGATCAGTAATATATTTGGAGTTGGTGACAGCTATAACTAACAACTAAATGCATGATGCCTAGACTGGCACCGACTCCAACTGATCATTATACTGAATGGAAGGTAGGTATTGAACCTGTATTTTCAACATTTTAGTGACTTTTTTTTTTAACTTTTACCTTGCATATTTAGTTTGTAATGCCATACTTATACTATTTGTGTTTCAGGTGAATACCATACTGAATTCATCAGTCGAGGGAAAACAAATAATAGCAATTGGGCAGAAAACGGGCACCTTACCCTCAAACGTGCGTGGGCGTTTATGCAAGCTGCTTATGGAGAAGCTCATTACGGCCGAAAACCCGGTACTTCTGACAGATTCGCAGCTGCTTGCTCTATCCTACGACATTGGCAGATTATTTAAAGAGGAGTCACCACCCCTATACTACGCGCCGTACCTGCCGGCTGATGCTTACCAGGCTAAGCGCAATATCTCTGGCTGGTTAGTCACCGCCAGAAGGGCTCGACGGCAGCATTTAGTTTCGTTGGGCCTTATTGAAAAGCCCAAGTCACGTTCTCGCTCCAAGTCCAGTCCTAGGCTAGACACCCCTCCACTCGCTGGAATCGACCTGACCGGACTTAAAGAAGGTAACTCCTTTTCAAGAAATTTTATGTTTTCAGATTGAATTAAATTATCAAGAACAAAATTATTGAGAAAAATATCTGAATTAGTATAAATTTTCGTTACAAATTACAAAATATCTGAATCTAAGAACCGTTATTGTCATTGTACTAATTATTAATCGTTTTAATTTTTGTTGTCAGGTGAAGTGGAGGACGTAGCGTCAGCATTAGAGCAGCTGTCAAGTCCTTCAGCTGGTCCGTGGCAGGAGGTCAGTGCCCTGTGGCGGGAGACGGTGCGAGCTCGCCTCCGGTACTTGTACTACGAGGAAGGGACATTACAGGAGTACTTCAATAAGTATCCTATCCTGAAGTCAAGTGATGGATGGCGACTCCTGACGTATGACTACGAAGCACTGTTCCCTGATAAATCCGGGGGCCTCGACGCCTTGGATGCTTCATCGGAAAACATACTAAAAGCTGCTCAGCAGAAGCTTAACACCACAAAGGACTCGTTTCTTCGTCGAAAAATAGCTGATACATTGGCAATTTGTGACGGTAAGGAAATGATTCTGTTATATAGTTCTAGGTGCTCGACCTCCCTGGGTCGGTGAACCCGTTATAAAATATATAGACAAAAAAGAATTTAAAAATTATCTAACATGGTGCAGTCGTTCAGAAGTAACGGGCGGGCGGACACACATTTCGGCAATTCATTTTTACTTATATAGATAGATTTTATTTTGTTCTGATACTTTTCCCTATTTGCTCAGTTAATGATGATGTGTTGTGTCAAATATACTATTATTATTTTCTTTCCAGATGAACAACCGGAGACAAAATTAATAGCAGCGATATTGCTACTCGGCTGTCTCTTTAATATTCCTCCTGCCCGTCGATCTAGAAAAGACTGGCAAGCTTCACGAGCGGAGATATTGGATGGATTTGTGACCATCGTGGATGATGACGCAGACGTGCAAGTGGTAATTGAGGAGCGTCGCCAAAAGCTTCAAAACCTAGGTATTAGCCTCCAACCATTTATAATTTGGTGCCGCCAGTCAGATGTCTCCTTCACAGTATGTGAGAATACGTTTTACAAGTTCACAACACTAACTGAGGCTGTTGATGTGACTTTTAAAATATTTCATGCTACTGCGGCTAAATATCCTACTGAAAGCTATAACATTTGGCTTATTATCCAAATTGGTTTTTACAAAGTCAAAACATCGTACGATCGTATGTCACAATCTGTGAATGAGATATTAGTTACTCTCGGAGTCACAATTTAAATTAAGATGAAGTGTCACAGTTGTAAAAGGACTTTTCCCACGTTTTCTTCACTTATTACCCACATAAGGAAAGAATGTGAAAAAATTGATATTACTGGAGTTTATAAATGTGGTGAAGACGCATGCTACCGGTATTTCACGGACGTTAGACAATTTAGAAAACATGTTAACTTAAAACATTTGAATAAAGTAAACACTCGTTATTTGCCATCCACCTCAAACGAGGCTTGCGTAGTTCCTATGTGTGAAACAGAGACTACCAAAGTAGCAACTGAGCACATATACATTGAAGCTGATAGTGAACCGGAAGTCCTTGATAATGCTGATAGTATTATTCATAAAGAAGTTTTGAAATTTATTTCAACGCTCTATGTAAATCCCTCTGTATCTCGATCGTCTGTACAAGCTATGGTTAGTCATTTGCAAACCCTTCTTGACAATATCGCACCGTCTTTAATGCCCGTATTCGGCCCTGTGCTAGCTGATGAGGAAAGCATGTCTGGAAGCGAAATTAATAAACGACTTCATAAGTTCAACACAGCTTTGAAGGGCATCTTTTTTCCGTTTCGTTCAGAATATTTGAGATTCCGAGAATTGAATTTATTAGGTTCTTTTATACCACCACATGAAGTAATCGTTGGTTATTGTCCTGACATTTCACAAAGGAGTAACACTTTAACATTACACACCAAGCCACGTACAATGCAAGTAATTCAACTTCGCCAGGTTTTGAAGAATTTTTTTTCCATTGACACTATTTGGAAAGATGTAACGGATTATTTGAACCACCTAAGGGGTAATTTAATAATCCGTGAAGAAAATCCGATGAGGCCAATGTGTCTAGAAAATGTAATGCAGGGATCTGTATGGCTGGCAATGTGTACACCGCAGGCGTCGGACATTATTCTTCCTTTAGTAGTATACTATGATGATTTTGAAATTGGAAATCCTTTGGGGAGCCACGCTGGGGTGCATAAGCTTGGTGGTGTATACGTTTCCTTGCCAGCACTCCCACCACATTTATTTTCATTGTTGAATAACATTTTGCTGTTAGCTATTTGCCATTCTGCTGACAAAACTAAATATGGAAACAAAGCTATTTTTGACCCTGTTATTGAGGAATTGAATTACTTGCAAAACAAAGGAATTTTTATAGAAAATAAGTTTTTTAAAGGAACCGTAAAATTGAAGGTTGTTGCTATAACTGGCGATAATTTAGGCCTGAATTCAATTCTCGGGTTTACTGAAAGTTTTTCAGCTAACAAGTGTTGCAGAATCTGTAACATTGACAAGAAAGGTTTGCAAACTGCTCTATATGAAAACAGTAACTTGCTTAGAAATATGACTTCATACCACGCTCAATTGCAAGAAAACGATACACCTAACACGGGCATTAAAGAATCATGCTGTTGGCTTAAGGTGACAGGATTTGATTTATTTCAAAATGTAGCAGTAGACCCAATGCATGATATATTAGAAGGTGTAGCTCGTTATGTAATGACCTTTGTCATAAACCACTTCCTTGCCGAAGGTCTTTTAAAGATCTCAGTATTGCAACAAAGAATAATTTCATTTGATTATGGACCAGATAGGAATTCAAAACCAAGTAATTGTTTAGTTGTCCAAGGTTCGAAAGTAAAATTAAAAACTTCAGCATCAGAAATGCTTACCCTTATTAGATACTTCAGCCTAATAGCCGGGTTTTACATTCCTTTAGAAAATAAAGTATGGAAATTATACATTATGTTGCGGCAAATCACCGACAGGTTATTAAGTCATAGGGTCTTCAGTGACACCAATATTCAACTCCGGGTTATAATAGCAGAATTTAATCAATTGTACACGGAGCTAACAAAATCACCCCTGCAGCCAAAGTTTCATTTTCTGACTCATTATCCTACCATGCTAATGAAGTTCGGCCCCGTACGTAACATGTGGGCTATGCGTTTTGAAGCCAAGCACAGGGTATCTAAGTTAGTGGCTAGATCATCTTTTAATCGAGTCAATGTTTGCAAGACTCTAGCAATAAAATGTCAACTTATGCTCAATGAATTGTTTGTGAAAAATACAATACCTACAACAAAAATACTAGGAAAAAAATCTGCATTAAATTCAGGAGACACTGTCAAGTTTTCTCTCGGCACTGGCGTTGTCCTCAAATATTCGGTTACTTCCGCTACAATAGCTGGTGTTATATGGCAGCGGAACTCTATTGTTACTGTAGATATAGATGATGAACAATTCTTACCCACTTTTGGCCAAATTGATGCAATTTTGGTGACAGATACTGAAGAGGTTTTTTTCCGTTGCTGTATGTTTGAAACTATTGAATTTAATTCTCATTACAATTCTTATGAAGTTAAACGTGGTAATGATTATCTGTGCTTTCCTTGCCAAAATGCCGTTTCTCCGTGTCCTAACACGCTCACTCTAATGCGAGGTAACACGTCATATATTACAAGTAGATGGTACCTAGAGTAAAAATTTCAAAATTCTGTAGGTATTCTAACGGCTTACGGTCGCTGCTATAATACCTTGAAAATGCGCAAACGAGTTAACTCGTTTGCTCATTTTTAAAGTGTTTTTATTTTGAATCCAGTAATATCAATTTTTTTTGGAAACGTTTACATAATTATTAATTATGTACTTATAGCGTACGCGGCGTTGCTAGTTTGAGGCACTGCAGAGTCCAAGGGCAGTTATTTTTTTAAAGCAGAGTGCGCTCAACTAGTAATCTACCCTTAGTTACGGTATTTATCGGATATCCCTTTAGGATATCCTATAAAGACGGCCCGATAACGGTGTCCGCATAAAGTAATGGTATGAGCCAGCACCAATAGCTGGTTTAAGGTGAACGCACACTTATCAGAGCCGAAGGAGGCGAAGGAATCAAATTTTAGAATTACTTAAATGAAGTCCAATGTAACTTCGCACACTTATCCGCACCGAATCGTACGACCTTATTCGTCCGATTCGGTAAGTGTGCGAGGTTCCATAGGATTTCATACAAGTAATTCTAAAATTCGATTCTTTCGCCTCCTTCGGCTCTGAAAAGTGTGCGTTCACCTTTAGTAATAGATTTTAAAGTAAAGTATTTGTATGAGGGATAGATTAGTCTCATCGGAGTGTTTATAGTAGCACTTTACTTGAAAATAGATATTTACTATAATAATATAACCAATTTATTGTATGCAGCTTTAAGGTGAAAGCGTCAGGGTAGCCCGCGAAATTCAAATTTTCTTACGTTTTTTGCAATTTGCAGGCCAGTGCTAGGTTTTGATTGAAATGTTAGACGCGGGTGTAAGACGTATGTAGTACAACTTATGTACTTACACCCGCGTGCAACATTTAATTAACATACAACCTAGCACTGGCCTGCAAATTGCAAAAAACGGCTACCCTGAAGCAATCACCTTAAGGGCAAAAATGTTTTAGTTATAGGTACATTAATGTAAAGTTTGTTATTTTTTGTAAATTAAATTTCTACTCGTCTCAACCTTTATTTTAATTTGTAAAAACTAGAATTATTGAACATAATGTATATAATGATTCTTTATAATGACCGACAAATAGATACTGTAATCATTAAGGCGAGGATGTTTCTAAACAAAACAGTCTTCTTTTATACTGAATATAAATGTTTAGAGTATATAATAATTATTCATTCATACTATGGAAATAAAAATACCATTCAATTTTCTGTTTAATTTATACATACATCCCTTTTCACCTTCTTACCATTCTTGCCAAGGTACTTTTTCTATTTTTTTTACTTACTCTCCATTTTTTTAAGGTTCAAGTTTAGGGTTCTTCAGTTTTTTTTAATGTTGAGCTCACACCTAATAATATTTAAAAGGAAAGAACCAATATTGGATACTTAAAAATAAGGGGATCATGTAAGTCCAGTGGCGCCCTCAATTATAGGAGGATTGTGATTTCTAATAATCCAAACAATTTCTGTGTAATCCACCAGTATTTAGTTGTAGTCCTACTGATGGAGAATGAGTAGAACTACAACTAATCACTGGTGTATTATAGAGATATTAATTGGTTTATTAAAAAACACAATCCTCCTATTGAGGGCGACCTCCGTAAGATAATAGGCTATAACCAGAGATATGAGGAAATAGTAGGAAAAGTAAGAGGACCTAACCTAAAATACGAGGAGGTTACCGAAAAATAGTAGGAAAAATAATAGGATATAACTGGATATATGAGGAAGGCACCGAAAAATAGTAGGTAAAATTGTATGACATAACTGAATATGTGAGGAAGTCACCGAAAAATAGTAGGAAAAATAATAGGATATAACTGGATATATGAGGAAGGCACCGAAAAATAGTAGGTAAAATTGTATGACATAACTGAATATGTGAGGAAGTCACCGAAAAATAGTAGGAAAAATAATAGGATATAACTGGATATATGAGGAAGGCACCGAAAAATAGTAGGAAAAATTGTATGATATAACTGAATATGTGAGGAAGTCACCGAAAAATAGTAGGAAAAATAATAGGATATAACTGGATATATAAGGAAGGCACCGAAAAATAGTTGGAAAAATTGTATGACATAACTGAATATGTGAGGAAGTCACCGAAAAATTGTAGGAAAACTAATAGGATATAACTGGATATATGAGGAAGGCATCGAAAAATAGTAGGTAACTAAAACTAAATCCATGGTGACACATCATCTTAAATACTGTTATCATCAACATCAGTATTATCATCGTTCTTTTTGGTGAATCACTATGCTCCGTCCTTTGAGTGAATTCATCATACTTTAAGCTGAATTCACCTCTTTTATGATTGTCAGTTTTCTCAGTGTAGATTCGTCAATGCTCAAATTTTTATCTCCAGGGTAATACTTTACCCATCTTGCATTGAGCAGTTTCCATAGAGGGCGCACTTTTGCGAACTTATCATTGGGGTCAAGATTATTATTGTCGGCAACATGGAAATAACGCAACAAATCTTCAAATCGATTTCTCGACATAAGAGCTGCCACTGTTGGAAAACTGCAATCAACTCTTTGTTCCCAATACATTCTGTATCTCGGTACACTGTTATATCCCGACAATAATAAAATGGCAATAAAATGTTTGATATCCGTCGTAGTAACCCGAAAAGCATGTTTACCCTTCTGAATCCCTTTTTTTTTCTGTTTCTGAGCGCAGTAATTCGAACACCTCTTCATCAAAAAATAGTTCAAAAAATTGAACAGGGTTTTCCAGGTTTTCCAGGAAATCCGGTTCACAGTACTCCTTCTCAGCCTTTTCTGGAATATCTACAAACCTCCACTTTCTTGTGACTTCAACACGTCTTCTTTTTGGCGGTGGCAGTGTCACCGTCGACGAGGCGATCTGTGGAGGCTGCGACACTGACGATGTTGAAGGTATTGAGTGCACTTGTTCTTCATCTCCAACGAGCTCATTCACTATCATAGAGGTTTGAGACGACCTGGTGACCCGGAGTTCAGCTTCTGCAAGTAACTGATGCCTTGACAAATTATTTATACTTGCAAACTCTTCGTCACCACTGTCTTCGTCGCTATTTTGCCAGTTATCAGGAGGTGTGATAAAAATATCAGCCGCAAACACGTCGTCATCCTCTTCCAAGTGCGAGATTATCTGATTTACATTCAGTCTGCAATAAAATAATATCATAATTACGTGTCATTACTGATAATATAAAAATCCTAATGTATAAAAATTACATGTGCGTATGTTCCTACTGCTCCAATAATGGAACAGTACGTAAAACTTACACTTACCCACAAATTAGCAAAGCTTTTTCTAAAAACGCATTATGACATGATATTACAATATTATAACATGACTGTGTATAAACCGTAAATTGTCAATAGTATAATACAAAACATCATAATTACTTACGTTTTTCTGTTCGCCATAATTTTCACTAAAAACTTGCAAATAAAATATTTTTTATAGATACAAAAAACCGCGCGAAGTGAAATGACGTTTATTGAACTAACAGCTAGAAATGTTAGTAATACCAACATAAAAACATTAATTTAAAAATGCGTTCAAAAATTAGAATAAATAAATAAAAAAGTAACCGTTTTAAAAATGGAACACTGGGATGATATGGGTTAAGGCAATCAACAAGTATTATTCAATATTTACTAAGTAAATATTAAAAAATAATCTGTCAAAATATTGAATAAATTAAATGAACCGCGTTGACAGCTAACCTTGTCGATATTGCACAGATAATTATAAATCACGGAGAATGGAAATTCTTAGCATAGCTGTTCCTTATTCCGTTAGTTTGAGACAAAATAACTTGTTGTCAATGGCAACATTCTTTTCTAAAGTCCTATTGAACTCACCTGTGATTGGAGGGTTAAATAAGAGTGTTCATCCAAAAAGTTGTCAAAGTCGCATGCATGTACCTCTCAAATATTCAACTGTTTTGATTAATTTGGAAATATTAATAATATTGCAATGTAAACATTTTAGGTGTAGGTAAAACCAGCCAAATGAATGGGTGACCATCTTTACTTACCGAGACCCCTCCGTGCCTCGGCAAGCACCGCGTTGATCCCGGCTGTCATTCGTGGATCTTTGACAGCCGTTACGGGTCGTCAGAACCCCGAAAGTCTGACAACCAGTCATACCAAGAGGTATCGTATTGCCCAGTTAGGTACTGGGTTGTGGAGGTGACATAGACAGTCGCTCCATGTAAAATACTGGTATTCAGCTGCATCCGGTTAGACTGGAAGCCAACCCCAACATTGTTGGGAAAAGGCAGATTGATTTTAGTTAATTGATATTTCATGAACTAAGCATAGCCGTAGTGAGTAGTGACAAAGAAGTAAGTAGTTTTGTAATACAGCCTTCGGTGCCAAAACGCAATTTCGTGACTGCACCATCTTAGCTACGTGGGTAATTAATTTATAAAGATTTCGCATTCAAATATTATGCAAAAACTCAATCTTGATTAAATAATTGTCCTAAAATGGAATTCAGAGTTAATTAAATGCAAACATAATTAATTATATTTCAAAACAAGTATGTAGTTGAATACTTTAAACATTTTAACCCTGAACTGCCAGGTTAGGCCCGCCCGACTTTTCCAAAACAATAAAAGTTTTAATAAAGGCTCTAACTCGAACTAATTTTGTCCATCATTTATAAAACAAAATAAAATAATTCAGTCTCACAAGCAAAACAAAACACTAGCGGAAAATCAATTAACAACCACTAATTCCCAAGATATGGTCAAAATATTTATCACGATCAGCAGATTGATCTGTTGATCACGAATCTCTTGATTGGCTGTAGTCCTGAAGGATGCGTGACCAATCAGGCGCAGGCATGGCTAATCCAAAATTAATCAGTTGATTAGAACTATCTACGATTTCCGTTCAACGCATGAGAACTTTATTTCCTTGGTATTATGCGAATGTTCTCCTAACCTGAACCGCCTGAACATTGAACAGTCTGGTAGATAAAGGAAGAAATTTAATAACCGTTGGTTTTAGACAACCATTAAACGTGATTTCAAAACGGTTCTGACTCTGACTCACGGCGCTTTTGGAACTAAACTCTATCAGGGCGATAATGACGCCTTTTCCAAGAAGTGTCCAGATTTAATCAAGACTAGGTACGTGTGCGAATTCACGTACTTATAGCCATATAGCACTAGCAGAAGTTTTTCATTCCTCAAAACACGGACGTAGAACATAAGGATGATACCAGGGACATATTAGAACGGTACAAAGCAAAAGGAGTTCTTATCGCTAAAAGGAAATCTTCCAGACAACCATAGGATGAAAGAATCACAAAGAACGTACAAAGGGCAGTCAATAATTCACACCGTCAGCAAGTTTACAACAGCATCAAAGCAAAACTTACTTCACACGAGAGTTTCGCAACGCGGAATCAACGCATCGAGGGCACGCAGGACCGGTACCCACCCACCACTGGTCGGGGAGGTGAGGGTTACAGAGGGGGGTAAATGGGTCGCCGCAGCCGCATTCCGTGGCGGTTGACATTTCACAGGAAAGCAGAGCTCAGCCATGGTGTGTTGTGGGAAACGGTGGCTTAAGTAAACTTTGAATTTGGAATAACGGTTTGGATATTTGCAGGGATGGAACACGGAACATACATAACTATGTTGGCATTCAAACTAGAAGCCCATGTAAAGACAAGGGCGTTGCTAAAAATAGGTTTATCAATAATGAATAAATAGTTTGTTCCTGTGCCACTTACAAAGTTGCATATCAATGACATTCCAAGGTTGTTTGCAGTAGGTATTGCTTCATGTTTCCTCGACGAAATTCTACTATAAATATAATGCAATGCAGAAGACATAAATTAGAATACCGAGAAATAAGGCTCTAAAAGTCACAATGCTGGATTCACGGTTGGATTAGTCACGCAACAGCCTCACGTAACAAAGTTCACCTGTTTTACAACTGACTTTCAGTTCAGAGCAGTCGCCAAAGAAGGCCAAATATATCTTGTGAACGTAAAAAATATCCTTCGCACCAAATGCGTCTAGTCGGACCGGTTCAACCGTCACTGGCAGTTTTCCTGTGCCGAAATTAAAGCGACTTAATTGAACCGAGATATGAAGAAAAAAATCCACTCCGGAAATTACTATGCGATGCCTCATGCTGTAAAACTTGTCTAAAGATGTATCCATTGACGCCTCGGTGTGCTGAACTCAGATATGCACACCCGTTTCGCAAGTATTGTAATGGAGTCTGAGTATTATTACCGTTGCTAACCTGAGAGCTTTTGAATCTTTCTCCCTCTCTCTCTCAAAATTAAAATTTGCGTAAAAGTTATCAATAAAAACAGTTGGCCAATGAGTCAAAGCTACCTAAGCGGGGTATGGCGGCTTAAGACCCGTTCCAGACAGAACCCTGCGCTGACTCACGCAGCAGTAATGGTTTCTCAGAATCATTCTGTATCGAGGCGACTTGTGAAACCTGCAAGGATGTCTCATGGTTTCGGCGCGCAATCACTTACGTGGGAACTGCGGTACACTGGAGAAAGTCCGAGACTGAAACCATAATTGAAAGGAATTGAACGAAATTACCAATTCATTGTTTGAAAGATCAATTGGAACGTAACGCAAATCCACCGGCTCATTCGGCAATTATAATAACTTGTGCACTTTGTTTATCTACAAAGCAGTACGTTGTTTCTGTTTCCACCAGCTTGATTATAAAACCATAATATGTTCAAAAGTTTTAGACTTGTCTTGCCGATATGAGGAAAGGCTCGTGGCAAGCTTACGTGGTAAGACACCACGTTGTAGACTATAAATCGCACTTAATTAGTGACACGACACAAACTCGTCAATTACGGTAAAACAGGAATTCGGAACTGGAAACTTCTAAACGCGTCGACTATCAGACGTCATATTATTAACATGGAATTCTCGGAAGGATTCATTTGGCGCAATAATATCTGCTGCAGCTCATATCTTCCATCTTAAAGATACAAATAACTGTGAATAACTTCAGCAATTCATTATTATTCTAGTTATTACATTACAGCTTTTGATT
This sequence comes from Xanthia togata, assembly GCA_963853775.1. Taxonomy (NCBI): domain Eukaryota; kingdom Metazoa; phylum Arthropoda; class Insecta; order Lepidoptera; family Noctuidae; genus Xanthia; species Xanthia togata. Next base: position 24,214,573 of record OY970793.1, on the reverse strand, counting down.
CAAATCGCTAACGATGTGTGGAGGTTTTGAAAAGCAATGAAATAGAAATGAGGCGAGAAGTATCTTTGGTGAGTCATAGACGATGACGAATAAAAGCTTAGGCGCCTCATTCGCTGCCTTTATTTCTATATACGGACTTTTTGTAATCGCAGACAATAAAATATGTGGTTCATTTACGTGGAAACAAGATATCTGAGAATTACAACCAGATCTTTCCAGCAATACGATTTTTCAAGTTGCTCTTCATCCTAACTATAATATTATAAATGCAAAAGTGAGTTTGTTACGCTTTCACGCTAAAACGGCAAAATGGTTTTGGATGAAATTTAGCAAACTCGATAGGTGCTTATTGGAATACTTATTGATTTAGGATATAAACTGTAATTCGCTCCTTGTGAGTTCATCGTCGCCCATCCCACCATCTAGTGAAGAACTGATGAATCCACTGCTGATAGTGCTCCGTTGTTTACAAAAATCCAAGCAAAAGCTCGAAAAATGTCACCGTTCGTATAGTTTTGAGTGGATACATTCGTTTCAAAAGTGTGAGGTCTGTTCGCCGTTCTCCGGTCGGCCATGCATCCCAGCCTTTTACTTTTGTTGCGACACACGTGACACGCGTCCCGGGGTCAAGTTGCTGCGAACGGTTCAAATTCAAATGTTAAGAATCACCTGCTAGTTGGTTTTAGAACATTTATGAAAATTATGGTTTCGTTGATGTTTTACATTCGTTGACATTATATTACCTACAATTTAATTTCAACTCTTTATTAGTGGCTTTTTTGGACACGATACTCGTAATTATTCAGATTTGTTAGAGCTGTAATAGCAATCACGTCATTTCGTTTAATTTTATTAATTTATTTATCTTTATATACCTACCTAGATTCTTTTCTATTTTGTGAATGTGAGAATGAGAACGCTGTAGGCTTAGTGGACTGTAGATTTGTTGACCATCATTATTCTGTTAAGTACCTGGTACTTGTTGAAAGACTGTCCTCCCATACCTAATAACACGGTTATTTGAAAATATTGTAAAAGCCAATTATTTAAGAGTAACCGTTCTTGCCGGCTCTTCTCCATAGGAAACGAACCATTGGAACCTACCTTGCACCTAGCTTCTGACGTTTCAAGTGCCCGTGTAGGTTTATGTGAAATAAAATATTTTGAATTTGAAGTTTTTTGAATATTTAACTAACGCCTTACCTTGTTAATTAGTCCGTTAGGTTAACTTATTACTTTGTTCAAGCATAATTACTTCTTATAAGCTTATGTATAGGTAAGCATTTTTAAGATACAGGTTTGTATGTAATGATTATACATACACCTCTAATTTAAGGCCATATTTGTAAATATTTATGTAAATAAATTATTTCACTAAGAAAGAAAAAAAAAAGAAAGACGTTTATTTGCGGTACATAATTATGACGCAAGCAAAGGAACAAACACTAAAAACAAATTTGAGGGAAAATATGCGTCACATCCACGCAAAACGGCCATCACTTAGCATAATGCTGGGACCCTATGCGAGACAGAGCCCCAGCGCTGGTTTTCAGTGACAGCCGGCGTTGACGTGATGACGTCGAACCGGTGCAGCAAAAACAGAAATCATACTCGTAAAATAAGGCAAAAATAAAATAAACACGATAGTTAATCTAAAATATGTAAAATATAATATTAACAATAACAGTACAGCAGCAGCAGCGGTGCAGTAACAGTACTTATGATTTACTAACAATTTCGATTTCAGTTTTATCGGACTGCAAAAAAGGGTTAAGTTTTTTATAATAATGTCTAGTAGTGGGCTGCTGTTGGGAGCTAATGTTGATAATGATTTGCATTTTCCCAATCCCAAGTTCCTCAAAGACGCAATTATCAAGTCCTGAAAATAGGTCCCTAACGTAAACAAAGCAGTAAAAAGCGATTTTTTTTTGTCATTTATTGAATCGTGCTTATTAACGTTGACACTTGAAATTGACTATAGTTTACGCCATCGTTCAAACTTTGTAACAATTCATCAAGAATGAAGATAACATAGAGGTATTGGAAGGGTAACCTTGACGCGTGGGGCATAGCTCCGAATCGCGATCTTGTGATATCACGAATTCGATCCGAGTGTTACAACAACAGGTAGAACCGTGGTTAATAACACTTTGCACCTGTCATAACTCGTAATGCAACAAGAACTTTTAACATATACAACTTTTGTTGTTCAACAAAAAATACTTTGAATTCCATATGATTGCAAGTCCCTGTTAAGACGGTTCAAATATTGTTTTCGACTAAAATCGAATCTCGTGAACCCGGTATTAGATTGAAACGAAATAAGGTGTGTACCTCAAGACAACCAAACTACGAAAACTAGTTTTCAAATATTTTAGGACGGCTACACCTAGGTGGAACAGATTTTCTGGGTACAAGTTCTTGCACACATAAAAAACAAAATTGTTGATGCCAGATCAAACACTAGAAACCTTTGTGCCCCCAGGTGCACAGCGACATTGCAAGACTTCGAAAATAAATATGTAACAGTCTGCGGAACCATAAATTTAATATTATCGATAAGAGGTATCAAGAGTATCACGTAACGGTTAGGGAAGCGAAATATCGTATGATCTTGGCTGTATCTATGTCGTGTGCGGGAACTGTGTCACAGCACTACCGCTAGGGTCATAGTGATGTGCTCCATTACGCGCGTGAGATTGTCTCTGGTCGTCACAGGCTGTAGGTATCTGAACTTGAGATGAATAATAATATTTTTGAAAGGTTTTGATGAACTGGGATTGTGAGTAACTTTTTTGCTTTCAAATTGCAAAGTTCAGGACGTTTTGTACTTTAATAGTTTGATACTGTATGCTTTTTACTGTTCCGTAGTAAATAAGGAACCCTTATAATTTCGCCATGTCCGTATGTTTGTCTGTCTGTCCGTCTGTCCGCGGCTTAGCTCAGAGACTGTTTGTACCTACTAGAAAGCAGTAATTTGGCATGGGTATAAATATTAATCACGCCGGCAAAGTGGTAATATTAAATCAAGAAAACAATTATTTTTTAGGGTAAGTAGGTATCTCCCCTACACGTAAAGTAGAGATGTCTTTTTTTTCTCGTTTATCCCATGGTGTGGGTGGGTGTCGTTGAAAGGTCGTTCAAAAATATTTTGGGTGTGTAAAAACCATTTTTCAAACCAGGGATCCGTTTGCGAAATATTAAGCTTTAAAGTGCAAATTTTTGTTGAGTCATGTCCCCGCTGCCCCTGCCAGATAAATGGAGCAGTAGTAAGGTACCTATATAACGAAGTTAAAAGGAAAACTATCACAGCTAAGTAGGCTTTACAGGTTTACGAGTAATAATCGACCAACTGAAACCTGAACAGTTCCGTAGTTGGGATAAATTCATCATTCATTCCTAGCTACGGAAGTCTTCATTCTGCGTGGTCCGACACGCATTTGGCCCGTTTTATTATTAATTTGGTGGAGCAGGTAGTAAATTTTCAGAGGCGAAATATTGGATGTTAGGTAGGTACCTACTTACTACTTACCTTATTTTGCCATTCGCTCTTAGTCAGAATCTAATAAGCCTCGTAGAAGGGTAGTGTCTATAAACCAATTCAGATTTAAGCTCACATTCAGAGAAACCTGTTTCAAATTCAACAACCGTTAATGACTAATTTCAAGCGAAACTTATAACAATACCTTTGTTTTATTATCTGTCGTACACCTTAAGAAATATTATTGATGACAAAGTAAGTACTCGTAGTACATAGTTAGTTTACATTACTTACACAATGTTATTTATGTATCATGCAAAGTCGTAATACACAATTTTGAATGCACGTCCATGTCGTCCATGCGAGGTTATTTAAATACCTTAATTTCCATATACACGTCATGGTTGATACTTATCAAGGCTACAGGCATTAGTACAATAGGCACTTTACAATAGCTACTGGAAGAAAGAACTGGGCTTTTGATAGGCCTGGCGACCTACAGGTTGCCTTAGTGACGTTAAGAAACAAAATGGCTGACGAAGACGTTTGATTTTTGAATTTCGAACGGAGGAATACGTAGTGGCTTCCGTGCTGTGTTGCCACTGGCGTCAGGCACTGAAGGCTGTGCTGTGCTGAGACTCTAGAGTTACTTTTATTGTCACTTTGACATTTAAAAAATAAGTAAGAAAGTAGTTTACAAGAATTACATAAGTTAGATAACTTACTTTACTGACCTTAGCTTTATCAAAACGATGAAAATCCCAGCAAATTGTAAAAGAAAGAGAAATTCTAACGACATGACAGAGGACATCCAAATGAGAAACAGTCTGTTAAAACAACGCAACATTCCCTCTGACAAATAAAAAAATATCGAACAAAGAGAACCTCTTTTTGGTACCCGCACAGCCACACAATGGAACATGCGACGGGCTGTTATAACATGATGCTCGTGCTCGTATTTATAAATTACCAAACCCAGTTTTGAAAAATCAAGAAATAATACTACTTGTTTTGACAAATTCCCATAAAGGGTTAAACCTGATTTTTTTGCCTTGCAAAAATGTCTAATCGTCAGCGAACACTACACGTTCTCGATGACGCGACGAACGCCATAAAGAATAATAGCTTCCAACTTTGAAAATCGAACAAAGGCAAGAGGGGGCCGAAAAAACTCGTCGGCTTGGTACTCAATGGAACATGGTAGTATAGACGTTACGCGAAGGTCTCTGCTCCCTCGGCAGACGCGCGCTGACTCACGCGGCCGCGCGCTTCCGCCTGATAGCAAGGTCACCGGCCGAGCCGCACACCAACAAAAGCACTCACACATCGACACGTGAAAGTAGTGAGAGTACAGTCGCAGCCAAACGCGCTTCTTTTATTTTTTGTACGCTTCATGCCAAATGCATGACACTAACAAACTTGACCTTTGAACTCGGCGATAACAAATCATAACAAGGTAGTGTAAAACTAAAACATATTTGTTTGTATTCATAATCTTATTAATGTTCTGTAAACTAAAAATCATAAAAGAATAGATGCGTCATACACATGATAGGTATAATACGTCTACGTAAGAAATCCAGATAACACATGGTACTATTATTTTATTAATTATCTTGACCGACCAGATGATGATGAACCAACCAGTGTGTAGCCACCTGGACAGCTCTTTAATTAAATAATATTACTAATCAGATTCGTCGTTGAATGCAATAAGATTTCATTTGTTCATGTTTATTTCCACTCTAATTGCAATAATAAAATTATGCATTAATTTTTTATTCAGTCAATAAAACAAGTATCATTAATCTTGATGTTGGAATAACAAACGTGTGTCAACAAGACCAGTCGATTTTAGGTAAACCTAAGTCGAGGTCGTAAACGTGATCTGAAATTTAAAATAGTTGGAAATTGCGCTGTTTGACGGTGAGAAAGTTTTATGAAAAGATTTTTTTATTTAATTTTTAAGTTTATAATTATAACTTGTAAGTACGTATTGCGTATTACAGCATCTTAAAACGTGATGAGTAATAATATAATTATTATAATTAATTAATATCTTAATATAATTTATTAAGATCTATTCATGAATGTAAAGTTTCCGGTTGATAAATATACCTATTTTAAACACTCCGCGCTCATTTTTCTATATTTAAAAGTTGTTTGTCTGGTCGACACAGCTGTGGATTGGCTAAAAGTCAATAACATTATGAATAACTCGGCCTGACCGCTAACTGTAAAGTTAATGGTTAATTACTGCAGTAGTTCAGCGATTAATCAATTCCATCCGGCTTAGTACAAACAATGAGCCAGCTAAAATCCTATTTCGACATTCATTTTGCAATTAAACAGGCTGTTGTCGGAGAACGGTTCGTAGATGCAGACACGATAACAATAACTGTTGCCAAACCACTAGGACCACAATTTATGAACATTACCATAATAATAACATCGTCTGTAATGAATTATAATGTTTTACATTATTCATATCAACTATTACTTGGCTGTGTTTTATCCATATTGTAAATGCAAATTTGCTACAAGCCAATTTATTAATCTAATAGAATACTTATACACTAATAGATGTTTGTTTTTCTACGCTACTATCCAAATAATAAAGTCGATTGTGTGCATTAAACCTTCAATTAGACAGCTTATATTATCAAACTGTCGAATGTTTCCTTTTCAGGTGGGTACACTATCACCAACGAATGTAGGTACTCAAGGTTACTGCAAGTTGTTCAAATTCCTTTTCAATTTAAAAGAATACTTTCCGGCTCAGAATTAAATATTACCTACAGTAATTACATCGACGGAAGAGAATGCAATACCAATAAGTAATAACTAATTTATATGCAGACAGTTGCTTAACGTTCGAGCATGTACCGTAATAGCGTTGTATTAATTAATGTAAATCTAACAGTATATAATATTTACTTAATCCGATACCGAACGCCAATACAATTACCACCCACAGACCGTAGTGACGAAATCATTAGTGAACGAAGGTGTGTCAGTCTAAAGTAGGTAGTGTAGCGTACCCTTCAAGGTAATGGAAATGCATTTATTTATGACAAATCTGAATTAGGTAGGAATTAGTATAGGTACCCAATTCTGATATTTTCGTTTTGTTATTTTTGTTTCCGAATAAATTCATTGTTTATAAATTATATTTCAATTATTAAGGCTTTTTTTACGTGCATTAGTAAGGCATTCACTATTTTTAACTGAGGTCACTAATTTTAATGATCTCTTACATTACATAAGAAAATTACGACATAATTAATTCAATTTTTATGTTTTCCTTGGTAGATTCGATTCACCGAATTTGTATATTAAAGCTGAGGCATAATTATCCGATTATTCATATAGAATCGAACGTCTGGCGTCGAATATATTATAATACCTACCTATAAAGCTGTACATTAATATGCAACTTTTTGTCGAGCGTCCGCGTCGTGCTCGCAGTCGAGTCATGGGGCCCAGCTTTAGTGGCATTCGTAGATCACGATTTGCGAGGCCAAGTTGTTATAGATGCTTTACAGAAAGATGCAGTTATTTCTTTACGTAGGTAGGTACACACATACTATAGCAACTCGCAAGGTCATCCTGAACTTTAAATTTTTCATCGGTAGACGAAACAACTATAAAACGGACGTGAATGCTAAAAAAAAATATAAGAAAATGCATTCTAAATCTTTTGGAATGCGCTATAAAATTAGTCATTACAGAATTTTTATGAGAGCCAGACAGAGAAAAGAATTATTGCGTGTTAATAAATGTTTCAGGAAGTTTGGATTCAGTGAAGCCTTGGTGCAGCAAAAATCTTATTTGATGTTCCCGAAAAATATCATTCAAATGAATCGTTATTGGATATACCTACGAATATCAAAAACCTTTACATAGGTACCAAAATTACATACAAACATTGTATCAAAATTCGTGTTATCCATCAGCAGTTGTAGACATCACAACCCACAACAGATAATATCTATGATAAAAATCCGTTGCATACCTACCCAAATACCTACTTACTTTTATCTATTGTCACGTTACAACATGCACGATTATTTTTGAAAGTAGGTACGTTCGAAATTTGAAACTGCAGATGTGACCGACGGCCGACCCAAAGGTTTGTTTATGAGACTGGTGCCAGATACATTACATTTCACCATTATTACATTGATTACACACCTGTTATTTATGACATACCTACCAAATCGCAGGTTCATCAGGTCATCACATAATAATAGATGCCAAGAATGCCTAGCTTCGTTTTATAAACCGTTAGTTCAATGCATGCGATAACGAGGCATGAGACAATGCGATTTAAAAATAGAGGCTAGCGCCTCTATTTTGTCATTTTGTTAGCATGCCCGTTATCTATGCCTACCAACTGTTTTTTTTTTTACATTTTTTTAATAGAATCTAATAGGAAGTCGGAAAACTAGGTGAAAACGTTGAATTAAACAGTTAGATCCAATGATTTTATTATAATATCATTGGTTAGATTCTATTTATTTATTAGTGACGGCTGTTTTTTTTTTGTTGGTTTGAATGAATAACTAATATTAAAGTTGAAAGACCTTGAATAAAATAACTAACCTCAGCTTACAGGTAGCAACATACATCGTATCGTGCAGTTTCTTGCAAAATAATAATCGGTGGTCGATTCTGTAAGCTAACATTTGTGTACGCAACTGTCAACACAAACACGGTAGGGGCGGCAGGCGCGAGGGGCGGGGGTGGGCACCCTCCGCGTCACGTGACGAGCGACCTTCAGGCGGCGCACCGACCTTGAGCGGCGCTCGCCCCGCGCGCGGGTCAGAGGTGAATGCACGCGACCGCGCGCCCCGCGTCCCTTGCCCGCTGCTCCAACGAAAACCACCAAACTTTAGTACTCACCTCGATCCTATCTACGACTCCATGGCACTGACAAGCCTGCCACCGCCAACTTAGCAGCCACTATCCCGACCTCGAGCACCCACCCGCCGAGAACAGGTACAAGCGCGACGCGGCACACCTTTCCCATAAAATACAACCGACAAGTTTATTGACATCAAGTCTCACCAACGATTGCGCAAATGTCGATCTTTCACCTAGTCGAACACATACACAGTCTTCGTTCGAATTTAAAAACACTTTTCGTACAGAATTATTATGTCTATTCACTCAATAAATTCTTTTTAATAAGAAAAACATTGAACACAACGCACAAACTCGAGCGATAGCTACACCATGTCCTCTCACCTCCGCAAAACAAAGCGGAATAAAGTTGTATCGCGCGGCCGAGTGAGCGTGACATCTCGCGACTACTCGCGAGTCGAGGTCGTCAAAACAAAAGGTAAATATTATCGACACCTGGCGGTTATTATACACAATGGTTATTTCGCAGTTTATTTTATTCATATAATTCTTAAATATGTTTAATAGATGTCGCTATGCACTTGAAGTATTGTGAATGTCGTTGTTCATCTATAGTTCATGAGACGATTATAACATTTAGAAGATTAGGATTCCTTTAGGTAAGAAAATACTTTTCTAACCACGTACCTACTGATTCAATATTTTAATAAATTGTATTTAATCTAACTAGACTCAAGGTTGCTTTAATAATGTTGCGGTTAAGTTGCTAGTAGATGGCTCTGATCTAATAGTTTATTCAGAATCACAAATACAAATATTATTCACAAACCGCGACCGCTGCTTGAGCATGGTAAGCATTGATTGATAGATTCCGTAAGATGGCGTGGCAGTACTGATACAGTTAAACTATACAAAAGTTTGATGGGCATGGTTAAAAAATCAATTACAATGTGTAAAAATATATGAGTCATGAAGAAAGTTAATAATATAGACTTAGAGAATTTCTAATGTAATAACAGCATACTTCAGTGTTGATGTTGCCACCTAAAATAAATATGAAAGACATCACGTTTATAAACGTTAAACTCGATTCTTTTAGTTGTCGAACACGTAACATTATCGATTATATTTCAATAATCAACTTAATTTATTTATGGAAGTAGTAATTTATTTTTCTTACTATTTACAAGTAGGTACTTAGAGTGAAATGTTACTTTTATGCTGCTGCATGCACCGTTTTGACTCGACTATTGAGTATGCTCACAACAAACAAATCTGACTAATAATCTACTAAAACTAATATTTATTTAGTAACAGTTGCGGTGCACTAATTCGAGTTGACTTGACTGACAAATTTCAATTCAACAAAATTTCTGACATTTGATTTACAAATTCGTTGAAACAGAACAGCTGGGAACAATCGTCGTGCGAGAATATTTACAAATATAAATAATTCCTCGAGTTCTTGAAATGTTTAACTTACATTTCTATTAATAACTAGCATCGTTAATTGATTAGTAGTGACATTGGTGGTTAAGCTTTAACAAATTGCTTCGAAAATGAGTCATTAATTAAACAGTGTAATTTTGCGCTCATATTTAACTCAAGGCTGCAGTTATAAAGAAACGTTTTAGTGAATATAATGTGTGGTTCGACATAATGGTGGAAGATAATGATCGCGGTTACGGGAGGACCGCCAACAAGAGCACTTTGTTGAAGATTGTGATTCTAGGGGAAGGTGGCGTTGGGAAGTCATGTTTGATGAGCAGGTTTATATCGAATCACTTCGATGATCACAGTTTTCATACCATTGGCGTCGAATTCATGAACAAAACTATTGAAGTTAACGGAAAACCGTACACATTACAGGTACTTAAATTTTCTTATTAGAACTCCTTTATTTAATTTTGAAAGTGATGTAAACTCATGGAGCAGTTTGGCCTAGTGTTTTTTTTTGTGAGCTTCAAGGTTGGAAAGTGGAGTTGGTAAGTCTTTGTTATAGTTAAAATTATTAACTTTTTATCAAGGAGGTTCATAGAAGTTTAGTTTTTCTTCAATCCAGTAGTTGTTTTCCTGTTTATTAGATTGTTTGCCTTAAATCAATACAAAATTACTCAGGTTTGTAGAATTTGTATGAAATTTTGAGTTTTGCCTGTTTCTGAAGTAAATTATTTTATGTTTATTCTGAGAAAAAGAAATTTTTAAGATGTTGGTGTGCTGTTTTTTTTAAATAATATTGTTTTTGAAGCAATGGAATTGCTTATAAGTCCTCTAAATAAATGTTTCTCTGTGAGGTGTGGGTTGTTCTCAACAGTGTAATGAGGTCAGATTTGAATCTGGTTGGAATAACTGTTAGATGAATTCAACCTTCAAATAAAACTTTATTGATGAATTAAACTCGTATCTTGAATTAACCAAGCAACCAGTGCTTCTCGCTATTTAGGAATTGTTACATATAAAAAGCAAGTAGGTAGCGGTTGCTTAGTCATGATTTTTTTAAATCTCAGAACTGAAAGATCTTCATTAATTTTCTATAATCACAGTTGCCCCTCTGACTAAGTATTATTAAGTTAAACAAAAAGTGCCAAGGCCAAAGCTACTTTAATCTAATCGAGAAAAGATTGGATTTTTTGTATGTTTGTTGCGCTTTCACGCTAAAATGGCTGAATGGATTTGCATGAAATTTGGCTGTTGGTTTGAATTTGGTTTTGGTTTAGGACATATTTTTATCCCTGAAAACCGCGGGCGAAGCTAGTTATAAATATTCTAAAAGTCATCATAATTAAACTTTGCATATTAATAATAAAAGATGACGCAGAACTGCAGTAACAACTACATAAGTGCCCAATTATTTAATAAAAAAAGGATACAGATTCTTTGTTTAAGTTCTCTGTTATTTACAATAACCGTCACCTTCAAACCAAGGTTGTGTTATCTGTTTGGAGGTAAAAAAAATGTATAAGGCTTACTTACTTAGCACGGCATTGCATAAGGCAGTATGATGAATGAACATGATTGCGAATGTGCAAATAAAAAAATTGTATTTTATCTAAGTACTATCAAATAACTTCATATCTAAGCAGTTTGAAAACAAAATCCTGTGAACACGATGACCCCATCTGCTACCGCCCCGGTTCTATAGCCGTCGAGCGCTACAAGCAGAAATAGTCCTTACAATGTATAAATATGAACTTCTTCGATGGTATATTAAAACTTCACTGACAACCCAAAACATAGACAAATGAAGAAACAGACTTAATCAACGAAGATTGAGAGAGTAAGATTTTGAATCAGGGAAATGGATGTGCTTTTGATATTTTTGAAAACTTTTTATATGTAGGTGTATCGTACAGGCAGAATCCGGGCATAAGCATATATTATGATCACCTGACTCAAACAATTATTATTGTTTTATATAGAATGTAAGCAAACAAAGGATTCCTAACATTGTTTGCAAGTAATGTCGCCTATTTAGCATGTATAGAGTGCCGCTAGCGGCATAATAGTGGCGTTGCCTCGGCTCGTGAAAAGTGCCATAAGCATTGTCGCTGTCACTTGTTATTTTGTTTGATTGTTGAGGTTAGTATGCTGTAAAACACCAAATTCCCAAAACATTACATACTCCTGTGCCTAAACGGACCCTGGCGTTGTGTGTTCAAAGTTCTAACCTAACCTACCTTTCAGACATTTTCATTTGCTACTTCATTTTTCGTAAATTCAGTCATTCTAGTGACTTTTGATATCATTATCTAAAACAAATACGATCAATCAATACAAAGGGCGGCGAAGTAACCTCAACACAAAATAACAGGTGACAATGACAATGCAATGCTTACGGCACTTTATCCGGGCCGAGGCAGCGCCACTATTATGTCGCAAATAGCGGCACTCTATACACTTCCTTTATCTAATGGTAATTCTTTAAAATTAAAAAAAAAAGAAAAAGTTAATTGTTTTGAACTAAGAACCAAGTTAGCTAAAAAACATCATGTTTGAAAAAGTTCAAATATCACCATACCTATGTTTCCTGATGGTGCAGGCAGTAGTTGATCAGTCATAATCCTATGTCCATCTTCATTCAGCCCACGTAAAATTGTGGCGGCGGGATTTTATCGCGCACTGGATTTTCAACTCTCGGTGTTGAGCCGAGCGTTAAGAATCCAACGCGCTGGGACGCACTCTCGTCCCAGCGCGTTGAAAAAACACGCTGTTGGATTTTCAACTCTCGGTGCTAAGCAGAGCGTTGAAAATCCAGTGCTCGAAAAAAAATCGCGGCGGGAATAAATCGCCCGTGCGAACCTGGAGGCCTACCACGAGCTCTTAACGCGATCCATTTTAGGACCTAAACTGAACTGTTCTTCTAATTCGTACCATGACAACAGTTTAACGATTCAATTTAGGCCATGCTATTTGACAGCGATTTTCCGAAACTGAGTTGCAAGTTTTGGTTTCATTCATTTAATTTTGTACTTGTTTGGTACCATGACGTCCATAGAGCAGCTCAACTGAAACTCTCAACTGTCAAAATAAGCGATTCAATAAAAGTTACTATTTCTCTAACATAAACTGAAACGTTTGGTGAATTATTGACGAAAATAAAGTTTTTTAGTACTATTTTAGTGGAATTTTACAAAAAACCAACTCTTTCTTTTATAGTCTAAAATATACCTATTTTACATGTCTTCTTTAACCGCATTTGTTTTTCTCTAATATATATTACGGCACGGCTAGCGCAGTAGTTAAGCGATTGACTGCTGTGCTGCGTGTCGCGGGTTCGATTCCCGCACGAAACAAATATTTGTATGACCTACAGGTAGTTGTTCCGGGTCTGGCTGTTTGTGTATGTGAGTTTAAATGTTTGTAAATTCACCCACAATACAGGAGAAATTATTATTGTGGGGCAATTTAAAAAAAAAAAAATGTCTGATGAACTACTACAGTGGGCATGCCCATCGTGCCCGCATCGGTGGATTCGCGCTTGGAACTACTTTTATTTAAGTTTTTTGAGGAAGAATCTGCCTCACACTATGCCCAAAAACGTAAAAGGCTCCAGTTACGCGGCCAGTTGGACCCCTTCAATAATTTTGAGGATGCCGAATTCATAAGGCTCTACAGGCTACCCAAGGAATTAGTGCTCGATCTACTTTGACTAAGAATTATTTTAACAATAGTTTCCGTATTAACGTGGAATCTTAAAAACAACCGTTGAGTGTCTTTTTTACTTTAAAATAATGATACTGAGTTAAGAACATGTAAAATGTTACTTGCTTCTGAACGTGTCGGACACTAAAATGTGCGCGAGACAAACTTATTTGATAATAATAGCGTTGTCTCTTTTTCACCAAAAACGTTTCAAACGCGGTTCAGTCATAAATTGCGATCTTCGCTCATTCACTTTTAACGATTCAAATGCAGCTGAGCGTGTTGGAGGTCATAGTACGACTTTGAAGAAATACGAATTACGAATGCGAATTACGAAATGTCTTGCTTATGAATCGTTTTTAATTAGATCATAGTAGGCCACCTGGGCTCACTCTTTTCTTTCATATCATCCCCCCGACACAATCCATCCATCTTTTCTTTCTCTCTCTCTATTACTAGTCATAATCCTATGTGATAGGTGGCAGTCCTTTCGCTATATTAACCAAACCACAAATGAATGCTCACCCCGCATTTTTGGTATGAAGCTATAAATACGCGACGGGCCCGGCTTGGTGGGCCAATTCAGTGAGTGATACGTCGTCAGAAGATCTAAGAGTTACGCGATAGAAAGAGAGGCAACTTCTAGGTGAATATAACTGTAGGTAATTTAACGCTGTGGGACCTGAATCGCACTTTATTGTGTCGTAACAAGTCGCTTTTTAGGGTTCCGGAGTAAAGAAGGAACCTTTATAGTTTCGCCATGTCTGTCTTCCTTCTTCTCTCTCATAGACTGATAAAATTCTTTTTTTATAAGTCTATGTATGGTCTATAATAAATATTCTAAAACTCCAAAATGTATGAACTACAAAGTTACCAGTAAGTTACTAGAACTAATGTGTATTGTGTAATAAACATAATGACCCTCTTTGGGGTCGTTCATTAATCACGTACCTACTTAATGTCTTTTGCAACTTTTTAACCCCCCCTCCACGTGTATTTTTTTAGTGCAAAGTAGGTACTTACCTATCTTAAAAAAATACAGAATATTTTATTTTTAGATTTTATTTTTGTAGAAAGAGAAAAATATTTTATTTGCAGGGTGGTTTTCGGTTTATAGAAAAAATAAATACTCGTGTAGAGCCGAATGTTGAGAATCCAACGCGCTGGGACGCGCTCTCGTCCCAGCGCGTTGAAAAAACACTTTATTGCATGAGTAATTATGTCCTAGTAAAATGTTACTTGCTTCTGAACGTGTCGGACACTAAAATGTGCGCGAGACAAACTTATTTGATAATAATAGCGTTGTCTCTTTTTCACCAAAAACGTTTCAAACGCGGTTCAGTCATAAATTGCGTTCTTCGCTCATTCCCTTTTAACGATTCAAATGCCGCTGAGCGTGTTGGAGGTCATGGTACGACTTTGAAGAAATACGAATTACGAATGCGAATTGCGAATTACGAAATGTCTTGCTCATGAATCGTTTATAATTAGATCATAGTAGGCCACCTGGGCTCACTCCTTTTTCTTTCATATCATCCCCCCGACACAATCCATCCATCTTTTCTTTCTCTCTCTCTATTACTAGTCATAATCCTATGTGATAGGTGGCAGTCCTTTCGCTATATTAACCAAACCACAAATGAATGCTCACCCCGCATTTTTGGTATGAAGCTACAAATACGCGACGGGCCCGGCTTGTTGGGCCAATTAAGTGAGTGAAACGTAGTCAGAAGATCTAAGAGTTACGCGATAGAAAGAGAGGCAACTTCTAGGTGAATATAACTGTAGGTAATTTAACGCTGTGCGACCTGAATCGCACTTTATTGTGTCGTAACAAGAGTCGCTTTTTAGGGTTCCGCAGTAAAGAAGGAACCCTTATAGTTTCGCCATGTCTGTCTTCCTTCTTCCACTTATCATCACTCGTCACTGCATCTTGCCAGGTGTCCTGTGCCCAACTCTATTTGAGTTCCAAATTCGTTTTCCGATATCGAAAACCTTCGTACATCTTCGGATATCGACGTTTGGAACTCGATCTATAAAGTTTATGCGAAGCATGGAATGTTCCATGGCTCTGGGCGAGATAAGACAGTTAACAGATGTAGAAACCGCGCGTTTGGTCTATTTTAGCTACTTCCACAGTATTATGTCGTATGGCATTTTACTGTGGGGTCGGGCTGCTGATATTGAATCCATCTTTGTTTTACAAAAAAGAGCTGTCAGAGCCATTTATAATCTACGTCGTCGCGAATCTCTCAGGGAACTATTTAAAAAGATTAATATTATGACGGTACCTTGCCAATTCATTTATTCAAATATTATGTATGTGAGAAAAAATCTACATCTTTTTAATAAAATAAGTGATAGACATAATTTTAATACTAGAAATAAAGATAAAATAGATCAACCATTTTTCAGACTATCTAAAGTAAATACATCTTTTATGGGGTACTGTGTTAAATGTTACAACAGAATACCTTGTGATATATTAGAATTAAATGAAAGAAAATTTAAAAATCATATAAAAAGTACACTTTGTAAACAAGCATATTACAAATTAGAGGATTATATCCAAGATAAAAATGCTTGGAAACATGCTGGTCCTGCTCCATAGGACAATTCAGAATCTAGACAAAATCGAACTGGTTGCTAATTTAATTGTATAATTATTATTTTTTATTTTTTTAAACATTTATTTTATTTTTGTGATTATTTGAACTCACACACTGACTTATTATTATTAGTATTACTTATTATAATGTTAGAAATATAGTATAATTTTACAATGTTTGTAAGTATGTGAGCACCATGCATCTATCACATAATTATGTCATTCCTTCATTTTTCATTCTTTTTACCTATCGTGGTATAGTAATCTTATTCTAGGTGCATTGTGTTCACATATAATTATATAATAAGTGTATACAAGATAATTATAATGTTTTTTTTTAAAAAGAGTAACGGTGGAGTTTCTTGCCCATTCTTCTCCATACGAAAACTACCTTTTGGAATGGGCGACTAGAATCAGTTTTATTATTTTTTGTAAAGTTTGACGTTCAAAAGTGCCTTTTTTGTGCCTAATTGAAATAAATTATTTGACTTTGACTTTGACTTTGACTTTGACTTTGCAACTTTTATCCTGTACACGGCCTTCTGCGTGAGCGTCCATGTCTCAGCACCGTGCGTCATGGCCGATGGCCGTACGTCATTGCAACCACTAACGGCAGCAGCAGAGAAGAATCATTTATTATAAGAAAGCTATAAATTGTTACGAAGGAATCTAGGCAGTATTAAGGTAAACCTGTAAAATAAAAATAGAAACAGGTGCTTAACAATAATAAAATAAATTGATAAAAATTAGGTAGGTATCAGATAAGACAGTCGTATCGCAAAGGTCACTCGAAGCAAAGATATATTTTTATTAAATTAACATAATTTTAATGTTGATGAGGAGTTTAAGAAATCAAGCACGTTTCTTATCCCAGCTTCTTAGGTGGCACCCCTAGGGGGCTGCGGACGCGTCTCTTGGTCCAGGGGATGTGTTTTATTGTACACAATTTTGAAAACATATAATACTGGACTGAACAAAATATTGTGAAAAAAAAACTTTGTACTAGCACAGCAGTATTATGGTCTCATAGACTTAAAAAATCTTTTTTTATAAGTCTATTTATGGTCTATAATAAATATTCTAAATATCAAAATGTATGAACTACAAAGTTTCCAGTAAGTTACTAGAACTAATGTGTATTGTGTAATAAACATAATGACCCTCTTTGGGGTCGTTCATTAATCACGTACCTACTTAATGTCTTTTGCAACTTTTTAAGCCCCCCGCCACGTGTATTTTTTTAGTGCAAAGTAGGTACTTACCTATCTTAAAAACATACAGAATATTTAATTTTTAAATTGTATTTTTGTAGAAAGAGAAAAATATTTTATTTGCAGGGTGTTTTTCGGTTTATATAAAAAATAAATACACGTGTAGAGCCGAATGTTGAAAATCCAACGCGCTGGGACGCGCTCTCGTCCCAGCGCGTTGAAAAAACACTTTAGTGCATGAGTAATTATGTCCTAGCTTTAGAGTAATTACTATACTACATAGGTACTCAATACTGTAGGCTGTAACACAATAAACACAGACAATGAATTTTCAGATAACGTAACAACATTACGTTTATATTCCTCAAAGGCCAGAATCCTAATTGTGTAACACACTTTCAATCACAATCTGAATGATTTGCGATCTGAATCCATTGCTTCGTGTTCGAAGAATTTGTCTGCTCAACAACGTAAATAACGCAATGAATGTTGTTGAAATGTTCAAATCAAAGCCATTGCTACTGTAAGTGTGTTACGCAATTAAGGCTCGTGCAGACTAGTGCGACTTGTCGCGCGACGCGACACCGGTAGTTATTCTACCGTAAATTTTTCTTAGAAATTGTTTTGTTAGAATCGCGTCGTCGTCGCGCTGTCACGTCACGCCCGGTCTGTACGACGCCGACGCTTAACCCCGCTGCATGGGCAGAGGTGTTAACATACTCACCGTCAAACGCCATTTATGTTTAAATCCCATTATGTAATTAAAGGCGAGTCTATTGCCACTATACAGGCATAAATATACACACAGACACAAATAGCCTGAAAAAGTCCTACCTACTGAGAAATTCCCGATGTAAAAAACTGATTAGAATTTGTCCGGTCCGAGGATTTCTGCGCTTGCGACTTCAGACCAACGAGGCCGCCCATTTACATAACATCACGCCTGTAGGTATTCCCAAGGTAAGGACCAAGCCCGGGTCGACGGCGCGTTGTGTTCCACGCGCGCCTCAAAGAGTGTCAGCGAGTGAAGGGGTACGATGAGACCATTGCCTGCCGGGGTTGCGGGAAAGTCCGAAAGGGATACCGTGGCCCCCTGGCATTGCACAGGCAACAGAAGGAACACGGGTGGGTTTTAGTCAGTAAGAGTCTGACACGCCCGGGAGGGCGTGATGATTTCCCACCCAAAAAAAATAAAATAAGTATTCCCCGAAGAGTTAGGCAGAAGTGTACCTATAGTACATCCACATTTCGCCATTTTGTAATAGAGGGCGATTATATTTTAATAACAAAACAATATTTTTTCCCAGGTATGGGACACGGCGGGCCAGGAGCGCTTCAAGTCGCTCCGCACTCCTTTCTACAGAGGGTCCGACATATGCATCCTAGCATACGCCATAGACGACCGCAGCACTTTTAACAATATCAAGATGTGGCTTAACGAGTTCCTGCATTACGCCGGAGTCAAGAATGGCATCGATAAATACCCGTTTATGGTTGTTGGGAATAAGGTATGTCACCTACCTTTAATCGGTAAGAGGGAGCGCAGGGCTTTGGCGGTCCGCGGTAATATGTTGGCTCGTAGATTCGCCCGCTGCACGGACCAGGTAAAAATAACGCTCTTCAAAGCGTATTGTCAGGGTCTGTACACGGGTGGTCTGTGGATCAACTACACCAAACGGCAAACTAGATATCCTGCGCGTCCAGTACAACAATGTCTTTAGAATGCTCTTGAGACTGCCCCGGTTCTGTAGCGCGTCAGAGATGTTTACGCAGAACCGTACTGACGGCTTCCACGCAATTGTGCGGAAGAAAATAGCGTCGGTGGCAGCTAGAACCCGGGCCAGTGGCAACAGCATTCTAGAAACAGTGACTGAAAATGTGTTTTCCCCTTTTGTGAGGCATTTTGTGGAGAGGATGACCGGTTGAGAAACTGGTTTCGTCTTCTTTACAAATTGACTCAAACCAAAAATGTCATCTTAATTTATGTATATACTAACACTAGTTATAAGGTATTTTACTAACACTACGGATCTCTGTTATCTGATTATTTGAAAATAAATAAATAATCGTCCGTCGCTCCCTCAATGCTGACGATCGCAACCACATACGACCCGTGTCCAAGTTAAGCCTCGTGCAGACTGGCGCGACGCGACACCGTTCATTGTTCTACAATTAAGTTTTCTTAGAAATTGTATTATTAGTCGCGTCGCACCTGTTTGCACGAGGCTTTATGAAGTCCTCTGCAGTGTAGACCGCTCGGTTTAAGCTTCGTTCAGACTAGCGCGACGCGACACCGGCTATTGTTATACCGTGAAGTTTTCTTAGAAATTGTATTTTTCGAGTCGCGTCGCGCTGGTCTGCACGAGCCTTTATGCATCTTGCCAGTGCTTTGCCTTGAGCGCGTTTAAATTCTAATGCTGCTTATACCTATAATTTTGTTTACTTAACTAGACCATTATTTCGATTTAATACATGTACATTGGCGGAACTTATTCCGGGCTGACACAATTTAAATGCCATAAACAGAACACGCAAAAAAGAAGAATAAACATTATAAAAATCTGATTGATTGTGATATCTCAATAAATTATGTTCGAATTCTGTAATCTTTAAACGTGTTCATAAAGTAGGTAATTAGGCCTCTAAAAAGGCCATAATAATTCAAAGAAATGCTAAATAGTGAATACTTTTGAACTGAAGTTTTTCAAACATTAATTATTTAGCTATATAGGTCTGTACTGACAATGGCCCATAATGTATTCCAGTACAGGGGCCCAAGTCTGCTCTTTTTATAAATTCGTCATTCCAACACGATCCCATTGTCATTTTGCAAAAATTTCGTAATCTGCTAAATTCGTAATGGTCGATCATTGGTTGATCATTGTATTCCACAAACACGATACTCGTAACGAATTAAAAGAAATGACTGCACAATGACGTTCTCATGGTAGGTCACTGATCAAAGGAACTGTCAAAATTTTAGCAGATTACCGCCTAAGTCAGTCATTCATTTTTCATTATGTACGAGATTACCAATAGATGCCATTTCTTTCAATGGACTGTCAGTGGCTGACCATTGGAAAGTCATAATGCAGCCAATATGTTAGTAGATTACGAAACTTGTCAAAATCAACAATTATGAAAACAATGATAGACTATTCTGACACTATTGTAATAGCAGACTTGAGGCCCTGGTACTTTACTACTGTGGTTTGTAATATGTCACGGGCGGAAAATCCGATACTGATTAACCTTTGCTTTGTGGTAACTTCGCTCTACTATTTCTAGCGTTGCCAACTTTTTATACAAGAAATAAAGTATTTATGGTCAAAGTGGGAAAATATCTCGGAAAAAATAGCTAGGTAAGTAGCTATTTTTCATTTTCTAGTGTTTTTTTTTTAAGTCGGTTGTTTTTTTGTACTTAAAGAAGTTTTTTTTCCGAGATATTTTCCCACTTTGACCATAAATACTTTATTTCTTGTATAAAAAGTTGGCAACGCTAGAAATAGTAGAGCGAAGTTACCACAAAGCAAAGGTTAATCAGTATCGGATTTTGCGCCCGTTCAATTTGGAAGTCGGTAGAAGTAACTTCAATTTTGGAAGTCGGTGTCTTTGGTTATTTCGTTTTTTTTTGCCACCACCACCACCACTTTTCGTTTTTATTTAGGTATAATAGCTTTGGGTATCAGTGAAAACAGTATACAGGGTGTTTGGTGCATCGTGTGCCAAATTGAAATGGTCGACTGAAGGGGTCATCTGCTATCGATTAGATTACTTTTAAATACAAAATTAGTGACATTAGTCACTAATTTCAAATAGAAAAATTAAACCAAAATTTGTGACTAAAGTCACTAATTTTGCATTTAAAAGTAATCTAAAACAATACACATCTAAATTTAATTAAATTTCAGTCTACGCCTTATACTTTTTTTTTTAATAAAACAAAAAAACGATTTAAAAAAATCCACAGGTCATGAGAGGTGTTTAGGGGTCTGAAAGGATAGCAGATGATCCCTTCAGTCGACCATTTCAATTTGGCACACGATGCACCAAACACCCTGTATATTATTCATATAATTTATTTTTGTTAAACAGTATTTTAGAATGAAAAACAGTATAATACCTACTTACTGTTTTTAATAGTATGGTTGGCAACCCTAACTATAGCAGAGCTATGCTAGTACTTCATTGCTAAGAAATACAGACTGTTAACGTCACATTGTTACTATGGACGGGGGTAACTATTCGTGTAGTCACAGTATAAATTAGTAACAGTATCATGTCTTCATAGAAAACGACGCGCTTCGAAATCTCAGTGTATACCAATACGCAACATTGTTGACTGCACAGCAGTTACTTTCAGTATAATATATGTATAATACTCTGTGGCAGTTACGCACGGACGCGGAAGGTTTATGTACCGAGCGGCCGTAGGTAATTATTTCAAGGTCACTGCCGAGACATAATACTGTTAGTTTATTATACTGTGGTGTAGTATATGTGCTAAAACATGAAGGGGTCATTTCAGGAGTTCATTAAAACTAATATAGTACAAAGGTTGCGTGATTTGGTGCGTACGACTGGACATCAAAACACCCCTCAAATGGGCGTAGTTTGGAAAATTTTAACACGAAACAAAATGAGTACCTGCTACCTAGGTTGAACGCGTGTGACTAAAAAAGTGATTAATATAAATGTTGATGCAGGGAGAGGAAGGCCAAAGAAAAGATGGATGGATTGTGTGAGGAATGAATGATATGAAGGAAAAGGGAGTGAATATAATAATGATAGCGTGAAGAAAAATGGAAAAATAAAACGCGTTGCTCGAACCCTAGTAACATGGGACAAGGGCAGGGAGATAATGATGACCTACCTAGGTTGAATATCATAATATTGTTGCCTAGCTAGGATTCAAGTTTTATTGTATAACTTTTGTACCTAACAGTAGAGTACCTACGTAACATAGCTTTTGTTAAAAAAATATGTACCTAAGTGTGAGACTGGAAACCCCAAATAGGTACTTAATCTTATCTTTCCTTACGGACTTCAAAAAAGGAGGTTAGGTGTTCGTTGTTATAGGTTTATCTTCATCGATATTTTCGTCAATTGTGGATCGACTTTGTTTTTTTTTTGGAGTTTCTGGCTTTCCAGGCCATCGCCATTTAAATCTTATACAGCCATTTTTTCCTTATGTGGGTAAAGTGAACACGTACCTAAGCAATATTTCTCAATCATGTTACTTTTCCGTATAGGTACAATGCATTACAAATAATAAACATTTATTGTAGCACAGCCGTTAGTTATTGCAAAAGTACTTATATACGTTTTGCAATTGTTTTTCTCGTTCAAATAACTGTTATTCAATACAGTCAACCTTCAGGAAACCACATAAAATTATTCAATTATAGCATTGATCATACACTAAGCAAATATATTATGATGTTAGTTAATAAATGAGTCACAGTCACAAAGAAGAATAATAACCACAGTATGTATGGTCTACAAGAAAAATAATATATTTCTCGGGTATTGGTACTGTGGCCATCGCTGTCGTGGTAGACCGCGGCGAAGATGACGATCTATTCATGTTTGCGGGGCCAACATGGCCTGAAATCGCACAAAACAGAGAGATTTGAAGGAAAAAGAGGAGGTCTTTGCCCAGCAGTGGGACACAATATCTATAGGTTAATAAAAAATAAATCAATCGGTACTGTGGTTTTACGAATGACGTCGGTCGAAAAGGCATATTATAATTTCTAGAAATGGCAATAAATACGCATATTGAACAGCACAAACCACATAAAATGCGTCATATAATTTTACACACGAAGAGAAACACTTGCAAGATTTCTTTTGCAAAACTATGACAACATGACCATTACAATGTGTGCATTGGTCACTTATTATGTAGTGACCAAGTAATTCGTGTAAAAAAAGTAATCGTGTAATAGACGATTACTTTTTTTATTTGCGCGACTTCGGGTCCTCCCAGAAACGTTGGTACGGGGAAAGCCACAACGTAACTTCTGTACTGGTTATGAAATAATGTTGGCTGGTTGTGCTTTATGACATTACGTGGCCGTTGCTTAATTCCCAGATGGCTGCGTCATAGTTTATTCATGGCTATGTTGAAAGATGATGGGGAGATTATAACATAAATATACTTAATTGGTTTTTGAACGGTTAGGTCACGTCGCAATCAAAATGTGTTGCAAATTTGCTGTAGGTAACATAATGACACGCCTGTTGTCCAAGAGGGGTTAGGCAGTGCTGACCTATACTTACTGTACAAGTGTAAGTACATAGTAAATATTACACCCTTTTTTTTTGGTGGGAAATTATCAAATAACTTCTCCCGCTCTGTGTGGAGCGGGAGGGCGTCAGACTCTTACTGACTAAAACCCACCCGTGTTCCTTCAGTTGCCTGTACGTTTCCAGGGGCCACGGTATCCCTTTCGGACTTTCCCGCAACCCCGGCAGGCATATTACACCCATATTTTGCTTGTTAAGTTTAAAAGTCCCATCATTTAGGCCTAGCCGGCACTGCGAATTTTATTCGCGCGGTTTATATTCCGTAGGATACGGCATTGCAACGAGCTCCTACGGTACTTCGTGTTACAGAATTGCGGAAAAGATATCGCGCGATTTTTTATCGCAGAATCGCAGTGCAGTCTAGGCCTTACTGTTGTATGTTGTGCTATTTCTTTTGTGTGCACCAAATAAACGATTTATTCATCTATCTATCTATTCATATCCATGTATGTAATAACTAAGGTACGATTCGCTCTAATATACGCTCTATTATGGTATGGTAGACCATACAGACCATGGCCTATTTCAAGAACTTCCAAACACTTTTAGGATTTTAGCTATTGATTGTGCTTCAGGAATGACCATTGGATTGCGTTCTAGCTTTTAAGATCTCATGCTAGATCTTTGTGGGGAAATTAGCTTAATCGGCTTATCCTGTCTTTCCCGCACTAGTTGGGGTCGGTAGACTTCCAGAATTCCAGTCTAAACAGGCGGCTGAATATGTTTTTTTTTTTTTGCGTAAATAGAGCAACTTCCATCGAACCTTGAAATCTCGAAAATGTGTTACGTAATTAGATAGCTGCCGGTCGATTCTGTAAAAATCTCACCGTGAAAACTTAGGTGAAGTGAGTTTGGTTTTGCTTGGAATTGACACTATTGACAGCTCACTCCACGCTCACTTCACCGAAGTTTTAACGGTGAGATGGTTACAGAATAGCACTGCTGGTCATACACGCACGCCGCCGGCTGCGAGTACTACGCACTTGTCATATCTTGGCACCTTCAGAATTCGACTGCGGCAGTTTCTTATTGCTTCGCAGAAAAAACTGGGTTTGACTGTTTCGATCACTGGCTGTCGTGTTCTTTCCGAGTCATTCTTCTTTTTTGGTGCAACTCGTGGTCACAATATCTGTGAACAAAGGGAATAGTAATCATTTAATGATTTGTGGATCTATTGTTAGATAACGGTTATAATACATATGCATATTTACCTATAATTATTTATTTATTGCAAAAAAAATTTAATCCATCCAATTCGATTATTTTATTCACACTTAAGCCACTATTATCATAATAAGATTAATCATTTATACATTATACAGTTATCTATTTAAATAATCAAGTAATCAAATACATAATAATCATCGAACACCAAATGCTAAACTTTACTGTAGAATACTATATTTAAATTGCGGGTATACCTACTTACATTTCACTCCGCACATTCCACTTTTCCACAACACCAATAACTCGCATATTTATCTCGTCTACTCGACGTCCGTAATACGGACGCAATGTCATTGCAGGGATTCAGCAGAATATCAGCGTCAGGTATATTTGCCTGGCACATGCTGAGCTGGACTCCCATTTGGTGCAACCTTGAAGCGCACACCGCACCTTTTTTATGTTCGTTAAAGTGTGTCATAGCCAATAGTGTAATCACAATGTCTTGTTTTTTCTTTCTTTTATATTTGTTTGTATATTGGCACCTTGCAGTTTAGTAATTATTTAATCGTGCTTTTGTATGCTGTGCTGTTTTTTGTGTGCACTAAATAAATGATTTATCTATCTATCTGTCCTTCCTTTAATAGAGTGTTTTACTCTTTATGAGAAAAACTAAAAATATATTATTGGGATAGCTTAGGCAAAAGCAGTTGGAAAACGTTAGTTTTAGTTCATAAAATAGCAAACTAAATTTTAAAATTCAATTCAAAGGTTTCCGCTTTTTAAATCTGTTTCATAACACCATTAGATAGTAGTCGCCATGTTATTACGTCATACGGCTATGTAAACTTAGAAAGTGTTAACTGTCAACTATCAGCGTACCTTTAAATAAAGGCTTTTTATTATTTTTCGTAACCAACGTATTTTTTATTGAAATAATATCATGGAGGACGGTTTTGTAAAAGGAGACAACACAAATTTATAACTTAATAAATATCACTGCATTTGTTTACACAGCCAACTGACGTCATGACCACAGAGCAGTATGGCGTCCACTGCGTCCAGCGTTTTCGACAAATTACGCAGCAAATTTGAAAATGCAAAATTTTAATGCATTTTTATGGCACTTTCACTTATCGATTGAATAAAAAAATTGTGTTCTTTTTGTGGTTCATTAGCACTATAGAATCTAATTGACCCACTTTTCAAAAATGGGTGTAATACACTATTAAAATAAAAATCTTGGTTGCTCGTAGTCGTCTTCCAAACATACCGTGACTGAATGAGTAATTGGTGATCCCTGTCCTATCACGATGAACCAGATTTCGCGTCTAAAGTCATGTCGCTAGTTCTTTCTCGGCCGGCCTCGACGACGCCTTCCATGTCCAGCTAAACATTGATTAAAATAATTAAAATAATCCATACTTCCATCCAATGCATTACGGGTTAGGCCATAGGCATAATTGTTCCCGATAAAGCGTCGTGCAGATTGGCACGACGCGACACCAGTGATTGTTCTAAGAAATTGTTTTGTTAGAACAATCACTGTGTGTTCGAGTGGGATAATTTCCGAACTCAAGTGAAGTGGTTGACATGGTCGAAGGGGCCGGCAAAATCTAATAGGTACTACTTAGGTACAAGTACTACTATTATTATAAAATCATACTTTCCAATGAAAACGTCGCGTGTCGTTATGTTACGCAAGTTCTGGATTATGCGATGTCATTAATAAAATGTGATTAGACTACAAAACGAATGAATTAAGGCCAGTTGTTGCATTTCACGATGACGCGTGAGTCATTTGAAATTGAACCTTAATTCCATTATTTATATATATATATTTAATTGAACCTTAATATCGTCTTTTGCAGCTACTTTTTGTTTTTTTTTTTTTGCATGAGGTTATTATTCTCTTTCTGTTTAAAATGATCAAGGAAGACCTGTCCAGTTACTTTGTCAATTGAATTTAGGTGTCCCCAGACTTTACTATTCCATTTATCTATTTCAGTCAGACGTATCTTCAAAGGATAGAGAGGTATCCTACGACCAGCTGAAGCAATGGTGCGAAGAGAACAAGATCGCGACGTACATCGAGACATCTGCGAAGAACGATAATAATGTCATCGAAGCGTTCTCTATGGCTGTACAGAGGTAAGTCAGGAGGAAAAAAAGGAGTTTTTTTTTCTTAATTCTAAGTTAGATAGACAAGTAGCGAGTAGTGTTAATGATTTGGAAAAAATATATCACACTAATATTATAAAGGCGAAACTTTGTGAGTGTGTATGTTTGTCTCTTCTTCACGCTAAAACTACTAAACGGATTTGGATAAAATTTGGCACACAGATAGTTTTTAACCTGGATTAACACATAAGATTATTTTTATCCCGATATTCCCACGGGATCGAAACTTATGCGGGTGAATCCGCGTGGCGCAGCTAGTGTTAAATAAGAGCATGTTCTTAATAACTTAGTCTGAATATTTTAGATTATGTATGGCATATATCGGCGGCTTAACCAAAACCCATCGACGCGCCAATACTAGATGGTCACGTTCATTTATAAATGTCCCTTTTTGGGCGGAAAACCGGACGGCTCCCTCTGTCGCCTGCAGCCTTAGAAGAGCAGCGTTTCAGTGAATTACTTCTTAGTATTGAGAATTTATGGAACATGTACCTACCTTCCATAAATTCTCAATACTAAGAAGTAATTCACTGAAACGCTGCTCTACTCAGTGTGGACTTATTAGGTGATTCATATAATGATCCACTAATTCAGCTGATTGTAGCATTTTGTTTATCGAACGTGGACCAAGCCTATGTTGAACATTTTTTATGGGAAGATACGCCGATGATAATGCCGGAAAGATCTAGCTTCTTATCATTTGTTTGTACAAATACAAACAGTTTAGGCTTATCCTTCGTTTTAGGTACATATTGGTTGACATTGTTGTTGTATGTTGTATGTGGTTTGACTTCCTCGCTCCTTGTAGATTTGAGGATACATTCAGCTTTCGTTTATTTTAGGTACCTAAGGTTACTGGACATAAATTGTACGATTTTTCTTATCGTTATTGTAAAAGTAGGACTGGCCCGGCAGTCTCGACATAGATAGCAATCGCTATATGACCGAATTCGGTCGTAGTCTTAATGGCTTCCCTAGACGGTCAAAATTACTTGACAAGCACGAGAAAATCTAAGGCTGCCGCCCGTGGAAGTGACTACACTCGAGAGCAATGAATCCGGGTCACTTAAAGAATCCTAAAAATCTCGGAAACTAAAAATGCTAGGTTAATGCAATAAATTGTATTTAATAGACAATGTAATACTCCTTAAATGAAGGTATTAAAACTTCTTAGTTATTGTAAAGTTATATCATAAAAAAATCAAATTTGAAAAAGGGCCACTTTCGAAGATGGAACTACGAAATTACAGCATTTGGTTTTGCTTTTGTTTGTAATCTGTCATTTATGTGGGTACATAAACCATGTTGATAGTGCTCTATATTCATTATTCAAGCTGAAATTATGTCGCTTACGCCTGAAGAATGCACCAGAATACTTACAATGCTGGAAACCGGCCGGAGTCAGCGCGATACAGCCAGGACTGTCGGTGTGTCGCTGTCAACAGTACAAAGAGTTCTCCGACGTTACGAAGAAACTGGTTCTAACCTACGCAGACCAGGAACGGGCAGAACCAGGTGTACCACAGCACGAGAAGACCGATACTTGGTGAACACCATGCTTCGAAATCGCTTTCTTACAGGAACTGAACTCACAAATCAGTTTCGACGCCTCGGAGGAAGTAACCCAAGTGCATGGACAGTAAGACGTCGGCTTGCTGAATCTAACTTAAAACCCCTTAGACCTGCAAACGGCCCTAAACTGGAGCGTGGGCATCGTATTTCAAGACTAAGATATGCCCAGAGCCACGTAAATTGGAGTATTGAAGATTGGTCAAAAGTTATGTTCTCCGACGAATCAAAATTTATGCTCTACAAGCACGATGGAAGACACAGAGTGTATCGAAGACCAGGGGAAAGATTCAAGCAAGCATGCATCGAAGAAAAAGTAGCCTACGGTGGTGGGTCTGTACTTGTGTGGGCCGGAATTTCTTCTGAAAGTCGCACAGAGCTGGTGATCATAGAAAACGGCTCTTTAACTAGCGAAAGATATGTGGAAGAAATCCTCAATGATCACGTTGGTCCATTTATGGTCAATTTAGGTGAGGATGCTATATTTATGCATGACAATGCCCGACCTCATACAGGTAGGATTGTGAATGACTACCTTCAAGAGATGAACATTACTCGTATGGAGTGGCCAGCGCGCAGCCCGGATATCAACCCGATCGAGCATGCTTGGGACGAGCTAGGCAGATGCGTAAAACAACGAAACCCTCCCCCAATCACGCTTCGTGAGCTCAAAATTGCTCTCACAGAGGAATGGGAGAATATTCCCCAAAATCGTATAAGGAACTTGGTGTACAGCATGCCAAACCGCGTAATTGCAGTAATGGAAGCACGAGGAGGCAATACGAACTATTAAAATTCAAGAAAATCGTAATAAAGTTCAAAAATTTCATGTTTCCTATTTTTGTTTTAAGGAGAGATCAGCAGTTTTTTTCTTTATGTAATTTTGTGTTAATAAAATGTATGGTGACTCATATTTTTTTAACTTTCATTTAAGGAGTATTACATTGTCTATTAAATACAATTTATTGCATTAACCTATCATTTTTAGTTTCCGAGATTTTTAACATTCTTTAAGTGACCCGGATTCATTGCTCTCGAGTGTATTAAAACGATTGGAAAATAAATATATATTGGAATATAAATATGTTAGGTTACACAAGTCCACTAAGTGGACTGATGACCTGGTGAAGGTCGCGGGAATCCGCTGCTTGCGGAAAGCGGGAAGCACAGTCGTTGTGCTGAAGCTTCGATGAGGCCTATATCCAGCAGTGGACGTCGTTCGGCTGAATAATGATGATAAAGTTGGTGTAGATACTAGGGAGGTATGAGGGATAGGGTGTAAAGTGCCTCATCCTCCATACAAATGGGACTATCCTCTGACCAGACAGGTGGTGTGTCTGGTGGGCTAGTTGCACGGATAACTCCGCTTGGGCGATGCGGAGTTTGTGTGACATCAGGTTTTTTGATGAATGTGGCGTTGTATATGCCAACATAGTAAGTACTATACATATTAAATTCCCTTCTTCCAGATGGGTGGAACTCGAACAGAGAGCAGAGAAAGAGCTGGGCTTGCTTCACCACCCGGACACGGTGACGCTGCACGGTTCCACCACAGCGTCGAGCATTCGGTCCACCTGCTGCTCCCGGTTCAGCGAAGTGTGAGGCACTGGTGCTACTCTCAGGGTTATACACCTAGTGTGATGGAGGTATGTTGATAGCGGACAAACGAATTTGAGATTTTTTGTTGTATTTAAACAGGCTTTATTATATATAATTAATTTATTATATTAGGTGTCTATGTCTAAATAAATAACCTGTTTAGTCTCTCCTTTCTGTAGCTTTGTTTGATTTTCTTCTGTTTTGAGTTTATTTGCATGGGCGTTGTCCTTTCTATGATGAATGAAATGTTTTTCTTAAATTATAATTTCAATAATACACTTAAGTTATTTATATACGCTCGGTCTTTTGCCTCAGAATCTCAAGTACTTTAAATTCTCTTTCTTTGTCCGTTGTTAATATACCTCAGAATCCTTTGAACTAGTAGTAATTTACGGTACTTTGTAATATTCTACTTTGTCATGGCATGTGATATTCTTAATACAACCAAGTTTTTTCATGTAAATATGTTTTTTTAAATAGAAATTGGATTGAATAGGAAGCAATCGCACCAATGTTTAAACGTAGTTTAGTTTGCACAGACAAGTTATTTTTAGGCACATGTTTACTTACTAAAAATATTTGAATTTTATGTCTGGATTTGCGGGACGATTTAATTTAAAATACAAATAATTTAGCAGTCATTGCATAGTTTTACGCGTATTTAAATATACTATACAAAACGTATACGTAAAATAAACAGATGCATTGTAAATAAATGTTCAAATAATGTGCAATTTGGTTGTGGGATTTTCCTATTGTTATACAGATAATGTTGCAAGCTAGACATTCCTATATGTTTAAGTTACAGTATGAATTATGAATACATTATACTACATTTTGTGAGATAGACAGTGTCAACTTTCTTAGTGTTTTTGACACTTATATTAATGTGATTGGATTTAATTTACAATTTATTGTCATTTAACCCTTTAGTTATCCCGACATGTTATATTATATATCTGCATAATAAATCAGCTAGGTTGTTTCTATGTATATTTTCCATTGTAGTAAACCAAAGATCTATAAAATGAGTTTTTTGTGACCTTAGAAATTGCAATACTCTAATTTAATAACTTAACTTTGAAGCTTGTATATCTAGATTTAATGAAATCTCGGCCTAAACTTGTGTACATAGGGTTTAATATCTAATGTATTAACTTATCAAGTATGTATTGCTGTGTGAATTATATACTGTTATTAGCTTTTCCAGTTTACTCAATATTATTAATAGATTTTTTTTAACTCGTTAAAAATAATAACAGACGTAGTTGCCGTCCTTTTTGGTGTTGTGAAATATTTTTTTTTGTTGTTTGATAAAATATGCTATAAGTACTCGTGTTTTTGTTGCTTGTTCAACCTGTACATGATTTTTCTGTCTATGTATTCAAAAGCTACAGGAGTTGTCAAACTTTGAAACGTATAGAGAAAATTCACTCAAGTACCATTTTCAACCTAACCTAACTTAGCCTAAAAGTTAATGAAATCAGGGATTTCAGATACCTATGTATATTTTGTTTGTTTTATTCTTTCCGTTGGATGTAAAAAACGATTAACTGCGACTTAGTAAGTTTTCGCCGGCGATTCAAATTAGTGCAACCAAAAAAAAAAAAAAACTTGACCCTATCAAAACTTTTACACTCAAAACATGATACACAAACAAATCCTTTATACGGGTTGCACACAAGGCTACACATCAAGCTATACATTTCCAGTTTATGCTGATCTATCTCGTATTGTATAGGATTTCCGTACAGACGCCAGCATATCAACCTACTACAATCTGTCAAATTTATTTAATAGATTTTCAACTTTATTACTAAAGCATAAGGTTCAAAGTTGATTGGGAAAATTTGATAGTTTCGGGTAGGTTGACGTGTTGGCGTCAATACAATGTGAGGTCAGTTTATACTGGAAATGTATAGCCGTGTGTGCCTACTTTCTGCCGTCGCCAGCCGATGGTCCAGGGGGGCAAGTTGGTATATGGAGGATGGCAAAAGTATGGTTTGTAGGTCCAGTCAAGAGTCAAGAGCACATGAAGCTTTACACTTGTAGTGCGAGTCTTACATCTACGGCGCTCAATGTGGAGAAAATCGACGCTGGTGGACATTTGATTTTTGACAAATTAGTTCTCAGTAGAACTGGGGGCCAATTACGACCTCTATACGCAGTATTATTTTGATGTTACTTCAGTGCGAGAATGAAGTGGACTTATACAGAACGGCTAGCTCCATCTCTTTCCCACGCTCAAGTAAGATTCAAATAATACTGCTAAAAGAGGTGGTGGTAGGGCCCCTGATAGGAACTGAAAAAAAAAAATTTTTTTGAATGTATGTTTTGGGTCCTTTTTTCCTAAAAGAATTCAGAACTCTAGAGCTGAAACTGGCTGGGCCTACCACCAACACATAGATACGAATATTACGTCTCCGGACTCCGGATCAGACCCTGTTTAGGAGATAATTATCAAACTTTAAAAAAACAAATAAAAGTCATCCACATAAACAAAGTTGGCTTTGTAGATTATGTAGTTTGTTTAGATTAAAATTTTAATCTCTAGGGGGGGGGGGGGGGGAGTTGTCCCTTTTATCCCCATGGCGACAACCTTGCCTTAATGAAAAAAAAAAATATTAATAATTAAATAGGTAAACAAAGAATAGGGCACATTCCATGCATATCCAGTCATTTTAAAGAGCCCAAACAGCAGTTTATTTTTGCAAAATTTTTTCGCATCTCAATGCGTATTTATATAATATTTGAACGTTATAAAGGTTGTATCATATAAAAAACGTACATTTCGCGGTCATACGTTAATTCCCCTCATAGATTTACTCGAAGATACATTAGACCTAGGTCTTAATTAAATGCAATTTATTTTAGATACTTTTTGAACAAATATAAACGAGCTCCCTCTCACCTGAGGAGGCTGATTGATGTAAACCAGCTCGTAAAATATACAAAAAGTGTCAAATATAAACTGTGTCGACTCCATTCTAGTATGAATTGTATTTAACTATTTATATTAGAAATTAAATAGTTTTACATTATACCTAATTATGTAGTTGTAATGCTGATTCTCACTAAGTGCCTAGCTTCTGGTTACCATATTGTTAAGCGGTAAAGTTATACCTAATTATATAAATTATTGTTTCTACCAACTAAGTCTTGAACAGAATAATATCATAATTTATATTAAGATAGATTTGTAGTGCATTTCGTTACGATTTATTGATTTTGCTAAACAGATGTCAAGCAAATTCAGAGTAAGGTAAAGCTAAGCGCACATTACAGCCGCATCGGGCCGCAGCGCATCGCATTTCAACACAAATAATTGCGGTGGGGCCCGCCTGTACTGTGCGATGGTTCCTACAAAAAATGTACGAATGTGACGTAGGTAGATTTTTTGTAAGGCCAAATCTACGTCAGCCTTAATACCTACTACTGTTACATTACTTCTGTTATCGTGGTCTTATTAAATACTTACCGATTTGTTTTGTCGAACTGGTGAAAAGCTGAACAGCAAATCTAATGAATCGTAAAGAAATAGCAGCTGAACTCATTTAAAAACATGCACTCCTTGTATTTATATATAGTTCTATTCTAAAGTTAGTATTGGTAGATTATTGGCGCAATAAGTAACTGCCGGCACTGAAGAATACAGATGGGTCACTCCGTAGTTTAGGTAAAAAGCTATAAGTAGGAAGTACGCGGCGGGCTCGTCTTGCTGGGCCAATAGGGTGTTTTACTCTATATGAGAAAAAATCTAAAAACATATTATTGAGATAGCTTAGGCAAAAAGCAGTCGGAAAACGTTAGTTTTTAGTTCATAAAATAGCAAACTAAATTTTAAAATTCAATTCAAAGCTTTCAGTTTTTTTAATCTGTTTCATAACACCATGATAGTAGTCGCCATGTTATTACGTCATACGGCTATGTAAACTTAGAAAGTGTTAACTGTCAACTATCAGCGTACCTTTAATCTATAAAGGCTTTTTATTATTTTCGTAACCAACGTAATTTTTTATTAAAATAATACCATGGAGACAGTTTTGTAAAAGGAGACAACACAAATTTATAACTTAAAAAATATCACTGCATTTGTTTACACAGCCAACTGACGTCATGACCACAGAGCAATATGGCGTCCAATGCGTCCAGCGTCTTCGTAAAATTACGCGCGAAATTTGAAAATGCATTAATAAGGCACTTTACGATTGAATAAAAATTTTGAGATTTTTTTTTTGTGGTTCATTAGCACTATAGAATCTAATTGAGACACTTTTCAAAAATGGGTGTAATACCCTATTCATTGAGTGTAATTTAGTCAGAAGATCTAAGAGTTACGCGATAGAAAGAGAGGCAACTTCTAGGTGAATATAACTGTAGTTCATTAGCGCTGTGCGAATTGCACTTTATTATGTTGTTACAAGAGTCGCTTTTTATTTAAATAATTTTGCGGTCTGTCCTGTCTGTATTAACCTGTGTTGCTGGTCAATATTTTACCGTCTCGACAGTCTACCTCAACGAGTGTTTGATGTAATAATTTATGTAACGCTAGTTTTTACCTTATGGCTCCTGAACCAATGGCAAATGTTTGACATATTTTCTGTCCCCTGTCAATTGGCGGTCCCAAGCAAGCAGGCTTAGGGAGTGACCACACTTACCTATCTACGCGGAATCGGTTTGAGCCAGTCAGAAAGAGTTTTATATCCATGCAATTATACAAAAACGAAAAAGACGTGATCCGCCTTGGCTTGGTTCGGACGACGCGATTCGACAACGCATAACTAAATGCGATAAGTGTGGTGATACGTGATGGCTCAAGACAATTATTCTGTCACTCCGTTAAGCGTGAGAATGGCGAGCACGAACACAACAACGAAAGTCGGTTAATACTTCAGTTTTGAAATCATAATTGAATTCAATATTTACCTGTATTAATAACCTAATAAGTATATTAAATACTAAAACGTGAACCTGAAAGTATGTCGATTAGGTTAGTGAGGAAACCGTCATAATTGATTCAGTCGTTTTAGAGAAAATCGCTGACATACAAACAAAAGGTTCGAAAACATAACCCTCATAACTTAGGTTAAAGTAGGTATCTAAGTGTTAAACAACTTTCGTTGCTGGCTGTTCGTATCGCACCTGTTGCACTATTAGAGATCTCGCGCACTAGACGGCCAGGACCACGAGCAGTGGGCGCAGCGCCCAGATAAACTATAGAAACCGATACGAATTGCGAACTTGGTCGCAACGGCCAACTAGCCGCAGTACATACAATACCACTAGCCGGCCACGACCGGCCGGAGTCGTGGCCGTCTAGTGCGCGAGACCACTTAATTTGAACCATCAGGTGAACCCAAGCAAACTATTGGATAAGGAGCTATATTTGTGCACGTAGAATTGAGGTGACTTGCGCCTTTGTCATTGAGATTTACTCACAAAATGTAAAAACTGATTAAAAGCTTGATATTTTACAGGCGTGGTACCTAATAAAGGGTTTGAAAAAAATTGTGTATTATTAACTTGGTCTCCTCTCGTTTAGCAAGTCTGCAAGATGCAATTGGGGCTGACTGCCGAAAATGCGCTGGACGCACGTGTCTTGTATGCACTTTAAGAGTTTAGTTTAGATGATTAAGCGCTCCAGGGCCCTGAGTTACAGGGCCCGGGTTATCCAAAACCTCCAATTCTTATTAGTACAATTACAATGAGAACTTCACCAATACATTTGAGCTTTGCCGCAGTCGGGTTAAAAGGCACCCCCAACATATTTTGACACATTTAGGACTAGCTACGCCACTGAAGATTCTCATGACATTTTGCAAAATTCAATAGCTGAATGAACTTACAACAGTGCTAATGTTAACACCTTAACACGGCTTCATGTACCTAATATATATATATCCAACAATAATTAAACAAAGGTCATTCATGAATCTGCAGACAAACATCCCGAGGGGTGCTATAAACGGGAAAGGGCGGGGTACATTTTTTAATCATTTTTGACCTAGGACTAATTTATGAGATATTTGCGAAAAACTAAAAAATGGCGATAGGAACTAAGTTATCCATTGTTGGGTTTGCCATATAAATTATAAATCCAACAACGATTAGACAAAGGTCACGGTCAAGGTCAATTAAGGTCATCCACGAATCTGCAAACAAATATCCCGAGGCGTGTTATTTATTTATGAATAAATTCATGTACTCAAACTATGTCCCACAAAATCGTTTTCACGGTTTTTCTGTGGGAACGTATCTTAAAAAGTAAAGTTTAGACTATGTAGAATGTGTCCCAATAAAACAAAATACCCATTTAAAATTGTAATAAATATTTTACAGATATATCCACATTTTCTAAAAAACTAACCTACGAAGAAAAGTACATCTAATATTGTTATGACAACGATATAATCCGAGTATATTGAGATATATTATAGGAATATTATGCTTTACAGTACCAACAACCTAACTAGAAATTCAACACAACCACAGCCATTTCCAAACTAAATGAAATATGGCAAACTATGTCTAAATTATTAAGTAACTCATAAATTGAATTTAAGTATCCATAGAATAGATTGCTTGTGGAAGTGTACGTAAATATATTGAAATTGAACTCTTAATTATAATAACAACAGAAATATAGCTTTGGCGAAATCCATACCTGCGTTTTGTGTACTTATGTTCTATCTACTGTACATAGTATAATAACAAAGTCGAGTTTGAGTGCAGTTTGAACGCACACTGATCTTTTAAACTACACAATGGATTTTGTTGCGGTTTTCACCATCATTTTAGAGCATTTATTCCAGAAGTTTTATGTGTAATTAACAAACACATACATGGTATAACATATAATCACGCCTTCACATATACAATTTTGGTAACAACGCCATCTATGATATCTTGGAGTAATCAAGCAGCATAAAATACTATCAAGTTATTGTAAATTTTGCTGCATTTTGACAATAAGTTATCATATTTATTGTTATTGTTTTGTTTGCTGAGATAGGAGCCTTTTGGCCTCGCACAGGACTTTTTAATTAGTTTTTATATGTGTGTGTCTGTTTAGTTTAATTGAGATCTCCTGTGCTTGTCCCAATTGTCCCAATTAATACTTTTTCTTTCTAAGTCATCATAAATCAATCAATGTTTTTATTTTATTGGCATTTTTATTTGCATTGAATGTGTGATCTAAACTACTTGTACCATCTCTCAAATTTTCTGTTCTTGTATCACTGACATTACAGGAGAATGCTCAAAAATGTATGGGCAAAAAACCCACCCCTGGTGGAATATGTGCAACATAACCCCACAATTTTTGACATGTCGTCATTACACCCGTGCGGAGCAGGTCTACTCCCTAAGCACAAAGCCCGTAGTTCCGGCCGAAGTTACGGGCGATACCAATTCCGTATCACCTACGGACATAAGATCAGTTTGGGTCCCGACCTAAGAATTAATGACACCACGATTTGACAGTTGTCCCTACTCCCTTTGAAAGTTAATTAATAGCATGTAGGGTACACTTCGTAGTTTCGATCTACTTACGGACGGTCCCGTATTTTGATGACGGACTTGAGAGAGTATGGTACACTGGATTTAGCCTATAAAATTGGTATGTTCAGCCTTCTTCAAGATGTTTTTAGATATAACTTTTTACATAGACAAATAAAATATCGCACACACAAAACGTAGATATGCATCAAAACATACCATCTAAGTCATTAACCGCGCAGTCACATAATAAAAATGTTTATCAAATTACAAATGCGATTTACTCGTAACCAAACAGATCAGAGAGCTGCCACTAAATTACTTTAAAAAGAAAATTAAGAAATGGCTCTATAATAATGCGTTCTATACAATAGAGCAAATTTCGAAATATGATCTCACTAGTAATATAATTAAATAAAGTAATTTTAAAGATTTTTATTTTTTACCTCACAGCTCAATCAAGTAATAATTGTAGTGTTTTTGTATAATTAAAATTAAAATTTTATTTTAAGGTATTTTTTGAATGCTGTTAAATTACGTAAGTAAGCCAAATACGTGGAACTTCTTATATTTAAGACCTTTTATGTACAGAAGCCAGCACGTCAACCTACCCGAAACTGTAAAATTTTCCCAATCATCTTTGAACCTTATGCTTCGGAAATAAAGTTGAAAGTCTTTTAAAGAAATTTGACGATTGTAGTAGGTTGATGTGCTGGCGTCTGTACCGACCTTATTTTATGCAAAATAAAGAAATTATACATTCTTACTTTGAATGAACCTTTTTTATGAAAATTAAATAATCTAAGTTTTCTAATTTTATTGCGAGCGACTTCAAGAAGTGGTGAAGCAATTTTAGACCTTAGTGAGAATAGAAGAGAACAGACGATCATTTTAACCAAAGTTTCTTGGTCGTTTGCGTCCTCCCTGAGGGTGAGAAACATTTATAGCCTATGACTGCACGGTAATGGCACCTTAATAACTACGTCTATTCCAAATTCCTCATTCATAGCGGTTTTCTAGCCCTGACCAGTTCCTCGCTGACGTTCCACAGCTTGTCTTCCACGTTTTTGTCGAACTCGTGCTTTGAGAAGTATTCCTCGCATTCTCGGTAGAACTTGCCGGTTTTACCTTCGATGCTGTGGTCTGTAGCGCAGAAGACTACTGTTTCGGAGCCCTGGAAGACATTGTTGACCATTAATTGCGTTGCTTTTTCTTGGATTTAGTTGGTTAGAATTTGAATGTTGCCTGAATAAAAACGTGCTGTTGGATTTTCAACTTTCGGTGCTGAGCCG
Organism: Xanthia togata; assembly: GCA_963853775.1. NCBI lineage: Eukaryota > Metazoa > Arthropoda > Insecta > Lepidoptera > Noctuidae > Xanthia > Xanthia togata. The sequence goes on along the minus strand of OY970793.1, from coordinate 24,175,651 downwards.
AACGTTGAAAATTGAACAGCGCGCATAAGTGTCAGTGTAATATTAGTTTGCACTTTGTTTGCATCTTTATTTTGATGTAAAACGTTAAGAGTAAGATGAGACTCAGACACAGAAAAGAAACTAGTACCTATCTTATTGTTCTAGTATCAAAAATATAAGATTTTATCAATGGTTACTCGTTAGCATGTAAATGTTCGAAAATGCATACTTTTAGAAAAGATAAAAATCATGAGAACTGTATACTTTTGGTTACTTATTTTTTACTATTAGGAAAATAATTAAAACAAAGATATTGTGGGAGCATTATTACCTCTAAAATTAAAGTAACAGTACTTACTTGTTTGGCAGTCTTCATGAAGGCAAGCAATAGAGGTGCCATTAGTATATAATGGTACCATTTTATTGAATACCTGAAATGTAAAAGTATTTATTTAGATGTTTGATAAAAAATACGCCAGGAAGGAGGACTATGTCCAGCAATAGACGTCTTTCGGCTGAAATGATGATTATTTTATTCATTGGTCACCTGAACCCAGACCTCAATGTTTGGATAAATGTTCCAATGTACCCTGCGATATCAGCCTTCCTTCCTACCTTACTGACTCCATTAACTCAGCCTCCTGTCCTCTTGTATCTTGCAAAAGGTAACCCAGTCAGCCTTTATAACGAAATCGTAGAGACCGTCGGATTACGGTTGGTAAAGCCGATAGTCATTATAACCTAAAACGTTAAGTAAGCAGAAATGCTGGGACCTAAAATGCGGAGTGTTCCATCTGTATTCCTGTCGTTATACACGGTTTTAACTTTAAAACTTACCTAAACAGATTAGTAGCACAGAATCCAGGACAGACCATGTTGACATCTATGCCAGTGTTCCTCAAATTTGCAGCCAGCGCCTTCGCGAAGTACGCGTTCATCAGCTTCGAGTTGCAGTACCCAGGGTTATGACGGGGACTTCCACCCTTTTTCTTCGCCAGTTCAACTTGCTGCTTTAAGTTCAGGTCGTCAAAGTCGATATTACCACGCTCGTGTAGTGTTGATGATAGAACTACTATTCTGTAATGAATATGGAATAGGATATTGTTAATTAAACGTTTTTATGCACATTTGCATTGCTATAAGGAGGCAGATATAGAAGGTTTTCATTATTATGTACTGTGTAAGGCGAAATGTAAACCCCCTTATTTACAAACGTTGCTTAAAGTTAAGATACCTTTAAAAGTAAAAACGCTAATCATGGCTAATTTAACTTTAAGCAACGTTTATGAATAACAGCAATAAAGATTTTTCCAATCTCCTGTTAGGGGGATTCGCTATTGGGCAGAGCACCGCCGTGTCCTCGTGGAGGCGATCGGTGATCGGCGAGGATCTCTCGCGTTCGACCCTGGTCCAGGCCATGGTACGGAGCGAGAGGGCATGGGAGGCCGTCACTTCCTTCTGCGAAGCAGTAATGCTCGCGAAGGAGTAGGCGGAGCGCGTGAGGGAGAGGCAAATTTCGCGCCCACACGCCCCTAGCCGCCGTAGGAGGAGACGCCTTGGGCGTCGGGAATCGATTGCCGATTCCCGGCCACCGTAGACGCGGGCTTGCGGACGGTGAGCAATGGGTAGCTCGCCGTCCGGTAAGGACCAAGCCCGGGTCGACGGCGCGTTGTGTTCCACGCGCGCCTCAAAGAGATGTCAGCGAGTGAAGGCGTCCGATGAGACCATTGCCTGCCGGGGTTGCGGGAAAGTCCGAAAGGGTAACCGTGGCCCCTTGGCATTTTTGGGATTTGCAGGTCCGTGTGTCAGGTTGTATGTTGATCTAAATACGATTCGCGACCGTAACTAATGTGACTTCACAGAATTATAATCATTAGAATCAGCAATACAACTCGCTTAAGTTAGCATAATTCTCAAATGACATGATTTCATGAAATATTCATTCAATAGGATTACATGAACAGAGTTGTATTGATGACTTACTGTGCGTTTGCACTTGCGAAACATGTTGAAATCTCTTGTTCCTGTCAAATACTGTATGGAACTTTAACAGGAACTAAAGATTTCAACATGTTTCGCTAGTGCAAACGCACAGTTATGATAATAATTCTATAAATAAACATTTGATAAAACAATAAAACGTTGCCCACACTAGGATCTCCTGTATCGTGGGTGCGTTTACAAACATTTAAACTCACATACACAAACAGCCAGACCCGGAACAACTACATGTAGGTCATACAAATATTTGTTCCGTGCGGGAATCGAACCCGCGACACGCAGCGCAGCAGTCAATCGCTTAACCACCGCGCCAAACATGACGACAAAAAAAATTGAATTTCAGTTACCTAACTTATGAGGTTGTTACACATAATGGGCAAAATCGATTGTATATTTTGCCGCCCAGCTGTGCCGAATCTTGCCGATAATTGTGTTAACACACGGGAAAATCAGTCTTATAATACCTGACTATATTTCTAGTTTATGACCTTCAACCTTGTAATTAAGATAGGTACTAAAACATAATATTCATAATCTAGGTACATTATTGAGTTATTAAATATATTTATGCCTATGATCCTGTATCTAAAGTTATGTTTTCCATCCCCGCCAGGCCGAGAAGATAAATGTATCGACTTATTTATCTTTCGATGTTCCCGTTCATTGACTTGACCAAAGGTTACGTAATACCGTAATACATGCTATTTATACATATATTCTCTGAGTATATAGAGTAGTTTTATGGAGACGTTAAAAGATGTAAAACATTTGTATCTGTTGTGGCTGTTGTTTATATTTGGGAGGCCACCTGAGGCCCTAGTGTGAGTTTCATTTAACCATCTCGATTTTACGCATCGACCGCGTTCGGCGCTCCGATTTGCAGCCGGCCGGCCTTCACCAGTGAAGGGCTAATCGGATCGCCGAACGCGGTCGATGCGTAAGGTCGAGACGGTTAAAAGAAACTCACATTAGGGCCTCTGGCCTACTTATAGCAGTAACGAGAATGAGTATGTTTGTTTATTTACTATTTAACAAGAATGTTTTCGGGATATTTTGTGGGCTTCTGTTGGGTAAACTCTAAGAGGGATATTACACTATCATAATAAATATGATCAAAGATCTAATGAAATTGTACAATAGACATATTACTTATCGGTAATTCGTGAGCTTCGTATCTTGGCATATGATAGTGTTATACGAGGGCTGCTATTTATGAATCCATTTATTATGGTTTTATTGCTTTTCAAAATGTTCGCCATGAGGATCGATGCACTTTTGCATACGTTGGAACCAATTTTCGTAGCAGTTTTTCCTTTCGGATTGAGGTATCTCCAAAACGTGCATTTTTAATGCATCAACGGCCTCTTCACGGCACGAAAAACGTTGACCACGTAATTTATTCTTCACGGTTGGGAATAAATAGAAGTCGTTGGGGGCCAAGTCGGGGCTGTACGGCGGATGACCCGTTGATTCGATCTTTTGGCCTTCCAAATACCGAGTTGTTTCGGCCGATGTGTGGCAGATAGCATTGTCATGATGAAGAAGGATTCTGCGTTGTCAGTTGTTCTTTATTATTTCTTTAAAGACTTCTGGCAAACAAATGCTCGTGTTCCATTCAGAATTAACCGTTATACGATCATCTAGTGGTACTGTAGCCACATGTCTATTTGTACCAAAAAAACAAGCGACTATTTGCTTCAAAGTGCTTTTTGAACGGATGACTTTTGTTGGGTTCGGCTCATCTTGGAACACCCAAACAGTTGATTGTTGTTTAGTTTCAGGATCATCCGCATATATCCAAGATTCATCACCTGTGTGTAGATATTATAGACAGCTTTTGACGCACCCTGATTGTACTTTTGTAACATTTTTTTTACACCAATCGACACGATCTATATTTTGAGGTACCAAAACTGATTTAGGGCGACCATCTTTAAATTCGTCCGTGAGCACAGACCGCCCACGATTAAACTCACTAAACCAGTGATACGCAGTAGTTTTCGACGGTGCTTCGTCCCCAAAAGTCGAAGTGAGTTGATATTTGCACTCTTTTTGAGTTAGCCCTCGCCGAAAATCGTAATAAATCATAGTACGAAAATTTTCACGACTTAAATCCATGGTGATTAAAGAAAATTTTCAAAACGACGCCACAAAAGAAAAACAAATGACAGTGAAGTGGTTTAACACAAAAACAGTGTGTTGACCGGATGATTTCTGCATTTGGTGATGAAGCCCCATCCAAAACCACAATTTATCGCTGGTTTGCTGAATTTCAACGTGGACGTGTCAAGCTCAGTGATGATCCCCGTCAAGGTCACCCAAGAAAACGTTGATGCTGTGCGTAAGCTGATTGAGGAAGATTGACATGTGACATACCACGAAATTCAGGCAACTTTAGACACTGGCATGAATCAAATACAAATAATCTTGCATGAACAATTAGGTTTAAAAAAGTGGTTTTCCCGATGGATACCGCATTCGCTCTGTGAAGAGCAAAAAGCGGCTCGCGTTACTTGGTGCGTCAGAACTCTCGAAAGATTCCACGCAGGATCCTCAAATGCTGTATACAACATCGTATCAGGTGACGAATCCTGGATAATACGCGTACGAACCCGAAACAAAAACCAGTCACCAGTTTGGGTGTTCAAAAATGAGTTAAAGCCAACAAAAATTGTTCGTTCACGGAGTGTTGCAAAAAAAATGGTGGCCACGTTTGTCTCCAAAACCGGCCATGTTACGACTATTCCTCTTGAGGGACAAAGAACGGTTAATGCAGAATGGTATGCTAGCATTTGTTTGCCACAGGTCGTTTCTGAACTCCGTAAAGAGAACTGCAACCGTCGCATCATCCTCCATCACGACAACGCGAGTTCTCACACCGCGCACAGAACAAAAGAGTTTTTAGAGCAAGAAAACATAGAATTATTAGACCATCCGCCGTGCAGCCCCGACCTAAACCCTAATGATTTCTATACTTTCCCTAAAATAAAGAATAAATTGCGTGGACAGAGATTTTCATCACCTGAAGAAGCTGTGGACGCCTACAAAACGGCCATTTTGGAGACCCCAACTTCCGAATGGAATGGTTGCTTCAATGATTGGTTCCATCGTATGGAAAAATGTGTCAAATTTCGCGGAGAATACTTCGAAAAGCAATAAATACATTTTTAAATAGTAATGTGTCACTTCCTTGATTCCCGAAATTTTCAGTGCCGCCCTCGTAATATGTCTATTTTTCAAGTTCATTGCCTATACCTTAGATCTTTTGATAGATATAGATTTATGATCATAGATATGATAGTGTAATAGCCCCCTAAGTCTAATGCTTATCGGCGTTATATAGGTCACATGATCTGACCAAGATTATGACTGGACTAAAAGAGACTGTGACCTCTGTATTTACATACATAACATCACGCCTTGTTTCCCCGAAGGGTAGGGCAGAGGTGTACCTGTAGTAGGTACACCCACATTTCGCCAGTTATGTTTTCAGTCCCATATAATAGGGGGCGTGAGAAATTCCAGATAGAAAAACCCAATAAAACTGCCCGACCCGGGAATCGAACCCAGGACCTCATGTTCAGCAGTAGCGCTAGCGACCACTAGACCAACGAGGCAGTTTGCCAGCAGTTGGACAGACCTCTGTATTTGTTTCGGCCTTTCTTCTCAGACAGAGTAGTCTGATAGCAAATGGCGAAGCCATCTAGTTTTTTAAATATTTAAAAAACTAGATGGCTTCGCCATTTGCTTAGTTTTCTGCAAAAACTTTTATACGGCAATCATATGATTGACGTATAAAAGTGTTTGCAGAAAACTACTTACAGAAAAAGAAAAAAAAAACATTTATCTTATTCATTATAAATCGATTATGCAATTGATTAGCACCCCAACTGAGTAATTGACCTACTTACCCACATTTATCGAACCTAAATCTAATCATGCTTAAGGAGCACGGACGCGGACGTGAGCATGCATGCTACCATCGTATCTGAATGATTTACCTATGGTAATCTGTATTGTAATAAATGCGAAGAACTGCTCAAAGTTGTTAAAAAGATACTTTCTAGATTACAGTGCGACCTCGGAAAAAAATAAATTTATATATCTGTGTACCCAATGGTTCATTAATTAATAATTAATATGTAGTGGCACCGAGTTGCCGTGTCTGGCCATACCGCTGTTAAGTCCGCGGTGGTTTGTGTGGTATGTTTAAAAGTTTAACAAATCTATGTAAACTGTTTTTGATTAGTACATAGACTTTATTTCACAATCCGAAGGATTTCGAAGGAAATTCATAATCCAATATTGATCCATGAATAACGCAATAGATATTGTTGAATTGTTAAAATGAATGGGTGGGATTGTAAGTGTGCAGTATTTTACATGAAGCGACTGCCTATGATCTCCACAACCCAGTAACTGGGTCCTAGGTAATACGATACCCCTGGTTAGATTGGCTGTCAGGCTTTCGGGGTTCTGGCGACCCGTAACGACTGCCAAAGATCCACGAATGACAGCCGGGACCAACGGTTTAATGTGCTATCCGAGGCACGGGGGCGTCTTGGTATGTAAAGATGGTCAACCATCCACGGACCAACTCCGGCAAGCGTAGCTTAACCTGATAGATCGACCCTTGCGGCTGTTATTGCTTAGAAACGAGCTCCTCTCTTTCTAGTTGATCTTACTTGAATGTATGGAAAATATGTAAAACATTGTTTTGGTGTTTGCCTATATTAAGTAGGTACAGAGTTCAGCAATAGCCAACAAAAACATTTGTTGGAACCATAAGTTAACCTGTGTTAACAAAAGATTGATGTAAGTATTGTTATTAACAAATAGTAATCTTATTACATAATTCTCTTGTCATAATATCAAATTGTCATCATGATTATTAAGTATTAATAGATTAGTAATAATTCATATATTAAGAAGATAAGTAGGTATGTCATTGTTACATTTCAAAGGCAAAATAATTTAGATAACATTTAGAATTGGTAATCTACATAACATAAACTACTTAATTTATCTACAGAATGATGAAACAAATCTCACTATAAAGGGTCCCGTAGACGGGCGCGACGCGATTCAGGTAGAACAGTTTCCATGAAGTTTTTTTAGAAATTCTTTTATTAAAGTCGCGTCGCACCTGTTTGCGGGGAGCCTTTAACATCATTTCTCAAGCAAACTCAAATACTAAGGTAAAATGCAAAGCAAAGGTGTTAATGAGCTGCTAAACCAATGTTAATGAGTTTTCAACATACCTGCTTGGTGTAGCCCTCTTCAAAAGATCCAACAGTAAGTTTGTGAGGTGGAAATGACCCAAATGGTTAACACCGAAGTGTATTTCGAATCCTTCCTTTGTTTTAAGGTCTTTGTTCAATGGTACAACAACGCCTGCATTGTTGATAAGTACGTCGATCTTGTTGAAGCCTGCCTTTACTACTTCTACAAAGTTTTCTATTGATTCGAATGATGCTAAGTCTAGCTGCATGGGGATCTGAAATAAGAGAACATTTTGATAATTAACTTAACTACATTGTTGGTCTGGTGGTCACAAGCGTAACTGCTGAGCATGAGGTCCTGGGTCTGTTTTCCGGTATAGTGTTATTGGGTTTTTCCATCTGGAATTTTGCAGTAGCAGCCAAGCATCTGGATTTGTGCCTGGTTGACGGCAATAGGCTCACCTGCTGTTACATGGGACCCAAGGGGCTTGCGGAGCATGCGTAGTTCATACAAACTTAATACCAAAATAATTTGTAAATCAAACATATTCTTAAGGTAGTGTGTATTTATTCCGATTGGATTACAGAATATCTAGGCTCCCAAATATATATTTAGAATGGCCACTGCCACTGATTTAAAGACGAGATATGAGGAATTTCAAATTTCTATAGAAAACTTATTTTTCTCATAACTCGTCTTTAAATCAGTGTCCAGTAACCACGCATGCTCCGCCGGCCCGTTAAACATAACTGGCGAAATGTGGGTGCACTATAGGTACAGCTCTGCCTAACCCTTCGAGGATTACAGGCATAATGGTATGTTATGATAAGAGGTAATTGTAGAGTTGTCTTTCCTAACTCCGGCTTAGTATTAACTGTGATGGAGGAGCCAGTGACCTTCGCTTTTTTTGTAAAACTGCCATATTTTTTTTTACAGGCAATTTGTTGTCCATGTTCTTTGGATTTAGGTTTTCTTTTGTTAAAGGCTATTTCAATTGAAATGAAAGGAAATATTTTTGTTGTCATAAATAAGTCCCGAATTAATGTTATTTACCTAAGGTAGATTCAAATTGAGATAAAAACTGGCTCTAGCATAATAATATGATTCAATTAAGCTCTCATAAAAAAATGTGACTGTTACAATTTCATCTTCTATTAAAGATTGTTAACTATTATTATTGTTCACTAGATAACCCGGTGAACTTCATGCCACATGTCAATTATTTAAATAACAATGTCAATTATTTAAATTTTTCCTTTGGGTTTTTCCTAATTTTCTTTTTTTCCTAAACCAACCCAGTAAAGAGGCAAACAAACAAAAAAACAATCTAATTGGTCGAGCTATTTTCTAGATTTTGCAAGACTGAATGCACCACAATTGATTCATATATATGTATAAAAAATCCTGTCCAATCCGTGAGGGTGTTGTTAGATACCGTACCGAGAGTATATTAATGTGGAAATTTTCAGGAATACGGAAAAATAAAATCTCCCCTTTTTATTTCAATGGGGAAGCTTATCGGGTTATGACATTTAGCGCGTGCGGCCGTCGATTAACGGGCGGTCATAACTTATGATCCCTGTTGAAAATTTGCTGATTTTTTATGAATTTAGGGTAATTTTGGTACTAAAAATGTGAGTTTAAATAGCAATAATTTAGAAAAATAATATAAAAAATACTTTTTGGTAATTTTATTGCAATTATATATGCCCCTTTTGGATCGGACGGAGGTTTTTTTAATATTATTATTATTTTATACGTAGATAGACACGATAACAAGTTGTAGGTAGGTATTTACATAACAAAATGTTGATAACCTGTTGATTTGCCAACAATAAATACATTTTATCTCAATATTATAATACCGTTGATAAGAATTCATGTCACTATATTTTATTTTATTTAACATTGTGTTTGAAAGTAATGGTATTAAGTGCGGGGCCGAACTATTAAGGGCGGGGAAGATCACGTGGCGGGTCTAAATTAGTTTCCAAGCAATACTAAGGTCAAACACGTCGTAAAGGTCAAGGTCGTACCCAAAAGTCAAGGTCATACACATCAAAAGTCAAGGTCAAACCAAAATATGCTCAAATCTTGTAATATTACCTTGTAACAATCAAGGTTATTTTTAGTAAAGCGTTGTCGACGGACGTCTATTTCTGGATGGTTTAAAAAAAAATAACCACGAAGAGGATGGCGGGGTCTATTCGCTCGCTACGCTCGCTCACTAAAACCCCGCCATCCCCTTCTGACCTAACCTGTCCGTGTCGGGGTGCCCCAAGTCCCGAGCTCGCTTCGCTCGCTCTTGCATCCTACGTTGTGTTGGGACTTGCCTAGCTCGCTTTTACATACAAAGTTTTCATTGAATTTTTACTAAGTCAAGGTGTATTATTTTTGTATATTATATTGGTTTTGTGTGTAATATACTGTGTAATAGGACAACATAAAAAACGATTACGGATTACATTTTGTTACAGACAATCTTTTAATAGTACAAAAAAACTATATTTTTTAAATTTAATTTACTATATTATTTACTTTATAATTAAGTTACTTGCGGTAGCAACTATTTAAAAGTGAACGAAAGTTAAAAACTTACAATATTTATACAAAAAACCATAAGAGTCCGCTGTCACTTTGTCTGAACGTAAAATGGAACAACCTAGGAGTGAAACTCGTACATTATCTGTGGTAAAATGACAATTAATTTACGTAAATTGGTTAAAATTTCTGAAACTAGGATTTTTCTTCTCAAAAACTAGGCGTTTGCTCAGTGTGAAATTTTGGGAAAACGTTTTATTTGTAGACATCTACACACTATAAAATTCTGAAGCTCCGCATGATTGGGGAGAGAAACGAAGTGGAGCCAGAATTATTCCTACTAATCATACTATGATTAGATTTTTTTTAATCCTAAAAATCTCCTATATGTATGATTTTCACAAAACAGTATGACATAATCTTTGTACATAATTTAAATAAAGGTTATTATTTTATATAGACTTTCAGTCACTTCATAAATAACTTTTATTCTTCAAGCCAAAATCATCAGTGTTAGGAATATACAACACAATAATTTTATTGAGGTAAAGAACAGGTGCTCATATTCTTCTATTTGCCTAATGTCACGAACTCATGACCAATATTGATATTGTTATTTTTATATAGGAGAAAGCGTTACACTCGCGCAAAAGCAGGAAATAGTTACCCTTATTTTAGAATGATGTCAGATAATAATAATATAATGTTTTTACAATGAAGGTAGAAGCTTGAAAATATGGAACAAAGATAGGTAGGTACCATTTGTTTTTTTACTCACCATCTCGCCCCCATTGGGCTGTTCCTTGCGAATGTGAGCGATGGCCTCCTTGGCCTTACCAATGTCCCTGCAGGCAAATATAACCCGTCCCTTCCTCCTAGCTATAGTTTTGGCAGTTTCATACCCAATGCCACAGTTTGCTCCGGTGATGAGGAAGGTTTTCCCTCTCAAACACGTATTGCTCACACAGGTTGCCCATTTCCTAGACTTCCACTTACGAAGCAAGCCCAGGGCAACGATTACTGAGATTGGCACCGCCGCAACGTACACCACAGTTGACGGCACCATGCTTAACATTAATCTAAACAAAAGTAAACACTACAATTTCACAATATTTCACTAGTATGCGCTTCTAAATTACAGCACGGCCTAATTAATACCCGTCCGTGTCCGTATCGTATTTTGCACGAATTCAATTGATCAAATGTCATAATAATGTCATTCGGTCAAAGGTCAAAAACTTGATTTCGTTCGGAAACTTATCAGAGAAAAAGTATTTTATCTTTCTATGGACCGATATTCTCGTTATGTTACACTTAAAAATTGTTGGTCTTATTCTAATTTTTGTTTTGCAGTCTCATTTTAGAGGCAAATTCAAACCTATTTTATTTTTTTAACGACGCTATTATGCATAATGTCTTGAGGAAAGTTTTGAGTATGAATGTGGAGCTCAGATCATAAAAAGGAATAGTTATGAAATGGGGGCGTGGCGCGTGTTGCCGCGACATGGACAAATAGGCATGTCACTGCCCGCCGCAGGTTAGTGCATAGATTAATTTATACTCTCTGGTTAGACGCAATTTGCCGTGAATGTGCAATGTTCTCCCACATTAACTCAAAATGCCGAGTTGTAGCGTGGTTACATGTAAAAATAGGAGTCAAACTAAAACCTACAAGAATAGTGGAGTCACGTACCACATGTAAGTATTAGTATTTTCACATAAAAGTCAGTAAAAATAAAAGCCAATATTTTAACAAATAAACGCAACGCCGCATCATTTCTCGGGATCGAACTAATATATCGAACGAAATAGCATATTTTTGTTTTGTGCGTTGTACAGACAGCACATCAACCTACTACAATCTTTCAAATTTCTAAAAATATTTTCCCTTGACGATGCGAGTTAAAAGTTTTTAGGGTTCCGTAGTCAACAAGGAACCCTTATAGTTTCGCCATGTCCGTCTGTCTGTCTGTCTGTCCGCGGTTTAGCTCAAAAACGATTGGTACTAGAAAGTTGTAATTTGGCATGAGTATACACGTTAATGTCGCCGAAAAAAGGAAAAATAAAATTTTGAAAAAAGCAATTATTTTGGGTACCTCCCCTACATGTAGAGTGGGGATGATAACTTTTTTTTCGTCCTAACCACAGTGAGGGATATCGTTGGATAGGTTTTTCAAAAATATTAGGGGTTTGGGAAGACCGTTTTTGATTAAGTAAACCGTTCGTGACTTATCAAGCTTTAAAGTACCAATTTTCGTTAGACTCAAGTGTCCCCCCCTCTCTACCAACTAAACGGTTATATGTAGTTAGAAATTCAAATGTCAGGGCAGTAGTACCTATATATAATGAAGTTTAAAGGAAAACTATTTCAGCTAAGTAGGCTTTACAATTTAACGAGTAATAATCGACCAACTTAAATTTGCGGTTGAAAAAACATGTTCTCCGATACGGAATGTATAGAGGAACATGTTTTTTCAACTACAATGTTAATTCTGTTCTTGCGATAAATTCATCCCAACTACGGAACCCTTCATTGTGCGTGGTCCGACACGCACGTGGCCGGTTTTTTCTATATAATTCTATAATAAAATATAATTTAGACATTTTTAAAATTAATTGATGATTATGGTTCAAAGTTGATTGGGAAAAATTGACAGTTTCGGGTAGGTTGACCTGCTGGCGTCTGTACATTGAACGTTTATTACAATAAGCAACCTGTACAGCGCTAAACCACGGCGCAATGTATTAAACCGCTATCGTTATGGACGCTGCTTGAATTTTTTTGTGGTACGGCCGTCGCGAACTAGAGCGGTGCCAAAATGTAGTAATCGATAAAATAGAAGTACGATATCATACTAGTGATTTTATTTCGACTACTTTCGCTGTTTTATTTTATTTCATTACTTGTTTTGGTTGAGAAGGTAACTAATAAGATATAAAAAGATTAAAAGGTACAATTTTTTTAAGATACCTACCTTTTAATAAGATTTTCACTCAGACCAGAGTTTTAAATGTATGTGAACACGAACTTATAAAAAGCCGTTTATGTTACTCTGTAGGTACCCACCTACAGATTATCATAAACGGTTTTTATAAGTTCGTGTTCGTCGATATGTTTTACGTTTGCGATTTAAGGTAAGTTAACAACCCATGCTATTTAAACTTGTAGCTAGAAGTTTAAATACTATCACATAAACTTACAATTTTGTTACCCATCAATATCTTAACATAATAATTTAAATATTATAATGTCGATATAACATAATTTTAACGTTTGTCGCCCCCCTAGTGTAGTGCCAATCACAGCCCTTGTTTGCATGTTGCCGTAGACTCACTGGCAACGCCCGAGTCTTTGTTTTTACACGTTTCAATGTGTGTGTGGGCGCTGCGGTGGGAGAAAACTGGGGACATCGGTTTTGGTTGAAATGAAGCAGTACGGCACTTCTCCCTTTTTTATGTTCTGAGATGTGAAGGCTATAAGAGTCCAAAAGAAGGATGGATGGACTGTATCAGTCAGATCCGCCGCCCGAGGCAAATCCTTACCGACCCAGACGACCCTATAACCCTCCTCCAGGAGAGCAATAGGGCCACAAGATCAGTGCACAAACACAGACACCGACCCGCATTCCGACCTCGCCGCCGAGGTCCTCCGCGATCGCGACCCGCCCGAGTAAATAATACTCCCCCCGACCCTTGCTCGTCGATGCGCCAGCCCACGTCGATGCTGAGCCAGTAGCTTTAAATTCCCCGATTAATAATAATGAATTATCCTTGATCCAGCCCGTCCCAACTTGCTGTCCTCCCGCCAGCGACGCCGAGGTCCATACCCCACAGGGGTGCCCTTAGCGAGCGCTCGCCTAGTTTTAATTAGAGTTTTTGCCCCTGGCTGGAGGCAGGCACAGGAATGTCCGGTTAAGTAGTCATCACCTCAGAGGTGAGCTACGAGATGTCCTAGTCAAAACAAAAACAAAAAAATGGATGGACTGTGTGAAAGATGAAATGGTTAGAAGGCGACTAAAGGGATGTGTTGTGCAGACCCCAAATAAATTGGGATCAGGAGAATGAGAATGATGAGTTTGCATAACTATAAACAAAACACTGGCGCTGACGCAGCGTGCCAACGGCCTGTTGATTCTGCCAGTACCGCACCCAAGGGCGTCGCCCAGGGGGTTTTTTTATGAATCTTTCTGGGGGCAGCTGCCCATTTGCCCCCTTCCCAAAGATTCATAAAAAAATTAAATCCAATTTTGTTAATTTGGACGACCTTTATTTGGTTTTTTAAAGTTCCTTATGTTCTAAACGGTGTCTAATCCGGAGTCCGGGAACGTATAAATGCGTATCTATGTGTTGGTGGTAGGCCCAGTCATAATACCTATTAGGTTTAAGCTCTACAGTTCTGAATCGTTTTGCGAAAAATGACCCGAAAGGTCTGTTCCCAATCCATGGAAGTTATTATTTTTCTCAGTTCACTCTGGGCCACCGGCTGGCGACGCCCTTGGCCGCATCCAGTTAGTTTATTTCTCCCGTTAAGAGAGTAGATTTATTCCTTAGTTTACTTTCATTCGTTTAGATGGATAAGGCAAGAAAATGAAACAAAATTAATAGCTGGGCCGTTTATTTGAAATACCTAGATAAAAAATCTGGATTCCAGACTATGAAAAACAATTGATATGGCAACATTATGAATATAATAATGTATGAAAATCTTTATAGGCGTTTACAAGTAGGTAGTATTAGATTAGTTTTAAAAATGTCTAAATTATATTTTATTATAGAATTATATAGAAAAACGTTAATGAGCGTTAATTTACATACACAGGTCAAGACATTAATTTTAACTCGCATAGTCAAGGGCCAATATTTTTAGTATAATAAAATATGTTTTTTTTTCAACACATTGGCTTAGGCAATGATGTTATTATTATAAAAAAATATTTATAATGCCCGATTTTAGAAGGAATTTATGTATTTTGATTGAACATTTATTATCTAATAAATGTTCAAACAAAGTCTAAGTATCTACATCGATTTTTGTCTGCGAGAAATGCGTAGAACTAAATATAAAAGGATGAGGCATTTACATATCGACAGTTTGGGTTTAGATGCAGACAACACAACATTAATTCTATTACTAAGGGCTGCTTCTATCTTGCGCTCAAAGAACTTGACAACCCCTTGTCACCAACATTATTCAGAGTTAGATAGGTAGGTACCTACCACATCCAGTACAAACATTCTTCGATTCGGCTAACGGTTACAATGAGTACAAAATGAAACAGAACCCTAAACATTAATTTATCTTGTCTTTTAAGTTATTATAACAACGATATAAATAATTATACATTACAGCTTATAGTCACCACGTAGAATGCCTTTTTGGAAGAATTGTTGCCTGCGCCGCGCGCAGCTGAGGGAAAGTCAAGGTGTTTGTACGAAAGTTTAACTTATCAAACGTGATTCATCAAACTATTCATGTACCTACCTATTCAATAATGTCCAGTTACCACCATAGCTACTCATGATACCCTAGTAAACTGTTAGGTAGGGTAGATACCTATGTTAGATAGGTAGTTTCTCTCCCCTGTCAAGAGATCGTTCTTTATATGACTAAAGTAAGGCCATTTTAATAGGTAACATTTGACAATTCATCAAAATTCAACAACGTAACCTTGTAACGGCGGGCATAAAATAATATATTTTTTCGTTTTGTTAGAACTGCACAATTGCTTAACTTTTTTCAATTACGATTACATTATTTATGGTAATAATGACCGTTATGAGTAATTTTACGATTTGCTTTCACTAAACTGAGAGACGTCAAATGTTACCTATTAAAATGGCCTTACTGTAATTTTAATCTTACTGAATTTAAAAATCTCGATCCTTAACCACTTGTGTTACCTACCAATTAGATAACGCAATTTCCCGCGTTCTTTTCTTTTTTTTAAATAAAACTTTCGTACAGAACACGCTTCTTTTGTTAATGTAGGTACAGTTACATTATATAGTATTTCCTGGAAGCACATGCTTAAGTTATTTTTAATCTTTCAAGCATGACTTCTCGTTTTATGTTGGCACCTTACGTTACAAACTATTTAATATTTTGTGCCTTTTCAAATGGTTACATGGAATGTAAATGTATAGGTATGAATATTTGACACTTGCATATCCATACTGTCCGTTCCCGCTCCAGCCGATGAGTAAAATTCTACAATGTATGTGGCGTAGCACGGAGCTATTGCCTTCATTTTCTTGTAAGTTAAGCTTAAAAATTTGGTGCTGAGTAGGTACTTGCTACTTGAAGATAATGTCTATGGACTGATGAATGGAATGCTGATGATTTTCCATCATGCCACAGATATGCCATATGTTACGACTGTCTTTTTTCTTCCTGGCTGGCTCCGTAGACACTACGCCACATAAGTGTTTAATGAGCCATTTTGTTAGAAACACAAACTGACTCATCCATAAAAACATTTACTACAAATACCTAAAAGTGTAAATTTCCATTAAAAAAATCTTAATTGAATCATCTATCTAAAGACAAAACACTAGAATTGTTTTATTTTTTATTAATTCTCACTAATCGCTCGCATGCATTAGGTAAAAGCTTACGTTTTGTACAAAAATCACTTTTTTCTGAATAATAAAGCATACCTACTCCATCTCTTTAAAAAAATCTTAAATACATCCCTCTGTGCCAATAAAGGCTTTGCAATAAATATCATTTTTAATTTAAACTATTGTCAAATTGCAGAAACAAGTTCTAAATCCTTAGAATAAAAAATGTACTTTTATAACACACGTCACAACGTCTTATAATTCTCTTAAATTAATATTTATCTAACGTAAGTGCACATTCATAGTAACGGAGAACGTAACCAGAGGTAAATATATATTATTAGGTATTTTAAGCACTACTCGGGGTACACTATATTATTTCGTCAGTTTTTGGTAACTTTGTTCAAAAATTCTATTAAAACACTCTACAGGCCTTTTAAATATTTTAATAGAAATATAGATTTAAGATTGATGTCAACCTCTCATATTTTTTTTAGTTTATTCTGGTAATATAAATATTAATTCTTATCTTTTGTACAAAGTTAGAAAAAACTTGTAAGTATAATTTATCATAAGATGTTAATTTAGCACGCGCGCTAAATATTGTGAGATTGGCCATGTAAGAATTCCTCAACATGATCTCTTTTATTTCACAATTTAAATATATTCAAAGATCTTGCGCGGTTTCAAGTCGCGTATATCATAATAAAGGTAGCTAAAATAATCATAATACAATTTTAAGGGCACGTTAACATTATAACTACTTTCATTTCACACACGAGATTCATATTCGGAGATTAAAATTTAAATAATATTTAAGAAGAATTGGTATTGGGAATACACCACCACCAATAACCACAATGTCTTTTTCATTACTACCATTATCGGCAGGTGTTAACTGCCATCTTTAGCGGCATTTTCTAACGATCTACGTTTTATATAATATTCTCACATTGGAGTTGACAGCTGGTGTCGGGACCGGTCAACACCTACGTCAACGGTCGTTACTTTGCCGTCCACCGGCGTACCGCTCTCCACTTCACTGTCCGGCATGATCACGCACATGAATGATCTCCCACTCGTCACATCTTTCGGGTAAATGGTCATCGGAATGAACCTATCGCTCGTGCCATCCACGTACGCTCCTAATCTGGAGTAGACTTCGGGAAAATGCTTTTTTAAATTCACTCCTCTACTCTCCAGCTCTTTCGATATGTTTTGGAAACATATTTGTCTAAACTTGTGCGCTGTAGCTGCATTCTTCTCACCCGCGTTACTTAATTTTGAAGTCAAAATAAGAGTTTCTCTATCCTCTGGTGTAGACTTGCTATCTCTTCTGTACCGTCTTCTATTCTGTTCCTGAATTGCAACGGTTACCGTTTTACTGAGACGTAGTTTTGCGCATCTCGACACCATCTGTCTTTCCCATTTGACGGCACCTTTTGTCGGCACTTCACTGATAATACACACAGCCACGTATAAAATTACTCTCGTCTCAGGATTGTAAGCTTTACAAAGTTTAACCACTTCGGTGTATAATTCTACACCCATTTCATTCGGCTGAAGAGACGTCCACTTCATAAACTCCGGCTCACTTAAATATTGAAAACCGTGCGTGGTAAACTTTTCGGCCGACTCGGGACTTGTAAAGAATACTTTAACAACGCCTCTTCCGAGGGCCAGGTAGCCTCTGTGAGCTATGGTGCTAATTTGATGCAAGGCGTCGGCGTCTTCCTTGGCCGCTGATATGATCTGTCTGCACAGGGTGCTCGCTCGAGTGTGCAAACAAACTTTTCTATGTTTCTCCCAGTGTGCCCTTCGGCATTCCTTTGAGCAATACATTGTGGTGCAATTGTGGCAAGTCTTGTAGTGTCGTTTGGCATCGGGTAATGGGGCTCGGGAGGGACATTTTGGATATTTGCACCTGACGAAGGCCTCGTCTGTGCTGTTGTCAGTCTGTAGAGAAGCTAGGGAAGCTCGGGAATCATGGTGAGTTAAGTGAGCATCGGAAGGGCGAAGGGCTGCGGCATCGAGGCTGGTGCGACGGTCGAGGGACACACTTGTTTGGGCAAAGGGCTCACTTCTCCGGCGGGAGTGCTCGCCCTGAGCAGAACGCGGCCGCCTCGACTCTTGCATGGCGCCAAGATTATCAACTGTATCCTTGCCTGAAATAGTACAGAACATTGATTAATTTAGTTTGAAATTAGTTTTAGTGAATGAACCGTAATCGAATGGATTATATAACATCGACAAATTCAGTAAGACTCAGAACCAACTTTGATAATACCGGAAAATCAAAATACAACCATGCCGCGGAGGACACTTCATGCTGCCTACACGATAAACGACAAGGTAATATCAAAAGAGAACCATTTACACAATAGGCCTAGACACTAGACATAGGATACCTGATAAGTCCATTAGACAGCGTAGCAGATGAATAATAAGCAAAAACAACTGATTACTGGTGCTTAGTGTAAGACAGATCTGGACATAGTCTTTTGTGGAGGTGTGATAATGTAATAGAAAAATTGGAACGGCTCAGACTTACATATCGTTCCTACCTGGTCGGTCGTGTTCGGGACTGTCCGTGACTGAGCTGTGGGTCTCGCTGGGCGTGCCGAGGAAGCGCGACGCCGGGGAGGCGCTGCTGTGCCCGCTACTGGCCAGTTGTTCGTACCGGGGACTCTGGGGACGGTTATTGAGGACTGGTAGGGCCAATTTGGGATGTTACACCAGTATGGCCTGAATTCCTAATTTACCAAATGCTGAAGTATTTTTTTTGTGCAGGCGAGAAGTTATGGATAATACGAGTACTTCTTATATTTCTGTTAGATTCAATTTTGTCCATATCAATAGATGTTAGGAATCAGAATAGAACTCAATTTATAATTTGTTAATGGGCCAAAATAGACATCAAATAATTCGCCTTGAATAGATTGCAACTTGCATTTAGCAATATTAATTTCTGATCTCTCTGAGACCTGCACTTAGATACAAATCGTATGAATTAAACATTGTATAAAATAGTCATAAGTAAAAAAACTTATGTACCTTGCCGCCCATCAAATAATAGGGACTTGAACCCTTCCTAGGACTGGGCTGAGGCGTGGGTATCCTGGCCGGCTGCGATGGCAACCCCAAGAGTGAGTCCAGCACGTCTTCAAGAGTAGTGGAGCCTGGAGACGGCCGCGTGATACCTAAGTTCAGGGAACGTTGGGAATCTTGCCAGTCTGGAAGTCGGTTTCAATGATGTATTAGAATGGACAAAGGACATGTGCTTTGTGAAGACGTATAAGTGTTGTTGTACTTTTAATACTTATCATGGTTTGAAATACCTATAGAAAATAGGTACCATTGAATTGTATGTTGAACTTACCTCATCCTATGACACGATCTCATTGACAATGAGTATAGGGACCTACCATAGTCGGAAGTCCTAAGCATAGGGATAACCAGATAAACAAGCGATTCTTATGATTTGACGTGTCATTTGGAGTGAATCTTTAATTTTGTCTTGTGTCCGAATTGCATAAAAGCAAAATAAAACATTTAAAAAGTGCTGTTATAGTAGTTAGATACGAAAAAAGCGGTGAAACTGAAAAATGCCAATAGTTGTCGCTTGACTTTCTCTTAAAGCAATAACACAAACTTAATCTCACATACACAGAAATAAAAAATAAAACAAAACATATAAAATAAAAATGAATATATTCAATAATCATTATGATTAAAACGTAACTAAAAGTACAATATAGAAATGATAATGAAGACAATATCCTGTAGTCTTCGTTATAAACATGAACAAGGTACCGAGATTCTAACATACAAATATTATACCCTATAACTACGTATTGATATTACATTTTCTTTTAGGTACTTACTTTTTATTTGGAATTTATTCGTTTTAGAGAGCTGCAGTAAAAGTTAAGTAAACTGATTTTGGCGCCATGTCAATGATAAAAAAATATAGGCGGCCATTACAAACTGTCAAAGACATGACATAGACATTTTATTTTTTTAATTATATAACATACTTATGTCGTCTATAGTTCGTGACGTTTTCGTAGTTCGGCGGTGCGAATTTTGAGCTCAAAAATTATTTTGTATTTTTTCTAACCTAATCAGAACCTGTATAATTTACTTAGGAGCTTGGCCCCAACATAAATTACGAGGTGATTTAAGTAGAAGGAACTTGAAATTTTATAGATTTCAGACTTATACCGTCACTTCTCACCACCACATCACATTATGGTTCTGATAACTGTTGGCAATAATGAAAAAAATATATTTATAAAATATTATGTGAACAACTTATTTGTTTTACGTTATTCAAATATTTTGTGACATTTATTAAAGCCTGAGTTTACGAATTTAGAACTGAAAAATATAGTTTTGAAAGCAGGTAAAAATTGAATTAGCACCTAAAATAAAACATAGCAACATAATATTTTATTTACAAAACTATTTATATTAACTAGCCATTAAACTAATTACTAGAGATTTGCATTAAAATAAACACACAAACAAAAATAATTTAATCTGTACATCGGACGAAATTATTACTAAAAGATATTACTGGTTCGTGTCAGATTACTATTGAAATTATAATTATGGCAATACCTAAAACAAAAATAAAATCTTAACTATGACTATTTCATTATAATCATAAATATTTGATTTAGGTACCAGAATATTAATGGAAACTATAATTCCGTAACAATGATTATAAAATTAATAAGAGTGAAACTTCTTTACAGAAATGCATCAATAGCAAACATTGCATTATAATAAAGTACCTTTAATAATTTTTATGTGCCCGGTATAATAATTAACTAGGCGGCTATTGTCATACTTATATCATACATAATAATATTGGTAAGCTGCAACGTTACTTTGAAAATCATAGATCGACTCACCGCCATGTTGAAATAAATATAAAGCTGCGTGTCACAAACACATAAATTAAAAATAAGCGTCTACAAGCCAGTGCTTCTTCCACAATGCGAAAAATTTAAAACACTTGACACAATAATTGATATCGGGAGTCCACAAATAGTGCATAAATTGACAAAAATAATAATTAATAATATAATATAATAATGGTCCTGAGTCTTACACACAGTCTATAAAGCTCTATTACACATAGGTTTTCACAAAATGAAATCCTTCGGCTCCTAAGAACTGAACGAGTTCATTTCACAAATAACTAAATACACAGAACAGCACAAAAATTAACGCACAGAGTATTAACGTAACATAAAAATTAACAAAGTGGACACTGCAGGTTCAGACTCTTAAAACATAAATGCAAGTTTCATGATTTTTCGCAACTATCAAATTCTGTATCGAGAGAACTTTGAAGTTCAAAAAGGCGAAATGCCGTAACCACGCGTTGCGTTCGTCGTGTCGAATTGTTTCGTTGCGAGCATGTGCAATGCTGCTCGTACACGGGAATGTGTCGTTAGTTGGGTGTGAAACCTGCAGTGTATTTGGTGGAGTGGAGTGGTCACGCGGGCTCACCGGGCGCGGCGCGGTGGTCGAGGCGCAGCGACGACGGCGGGCGGGGGTGCGGCGGCAGCGGTGGCAGCGCCTCCGACACCGCCAGCGGCGTCTGCGGGGAGTCCAGCGGCTTCGTGCCTGGAACGTTACAGAGGGAAACTGTAGGTGGATTCACGGTGGTTTTGGCCTACTCATGTGATAGGAAGGACCCGCTAATTGGAATAGTGTGGTTCCCGAGAGTATAACTGATCGAAGATCGGATAAAATTACGAACCCTAAAACTAGATTACATTTGTTAGAATCTGATCGTGACTGAAAAGCTAAATGTCAAGAATCCACCATTAACATGATTATAAAGCTGAAGGTTGTCACAATGTTTCACTGTAAAAACGGCGACCACATTTTCTCTAATAAAATTAAACTGCTCACGAAAGGCAAGCTTCCTATCGCAGTTATATAAGTATAATGAAACTTACCAACAAAAGAGCTCTCTAGCCAGTATAACTTCTGACTGGACCTCGGCGAGGGTTGCCGGTCGATGTCACCGTTAGCTGGCTCTAGTCCTGACACGTAGTGTACTATCGCTGACGTCACCTCCTTGATCGAGGTCTGAATCTCTTCTGATGCTTTTGACGCCTCAGACGCCTCTGATTTGGGTGTAGACTGGAGTAGGGACGATGCTAGCCTGGAAAATTGAGCAAACATTGATGTTATTAATTTGATAAGAACTCGGTTGAAACATTCATCAAGTTTTGTCGATTATTGATTCGTTCCATCCAAAATAATGACATACGATGGCACATTTTCAAAAGCGCTGAGTAAACTTAAGTTTCTTATTCAAGAGAAGTTGCAAGGATTTGTTCATATTAATCTTTTCGATTTTCTTATGTTTCTTCTTACCTCTCATGTGGCGTTCGCGGAGTACTGTTGAGTCGCTCCTGACTCCTCCAGCCGAGGTAGGGTTGCCGCGCGCTGAACGAAGATCTTGCTGACGGCGAGCATAGAGGACTGGTACCCCTGATGCTGCTTCGTGTTGAGGAGCACGGTGACGTCTGTGCAAGAAACATAGAGTTAGATTACTCAATATATTTATTTCACTCCACAATGTGAACTTACGTGGTAGGTTTTACGAAGACATGATCATTGTGGGTCGACAATGTCGGGCACAGTCGACTGTGTGTCGACTCCCTTTCACAGAGAGGTGACCTGACTCCTAGCAGTGAGAATATTATAGGTTGACTTAATAGTGTTAGTATCAAAAAGCCACCTTTTTAGAATAAGGAAATTCTCTTCGTATAATTATACAATTGTAACCAATTTTCCATCCCATGAACTAAAACATAACATCAATTGGATGAGCACTCATTTACTCTACCATTAGGTAGGGTATGTTGATACTACGTCATTTGCTAAAATCACTGGATTATGATAACATTGACGGACAGCTTTTATAAACAGTTAAGTACTATCCACCAAACGATATGTCAATTAAATTAGAGCTCTTAATCAAATGTAGTGGATCTAGAGTTCCAGTAATAAAAATGCACTATGTTCATTAAGTAATCTTTATCCAATCCAATATCATTGATCACTTCAACCCAGTCGTTAATTTGTTATACAACAGTGGATAAAAAACTATCTCGTTCATTATCCATCCAATGAATCACATTGTCTCTGCTAGGAAGTATTGCCACGCTTCATTACTTCTTAATTTTTCCTTAACTACTGGTTATTTTACGGTCCATTGGCCGGTCACCATTTAGATTTTAACAACACAATCAACTACTAGTATAATAGGTCTCGTTTACATAACAATATTAAATCGGTGAATGAACTGTTGCCACGGAAACGACGAGAGAAGCCATATGAAGGTACCTAGCGAACGAAGAAACGCAGTCTTAGAAGTATCCAGAGGTGGATGAACTTATAGACAATGCTCTAACTAACATAGTGATTATTATTAAGGGAAAATTTTAAGCCTACAGATGATGAAAGCATTACAGACACTGAAAATGTTTATTAATGAATGATTAAGGTTTTACTTCTGTCTTTGTTTCAGGATTGTTCCGAACGTAGCCCTTTTTCTTCATGAGCTCATCAAGCAGCGACATCGCGAGGCGCACTGTATTGTTTGACTCTCGGTTCGAAGCGAAGCCTCAGTTTCAGTGAGTTACGTGATTTAAACCGTAAACATGAACTTGCCTCAGACGACACTATTCACGATTCAATTAATATTTTTTGCTGAAGTAAAGACTCACTTGGTTAGAATTAAGCCGGCTAGTAGACCACCTGCCGAAGCTGGTGGTGTGTGGCGACAACTGTGGCGGCGGCGGTTGTGGGGTGCCACCCAAGCTGCCAAGTGAGGTGGTCTTCGAGTTGAGGCCGCTCCAGCGAGCTGCCGAGGCGGATGCGTCAGACAGGCGTTTGCGGAGAAGGAAGCCCTCTCGCGGCGCGGGTGCGTTCTTGTACCTGGAAAGACGAAAGGAGTAAATAAATTCCTAAATTTATATAAGGTCAAATTATAATAGCTAGCCAAACACCATCAACATCTATCTGTAAACGATAAATATCACAAGACGAGAAAAAAAATGGGGTCAACGACCGTTTGTAGTATCAGTAGTTACTTGAAGTATAGGGAGAACATCAGTTTTTATCATGTTTAAATAAATTTAAATACCCATCACATCGGCGTAATTTTGCTAACTAATATATTTGACGCTGTATAATGAGTAGTTCTGTTGCTAGACTATTTCCTTAAGGGGAGGTTGGGGACGTCGACGTTGTTCATTTTCTACAAAGATGCTCCTTGATGAATTCAACTTCCTTAGTTCCTTAGATGAGGGAAACTGCTCGTTAGGTTTGCCCTTGGCTTTGATAATGCAGACTAAAAGCTATGAGCTCGAATTTAGAATGAATCAAGATTCAAGACAAAGCAGTTTTTAAAAACGTTCTAGAACGACAACTAGTCATGAAATTTGATTTAAAGCTACATTTGAGCTTCGATTTTCAAGGCTGCCAGTTTTAAATTTAAATTCATGTCTAGGAATAGTTCTAAAACACGGGCTTGAATAAAACTATGAGTGATCAAAGTACTGGCTGGGCTGATACAGCTAATGCTTCTTAATGCGATCACTGATTGGTGTCGATTGGCTACATGATACAACTGAGCTATGTAGATAGGTATCTAATAAAGTCAACGAAAGGAAATGTCATTTCCTATTGGAAATATGTCCTAAATGTATTAATATCGGAAAAACGAAACCCAACGAAATATTTTTGGCAATTGACAGGGAAATATTAAGTAGGTAAGCTGGGATCAAAACTGAATGCTTTTCTATTTAAAATGTACATACAAAATAGTAGATTGTTTGCCTAGGGAGCAAACTAGTTATAGGAAAGGCGCGAGGATTTTTAGTAGAAAAAAAAAATACGTCACTCGTGCTCAAAATGCTACTTTTTATCAACCTCTATGAGAAAAAAAAAGTGTGCGGGCCGACCCCCGTCAGGAACGAAGTTCCTTCTTACGTAAAATTTTCGAAGCCGCTATCTTGGATGATCGACTTTAGCTAAACTATGAAAACAACACCCATGGCGAACATTTTGAAAATTTTCGCAGGTTCCATCTTGGATTTTCATTTTGAACTCACTATCAGCTTTAGCACCCTTGAAAACATGAAACGATACACATGATAGTAATATGAACATTTTCAGAGCCGCCAATCTTGGATTTTAATTTCGACCAAATTCATACGTACTTCTCTCTCTCTTACCAGCCTGTTACTTGTTCATACAATGTTCGTGATTGATCTATTTGGTGATTGGAACTTTCACTAACAATATCCACATTCCAAATTCAAATCACTTTTAGTCCCTGTTTATGTTTACGAAGAATAAACTAGCTCATTTTGATTATAAAATGATTTTTCGATTAATTATTTATAATTTCGTAAACAATTAAACATAAGCATAAGTTGTAAAGTTAATTAGCCAATAAACAAAAAACACGTTTCCAAATCACTAATTAAAACCTTTGAATTGAGGAACGAAGTCAATAGGTTAACTACCGCGTAAATCGTAATTAATTGACAGAAACCGGCTGGTTGATGATAACGTTTAGCTGCGCAAACGGTGGATTACAGAAGTTAACGTTGATTAAATGTGTTAGAAAACCAAATGTATTAGAAAATTTTATTGAGCCATAAATAACGGTAACGGAGAGATATCCAGATAAGGTACAAATAGGCACATTTACGACTAACTAGCAAAGGGTTGAATGGTATTTACAATAACTATAAGACCATTTTAATCTTAAGATAATGGTTTCAGATTTTTTTAAATCAACGATTTTGTTACAGCCACGTGATCACGTCAAAGAACAATCTATTCAATGATTTTACGACGATAAGAATTATTTTTAAAACATTACGATTGTTTCAGGGTACAAGTAACTTCCTATTAAGGTAAGTATATGCTTCTTTCAGTGGCAACGTAGGGGGCAGGTAATCACACAAGACGACGCGCCGCGTCGCGAGTTCCCGAGGCAAGACGCTCGTGTTTTCCAGTCCTACCTAATTTTCTTGTGTAAAAAAAGCAAAAGAAACATTCGCCCGAAGCTCTAAAACCCGCCATTACCAAGTATATGCTTCGAACGTTGATGTAGAAAAGCCAGTTTGTATAGTTCAAGATCTTATAACAGCAGTTATACCTAAGCAGCTTTACAGAGTCGGTGTTTATAGCTCTATTTCCCATAGTATAATACTACAGCATGGCGAAGATAAATAAGCATTTCATGTAGCTATTACAACAAACAAGCTTCCACATAAAAGGTTAGCTTAGGTCACTCGTAGTTCAGCTAGACGAGATGCAATTAGGACATAGTTAATTACAATAAAGACCGACCAAAGACTCATTATCGTGAGCTTGAGAGACTTGAGTTGAGGATTAAGCATGAAACCTGGCCATTATTGTTGACGTGTATGAACACCTTTATACGTATAAACAGGTTTATGACTTGGAACATTAAACGTAGTTATCCGAATCGTAATTTAAACTTATCATTAACTGTTCTATACGTTTCCAGATTATTCGAAATTCAAAAGGATGAAAGCAAAAAGTCAACAGACAAACAACATTGTTGCGAACAAAAACTAAAAACAATGCAGAAGAAAAATATAACAAAAAAGTGTTTGTTAGGGAAACCTTACAGTTTTTGTCTTGTGTATAAAGTTTGGACCTAAATAGGAACCTTGCAGCTTAACTAATGAGCATTACGTGCACACCAATTTTTAAATCCTTGCAATCTTTGGTGTATACGATCGTCCCCTCGACTTCGTCCCCCCCCGGGGAACGAACAGGAATTTACAAAAATAATATTTAATTTGTTCCCGATCGTCCCAATCCTAATTCAAGAGGGGACGAATGGGAATAATATGTTCATCGATTAGTGCCATTCGTCCCACTAAAAAGATTTGTGCATAATATGTTTATTCGTTGTTTCGTAGTTTACTTTGAAATTAGTTACTTCGTTAGATTTAATCATTATTTCACAACATTTTCTAATTTGTTTTTTTGCCAATTAAAACCACCAGTCTTATATTATTTGGTGGGAGCAATAGAACTAAAAAAAAGAATTCATAAACTATTCACGAACGGGAATAGTTTATGCCCCCCAAAAAATGGGAAAATAAATAATGAAATCCCGTTCATCCCCCGAGGGGCACGAAGTCGAGGGGACGAACGGGAATACACCCAATCTTTTAACACGAATCTAAAGTCCTAAAAAAGTACTAAGGATATATAAAATACGAACAAATGTTAGAAGTTTTAAAAGTAGTTCGGATAAAGTCGTGCTATAATTCATCGAACGCCTTTCCTAAAGCCTTGACATAATTGGTAGTGAAGCGAGACGTACCTATAGGTTTAGTGGTCATGTTATTATATATCTATCTAGAAAAATGTTAAGCTTTAGTAGATTTTCTGTGTGATATAAAGGTTTTTGTTAATATTAAATTATTTGCGTCTTGTTTAGGCGCAATAACAAATGTAGGCTAAAGATTAACAAACACGCGGAACTCATTTTATTCTTAATTTAATGCTTCAAGTTAAAATAGGACGTCGTTAGAAAGCCGTGACTAATCTAGTATAACATCAAAGTGCAGGTTATATTTGTCATTACCCTACATAGCTTGGCTAGATGTTGATTGCCCTTTCGATAACCTATAGTGGTCTGGCCTACATATATGTCAGAAGATTTGATGTTTAAATTGAACACTCACCATTCTGGTACATTGAGTTTCTGCAACGACCGCTGGACTCGTAATTCGTGCTCAGAAAGCACGCGATCTGAATTCTTCTGCAGTTCGTTCTCTGGAGGCTGCAACAAATTAAATTGGATTAAAATTCTGGTCATGTACAGTTTGTTTCAATCAGAATACAAAGAAAATAATACTTTTACAAAAAGCGCAGTCGACACAAAGGTTCCTTAATTAGCATAATTTAAACTTTAATTTTGCAAAATCTATGTTTTGAAAAGAAAGAGGAAATGAGATAATGGAATAAGCAAATAATGCATCATGAATATTAGAACATATATGTTTATTTATAATTTAATTACAAATTCATAAAAACACACAATACTAGTGTTCACGTACTTGATGGTATATTATTTACCAAGTCTTCAATATCATCACATGAATTAGGAGCTAATCGGTACACTGTTCCGAAAAATGAAGGATCTTTGTGAGTTTCAATAATTAATTTGCAGTCACTTTCACTTAAGTCTTTCATTGACGACGAATCTGGCATGTTTCCCTGGTTTTTTATAGATTGGTGTATTTTATAAATAGCAAATCTTGCATATCCAGTCTCTTCATCGCTGATTTCCTCAAACCCCAATTCGTGAATTGTAGCATTAGCACAATGTGAGCGACTTATGACCTCTTCAGTGGGCATCAAAGATTCTTTACTTCTTACAATACTATCATATACTTCACACTCAATCAGTATTTCAGACCAAGATGGAAAATTATCTTGATTGTCTGGATCGGGGATTCTGTTATAAGTGTCTTCTAAATCCACAAATAAGTTTTCTCCTGAAGTCGACATCATCATATCAGATAGACCGTAGATAGAATCATACCAGGATTCGTTGCTTTCGAATTCAGCTTTTGATGTGTTTAAATTAAAGGTGACTTTCCGCTCAGATTTCTTTAGGGTAGAGGTAGCTGGCAATAAGCGGTGTTCGTTTTCTGTTTGCACTATTTTATCCTTTTCAAAATCTGCATATCCGGGTATTTCGATGTCATTAAACTGATTGTAATCTTTCGGTTGCTCTAAGATGGAACACGAATTTGTATCTACAATAGAATCTTGCAACTCCTCTAGGGGTGGTGGAGGCACACTTTCTAGTAAACGTTTGAAAAAATCTTGTACTCGATTGTCGTTACTTTTAATGGATATTTCTTTTCCACTTCTGTTGTTGTTTTTTGTAGCTGGTAGAATTTCTTTACATTGTTTTTCTGTCAAAGAAGCAGCTCTTCTAGGTTCATTATTAAGCGAGCCATTGCTAGTTGTTCTAACTTCGTTCCAACTCAAATGCGATTGTCTTGGATTACGTCGTTGTGCATGAAATCTTCTCACGCAGATCTTAGATTTCCACTCTTGGTGTTTACTTATAAACCCGTTTAAACTCAAAGAATTCTCGTCTTCCGATTCACTTCTGGGTATATCTGGGTGTTTCGCGTAATAGAAGTCTCTTGACAGCGGCTTGATAAACATATGCTCACGTTTGACTTCTTCAAACGGTTCCATTTCTTCGGTGACCCATACTGTATCCAAACAGTACCAAAACCCATTTCTTTGAAGAACCTCTTCGGTTGTCAGAAGCACTATCGACACCATTTCCACTGAACACTTCACTAGACGCTGGTCCGAATATAACTGGAACTACTCACTCTTAAAGAGCTCATTAAGAAATCCCAATACGTGTAAATGAGTAGTAAGCATGTGTTTTTAAAAACATTTCCCTAATTAGTTAATCATAGTATCTATAATTAGAATATTACCAAAACAAAAATATTGTTCACTGCATAAAAGATCAAAAATCTTAATGACGTCTCAATAAATCACTAACATTGCTCTGCCACAAACTCTTGTAAATGTGAAAGTACACTGAATTAGAAAATTACATCTAGGACTATTTCAAGGGTCAGTTGAGCTTTTGATACCGAACTTTCATTAAAGGATGTCGGCCTTTATAATGGACAGGTCGGATATTATTAATCCACGAAAGTAGAACATTTGGTGACAATGATTTCCTCGGGGATCGAACTCACCCTGACGTCTGACGAGGCGAGTAGCGCACATGGCCCCAGCAGTCCTACGCTTTCCCAGCAAGTCATGTCCACTAACTGTACCACTCACGTCCAGTGCCCGCTCAACTCTACACTCGTGTGCCGATCTTATAATCGCATCGTGATGCACCAGTGACTCCGTTATACTAAGTTACGTAAGTCGTCATATCACATTCGAAATGAAACAAATTGTTTCGATACATATAAAGCGGCTACACTTAAAGCTAGGAGAGCCTCCGGAGGAAGAGAAAGAAGCAAGCTGCAATATCGAAGCGGAAAGCGTTCGCCAATCAAATCAGAATAATGTTGCTTATCGAACGACAAAATCCAATTACAAGACTGAATCGGAGCGACCGCGGGGCTTCCGAGCTTAAGGTCGCTCTGCGGGCCGGTGCCGGGTCTCGCGCTGGGTCTGGCATGCGGTGTTCGGGTCGGACTTACGCGTCGGCCACTGCGGCACTCCGCATCGTGGGACATGGAGGTGGTGTCCGAGAGGGCAGGCGGCCGCGGCGCTGCCTCCCGCCAGACTGAGGCGCGGCGCGTGTCCTTGGCAAGCGCGCATGCTCCGTTCACACACCCTTACTATCAGATTCTAGTGGCTTCAACAATCATTTCGTTACGATGACACATTTCTTCTTTGCTCTATCCGAGTTTCGCTTACTCAGATGAAAATGTCTATTGTAAGCATGACTTTCAAGAAAATCGTTTGAATGTGGAACAGGTGGTAATACATTGCTGGCTTGAAGGTGTTTGTTTGATTTATTGGATTTGAAAGGAGCGATGGATGCGTGTCGTGTCGATCGGCACAGGGAAGCTGATCAGCTGATGTGCACTTGTTCGAGGCTCGTTGAAGTGGACCGTTTGTTTGGAAGTGGGTGTGGCATAGCGTGACAGGTTGGTCCTAGTTACCGGTTACTCGAGTATTGCTAATTAAGCTTTACTGTCATTAATGGTATTGCAGAAACAATATTTTAATGTTCAGTTGTTGATGAATAAACAAGGTAAAGTAACTTAAAACAAGCCTTGATCTATTTTTGTAGATATTAACTTACCGAATTTCAGGTTCGATTGGGTACTTGTATATTTACCCAAGAGTGTAGTAGAAACACATTAGTTGAATGACATTATTATGTAAAGTACTGGTCTGTACATCGAAAAATACTATCAAAATAGATTACTCAAGCTTTTATCCTAATTATAAACGTAACATTCTAAAACTTTCTGCACGCAGTCATTTTGCTTATAAAACACATACCAGAATTTGCAAAGTTTAATATTGCCCATAAAAACGTGAGGAGATGAAACCGTGACCCGAATTTGGGCCACGAAATATCCTCACGTAAGTACATGAGGCAATTGGGACAATGCTTCGTGTCTCTGAAGGGTTATGAAAAAAATAAAGTATAGGAATGTATGTACATGACAGCAATCGGAGTTTTGAAGGATATTTCAGTCCGAGTGGATGGATGTGGCCCATTAGACCTTTATAGGGTCAGAAATGTCATAACTACGAAGGAAGGCAGTAGTGAACGGTTTCCTTCAGTTGATTCAGATCATGTGCAGGATGACTGCATTCAGTCAAACACTATTTTTAAACGACTTCAAGAGGAGGTTCGTAATTTTAGTGTAATCGCCTTAGTTCTACGGAATAAGAATTTCTTTTTCCTTTTCAAGCGCGCGCAAACTCATGGCTATTTGAATTTCGAATTCAAATTTAGTTTGTCACACGCGTCATTTTGGAACAAAAGGTAGGTACTGTATTCGGATGACCTTCTTGATAACGCGTTATAAACAGTAGTCGAACGATTGAGGTCAAATTGGACAAATAATTAATATAAATAACCATGTCCGGCGTGACATGCCATTTACACATTAATGCCCAAAAAAATAACTCGGGGGTGAATGTTATTATCGCTTTTATTAATTCCGGTAATGGGGCATTAGGTAATTTGTATCTAAAAATTAGATTAAAACGTGTAAGGGTGAAAGTTACATTAACACAATTATTATTAACGTTACCATTGTCAATTAAATAATTATGTAATTGTTATTCAAGCATTTATTTGTTGCTAACTGAAAATAAAAATAAGTATCTACTGACCCGTAAGACGACCCACCAACCGAATAATTAATTAGAGAAACAACTAATGAGAAAATTATATACCTACCTTAACATTTACAGTAAAACATATTGGCCATTCCTACTATTAGCATTATGGAGAAATTAAAGTGTTAATATTGCAATAATCACTTAATCATTTGAATAAATTTAAAGATTTGTGAATTCTGCATACGAATGTCAAGTTCAAACATTCCAACTTCCTCATCGTTAATATGCACAGCCAACAGAAATTTAACCCGCAATTTAAATGCATAACCACTTGATACACTGTGGCAATTTCCATGAACATAGTCGTATTAATATGAACATACATACTCGTACACAGTCGAGGCATTTATCGCACAGTGAACGCGTGTTAATGACAGTACATTTACGTCTTCCTCTCGCTAATAGCTACACTGTGACTCCTAATTGGTACTTGGTCGCACCTCGTCAGTCTCGTTACATTACCGTCTCCATGTGAAAAGAGAATTAGGTCAGGTTCACACATCGGATTATCGTGGAAATTACTTCGAGAATCGGGATTCGTCTTGAATCTCGGGGGCGTAGTTAATAATCACGGCGCGACGGCCCGTGTCGGCTGTATAGATAAATAGCGAGAGATTTGCGATATAGGAAGGTTTTATTGGGTTAATGTGTCGCCATTTATGTATATTGTGACTAAGAATTTATGGTCGTGTTTGATCCTAAATAAATAATGGATGGAATTGATAGCAGGACGTTTTTCTTCCATGCGCTGTTTCTAGAATTAGATAGGACATGCAGTGTCTGTAAAGTTCACTAGGGCCGATGTCTGCTGGGGTCGCGGGAAAGTCCGAAAGGGATACCGTGGCCCCTGGCAACATACAGGCAACTGAAGGAACACGGGTGGGTTTTAGTCAGTAAGAGTCTGACACGCCCTTCTAAGTTATTTGATAATTTCCTAACAAAAAAAAAACAATTTATTTTTTAAGTTTTACAAAAGCTGGTTATCGAAAAACACGTAGTTACCTAACTAAAAAGAGAGAGGAGAACGGAATTCTATGTTTACGTAACGTTCCCTAGATCAATCCATAGAGAATTCCATTTTCGAATCTTTCAATGAGTTCTTATAGATTCTTTATTTATTCACGCTCACTTACTCAGATCTTCAACTAATGGAAAGTGATGAATAAAGTAGTGTCTGAGAAAACAAGCTAAGCTCCAAGCTGAAGATGACGTCACAAACTGGCAGGGTTCTCTCAAACCGCTCTACTGAATCCTTGCACTTATTAAATTGTATTCCTTTGAAGGACATGATAATATAACGGAAGAATCATGAGCACGATTTCTGCGGGTGCGGATTTTTGTCTCTTCAGAGAATTTTCGTGTAAAGAAAAGACCTACTCTTAACAAAATCTAATATTTTTCTAATAATTCTTTTCATCGTTCTGTCATTCGTAGATCTTTGACAGTCATTACGGGTAGCCAGAAGCCCAAAAGTCTAACAACCAGGCTTACCAACGTGCATCGTGTTACCCAGTAACTGTGGTCAGATACTGGTATTCTGGCTTAATCCGGTTAGACTGGAAGTCGACCCCAACATATCTTGGAAAAGGCTAGGCAGATTGATTATTTTGTAATCAAAGCACAACCTTATCAACCTACAACATAGTTATAATGATGCAGAATCTAAAGCCTATTTCAGTTAAAGCCAGAATAAAAACTTTTTATTCCGTCTGCAGAGGCAATAAAAATGTTTTATTCTTTAAAAATACATGGCTGGAGCC
Organism: Xanthia togata; assembly: GCA_963853775.1. Taxonomy (NCBI): domain Eukaryota; kingdom Metazoa; phylum Arthropoda; class Insecta; order Lepidoptera; family Noctuidae; genus Xanthia; species Xanthia togata. Next base: position 24,141,623 of record OY970793.1, on the reverse strand, counting down.
TGGCCGTTACGAAAGAGTTCTTAACTTTTCCTTTTTCAAAAGAAGCCAGACAAATGAAAACTTGTAGGCTTTAGAGTTTTTCTCGTAATTCAAAGACCGTAAATTGGGCACCAATTTAGAAAAGATTTACCTATCCGTGACACAAGAGCTGGCTTTTACCTTGGCCAGAGGCTAAGCCTTGCCATACAATGTGGCAAATCCGCCAGTATCTCCCTAGTCACAGCAATGCGGAGGAATTTTTCGACGCCATATTTTAGTTTCTTAATAGTTTTAGTTATGTGATATTATATTTTTAGTTTTGGAAAAAAACTTAAAATACTTAGATATAAATTAATAAACATTTTAAATTGTAACTTCTACTAATAATAAATATAAATGTGAAAATTTGAATGTGTGTATGTTTGTAAAAACGGCTAAACAGATTTAGCACAAAAATAGTTTATAACCTTGATACCACATAGGCTACTTTTTATCCCGATAGTACTTTCCCGTGCTATAATTTCCGAGCTCAACGTGGGCGAATTCGCGGGCAGAAAATTAGTAAAATAAAGCATTCAATTCATTTTCTGATATACCAATATCCCGGAACCATTACCTTATAAATACTCCTTTGTGTTCGTACCGTATTATTCTGGAATCTTACGGAAAATACATCAAAGGATGCACACAGCAATTCTGACTAAATGCATTGCAATTGCAGCCATCTTGCGCTTCGGATGCACCTTGTATGTAGTATTTACTTATTATTCCCAGAGACGCACGGACTGCCTTTGTGCAGTGCCAATTAGCATGATAATACGGTATTTTAATGATGATAAAGTTTAGTATTTATGTATTTTGTGGTAAAGCTGGAGTGTCACCACAGTAACAGGCTGCATTTGTCGAAGGTTTAGGCAGTTGTGTACGAGTATCAAAGTTATGCTAGTATTTTTTTTGTCCTACACCTGTCAGTGAAGGGTATATTATTAAACTAAAGAGTTGATGACCTTCATTATGATGATGTTATGTCCCATGTGGATTAACTTTTTGGGAAATTCAAATTAGAAAAATATATAAATCAGCACTTTTCGAACGTCAAAATTACATAAGACAGTCCCCCAAAAACGCCCGTCCTTCACCACTTCCTAGTGCTTTAGCTGGGAAGAAGAAGTGGCGCAACAAACTCCCCAGCTGCACAGCTGTCTGAAAACTTGATTCTATAGAATATTACTTATGCAAAATAACTTACATTACGCGCAACACAAAACATTAAATTAAATAAGTTTCTATATGTCACCTAGCACACGCCAATATACCAACAAAAAAGTAAAAAGAACTTAATACCCGAATGAAAGCCTCCAGGCATAAAGGGCGTGCCCGTTTACATATAGACTATGACTATGGCTATAGGGACATGACCATATTCGTGGCTATTGTGGCCTTTTTTCCTGGAAATCGTTATATCGTTATGATAATATGGAACTTGTGGAACAACCCAATTTCAAGTGGATTGAGCGCACAAAAGAGAGAGTTCAAGGCTGTTCCATTTTCCTTTTACATAATAGTAATGGGTTGTCTTTACAATAGTAACATAACATCGACTCTTTATTCCCCTAAGGATTAGATATAGGCATACCTATAGGACACCCACATTTCCCCAGTTATATTTAAGTCCTATATGTAATAGGGGGCAAGCCTATTGCCATCAACTGGCATCAAATGGCTGCTACTTAGAAATTTCAGATGGAATAACCCAATAAGTAACATTTTACCTGACTAGCGAATCGAAGCCAGGAACAACGAGGCTGTCTTTACAATAATGTATCAACTTTTTACCAAATAGTCTATAGACCTTTGTATAGGCTTTGATAAGTGGATTGTCAACCGAAATAGAAACAATTGGTAAAGGTTTATTTCAAGTTCATACATTTACAGTTACCGCTTCCACCACGTTGATCTTTCTAAAAATACTTTGACCTTATATCGCTTGGAGAACACCGTCCTAAGTGCAAAAAGGTTATTGAGAGTAAAGTTAAGGTCAAGAGCTTTCAAAGAAGATGAGGGATAAGAAATGCGAATATTGCACTTGATTTTTGGAGGACTCAGAATTAAATTTCATTTTATCGGTCTTTCTCTTATATAGAGGACCGTTTAGGTAATTTATTTCTATAAAAATACATAGCCAAAAATAAATTGAACACAGCAAAACATACAATGGGCGGCCTTATCGATTTCTCCGTTCTCTTCCAGGCATCCTTGGAATGGACCACATTTAATTTTGTCACCTCACAACTTGGACCACATAATTATATGTCCACGTAATCAATATTGCGTGAACATAAAATGGGATTGTCATCGGTTCAAAATAAGGTCATATTAAGTATTAGATTCTGATTAAGAACAACAACATAACATCACCCCTTGTTTCCCCGAAGGGTTGGGCAGAGGTGTACCTGTAGCAGGTACACCCACATTTCGCCAGTTATGTTAAAGAAGAATAATTAGGTAAGTAATTTACAAAAAAACTTAGCCTGGTAACATCAGTATTGTTTCAATAAGGGATGGGTACCTATGGCTATTACAGATAAGTAAGACCCCTTTCCTTCAAACTAGGAAAATCCTTTAACTTGAAGGACAGTGTTCTTTACTGAGATTGATACGTTTTACAAAATATTTTTAATTGGGTTATATTTCTGATGTTAACATATTTATTGAGTGGGTTTAATGGTAAATTTTATTGTGAGAAGTATTGTTGGTGTGGGTGTGAGTGTGTTGCCGTGGGGTTAAACTGGTCCGTTGGGATTTGTGGGTGAGTGCGTTAGGTATTTTAGTGGTTAATTGGTAGAATAAGTTCGCCGATCCGGAACATACATCAAGACAAAAGGACAAAAAATCGAAAATCTTTTATTTTCGGGTTCAGACTCATTCCCACGCCTAGTAGCATTTTTTAATATTTTTTATATTCAATGTACAGTTTTGAATTCGTTACTGTTAGGTATATTATTATAATTTTTAATAGCCGCGGAATTATTTCAACGTAGGGGGTTCAGAATCATGTACTGCATCCATGGTTACTCGTCGAGGATCCAGCCACCAAGTACTATGCAATAAATATCCTAGTAATAAAATAAAGCTTAGATACTTAACTAAAAAAAACTAATTTCATATTTATAAAGTGCGAGGTTCAATCAAAAGTTTGGACATAACAGGTGTTAGTGTCGAGTTGTGACTTGTGGGTAGCCGCAACGGTTTACTATGGCAACACTGCAGCTGTATGAGCCCGGGTAATTTTAGGAGATTTGTGTCGAAATGTACGTTTATATAAAGTTAGGTCTGCAGAGTTGCTATTTTAGGGAGATTACGGAAAACAGTATTTTAGTGTGTCCCGCCTGTCTTTATCTGTTTATTGTTGAAAACTACCATATATTTTTTGTTAAATTAAATGCGTAAACAACTGCCAACTCCATAGGTAAAGTCGTTTCAATGTTAATTAAGTACCTAGGTATTGTTCCTAATTTAACTATTCAAGTATAGGCATATATAAATGAAAAAAATGTGTTAAAATGTATCTATTAGTAAAATACAACAAAAACAGCAAACCAGTAGAAATACCAAACGCCCAGGAAAATTAAAAACCAGCCTTAAAGTTGTACCTAAACTGTTTCAGTAACCGGCGCGAGTTAGTTCTGCCTCCTGTCAATAGATGGCGCTGGTGCGGCCGATTGTAATAAGCTCTGCCATCTTTGTTGCGAATATGGAAACTCACGAGCCGTCTGGCAAACTTTGAAAGAAAATATACCTAGTTATATTATTATACTGTACTTTCATACTCGTATAAGGTAAATATATATACGAAAGTAGATAAAAGTCCAAAAAAAACAAGCATAATATTATATCCCATAAAAAGTTATAAAACGACGAGAAAAGTTCCTGAATATAAAATGACAATTCTACTAACATCGTGACATGCTTATTTGTTTACCAATCAAACTCAACGAGCAAAGCTTGGCGACTTGTATGTAAACAACAAATATTTATTTTTATCTAGCCCTACTTCGTAACGGTAATTTTCATTTTCCCTCATTCGAATGCGCTGGCTGTATGCCAACGTTACTCGTGTACTTTTTAAATTTATATTTATTCATACCGACGGTTAGTCTATGCGTGGAAGATAGATGACTGGTTTAAATTTTCAACATTATTATATTCTATTTTTGAATATTTCTTCTATGATTTATTTTTAAGAACTATATTTTCATAACAACAGTGATTTCTTATTGTTTGTGTACCTATTTTAACGTTGCAAAACTAGAAATTTCTCATATGAAATATATTGATACAAATTTTACAAAACCTACATCAATTTTACCGTCGGTAGTAATCAATGAAACCTAATGGCGTTAATTACCTACATTATCGGTACAAAAGAACTAAAAAGGGGTTATCAAACAACCGATATTTTAAAACCAAACATTAGTTAACAGTGAGTCAGTCATATTATTCCTTTATCTACATCATTCATTCGTTCATTCGTTCCGGAGTGAACGTTAAACGCCGCGTAATGTTTCAGTCTTATCACACGCTATCCATTGAGGCACAAAACTAAACTACAATTAAATTAAATGTAAACCGGCTATTGTTCAATTAAAAGTTCAACGACCTTTTGTTTATAAGAACTAATTTATTGGAAGTTCGTTCATCTGTGAAGGGATAGAAGGAAATGATTTTGATAGTACCTACCTACTTTGTTCTGAGATTTACTAAATCTTCATCTTAGAATTCAAAGAAAACAAAACTTTTACCTTATCTTTTCTACCCCACTGTTGTACAACGACTTCTCTGGGTCTAATAAAAAACTCTTAATGGATATTGTCATAAAATAAATTAGCAAAAATAAATTAGAGATCGCAAATCAATAGTGGCTACATAAATTCTGTAGCAACAGTGCTACGCTTTTCGTAGCAAAATACTACATCTCATCGTAGACCCCAAAAAATATTTGGATACCTGCCTCATAGTTCAGTTTAACCATTTGTGTCGTGTCAATAATGTTGTTACTGGTAAAATTATGCTATTAAAGAAGATTTTTGCCTATTTACTTGGTCAGCGGTCGAATCTATAGTAGTCACTTTATTGATCATATTATAGTCATTATAAAATAGCGTTGTTCTTTCTTTCTCGTGCGGGAAAATCCTACGAGTACATACGCTATATCCACACCAAATCCCTGATCAATTAGCGTATAGAATTTGTAGATCGTACCAGTATTTGGCGAATCTGCGACCCGTAGCGTAAAGGCAATCGTTAAGGTGGTCGCCCACCGGCGCGCGGCGACACGAGGGGTGAATGGGAAACTTAAACATCCTCAAGCACTCTGACCTTTCACACCGAACATGGGCGGGGCCAATCCCATCTACTCCTCGCCTCGCTGGTGTGAAAACACTAACTACCTATTGCGCAAATTGAGTCTTCGTCCTTACCACTAGCGTTTATGTAGTAGATTGCTTGCAATGTGCATAATCCAGTAGTTAGCATCTAATAACTTAGCGAAAATAGGCTTGAATAGAGTCAAGCGTGAGGCTTAAAATTCGCGAGTTCACCTGGAAGCTGGCAAATGCCCATTTTTAGGGTTCCGTAGTCAACTAGGAACCCTTATAGTTTCGCCATGTCTGTCTGTCCGTCCGTCCGTCCTCGCTTAATCTCTGTGACCCTTAGCACTAGAAAGCTGAAATTTGGTACCAATATGTATATCAATCACGCCGACAAAGTGGTAAAATAAAAATTGAAAAAAATGTTTTATTAGGGTAGCCCCCCTATATGTAAAGTGGGAAGTGATTTTTTTTTAATTTCAACCCTAACGTGTGGTATATTGTTGTAAAGGTATTTAAAAATGAATAGGGGTTTACTAAAATCATTTTTTGATAATGTCAATAATTTCGGAAATAATCGCTCCAAAAGTAAAAAACAATGTGTCCCTCCCCTCTAACTTTTGAACCATAAGTTTAGAAAATATGAAAAAAATCTGAAAAGTAGAACTCTAAAAGGACTTTCTAGGAAAATAATTTTGAACTTTATGGAAATAACAGTTTTTTGTACAAAAATGACAAAAAGTTGTACAAAATAATTTCTGGACTAAGTTTGTAGTATAATCGTCTAAGCAAGCAGGAAAACTTATTGTGACGGACGAGAAACTACGGAACCCTACACTGAGCGTGGCCCGACACGCTCTTGGCCGGTTTTTTGAAGTAGTAAGACGGTCTAGTATCCGCAACTCCACGTCCAAGCGTGTATTTTGCGAAGTGGTGGGCAAGACAACCATTCGATCTACCCCAGCTCCTCTAGGAAGGCCAGAAACGCCTTGGTGTTACTGACAATCTCACTAAGGGTTCCTGGAACCGATTTATGTTGAAAAAAAAGACGTCTTTTAAAATGTTATCATTACTTTAAAAAATAACGCTGGAACAGTAATAGTTTCTCAGTACGATAACACAACAAAACATGCGTTCATCCAAATAATGAATGAATACTATTGTATGTATTTTAATTATTTATCTCTGCATACATTAAGTGACGTATTTACTGCGTTGTATGTATTATTGTATATACAGCGTGTAACAAAAACCCTGTCCGATCAGTGTTTTGTTAAGTCAATCGTACTGAAAGTCTATTTATGTGGTGTCATTCTGGAAAAAAAATCGCCCCTCTTTCTCAATGGGGAATTTTACCGGGTTATTACATGGGGCGCGGGCGGCCGTCGTTTAGCGGGTGTCTGTACTAGTCATAACTTATGACCCATTCATCCATTCAAACTTTGGTACCCGAAATGTGAATTTTAAATAGCAATAAGTTTTTTATTTTCAATAATAGTGTGTTTTCTTATTATTTTTTGTTAATGTTATTGCAGTAGCTATGTGCCCCTTTCGAATCGGACTGTTTTTTTTTTTAACACATACCTACCTAAATCTTCCGGAATAAATTCTCTAAATGTTGGTGAAAACTGCATCGAAATCCGTTCCGTAGTTTAGAAGAACAACACAGTCATACAGACAGACGCGAAAAGCGTCTTTAATTTATATAGGTACTACCTGTGCCTCGCGGTTTCACCCGCATAAGTCTCGATCCCGTGGGAATTTTGGGATAAAAAATATCCTACGTCCTAATCCAGATTATGGTCTACTGATGTGCCAAATTTCATTCAAATCTATTTAGCCGTTTTAGCGTAAAAGCGTAACAAACAGAGATACAAAAAAAAAAACATTTTTTTTTCTCTTTATAATATTAGTTTAGATATATTATGTACCTACTTATATGTATGGCAATTAGCAACTAAGGTGGCCGACTACTGAAATGGCGGTTAATAGAGAGGTGAGGAAAAAAGCAGCACTGACTGAGTATGTTATCAATGATGATGATTTACAACATACATTTAACTATTGCAATGGGGATTGTAGTCTACCCACGAACAGCTGTGATATAATCTTTTAATCTTCATTAGCGTCTTTGTCATTATTACAGTAATGATGATGACTCTTATAAGTACCTTCTCTAGAAGATTGCAAGAATGTTAGTACCATAATACTTATAACGTGGGCAGCTCTGTTATAATACATAGATATTAATATACTAATAATATAATGTGTATGTCGGAATACTTTATTGAGTTGACTAATCGGGACGCCAGTGCCGCCTGGCGGCGCTCGACAGAGTCTACGACGTAACGCTCGGACCGGCCGGAGATAAACAGGGTTTATCGGTGGTGGTCGAGCAGTGAACACGTTTAGAAATTGGTGCATTCCGAATTTCCGATTATTTGTGACACGCCAGCACATCAACCTACCCGAAGCAGACAATTTTTCCCAATCAACTTTGTACCTTATACTTTAGTAATTAAGTTGAAAATCTATTATAGAAATTTGACAGATTGTAGTAGGTTGAGGTGCTGGCGTCTGTACCTACAGGGTGTGAATTTCTAGTGTGATTAATTTGATAGTAAATTATAATTTGATCTGAACTGCAAACGGTTTTTCTATTGCGCAATAACCAACACTACCCACAGTACGATCACAATAGTTAAAAGATGGTTGATAATAACGAGCAGACACACATACTCCGGTATATATAAATATAAAATCAGCAAATGGAGTATTATAAGGATCAGAGCTGGTGGTGTTCTGTAGTTTCTACCTACTCCTATGGGAGGTAGCCATGAGTTTATGTACCTATGTATGTAATATAATGCACAGTTTTCTCTTAATTTCAAATCAAATTTTTACATGATAATAATGCAATACATTATGCTTTCATAGAATACTTTATGTACAATAGCTCATTAATTCCATCTTATTAATAAAATGTTGTTATTGTTGATAATTTGCCACGTGGCTGTATCTCAGATCAAATAAAAACCAAGACTTAACGCTGCGAACAATACAATGAAGCATGTCAAAACTACACCTCCACTCTGTGCATACACGCTCAAACGCACATATTTACAATCAAATTACACCTCACTAAGTGCACACATGTTTACGAAACCGGCCTAACGTCACTGTTGACAGCGCTATGTCATTTGGTTTTTATTTGGTATGAGGACAGTATAGTTCGATTCAAAGTTAATGGCGGCTCGGAAGTTAGCTGCTCCCTGCGCAGTACCACAACCCTCACCCCCCCTGACCTATGAATTTGTTACTGCGCAGCGACTCGCCTCATGTTCCAAGTTTCAAGTTTGAATCGGGCTGTACTATAAATTCAGTAACCATAGACACTAGATACACAACAAAGCATAGACACCTAATGCATTAATCCACACACATCCTGCATCTGTCCGCGCCAATAGAGTCTAAGTGGTGCCCGCGCTGATCGCATAAATTGGACAAAATTGATGGCTACACTAGCCATACAATGAACAAATTGTTAACTAAATCCTGCAGCTAACGATGAATGATGGCTATCAAGGTATCAGACGAGAATTCCAGCTATCTTGAATAGATTCGCTCTTGAAGCTTATCGGTATGCTGGTTCGTGGCCCGTATAGGGTTCAAGATGCGGCCCCTTAGATTGGTCTATTAATAAAAATTATAACGATTGAAATGTTTTTAAGGTGGTAGGACTGTGTTGTCTATGAGTGACTACGTTTTGGACTTTCTGTTATTGTGTTTTTATACCAATGCACAATGGTAACATTTTAAAATATAAATCGTCGTAAACACAGCTGAATAATAACATTATATCATTAGCGCACTTACTGGACTTAAACATAACTGGCGAAATGTTAGTGTACTGTAGGTACTTACAACTCTGCCCAACCCTTCGAGGAAACAAAGCGTGATGTTATGTTATCATTAACGCAAAATAAATAACGGTAAAACAGGAAAATATTACCCAAATATAAAGTTAAGCCAAATATAAAGTCATTAACATAGTTGGAAACAAATAAATTACGAATATTACATGTCAGAAAGCTTTTTGAAGATAAACAAACAGCTTGTTAATAAAGATGTTCCCTTTTATCAGTCTATTAACATAATCTGTCATCGGAACAGCACTCGTGAAGTTGTTAAAAAGTTATTATAAACATGGCGGAGTGTTCAGTAAAAATAGAGCGGGAGAGACATGCCGCCATTAAGAATAAGAGGTAGGGTATTTTTTTTAAATTTGTTTATTTTCTCGTTGGTCTAGCGGTCGCAAGCGCTACTGCTGAGTGCTGAGCAAGAGGTCCTAGGTTCGATTCCCGGGTCGGGCAAAGTGTTATTGGGTTTCTCCATCTGGAATTTCTCAGTAACAAAGTCCAAGTCAAATAACTTATTTCAATTAGGCACAAAAAAGGCACTTTTGAACGTCTAAATTGACAAAAAAAAAAAAAAAAATGGATCCTAATCGCCCCTTCCAAAAGGTAGTTTTCGTAAGGAGAAGATTGGGCAAGAAACTCCACCGTTACTCTTTTAAAATGTTTTCACAATATCTTATACACATTAATTATATAATTAATGTACTTATACAAGACTGCCCAACAAAGATGACTTAACAGCACTGAGCCTGGATTTGTGCCTGGTTGATGGCAATAGGCTGGACCATTGTTACATGGGACTTGACCATAACACATAGCGAAATATGGTGTACTATAGGTACACCTCTGCCTAACCCTTCCGGAAATACAGGCGTGATGTTATGATGAACAATAAACTTATGGTATCATAAAAAAAAATGCTTTTATTTATTTAATATACATATTGCTGTACACACGGGAAATGTATAGATTGATATGTAGCAGTGTGTACACCACTTAATACAAACGAACAAAAATATTTAAAACTAGTGTACAATAGGCATTCTTATCGCAAATGGCGACTTTAAATAAACGGTCGGTAATGGAAGTCACGAATTATTAATTACTTTTTTACAAAATTATCTGGCTTTTTGTAAAGAGGAGCTCGTGGCTAAGTAGTAACTGCCGCACGGGCCGATCCGTCAGGTTAAGCTACGCTTGCCGGGGTTGGTCTGTGGATGGGTGACCATCTTTACATACCGAGACTCCTCCGTGCCTCGGAAAGCACGCTAAGCCGTTGGTCCCGGTTGTCATTCGTGGATCTTTGACAGTCGTTACGGGTCGTCAGAAGCCCGAAAGTCTGACAACCAGTCTTACCAAGGGGTATCGTATTACTCAGTTACTGGGTTGTGGAGGTCAGATAGGCAGTCGCTCCATGTAAAATACTGGTATTCAGCTGCATCCGGTTAGACTGGAAGCCGACCCCAATATAGTTGGGAAAAGGCTAGGCAGATTATCTGGCTTTTTGTAAATATTCTATGGCTTTGCTAATTTGTATTCTCTACCACTACACAGTCATCTTCTGCCCTTTGTCTGACCTTTTACTAACTCGGTTATTGGGTCAGCTTCCAGTCTAACCAGGTGCAGCTGAATACTTCCACTGAACAACAAAATAAAATGAACTCTGTGCATGCTCAATGGCTAACAATAAACCAGATTACGTTGTTATCAAGAGATTTACATCTTGACAGGCAAAATTTTCCGAAACCATAAAACGGAACGAATAACTAGTTATTTTTGGGCGAAATGCACTTTGGCACGATATCCAGGTGCAGTTGCCACTCGCTTTTCACTTTCAATTAAACAGCGTACCTAATGAGAAAACTCTATTTTGAAAATCTACAATGCGTTACCAAAACCCTGTCCGAGCCTAAAAGGGCACATAGGTATCTACTGCAATAACATTACCAAACTTAAAAAAAAGCACTAAAATGTGCAAAATAACCATAATTTCGGAAGTCGGTGTCTTTGGTTTTGTATTCTCGTGTTTTGCCACCGAGCATAAAAAGTTATTTTGTACTGTTTTTTTTTAAGTCAGTTCAATGTTTAAAAAAAGTTTTTATGTTTCACTTTTTAGTTGTGGTACCTACCCCACAAACTCAAACTCAAATCATTTATTCCAAATAAACCAATTACAGGTACTTTTGAATTGTCAAGGGGTCGGTCAGTCAGAAAGATGAAGCTAGTTGCCCATTCCAAAGCGTAGTAGGTTCCTATGGAGAAGAACGGGCAAGAAACTCCATGGACACTCTTTTAAATTAGAATATTGTTACAAAACATTGGTTACATCATTCATGTTGAAATTATACATGTGAGAACAATGTAGTAAATCGTGCACGTTAAAAGCGACCATAATAAAAATATAAAAACAAAAATAATTAAAATAAGACATGGCAGCTAAGAGATGACCAGTCCCCACTGACGGCGCCCGTTCACGAACATGACGCATGGACACAAATTTGAATACCTTTACCTTCTATGTAATTAACAGTGACAGGAACTTATAACATCAAAGTGGGAATAATACTTAATATTGAAACTAACAAATACTGCCCAAGCAAAGTTAATAAAGTTTATACGGGAAACCTCTGAAGAAAAAAAATCATCAAAATCATTTCATAATTGGCGGAGTAATCGCGTAACAAATACCTAAACAAAAAAAAGGAGGTTAAAAAGTAATTCAAATATTTATTATTATTGAAAACAAAAAAAGTTATTTCTATTTTAAGTTCGTGTTATTAATAACAGTTAATTTTTCTTTTTTGCTGAAAATTACCACATAAATAGACTCAGTATGATTCTTAACCACACCCTCACGGATTGGACAAGGTTTTTGTTGTACGTTGTATACATATTACAAATTAAAGTCACTTTGTGTTTTTAAATTACACAACGGATTTAGATGCGGTTTTACCATAATTTAGAGAGTTTATTCCGGAAAAAATTATGTGAATTACGCATAATATAGAAATCTCCATATTTTATCAAGTCGTAAAACTGTGAAGTAGGGGCAGGTCGCTTGTAAAGAATAATAATAGGGATTAAACTATGAAATTGACGCTTTAGTGTAATAGGTACTTCGAATTGACATAGAACCTTCATGGTTTGAGATTTTTGAGTGAAACTTTTTTAACATGGTACCTATGAAGTTTAAAAAAAAAAAATGAGCAACATTCGATTATTGACTTTAAGTTGTTTTTTTATTCAGCTTAGACAAAAAAGATGGATACTTTGTAAATTCGAGTTATTGTTGAATACGAGTTCCGACGCGGAACTAACGCGGCAGAAACGGCACGCAAATTCAATTTTGCGTTTGGAGAGGGGACTGCTAATGAACGCACCGTGCACTTTTGGTTTAAACGCTTTCGCGATGGAAACTTGGAAGCCGATCCGAGCCAAAATACCCAGGAATTAGCGGCATGGTTTAACGTTACCTTACCAACAATATTGACTCATTTGCGTCAAATCAATAAAAAAAATGAGAAATGGGTGCCTCATGATTTGACTGATCTGCAGAAAGAAACGCGTGTTGAAACTTGTGTTGCCTTGTTGAATCGATACAGAAATGAAGGAATATTGGATCGAATTGTGACATGTGATGAAAAGTGGATTCTTTACGATTACCGTAAGCGAAAAATGCAATGGCTGACCACAGGTCAAACGCCGAAACAGTGTCCTAAAGCAAAGCTTACTGATAAATAGGTAATGGTAACTGTTTGGTAGTCTCAGCATGGTATTATAGCTTTCTCCGATCTGGTCAAGCAATAACGGCAGATGTATACTGTGCCGAACTCCGAACAATGATAGCAAAACTAGCAGTGAAACAGCCCCGACTCATGAATCGATCTTCACCATTATTGCTCCATGATAACGCGAGACCTCATACAGCACAAGTAACCGTTTGAACTCTACAGGAACTGAAATTAGAAGTTAGTTTTCGTGATTTGGACAATTTTCTACGTGATAAAAAGTTTTCTTCTCAGGAGGCAGTACAAAATGCTTTCACACAGTTTGTCGAATCTAGATATTGATGATAATGATAATTATTTTGATTAAATATATCAATCTGCCTAGCCTTTTCCCAACTATATTGGGGTCGGCTTCCAGTCTAACCGGATGCAGCTGAATACCAGTATTTTACATGGAGCGACTGCCTATCTGACCTCCACAACCCAGTAGCTGGGTAATACGATACCCCTTGGTAAGACTGGTTGTCAGACTTTCGGGCTTCTGACGACCCGTAACGACTGTCAAAGATCCACGAATGACAACCGGGACCAACGGCTTAACGTGCTTTCCGAGGCACGGAGGAGTCTCGGTATGTAAAGATGGTCACTCATCCACAGACCAACCCCGGCAAGCGTAGCTTAACCTGACGGATCGACCCTTGCGGCAGTTACTAATACATATGTTAAATAAAAAAACGTATTTCAATTTGTCAGCACAAATCGGCAATTTCATACGTTAACCCCTAATCACACGACAGCAGGCTACAAAGCTTCCTTTTGTTAAATTCCTATTCCTCCACAACTCAAAGGTTCACGCTTCAAAATAACCGTTAAAAGGAAGAAAAGCAGATTAACTGACAACAATAACTATTATACAGTTGTCACTAGAAAGCTGGCTTCCCCACAGCCTCGTACGAACGCCTTTATTCCTCATATTTATGGCGGATTGAAAAGCGTATCCTTTCAACGGAGCCTGCCTTTGCCCGCCGAATGAAAGAGCGATGAAATGAACGCTCCTGAATGGCTAATGCTTCACTCAGATGAATGGAACGTGTGCAGGGTTGCCATGCTATTTTTAAAAAGCGAAGGAATTAAATGTTTTGTAAAATGCATCTGTGGTTTCTCGTATTGCGGTGGCATATCATTTGCTGAAGTGAAGTTTATTAAATGCAAAAGGCGAAGAATTTTACGTCGTGGTATACTTTGAGGCATATAGAAACAGCAAGAAACTGCAATAGCTAAGTTCCTATACATAATTGTATAGGTACTTCAACAATATTTTATTTCCGCATCACACCTAGGGTAAGTGTGATTCTTTGAGAGTGCAACATCGAATAAAGCCGACATCTTTGAAAAGGAGTCTCCGGCAAAAAGCACCTGTGAACCCTACATGCTCCGCTTTAAGATACAGGGATATCATCAACGTGAAGTGTGGGTGACCTCCTTTTGCTTCAAATATAACTCAACGTGATAATTTTGCGGATTTGTGTGCCCAAGAAAATTGCAGCAACGGTTGCACAATTCGTTGCACGTGGGTGAAAATCTCAAGTATTTCGACCTCATTTTCAGGATTAAAATATATCTATGAAAAACGAAATTTACTGTTCTCAAAGAAAACACTGGTAATTTATTTTATCAAGCAAAATAAAGGACTTGGAATAACGCTGTATTTTCACAGAGCGTTTCATATTCCGCACATAATTTAAAAAAATATGACGTTGCTTCGTTTAATAGTATTTTCATCATAGAATCACGGATGCGTAAATTGGATATTTAACAAAGTTATCCACGATACGTGGCCCGTGGGTAACCTACATACAGTAATTAATTTACCTGAAGCGAAATCCAATAATGCATTAAATCTGTCGCTAAAAGGTATCAGTTTGATGTTACACAGTTAATGTTACCTGTTACCTGTGTGCTGTACGCACTTAATTGATTTAAAGAGCACTCAATAATGAGCTAATTCAATTAGTTCACTGCCTGCACGCAGTGTCCGGTAAATTAGAAAAAAAAACCTGTGTAGTTGATGGCGCTAATTGAATATGGTTTTGTGTTTACCTGAAACAATAAGAAATGGCACATTAGTATTTTCGTAGCATGTCAAAAAACCAAAATGGAAGATTTGATTAGCTGTTCCTTTTTCAAAAACTTCGCTGTCCGTAAACTATGAAGCCATATTGCTTTTCTAAAGTCAACATACAAAAGTTATCAAAAGAGCAACTTTTATTTGAGAAATAATAATAATCTTTGCGATCCATTGATTGTTTTAAGTTTTAACAATCATTAAAATTTAAATAAACAATCCCACGAAACTTTTAGTCTTCGGTATCATAAAAGAGGTTAAGAATATCTAAGGAAATACAAGATCCAAATCGAGCGTCGAACCGATTCGAGTCGACTGAGCTTCGATGATACGAAAGTAATCGAACACTTCCTTTCTCGACGGATCATTTTCTACACTGCTAATGACTTACCATGCTCACAGATAGGTACTTTGTTTGTCGAATAGGTCGCTTGTAAAGCCGGTAAATCATTTGAATATCCGTTTCGATTTTAATCGGAGTTATAGGGCTTGAGAATTTTAATATTTAGGCACCTAACTAGATTTTGCTTCCGTTGATTCCAAGATGTGAAGTAAGAGAATAATAATAATACCATAACATAATATAAATGTATCGTATTATGTTATTTAAGAATGAAAAAAAAGAAACATGTTTAATTGTCGCAGAAAATCGTGCATATAAAAAACATAAGTTGTGTTGTGTTGTTTTGTGATGTGTATTTCTAATTTGTAGGTATTTCAAAACAAGTGAGACCGATCAAACAAGGTCCGTTCAAGTTTGATCGAGCACTGTACATTGATATCCAGTTTCAGATAACCTACCATCATGTAGGGCACTGAAGCTAAGTATCTATAATAGAACAGAAATGGAATAATCATATCGTTAACCAGAATGATCCATTTATTTGGTAGCTCGTTTATATATGTACTTATAAATACAATAGATGTGGGTTTGAGTTTCTCGAGAGGGCTTTGATATCTGAAGTAGTACGATGCGAAAATTATTGTGATA
Organism: Xanthia togata; assembly: GCA_963853775.1. Taxonomy (NCBI): domain Eukaryota; kingdom Metazoa; phylum Arthropoda; class Insecta; order Lepidoptera; family Noctuidae; genus Xanthia; species Xanthia togata. The sequence goes on along the minus strand of OY970793.1, from coordinate 24,125,514 downwards.
AATCAGGTATAACGTCTGTTATTCCGTCTATTTCTCGACAAATATTATTTAAACTATTTCATAACGAAATTACCCATTGAAATAATTGGCAATCGGCATCAACTCCTTTTGCCGGTTCATTATTGTAACAACCACAGTTACTAAATTTTCACAAATAAAATTAAACCGAACTGTGCAATAATACTAAAGTAAATAGAAAAGCTAAAGAGAAACTTTAGTAGCTATTAAGTTGATTTTCCAATCGGAAAACGGTGTCTCCGTCAATTAACACATAGTTTTGTCACTCCGTACCGTCAATACGGGATCAAGCTTTAGAAAGAGATACTCTCACACAGGTGCGAGTGACAGAGACAACGCTCTACAAACTAAGCCAAACTGATAGTTCCAACTAAAGGCGCCCACAGACAGGCACGACGTGACTCTGATAGAACAATTTCTATGAAAACTTCATGGAAATAGTTCTACCGGAGTCGCGTTGTGCCTGTCTGTGGGCGCCATAAAACTAGGGACAGATGAGTATTGTCCGCCCTTTGGAAGTCATAATTAATTCATTGCTAGCGACCCGTGTCTGTTTTCAGCGTCCATTTGTCTGCACTCCTAGTTCGTAAAGCGAGCGTATTTTATGCGTTTGACTTGGCGGGAAGTCTGCTAGATTATGCTTATGTCTCTTTGGAGCATATTTAGAGTCCTAATAAAATAAAATTGTTGTTGAGAGCAATATGAAGTAATGGAATTCGAAGTCAAAATAAATTCGACTCCCGAACGGCAGCGCATCAATAAGGCCTCCGTTTGACTCTAAACTAATCAGGAAATCCGAAACATTTGTATGAATGAAAAGCCGCAAACCACCAAAACAGTAATTTCCACCCACTAAATTGAGAATGAGAATTTTAACGTCGAAGTAGATATTTAATTTAGGATGCATCTGCATATGAGTGCTGAAGATGCACAACCGTAACCGGGAAATAACATCTGCCGGAATAAAGAAGCAATAAATAGACAGAATTTATCTTAACAATATTTCATATCGATCCATATGGTATTAATTTATAATGTGCATAGTTACGTTTAACGTTGCCGGTGCGTACCATATGGTGTGCTTGCGGAATAGTTGGTAGGCAATTCAAGCCAGAAACGGACGTGGGAGTCACGCGTAAAGAACTATGAATTGAATTGGCTTTAGTGCCGCCAAATGTACTGTATTTTTTATTGGTGAGGTTGGATAGTAAACGAGAACGTCCTCCTTTTTAAAAACAACTTTGTTGTCTATTCCCGAATTTGACAGGCTGTTATTTTTTGGTTCTATTTTCAAGTTTTCAAATAAACAATTGAGTAGGTAAAGACTGTATGTTCTTTCGTGTTTATTTAATCAAGGCAGGGTGTCTTGAAAAATTGGAATGAGTATGTAGCTTTTATACCTTTTTGTGTTATATATTTTTATAGGGCCAGTTGAAAATGCTACGTGTCAAGGTGTCGTTTAATACTAATGTGAGAATTTGGCGTTAAAAAAGATTATAAAGTTCAAACGCCAAGAAAGTGCAAAGTTTTTTATAGTAGTGCAGACAAATCGATGCAAGATTCCGTTGGCTACTACCCAATTTCGTTTAAAAAATCTTCTTTACACGTCCATTTTCCCGTAGCATTGTTTTTTTAATCTCTTCTGATGTTTATGTGTTTAAGATTCAAGTACCTATCCAGGTTATTGCACTCACGATGTTTAACAGAAACAGTAGCGTTGTTGCTGCCTTTGGTCAGAAATATATAGAGTAGTCTCCAATCATAGCTATTAAAAGCCATGATTTTGATCATTTTACGAGGGTACGTGGCAATCGTGGTAATATATTCGGTTTACATTGCCACCGCCAACCATAATGAATGACCCAGAAGGCAGTGGCTATTTGGATACCGGAGTTTCAATTAGCCACTAAATGTCTACTGTTTGCCGTTTACAGGTCTGAACGTTTGGAGTTCTACATTGAATTATGGCCAAGTTTAGCAGACAGCAGACCGCAATGCGATCAGAAGATTCCGTTTGATTGCTTGCTATGCTCTTGTCTTGAAACTTATATTTCTTAATGGATTTCTACGACACACATGTGGTGTTATTACCAAATCCCACAAACTTGAAGTGAAGTGTGTATTGAAGTGGTATGTGTTAGATTAATTAAAATGTATGAATTTTAAACCACGAAAATCTGTACAAATGGCCTGAACACGGCGTTTTACTCTTCTGCAGTCGTTGGGCAGGTACAGTCAGGGAAATAAATTGTTTATCAAGGTGACACACTACGACAATTTATAGATTATCTAGTTAAGGCACCCGCCGACAAGCGCCGTCGCGCTTGGCTGTCTTGTCGACATAACAATTTCCGTGAAGTTTTCATATAAATTTTTCCACCCGAGCGGGCGCGTCACGCCGTCACGTCGCGCGTGTCTGCGGGAACCTTTATAGCAATTTCATAAAACTGTCAAAGATTGACAGTTGGTTGTCAATTTGATAAACAATACATTTTCCTTACTCTTCTTGTATGTTACCTTACACAACAAGCAATCTGATTCTAGATACAAGATTCTAACATAACAATTACGTCCTACACTTGTAACTCGGCTGTTCTGCCACATTATGCAGTAGCAGCGCCTACTGCCAAGATTTAAGGCCACCATTTACAACGATGTATATGCAAATCCGTCGATACTATCGGCTTTAGATAAATTGTTTCTCTATCAAGTTACGGCAACTAACTAGTGAAACAGAATACTATACTATCAATCAGTTTCACGTCGAATGTTGGAAATAGATTGGGATTTTGGTGAGCTCGACGTTAATTCGAGCTTTGGTTGATGTGATTTAAGGCGCCAGCCATTTGAATCTCTGAAGTCTGAGTTGAAAATCTACTGGGTCTTATACCTACCTAATGTTTACTACAGAACCTACTGGTAGCGCTTAATTAGGTAATTATAAGACCTTCATTGTATTCATGTTTTACAAAATAAATATTATCTTATCTTAACTTTGTTTTTACTATTTAAACAAAAACGAAAAAGCGATTTTAGTACCTTGTTTTAGTAACGATGGCCGCAACATAGCCTCCGTAATTTACAGTCTAATGACGTCACTGAAAAACTCTATTCTATTCTATTTTTTATTGAATGGCAAGCAAAGCCGATGTCGACTATTCTGTCAATGTCCAAGTGCATTGGAAAAACAAGTGTGCATGGAGAGAGCACTGAAAAGTTATTTACGAAAGTAAGTTGTTGTGTTGCCTGGAGAGCGTTTTTTGACACCCGTAAAGTCTAACCCCGGTGCCATAATATTTTTGACGGCCGTTGCCACTTTCCATTCCGCCCATTTTTCATAGAACTCAGACGCCATGCCGCCATACACATTGCAAGTTGGCTCCAGGAGGGGCACCGGCATTACGTTTGCGCTAAAGTTGACCCTCGAAGAGTGTCACCGGCATTAGGATTGAAGTCTTGTTAAAATATACACAAGTGATTTTATTTTGACAGGTTATAATGCCGAATTCGCTAAGAAAAACCTATATTTAAAATGAACCCTCGGCGAGGGCTCCCGGCACTAAACGTGTTAAGTGGCGGCCGTTAAGACGCAGATATATATGCCAGTCACCGGGAGTAGTTAGCTTGCTTGTTCTGTACTGAGCTCACGCAACGCGTCGTACGTCCAGCCAGTAATAGGACTCGCCCATCAAGGAGCGCTGTCCCAAATTAGACGCATCATTAATTTACTATACGTATAAAACAAAAAGTATTTTAATAAAACACGTATACTGAAAGATCAATAAGTAAATTATCTTTAAAATGGTGAAGGTTTAAAAAAATATGCTTGATAGATTTTGCGTGAGTCTGAGTTTTTTATTCGCGGTAGACATAGCTACAAATTAATTTAATTAAGTAATAGGTATAAACATAATCTAAAATATTCCTATATTAAGTTATTAAGAAAATGTTCGAATTTAACATATATTTTTCCAAATCATTAACACACTACTCGCTAAGACGTGATATTCATTATAAAATCATTAAAAGTCGGTTATCGTCGCCATACGTGGGCGGTGGGGGCCACCGCTCGTATATGAAACTGCAGCTTTAGTTAGTACCATCGAAGAAGTTCATATCTATAGGTACACCGTAAATACTATTTCTGCTTGCAGTGCTCGGCCGCTATTGAACCGGGCGGTAACAGATGTGGTCATCGTTTTCATGGGATTTTGTTTTCAAACTGCTTAGATATGAACTTCTTCGATAGTACCTACTTTTCGTTCTTACCATTTTTATCATAAGTTTCCTTTATCTAGATCTAATGTTAAGATTGTCTCTACACCCTGTCGATTTCTTGGCTTCTTGCCAAAATCCACTTAACAGTTTGCAGCGTCTGAATCTTTTTTCATCCTAATTGATGTCGTGAACTGGCGAGGATTGCATTAGCGATCGATAATTTGGCAAGCGATAAAATTCAAAGTTTCTTCTGCAGCGTTTCCGTTTTTCTTTTGTTTTATTATTGCTAGGCTTGTTCATTATCCTTACAAAATTATTAAAATGTTGCTCTATTTGCCAGGTGGCAGTCTATTATTGCGTTTATATCTCGAGAACGACCTATGATCCCATTTTAAAAAGATGTTTTCTAGTTCTCGGGCTAGAGTTTAGTAACTAACTAGCTACTGGTCGCGGCTTCGCTCGGGTGGACCCTAATTCTTTTTCTAAAATAAAAATAGCCTAAGTTACTCCTTACAACATCAGATATCTGATATTGAAAAAAAAAATTGCTTTTTCATAGAAAAGTGCAATGCCGACGCGGTCAAAATGTATGGAACAGCAGATTTTTTTTTTAATAACCGACGATAAATTGCATTGAAATTTATCGTCGGTTATTAAAAAAAAAATCTGCAGGGGGTACAGAATCATGTGAATTCATGTGCCATCGAAGAAGTTCATATCTATACACCGTAAGGACTATTTCTGTTTGCAGCGCTGGGCTGCTATAGAACTGGAGCGGTAACAGATGTGATCATCGTGTTCACGGGATTTTGTTTTCAAACTGCTTAGATATGAAGTTCTTTGATAGTACCTACTGAATGGTATCAGTTTTAGCGTCGATGTCCCTGATACCCAGTGTACGCAATTTCTAGTTAGTAACATAATTAAAGAAATAAACTTATAAGTAACACACGCTTCCATTGAAAACTGCATAATAAAATAAACATGATCTATGAGACCTTGAAAACTATTTACAACTACATCGTGTCACGTTGTCTTTTATTTGTAGTAAACTGTAGAATATAAACGCATAATAATAACAATAGATTTGAATGTCAAGCGATGATTATGACAGTGACATTTAGAAAATAGATCACATCGTCCCCCGTTTTAATCATAGACATAGAGAATTCGACTGAGCGATATTAAGCTAAGCCTTCCTAGACGGGCGATGGGCGCCACTTTCGGGCGCAATGACGACTGTCATGAAAATGATGGCAGAAAGTTAAATCGTTAGATTCGCCCCACCGCGTCAAAAAATAGTCGCATTTCTGATTCGTTTTGACATTTCCGACACAGAATGACGCTGTGACTACTATTGTCATGGAAACGCTATTTAATCATGCATGAGCTCACTCTTCTCAGTGGACACTTTTGCTTGCTTATAATATGACGGAACCGCTTTCCTAAGAAACCAAAGCTCCTCCTAGCCTCACAAAAGTGACCACTCTTTAGAAAGAGACAAAGCGGTGCGGTCATTAGCTGTAGTCTAAAGAGACTGAGAACTACTGGCCGCACATTCGCTTTGACTCTCTCGTACTTTTCGGTCTGTATTCAGTGCTCAACTGAATATGGAACGCTCAGTCCATTCTCTACGTCTATGGTTTTAATTGCCTAGCTAGGTCCTAGTCACTATTAGAACCTTCTTGAAACAGTCGTGAGTGTTGAACACATAAAAAATAATCGTTGGGTAACCTACTTATCAACAGGATCATACTGTTTGTGGCGTGATTTAGCAATTACAAGGCATACATTCATACATAAATATAACATCACGCCTGAAATCCCTGATGGGTTAGGCAGAGGTGTACCTAGGTCCTAGACCCACATTTCGCCAGTTATGTTTAAGTCCCATGTAATAAGGGTCGAACCCATTGCCATCAACCGGGCACAAATCCAGACTCCTGACTGAGAAATCCCTAGTGGAAAAGCCAAATAACACTTTGCCCGACCTGGGAATCGAACCTAGGACCTCATGCTCAGCAGTAGCACTTGCGACCACTAGACCAACGAGGCAGCATACATTCAATACAATTTTATTAGGTACGCACGGGTCCAGCTCCACCCCTTATCAAGCTCTACTACAGCAATGGCCAGCGAAGTGATTACGTCACAGACATGTTCTAAGAATCTAATCCAGCGGAATGCATTGATAACAGCATGGGAGGTCTCGGAAGAGTGCCAAGATAAATCTGTAAGGGAAATTAAGTGCTTTGTGGAACTAATTGTTAGATAAAGTTGTACCTACGTTGTTTATTTAGATTAGATTTATTTTACGTATGTTTGATGGCAATGAACTTGGAGATTTACGACATTTGGCCTTCCAGGATTCCAGATAATAGATTTTAAGGCCGCATTATCCGTATAGTAGTACAGGTACTTAAGTATACACAAGAATTTATCTGCTCTACCTCTAATGGCCGACCAATAAATAAAAATGAACTCTTTATCAAGAATAGGTCAGCCCACCCTATTCCGTAGGTGTACCTAACCCAGGCCTAAAATATCATACTGCGTCAACTGGCTTATCTAAAAGGTCAATGAAATCGATACCTACTCACTTAAAAGAGACACTGCAGCGGAAAATCAAATAAGAATGAAGAAAGAGATAAAATCACGCTTTTGGAGAACGTAATGTCATTTCCGTAAATAAAATAACGGTAAAGAAAAATGCTAAGAAAAGTCAAATAAATCAACTTTCTTACGAGTATATGTACGGGGGATAGAGTGTCACATTTGTAAGAATCAGGGGGTCTTCTCTCTACGCAGGATATCCGTAGTTTCTTCCGAAGTCACGAAATTAATGACCACACGATTTGACACTTGTCCCTACTCCCGATACGTATTGCCTTTGCTCGTAAGGAAAAAAATTGACACTTCTTTTGACGGATCAACTACTTTCGACCGGCCCCGAATGTACGTTGACGGACTTAGGGAGTAGACCCCCAGCTTAATAATAGACCACACTAAGTATATATTAAATACCTATCTATACAGTTCCGCTTGCGTCTAATATTTTAAATTTTCAAAATAGATTGCACCCTTCGTAAATGTCATTGTCAAAGTAAATAACAGTCTCTATAAAATGTATTTCTATAACATCGTAAAAAAACGGAAGACACTTAATTCAAGAGTTATTGAAAAATACTTGTAGGTGATTTTGTTTTATAATTAATTATGTCCCTGGCAATAGTGATACATATTTATAGAAGGCGTAATTGAAGTAACTGAAAACCTGAAACTGAAATGGGAAGACAACTGAGTTTTCCCCCATAGTTAAAGTTGATAAGTAAAATGACTCCTTTTGAGGTCGTCATTTCAATAAAAACTTGTAACTCGTCTCAATTTCGCATTATTAGGGTTCCGTACCGGTGCCAAATGGAACCCTATTACTAAGCCTCCGCTGTCCGACCGTCTGTCTATCAGTGGGCTGTATCTCATGTACCGTATTAGAGACAGTTGAAATTTTCACAGATTGTGTACTTCTATCGCCGCTTTAACCACAAATAATATTCACTATTAAATGTATTTTGTTTACAATAAACATGATACAATAAACGTTTTTTTGCTCGATCTTAATACGGTACCGAACCCTTCGTGTGCTTGCAAACAACTTGCACTTGGCCTGTTTTTTAAATTCCATTATGGATAGCAGTATGTTGACGACCTTTTCAATACCCTTTTCACTTATTTGACACTGTATCCGGTCCTTTGGGAAACACCTTTAAGACATGTCCTTTTATATGTTATAAGTTTGGGGTGACCATTAGCTTTCGCTGTATAGACATGAATGAGAAGAGGATCCGACATAATTTAATCCTAAATGTATTACCGTTACTATTCAGAAGCTTTCCTTTAATTTACTTAGATTTTTTTTTTATCACTTAGACGCCATTTGCACGGGCGAGAGAATTGCGGCGGCGATAGTATAGATGGAGCCTAAAGTAAGTGTATTCAAACACATTCAATTTTTATTTAACAGGCATGTTCGAGATTTTTTACCGTTTCAAAATGATACTAATATTTTTAATGATTTTAAAAATGAAAGTAGTTTTCAATTATGTTATATTTTTAATCAAAGCCATGTCCAGCAGTGCTAACAATCTACAAACAAAACCAGACAATGCTAACAAAAGCTGGACGTGTACTTAATCCGCGAAACATGGAACAGGGAAACATAAGTGGCGTAGAAAAGGCTAGTAAAAGGTTCCTATATCCTAAGCCAGTTCTGTGATCTTTCTACCAGTACCCTAATTGCGTAATACACGATGAATCGTTTTGAAACAAATTGCTAACCCATTGCTTCATAAGTTCGAAAAAAAATCTGTTGAACAACGTAAGTAACGCAATGAATGTTGTTGAACTGTCAAAATGAAACAAAGTCGTAATCGTTCACGAAAATGTGTTGGTAATTTGATAGGCTTTAACTTTTATGTAAATAAATTAAATAAAAAAGCCATTTATTCTATTGTCCAATAAATGTTTATAGCATGCGTATACTTAAATAAAATATATCCTAATAGAGTTTTTACATTGTTTTTTTTTTTGATTCGTTGCATTTTTTATTATTTTAGAATTAATATTTTAACTGCGTGTTAGTGATAAATTGCATTTACTTATAATAATAGGTATTTATTACTTACATTACATAATAGTCACTGCCTTTTTTTTTTTGGGTGGAAAATTTTCAAATAACTTCTCCCGCTCTGGGCGGAGCGGGAGGTCGTGTCAGACTCTTGCTGACTAAAACCCACCCGTGTTCCTTCAGTTGCCTGTACGTTGCTACGGTATCCCTGTCGGACTTTCCCGCAACCCCGGCAGAGTAGTCGCCGCCTTGACGCCCTAAAAGTAGGATTGCTATTTCAAAGAGCTTTGCCTTCTACCAGTTACCGAATGTAAATATTTGACCGTATTACTGGTGCACAGACTGGTGTTACTGCTACCAATAAATATACGTAGGTAGTCTCAATCTCAAAGTATAAATAAACATCATTTTTTTCGTCCTTTTCTTCTTACCATATCGAAGCATATTATTATTATAATTCTAGGCTCTTTCATAACGGGAAAGCGTGAGTGAATGAAATTGAGCTCTATTTTCTAAAACAATTTAGAATTAACCAACAGCTATTATTGATACTGTTCGTAACACAACATGGGAACAGAAAACCAGCAGCTAAACATCAAACACCAGTACGAAACGAAAATTAGTTCATAAATGTTCCCGAAAACACGTAAATCTTGCAGTTTAGTTTAAGACGGAAACCGCAGATCATCGCGGGCGCCGGTTATAAATACATTGCGCACACGTGTGATCTATGGATCTCTCATAAATGTAGGGTTTACCATTTCGTTTGAAAAGTTCTGACATTTGCAAAATCGTCCGGATATTTTATGAAACGTAAAATCTTTATTTTCTCAGAAGTATAATCTGGAAGTTTTTAAACAGACTACGGACCCAGGTTGGCTGAAACAAGGAAAACCTGTTCAGGTGGAGATTCATGGATGACTCCGCCCTGGAGTGTAAATGTGGTGCTGTTCCACAAACGATGGGACACTTAATATCATGTCCTGCGTGTCCTGTCAGCTGCACGTTACAGGAACTGATGGACGCTGGTGATGGCGCCAAACAAGTGGCCGAATTTTATTTATTTAATACTTCAAGCACAGAAATGTACAGAAGCGGACTTAATGACATTGGCATTTTCTAGCAGTCAACCTTTGAGTGATGCAGAGACAAGCACTGCAAGGTGGTAGGTGCAATTACAAAAATTGAGGAATATCAAAATATTTAAATTTTAAGATAAACATATATTTACCTATTACAAACTAGAAATATTATATACTGCGGTTTCACCCGCATAAGTTTCGATCCCGTGGGAATATCGGGATAAAAAGTATCTTATGTGTTAATCCAGGTTATAATCAATCTGTGTGCCAAATTGTATCCAAATCCGTTCAGCAGTTTTAGCGTGACGAAGAGACAAACATACACACTCACAAACTTTCGCCTTTATAATATTAATGTGATATGCTTACCTAATTATCGTGCATTATGTATACGCACAAATAAATTTACATAAATTAATCAATATTTCTGAATTCTCGGCCCAGTCCATTTAGATTGCCATCGAATCGTTAAGAAGAAGAAATAAAGAAAGAAAATACATTTATTTAGCACACAACGTTAACATAAGCCTTGACTTGACTTTTTATTATAAAAAATATTTTCGGTATCTTGAAAAGTCCGAACTGATGACAAAGTCCGAACGGGGAGGCCAAAAAGCCGGACATGTCATTGTCCGGACAAATCCAGACGGATGGTAGGTAACCCTACTAATATGGGTCAAGTCATAACACTTCGCTATAATACTGGCTGGTAAACAGAATATTGTTGCTTCTCATAAACCGATGATTTTTGAATGTGGAATGTTTTTCATAAGTTTGGATGTCGTGATCCTAATGGGTTCTTGCTGACGCCATTACATATTATTTTTATTGTTGTTTGTCTACAATATGGATATAGGAGTTTACCTAGATCTCGTTTTCATTTAGTGTTGATGATTTTAATGTAGGTAGGTATATTGGTAGATAATTACGGAATTCTAAATCTTGATAATTACTCGTCTATCAATGTTAACAGTCTTGCAATGTTAGTTTGAATTAGGTAATTAAATTGTGATCTCCAATGAACAGTTTATTTGGACTAAATTCCTTATTTGGTCTAGCTAAGACTGCGTTTATAACATTTGGGACTCCTAATATAACTATCTATTCAATTTAATTCGTACCAGGTGGCGTTCTGCCTACTCCTATTGGAAGAAGGCGAGAGTTTATATATTAATCCGCCCTTTGCATACATACGAACTACACGCTAACATCGCATAATTCACAAGATAATTATAAATTATGAAATATTTAATTAGTTAGAAGTTGTGACGAATAAAATACCTATTGTTGTTGAAGGCCGTATTATACCTATTTAAACAAAAATAGATACCTACTCATATAAAAACTATTGTTAACTTTAATTTCACATACCTATACTTACCTCGAGTCGTGAGTGACAGTACCTTTATTAAAAATGTAGTTTTAATTTTTAATTGGATGTAATTTCATACTTGACAATAATAATAGGTAATTATTATTGTTTGAGTCTTCGTAGTAAAAAATAATTAAATGCTGTTTGTTGGTAAGCGCATCTCTTGGGAACGGCTGAACCGATTAGGATTTCTTTTTGTTTTGGAATGTTAACTTTTCCGCGAAAAAAATAATGATAATGTAATTTTTAATCTGATATTTAAATCGTTTTTTTTTTTCTTTGTTCTCACATATAGAAGCAACAAGAGTAATGTACCCAGGACTTTGTAATTTATATTTAAAAGAGTGTCCTTGGAATTTCTTGTCCATTCTTCTCGTCGTAAAAGTGCCTGTAAATGGTTTAATTGAAATAAATGCTTTGAGTTTGATAAAGTTTCTCGGAAAATTGGAAAATTCGGGAAAAACTGGGTGCTTTTTTTTGTATGGAATTCTAAATTGGACTGGACAACGTCTGTCAAGTTAGCTAGTAGGTAATATTTATTTGTATGGCATATGTGCGTATTTTCCATTTTTATCCATGAATTGCTGTGTCAGTTCATCTCGTAAAGCTTTTAAAAGCAAGAAGTCTTAATTAATATTGTTTGATTCTTGTTCGATTTATTCAATATTCCATTCATCTTATAAAAAGACGTTAAAGTTGGTCCAAGATCATCAATCGTGTACTCAATAAATAAATTACGAATCAACAAGCCACAACCAGGAGAAAAAATATTTGTTTGCAAATATTTGATAATTTATCATAATCATGAATGCCGCTCCCGAATTTTTCTTCGAAGTTTAGTCACTTGTAAATCAATCTGTTTGACTACCTCATTATAATAACATAAAATCACGCCTCGATTTCCCGAAGGGTTAGGCAGAGATGTACACATTTCGTCAGTTATGTTTAAATCCCATGTCAAAGTCAAATAATTTATTTTAATTAGGCACAAAAAAGGCACTTATGAACGTCAATATTTACAAAAAAAAGATTCTAGTCGCCCATTCCAAAAGGTAGTTTTCGTATGGAGATGAATGGGCAAGAAACTCCATCGTTACTCTTTTAAAATATTTTCACAATATCTTGTATAGGTACTCGTACATTAATTATATAATAATATGTGAAGACGATGCACCTAGAATAAGATTACAATACCACGATAAGTAAAAAGAATGAAAAATGAAGGAATGACATAAATTAATTATGTGATGATGCATGGTGCTCACATATTTACAAACACTCTAAAATTATACGATATTCCTATCATTTTAACAATACTAACAATAACACACTAATAACAACATGTAATAGGGGCCGAGCCTATTACTATCAACCGGGCATAAGTCCAGACTACGGGCTACTACTGAGAAATTCCAGACAGAAAAACCCAATAACACTTTGCCCGAACTGGGAATCGAACCATGGCCAGCAGTAGCGCTTGCGACCACTAGACTAACGAAACAGTTTTTATTCGTTGTTTAGTCACTGAGTCATAATAAATCGATTTGTAATTATTCGACGAACTCATCATTCTTAATGATTATTAAACCGCTTAAAAACAAATGAATATTATTATTTTAATTGATGTGTATAACCTCAACCTTAGTGACTTCTAACAAGATGACGTAATCGTAGGAATATGAAGGACAGAACATGTAAATAATACTCGTATTGTCTTAGAATTCATTTTAATATTTATGTAACTTCAATTTAAAAGATTACAATTTCAATGAATGCCTAATAAGAATGTTATTAACGAAGAGAAGCTTACTTGACGACGAGCAAACGAATTTTATTGAAAAAAAGTGTTTTGCAGCTATACAGACATAATTTCCATCAGTAGTCATTATTAGATCCTACTGGTAATTATATTTATGAAAATGTCCAATTTTCAATAATATCCTACCTTCAACAATAAGATAATACTATCTTTTACACTTCGTCATAGCTGCGTAGATATTTATTTAATTTTTTTATTACATTATAATTAATAATATCTTAGTGATATTTATTTTAGAAGTATGTATGTATATTCTGATATTATTTGTTTTATTTTATTTAAGTGTTTTTTTTTATTTTATGCATTTTTCTGTTATTTTATTCTTGTCTGTTTATATATGTGTAGATGGTTAAATAAATAAATAAAAGAAACGACAAGACATCAATGGCACCCAAAAAGTTACAATATGTCAAACCACACCTGTCCATAAATAAGCGATTCGGATTCCTATAGCTGTCGAATGGATTCGATTGAATGCCATTCGATCATTAATCGAGAGAGAGCGTGCCGGCCGCAAATAGATGAACTCGCGATCAAGGTGGCTATCGAATCGAATGAAGGCCGAAACTTTGGCAAACAGTATATCAACATGTAGGCTGAATGGATTTGATTCTGGTGCATTTAAATTTAGAATTACTTGATGGAAAGTGAAAGAGCTCTTTGAAGATGCAGTTGAAGGATCACATCCATGATTAAAAACTCTTTAGTCTTATTTTTTTTTCTTAACTGCCTTTGTTCGACACAGAGGCTTACTTACTTGTAAGCACTTGATAGTTAATTATTATAGGTAGTTAACGTTAGTTTCTATCACAGAAGAAATTTTGCATGAATTACAACATCTTCTTGTCATTTGAGTGACATCGGGACAGACTTTCGTAACTTGGGGTCATTTCATGTTTCAAGAATTTGCAGTTTTAATAGTACCTATTTATTTTTATGTACCATGTAAGTCATTGTATTAACTTGGAATAGTATTTAGGAAACTACCTATAGCAACATTATACACTCCTATTAGCAGATGCATAAACAGGATTACTCATTAAAGTATTATGTACCTATTTCTTTACGTAAGTAGGTCGTGTTTTGTAAAACAATGTGGAAACTCAGACGGAGTTTCCTGAAACCAAGATGAAGGTCGAACCCTTGGCAACAGTTCTTAAAACAGTTTATAATTTAGTCTGGTTGTTATTCATGTCAACACCCAATAGTCAGAAATTTATCGATAAGTAGTGATCCGTAAAATAAACTTCGTTTACTATTTATTGCTGGCCATAAATCTTCAGCAGGTTCTTCTTCTATAGAAATTGTAGAAGATGGAAATAGCTTCAATTACTTTTATTTATTGGTGTTGAGATGGGATTATACTCGTAAGATCCAAGTGCATATATTATTACTTTTTACGTTTTGAATAAAATTGTTTTCCTGCTACACAATATTATAATGCATAGCAGAAAGATAGTTGCCATATAGGAAATCATAAAATTAAAAGTAACAGAAGCCAAAATATGAGCCTCATATAACAAAAACCACCACCAAACCACAGACAAACTAAATTCGTCTTCGAGAATAATTGAAAGCGCTGCAAATACTGGTGGTTTCAATCTGAAGCGCGTGTTTGTCTATGGCTAAGCACCGTAAAAGCTGCGTTCAAAAGAAATGGCCAGCAATAAACGTTGCGGCTTTCTCCGCAAATATACGGACAGTAAACAATAAGCCAGACGCGGTGGCTGTGGAGTTGAATTATCTGTGCTTTAGTTTGATTGCTTTCCTTATGAAATTGAGAGGGCGATTTTCTTATGCATAGCTGCAAAGGGAATTGAATAGAAGTAGTAGTATTTAGAAATAGGTGTGGCCATTGTTGGGTGAGATAGTATTAAAATAAAGAATGTCTATAATATTTGAAAAAACAAAAAAAAGTCTACGCTGATCATGTTGGATAAACAAACTATAGCTTTTTATCATCCCAGCTGCAAAACTTCCTGTTCAGAATTGAACGAAATATTTCACTGAGACTTCTGACAGCTTTATTTATTACTCGCTGCGCCCCGTGGTTTCACCCGCACAAGTCTCGATCTCGTGGGAATATTGAGATAAAAAGTATCTTTTGTCCTTTTCCAGGTCATGGTCTACGCATGTGCCAAATTTCATCAGAATCCGTTCAGCTGTTTTAGCGTGGAAGCGTAACAAACAATAAAACAAAATCACTTTCACATTTGTAATACCTATTAGTTAGGATTTTGGCCTATTTTTGTAAAGGTAGAATCAATAGAATATACAAGGTTTAAAAATACATACATTTTAAACCTGTCTCAGTCAGCGAGAATCAATAACATTGCAATTGACGTGAATAACGAATTATGTACTTAATTAAGTACATACTTCGTTGTTCAACATTTCAGTATCTACGACCGCAGCCATTTTATAACCTAAACTCAAATTATTTGAATTTGGAATGTCAGAATGCCATTCGTCTGTGGTTTTTGCTAAAATATTCGAGTTCATTTTGTGTTTCAGACTTAATGCATATCAGAATACTAATTGAACACCAAAATTCCTGAATAATTAAGTCAGGTGTTTCAAACTTTAACTTTTATTTATGATTTCGACGATCGACTGACATTTGGATTCGATTCTCGTATGAGACAAATATTTGTGAGGCATACCTACATTCTGTATTCTTACTTCATTATTTCTAAGTAGGTATCTATTACGATTGTTAGAACATATATAGTTGGTACCAAGGTACCGTAATTAAAAAATCCGACGCGAGAAAATGCATTTTTATCTACATTTCAGTTAATGTGGTTTTAGTTGTTTTAAACTTGTAAGCTTGTAACTATAGAATTTCTCTGAATTGAAAATTCATTTATATTATTAGATTTTATTATTATACAAGCCAGCACCATTAATTTTTTTGTTCGAAGACGAAAGTTGACAAAAATGGATATTTCGGTCGAAAACATGCCGAAAACCGAAAACGAAATTCGGTTGGCCTCTGTAGCTGCAGCTGCTGCAATCTTAGGTTACAAGCCTGTTAACCTCCCAAGTGCGCTTCTACTGCAGAACACTGCACTGTTGACCCTTTCTTCGCTGCTCATCGGTCCTACATCAAAAGGGTTCACGCATGTGCGGACAATTCCGCCGGATGGCTGCGATGGCAACGAAGTGGACGCTTCACGAAAGCCATTAGCTTTTCTTCTTATATCCCGTAAATAGCCGACTGTTTCTGATCCAATGACTTTTTGGACGAGTTCGTTAGGGCTATTTTTGGACGGATATTAAGTAAATTGTTATGAAGAATGCTTTTGAGTTGACACTATAATAATTTCTACTTCAAATACATATTTTTAAAACTTCACGGATCGATAAACAACTCGTAACATAATTATAAAAAAGGCCCAGAATGTGTTTCTGCTAATACCTCTATACGAGGGTCTAATTGTTTCCCCAAGATAACCTTTAAGTACTTAGGTAACATTAGAAAGTAGTCAGATTGCAGCACAAAAACACACATTACATCCACATTAAACGCGCAGTGCATCTAACACCTACCTCACGTTCGGAAATGCCTATGTTAATATGGCGGGCAAACAGTCGGCTTGTGTTGGAATGCGACCGATCCAACGTTTAAACTATTTTCGGACGAACACGGAACTGCACTGTTCGATGTTTGAAATCTATGGTAGCGTGGAATAGTTATGTCGAATTTATCACGATTTTATTGCATTTGTGGAAATCTAGGCCGGATTGTTTAGCGAGATAATAATCTATTAACATCAGTTTCGTTTAACGATAAAAAGGAAGACGTACACGTGCTGTCAAATGAGCTTTATCATAGGATGTTCTATTTACAAAATAGATAAACAATGCTCGTTGAAAATTTACCAACGTGAAATGTGGTGTTTACATGAGAAAATTTTCCAAATTTTCTTATACATTGAAGACGAGAAGATGTTAATTATGAAACATAGGTTGGAATATAAAACTAAATAACGTAAACGAGGCAGCTCTAAAGTAAATGGTTCGTGGCCAACTACTGAACGAAGTTGTAAAAAGTACTTAGTAACAAAGAAAATAAAAGTGCGCAGGATTAGCCGTTTAGCTCATGAACCATTTTAATTTCTAGGAAACTTATTTTTGGTCTTTAATTCCTTTTACATCAAAGTGAGACATTATGAAGGGCCTTGTGTGGTAGGTACCTACTGTAAAATTGAAAAGGACAAAGATATCACCATGAATGTGTGCTGATATAAACTTGACATAGCTTAAGTACAGCTACGTTATTCTGAGTTTTATTATGCGACGGCGACGGGATCACACAATTTTAATTAAAACCTTCTTTCCACTGCACCTTGGCAGAAATGGCATTTGCCCCAAGTACTTACCTACTATCAACGAATGAAAAATGTTGAACAGGTTACAATGTTGGTACAAGAGTAGAGTTCGTGAACCACCTAAAAATCAGTAGCCAACATAATAACACAAACAAAAAGGTCGAGATCCACAATGGAGCTCATTAAAACGTACAACCGACGTTAATGAAAGCTTCATGTTCTACAATGGCTGCCTGTTCGTTAGCCGATATATTATTAATTTGAACTGGAAGCCCGCCAGGTAACTATACTTATGTTCATAATTAAATGATTGATTGGTATCTTTGAGGCCGTATTTGATTAACTACTTTCATTTTGTCGTACCTACATTTTTGACAGCAGTTTCAAATCGATCGTCCGACAAGTCAATCTATGTATATTCTAAATTCAATTTTGGCACCCAGCGGGCCATAGACACAAAAAGTCAAACGTGATATTTATATTTGAAAGTAAAATAAGTTGTACGAACATAATGGAGGTTTTTTCAGCACAAAAGGCTCCCGGCCTTTTACCACAAACAATTTTTAGTTACGAGAATTACGGTCGCTATTTTAAACACAAACTCGAAATCTTTCTCCCCTTTTCAAAGGCGACAGTAATTGTGAAAATAAATAGATCCTGTCTGACTCAGTGTACCAGCTCAAATTCCTCCCTTGTTTATTGCGTCATGCATAAGCACTACTCAATGAGAACGGGCTCGAAATTCAAGGGGTTAAGGTGAGAAAAGGGGAAGGGTGAATGCAGATTCAAGTACTAATAAAACTTCAAAAGAAGTTTTTATTTGTAGCATGTGCAGAGCAGACTGATGTTTAACTAGTAGTTTTTTTTTAAGTGATCTCGTTATTTAACACTCATAAACAAACCCTCATGCTATGGAAAATACCATTTGCTTCTATAATAATTAAGGTTATTCCACTCAACATTCGAAAATCAAAATGCCGATCGCATCACTGCGGACGGGCGCCATGATTGTTTTTCCAAATAACGTATCAATATCATAACTGACATCCTTATTCTGGAATGCTCACAGCATTTTAATTAGAATCATTCGAGTTACGCAACGTGAAACGTGAGTTGACATACATTGTAGAATTTATGTTAGCTTTAAATATTTGCTATGCTCTTTATATGACAAACAAGTAATTATATGCATCGTTCGTGTACATAACTGCAACATGCAAGCGAATGAAATAATATGTACAGGTATATAAAATAATTTAAAACATTTAAGTACATTTTGCAGATAAAATAATACATAAATAATGGATACGCGACATACTAATAAACGATATTTAAGTTAAAACTTGTTCCCACAAAAACAACTTATTTATCTCGTAAAACAGGACTTCCTCTTTCGTGCCCTACAGGGTCCATACTGAGGGTCCATAATGATCTGAATTACAATAGTTACCACCTAAGTATACCTTATGGTAAAGCAATAAAGATATTGGGTATTGAAATCATAAAATAAGTATCGTGAATTTTTCTTTGCAAGTCAATTCAAAATAATCACCAACTTGAAGCAATCTGATTATTTGCAGGACTTTTAATAACGTTATTTTGACCAAAGAAAATAAAAAAAGCTTTCTATAATTAATTAGTTGCCCGTGCACTGCACAGCCAGCCTATTAAAAATATTATAAATTCTGCTCGTTACTAGCGATAGAGCTGACGCAAATAAATGCTTAGCGTACCGGCGAGGTGCTTGGAACTGGAAAATTGGGACCGAAAATGCATTGGAGAGCACTCGCCGCCGAATCCAAATTTCCTATTTGGAAAATTGCCAGACTTCTGTGGAGCACTGCTCTCAAACACTACTTAACAACCTTCGTATTATTCATTACTAACATTTTCGTGTCAGGAATATTAATTGTCCAAATTATGTAATTTGTGTTTTGTGGGTAACGGAATACTAGATTTTGCCAACCTATCGTAACGAGTCTTGAGTTCAAGTGGCAATGCTCTTTATATTTCCTTTCACGTGTAGATATGTAAAAGCTAAATAACCTTTTCAACTGTATGTATAACATTCCAACAAACTCATAACGTCATAACGCAATCAACTCCAACTACTAAAAAAAGTCAAAACCTGACACAGATTAAAAATACCAGTCTGTCTGTTCTATTCTCTATATTTGCGTTCCATTTCACGATGCACGTTAAACTTTTATCTACACTTTATGGAATACGCTTTAGCTCTGCAAGTGAACATTCCGGGATAGGAAACAAGGTGACCTCAAAACAAACACGAACTGATATGAAAGGGGTTGTTTGATGTTTTTATATTGGAAGAATTTTGCTGACGTCACGAAAATAAGTAACCCTTTTATGAGATTCCGTGATTGTACAACGTGTTTTTGGAAATGTAATGTAATACGTGAGATTTAACCAGTTTTGTAGGGGGATATTAAGATATAGGTTAGATAATACTGCAGTAAAGCCGAGCATGAGCAGAATTGGACAGGGATTTAGAAGACAAATTTGACAATAACTCACTTTCTCTCTTTCCCAAAAACAGCCCAGTCTATCAACTTATTTATAACTCCTGTATGACTATAAACCTCAAACGCATTGACAAAGCCAAAGTTTTCAAAGTACACCGCTGGCTATCAAATTACACGCTAAGAGGTACGTCTCAAGTCACACAAAAAAAATCTCCAAAATGTTTACCTGCTCCTGTTAGTAGACTAAAAGCTTTAATGGCAGTTTTATGATGTCAGAGAAATAATCTCGGCGATTAAATGCTGGAGAGCGATGAGTGGTCGTTACTTTTTTATCGCTCCGTGAAACAGCTGACTCGAAATTTGCACAGATTGTAAAGAACGATATGAATCAGCGGCGTTGGCAGACTGCAAACTTTTCTATGCTGTGGTTTTAGCTTTGCCGACGACAAATAAACTGCCTTCTATAAATCTACGTCAATCATAGGAAGGTCAAAATTTAATAAAAATGTAGACAGATGAGTTGCTTTAAGCTTTATAAATAAGACAGCTTTGTTTGTAATATCGTCTAAAGTTAGAATATTTTTATGAAAGTTGTTTAAATTTTTTGAAAACAGAATCCTTATCTCATCAAAACCTCGTTTCAACACTTTTTGTCGCTTCTAGGTACACGACTTAACAGCATCATCATTTCATTTCCCTAATAGCATAAAGCGATGACTTTCGCAAAGGAAGAGTTTAAAGCGAAATTATAGTCAGTTTCTACAGGATTAACTGTCTACGTCGCTAAGTAACTGTCCCTGTATCCCGCTACATCCCACAGTCCATGATACGACTATTGTTAATGCAATTTGAAATGGACGACGAGTAAATTGAAAAATGGCTACCGGCCGCTTGTGTAAGCCGTTTGGAGATAGTGAATGTGAATAAAAGTGTCATCAAAGCTTTGTAATTTTAAAAGTTAATTTAATGGTAAATGGTTGGATGAAAATTAAAGCAGACGGATGTAACGGTAGCTTGTTTGCTGTAATAAAATTTGTTATTTGAATGTTAAATATTTACGACGGGTTCAAGAGTTATTAGAATTGAAACATAAGAAACATAACATAGAAGCTAAGCTTAAAATCTGAAACTGATTTCAACCGCACTGTAGCTACATTTCGTAGTGCAGTATCTAGAAGGTAGAGTAACTAGCGTAGGTACGTTTTTGGGCATTCGAATTAACCGGGCTGATCCTCTAAAATTAACCTTAAAGAGCCATCATAGAAATTAACCTACTTTTGGAAATAATAAAGTAGATTCTGTGAATTAATGCTAAGCCCCTTGCAACGTAGGTACGCCGTACGAAGAACATCACTCATCGGGAACGTTCCAAATTCAAATGGGATAGTTGTAGAATTAGCATTCGACGATCGTCTGCGTGGTTACGATGTTATTCCAAATTTAAACCAAGCTTCCGCCAACGTACTGAATATGGCTGCCACATTCCGCTAGTGAGGTAACCCATACTGGTTAATGAAAGGTTGGAAACATGAAACAGAATGAATCTAAATTCGCAGAAGATATTTATTTATTAAGGTTGAGATGATATTTCATTATATTAATATAGTAATATATTCACTTACCTAATAATATGTAAATTCTCGCTCTTATAGGCAATTAAATTAATAAAGTAGCATTATATGGTTTATTTTATTTCTGCAATAGAATATAATTTATCCTCTCGCGTAAAAACAGGGTAAATCTGTATTAGTCATTGTATTCCATATTTGGTAAATAATAATAAGTAGATACATTGTTATTTTTATGTAGGTATAATAATTATACTGCCATTCTCTCTCCTAACTAAAGTTCCAGTGATTTAATATTAGTTACCTAATCTCATCATGGGATGGATAATCATAACTTTCTCTCACTTTGAGCTGTCAACAGTAATTTGGTGCGGCCTTCAAAGTATAAATTGAAGATGGCAAAAGGTATTTTAAATATCACGAACCACGATGCACGCATCACGCATGCCTTCTTGAAAGGTTTTCACATAATTAATGGGTAGAATAAATTCTCATTCTCATTTAAACTCGTCGGCAATTAGGTTCGTTGAGAAATTGATAAATAAATAACTACAATATAAATTCGATAGGTTATTAAAAATAAATTATGTTCCTTAATACAGTGCAGTACAAAAATATTGGGTTAGTGACAGCTGGGCCCGAATCAACTCAACCCGAATAATAATACCAGATACTACGTCGTAAAAACGCCTAAAAAAGTGCTGTGTACCTTATGCATTGGTAGTTCAGTACCTAACTCATCGAGATATAAGTAAGTACTTATATCTCGATGACCTAACTCTTCTTTTAAATTCAATGCTTAAAAAAAATAAGTCACAAAGCCACACTTATCTCTGAAATACAGGAAAAAGAAGAGGAAAAAAGACAATGGCATTCAAAATAACAACGTTAATCACAAATAAGCAAAATTACCTACATTACATTGTATTACAGATCGTAAAGTAACAGGAAATTAACTCAATTGGCGGCAAATTGACAGGTGACGATCTGCTTCCCGCCATTCTTATTATCTGTCAAACGACATGTCACGAAATAGCGCGTAATCATCAGCGAGCGGAAAACGTTTACGGCTCTAATAGGAGAAACTAACCCACTAAAACTTAGACTCTGCAAATCTTGTTATAGAGTCCAACTTCTAATAGGCAGGCTGGTAAATTGTGTATTCGACGTTCAAATTCTGTGTCAAAGACATGAACTGAAATACGTCAATAGAGGTGGAAGTAACGCGTAAAGCAAGTTCTTATCGATATTTATGGCGTAATATTTACTTCTCCGGTTTTGAATTACAATGAAGCACAGGCAATTGAGCTTTCAAAAGACTTCCCACGCTCCTCTGAGTTGATATTTATGGGCCAAACAAGAATATTATTAGGAAATGCCTACGATATCCTTAGACTTGGTACCTACTTTAGGAGGATAACGTGGGTGCCTCTATTCATTGCAATTTTAGAGCTGGCAGAAAATAGAAGCAACTTGGAATTGTACGACGTTGAGAAGCGTTTCGAAGAATATTTTCGAAAGAAACAACAAATTCATTTAAAAAGTTTACGTTACTTTCAATGTGCTAATCAAACATAACATTCCATGGAATTCAATGATAGCAAGTAAACATACCTACTGGAAATGTTTATAAAAGTGCTCTCAAAATAGAAATTGTTCAGAGCTTTGATATGCTGAAATTGTACAGTAAATTGCAGAGCTTAGTGCTCACTCAGAAACGATAAATAAGTCAGTTAGAATTCTATGACATAATTCCTTGAATAGCTTACAGTGATACTGCTTTTCATAACTACGATGTACAGAATATGTAATGATAAATAATAAAACTGTAATTATGGCCAAACAATTGAATTAGGAAATTCCTGTAATGATAGTGATTAACTTTAGCGCAAATGTAATGCCGGTAAACCTCCCGAAGGGTTCACTTCCAATATGTATGGCGGCATGGCGTATGACTTCTATGAAAAGTGTTAAAATAAAATGTTAAAATGACTAAAGTAAGGCCATTTTAATAGGTAACATTTGACAATTCATCAAAATTCAACAACGTAACCTTGTAACGCCGGGCATAAAATGCTTAATATATTTTTTCGTTTTGTTAGAACTGCACAATTGCTTAACTTTTTTCAATTACGATTACATATTTATTGTAATAATGACCGATACGAGAAATTTTATGATTTGCTTTTACTAAACTGACAGACGTCAAATGTTACCTATAAAAATGGCCTTACTTTAAATACAAAATACACGCAGGCAAATTCGCGAGCAACAGCTAGCCTTCCATACATCCTTAGCAGAATCGTTCACAACCTAAACGTTACAATACCTATTCTACTAGAGATGAGCCAGATATGACCAGATAAGTAGGTCCGGATAACCGGCTCAATGGACTCGGCCGGATAAGCGCTCTGCCTGTATCTAAAAGTAGGCCGGACGCCTGGACTGTGTCCATTTTGAATTAATACTATCTAATGGAAACCTTAATTGGGTTGCCTTTTAATTAACGTACAGAATGGGTATTTTGTTTGCACGTTATAAAATTAGATGGCCTATAAAGGTCACGTTACGAGATTTTTTTTCAACGCATGCGCGTTATGATTAGTCAAATTATCTACTTTTATCTCGCAAAAATACTGGTGATATTATTTGACTTTCGTGTGACGTTAAAATTGTGTCAAACTAATTTTTGATTAAAAGCTGTCATAATTTAATTAAATCAATATATTTATTGGATACACGAATAATAACAAATTACACTCTTATTTGAGGAAAATAACATAAGAACAAAAACAACCGTTAACTACTCGTAATTTCCAAAAGTCGTGTGTCAGCCACAATTCAGTCATGGTTCATCAATGACATCATTAAATCCAGGGCTAATATAGCCATAAACACAAAAGTGACCATAGTGACCATTTACGGTGAGAACCACAGACAATATGTTGTAGACTATTTAAAAAAATGGAATGACTAACGTTGTGTTTATGTCGGTCTGGATGATGCGGTCAGTGAGTCATGCTAGCAGTGTATCCCGATTGTAACATCATCCCAACATGTGGCTGCTGTTCAAAAATCTTTTAATGTATGACTTTAAATTATATTATGACGTATTATGTCCATGTATGTGATACGTACCTACATGTATCTATTTATATATAGATTACGCCGGAGATAATTTGCTTTCGTTGTTGATGTACACGAGGAAAATTTTGCAAATTATGCTTTTCTAGGTATTTACTATTTACTTGTTATACGAGTACCTACATGTCGAGATATAATACGAAATATTAATTGGTTTACAGAAATTAGTATGTCTTGTTCTGAGAGGTATTATTACGTAAATAATACCTACCCATTCCATTAATATTGTTAAACATGACATGAATAAGCTTTACCAGCATATTAGCCTATTCAAATAATATATCCGTTTCCTTCCAAAACAAGTCAATGACCTCTAATTTCCGACTAAATTTTATTCAATAAATTCATAGAGTAATATTTCCTCTCGATATTTTGAGTATATCTATCACATCTGTGCGAGTCAGTGCAGAGCGCAGGATACTGAGGGTAATTTAACCGCCACCGTCCGGGCAGGTAGTCGGATATCCGCGGAACACTCGGACATATCCGCACTAGTAGCCCACCTCTATTTAGGATGGATATATAAGTTACGTATCGATATTAGATTATTTGAGCAAAACATGGAATAGTATTATTTGAGATTACGTTCGTAAGATTTATTCAACGGCCATTTGTCTTAGTCCAATTTCATTTAGTCAACATTGCAAAGAACGATTGCATGTGTGAAAAGAAAGTGTAATTTAAGTGCTACAAAAGCTGCAGCATGACAATTTAGAAACATTCACACGAGAAAAAGCAAAAAGAAAATATCTGACGCATAATTTTTTTGTGTTTGTATTGAAAAGAATATGAAAGTATAAACTTGTGCTTGAATTTGATTAAAAAAAAACTTCCGATCCATTTTCAATCAAACTTTGATCCCGTATGAATAATTAAGAAAAAATAGGTCAACTCATCTGCCTAGTCTTTTCCCTGTTTTCCATGTTGGGGTCGGCTTCCAGTCTAACCGGATGCAGCTTTTACATGGAGTGACTACCTATTTTAACCTCCACAATTTATGTACCCCTTGGTAAGACTAGTTGTCAGATTTTAGAGTTGCTAATGACCCTGATACCATATTCCTGAGTAAATGAGTTTCTTGCCCATTCTTCTCCATACGAAAATGACCTTTACGAATGGGCGACTAGAATCATTTTTATTTTTTGTTAATGTTGACGTTCATAAGTGCCTTTTTTGTGCCTAATTGAAATAAATTATTTGACTTTGACTTTATGATTTTTTCAGAAAAATCTAGGTCAAATCAATACATGGAAAGCTGAATAGCATGTTTCAAACAAAGCTAAATAATATTTCTTTGAGAGAACATCAGCATTTATTCGTAGAAGTTGTTCTAGATTTTATTCGTTATTTATAGTGAAATATCAAAGCCCACTCATTGGCGTTGTGCTAAATAATAAAAGCCACACGGTTCGATCGAAGGTTAAGTTACGCTTGCCGCGGTCGGTTTTTGGATGGGTGACCATCATGATCCATTATGTATCGAAACCTCTCCGGGCCTCGGAAAGCACGTTAAGAGGGAACAGGGCATGCGAGGAATTAGAAAAGTATGTATTTGAAGAAACTATTGCCGTTGTCTTACCTCATGTCTGCCTCCGTAGAGTGCGATAGGGACAGCTGCAGCTCAGACCGATTATATCCCAAAAAAAAAAATACGAGATCGACGTTTCGTATTACCCTTTTTTCTCCTCGAAAACTGAGCCGATTCAATTATTTTTTACATTAAAATTTTAAGGGAGAGTATGACGCCTAGGTTCCTATCATTATTTTTCTTGTATGTTAAAAACTTTTCGAATTTGTGTGGTAGTTCCGGCGGTAAAAACGGGGCATTTTTGTAATTTTTGGAGGGACATATTTTCTTTACCTGAAAATAAGTAAGTTGATAAAAAAAAAGAACTAACAGGGACTTGTCTACAGCAGACCTTGATTTTATGAAAAAAAAAAATGAAATTGATTGCTCTAGAGGCATTATTCAGGAAGAAAAAAGGGGAATACATTTGTATGGAGAATCGCAGGCCCGGTCCCGGCAGTAAGTCTTTGACAATCGTTAGTGTTACGGATCGTCAGAAGCCCCAAAGTCTGACAACCAGTCTTACCAAGGGGTATCACGTTACCCAGTAAATGGATTGTGGCGGTCAGATGGGCAGTCGCATCCGGCACACTGGAAGCCAACCCCAACATAGTTCAGAAAAGGCTAGGCAAATTGATTGACTCATAAAGGCGATTTTATTTTAATACCAATAACTTCTATGAGCACGCTGCCTCAAGTATAACAGGTGATTGTGTCGAGTCATGAAACTATTGAGGTTTACGGCTTTATTACAACCGAACTCTATTGATAACAATTTTATTGAAGTAGTTACGAAAGGTACTTACTGGTCTTGTGGGAGTGCTACGAGTCTTATGTTGGTCCCATTACCGGATCCAGGAGGGAGGGGCGGGAGGGCTGAAGGGATCAGGGGGGCAGATATAGTAGCAACATGAAGTAATTATAGGCTTATTTATTTGAGGTGGGATCGACGCAACATGTCTATTTTTTCCATACTTCTCTATTAGTCGTTATCTTGGTAGTCACTACCTTTCTAGCCATTTAATCTTCCATCGTTTATAGACATGGGCTATATGGAGTGACTGAAACCTTTTTGCCCCCCCACATAGTTTCTTACATTCACAAACAAAGTTGCCCCTCAAATTACAGTCTCTTTAATTAGCCCCCCAGCTGGGTGAACTCACAACATCACGCGCGTTATGCAGTTAGTATACCGTCTGTATGACTCACACATACGAGTAAGTACCATCGAAGAAGTTCATATCTATACACCGTAAGGACTATTTCTGCTTGCAGCGCTCGGCCGCTATAGAACCGGGGCGGTAACAGATGTGGTCATCGTGTTCACGGGATTTTGTTTTCAAACTGCTTAGATATGAAGTTCTTCGATAGTACATACATAATCGCAGCAGTGTTCCGAGCTGTTCGGAATGACGACACTGCTGACCTCTGACGGGTCGCGTGTTTTTGTTGCGTTTCTTTTTGACGTTTGTAAATTGGTGTCTGTTTTTTTTGGGCGAACAGTGTTTCTTGCATTGCAGTTTGAAAGGGAGATACATAAACATGTGGTATTGGTATTGCTTTGCTAGCATTATGCACGTGAATAACGTGTTTGCACATTTCATTGTTACAAAAAAATGTTTTGTTAGGAACAGGATCAGACCTCGAAAACACCCGATGTGAAATACTTAAGTAAAAAAGATCATATTGTATTGTATTTCCATATAAAAACATAGGTAGGTATGTTCCATTTAATCGTTCACGAGAAATTGCTCTATGGTGCAATTAAAAGTTGTTAACAAAACATACAGAATTACTTCACCATATAATTTTAACAATACATAATCGACCATCCAATCGCTAATCTCAAATCAAATGTTACTCAATAACAGCGCAACGTAACTATTGTTTCTACAGCATCAATAGCCATAATGATTGCAACAGTTCGTCTATCTCCAAAAAATCTCACGGGTGACGTGCAATTGCAAACAAGGTCGCTAAATAAAATGTGTTGTGATGTGACCCGACCGGTTGTAATATATCTGGTCGAGTTTGATAAGCTTGGTTATAAATCAGACCGCGATGCTGAGAACATAACCCATTTAGTATTAATAAAATGATGGTTGTAATTCTTAGGACAGATATTCTTAACACTTTCACTGTTCGTGACTCAGACACAATAGTAGAACAAGCACCGGGAACCATATGTGGCTCAAAAGGCTGGGAAGGGTTAAGAATTTTTTGGGAGACCCCTGTCGGAATGAAGAAAGGGACAATTCTATTGAAGAATTTAATTTAGGAAATCTTTTATCAGAATGGAGAGAGAATATTCCTATTGAAGAGTAGAAATTCACTAATGCTTTAGAACATGTTCAGATAATAGCTGTAGACGATATTGATCTCCTCAATGACGCTTTTAACTATGTAGAAACTAGAAACGCACATCAAAGGACCGAGACAGCTAAGCTTTGAATATGCAACGCTGAATACATTTTCAGATTACAAATAGGGTTCTTGAATATTTAACACAGGCTTTCACAGTAAGTACTGTAACATTATTTTGAAATGAAGCTCGTATAGTAATATTTTCTGGAACACACCAATAACATACTATATGAGAAACAGACCTTTGGCCTGCAGTAGGACAATAATAGGCTAGTATTATCATATCATATAGCGATATCTTCCGAACCGAATTTATTAGGTGAGATGGTATATAAAACTTTATATACCTAACATTGTAAGGTTCAACCGCCCGAAAGATCAATCGTATGCTTACCGAGCAAAATCTAGATAGTACTTTAGTGATATTGCGAGCGAGCAGAAACCGTAATTTTGTCTGGCTCAGGTTATAGCATTTTGTATAAAACGAATTGGCCTTTTATGTATTTCGAAGTAATCAATATTGGACTTTGTGCTTTGCCAAAGACCACTATAGGACTGCAAGCGATGCATATAGAATTTTACAGGGAAATTCGTGACGACTTTTATGTATTGCATATATTATATTGGTCCTTTTTGCTTTTTACCACTACAAATACTGGACTACAAGCAATGCATAAGTAGGACTTGATAGGAATGAAATTAAGAAGTCGTGAAACTTGGTGCTGTAAACAAATTTTTGTGTTGGTAGAGTCTTATATGTAAGTGTGGGTTTATGTTCAGAAGTCAAATAATCAATCATTTGAAAGTCTAATGAGTTCTTTGGACTTGCTCATTGATTGATGAAGCGAATACCTAATCTTATTTGTCGTTTGCTCCGTTTGTGTATTATAGAACAATTAGAAGTTTATCCATTGCTACAGGATATTATGTTAATTTATCCTGATTTTTGTTTCCAAATATAGGTAGAACATATGTTCTACCTATATTTGAATGTTTTACCTATTTTTTAATGTATATACATTCGCAAAAACACAAACCTTTTTACTTCGAGGTCTTTATTGCCAGTTAATTATTTTTCAAATAAATATTGACAGTTCCATTTATCTAGCGGTTTGCGAGGTTAGATTTAGTCAAGTCGGACGAGGTCAATAGAAATTCGTTTGTAATTCTCATGAATAGCCAAGAATGTCAATGGCCCTATATTACTACCATTATGGAATACTAAGTAAAGAAACAAAAGCCCAGTTTCGTTTTTGGCCGTGTGACTTACTTAGAAGTAATTGGAGTAAAACGATTTTGGCTATTGTGCAACTTGTGTTGTTTCGTTTTTGTGGTTACTTATTGAATGCATTGAATCATGCTCAGCTGTTCGAATTTAGTGAACGCTATGATATTCTAGTACAATTTCTGAAAATGGTTAGCATTTATTTGGTCACCATTAGCATGTCTGAATCTCTAATAAGTAGCTACGTACGTTATAGCTACGTTTTGTTTTAGTTTTTTATTATACATATGCTATATCCAACGCCAATAGTATCATCGTCGATAAAATTGCGTTGCTAGACACACCTTACAACACCTCAACTGCGTATAAGAAACGTCTTTTGAATTAACAACATAAACAAGAATCGACATTATACACACTCAAGCCTCTCGAGACGTTTGTATAACCTTAAGGAAATATAGTGTAATAATGCAGAGGAATTATTCACGACGGTATGAAGTGACATCATGTACAATACGATTAGTGTGTCATGGGCAGAAATTACCTAAGTGTTCCGACTAGGACCTGTTACTGAATAGATAACAGTGTCCAGTGCAACGGTGCATTCGTACGCCCTCATTTTCCAACTATGCGACACCGTGTCACTTCTCCTTTGGAATATGTTAAACTCACGACGCGATTATGTCATGCGTGCTAATAAGTGGCACCAAATTATCGCTGATTACCGTGAGAAGCATTTGAATAGTTTTTTGTAGAATGTAATGCTCTCCGTAGTATTGTGCTCGATGCGGTAGTGGCGAAACAATTCAAAGAATAGGAAGACTGGCCGTGTCTAAGATAACAATAGGACTTCTGTTTCTTATATTACTTTAGGAGTGGCACAAAACGCTTGTGCAGGTGTAATTCAATGCTTAGCGATAGACGTGTCATTTTCTATGCAAGTCGTATGAGCCGCATTGTACCTAACAGCTGAGTCAAGTCATTTTTACTTTGAATACATTATTTATTGTTGGTTAAATGGTTATACATAACTATAACAAGACCTTTGGTGTGTCTTGTAGCTAGGACAAACAAGACACGCTTTACGATCTAATTCCAGAAGTCGCTGTTATCCGCTCCCTTTGTTCCTTTCCTTTTGTTATCTTATCTGGAGTTGTTGAGCTCGGTAGCTTTATATATCTACTTTGCGTCATTATCTCAGCGGAAGGGGTGATGGATTGCGGAAGGAAACACGTAGACGAGAAGTTATTGATGGACGAAAATCGATTAGTGAGCGCGCTGTTGCGGATATTCTTCGTCAGCGCGTGTCACAGTTTGATACATTTACATAGAGGTACGCCCACCGTTGTTATTGCGATGGATATGGAGTGCGAACATAATGCCTAGCGACACAACTGATGTGCGCACTTTCACCTCCGCCCTCCTCGAATGTATCGCGTGTGATCCGACCCGCATAGTGGCGTAATGTCCCTCTGGGGATAGCGGCCGTCGGTAATTTATTACGCAGTTAACGGACTTGATGCATTGTGCTTATTAAGTCGCTTCTATTAGACTTAGACCGGGTAGAGCGCTCTTTTTGTGAGCGACGTTGAATGGACGGTCGAGGAAGGTTTCTAAGCTCGCCCCGGCCTACATCGTTGTGGTGTCAGCCGCACGTACCGACATGGCGCGTGACACTATCTACGCTTTCACTACCCGTATCAAACATTTAGCCGAAATACGTGTTTTGGAGTGCAATACATAAAGATTTCATACGGTACATATCGACGGGGAAGGGGAGGCGTCGCCGGCCGGTCGTCGCCCGGCATCGATCGCGCTGTTTGTAAACATTGCAGCTCGAGCCGTCGCGTCGCGAATGATAAAGCTGAAGGTGTAGGGTTTATTGGGACTCACCTGTACGATCTGCACGTTGTCCTTGTCGAGCAGGAACTCCATGGACTTGTGCGGCCGAGGCGCGCGCTGGTCAGGCGGTGCGAGCGCGAGCAGAGAGCGTGCATGCAGCACGGTGCGCTGCGTGTCCACGTCGGTCTCCAGCACGCCGGCCGGCGGCGCGGGCGGCGCCCGCGGCCGCGGCGGCTTGTGCGCCACGCCGCCCGCCACCGGTGGGCCCGCCGCCCGCGACACACCCTCTTCCTTCAGCGGGATGCGCACATACTGCGGCCCGGCGGCCGTCCCGCGCGGTCCCTGCCCCGCATCTGCCGCCGTCGCCGCACCGTTCGTAGAGGGTCGTATATTCGCGCCTGCGCCCCTTGTTTTTTTCTCCTTGCGCCCCGAGAATCGGAAGTTCGCGAATCGCGAGAGGAAGCCGGCGATGCGGCTGCGCGGCGCACGCGCGCCCGCTTCCGTCATGGCGGCAGCGCGCTCTGCGGCCGGCGCGCGCGGCTCCTCGCCTCCCCCCTCCACTACCACCACTTCGGAGTCGTCCGCGTCGTCGCTCGCGGTCGTTTCGCTCTCTGTGGTGCTCGTACTCGTCTCTCGCCAGCTCACTTCTGCGACTACCGGCGAGAACGTCACTCCCTTGGAGCCGGCAGACACTGACCGCACGGGTGGCGCCGCGCCTGGCGGAGGGGGCGCGACCAGTTGTAGGGAAGCGCGAAGTTCCTCCGGCGTCTCTCTGTGCGGGGTTGCTCGCGCGCGCAACTCCGGTGTTGATCTCACTCGAGCGTCGCACGTTGATCTCAGTGGTGTGGATGTGAACACTGGTTCCCTGAGAGGATCAGGGGATGGCGTCCGTGGCGGGGTGGGTGAGGGGGAGGGGCCGTCAATGCGCCGGCGCAACTCGTCCAGCACGTCATCCCAGGCGCCCCACGAGTCGTGAAGTCGTCTAGCTGTCATCACTGACAGTTCGCGGTCGTAGTTTTCACTTTCAGCGAGCGCTCGCCGCGCTGTCTCGTCCAGCCGACGCGCCGTCGCTTCCATCTCCCTGGCGAAGGCTCGCTCTGACTCGGTGGTGGAATCACTGCCGGCACTAGGTTCCCGTACTGGGGACTCGGTGGGTTGCCGGACGACCACCTCGACCGGGGGCGGCGGTGGTGGTACATCACATACATTCCGGGGCGTCCGGGGAGGAGGTGGAGGGGGCGGCAGGCGCGGGCGCCGCGGGCCCCCCCGGTAGTCGAGCGCGGTGAGGTCGGCCACGCTGACGGTAAGGTTGTCGGATACTTCAAAGGTCTGTCTGAAGCGTGCGCGGTGCGCCGCGTGTCTTCGCGGCTCGGCGCACACGTCGAGCTCGGCGGGGAGCGAGAGGGCGCGCGCGGCGCGGGGCGGGCGGCGCGCGGCACTGGGCGAGCTGGGCGCGCGCAGGCAGGGCGCGCTGCCGGCCGCCTCGCGTCGCGCTATTTCGGGCGGGCGGCACGCGGTGGTCGGGGGCCGGCGCGAGCGCTCGCTGTAGCCGCTGTCTTCGCTGAGGTTCTCGGCAGACAGGTGGGTGCGCGGCGCGGGCACACGCGTTGGCGGTGGGGAGGGTGGGGGAGACTCCAGTGAGTCGGGCGAGAGGCTGGGCGAGGCGGGCGCGGCGCAGGATCGCTCGAGCGACTCGAATTGCGCGAGGCTGGAGGAGCGCGAAAGCGAGCCCGAGCTGGCCGGCGAGATCGCACGCTCGCGGCGCCTGCGTTTGGCCGGGCAAGCCCACTCGCGCTCCGACTCGCTGTCGCACTCCGACCCTGAAGGAAACAAACTCCGTAAAACACTGAACACGTTACACTGAAACTCCCGAAAGGCGGCACGTCGCCACGTCCAGACGGCGACAATGACAATGACACCGAATAGAAATCAGTATTCTTTCTACTAGTTGGAACTAGTCCAAGAGATATGTAGGATAACATTCAATGTACTTGCCAAAGCCAGTCTAGACACAATGAAGGACTCGTTATAATATTTATGTTGTGTAATGTAATGCAATTAGTCAGATGCTGTATGTGGTTACCCTTACGTTCTTGTTCTTTATTAAGTAGCGCCATCTTTACGATAACAGATGAACATAAAACAAAGCAGTTGTTCTTAAAAGTACTGCTACTACTCAATAGATGGCGCTAACTGTTTTTTTTTAAAGATGTCCCTAAAATATTAATAAATTAATTCACAATTACCTTGAGTTCCACGCACATGGATGACGGAATCTGCATCTGAATCTGAGAGCCATGTTGCGGCAGAGGAACGTTCGGAGCGCAAGTCATCGCTCGTTTCCTCGACTATCGTCTCGAGGTATAAAGCGTGAGTACTACCATTTTCACCTGTGGGAAGAATTAAACTAGTTTAATTTTCTTAAATTTCTTTGAAACGAAATACAACAGCAACTGCCGTTCATTATAATTCCGAATTTTTTTTAAATTTTACTACTCGATACTAGATGGCGTTTTGCTTCGGCGCTTCGATGGTGCGTCGTCACAATTATTTTTTGTAAGTTTTGTATTCCTCGATGTCATTTCCCATTTTAATAAGTAATGTTTTTGCATTACCGTATTACATAATAAAAAGAATAGTGAACCGCCAGTGTAAGATAGTTATTTTTAATTTACAGGTTACATACCTGTACGAACATTTTCATGCTCCAATTCGATTTTGCTCAAGTTAAATAGCGATACCGTTATGTAAAAACATAGGTACCATAACGATGTTCACAATAGGTATTTGATGTAGTTTTAAATAGTTTTATGTTTATATGTTCAGTTTAAACTGTAAATTTTCTTGAAAATACAAATTCACAGGAAAATAATCTAAATTAAAATATTATATTTTTTATTTGTATGTATGTTTGTTTGTTACACTTTCACACTAAAACGACTGAACTGATTTGAACGAAATTTGGCACATGGGTAGACGATGACTTGGGTTAGTACATTATGGATCGAGCCAAATGCGGGTGAAACCGCGGGGCTCAGCCTGCTAGTTAATTAATACAATTTATTTAATTTTAAACAATGCCTAGTTTCTAGTAAGTAGTATGGTAGGATAACATGGCAATTTCATGGCCAAATTAGTTTTAGCTCATAATGATTAACTTAACAATGAAATAACAAGAATG
The DNA here is from genome assembly GCA_963853775.1 of Xanthia togata. Classification (NCBI taxonomy): domain Eukaryota; kingdom Metazoa; phylum Arthropoda; class Insecta; order Lepidoptera; family Noctuidae; genus Xanthia; species Xanthia togata. The sequence continues at coordinate 24,090,673 of OY970793.1, read as the reverse complement.
CAGGTTTAAAGATACTAATAAGTACAAAATTATTTTCTGAATTTGCACCAAATTAGTCTGAAATGGCTGAACAACGATGGTCTTCTAACTATTCCTACTATATTGGTTGCTTTTTTATCTCACTACCTGACGGCTATCATTAGTTAGGTACTTATCGAATGAGATATCAACTGCGAATATTTAAACGTTGCTTAAAGTTAAATGACGTTCAAACGTCACAAATGTATGGCTAAAAAGTCGCTAATCATTAGGTACTTAACTTTAACCAACGTTTATAAATGAACCCCTTAATTTTTAACGAGTTTTCATCCTATTAGAGATATTCTTGGATACTCGTACTTATAACAATAACAATGTTACAATGTGCGTGCGTGTGAGATTATTTTACCACCTCCAGATAAGTATCAGTTAACTTATCTGGCGGATAAATTAATAGGTACTTACACATTTTGTTCCATATTTGAGAATCGGGTAAATAATGTTTATCGATAAGTGGTGGAAGAGATTTTTAAACTATTAGGCATTCTTTGTATGATGCAGTAATAAATAAAAAGCACGTTATATATATCTATTCTGCCTTGTTGTAATGTTGTTGAAATTGTTATTTATTTCAATTATGTACACCAATCAATCTGCCTAGCCTTTTCTCAACTATGTTGGGATCGGCTTCCAGTCTAACCGGTTGCAGCTGAATACCAGTATTTTACATGGAGCGACTGCCTATCTGACCCCTACAACCCAGTAACTGGGTAACACGATTCCCCATGGTAAGACTGGTTGTCTGACTTTCGGGCTTCTGACAACCTGAAACGACTGTCAAATATCCAGAAATGACAGCTGGGACCAACGGCACGGAGGGGTCTCGGTATGTATCTACAGATGGTCATCCATCCACGGACCGACCGCGGCAAGTGGCTTAGCCTGATCGAACGACCGTGCAGCTGTTATTACATAACCACAAGCCACTCAATTAGAGTACACCCACACTATGATATTAATTCTACATAAAATTATGATAGTAAGTAGAACTACCTACTTAATCTGCGTTCGCAATTTATTTGCCAAACATGTAAACAAACACGAGTTTTTAGGAAAAACAACTGTAATGCCTACACATAAGGTTCAGTTTGCGCTACAACTTCATATGTTTTTATGAATTTTTGAACAGGGTCTAAAATGAACTTTATCAACATTTTCATACAGTTGATGTTTGTTTATGTGGATATAACATCAACTGGAAACAATGATTTAAATAGACCATGCGTATGTGTTGGACTACAATAGAACTTTCTCTCGTTGCCTCATTGGGTGATATAACTACTTTGATACAAAATATTAGGTACTCATAAAGCTAAATCATAAGGTAGCGCATAGATACCTAAGCTGTTGTACGGGTGCGCCGTAGTTCACCTAAATTTTCAACTCCGATAATTGGAAATCCGAAAATGTTCTTCCTAACATTTTTCATCCTAACAATCACAATTCCTAACTACTCTGTCTCTAAACATCTATTATACTTTTATTTTTTTTCCTATATTTTCTCAACATAACCATCTTTTACACTATTATTCAAAGTCATATCTTTTTGTTTAGATTTATTTTTATTCATAATAATCAGTATTATATACATTAATTTTGCGTAACTTTATTGTCTATAGCTTTCAAATAATCACTTTTATTGGTGTATTTTTGGAAGCCAGAGTCACGCTCCAGTCATTCAGTCAAATTCCAGAAACGAATCGGTCTTATTCATAATTATTGGTTTAGGTTAGGTTAGAACTGTGACCACAACGCACGAGCCGAGCGAGCGAAGCGAGCGTGCCGCGGGAGCGGCCGGCGAAGTGCCAGAACCGAATCAGTCCTATAGTTATTGGTTTAGGTACGGTTAAAACTGCGGTATAAACTCCCAGGCCATAAACATAACCGTAAATGAGTCGTGTTTTATGAGTCGAGTTTCGGTTGGAGTGTAGCATTGGGGGCGCTACGAAGCGAAGACTTAGATTTTTTTTGCCAAAAGTGTTATTTTTGCAAATCGTTTATTTTTTCGATTCTATCGTATAAAACATCTAAATAGCTAAAGCTAAAAGTGTCTTGGTCTTTTTTGTCTCCGACTAACCGTTTGTCGTAAAAACGATGTGGAAGGGATGCATAGGTTAGGTTAGGTTAGAACTGTGACTCTGACCTGTGCTACCCCGAAATTGGTCGCGAAATTTTTCTAAGTATTTTTTTCATAGTGCCCCCAAGACGACACTCTGACAATGTTAAATGTTTATTTCTGAGTATGAGTGAAAATATTATGGTAATTATGTTTAGGGATAAAAGCGATATGATAAAAAACAGTAGGAGTTTTAATATATTTACATCAATGATATATTATTAATTACAATTTTCCGAAACATGAGTGTTATGAACATCGCCGGTAGCACTACAAATAGTATGAATGAAAACTTTAGGATGAAAATTTTTAGGAAGAGTGATCATTCGGATTACAAATCGTTAGGAAGAACAATTTCGGGTAAAGAACTTTAGTTGAGCCAATATGGACCCCTGTTGTACACTTGTTACAATGTCTACCTTATCCTTATCGAGATAAGGTTGATATTGTATTAATTAGATTGGGAAGGTAAGGCCAAGGGTGAGATTGTCAATGTTGCCTGTTTGCAGTTATGATTTACGAAGAGACTCCAGGGGCCGTATTATGACATATTAATGCCACCATTATTCCAGTGTGAGTGAGAGACGGAGCTATACAAGGCCGCTAGCACCATCCTTTTTTCGCAGTGGAATAATGATGGCATTAATACTTCATAATATTTATACACCCAAAGGTCTGTTAATGAAATTTTATGCACTCGTTTTCGCTTCTAATTCACTAAATAAAAAAAATAAAAAAGTATAAATATTATATACTTAAATAAAACTAATAAATAAATAATTACACTAATTAGCATGCATAGTAGTCACGCCCACCAACGAGTTCCAGCGTCGATTAGTGTACCCTTAAACAACGTATGAGACATGAAGTGTCGTTATGTTCAAACTAACTGAAGCCCGCGGCTGCGCCCGCGTGGACCCTAACTCTTTTTCTAAAATAAAAGTACTCCTTATAACATCAGCTATCTGCCAGTAAAAGTCCCGTCAAAATCGGTCCAGCCGTTTTGGAGATAAGTCGGAACCAATAGCCAGACGGTCAGAGATACTTTCAGCCGTACCTACGTACTTTCATATGCTAATTAAAAGAGCTTTTTTAATATGCTAATTTAAAAAGCTGTTTTTTGACATTAGACATATACCTACACTTAAATTTTATTATGTTTGTATGTTTATGTATAGATAAGAGATCGTTAAAAACTAACAAATATACAAGTTATTTGTTTACTAATCGGGCTACAGACTGCTATTAACACTAGGCGCACTCAAACTCAAAGCATTAATTTCAATTAAACCATTTACAGGCACTTTTGAATTGTCAAGAGGAGTTGAAGAAGTTGCCCATTCCTAAGCGTAGTAGGTACCTAGGGAGAAGAACGGGAAAGAAACTCCACGGACAGTCTTTTAAATCAAAATTTTAATACAAAATATTGGTTACATCATTAATTTTGAAATTATGCATGTGAGAATAATGTAGAAAGACGTGCAGGTTCGTAAAAGCGTCCGTAATAAAAAGAAAAAAAATAAAGAACCATTCAAAACTTAAAACAAATTAAAGTAAGCCATGGCAGCTAAGAGATGACCAGTCCCAACTGACGGCGCCCGTTCACGAACATGACGCATGGATCAGCACCATTCAGCTCAACCATTTTGAAGGGAGCTAAATGATCCAACACACGCGCCACCATCAGCGAGACATTTGAGTGAGCATGACATACTCACAGCCGCCAGGGCACATTCAAGTCAATGAAATACTACATATTACCCGATAAATGGTAGCTCTTTAGTACATAGTACTCACACCTGTGCACCATTCAGCTCAACCATTTTGAAGGGAGCTAAATGATCCAACACACGCGCCACAATCAGCGAGACATTTGAGTGAGCATGACATACTCACAACCGCCAGGGCGTACCTACTCCTGGCTATGCGCCTGGGCGCAATACTCTTCTCCAAAAGTTTACTACACAAAACCTCCATAATTTTGTATGAGAGAGCTTTTCAAAACAATGAGAAGAGCTAAAGAAATCATCATTTATTCGCCCAAAAATACCTATCAACTGAACAATGAAATTAACATTAGTAGGCTCTGTTCATCAAAAACTAACACAGATTTACTATGAGCCAAACAAAAGCTCAAAGGCTAACTGTAAAGTGATTTAACTTTAAAAAAAAAATAGATTTTTAATATCAGATATCGTAAAAGCAATTGGCGAAATAGTCTAGACAATAGTGTAGAATCTAGATAAAGTCTAGTAAATCGGTTCTGTCGTAAAAACGAATTGCAGAGGTTAATAGAGTGCTAACAGTGATTTAGCGGTAAACGTAGACGTTTTGCTTCAAGTGATGACATAATAAAAATGCTTAAAATATGATAAGTAAAGAATATAAAAAACGAAAAAAAACCAAATGAATTAAAAAAATGATTTAATTAGTCGTTGTAATTAGAACCTTCTTTGCTTTGGCTTAGAATGTAATTTTTTGTATCCATAGGGTGAAATAAATAGGTCGTTAATGTGTGTAGGAAGGCGCTGAAAATTAAGCTTTCTGAGGATCGGGAGCCTGGCTACACTAAGCAAAAAAATAATGAAATACCTCTACAATTCTATATTCAATTTTATTTACAACGTAGCCTGGTAACCTGGTTTACCTTAAATATTACAAATGTCAGGGGCCGTATTATGACGTATTAATGCCACCATTATTCCAGTGTGAGTGAGAGACGGAGCTATACAAGGCCGCTAGCACCATCCTTTTTTCGCAGTGGAATAATGATGGCATTAATACTTCATAATAAGGCCCCTGGAGATCCTTGCGAGGTCACCGTGATAAAAAGAACCAGTATTTAGCATTGACTTAAGGATAAATAAAATTACTCAAATATTAACACAAAAAATAAAAGCCTTTGTCTTGTTTAGCAATAATCAGTTTTTGTTTGTGATTCGATCACATTTTTCATGAAACCTGTGAATGACCAGCAGAATCCTTATTTTTAAACTAACTATCTTACCCAAATATTCGGTACGCTTTCTTATCTATAAATTTTTTTATGGAATTTAAATCTGAACGTATTAAATAATGTTTGAACTCTAAAATACCTAGAATAGAGTGTTTATCGTTCGTAAAGGTCAAAAACTTTAATTGGGTGTTTAATTTAAACTCACATTATATAAAAATTATGTAATACATAATTAGATGTTCAGTAGGTACATAATCATGTTAACTGATAAAGTGATAAACGATATCAGAATGTAAATATTTATATATAATATACATTTTTTAAGGCGTTCTTTAGGTACACGTACTTACAGGGCCTTTTGAAAAAAATATTTTCGGTCAACCCCACTAAGTGGTAATACTTGAACTACGAAAACGGGCGGTTTTCGTAGCAGAGCGCGCCGTAGCCACGTAGTGGCGTAGCTGGGTCGTAGTGGCAACGTAAAAAAGTGGCGTTTTTAGACTAATAAAAAAAAAAACGTCAAATTGTTACTATTACTTTAACTTCCGTGTGTTGTTAATTCTTTATTTATTTATTTAGATACTTTATTGAATTGCACAAGAAAATACGTAGCAAAAAATAAATTCATTATTTCTATCCTGTTTATTAATTATTATAACCCGGAATGCATGTCTGAGTTACACTTAATTTCTACTTTATTAATTAGCTACGTGATATTATTTTATTTGAAGGAACAAGGCAGCTCATGTCAGGTCGGGGTCATCGCCCGGCAGGTGCGCTCAGCTGACGGCGGGTACTCGGCCACGGAACTGCGCATGCGTGCTTGCTCACTAGTGGTTGCCATTAGCTCAAATAAGCGCCTTTTAGCGTAAAATTAGTGTAAACGACTGTTTTAAGTAACCTAGTTTAGGTTAAGTAATTAAATAAACATATTTGTTAAGTGCTGGAATCATTGAACGGTATATTTACGAATGTATGATATCATACTGTTATCTGTTATCTGTAACACTAATCAGTCTGCAAAATTGTAGGTAGTAGTCCATGCCACGCCAAGGACAACAGTGGACCATAGGACAAGATGGATATCATGAAAATCTAACACAGTAGGTACTTATATCTCAAGATAGGTTCTATGTTATGGGGTTTAGTTTCCGCACTCAGTCCGTCAGGTGGACCATTGTGCGACTCTCAAGATAGGTAGGTTGGTAACTAAGTGTAAGTACAACTTAGGAGTCGTGCCAGGATCGTGTTATTTAGCCCGTCACAGACGTAGCAATAATATATATTAATAATTATACTTTGCTTTAGATTTTTTTGTGTAGTTTTTGGTGCGGACTTGAAATATATATTATTGCTCTGTCTGAAGTCACTCGATGATTACTATGGAAAATATATCGTAAAATACCTATATTATAGCAACGTCTGTGATGTGCTTTATACAAATGTAGACTTAAAATTAGAATTTATCGTCATTATGAAGTGATCCTAGGTAGGTACACTTCGGACGGTGAGCAATTAGTAGCTCGCCGTCCGATGAGGAGCAGGCCCGGGTCGACGGCGCGTTGTGTTGCACTCGCGCCTCAAAGAGATGTCAGCACAACTGACGGGTTCTGCTAGGGTCGATGCCTGCCGGGGTAAAGTCCGAAAGGGATACCGTGGCCCCTGGCAACATACAGGCAACTGAAGGAACACGGGGTTTTAGTCAGTAAGAGTCTGACACGCCCTCCCGCTCCGCACAGAGCGGGAGAAATTATTTGATAATTTCCCAATAAATAAAAAAGGTAATTATCTACACCTAATTCTAAACTATGCAAGAATAGCAATTGAATCAAGTGGCTATCACGATTATAAACCTACAAACAAATAAGTAGGTAACTAGCCAAGTCCTTGCGCCCAGAAATTCAATTTCATTATTTCAGTCGCATGGCGTTTGTAAAACTAAAAGAGAAACGTCTTGTTTATTTACATTTCGATAAAACACTGACATTGAATTTGTACTTTTCACGTTTTTACTCTGAAGTTAGTGGAAAATGCCTCATTTATTTTTGTTCTTTGTATAATTCATATTCACATTTGTCAAAAACTAATGATCTTGAATTCTTGAGTCTAATGGCGCTTTTTGTTTGGTCGGTTACTTGTGAAGTTGTGACGCTTGCTGCGTCGCTGGTTGTTTGACTTGATAAATACTGGTTTTGAGGTGAACTAAAGTCACAAAAGATAAAGTGAAAAAAAAAGATACGAATTGGCAATGATTTTTCGTCGGATGGGGACATCCATCCGACGAAAAATCAAAAGTTCAATACGGCCGAAATAACTTGACAGGTCTGAACATAGGCACTACGAACTTCCGCGCATGTTCTCTCCCTCACACTCGCCTCATGTCACCATTTGGTTGACGCCTTCTGCGTGAAATACGGAACTGCTAATTTATATCGGCCGGAATGTTTCGTAGAACCTGCATCAAATCCTTCACAGTGTATGTGGGACTGCGTCTGCGCACATCTGTCAACCAACGAGTTTCCCAGTTAAACAATAATTCTTTTCCCATTAAAAGATTCCCAGACCGCCTAGGAGCAAAAGCATTACGAAAAAGAGGTCTTATAATTGAAACTCATCCATAATTCACCACGCACTGCCTGTGGGAACCCATGCATGCACACAACAGTACCTAAGGTCACAACACTTGTGTGGGTCAAACGTGTACTGGCCCACGGGCCCACCTGACGGACACATCAACACATGTTCTAACGGTCGGCCCTCGGGTAGGGCTACCATCCGTCTGGAGTTGTCCGGACATGTCCGACTTTTTGGCCCCCCGTCTGGCCTTTGTTCAGCTATTTAACTTTTTTGCCGAATATGAGGCTTTGTGCAGAATTAACAGTTAACTTTCTTTATTTTTAATTCCGGATATTTCGTCAAAACGGTTTAAAAAAATATAATAAATGTTATAACGATTTCTGAAAAATGAAAAAGCTCGTCTAACGCAAAACCTCCTATTTCGTCGATTAAAAAGTAAAATTTCGGGACTTTTTTGAAAAGTCAATTCGAAATGGTATAAAGGTTACCCTACTCGGGGTCCAATGCCGGGCACGATGCGTGCGGAATCCGTAATACCGTACCGAATGCGCTCGCTTGATAGACATAATCGGGCAGTAAGTGGGTATTGGGTAAATCTGTGTACTGTTTTATATTCCGCCAACCGCACGTATTTAGTTCACGCGGTTAATGTGTAGTGAAGTGTAGTGTTACGACTGGTTTGGAGCAAGAAAAATGCCAAAATTCCACCATCATCACATAAGAACGTATTTAAAATTGAATCAACTCCTTAACAAATTAAAAAACCAACTTTCTGTTTTGTGCATCGCCACAGACGGGAATACTTCCGTACTAGTTTTCCGTTCTAGAGCTCTTAAACAATGGTGCCGATTCTGTTGTTCACAAACTAAACTAAATTTAAGTTCAGTGCATCTTTTTCTTTCTATTTAATTAAGAAAAGGACAGAAGATACATTTTAGTTTAGTCCTGTCAAATTAATCAGCCCCTGACACTAATCCATACAAGTTTTGACATGATTAAAAACTTGCCCACTAAAATTACGTTAATTTACGTCAGGCGCTGATTAATTTGACAGGACTAAACTAAAATGTATCTTCTGTCCTTTTCTTAATGAAATAGAAAGAAAAAGATGCACTGAACTTAAATTTAGTTTAGTTTGTGAGCAACAGAATCGGCACCAATTTCAATCTACTCATTTTCCAGATTATAAACCATTAATCTACGGATTAAATACTAATTTATTAATAAACCCTAGTTTATTGCACGTTGTACTAACTTAACGATAGTGGAACGGATAAGGCCCAGTTACTACAAATTGGCCCGCCAATATCATACGAACCGGTTTTCGATTTTTTAAGGACGTTTTTTTTTGTTTGTTATTCCGATTCGTTTAGACTGGGCTTAGTTGTAGTTCGCCGACATCGATGACAGTCATGTGTGATGCCGTACTATCGTTCTCAAGCACTGTACAGGTAAATAACAGTACTGCAGTTCCGGATTTGAGTTCATTTGCACCGAGTTCAAACACCATTGTTTTTTATTGTAAAAACGCTTTTTATTTTTATCTTTTTCGTTATGGTACCTATAACCTACCTTACACCAATTCCTATACCACTACTTGCTATGTAAACAACAGTGAAACCAAGTATTATAAGTTACTTATAACATAACTTGATGAAGTTATAATACCTACTTGTTTTCACTGTTGTGACACAAAGCGGATTAAATACTTATTATCGAAGCTAGCTAACTCAAAAACTACCCAAGTAAAGTTAATAACATTTATTTAGGACCACCGCGATAGCCTCCTCTACCAAAACAAAAGAATTTTCAAAATCGGCCTACAATGGATAAAAATACATTTAAAAAAAAATACATACAGACGAACATGACATGTAACCTCCTTTTTTGAAGCCGATCTATTCTATAAAAATCTCACTGTGAAAACTTCGGTGAAGTGAGCATGAATTGAGATGTCAATATTATCAATCCCAAGCATCAAGTGGAATGACAGCGCACTTCTTCTTCTTTTCGTGTGGTTAGCGACTAACCTGGGGTCAGAGTTTTAAAGCCGCCCATGGGCCTCTGACTTGGCTTCACATGACGTCAAGAAATATCTCTCAGGCATGCCGGTTTCCTCACGATGTTTTCCTTCACCGTTTTTGAAGCAAGTGGTAATTATACAATACGCACATGAATCCGAAAATTCAGAGGTGCGTGCCTTGGCAGCCGACGGTCACATCACTAGGCTATCACTGCTCCATAGCGCACTTCACCTATCTCTTCATTGTGAGATTTTTCCGAATAGACCGACAGGTCTGTACTCAGTGGTGTAAAACAAAAAAATAAATTTAAAAAACAAATTTACATAAGTACAGTTGTCGCTACGTAAAAAGAACGCTGAGCGACAAGAAAGTCGCATCCTAAAGTACTAGGATATTGTTTTATAATTTATGTGTAATTGTTTTACTGTAGAATCAAAATAGGTACTTTATTAGCTACTTAGTACTTTGGTAGGCTGCAATCGATATATCACTCAGTGCTCAGGTAAACGGCCAGCGTTATTTTTACGAGACGGGACCTATAAGTAGTGTGTACCTGTAAGTTCATGTTGTATCATTTTGTAGGTAGGTAATTAGAATTACTACAAAATCACGGTAAAATATACCTACTTTATCGAGGTAGTACTCCATTTATCAAATCAATCAATCAATCATGTATAGTTGTTGTGGGAGTGTCCATGGAAGTTCTAGCCCGTTCTTCTCCAATACGCTTTGGAATAGGCTGATCTTTCTGACTGACCGACTCCTTGACTATTCAAATTTTTAAATGTTTCGAGTGTGAGTGTGTTTGTGTTTATTGTTAAAATGTTTTTCAACCAATTAGAATATCAAAGTAGTTCAATAATAGTTTACAAGTGGTTACAGTAAGCAGGCAGGCGCGACGCTACGGCGCGACGAGACACCAGTAGGTATAACAATTTCCGTGAAGTTTTCATAGATATTGTTCTACACGAATCACGTCGCGCCGCCGCGCCGTAGTCGCGTCGCGCCGCCGTCGTCGCGTCGCGTCTAGACAGGCGTGACGCGACGACGCGGATGCGGGGCGGCAGCCGGCAGTGTTGACAAATCAAATCTCACATATCTATGGTTATCTCTATGATAACCCGCAGCTTGCCTAGTAGTTTACAACAGATAAGATTTAAAGTAATATTAGTTTAAATAAATAGATTATTATATGATATCTTCAATTTGTGTGTTTAACTTCTGTGTGATTACTATGATTAAAAGAAATTATAACACATGACACTTGGCGTCAAATGCCCAAATATTCCGCGATTATTATAACCCCGGCTTTTCTCCGAATTAATCACGTTTGTAGGTATAAAGATAATTATAAAGATTGGGGCTTTCGGCTTATTAAGTGGCGTCACAGATTACCAATATCTTTATCTAGCGACGTGCATGAAGGCACAGGATCAGATATATTGTAAAATAAAAGAGGTTCTTTAAATAATAAGAATTTAGATTTTCTTATAAATTATTTAATCAATTAATTTTACACGAAACTACACTTAATCAGTTTCAAGACACAAATAGCCATGACACCCAGTAATAGCTTAGTTTACACAAAATAGTAACAATGTACAGAGAGGCAGAGTAACAATAATTGAAAGCAATACAACCTGTGCACCGGGCAACGCCTGAAGGTAGAATCCCATTTCGCCGCCGTGCGGACTCTTTTATACGGTAGTATTGTAGGTGGGGAAAGACGTAGCGCGCTACGACGTAGCGATCACTAACTCCGCCCAGCAGCGAGGAGGTGGGAGAATGTCGTAGCGCGCTACAGCGCCATAGTGCTACAGCTTAGCCCGATGCACGTGTTGTTTACAATGTGACGCCGACACGGCCATGCTGACGTGCGGACGTCCTCGCACGCTTAGCCCACAATGCCACATCTAGAACATGAAAAACTGATTAAGTACCGTTTGGTCATCCTGCTATTGTTTCTGGTCCGGTCTACTTATACCCTTCAGATATTTAACCACTTGGTCCAGTCAGCTATGACTCTACAAGGCTTGGTCCGGTCAACTTCTGACCCTCCAGATATTTGACCACTTGGTCCAGTCAGTTATGACTCTACAAGGCTTGGTCCGGTCAACTTTTGACCCTACAAGATCAGTCCCCTGGTCCGGCAATAGTTTTGCCCTTCAGGTGTATCCCTTCAGTTAAACTGGACCCGATCTAGCTAGGCCGAACAAGTATCGTTCTTTTAGCTTAATTAACAAATAGCTCAATACTTTGGTTGATGTAAAAGTGCTTCTGTTACAATGTTAATTGATTCAGGTCCAATAGATTCTACTGAAACAGCACGTAAACCAGGGTTTCTACAATATGCATTACTATGAGAACTGGTAGATATAGTGTCACTTTTAGCAGACATGGTATCACTATTGACAGAGGTATCACTATTGGCAGACATGGTATTATTATCGGCAGAGATAGTATCACTATTAGTAGACTGAATATCATCAAAGTTAATATGTTGCCTAGTCTCGTGAACAAGAACCTCTGTGTTGTTATTATCCGCCGACACGTCATCCTCATCAAAATTTTCTGTGATTTCCAAAAACAATGACTGACCACGGGGTACTTCTCGCAAGTTTTCGTGAGAGTATTTGTAGACTCTATTGTTTCCATTAATGTGTTTTAATTCGTACCCATCATTTTCCAAAATAGCGGTTATTTTAAAGGGGCCTTTGCATTTATGGTCTAGTGGTGTATTTCTTCGTTTTAACAAAGACAGAGTCACCTACTGAAAAAGGTTGAACTATAGCTTTACCCTTGTTAAATCGACCTGTGTCATATTGAGCCAACTTTTTATACTAGCAGAAGCATCGGATCGAATGGTTACGAGGTTTAACCTATCTTCATTAGGATTATTAGTAGATACTCTTGATATCCTTAATGAACTGCCCTTAATACCAAACATTAATTCCAAGGGCGTGAACCCTGTTACTCTACAACGAGTACTATTGAGAGTTAATTGGATGTCGCCTACATGATCTTGCCATAAGCTGTCCGAATATGTTTCAACTATAGTGAGCATACGCTGGGCCTGACCATTTGCCCTACTGGAACCAGTAGCTATAATATGATATGATTATCTTTACAAAAATTCTTAAATTCAGCATTGTCGTCTACCTCGACCTCGATCTACCACGTTATGCAAATATTCTTTTAGGAGCGCCAAACAAGTTCACTGCATTTTTAAGTGATTTAATATAATCAGATGCATTTGGGTTAAGGTATGCTCTAACAAGACGAATTTTGTAAAACCATCAATAATCACGGAACAATACTCTCAATACTGGAGTTTGCCAGTTAAATCCAAATGAATTGTATGCCATGGAATGGGCAATTTAGGGATTGGATATAGATGGTCCTGCTGGGCACCCGACGTACCTTTGGAAACCTTACAAACGACGCACGAATCTACATTTATTTTTATTTTTTAGTTTGAACATTTTTTGGAACCAATAAGGATCGTATAATTTATCTAGCGTTTTTTTTTTTTTTCATAACCATGGTGTTTTATTTCGCTGTGTCCATGATTAATCATTGATCAGGTTAAAGAGTGTGGCAATATTGGTAACCATTTAGTGGTTTTATTACATTAGATCTTACGGTAAAGTATTCCCTGTCTAATATCGTATGTGTGTGATATTTCAGACGGCAAGTAATTTGAACGGAATTTGGAATTAATTGTCGAAAATATGTGGTCAGGCCTGTAAATTGATGAACCTGAGTAGCAGTGCTTGCAGGAGGGATATTTTTTAGGGCTTCAACCTTATGAGCACTTGGTCTAACCTCTCCAGAGGATATTACGATACCCAGATTAAAAAATGTAAAGTTAATCTATTTAAACGAACCAACCCTTCTTGAACGGTCTCCGATTCAGGAGGTTTAAGTGCCGTATTTATAGCCCTTTGAATAACCTGTGGAGCGTTTCGTAAAACAAACGGCATGGTTAGGTACTCAAATTGACCCGAAGGTATAACAAAAGCAGTTTTCTATAGACTCCTTATGGACGCAAATTAGTGAAATCCAGTGGCCATATCCAAATTAGAGAAGAAACAGGCCCCATGTAACTTATCGATTTGATCACTAATTAGTGGTAAAGGATAGCTGTCTGGTCGAGTATTGCTATTAAGTTCCCGGTAATCAACACACATACGATCGCTACCGTCCCTTTTTTTTAATTAATAATATGGGACTCGCGAAAGGAGAAGAATTTTCTCGAATTATGTAAACATCTAGTAATTCTTGAACCTTGTTATTAACGATTCCTAACTCGGTGTAAACTTGTGTTGTCTTGTGTTCCTAAATAGCCTGTAAGGTCGCCTATGTACAGTTTTATTTGGATTTATGAGATCGATTTTAGCTCTTTGGTATTAATACGCGTAATCGGAAGATTTTGTATAAAATATGAGGAATATTTATTTCAATCAAAAGTTCCTTTTCTTTACCGGTAAGATCTGTGTCAATCGAATTAATGTCAAGAGGCATTTCCAATTTAGAGCTAAGATTTGAAATTTTATTATTGGAAAAAGTTAAGGCATCGTTACTAACTACAACGGATATTCCTTGCCACAAAATGACGCGACCTCATAATACGTTTTCATTGAGAAATTTGTCAGGCAAGACATGGTATGATATGTAACATAGAGAAGACAGTTTTGTACCATGGTTGGGAATTTTATTTGGAGTGAGCAATTAACGTTATTAGAACCGATCGAATTGCAATTTCTCCGAAATGGTGTTGACGGACGGGGCATTTAAGTGACGTACCTGGTTCTTCGATTCTTCTCTTTAATGAGAAGCTGCGCAGTATGCGGAAGAGTTGATTCTTATCGTTTATAACGACAGAATTGAGTTTAGGCCAAATTTTGTCATCGCACTGTGACAGGATAGATATGCCAAAACCGGTTAGTACATTTTCCGGTAAATTCGCATTCCTGCCTCGACTTTATTATCAATTTGAATTTTGATAATTAAATCAAAATGATCTTTAATTGTCATGGATTTGGAAAATTTAAAGACCAGAATTTCCTTAACAATAACCCATGAAATATTATCTGGCTTGATTTTAACGCACACCAGTTGATCATGTCAGTTTCAGGTGCATCAGGATTGAAAGGAACCAGCATTGACTGCGTACTGGGTGTCATGTAGCTAGGTGTCATACTATCTGCTATTTTTTTTTTTACTTGGCTCCATACTAGCCGAAAAAAAATTACATTTGTTCCTGTATTAAATTACTGGCAGTCCCAGATAAAGGTGGGAGTGGGTCTGATCCCACTTCTGATGAAGGCACAGGATCAGATATATTGTAAAATAAAAGAGGTTCTTTAAATAATAAGAATTTAGATTTTCTTATAAATTATTTAATCAATTAATTTTACACGAAACTACACTTAATCAGTTTCAAGACACAAATAGCCATGACACCCAGTAATAGCTTAGTTTACACAAAATAGTAACAATGTACAGAGAGGCAGAGTAACAATAATTGAAAGCAATACAACCTGTGCACCGGGCAACGCCTGAAGGTAGAATCCCATTTCGCCGCCGTGCGGACTCTTTTATACGGTAGTATTGTAGGTGGGGAAAGACGTAGCGCGCTACGACGTAGCGATCACTAACTCCGCCCAGCAGCGAGGAGGTGGGAGAATGTCGTAGCGCGCTACAGCGCCATAGTGCTACAGCTTAGCCCGATGCACGTGTTGTTTACAATGTGACGCCGACATGCACAATAAACATATAAATATTGATGTTTATCATGACTAACATCGGTAAAAGAAAATATCGTGAGGAATCCTGGACATAATATCTATACTAATATTATAAAGAGGAAAGATTTGATTGTTTGTTTGTATTGAATAGGCTCCGAAACTACTGGAACGATTTGAAAAATTATTTTACCATTAGAAAGCTTGGTTTTCAGGGGCATAGACATAGGCTACTTTTTATCTCGGGAAAAATAACAGGTCCCGCCTGCGGGAAAGACCACGGGAGCGAAGCCGCGGGCAAAGTGCTAGTAGTTAATAATATAACATCACGCCAGTATTCCCCGAAGGGTTCGGCAGAGGTCGTAACTATAGTACACTCACATTTTGCCAGATAAGTACAGTATAAATATTTACTTAATGTCCCTCGGGAATCATCGCATTTCCGAATACAAACGAATGCTAATTACCATTCACCATTCATCAATTATTTGATTTATCGTGTATAGATAGTATTAGGTCCCCACTAATGAAATTTGCGTTTTGTATGGAGAATTTTAAAGAAGTTGCATTTTCTAAGGCTTTATTTGGCTAAGTTTTAAAACAAATAGTGGTCATTTCTGCTAACAAAAAGAGGAGTCATTTTTAAGGTATTTTTTATATTTATAAAACTACTTGTGAGAAAAAAACGCCAATTTCATAGGTCGGTTTCACCCAATAATTTGAATTCAGAACTAAGTACTTTATTGCTATAATTATACTCGTAGTTCACACGGAAATCAAAACAAAACAACAATAAAGTACTTAGTTCTAAATTCAAATACACGATAAATCTAATAATTAATAGATCTTCTAATAATCTATCAATTATTAGATTTATCGTGTATAATAATTTATAAGCATTCGTTTGTTTTCGGAAATACGATGATTCCCGAGGGACTAAGAAAATAGTTATACCTACTGTATTTAAGTCCCATGTAATAGGGGGCGAGCACATTGCCATCAACCGGATGTGTGCCAATCAAATCCAATAGCTATAAAACAATTAAAAAAATGACATAATTGCAGTAGAACTACATTCAATCATTGAGTTTACGATACAATCAATATTTTATAGAGAAGCGGAATATCCTTTTACAAGGTTTTTCAAGTACCTAATTAAATATTTTTGTATTCTCTAGTTCTACTTTTGTTATCGTACCTACTTGTTAAAATTCTGTTAACAGGCTTTGTATGTTGTACACAAAGATATGGAAGAGGGAGGTCTTCTGGTACAGGAATCTCCATACGTTAAAACGTTCAGTGCCGGGAGCCCTCCTGGAGGGTTCACATAATCGCATATGGGCTGCCGGGAGCCCTCGCGGAGGGCTCATTTTAAATGTAGGTTTTTCTTAGCGAACACAGCATTATAAACTGTGAAAATGAAATCTGATATTTATGTTTTAACAAGATTTATTAGTATAGGCGTTGGTTTTAAAATCCAATCGTTTTATATTTTTGCTCACGGTTACTAATATTCACAAAAAAATTAAAAGGTTGGAAACTACGTATGCGACAAGACCCCCTAAAAACACATTTTTACTTCGTTTTACAGTGTTTTTATAACACGGTTTTAAACCTAATGCCCGTAACCGTCCGCGATGGTTAACTTTAGCGCAAACGTAATGCCGGCAACCCTCCCGGAGGGTTCACTTCCAATATGCATGGCGGCATGGCTAACTCATATTCTATGAAAAGTGGGTGGAGTCGAAAGTGTTAAAGAAATCCTCTACAACTTATTTGTTAAAACCTGTTGATTGTGAAATAAACGATGAAAAAAAAAAGTTTGGAAGCGAAAGACAAGAATGCAAAATAGTTGTATGTTTTAAAGTATCTTATCTTAAAAATTTTGATGGTTTTATTAATCCAAACATACTAAATTGTGATTCAAAAATTATCGAAAAACATTGAGGTTTTAGAACTAACCTCAATTATCAAATGAAAATCATTTTTAAGGTGATTTAAAATAAGAATTTCATGTTTAAGTAATCAAATCAAAGAATTCAATTTGTATGTGACACTACATAATATTGGCATCCAACTACCTTTTGGAAGGGGAGACTAGAATCTTTTTTTTTTTTGTACCTAAATATTGACGTTCAAAAGTGCCTTTCTGTGCCTAATTGAAATAAATTATTTGACTTTGACTTTGATCCATTTGTTTACATTTTCATCAGATCCTTTTGGAACAGATAAATCGTTATGAATTTCATACTTGACAAAGTAAAAAAGTTTCAAATATTTTAACTTAAGAGGGAACAGGGCTTGCGATTCTCCATACAAATGTATTCCCCTGTTTTCTTCCTGAATAATGCCTCTAGAGCAATATTTTTATTTTCATAAAATCAAGGTCTGCTGTAGACACGTCCATGTTATTTCCTTTTATTCAGCAACTTATTGGTAAAGAAAATATGACCCTCCAAAAATTGTTAAAATGCTCTATTTTTACCGCCGCGATTAGAGGACTACCAGATAAATTCGAAAAGTTTTTAACATAAAAGAAAATGATAGGAACCTAGACATACTCTTTCTTAAAATTTTAATGTAAAAAATAATTCAATCGGCTCAGTTTTCGAGGAGAAAAAAGGGGAATACGAAACGTCGATGTCGTCAATTTTTTTTATGATATAATCGGTCTGAGCTGTAGCTGTCCCTATCGCACTCTACGGAGGCAGTTTTGAGGAAAGATGACGGCAATAGTTTCTCCAAATACCTATTTTACAAATTCCTCGCAGCCCCTGTTCCCTCTTAATTCCTAAGATACACTTCTCCTCTTTGCCTCCACAGTGTGCACTGAAACAGGTTTCGTTCCGGTTCGACGGAACCTTCGCTCAGCGATTAGTTCACGACTCGAACAGGATGCATTACGATCATTGATCACCCTGTATGAGTTACTTTATATTCACACATGCGCAGGCGTCATGCCTGATGATTTCCGAAGGGAATCTGCAATCTACTGTGTTGCTGTTATGTGAGTAGTAAAAAGCTTGTAAAAAGGGCGTGACTACATTTATTTTATATGATGTCGATGCTCTTTGAGGGCAGAGTGGATTTATGTTTAATTGTAGATCTGTACTAGAATGTACTGTAAAATCTCCTTTAGTACACTGTAGATCATTTATGTCACTTTTAGATGACGCCTTTGCGTAAAAACATGCTACAAAACGAACCTACGACTGATAAATGTGGCTACGAGATATCAAAAATCTATATTTTTCAAATATTACTGGAGATTAAACATTTGTGGGAAAATTTTGAAGGCGTATAGTCAGTCACAAAAAGATTCCTACAGATAATATAATCAAGTCAATGTTTATTGACTTCCGATAAAAATAATGTATTGTGGTAATCTAATTATGTATTAATATTAAAAAACCCTCTGAAGACACAGTTTTCTAAACCTACAACTATCCTACCCTAATTAATCTAATTAGTCTGTCATTAGAAAAGCCCATATTACACCCACAGCGTCAATAATTGCACAAATGGCGTCGTAATCAGGGTTAAAAAGAATATGAGCCAGTGTCGCAGTGGTTGGTCACACTAATTAGTTCATTGAGCACCCTCCGCGTGTGACGGATTACATTAACGTGATAAATACTAAATACCACGCTTTTTACCTTGTTAAAATGGTGGTTACGTTTAAGTATTATCCGATAGTTCAAACAAACTTTCAACTACAAAGAGACGTGATTTTCAAATTAGGAAAGAGGAAACGTTGTCACGTGGTCTTTGTCGTTGATTTCATACTAGTAGTATTCCTGTTTTCTGAAAACTGAAACTCAAAGCATTTATTGGTCGGTGGGTCGTCTTAGGGGCGGAGATTTCAATTAAACCATTTACAGGCACTTTTGAATTGTCAAGAATTCGGTCAGTCAGAAATATGAAGCTAAAGTAAAGTAAAGTAAGGCTATTTTAATAGGTAACATTTGACGCCTGTCAGTTTAGTGTAAGCAAATTACTACTACTAAGCGTAAAATTACTCGTATCGGTCATTATTACAATAAATATGTAATCGTAATTGAAAAAAGTTAAGCAATTGTGCAGTTCTAACAAAACGAAAAATATATTATTTTATGCCCGGCGTTACAAGGTTACGTTGTTGAATTTTGATGAATTGTCAAATGTTACCTATTAAAATGGCCTTACTTTAGTTGCCCATTCCAAAGCGTAGTAGGTAAGTACCTATGGAGAAGAACGGGCAAGAAACTCCACGGACACTCTTTTAAATCAAAATTTTAATACAAAATATTGGTTACATCATTCATTTTGAAATTATGCATGTGAGAACAATGTAGAAAGACGTGCAGGTTCGTAAAAGCGTCCGTAAAAAAAAAAAAAAAAAGACCTATTCAAAACTTAAAATAAACTAAAATAAGCCATGGCAGCTAAGAGATGGCCAGTCCCAACTGACGGCGCCCGTTGATCACCTTTTCCCAAGTATGAGTCGGCTTCCATCCTAAAGGGATGCAGCTGAAAACCAGTATTTGACAAGGAGCGACTGCCTTTCTGACCTCCACGACCCAGTTACTAGGTAATACGATACCCCTTGGTATACTGGTTGTCAGACTTTCGGGCTTCTGACGACCCGTAACGACTGTCAAAGATCCACGAATGACAGCCGAGACAGCTTTAACGTGCTTTCCGAGGCACGGAGGTGTTTTGGTATGTAAAGATGGTCACCCATCCACGGACCAACTGCGGCAAGCGTAGCTTAACCTGATCGATGGACCCGTGTGGCTGTTATTACTTACCACGTACTCTCACTGGATAATGATACTAGTCCAGTTATTTTTTTTACGATATAATGTATCTTTACCACTGCCATGTACCCATATTTTGTTTTTGTCGTTTTTATTTTTATTACGAGGAATATTATTATGTCGGTATGATGGAATGAACGCCATCGACCACGTTACCGCGTTTCCTCTTAAGATTGGCAATAGATTTTGAATTTGAATGTAGTGTAATCTGAATGAAACATACGAGTATTATTTAGTTTTCGTAAATAAAATATGAACATTTTCTAAACTAATATTTTAAAGAGAAAAGATTTGATTTTTTTGTATGTTTATTTGTTTCGCTTTCACTCTAAAATGACCAAACGGATTTGGATTAAATTCGGTACACGGGTAGACCATGACCTGGCTTAGGACACAGGATACTTTTTATCCTGATATTCCCACGGGATCGAGACTTTTGCGGGTGAAACCGTGGGGCGCAGCTAGTCCTAACTAATATTTTAAATGCGAAAGTGAGTTTGTTTGTTTGTTACGCTTTCACGCTAAAACGGCTGAACGTATTTGGATGAGATTTGGCACATGAATAGACCAAGACCTGTATTAGGACACAGAACAATTTTTTATCTTGATATTCTCACGGGATCGGGACTTACGCGAGTGTAACCGTGGGGCTCAGCTAATATTTCTATGCACTTTTTTGTGTTTGTTGACTTTAAGTCTGAAGTGAGCAAGTGGCAGTTTTTATCCCCATTTACTCGGAATTATTGTCAAAAGTGGTTTAGCAATTACGAGGTTCGCTATACAAACACGAGACATATTCACATCGTTATTTAAAAAGAATTTCATAGAACTCGTTAACACTAAAAATGGATTACGATGTCAAATAATTTCACAGTAAATGAACGTGTTAAGTAGTTCTGCTGTGAAAATAGTTAATTTAACGCTACGTTATTTGAAATAGAAACACTGCAGTTATAATGTATGCCAACAATTATATTTATATTTGTTGCACTTTATTTGTTTTTGTTTTTTTTTTGGCAAACTCATGCTCATAAAAAAAAAACAAGAATATATCGCTGCGAACAATATAGTGAAGCATACCAAAACTACACCCCCACTCTGTGCACACACGCTCACACGCACGCATTTACAGCCATTTACAATCAAACTACACCTCACTAAGTTCAAATATGTTTACGAAACCGGCCTCAAGTCACTGTTGACAACGCTGTCTTGGTTTTTATTTGGTCTGAGAAGCATACTTACAGTGGCTGAATCATGGTTGATGAATTTCGTGCTTAATTCATAGAGAGTCTTCATTTATATTTATATTCGGTAAAGTTTCCATGTCATTTAAGTCTTAACTCTTGTAAATTAAAACGAAAAACATAGATACAATTCATCTACACTAATTATTATACAGAGAAAAGATTTGTTTTTGCTGTATGTTTGTTACGCTTTCACGGCTAAACGGCTAAACCAATTTTGGTAAAATTTGGTATGGGGAGACTTTGAACCCTGGGGAAGGACTCAGGCTACTTTTTATCGACATACCAGCGGCGAAGCCGCGGGTGGAAGCTAGTACTCAATATATTTATTGCTCTCCACAATTTGAACTTTGAAGGTTAACAAAGACATGATCATTGTGAACCCTGTCGGTCACAGCAAAGTAGGAGAGAATATTTGACTAACACATAATATTTTTCCAATTAGTCATTTATAATTAACAGAAACAATTATGGACTATCTAAACGATGTGTATACAATTAACCAAGTATTATACAAACTAAAATATAGCATCGAAAAATTCAGCCGCATCGCTGTCGACTGGTAGTGTACCCAAGAGACTGGCCGCATTGCCACGTTGTATGGCAATGCTAAGCCTCTGGCCAAGGTAAAAGCCAGTCCTTGGGTCACGGGAAAAAAAAAAGTCATTATTTTGAACACTTAAAGCCTCGTGCAGACTAGCGCGACGCGACGGCGCGATGCGACTCGAACAATACAATTTCTAAGAATACATCGCGGTATATCAATAATCCGTGTCGCGTCGCACTAGTCTGTACGAAGCTTGATTTGACACAATGAGCATAATACTTTCTTTCTTTTAAAGGTGCTTTTACAATTCTACATACATTCTATATGTACCAGTAATGCAATTTGTAACGTTTATATTTTTCCGGAAGATGGCCAAATTTTTCCAGGAACTTATTGACACAACATCCCTTTTAACGTTTCAACGTTTGGTTCCAAACGTTTTTTGTTGGTTGAATGCGAGGCTTTTGGCTACTTTTTTAGTTTAGTATGTTTTTCTGCTACTGTTGTATTTTTGTGTGTTTTGTTTGTGCAAAATAAACATATTTTCTTTCTTTCTTTCTTTTCTTTCTTTCTTTTCCTGAAGATATAAACGTAGAAATATAACGAGATATTTTCATAGAGGCAGTTCAAAAATCCTTCCCTATTACACGTATACATGAAGTGTAATAGGGAAGGATTTTTTAACTGCGTCGTTAATCTAGTTGTTACTTCAAGCGCTACGTGCAAGTGTTATTGGGTAGTTCATCGGGGATTTCTCAGTAGCAGCACGGAATCTGGATTTGTGCCCAGTTGTCGACTCGCTTCCTATTAGGTAACATGGGACTTAAACATAACTGGCTAAATGTGGGTGTACTATAGGTGCTCTGCCTAGCCCTTCGGGGAATACAGGCGTGATGTTATTTGTTTTTTAACCCAGCTTAGAGCCCGGGTAAAATTTTATTTGCAAATGAAATCAAGGGCAACTGTTAATAACACCGTTTTTACAGTTTATCAGCGACATTTAGATATCCCACCTCACCTCTTTTGTACAATGACCCACATAATTGTATTTCAAGTCTTGTATCACTTTATTGTTGTCGATGAACATTGTACAATGCACTGCATAATTACTAACGTGGCATATGATTACAACTTGGTTGAATATTGTTTCTAACGGACGACCTGATAAATATAACTTCATGGGAAAATAGAAGATCATAAGAGCCAATCACACAAAAGCCTTCTGAGACCTTAAATAAGCTGATAATTTACGTTAGTAATGTTCTCTGCCAATCATAATGAACCTTTAATTTCCAAAGTCAACCTCCTTTACTGACGACCGAAGTATCTGCGTAAGGCTTTGGTCTCCTACTTTATGCTATATAAGTATGCGATGTCTGACATCAGCGACAACGTTCCGATCGACGTCTGAACGCAACAAGACGCCGACGTCGACGTGTGAAAGAAACCACAACAGAGGCCCTAGTGTGAGTTTCTTTTAGCCATCTCGATTTTACGCATCGACCGCGTTCGGCGCTCCGATTGGCCCTTCACTGGTGAAGACCGGCCGGCTGCCAATCGGAGCACCGAACGCGGTCGATGCGTAAAATCGAGATGGTTAAATGAAACTCACACTAGAGCCTCGGTTGTGGTCTATTGGTGTGGTCTCAGTACATTTATATAGTAGGTAAGCATCGTGACGCTGTAAGCGTGAGACCATAGCCTAAGTTTTATTTTTAACCATTAAATCCAACCGTTGATGACCGTCAGGATAAACAGAGGGGCTCAAAGTTGGACAAAAATGCTGATAATAAACTTGAAGACAGATCTGACACATTGCCAAGAGTCTTCGTCTACTATTATCAATTCTGTGGTCAGATTGCTATATGTTTTACGCACAGATTTAAGGCCAAATAGTGAACGTGTGCAGCCGACGACATAGTGGCTATACCTACATCCTGGTGAAACGCAACGTAGGTATAGTATAGATATACGGAAGTAGTAATGTACTTAATTAGGTGTATTGTTTTTAGTTTTACACTGTGACTACAAAACAAAGGCCTTGGTGATGCCAACATAAAGTTCTGAATCAATTAAACCTCTGCCAACTACACATGTTAACTAACCGTATGTTTTTGTATGAAAATATATTCTGAAGTTATCTGAATGTTGCGATGAAAATAAAATTTTATATTGTATTTTAACATCACGGCTGGATGCCCCGAAGGGTTAGTCAGGGCTATGCCCACATTTCGCCAGTTATGTTTCATCATCATTTCAGCCGAAAGACGTCCACTGCTGGACGTCGACCGGTTCTGTGCCTTCCGCATCCAGTTATGTTTAAGTCCCATGTAATAGGGGGCGAGCCATTTGCCATCAAACAGGCAGATAGAAAAACCCAATAACACTTTGTTGGATATTGATTTGATTGTTTGATATTGTATTGTCAATTCAAATAAGTCTTGATAGCCTATCACTCGATTATTGAGAGTTCTGTTAACATAACTGAAAATTCTCTTTTAGAATGCAGATCTATCTTTAAATTATTTTATTATTGCATTCATCAGTTAGTTTACAGTATGCGCAAAACTTTTTGAGCTCTCGGAAGTTGCACGCGAGTGGCTGCGCAGTAAGTAAAAAATGTTTCACAGCTTACAATAAATGATTTTGCACTCATTTGTGTCCTGCGCGGTTTAGTACTCGGGCCTACGTTCAGAGGGCTCATAAAGTTTTGCGAGAACTGTACCAACAGATTGATGCAAATACGATCAAATATCAAATTATATAAGCTGAGAACAATATACTGTTCAACACTGATCCCACGCGGAAGGAGTAACGATATTTATTACCACATACCTAATGGTTGCTCGGTAGAACGTTAACCGTGGATAATGTGGATATAGATCAACCGGTCGGATGTCCGCGTGTTACGAGCTGGTTGCTGCATAGCTAGTAATCGGTGAAAATATTAAAAAAAATGCAGCAAAATACCTACCAGTGCCTCAAGTCTGCTATTACAATAGTGTCAGAATGGTCTATCATTGATTTCATAATTGTTGATTTTGACAAGTTTGGTAATCTACTAACATATTGGCGTCATTATGACTTTCCAATGGTCAGCCACTGACACTCTATTGAAAGAAATGGCATCTATTGGTAATCTCGTACATAATGAAAAATTAATGACTGACTTAGGTGGTATTCTGCTAAAATTGTGACAGCTCCTTTGATCAGTGACCTACCATGAGAACGTCATTGTGCAGTCATTTCTTTTAATTCGTTACGAGTATCGTGTTTGTGGAATACAATGATCAACCAATGATCGACCATTATGAATTTAGCGGATTACGAACTTTTAGCAAAATGACAATGGGATCGTGTTGGAACGACTTGGGCCCCAGGACGTAACTCAACCTTTGACAACATTGTTCTGGAAACCGATTTCGAGAACAAGGACCATGTTTTTGTGATATATTTATGCACCACACAACCAGATTGTTTATAGACTAGCTTCGGTTTTTTTTTGTTTTAACATAAAATAATTATACCACACTGGCTGCGCCCCGCGGTTTCATTCGCATAAGTCTCGATGATCCCGTGAGAATATCTATATATCCTGTCCTTTTCCAGGTTATGGTCTACCCATGTGCCAAATTTTATCCAAATCCGTTCAGCCGTTATAGCGTAAAAGCGTAACAAACAACCAAACAAATAAATAAACAAAAAAACAAACTCACTTTCGCATTTATAATATTAGTTAGGACTAATTAGGATGACACTCGGCAATACTGTATGCTTTCCATTAGTGAGAGAATTATCGGAATCGGATCAGTAGTTCCGAAGATCGCCCGGGGCATACAAACTCACAAATTTTACCTCTTTATAATATTATAATTAGATAGATAAATCGTTTATTTAGTGCACACAAAAGACAGCACAACATACAAAAGCACGATTAAATAATGACTAATTAGGTATTAGGGAATAGCTGCAAGGTGCCAATAAAATTAAAAAAAGGATGAAAACAAGACATACAGAATTAAGGTAAGTACCTATAGATTAAGAACTTCAGAAGAAAGGTTCAATCATGTTGGAACTGGCCTTCAAACAAAAAATTGCCCCAATGTGTCTATAATTCTACTTAGAGTATAAACTGTTCAATAGATGACAGCAAATCACTCGCGATTGATGCAATCGTGTTTCTGTGTATCTTTAAAAAATGTTATTCATCATAATTTTACTGAAATTAGTTCTCTACTGGACATAGGTTTCCCTCAAGCATCGCCACAGCGATCAGTCCGGGCCATCTACCACTCATTCAGCTCATTGCAGCTCAGCTCTAGCATCTACTACTTCACCGAATGGCTTCAGAAAGACGTTTTTTCCAATTAAACGAATATCACCTTTATACAAGTGTAAATTAAGTTGATTTCAGAATGACTACTACTATTGAAAAGTCATAAAAATGTTTGCAGTTTCTGCCCAAACTGAACTTTATGAATGGGTACTAAAGTAGTTTTTCCAAAAACTCATATTTGTTTACATGTTTGGAAACGGAATCGCTTACGCAGTTTAAGTTGTCACGGTGAGATTGGTACAGAATAGACTGGCTGTATCTACTTGCTGAATCAAGCGGATTCGCGCGAAAATGATAATATAGTTCATAAAAGATAGCTTGGTCTCTGCGAAAGCTGACCGCGGAAGCTGCGAGACGCAAAACGTCATAAGTGGGCCCAAGCACCGTGCGTTGACAGATGCCGCGATAAGAATAAACAATGGGCACAAAAAATGGTCTCCTGCTGTTTATATTGGCTCTCGGCGCACAATGTAAACTTTGTTGTGTTGTTGAATACATAGAGCATCATATTACGTATAAACAATGCTCGTAGGACGAGAATCGTATTTGTAAAAAAAATGTTATTATCAGATAAGGCGGGAAAAACCTGTTTGTTCCTGTTTTGTTTGGCTATTTCTGATAAAACTACTGTTTCAATTTACAGGAAACTTTGCAAGTTACATAATGAATAGATAAGTAATTTAACAAAAGCGTTTGTTTGAGAGTCCTACGTAACATTTTCAAATGATTGAAACTCAAATTTCATAGCGCGCGGAGCCATTTTTGTGAGTTTGCGTACTATTACGCGTAACTTTTATTTCTGATAAAACTACTGTTTCAGTTTACAGGAAACTTTGCAAGTTACATAATGAATAGATAAGTAATTTAACAAAAGCGTTTGGTTGAGAGTCCTACGTAACATTTTCAAATGATTGAAACTCAAACTTCATAGCGCGCGGAGCCATTTTGTACTATTACGCGTAACTTTGAAAATTCACATCCGAGTTACAGTGACTTATTTCATATTTTTTTTTTTATTAGGATACTATTTATACCTTTATTGACGGATATCTACCCCTAACTCGTAATAATATACCATTATAATTGTATCGATCGACATTTTACGTAACTGTACTGAGCGTCACCATGGCGAACGTCACAGTGAAGAATGTGTCACTTTCAACTTTTTTTTTAGTGTTCCCTGTTAATTTTTTCGGTAGTGAAGCATTCAGTGTACTAGAATATCATTCTCCCCATAGACAAAAATTGCCACAAACGATATAAACCCTTAATTCCATGTATACTTAGAGATTTTTACCGCGTGAACCAGGTGGAACGATATCGTTCCAGCGCGGCTCACAATGCTCACATCCGAGTTACAGTGACTTATTTCATATTTTTTTTTTTACTAGGATACTATTTATACCTTTATTGACGGATATCTACCCCTAACTCGTTATTAAATACCATTATAATTGTATCGATCGACATTTATCGTCACTGTACTGAGCGTCACCATGGCGAACGTCACAGTGACGCATGCGTCACTTTCAACTTTTTTTTGTGTTCCCTGTTAATTTTTGTTGGTAGTGAAGCATTCAGTGTACTAGAATATCATTCTCCCCATAGACTAAAATTGCCACAAACGATATAAACCCTTATTTCCATGTACAATTAGAGATTTTTACCGCGTGAACCAGGTGGAACGATATCGTTCCAGCGCGGCTTGACGGCGCGGGACAGGTGGATCAAGGTTGATCCGCTCGCAGCTTTACAGGGTTGTCACGGTGAGATTGGTACAGAATAGACTGGCTGTATCTACTTGCTGAATCAAGCGGATTCGCGCGAAAATGATAATATAGTTCATAAAAGATAGCTTGGTCTCTGCGAAAGCTGTCAGTAAAATCACGCCTATGAAGTCCTGAATTTCATAATAGTACAGACAGTAACTGTCAATGTAATACTTTATGGGCGGGCATGCCGACCTGATGAATGAATTCCTGCCTTAGGAATGTCAGTTTGGCATAATTATGTCGCAGAGATCAAGCCATATTGTATGTAGTATAGTAAGACATCATAAGTAGAGCAAGACTTCTCTGAAGTCTAAAATAAACAACTGCCCTTTTGACTCACAACAAATACATTATGAGAGGAAGCATAAATGTACTAGTAGTTACTTTATTATAATATTACTGTGCCTACGAGGAAATGGAGGAAGAAATTGGCACGAGACCAAGCATTAATATAGCTATCTACTTCCTAAACAGGAATAGAAATTGACGGTAGACGAGCTTTGTGATACCAATTATGTTATGATTTATTTAATATTATTTTCTCATAGAAAACTTATAAGGAAATCCGCTACAGGTGCAAGCCTATGTGGCCTCTGCATCGACCTCTACCGCTCATTTACTGGAGGTGTTAAAATGTAAAATAACTATACTCCATAGGTTTAGGTAGATAAATAAAGGTAAACAAAAAAAACACGTGACGAGACAGCTGTCAAGTAACCGACTAAACGTAATACCTTTCACTTTAGTTGCCATGCTACGTTACAGTTGTACTCTTCAATTTAGCTATGTCATAATTTGTTGACGTTTAGAATTTGGGCTCTTTACAATGGACAGGACAGGACATTATTATATAAAATAATACATTATTATTATAAATCTAGCAATAAAATTGTGCTCAAGCAGTTATATCTACGAAGAGTAGTTTTAAGAATAAATTATAAAGTTAAACATACATTAAACAGGAACCTATTGTAAAAATCTAAAATAATTTTAGGTGTTGACCGATTTTTAAACACGAAAGTGTCATCTATAAAAACCCTTTTTATGATTTGCTTACCTTTATTTACATATCTTAAAATATTAGAAAGTAATGTTAATCATAATATGACTTAATTAATTGCGGAATGACCTTAGACCGATTTATATTTGAAGTGAAGAAAGAAGAACTGGCACTTGTAGAATTGTGGCATAGACAAAAGATAAAGTGGCATAGATAAGGATTTCAAACAAACTTCAAATCACACAACATTAATTTCGTGAATGCAAGTAAAGTAATTTCGAACATGACAAGCCAAAAAAAAAAATTGCAATTATCCTTTTTTAAGATCTGTTAAATGTTAGCATTTACAAATATTTACAAAATTACTTTCAAGTTACAATACACAACATGTGTATCTACAGATCCATAAAAATCTAAAATCGGCACAGGAGATGACTATCTCTGACAAAATGGCTGCTTCTTACAACATCAACACGTTCGTTATTTAAAACTATACGGTAGTTCCGGAACATGGGAAATTATGGCAGTAGTCTTTTTATCGGCCAGTGATGCTGGGTTCCGTAGAATAGATTACATTTTTAGAGATATTACTAAAAATGAAGTTTATGAACGGTTGGTGTAATCTGTGGTAATTTAAAGGTAAACCATGTAAAAATTCAATATGTAATTTAAATGGTGTACATAATAAACAGTTTTTTTTTTATCTATCTATCTAACAAGTATCAGGAGAATTAATAATTAGGTATCATTCTTTAGAAGACGAGAAATTTTCGGTTAGGTACAAGACGTATAAGACATGTAGCTGCCGAATATTTCTGTTATGTTTATATTGTTATTTTTTTGTATGCACGTGTTTCTGTGACAAATAAACCTATTTTTCTTTCTTTAAAAGTTACAACCGGGGTGTTAACTTTTTCGTGTTGTAACGAATAGGACACACTGCAACTCCAGTCCTGCAATTAAAGTATATTGGAGCTTGATAAGGATGAACTGGAGGTTTAGGGACCCTAAGTGAGTTTATATGATCAAGTACCTACTAATTAAACTTTTTCTGTCATACAATACCAATATGGCACCGAGTTTTGGAAAGAGTATAAGTATCATAGAGGTACTCGCGTTTAATAAGCATAAGTTAATTCAATCACTCAGTGTTAATTAGATACTTACATTTCAGTCACAACACTGGAATAAAAATAAATCGTAAACAGTCTAATCTCCAGATAGATTCATTACTCTGAAACTACAATCGGAGAGCTTAACATCAACTAAAATATAGAAGGAACTCCAAAAAACGTCTTAACAACTAGATCTGCCAAGAAAACCATTACGAAATATCCCTTAACCTACATATAGAGACGTTTAAGTTTATTAACATTGATGGGAGACTTTTTTATAGCTTCCCGCTTTCAAAACACGATCGAAAGCACCTTTTGTTGTGAGAATTCCAAGCATTCGGGTGCATTCCTCGAATAGTTTTATTTTAAGATCTTAGTCATCGTTGAAATTGGGGAATGGGAGGAATGAGAAAGGAATCTAATTAAGAAGTTTTTTTCTTTTGATTCATATTTTGTATTGTAATCGAGAAATAAGATAAGGGTGTTTTGTGATCTTGAAATTCTATTGAATTTGATTATTAATTTTAGTGGGACGTAGTTACAACAAATTAAAAAGGGTCTTTTCATAATGGGCTTATTCCTTTTGTAGATATTCTGTGCATTTGTGGCAGTTTTTCTTATATTTCTTATACAACCTGCCTCTCCATCAATATCATCTCTTACGTTAAATAAAAACTATTGATTCCAACATCAAAAACCTACCCTTATTAATATTAATCTATTTATGTAGTAAGTAATCTTTTTTTTTTAAATTTTTTGTTTACTTTTTTTTTAGTTTTAGACTACCTAAAATATTGCAAAGGCGTTACTGCAAACTAAAAAAAAAAAACATATTTTGAACACGTGGCACATCACAAATGGCATAACCCTCTCAACGCTGGCAGTGTTTAAACAATGACGGTTTACATAACTGTTAGAACAGATCAATCACCAATGGGTGTTGGTCAATTTGAAAACCGAAAGCGAACAATGACCAAAGATAATTGTGTTGTAGACAAGCAGGCGGTTACTGAACGCAGCTGTTACGGGTATGACTATAATTTAGTGCATGTTTTTTTGTTTTCTAATTTGCTTAGGACCTACTGTGCTAACAAATGCAGATATTTAATTATCTTTATCTCTCATTATGGAGTAAATTTTATACCGTTTTATATTTTTAGCGCAGCGTAAAAATAAAACTGCAGCAACCAAATTCGCAACGCACGCGCCCAGCTTACAAAGAACATAAAAAAATCCTTTTAAATCAAGACATCAAAATTCATCGCGCGTCTGATGTTAGTACTTTAGCATTGAATTGACACGCGTGTTAACACAGTGATTGAATTAATTTATGCTTATTAAGCGTTCATTCTTTAGTTCACTAAATATGACTGGAACAATCTAAACTGGATGATATAACTAGGTCTAACTAAACGCGTGCCCTCCTCCAGCGACGCCCTAAGCTGAGGTCTAGCTGGAGGCCTTAATTTATTAAGGCATTAACAGGATAGCCCCAACTTCCTAGGTTGACCTGCGAGACGCCATACACAAAAAAAGAAATGCGTTCAGACTTTTTACCGGTCTAAACGACTGACCGCTATACCGTCACGGTTGGTAGACGTCTTACTGTTTGCGGTAACCGCGTCAACCCCGACAAAGCGCGAATGAGCGCAAAAGGTTATGGTTTTTTACCTGCAGCAACCGGCTGCAGGTAAAAAAACTTTCTAGAACTACGTCTAACCCTACGAATGGTTAGACGTAGTTCTAGAAAGTTTTTTTCGCACTACTTTGTTATGAAGTTTATCATCATTAATTAAGCAAGCGTGGAGGAAAGGAGGATATTTTATATTTGTGGGAAAAATAAAATGTTTGTAAGTAATTATTATTATTATTATTTTAGTTTTTACATTTAATTTCTCAGGTAAGTTCCTGGTATTTTCAGAATCTCACGGGTGTTAACCAAGGTGAGATTCTAGTTATTATTCTAAGAAGGTAAATTGCTCTGTACTGCAGTGAAATTATTATCTAAGTCTAGTTGTAAAAATTTTCTTACTATGCGGCAAGTGTTTAATATGGCAGCTTTTTGTAGTGTTAGGTATGTGTATTTGGATAGATTGAGTGCATTAAAACTATTGAATATTTGTTTCGGGATAACACCTGTTGTTGATATTACTATTGGTACTATAGTGACTCTATTCATTTTCCAAACTCTGGTAATTTCCTCTTGTAGTTCTGTATATTTCCTGATTTTTTCTGTGATAGTTTTTTGTATGTTATTAGTGTTTGGGACTGCTATATCTATTATAAATGTGTGTTTGCTTACTTTATCAACTAGTGTTATATCAGGTCTGTTGTTATATATATGGTGTGGTCTGTAATTATAGTGCGATCATAATATTATGTATTGTGCAAAACTTGGTGGTTCTGTGTGGTCTCGGCCATAAAATTACCACCCACTTTCCTCGGATGGTGTGAAAAGTGATACAGTATTATATCAAGACGATTACAAGGCATACCAAAGCGTGCTTAGAATTATTTATTGTTATAAATAAAAATCTTTGTTGCAAATATTGATGACAAGTAGACAAACATATCCAACTAGCATCACGTGAATCCAGTCGAATTGTATTCACCTTGAATCGATCAGTAAGTCAATCGGGTGCGCGGGCGCAAGAAACACGTCAAACATTTTAATTGTCCGTAGTTTCGCGAGGCGATTTGTTTGATTAATGCCGGTTGTGCCAATAAAATGTCTAACTACTATTTCTAAAAGCCAATGTTTGTTGGTAGATCTAAATATGTTAATATGGGGTAGTTTAAATCTATATCTATGCAATGATATTAGAAGTAAAAAGACGTAGATAGGTTACCTACCTAACATTCTATCTTCAAAAACGGCACTATGTCACACTATTATATGACACGTGGAAGTAGGATGGCATGTCGTAATTATCGGGAGCGAAAAAGAGACAAAACGAAGAAAATGTGGCTAATTAGCCAACTTTTGACGTGCCACTTGCGGAACGTTTATAACCTATCTACCTCTTTTTACATAAAATTGTGA
Source organism: Xanthia togata (assembly GCA_963853775.1). Lineage (NCBI taxonomy): Eukaryota > Metazoa > Arthropoda > Insecta > Lepidoptera > Noctuidae > Xanthia > Xanthia togata. Next base: position 24,057,355 of record OY970793.1, on the reverse strand, counting down.
ATCAAACGAGCTTACCTGTTAAGCGAAGTCTTGATTCTAATTTTATGAATGGCGATCTGAAATATAATTATTAACAGAGTAGTATTCCTAATACACACCGTCTAACATCGCGTTTTTTAGAGATAAAATATTGCAGATATTTTTTTTTTTTTTTTTTTTAAATAGAGTTATCCCCGTCGATGGCAACACATGAAATGTCACTTATTTTAGAGATCCTTTTAAGATAAGGAACAGGCTCTGTTTTTTGTACAGAGTAGTTCCGCATACTTACATTCACTAGGTTTTCCTGAAAGGATAAGTGAATTAGGTAGACTAATTATTGCAGCTTTGGGGCTGTTAGCTAGTGGCGGGTGGGTAATTATATTTCAGATCGCCATTCATAAAATTAGAATCAAGACTTCGCTTAACAGGTAAGCTCGTTTGATTCACAATTTTATTTCATGGCGATCTGAAATATAATTATTAACAGAGTAGATGTTTAGAGTTGTCTGCAATAATTCGGCTAGTTAGTGAATTATCTAATTATAAATATTCTGGTTTATTGAATAGGTAATTTTATTTCCCCGATTAGCCTTATAAGGTTAGGTTATTAAGGGATAATAAGCTATTGTTAATCAGCATAAAAGCATAATCAACAGCAAGTAACCCCACATTGTGTCTCTCTCGATTGATGCCAGCTCTAAGTTGAGGTGCTCTATGTGTTGTCCTGTGAAGGGAAGAATGAATCTCTCTCACTTTATTATTGTTTTTTTTTTTTTTTTTTTTTTTTAGTTTTAGGTTTATTCTGTATTTGTTTTAGATAAGCCCATAAATTCCATAATGATGTTGTGTATTTATGGTTAATTCCTGCAATTTGTGGGCCGCGTCACGTGGTGTTTCCAGGCGGTCACCCATCCGAGTACTGATCACGCCCGGTGTTGCTTAACTTCGGTGATCTGACGATAACCGGTGTATTCAACGAAGTATGAGCGTTGGCTCATTGGTTAGAATTCAAACCCTTGTATCTTTACCGATAATGGGGCAAAAAGCCCCATAGCTCTACATAGGAGGCCCTCCCATATGGGAGTACCTATCACAGAATCTATTTATTTGTTTGGTATATAAAATGCTACCATTGTTAAGCAAAATGATTCGTTTGTTTATAGTAACCGAGCATTAGTCACTAGGATAGCATCTATCAGAATCGGTAGGGATTCTTATGTATTTGACGCCTCTACGCCATTGCGGCAATGTTCCTTAATCAATCCCCCCACATGGTCTATGCACGGGTAATTGTGTAACTATTTCATCTTCTTTCAGATTCAGCGACCTGGTAGGGAGGTTTTACAGCTTTAGCTTACGAGTTTGGTTATTGATGTTATTTTGGAAAATAGTGTGTCAAGCACGGAATGAGCTTTATGCTTGGTCAATTTTAAGTTTTTTACAAGCACCGTTTAATAGGTTAATTTGGCAAAGTTTCGCTTTGTGGCCTCACACAGGTCTCTTACTCTTTTTAATGTTTGTTACCATTTTGGCTGTGTGTCCGGAATAAAATATTTTTCTTTCATAGTTTACATAGAGTGAAAGTGTTCAAAACTATAATTGACATGTGTAGAGCTAATCGAAAATAGTAGGTTCATTTTAGAAGCATAAAATTATGAAACTTCTTTCTCTGACCTCATACTATATCCAAGATTAAATTATGGAATGAGTTATATAGTTAAAGTATGGAGTTGCATAGTTAGCTATAGTGTGCACTTAGTTAGCAGGTAGTTTTAGTGTGCAATAATTTGTAGTTAATTCATTCATGTTCTCTACATTGATTATTTGGTACTTGACCTTGTTCATGTTCTAATCACAATCCATCAATACTTTATCTTCACATCACAATGCGCCCCTCCCCCCCCCTCTTTGTTTCTTTGACAATTTTATTTTAGTGATGTAATTATCACTGAAATCTACTATTAAGTATTCAGGCTAGTAGTTGGAATGGTTGAATGTTTAATTAGGTATTTGATTTTATAACCTTTGGGTTAGGTCACCCATCTCTGCCTGGCCCTTTGGGAAATACGGGCCTGATGTTATGTAATGCGACTAAGTTCGCTAATGCTTTAACTTTTGCTTTTACATAGGTATTTGAAGTCATGTGGTTCATGTAAGAAAGACTTAGCAGTAGAACCTAGCAATTCACATAAGTTTGTCGGGTGTTAGATAGCCATCGCCGTCCCGAGCATTTAGGTACATTATGGTAGTATCTTTAGGTATTATGATTTATGGCAGTCTTGTTATTTGTCAAGTAAGTAATCAGGGTAGGTTGATAGGAAATATTGTTTCGGTAAGTGTCATTCACTAATGGTAATTTAGTCAATACAGTTAAAGTATGCAAGGAAGTTATCTGACAATGTATGTAATGAACCCTTTATTGGTTATCCAGTGATGGGAAAGTTCTTGCAGGTAAGAGTGATAGGGGAAATCTTACATCTATCTATTTTGGTATGTTGGACCTATAGGATGAGATCTTACATCAATCTATTTTGGTACCTATGTTGGACAACAATGATTGAATAGTGTACAAATTGTCAGTATTAAGTACTGGAGTTAGTACTGGGAATATTTGTCATTTTTTGCCAATCAAGTGGTGGAATTCTCACTATCCTAGGGGGCTTAGTAATAGTTTTAAGTTCTGGGTGAAACTGAATTTTCTATTTTGTTTGAGTTGTTGTCTTGGAGTGTAGATATAAGCCGGGTTGTTTTTAAGGTCTACCACAACTATTAATTTTGTTTTCAGTATTGAGTGATTCCTGTTATTGTAGTTAGTTGTTTTAATTTTTTATTTACTATGACATGTTGGATGTTTGAATTTTTTTTTTGTTTACTATGACAGATCAGCTCATGTTGTACTAGTTTTACGTTTTTCAATAGAACTGGTAAGTTTTCTTTATTATCATAAGAGTGAGTTTCTTGTGGTTTTAATATTTATTGGTTAATTGTTATTGATTGTGGCTATAAAGTTTTATGCTTGAGTTTGTTAAATGTATCTCTTTGTTTATCAAATAGAGTAAGTAGAAATTCATGTCAGTTAGAGATGATATTACTTTTGTTCTGGTTTTATTTTGGTGGAAGTGAACATTGACATTGTCAGGTATTTTGTTTCTTCGGCCAGGTCAGTCAACAGTTTGTTTTGTGCTTATGTTCTTCATAAGCATAGGATCAGTCACTGCTTTTCCTATGATAGAGATAACCAGTGCGATTTGTTTCTGGAATATGTCAATCCCTTGTTCCCTCTGTTTAGGGGAATCTGGGAGTAAGGCATATGCCTTATGGGTAAATATAAGCATGGAATGGTACTTTGTAGGGGTTTGGTCCATGAGTAATTTGTATCATATTAACATAGTATCTTGTACTAGTATTTGAGTGTATGAGTGTAAAATTACACAATTTTGCATTGTTTTTAATTTATGAAATAAATATCATTTATTAATTTGTATCAGGATAACAAAGTCACCTAGTGCTTAGGTAAATCACTGAGTATCTTGTACACGGTGATTTCTTTTAATTAGGTATATTTGTTTGTTAAAACAGCAACTCAGCGGTGTAGCCATGAATATAAGTATAATGGCGTTTTAATGGGCTGCAGCTGGTGTTTATATCCGTAGCGGGCATGTGTAACATTAGCTGGTAAGAGGTAATCAGTCAAGACAAGGTGTGCTTTGATAATATTATCATCCTTGATGTGACGCTAGATCATGCATGGTCCTGGTTTAAATGCTATGAGCATCTCGTGCTAAGCATGTGCCGACCATGTCAAATATGTGCCAGCTGGCAACGTAGAATCAATGTTGTTAAGAGTATCCCGTACTCGCTGATAACAATCCAGTTGGCGGGGTAGAATCTCTCGCTATAGGGAGTATAATGCTTTTGTAAGTTTATATATAACGCACAGACGATGTGCAGGGTTAAGTAAGGCTGAGCATGTACCCAGTATGTCAAATATGTACCAGCTAGCAACATAAAAACAATGTTGTTAAGAGTATCCCGTACTCGCTGATAACAATCCAGATAGTGGGGGGAATCCCACGATAGGGAGTATAATGCTTTTGCAAGTTTATATATAACACACAGACGTTGTGCAAGGTTAGGTAAGGCTGTCTCGCAGCCTTCATGCCCATGGATTAAAGCATATAGAACCAACTTTTTACGATATCTTAGCCAAGATAGAAATGGGACTTACCTCTTACGACGAGTACATACCAGCATTAGCTATGTAGGTTTACATCGCTCAGTGCATCTCATGCCGCGTTGGTAGTTTCTCATCCAGCTAGTAACGTGGAATTGACGTTGCTGAAGACATCTCGTGTCGACTGGAGGGGTAATGGTGGCAAGGGCATACCAGCTAGCTATGTACAGCTACAAGCTAGGGGCATCTCGTGCCTCTCTGGCAGCTTCTCATCCAGCTAGTAACGTGGAGGTAACGTTGCTGAGGACATCTCGTGTCGACTGGAGAGCTAATGCTTTAACAAGTTTGCAGCACACATGCAATAAGCAGTGTTACTGTCCACCATAGTGCTCATATTATGTAAAACACTGTCAGTATCACGTACAAGGTGGTCAGTTGAAGCCAGGCACTCTCACGCATTAAGGTTGTGGGAGGCCTCAGAATCTAAGTACTTCCAATGTTGGTCAGGACTTAAAGTGCTTCGTGTCGTTGATGAGCGCCGCGGCCGTCTCAGATTTCCACTAACGATGGACTTAGTACGTCTCAAATTTCCCGTAATGGTGCACTTTAAACACTTTCTATCACATAGCATAGTTATTTAGCAGTAGTACGTTAGTAAAGAGTATCATAAACTTATTTTAAATTAATATTTTGACGAGAGAGAATTTTTCTTGCGATGTCAGAATGCGCGCGAAAAGAAAAGTGACATTTCATGTGTTGCCATCGACGGGGATAACTCTATTTAAAAAAAAAAAAAAAAAAAATATCTGCAATATTTTATCTCTAAAAAACGCGATGTTAGACGGTGTGTATTAGGAATACTACTCTGTTAATAATTATATTTCAGATCGCCATGAAATAAAATAACATTGTATCTATGCATATAATAAAACAAAGTCGCTTTTCGCGTTTGTCTATTTTTATTTCTATTATTTTCTTCTAAAATACGCAACGGATATTGATGAGGTTTTCAACCTAATTTAGAGAATGTATCCAGAAGGTTTATGTGTATAATAAATTAACATTAAACTTGAAGATAATGAAGAAATCTCGATGTTTTGTCAAGTCGTAAAAACCTTGCGAACCAGGGGCGGGTCGCTAGTAAGAAATAAAAAATAAAAAAGAAGGGTTCCGTACCATTATCTATAAAAACGGCAAAAAACATCATGTCTGTTGTATGGGAGCCGGGCCCCTTAAATATTTATTTTATTCTGTTTTTAGTATTTGTTGTTATAGCGGCAACAGAAATCTGTGAAAATTTCAACTGTCTAACTATCACGGTTCATGAGATACAGCCTGGTGACAGACGGATAGCAGAGTCTCTTAGTAATAGGGTCCCGTTTCACCCTTTGGACACGGAACCCTAAAAATGAAATGCAATGTTGGTAAGCGCATCACTTCAGAATGGCTGAACAGATTTGGATTTTTTTTGTTTTCTTATTCTTTTCGTGTGGTTAGTGACTAACCTGGTGTCAGAGTTTTAAAGCCTCCCATGGGCCTCTGACTTGGCTTCATATGTCGTCGAGAAATATCTCTCAGGCATGCCGGTTTCCTCATGATGTTTTCCTTCACCGTTTTTCAAGCAAGTGATAATTATACAATACGCACATGAAACCGAAAAGTCAGAGGTACGCACCTCTGACTTTTCGAATTCATGTTCTCTTGGGTTCAACTCGAGACCTATGACTTAGCAGTCCGACGGTCACACCACTAGGCTATCACTGTCCGTCACTGAATTTTTGTTTTAAAACGTTGCTAATACTCCGAATCAGTATTCTACGGATTTTTTTTTTCTATGTAGTGTTGCCGGGAAGATTGGAAAATTTGGGAAAACTGAAAGTACATTTTCCATGGGAATTTTGTACGATTTGTTGGAACTTGGAAAGGACAGGACGACGTCTCAGAGTCAGCTAGTATTTTATATTTTTTAATACTCTTATGAGTGTAAGATCGCATAAGATCACGTAGAAGATTTGAGAGATGTTTGAAAAGGGGGCTTTTGTACAACGTGTGCAAAAAAAAAAACCTACTCTTGTACTTGAGTTCTGACATTGAAAATGGGGATACGGATATAAGTTTAATTGTAAGTACTTGCTGAATAGCACCAGCTCATCTAGTCTATTGACGTCACAAACAGTTGAAGTATATAGCAACAGTTTGCAATAAACAATTTATTATTAAACGTTAATCAAAGAGAGATTGTACAAAATTGAAAATGTCACGTAAATGCAATTTGATTGATGTAATTTTAATTCGCAGCGTAAATTGATTGCGAAGAATTTTAATCAAGTTTATTTTCACATACGAAATGCTTATTGTATCGATTTCAGTGAACTAGTTAGAAACTGGTTCTTGAAATAATTAGGACATAATTATTTTGACAAGTAGATACTGGCCGAAAATTAACATTCCGTTTTTTTTTGTTTCGCAATATTTCATTTCCCGCGCGCAATTAGGGTTAAGCTGTCAAACTGACATTTGATTTGAAATGAAATGCATTATGGATTCGAATCCGATTTAAAATTGCTCAAGAATTTATTTCAATTTACTGAATGAGATGCATTGCAAATACAACAGTAATCAACATTTCATTATAATTTCAATTTCCGTTAGATTTTTTTTGTGTTTTTCTCGCACCTATGGCAACAGTCAGTATCCTCGCGTTCATACTTCCAATTTATACCCAGGCATAGTGATGTTACACCTCATCACCTATAACCCTAATCTGCTATGTTGCACCACTCGGAAATGCGAAGTTGCGTGCTCGATTCGACCTCACGATAACCTCACAGTCTCGCAATATTTCAATAATAGGTCAAATCATAAATGTTGTATGAAGCTCGCGTTACATCAAGGAACTTTTGAGTTCTCAGAACATTACGTAAGAAATTCAACGAATAGTTTATTTCATTGTGTGAAACATTCAACGAATGCTTTGGTGCCGTACTTCAATCCTTAGGAGCCAGTCGCTGTCTAACCTATAATGTTTAGATTAATTATGTAACAACTAGCAAACAATAAATAAAAGCTTGTGATTTTATTTTACTGGTTTTGGTTCATTATTTTAGTAAAAAATGTTGAATATTTTCTTGTTTGGAATGTTCGATATTTGAACCGAATTTCGGCCCAATGCCGAAGGTCGGTACAAACCGCCGGAATTCGGTTAAACAGAACCTAACGTATTTCGGTCTATCCTTAGTATTTTTCTTTACAATATTGATATTGACGCCCTAGCTAGAAGGACATAAAGTATCCTTATTGGTGATGTTTGTCAGAAATGTCAGGTGCGTAGTAGGTATTCGCAACCGGCGTGCGTGTATGGCAGTGGAATGACAGTTCTCGTCAAGCTCACTTCACCGAAATTTTCACGTTGAGATATTTACAGAATTGACAATGAGGGGTGAGGAAAGATCGTGGCAGGTGTTGTTCTGTAGTTTAGCCTACCCCAATGGGTAGAAGGCATGAGTTTATGTTTGTTTAATATTGGTATTGACAAATATGTCCCTCGTACTAAAAATACACTTTGTATAAAAACCGAGTCCGTTCCCAAAGTAATTATCAAACAGCCAATAAATCAACGGCTAGCCTCCAGAGCACTTGTAATAAATAGGTGTAATTAAGAAGCTGTGAGTCTTGGCTTCATAGACGTTCCCATACGATTCGCCATGCCACTACATGGTACTTAATAGCGTTCGGAGTGTTAACGAGCTTCTTTAACCACTATTTCTCAGTAATAAATTATCTATCATGTGATATTTGTGAGTTGGATATTAGATATTTAAACAGTTCTCATTTTTAACCGACTTCAAAAAAGCAGAAGGTTATATGTTCATCTGCATCCTCCTGCTTTTTGAACGGAAATTGACCCTCTGATATATACCTACTTTTTTTTTAATGTTAAGCGTCATTTTCGTCAATTGTGGACGGATTTTGAAGATTATTTTATTTGTTTACCAGCGACCCGCCCAAGCTACGCACGGTTTTTAATTTACGACTTGACGTAACATCGATATTTCTATAGCAAATAGAAATTAAAGCTGCCGGGATAAATTCTCTAAATGATGGCGAAAACTGCATTGAAATCTGTTGTTACGAAGAAATACGCGCGGTTACACAGACACACCAAATACGTCTTTAACTATAGAATTAGTTTTTTTTAAAATTAGAATTTCTTTATTTTGCATAAAATAGGGTCCATTTAAGGTCTTAAATATAAGAAGTTCCACTTATTTTGCTTACTTACATAATTCAGCATCCAAAAAATACCTTATAATAAAATTATATACAAAACAACTTAAATTGTTACTCAATAGTAACAATTAGATCATGGGGTAAAGCCAATAGTCTCTACTCCGTTCAACAAAATTAACAAAGGAAAATTTCAAGAGTTGATTGTATGATCATATTTCGCTAACAAATTGTCGGTGAACAAAGCGGGCGTTGTGTTCATATCCGCGTATGTGTCCATGTCAGGAAGTTTGTTCTCGCTACCAATAATATCAATCATGGCATCTGACAATGTGTGCATTGCATATCTTTATTATTGTTACTGGCTGAAATATTGCCTCAATTACTACCGTTTATTTTAATGGATTCAAGAGCCTCAGTTTTCATGATGGCCCACCATGGTCATGCATGTTAATTTATATAATCCCAGCAAAAAGTATAATTGTAATTTTTGTCGCAGTAAGTAATCAGTACCATTCATCACTGCTCCACTGTAATTAAAGTACAACATGGAACTCTCTAACAGCCACGACAAAAAAGGCGGTACGATTTGAAAATCGAACGCTAGCCGCAACCAATCAAGGATGACGGTTGCAGCTGCGTTCAGGAATTCGTTGAGAAATCGCCGCGGTTTGAATAATTTATCATTAGAACGTCAACGCGTCTAGCGCTCCGTCAACGCGGGTTCAATGAGCATTTATTATTACTATTGCTTATGAATATTAAGTTGTAACTAGCGAACAACCAGGCACTAGCAACTTTTCAAGCGTCCTCATAAATTACATGTCAATTTTATTCCAAAAACAATGTTTTATGCACTTTTAATTATGTACTGACATCCGTAAGTTCGTATGTATCATAGACACACACACCTGATACACCTGTAAGTACACACATAAAAACTTTTTTAATTAACCATCGATCAAATACCGGAACGAATTGCAAAAGAAAATGTATGAGTACCTACTTCGTTTCGTTCAGCAATCTTTGTGTAAAAACTGCATTCATGAATAAAAGTGACTGTGTTTTTTACTCGTTTAAAAAATATTCGTGCAGCATCCTATTTTGGTCGCAAATCGTACACTTGGAAAAGAGCCTATTAGTGGTTAGTGCGTCACCAAAATTGGCAAGTGACCTTAAGGACAAACTTTGCACGGGCTCGAACTCACTGGTGGGCGTGGCCAAAAAGCACGCTGTCTCACCTAGCATCGTGCCCGACAGAGACAGTGTCAGTGATGAGCAGTTAGACGCTAGTCTACACACACAACATCTGTTCGCACACACACAAACACTGTTCCCAACTGAAACGATGTTAGACGATGCACACATGCACCGCCGCGCCGCTCTGTGCCGCTCGCCGAGAAGTCAGCAAGTACCTACAAACTCGTAATATAATAGTAAGCGCCGCTGTTATCGTTATAAACCCTTACACTTATAGGTACCTGCAGATTGCTTATTTTATTGTTTAGTTTTCCCCGAGTGTCATACATGCAGCGATCGCTCGAGATTACGACGCATGCTTACTTGAACAATCATCACTCGCCCGACCGCGCATATTATTAGGTACCTACCTACTAAGAGGCACATCAAGATTGTTTTCAGACAAGTATGCACCTATGTAGATTATTGCGTATAGGTAGGTTTACAGCCGATGAAGTAGTACCTACATAGGTAGTTTCTCACAACCACGAGTCACGGTCCACAGACGTACGACTACGCATAAAGTAGGTAGGTACTACCTACTTACCTACGTAAAGCACAGAATAATAAAGATTCTAATGTCCACTACGGAGGTTTGCGATATTTTTGGTTGTAAGTACGTACTTACCTAACAACACGTAATAAACATGTAAGACAGGTAATTATAACAGTAAGTAGGTACCAGGCAGATTGCAGATAATATTCTGTTGGCGTATGATAACCTACCTACTTACCGCAAGTCTTCGACTCCGTGCATCAAATTGTAGGTGTTAGTGTATGCAAAATTTGCGTTGTCAATTGAAATAAATTATTTCGCAAGCAAATAGAATAAACCAAGTAGGTACAGCATGATTTTTAGTCATATTGTCATATCTACTTTACGCACGAAATACCCGTCGCCGCCTGATTACGTAGGTACTTTGTGCTTTACGTGATGAAAGTACCTACTCAGCACAAACAACTTTTACTAAGAGGCCAACCCTGAAACCGTGAAAATAAAATCAGCTGATCCCTAGTAAACTGCAGTAGCTACACGATCAAAATGCATGGGATCTGCTGACTTTTTTTTTCATATTTCAGGGTTGGTCCCATAATGAAACTTGATTGTATTCATGAGTACTTACTTTACCTACTCTCTAAAGTTTAGAGAGTAGGTCATGGTGGTTTAGAGTCTAAACCACCATGACCAAAAAAACACCTGGTGTAAGTCAATGATAAACCGAACGTAGATACATGATGAGTGTATGGTGCAGCGGGGTGTCGGGAGCACACACCATAGGTAATATGAAAGGTACGTAGGTAGGTAAGTATGAAACTCGCAACCACAGAATAAATAATAGTACTACAGTAATAGTATACAGTATAACGTAACGTAGGTAACGATAGATTGCTACAAAGGTTGTCAGTTGCTTACTCAATTTATTATAAGGGTACACACGGCTACATATCAAGCTAGTAATAGTCCTTACGGTGTATAGATATGAACTTCTTCGATGGTACATAGCCATCATTTATTAAGTTATTTTATAAATCTTTATTGATAAAATGAATACCTAACATGATTATTGACATAACGTCTGCGGTTTGTAACTATCGCCACTACAGCTCAAAAAGTAATTTTATAACGGCAAAAAATCATACCGAAAATAGTTTTATCTACTCTCATAACGTAAAATTCGAATTATAAACTTCAAAATGAGTTAATATTGGCATACTTTTTATACACACCATCGAAATTTAAAAATAGAATCATATTGTAAAACTTTTTCTCTGACAAAATAATGTTATAATAGTAGATTGTTTGCCTAGGGAGCAAACAACTTTTTTAAGGCGAGAGTGTTTCTTTGAATCCAGAGTGGAGCGAAGGATTCTAGAGTAGAATTCCGAGCGTAGCGAGGGATTCTAAAGTAGAAACCTGAACGCAGCGAGGGATTCAAAGTACGTCACTCGAGCTTAAAATAGTGTTGCTCTCGAAGTGAACACTCTACTTTTCATCACCCTCTATGAGAAAAAAAGCGTGTGCGGTCCTACCCTCATCTCTCACGTGTGGATTAAAACCAAAACAAAATTTTCGCAGCCGCCATCTTGGATTTACGAATCACTTGAACGACTTTAGCAGCTTTAAAAACTATTACGAAATGACACCATTGGATTTACATTTTGACTTCACTATCGGCTTTAGAACCCTCGAAAACTATGAAAACGACACCAATGATGATTTTTTTTTAAATTTTCCCAGCCGCCATCTTGGATTTACATTTTGACCTCACTATCGGCTTTAGAACCCTCGAAAACTATGAAAACGACACCCATGACGAAAAAATTGTAAATTTTCGTAACCGCCATCTTGGATTTACATTTTGCCTTCACTACCGGCTTTAGAACCCTCTAAAACTATGAAAACGACACCCATGACGGAAAAATTTAAAGTTATCGTAGCCGCCATCTTGGATTTACGTTTTGACCTCACTATCGGCTTTAGAACCCACGAAAACTATGAAAATGACACCCATGACGAAAAATTTGAAAATTTTCACAGCCGCCATCTTGGATTTACATTTTGACCTCACTATCGGCTTTAGAACCCTCTAAAACTATGAAAACGACACCCATGACGAAAAATTTGAAAATTATGTAGCCGCCATCTTGGATTTACATGTTGACCTCACTATCAGCTTTAGAACCCTCGAAAAGTATGAAACGACACCCATAACGAAAAAATTTAAAAATTTTACAGCTGCCAACTTGGATTTTCATTTTGACCTCACTATCGGCTTTGGCGCCCTCTAAAACTATGAAAACGACACCAATGACGAAAAATTGGAAAATTTTCGTCATGTGTCATTGCCGCCATCTTGGATTTTCATTTTGACCAGTCTTGTCAAAGTGTGAATAATAATTCACACTTTCTCTCTCTTTCTTGCCAGCCTTTCTCCAACTTGTTCATACAATGTTCGTGATTGATCTCCTTGGTGATTGGAACTTTTTCTAACAATATCCACATTCCAAATTCAAATCTACTTTGCTCCCTAGGGATCAAAGTGCTATTTTGGTCCCTGTTTACAAAGAACAAACTAGCTCTTTTTGAATAGATGTGATGAAAAATATATTTTTTACCATTATGATACAGTTAAAATCCAAAAAGTTAACATCACAAAGAAGTTTCCATTTTTCTTTTTTTCTCTAATGGAACTAGCGGGGCGCGCCATTTTTATTGCATTACAAAAAAGTTTTGATTCCAACACAGCGTCCACTCAAACCAACAATTCCAATTTCAAACAAAAATACGTAGTCAAAATTTCAGCGCGACGTTAAACAGATAAAGTAGGTAGTATCGAAACAACGCGACATCATAGTATCGACAAACTTACAAACGCGTAGGCCGCAGCCGAAAAACACTCAAAAGTACGAAGTTAAACGTGCGTGATATGCACGTGCCTGAATCGAAATTCGAACGAAAGTACGTATCACATAGTAATGTGCATGTATGCGTGAGCGTCTTCCCTCCGCACCGCGCGGGGGAACATTATCTAGTGAAATGCACGACAATTCATAGTAAAACGAGCGCGAATAAAATTACGAAAAGTCCTTCGGGAAATCGTGTTTTATGAAAAAACCGCTGCGTAAATCATTTACAAATAAAGTTTATTAAAATCTTCGATAATTGAGCTATGTCTGTACGGATTTTGTTTTGGAGATTTTCCATTTCTTTTATTACTTATTTACGCCCAAAGTTGCGTTAAAATTAGCAAGAAAAATGAAACTTTGTTGGCTCATAACTTTTTATTAGCTTTTAATTTTACTATTCCGCTTCCGTACAGACACAATAAATAATGAGACAAAACGATATCATGTTTAACTTTGGATGTACAATGTCAAACAGTGGAGTAATTCACTCCCGAAATTTGTATGGGAAAAATGTTGGCTAGTATCACCTTAATGGAGTAATCTTGCAGCCGGTTTTTCGACTTTTAAGGTGAAACAATTTTAATGCTGCCCCGCTGTCCGCTATGGTTGTACAAAATTTTAAACTGGACTGATTTCAAATTTAGAACTTCAAGTGCTAACTAAGGTGCATTGAATGTTTAATTTTAAACATACATAGATAACACACATAACTTCCTCTTTTAAATTACAGAAACCATTGGCACTGCCCTCCTTGTAACATTAAACTTTTTTTAGATTTTAATTTTGCTCAGGTACCTACCTTAATGCTACATTTTGGTTACAGCCGTAACAGCTTATCAAAAACCTTCCGGTTTATATAAATCTTGTGGTCCTATTCCGCATTTGAACTGGGCCTCAAGTCTGCTATTACAATAGTGTCAGAATGGTCTATCATTGATTTCATAATTGTTGATTTTAACCATTTTGGTAATCTACTAATATATTGGCGTCATTATGACTTTCCAACGGTCAGCCACTGATACTCCATTGAAAGAAATGGCATCTATTGGTAATCTCGTACATAATGACAAATGAATGACTGACTTAGGCGATAATCTGCTAAAATTTTGACAGTTCCTTTGATCAGTGACCTACCATTAGAACGTCATTGTGCAGTCATTGCTTTTAATTCGTTTTAATTAGTATCGTGTTTGTGGAATACAATGATCAACCAATGATCGACCATTATGAATTTAGCAGATTACGAACTTTTAGCAAAATGACAATGGGATCGTGTTGGAATTACGAATTTATAAAAATAGCAGACTTGGGCTTGCTTCAATGTAATTTTCGTGTCTTTTTGAAAATCAAGTCTTTTATTATTTCTTAGTTCTTCTTGTTGATATTTTCGCAAGCATGTGCTCTCAGTACTAATCTTATATCCCAAGGCTGTAACGTACGTGATAAACATAAAGCAGACTCTGGCTAAACCGCCTGTACCTACTTGAGGTCGTGGGATTGATTCCTTCTTTGGAACAAATATTTGTATAGCCCCCATAGTTATTTGTTCCGAGTCTGAGTGTTTGAGCATGTCATTCGTGCGTTTAATGACTCACAAACTCACTATACTGACATGAATTCTTTTTCTTCTCTGCATATGAATCTTCTTCAGTCTTGAAACCAGAAACAAGGTCTACGAGAATATTTCACACTGTGTCAAAGATTTTTAAGCCTGCAAGGTTGGTATTGGGACTAACTGTCTTGGTAAGTACTGGATTGTATAGATTAACTAAATAACTGTTTAATTTGACCAAATAAACCAAATCCCGTCAATAGAGCATGCGTACTAGTCACCTACCAATATCACCACTGTCATTTCTAAACTAACTTTACTCAAAGAAAGTTGAAGCTCAAACTTTTCTTCGGTTTAGGTCAAGTTGCACACTCGGTCGGTCAGTTCATCGTGCCAAAAGTCAGATCTTCAATAACATATTAGCGGAAGTAGGAAATGTATTCAATATTTATTTGAAATTGTTCGCCTACTTCCTGTTTTGCATCCAATACAAATATTATGCTCGATTAATTTTCATGAGACGGAATCAAATACTTAGTTCAATTTTCCCGCGAGAGAGAACGCCGTTTAATTTTATTTCCTCCGGAATTCAGGCAAAGGTAACATACTTAAACACACCAAGAAAAAACAACGAGCTTTCACAAACCGGCAAAAGTATTCCATATACAAAACATACAAACAAAGACACGGCCTCAAAGGATGTAGAACCGGTTCCTTATATGTAATGGCAACTGATTCGTGATACCGCTCGGCATCCCAAGAATGCCGACGGGCAATGCTGGCCGCTTTTATGATTAGAACGGATAATAACAACACGACTGCATTTTATGATAACGATTTTAGTTTTTGTACAATCGATGCGAATTCGCCATTTGATTTTGGAATAGGCTGAAATTATTTTTTTTGGATATTACGTGAGCGCTGTGGAATTCTTGTGAAGAGCCAATTAGATTTGAGCCGGAAGATTTAAATGTAAACTTTAACATCGCCTACAAAGGTGTGTTCAGTGGTTAATTAAGATTCTTAAATCATACTTAGGTTTTGCAAGACCTACTTACTTATTTGGATATAGGGCTACCATCATGTTCGTCTATTTGGCCCCCGTCCGGACTTTTTCCAGCCTTGTGATTTGTCCAAAAGACATAAGAGTTATTTTAGGAAATAATAAAATTTAAGGAGTACCTACAGTGAAAAGAAAGATTAAAAAGTTAAATATCCGGACTACTTTTTGTCAGGACTACCCTAATTAGGGGTAGGTTTAGGTAATATTGGAAAAATAGAAAATGCGCATCATCGAATCAACCAAGAGGAAACTGGATTATAAGCGCTAATTAGGGGTGAAGAACCTAAAAAAACAGGATACTGTTTTTAAGGATGATAGCAATTTGATAACATCAATAAGGCCAATTCGTTGCTGGGCAAAAACAATATTCGATACGAAAATTGAACAATCAAATGGCATAGCACCATATTGTCACAGGCGACGCTTCCTTTATCTATCAGACACAACAAGCATATTATTGTCTAGAATATTTAAATAAAATTAACAATCAATAAATGTAAAACTTGCCTAATCTCCGTCGGCCCGACATTTATCACAAATCACAGCACGTCACATCACTAGAACCCGCGAAAAGCTACATCGTCTTCGATTTTTTAATTCATTTTTCGAATTATGATTTGGAGACAAAAGGCGTTCGTTCCTAGTCATACCTCGCGTTCGACTCATAAAGTAAATGGTTGAACTAAAGTGATGTGAATTGTGAATCACTTAGTCTATTAATATGCGAAGCGAGTGACCGAGTGTCAAGAGCAAGGCTTGACTGTTTGTGTACTAGTGATTCGACGCCCGTCACTAATGGTCTGTTATGTAAATCTTTTTGTAGGAGTCGAGTGTGTTATACATACGTCGTGTTATATAAGTTTTGTTATTAATGATTAAATATGCATGTAACATGTGCTCGGACGCAAACGTGAGAATAGAACTTTTGATTTTATTGGCTAACTAGAGACTTGGGGAGTAAATTATAACATGTATGCTTACTTACAATGCTATCTTAGGTCGTGTTTACATAACAAAGTTATGTGTTTGCATTCCAGCGGTTTAGCATAAACCTTATGATTAATTTTCCATCCAAAAAGGTAATTTCACATAACTAACACTCTTGGAATATTAGTAAACGCTCATATTAATTAAAATCACCAGGGATATGCTCTACCTCGCTCCTAGACGTGACACAAGCGTTTGAGAAAGTTAGGCTCAATGGATAATTGTCCAAAAATTAAGTTACGAATACAGTTTGTAGATATACGAAGACATTCTTAACAGCGTTATTAAGAATCAGAAGAAAAAAAATGTTTACACAGAACTATAAGAAATAAAAGCTGGTATACCGCAAGGAAGTGTTTTAGGTCCGGGCTGCATGGTCATCTACCTACTAAACACTTGTGATATCTCTGATTTAGAGTACACCATCGTGTAGACCGTTGCTAAAGGCACAACAACCTTTAAAAAAAATCGCAAGTAGACCAATTCAGTGAACCGTCTCTCCATTATTTTCTTAGAACGTTAAATTAGACCACTTATTTCGTTGTATAAAAACACTATCATCAAACAAACAATTTTATATGCCCCATTCAAACCATCTTCACCTCTATTCAACTTTCTTTACGCAACAATAACAAAAAAAGAAAGAAACAGTTATGCGGTTGTCTCTGGCGCGTAACTGTAAGATTGCGAACGCTTGCAAAATAACCGCAGCATCAGATCACGTACCTAGTAGTATTCGTTATTATATACCTGTTATTTTATATCTGCTATTTTGTTGCTGTTATTTTTATTGGCTATCTGGACTTGGAACGAACAAAGCTGCTGTAATGTTGATCAGTAAATAAATATGTATCGGATAATAATGTTATTTATTCCTTTATTGTGAAACGTATGCTATAACAAAAATAAATGTTAAAACGCCTCTTTAATTAATAAAACATATTATATTAAAATAGTAACGAAAATAGTAATGATGACTGGATGTATATTGTATGTTCCGGCTTGACGCAAAAACGGCTGAACTGATTTGAATGAAATTTGGCACATAGATAGTTTATAACCTGGATTCAATTTAATTCCGGTAGTACAAAATCAAAATCAAAAGTTATTTATTCAAATTAGGCTGAGAATCAGCACTTTTCGAACGTCAAAATTACATAAGACAGTCCCCCAAAACGCCCACCCTTCACCACTTCCTAGTGCTTTTGCTGGGAAGAAGAACTGGCGCAACAAACTCGTCGTACGTTCCCGTGGGATATTTTCCGACATTAACGCGGGTGAAATTGCGGGTAAAAGCTAGTTTGCAATAAAGTAACTTCTATTCTACTTCGATAAGACTGAAGATTTACTACATGTATCGATCACTTAACCTAATATAGTTAATAAAGTCATATTTTTATAATTATATTTATACAGACTTACATAAACACATGTTTTCACCATATTATGTATCGCTCTCTCAATACATACACATACCCCCACATCTGTACTATAATAGGCAACATCATATTGTATGAATTTACTAGTAAGTAAATAACTTGTACTTTAAGCGAGGACGCTGGCACCCTAAACACAAGTTAAATCTAACTTTGGGTGGCAGAGTTCATCGAAATCACTCTTTCCCATTTGTAACGCTGCTTAGTTTTTAGGTAAGTGTTTATGTACAACTGAAGGTACTAATAAATACTTTTTTTTCAATACATATTCAATTGTTTCTTTACGGGGAAGTGACTTTGGCTTCAATTAAGAATTAGCGAAAGTCTGTCAATTACAGACACAAATAAAAACAATAAAATTCTAATTTCAAATGTTGACTCAAATGACAGCTAGGTTCTCTGAGAAAAGTAAACATTTTGAAGCTATGAATTTATTAAAAACGAGGATGAAAGATGACTCAAGATATTCAAAGAATGCACTTGTTATATTGTTTCACATCTTGTAACATACGTAACATCTTCAACTTGCACACAACCTCAATCATTTTGTGTAATGTCAATCAGTTCAATGAACTCACTTTCTCTCGGAGGCCATACAAACTTTCTGAATTACATTAATGTAGCATTAAACATAATATTAAATGGCCAGTGCTTATGTTCATACAGATAAACATTACATTCGTTAACTTGTGGACTTTATCGAAATTTTGGAAAGATAAGAAAGTATTTAATTTTTTTTAAATCACTTTCTTCTGAAATCAATACGTTATGAAGGCGAGTAAAAAGAGCAGAGCTAACCGACCTCATCATAATAATCTATAGGTATTTTTATGTTACCTACTGCATCCCATTCTTCAAAGAAATAACATCACGCTTTTAATCCCCAAAGTGTAAGCAGAGGTGTACCTATAGTAACTTCCCTATTTCGCCGGTAATGTTTAAGTCCCATGTAATAGGGGGCAAGCCTATTGCCATCAACCGGGCACAGATCCAGGCTGTCACTGAGAAATTCCTGATGATAAAACCCAATAGCACTTTGGCCCACCTGGGAATCGAACCCAGGACCTCATACTCAACAGTAGCGCTAGACCATCGAGACAGTCAAAGTACTAAATAGTAAAATAAAAACGTTTCAACGCGAACGCAGTTTTCTGCAGCTCTCTCTAAACTTCAGCCGATCAATATTTCCTAAACTACAATGTATTGAAACTAAAATCACTCTGAAATGAAAAAAACTCAGAATATTTTTACGAAAGTGTAGGTAATTTTAAGCGCATTAGTAATTTGTAACGCATTCATGAGGCAGTGAACGCATCATTAGCCGCGTTTCCTAACTATCGATATATCGATTCATTGTTTAGTTTACGTTAAGAAATTGAGAATAATAATGAATGCATTACACATCTTTTACGTTACATCCTTGTTTTTTTTTACCACTACCTGAAAGCTCTTGGCCTTCATCTCACGACTGTAAGTGATGGCTGAAGGTGGAAGCGAGCTTCACCCGGAATCCTCAACCTCAGAGGAACTGGCTGTCTTACCTCTAACTGCCGAAACACAACAATGCTGTTAACATTGTTGTTATGGCGACAGACTTAGATAAGATGGTGGTAGGTAGCCAGGCGGACTTAGAACAAGCCCTACCACCAACCAAATCGAAAAGAAAATTTTGTTCCCGCTGGGAATCGACCTTACGTCCTTACCTCTGAGTCTGAGACAGGTAGTCCACTAGAGCACAGAGGCGACTAATTGCTAAAGAACAAGTGAATTTGATTGGTATTTCGATTAGTTATTAGTCGCAGCAAATTAGGTATGTGTTATTTCTTCACATTTTTCAAATTGTTTGACTAAATTACACATCATATAATATAACATAACATCACGCCTGCTTCCCCAAAGAGTTGGGCAAAGGTGTACCTATAGTAAACCCATATTTCGCCGGATATCGAGTTCTTATTTCCTGGTTCATTTACACAGTACTTCTTAAAGGAAGATCATCTGTTACATATTCATTTTTCACATAGACATAATTTTGATGCAAAAGTGAAATAAAAGCTATACCTACTCTCAGTAAAAATAAATAAACTGAAAGTCATAGAATAGGCAAAGACTTCTAGGAAGGCAGAAATGTTTGCATTCTTCTAATTATATGTATAATAACAAAATAACAAACATACTGGGATCACCAATTCTTTCAGTTGAGGCACGTTTTGTCACATCATCTGGGCCTCAAGTCTGCTATTACAATAGTGTCAGAATGGTCTATCATTGATTTCATAATTGTTGATTTTGACAAGTTTGGTAATCTACTAATATATTGGCGTCATTATGACTTTCCAATGGTCAGCCACTGATACTCCATTCAATGAAATGGCATCTATTGGTAATCTCGTACATAATGACAAATGAATGACTGACTTAGGCGGTAATCTGGTAAAATTTTGATAGTTCCTTTGATCAGTGACCTATCACTAGAACGTCATTGTGCAGTCATTGCTTTTAATTCGTTACGAGTATCGTGTTTGTGGAATACAATGATCTATACACACTATACTACAGTTACACACACACACACACACATACCACACTACTATACTTTGATTTTAATTTTTTTTTTTTTTTTTTGTATTGTTTCTGCCTACCCCCATGGGAAGAAGACGTGAGTTTGTATATGTCGCAGATTTTTCATAAAATTAGGTTTTTGATCAAAAACCTAGGATTTTGATGAAAAACCAGAAGATCACACATTTTAAACTCAATTTCATCATAAACCTGTAAAAATCCAGATTTTTTATCAAAAACCTGAACTAGTTTGAGTTTATGATAAAGTTCTTGTCAAAATCAAGGGTTTGCTTTGTTTCATGACAAATAAATCAATTTAAATGAAATAAATAAAACAATCCATCATCATTTGTAACTTAGTAGGAAGAAACAATTATTTATTTATCAAAATTCCATCATGCTCCAATCAATATTCTCCTCCTTCAATCCAATTATGAAATAAAATGTTTCAATTTCACGTACCTATATTATTCTGATTTAGATAAGCCGCGCAAATGAAATTTCTCGACTGAACTGAATCAAAACTAAAAAAAATAATAAAGAAACGTTTACCACGTACTTGCTTTTTTATAAATCTGCTATTATGCTTTATTTATTATGATAGTTTGTTGACTTGTGACATCTAGAGTTGCATAAAACATTTTTTTTTGCATGCACATCGATTTGTCTTGCAGCGCATTTTATGTTTTTCGCACGAGCATTTCTACAAAGCAAACCCGTGATTTTGACAAGAACTTGATCATAAACCCAAACTAGTTAAAGTTTTTGATCAAAAGTCTGGATTGTTACAGGTTTATGATGAAATTGAGTTTAAAATGTGTCATCTTCCGGTTTTTCATCAAAAACCTAATTTTATGAAAAACCTGCAACTATATATGTATGTATGTATTTTTGTATTAATGATTTTAATTCTATAGGTACAGACGCCAGCTCATCAACCTACTACAATCTGTCAAATTTTCTTTAATAGATTTTCAACTTTATCACTAAAGCATAAGGCTCAAAGTTGATTGGGAAAATTGGTTGACTGCTGGCGTCTGTACATATAAATGTTACGATCGCAAATCATATTTAGATCAACATAAAACCTGACATTGACATGCAAATTTTTAAAAAAATGACGCAATATTTGAATTTCGCGGGCTACGTTAGCGCATCCTCCATAAGGCTTGTCTCAAACTCAAAAACACGTTCACAATATTTTTATGGAAGCCTTAAAACTTGCCCGCCCATGCTCAAGACTTATATGGCAAGAAGTGACAAGCACGTATTATAACTACACCTAGTTCATAAAATCCTCGGCAAGGCGACCGGAATGAATAAATAACGTTAATTTAATTCTTGTATCTGGTTTTATCACCTCGCGTTTACTACTTTCATTCATATTTTATATTGCGAATAGGTTTTGCTCGCGTAGTGCGTCGCAAGCGACTTCAGATGAATTCATTTAAAGTTCTATTTTTAAATTGGGGAAATCCTCAAGTACCAGTGCTTTGACGTTCGAAAAGTGCTGATTCTCCATCATCATCATTTTGGGTTAGTAGTCGATTCGCACGAAAATTATTCGTACGATCGTGCGAATCGTCCCCTTTCAATAAAAATATTTTTTTAGTAGGCGATTCGCACGGAAGTATTTAAATTGCGTGCGAATCGACCCCTTCAAGAATTAGTAGTATGCGATTCGCACACTTAACAAAATGTGCGAATAATAAATCTAAGTACAGTCATGTACAATATTCTAGAATATTAATATTAAAATTCAATAATTCTCTATTCGCATCGCAGTCAGGCACAAAATACTAGTTAAGAGGTAAGATGAAAAGTTTTGTCAGTATTTAATATGAAAACTTATAATATGAACACCATAAATGAGCTACATAAATAAATAATAATGTTACATTTTTAAGAACTTTGTACCTATTAATACTACAGATTACTCTGTTTAACAAACTGTGATTTTGTGATTGTTTTAACTTCCAGTGATGCCAATGCTCCTATCATCGTAAAATTTTTGTGTTAAGAAATATTTATAATATTGTTGATTAGTTAAGTGTTACATTTTTAAGAACTTTGTACCTATTAATACAACAGATGACTCTGTTTAACTGTGATTTTGTGATTGTTTTAACTTTCAGTGATGCTAATGTTCCTATCATCGTAAAATTTTTGTGTTAAGAAATATTTATAATATTGTTGATTAGTTAAGTGTTACATTTTTAAGAACTTTGTACCTATTAATACAACAGATGACTCTGTTTAACTGTGATTTTGTGATTGTTTTAACTTTCAGTGATGATAATGCTCCTATCATCGTAAAATTTTTGTGTTAAGAAATATTTATATTATTATTGATTAGTTGATTGTTATTTTTTACCTATTAGAGCAAAATATTGTTGTTATAGTAACTGTGATTTTGTGACTGTTATTTTATTACATTTACTATAATACTCCAAAATTGTACTAGTTAATACTTAATAGAGAAAAAATATTTTGTTTTTGTTTATTTAATTGCCACATTTAAAACCATACCTTAGCTAATTAAAACGATTTTTATATTGTTATTACGAATATTTAAAAAGATTTATATATTTATAGTTTCGTTATATTTTTCGTTGTTTTTAAAATTAGCTTTTAGACCATTATAACGTTAATTATTTAATTTTGACTTACCTTTTCTAAACAACATTATTTTTAACAAGACTCAGGGGTTCATAAAAAGTTGATTTCGGTAAAAACTCTAATAAGTAGTAATTTGTGATGATTTAAGGTAAATGCAAGTGTACGGAAAAAGAGTACTTACTTGTAAAAATGCAAAACCAAATATTTGATTATAAATCGTACCTACTAACTGTGATTTTATTTGTAATCTTGGTTATAATTATGGTTTTAAGTTATTTAAACTGTGAATGATGTAAAATCACTTTCTGATAGATACAAAGTAAAATATAAAAACTTGATTTCCTTAAAAATCGTTTTATTTGTGTCCTGTATTAAAAGAAAGCATTTTGTACGTGATAGTACTTTTTTCTTGAAACTTTTCGATAAAGTATAGGTGTGTGCGAATCGCATACTACTAATTCTTGAAGGGGTCGATTCGCACGCAATTTAAATACTTCCGTGCGAATCGCCTACTAAAAAAATATTTTTATTGAAAGGGGACGATTCGCACGATCGTGCGAATAATTTTCGTGCGAATCGACTACTAACCCATCATTTTTGTCTGTTCCTAGTTTAAATAAATGACTTTTGAATTTTGAATTTTATCATAGTTTGTACCAACTAAAACCCTAGGGTGTTCCTCATGCTGCCAGGAGTCGGAATTAACTCGCACGTGATCCCTAATTTTCAGTTCTTGTTCAAATATTAATCTGCCCTTAGTTTTTAAAATTATTATTTGATTCTACATAACTATTAATCTAATTATTGAGCTAGCATTTGCTTATACTGTATTTCGGTTACCGCCATAAACAAAAAAAAAAAAAAACAGAAACAATGTTTAGAAAATTGCTAAACCAGCTTCCACTTTTCACTTTCAAACGGTCACAGGAAAGAAAACCAACCACACCTTGGCTACGTCAGGACGTTGTGAAACAGAGAAAAATGTGTCAACCTACTTAGTAGCACGAGCAGAGACGCGAGTGAAAGCTAGATTATCTTAAAATAGCTCACATCAATGATATTATATGTAAAAAGAGGTAGATAGGTTATAAACGTTCCGCAAGTGGCACGTCAAAAGTTGGCTAATTAGCCACATTTTCTTCGTTTTGTCTCTTTTTCGCTCCCGATAATTACGAAATGCCATCCTACTTCAACGTGTCATATAATACTGTGACATGGTGCCGTTTTTGAAGATAGAATGTTAGGTAGGTAACCTATCTACGTCTTTTTACTTCTAATATCATTGGCTCAAATGCACTCACGTCCATTACAGTGGCTTATAGCTCATTTAATAAGTCCGTTTTCATTAATTAATTACTTTAGAACTGACATTAAAAGTGAATTAGCTAGTCAATGAAGGAGATGCAGACTAAGTTCATATTTTTTTCGTCGAATGTAAATACTTAGCTAAATAGCTACACCTGTGTTTCGATTAAACTTGAAATTCTTGTATTGTGAATCAAGAATTCAACATTTTTAGAGAGTCAAAAATCTTACAATGAAAGTTATAAAAACCAACCAAAGGAAAGTGTTATTTTTATCTATATATATATTCATAGTCGACAAGCGTTGTCACTAACTGCAATTTCGAATTCGACACGTTACACCTATCCGTGCCAAGCTGCGCCGGCGCACCTGCCATGGCACTTACATAAGGTAAAAGTGCAATATTCAATTATTTTCAAATGATTTATTGACTAAGACACTATCTTGCATAATATAACATCATGCCCGTATTTCGCGAAGAAGATGGTGAGGTAGAAGAACAGCCGATCCGAGTGAGCTGTCATTCCACCTGCTGCTAGGGAATGACAGCTCACTCCGAGCTCACTTCACCCAAGTTTTCACGGTGAGATGGTTACAGAATAGCACTGCAGGTATATTTAGCACACCTACAATTCACCAATATGACCCATGTTGACGATGAATGGACTAGCTGCGCCCCGTGTTTTCACCCGCATATGTCTCGATTTCGTGGTAATATCGGGATAAAAAATATCCTGTGTCCTAACCAACGCCATGGTCTACCCATGTGCCAAATTTCATCCAAATCCGTTCAGCCGTTTTAGCGTGAAAGCGTAACAAACAAACTCACTTTCGCATTAACAATAGTACTAGCTTTAAAATATAGCATAGGTTACTCGCTGATAATGTAGCTTTTTATAATTTTTAAAATTGATTAAGTAGTTTTTGAGTTTACCTATCCATTACAAACAAACATACAAAAAATCAAACCTTTTCTCTTTATAATATTTGTTTAGATAGTTTATTTTTATTTTTTTATCATTTATACAGATATGGCTAGAAAAGCAGATAAGTAGATAAGCAGTGATAGCCTAGTGGTGTGACCGTCAGACTGACAAGTCATAGGTCTCGAGTTCGAACCCAAGGCACGCACCTCTGACTTTTCGGATTCATGTGCGTTTTATATAATTATCACTTGCTCAATAAACGGTGAAGGAAAACATCGTGAGGAAACCGGCATGCCTGCATGAGAGATATTTCTCGACGGCATGTGAAGCCAAGTCAGAGGCCCGTGGGCGGCTTTAAAACTCTGACACCAGGTTAGTTTACTAACCACACGAAAAGAAGAAGATGGCTAGAAAGGCGTGGCTACCGAGGTGACGATTAATAGAGATGTATGGAAGTAAAAGACACGCTGCGAAGACCACAAATACATTGGGATAAGGACAGGAAGATTATAAGTCCCTTGTTATAAAGATGGCCGCATATTGCCATTGTTTCTTGCATAACACAAGAGAAAATTATTAATATCTCGGATCTAGCTAGATGTCGAAGTTGCCATGGGAACAGTCACGCAACCTTGCACACAATATGGAGGAGCTTGGGAACCTTCATCATTGAAACTGTATCTGATCACAAGAATGGCGCTTGCGCATCCCGTAGTTAGGGGTGCTACACACCTGTTCGGCTTGGCATGATTCGGCACAGGCGGTAAGTAGATATACGTTCAGGAAAAGCCGCTTAGCTTATCTCGAAATGTGTCGAGCCGACCCGAACATGGTTCAGCGAGTGGAGCTGCCGAATCGAATTTGCTGATTGGCACGAGCCGAATACGGTACGGCTCATAAATCCTTCCTTATCCTAAGGGTACGTCTTACCTATAATTACAGCGCCCCGTGGTCTACTCCTTGATATACAATGGCCTTTGTAGCCCCATGAAGCCTGTGGCTGCAGGGGCTAGAGAAAATCCTGGGGTTCATTCGATTTATCTAGTGTGGTTATACCACGATGGGGTCGCGTCGGTGCATTTCATTCATTCATTCATTCATAGGTAATTATTGCTTCGTGTCGGTTTTGTTGTTCAACAAAATACTGCCGAATGGAATGTGTCGACCTGAACAAATGTAGTAGCACCCCTAAAGTTTTTGTTCAATGATGTGATTAGTTCTTTTTGTGATTGGATAAGTATATGGTGACTTAATGTAGTATTGTACTGTCGTGATGTATTCTCAGTTTCCACTGTTTATTTTTTTCATTTTTTTACAACTATGTACTATTGTATTGTGCATTTAAACTTCCTATGCGTTTTCGTGAGAAAACTGAGGATGTTACGTTAAAATAAAACCGTAATTGTTTTTGTTGCAAAATGTGTACGTTTGATTTAAGTAATACATCAGTCTGTAGTTGTCCTATGATGAAATCTTTAAAAACAGAAACTATTCTTATATTATTATTTTTTTAAATTATCCATAATAATATTATAAAAATGCGAATGTCTGTCGGCCCGTTACCTTTTATCGCCTTAACGACTGAACCATACCAGCTAGAGAGACCATGATCTAAGTTAGAACATAGGTCCTGGTAGTACGTTCCCGTGGGATAATTTCAGACCTCCAGGCAGGCGAAGCAAAAGCTAGTCTGTAATATAAAGATTAATTCCTTACCGTTCTTAGCTGGCTTGACTAAAATCAGTGGTTGTGGAGTTTCCATAATGTTACAAAGACTTTGTTTCAGTTTTCATATGAGATTTTTGCACTTTTCATTACACATTGAATGTCTCTTGTTTTTTTTAATAGAATATTTTGGTGTCGTAATGGAGTCGGCAACCTTAGGTAGGGATGCAGGGTATTAATTCACACGGTTCATGTTTAGTCAATGAAATCTCAGCAGCAACTAATTAAATTGTTAGTACAAACAACGTCTCATGCTTAAGCTTTTTCTGTGCAAATCCAAGACCTCTAAGTGTATGTAAATAATCGCGAATTGCATAGTAACTCACATTTTCTATATGAACTTATTTATTAATTAAACGAATAGTTGGTTAACTAAGAAAAAAAAAAAAATGGTTTATTATTTTCCTATTTAACCTCTTTCTCTCTCCTCTTTACCAACTCTCTTCTCCATCTTTCTCTTTCTTTTTTTATTACCAACATAAGCATAAAATATAAATTATTATTAAGGCCCCCGCCCACTGCAGTGTAACATGTTATGCTAGTGTTCGGCACGCGCAAAATATCGCGCTGATTTATTGCTACCGCCTACGGACACATTAATGGTATCTTGGGCCTTTTCATGTCGAATAGATATAAAATCAAATTAATGTACGATCAATGAAGCGACTATAAATACGACTTAAATTAATATGTTCTGGGTAAAGAAGGAAATATAACTTATTATGGAAAATGCGTATACTTACTATATATAGTTAAGACTATCATATTCTATATATATATATATATACAGGGTGTACAATAAATAGCACGACATACTGCAGGGGGTGATAGCTTGGGTCACTACCTATCAATACAACACAATATATGTTCAGCTAAATCTTACGGATTTACAGTTACAAAATTTTCCGAAATATCGAAAAAACTCTACCTTGAAACAGATTTTTAAGCATCTCGTAACGAAAAAATCTTTTTCTAGAACTTTTTTTACATCAAATTATTCGTGAATAGTTACTCTACTCATTATAAGTTTTTTTTTATCAAAAACAAGAATGTTTTGAAGAAATAGTTTTTTTTGTTAAAATTTTCACAGAACAATTTTCAACAATTAAATTTTGTAAAACTGTAAATCCGTAAGATTTTGCTGAACATATATTGTGTTGTATTGATGGGTAGTGACCCTAGCTATCACCCCCTGCAGTATGTCGTGCTATTTACTGGACAGCCTGTATATATATATAGAACACTGGCTAACTGACAGCTAGCCAATGCATCCCTGAACCACTGAAGATGTACAGAGATGCTTTCATGCGAAATTATTTATTTCCCTAAATGGAGTTAACAAGGAGCGAAGATTTTTTTCAAATAATCTACCATCTGCGTCTGTTATAAGTTATTAATAGTAACAATAATGTCTCACCCACAATATATTTTTACGACTTACGCAGAATCCTCATCTCATGGTTAGTCATTATCATATTCAGGTATATCCGCAAGAAATAGACAATTACTAATTACGTTATTGCTGCAGTTAGAACTCTCATTATATGAATCACGATGAGACTTAGGATCACATCATCTTCTTCAGAAAATTACAATAGTGACCAAGTTTCCTAACCGTCTACAATATTATGATGTGTCAATAACAGTGCAGCGTTAAAATTCAACGTCATCATATTTCTGCATAACTTTAGGAAGACAATCCGAATCCGTTCATTGTGCTTCTAACAGTGCACACGTGTGAGCGTTACTTTCCACAGCAACATGCTAATTCGCTGATCGTAACAATTCCGCGTTTATAGGCCGCGCCGATCTCGCTCGATTTCGAACAAAGGTTCGCCCACATGTGTTTCTAGCTTAGTAATTAGTTGAAAGTAGGCCATTACGAGCCTCAACGTACCCTAAGTTCACGCTCGGTTGGTTACCTACCTATCATCGTAAAGTTGAAAAAGTAATTCGTAGATTTGAATCGCAGAACCGTTCCAGTGTGGGATGTGGTTTAAGCAGTAACAGTGGCGTTGCGCGGGAGTCTCCGAATAGACTTGATGTGTTTTTGATATGCTTGGCTTCGTTGTTTCCGTCTTTTGTAATAGCTATGATATCAGATGTGCTGGATTTTATACATATGTACACGTATATACAATGTATATGTACGGTCGATTGTATTGTTTCATGTACTGCGGTTGGTTTCAGGAAGCTGCTAAAACAGCACGAATACTCCTACAAAATTGGAGCAAAATGTAAACTATATTGATTTTTATATCAAGCGACTTGCTTGGAAACACAACCTTGCAGGATTAGACAAAAATCAATAGTCAATTTGCTGAATACACTCTGACCCCATCAATAGGATTCCGTTTTCAGGAGAAGTGCTAGACATTTTGTTTTAGCATCTCCATTCAAATCATATACAGATATTATTGTAAGCAACAGTTACATTAATAACCGTCTAGCTAGCCTTCAACGCGAACAATTTTGCGAACGTTCCAACATGATGGCCACACAATGCGT
Organism: Xanthia togata; assembly: GCA_963853775.1. NCBI lineage: Eukaryota > Metazoa > Arthropoda > Insecta > Lepidoptera > Noctuidae > Xanthia > Xanthia togata. The sequence goes on along the minus strand of OY970793.1, from coordinate 24,027,642 downwards.
TAGCGCAAAATATCCGTGAAATTTAATTGTTTCGACCACAATTGTTTTTGAGTCGGTTAGTCGTCGACACGTATTGTTCACTCATTGAGCAGATTTTAACTGTTCTCAATTATATTTAACGCTCTTTCATATGAGGCTACTGAGTTTTGTGTTCCGTATAAGTTTTCAGATTCAATGGAATCATTCGTTTGCTCATTGAACTGGATCTTACTGTTCTCAATCACATTTTGTTCTTGAGTATTGTGTTCCGTTTGTTTATGTGTTCAGTGCCTATTTAATCGTTCGCTTTCATTCATACGCTCAATGAACTGATTCCTACTGTTCTCAATTAGGTGTTCAGGTCCGCTAAATCGTCCAGTTTTTTTCATTCATTAGTATGTTTAACAGTTCAATGGTCATTGAACACTGCAATGCGTGTCTTTGCGTGTCTTTACTTGGCCAAACTTCCAGAGCTAAACATAAGACCTCATCGCCTGTTGAAAAGGTTGATTGTCATGTAGGCATTTTACATACACACGCTACGCTTAATAGTACCTACTTAGCTATAGGATTGATGATTGACGAATTTGGTCTTCTCTATTATTATCCTTTGAGTTAGAAATTTTCTAAATAACCCACTATGTTAATGATGTAGCTTCCAATACCAGTAGCACTTTTAATGCTTCTGAGACTTGACGGTTTCATCAGATAGCAGTAATTAACGTAATTGGTAATAAACAAGCTAACAGGGAAATTACGGGAAGTAAGACATTTTCATAATTGTCAGGATTACCTACTATATGAGGGAGACATATCTACCTACTATATGAGGTTTATGTTGACCTGTAAATGGCTAGGCATCCTGTAAAAAAACTGTAAGCACGTCATTTATGAATTATGACAGACGTCATCCTGCAGGAAAAGGAAACAGTTTATGATTTTCTCTTCAAATTATCGATAACTTCTACTCAAGTACATACGTCTTTAAAACTTTTTGACAATAAAGTGCCTTAATTTATTTAATTAAATAAATAAATCATTTATTTTGGACCAAACACTTGCATACATTTTATAAACCTGCCAAACTGCGGGACAGTTTGTCGGCAGGATTAGCGCTCGTCTTAAAACATATGGTATAAATAATCTAATTAAACATCTAATTATGTAGATACAAATAATTCAAATGGACGGTAAGAATATTTTGTTCAGTCGTTCAGTTCTGTGTAAATATTGTCATATTATTATTATTTATTTATTTTATTTATTTATTTATATCATCACTTACAACTATTATTACTATAGGTCTATTATTTAAAACTTATACTATGGTTATATTGATTTGATTGTGAAGTTAAAAATTCTAAAAGCTGCTTGTCTGATTGGTAACCATTATCATTCTCACTAATAGTCATAAACAGAAGCAATTCATTAATATCAAACATTTACCTACTTACAGCTAATTGATTAATAGACATCCATTCTACTGCACTCCACTACCAATCATAAATTCCTTCCAGAGTCAGTAAGTACTTAACTATCAAGCTACGAAAACCACAGACGAGGAACGAATTTTCTCAAAATTCGTGTCTCAGGTCCGGTCAAACCAAAAAACACCTTCTCATACATATTAATTGTATTACAAATGATCTTGTTCAAGTCCACAATCACCAGAACCTTGAGCCGTCACTGGGAGACTAGAGTTGTACTACGAACTTGTCACGACTTCTTAATGCTAATAATCGATGTACCATTGTGCCAGGTTCTTTGTTTTTTCATCCAACTCTGAGAAGGACGGACGGCCAGACGTAAGCTATTGGATATAATGAATCACTGGCCAATATAACGTTATCTATTTCACATAATTCGTCGTTACCGTCATGGTTATCGCCAAGGAGACAACTGGGTACGTCTTTTGCGAGAGTTATGGTGTATGGTACCTGAATATAGACTCTGTTGTAGTCCACTAAGGTTACCTTTGCTGTGTGGTCAAGATAAATGTTTTCATGATTAAAATTAATGTGTTACTATTTTTCAGCGTTGATCCAGAAAACATGTTTCGGGCGATGTTATCGGTGTGTTAAAATTCAGGGAGATATTGAAAATATTTAACCCGAAGCAAGCGAGGCTACTGAACGGTGTCAGTCAATACGTATTTTGGTCTAAAAAGGGCTATTTAGTTTTAGGTTATAATCTAATCTCAATTAGTACAAGGTACGCCTAAATCTTTTTGATCGTCGTCATCATCATTGGAAGCCTTGTTCCACCTATTGCTGAGTATAATCCTCCTATTGTGCCATGCTTCCCTGGTCTGTGAGAGTCTCATCCAAGTCTTTCCTTCCCAGATTTTCCTCTAGCTTGCGACAATTTAGGCTTTTGTTTTGCCTTCCAGTACAATATCCTCCTCGACCCACCCAATCGTAACATCCACACTTAAATTTACAAGCAATTACTTAACTTATTGTTACTACAGTCTAAAGATAAAAATCAGTTGCATGTTTACGACAATGTAATCCGTGCACAACTTTATTTTTATCCTCATTGTGTGCTTAGAGATCGTAAGGTTTCTACGTGACGTATTGAGGTGTTTGCCCTTCATACTTAAGTACCTTCTACTGGGTAACAGATTTCTAAGTATAAAGCTGGTTTTGATGGTCTTCCAATAGTATTTCCAGTTATAGTTTAAAACTAAAATAATTTGATACACCCAAAATGATTAGTTTTGGGAGTATATACACTCTTATTTTTAAAAATCTGTAGTGTAATAGTTTTGAGAGTATCAACTTGTAGAATAGGAAGTTTATTTTTGAAGGATAAATGGAAGATCCTGGAGAGTGAGTAATTAGTGGATAAATCGTGAGCCAATTGGGTTACTACAATATGTTAGTTTGAAAAAAGACAATATACAAGATATTTTAAATTTGCATTACAAAATTGCAGTTGCACGTGGCAATTTATCGTGATATTCAATCCGTGGTGGTGCAAGAAAATTCATAAAGATGTTAAGATAAAAATAAGTTTTTCTTTTAAATATTATTACATTGAAACATATTTAAAGATTCGATTCAGTTGCAATAAGTTGCAAACATTAAAAGTTATTTTGAGTACAGCAGTGTGTTCGATGATAACGAACCAGTAATCAAAGACTAAACTGACTGAGGGTACAGACAGTCACCTTTAATTAGATCAGTATGAAATAAAACAGACCGGATTAGATATTAAATCTTAATGATAGTGTCACGATAATAATAGACTATTTTGTTTAATTTTATGATTGTAATCGCTTTAAATGGTTTAAGCTTAGATACGCAATAAAAACAAATAAGTAAGTAGCTGTTGACAAATCATCATAAAAAAGGATTACGTAAGCAAGTCAATGAACCGTTGCGTTACTATGAGCAAGACAGAAAATACACAAAATAATATTTACTCTATTAAACTATGTACCATAGAAGAACCACGGGAAACGAGATAAAGAGGAAGAACTAGAAGAAAGTGTACTGACGAATTGAGGGACAAGCTAATGTAGAAAAGCAAGCTACAAATATTGGATACAGTAGGGTAGAAATTGTTACACCGGCAAGTGCACAGTTGGATGAATTCTCCAATTTACAATCATTGTATTTTTAAATGAAACCATTAGACGGAAGCATTTGATATCTTCAGGTTGGGTATAATACTCTTACTACTCATATCATCTTCCTCCTGACCTTATCGCAATTTAAGGGTCAACGGAGCATATTCTGTTCTTCTTCCATGTATAACCTAAACGAAGTGATAATGTGTGGCAAATCCTTTACCAAATGATGCGCTTTAACGAAAAGTCATAATTTTAATAATAGGTACTTAACCAGCTGACGTTTACTAGACCTTCACCTGCGTTACTATTACTACACGGAATTACTGCCGATTCTCACATTCTTAGAATCAAGTGCTACCGTATGGCTAATGTGTGATTCATAAGTTGCGGTATTTTGTATTTGCATTCAGATCTTGTGCTTTGTGACATCCTTTCTCTTGAAATATATCGCATTAGAGTTGAATACGTCTTATCTCATTTTGAAAGTGGGGCTTGGATTGAATTTGTAATCATTGTAGATGCCTATGTAAGAAAATGCTTGTAACATATGTAGTTCTTTGAGTTTTGATGTGGATTCAAAAATATTGCTTGAAACGAGTGCAACTGCACAATATGGTAAAGCAAAAACTGAGTCTAAACTGAAAAGTACAACTAATTACTCTAATTAGTATTAGCCATCTAAATATGAGGAATAGGTAAGTTTGAGCATAATACATTAATCATTTCCTATAGGGACAAACTAAACAACATAGTGTTAAAGTTTTAGCTAGTAAATTACATTTAACCGAGTCTATTGCATTAGCTAAGAAGGCTAACTTCCTCTTCGTTTTAAGTCCAACCAATGCACTAATTTCCCACAGTTAGCGTTAATAACTTAGTAACTTGCTTGGAAACGAAACCATCTGCTACATTGTGGTCAGCAGCAAATGCTTTTTTACTTAAATTTTCTGTTATCACTTATGTCATAGATAATTTCATCATTAACAAAATCAAGGCTAGATTAATCACTTTAAATGTCAATATTGCAATCACTGATAATTTTAGAATAGTGTCTGTTGTTCCTGCTGAATTTTCTCTGTTCTCTATCCTTATTATTATCAAGTCTTCCCAGTCTATTGCAAAAGATCTCTTTGCAAGTCGTGCGCAAACTATCCCTGCTCTTTCATCCATGATCTTATCTATTATCTGCAATATCTCAATGATTTCATCAAACCATTAGCCAATAAGTACTTCCGAATGAGCCAATGTTTACCTACCGTTCATTTTAATTAAATTTCTTATAGAGTTAATTAAAGGAGTCTTCATAAAAACTACATTGACATTTCACACAATGCCATTTCGAACGTTTTCATTAGTTAGCGATCTCATGAAATGTCAAGGCCTAAATATGTTTTTTTTTTTTTGTATTGTATATACATAATATTCGTCTGATAAAAGTTACTAGAACAGAAAGAAATCTTTTTAATTTTCAGTTTAAAGGAATTATTAATTAAATAAAGTAAGTAACTTAAGTATATCGTTACCTACATATACATACATACTTACATTAGACCAACACAAGTTAATTTTTTATTAATTTTACTATTTCCCGGTAGGTATGGTAAAGCGCCATCTTGAAATAAAAGTTTTTATTTTATTTATTTATAAGATTTATTTCAGTGATTGATTTCCATCACAATAGAAAATAAAACAACCTTTCAGGACTGCAAATATTTACGCTAAGTTTTATACTGCACTGATAACAAATGACGTGTTGCTGCAGATAAGCGATAATCTGACAAAATATTCCATTACACCTGACTGACCACTCAATGTATTAAGATTTATAGTTTTGCGTGATAAGTAAGTTATTTTTTCATTAATCTAGGTCTTTAGTTAGATGACCTTTTGGTTGTTTGTTCATTCCAAAGTTCATTTGAGTTTAACACGCAAATCGGTTCGGTCTCATGTAGACCGAACCAATCACTAGTTTTATCTCATTTGTTAGCACTGTTGATAGAACACAATAATGACTGATCACTGTTGTTTTCCGTGATATTACCTACGCACTGAAAATACTGTGATCGATATGTTTTTGCATTTTATCGACACATAATAGTCGACCCGGGCCTGGTCCTTATCGGACGGCGAGCTACCCATTGCTCACCATCTGCAGGCCCGCGCCTACGGTTGTCGGGAATAGGCCTGGGATTCCCGACGGGCGGCTAGGGGCGTGAGGGCGCGAAATTTGCCTCTCCCTCACGCGTTCCGCCTCCTTCTTTGCGTGCATTACTTCTTCGCAGAAGGAGGTGAAGGCTTCCCATGCTCTCTCGCTCCGTACCATGGCAGGGCCGGACGAGAGAGATCACCGCCAACGATCGCCTCCACAAGAACACGGCGGTGGCCTGCCGAAGCCGTGCAGACCATAGGCTCCACCGTGTCTTACAAGCGATCCACGCAATGGTGACACCTGGGCGTTTCCTCCCGCCTTATCCGGAACGGAAACCTCCTGAAACAACCGTGTCCGGTGACCTGCGTCAGGCGGAAGGTGAGGACGCCTCAAAGAGGGGCCTTATCGCCGCAATTGTGGTGTGCCCAGCACTGGGTTCCGACAATCGCACTTTCTATAACGCCACGAGATCCCACTGGAGCTCTGTTCGCTGTGCCGTGATTTCTCGCGGCATCGGAGTTACGCCCCGGCGTTTCGCCTCCTCGCTCCCAAATGTGCGTGAGGACTTTTGCCTCCAGATCTCATGGCAGCAATCCGGCAAGTAGGCTCGCCGCCTCACCGGAGACCATGCGGTATCCCCGGCCGGATGGCAATGAGGCCGCCACCTCAAAGAACGCGCCCACACCGGTGCCCCGTAAAGGGCCATAGACCGCACGACCTCCGCGTAGAGCCTCCGGCAGGAGGCGTTTGGACCGGCCCGCTCCAGTCTGGGAGATCAGTGAGAGATAGCCTAGTGGTGTGACCGACTACCAAGTCATAGGTCTCTAGTTCGTCAACCCATGGCACTTCTGACTTTTCGGATCCATGTGCGTATTGTATAATAATTATCTCTTGCTTCAAAACAGTGAAGGAAACCGACATGCCTGAGAGATATTTCTCGACGGCATGTGAAGCCAAGTCAGAGGCCCATGGGCGGCTTTAAAACTCTGACACCATGTCAGTCACTAACCACATGAAAAAGAAGAAGATTTATTTATTAAGTAGGTATATATTAGTACCTACCAACTTTAATTACGTTCCAAGAATTGGACCAAAACAATTTTCTTCGCAGCAATTCCGCACCGTGTATCACAATTATTCGTGATTGATGTAATTTACTGGCCTAAATATTTACAATATTGTCACGATAGGTGATATCTTCACGCAAAAATGTAGGTACCTTTGATTCGATTCGATACGGGCAAATGGATCGACTAATTGCGCAATCATTGAAATTTCGCTTACGAGTTTTTTGGATCGATAGAAATTGCGTCAGTTAACTGTTTTGATTCAAATCGTGAAAAAGCGACCACGCACACGAAGGGTTCCGTACCACCAAACAATATTTAACACTATTAGTATTTCTATCACACTTTTTTTGTTGTTTTAGCGGCCATAGCTCTGTGAAAGTTTCAAGTGTTTAGTGTGTGTATCTATTACAGTTCAAAAGATACAGCCCTGTGACAGACGAACGGACGGACGGACAGCGGAGCATGTCATAGGATCCTATTGACACCCTTTGGTTTCGGCACCCCAAAAAGCACCAAAATGGTAGCACAGTGGAGGTAGCTAAAATCATGTATTTTCTATGGTGCGTAATATATAACATAATCATGGTATACATATTAGATAGTATGTCAAGGGCCATTCCAATATACGCGCATTGAGCACGGATATTAACAATAAGGCCAAACGATAATTGCTGCCAACGTATTTTACTATTTTATCCTAATAAGCTATGACTTTCAATCAAATTGTAATGAAATGCATAACCAATTCTCCCACTTCAAACGATTTTCGAACTGTGACTACCGATATTATATCTAATTAGAAACTAAAATTAAATCATTATTTGTGTGCATAAATAAGCAATCATTCTCACATTCAGATTAATTTTATTTGTTCATGTCGCTCCACTCTTACTTAATTGGTCAATGGACGTACATTGGTTTTAAATCGAATAATAACAATACCCACATACAAACCTATAAACTATAACCTCAAAATCCATCCGATAACGCTACACCTACTTTAGCCTCAAGAACAATTATTTCCACCGTATAACGACCGAAGTAATTGGAATAAAACAAAAGAAAAACGGAATTTCGAACTCAAATAAGCCTTTGAATAAGAACAGCACACGTACAATCAAATACTAAACAGATATTTTAATGAGAATACTTATTTATTGGCAGTAAAACAACTTCTAGCACATTCACCTGCCCGCAAAAACATTAACCGACTATTTTGTAAAACATACTTTGGGAATTAAAACCTACAATGTATAATCGCCTATCATATTTGGCTGCGTTATCTCAAATTATCTCGCTTACGTTTTATCTAACAGTGAGAGACAATTCAAGGCCTAGAATAATCTTGGCAAAAGTTGAACCGTGCGTTAAAAGAATCCGACAAATGAAAATAATCAAGACAATCTAGCCGGCGCGTTTGGTATTCGTTACTATTGACACAAATGCTTAGACAACGAGGTATTTGTAAAGAACGTAACCCTGACATTGGAAATATTGGAATTTTGAACATAAAACGATAGTACACAAGTTGTAAGAAATTTTAATAATTATTGTTGTACACATTGTTTTGTAGAAACATACATATTATGCATATAGAAAATGTTTTTGCGAATGTGTTTGTGAATATTGCCTGCGTCGCTAATAGTGTCTACGGTCAATACCAACGCAATAATCTTTCATCAAAACACTGCAAGGTAGCCGTATGCATAGGAATTGGCTAGAACGAAGTGATGGTTATAATAGCTACTACTGATTTTATAAATCGCCCTTCTCAAACGACCTTCCTTCATAGAACTGATGATTCTAATTAAAAAAATACAGATTTTTATTTATAAGCTATATATATCACAACAAACGACATTAAATTAAACCATAATTCACGGCACGAATTCCCAAGTTCAGTTAGGTCCAAGAACGCATCCTTGTGGTATCCCACAATTTCTTAGAACTGACTCGGCGCTGTCCCAAGCATGCGATTCGCCTACGGATAAGAAATGACCTTTAGGGCGGAGGACTGGTCTGACCGCATGCTTCTGCACTCGGTCCCATGTGGAATTTATAACGCGTCGTCGAAGCCGGCTTGCCGTCATAAAAATTCAACGTTAAAATGTTTCTTTATGTTTTAATTGAAATTCTCTTTGTTGCAAGTATGTTTTAAATCGTTTTGACATCTTGTTGTTAGTATTTATGGTTATTTTCGGAATGTAGTATTTTACCCTTGGGTCAGGAAAAATGGTACCTACGTTTTTTCAAAGAAATTTATGACATGCATTTTTTTCTCCTTTTTTATTTTGAGTTCAATAATATATTTGAACATATTTAATTCAGAGTTTCATGTATTCATGCATTAGAATATTTGCTAGCAGCAATAATGTAACATTTGGGTAATTTCTACGATTTGAATATATAACTAACGAATTAAATTATATATCTATTCTAGTACCGAAAAAACGTGTAATTGAAACAATAACCTTACATCGAATGTTTTCTAAAAATCTTCTATCCTTGAAGCAATTATGCAAAGTGATATAACTCTTACAATAATCTCAATAACTATAAATCTTCTAAATTACTTAAGTAAGTACATAATACGTATGATTCATTTTAGGGCATTCATATTGTAACAGTGAAGGGCATTTTAAGTTCTCAGCAGGTTTACTTAGAGCAACTTTGGTCGGAATAACTACTAAAGACGTGGGTATACATTAATAATAGGTCTTGTTAACTTACAAGGATTTCCAGATAGATTGCAAGGTTTGGCTCAGTAATTATGAACTGGCGTAAAAATAATATCTAGTGCATTGTATAGATTTTAGTTTACTATAAGGTAGTTATGGTATATCGCGACCAGGCAAGCATAGCACTAACGGTAGGAGGCTTTAACTCAACAGTGGGTGGAATAAAGCTGCTGAATGAAGAATATTAGTAGAATTAAATGTAAGACCAAATGAATTAGTTTTCAAAAGACTCATATTGATGTTTGGCTTTTGATATATCTATGGTACGCAGGCTAGATTGTGCGTTTGTGAGCCACTGCTGCAAGTTATCGGCTGGGTCTGTCACCTTGCAGAAGTGATGTCACAAATTGTTTCTGGTTTAATGTTTTACTAACACATTTTGTAATTTTTGTGTTACTAACACTATGAGTTGTTGCTTGAATTAAAATATTAAATATGTATATTAATCGATCAGGAATTCTAGAAGGTGGGTCTTAACAAACAGAAGCTCTAAGTTTTCCATAGAGTTCTTGTTAAATTAAATGACGTTGCTACGGACAGCGGGATCCAAAATTCTTATTTTCTTTCATATTTCTTATATTCTTCATTCTTACTTTGCGGTGCCTGTCTGCTTGGGGAGCCAAAGAACCGCAAAGCAAAGAAAAAAAATCAACCATCCAAAATGACTTCAATACCGCCAATCAAGCTACAGAGATATTTCTTGCTGTATAAGAAACTGCTATAAAACTGTCTTGGCGCTACATTAACTGTGAATAACATGAATATTCGCGTGGAAAGTTGAGCGGTGACGTCAGACTAATCTCATCATTTATGTGTGATGTATGAATATGTTAAGAGGACATTGGCTTTAGATGGCGACTTTTTTGCTTATATGGAGGGTTATAATATCTTATATCGTGTACATTTGTAAACATAGTAGGTAAGGCACGTGTCTAAGATATGTCAGCTTGAATTGTTTTTAAAGATGACGAAAAGTTCAAGACGGCTCAAGTAAGTAAAATTCGCGTTGGCGATGAAAAATATTCTATGAATGAAGATGATACAAAAAATAAGCTTCAGAATGACATTAACATAGAAGAGGAATTAAATGGTGTTAAAAGAAAACGTTCGTGATACTAATAATATACCTACCAATAGATTTGCACTATCTTCATCAGCAGTATATAATAAAATATCGAAAGTAAGAAGAAAGCCGATAGCCCTGTGTGTAAATATATATGCGTCTAAATCCAATGATTTGTATTAAAATTTCATACAGCTAACATTACTAATTACATACTTTCTCCGCTTTTCTCTGCCAAGAGATTGGAACAAAAATGCAATCCACTATTAAAATGAATGATCGTTATATTTACTTCGAAATAAAAAAAATGGTCTCTCTTTTGTGTGCAATTAACTCGCTCTGATATTGGCGAATATTTTATTTTTGTTTGTATGTGTACATATGTACTCGTATAACTTCAATAGGCTTTATAACGTCATTAAGGTTTTAGTTTGGGAAATAATTGTATTGTTTGCAGAGCCAAGTTTATAGAAGGCTGCTAATTGGACATAATGGACATAGGTTCACTTAGGATGAACAAAAATTAAAGTTTTGAAGATATGCTTGCTTGAAGCTTGTTCCATATTATTGTTAGTATCACCAACATTCAATGATTACAAAAAGAATGATGATTAAATTGTAAATGTTAGTTACACTACAAACGTTTAACTTAGTTTACTACTACAAACATATTACATATATATGTATATTCTGTTGTATAGGTAAGTATGTCCAATACGAATAATAGTAATTCATAATGTATTCCTTCATGAATGTTAATGTTGGACTATTTACATTATTTTTTAACTAATGTTTGTTTTATGCGATAACTTTCAGTCCAATTCGCATTGCATACAGTTTTATTGATCTCTCATTGTTTTTGTGTGGGAATCACAAAATTTTCACATAATTTGCTCTTGGTTGTGTCCGTTTACCACATCAGGCGAAGACCATTGTTGTTTTAATATGCATTAAAATAACTATAAGTTTCGTTAACAATACTTTAATCTGCGATTAACCAACAATGAATTACTTTAACACCGTGTATTCACGTTACATATGTATTGTTTATGCGCAACAAAGACTCGTTTAATTGAACTTTCGCTATTTTTAAATCGCTTATTAGTTTTGTAATTCTTCGAGCAACAACATTATTTGTCTAATAGTAAAGGAAAAGCCATCAGAAAGTAAACACTTCCTTACTTTTCGACAGTGACGGATAGTTAATGTGTTAGTTTCGAAGAACAAATTCGACATTGGACTTTCTGCATAATGCAAGTGAGTCAACATGGCCACAAAAACGTTACGTTCGAACGAAGTCATTTGTTGTACCTTGACTGCCAGTTACTACAACACCAGCAGTTAACTAACACTGTTTTGGTAAAGATTGGGTCAACGGCAGATCTGATAGCGATACATTTTAATTAAAGGAAACGAGTTACGAAACCTGCATGTACGTAAATGTATGTTCTCAAAGTGGTTCTGGCCAGTTAATGACTGAAATGACTTCGTCCGTACAGTTAGAAGTTACACAAAGCAATCTGCCAAGCAGTTTAGCAAATCAAACAGCCTGTTTCATCACATCAGAGTCACGACTGTGCCGAACTTAACGACACGGCATTCAGATTCCAACTTTGAATGCACCAAAAGGTCTAGGCTACACGGCATGGCACTCACCGTTAGTGCCAAAATAGTCATCCTTATCCATTAAGTCATGCTGGAAACCATAAGCAGGGAGCCATGCATGGGAGCCCGGGGGCTCGGGCCAATCCGAAATCCGGACCTCCTCCATTTGGACATCAACACAACACTGCACTCCACCAGTAAGTTCACACTGTTAGCACAATCATGCATGGACTACCTCTTCGTTAGTCCATTAGGTGGTCATTTAGGGCGATAACGGTTGGTTGTGCGGCTGTGCACGGGGCAGGTGTACTTGTCCTTTCACCGAGACGCGCGCGCGCGGCGGGGTTCGGCGGCTGACTGGCGCGCGGCCGCCGGCCGTGGCGCGCGCGCTGCGATCTCTCCAACCGATATCTATTGCTGTAAAAAAAACGCCAGACGCCATCGTGCCGCGCCTCAGCTGTGCTTTTGCCTGCTGCCCCTTGAACGGAAACTGAATCGACAAATGCGAAACTAGATTTACGGGCTGGGAACCAGTTGTATGCGTGCTTGGGCTCATTTGGTAACAATTAAGAGGACATTCTTGCGCCAAAACAGGCGACTTCGGAACCTGTCTTGACAGATGTTTTGTAGACTGCTTACCTGTCGTTGTGTTTTAAGACATTTTGGCTGCATGCCAATGTCAACTACTATGCAATTCCATGTTCCATAATAACTTGACCACTTATTTGTTTTTTATTCGCGTCGAGGCCATACTAGGAAGGACCCTGGAGGTCCTTCCTAGTACGAATATGACCTCGACGCCTCGTGGCTGCTGTCTCACTCATAAAGATTAAATATTTTGGGTTACTAGTTCAGTTGGTCCCTTACCCGTAGCATATGAAATTTAAACTTTCTAGAAGTCCAGATGTGCCTTTATTTCTGGCATCACACGATCACACCGAATATTTCTGGCATCACAAGGATTCGCTTGCATTTTGCTCCAAGTATCGTGTTATTGATAAAGGTTTTTTTGTTTACTTTACCTTGTTTGCTCTTGGCTTGCATCTCACCTGATGAGTGATGATCATTCATTTTCATTTTCAAATATATTTAACATCGGTAGATACAATGAACAAAAATGCACTTCGGTATCCTAAGCCACACTAACTCGCTATAATTAAGACACATGATGAGGCTAGCGATTTACCACTGATTATTTAGCTAGTTATAATTTACTGATTGCATGTAGGTATGATAAGAAAAAATAATTTTAAGTAATTTTGCTGTTCGCACGGTGTACGTACCTATGTAAATACTAGCAACTGTGCGACCACCTGATAGTAAGTGATGATCAGGCCGAAGGTGGAAGCGAGCTTCTTCCGGAATCCTCCACCACAGAGGAACTGGCTATCTTACCTCTAACTGCCGAAACACAATAATGTGGTTAACATTGTTGTTATGGCGACAATATGAACTCACACACTGATTTATTATTAGTATTACTTGTTCAAATATTAGGAATATCGTATAATTTTACAATGTTTGTAAATACGTGAGCACCATGCATCTATCACATAATTAAGTTATGTCATTCCTTAATTTTTCATTATTTTTACCTATCGTGGTACAGTAATCTTGTGCATCGTCTTCACATATAATTAATGTATACAAGATATTGTGAAAACATTTTAAAAGAGTAACGGTGGAGTTTCTTGCCCATTCTTCTCCATACGAAAACTACATTTTGGAAGGGGCGACTTGAATCAATTATGTATTTTTTTTGTAAATTTTGACGTTCAAAAGTGCCTTTTTTGTGCTTAATTGAAATAAATAATTTGACTTTGACAGATTTCGATAAGATGGTTGTAGCTAGCTAGGCGGGCTTAGAACAAGTCCTACCACCAACCAAACCTAGCAAACAACACAACCCCCACGGATGCGGCTAGACCAGAATAGGAGCCTGATAGCCTTTCCTTTACTTAACTTCTCTTGACGCTATTTTTTTTGCATTGTCCCATTTCCATGGGTTTGGGAACTGAGCAGATATACCACCTGCATTCCGCAATATTGACAACAAGAGATCTAGCTATCCCTTCTTAACTTGGCTGTGTTTTATAGTGGTAGTCACAATGAATACCATTAATGTTTAAGATAACATATCCTTCTGAACAATATTCCTTGGGTTACATCAGCGTGTAATAACACAAAGGCCTGACCTTTGACCGGTATTCAGTTTAAAGTATACAGTTACTCAAAACATTCTCCCCATTTACTGTATAACTGCCGAATTAATCGTCAAACAGATCACGATTACCTTACTTACATTGAATTACGGCATGTCATAGTAAATATAGAGAAAGTATGGCGGGACACAAAAGAGAGGTGCATGAGTCTATGCCCAAATTTAAAATTAGAGTATTGTGAAAAAAAAACAGCTGACGATCACGTAGGAACGCTTTTACTCATAATAACAATTTCATACTTTCGATTGGATGATTTGAATCGTGAATTATTGTGATAGTTTCTAATATTTGGGTTCCTTTTTAATGTAATATTTCTTGTGAATGGATTTACAGAAATGTAGGAACTGCTTTTTAAATAATTTGGGCTATAATATAAACATTTCATCATCATTCACATTTATGACTTGATATACAGAGAGATTTCTCTCAGCCTTTCCATACCATAACTTTCGAGCATTGAAAGTTTACAAAACAAAAGACTGTGTTGCAGATAAGTGTCTTTCTTCGTGCGCTCTATGCCATGGAATATTTCTTCTGAGCCTTTTAGAAATTCATTCACATACATTATAATTCCCGATTGGACGCGTAGTCGTTAGATGGACATTAAATGATTCCACAATCAAGTTGTGCGATTATAAAAACAACATTTCCATTGTAAGAGTTAATGTAAAAATAATGTGGTGCTTGCTTGCATTTTCTGTTGTTGCCGGTAACGGCTCTCAAGCGATATACTTACTACTTTTGACCTTTTGGAAAAGTTCATGGTCCTAATTCTTGAGGTTTGCATTCAGAATTATTTTACTGACATTATGTAGGTACTTAATCGTGACAGTAGTAAATGTAGAGCAAAATTTGGGTATTTTTATAATATATTATTTTAGAATATTTACTTAAAATGCTAACAGTCTTAAAATAATAATATGTACAAGTACATAAAAAAGGAGGGGAAGCAATCATGGTCACCAAAAAATTCTTTCGTTGTATTGAAATGCTGATTCTTTGGCCGCAAAATAGGCCAAACTTCTAGTCACGTAAAGAGTCGACCGTTTGGCGATGTCTCGAAAAACTAAATGGGCACTCGGACTCCATGGCCCTAGTGATTCAACCTGAAACGGCTCGAACATATAAGTTCCAATAAGATTGGAATTAAAGAGACTTTCAGCACAGTAAGAAATCACAAAGTTATTGGATTCACCATAATTAGGCCACATTGATTCATGATGCCTAATAGTATTTAAATTATTTCTATGAATAGAATGTAACAAGGTATAACGATCAACGAGTGTAAGAAATGAGATGTTATGAGCCAAACGACGAACTCATCGCCTTCAAACAGATTTAAAGGTTACTGGTACATGATTGACGAAGATAATAATTTGTGCAAAGTGTAATATGACTAAATGTCATACAACTCCTCCTCCTCTTTTACAACTTAAAAGAGGATTTTATAAAAAATTGTGAGCAGGTAACATTCATTCTCGAAAATAACAAGATATATCAATAAAATACAACTAAGTTTCAGAAATTAAATAAAAACAAAAAGCAAATTAGAAACAAATGTCATCACCGCCCTGCGACATGGAAAGAAAAATATCAAAGCTCCAACGATTTCCCAACATCACTTAATTAGTCAGACAGATATGCACCCAGAATTCCAGTCCATTTTTCACAAGACCCATTACAATACATTTCAAAACGCGGAACTCGGTCATCTACATCTTACGTAACGTTAATAGCTCCTTATATTCCCTTTGGTGAGTAAAAAGTAGAATTTAAGAATATAAACATCTTTCTGGCGAGCCGCCAGCTTTCTAATATATTGTCCTAGAACTTATTTTAGGGATTCCACTATCAATATTATCCACATTGAATAGCTTTTGTTCTAGTATTTGTACAATGTGTAAATTAGATTCAGTGTTTTGCGAATTCCTTCAGTTGGTCAGCTTGTAAATCTGGCACATCGAGTGCCAGATTTACAAGCTGACCAACGTGCGCGTGCATTGATATATCTTTTGTATTCCTTTGAACTGTTTACGTTTGGACTGGCTGAAATAGACTGTCAGTGTATGATTGATCACTGCGGGAAATTTTCGGGCTAAAGTATTATGCTAAAATCACCCGCCAATGACATCCAGCAATACGTTACGAATCTTATCTCATTACGACCAATCCTTGTCTTTAATCCTATTTATTTGCTTTCTTGCGGGGTATCCCCTGTATTGCAAATTTGTTATTGTTTCATGTGGCACAGTTCTAGACTAGGCAATAGGGCAATATGATACATGAGGTAGATGCTGCTCCTCACCCTGATGACAATATAGTACGTACGACGCCGACGTCCCAATCTGAATTCGGTGAAGAAAGTGACGATAATATACAAACAAATAATCCTAAAAAGTAACACGTTCCAATAGCAGGAAGTAAATTAAACTAAACACTTATTAAATCAAAACGAAACATATTTACTAATGTTTCGGAAGCGAATTTGGAAAGAAACTACCTATTACAATGATGCATTACGTTCCCACAGAATGGCTACTGGCACAGTGCCAAGGAAACAAAGTATTCTGTGGTTTGTTTTGAACCAATCTTACGTCCATTCTACTAACTTCTATGTTGCTTCGTATAGGCAGAATACTACTTTAATGCTAAGTCATCTTAACGGTATTTTAACTTGAAGTTGTAAATATCATTCGGCGTAAAATTATATTCAAAGAAACATTTACATTGGCTTCTGTGTTGATAATACGGTGAAAGGTAGGTGAGTCTTCTAACAGACGGCTTATTTTGTGACATTTATTTGAAGTAATATTTACCTATATTCGTGACATAGAATATTGCTACCTAATACCACTAGACGTCATTATTATCAAATACTGCTGTTGTACCAGTAACGGCTTTAACATTGATTGTGATTCATTCCTCAGCTGCTTTTCAGTTACCCCTTCTAAAGAAAAAAAAAAACTTGCATTCTTTTGTTTATTGCCACAAGTTCTTGCGATGCTGTGCTAAAGTCCATAACCCTGCATAAGTTAAAACGAGTTAGGGCTACATGTACAAACTTTAAACCTAACCCTACTTGACTGCTTCGCGGGATACAACTACCTCATAAATATTTATTATCACAATGCACCTTTTATTTGTTGTCATCTTGACTACATTATTGCAGAAAGCGACGTTACCTCACAATTCGTTGGAGGAATTGAGTTAGAGTGTAAACCGCAGTAAGGAAATAATGTAGGCTTTGTCGATTAAGTCTTATTTATAAGATTATATTGCATATATGTTAGGTTGCGTTTGTGACTGGAGAATAACGTATAGTAACGCGAAGTATGGTGAAATTTATGGGAATATTGTAACTTCTTGCAGAATGTTTGGCACCATCCTATCGTCCAAGACGACGGCCTAATACTTCTTGTTTCTTATTGTTCAGTCAAGAATCTTATTTCTTAAAGATAAAGTGACAGCTGACATGTGCCAATTAGCCTAGTTTTTTTTTGGAAATTTGAATTTTCATAAAATTTTGGAGACCATGCCTTGGTAGGTATGGTACATTATGAATATGCCTCTATTGCTACTGTCACTGTTTGTGGTTAATCTAATGTTATTAGAATGATCAAGGCAAGTATTGTTCTGGTGGCAACTGGAATAAACCCACAAATGTGCAGCATTACCGGTAAGCCTAGAAACGCTGCGGTCGCGAATCACGCGGGAAAGTGAGGCGCCCCTATTCTGATGCGTATTAAACGACGCGGTGTCGTGGCGACGTTTAGTCAGCTTATCACTGTAAGGCCTGTATTACAGAACCTCACTCAAGACTGAAGCATTACTTAAAACTATTTTCAACCAATCAAAAGGCTTTTAAACCCGAAAACCGAGTTTTAAATTTTTGGGCTTTGCATTTTTCGACTTTCCGTCAGACTTTCAGAACATAACTTTTGATCAAAAAGTCGTACAAAAAACCCGCATTGATCGAAACAGCCGTGGAGGCCAGAGGTGCCTACTAGAATTTATGGTAAAATATATTAAAATATGTTTTATAGCAGACATACTGTCCTCCGAATAAAGAGCCGCGTGTTTCCTTTTGTTTCCCAAGAAACACGCGTCCTCTGAAGGTGGTACTTTGTGGTTCCGGAAGGATACACATGGATGGCGCTCAACATACTTTTGGCCCCATCGGCCATCTATAGAGCAATGTATCCTACCCACTGCTACTTAATTAAGATTGGCATATTTTATTTTACGTAATAAAAATAGGATAAGTCACCAAAACCATGCTTGATTTAAAAGAAGGACATAGAAGAACACAGGTAGAACTTACATAGGTAATTAGTTCAATTTTATGAATCTCGGCCACTTTTTGCAGTTAACTGCAAATATAGTCATCAACTTTAATATAAAAAATGCGAAAGTGACTTATGTTTGTTTATTTGTTACGCTTTCACGTCTTAACTGCTCAACGTGTATGGATAATTCCATGATGATCAGTTGAGTAGGTAGTCTAGTCTGTGAGTACAGAAAAGGACATAGGGTATCTTTCATCGAGAAAAGTACTATTTTCAAGGGATAGACACAGAACGCGAGCGAAGTTAGTTCTAGTTAGTTCAATAAAAGATACTGTTTACAGCTCTGCAACACGAAGTGTCAATTTAGTCTAGTTCACTAATATCTACAAAATAAACTTCCACATAAGGCACTTAATTTGTTACCCATCATATTGAGTTACAACTCTCTAATCCTCTTCACACATTTCCCCTAATCCGTCAACAAATAGTTAACTTATCACTTATCGAGGACGTGTGGAATGTAACACTCGGAATAAGTCTACGACGGCATTACGTTATGTCGCTGTCGTAAGGTTTCCGACCGATACGGAAAAAAAACTCGCAAACTAACGGGAAAATGAGGAAACTACTCCACTTTCGTTACGAAATCTACGTCGAATCAGAATAAGCACACTTTTAATTAGTAATTAAACACACGCGTACGTATGTCGAGCGTGTCTGGATCATTAAATGGGCATTTAAACATTTAAGTGCGAACGCGTTCAATCGATCAGATTTTAACGACGCACTTTTGTGGCTTTAAAAAAGAGCTGTAGATGTGTGTATGAGAATGCGAAATGTTTTCGAAAATGTTTTTATGATAGTTTATACAGTGGGCGGTGCGCTAAACAGTTCAATTATCACAAATCGTCGGCTTTGTTTGAAATGATTGCAACTAAGTATATTGGTGCCGATTCTATTGTTCACAAACAAAACTAAATTTAAGTTCAGTGCATCTTTTTCTTTCTATTTCATTAAGAAAAGGACAGAAGATACATTTTAGTTTAGTCCTGTCAAATTAATCAGCGCCTGACGTAAATTGACGTAATTTTAGTGGGCAAGTTTTTAATCACTTCAAAACTTGTATGGATTAGTGTCAGGGGCTGATTAATTTGACAGGACTAAACTAAAATGTATCTTCTGTCCTTTTCTTAATTAAATAGAAAGAAAAAGATGCAATGAACTTAAATTTAGTTTAATTTGTGAACAAGGGAATCGACACCAATGTCTGTTAGATCGTAGGTACGTAGAACCAAATCGAGTCTTTATAGCGAAGTGATAAATTAATAGCTTTTAGAAATCACTTATCTGGTAATAAAACATAAAATAGGTATCTTTTACAGCAGTTTTATAATGCCACAATAGCCATTAAAATTATAAGGTGAAAAGGTCATGAAAGTTGTACCTACGTGTAGCTTGGTGTAAATTATAAGGAATTCTCTATCATTAATAGTATATTTCATTTCATTTCATTAAAAGATTAGACAATGCAAACCACATTTGATTGAAATAATGATAAAAAGCAAGCCTGTTAAAATGTGTTCACAAAATTCTCAAATATTTTAATTTTCATAAAATAAAAACTCACCTGACAAATTAAAAACTAGATACAGAACTAATTGTATCATTTAGCATCGAACGAATTTATAAGTCCAATAAATATCATAAAGTACTGCGTTGAATAATTCACGTCAAAATAAAAGGAATCGTAAATCATCCAAATGTTGACAGTCTCTGCACTTTCTCATAGGTACAGCTTGGCCAGAAAGAGTAGAAAAAAATTGAGGTCGCCACTATCGTTTATATGGCATCATTTATACTACAACCAAAATGAATTTGATACTTCAAGTATTTTTAATGATAAATCTGAATGTGGAAAATCGTTAAATCAGAAGCTAAATTTCATTTTTTTTAATTTAGTAATTAAAAACCATAGGAGAGTAAAGCATCTTTAATATACGAGGGTGCGTTTTTAAGTTCGCGGAATGTGGGGGAGGGGATAACAATAGGTCATTATCGGGATGGCCACAACTTCAGCCACTCAATATTAGTATAAATACCAGGTTTTATCTTAATTGGATCACTCAGCAACTGGCATCGGTTGCGGACGGTCGTGCTGCTCTTCGTGTTCCTGATCACTCAAGCTTGTGGTTCCTGATATCAAGCCGGTGGTTCCTGTTCTTCGCGACTCTCCAGTTCTTCAGCTATTAATTGCTGTCTTTTTCAAGACACAATTAATAAAGTATTTCTGTTAGCAGATTAAAGGTCAAAACGTAGCGCGTCACAGGCCCCTTCAGGGCAAAACCACAGTTTCGTGGTCCTCGGTGGATACCATACGGTGCCAACGAAACCGAGGGGGTGTTGACCCAATTACACCCGCCGAACCCCTTCAGGGCTAGGCAGTCAATTGGACGGGTCCCAGTGTTCGGCCTTGGGGGGTCTCCTAGTCGGCATTGGTGACAGTTTTGCTTCCACAGCTACACACCTAGAGTGGTTGGGTGTGTATACACCCTTCACACTAGACTGGTCAGGACCCCGTTGCACAATAAGACAGGCAACGGGCAAAAGCAAGCTTAGGGCTCACAATAAGTACTCAACCTCCCTGCCTATACCCGGCAGGGAGGGTTTCACACATCCCCGGTAGTCCGCCCGGGGAGTTAGGATTAGGGCCGTTAGGAGTTTTATAATTCTCTCTTAAATTTTTTTTAGTTAAAATGAGCCACCTTAATATGGAGGCCAAATTCAGGTCTATCAATGACCAGCTAGATTCCCTCAGGAAAGACAACCTGATCCTCCTTCAAGCTCTGAGCAAGATCCTTCAGATCGATCCGTCTCTCAGCAAGGAATTCGGTCCAGTGGTCGAGTCGATCGCTGAGAAGCACTTTCCCCCCGATCCTTCAGATCAATTAGACACTTTTAGCGATGCACTCGCAGCATCGCAATCAGTCCCATCTACCATGATGGATACTAGCGAGCCCGCTTCCTCAAAGCGCGCCCCCACCCCCTTCCCCTCCGATAACGAAGAGCATGCCTCTTCTTCGAGCTCGCAGTCGGACGATGACGGCTTCACAGCTGTCACCTCCGGTAAGAGGAAGATGAAGAAGCAGAGCTCCTCTCAGGCGTCCAAAGTAGTCGCCATCGATGATAGCCCGTCTACCCACTATGTAGATAGGGATGCTCCCCCACCCTCACCCACCCCCCTCCCCGTAGGATCCCCCGTAGTTTCCCCCCCCACCCCCCGCCCGATCGCGAGTACGCCATCCTCCGCGCAGGATGCCCCCGCCAAAAACCCCCCCGGTACCAAGAAGGTCGCGCCCCCTCCCCCTGTCTTCATCCAAGACAAGGAGAAGTGGACGGCCATCTCCAAATGGTGTGTTGAGCAGAGGATCAACTACACCAACGCCAGATCGACCCAACAGGGTATAAAAGTCACACTCGCGACGTCCCGCGACTATAGGGACTTGAATACCCTTCTGCAAGCGAGAGGTGTGTCATTCCACACCTACTCCCTCCCAGAAGACAGACAGATCCGTGTGGTGATCAAGAAGATCCCCAAGGAAATCTCCCCATCCGACATCCTAGCAGACCTTCAGTCGCAAAGGATACCAGTCGATGAAGTGCACCGCATGCACCGTTCGCGCGGTAGAGAAGCATACGACATGATCTTAGTCGTGTGCTCCCCGACCGAGGGGCATCACCCCATATTCAACGTTAAGACGATCTGCAACCTAATGGGCTTCACCATTGAGAAGCCCTGGAAAAACAGCGCCATAGGGCAATGCCATAATTGCCAGCTGTACGGCCATGCGCAGAAGAACTGCCATGCCAAACCCAGGTGCGTCAAGTGCCTGGGCGACCACGGCACTTCGGATTGCTCACGGCCAAAAGATCGCAATCTCTGCGATAGCCCACCTAGCTGCGTGCTATGCGGGAATATAGGGCATACTGCCAATTACCGCGGATGCCCTAAGGCACCAAAGTCGAACCCAGGCAAACTGACCCAGCGTCTCGACGCTCGGCAGACAAAACAGAGGGAATTCCTCATTCCCTCCTCCCAAATCCCCCAGCGGCTAAGTCCTCAGAGACCTAGCCCCTGGACTCAACTCCACCACCAGCAGGCTTTCCCAGCCATGGCCACCGCGAGGCCCCCGCTCCCTCAAACCCCCATGTACTCTCTCATGGATCCGCGTAACCGTGTCCCTCCGCCCTCAGCGGCCACCCCACCCACCGCGCCCGCCGCGCCCACCGCGCCCGCCGCGCCCCCCGCGCCCTCCGCGCCTACCACGCCTTACGCTCCCCCCGCACCCATAGCGCCCGCCTCGAAACCCGTACGTGCTCCTCAAGCACCGCACCCCGCGATCAATTATAATATCGCTGCGCAAAATATTAACATCATTGCCAGCGCCTTCGCCATATTCAGCACGCCCCGGGCGGCTCAGATGGCAAGCGATATCGTCGCCGCTAAGCAAAGCGGCGACATCCAATCTCTCCTGGCCGTATTAGTCGCGAACCAGGACATCACCCAAGCCCTCTCTGTTATCTCTTCATCATGAATAACACGGCCTTAAGTAGATTTAAACCCAGATCCCTCAACCTCGGCGTCTTCAACGCAAACGGCATCCATGGTCAACGAGATGAAATATCGGAGTTCCTCCGTGATCATCGAATTGACATATTCCTCTTACAGGAAACCTTCCTAAAACCCAATCACCGTAATCCAGCCATTGCAAATTACCGTGTAATCCGTAACGATAGGTCGCATGCCCACTTGGGCGGCACACTAATTTATTATAAAAAGGACCTGTACTGCATCCCTATTGACCCTCCCCCGCTAGCACAATTAGAAGTCTCCATCTGCCGACTAGCTATGACTGGCCATCAGCCGGTCACCGTAGTATCGGCCTACATCTCTCCCAACCACGCAGGGGGATTCCAACCCATCGCGGACGACCTAAAAATCCTATTTGGCATGAGTGACTCTGTTATCATAGCAGGCGATCTCAACGCTAAACATCCCTCCTGGAATAGCTCCCTTACCAACTCCAGAGGGCATCAATTGTACAATCTCTCCTTCGCTCAAAACTTTGACGTCATCGCTCCGATGACTCCAACCCACTATCCCCACCAAATTAATCATGCCCCCGACATTCTTGACGTGGCGCTCCTTAAGAACGTCAACCTAAGATTAGACTCAATAGAAACGGTCCACGAGCTTACCTCGGACCACCGACCAGTAGTCATACGACTGGCTCCCCGCATAGGTCCCTCTGACCCCAACCAACCCCCAGCCACCAAAAGGGTGACGGACTGGAGGCAAGTAGGCGATAAGCTGAAAACCAACACATCCCCCCAATTGGACTCCATCCCTAACGTTTTCGATTCAATCGCGGACACGACGGCTGCGATCGACTCGCTCACTGACCATGTGCAAACCGTCCTGAACGACAGTTCAAGGGAGGTTCCTGAAGCGGATAACCGCTACTTGAAACTCCCGGACGATGCGCGTGCTCTGTTGACCGAGAAGAACGCGGCCACCCGTGCATACAGCAACTTTCCCTGTCCCGCCAACAAAGCCCACATGCGCTACTTGCAGAGATCTGTAAAGACACGCATGGCGGAGCTGCGTGACGCGAGCTGGGATAAGATGCTGAGCGAGCTACAGCCCACCCATCAGGCCTTCTGGGAACTCCAGAGAAAACTCAAATCCAAGCAGATAGCTGCCATGCCCCCCCTAGTACGCCCCGACAAAACCATAGCCTTCGACGACATCGACAAAGCGGAATGCCTAGCCGACAGTCTCGAGGCTCAATGCTCTCCCAGCTCCCTACCAGTAGACCAAGCTCACCTCTCAGAGGTAGACGCTGAAGTCGAACGTAAAGCTTCACTGCCCCCCGTCGAAGACCCCGAAAGTCCTCTGCCTCCCGTCACTCCAGACGAAGTGCATGACATCATCAAAGGTCTCCACATCCGTAAAGCCCCCGGCTCAGATGGAATCACCAATAGGGTGATCCAACTCTTCCCCGCCCACCTTATTATGCTACTGACCACCATCTTCAATGGTGCTCTAAGCAACAATATCTTCCCCCAAGCGTGGAAAGAAGCCATAGTGATAGGTATCCCCAAGCCTGGCAAGCCCAAAACCGAACCCTCCAGTTACCGCCCCATCAGTCTGCTCAAGGTATTAGGCAAAATCTATGAGAGGCTTATTTATAAGCGTCTCAGGGACTACGCTGAAACCAAAGGCCTCATCCCCAACGAACAGTTCGGCTTTAGAGCCCAGCACTCTAGCGTGCATCAGGTCCACCGTATCGTCGAATTCATCGGCGGCGGCTTCTACCGTGGCATGTCGACAGGTGCGGTCTTCTTCGACATAGCGAAAGCATTCGACAAGGTCTGGCACAACGGCTTAATCTTTAAGCTCTACAAACTCGGAGTGCCCGATCGTCTCGTGCTCATCTTACGGGACTACTTGTCGAATCGTACTTTCCGCTATCGCATCGAGGGAGCCCTATCCTCTCCCCGCCAAATCCGCGCCGGAGTCCCTCAAGGCTCCGTGCTCGCCCCGCTCATGTTCTCGCTCTTCACAAGCGACATCCCCAAAAGCAATACGGCGCAGTTGGCTCTGTTCGCAGATGACACGGCCATATATTGCAGGGGCCGGTCGCAGACTCAGATCCACCTTCTCTTACAACGGGCTGTCAATAACCTTGGCGCCTGGTTTAAGAAATGGAGAATTGAAGTGAACCCCGACAAAAGTCAGGCGGTTTTATTCATAAAACCGCGATCTAGACCCCCTCACATTCCCCGACCACTCACCTTGTTAGGTAAGCCTATCCCCTGGGAGAAGCAAGCCAAGTACTTGGGAGTCATCCTCGATCATTACCTCAACTTTACAGAGCACATAAGGTCGGTTCGCTCGCGGGCCGCCTTCGCTCTCAGTAGACTTTACTACATCGTTAATGCACGCAGCAAATTGTCACTCAAGTGCAAATTGCGCATCTACACAGCGTGCATCCGCCCCATCATGACCTATGCGGGTGTAGTCTTTGCACACACATCCCCCAGAAACATCCATAAGATGCAGGTGATCCAGAACAGATTCCTTAGAAGAGCCACGGGCGCTCCCTGGTATGTCAGAAATATTAACCTCCACCTAGATCTCAAAATCCCCACTATCCATCAGTTCCTAAAACGCATTGCAAAGCGTCATTTTGATTCCGCCGCCAATCACCGCAACCCTCTGGTTGTTGAAGCGGCCAATTATACCCCCTCCCGCATTAGTCGATTTCGCCGTCCTAGGCATGTCCTCTCCGATCCAGATGATCCAACCACTCTCCTCCAGGAGAGCAATAGGGCCACCAGTACAGTGCACAAACACACCCGACACCCGTCGTACCGACCTCGCCGCCGAGGTCCTCCGCGCGCGCGACCCTCACGAGTAAATAATACTCCCCCCCGACCCTTGTCCGATGAAGCGCCAGCCCGCGCCGCAGCTGAGCGCGTAGCTTTAAATTCCCCGTCTAATAATAATATATCCGTGATCCAGCCTGTCCCATCTTGCTGTCCCCCCCTCAGCGACGCCCTAAGCCGAGGTTCGTACCCCACAGGGGGTGCCCTTAGCGAGCGTTCGCCTAATTTTAATGTAGAATAGTTGCTCCTGGCTGGAGGCTTTGAGTGTAGTGCTTAAGGCAGCCACAGGATTGTTCGGTTAAGCAGTAAATACCTTAGTGGTATACCTGCGAGATGCCATAGTTAAAAAAAAAAAAAAAAAAAAAAAAAAAAAAAAATAATTGGATCATTAGTCTTTGAACTATCGTCAAGCAAACAACTCAATCGGGAAGAAAATGTGAATTATGGAAAAAATCGAGTACCGTGCCGTAATAAAGTTCCTTACCAAGCAAGGAAAGTCAGTTCAAAATATACTGGAAGAGATGTAATCCGTTTATGGGGACTCTTGCCCGGGTAAAACCATGGTTTACAAGTGGCACAGTCTCTTTAAACAAGGCAGGACCTCACTTGAAGACGACCCACGGCTCGAACGGTCGATCGAGGTGACTACTCCGGAAACCATTAAAAAAGTCGAAAAAATCATATTGGAAGATGCCAGACTAAAGAAGAAACAGCTTGCAGAAATGGTTGGAGTATCGGATACGACAATTTTCAAAATTCTACACGATCATCTTGGCATGACAAAGGTCAGTGAAAGATGGGTGCCAAGAATGCTCACGCCGCCTCAAAAACAACACCGCGTGGAGTGTTCTCGTACGTTTTTGGACCTCTGTAACGGAAGATAAGGATGGACTATCAAGTCGAATTGTTACTGGAGATGAAACTTGGGTTCATCATTATGAACCTGAGTCGAAACAGGACTCTATGCAGTGGCACAAAAAAGGCACACCACCACCCAAGAAGTTTAAAATCTAAAAAAAGACTTAAAAGACAAAACATTTTTTTATGAAGGTATACATAAGCTAATTGAAAGATCTGAAAAATGTATATGGGTAGCAGGTGAATATATTGAAAAAGAAAAATAATTTAGTTTTTTTTTTTTCACTTCTCACCCTCCATTCCGCGAACTTAAAAACGCCCCCTCGTAGTAACAATATTTTTTCTAGTCACTATCTAAATACTCTACACCTGACATGTCCGATCCAAGTTCTTGATCATCTTCAGAATCTGAGCTACTGTCACTGCTGTCCTCACCAACACGAATTACCAGTCTGTCTATATCTTCATAGAGTGTTCTTCCCCTTTCATAGTAATTATGTTCTATTTTCTTTATGTGTTCGACACAATTATTCCAAGTTTCGGGACCAATGCTATTAAAAGCTTCCTCAGTTGCTTTTTTTATGTCAATTGCTCCTCCCACATTACATGCAGCAACTTTTTGCTTTGCTATGCCCCAGATGAGCTCGATAGGATTTAGGTCACAGTGGTACGGAGGAAGCCGTACCACTTCATGACCATGTTCCCCCAACAACTCATCTATTTGGTATACTGGTTCTGGCTTGTGCTTTTTAACAAGCATTAATAATGCTGGCTTTCTTGTTGATGGCTCGAACGGGATGTTATTTTCTAACAGCCACAGTTTTATTTCATCTACTCGGGAAGCTGATGTTGGAGCCTTGTTCTGCACCACACTGTGATAAGGCGCATTGTCCATGACAATTATAGAGGCCTCATGTAGGTTTGGGATCAGTTTTTCTGTCACCCACTTGGTAAAATTGTGAGAATTCATCTCTGAATGGTAGTCTTCCATTTTGTTAGTACCACTAAATATTAGTAAAGCGTTGGGTACAAATCCATTGGCAGTTCCAGCATGGACAATTATCCATCTTTTTCCTTTTGATATATCATGTTTTATGCCTTTGATTTTAATGGATTGCCAGCACTTTCTCAATTTATAAGAACTATGGATGTAACTTTCATCCAAGTAAACAATTTGTTTTTGTAGCTCAACAGGCAAATCCCGATTTCTTTTTATAATTTCTAAATATTTTTCTCTTTTTGCTGCTATATTAGGTTTTTCTATTAGCGATTCTCTATTTGTCGAACATTTTTTGTATGAAAAGCCTATGGCATGTAATATTTGCCTTAATTTCTCACGGCCTCCTTTGTAATCTAATTCTTCTTTTGCCACAGCCAACAACTTTCGCAAAGTTGGTGCTATTTTCTGTACGGTGTAAGAAAACTGAATTTTCTGACGAATCGCACAGACACTAAAATCGTCCATCTCTATTTTTGAACGTCCTTTTCTATGCTTGGCTGGTGTTATGAATTTGCCTTCGTTTTTATTGCCTTCGTTTATTATGCGTCGAACAGTGCTTTCTGATTTTCCTGTAATCAAAATAAAACATTAATGTAGAATGACGTGCGTGACGATCAAAAAATGCAGTCGCTCTATACAAAGTCATTGTGAACCCGATGTAAACATAACCTCTAAAATTATATTAAATCCGTAAAAAACTTCGATGATGTGGTATTTTTTGAAGACCTAACCGACTTTAACTGTAACTTAGATCATGAACTATATAAATTATATAAAATGAGAGTGAATAAATACCTGTCATATCAGCAACTCGTTTGTAAAGGTCATCCAATTCTGTTAGAAGTTTTCCGGCATGATATTCCGCCAAACACCTCTTAAAAACATTGTAAATAACTTCTCTGGCACCACTTTTTATCGTCTTGCCCATTTTCAATAATAATTCACCGACTAATACGTTTAATAGCTACGAAAAATTAAATTATTTCACAATACACTTTTTTGTTTTGATAGTTTGACTGATATTTGACATTTCTTTCGAGTTGCCATGTGTAGAAAAAATTAGTTCATATTGGTTTAATTTCTACTCTTTCTGGCCAAGCTGTAGCCGATTCAAAATCACCAGTGTTTTGACAGTTGAAGACTGATGGTGGAACATTAGAAGAAAGGCATGGAATTAGTAGAACAGCAAGAAAGGTTTCACTCCTGTCAAGATTTTGTCAGTGAAGAGAATGTTGATTCCTTTTGATAGGTACAGTTAGCGACAAAACTTGATTGACACATCTCATTTTTGAAATATTAACTTTTGAGCTAAAATATTTAACTTAAATCGGAACAGAACTAAAATTTAAAATAATATTCGAATATAATAAATACTCTTTATTATTTACACCTTAAGGATTCAAGATATAAATGTAGAAATTTAACATAATAATGGTGACACAATGAGCGGCCTTATCCCTAAAAACGTTCTGTAATGCTCGGTTCCTATAAAATAAATATAACATGAATGATCTAACCAATATTTTGTAAGAATATTTTTTTTTAAAGCGTTTTTGTGGAGTTTCTTGCCCGTTCTTCTCCATAGGAACCTACGCTTTGGAATGGGCAACTAGCTTCATATTTCTGACTGACTGACCCCTTGACAATTCAAAAGTTTAATTGAAATAAATGCTTTGAGTTTGAGTTTGATAAAACGGATCGTTTTGCTTACCAATGGTAGCGTTTTTTATTGTCAAACTGGGCATATCAATAGATTCGTAAACTAATTTTACCTGTGATAGTGCAGTACCGATGCGAAAAAGCGATGTCCGTTTTCTGAGGCATTTATCATAAAAAATGCCTCAAAAACGGACATTTATTATTCTTCTAATCGATAGTATAAACTGTTTTGAATGCTAGAGTAGAAATCCTAGAAACCAATTCAGCTTAGAAACATAGTTATAATTTTTATTCTAGTTATCCATATTAGTCCAAAGAATTCCTTATTGTGTATGCAACGTTTTTGTTTTAATTATAGTATGCGATAAAACCAAATATCTACATTTAAAAAAATAAAAACATAGGTATTTTTATATACCTATAATTTAAAGCAAGTTAATTTTTTTTTCCGAAATGAATTAATTATTTTTTTATGCAGGTTTTATTGGGTAGTAGCATTTTATTTTCACACACATTTTGTTTAGTGTTATATTAACCTGCCTGTAAAATATCAGATGAGTTAAGCGTCGTGCAGACCGGCGCGACGCGACTCTAACAAAACAATTTCTAAGAAAACTTCGTAGAACAATTACCGCTGTCAATTGACGCGACAATTGACAGCAGCCTGCACGCGCCTTCACACGAAATAATTCGGATTTTACGAGTTCAGTTTTTTTTGTGTTCTCTAATCAAAAATTAGAAACCATTTTTTTATTATTATTAACAATAGAAAATTATTTGCTTTACAATTATTTTATTAAATTTTTAATTATTTGTACTATGCAAAACTATGAGGTTTGTTGGTAGGAGGATTATTGTGGTTTGTTGGTAAGAGTCTTAATGTTAATCAACAACGGTCCGTAAATTATAGGAATCGGCCATTAAAGACAACCTTTGGGTGGTTTAAAGGGAATATTAACTCTTAGCTATTATAATTATGAAATGCTAAAATACAATGTGTCGATTTTTTTTTTTCAAATTAGATGATGTGCAAAAGTAACAGTGCCAATCAACTTTTGTCGCTATGCATTGTTATAAAATTGTTCAAAATAATGTCAGATAAAATACTTACAATATATAAAATATTTACATACGAATCAGTAAAATAATTTATCAGGTTGCCTTTAGATCTGAAAAGCACGGTGTACAAAGTTCTATCAAAACAAAACAAATAAAAAAAAAACAACAAAAACGACTGCCCCCGCCAAAAAAAACTAAAAACTGATTAGCTATTTATTTTTATTCTATAGGTACATTTTACTGATAACTTTTACCTTAAAACATGTTTTATTCACACTTGAAAATGGAGCCATACTGCAGCCAAGACTTAGACAGGGTCACTCGGGACAGTTAAGGATTCTTTAATCACTCCGTCTTCTTTCTGGCATTTAAAAGTTATGGTGGTATAAAGAAACTCAAATACATATATGAATCCTGAAAACATTAGGTACCTACACGCCTCTTTTTTGGGCAGTTGTGCAATAATAAAAATATGCCATCACGACCCCGACAGGCACTCGTCCTAGCGGCCCCGCCAGTTCTGCTGACATCTCTTTGAGGCGCGCGTGGAAAACGACGGCGAGCTACCCATTGCTTACCGTCCGCAAGCCCGCGCCTACGGTAGCCGGTGGCCGGGAATCGGCCTGCGATTCCCGACGCCCAGGGCGTCTCTTATGGCGGCGGCTAGGGGCGTGAGGGCGCGAAATTTGCCTCTCCCTCACGCGTTCCGCCTCCTCCTTCTCTTTCGCAGAAGGAGGTGACGGCCTCCCATGCCCTCTCATATATCTATACCTAAGCCAAGGATTTGTATTTCATAACTGATTTAAATTATTGTATGATTTATGTTATTGAATTAACACCGTTGGCGCAGTGGTTAAGCGATTTACTGCTGCGCTGCGTGTCGCGGGTTCGATTCCCACACGGAACAAATATTTATATGACCTACAATTAGTTGTTCCGGGTCTGGCAGTTTGTGTATGTGAGTTTAAATGTTTGTAAACGCACCTACAATATAGGAGAAATTCCTAGTTTGGGGCAACGTTTTTGCTTAAAGAAAAAGAAAAAAAAAACGTAATATGTTTGTTTTTGTTTGTCTAATGTAATTTTTAATTTATTTTGTTTATTTTGTGTAAATTCAGATACAAATTATTGCTAGTGAATAAATGTCTGGCTATGACTATTGCGTTGTCGAAAACAAGATGATAAATAGTGCATCAGAGTGTACAACATGTCTTGTTATTAATGTTTTAATTATCTTTATTACACTATATCTTATCAGAATCGGTACACAATAAACAAATTAGTAATTAGAAGAACAGCACTGACTTGAAATAATATGCTTTTTATTGTAACTAAATACTAGTAAGTAATTTTGATAGTTTTAGGTACCCTGGCCACATTGTCACGAGCGACCTAAGCTATGACGTAGATATAGAGAAGGAGCGCAAGGCGTTGTCTATGAGGAGCAATATGCTTGCCCGCAGCTTCGCTCATTGTACTACAGACGTCAATGTAACCCTGTTTAAGGCGTTCTGTCAATCCTTTTACATGAGTGGCCTTGGGTGTCATACACGCGCCGACCCTACATCACCCCCCCCTCCTGCGTGTTCAATTTAATAATGCTTTTAGGATTCTGTTGGGACTGCCATGGCGTTGTAGCGCTTCGGGAATGTTCGTAGAAGCTCGCACAGATGGTTTCCATGCCATCACGCGAAAGAAAGCGGCAGCATTCTAAAAATGATCGGTGTCAGACCGGACTGTCCCTTTCAGGGAAACTGGGCGGGTGTACATAAATAAACATAGTTCATGAGAACTAACAATACTAACCTACTTTAAGCACCATTGTTACTAACACCAATATACTAGCAAAATATGGACCATATAGTAGAAATAAAGTTTTCACCACTCCCGTGTGTGTTTTTCCTCTACGAAAACAGTGAGGAAAGTTGGTTTTTCCTCACTGCTTGAACAGTGAGGAAAGTTGGTTTTTCCTCACTGTTTGAACAGTGAGGAAAGTAATGATCCCGTTCAGAAACTAACCTTGCCTGATTTTTTTATGTTAAGTTTTACAGATATTTTTAAAAATAAAGAATTATTTTGATTTGCTTTGTGTCTATTTAATTTATTTACCTATGATGACTGAATACTTTCTTGCTGGTCGTGGTGAAAAGTTTTGTATGCAACATGTGAGCAAGTTCATTTGCTATTCGTTTTGTTGAGTCTTTCGCTTACTCAGGATTTAAATTTATAATCACTCGCTGCGCTCGTGATTCTATTTTTCAATCCTTCGTTCGCTCAAGACTCAAAATCAAAACTCATAGGAAAAACGAACTTTCCTCACATGTTGGATAAATAACTATTAATTTAATTTAAACAAAGCATTTCTCAATAAAATAGGTACTAACGAAGTCATAACTGTTTAAAAAAAAGTTATTGTTACGAGGTGTGAGAACGAGTCTGATGCCGAAATTTTAGTTTTTAGAATTTTTGTCTGTTTTTCTGTTTGTCTGGATGTATGTTTCGGATTGAAGCAAAACAGCTGAACTGATTTCCATGACATGGCACACAGATAGTTTACATCCTTGATTAACACATAAGGTACTTTTAATCCCGGTAGTACGTTCTCGTGGGATATTTTCCAGCATCCACGCGGGCGAAGCCGCGGGCCAAAGCTAGGTTATTATACATTCAAGTTCTTCTAAACTGCGCAACGGATGATGATCATACCCTACCCACCCTACCCACCCTACCTACCCTACCTACCTTTCCTACCCTACCCACCCTACCTACCCTACCTGCCCTACATACCATACCTAAAACCTTCTGACATTAACAAACACAATAAAAAAAGATTAGCGGAATCGGTCCAGCCGTTCTTGAGTTATAAATAGTGTAACTAACACGACTTTCTTTTATTTTATATAGATAGATAGATAATAAAGAAAAAATAAATGTTCATGTTTTGTCATGTCGTAAAAATAATATAATAAAGACAGCCGATCATAGCGATCAGGAAGGCATTACTAAACATAAACTTACCGTAATGTGTTTTAGAATTACCTACATGTTGTGAAATCGATTGGATATAATAGCTATGTGCATTAAATTAGGTATCATTTATGTAAAGTCAGATAAATCAATTGTTTATAAATTCGTTGTCGACTATTCTGCCAATGTCTAAAGTGCATTGGAACAACAAGTGTTCACGATAAAAAAAAAGAAGATTAAAACTTAAAAAGAAAAAGTCATTATTTGACAATTGTATGAAATGAATAATGTCTAACACGACCAGTTGACGTAGTATGAGTACCTACATTTGATAAACAATTCATTTATCTGACCGCACATCAAAAACACACACAACTTTCATACTTATTTTATTGTAAATTTTGACGTTCAAAAATGTCGTATTTGAAGTATACCTATATTTAGTGTAAGATTTGACTTTGACTTTCTATTATATTTTTTCCCCAGAATTAACCCTGGACACACAGCCCCTGCACCAGTTTAACAAACTGGCTGATCTAGTAACCACGACATGACCTATTGATATAACTCGTTCTGATACGACAGAGAATTTAAATTCAGAATAACAATCAAAGATGTAGTCCTATTTTAAATTTTTGTCGCGTTTTTGTGTCGTTTTGACACCTCTGACTCACAATGACGCAGTGACTTGACTTGATTGTCATGGAAACGCTATTTAAACAAGTGTGAGATCACTCTTCTCATTATGGACACTTTTTGCGTAGGTAACTAAGTATGGTGAGGGCAAATATAGCGATTTAAATCTACATACAATACTACCAAATACATCCACAAGCGAAACTCGAAAGCTATAATCCCTCTTAATCGCTGAAACTAGATCCCGTCTAATCGTAACGGCTTGACATGTCTCAAAGAGAAAGGACGCCTCCAAATAATTCGTTGTAACTCCCTTATTATCTGGCGGTGACAGCTGTCGTCAGATAGCTAGGAAAACAATGCACGACTCGAAAATATCGTATTATCAAGATACGGAGATAACTTTAAAACGTGCACTGGGTTCCGTACATGAAATAAATTATTTGAATGGAGTGTTTTAACTGCCTCGTTGGTGTAGTGGTAACAAGCGCTAAATCTGAGCATGTGATCCTGAATTCGATTCCCAGGTAGGGCAGTGTTCTAGGGTTTTTCCATCTGGAATTTCGCAGTAGCGGCTCGGAGTCTGGATTTGTGCCCGGGCTCGCTCCCTATTACCTACAGGGGACTAACTGGCGAAATGTGGGTGTACTATAAGTACACCTCTGCTTTCGGGGAATGCTGGTGTGATGTTATGTTATTATTGAAGTGTTTTGCATGATTTCTTGTATCTCTGGTATGGTCTCTTTATATACAAAGTTCAAACCCAATCCTGTATACTTACTAAGTCCATACTGCTTGGTTCCAAAAAATTCGAAATTTAAAATAGCAAAAAATCCCAATTTCTTTTTTTATTAACGAGAATGTACCTATTGGCCTAAAAACATATTTTTAAACATTAGCGGTACTTTAACATAGTAATTATAAACAGATTAGACAGTAAGTAATAGTTTCATAACTTTGTATAACTTTATGTACACAAATAGGAAGTTATTAACATGATTCATCGGAGTTTACTCTTGCGTAACGTAACGAAACGGAATTCTAAAAATGTGTAGGGTATTATGTTTTAATACGAAAGTGGTGATCCATTTTGATTATTAAGATAAAGAATAATAAATAGTTCATAAATAAGATTAACGTAATATCAAGTGAAAGTTTTAGTTCTTGATGTTGAAACTATAGCTCCCAAAATTAAGAAGATTATGCAACGAATAGACAGAAAATTATGATCATCATGACTGTTATTAATTTTTGCCGTCCGTCGGCGTCGGCTTGACCAATTGGGACATGTGTTTACAAAATTGAAATATTTCACCGAATTGGCACTTATAGAATAAGCCACCACATCACATAGCTCTTTCGGTGTATATATTAAAATATTCCGAAGATGATAAAGTTGGAAAATCGTTATGAAAATGCGTGGACTTTTCATTGCACCACGGTTTATAGGCTGAACCGATATTTGAAAACTTTTAAGGATTGATCAAGCATAAGTAAACCTAAAGTAAGCGTAAGTGTACCTAAAGGAAAAAAGACATTTAACAACCCTTATCAAAATGATCGTCCATCAATTATTCAAAATAATCGTATGACACATTATTTTTATTGTAATGCCATTCTGAACACTTTCATTATCATTGTCACGTTGTTGTTGCACGTTGCTTCGAGCGTGGATCATGTACCGAATCACTAAAGACGTCACGGTTTCACGTTACAAGGCAAATCGGATCAAACCTAACGGTAGATTTCTAATAGTAGCTGCTGAATTCTTGATTTAATTCGGTTTTTCGACGTCTAATTAGACGTGGTGTGTTAGAGGGGAAAACAAATCGTTTTGGTTACCTACCAATGGTAACATTTTTATTGCCAAACTGGGCATATATTGGGTCCCCACCTATGAAATTGGCGTTTTGTATGGAGCTTTTTAAAGAAGTTGCATTTTTCATACTAACATTTTCTTAATTTATTTAACAACTATGAACACTAATGTTTTAAACCTTTTATGCACTATTTTTTAAAAACTAAGATTACGTTGCCACTTAGATTAAGCGACAATAATAAGTTTTGGCTAAGTTTTAAAACAAATAGTGGTCATTTCTGCTGACAAAAAGAGGAGTCATTTTTAAGGTATTTTTTATGTTTGGAAAACTATAAGTAATAAGGTTTTTTTACTATTATCTATGATGGTCATTATTCGATATAATATCGAGCAATTGATGAATATTTTAAATCATAGAAGTGACGAGGTTCTCTATTTGTGAAAAAAAAAACGCCAATTTCATAGGTGTAGACCCAATATATAGATTCGTAAACTAATTGTACCTGTGATAGCTACTTGCATATGGGAGGATCTATTATACAAAGATATGAGGTCCTGCTTCATTATTGGTAAAGACACAAGTCTTAATTTATCCAATAATGGTCCGTAAATTATACGAATCGGCCATTAGATAATTATATCTGCTAATATGTATAAAAATGAACGAATGAATGATGAATGGAGAATGAATGAAGAAAACGTGTTGCGCCTACCCCACGTAACATAGACCAAGAGCAGGAAGATGATAATGACATTTAACAAAATTTTGCGATCACCAGTGATGCGGTCATAAATGGTGCTTTTAGAGGTCACACGTACCACGGCACAAGAACCAGTTTACCTGTAAACGCGAATGAACGTTGGTCAAAAGTTATTTTATTTCATTTATTTATTTATTCTTCAGAAAGCTTCCAGTTTAATATCTATAAAGGTAACTTATGCACAATAGCCATTTAAAAGCTTCCACAAATTAAGAACTATCAACCAAAAAAAAAAAAAAAAAAAACGAATTTAAACATACAAAAAAAACAATATTTTCTTAAATATACTCGTAACTTAAAAAAATTCTTCTCAAGACAAAACAAAATAAATTCTTTTTTTTTTAATCAAAACATAAAAAGATCTTGGAATTTATGAATCTAATAATCGTGACAGTTAATTAATTGTGCTATAAACAGTAAAAAAAGAAAATACACGCATGTGTTTCATGTTATTTTATGAGTAATGCTGCTCATTGCGGTCTATAATAACAAAGTATTAATTATTCAAGTTCTTTATTCAATTCTTTAGTCAAGTTTTTACAAAAACAGTAAAGTGGCGGTTAAGTAAAAGTAACCTGAAAATTAAATTAGTAGGTATTTTTTTATCAATCCGATTAGTTTCATATCCCATATTTCTGTGTGTCCAATGAAAGCCCTAGACACCACTTTCAACAATAACTGACAATAAGAACGCGTCAGTACCTGTAAAACTTTGATCTTGAGCTTCGTAGCTTACGATGTTTCAATAGAATAAGAGGCAACTTATACTGGTTTCGTTACCGCTGACTGTGCGGCCTAATGAACGCCCAATACAGCATAAAATCACGCCTAGGTATACTCTCCGAAGGTTTAGGCAGAGGTGTACCTTAAGTACACCCACATTTCGCCAATTATGTTTAACGCCAGTAGCACACCTCCGCCGCGAAACCTTAGTTCAATTCAACTGGCTCGCGTCATCTTCCGGTACTCGAGTTCCGCTAGTCGAATTTTGAGTAGCGGAATATGACGCGAGCCAGTTGAATTGAGGTTTCGCGGCGGAGGTGTGCTACCGGCGTAATTCCCGTATAATAGGGGGTGAGGCTATTGCCATCGACCTTGACCTTGACAAGAAATTCCAGATGGAAAACCCAATAACGCTGAGTATCAAACTCAGGACCTTATGCTCAGCAGTGGCGCTTGCGGCGTCTGGACCAACGTGGCAGTCTGCAATACAATTCTCATCAAAAGTCCCGTACAATTCGAATTGGATATAAACAATTCGGTTGATCCACTTGGGCGTCCTTAAAACATAATTTCGATATCTTATCGTGTTCTCGTGATGTCGTGACGGACGGCAGTATAAGTTTCAATCATCTGCTGTTTGTATCGATGATCTCATTTCTACAGGTGCCTTATGCCTATTGACTGATGCAGTTAGGCGGTCGCTATATTATGTGCGCTACTTTCAACTCTTTGATGACGGGCAGTTTTCAACACGTGTGCTTAAAGATGGCTTATAGAATTATTTATGGATTAACTACCTGTAGTCATCATACTCTAGAAGCGGGTTTTTATTTTAGTTCAGTAAACGCGAAAAAAGTTATGGGTCTCATTGGTCTTTATGCAACACGTATCTGGAAGCTGTGGTCATATTTAAGGTTGTGGCACTGACCATCAAGCTGAACAGCTTTCTCCATGGATCCAACATTGTAATCGCAAAAAATTGGATGGAAGATGGATGATAATTTTTTCGCGATTACTTTGTTAGTCCCGCGGAGGAAGCGGTTCAGTTTGGGTCTGGAGTACCCTTAACTATGACCAAACCTTTTTGATTGTATGCTGTACAGAAAATGCTAAGATTAGGCTTCTTTAAACTGATTTCTCAACTCATATAGCAATTCCAGCTGCAACCTTTCCCTTTCAAAAAAAGTAAGGAAAAATCAAAGAAAAGAAAGAAAAGAAAAGAAAAGAAAAGAAAAGAAAAGAAAAGAAAAGAAAAGAAAAGAAAAGAAAAGAAAAGAAAAGAAAAGAAATAAAATAAAGAAAAGAAATAAAATAAGGAAAGAAAGAAAAGAAATTTATTTGATTCAGGCACACAATATTCCTACAAAAACAAAAACATAAAAATAGAAAGAATAGTATTGTGTGCCTCACGGCTGCGCCAAATTGGGCTAGTTCAGCATAAATGCCAGACAACTAGGGCAGACTAAAAGCATGTATACCTACTCGTAATAATTCCATCTTGCAATCAAATATTTCCCCTAGGAGCTACTTTTCTTGGAAAACGTTTTATTTATAGCGGTAAGTTTTTCTTTTACAAAAGAAAACCGGGCAATGCTTACGGTATAAAAAAGTTGAGAAATCTTAATACCGCTTCGCTCTCACTAGAGTTACTAACACAATATACCAAGCTAGCATACAAGCTAGCTACAGTGGCTAATGCTACTATAATGTGTTTTGATATTAAAATTATGAATAATGGCCTTCTAGATTAGAGCGTACCTATACGTTATAACGTGCAATCCATCACAAGCTTTGTAGAATTACCCAGGAGTAAATACGGCAGTCACTATGTCCAAACTGATTATAATGTGTGCTTGGCAGACCAAGTAACTTGTAAGTTCGAAAATGCCATCCATAACTTTTCGTTTCGTAATATTACATTATACTTTCATCTCACATAAATATTTGGGATGATAACCAAAGGGCTATTGAAAATATACTGAAACTTATTAAACATTTATAAGTCTTTAACTGCTTAGCCTTTTCAGCCAATGTTGTAGTCGGCTGCCGAATGCAGTCAGGAGTTCCAGTATTTGACTATATGACTAGAACGGTTGTCAGACTTTGGGCGTTCTGACTACCCGAAACACGACGTACGAAGATCTAAAAATGACAGCCGGGACGAACGGTTTAGCGTGCTTTCCGAGGCACGGTTAACAAGTTATAATTTGCATTTGTTTGCAACATTCCCGTTACAATTAAATATTCTCTGGATTTATTGCATTCTTTGAAAGTCTATAAATATTTCCAACAATTGCCACATGGAACCCGTAAAACTTTTTTATGTAAGTAAGTATATTCATTCAGGGTATCTTAATGCCTTTATAAACCATGGTTGCACCATCCACACAGATTGGGGACAGTTTGTCACCTACTTGCGCAAACGCATACTAGAATCAAGATGGTGTTCTAATTAGTTAAGTAGAACGTTGGGAAACTGAGATTTTTAGAATGGCATTTAAAAATTAATGTTGACTCGATGTTTCACAATTTATATCAGAAGGATTTTTTTCACAGATGGATATAGATTCGACTCTGTAACCATCAACATGATGCATGCTGTGGGTGGTTACTCATGTTTCAACTATGCACATAACTGTAGAATAATAAGGTCTGATAGGACCTTGGCTAGAATGATATGTTCCGGAAAGATCTGGCCAGGGGCAGCAGTCTCGACGTTGATAGCGATCGCTATACGACCGAATTTGGTTGCAAAGTCGTAATACAGTCCCTAGACGCGCGCGACAAGGACGAAAAAATCCCGTACTTACACACAGTATCCTAAGTATTCTGGAATATACTCAAAAATTGGTCTGCCGAGAGCAATTGGCTGGTGGTAAGTAACACGAAAGATACGCCAATTTGTGGTAGACAACCTTTTTTCATATCATGCCAGACAATCACAATTGAAAAGAAGGCACTACAGCCTACATCTTCGTCCAAGAGGTCAGGCACTGATTGGCTCGGCACATGCAACATGTCAAAATTCGTCACACGTCATGTGCACGCGCATACGGCACGCAAATGGCCTGGTTTGCCGGTCGTGTCGAAATCGTAACGCGTCAGGTCAGGTCGATTGACGGGGATTTTGACAGGTGACAGGTTTAAGGTGGGTTCAAGGATGGATCGCTGGAAGAGTGGTTACAAGGATTGGCGCCTGAATGACATGAACAAGAGGGCGTTATTACTAAACATAAGATAAGACAAAATGGGGAGTATATTTGCTAGCAATCTAGCTAGATAGTAGTTCTATAAGATACAAGTAATTTGATATAAGTAAAGATTTCCTTTATTCACTTTCCGTACATGTAAGAAATTCAAAATTCAAAAGTCATTTATTCAAACTAGGCTAAGAATCAGCACTTTTCGAACGTCAACAAGTAAGATAAGATATTATTGTTTGATACCTACTTTGTAAGTGCAATAAGTGGAAATTAAGTGTTCGCATTAATAAACCTTATTTGTATCTAAAGTTTCTTCTGTGACACCCACAGACAAACCGTGAAAACGGTTTTGCGGGGCATAGCTCTTAACTTAAGATTTTTACAAATGCTCCCCTGCACAAACTGACACCTCTCTATCACACACACACACACACACTCATACACACCCACACGCACACATATACACTCCACGCTCAAAACTACACAATCCTTCCATACAATCTCACATTTCAGTTTTAATTTTAAGATCAAATTTTTTATATTTTTTTATTCTTGTTTATTTTATTTTTTATTTGATTTAGTTAGTTTTTCTTATGTGTCGAACTATTTGAAGGTGGCGTTAATGACTGTGTCACAGTATTATACTAATGCAGTTGTTATCGAACACAGTTTCTGTAAACAGTTTTTCGTGTCAATAAAGTTTATATTTATATTATATTATATTTATTATAAATGAAATAAATAATAATGTAGTGATTTCTCGTCCCCCGCCGCTTCTGTCTGTCTGAATGCGATAAACTCAAAAACTACCGAACGGATTTTCATACGGTTTTTACCAATGAATAAGTGATTCATGAGGAAGGTTATAGTCGTCACGCGGCGACCTTTAGAAGCCGAGCAGAAAGACAAAAATCAGCTCGGGTTAGATGCAAAGAGGTGGGTCGCGGGAGTTTTATAAAAATGTGGCTGGTATTAAAGTATAATTATTGTGTATTTTACGACTTCCACGCGAACGAAGTCAAAGTCAAAAGTCAAATAATTTATTTCAATTAGGCACAAAAAAGGCACTTTTGAACGTCAAACTTTACAAAAAATAATAAAACTGATTCTAGTCGCCCATTCCAAAAGGTAATTTTCGTATGGAGAAGAATGGGCAAGAAACTCCACCGGTACTCTTTTAAAAAAATCATTATATCTTGTATGCACTTATTATATAATCATATATGTGAAGACAATGCACCTAGAATAAGATTACTATGCCACGATAGGTAAAAAGAATGAAAAATGAAGGGATGACATAATTATGTGATAGATGCATGGTGCTCACATACTTACAAACATTGTAAAATTATACGATATTTCTAACATTATAATAAGTAATACTAATAATAATAAGTCAGTGTGTGAGTTCAAGTAATCACAAAAAATAAAATAAAATAAATGTTTAAAAAAAAAAAAAAAAATATTCAATTAATTTAGCAACCAGTTTGATTTTGTCTAGATTCTGAATTGTCCTATGGAGCAGGACCAGCATGTTTCCAAGCATTTTTATCTTGGATATAATCCTCTAATTTGTAATATGCTTGTTTACAAGAAGTCGTGGGCAGAAGCTAGTTAAGTATAATGAATGAGTTACCATGATGATGTGATGCGAAGTTTCTTATTTGTCGTTGAAATCGATTCAAATTGACGGCACGGTTGGCGCAGCGGTTAAGCAATTGACTGCTGCACTGCGTGTCGCAGGTTCGACTCCCACTGACCTACAAGTAGTTGTTCCGGGTCTGGCTGTTTGTGTATGTGAGTTTAGATGTTTGTAAACGCACCCACGATACAGGAGAAAATCCTAGTGTGGGGCAACGTTTAAAAAAAAAAAAGTTTTTTTTTTAGATTAGAAGGTC
Source organism: Xanthia togata (assembly GCA_963853775.1). Lineage (NCBI taxonomy): Eukaryota > Metazoa > Arthropoda > Insecta > Lepidoptera > Noctuidae > Xanthia > Xanthia togata. The sequence goes on along the minus strand of OY970793.1, from coordinate 23,984,921 downwards.
ATTCAGATTTTGAGATATTGCTGCAGTTTGTAATGAAGTGTTCATTTTTATCAGCTTAGTATATCTTTATCAGATACCTATATCGAATGATGTCTGAAGTTTTGAAAGATATCGCGATAAGAACTATTGGATGAATACTAAAAACCTATTTACGTATGGTTATCTTTATAATATCAGCTGACGCAACGTCTTTGGGAAACATAACATCACGCCTTGTTTCCCCGAAGGATTGGACAGAGTTGTACCTGTAGCAGGTATACCCACATTTCGCTAGTTATGTTTCAGTCCCATGTAATAGGGGGCGAGCCTATTGCCATCAACCGGGTACAAATCCACACTCCAGGCTGCTATTGAGACATTTCAAATAGACAAACCCAATAACACTTTGCCCGACCCGGGAATCGAACCCAGGACCTCATGCTCAGCAGTAGCGCTTGCGACCACTAGACCAACGAGGCAGTCTAAATCAATATTAAGGCTAACGGTATTAATAACGTACCGTACGCAGTTATTTTTAACGCCAAAGGTCAAAGGTCGTAGCAAAGCTGACCGGTCTCCGTCATGTAGGCTTTGAACATTATCGCGTATGACTCTCCCATGCTTGCATGTTTTCCCTATAGATTCTCTCAGTGACTTCTGACCCGACAGCGGCGAAGCCAAAAAAGGAGGGTTATGTGTTTGACCTGTATGTATGAATGTATCTATGTCCGTCTCTGTTCCCTCGTAACTACTAAACGGTTGAACCGATTTTAATGAATGAAATATGTCGTTAGATTCCTCTTAATTGCGCAAAATTCACTGGGTAAAAAAAAACAAAATGGCGGATTTTTGGCGGCAAAATGAGTGTTTAAAAATCTTCCAAACCTATCCAGTGGGGTATCAAATTGAAGGGGTTTAAAAGGTCATTACAAAATCATATACAAATTATATCTTTAGATGTTATTTAAGAAATGTTAAAAAGCCAAAAATAATAAAAGTTATAAAAAATTGACTGCGATAACATACTCGTACCTAACTGAAAATAGAAAAACAAGAATTCAATAGAATTTTGGTATCGCAGGCGGGACAAACAAAAGTTACACCATATTTAATTGGTTCGTCTTCCTGCGATACAAATTTCTATTGAATAAAATGCTTGTTTTTCTCATTTGAGTTATGTTTTAGTTTTTTTTATTACGTGATTCCTTTCCCCCCAATATGCCAAAAGGGGTATCGATAAGTATTAGTATCATGCCCATTTTTACTGGCAGACAGTTTTAAACAGATCAGTTTTAATTTACAGATTTTGTAGACGCAGTCTAGCCTATTGGTTCAGCAGAAACCTACCAACCCATTTAAATAAAGCCGTGGAACAATGTCCCACTTACTTAACCCACTACGGGGCTTCATAGCTTTTGCCCCATTCATTGTTAGTGCCCAATGACCCGTGACAACAAGTCGTAACTTACAATCGACTGCGACCGAGTTGCGATCGCTTCCTGATCGACTGACGCAACTGGAACGGACCCACTGTGGAAACAGGCAAATTTGCTGTTATAACACTTCCGGAGATACTGTTTTGGTGCCAAATTAAATATTGATGTAAGTAAAGATTATTGTTGGTTGATTGTGCAGTTAACATAGTTGGTTGTGCCTCATCTGAACATGAACCTCAAAATAATCAGCATATTTTGTTTATTTTATGGGAAAATCACGCCATTATTGCTTAAGCATTATTTTGCATTATGCTGAGTGGAAGCCTTCTTGTCACAGTCATGACATGCAGCTGCCGAATATTACGGTTATGTTTATATGTTTATATTGTTGATTTATGTAGGTGTCCAAGACAAATAAACCAATTTTTTTTTTCTTTCTTTCTAAGACGTGAGCTACACATAAATAATTTCTTTTTTTTTCACTAAGTACCAGTTTATTGAGATATTTGTGTAACTTTTTGTTTTGTTGAATAAATAATCTGTATTTTCCAAAGTCAAAGTCAGATTGATTGCTGATCCCAGTAGATACATTTAGTATTAAGAGTAGTAATTCTATACAGTCATATTTCCAAATTAATCAAAGCAGCGAAATATTTGACAGCTATTTGCGACATTGCCCACTTTCAGTTTAAACGCTCAAGCAAAGATCGAATACCAACTTGAAGATAAATTACTATAAATTCCTTATAACACCTTCCACAATTACCTACCTAATTAGTAATATTTAAACCTACGCCTTTTCCGTGTAATCCTACAGTTGTAATAGTTGTAGATGGTGGATATTTACTCATAAACTATACTTTAGGCCTGTAAAGCAATTATAAATTATTATATTAATATCACATCATTATGGGAATTAGATTGGAACCGTGATAGAATTCAGAGAAATTCTCAGGTGTCAATTATATAGTCTTCATACTAACAATTTGATGATATTATCTGTTCACAGATAGCTGAGAAAGATCTGATGCGGAAAGGGGAGGGAGGACAGTTTGATGTGGCGCTCACGCTATGTAAAACAGTTTTTGTGCATCAAGAGTGGAGAAAAAGTTGGAAGTTTTTAACGCCCAAATTAATTATATTACTTGAATTCATGATCCTGATCATTGTCGGTAACTAATCAACGGCCGAGTTTGCCAACCTGTCTTCGATAGGGCGAATCACAAGCAGCCGTCAAAGATCGCGGACCAAGATTGGGATTGAAGTACATTATTAATTTCGGGCGTTAGTAGAAAGATGTAGGTACATACTTATGTATGAAAGTACTTAAAGCCCATCAAGGGAAGAAAGCGTGAGCAACGTTATTTATAATAAACTAACTGCCTATGTAGTGTAGTTCATACATAATTATATTGTGAAGGCTCTTCATTAATGCCAGAGAGATTTACCAGCTTGTATGTGTTCATGTTATCACACCCAATCAATTAAGGTTCACGTACTCATCCTAATAACTGTAGAAAGTATGAAATGTCACGAAGTGCAAAAATACCTTTATTGAGTTCAAAACAAAAGAAAGAATAAAGGTAAGTAAACTTTCTTTTGTAAATGACTAGGAGCGTAGCACAACGTAGTGGTTAAGTGTCGTGATTAGTGTGTGAAAGGCCACATAATGTCACTGTATGCATTGTTTATAATAGTACGCTACTCGATTGTATGATTGCCTAGTAACGCCACTGCAACTTTTAGTAAAACGAAATTATCAGCTGCACAACTTTCTTTCTCTGTCGCATTGTTGATGTCAGATACACGACAAACAAAGAAACTCCCCTGTTAAAAATACTAGAGACTTTTTTTCTATGAGAATCCGAACACAATTTTTTGATTTTGTTGGATAAATAATTGCGAATCCATTTAATTCTAATTCGTATTCCAGGATTAGGGATAGTAGTGCAAAATCACAGTCCAGCTGACTTTGCAGTTGAAAAGTTTGCAGACACCTATTGATCCAATCTGAAAAGTTAATTGATGTTCTGTTTCTCCGTAATCTTCGTTGTATATTATATTTATATATGCTATGACGTGCAGCGTGGCTGATTGCACCACAGAATCATACAAAAATATTTACAGACGTAACTCAAAACTGTCTTCATTATCAGAGGTCACTGCTGTTACTGGGTACGTATGTGTCGCGTATGAGAGGGCAGTAGCACGTAATTACCGGTGAAATGGTAACATGGACGGTACAATGGGCATTGTTCCCGCGTCACACAGTCGCAGGAAGAGCTTGCAACCGCTGCCCATTGTCTGAGAGCCTGGTACCTGGCCGAGGTATCAACCGCTTTTTTGTATGAGAATGTATTTTGTAATCCGGAGTTATCTAATTGGTGATTAAGCAATGTTATGAAACTTTACTTTAATACTTTGATAAGTATAAACATAAAATTAGCAAAATTATATACTTACTAAATCTATTGAAAAATTAAAATATAGCATCGAAAAATTCATCCGCATCGCTGTCGACTGGTAATGCACCCAAACTGCCCACCATACACTAAAGTGCAGTAACAGCAAAATCACGATTTCGAGTAAAACGCATTTAAAGTTAAGAATTGATTTAAAAAAATCAACAGAATGTATAAGCAAAAAAATTTGAATGCAGAAAGGTTGTAAAGGCATAGGTTCACACGTTAAAGCAATAAAAAAAAATATATCTTAATAACTGAATTTATTATGGCCATTTATTCTTTTTGGTGCCTATTACTGCATAGCCTTTTTTGTAAAAAATACCATTTTAAACTTAGTAAAATGCAGCAAAAAGCCCTATTACTGCGTTTGGATCAGTTATTTTGTCAAGAAACCCAACTAACATGCAGTAAGGTCAAAAAAATACTGCATTTTAGTTAGTTTTTTAAGAAAAAAGTGTTCAATTTACTAGTGCAGTAAGAAAAATAGCTAGTTCACATTTTAAAGACCGTTTATTTCTTATTATTTAATCACATGCCCACCAGAGACTAAAGAGCAGTAACAGCCCTTTTGTGATTTTTCGTTTTATTAGTGATTCTATTCTAATTCAACTCACTTATGTAAAATTTACATATCAAAAATAATAAATAGTATTTAAAACATTAACTGCACTTTAGCTAGGAATAATCATATCTGTGTCATTATGCTATCCAAACTAATCTGCAGTAATGCTGTATTTTACTGCGTGTTAGTCAGTTTATAATGATAAAAGAATGTTAAGTATTCACAACTAAAATGCGACAAGCTTTGATTTTACTGCATTTTAGTTGGGAGTTCGTGACAATAAATTGTATTTTCTTAATTTGCAGTAAAAATAGCTTGTATGGCGGTAAATTTTACTGCGTATTAATTTTTTTTTTAATTTTTTTCCAGAAATATAAAACTATCTAAAGAACTGTAAAATTATATTGCTTACTGCATTTTAGTTATGAAACCTTAAAATTTAATCTGCAGTATAATTTATACTGTATTTTAGTTGGGAAATCACGCCAAATTGTTAATTTTTTTCGTTTGCAGTAAGTGAAAACTGTTAAATAAAAACCATTCTAATAGTCTTAGAAATAAGTAAGTTAATTCAATAGAAAGCTTAAGAAACCCGCTTTCAGAATCACTAATAAAACGAAAAATCACAAAAGGGCTGTTACTGCTCTTTAGTCTCTGGTGGGCAGCAAAAGACTGGCCACATTGCCACGTTGTATGGCAATGCTTAGCCTCTGCCCAAGGTAAAAACCAGCCCTTGGGTCACGGGAAGTGTCAAATAGCCGTTTTGAGATATCATTGAAGAGGCCGTGAGCACTCGGACCCCACGGCCCGAGGGTTTCAACCCCAAACGGCTCGAAAATATAATTACCTGTAAGGTTATTATATTACTTACGCCGCTTGAGGTTTTCTGCAGCCGCAGCAGCAGCACCAGCACAGCACGCCGAGCCAGGAAGATGGGATGGCGCAAGAGTGTCGACACAGGTTGCATCCCAGACTAAAGGCCTACCCACCTTCCATGGAGATAAAGACATGCCGTCCGGTCTCTTGCCATCGTCGCGTGCCATACTTTGATGGTTTTTTTTTATTCTTTCATCTAGCTTTACTAGCACGCAGGAAGCTTGACTATATGGAAGAATATGGCAAAAAATGAGGACTGCTTCAGGAACGAACAACTGAATATCTTAGTCAGTCCACCTAGTTTTGACAAAGTAATCTTGGGAAACCATGACGTAAATGTTCCCTTATAAGATGAAAATGCCTGAAGCCAAATTAGTGGAGACCTTGGTCCATTCCCATTTCAATGTAAAGTTCATCAAGTTCATATCTGATATCATATATCATATCGATGCTTATCTTACTAATGATGTCATCTACATAATAATCATGAGTCGTGTCAAGTGTAGGTGTAACAGTATAGCTCATAATCGATACATCTTTTCATATAAGTCGGCATTTCACTAATCTGCCCACCAGAGACTAAAGAGCAGTAACAGCCCTTTTGTGATTTTTCGTTTTATTAGTGATTCTGAAAGCGGGTTTCTTAAGCTTTCTATTGAATTAACTTACTTATTTCTAAGACTATTAGAATGGTTTTTATTTAACAGTTTTCACTTACTGCAAACGAAAAAAATTAACAATTTGGCGTGATTTCCCAACTAAAATACAGTATAAATTATACTGCAGATTAAATTTTAAGGTTTCATAACTAAAATGCAGTAAGCAATATAATTTTACAGTTCTTTAGATAGTTTTATATTTCTGGAAAAAAATTAAAAAAAAAATTAATACGCAGTAAAATTTACCGCCATACAAGCTATTTTTACTGCAAATTAAGAAAATACAATTTATTGTCACGAACTCCCAACTAAAATGCAGTAAAATCAAAGCTTGTCGCATTTTAGTTGTGAATACTTAACATTCTTTTATCATTATAAACTGACTAACACGCAGTAAAATACAGCATTACTGCAGATTAGTTTGGATAGCATAATGACACAGATATGATTATTCCTAGCTAAAGTGCAGTTAATGTTTTAAATACTATTTATTATTTTTGATATGTAAATTTTACATAAGTGAGTTGAATTAGAATAGAATCACTAATAAAACGAAAAATCACAAAAGGGCTGTTACTGCTCTTTAGTCTCTGGTGGGCATGTGATTAAATAATAAGAAATAAACGGTCTTTAAAATGTGAACTAGCTATTTTTCTTACTGCACTAGTAAATTGAACACTTTTTTCTTAAAAAACTAACTAAAATGCAGTATTTTTTTGACCTTACTGCATGTTAGTTGGGTTTCTTGACAAAATAACTGATCCAAACGCAGTAATAGGGCTTTTTGCTGCATTTTACTAAGTTTAAAATGGTATTTTTTACAAAAAAGGCTATGCAGTAATAGGCACCAAAAAGAATAAATGGCCATAATAAATTCAGTTATTAAGATATATTTTTTTTTATTGCTTTAACGTGTGAACCTATGCCTTTACAACCTTTCTGCATTCAAATTTTTTTGCTTATACATTCTGTTGATTTTTTTAAATCAATTCTTAACTTTAAATGCGTTTTACTCGAAATCGTGATTTTGCTGTTACTGCACTTTAGTGTATGGTGGGCAGTAATAATACCGCCAAATCTATAATATATCATAATTAATTCGATAGCGTAGTTTCTCAGAACCTGTTGTCAATGTAACGGATTGACCACGTGCATGTTACGGGGAATTGATGCATTAGGGTGCAACTTGATACATTGTGTCGAATACACTGTTCATGGAGATCATTGCACTCGATTGACACAAACAATCGGATTGTTTGTAACATCGATAATCGATATCGTTTACTGTTCGGTGGAGAATTTTGTGCAAAATGTTTGCGGTAACTGGTATGATTCACATGGTGTTGCCAAGTGTGTACTACGAGTACTTGAGTAGAAAGCCAGCAAGCAAAACCGATTGCGTGCCAACTCTGTTGAATGCATCGACATGTTAGAAAAGTGTTTGGTAAACAAATGTAGTTTCTTTACATCGATCGAGGCCAATAGTCGTCGGAACTTTTTTATTTCTTTTCGAATAGTAGTAAGTTAAGCAAATACTGAAAACATTATTTTCATGTCTGTCAAGGAGGTGATAAGTTTGGGCACGCCACTATTGCGACGATAAGTCTCCTCTTTGAGGAGTGGCTGGAGAGGCGCCACGGCGTCCTCACCTTCCGCCTGACGCAGGTCCTCACCGGACACGGCTGTTTCGGGAGGTACCTGTTTCAGATAAGGCGGGAGGAAACGCCCGGGTGTCATCACTGCGTAGATCGCCCGGAGGACACGGTGGAGAATACGGTGGAGGTATGCCCGGCTTGGGCAGAGCACCGCCGTGTCCTCGTGGAGGCGATCGGTGGCGGGGATCTCTCGCGTCCGGCCCTGGTCTAGGCCATGGTACGGAGCGAGACGGCATGGGAGGCTGTCACCTCCTTCTGCGAAGCAGTAATGCTCGCGAAGGAGGAGGCGGAGCGCGTGAGGGAGAGGCAAATTTCGCGCCCTCACGCCCCTAGCCGCCGCAGAAGGGCGTCGGGAATCGATCGCGGATTCCCGGCCACCGTAGGCGCGGGCTTGCGGACGGTGAGCAATGGGTAGCTCGCCGTCCGGTAAGGACCAAGCCCGGGTTGACGGCGCGTTGTGTTCCACGCGCGCCTCAAAGAGTGTCAGCGAGTGAAGGGGTCCGATGAGACCATTGCCTGCCGGGGTTGCGGGAAAGTCCGAAAGGGATACCGTGGCTCCCTGGCATTGCACAGGCAAGAGAAGGAACACGGGTGGGTTTTAGTCAGTAAGAGTCTGACACGCCCTCCCGCTCCACCCAGAGCGGGAGGAGTCATTTGATGATTTCCCACCCTAAAAAAAAAAAAAAAAGGAGGTGATAAGTTAGGTACCCGTTTTTTTAACCTGTATGTCTCCCTACATCAGAGACAGTGCGTAGTTTCTGTTTCAAATACTAACTGCAATCAAATCTTCTGTATCAGGAAACCAAATTTTGGCAATGTGCTTCTTCCTCAGAGCATGATAGCCTTGTAGTGTTACAGTCGGACTGTCAATAGTCAAGCCACGCAAGCACCTCTGACTTTTCAGATTAATGTGCGTAATGTATAATTTTTTCTCTATCTTGCTTCAATAACGGTGAAGGAAAACATCGTGAGGAAACCGGCACGCCTGAGAGATATTTCTCAAAGGCATGTGAAGCCAAGTCAGAGGCCCAAGGGCGGCTTTAAAACTCAGACTCCATGCAGGTTAGTCACTAACCATAAGAAAAAACCATAACTTCTTTTTTTATTAGTCTTAATTTAATAAAAAGAAAACACTGGTTTCTCTAATTTATCATCTTGTTAAACTGACGCGTCTTACGAGTTTGCCTTTTTTGCCTCAAATCATTCACAACAATGACTCAACGGTCTGATATCTACTTACCAACTTTTCCTTTTCAGCTGTTAGCTACGCTATTACTAACACCTCTATGTTTATACCAGTCTACAACCGTACAAGTTGGAGCAAGCAATCCGCAGACACACGATGAAAACGTAAAAATAAAGTGATACCAAAATGGCGCTTGTCAACGCCCACAGCGGCGCCGGCGCAGGGTACTCTTTACCATGATTAGGAATTCAGCTATAAACATCCGCCAGACGCCGTTCACAACGTTATAGGTGCAATGTGCAATAGGGCTGGCAGTGGCGGGTCATCAGAAAATTGCATGTTCAATTAGTAATTCAGTTTTCGACACATCTTTGAGGTTTCCTTATAAGATCTTTGGAAGCTATTTCACTTGTTTTGTTTTATATTCAGTCAATCTCAAGTATTTAGTACACGCTGTTTAAATTTCGTGTAATAACCCGACACTTTAAGCAAGAGCGGGCTGGATGAATTAATAAAGCTCATGATAATTTGTCAGAAATCGGCATCTTTGTACAGCTATGTCATACGATCAGTGTTTTTGTTCATAATATCACTAATAATTTATGTTGTCTAACTTATGCAGTTTTCGAGGATAGGTAAGTTTTAGCCAGCGCTATTGGAGGAACCTGCCTTTAAATTGGAAGAATGGCAATCGATCTATTGCATATTAAAATCCACTCTGTGATATACTTATCGGATGTTTACCCTGCACCAAATTGCGCCATAGCATTACATCCTACACTCTTTTTACCAACTTCTTTAGCTAGAACATCATTAACTACCGAACAGCTACACATTAGCATAATATATCTCCATTCTTTGGCAGCCCTATATGGCATCGTCTTATGCCTGACACCACTCTCACCCGTTGTTTCAACATGATACCTATCTTATCGAGGATGCACGCACAGAATCTACTCCACTAGCTTCATTACGTCACTATTACAAAATATACCAACATAATTTATTGCTCAGCAGTGCGAATCATAAATCTGTAACAATAATTTAGTGGGTTATAAAATATTGTATTAGGTAACTTTCCAGGGGAACTGGAGTTGTATTTTGATTGAGCTGCGAAATGAGCTAATATTGCAAATCCATTCCTTAATGTTTAAACTTCTGGGTGCCGAAATAAATAATAAATCTGCCTAGCCTTTTTCGCACTAAGTATAAAGACTCCCGCGAGGCGACAGCGCGACGCGACTCTAGCAGAACAATTTCTGAAAACTGTTTTACCAAAATCGCACTGCACCGTCGCGTTGCACCTGTCTGCTGGAACCTTTAAGGTCTCCTCTCAGTCTAACCGGGTGCAGCTGAATACCAGTATTTAACATGGAGCGAGTGACTATCTGACCAAAACAAAACTTTCATAAGATTCTGCATTTTCATAACTAATTCCTTCATCAAAGTATGGATAGATCTTGTGGTCTTTATTTAGTTCTCCTCTTTATGTGATCCTCAAACATTCGGTTCACACAACAAACCTCGGTCTTTCAACAGTCTTATTAGCGACGGAAGTGAAATGTCATCACAAGCACTTTTCTTTTATACCCGTATCTCTAAAAGATCTATTTCTGTCTAAACTCTCAGCCCGTTATTCTATTAGCATTGAAACCACATCCGAAACATAATAATATACGGATGCATATCAAAGAGCCCGTAGTCGGCGCACGCGCATAGCTAATCGCTGATTGATAGATCAAAGGCGGCAACACTGTCCTTATTTAAACTATACTGCTGCGTGCACGTTCCTTCATGTACGGTATTTTTCAGACATGAGAAGAACAGTTTTAAATTGTAATGGAAAATCGAGACAGGCTTAGAACGATGGTATTTTATGGAAAGTACCATCGAAGAAGTTAATATCAATACACCGCAAGGACTATTTCTGCTTGCAGCGCACGGCGGCTATAGAACCGGGGCGGTAACAGACGTGGCCATCGTGTTCACGGGATTTTCTTTTCAAACTGCTTAGATATGAAGTTCTTCGATAGTACATAGATTTGGTTGGATATATGCTCGAACAGGTAAGTATATAGGCACGTTAAAGGAACTTACAGATGCTACTCGTATTGATAATTCTATACTTATGCATATAGGTACTAAGACAGACACAGAGAAAGAACAGTAGGTAGATGTTGATGAAATAAGGGACACTTATGGGGGTTCACGTACAGTTGCTTATTTTCATGAATACAACAAAGTCTTACAGTAAGTATGTCGCGCGTTTAATATATAAAGTAACACACAGTATTTCAGACACATGGATTGGGATTGGGTTTTCTACCAACATCTATGTCTGGGTAATCTTTGGTAACGATTTTTGTGTTTTACTATGTAAAAAACTACGGGCGGACTTTAGTATCCAGTGGCAGACTTTAGTATTATGGTTAAAATAGGTCGAATCTGTCCCAAAATCGAATCGGGGCACCCCGACTCCACCTAGTCCTTTTGGCTGCACCCTAGAGTGTATTTAAAAATCCGGAGGCGCGGTGGGTGGGCAGCCCCCGCACGCTGTAATGCTCACCTACGCAGCTTCGGCTTGCGGCGACCAGCCTCAGCCGCTACGGCTCGCACGGGTGCCTATCCTTTGTTACATAAGGGCGAAGGGGCTGCACTTCCCGCAGCGCCGGAGACGTGCAGAAGCAACTTTGTTTTTTGTTTTTATTTTTCCTGGGTCCTCCTTTCATGGGAGTGGTACCAGGGGGGAGGGCACCCCCTCCCCCCTCCCTCCTCCCCCTTACCCTTGTTTTCGTGCCACCGGATACTAAGTTTTAACCGATCTCGTGCACTAGACGGCGATGCTCCGGCCAGTCGTGGCCGTATTGTATGGTCTATGGCTAGTTAGCCGTTGCGACCAAGTGCGCGATTCGTATCGGTTTCTATAGTTTACCTTGTCACTGCGATCATGCACTGCTCGTGGTCCTGGCCGTCTAGTGCGCGAGAACCCTTACTGTAAGTCCTGACACCAATACATATTATCTTATACCTCCTTGAAGTTGATTGTCCTGTTTAACATTGTACAATCCACTCACAAATCACACGGCTATATATAAACCACTTACAATACTTTCTGTTACTACACCGATAACATGTTCTTCACTAATTGTCACAATTATCTTTAATGACATCTGCATAGTCAATTAGTTCTCAAGAAGTGGAATCACTCTAACACGAAATATATCAGCAAGTTATTCAGGCTTTTACATTATGTTAATGTCAGTCCAGTGTATTCTTCAAAGTCATCATGCAAAGGAATGTGAAGCTTGTTTAGTTAGTGATATGGTTGAAAATGCAGAGTGGTTTGTTCGGTTGTACCGTTTTTTATGAAGAGCATCACGATCTGTTGAAAGAGATATTGCAGTAAAAATATTGGCAGTAAGTCAAAATGTTTCTTTTTTTCTATATTTTTCAGTCTTGTGGCTCTTGTGAACAATGGTCACAACAAAAAGAAGAGCAGTGGTGGCTCAGTCGTATCGGTCCTGACTTACGAGTTGTAGGTCGTGAGTTCGAACCCAGGCTGGCACGTTACTTGTGTGCTAAATTTCATCATCACTGGTCTCAAAACGCAAGAAGTGAAGCAAAACATCGTGAGGAAGCCTGTATGTCATACATAGAACCAAAAATTCGATGACATCCGCCAACCGTGGGCGTTTCTGGTGGATTATGGGCCCACTCCCTCTCAGCCTGCAGTGGGAACGTTATAGGCTGATTATGGACCACAAAAATCTCCACTCATATCAGATGCTGTTCCCGGTAATAGTAGTTCCTAGTGTATATAACATAAGTCAATATGAACCTAATGATTACTATAATAGTTTAATTATTCATCGTATATTTCGGGAAATCGCCAAGCGGTTGGTCGACTCTTCACGTGACCAGAGGGCTGGCCAATTCTTAGGACAAAGAATCAGCATTGCCATCCAACGTGGCAATGCTGCCAGCCTTTTGGCCACTTTTCCCGCTGACAGCGATGCGGACGAATTTTTTGATGCTCAATGAGCTCTTCTCTTAATTTTATTTTCTTTAGTTACGATTAATGATATTTATTTTCTCAAAAGAATTACAATTCACTTACAGAGAAAACATAAATAGGTTTAAGACTAAGTTATCTTCCAGTAAGTTATTTTTTAATTTAGTGTTAGATTGTATTATTGTATATTAAGATGTATGTTCAGCATTATCTTGAAGTTCATTCATCGTTCTCAATTAAGCAAATGATATTATGCTATAAAAATATTATTCATGCTTCGAGTAATTCAGAATTCAGTACATCGCGAACCAAATTGACTTACTGGGAATACGATGAAGGTGCTGTGGCATGCTCGTGAAATGTCTCACGCCGTGCGATGACGTACCGATAAGTGAACGACGACTTGAGAGACGGATGGTAGGAATAAAATGGCCATGTGCGAAATAGTTGTCACATATTCACAGATTTCTCCCTTCGATAAAGCTCCGACGAATGACAGATAAGGGTCTCTGACAAAAACCCTATTATTCGCGACAGGACTGGTATTGTTCCTAGTAACACACGTACGTAAATTACTTTTCTAAAAACGACTGTCTACAGAAAAACTTCTACGGAATAAATTTCAACTTTGCCAAAGTTACACATCTACTAGTCCTGGCCTAACACGATGACAGTTTTTTGCAAAGATCACAGGTCGGTCAGCCTCACGGATCTATAAGCTACAATTAGATTGTTGACTTGGTAGTTGACCTCCCATTAGCTGCTTACGCATTTCCCGTGTATGAACAAATTGTGCGCAAAGTTATACAAGTAAATCTGATCATTTACTTGTATATGTATTCATACATCTTACGTTTTCCATTACGTCCAAGTCAGCGTGACAATCACGAGGGAATTAGGACCATAGGAGGACCCAAGAACCGGTAAGTAAATTAGATGTTCGATATATGACCAGACCACAAATTATCTAAAAACGAAAGGAAACAACTGAAAAAAGACAACAACGAAATATTGTGACAAATGTACTCGATCATAGAGCAATTATTTACAAAAAAAATATATTAGCGTGCGATTGGATAGGCTTACCTATGTCCGCAGCTGTGAACGCTGTGATAGATGATAAGTATGATGACTACATGACGAAGAAACGAACGAAGTTCACTTCAGCTCCTAGGTTCCCCAATTTTAGAAGACAGCTTTCCTTCTTTCATAGACGAAAAAATCAAAAACTTCAACGACATTTCGGACAGACTCTCCAAAATTAATTTACATTCGGCATTCACCCTGATCAGATACTGTTGTTTTGGTCCAAATTTTATATATTTTTTACGCTCTTCCCCTTTATGGAAGCAGTCACACCTCTTGGACAAAATTGACCAAATTATTCGCAGCACACTATCATCCATTTTAAATGTGGCCTTGGACGACCGAGCGTGGCTACAAGCCACACTAAACATCCGTTTCGGTGGCCTCGGCGTCCGCAAAATTACCAGTATTAGCTTACCCGCGTTCCTGTCCTCTGTCCGCAAAATTTTAGCCCCCCGACTGGTTTACTCTGAATTGCCTTGCTTGACCGATGGGGAGAACGCCTGGAAAGCGGCTTGCCCGAATACAGATCGGCCCGTGAACCCATCTTCCCAGAGACAGTGGGATGAGCCGCTCTGCAGGTTGGTACGGAATAATCTTATTAATACGTCCACCAATACTGCTGAGCGTGCCCGCCTGCTGGCTGTGGGTGAGTGGGAGTCGGGCCTCTGGCTTCAGGCGCTACCATCACCCAACATAGGCACTCACCCACCAGCCACCCACCCAGCCACCCAGCGGTGATACCACCTTCCGGCTCGCTACCTGTCTGCGTCTGGGCGCTCCTTGTGTGGCTCCGCATCGCTGCCGATGCGGTGAAGGTGTCGACTGTCTCGGACACCATGGCTTATCATGCAGTAAGAGCGCGGGCCGGATACCACGGCACGCCAGCATCAATGACATCATCCGTCGTGCTCTTGTCACCGCCGGAGTGCCAGCTGTTTTAGAACCCAATGGTTTGGCTCGCGACGATGGGAAGAGACCAGACGGAATGACCATAATGCCTTGGAAGGTAGGTAGGCCTTTGGTGTGGGATGCAACGTGCGTCGACACCCTTGCGCCATCCCATCTTCAGTACGTCAGCACGGCGGGCTGTGCTGGGGCTGCTGCTGCAGGTGCGGAAAACCTCAAACGGCGCAAATACTCCAATCTTATTGGGACTTATATGTTTGAGCCGTTTGGGGTTGAAACACTAGGGCCATGGGGTCCGAGTGCCCACTTAGTTTTTCAAGACATCGCCAAGCGGTTGGTCGACTCTTCACGTGACCAGAGGGCTGGCCTATTCTTTGGCCAAAGAATCAGCATTGCCATTCAACGTGGCAATGCAGCCAGCCTTTTGGGCACTTTTCCTGTTGACAGCGATGCGGAAGAATTTTTTGATGCCCTTTAATTACCCCCCCCCCCCCCCACACTTCTTATGTAATATATACTTGTACATATTATTTTAAGTCTGTTAGTTTTTAATTATATATATATCTATATTGTTAATATTTGTAATTGACTGTGTAAATGAATATAGAAAACAAAATCCTATACTATTTAAATGAGTATTCTCAATTTTATCCAGCTTTCTAATTACGCAACATATTTTCGTAAACGATAAAGACAAATCTGTTTCATTTTAACAGTTCAACAACATTCATTGCGTCATTTACGCTGCTCTGCAGATTTTTTTTCGAACTTACGGAGCAATGGATTAGCAATCTGTTTCAAAACGATTCAGATTCGGATTGATTTTGCATTACGTAATTAGGGTACTGGACAGAGCTCGGTCGCCCAGGTACTAAGTAAATAATCCATTACAAGTCAATGCTACACATTGGCCCTTCATTCAATCTCCTGTCTATTGTCTAGTATGGTCTAACTCTAAGTAGTACATTTTCCCAGAGAAAGGCGCTACATAATTTGTTATTGCAACTCTTTGCTATCAGGGATCGACAACGTGGATCAACTTTCTGCTCGTTGTATAACACGGGGATATTATTTATAAATAATAGTCTTCACATCAGGCCTGTCGGATTAGAGCGGTCTGTTCCATTCTCTCACCGATAGCCATCTTGTAAAGTGTAACAATATTTAGTTTGAGAGTATATGGTTTGAAGTTACAATAACATTATTGTAGTACCTACTATGTTTTAATAAATAATAGCTGTAGAATCGGATCGATCATTAAAACATACCTACTGTTGAAGAGAGGGAGACACTACAAACATGCTAAAATTATGAATTTTTCTTTTTCAATGAAGGAACTTACACATATGAAAATTATCGAAAAGATTTCTAAAGAAAAGATTTCAGATGGAGGAACTGCTAACAATACCCAGTCTGAAACGTTAGAAATATTAGTGATATCCTAGAAAACAACCTACATTGGGTCCGCTTGGTGGATTATGGCCCACTCCCACTTTATTGGCTGATTATGCCTATGCTCAAACGTGCCTACAATGATGATGCCTCAAAAAAGTCAACACCGATTTATAAAAAGAGTAATGGCAATACCATAGCTCCCACTTCCAGGTCAACTTCAAAACAAAATACTTCGAATAACGAAAAACTGTTATCGCTTTAATCGTGTACTAGAAATAGAGCAACCGAACCATTTCTAAGAACAATCGTACTAACGTTTCTCGGTGGTTAACTAGTTACCATTATTACTACTTACTGTCGGTTGTCAGCTACGATAACTGCTGTTCCGCTCTCGATTCATTGTTCTACCGCAGACGTGGTCTAATTAACGGAGTAATGAAAACTATTGCTTTGCTTTTTATTATCTGTGAGTTTAATTAACTAATCGTGATTTCCTGAAGGAATTCCTATAGTTCAAACGGTAAAGGGATTGTTAGACCTTACTTAAACTATTCTTAGAGCTATTGTGTTCCTGTGGTCTGTTATGGTTATTAATATTTTATATTTTTTTATTGTTAATTTGTTTTGTATTTCTTTTTGTTTAATTCTATGATTTCCTGTTGTATTCTTGTTATTATTTTTATTATTATCATTATTTTCGGTTTGTCAAACTTAATGTATCTACCTAGATTATAAGAGAATGATGTGGTCTCCTATAATTGGAAGCGCACACCGTATTTGTCCGTGTTCTTAGAATGTAAGCTTGCATGAAATTGTGCAGATTCTGTTGGAGATCCAATAAATAAATAATAAATAAGATTAATGCAAGACCGTTATCGATGAATCCCCAGTGAAGATGCTTAAGAGGGAACAAGGCCCGCGATTCTCCATACAAACGTATTCCCCGTTTTTCTTCCTGAATAATGCCTCTAGAGCTGTCATTTTTTTTTTATAAAATCAATGGCTCTATAGGCATGTCCCTGTCATTTCCTTTTTTTCAGCAATTAATAAGTAAGGAAACTATGACCCTCCAAAAATTACAAAAATGCCCCATTTTTACCGCCGTGATTAGAGGACTACCAGACTAATTCGGAAAAGTTTTTAGCATAAAAGAAAATTATAGGAACCTAAACATACTCTTTCTTAAAATTTTAATGTTAAAAATTATTAAATCGGCTTAGTTTTCGAGGAGAAAAAAGGAGAATGCCAAACGTCGTTTTCATCAAAAAATTTGTGATATAATCGGTCTGAGCTGCAGTTGTCCCTATCGCACTTTACGGGGTTTGACTCGATTTTTCGGGCGCAGCGCGACGGCAATAGTTTCTTCAAATACCTATTTTTCAAATTCCTCGCCTGCCCCTGTTCCCTCTTAATACAAACACTGCGTTGGCTAGGAACCAAATCCATGAACCTAACTGGCGCTAACCATTATAACATCTATGCTGCTTCCAATCTCCTGACATACCTACATAGTCCCATCGCTGATGATGTACGTTTCTTTGTCTTCAAAAGGGATACCTTTTTTAAATAAGTAGGTAAACGTGTACCAAAGTAACATGACTATTTTTTTTTTTTTACTCAGAACGGGATGGGATGTATAGAATCTTTTTGTTTTCTAACTGAACAGACAGCTGTGCTGCTGGGGAGTTTGTTGCGCCACTTCTTCTTCCCAGCAAAAGCACTAGGAAGTAGTGAAGGGTGGGCGTTTTAGGGGACTGTCTTATGTAGTTTTGACATTCGAAAAGTGCTGATTCTCAGCCTAGTTTGAATAAATGACTTTTGAATTTTGAATTTTAGACATTGGTTTCTATTTATCTCAGTTAGTAGGGCCGATTCATAAAGAAAACTCAATTTTGAGAGTACCAGCCTAGGTACCCAATGAAAAAAAAACACATTTTTAATCTATGGCAGTGTATAGAGTGCCGCTAGCAAATTCAAAATTCAAATTCAAAAGTCATTTCAACATCATTCAAACTAGGCTGGGAATCAGCACTTTTCGAATGTCAAAGTCACATAAGACAGTCCTCCAAAACACCCACCCTTCACAAAGCTAGCGGATAAAGTGCCGCAAGCGGCATTCTATAGCTATCGGATAAAGTGCCGCAAGCCGCATTCTCCGGAACCACTACACTAACCCGTCGCTTTTTATAGTAGCTATTTTTTGGATAGAATACTCTTTTTGTTGTATATTTGAAAACCCCTAAGTCCGCAATTTCTTTCGTGATTTGTGGGATGGTGAGAATACTAAGGTTGAGGAAGATCACTTGGCGAGTCTAAATTTGTTTGCAAGCTATAGGTAGTCCTATTTCTGAATGGTTAAAAAAAAATAACCACGAAGGGGATGGCGGGGTCTAGTGAGCGAGCGAAGCGAGTGAACAAAGACCGGGTCCGTTTAGACACAAGAGAACGTAATGTTTAGGGAATGTGGTGTTGTACATTATCTTGTGCCTAAACCGACCCGGTCTTTGTTCACAGTTGTGTGGTCACAGTTCTAACCTAACCTACCTTTCAGCCATTTTCATTTGCTACTTCATTTTTAGCCACACTTAAGTTTAGCCGGCTAAAGATGAAATAAATTAACATTAGCACCTTCATAAAAATAAACTCATATTTTGATATAATTATCAAAAACAAATACCATCAATCAATACAAAGGGCAGTGAACTAAACTCAACAATCAAACAAAAAAAACGACAGTGGCAGTGACAATGACAATGCAATGCTTAGGTACGGCTGTTTAGGCCGAGGCAGCGCCACTATTATGCCGCAAATAGCGGCACTTTATCCGACAGGGATACACCTCCTTATTTTTTTATTTATCAAAGTTTTTATTACAATTTTGAAAAGCTAAGCAAGATTTTTTCTTTCATTTTCATATTTGTCAGCAGAACACGTGGTGATGATTTTAAGTATGAATCATCTTACTTAAAATCATCACATCTTACTTATCATCAACATCGCCATAGAGATCGGAACCTGTATCTGAGTTCTTTCAATCGTACATTCTTAAAGACTCTATAATGGTGGATTTGTGCCGGGCAAATATAAAATATATTTAATTAAAATACAAAAGTTTTCATTGTTAGTTAGTGGGTCGTGTGTAAGTGTTTGACCACTACCACCCAACGACGGTTTTTGAAAACGGGTCAATTTTGCGTCCCAAGGTTTTTTTCGGGGACACCGGGACAAACCAAAAAAGCCGGCCAAGTGCGAGTCGGACTTGCGCACGAAGGGTTCCGTACCATTAGGTATCTATAAAAACGTCAATAAAATCATGTCTGTTGTATGGGAGCCGCCCCTTAAATATTTATTTTATTCTGTTTTTAGTATTTGTTGTTATAGCGGCAACAGAAATACATAATCTGTGAAAATTTCAACTGTCTAACTATCACGGCTCATGAGATACAGCCTGGTGACAGACGGACGGACGGACGGACAGCGATGTCTTAGTAATAGGGTCCCGTTTTTACCCTTTGAGTGCGGAACCCTTAAAAAGCGACGGTCCCGTTCAAAACAGGACGTATGGTCACGTTAAACATAAGCAATTAGGAGTAAGACCATGAAAAATCAAAAATAATCACAAAAACAGGCATTCTCTTTGCCGGTAACACACCATAATCCATGTTTGTATAAATTCCCGCTCAAAAACTTCGCATTGAATCCATGCACAATCTCTTCTAGCTATAACAAAGCCCTCGCCCCCCACAGAGCGATGGAAACATAATCAAACCATAGAGCGGCAAGTCACATTCCTTCCTTCTCTTGCGAAATCGGAACAAATACGATTCGTTTCTTTAATAATACTCTATTATAATTACGATTATGTACTGTGAATCGAAAATTTCGCAAGATATTCGAAAGATTTTATCTCTCAAATCGATTGTCGATCATTTCTTGTGGGATTATGTAAACTAATTGTTTTACCGTCTCTAGGACTAACTACTGAGATGTTGTTAAAAGTTACGTCTGTTCTACCGGGGTTTTGACACCAGCAAGTGCTTTTGAACAATTATTAATTTGTGAGCGTAACAATTTACACCTTTATGCTACTTCCTATCTCCAATTAGAGGGTGATCAGACAAACTACTAGTTTGAATTGCTTTCGGTACAATCGAGACTTTCATGAAAACAATCATAATATATCTGTCGCAGTCATCTGGTTAAATTAGCCAGCTAATTGGACGCCTAGGCCGTTCATTAAAAGCCGGCCTAGGCATCCAATGGATGCCTAGGCCGATGATTAATTGAATTAGCATCATTCAACGTTTAACAACTTGGCGTATTGAAAATCAGCCCTTTAAAGATGACTGACCTAGACTCAGCCAATCAAATGGTGAAAAATAATCTGCGAGCAACTTGGAAATAGCGCTCGCCGGCCGCTGCCGCGGCACCGCTCGCTACGCTCGGCTCGCGCGCGGTTGGTCATAGTTCTAACCTAACCTATCTCACCCAGTTTAACTAAATGACTGCACGACATTCAGCCATCTGGTTAATAAAGGCTCGTGCAGACCAGCGCGACGCGACTCGAACAATACAATTTCTAAGAAAACTTCACGGTATAACAATAGCCGGTGTCGCGTCGCGCTAGTCTGCACGAAGCTAGAACGTTGTGCTCAATGACTTGGCTAGTTGTCTTTCAGCTATTTAATTGGATGCCGGCATTTAATGAACGCGCTAGTCATTCAATCAAATAGCAGATTCAACCAGATGCTGCGATATATCCACAGTTTACAGGCTCTCTTTGTACGATGAAGTTTTAATACTTTTACTACTTTTTGCAAGATATAATATTGGGTTACCTATGAAATTGGCGTTTTTTTCTCACAAATATAGGACCTCGTCACTTCTATGATTTAAAATATTCCTCAATTGCTTGATATTATATCGGATAATGACCATCATAGACAACTACCAATAGTAAGAAAAACCTTATTACTCGTACTTATAGTTTTCTAAACATAAAAAATACCTTAAAAATGACTCCTCTTTTTGTTAGCAGAAATAACCACTACCTATTTGTTTTAAAACTTAGCCAAAACTTATTTTTGTCGCTTAATCTAAGTGGTATACGTAGTCTTAGTTTTTAAACATTAGTTCATAGGTAAAAGTTTTAAAACATTAGTGTAAAGGGTTGTTAAATAAATTAAGAAAATGTTGGTATGAAAAATGCAACTTCTTTAAAATTCTCCTCTCCATAGGAACCTAATATTTCCACTCCTTAGCTTCATCATCTGCCTATCCTTTTCCCAACTATGTAGGGGTCAGCTTCTAGTCTAACTGGATGCAGCTGAATTTATTTTACATGGAACGACTACGTCTCTGACCTCCACAACCCAGTTACTGTGTAACATGATACCCCTTGGTAAGGCTGGTTGTCAAACTTACAGACTTTCCAGCTCAATAGATGAAATTCAAACCAACTAACAGCAAGCAATACCAGCGGTCTATATAGAATAAAGTACAATCGACCTTCTAAACAAAACGAATGCACTACTCTGATCATAAATATAGTGCATTTGATTCATGCACCAATTATGAAGGTAAGTAATGATTATTGAAATCTAACAAACAGATAGATATCGACGAGATTGCAGTACTATTTGCATGCTAAAATACAGCACGGCACAGGCCGTTTCGCATAGCAAACACTTGCTAGGTAATGTAGAGGGATTGGTAAACCTTTGGTGGTAGCTATAGTTCACGCGGTGGAGCATGGTGCGGGTGACAGGTGACAGAAAGGGTAAATTTATTTAATTTACTACAGTTATTACTGAGTCCGTATTATGTGCACAATCTGTATGTAGGTACGGATCAGTCGTAAAATACAGAATCAGTCAAAACAAGTAAATTATAATATATTTTACTCTTTCTGTCACCCGCACCATGCTACACCGCGTGAACTATGGCAAAATTGTAGGGAAACCCCATTTTATTTTTATAGCGTTCTCTCTCCCTCTCCTGGGTAAAGGCCTCTCTCCTCTCCTCCCATCTTCTGCGAGCCCACGCGTCCTTCTTTCAGTGTTGACGGAACCAATCCAGCTCGTCCCGCCATCTGAACCCCATGTGGTCTTCCGCTACCCCGCCTCACTGTCTCAGGGCACTAGTTCTGTGCTATTTGGGCCCACAGCTTGCGGCAAACATGTCCTGTCCAGTCCAATTTTGGCATGGATTAAATGATGCTGAAGATGTATTCAGACAAAGGAATAAAGTGGGAACATTAACTAAAACTAACATATTTCCATTCGATTTGGTTTGATACAGACGATAAAGAAATATATTATAAGTACACATAGAAATGAAACTTCAAAATAACGAGGTAATAAATACTTCAGTGTTTATTTGTGCCTAATTAGGCACACACAATTAGGCACCGCCAAAGCTAGCTCCACGCAAATCCTTAAAAGCCCAATCATCGCGTGCTGTAACCAAATATGCCATTTTGGCGAGCCAACTGTTCACGACCCCTGACCTACGGAATGCGTGGCTGACAGTATAAGTGCCGATTGCGAACACGACCAATTTGCATACCACACCGTCTCTGTCTGACCCGTAGTTAATCGTAGAATAAGAAAGAGATAGCGATACTAAAGTTGGTCAAAGTCGTATTGTACATTAAGGGTAATGTCGATCATATCCGCCCAATTCGCTGAAGTTCTCGATGTAAGAAAATTGATGCAGTTTTTGTTTGTGTGTTGTATGCATTTCTATGAGCAAGAGGATATGCTTTTACTTCAAATTAAGTCTATATTGGTGACATTAAACCACAACATGTGCTTAATTCGTTGTTTCTTGTTCTGTTCTTATGGCTCCCGTATATTTATTTATTTATATTTAATGAACAAGTAACAAGACTCAATATGTTAGTGACAATACTTCTTAACAACTACATAATTATGTTAGTGAACTTAAATCTACACCCTTAACAAATCCCCGCTACACGCTCAACACAGATGTTGAAAGCTTGCTTGCTTTTTACTTGA
The DNA here is from genome assembly GCA_963853775.1 of Xanthia togata. Classification (NCBI taxonomy): domain Eukaryota; kingdom Metazoa; phylum Arthropoda; class Insecta; order Lepidoptera; family Noctuidae; genus Xanthia; species Xanthia togata. The sequence continues at coordinate 23,961,682 of OY970793.1, read as the reverse complement.
AATCATAATACGCTACCATTAGTAATCGACCCTCAAAATATTGGCCCATTTTGCTTTCCTAAAAACTTGATTGAAGACACTTCTTTTGATAATGAATGCGCTTCTTTTGGTCAACCTCAAATAATTACTACTTTGGGGTCATAAAAATACCCAAGTAACAGCGACCATCCTGGATGTAGCGGTTGGTCAGTTCTAACCTTTTTTTATTTTATTGCGGGGAAAATCCTCATGCATGTCCTCCACCCTGGGGAGGGCGGAGGGGTCTGTCAGACTCTTACTGACTAAAACCACCCTGATGTTCCGTCTCACATTGCACCGGGGATCACGGGATCTAATGCGACTTCCGCGATCCCCGGCTAGTGCCGACCCGCCTCTGCGGGCCACCTCGAGTTTGGGAGGAGTGAGGTGTTAAACTCCGCCCTTACATCATAGAGAGGCGCGCGTGGAACACTACGCGCCACCAGCTCGGGTCTTAAGGAGTAGGGGGCGACAGATTCCCCAGATCCATGGACCCATTTAGGGGGGCTGGAAGAGGGCATTATCCGCCCTCCGCCGACGCCCGATGCGTCTGCTGCAGATCGGGTTAGCAGAAGCAATCTCCCGATCTCTTTCCGCAGCCTCCTTCTGCGAAATAACCGTTTCGCAGAAGGATACCACCACGTCCCAGGACTCCTCGCTGCCGACCATCGAGTCGACAACAGCCGGCAGTAACAGGTCACTGCCGACACCTGTGATAAGGGCACGGCGTGGCTCCTCCCAAGCTGCACACTCTGCCAGCGTGTGCCGAGCCGTGTCCTCCCGACAGTCGACGCAGTGGGGACACCGAGCGTCCGGCTCCCTGCTTATGCGACACAAGTACTTCCCGAAGCAACTATGCCCCGAGAGCACCTGCGTCACCCAAAACGACAGGGAGCCGTGCCTCCTGATCTAACCTAACCTATCCTGACCCGTTTGATCGGGGTACCCTAGCTTAGTTTTACTATAACCAACTGTGGGATAAGGCCAGATAGTTAAAAAGAGTCACATTTATTTATAAAACGTGCACATCATTAGAAGCCCAAAATCATTTTAGAGGTTTAATAATTTTAAAAAGCGTTCATCATTAGGAAGCCAATAAGTTTTTAGAGGATCAGTTTAATATTTCCCATAGTTATATCACACCGGAAATACAAGTGGTACAGAGTAATATAGTCATTATGGAACTCAGACAAAATAAAAAGCAAAGCGCTGCGAACAATACAGTGAAGCATGGCAAAACTACACCGCCACTCTGTGCATACACATTACAATCAAACTACACCACACAAAGTGCACACATGTTTACGAAACCGGCTTCACTTCACTGTTGACAGCGCTCTGTCTTGGTTTTATATTTGGTCTGAGTTATGGAAGAGGAAACTGGTCCTACAATGACTATTAGTAGAACGACAATTTAGAATTACCTACTCCGCTCTTTGGTATTGTTCATTTTAAAATTCATAAGGTCACTCACATCTTTACACTGTTTGTCCACCGCACAACGTCAACGGGACGTCATCGAGAGACGAGTTCATTCGAACCGAGCGTGTCGTCCCGGTGGCGGCGTGTGGTGGACACGCGGCCATAGTAAATGTATGTATCACTACTTCGGCGCCGTTATCTCGTTCACGTTGACGTAGCGGTGGACAAACGGCCTTAAGGCTCCGCAGACAGGCGCGACGCGACTGGTGGAACATTTTCTATGGAAATTGTTCTACCGGAGTCGCGTCGTCGCGTCGTCGTCGCGTCTGGAACCTTTAATCTTCAAGTTCCATCTCTCGAAAATTGTGTCACTTGATAACAAGTACAGCTGGTCTATTGCTTAAAAATCTGATTCTTACAAAATCACCATTATGAAAACTTATATGAAGGGACCTGTCATTCCACCCGATGTTGACAGCTCGATTGACCTTTTTACTGTAATACAAACTTAAAGACTGGAATGAAACGTGGTTTTGTTCAACTCATCATCGCCATTAATACTTGCGTGGGAGATGTTGAAGCCGACTAAAGTATTAATTAGCGATAACAATCAGTACACTTTTTATTGCTATATTTTACAAGTTTGATAAATACGTGCACTTTGTTAGCATTTATCAAGTTATATCTATTAGGTACGTAACAATATTGTAGCGAAGTGTTTAACCTGATTGTAAAGCATTTTAAACGATGATTTATAGCTTCCCGTTGTAGATTTTTTTTTTAATCTATCTCTTTACTTCCAACGTTGTTGTTATAACTTGTTTATTGATTAATCTTAACGCCTACAGTACCTACTACTTTCATTACTTATTTTAATCACACTTACGTCATTCTCATTTTAAAAACCTAGACAAAACAAATAAACGTCGCAATTCGAACGCATATCTAGATTCAATTCATTGTAATTATTTCGATTCACCAATTCATTAAGCGTTGATTTTCGAGATCCATTTAGCAAACATTAACCTCGAACGTACAGATTTAGGAAACCCTTCGCAAATAAACCAATGGCAGTCTGTCTGGCTATTTACGGACTTACTAATAAGCGAGATCAAAACGATTTGACTGGGCTGAGGGCTCCCTTAGATCTAGTGACTGTAAGAATTATTGTTTGGAAGCTATTTTAACTTTTAAGTGGTAAAGTAAAGAAGTTATGAAGACATGATACCGATTAGAAAGAGAAGCTAGTTGAGCTGTATGCTGTATGATTGGCAGCGGGGATTGGTGTGCGTTACCCCAGCCAGATAATGTCGAAAATCGTCATCCAAGTGCAATAGATAATTAGAAATACAGCTTCTGTAATTGGTAAGCAGATTTTTAAATTTGGTGTGCTGATAGTTTTTTAATTATTTGATAAAAACACTTCCGGCTGGAGTAACGTTACCCCAGCCAGATCTTTTGTTTTCTAATGAATATTTTGAAATAAATTTTATCTAAATAATCAGAAATGAATTTGAAATAAATGGTACAACTTAATTTATATTTGTATTTGCTATGGTTGCGAAGATATTTAAAATCCTGCTGGAGTAACGTTTGCACGATTGCTGTATCTCGGAATTGACTATACGGATGATTGTAATATTTGTACATGAGATCTGGCTAATTAGTTATAATTTGTTACGCAATAAACGAATCCACTATAATGCACCGTTTTGAAGTTATTTTAGTAAATAGAAAATTGCTTTAATAGGTCCTAGCACTTCCATTATGCGCCCCAAAGACTAAACTTAAACGTTATCATATCGATAATTACTGTCTTTAAATGGTACTGAAGTTTCATTAGTATCCTACACGTAATTAAAAAGATAAGATGATTTTCCGGCCACGGTGCGCAGCTCAGTTATTTGACCACCGATTAACCGAGTTTACTGTAGTAGTGGTAACTGAATTTTAGATCAATAATTAGAAATACAGTTCAATTATATACATGTGAAATTTCAGACTTGTACACTAATTAATTAACGAGATAATCGAAAAAAATGATGTATGCGTGGTAACCCGACCAAATCTAGAATGTTATAATAAAGCGGGCGCGCAATACATTACACCAACCTTCTAAAATTAATAGCATAATTGTACTTAAAAGTTGGTACAGTCACGAATAAACTAGTTTGATTGAAAAATTAAACCTACCATGCTAAATGTTTAAATAAACTTTAAATTGCTCAAAGTAGTGTCCACTATGCCATTTTTCAAATACCTACCTACGTTTAACCATTATATCGATGAGGTAGGTAGGTACCTACTTACGTACCTGTTGTAAGTAGCAGAAACATCTTGATAATATTATATAATTTACATGCAATAAGACTTAGTTAGTCAAAAAGTACGTATTGTAAGAAGTTGACTGCATTGTTATGTCGTTTATTTTTAGTATTGTAAATGTTTTATTTTTATATAATAAAACTCAATTAAGAATACGGCTATCTTTATGTAAGACATTTGTGATTTTGTAAATCATATTAGATAAAACAGTAGAACCTACCTACCTATCTTCTGTAAAGTTCTATGATATGTTAGTACTTACTGCACTGTGATGTTATTAACATATTACATTTTATTATTGTTGATCTGTGATTTATTACAATAAAACTAAATTTTTATTTGAATTTGAATAGTTCTTAATTTTAATTTCAGATAAGCAAGCGACGTTGCAGTTGTCCATAAAAAATATCTGTGATTATTTTTGAAGTAAATTTATATACTTACTCACTTACCTTAATTAAAATAATTATCTGCATACGATCATCATCATCTACATAGTTAGATACTCCATATTTGTTATTACCTACGCATTATTATTTTTGAAATGAATATTCCATTATAAATATGTTTTACTTTACCACTTGTTTACCCGTCTGTACTAAACACGTAATCATTCTCACGTATGATCCTGTAAGTTTTAGAAGGTTGGTATAATGTATTGCGCGCTCGCTTTATTATAACATTCTAGATTTGGTCGGGTTACCACGCATACATCATTTTTTTCGATTATCTCGTTAATTAATTAGTGTACAAGTCTGAAATTTCACATGTATATAATTGAACTGTATTTCTAATTATTGATATAAAATTAAGTTACCACTACTACAGTAAACTCGGTTAATCGGTGGTCAAATAACTGAGCTGCGCACCGTGGCCGGAAAATCATCTTATCTTTTTAATTACGTATTAGGATACTACTGAAACTTCAGTACCATTTAAAGACAGTAATTATCGATATGATAACGTTTAAGTTTAGTCTTTGGGGCGCATAATGGAAGTGCTAGGACCTATTAAAGCAATTTTCTATTTACTAAAATAACTTCAAAACGGTGCATTATAGTGGATTCGTTTATTGCGTAACAAATTTATAACTAATTAGCCAGATCTCATGTACAAATATTACAATCATCCGTATAGTCAATTCCGAGATACAGCAATCGTGCAAACGTTACTCCAGCAGGATTTTAAATATCTTCGCAACCATAGCAAATACAAATACAAATTAAGTTGTACCATTTATTTCAAATTCATTTCTAATTATTTAGATAAAATTTATTTCAAAATATCCATTAGAAAACAAAAGATCTGGCTGGGGTAACGTTACTCCAGCCGGAAGTGTTTTTATCAAATAATTAAAAAACTATCAGCACACCAAATTTAAAAATCTGCTTACCAATTACAGAAGCTGTATTTCTAATTATCTATTGCACTTAGATGACGATGTTCGACATTATCTGGCTGGGGTAACGCACACCGGGGATTGAGAACACAAAAAATCACTACAAAGTAAAAAATAACTTTAATTTCGGAAGTCGGTGTCTTTGGTTTTGTATTTTTGTTTTTGCCACCGACTTCCGAAATTAAACTTATTTTTCACTATGTATTGTTTTTTTTGGAAGTCAGTCATTTTATACAAAAATAAAAACTTAACAGGTACATCGTTTTATACGATTTTTATTGGGTACTACACAAATTAGTATAAGTACCACTACATGCTATGTAAATCAGGAAGTTATTATAATATGATCAACATACATTGAAACAAAAACTACCCAAACAAAGATAATACAATTTTAAATATGGGACCTCCGCGCAATATTTTTCTACCAAATGAATTTTCAAAATCGGTCCACAATGACGAAAATATCGTTGAACACACATAAAAAATATACAGATGAATTTAGAACCTCCTCGTTTTTAAGTCAACTTATTAGGGTGATGATGAAAATAAAGAGTAATAAACTTATCAGAATCTCTACAAATAAATATAATCTCTACAAATAATATCGAACTAAATTATTGACTGTTGAGCTAAGTTAAGATCTAGAAATACCTTTAGGAGCTTTGGATTTGTCAACAAAAGCCCAAGTAGGTAAAAGGAAGTAATTACTGTGCACACGTTCCAGTCAGCCACGCAAACAATTAAGATACATTTAAATATTTATAACATTACGCACTCTCTCTTACTTCTCTATAACAATACGAAATAAGATGGGTTACAAAATAAAATGATTCACCCGTCAAAGGGTTCCCAGTGTTTCACAAATAAATGAAGACTTAATTTCACTAATACGTGTTAATATGACTGTGAGAGTTACACACAATTATACAACAAGTGACAACGGTTTCACTCGTGCGAACCGCTGGTGAAATTATTCTACCACCAGCATAACTTGGCCTATGGCTGAATTAGGAACTAAAGGAATTGTTCCAAGTTAGAAGTCAGGTTGAGCTACGCCTTGACCAGCAGCGCTGTTATGATGTGTCAAGATATACTGGCCATTCAGTTCCAGAAGGCCCAACAAAATGTAGGAGTTGCTAATTTGCTTTACATAGAAGGCGAGGCGAAGACATGTCTCTCTAATAAAAAAATGCAGTCACGCGAAGCATAGAGCTCAACACTGTAGTTTGTTACACGATTTGTTTGCTACGAACTCATTTATAATTTAAAAACAACCTTTAATTTTTTCTTTGTTATCCTCTGATTACAAACAAGAGGAACACACGTGGGGATCGAATGTATTGGAAGTATCGCCAATAATGGTTGCCCGATCGGAAAGTACTAGGGTGGCATGAACGGCAGGTAGTGTACCGAACCGATCGATACTCCAATATACCATGTATATGCGGCGATAGGGCGCACACATGCAGGGTGTACTGTGTGCGTGAACTGTGAACGATTCTCTTCTCTTTCACGAATGGATCCGGCTCGACTCGTGTTTTATCGAAGAGCTCGGACTCGATCGGTTCTCCTCGCATAAAAATATCCTCGTAATTATAGGTACGGTAGGTATCAGTGGTGTGTGTCAGTCTGTTCCTGAAAAAGCTTGCTGTACAACAATAACACAGTTTTCTGTATTGTTTTGAAGATACTTTTGCTTTCCATAATGTGCATAAAACCTTTTTAGATTTATGTTTATAAAATGCACATCTTGCTGGCTACTCGCGGTAAAAAAAAACCATGAGATGCCTTAAAAGTTTTCTTTTTATTAGTTATTTTTCATTTTAGGTAGTTAATGGTTTTAATGATTATTTCATGTAGTTTTGACCAGTGTTTTTCTAATAGTTCTATAATACAACCTTATTACTTTTTTACTTTTATGGTTTGTTTGAAAAAACCTTGGTTTGGTATTGTTCTGAAATGTGCAAAATCTGACTTATTATTGGAAATAATTTTGTCAAGGTACCTCAGGTAAAAAGGTAAATAATTAGTCAATAAAAATAATAACAACTCCGAAGCCATTTCGAAGGTTGATAAAAAGTTGAAAGTTCAAGCAACATAATGATGCTGTATCCAGCTGATCTGAAACAAATAAAAACACGTTATATCAGCTGGTTATCAGTCCGCTCATGCCATATGACAGTTCCGAGGCTACTGAGATATCAGTGAGATAGCAATGAGATATCATTGCATGAATCATTGACGACTTGTCATCACAGAATTCCAAAATCCTAAGTCGCAAGAAGTATGATCGAGCGCACCGCACGTCGTCGGTAGGTAACATTTTAACTAGCTAAACCCTACTTACTACGCAATAAAACTGCCTCGTTGATCAACTCAAACTCAACGCACGTATTCCAATTAAACCATTTTTAAGCACTTTTGAAGTGTCCAAAATTCGGTCAGTCAGAAATATGAATCTAGTTGCCCATTTCAAAGCGTTGTAGGTACCTATGGAGAAGAACGGACAAGAAACTCCACGGACATTCTCTTAAATAAAAAATTTGATACAAAATATTGGTTACATCATTCATTTTGAAATTATGCATGTGAGAACAATGTAGAAAGACGTGCACGTTCGAAAAAAAAAAAATAAAGAACCATTCAAAAACTTAAAATAAATTAAAACAAGCCATGGCAACAAGAGATGACCAGTTCCAACTGACGGCGCTCGTTCACGAACATGACACATGGATCAGCACCATTCAGCTCAACCATTTTGAAGGGAGCTAAATGATCCAACTCACGCGCCACCATCAGCGAGACATCTGAGTGAGCATGACATACTCACAGCCGCCAGGGCACATTCAACTCAATGAAATACATATCATCCGGTAAATGGTAGCTCTTTAGTACATAGTACCTGTGCTATGCAATTATATAATACAAAGGAGATTGAGTTTATACAAAACAAAGATGGTCTTACAATCTTCAGCAGCTCCAACAGTATTTTCAAAATGTTAATCGTTTAGTTGTCGTTGTGGAGCAGTACCAGCAATGAGCCATGCATTTTTATCAGTGATATAATCCCTCAACTTATAATATGCCTTATATATACATAGTGTGCGTTTAATACAAGATTTGAATTTCGTCTCATTCAGTTGAAGTATGTGGGGAGGAATTTTATTGTAACATTTTACACAGTACCCCATGAAAGATGAGTCTACCTTAGCCAGTTTGAAACCTGGTTGTACTAATAGGTCCCTATTCTTTTATGAGGTCCGGGATTTGATCTGGGAATCAAAGTCAGTCTGGAACAGTTTTATTAGATTTTCCCAACAGGAATTTCTCAGTAGCAACCCGGAGTCTGAATTTGTGCCCGGTCGATGGCAATAGACTCACCCCCTATTACAAGGGACCTGGAAATACCTGACGAAATGTGGGTGTACCATAAGTACACCTCTGCCACACCCTTCGGGAATTACAGGCGTGATGTTATGTTACGAAATAAAAATGCTGTCAATGTCTGTCGAGGTCAAATGTTAATGTTACCATGGTTGACTGCACCTATTTATTATTTACTTGCGGCCCGGCCCGCTCCTGCTTCGCACGGTTTTTTCGACTTGACAAAACATCGAGATTTTTTAGGTAAACGTAACGTATTGTTATGTGTGTGTTGGATCGATGAGTTCCCTTCAAAATGGTTGAGCTAAACGGTGCTGTTCCATGCGTCATGTTCGTGAACGGGCGCCGTCAGTAGGGACTGGTCATCTCTTATCTGCCACGGCTTATTTTAATTTTTTATTTGTTTTTATCTTTTTATTACGGACGCTTTTTACGTGCACGTTCGTCTACATTGTTCTTAATGTATAATTTCAACATGAATGATTTAAGTAAACAATGGTGCCGATTCTCTTGTCACAAATGCGTCTAAACTAGACTAAAAATCACTAAAATTTAGTTTAATCCTGTCAAACGATGATTTCCCATTCTGAAATAGACTAAAGTGGCACAACTTAACTATATTTTACTTTGACAGCACTAAGATTGTACTGAGATTTTAATTTAGTGAAAATGACAATTTTGCTATTCTGAATTTGACGTTTTTCACCTAAAATTTTAATTTTCTAACTAATTCTGACCATTTTTAATCGCCACTGAAAATGATGTGGAATATTATTAGTTGTCATGAACTAAAATTCACACGAACATCTCGACTTTGGGTGCAAAAACAGTACTGTACAGGATTTTTTTCTTTTCTTTTGCTTATATCTCGAAAATGGTGTGTCCTATCGCAAAAATAATGAAAATTTCGACCCCCTTTATAAAACCGTTATATCCCGAATACTCAACACGTAGGTAATATTTTTTTTTATTTTCCATACATATGTGAAAAATTCCATATAAAACACGTCGAGGCTGCCCCCACTGCGCGCCTCCGGCTCTAAAAAAAATTCACGGGGTAGAGCAATCAAGTATGTACCTACCACGTGGAGTCGGAATTGTCAAATTCGATTTAGTTGTGTCAAAATATTTTTTAAATTTAGAGACTTTTTACTACAGAATAGCGTTAAGATTCTCATAGCCAAAAGTAAGGAATTTTAGTGATAGTTTAGTTAGTTTAGTCCGGTGTACAAGAGAATCGGCACCAATGTTTTGTAAGTTTTTTTTTTTTAAAGATTTTCCGTGGAGTTTCTTGCCCGTTGTTCTCCATAGGAACCTACGCTTTAGAATGGGCAACTAGCTTCATATTTCTGACTGACCGACCCCTTGACAATTCAAAATTGCCTGTAAATGGTTAAATTGAAATAAATGCTTTGAGTTTATTATACACATAACCTTCCGGAATAAATTATCTAAGCGATGCTGAAAACCTCATCAAATACTGTTGCGTGGTTTAGAAGAACAACGCGGACATACAGACAAACGCGAAAAGCGTTGTTTTATAAATTTATAGTAGGTAAGGTCTAAGGTAAAATATTTCATTTTAAGCTTTATCCGGAGCATTAAAACTTTCCATCAATATGTTTCCATTAACTTACACTACAAAGTAATTGTAACGTTAAAGTAATCCATTATTGTTCTTTCAGTTACATAATTTAGCTATAATGGGTAGGTAGGTATTCCAATAAATCCATTCTCTGTTAGATCATAGAATGCAGATATAAAAAAGTAACCGGCCATGTGCGTGTCGGACCACGCATAATAAAGGGTTCCGTTGTTGGGATGAATTTATCCAAAGAACAAACTTAAAATTGTATTTCAAATGTTCTCAATACAGAATGTATGGGAGAACATGTTTTTTTAATAATCGACCAACTTACAGTAAGTTGGTCGATTATTACTCGTTAACTTGTAGAGCCTACTTAAAGTTAGCTGTGATGGTTCACTGGATGTGATGGTTTTCCTTTTAATTTCGTTATATATACTACTGCCATGAATTTTTCACATATTAAAACCAACATTTAGCTGGCAGGGGGACTCTTGACTGTAACAAAAATAAGCACTTTAACGCTTAATATTAGCCATAGGGGAGGTAACCATTTTTTTTTTAAATAGTTTTTTGTTAATACGTATACTCATGCCAAATTACAGATATCAAGTACTAGAGTCTCTGGCGTAGCCGCGGACAGACAGACAGACGGACGTGGCGAAACTATAAGGGTTCCTTGTTGACTACGGAACCCTAAAAATACTTACTTTTTGTGGTACGTTACTGATTGGTACTTTATGATCGGATTGATCGATCAAATGGTTTACTCAGTGCACAACAAAGATTTTAAATTATGATTGTTATTGAAAGTTCACTTTACAAGATGGATGGGAGCAAAAAGACAAGAATTTATTATCTTTTGATTACGACGTATTGCAAGACGGTAATGTAATGAGGAAGGAAAGTCGTTGACGTAATTTGAATTAGGAAATACTTTGTTCTTTTTATAATATATTTTCGTTTAGTTGTCAAGATTGAATGTCTTTCTTAATAACCGGCCAAGTGCGAGTCGGACTCGCACACCAAGGGTTCCGTACCACCGCTGCACCGTACAATGGTGCCGATTCTCTTGTACACCGGACTAAACTAACTAAACTATCACTAAAATTCCTTACTTTTGGCTATGAGAATCTTAAACGCTATTCTGTAGTAAAAAGTCTCTAAATTAAAAAAAAATATTTTGACACAACTAAATCGAATTTGACAATTGTGACTCCACGTGGTACATACTTTTTAGAGCCGGAGGCGCGCAGTGGGGGCAGCCTCGACGTGTTTTAAATGGAATTTTTCACTTTTTGTATGGAAAAAAAAAAAATATTACCTACGTGTTGAGAATTAGGGGTATAAGGGTTTTATAAAGGGGGTCGAAATTTTCATTATTTTTGCGATAGGACACACCATTTTCGAGATATAAGCAAAAGAAAAGAAAAAAATCCAGTACAGTACTGTTTTTGCACCCGAAGTCGAGATCTTCGTGTGAATTTTAGTTCATGACAACTAATAATATTCCACACCATTTTCGGTGGCGATTAAAAATAGTCAGAATTAGTTAGAAAATTAAAATTTTAGGTGAAAAACGTCAAATTCAGAATAGCAAAATAGTCATTTTCACTAAATTAAAATCTCAGTACAATCTTAGTCCTGTCAAACTAAAATATAGTTAAGTTGTGCCACTAGTCTATTTCAGTTAGTCTATTTCAGAATGGGAAATCATCGTTTGACAGGAGTAAACTAAATTTTGGTGATTTTTAGTCTAGTTTAGACGCATTTGTGACAAGAGAATCGGCACCATTGTTAAGCAAAAAACTCCCTTTAATTTTTTTTTTTTTTTTTTTTTTTTTTTATTGCGGCAATTCAAATACACAATCTGTGAGAATTTCAACTGTCTGCCTATTACGGCTCATGGGATACACAGCCCGCCGACAGACAGACGGACGGATAGACGGACGGCGGAGGCTTAGTAATAGGGTTCCGTATGGCACCCTCCGAAACCTAAAATTAACCCTCCTTTAAAAAGTCATGTTAAGTAAAAACAAACATTGAAGTAGGTATATTTGTTATACGTGAAGAAATTAATTCATTAGGAAATCTGTTGATAATTATCTTTTTATACAACCTGTTTATAAAATTGCAACTGTAAGTAATTTATTTACTTAAGTAGGACCTACTTAAGGAATGTTATTTTAATTTAAATTATATGTACAAAAACCAAGCAAACTAACTTCGACGAAGATAACTTTGTCCTTCATGGTGTCTGAATTAAACTATATTTAGACAAGCATTCACTTTAGGATGTAGATAAAAAAAACCATTCTTGTAAACAAAGTGGAGGCTGTGCAAATGTTAAGATGGGTATCCACTAATTTCCAAGTTCGCGCACTAACTGTTTCGCGCATCTCCTTTGTCGTGGTGGCAGTGTTTATGCAATTGCCAACTAGAGACTGCTGCTGCTACTGTTACCTATGTGTAACTTTAGATACCTAATTCATTGATATTTGTGCGTGGCCAACGGAAAAACATAGTGATATCAATATAGATTTTATTTACAACACTTGTTTTACATCTACCTATGTTTTGCAAATAATACATATGTGTACCAAATTCATCTTAATCGGTCCATTAGATTCGGGGCAAATTGGCTGTGACAGACACACGTATGATCCTATAAGGGTTCCGTTTTTTCCTTTTGAGGTACGGAACCCTAAAAAACTTTGACTCAAATTTTGAGAAAGCAGAATCCGCGGCGCGGGGTACGGCAGGTCTATTCTGTAATAATCTCACGGTGAAAACTTAGGTGAAGTGAACGTGAAGTGAGCTGTCATTCCATTTGCTGCTAGGGACTGACAGCTCACTCCGAGCTCACTTCACCTAAGTTTTCACGGTGAGATGGTTACAGAATAGCACTGCAGTTTTGCACAAACATAGTGGACGTGGACACCCAGCTTCAGTATATCTTAGATTAGCTTGTTTTGTTTTTAACAGATTACCTAAATGCTTGACACGGTTGGCGCAGTGCCTGATGAGCGATTGGATTGTGACTTGTGCGCAACAGGTTACGCATTCGAATTCCGCACGACATCATAGATAGTTATGTTGCACAACAGATGAAAACAGGATATTTCAGAAGAGGGCCGGTAAAAAAAAATACATACGTCCGATATATAACTTGGCAGTTCCGAACTTCGCGCAGAAGGCTGCGCAATAACATTTTTTAGGAGCCAAATGGTGAAATGAGGCGAGTGTGAGGGAGAGAACATGTGCGGAAGTACGCAGAGCCTATGTTCAGACCTGTCAAGTTATATCGCCGTATTGTACCCGACTGCATAATAACTAAAAAGATCGGAACAAGATTATGAGAAAATAAATAAATCATGCTCTTTAATCAAATACAGTCGGAGGCTACGATTTATGTAGTTTGCAAACTGACTGATCAAAAATATTATAACATACCTACTTACGTAAAAAAAATATATAAGCCCAGTCAATAACAAAGTCAAAGTCAAAGTCAAAGTCAAATAATTTATTTCAATTAGGCACAAAAAAGGCACTTTTGAACGTCAAACTTTACAAAAAATAATAAAACTGATTCTAGTCGCCCATTCCAAAAGGTAGTTTTCGTATGGAGAAGAATGGGCAAGAAACTCCACCGTTACTCTTTTAAAAAAAAAAACATTATATCTTGTATACACTTATTATATAATTATATGTGAAGACAATGCACCTAGAATAAGATTACTATACCACGATAGGTAAAAAGAATGAAAAATGAAGGAATGACATAATTATGTGATAGATGCATGGTGCTCACATACTTACAAACATTGTAAAATTATACTATATTTCTAACATTATAATAAGTAATACTAATAATAATAAGTCAGTGTGTGAGTTCAAATAATCACAAAAATAAAATAAAATAAATGTTTAAAAAAATAATAATTATACAATTAAATTAGCAACCAGTTCGATTTTGTCTAGATTCTGAATTGTCCTATGGAGCAGGACCAGCATGTTTCCAAGCATTTTTATCTTGGATATAATCCTCTAATTTGTAATATGCTTGTTTTTAACAACATCAAACATCGCAAACGCGCATGTAACTATGATTCTTTTGTAGGTTGTTAGGTGCCCTGAGAGTAGTTTATACCCAAGTTTGCAACCCTGAAAACCTTGTGCTACTCCGATGGTGCTCGAAAAACTGCAATAATTTGGGACCTGTATCAGTTTTTTTTTTTTAATTTTCCTTATGGACTAGTTTTTAGGTATCTTTGTTCATTATACCTTTGGGAAGTAAGCTAAATTTGCTACAATCTGAGCCGGGTCAGAGCCCAATCGTCCCCTAAGATTCGCACTCGTCCCCTGGAACTTTTGAGGGGGGGCCCATCCGTCCCCTGAAGAATATTTATTTTTATTCATTCTTCTAATATAAGTACATGTATATGTGTATACTGCAGCTTGGTAGTCCTGGTAAAATCACGCAGAAAATGCTAAAATAAAAAATATAGTAATTCGGTAGATATCATGTTTATTTCAAATAAGATTAACACATACAAAATCACAATGTCCTAGAAACTAACAAAATACAACTCTTTTACGAAAATCAGCCTTGATTGACCATCATATAAATCAAGATTAAATATAAAATATGCAAAAAAAATAGAACACATATCAACAGTAAATAATCACTTCTTATTTTTTTGTATATTTACCAACTACATACATGCAAAATCATAATAACTTAAATCTAAAAAATTATAACAGTACCTACAAAAAAAATACTAAAATCACAGTAATTATTGAAGACTAGATAAATCGACATATATTTTTTTTGTATATTAACTAAGCTAAGGTTAAGATTACCCCTCCCGCTTCGGCATTCCACACCCCGCGCACATTCAAAGATCTGTTATGATTTATTAAATTAATTCCGTTATTAAACTGTTCACAAGTGTACTATGTTAACCGTTTCTTATGTAAAATATAGCTAATTTTATCTCAGGGGACCAATAGGCACCTGAATAGGTGCCGAATCTTTAACTTATATTGTATATATATTAGAGGGGACGAATGGGTACCTTCAAATAATATTTTTTATTAAAATATTAATTGGTCCCCTACCAGGAGACCAATGGGCACCTATATAAGGGCCGAATCTACAACTTTTATGCTGGGGGACGAATTTTAGGGGACGAATGGGCTCTGACCTTCTGAGCCCAACCCAAACACTCTAGGTCTATTGGTTGCGAAGATAGTCAAAGATGGGCAGTTTTTTTCCAAAAAGTGAATAATTATCTATTTAGGGTCATTTGCCAAGACACGTACCGGCTGAACTAATCTCTAATCGGTCTTATAGAAAGTGTTGTAGTTCCAGTAATGCTGTAAGTAGTTGATTAGAAGGAAGATTTCGTGCCCTTGCGTATTCCTTCTATATATTGTTGATATTGACTGGGCTAAATGTAGTTATTATTTTATTAAAAAAACAAATACATAATAGCTAGAAATACTAATAGTTCAGTTACTAAGCAACCCCCCAGTAATTCTCGCTTGGGTAGAGTATACCACCCGGAACGACTTCCGTTCACACGACTATAGCGAAGGGAATACATTCAGCGCAAGCGCACCTGCCCTTACTTTTTACGTAAACACGCAAAAACACACGCCTCAAGAACGATGCACAATTCTCACGTGAATAAAGGTCAAACTCTTGGAAAAACTAAAGGTTTCGTGTTATTATTTTTAATTATATACGTAGCTATGTATTTTCGGTGTTTCTGTTGCGTCAATTTGAAGATTACAATGGTTTTTATAGTCCATGAGCTTCGGTATCTGATCTCTATTTAATTATCTTGTTACCAATGTCACTAGGTAAATGCGTTGCCGGTTGCCACACGATATTATGAAGAAAAAATTTAATAATATTTTTAATTACCTTAAAATTATCTTATTGTCACGTTTAATAAAACGCATCTTAAACTTTAATTGTCCTTCTCAATACTCCAAAATTGTAACAGTAACATCAGGGGGCCAACTACCACCTCTTTTAGCAGTATTATTTTGATGTTACTTCAGTGCGAGAAAGAAGTGGAGCTATACAGGACGTCTAGCTCCATCTCTTTCCCACGCTCAAGTAAGATTAAAATAATACTGCTAAAAGAGGTGGTGGTAGGGCCCCGGAAGCACTATGTAAACCTTTACGTCATTATACCTTAGGGGACCGGACTGCTTCTCCTAACACAGGCTTTCATAACCTAGCTAGGAGAGCAGTGCTCACCCACACGTTTGTAGATTTAGTACATAAGTACTTAGTTTGTAAAATTGTTTTTTTTAACGTGTACTACAATGCTTTGTTTTTGAATGAATAAATTTTGAAAACTTTTTTGCTAATATTCCCCATAAAACCACTAAAGCTTTAAATTCCTCACCCGCGCTTTCTGCTGCCTTACTTAGAAAGAATGTAAAGGCATGCCCTTTGGAGTTTAGGTTTCAGCATACAGACCCCCAGGCTGTTATAAAAGCTTTTAAAGATCTTAAAATTAAATCAACAGAAGATCTGTGGGGAATGTCTGTAAAAGTCTGTAGATCTGTCATCGAAACCATTGCGCCTTATTTAGCTTTCATATTTAACACTAGTGTAGACCAAGGCGTCTTTCCGGATCTCATGAAACATAGTAAAGTAGTTCCTTTGTTCAAATCCGGTGATAGTAAGGAACCCAACAATTATAGGCCTGTGTCAATTCTGCCAGTTCTCAGTAAGGTGTTTGAAAAGTTGATACTCAATCAAATGTTACGTCACTTTAATAAAAATTCCATCTTTCATGACCAACAGTACGGTTTCACCAAAGGGCGCTGTACCACTGACGCCGGTGTCACCCTAATAAAGAACATTTTTAACGCTTGGGAAGAAGCACAAGATGCCATTGGAATCTTCTGCGACCTCTCGAAGGCGTTCGATTGCGTACACCATGAGACACTTCTGCTGAAACTGGACCACTATGGGATTAGGAATACAGCTCATAATTTGTTAAGATCATACCTGAAAGATAGAAAGGTTAAAGTTCAAGTCAACGGCACAAACTCATTAGGGTCTGAAATGGTAATGGGCGTTCCTCAAGGTTCAATATTGGGTCCATTCCTCTTTTTAGTTTATATTAATGATTTACCCCAAATATTTCTAAATCAACCAAAGATGGTGTTATTTGCAGATGACACATCATTGATCTTTAAAATAAACCGACGGTCACCAAATCTTGACGACGTGAATAGCTCTATTGTTCAGGTCCAAGATTGGTTTACGGTAAATAATTTGGTACTAAATAATAAAAAAACCAAATGCATTAGATTTAAATTACCAAATGTTAGAAGTAGCGAATGTGACATCATATTGAATGGAGAAAAACTGGAATTTATTAATCAAACAGTTTTCCTTGGAATCACGCTAGACGAGAAATTACAATGGGGACCCCATATAACATCTCTCGCGGGGCGGCTAAGCTCGGCCGCTTATGCTGTTAGAAAGATAAGACAGTTAACAGATGTAGAAACCGCGCGTTTGGTCTATTTTAGCTACTTCCACAGTATTATGTCGTATGGCATTTTACTGTGGGGTCGGGCTGCTGACATTGAATCCATCTTTGTTTTACAAAAAAGAGCTGTCAGAGCCATTTATAATCTACGTCGTCGCGAATCTCTAAGGGAACTATTTAAAAAGATTAATATTATGACGGTACCTTGCCAATTCATTTATTCAAATATTATGTATGTGAGAAAAAATCTACATCTTTTTAATAAAATAAGTGATAGACATAATTTTAATACTAGAAATAAAGATAAAATAGATCAACCATTTTTCAGACTATCTAAAGTAAATACATCTTTTATGGGGTACTGTGTTAAATGTTACAACAGAATACCTTGTGATATATTAGAATTAAATGAAAGAAAATTTAAAAATCATATAAAAAGTACACTTTGTAAACAAGCATATTACAAATTAGAGGATTATATCCAAGATAAAAATGCTTGGAAACATGCTGGTCCTGCTCCATAGGACAATTCAGAATCTAGACAAAATCGAACTGGTTGCTAATTTAATTGTATAATTTTTATTTTTTATTTTTTTAAACACATATTTTATTTTTTGTGATTACTTGAACTCACGCACTGACTTATTATTATTAGTATTACTTATTATAATGTTAGAAATATAGTATAATTTTACAATGTTTGTAAGTATGTGAGCACCATGCATCTATCACATAATTATGTCATTCCTTCATTTTATTTTTCATTCTTTTTACTTATCGTGGTATAGTAATTTTATTCTAGGTGCATTGTCTTCACATATAATTATATAATAAGTGTATACAAGATATAATGATTTTTTTAAAAGAGTAACGGTGGAGTTTCTTGCCCATTCTTCTCCATCCGAAAACTACCTTTTGGAATGGGCGACTAGAATCAGTTTTATTATTTTTTGTAAAGTTTGACGTTCAAAAGTGCCTTTTTTGTGCCTAATTGAAATAAATTATTTGACTTTGACTTGACTTTGACTTTGACTTTAGACATGTCTTATGCCACACTAGCACCACGTCTTGGTTATTAATGGGGTAATAGGAAAAGGCACAGGGAAATGCTGTCTTAGATAGATAGGTATCCCGCCTCGGGTTGTCACTCGATTGAGAAGGACACTGAACGAGACACAATTGAGGTTTTATTTTTAGCCTATTGAGGTGTTGTTTTTACGTCTGAGGGCGTTTTAGTGTCTCGCAAAGTGTTAATTCCGGACAGGGAAAGTCCGGACGGGATACAAAAAGCCAGACATGTCTGGACAAAAATGTAGACGAAAGGTAATCCTAATCTCACCTCCCCATTTCTTTTGCAACGTAAGGTCACAGGGCAGGTGACATGGTTAATTAGTTTGCCAGTAACCACGCGGCAGTCATAAGCCAATACAAAATATTTAAACTTTATTACAGCACCCGTCCAAACAAAACATTATGACGCTAAATCAATTTTAAAATAGCAAAAAGTGTCTCGATTGGAGAGTTGGCTGAAAATAATCGTGTGGTTATTATGATACGGTTTGCGTCAGACACGCTGGCTGCCTGGCTGAAGTGCGAACCCGATTTACGATACATACTTTACTACTAATAAAAATCATCATGAAAAGAGACCGGCTATCTAATTACGCAACACATTTTTGTAAACGATTACGAATAATCTGTTTCATTCTGAAAGTTCAACAGCATTCATTGCGTTATTTATGTTGTTGAGCAGAAACATTTTTCGGAAGTTATGAATCAATTCAAATTCAAAATTCAAAAGTCATTTATTCAAACTAGGCTGAGAATCAGCACTTTTCGAACGTCAAAATTACATTTATAAGACAGTCCCCCAAAACGCCCACCCTTCACCACTTCCTAGTGCTTTAGCTGGGAAGAAGAAGTGGCGCAACAAACTCCCAGCAGCACAGCTGTCTGTTCAATTAGAAAAAAATGATTCTATATAATATTATGCAAGATAATTTACATTACGCAAAACATAATTTAAATTAATAGCCATATGACAGCTAGCACACGCCAATACGCGCAGAAATAAAAAACAATATCTAAAAAAAAATAAAAAAGGCCTCTAGGCATAAAGGGCGTGCCCGCTTACATATAGCTGTAACTAGAAGTTATAATTGATAAACTAGGACCATCGAGGTAATAAATATATAATTGTCGAGGTCGCTAGCTAACCACATATTGCAATACAACTCATAAAAAAACATTGTAAAGAGTAGATTATGTCAAAAATGAATTAAAATTAAATTAAAATAAATTGACTTTTAAAGTAAAATTATAAACAAATAAATAAACTCATATAACCTGTCAGTAAGCTAATTCTGGAGAAAGAACATTTAAATCTAGTGTTAACATTGTGAACAAAATACAACCGAATTGAGAACCTAGCTCCTAGGAGGTTCTCAATTCGGTTGCCACTACACAATTACACCGCCAATTAAGAATTGATTTTGACGATTATTTTTGTGTTTGGTAGGGAATACTTCAGAAGTGGTCCCATATTAATTTGGTCAAGATCTGATGAGGGGTTTTTGAGTTAGCTTCATTAATACGTATTTTTCCCACCTAGAGGACGGTGACAAAAAAACCAAAATACAAAATCAAAGACTTCCGAAATCAGTTATTTTTCACCAGTGTTTTTGTTTTAGAAGTCGGTTTTATTTAATGTAAAAAAGTTTTTTTTGGTTATAAGTGTATATTTTACCTAATAAGATGTTGGCGAAGATGAATTGTGATGCCACTGTGAGGATACCGATATCTTTGAAAAAATCTCTCAGAGAAACTGGCACCTAGCTGATAAATTGCTCGAACAGCTCGTTTTTGGAGGACAAATATATTTTGAATATCAGCAACTTTGCCCCACAGCAGAATACCAATGGAATAGCAATCTATTTGAAAACGATTCAGATTCTGAATCTGATTAATCGTGTATTATGCAATTAAGGTACAGGTTTGTGTATTTTTTTAGATTTTTATAAACTGGTATGGAGATTGTAGTGGAAATCTTGAAAAAGTAATTTTATTATTAAACTCTTTTATGATATTTGTATTTAATAATATAATTCCAGCCTATAATTATCTCACTGCAGGACAAAGGCCTCTTCTCATGCAGAGAAGGCACGAGCAATAATCACCACGCTTGCTCAAGACGGGTTGGTGATTTCAGTGTTTTTCCTTCACCGAAGTCAGTAATGTCCAAGATAAACTCAGAAAGTACCTACATAGGAATTGAAAAACTCACATTGGTAATGATTAGATATTTGTTGTGGCACTGACTGGCAACCAAGCACCATCCACCAACCAACCATCTAACAGCCATCGCCTCATGGACATGACTTACAAACTGAATTACGACAAACCGTAATACAACAAGATTTTATTTCGACATTACGGAACTCCGATACCTACGTCTTCATTTCGACAATATTTTAGTTCGAAATACCATAAGTCCATATTCATATTCATATTCATATCTTTATTTGCATTCCATATTGTGGGTATTAAGGTGTTACAATGGCTTAATGGTAAGGTACAATTACGGACCCTGTAGTGTAGGGCACAGCAAAAAGTATAAAATTAATGCATTATATAAAAATTAAATTAAATGAAAAAAAAAACAAATTAAAATAAAAAACAAATTCAATTAAAAAACAAATTAAATTAAAAAAACTAATTAAATTAAAAAAAAACAATTGAATAATAAACCAATTAATTAACATTCAACAATTTTAAAATGTGTTCTAAAATTAATTGAGATCTTAGGTTGAGGTACATAATACTAATTATTATTTGGTTTGGTCAATAAAAAATTAACATAATGTCATATTATAATATTTATCTATGTATGTATTAATGTACATAAACGACTAACTGTTTATGGTGTCCGTTTGTGTTAAATCATTTTTAGTTTTTTGTCGTTTAGGTATTCGTTTATTGTGTAGTATGCTTTTTCAATTAATATTTGCTTGATCTTATTTATAAATGTCGTATCGCTGGTTTCATCCTTTATTGCATCCGGTAGCTTATTAAATATTTTTATGGACATTACGTAGGGGCTAGTTGAATGTAGTTTCATGCGCGAAGAGGGTAACATTAACATATTTTTATATCTGACAGATCGGTCTTTATGTTTATCGCCGCGGGTTGTGAAAAAGTTCATGTATTTTCTAACAAATTTGCACGTTTCTAGGATATATATAGATGGTAGGGTCAGTATTTTATGTTTTATTAAAAACGGTTTACAGCTATCGGTTTGTTTTATGTTTACTATGATTCGAATTAATTTCTTCTGGAGAATGAAAAGAGCAGGCGCGTCTGTGCTATTTCCCCACATTATAATGCCATAGCTGAGCCATGCATGAGCGTAGGCGTAGTATGTAGTAAGTGCAGTTTGCAAGTCGGTAGTTTTTTTTACTTCTCGAAGTGCGTAGGTGAATTTTGAGAGTTTGGATCGTACTTTATTTATATGGGGCTTCCATGAAATGTGTGTGTCTATTGTGAGTCCTAATAGCGTAAAGTCATTTACTAGTTCAATATTTGTGCCGTTTCTTGTGAAATTAATTGGTAATGGGGACTTTTGCTGAGGGTAGAAAGTCATTAGTTTGGTTTTTTTATAATTAATCTCAAGGTTGTGCTCGTCCATCCATTTTTCTGTTTTATTTAATATTGTGCCTAGTTGTTCGTTAATATTACTATTAATTTGGCATGTGGTAAGCAGAGATATATCGTCTGCGAATAGCACACATGGTTCTTTCATGATTTTGGGAAGGTCATTAACATAGATAATGAAAAGGAGACATCCAATAACACTGCCCTGGGGAATTGATGCATTTATAATCTTCTTATCGGACCTTACTTGTATTATTTGTTTTTGGGCATGGTTAAAGTGTTCTATTTGCACATATTGCTCTCTATCTTTTAAGTAGGACGCAAACCACTTATGTGTAGTTCCACGAATTCCTATTCCGTATAGTTTGTCTAATAAAATGTTAAATTGTACTTTATCATATGCCTTTGTCATGTCTAAGAGAATACCAACTGCATATTTTTTATCATTTATAATATTAATAACTTCTTGCATGTATTTATAGACAGCTAGGGTGGTTGAGCGATGTTTACGAAACCCGTTTTGACCTTCGTCAAAGATTTTATATCTTTCGCAAAAACTGTACACACGGTCACACATAGCCTTTTCGAAAATTTTTGAAGCCGTAGGTAGAAGTGCTATGGGTCGGTAATTATTGGGGTCGGTTTTCGAGTTTTTCTTATATAATGGTTTTATAATAGCTTTTTTAAGTTGATCAGGAAAAGTACCTTCATCAAAGGACTGATTTATCAAAACACAAAAGGGTACAGCAAGGTCATCTGCACATTGTCTAATCAGAAATGGGGGTAGTTCATCTATTCCGTGACTTTTTTTGTTTTTAAGATTTTGTATGATTCTATGCGTTTCTCGACAATCTAAAGGTCTAAGAAATAGGGTATTTTCAGAAGGGTTGGGTACTGGCTGGCCTTTGGCCCCACGGCTAGTATCTTCGCCAATTGATGCAAAAAAGTGATTGAATTTGTTTACTATTTGTTTTGGGTCTGAAACTAAAGTATTATTAATTTGTAATTGTATATTATATTTATCTGTAAGTGTTTTTTTGTTAGTACGTTCGTTCACTATATTCCACATAGCTTTGACTTTGTTTTGTGACATTTGAATTTTTTTAATGTAATGCTGTTTTTTAGATGTTATTACCGACTGTTTTAGAATTTTTTCGTATTTTCTATAGTATTTTTTGATAATAGGATTGTCGGACTTAATACTTAAAATTTTTAATAATCTTTTGTTTGTGCATGAGATCTTTATACCTTTAGATAACCAATATTTTTTATAATGTTTTTTTAATTTAATTTTTATTTTTGGTATTGTTCTGTTTAGTATATTAATTAATAAGTCATTAAAAACATTATAATTTTGATTTGCGCCGTTAGTTTCTATAATGATATCTCTCCAATTAACCGACTTTAATGCGGATTTGAAATTTTCAACGTTATTTTTATTGTATAATCGTTTTTCCGTGTACCAAGTGGTTTGCTTCGGTCGTTGCGGTATTTCAAATTTTATAATTGTACCACAATGATCTGAAAAACCCAATTCTTCTACAGATGTATATAAATCTATATTTTTAAAGTTTGTAAATATTAGGTCAAGGCACGTTGATGCTGTTTGTATTATGTGTGTAGGATGTTTTATATGCTGTGTGTATTTATATTCTGACATAAGGTCTAAGAAGGCGTTTGCTTTTGAGTTATTTTTCAAAATATCAATATTAAAGTCACCACCGATGACTGTGTTTAGTTTCGTGTATTTATTATTTATGTACGCTAGTATGAGATTGAGTTGGTTATAAAATATAGTTTCTTCTCTTCTGTTCCAGTACATTGTTACTAATAGCAAATTTTCGTTAGGTATCTCAATCGCACAAACTTCCAAAATATATTCAAGTGACATCTCGGTTATATCGCATCTCTCTATGTAGTCTATGTTTTCTTCTAGTAAGATGCAAACTCCGCCACCTCCACGGTTTTCTCGACAGTAGGATGCTGCGACTCTGTAGCCGCTAAAGTCAATCACGCTTAATTTATCTCTTGAGAGCCATGTTTCAGTAATACATATAGCCTGATATGCTTGGTTTACATTGACAAATGCTTCCATTATGTGTTTTTTATTAAATAGACTTTGGATATTTTGAAATAAAATATTAAAATGTTGCTCTTTGTTTTCGAAATCTATTGCCTTCCTCGTTTTCTCGAAAGGTCTGGTGGTCATATGGTGCACTTCGTCTATTTATATTGTTTAGTCCGTTTACAGCTTTGGGTGGAGCGTATGATATTTTTTGTCCGACACTACACAAAGCGTTTCTTCGACATGATTTAACACATTCGACATTTCACTTTTAAAATTGTGTATTCAGGGGTCTTGTCGCCTATTGCGGCGATAAGTCCCCTCTTTGAGGAGTGGCTGGAGAGGCGCCACGGCGCCCTCACCTTCCGCCTGACGCAGGTCCTCACCGGACATGGCTGTTTCGGGAGGTACCTGTTTCGGATAAGGCGGGAGGAAACGCCCGGGTGTCATCACTGCGTGGATCGCCCGGAGGACACGGTGGAGCATACGGTGGAGGTATGCCCGGCATGGGCAGAGCACCGACGTGTCCTCGTGGAGGCAATCGGTGGCGGGGATCTCTCGCGTCCGGCCCTGGTCCAGGCCATGGTACGGAGCGAGAGGGCATGGGAGGCCGTCACCTCCTTCTGCGAAGCAGTAATGCTCGCGAAGGAGGAGGCGGAGCGCGTGAGGGAGAGGCAAATTTCGCGCCCTCACGCCCCTAGCCGCCGCAGGAGGAGACGCCCTGGGCGTCGGGAATCGATTGCTGATTCCCGGCCACCGTAGGCGCGGACTTGCGGACGGTGAGCAATGGGTAGCTCGCCGTCCGGTAAGGACCAGGCCCGGGTCGACGGCGCGTAGTGTTCCACGCGCGCCTCAAAGAGATGTCAGCAAGTGAAGGGGTCCGATGAGACCATTGCCTGCCGGGGTTGCGGGAAAGTCCGAAAGGGATACCGTGGCCCCCTGGCATTGCACAGACAAGAGAAGGAACACGGGTGGGTTTTAGTCAGAAAGAGTCACACCCCCCCCCTCCCGCTCCACCCAGAGTGGGAGAAGTCACTTGATGATTTCACACACAAAAAAAAAAAGGGGTCTTGTCGCAATACCTACGTAATTTCGAACCTTTTTTTATTTTTACAAAAATTAAAATGCTTTGATTTAAAAACTAACGCTTATACTTACCTACTAATAAAGTAATCAAATGTTGTTCAAATTTAAATCATATTTTATTTTTACGGTTTATAATGCTGTAGTCGCTAAGACAAACCTACATTTAAAATGAGTCCTCCGCGAGGGCTCTTGGCATCCCATATGCAACTAGGTGAACCCTCTAGGAGGGCTCCCGGCGCTGAAAGTGGTAGCTAGGAAATGATGCGACTTCGACGACATAGGTACTTCTTCGACAATAATACCATTCCGACATCATCTGCAATACCAAACGAATCGCAAGTTACGTTGCCATCCCAAAGACAAAGCTGATTTACGTCTAATGTGCCTGTGTCAGACCGGGCAGTCTCATAGCCCATATCCTTCAAACGGAATTCAGAACTTTTCTTCAATACCAAACACCAAGGTCTTGAGAGGAAAAACCGGAAATTACTGATCATAAAAAAATCGGTAACGAAATAATTCTCAGGTAACACAATTACTCGAGATATAAATGTATTTTAACAAAACATTAACAAGCGAAGCCGGGGTTTGTTATGTGATTTGAATGATGCGTTGAATTTTTAATAATACCTATTCACAAAACATAATAAACATTGTTTTACCAAAACCAAACCATAGTAGTAAGTTCTTCCGTAATAAAACGAAAGTGCCCGCTTCTTGGCACCGTTCGTTCCATATCGTAGACGCAGGCGCACATGAATACAGTGACAAAATACATAAAATATACACGCATATTTCTATTTATGTGAGTTTAATATTATTTTCATACATCATCCACAGCCTGAATTATGAGGAGCTCGTGGTTAAGTAATAACAGCCGCACGGGTCGATCCATCAGGTTAAGCTACGCTTGCCGGGGTTGGTCCGTGGATGGGTGACCATCTTTAAGCATCGACTCCTCCGTGCCTCGGAAAGCACGCTAAGCCGTTGGTCCTGGCTGTCATTTGTGGATCTTTAAGTCGTTACGGGTCGTCAGAAGCCTGAAAGTCTGACAACCAGTCTTACCAAGGGGTATCGTATTACCCAGTTACTGGGTTGTGGAGGTCAGATAGGCAGTCGTTCCATGTAAAATACTGGTATTCAGCTGCATCGGGTTAGACTGGACGCCGACCCCAACATAGTTGAGAAAAGGCTAGGCAAATATATCGACAGCCTAACTTAACCCACTGTTGAGCAGTGCTGAGCGTAGGCCTCTCTTTTCAATTGCCAATCCCCACGCTCCTGTGCCAGCCTCATCCAGCTTCCACCCGAGATGGTCACAATGCCCGTCTCGCCGCCGCCGGACGACCGACACTTCGTCTTCCAGTCCTTGGACGCCACTCGGTCACTGCCTTACTCCACCTGATATCACTGCGCCTTGCCAGGTGTCCTGCCCAACTCCCTTTGAGTTCCATAACTCGTTTCGTTATTATTTTGTTTAGTATGTCTAAAATTCTATCTCGTCGGTCTAGTGGTTGCAAACGCGACCGCTGACCTTGGCGGGATTCGATTCCCAGCTAGGGTTCACAAAACACTCTTTTATAACCCATAGGTTGCAGTGGTGAAAGCCTTAAGTCACCAATACAACTTAAAAGTAAGACTATGTCTGATTCATCAAATCATCATCTTCCTGCTCATCCCAAAGCAAAGCATTAATATATGGAACGGTGTAGTAGTGACATCTAGTTATCATTAACATTACTAATCGTTTTGCCACTTGACGCTAGATGTCTCGACAAATTCTATTCACCAATAGATGGCGCTGTTTTGAGATAGTTCACCGGAGCTGATTCTTCATTTTAGGATTTAAAAAAAAACTCGGTAAAACTATGGACGTTGCCTTTTGCCCTGGACCAGTAACGATATGCAGTTCTAAAACCTCAACCATCATGTACACATAACATAACGCCTGTAATCCCCGAAGGGTTAGGCACAGGTGTACCTGCAGTAGTTGTATCGTCCTGTAATGAGACACAATTTTCTATGTATGCGTTACTCCAGCGGAATGTATTCGCTTTTCAGGATTTCGTCTCGACAGATAATTAGTACCCCATCTCGTGTAAATGTGCCCGAAATTTAGAATTTGTGCGTCCAGCCGATCCTAAGATATTCACGAAAATAGATTCCGCTGGAGGAACGTTACCCCAGCGGCATGTTTTTTAACCGGTGGTCGTAGCTGAGTACAAACTAGCTACTTAGATAGATCATATTTGTGCCTAATTGTGCCCAAAAAACGGTAAGTGGTAAAAGTGCTGTCATACTAATCATTTAATAATATAACATAAAATCACGCCTTGTTTCCCCGGTGGGTTGGGCAGAGGTGTACCAGTAGGTACACCCACATTTCGCCAGTTATGTTTAAGTCCCATGTAATAGGGGGCGAGCCTATTGCCATCAACCGGGCACAAATCCAGACTCCGGGCTGCTACTGAGAAATTCCAGATAGAAAAACTCAATAACACTTTACCCAACCCGGGAATCGAACCCAGGACCTCATGCTCAGCAGTAGCGCTTGCGACCACTAGACCAACGAGGCAGTTTAATAATATATGTGACCTTATAAGGCCATGAGAACCATAAATCGGTAATTAAGGGAGTTATGTTCAAAATCTACAATCAAACTTTATTCACATTATGTTTGTAATAAACTCATCAATAAAGTCCGTACTCTCTGATAACTCTCTGCGTTAGATATTTATATAAAAAGAAGTAAATAGTTATTTTAACCATTTGTACGCACCTGTATCCATCAAAATTTAATTATAATACTACAAATTTAAGAAGTTGGCACAATGTCCTGCGCGGCCGCTTTTATACAGTCATTCGAATTTGTTCGGTTAATCGTGAAATATCTTTTCCTAGGGTTTTGGTCTTATAGCTGTGTAGTTACAAGGATTTTTCAGCTGAAACTTTAAGGATAAGCAATTGAATAAAGGTACTAATTATTTGCCGAATCATAATTAACGTCACTTAATAATAACTCATGTATTGGAGTGTTACATTTTAGCGTAGCCAGATTTTATTTAAAATGGAATAGCTCTCTGAGGAGTTGGAATAGAAACATCTAATTTCGCATGATGCTTTGAGTTCATAAATGGTACACATCACCATAATTGGTAAGTTTCTAGGGTTTCTCATTGAAGCGCAAGGATCGATTTTAGGGTTTTTGAAAATCAATTTCTTTTTCCAACGGTGTCGATTATAGAAAAAAGAAAATTGCACAGCATACGCACAAATTAAGACACACCGTAGTAAAAAAATCGTAGTTGTATGTCATGCCGTTTGAGAGGTACAGCAATTTGCTAAACGTTACCCCAGCGGCATCTTGAATAACTCTGAAACCTCAAGACGCAAAAATTTTATTTTTTGGGCACAATTAGGCACAAATATGATCTATCTAAGTAGCTAGTTTGTACTCAGCTACAACCACCGGTTAAAAAACATGCCGCTGGGGTAACGTTACTCCAGCGGAATCTGTTTTTCGTGAATATCCTTGGTTCGGCTGGACGCACAAATTCTAAATTTCGGGAACATTTACAAGAGATGGAGTACTAATTATCTGTCGAGCCGAAATCCTGAAAAGCGACAACATTCCGCTGGAGTAACGCACACATTTTCTATTGTTCACAGGACGGATATGAGGATATGGACGGCGACGAATCAGTTGTAATAAACCAATAAAACAGAAATAATCTTTGTAAAATGTTTATTTTCATAAATGACAGACTAAAACAACATTTCTCAGCGATTACAACTCACTCTAAACTTTGCATCACTATCTAATGATATTGGCGTTATTTATAAAGCTGTTATTTTTAATGTAACTATCACTAATAGAACATAATCATCTACAACATTGCTAAGCAGCTGTTTATACGTACAGAGTAGTTATGGCGAAGAAAAATCGACGACAAACTTTATTTTTCAAATATTTTTGCTCCATTTTTATAAGTTTGCCACCAACTTGAACTAAATTATCACAAAGTTTGACTATAGATAATTGTAGCTATAGATAAAAACAATGGGGAAGTTCTAACTGCAAAGTATCGAGTCCATAAATAAAATAAAAGTCTTTTTTCATAAGAAATCAATCAAATATATATTAATTGAATAGGTATTATATGTATTAATTTTATAATTAATATTATATTTTCCGAATTCTAATAAATACTTTTTTATAATAATAACAATAGAGATCAAAATAAGTTCTGTACAGACGTGAACGAGGCAACTCTAGATTATATTTAAATCCTTTATATCCGAACGAAATAGATAATCGGGGAGATATTATACAACGTGGCATACATGACGACAATTTTAATACATTTTTGCTAAGACATCGCAAACTAATAACGACCTACATGTTAGGGCATAGGAGTTGCTTTTGTCTGAACGTTTTTACATGAACTGCTAAAGCCCAAAGTTCAAAGTCCTACAGTGACATCATGTATCTCGCCAGCGAAGTTTGGACTGCTTTGAGGAAGGTTATCTTGTCTGTAACCATTCTTGCTCAATTGGTTCAACACAGCAGTCCATAACACAGAACTTTCACAGAACAGAACTTTAACATCATCATTATTTATTTATACCTGTCCCACCGCTGACGAGGAAGCGACTAGCTATCAACAATTTTCGCGCTCAAGAAACGTAGACGTACAAAAGATTGTAGGTCCCGTGTAAGTAATAGAGATACATAATATAATAATTTGTTGATCGCTGAATTGAATGAATGAATATTCACACCGTGGCATCGTTTATCGCAGCTACCAGAGCTATCGAGGCGAGCGAGTTCTCTCGTACTCGCTGAGACTCCCGCTTGGCGCATACGCATACCAAGTAATCGCTCGTCACCGTTGTGCACTCGCTGCTCGTTGGTCGTTGGTCGCCAACTCGTTTTTAGTAGCTAGCTCTAATCGCTTCTCGTAATTGCGGGTGGGACAGGTCAGAAAAGTTCCGACATTAATCCTTTCACAATCAATCATAAGAATAGTAAGTAAGTTCCAACATATTGGAAGAACATACCAAACAAAACTGCAACACATGAACAAATATACATATAACGGACATAGAAATATTATTGTCAATCAAATGATATACGCTGCGATATAATATCTTCGAAAAGCCTTAACAGCTAGCATTAAAAGTATGAGTAAATAATACATTCTCATAAGATAACTACAGGTACGGATTAGGAAATAACATATTTGGGGAAACATATTGTGTACAATGGTCGCTCACAATGGGCCTTATAAGACGGCTAAAACTCACCCAAAGGGCAATGGAGAAGGCTTTGCTTGGAGTTTCCCTACGTGATCGAATCAGAAATGAAGAGATCCGCAAGAGAACCAAGGTAACCGACATAGCCCGAAGAATTGCCAAACTTAAGTGGCAGTGGGCAGTGCACACTCGCAGAACAGATGGCCGATGGGGCCGAAAGGTCCTGGACTGGCGACCGCATACCGGAAGATTGGAAGGTCTCCCACAAGATGTACCGATGACCTTGTGAAGGCTGCAGGAATCCGCTGGATGCGGGAAGCACAGAACCGGTAGAAGTGGCGGTGTCGGGGGAGGCCTATGTCCAGCAGTGGACGTCTTTCGGCTGAAATGATGATGATGATGATTGTGTACAATACATATACACATATTCTAACAAAGGATATTTACAAGACAGATGAGAGTGGACGCCCTAGAAAGACATAGTCACCTAATTGGTGAATGTCTTCAGAAAGGTCAGGAGCGTAGTACTCGGAACCGGCGATCAGATGTATGAACGTAAACGAAGAAAAAGGAGTATGTGAGGGCGTAACAGGTGGCGTTCTATAGTTTCTGCCTACCCCTAAGCGCGAAGAAAGCGTGAGTTTATGTATGTATTGTGTTGTTTACTAGTTTACACATTGAAGCTCAAATACGCATATTTCAGATACATTTCTCGTTTTGCCAGTAAAATGTCCCTGATTGAAAGCTGCAGTATTATTCTATAAATCACTTCGAAATTCTAAAAGTTCGCTTTAAAATTATGAGTACAGTTTGCGTCAAATAACTTTGCCGCTCTGAAGTTAGGTTGCGCATGCGTACTGATATTCGCGATACTGTTTTATAAGTAAGATTGATTACTGCGCAGTCATTTGTAGCCTACTTCAGAGCGGCAGTTATTAGACGCGAACTTTATGTGAGGTTTAAAGTGTAAATATTACCTACACAAAAGCGGTACATCTATTTCATTGTTTCCCCATTTCTTGTTAGTACACAAACATAGCGAGCGTTAATACCATAGAGTCGAAGGAATATCAGCATAAAGTATTAGTTGATATCTTTTAACTAATACATTCAACTTGCAACGAACTTAACATCAATTATTTTACTGTTAAAAATAGGCGTTGTGATATTTTGCATTTGATTACTATTTCGATAAACAGGTTACATTATTTACACATAATTTTAAATAATAACTTACTGGATGAGACAGGAATGTCATTAAAATTGTTTAGGATGCTTTTTTACTTTGTTTTATATGTTATAACAATTTTAAGTAAAGGGAAACAGATATACTGTTTCTTTAGTGTATATTGAGCTTTAAAATATTCAGAGTATCATCAATAATATCAGATACTATGTCAGTAATTCTGTCGAAGTTTACAACACACATCATTTCATGAAAAATGAAAATTTAAATTTTAAAAACATATTCAGTGAGAGGACATAAAAAGTTTAGTTTCAACATTTTATGCAACTATGTTATGGCAGTTTATATTGTTTATAACGTGTTGGACATGTTGCACAATGTAATATGGTCAAAGCAATATTATTATTTGGTTGATCTACGCAAAAATATTTAAATTATACACTGTAGTATTTGTATGTGTTAAAACAGTATTTGTTGCGATCGTAAACAAAATTATAATTTATGAATTAAATAAATATTTTAAAGATCGCGTCCCGAAACTGTTACAATTTTCTATAAGCGAAAGACTTACAAAGCATTCATGTTTATATGGTTTTATAAAATACATCATATAAATTCATAATATACTCTTTCACATAAAGATAATCGAATTACATCGTAAACAATTAATACACTTTTTTTTTCAATATAATTTCTAATACGTTCAGTTACCCTATGACGATTATTAAAAGCTATGATTTTTATAACAAACAAAAATAATTATCAATTAACGGTAAATTAAATTAATTTATATATTCATAAGAAATTATAATGACAACCAAAATAATAAAACAAATAATATAATAATATCGATCACTTCTCTAGTTGCTTTCCATCTTCTCGTTCCAATTTTTACTACGCAACCATAACCTTTTATTTTTAAAATTGCTTTGATAGATTTTCATTACAAATCTTGCATTCAACTTGAAAACATGTAAATGTAGCTTGCGCTTAGATAATTTACATGTATTCCTACTTATTGAATTATCTACTTTAGTGTAATGTAGTCTAAGTTGATTTTTGATTGCAAGGCCCTAAATATTTTTTTGTTGGAATTGAATCTGTCATAGATGACAATGACATTGAGTGTGTGCTCCCAAAACTGAGTCGCATCGTCGTTTAAGATGCAGATATTTTCAATAGAAGTATGGAATCTCGTCTATGAATAAATGTAGAGCTGGTTTTGGCAGTATATTAAATAAAAAACATAAATAATAATGATAAAAAATCTCTGCTGTTCTAGATGTCTTTTATACAACTATGGACTTAAGAGACACGCATTCAGTAGATTGGTAATGAATAAGCAAGCATTCTCAGGAACAAAACCAATTACAACCTATACTCCATAGGTTTAGGTAGTTATTAAAAGGTAAACAAAAAAACCATGTGACGAGAAAGCTGTCAAGTAACTGACTAAACGTAAACGTCACTTCAGTAATCATACTACGTCACAGTTGTACTCTTCAATTTAGCAACATTATAATTCGTGGACGTTTAGAGTTTGGGCTCTTTACAATAGACAGATTACAAAATATTATATTATTATTAATAATATAATATTTTTTTCTTAATAAATCTAAGAAAAAAATTGTGCTCAAGCAGTTACATCTACGAAGAGTAGTTTAACCTTTATAATACTGGTGTCTCATATTGGAGACAGATAACAATAAAATTCTATTGTGTCTGCTAATTGCGCGCGCGACAGATTAAGAATAAATAATAAAAGAGGAAACTATAGTAAAAATTTAAAAAATAATAATTTAGTTTTATCGTATTTTTAAACAAGAAAGTGTCATCTATAAAAACAATTTTTACGACTTGCTTACCTTTACTTAACTACCTAAAACTACGGAGTATAGATATGTGCGAAATACTGAAAATTCTCAACAAATATAATGCCTATAATATTACTTAACCTAAACCGGAAGGCACTCACTATAGCGTGAATTTTGATGATTGAATTAAAATTTAAACTTATATTTTTATTTTTTTATCAAATCTACTGGCTATTGTTATTGCGAGCGAAGTTGAAGACTACATAAATGCAATCAAATAATGAAAATGATATCAAATTTGGGATCAATACATAAATATGTGCTTATTAATATCAAAATGGGTGATTAAACCTTCCTTGGAAGAAGAGATTCATATATTATAATTTAATCACTGGAATGATAGCACGAACTCAAAATGACGTGTCTATGGAGTACATACTGGCATCATAGGTAATCAATACATCTAGAATACTAACCAATCGGTAAACAATATAATGTGCTCGATTATATTACATTATGACTAGTGTTACGGTTATGTGCACTGGTACACGCAGCGCCACAAGTTTCGTATAGATATTTTGCTAAGCAACTTGCGCTGAAAACTGTACACTCGTAGCGTGCGTGCTATACATCATACGTTTCCTTTACAAACTCTTCACACCGAAATAATACGAAACATAATATAACAATCATTTCGTTCATAATATCGTACTAACCAGTGTGTGAGCGGTGGTGTCAACCCATCGAGAGATTTTTCACGATCGTGACGTCATGGCTTCTCCGGTTGATTTCCTTCGCCTCTTTGGTGAGGTTGGATTCGACGAGCATGGAGTGTCGTTTCGTTGCGTTGAGGTCTTTCTTCCTCCGTACGACGTCGGGGCTGTAAGGTTCTGAATCGCGACGGTGTAGGGGCGCGTGGCCGAGGCCCTGGCTGCCTGAGAATGAGCCTTGTCTGTGTAGTGGCGTTACTGGTTGGTCTGGATTTATGTTTGGAAGGTACGTCTGGAACGAGGGCCGGTTCTGCGCCGCCTCCATGATGGAACCTTTTTGGAATAACAGGCAGGTCAGTATTTTTACAAGCATTTTTATAATATGTCATTTTGATTTCAGAAATAGCGTCTGAATTTGTAGCATTTTTTTTTTTCTATACTGTAAAACCCAGTTTAAACCCTAGCAAACCACAATAAAGGACAGAAATAAATAAGAAAAGGAGTTAGTCAATACATTAGAAACGACACACACAGACAAACAAACATACTATCACCAACACACATTTCTACAGTTCCCATTACTTATGTTAACAAATATTATTTCTAATATTAGTAGCGTAATAATGAGATGTCCATGCATCCTTTAACGTGTGTTTAAATTATTGTAACTTAAAAATTACATTAAGGTTCGGGTCTTGTTGCTAAGTAATAAAAGCCGCACGGGTCAATCGATCAGGTTAAGCTACGCTTGCCGCGGTTGTTCCGTAGATGGGTGACCATCTTTAAATATCAAGACACCCTCCGTGCCTCGGAATCCCGGCTGTCATTCGCGGATCCTTGACAGTCGTTACGGGTCGTCAGAAGTCGGAGTCTGACAACCAGTTTTACCAAGGATAGAGTATGTATTACCCAGTAACTGGGTTGTGGAGGTTAGATAGGCAGTCGTTCCATGTAAAATACTCTGCATCCGGTTAAACGGGAAGCGGACCTGAACATAGCTGAGAAAAGGCTAGGCAGAGATCAGGAGATTGGAGGTTCGTGAAAGCTTCAGAGATTATAAAGGAACCGGCCATAATCCTCTTAAAATGAAGTATTTAAAAAAATATTAACCTTTTGAACGCCAGAGCGTAAGCGTCCACGCCAAGCCACAAATTCAGTGAAAATAACTACAAAAAAAATTGGGATTCCAACATCTTATCGATAACCAATTAATCATTGATTTTCGTCCTATATCTACATATGTATATAAAAGAAAATTGTGTTAATTACACTATTTATAACTCAAGAACGGCTGGTCCGATTTCGCTAATTCTTTTTTTGTTGTTTGTTATTGTCAGGAGAGGGTTTTAGGTAGGGTAGGTAGGATGGGTATGGTAGGGTAGGTAGGGTAGGGTAGGTAGTGTAGGTAGGTAGTGTAGGTAGGTAGTGTAGGTAGGTGAGCCGTACATAAGAGCAGCCGAGCAGCTAGTTTTAAATATAAGTTACCATACTTACCTATCACTAGCTGTCGTGTTTTGACGACTGTGAAGTGAGGAAGAAAACTTTTTTACTTTTTATGGATTTCGATTAGCAAGTTTTCATTAATGTATTCATATTCATTTTACAATATTTCATTAGTGTAGTTTTAAATAATAGGAAAAAGAAATACAGAAAACTTAATTTAGTATATTTATTTTGTACTTTAATAAAATTGTTTTCTTGTCGGCTGTAAAAGACGGTGGCGTGTTTGGCACATTTTCGTTTGTCGGCTATAACCGGCTCTGGCGTTCAAAAGGTTAAGGAAAATACTTCGGCCTGTTTTTCACTGAAGCTGAAAGTGCGACGATTGTCAACATCAATTTATTTCATAAAAAGAGGTAGTCTGTTACAAAGTAGGATGAAAAAATGAATGATGAAATTCCAGCTTGACGGATAACAAAGTGATCCTATAAATAAGGGTTCGGTTTTTTCCTTTCGAGGTATGGAACCCTAAAAACCACCCCGGTGTTCCCTTCCCACACTTGGACCGGGGACCAGAGGATTTCGTGCGCCTTCTGCGATCCCTGGGGCCGTAGCAGACCCAAGCCAACACTTCGGTCGGTAATCGATGAACAAGGTTATACCACTAGCTTTTTTCTATAGTTCACTACAACAATAAGCGGTACATAAGCACATATATTATATAGGTAACGCAATCACCTCCAAACTGGTAACTTGGTATGTCTGGTTAATGACCTACAATGAAGCAAAAGAAACAATATTTTTACAAATTCTTGGACACGTCGTTACAGAGATGTAAGTAGGAAGAAACTAATAGAAAATGTATTAAATGTTAATTGGAAATGGTGGGAAATGGTACTACAGAAAATTAATTGAAAAACTAATCTAATGCTGTTCCATTTTAGACTACTTAAGGAATGTATGTAATGCTTTTTAGACTAAGGGCCTACGCCCACCCACCCACTGGCAGCACGACACGGCAGGGGATCGTTCGGCATCGCTACATGCAAACGTGTTCTGACGGCGATGCCGCGGTATCCTAAAGCATGCCGCGACGTCCTTAGGGATCATCATTGAAATTTCAATTTTATTATCATACAATTAAGTTATATTTCTGTCTGCCCTATAAAAAACCCTTGTCGTGCCGTGCCGCCAAGCCCTTGACGCGGCCCCTCACCGGGAGTATTCGCCTGTTTTTTTCCATCATTATTCCAGTATGAGAGAGACGAAGCTATACAAGGCCGCTAGCACAATCCTTTTTTCGCAGTTCATAATAGGGCCCCAGATTCGAGCATTACATCACTGAGTGAGGAGGACCGAGGTAATGGTGATATAGTAATTGGTACATTACAGGCAAATGCTCCCGGTAAGGGAGCGCCTTTAAACAAAGATTTCAAAAACAAAAAATAATTGTACTGACGGCTGCATTCATTGGTTTTCCCCTTTTCTAAGGCTGTTTCCCAATCACATGAGGATTCTTAACTTAAACAGTAAAATAAATTAATTAAATTTAACTCCAACAGCTGAATATATTTACAAGTCGATTGTCACCATCTCTCTAACGAACTGTCCTGATAAAGCAAATCAAACTTATTTCTATTGACGTCAAAATAATAGTTAGTAGTGCAAGCTCTATATGCGATATAATCGCGTTCAAAAACGACGACAAGTATTAGGTGTGGATTTCACCATTGAAATTCAACGCGTTCAGCACATCTAAACGCTTTCAAGAGCTGTCAGTGTACAATATTCCATAACAATTATGACACTGACAGCTCGTGAACGCGTTTTAGCAATGCTGATCGCGTTCAGTTTCATTGGTGAAACCAGCCCTAGGTCATCAAATATTAGGTAGGTATTCTTTCATTTCATTGTCTTGGAAATAAGCTATCTACTGCGCATATAAAGCATAGCTGCGCAGTAAAAGCAGAGTACAGTGCATCAATACGAGATGCACAGTAGAATACTGAAGCTGCAAGAAATTGATTGTGAAGTTCGCGTCAAATAACTTTGCCGCTCTGAAGTAGGCTACAAATTACTGCGCAGTACCTAGTCAATCTTCCTTATAAAACAGTAGCGCGCATGCGCAACCTAACTTCAGAGCGGCAAAGTTATTTGAAGCGAACTGTATGTCCTACGCTGGCACTACACACAGTGTATCTGTACAATTATTCGCGAAATTTCTAAAACAAAATAAACTTTATTCAAATCAGAGTAAGGTATATTTTGTATTGTCAAAATAACGTAAATATTAGGACAAATAAGCGGAATGAAGTACCAGCATCATTAGTACTCATAGTAGAGGGGTCGGTATACAATTGGTGTATTCGCAGAATTGGGACTAGTAGCAAATGTATTGTTTTTTACCGAGAGTGCGCACTAGCCAGGGCGCGACGGACTGCTTCTGATTGACGGCCGACTGTACTTCGTTGAGAGCAACTGTCAGTTGATGGCTCAGCTCCTGGGAAATAAACATTCAGTTAGATTAATCATCTCCTGTCTGCATCATATGATCAATCGTCAGTCTATATCATAATCAGTATTTATATCTGTAATTTTTATGGTGTACATTGAAGAGTATTCTATCCATCTATCTATCTGTGCATATATCCCAGTTTTGAGTTATAATGGGGCTCTGAAGACCCAAAAATGGTGTAAGTGGTCTCATCGATGAAAATTGTCACACCCAGGATTCTACGAAAGCTCAAGAACTGACTTCACTATTTTGCATGTTTCCAGAATATTTTGTGCCTAAATGAATGTACTTTTACTTCCTGTCTGATTTTCCTGTTACCAAACCAGACAATAACAACATAACATAACATCACGCCTTGTTTCCCTGAAGGCTTAGGCAGAGGCGTACCCATAGTACACCCAAATGCCACCATCGGGCACAAATTCTAGATTGAAATTCCAGGTGGAAAACCCAATAACACTGCCCTGGGAATCGAACCCAGGACCGGAACCATAGTCTTTCCCAAAACATGCAACCACTTCGTAGTGATTATGTAGTCGGCAAGTGAGCAGACGGCTCAAGAACTTGTTTCGAACTTCAAAATTTTACATGGCTGCTGTGTTACACTAGTGCGTAATTAAGCATAATATCCCATCTATACATAAATATACAAGGCCGTTACCTGGTTGCTGCACTGCGCCTGCACATGTGCGAGTTTGACCTGCGCGAGTTCAAGTTCAAGGTCACGCACCCGTTGCCTAAGTCGCGCCTCAGTCTCGCTCGAGCCTTCCTTGTCATCGCCTTTTTGTTCTGACTCTGCAAGTAATTGTGGACCTTATTGAATAGGCAATACGGTTTCATTTCCATTTTTGCAAAGATAAAACTTGAAACATATTGGCTACATTTTTTTACTTCTTTTTTTACTACCTACCTTCTTTATTATCCTTTTGCGCAAGTTTCACACTGCAATTTACACAGTCCTTGACATAGTCCTGCAACCAAAAATAAAACTTAGTTACATACTCCGTAAGTAAGAAATCGTGTGTCATAAAAGTTTGCATACGACTTTTTACCAGATATTTACGATATGATAAAATATAATTAACTGACCTGCATGTTATGTAACTGTTTGTCAAGCCTTGCGCAGATTTCGCGGTAATCTCGCGCTACTGCGGCGTAGTGTGACGCTTCTTTATGACTCTCTTCTGATGACGAACGAGCCTGCAAATAATGATCAATAATTAACGCTATAGAGGTATAAGGAACAGGGTGTTCTCTCTAATCCTCCATAGAAAAGGAAGGATCCTCCGACCACCTGTCTGGTCTGTCTGGGCTACTGCCCGACGGTTGATGTCGGAACGTTGTATATATAAGGTCCCATTAAAATAGATGGACAAACTTAGATAGAATCATTAGATACTTACAATAAAAATGTTGGTTACCCAATGCCATTCATTCATTCACTTTAATCAGTGTTTTTTTTTCTTGGATATCTTAGTACTGAACGCTGTGTTGAAATGTGTCCATCTATTTTAATGGAACCTTGTATAAATGCTAGTCGCGCAGATTGCGCGATGCGGGATTTTTGTGTGACATCAATGTAATACGTTATTCGCATGCGCTGTATATGCTGCCATAACGACATTCACGCCATTACGCATGCCTCTAAAACATTCACCGTGTCTAAACTGGTATAACTTATAGATCGAGCGCAAGTGCTAGTCACCTCCTGCGGTATGTGAGCGGCAGGACGGGGGAGGTAGACAAACAAGAGGTGGTCGACGGCAGACTGAGTTAGCTACACTGTAGCTAACTCAGTCTGCCGTCGACCACCGCGACGGTTACACGACTTAGTTGTTCGCGCCAGTTTGTCCCAAACACACATAAGATAAAATATCCTAAGATGGGTCCGCCAATTACACGAGATGTGATTTTTTTTATTTACAATGTTACTATAAGGAAATGTAAATACGTACAATGGATTAATTTTGTACTGTAATGGTGGCAGTGAAAATATTTTTTTATTTGCTTAATGAGAAATGTTAATTTGCAACTGTTTTGTATCGTATATAATAAAATTAAATAAAGACTAATACTAATTTTAAATATGCGTTTATTTTTGTCTAGACAGGAAAAAAATATATTGTTATAATTATATTACCCATTACATTAATCAAGACATTTTCTTATCCTATGATTTATCTGCCCTCAAATATCTGATGTGCGTCTAGTCAACGTCTTGTAAATCGCGCCCTCCCCCGTCTCACCACCCACATACCTCAGGAGGTGACTAGTTATTTTAAAAAAATCAGCTGTTCCATACATTTTTATCGCGTAGGTATTGCACTTTTCTAAGAAACAGCTTTTTTTTTTAATAACCGACGAAAAATTTTAATTCAGGGTTGTTCAGAATCATGTACTGAATCCATGGTAAACATTTTCGCGCGGATGTTCATGCTACCCTGTATACAAATCGAGTAAATTTTATTTCGGTTCCTTACCTCTGTCAGCTGTGCTTCTAGCAAATCTTTCTCCTGTTGTAGTTGTGTGTTGATATTTTTCAGCTTCTCAAGCTCCACGTTGATTTTCTCTTTTTCAGCGGATTCTGAAAGAAAATAATAATATAAGCAATGGCAGAAATTATTTTACAACAATTGGAGTTGTAAAAAGGGAGCCAAAAGATCGGAAACCAGAAAACCATGAGTTTTATTTACTATTAGCTTCCGCCAGCAGCTTCGCCCGCGTGGTAACTTTGCCGCTCTGAAGTAGGCTACAAATGACTGCGCAGTAGTCAATCTTCCTTAGAAAACAGTAGCGCGCATGCGCAACCTAACTTCAGAGCGGCAAAGTTATTTGACTCGAACTGTGAGTATCGATCCCGTGGGAATATCGGGATAAAAAGTATCTATGTCCTAACCTAGGTCATTTACCCCCGAATACTGAAACGTCAATCAAAATGTAAGTGCTGCTTAACATTTGAGCAGCTCCTAAACTTTAGATTTCGTATTGTCAAACTTCACTTTTGAGTATCTGTTAAATATAAGTGCTACTTAAATTTTGAGTGACGTTTCAGTATTCGGGGGTTAGTCTACCCATGTGCCAAATTTCACCAGATTCATTCAGCCGTTTTAGCGTGAAAGCGTAACAAACTCACTTTCGCATTTATAATATTAGTTAGGATATTACTCAGTGATAAGATAGCATTCTACTGGTGATATAATTTTTGGAATCGGTCCAGCAGTTTTTGAGTTTATTAATTACAAAAAAAATATACAAATCTTTTATCTCTATAATATTAGTGTAGACGAACTTCTGTCCGCGACTTGGACCGCGTGAAATTTATTACCGGTTTAGAACCCTATGTACAGATAGTGCAATCCACGACGACGCGCCCCACTCCCCGATGACTGTACTGTAAGCTGTACTTTAGTACGGAGCGGAGCGGGGTGGGGCGCGTCGTCGTGGATTGCACTATCTATATTATAAATTTATAATCCAGGTTTTAAACTATCTGTAACTTACACATTTATGCTAGTATCCTACTATTTACATATTAGTAGGATACTAGCTGATCCCGGTAACACAAACTCGCTTAAAAATTGAGTTTCGCATCTTTAGAAGTGCACCGTTCTATACACAGTGAACAACAAAACAATGTAAAAATCCGAACAACATAATAATCTTCCAGAATGCATATTGAGTGGTTTAGGCTAAACCAGATTGTCTTGGAACTGTTTTAAACTACCAATGTTTACTC
This sequence comes from Xanthia togata, assembly GCA_963853775.1. Taxonomy (NCBI): domain Eukaryota; kingdom Metazoa; phylum Arthropoda; class Insecta; order Lepidoptera; family Noctuidae; genus Xanthia; species Xanthia togata. The sequence goes on along the minus strand of OY970793.1, from coordinate 23,919,562 downwards.
AAATAAAGCTACCTTTAATAAATTTCTCGTACTCCTGTTGATATTTGGGCAGCCGCTTCACTTTGATGCTGCACGCTAGCTTCACGATCTGACGAGACGACTCTTCAGCGCGGCACTTCTTTGGTAACGTTACTCTGTCCAACAAAATATAATAATATTACATTTTCTTCTTTCATTTTTAACAGTTTTAATTAAACATAACATAAGATCACGCTTGTATTCCCCGCGGAGTTACGCAGTAGTGTATAGATAGTGCAATCCACTGAGACGCGCCCCACTCCGCTCCGCTCCGTACTAAAGTACAGCTTACAGTACAGTCATCGCGGAGTGGGGCGCGTCGTCGTGGATGGCACTATCTGCATCTATAGTACACCCACATTTCGCCAGTTATGTTTTGTGTGTTATGTTTATTCCCATGTAATAAGGGGCGAGAACATATTGTCAGCAACCAGACTCCGGGCTGCTACTGAAAAATTCCAGATGGAAAATCCCAATAACACGAAGGCCGTAATTTACCAGGTGAGCCAAATATGGGTCAGTCGCTGTCACAAGCCTTCAAATTATTTTTCCGGTTTCCTCACTATGGTTTTCTTTACCAGGTGCAGTATATTTACCTAAAATACTTGAGTACACCTTCAAAGTCGTGCGACAACAGATCCTTGCGCGACCGGGACAGCAGCGCCAGTGCCACTTGGAACAGCGTGTCGATGCCTTGCAGCAGGAACACGTCCAAGATGTGGTACACCTGTAATTAAACTTTGTATCAAGTTACCATCCTAAATAAAAACACTCGATTATCCATATAAACAATGAATCGGGAATCGTATCTTGAATTGAATTGTAAATGGTCTGTAAAGATTTTAAAACGGCGTCTGAATCATCAGTTTTATTTTTAAAGGAACTGGGGCCCTACCACCACCTCTTATAACAGTATTATTTTAATCTTACTTGAGCGTGGGAAAGAGATGGAGCTAGACGTCCTATATAGCTCCACTTCTTTCTCGCACTGAAGTAACATCTAAATAATACTGCTTAAAGAGGTCGTGGTTGGCCCCCTGATATATATGATGGACGTTTTCACATCCTTTTAACATTTAAAAACCAAAAAATTATATATAGCAGTTTAACTTACCAGCTGCAACGGAAAACGTGCAGTGAACACAGTGAGGAACCATTGAGACGCGAACATGTGAGGCTCCACGCCCAACTCTTGGAAGTGAGCGCGCAGGTCTGTCAGTTGTTCCTGCAATACAAATCATTATATAGACCAAGCTTTTCATAACTTTTGAATATCTGATAGATATAACGCATTTTAGACTGACAGCTTAATCAAATCTCTGATTAGTGAACTAGCTATTAAACTACATTTTAGCTGCTGTGATTAGCTGACTAAATGTGATGTGATGTAACCGGATTACAATATATGGGGAGCAAGACGTTCAAGTCGATATTTCAATAACAAATGGTTATTTCTCAGATTGAGCGGTCTGCTAAGTTGTATAGAAACATCGAAGAGTAAAATATTTCAATTATTTGTCTCGAATAAGAATGACTGTCCAAAATTAATTTTACCTCCATTAATCGGTCGAGTTGATGCAACCTCATGTAGAGAGCTTCGAAGCCATCTTTGTACAGTTCACGTAGTCCATATCCGTACATCAACCGGACTAGGAGACAGAACGCTTGTTCTTCTGGCATCTGAAAATAAGATAGAACATCGTTAGGTCAATAACACGTAGCAAGAATTGATAAGGATTGGTAGCATGTAGTTGTCGGTTTCTGCCAAGTACCGTTAGGGAAAGGCGTGAATTTATGAAAGTTGTAAAAATATTTCATCATGGGAACAGGGGCCCAAGTCTGCTATTTTTATAAATTCGTCATTCCAGCACGATCCCATTGTCATTTTGCTAAAAGTTCGTAATCTGCTTAATTCCTAATGGTCGATCATTGGTTGATCATTGTATTCCACAAACACGATACTCGTAACGAATTAAAAGCAATGACTGCACAATGACGTTCTAATGGTAGGTAACTGATCAAAGGAACTGTCAAAATTTTAGCAGATTACCGCCTAAGTCAGTCATTCATTTGTCATTATGTACGAGATTACCAATAGATCCCATTTCTTTCAATGGAGAGTCAGTGGCCGACCATTGGAAAGTCATAATGACGCCAATATATTAGTAGATTACCAAACTTGTCAAAATCATTAATTATGAAATCAATTATTACATTCTGACACTATTGTAATATCAGACTTGAGGCCCAGGTCAATATTCCGTCTCGAAAAATAAAACTTGTTGCGTAGCTTTTAATGGTCAGTGGGACAAAGAAGAATAGTGAAATATATAATAATGATATAATAGTGATTATTAATCTTAGTAAGTTAAATCTTCAATTTCTCTCGAATGTACTCACATGTAACAGCAGTGTAGCAGCTAGAAAGCTGAGTCCCTGACAGTATCCCACTTCATGGTCGTACACGGCATACGCCCTCGCCATCCGCAGCAGAGAGTCTTGCCCCAAGCCGCCAGCTTCGCGGAAGAAGTCATGTGCGGGGAACGTGCGGGCTATGTCGCGTTGGATTACTGCTTCGAAGGGGCAGTCCTGTAAATGAAACGTTTGGTTTAGTATAACGCAGAAATACGATGCTAGAATCATGAATAGAGTCTGCTTTGAGCCGGAAAATACTCAATTTATCATCATCACATAGTCAAAAGACGTCAATGACTAGACATAGGCTTCCCTTAAACGTTCTTGCGCAGCCGGCGTCTATAGGATTCTTGCGAACTTCACCAAGTCGTAGGTCTAACACGCCCCATCCACGCTACGCTTTCGGGTACATTTCGTGACTTTAAGGCGAAGATTTCTTAAACGGTCAAAATTTGTTTTTTAAAGCAGTGTATCTCTTAAACCGTAAATAGATTTGTCAGAAAAAAAAGAATGACAGTGATAGAACTCAAATCATAATTAAACATACATTAATGCTTCAAAAAAAAATCTTCAAACAAACCTCTTAATTGTCTTTAAAATCAGTTTATACCTTCACTAACAATTATAATTATAGTTAAAAATATACCATAAAATGTCTAATGCCAAGCTGCATTCAGTGATGGATTATGATGAGTAATATGAGCAATATGATGAAAAAAACAACGAAAACCATTGAAAAAGTACAAAACTGTGGTTATTTTCTTTACTCTTTACACGTAAAGAAAAAGACAGAGACAAAGGCAAATGGTCGGTACGCTCTTAAAGATGAAACTTGACACACACCACGTGGTTTGAATTGCGGACGATTTCTGGGTCTCTTTATGGGGTATGTGGTCCGCGCCGGGGCGTCATCGGGGCAGTGGAAAGAGAGGCGGGAGGCGCGGTCAAGTCTCATCTTTCATGGCGCGTATTGTACTAAGTTGTTCAAAATATGGTCTAGTTTCAACTGACCAATACTCTTACCAAGCCTCTCTACCAAATTACGTTTTATCTATATTTATAACCTTGTAAGTAACTCACCTTGCTTATAAGCGTCCTATACGTCTCCATCAGCTTGTCGTTCTGGTCGACCCCGGCGAGTCGCAGCCACACCTCGCCACGTAACGCTTCGGGCACACCGACGCGTACCAAGTGGTTCAAGGCACGTGGACGTGGTCCAGTCCAACTGTAAACGTGCACGTAAAAATATGGTTATATTAAAAATTAATAATATTTATTTCTTGTTTCTATGACATGGAGAGAACAAAAGCAGGAAGGATAAAAGCTAATGGACGATGATTATTAAGCCGAGAAAAGCTAGGAAGAAGTAGTACAAACGTGCATCATACCTCCTTAGCACTTGAGCCCAGTTAACAAGTACGTCCTCTCCACAATCTTTTGATACTTCTCCGGTTCCACTAAGTAGAGGTTCATCGCCATCTGAAAGTAATTGATAAGGTTAACTTCGTGTTAAGAAACACATGATCATAATACTCTGAAACGTCTTCTTTTGGTTGTTGTAAGGTTCTCATTAGCAGACCTAAATGCTATCAAATTCGAAGTAAATACCCATGGTGCTTACATATAACCAGCTTATGTTTCCACTGCTCGGTCTCTGGCCTCTTCTCTCTAAGCACAGATTAATATAGATGGTTCACTCCGCAAAATCATTTAACTAAAAAGATGCTCTTGCTACGACACAATAAAGTGCAATTTAATTCGCACAGCGCTGTTATAGTCACCTAGAAGTTGCCTCTCCTTCTATCGCGTTACTCTTGTAACTTCCGACTACGTTACTCTCACTGAATGGGCGACAAGACGACCCCGCATTGTACTTGTAGCTACATACCTTTAATACGGAGTGCGCCTTCTGTACTGTTCTGTGCTCTAAGAGGGAGCCGACCGTACTCTGCCCCGCAAGTCCATTGCAAGTTAGAAGGTAGCCCAGTGCAGGTTGCTATGCTCCACAATGCTTGTCTAAGCATTTTATTTAAGACCCGCCACCTCATTTTACCAGTACATACCAGAGTCCGGCTCAGAGGGCGAGGGCGGCGCGGGCGCACTGGACAGTGGCGACGGCAGCAAGCTGGACAGCGACGGCAAGTTCAGGCGCGAGCGGTCCAGTTCGTCGGAAGTCTCGATGCTTGCGACCTCGTATTGGAGTTGGCTGAGTGCGTCTACTGACTGGGAGAAGAAAGAATATCGAATAAAATTAACTGTTGGATTTATTTTTTTAATTTAACCCGTGTCCGTTTGCATTTATTTTGACCTACAACCGCGGCTTGAATGATCACGCGACTGTCATATCCATGAAAGGACGCGGCCTCAGAATTAGTGCTTCGCCAAATAGAACTAGTACTGATTGCCGAATTGTGTTGCACATTTACATCACTAGCAAGTCGCGAGTGTAGATAGGTAAAACAAGGTTCGGTGAATAGGGCCGGGCGTGTTGGCATATGAGTAAAAAAAATTACGACAAATTTAGTTAATGGCATGGCACTTTTGCTTGTGTGAAAATAAAGTAAAATAACGCTACATTGTGGTAAAAAAAAATCTTTTAGTGGTGGTAATAAATATATGTTTTTGTTAAGGTATAGAAGGTGTAACCAATGCGTTCTTACCTCTTTCAGATTGATATAAAACTGTTGCACAAGTGGCCTCTTTGAATAATACCAGAACCTCTCCGTAGGCGGGAATATTTTGACAGGAGTCTCGATGACCAACCTGCAGGAAAACCAGTTGTTTTTGAGAGGCCCATAATGTAATTTAATGTTGTAGATGAGTTGTCAACCAAAACATAGTTTTCTTTATAAGTATCAATAAGAATGTTATTCCTATATTATTTTTAAATGATTAAATTTAAAGATTTTGCGAGGTTTAAATAGGGTTCTGATACTCGGCCAATGAGTCCATTTATTTATAATATTTAAGTAATATATTTTCAATTACATAAACAAATGGCTAAAGAATAAAATTATTAATTAAAGATCTCACCTCAAAGGATCCGGGATGCCTCTAATAACGAGATCCAGTGCGAGTGACATATAGGCCGGAGCGCCGTCACCACTAGCGACATTGAAGGCAGCTAGGGCAGACTCCCCAGCGTTCCATAGTGCACATACTGAGCAACCGGACCCGCCTGATGAACCGCTTACCTGAAAGATGAATGAGTTTTATTAGCATTTATATAAAAAAATATTTTCAGAATCGCAGATCTGTTTGTTTACACATAGCTTGCACACGAACCCACGGTACAACTATCTGTGGGCTAAACAAATATTTGTTTCGTTCGAAAATCGAACCCTACGAGGTGTAGCGCAAAACTCAGACTACGGAAACTAAGTCCGTCCACTTGAGCACAGATGAATGGGGCACTCCGCATTTTAGGTATGAAGTTATAAGTAGGTACGCGGCGTGGTCGACTTGTCGAATTCAGTAGGAGTAACATAGTCAGAAGATATAAGCGTTACGCGATAGAGAGAGAGGCAACTTCTAGGTGAATATAACTGTAGGTAATTGGCGCTGTGTGACCTGAATTGCACTTTATTGTGTCGTAGCAAGAGGCGCTTTTTATTTCTGTACTAATCTGGGACACGAGGAAAAGTTTATTACTTCTGAGTGGGCACTTAAAAGATTTGAAAAGTAAGATATTCTTACCATTTCGAGTAACCTCATGTCCGAATGCTTCACGCTCCTACCGGGAGCAAGAAGGATACCGAAGCAGCGCTCTATGTATAATCCTCCAGTGTAGGTTGACTGAAACGAAAATAAAAATGGTCATTGACAAATGACGAATCATTTCCATTGTTTCCTTGAAAGCAAAAACATTAGAAGAAATGAATGAAGGTAACCCTTTTTTAATACGCCAACGTCCTAACTATATTTGAGAATCTGATATAGTTATCAGATTTGGGAACGACAAACTCAATTTTATTCATGACAAAGTTCGAATTCCATTGAAACCAAATTTTTTTGAATGTTTTTTTTTTACAAATGGTCACTCAAGATCAACTCAGAGTACATAAAGCCAAAGAAGATATCTAACATTATGAATTCAAGTAAACACTACTGTATAGTCACTGCATGCAGACATATGTAAGATCAAAAATGTAATTATTTTATGAGGAGCCGGCAAGAAACTCCAAGGACAGACCTTCTTTTATTTAGATATTGTTTACGTTTACTCTTATTTTTTTTTATTTCTGCTTGAGTACAGTTCTCGATATTTTTGTTTGATATATTGGCGTGTGCTAGCTGACATATGGCTATTAATTTATAATTTAAATTATGATTAGTGTTGCGTACTGTAAATAATTTTGCATAAGTACTATTAAGTATATAGAATAATTTTTTTTCCTAATCGAACAGACAGCTGTGCTGCTGGGGAGTTTGTTGCGCCACTTCTTCTTCCCAGCGAAAGCACTAGGAAGGGTGAAGGGTTGGCGTTTGGGATTATCTTATGTAACTTTGACGTTCGAAAAGTGCTGATTCTCAGCCTAGTTTGAATAAATGACTTTTGAATTTAATGTTTTTTTGAATTCTGTCCTTACAGAATGTATTTCATGGATAAAATTTCTATTTATATATAGATGCCAAAAAAAAGAAAAAAAAACAATGGAAAGGTAAATGTCGTGAGGAAAGTTCTGAGTATGAATGTCGATGGCTATACGAGTAGGCGAAGACCAAAGAAACGATGGATGGACTGTGTGAAAGGTGATATGGCTAGAAAGGGAGTGCCTACCGAGATGACAACTAATAGAGAAGTATGGAAAAAATAGACATGTTGCGCCGACCACAAATAAATTGCTATAAGGGCAGGAGAATAATGAGAAGTCAGAAATGATTTCATACCTGTGGATCATCAGATTCAGGCTGTATGTTGTTGGTGACTTGTTTTACGTTGATGGTCACTTGTTTGTCTATGCCACCGCGCAGCTTGAACCCGAGCCGCTCTTTCGGCACATGGCTGAATGTACCCTGTAAAGAAATTTAAAAAAATATAGTTGACGTAAAGAGGCCTTTTTTAGGGTTCCGTAATAAACAAGGAACCCTTATAGTTTAGCCATGTCCGTCTGTCAGTCTGCGGCTGTCAACTCGGCGACCCTTTGAACTAGAAAGCTGTAATTTAGCATGGGTACACATATTAATCACGCCGAAAATGGTAAAACAAAATCATGATAAATATATTTTTTAAGCTACCTCCCCTACACGTTAAGTGCGGATGATTAATATCATAAAATATAAGGGTCTACTAAGGGTCGGGTGTGACCAGCCGATCACCATTGGTTTCCTTCAAATTTAATGGAAGAATACCTTTTTTTTCGATTTGCTCATTTAATTAGGACCTATTTAGCGTAATTGCACATCTGGCAACAACTTTCGAGACCAATTTGTTCGTTCAATAAAAACTAAACCTTAGCACCTCCATGATATCCACGGTACATTCAAACACTCGCATCAGCTGCATCGGAGGTATCACAGGCCCGATGCTGTCGGCCAGCAGACCAGTCATTGATAGGGCTGCGCTCAGGTGACAATAGTACTGGCCATCACTATTCCTTATTAGACACTTTCTAACTCAAACCTACCTTAGCATCAGTTTCCTTGATATCCACAGTACATTCCAGTACATGCATGAGCTGCATGGGAGGTACCGCAGGCCCGGTGCCTTCGGTAAGCGAACCAGTCATTGAAGGGGCCGCGCTCAGCTCACCCACCAGCGATGACGCCATTGAGCGAGGAATTCGCTCAAATGCTTTTGCGAAGCAACCTGAGGAAGATATAAAGAAATATTTAGTTATAACAATAGGTTTTGACATCAACTTAATTTGTTAATTTAATTCATTGTTTTATTTTATTTTTATTTATATTTGACAGTTAATATTTGACATTAATTGATCTGATCTGACATGTAATGTTTATGTTTTCATTATTTTTGTCAGTGAATTAACTTTATTTCTTTATTAAAAATAAATTATTCTTATTCTAATCAATCAGTTGGCAGTAAATTTGACGGAAGTTTTGTATTTTAATTTTATGTTTTGTATCTAATATGGGTCAATGACCTGAAATAAATTAATTAATTTTTTATAAGCCACGTGCCCGAAGGGATTTCCAAACGAAAAAAATAACTAATTTTTATACAAACTATCATCCCCTTAACGAAAGATCCCTGAACAACTTTCCCCATGGGGCCAACATCGTATCGTGAAAAAATTATCAACTGTCCCGTACAAATTTTCAATACCAACTCGACCCAAATGTCTGGGACAGCTGATAATTTTCAATACCAACTCGACCCAAATACATGGGCAGCTGATAATTTTCAATACCAACTCGACCCAAATATATGGGACAGCTGATAATTTTCGATACCAACTCGACCCAAATGTATGGGACAGCTGATAATTCTCAATACCAACTAGACCCAAATGTATGCAACAGCTGATTATTTTTTTCAGGATTACGATGTTAGTTCCATGGCACAACTTGTTCAGTTTGATGGTCAGTACCACACCCTCAAATATGACCACACCTTTCTCATATATACTGTCGGAGCTAAGCTTCTAGACTGAGCGGTTTTGGCTATGCGTTAAATATGTTCCGAATTTAACGCATAGCATGTCCATGTTTCCGAATTTCGTCTGAAGCTCAAGTGGTTACCAATTCGCCTTCGCCGGAATGATCATATTCTTTCCCTTTTGTATAATGTGCTTTTTTCCCCTTCCACCCCTCTCTATCTCAAGAAACGTTTCCAGGTTCTTTGCAACTCCCACACGAAATTTTTAAGGTCATCAGAAAACTTGAAGCTTAAAATGCCTATGCATTCCACAACTTTCCTCGACAAGTCTTTTACTGTCCAGGCCGCTCGTTTGTGGAATGCATTGCCAGTTCAATTTAAACGCGCGCAATCATTACCAATATTTAAGAGACTCGTGAAGGAACATTACTTGTCGTTGTGATCTTGTTCTCGTAACTGTAATTATCTATAGTCTTCATTTATTTTTGTTGTTTATATATTTAGTAAGTATGTATGTATTTATGTATCTATTATTTAGGATATGTATATATCTGTGTATCTATTCTAGTATATTGTATAGTTTTTATTTGCACCAACGACAGCCCCATTTTATGTCCAGGCAAATCACTGTCCATTCCAAGGTTGCCTGGAAGAGATCGCGGAAAACGATAAGGCCGCACATTGTATATTTTGTTTTTTTTGTTATGTGTTTTTGTGGTGTACAATAAAGTATATATAAATAAATAAATGAACGGATAAATTTAAATATTTTTATCAAGCAAACTAGATTTGCCCGCGGCTTCACCCGCGTCAGAATATATCCCACAGGCACGTACTACTGGATTTAAAAGTACTCAAAGTCAAAATCAAATAATTTATTTCAATTAGGCACAAAAAAGGCACTATCTGATTCTAGTCGCCCATTCCAAAAGGTAGTTTTCGTATGGAGAAGAATGGGCAAGAAACTCCACCGTTACTCTTTGTGTTAATCCAGGTAATAAACTATCTATGTGCTAAATTTCATCCAAATTCGTTCAGCCGTTTTGGCGACAATCCGGAACATAACAAGCAAACAGACAAAAAATCTATATTTTCGGCATCAGAGTCGTTCGTATCCACACTTCGTAGCAATAAAAAAAATCTTTTAATATTCAATGTACAGTTTTGACTTCGTTACTATTTTATTATACATCATTATTATATATATATTATACTATACTACTACTATATACTATATATACAGGATTACTGGTAATTCGACGTATATCCGTCAGGGGCTGATAAAGGGGGCCAAATGCAACAAATTGAACCCCCCATATGTATGGCCGAAATTCAATAGTATTCGAGATATTTGAATTTTAAGGGTTTTTCGATATTTACCCAAAATTTGACATTTAATTCCAAATAAAAAAAAAACTACACATTTGAATGGGTACCATTAAAAATCATGTTGTAGCTAGCACTTCAATTAAGCTATGGACATAGTTAAAACTACTTAATTTAACAAAATAATTAAAATAATGAACGATATAAGAATAACATCTTACCAATATTTTTATTTTACGCTTCAAAAATGTTGCCTCCTCACAAAAATTTCTATGACATTAATCGTAAAAATAACTAGAAAAACTTGCCTATTCTGTAAGCTTTCCAAAAAGGTATAAAAATCAATTTTAAAATACATAATTCGTGGCATGGCATGTGTTTGAACCGGCGCGGGGAGAGAAATAATGTGTGTTTTAGTTTATGATCCTTGCTAAAACAACCGATTTTACTGGCGGAATTCTTCGTGATGGGGCGGGGTGTGAGGGTGGGGGAGCACACGGCGTCTGCTGTGCTCGCGTCGCCTTCCTTATCCTTAGTAAGTTTCGACTCTACGCCGCGCAAGCACGTGTGTTGTTATCTTGCTATTAACCAATCTCTCATCGCGTTAATTTGTTATCGATCATTATTGTTAATTCTTGTTTCTCTTGTTATTATTTTTGTTATCATTGTTATTTCGGATACCATGGCTTCGTATGCTAATAACGAATACGCAGACATTATGTTTTGTTATGGTTTTGCCGATGGAAACGCGGCTGCGGCTCGGCGAGAATACCAACGCCGCTTTCCCGATCGTCGACTTCCCCACGTTACTGTTTTCGGGAGCACCTATCGACGATTGTCTGAAACTGGCAGTGTTCAGAGAGCACAATTCAACGCTGGCAGACCTCGACGGTATACGGCTGACGAAGAGGACACCATTCTTCAGTGTTTTATTGATGACCCAAACATCTCAACGAACATTGTTGCAAGACAGCTCGGTATGTCCCAGTGGAAAGTGTGGTCGGTAGTACATCTATCAGGTAGACACCCGTACCATTATCAACCTGTCCAAACATTGCACGAGGGAGATCCTGCCAGGCGACTCGAATTTTCTCGGTTTATGTTAAACGCTGACGCAGACCAGGAACATTTCCTAAGAAATATTTTGTGGACTGACGAGTCAAAGTTTGACCGGGATGGTATAACGAATTACCATAACTTACATTTTTGGGCACCTAAAGCAGGCAGGAATCCAAAAAAACTAAAAGAAACTGCGTCGCAAATGAGATTTTCCCTGAACGTATGGATGGGTGTCGTTGATAATTATTTGGTGGGCCCTCATTTCTTGGCCCAAAATTTGAACGGCGAAAATTACGAGGAGTTTTTGAGAAACAACCTAGACGATATGTTGGCGGATGTTCCCGAAGAAATAAAAAACAACCTCATGTTTCAACATGATGGGTGCCCAGCACATTACCGGATTACTGTCCGACAGTGGCTAGATGAGAGATTTCCAAACCGATGGATTGGGAGGGGAGGGCCAATTCCGTGGCCAGCACGAAGCCCTGATATCACACCACTTGATTTTTACGTCTGGGGTCATATGAAGGAATTAGTTTATGTGACCCCAATAAATTCAGTCGAAGAACTTCGACAGCGAATAATAAACGCGGCGCAACAGATGAGAACAACGTTTTCATCAAGAGTGACGAAAACCGAAGTTAGGAAAAGAATTCGAACTTGCATTCGTAATAGAGGGGCTCATTTTGAACAAGATGTGTAAAATTTTTAATAAAATTTGACGTACATTTTTGAATGCATTTTATTTCATACAAATACAAATTCTCTCCCCGCGCCGTTTCAAACACATGCCATGCCACGAATTATGTATTTTAAAATTGACTTTTATACCTTTTTGGAAAGCTTACAGAATAGGCAAGTTTTTTTAGTTATTTTTACGATTAATGTCATAGAAATTTTTGTGAGGAGGCAACATTTTTGAAGCGTAAAATAAAAATATTGGTAAGATATTATTCTTATATCGTTAATTATTTTAATTATTTTGTTAAATTAAGTAGTTTTAACTATGTCCATAGCTTAATTGAAGTGCTAGCTACAACATGATTTTTAATGGTACCCATTCAAATGTGTAGTTTTTTTTTTATTTGGAATTAAATGTCAAATTTTGGGTAAATATCGAAAAACCCTTAAAATTCAAATATCTCGAATACTATTGAATTTCGGCCATACATATGGGGGGTTCAATTTGTTGCATTTGGCCCCCTTTATCAGCCCCTGACGGATATACGTCGAATTACCAGTAATCCTGTATATTAGATAAAGCTTTGGAAGAAAATTTGTATTCATTGCAAATATTCACGAATGTTTTGTTTGCAAATAGTGCCACCAAGACCGGTGAACCAAGAGTAATCAGTTCAGTCATTTAAAGTTTATTTTTGAGTAATATGACATTTTTCAGCTCATTTTTATGTGAAATATATTTACAAACTGCAATATATTACCAAGAGGCTTGCACTGCACTAATAAAATACAGACCATAAACTCACTAACCATACAAAGTTACAAAACTAATACTTATTCCAATCAATTGAAAACTGGCCCTAATTGTCACATAGTTAATGTCAAATCGCAATCACCTCAATGTATCACAAGTCCGTTCAATTGACCTCGATTGCGTAAACAATAACATTGTTATCTCGAAGTTTGCTCGACCGTTAACCACTGCACTTAGTTTGGCGTATTTGATCAAATATTGGCGTTACTTGGTTAATTCAAAATATACCCTATTTCTATTGACATAAAGTATATTGTGCAACGCGAATATTTGTACAAATATACCAAGTGCGCCGCCTTTAGATAAATATACTTATTACGAAAACTAAGCAAGACAACTAGACCCTTAGAGGCTGATGACCTGTAATCTAACTAAGGATAGAGGTCTTGATGACATAATAAATATTACTGCAAATTATTTATTTATTTTGTAAACTTACAAAACAGTTCCGTGACTAACTAACAGCCTAAAGCCTAAACACAAGATAAAAGCATGAATTTTAGTAGTATGTTATGAAAGTTGGATAATTGTTCTTTAGTTTTGTTTGTAAGGTGTACAAAGAAAGATTTTTCGACCTTAACCCCTGATTGGGTCAATCGTGGGTTTGAAGATCATAAACAAACCAGCGGCTTCACCCGTGTATATCTTCATAAATTATAGCCTATGTTACTCAGTGATAATACAACGTGTAACGTTAAATGGCCAAAACCTGTAAAAAGTTTGATCAGAATAACGAGTAGAATCAATTTAACCACTTTTTAATATAGGTCACATTTTTCAAAAAATCTTCATTAAAAACGTTGCCGTGTATATGTATTAATAGGTCAAGCTATCACATACGCAAACACGCCAAAATAGGTAAACAAACACAAATAGTTGTCGACCAATTTAAATTTTCCCATACGCGGGATAATAATAGATTTTATTTCAATGCAAATACGAATCTTCCATACAGTATCATGTGTACTTCGATAGAGCGTTGTCGACAGAATATAAACCTTTATATATTTTTTTTATTTTTCTCTCTCTGAAATTGGTCAATAAAATAAAAATCTTTGAGGTGTCTGAGGTTCTGCATTTAACGTTACACGTTGTATAGAATTTAACCGGCGAAATATTTTTTTAAATCGAAAAAACAAAAATACAAATCTTTTCTCTTTATAATATTAGTTTATACTTAAGTCGTGGATAACAGGTAATAATAGGCGGTAATAGGTTTACATAACGCTTTTACTAGACTGCTGCACTATACCAAAATTTCAGCTAAAACAAATTTGTTTATATACATTCGGTGCTACTGAAAGTTGTCCTTGTGTTGAAGGGCATTCGTGGATACGTTCATACGAGGATAAATCCATGTTGCATTAGTATTATAGTCAATCATATTGACGCGTATCAAATGAGTGGGCGGAAACCAGATTTAAAATTAGAGTATTCATTTACGAGATTAAATTGAAATTAAGATAGGTTAGACTATGTAAACAAGTGTATAACTATCCTAATTCGCCAAGGCTAATTAACTAATTATTGATTAAAAAAAGATTAGGTTTAGTCGAATTTATCGGTGACTGAGCAGAATCAAGGCAAAAGAAGCTAGCTAGCTGTTAAATGAATAAATATTTTCTGTAAACGATTAGTTTTATAATGCTTGTAATACTAATGCTTACCTCAAAGTCTATCTTTACAATAAACAGTAACAGTTGACCGATAGTCCCACACTAAAATCACATCTCCAAACAATAACAAACTCCACCCAAACTACACTTTTAATACAAAAAAAACTGTTCAAACATCGTCCTATTTTTAATTCTTCCAACCAAAAAGTTTGTATGCATGACTCAATATAATTTGAAAATATTATAGGTAGTAGGTACATGCGCTATCCACTAAAACAACAGAGTTAATGAATAACAGAAAACTGCGAGCGATCCAATCGACTTGATAACGAACAAATCGAACGGCAATCGTATTCTGATTCATTAGTAGCGATGGAGGAGCGAGATTGTTGAAGTGTTGTTTTGTACTGTGTTTATTTTGGTAAGTAAGAGGATTTTATCGTGATGTAGACTGATTTATAAAAACGAAAAGAAAAACTAACATTTTGGATGTTTTTGTATACTTAATCAAGAATAAAGTGGTTAATATATGTATTCTGGTGCATTACACACAGGTGATATTTCCAAGTTTATGTAAAGTAAGGATGTTTCAATATACTTTTAAAATAAACTGACAATAACGTACACACAAACACATAACCTCCTTGTTTTGAATTCGGTTAACAAAGCCAAAGGATCAGCTTTAACACTGACATATTACTCAGAGTATTTACAGACTGTTCCCTGCACAGTGACTAATAAATTCAGCAGTGAACCAATAACAAAATTTATGTGAAGGCCTCGAACTGAAAAATGCGTACAAACAAATTTGTACCTCTTTTTTGAAGTCGGTGATAAAAACCAAAACTACAGCTTTGACACTGACAGAACCACTTTCAACATACTTCGTTCGTTTACAAACTGAACCCAGCACAAAATGACTAATGAATTCAGTAGCGAACCAATAATAAAATATAAGTGAAGGCCTCAGCCTCGCGTCGTCGGCGCGTCAATCGGGTCATTGGGCAGCCTTCAGGCCAGACAGACGTTCAACTCCACCAACTTTAGTGACGTCACACGATCGTTATGACGAAAGTTTGGACGAAATTATTAGTACACTCAATAAATACTAGGGTAGTTTGAGCTATAATATAAATTGGTTATTAGAACGTCAGTTCTAATAAAGGACAGAACATTTGATATGACGTCATATTTCATTTGAACCGTTTTCATGGACATGTTGTATTGATTGAACTGAATTAAGAGCAATTACCATGAAATACCATGCACGGCAACCATAAAACGCAAAAAATTGGTACGAGACAGGATAGTGACAGTGCAAAGTTTAGCCAAACATTGAAATGTACCAGATTACATCATGAAAAGAAAAGAAAGAATACTACTTATTTGTACACAGTTCGTGAAATACTAATAACAAAATAATAAATGATAATAATCTTATAGCAATAATAGTGTGTGCCTCACAGCTGCGCCAAAAAGGTTCATTTCAGCATTAATGCCAGACAAATGCTGTCTGACGCTGGTTTTCTAATGAACCCCTATGGTCATGAGACAGTAAACGCGGCGTGTAGTTGTGAACATAGTGTCAAACGTCCCCCGGGATAGATATGCCGAAAGACATAAAAAGGTGGACAGTTTGCGGAACGCGAGGAAACGATTATTGTAGCGCTTCTTGGCAAAGGACTATGACCTGCAGTGGACTGCGAAAAACTGAGCTGATATAGTTTGACCGAAACCTCTGTACCGCGACTTTGGTATGTGCGCGGCGAGACGGGCAGCGTCGGCCGCTTACTCGACAACGCACACGGCGTCCCGCCCCCCACCTCACCCTGCATTCTTAACGCGCGGTACAGCGGTTTCGGTCAAACTATATTTGAACTGTATTCTCATTAAGTATTAACAGAATAATACACTACAGTAGTAACTCGATACGTAAGCCGTTATCTATAAACAACTGTCGATGACTGTACAGGCATTTGAGTCAACGGATACTTGGAAGTTGAACAAAATTAGTACTTACTCTTTTATTTTTCCTATCGATCACTGTATCAAATAGCACATAAAGAGAGAATGAATCATCTCCATTATCAGTATGAGATAAAATTCTTGCTTTCTAAAGAAAAATGAATAGTAGCGCGTGGATTTTTATGTGGTAACTACTGTCACAAAGATAATTTAAATTCTGAGGTGCAAAGAAATATTAACCTTTATAATACTGGTGTCTCATATTGGAGACAGATAACAATAAAATTCTATTGTGTCTGCTAATTGCGCGCGCGACAGATTAAGAGCAGTAACTAAATATGTATTGCAATTTTAACGGAAAATTTTACATAGTAGGTTACTCGTATTTTCAGTTCCAACTTTTTTTTAAATATTTCTATAATGATGTAAGTGCTTACCAAGTAAATGATCACTATCAACAGGTAAAGAAATTGGATAAAAATGTTGGCATAAAAGAAGAATGTTTCCCGGAAGTGAGCGAATTCTTTCATGTTATTTATAACGAAACGAAACATGTGTATTGCAATCTTTTTGCTATTGTAAAATTGTAATTTATAATGTTTTTAATTATGACTTTTGTAATGTTTATCTAATTGTAATCTTTTAATTAATTCTTAATGTTTCTAATATACCTAATATTTTTTCACCTCAGCACCTCAAACAAGCAGGTTTTGCTGTCAAAAAACAGTGAGCAAAATTCAATTTTGCTGCGAGCGTGAGACAAAGTAATTTTTTAATTATTTTTTTTAAATGCCGAGGACAGTGTTGGGTCTACTCACAAATTCTAAAGATTTGAACTTCAATTAGTTTTGTCACTTTCACTTCGATACGAAAAAAGCGAGAGATAGAAACAAGTCGATTCGAAGTTCGATTTCAAAATTCCATAACTAGTAGGCCCAAAAAAGAAACAAAAAATAAAACGTTCGGATACATATTATAAAACCTTTAAATTGCAAATCATCTGATAAGGTTTTATTTAAAATCAGATCTGTTTTATTAAATTTTTTAGAACGAAGTTCTTAAAGCGGCTTGCGGTAAGAGTGCACTGGTAGAGATCGTCACGCGAAAAGGTGCTGCGACTGTCTTCTTCTCATTCAAAGAGAAAGATAGAAAGTGTGAATTTGGTCAAAATGAAAATCCAAGATGGCGGTTGCGAAAATTTTCACATTTTCCGTCATGGGTATCGTTTCTATGGTTTTCAAGGTTGCTAAAGCCGATGGTGAAGTCAAAATAAAATTCCAAGATGGCAGCTGCGAAAATTTTCACATTTTTCGTCATGGGTATCGTTTCTATGGTTTTCAAGGTTGCTAAAGCCGATGGTGAAGTCAAAATAATAATCCAAGACGGCGGCTGCGAAAATTTAAAAAAATTTCTTCATGGGTGTCGTTTCTATGGTTTTCAAGGTTGCTAAAGCCGATAGTGAAGTCCAATTAAAAATCCAAGATGGCGGCTGCGAATTTTTTTTCATTTTTCGTCATGGGTGTCGTTTTCATAGTTTTCGAGGGAGCTAAAGCCGATAGTCAGATCAAAATATAAATTCAAGATGGTGGCTGCGAAAATATTCAAACTTTTCGTCATGGGTATCGTTTTCATAGTTTTTGAGGGTGCTTAAGTCGATGGTGAAGTCAAAATAATAATCCAAGATGGCGGCTGCGAAAATTTAAAAAAATTTCTTCATGGGTGTCGTTTCTATGGTTTTCAAGGTTGCTAAAGCCGATAGTGAAGTCCAATTAAAAATCCAAGATGGCGGCTGCGAATTTTTTTTCATTTTTCGTCAGCGGTGTCGTTTTCATAGTTTTCGAGGGAGCTAAAGCCGATAGTCAGATCAAAATATAAATTCAAGATGGTGGCTGCGAAAATATTCAAACTTTTCGTCATGGGTATCGTTTTCATAGTTTTTGGGGGTGCTTAAGTCGATAGTGAGGTCAAAATGTAAATCCAAGATGGTGGCTGGAACAATTTTGTTTATGTTTTAGATTAAATCATACGTGAGAAGGAACTTCGTGCCTGACAGGGGTACCCCGACCACACTTTTTTTTTCTACAAAAAAATTGGTATTTGCCATTGAAAAAAAACTGGGGAATCGGATTTCTTTTTTCCTGAAAATTTCCACATAAATATGCTCACAGTACGATACCTAACAACACCCTCACGGATCGGAAATGTTTTTTTTACATGTTGTATGTTCTCGCTGCTGAGGTGAAAAGTTGTATGTGTTACACGAGAGCAAAGTTATTTACATCTCGTGTCTTTGAATCCCTCGCCGCGCTCAGGATTCTAACCTAGAATCACTCGCTACGCTCGTGATTCAATTATAGAATCCTTCGCTTACTCGGGATTCAAAATCAACACTCGCAGCAAAAAACAACTTTGCTCTCTTGTTGCACAAATAACTATTAATTTCACATGTATGCATATGGACTGGGTTCTGAAATAAAATAAATTTATTATTATAACTTATTATCTTAATAAGCTCATTAATTTGTTTTGTTTTGAATGTAAACCATTACGAAAATAAGAGCTGATATAACAATAATAAAACAAAAAATTATATCACAAATAATGTGATATAATTTTTGGTGGGTAATAAACCCACCTATGTAAAATATACTTTACCTATTTAATTTTTATAACAACAAACACTAGGTAAAGGAAATATGACACAATACAATTTACTGTCACAATTACACTGTATACCAATAAAAAAACACAGCTTCACTTAATTGCCAGTGAAATCACCAACACAAGACCACCAGATGTTAGTAAGCAATTACATGACTTCTAATTTTATCTCTGTTTATTTTGCACCGCAGCGCACCGCACGTAAAGTAACTGTTATATCAATCAACAGAAAGATGAAAGGTGTTATCTCACTTATGTTAAGAGGTACGGTATACTTCTCGTATTTAAGTGTATTAACTATAATATACTCACGAATGCTCTGACATTTTGTTGCCGACAAATGCACCCACTTTACGTAACAAAAAAGGAAAGACAAGTTTTTACTAAATAGTATTCAAGTAAGTCAGATGTAGGTAAACCACTTTGTTTATATTATTTTTAACGGTTATTATAGCTATGTGGAATACTTATTAATTTATTCATTTCTTTATTTTGCATAAAATATGATACTCTTATACGATCATAAATATAAATATAAGAAGTTCCACATATTTTGCTTACTTATTTCAGCATGCATAAAAAAAAACTTAAAATAAAATTTTATATAAAAATACTTCAAATGAGGTAAAATATAAAAATATATAAATTACATTATATAATTATATTACTAGTGAGATCATATTTGGAACTTAGCTTATAATTTAAGAACTCACTTATTGTATAGAACACATTCGCTGTTTTTATAAATAAACATAAACTCAAGCCTTTTTCCCGGGGGGGTAAGCAGAAACTACAGATCGATATCTGCTATGATCCTGTTTTATATTTGAGAAGGAAGTTCTCCAGTCTTTGCTTGGCTTACAATACCTATAGTTATTGAACAAGTAGAGCAAGCGGACGTTCATTTGTTTCGGATCATACGCTCTTTTATATAGCCTTCAATAGAGTTGAACAATGACAAACATAAAGTACTCTCTTGAGTCCAACAATGAAAAACACAAAGTACTATCAAGAGAGTAGCGATATTAAAAACTAAAAAAATGTTACCTTTTTACCACGAAAACCTATAGACTTCAATAGAGTTGAACAATGACATACACAAAATACTATCAAGTGATTTGCAATATTAAAAACTAAAATACCTTTTTATCTCAAAAACCAACAGTATGTCTTTACATTAGAACTGAAACGATAAATTAAACAAACGGTTATCTAATAAATAGAAAACACTGTCACTTTCACTCATGATAAAAAAAGTTTACACTAGAGATAAAAATAAAATAAAATATATGAATAATAATTAGATAACAGCTGTTTTAAACACCAGTGTATTACGTAATTTGTGTATCGCGCATCAGTTCTGAACGCGCACTGTGCCTCAATTATTTGGACAAGCCACACTAAAGTATGGTAACTATCACCACAAACCATAATAAGTGGAAGGACAGACATGTGAATTTGTACAAGCAATTTAAATTCGTATGCTGTTGATGTTATTGTACCTCGTTTTTATTAGTACTGTTGTCGATAACGTGTTTTTGAAAAGTGAATATGATGATTGCTGTATCAGCCACTTATAAACAGAAGGTCACACGTAATCACAGGTTGTTTAGCAAATAATAAATCACAGTCAGGGCCGGATTTAGGGGAGGGCAACCGGGGCGAAAGCCCCGGGGCCTCCACAAAAGGGGGGCCCCACAATAGAGACTTCGGAAAAAAAAAATCCAACTAGCTAACACTAGTAAGCATCTTTTCCTTTGATATTTTTTTTCAGATAATTCTTGTTTCCATTTTTATGTGTTTGTTCAATACTAAGGGAATCTACTTGGTTTCACAATAAATTATTTATTGAAAAACTTGACTGAAAAAAAATTGTTTACTTTATTTGGAAAATAATTTGGGGCGAGGGGGCCTCCGCTCCTTTGTTGCCCCGAGGACTCTGGACCTCTAAATCCGGCCCTGATACACACAGTCATGTTTTTCTAGGAGTGTCATAGAAGAATACACAAGAGTTCTTCAGCAGGACGGGCTAAGGCATTCTCCTGTGCATTTATTCTTGCTGTAAAGACAAATTTATTTGGCAAATGATCGTGGCTTGTTCAGTAATCAAGTGTCAATATCCGCATAGACTGACCGTCATGAATCGTCACCGCACATGAATGGCTGACTGACCCGCTGACCGTCACTCGTGGTGGCCACAGCGATTAGAAGGCAAATTCTCGTAGCTAAAAACGTTGAAATTCCATCCTCCATCTCATCTCAACGAAAATTTATGTCAAAAACTCATAAAAAATTTAGGTAAAAAACAGGTTTTTTGACAGATTGAGACTGATTAGGATGCATACTTTTTTTTTTCACATACTGGTATTGCCCCTTAGGCCTGAGTTCCGGCAGTAAATTGATAGGTAAAAGAAACATTCTGTACACGCGTCTTTCCACGTTGAAAGATAAGTGCGCGTGTACTAAGTGTTTTGTGAATGTGAGAATGCTGTAGGCTTAGTGGACTGTATATTTGCCGACCATAATTATTTTGTTAAGTACCTGGTACTTGTTGAAAGACCTACACTGTCCTCCCATACCTAATAACACTGTTATTTGAAAATATTATAGAAACCAATTATTTTTAAAAGAGTAACCGTGGAGTTTCTTGCCGGCTCTTCTCCATAGGAAACGACCATTTGGAACCGTGCACCTAGCTTCTGACGTTTCATAAGTGCCCATGTAGGTTTTATGTGAAATAAAATATTTTGAATTTTGAATGTTTTTTTTTACGTATCAATTTAATATTTTTTGTGAAGATATTAGAATTTTTTTTTTCATACATAAATGAAAAAAAAAATCTAATATCTTATGTCTATGTTATTGCGGGTTAACGGGAACGCCCTTCGTTAGTTAACGTACTGTCTAAGCTGATAATGGGTAGTAAGAATTTCAGTTTTAAACCAATATTCATGTTTGAACGTATGATAATATGGCAATTGCATCGTTGACATAGCAACGTTACGCTTTCTATACTAAATAAAATTAATAAAGTAGGTACTTAACACTTACTTGACACCTGATTGACAGCTTCAGCGATATGACAGCGGAACACATGACACCTATACACAGCAGACTCCTTGGTCTCGCCATGCGACCAGGTGAACGCGAAACACGATGCAACTGGCGACCCGGCCGCGCCTCGGGCGTAGAACGAGATACGGTTCACTGCGTATCGGGTCATCACGCTGTTGGAATCTGCTTGGTATAGCCTGGGAATTAAATTAACAGGAGTTAGTAATATCAGTGATATGGTATCCTCAGATATATGAACGTAAACGAAGCAATAGGAGTATGTAAGGATCGTAGCAGGTGGCGTTCTGTAGTTTCTGCCTACTGGTGCTTACCCCCTTGGAAAAAGTGTAAGTTTATCTAAGTGAATGCATTATTATAAGGCTGATATGGTCTTTAACATCAGCGTATTGTGAAAACTTGATAAAAGTCAGTTTCCAAAGCAGTATTTTCAATTTATATGTACTGCACCAATACTTTCAGTTGCAACACTCGAAGAAAATAATGGAGAAGTTTATTATATGGCTCATATGATTTTACAGGGGTTGCCGTTAAAAGCGAATCTACTTTATCACCTACATGGAGAATTGGAGATAGAGAATATTCGCTTTTAGACCCCGATCATTGGCCGCATAGAGCGTGTCATTGAGACAACCTCTAACTTGCCCTGGATTCACCATAAAGATAAGCCAGCCAGTTTGAATAATGACAAAATCGTAATGTATCCTAAAGTCAATGTTGGGCGAGGGCAAAAAGCTGCCGCTCCCCTTAACTTGCCGTCTGTTATCGAATTGCAAGATAAGCTTAATTTTAAAAAGGCAAACAAGAATACTTTGGCAAAGAGTGAGCCGGCTCGATGACCTACTGAAGGGCGCGGGAATTTGCCGGATACAGGTAGCGCAAGGCTGGTCATTGTGACGATACTTAGGAGAGTCCTATGTCTATTAGTGGACATCTGTAATACCCGAGACGAAAGACTAAAATATATCTCATGTGCCTGTCATAGCTTGAACAGGGGTATTTTGGCTCGTGGTCAAAATTGGAACTAACCCCGCCATCTTGTTTTTCAATACATTTAAAAAAAGAAAAAAAGAAAGAATATTTATTTGACTCATGATAAGGCATATTCACAAAAAAAAACAGAAAAAAATAAAATAACTTAAAATAGTATTGTGTGCCTCACGACTGCGCCAAATAGGGCCAGTTCAGCATAAAAAGGTTACAAACAGCTCCACCCTGTTAACGTCATTCGGGCGCCAAAAGAGCCTTGTAGCAATGTAGTGTCATTATTCCGACACAGCAATATTGTGACGGCAAAAAGGTATGGTGGCAGCATTTCCCAGGACGACTACATTCACAAATTAATAAATAAAAAAAAGTTTTATTTCATTATTTCACACGTTGTACGTAATACAGTTGGTGGCGTCTCCTTTTAAGCATAAAAATGACTGTGCCAGGAGCCGCCCCTCTTTTATATCTTGCAATTAGTGTACACATGATGTAACGAAACAAAGGTTTATGAATGGTTTATGAAATGATGATAAAATGCAAAAGTACTTACACGACAAGCCCTTGAGAGCACACGGGTATCGATATCGACACGGCGATCCCATCTCTACTCTCGGGCATAGAGCTGAGCTCCTTCATGATCCGTTGTATGTCATTTTCGGACTTCGGATCCGATATGTTTTGTGCGCCCAGGTAACTGACACCGCTGAACACAGTGCATTCTTGGTCTACGTCTGAAACTGGTTAGATTTCAATTCATATTTGGGATAATGTAATGTAGTATTGTTTTTTCAATTTCAAAGAGCGACGCTTTATAAAGGATTTGTCGGTCGGTAAGAACGCCATAAAGCACGTCAATAAATGTTCCGCATTTATTGACGTGCTTTATGGCGTTCTCATAATACCGATTAATAATTAATTAATTAGTCTGTTGATAAATGGGTTTTGCCAATGTTTCATAATATTAATTTAATGATTCTGAAAATAGTTGCTTATGCCAGTCGACACTCCACAAGACTGCTAGATACTGTTGGTCAGATGTAATTAATGCAGGTTGGTTTGAAGGCATTGCTGGTAATAGCTAAAGCAAAACCAACCATATTAGGAATAGGCTAAAGCCCATTATATGGCGAGTTATTATTAGATAGCTAGTATTTTGCCTTTTCTTCCTACTCCGAAATTAAACAGACGGTCGGATTGATAATAATTACTTGAGTTCAATATCTTTAAACTTTACATTAAAATACCAATAAGGAATTTTGAACTCTAACACAGTGTATTTAAGTTTAACACAAGACAATCACCTTCATCGTCACTCTCTGTAGGCTTCATGTGGTCGTGTTTCTCAGTGGGGGACGGCGTTGACACGTCAGCAGACGTGGCACTGTCCATCATCTCGTAGAACTTGGACCCGCCGACCAACCGGCACGACTCCTGAAATTAAGAAAAAATTGATGAGAATTTGAATTTGGAATTGGATGATGAAAAAAATACTGGTTGGCAGTATTTTTTTGAGTTAAATACTCATAAGTAACGTTTCTCTGGGACAGTCTGGGAACTGAAACACACACAGCTTCGGATGGTTTGGAATGCTGATGCCGTAATGTGTAGAGAATGAAAAAAATACGAATTAATAGTACGACTTGGTATTGATGTAAGCGTCGGTTTAGTAATAATATCCTACAAAATTGATAGGCCCTAGCCCTCTCAATTTTGTCGATTCGCCGTGAATCCATATAACCCTGGGCTCTAGCTAGAGACAGTCATATGGACGGATGGCAAATCCACAAATAAAAAAATAATCCTACCTATTGTAATGAAACTAATAATCCAAAAAGGGGTTTAAAGGCCAACACAATTTACTATCAAGAAATAGCACCATCTATATTCCACCCTTTACGAATAAAACACAAACAAGAAACGCGTAACGGTGTTAGGAATATTTTTGTCAACTGTCCGTCTTTCAGTGTAACGTAACCTACAAAGACATCCCTTTAGCACCCCTCCCACAACAAATACCAAACAATAGGGTAAGGGTAAAGCTAAAGGTTACCACAAAGAGGAAACCAAGAATTAGGGTCATTGCCTTTTGCCATTAGTTTCACAAGAACACTGCTTCTTCAATTACTTTAGTTTAAACAAAATTAGGTCATAAGGAACAAGTCTAAGACGATACAATACATTTTTATAACTAGCTTAGTTGAGCTCGTGGCTAAGTAATAACAGCCGCACGGGTCGGTCCATCAGGTTAAGCTACGCTTGCCGGGGTTTTTCCGTGGATGGGTGACCATCTCTATCTCTACATATCGAGACTCCTCCGTGCCTCGGAAAGCACGTTAAGCCATTTGTCCCTTATGTCATTCGTGGATCTTTGACAGTTGTTACAGGTCGTCAGAAGCAAAAAGTCTGACAACCAGTCTTACCGAGAGGTATCGTATTACCCAGTTACTGGGTTGTGGAGGTCAGATAGGCAGTCGCTGCATGTAAAATACTGGTACAAAATACCAGTAATTTAAAGGCCAACCCCAGCATGGTTGGGAAAAGCCTAGTGATTGATCTTAAACTAGCGAAATGTGGGGGTATTATAGGTGTTTCTCTGCCTAACCCTTTGGGGAATAAAGGCGTGATTTTATGATATGTTTGTTATTATTAATTTCAAATACCTGCCTACATAGTATGGATATATACTTTTGTATATAATCTACTTGTATTCAAACATTTATCTAACTATCTTACATAATTATCATTATAAACTACGAATAATAATAGGCGTGAATTAATAATGTCATAATGACTGTATTATGACATTATTAATTCACGTGTACTTATATATATTTATGAGCAGTGGTGGCCAAGTGGTATTGGTCCTGACTTACAAGTTGTAGGTTATGAATTCGAACCCAGGTAGGCACTTAACTTTGTGTATTTAATTTCATCACCACTGCTCTCCGAATTATTTCAACGTCTTGGAGATACTGTTACGTTTAACACAAGATATCCTGATAGACTAATTATTCCTCCAATGAAAAGCCACTTATATCACAGAAGTTGCTTTCCAATGGTTGTAAGTATATATAATAAAATATCAAAATCTTATAGGGAACTGCCGATCAATCGTTTTAAAACAGCGTTATTCAAATGGCATTAAGAAAAATCATTCTATTCTGTGAATGAGTGCCTAAACTTTAAATATTGACACTGAAATTTTACTTTTATAATTTGACAAATGATTGACATTCTATCTATGATGTATGTTCCAATTGTATTAGCATAATTTCATTTATTTAATTAATGTAATGTTTGCATGCTAGTTTTAGAGAAACTGTTAAATAACCCGACCAACTGTAATGTACTACAATTCTTGCAAATAAATTTCATTTCATTTCAAAATGGTGAAGGAAAACATCGTGAGGAAACCGGCATGTTCTAGAACCAAAAATTCGAAGACATGTGACATCCACCAACCCGCACTGGGCCCGCGTGGTGGATTATGATGACCCACTCCCTCTCACCCTGAGGATGCCAATGTCCCAGCAGTGGGTACATTATATGCTGATTATACTTATGCTATGATGACTGTATTACAGGAACTTTGTAAGGGCAAACATTTATTTCGTTAGTGACTCATTACATTATTAATTTATAAATAATTGAATGAATAATTTATCGTTGTTTTTGTTATTAAACCGAGTGTAAAGTCGTTCCTTGAATGACACTGGACGAATCGTTTATATTATTGTAATATTATAGGCATTCGGCATTAAAAGTTCAGTGTTTGAATGCCAGACTTCACATATTTCTTAGTATTGCGTCCCCACCTATGAAATTGGCGTTTTTTTTTTTCACAAATAGAGAAGGAACCTCGTCACTTCTATGATTTAAAATATTCATCAATTGCTTGATATTATATCGAATAATAACCATCACAGACAACTACCAATAGTAAAAAAAAAACCTTAAGAAATGACTACTATTTGTTTTAAAACTTAGTTAGAACTTATTTTTGTCGCTTAATCTAAGTGGCATACGTTATCTTAGTTTTTAAACATTAGTGTTCATAGTTGTTAAATAAATTAAGAAAATGTTAGTATGAAAAATGCAACTTCTTTAAAATTCTCCATACAAAACGCTGATTTTATAGGTGGGGACCTAATACTTAACAACATAGATTATAATTAATGTCAGTGGAAGAAAACTAAGCAACTGACAATGCTAACTTTTCCTTATGTAAACAAATATTTTACAATGGGTATAAGCTTCTAGTTTGCATATTAAAGGACACGTATTATCTTTAGCGTGTTCTTCTAATTGGAAATTAATACTTTTATAAATTGTAAATGAGAAAATGAGTTTGCTTGCTTGGTATGCTTTCACATTAAAAAGGCTGAATAGATTTAGATGAAATTTGACACATGGGTAGACCATGACCTGGGTTAGTACATAGGCTACTTTATATTCTGGATCGCAGACGGAGTCGCGGAAAACAGCTAGTATGAAATATTTTCACTAAATCGAAAACTTGCGCAAACAACAAGAATTAATTAATTAATTTTATTTTAAATACGGCCGAAGCCAATTACACTATTTAAACAAAATATAATTTATTTAACACAGTCATGCATTCTTCTCACAAAAATTCAGACATTCTGACAGTATCATCTTCCATTCATTCGCAAACATATAACGATCTGTGTTTGAGTTCAGGAGAGCGTTAATGTCCGAGGAATAGGTGACTTGGAGTGTGCGACAGTACGGCAAGTTGGAATAGCCAGTAAGCGGTGTTTTCTGCAACGACAGTAATTGTCTGGGACAAATAGATTGCAGATTTCATTATGCAGATCAGGAACATCAATAATCCGCCTAAGAATTTTAAATATTAGAATCATCTGATCGCGGGACCGTCTTACTTCTAAAATAAAGAATTGAAACTTAACCAACCCAACAGGAATTCAGTGGGATACAAGAAAGGATAAAACCCGTACAAGTGCTTGTAAAGGTATCTAAGGAATTCTTTTTGAACTTTTTCTAAAGCTAACGCATACTGCTTCTCAAAAGGATTCCATACGCACGCACCAGACTCAAGTTTGCTACGGACCAATGCCCCAAAAAGAAGCATGATAACATAGGGGTTGTGGAAGTCACGACAGTTCCTTAAAACAAATGATGCTTATGTTAGATATAGGCGTATGATTTTTTAAATCTGAAAACCGCGTTTTATTATCCTACTTAGGTATGTATGTTGTTTATAGAAGTTTTGTACTTTCCCTATAGCAACATATAAAAACTTAAAGCAGCAATCAAAACAAAATTAACTTAATACCTTTTCCACAATTTGTGAATATCTTCTTGTGTGCGTCATATTTCACTTTAAACTAATCTAAATATTTTATTAAATTATATCACAATATTTTAAAGTTCGAATGTTAGTGTAAATAATTTCCAATACATTTGATACGTGTGCTTGCCATGGATGGAATATTAAACTGTTTATATTCCTCCCTATGAATCATAATAATACGCCGGCCGCAACGTTCTACATTCATAGCCATAGTGGGTTTATACAGTATTGTAATACATACATAGTACATGTCTGAAGTAGGACTGAAATACACTGTAATGATTATCTTAAAATCATCTGGATAAGAAAACTGTCAATGAGAGTGTGATTTTGACCCTTATTTTATGATTTTAAAAAATATCAAATAATTTAGGTACTGCTTTGATATAGCCAGTGATCGGAGTAGGTAGATATATTTTTTGTACTTGCGATACGCTGTCACTCCCGGAATCCCGGGATTTGAAATATACATATACGATTAAACAAGTTAGAAATTACTTTGTAAAAAGCTATTCACGTGATAAAATAATGATTATGATATAAAAAAAGTGAAATAAAAATACCTAATTGTTAACATGTCCTAACTGCATACCGTTTGTACGAGTACCTACTTATCATAATTTGTCAAACTTAAATGGAGGAGTCCTGGGGCCTTATTATGAAGTATTAATGCCATCATTATTTCACTGCGAAAAAAGGATGGTGCTAGCGGCCTTGTATAGCTCCGTCTCTCACTCACACTGGAATAATGGTGGCATTGGTACGTCATAATACGGCCCCTGGTGACCTGAAATACAGGCCCTGAGCCTAGTTTTGGCACCAGTCTCCCACGGTATAATGCCCCTCCTGTATGTCACCGTAGAAATAAGGTAATAATTTTATTAAGAGTAATATTGTGGAGAAAAAAAAAACGATTTCCTAAAAAAAAAATCTGTTAGAATTTTCTATAGACAAGTATCAAGTTCCTCTAGCGGCGCAGCCCGCTATTATATTCTTTTGTTTCCACTAGTCATGTCGCGCGTTATACTTGAGCGGCAGAAAATTAGCAACGCGTCGCTGATGTTCGTTTGACAACGTCGTGCACTCACCTTCTTTTATTTTATCCTTGTTAATAAAAAAAACTATTTATTTTTTCGAATCCCGGAGTTTCAGTTAGAATCCCGGGGAATGTCCATATAAACATCAACGTTGGCGGTCATTGAACCAAAATAGCTCTACCTACTCCGATCACTGATAATAACACAATAGTAAAGTTACCTAACCAGGAAATAAGGAAAATAGAAGCATTGAAAACCCGTTTTATAATAAGTGAAACCTACACTTTAACATCACGTAATTAAATACGAAAATCGTGTATTCCGTTGAGTGACAAAGCTATAAAATCAGGTATCGATTGTTACCTTCCCACACACAATGATCGTTGCCATGTCCTTCGCCTTAATGGTAAACAAAGCCCAGCCTTCTTCACCTAATTACATCGTCAAAAGGTCATTAGCACAACACTATAAGCTCAAATTTTCGAGAACCGGGCACTGCACACATTAAGTCCACAAAAGAAAAACTTAAACGTATTTTTATATCGTAATATAAGAGCCACAGTCAGGCGATGTGTCGAGGTGACCGTCCAGGCGCTGCGCTGGTAACAAGCTTAATGAACGCACAATGACAGACAACCAAAACATCCCAGTGACAATTAACGTACGCGAGCACCGATTGTAACACATAGGACACACTGGTCAAGATTGGAACTCGATATGTGACGCGAAAAATAGAAATGACCGGTGAAAATATTCGAAGTTTTACTAAAGCAATTATTTTTTGTTATATTTCTGTTTCAGAACATGTTAAATTGCGATAAATGTTGTAGATAAGACGTCAATGCAACACGTGGGAGCGACTGAATCTGCATGTGTTTTATTTACAACACAAAACAATGTTGGCATTCAGGCTCACGGAATTGTCTATTCTGTGGTCAGTCAGGCTATAATTCATTCACATCTAATTAGAAGTCTCATACAATTAATGAGATTTTGAGAAGATTGAGTGCACGTATACTGACTTAGATTAGATAATATGCTATCATATATTGATCTATTTATATATATTATGACATTTATGACTATGTAACCGGGATGAATGAGTCATCCTTACAACCTAGTAACCTACAACCGTCTACTGCTACTAAAAATGGTCCTCCTCATAAATAACGAGACAATAAATGGTCATGAAAAAAATATCATCGGTTTTGTCTTACGTCTAACTTTGCCATTAGTGATTCCAGTATTTCTACAAACACAAGGTTTGCTAATAAGTCTCTTTACATTCCCTCGTCATAGATTATACCAACGATAAGAAGAGGTTTTATTCGATTGTTCGAACATCTCGATGGTTCTCGATTGTTTCGACTTGGACTCGGGTCTGACTCGGTATGTTATTGCGACTGACGCATGGCGTGTTCATTCGCAAGTTGTTTCGCGAGGTCTTGACTTGCGTTGTGGTTGCGAATCCAAACTAATTCTTTCAACAGGAGCAATCGAAAATAATCAATACCGCGACGGGAATAAAATGTACGTTTAAAGGTGAAATCAGTCAGGCACGGGATAATCAACAATCTTAATCAAATAACAATCACAAAATCGTTTCAGAAAAGTCTTAATCAAGAAAACTAGCGGTCGATTCCGTTGACTCGAAACAATCGAAAAACATCTCGATTATTTTGTAGAACGGCGAGTCAATAGTTGACTCGATGGTTTATTTTAACGACTCCGATTCATTCGATTGTTAAAACATCTCAGAATCGCCTATCGCTAGAGTGCAGCCTATTTTTTTTTTTTGCAAAATTGTTTAATGGACGAACAGACGGATACCGAGAACTAAATTCCCGAAGCTGCGCAAATGTGTGTTCTTAAATTACATTCATTTACGTATTTGCCGAAAGTCCGATTTGCTACAAAGCAACGCAAAGGTTACTAACCTGGCAGCCTTGTTATTAGACAAAATATCAGCGTTTTATCACGTTTTGCTCTTCACAAAAAGTTTATCAAGGACGCCTCATTAATATTATAACGCGAGTATTGGCCGGCTGTGTATTCATCGCCTAATTTGAAGTTCACTCAGATAACAGAGAGCTAATAGGCACTCAGTCCACATTTTAACTGACCCGTGATAAGTTAACGTTACGTAACTTTACGAGCAACATACAATTTTATAGGTAATTACATTTATTTTATCGATGGCCGAAACCAATTATTGCAGGTCTGGAGCCGATTAAGTAAACACAGGAAGTAAGGTGTAGGCACTTTTCACACTGCTTCTAAACGTTCTAGGTACGTCATGGAAATAGCTAGCTATGTGTTATTTTTCCCAAAATGTATTTTCTTTTTGCAACTGCTCTGTTTGGTCAGTGGATCTTACAATACGCCTACGTAGTGTTACCGGATTTCATCCATAAGGAGATGCTCACTAGCAGACCAGAATGTCTTTCGATTTGTGCACAGATAATGTCAATAATCTCTAATAAAAATAACTGTGAAATGCAACCATACATACCTACACAAATGATACAGATATACCTACAGATGTTATGTTATGAATTTTCCAAATTTTTCGTTATGTCTTTAGTAACGTTCTGAGAACTTTATGAACTGTAACGAATCATACAAAATTGAAAGCACTATCATTGAGATCTTAGTCAAAGTTCTCGCTTCATGCAACCGAAGTATCAGATTTGACTTCCACGAAGCCCAGACAAAGCACCAACGTTATTGATTCCTAAGCAAACGTCACCCTACTTGCAATACCTATTTCCTAGAATTTATATATTTCACTTTACCTTATCTTTTTTTTCAGCAGACATTATCATATTTGCAGTATTGCTAAATTATTGACATTGCAAACTTCAGTGACGTTCCTTGTAGCCATATCTTCAAGACCCTGTTTGTTGAGGTGCTTGGCGGATTAAGAGTTCGTTAGTTTTTTACCCTTCAAATATGTGTATTTCGATACTGCACCTATTTACCCAAGAACATACTTGGCGCACGTGGTACCGGCGGTTACCGGCCTATGTCTAGCAGTGGTCTGCAAGTTGATCGATTGATAAGTAAGAAATTACAATGTGATCAACTGTGACGGTTCTTTTCTATTCACTAACCAATTTGTAATTTCCTACCTTGACACCGGGAGAAATTCCAGAACAAAACTGACAGAACCATGACCAAATGATAGTAATTGAATCTTTTGAGCTAAAATAAAAATTGAAATTCACTGTTAAACCAACGTTAAACGGGGACTTACCAGCATGGTCCTAGTTTTTTCACTGATGCATATATGTATGTATGATATACGTACTAACATAGGTGAGTCTGCCCACAGGGTGATCACCTCGCTGAGCTAAACCAATTTACCGCGGGAATTGGTGTCCCACTTGCAAGTTTTACGGTCAAATAAACTCAAATAGTCTTACACGTAATGCGGCCGCACTATCGCTGCGTTGTTCGTTAGATTTATATTGCATTTTAACAATCCGTTTATGTGTATGGGTATACGTAACTAGTACGCAGGAAAGGAATATTTTATTTAAGTAAATGCATTTACACATTTAGTCCGATATGGAAATTAAACACGTGCGTAGGCGGCATGTTGTAAGAGCGTTATCACCTTGACGATTTGGGAGCGTGTTTCCAGCGAAGCGATTTGTGAACGTGGTCTCAGCGGGTGAAAAGCGAAGTAGCTGCGACTACGCGGCGACGTGTTCTACACGTTTTCATAATTGTATACACTCGCTTGTCTCGCTCTCTCTTGAACATTCACGTCAGTCGCTC
Organism: Xanthia togata; assembly: GCA_963853775.1. Classification (NCBI taxonomy): domain Eukaryota; kingdom Metazoa; phylum Arthropoda; class Insecta; order Lepidoptera; family Noctuidae; genus Xanthia; species Xanthia togata. The sequence goes on along the minus strand of OY970793.1, from coordinate 23,886,231 downwards.
TCGTTACGCAACCGCGGCGGTTCATTGCGCACACGTGGAGTGCTCGATACGCACACGCAGCGAGCGCGTTAAGCGTCTTCTACCACTTGTTTAGATCATATTTTTGTAATTGTGATTATTTACATAAACAAATTATAAATAAGTTGCGTTGATCACAGTGGACAAACAATAACATTTTGCTCCTACATGCCTTTGTTTACACCATACAAAAAAATCCAATAAGGTTTAGGCCAATTACATGTAAAAAAATTGAGAAATTAAATAATTCTTTGGCAAGTAAATTATGTGTTCAGAATTTTAATAATATCGACGGTTGAAAGGCTAATTGGTCTAAGCGACAGTTTTTGCGATATTGAGTTATATACATATTCGGAATCAGCAAATTTTTCTCCGTCGTTTGAGTCAGGTTTCAAATTTTTATGACTACTTTTTTGGCGTTTAGCACCCACAGCAAAACAGGCCTCATTTCTAAGCTCATTGATCTATACGACACAAAATTAGACAAATTTGAGGACTCGATGACTTAAGCTATTTTGATTTTTTGAACTTTTATAACGAGTGTCGATTAAGGCATTTGGATTTTTCGCCATGGATGTGATTTTGTCGTTTGGCCCATTTTGCATTCAACTACATTAAATATCCGTGTCGCTTGAACCATTTTGCATTAAGTAATATTAATTAACTATGTCTCTTGACCCATTTAGCCTCTATTAAGGATAATGAGTAATTTCACTTTGGCTATTTTGACCTAACTATCTCATTAGTGTTATGGCGGTTGAATTAGTTTGATTAAATGCAGTATTTGTAAAATTGGCATTTCCATCATTTTATCAAATCGGTTTTAACACATAGGCCGTCCAATAAATTAATGAGGCTAGCTACTCCGTAGTCGCTTGGAACTATGTTCAATTTATTGCGCGCTCTGTGTAAGTGTACCTCACCCACCCGCGCGGTTTCCGAAGAAAAAAGAAAAATTATCTTTGATCATTTTTGGGGACTACCATCCCAAAGAAAAAAAGATTGGCTAGTAGGCATGACTGCTAAAACTGACATAAAACGAAAGCGGTCAAAGGACTCGGTGTGAGGCACAATACATATTTCTACTATATTAATGATGATGAAGGCCGACGTAAGGTTTGTAAAAAAAAAAAAATTTGTAGACACTTTGGGTGTTAGTCCAAAATATGTTAATTATACCTTAGCCAATGCATCGTCTGGGTTGTCAAAAGAGGAGAGCAGAGGTAAAACTGTTCCTAAAAATAAAACGCCTCACGCAGTAAAGGAGTCGGCCATTAATTTTATCAAAAGTTTACCAGCACCCCCATCCCATTACTGTCGTAAGGCAGTACCAGATTATATCTTCCCACTGAATTTAAAAACATAAAAAAACCTTTATAGGATTTATAAACAGTCAAAAACATCAGAGGATATAGATGTTGTTGGAGAAAAAATATATCGTGACATTTTCAACAAGGATTTCAATATTGGTTTCCACGTTCCAAAAAAGGATAAATGTGACAAATGTTTACGTTTTGAAGGCCAGAATGAAAAAGAAAACCCTGAAATGTTAAGTCATTTAAAGGAAAAAAAGGCATCAAAAGATTAGCTTTTCACCGTGAACTAAGCAAGAAGAATAACACAATGCTTTGTACTTCTTTTGATCTACAAAAGGTACTGAACACCCCACATGGGGAGAGTATGCTGCTGTTTTATTCTAGAAAATATACAGAGTACAACCTTTGTTTTTATGAAATTGGTACCAGAAATGGCTTTTGTAAATATATACGCGAGGAGAATCCGAAGGAAAAAGAAAAAGTATATTGCTGAAGTCGATTCACGTGGTTCTGTAACAAATTTAAATCTTTATTCAGACTCATGCCCAGGGAGGAATAAAAACAAAATAGTTTTAGCTGCCATACATAGCGCACTGCTTGTAACAAAAAACATTGAAACCATACAAATGAATTATCTGCTTCCAGGGCATATGGAAATGACTGTCGATAGCATCCATGCCACAATTGAAAATTCTCTTAGAAATACTATAATATGGGCACCGTCACAGTGGCCAACTGTTTTTCAGTTAGCTCGTAAAGATCTCGGCCCATATTACGTAGAAACTCTTACGCACAACGACTTTATGAATTACGAAGAGTTTTCAGAAAAGTATCTCAAAGGCAATTTTACCGGAATGATTAGCAAGGTTTGGGTGGCGACATTCAAAAAGTCGTCACCCAATGTCATGACTTTCAAATACAGCATGGATAAAGATGCTGAGACCGATTCTATAGCCATCATTTCAAGACCAAAGGTAATGCAGCCGAAGTATAAAACATATTTCCCTATAACTGCGGCCAAATACAAAGATCTTAAAAAGCTGTGTGACACAGGGGTTATTCCCAAAAATTTTCACCTAGAATACACTAACTTTCCGCACCGCGTTAGTAAAGATGTTCTGATAGATACAGATATTGAAGATGAGATAGAAGCATAAGGTTATTTGTTTCATAAAGAATGTTACATTTTCTTTCTTTTTGCTTTTTGATGATAGATAATTTATAATTGTTTTTTTTTTTTTTTTATAGAGAATGTCGATTTTATATTGTTTTTTGATAGAGTGTTAACTTTTGTTTGTTTTCTGACGAGATTGTTATTTTTTTCAACTTCTGATTTATCACAAGTTACTGAAAAGTTTTTTTTTTAAAATATATATTAATGTTTGATTGTTACTTACTGATTTAAATTAGGTACGTCCATGTTGAAGACTGATTTTGAATAACTTATAATGAATAACAATTTATTTCTTGTTTTATTTATGAAGTGATACTAAAGTACAATGTATTCCATGGTGATACTACTACCTAGGCGTAGGGTAATATACCACCTTATCTAATGCCTTAAATTATTCCAAGAGACATTGGATCGACATCTTGAGTGATTCTACACAAAAATGTTTTTTTTTTTATTTAAAAAATATACAAGACACTGTCTAAAATTGTATAAAGTGGCATACCAACCTCAAAAATATCAGATGGACGTTGCTGAATAATGATGGCCTAAGCATCAATATCTACTATAATCTAGTCTATCTACTATAAGGGTTAATTTTGTTTCATCTTGCAGTCCCTCTAATGGGCATCTGCATCAAACTACTTCACTCTGGTGCAACACCATCATGTTGCTTAGGATCATTGGGCATATTCAACTGTCAGTTGAGTTGGCGCTAAATTCATTTTCTCTCGTATTATTTTATTCTAAGTCGATGCTTGAGCCAGTTTACTTTCAGCTATTTTATTTACGGTAGGCATTTGAACCAATTTGCTTTACTCAAAAAATAAGTAAGTTTGATGCATTTTGGGCTAACCAACATAAATTTTCTGAAATAATACACAATTATCAACAATAATAACTTAAAAAACTGCCTTACTTAATTAGGGATATACTGTATTAAATAAATAAAAGTCTATCAAATAGTTGTTTTTTTATGATTTTTTTTTCCGAAAATAAAACTTTGATCCGTCCTCCTGCAAGTTTAAAAAAATGTCGTTTAGATCAATTAGCCTTTCAACCGTCGATATATGTGACCCTAATGAGTTCTACGCAGAGTTCTTTTCACAATTATACAAGCAATTTATCCACTAAAGACTAAAACTATTCACACAAAGTTTTTATTTAGTGATTGGGCGACTCCAGGCATTCGTAAAAGCAGGGAAAATCTTTTTGATATTTATGGTTATGTAAAGCAACATAATGAATAATACAAGTTATCATCAAAATACTCTAAAACTTTCAAAAGTGTGTGCAAAATAGCTTAAGGACTTTACATTAGCAATAAAATAAAATCAGCTGATGATAAAATAAAAACTACCTGGCAAATAATAAATAATGAAACAGGTAAGAAAAAACAGCGTAATACTGAATTTAATTTAGAGACTACACATGGCCCCATCAACTCAGAAGTAGAAATAACTCAGTAATTTAATATTTTTTTTGCTAATATTCCCCTAAACACTACTGCAGCTTTAAATTCTCCACCCGCGCTTTCTGCCGCCTTACTTAAAAATAATGTAAAGGCATGCCTTTTGGATTTTAGGTTTTAGCATACAAATCCCCAGGCTGTTACAAAAGCTTTTAAAGATCTTAAAATTAAACCAACGGAAGATCTATGGGGAATGTCTGTAAATGAAGATATATCATCGAAACAATTGCGCCCCATTTAGCTTTCGTATTTAACACTAGTGTAGACCAAGGAGTCTTTCCGGATCTCATGAAACACAGTAAAGTAGTTCCTTTGTTCAAATTCGGTGATAGTAAGGAACCCGACAGTAGTACACCTCCGCCACGATACCGTAACAGCGAAACCGCAATAGTTCAGTTCAACTGGCTCGCGTCATGTTCCACTACTCGAATTTCGAATAGCGGAACATGACGCGAGTCAGTTGAATTGAACTACTGCGGTTTCGATGCTATGGTTTCGCGGCGGAGATGTGCTACCGGCGTCAATTCTGTCTGTTTTCAGTAAGGTGTTTGAAAAGTTGATGCAATCAAATGTTACGTCACTAATAAAAATCCATCTTTCATAAGCAACAGTACGGTTTCACCAACGTGCGTTGTACAATTGACGCCGATGTCATTCTAATAAAAAACATTATTAACGCCTGGAAAATAGCACAAGATGCCATTGGAATCTTTTGTGATGCCTCGAAGGCGTTCGATTGCGTAGACCATGAGACACTCCTACTGAAACTAGGGATTATAGCATTATGGGATTAGGAATACAGCTCTTGATTTACAAAGATTATACCTGAAAGATTAAAGTTAAAGTTCAAGTAAACGGCAAAAACTCGTTAGGGTCTGAAATCGCAATGGGCGTTCCTCAAGGTTCGGTATTGGGTCCATCCCTCTTTTTAGTTTAGTACATTAATGATTTACCCCAATTACTTCCAAATCAACCGAAGATGGTGTTATTTGAATATGACACATCATTGATCTTTGGAATAAACCGACGGTCACAAAATTTTGACGGCAAGAATAGCTCTATTCTTCAAGCCCAGAGAATTTATTTATCAAACGGTTTTCCTAGGAATCACGCTAGACGAGAAATTACAATGGGGACCTCATAAAACATCTCTTGCGGGGCGGCTAAGCTTGGCCACTTATGCTGTTAGGAAGATAAGACAGTTAACAGATGTAGAGAACGCGCGTTTGGTCTATTTTAGCTACTTCCACAGTATTATGTCGTATGGCATTTTACTGTGGGGTCGGGCTGCTGACATTGTCATCGATGTGTATCTATCACAGAATTAGTTTATCTGTCATTGCTTCATTTTTAATTATTTTTACCTATTGTGGTAAGTACTTATAGTAATTTTATTCTAGGTGCATCGTCTTCACATAATATAATTAATGTATACAAAATATTGTAAAACATTTTAAAAGAGTAACGGTGGAGTTTCTTGCCCATTCTTCTCCATACGAAAACTACCTTTTAGAAGGGGCGACTAGTGCCTTTTATGTGCCTAATTGAAATAAATTATTTGACTTTGACTAAACAATCGCCTAGCTCGAAACACGCTTGTAAATCGCCAGTGTGATATGGCCCTAACTATTTTATTTATAACACACCAACGACTTATTCACTAATACATTTTTGGGGTACTGTAACCCAAAACTTAAACTCTAGAGGGAATTTGTCACTAACCAAATTTGTCGTTTTAAAATATTATATCGAGTACACAAAGACAAAAAAAAAATAACTACCTACATGAAAACCAAAATTGAAAATTAAAAAACAAAAAAAGTAACTTGTTGCTCCGTCAATGACTGTAATTAATATAATATTAAAAATATAGATAGATACGGACATCAACTGTGGCCACTGTGGGTCAGTAACAATTGTTTGCGAAATTGCGATAGCATGTTGGCGAAGATGCTTTTGGAACGTCTATGGAGCTCATTGTACGTCCTCATCAACTTCTTCATTGGTGCCGAATGTCCGAGGTTAGTTCTTGTTGGGCATGGAGTGAACACATCTAGGATGCGTTCAGAATTTCAGATCTGGGTGAACTATGTCGAGGGACAGATACATTTATCTCGCCGAGAAGCTTCGGGACTTGTATAGATCCATTAATGATTTTGTGAAGCAAAATCAGCTGTCTAATTACGCAACATATTTTCGTAAACGATAAAGACAAATCTGTTTCATTTTGACAGTTCAACAACATTCATTGCGTCATTTACGTTGCTCTGCAGTTTTTTTTTTCGAACTTACGGAGCAATGGATAAGCAACAGGTCGTTAGTATGCCTTCGGTGTTTTACAGTTATCATTTTGAAGTGACTTAGCCTTTGCTAGTTATCAGCGTCCTGAGGACAGCTATCAGATTGGTACCGCAAATAGCGTGTAAAGCTTTTTTGGACCCGTTTTATGCGATCCACATGTGCACCATAAATTTGATTCCAAACAGGTGACGCGGTTAGAATAAACAAAGGTTACAATGCAATTATTCGAGGAACTACGTATGACTTGATAACGCAGTTAGTTTCGCCAATCCGATTGACCTCAGTTGACTGCGTAGCCGATGCCATGTCATGTCTATCAAGGTAGACTGCTGGTTGCACTCATGTAGGTGTACACTTATGCATAATAGCGGTACTAAATAACCAACATCGACCAAACTCTACTAACAGAAGTGTCGTGAAGATAGAATATAACTATTGATCAATATTATCTTTTTTTGCAAACTAATGGCGTTAATAATTCGATACTATGGACCACTCCTCTTTCTTGATAACTTTTTTCGTCTAATCTTTTGTGTTGAATATTGAGTCACGTCCTAAAACGAACCTAGCCGTGAAAAAGCAAGTTTCTTGCAATACTTCTATTAATGGAATCAGCGGTGGCCAGTGGTGTAAGTTGCTGGGGTCAGGAAAGATCAACTTCGTGATGAAAGATATTAATCTAGTTCTGCCCATCATCATCAGTCTAGCCTTATCTCAACTATGTGGTAGGCTTCTAGTCTAACCGGATTCAGCTAAATAGTTCGAGTACTTTACATGGTCCGACTGCCTATCTGACCTCCAACCAGAAAGGCTCTGAGTCAGGTTTAAGCTGAAAACCAGCGCTTAGCAACCCGCTAGGGGACGTAAGTGCTCTGACGCTTGAACCTTTTGCTTCCGGTGTTATAGTTCTGTGTACTAATACTAGCTGTAATACTGGAGACAATGTTTATCCTTATGGGTAACAGGATACCCCTTGGTAAGACTGACGCATCGTTTATGAAAAATGAACTAAGGTCTCCTGTCTACAAGGCCTACAATCACTCGGAATGGCTTAACACGTTACAAACACGTGTAAATTACTGAAGGATAACATTGACTGCCTCTTTCAAGTTTATATCAATCGCGTATCGAATCTCAAATGAATTAAGTTGTTTCCATGGTTCCTGATATATTTTATCAAGTAAATATGCGAAGGGTTATCATGCAGATTGCAGAGCAAACAAATAAACTCGTTTGAACTCTGAAGCAATGTAAGTAGCTTCAGTAGCTTGGCGAACTTAATTTGTATATACAAATTATAAGCAGACGGACATTATTTTTCCGAAATCTCGCTGCAGGGGGTCTACTCACTAATTACGATATCCGTAATTTTAGCCAAAGTTATGGGCGTTTCCTACTCCGTATCCCTTACGGACATAAGATTAGTTTGGGGCCCAGATTAAGAATGAATGACAAAACGATTTAACAGTGTCCGTACTCTATATAAGTAATTTTGCCCATCCGAAACAGTTAATTAATCGGTAGTAGGTTATTTCCGAAGTACCAAGCGAACTACTTTTGGACGAGCCCGTTTCTTCGTTGACGAACTCGGAGATTAGGACTCCAGACGCAGTATAAAAATATTTTTCTATTTGTATCAATTTCCTAAAGTAAGTCCCAAATACCTGAAGGACGCTAAATACAAAGAAACAACATATAAGTTATACGATGTTTCTAGTCTATAGACCTTGTATAGTGCAGTTGTGGCAGTATAAACAATCACTGAACCTTGAAACGACGTTACTAGACGTCCTTGGATAAGGATCAAGAACTATATAAGTAGTATATATTCAACTATCAAATAGGAGAAGCTCGTGGTTAAATAACATTCGCAATACTTGGTAATGGTATTCAGCTGCATCCAGTTAGACTGGAAGCCAACCCCAACATAAGTAGTTGGGAAAAGGCTAGGCAAATTTTATTGGGTCGACGGAAGGTTTAGCTACGCTTGTCGCGGTCGATTGTGGATGGACAACCATCCATTACATATAGACCCCTCTGTGCCTCGGAAAGCAAGTTTGGGCCCGACTGTCATTCGTAGATCTTTGACAGTCGTTACGGGTAGTCAGAAGCCCAAAAGCCTGGCAACCAGTCTTACGAAGACGAATCGTGTTACCTAGTAACGTAGTTGGGAAAAGGCTAGGCAGTTGGATTGTTTCACTTATCAAAGTAATTGTAACGTCTTCAAACGAGGATTATGCGCCTTACGTAACGACTGCGCCCGAGTGCACTGCAATGCGATTAATCAAAACGATGCACTAGGTGGCCTGTTGAGAAACTATAACAATATAATAGTTCGACCTTGTACAACCATTTTCTCTGGCATTGTTAGATACTTTGTGTATTGAAATAAAAGTTTAGTTAGATGTTTTGTTTGTCAATGAAAGTGTACAATTTTTATTTAATATACTGCTGAATAACTCTAGGATATACCTAAAACGGACGCGACTTACGAGCCAACCCGCACTCGGCCCGCGTGGTGAATTACGGCCCACTCCCTCCCTCCCCTCACCAAGAGTAGTCCTGTCCCAGCAAACATTAAAGGCTAATGCTCAATGATATTATATGTAAAAAGAGGTAATGCTATACATATAACAGACAACTAAGAATATTTTATTCTTACCTGGCACCTATTACTACTATTAAATTTAATGTTTATACTTGATATTACAAGGGCAAGGTTCATAATCACAAGTCATGCTATAGTATGTAATAAAGTATTATTGTAGTGTTCTACACCAGTTTTCTTTTACTATGTGTGTAGTACACAATGCATAGACAAAACAGGGCCCAGCCCATTGTGCATGCACACAATTGACACAGTGCATTGCATACAATACAATGTAAGTACATTAATACTGATGTGTTACTCTCCGTACCGTTCAATAACAGTCAATAAAAGCTTAGCATTTAGATAGTCTCAATATTGGAACAGATGACATAACTTACACTTTCACTAGCCAAAACAAAACTCATGTTAAGCTGTAAAGAATGATGATTTTTAAAAATTAAATATTACAGCCATCTGCTCCCAACAGATGATGCTAACTGACAATAACAAAAAGATTATGGTCAGTTAATAAATATTGGTCCTTAGCAGGTCTAAACAGAGAGGGGTGGAAAGAGAGTAGGGAGGCCTTTTCCCAGCAGTGGGACAATATTGACTATCATAAAAAGGGGCTAGTAGACTACGAGTATCCAAATGCAATTATAATTACAACATAACACTTGTTCTGCCTGCAATTTCTTTTGTGAAACTAAAGTATGTATGGGCTTGTAACACTGCCCTTAATACAAGTTATTTTATAACTTAGTAAGGGTGCTGGATGCAACACCTACCTGTTTTGTTAACTAGCTTATGTCAAGTGTACTTACAGATGATACTATTAAAAGTTAACACTATTATTATTTGATTAAATAAATCTATTAATTATCAACTTAAATAACACCTATATCATTAAGGTCTGTTATGCTTGGGTTTCTTATGAAAGTGGTTCCTTCATGGTATGTCCATCATGAAAATTTGACTTTTTTTACCAGTATTTGAAATTAAGATGCCATAAAATGTCTATAATTGAAGGTTCACCAAAGGTTTCACCAAAACACCATTGACAAATTTTCATTTTACAACAAACATTTTTTTCATATACTATTTATTTCGAAATCAACTTATTCCGCAAATGTATTGTTTTATAAACACTCGTTTTAGAAACATTTATTTGGCAAACAATTCTTTTTACAAATGCATCAGATGTTATTTAATCAATTATTAAAATACCGATTAATACAATTCCGAAATAAAAACGCCTTGTAAAACTGAATAGCAAGACAAATAAACACATAGGTGCAAGCAGGCATGCTGCATGCAAGCGATAAAGCAGCAAGCAAGCAGACATGCAACATGCAGCAAGCATTGTTTCTGTCACGGCTTCGGCGCTGCGGGGTTTGGGCGGCAGATGCGGTCGGAGATGGTTTTAACGCTCACCACCGCGAGTGTTACAACCACCTGCTCCTCAACTCGCGGGCCGCCTCGCCCCTCCGCGTCTACGCGATTTTAAATTACACTCTAGGGATAGAGCAGACAAGACTGCGTGGAGTCGGATTTACAGCTATTCATTTCTGTCACAAAATTTTGTAGCACAACATGTTGACTTTTAGTTTATTCGAGGTATTGAAAATACCGAGCATCCTTCGAGCATTTGATTCTTCGAACATATGAAAAACTAGCAAATCGCATTTACCTCTTTCGGTTAAATAAATTTCGTGATTATTAATAATAGACATTATAATTCTTAGATATTAATATAAAAAATTATGAATTCTTCATCAAATAATAAGTTATTAAATAAAAGATTATCGGATAATTATTTGGCTAAGTGAAATATTTGGTAAACTTGTTGTTGTAGAATTTAAAAAGTGATGAAATGACAAATAATGTTTTTGTCAATCGTTGCTTGTCAAGTAAAATTTATTGAATTAATGTTTGGTGAACTGAATGGTCACCGTATTTGAACAGTCATTATTGTGTGACTGTTATTTGCTTTCTTATGAAACCAAATCTTTAGACATTGAGTAGTAGAACAAGACAGGCAAAAAACACAGCTTTAAAACTTGAAAAGACTAACCTGTTCACTCACTGAGTTATTCTGTACACTCAACGTGTTATTCTGTACTGCACCATCAACGTCGCTCATCTTAACCTCCGTGTCACTCTCCACCTCAAAGATAACTTTGTACAGGTCTAATCCTTCTGGAACGTTGGACTCAATGTTAGCCTCTGGTCGGATTGTAAGCTCCTGGTTTATCAGCTGACTGCGACTCACACGGAGAGAGCCCTGCAGGGTTTCTGATATGGCCTAAAAAATGAAATTATATGTTTTAGGGTTATTTTGGAATGTTTGGTTCAAGTCAAGAATTCAAGAATGTCTAAATAGAAAATTAATTTAATCTCAAAATAAAATTATTTATTAAGAGAACCCAAATGATCCAATGAGTAAAGGTGACTGTCCTTTTTCATATCTTGCAGCCAAATCATACATAATAATAATCAGTGTATGTATACAAGCCTTCTGTTACAGAAGCATAATTCAAGGTCAGTCCATTAGGAGTATATGTATGAGAAAAAATCAAGTTACACATTGTAATCATAACTTAATGCCCAATTTATTTTATTAGGTATCTATTAAGAGCCTATTGTAAGATAATAATGTTGACATGTTGATAACACTATACATAACAGTGAAATGGTCTTATCAGTAAGTATTAAAATTTGTAATGCACTTTCAATGTTTTGAAAATTATGAAACTTAACAAATAAATTGTCTGAAGTTTTAATTAGAAACCAGTTTTCCTCTTAGTTCGTACACAAACACATTATAACTTAACATTCCCGGCAGGTTAAGAGAGCAAACAAAAAACTCGTTGATATGCAGTTATATTATGTATGTAAATGTAAATAAAATACAATGAGACTCACCTGACGACTGCAACGCTGTTAAACAAACAGTCGCCTTGTTGCGTTATCCCCAGTCTCATTTATGTTTTAAAGTGCATTCTTACATGCGAAACGATGAAAAACCGCGTGAAAAACTAACATTGTGCACTTACGTCGCTCAAAATGTCTTCCAAATCGCAACATACATTTGTGGTAAATACGGGCGTCGGGCTCGGTGTTCGTGATCGATCACAGTAAAACTCTATGTCTACCGGGTCCAATACCTCTTTTGTCTGATATTCATTGAACTCCATTACTGCATGCTGTTGGGAAACATTCACAAAAAACTATTTATTTCACAAACACTGCTGCATTATGCGATACGACTAGCGCATGAAAACACTACGTTATCTTATTTAACACAATCTTACCCATTGAATTTTAGGTTCTCTTGCGAGAACAAAACATTGTAACAATCGATTCTTATAAATCCTACTATGCGAAATTAAATGAAAAACTGCTGTAGGTATTTACCGATACACGAATTGATTGAAGAAAACAAAACGTCAAATTAAAAATGTCAGCCGAATAGAAAATCCGTTCCATGCAAGTTTTTTCTTTTACAAATCACATTTTTCGCATTAGAAGAATATTTTCACCGTAACGTTACGTCCTAAAATATAAAACTTATCCTAGTACTGCCTAGTAGGTACAATATTCTCTTCCTTGGGCAAACCTACATAACAAAATATTGTACCAGCACCGGGGATTCTTGTTTTATTTAGTTACCGGTTCGCGTCAATCGCTTCCAACTTCTATACATTTTCAGACTGGAATTCAAATCTGAAAACGTCGGGTCACTAACTATACCTACCAAGCTGGGACTGCTCATTTACGTGATGGTTCTCTTTGTTTATATTTAGCTTATGTGAACTGCTACTAAGCCATTTGTTTAATTCATTATAGACAGGTTTCATTGTAGGTCATTGGTATGTTGGGAAAAAAGGTTAGTTTTGAATTTTCTGTACAAGTTTCTGTAAAAGATACGATACGAGATGACGAACGAGATCCAGTGATGCCAACTTAGCAACTTTATAGCTAGATCTAGCTATTATTGGGTGACAGACAGCTACAATTTAATGAAACTTGTAGCTAAACTTTTTAGCTACTTTTTTTAGCTACTTTTCATTTCATTAGGAGACGTGAGGCTATCAAGATTCGTAAAGTAGGATAACGAGTTTCGAAAGAAAAATAAAAACTAAACGCGAATCTATGGTCATAGATGGTATGGTAGGTACAGGTGCTAGGGTATATATGTTCTGTGGGTATAGGTCGGCGTTCAGTGTGACCATGTTCAGTATTTTAATACTTTGTTGGTATATTTTTATCGACTTTTACAAGCATTAGTATTTAGTAAAAACGGAACAAAAAAACAGTTTTATAAACAAAAACGGATCAGCAATTTTAAAAACAAAGTAAGGTGTAAAAGATCAAGGAGGTTGTGTTAAATTTAATCCTTCAAATAGAATGTTAAAATACAATTCTAACATTTATTGTGATGATGATTGACTGAACTTTAAAATTTTGAAAATCAGTATTTTTATTGGTATATTTCAATATTATTTTGATGTGCTTCGGATTTTTCGTAAAAAATTATCTGGTCACACTGTCGGCGTTGGCCGGGAATTCTCCGTTTACTGCTGTGTGCGCTGCGACAGAATATTTACTCAACCAAAAATTGACATTTTATTGTAACCCACTTACCTACTATAAGTACACTAAGACAATGTAAATCGGCCGTACATTTAACTACTTCTAGCAACTTTTTGGGGTAAAAAAAACTGGCAATCTAGCAACATTTTAAAAATTGTCTAGCAACTGGGTAAAGCTAGCAGTTGGCAACACTGACGAGATCGCGTTTGGTTTGGATTTCCGAACGTGCCATACGTCAATGACAATCATTGGCGTCCGTTTATAACGTCATGTCGTATTTGTAATTTTGAAAATATTTACTTGTGCTTGGTATTAAAGTTGAAATAATAAGTTTTTTAATTGGTGAAAGTGATAATAATGGAGAATTCAATGAATGACATTGAAGCACATCAGTCTTTTCGGTCTCCACCGAGAAGAAGACGCTCAACTTTTTTTGAACGAAGAGACTCAATAGGTGTGCTGATACTTGAGCATTTTATTTAAATTTGTGAAGTTATCCCACTGTGTGTTACGTTAAAATACCTTCGGCATGTCCTGATGGATTGAGTGAAATGATTTATAATCTAAATTCTCCTTTCAGTGCCTCATGCAATGTCCGAAAATGTTAACCCAAATAAGAAAGAGTCAGATGTGAATGAGAGACGCTCCGAAGATATCACTAGGTAAATACACCATTGCTAATGTCAGTAACGAAGCTAGATATATCCAAAGTGCATTTGTGTCAAAATTATGCATTGTTGTTGTGATAATGTTTCAGATATTACCAGAAACTCTTGGCTGAGAAAGACATGTGGAAAAAAGAAGTAAATGAGAGGCGAAACAAATATCATGACCTGAGACAGTACGTATTTCTCCTATAATGCCACAAACACCTGCCACTTTCAAAACTAACCAAACTATTGCAATTTCCAACTAAGATTCAAAGCGCGAAGCTTTAAAAGCCATTTACTACTTCACTGACAGGGCAGTTATTGTGTCACCAGTTAAATACAGCCTATCATGGATTGTTGCTGGATATAAATCAATTTAGCAATTACAGATTGTTGCTGTATAAGATAACTAGCTTCTGCTGGCAACTTCGTCAATGTGAAATTCCTTATTTTAACATAATATCTTTCCTATAGCTGTGCCCCGTTACTTCGTTTTTGCTTTGTGTTCTTTCAGTTTTATTTTTTTTGCTCTGTTCCTAATGGCTGTGGCATGATGTTAAATAGCCTTCAAGAATTGGGCTATCAATTGCAAATAAATTTTTGCAAATCTGACTGACAGTTCTAGAGCTTACTAAGTTCAAACAAAAAAAAAATCTGTAGCTTTATTATATTAGTATAGATCAGGGATTTCCAACCGGTGGGGCGCGCCCATCGGGGGGCGTAGAGTGGTCAATGGGAGGGGGCACGGAGGCTCTAATAATAAAGTATAGATTTATTAAATTTGATGTTTTTGGTATTAGAAAAGTTTAGTTTCCTAAACCCAAATGCAACTTACTTAGGTGCTGTAAAATGAGGTTCAGTGCTTCTATGTTCTATGTTATGGGATTTGGTTTCCGCACTCAGTCCGTCAGGTGGACCATTGTGCGTGGGCCATAGCGGCCGTTTGGGGGGGTTATTCCAACCAGCCCACCTCCGTCCAGAAGGCAATTAGGTCTCCTGGTTTGTCTAGAACATCTGTGTATGATCTGGGTGACCCAAGGGTTTTTGTTCTGATCTGGGTAACGCCCGTGCATTGAAAGAGCACGTGCGCAACGGTCTCCTCAGCCTCCATGCACGCCCTGCACAGAGGACTGTCCGTTATGCCTATTGTGTGGAAGTTTTTGTTTAGTGAGCAGTGTCCCGTGATGGTCCCTGTCACCAGGCGCAGGCCGTTCCTGTCCAGGCATAAAAGACGCCTGGTCAGCCTGCTATCCAAGGATGGCATAGCTTCCTTTGACTGCCGGCAGCCCGGTGTCGAGGACCACCACTGCCCTGCTTGTGTGTGGGTGATTTCCTGTAACCACCTGCATATTTGGTTGAAGGAGATAGGTACGATAGGCTTGGGTCCACAGACTGCCGTGCTGGATCCTCGTCTGGCAAGTTCGTCAGCTGCGTCATTACCTAGTGACCCGCTGTGTCCTTTTATCCATTGTAGTGTCACCATGTTGCGGCTAGAGACCGTTATTCGTTCTAATGTTAACTTTGAGGTAATAATTTTTTTCCGTAGTGATTGGAGAACTGAGGCGCTATCGGAGAGTATACGTATGTGTGTATCCGTAACCCTCCTGGCTTCTAGGGCGTGGACCGCATGTATGATGCCCACACACTCCGCCTGATAGATGTTGTTGAACTTTCCCAGCGGTCTGGATATATTTATGTTGAGTTCATGTGAGAAGACTCCGACTCCGGTGCCAGAGTCGGTCTTCGAACCGTCGGTGTATACTCTCATTTCATTGGAACCTGAGTTGTAACACTGTTCTTCGGTGAGTGATATGTTGTAGTGCCTTTGAAAGTGGATTGTTTTCGGGGCTTTGTCGCAGGGTATGATGCCATTATTGGCTTTCGTTTGATCGCATCCTCCTTTATGCGTGTGTGCTTAATTCTGGAGTCATTACTTAGGGTTCCCGATAAGTGGAGCCTGAAGGCGGCCAGGGCCGCTTCCTCCCGTACGATTAGGTGTAGAGGCGGCAGCCCTAGCATTGCTTGTACGGCAGCGGTCGGTGTAGTTCTCATACAGCTAGTGATTGCGACACAAGCAAACCGCTGTAGTTTTTCGAGATCTCTCTGGGTTGTGCTCAGGTCTGTCCTGGGCCACCAGACCAGTGAGCCGTATGTGATAATTGGTCGGATGACTGTGGTGTATAACCAGAAGGTGACTTTGGGGCTGATCCCCCAATTCCTGCCAAGCAGTCTGCCACAGGGATATACTGGCTTTCGTAATAGTATAGTTCGTGATTTTCTGCTTATATCAACAAAATATTTTTTTCTATTTCTGTATGAATGAAGTAAAGAAAACCGAAACTATCTGAGGCAGTTTGCTATAATTTTCGAGCTTGCTTCGTTCGCTCTTCCATTTTATATTCTTTATGGAGCTCTCTTCACTCGATTTCATCTGTTCGTCGTCGGAACGAACGGACGTGTCGAGCGCGAAGACCTTTTGTCTTACGGAACGATCACGCAGCTGCCGTCCAAATTGCAACGCGTTAACTATTGTCGGTCAACAAAAGTCGAACAGTGTTTTGTTTCTTGGATGTGGCTGTGATTCGAGCGTCGACAAATAAATACATTAGAATAGTGCAAAAGTGAGGTGTGCCAGGCCTACGTGCGTCACTGATACCAGGCTGACAATCCAGGGTGTCTGCTAAAGGCTCTAGGGCTACTGAACGTCGTAGCCAGGATAATTCGGTGAGATCATTCCTTTTACCTTTCAGAGAGCTGCTGCACTCTGCAAAATAAACACCCCGACTTGATAAGAACTGCGTCAACAGATGCAAAAATTTCACTATTCTACAAAACACCTACCTAATATAATCACTCAGTCAATTAATCAAATTCCCATACTTCAAACGCATGGTTATCGTTAACTCCAACGATAGATCTAGATACCAAAACGATTTTCATTTTGAATTGGCATTGGAAGATTACTGAGCTAAAACTCCCGGCGATATTTCGATTATGTGGCCAAAATTCAGTGGCAAAGCTCGGTATCGGTATATTGTTGGATAGGTTAAGGTTCAACATCGTGAATGCGAATCTGTAGTTGTGTAACGTCTGGCGAAATTGGAAGGTTTGTTGCCATGCGCACAATCAACTTTTATTAGTAAGCTATGGGTATGAGATTATAATTGTGCTTAATAAAAGGAAAATGGTAAGTTAAAGTAACATACTGTAATAACTCTAACAAAAATAACAGTGTCGCGTGTGATTCCGTAACATCTTGCATGCTATACAATTTGTCAATTTCGTTACCCTTATACAACAGTCGCGTCTGAGGCAACCCTTTTTTGTGTTTTTGTCGAACAATTTACCCGTGTTTTTGTGACGAAAGACACATGAGGGGTGCTTAAGTCCATTCAACAAAAACAAAAACTTCACAGTGAGATACATTTCTACAGAATAACAAAGAGAGGAACTAATAAATTTCAGTCAAAGGACGACCCTGTCAAAATTCTGTAGGTCTGTCTCGAAACTAAATCCGCACGCCCGGCCATCGGCACCGTGGGGTTCCGACTCCCAAACAAAAGTTTTACAATGGCAACAATAACATCCATGAAACACGACGGCAACTGTCTGTTTAGCGCGATTGCCCACCAAATAAATAACATAATGGGCCTAACGTTCGACCACATGTCTGTCCGACGAGACCTCGCTACCTATGTTTCGGATAACCGCGGAGAAGCCAGAATTTGTTTAGCACTAAAGAATAACATTCAAGACTTTATTCCTAACAGCAAGCTTTCTCAGGAACAAATGATAACAAAATACATAACCGCGCAGTTCAACGAAACGTTTTGGGGCGGAGAAGACATCTTAATCGCCGCGGCCGAATATTATCTAGTAAATGTACATGTTCACATAAATCACGGAAACACACTGATGTATTCACCTGCCGGCGAACCAGTACCAGGAAATATACATATCATTTACAAAGATCATCACTATGATAGCTGGGTCATGAGCGCCGCCGAACAGTTCAACAATAATCTGCATAGACGAACGCTAGAATCAATCAACAAAATTACACCACAACATACAGAAACGGTAGGTACCAAATATAACAAAAGAGATGAACAAGGGCAGTCTACAAAACCGCGCTTCCTGAACAGTCCCAAATTAGATAGCTCATTAACACCGTATGAACAATTAAAATCAGCATTAGGTACACCGTTATCGGTTGAAGTCGCGGATGACACGGGTTTCACAATAATTAGGAATCAGCCTACTACAGCAACTAAGTACACTTGCTCAGACCTGCGTATTGCAACTTGGAACGTCCGCGGGGCCTCGAAACCAGCCAAAAAAGATAAAATTGATGCGGAACTTTCAAATAGGGGCATTCACATAGGCTGCCTACAAGAAACAGGGATGAACGTAGGAACATACAACTCCGCCCACTACGAATGGCACCTATCTGGAACTGCAGGTAAAGCCCACAGGGGACTTGCAATTGTAATCAGAAAGGATGCCCGAATTGAAATAATAAACAGGAAGAACGATACCGACGCGATGTCAATCACTCTGAAAGTTGATAGGGGAAGTGACAAACCTGCTCCGCTTTATATAATTAACTCCCACATCAACAGCTGTACCTCAAAAGCAACCAGATCCTTCACAGGATTACTAAACATGATTAGACAAAAACCAAGGAAATGTATTTTAGTAATCCTAGGCGACTTTAACGCACATATTGGTAGACAAGATACAATAAGTTTTCAACGCAAAGGGTTGATTCACCAAAATCTTCATCATGACTATTCCAATTACAACGGGAAAATGTTAATGGATATAGCCAACAGGGAAAAATTACAAATAGAAACAACAAAAGCGAGATCATCATGCAGAATAACATGGTCAAAGGGCACGCAGAAATCACAATTGGACCACATTATTACGCAACAGGCAACAGAAAAACTCTTTCACTATATTAAAGGCGAATGGGCAGGTAGGGCCATATCCGACCATAAAATAATTTGGGGGCAGATAAGAACAATTCGCACCATAAACAAATATGACGACACCAAATACAAGACGCGAAAGAATGAGACAACAATAGAAACCAAGGATTTCAATTACAAACAATGTTACTACGCCGCTCTCAATATTAAATCCACCAAAACAAAATTCCAAGCTTGCATAATCAAAAAACTGGAAAACATAGGAATAGACTCAACGGATAAAAGCATCGAAATACCATGGTGTACCATAACCGGAGTATTAAAATCGGCTGCTCAGGAAACCTTGATTTTTCAGCCGAGTCACTCTAGGGATCATCGTATAGCTCTTGCTAACCTCCAAAAGGCTAAATTCTTACAAAAAAGACAACTAGATAACCCGAATAGACATAATCGTGTAAAAGAATGTCAGGCAGCCCTTCAAAAGATTAAAAACGAAAAGGAAAATAAAGATTGCAGGACCTTCTTTACTGGATTGGGGAAAAAACACCCTTCAAAACGTATGCAGGTACTTTATCTATTTTACAGGAAAAACAAGCAAGCAACAAAACGCCGGAAAAGAAACGCTTATATACCAATGTCCAAATGGGAGCAAATCCTAAAAAATTCTGAGGGCCTACCTATACCAACGGTTATAATAACAAAACCAGGAACAGTCGAGCAAAGTGAAGGACCCACGGTGGACGACATAAAGGACATAATTAGCAGCATGAGGAGCGGAACAGCGCCCGGAACAGACCAAGTGGTAATTGAGCTGTACAAAGCGATGCCCCAAATATTACAGGAAGCCGTCACCAAGCATATGAACAAAGCCTGGACACAGAATGAAGCTCCCGACACGTGGCTAGAAACAATGCAAGTACCAATTCTAAAGAAAAACAACCCTAAAGATACAAATGACTATCGACGAATATCGGTTTGCAATACGGGCTACAGAATCTACGCCTCCTACGTATTAAAAAAATTAGACGAAACAATAAAAGAACTAGGCAGCTACCAAGCAGCCTTTTTAAACAACAGATCTACAGACGATCACATATTTACACTAAAAAGGGTTCTGGACGAAGAATGGCGTGCAGGCAAAAGAATTTATGTACTCGCTCTGGACATAGAAAAAGCGTTTGACAACGTCGACCTCCAAGCACTGCGGGACATTTTATTACAAAGAACAAACAAGTCACTAACCAACAGGATAATCAAGGTTTGCTTGAATGAACGCACACACATCAAATGGTGTGGTCAGCAAAGTAGTTGGATTGTTAAGGGAAAGGGAGTAAAACAAGGTTGCCCGATATCCCCTCGCCTTTTTACACTGGTCATGGATGAGGTCCTTAGAACCCTCGAAGAGGAAACTCAATTAATCAAACTAGACCAAGATCGCGAAATCTCACTCCCCCTGGTGCTATCATTCGCGGACGACCTCATCTTCATTACAGATGATCTAAAAGGGCTAGAAGGAATCGTATACCATATTAAACCCCTACTAGGTAGTGTCGGCCTACAAATAAACGAAACTAAAACAAAAATACTAATTAGAGACCCAATAGCTAAACAGAAAGCGACCTACGTGTCAATTAACGGATTAAATCTTCATACTGTCGATGAAATTAAATATCTAGGCACATACATAACATCTGCATTAAATAGGAGAAGCACAATTAGAAAACGATGTGAACAGGCCACTAGAAACGCGAAGTCACTATTACCATTCATAATAAAATCAAAGATGGACTGGAAACTAGCCAGACTCATGTATCGAATGGTGATCGTACCTTGTATGATATACGGTTTGAAAGTATCGGCAATCACCAAAGCTAACAGGTCAAGACTGAGAAGATATGAGAGAGTCATCATGAGAGACTTGATTAACCACGCCAGAAATAAACCAAGACAAAAGAAGATGCATGAAATATTAGACGGAAAAACAGTAACCAAACGCATCAAGAATCACAGGATGTGCTATCTTGCACACGTTCACAGGCGTGACAACCCACACCTGTTACACGCAGCAATGCAGTACAAGGCCAAATCCAAGAAAATAGGCCGTCCTATTTACACATGGAACGACAACATTAAACAGGACTCAACCTATTTCGAAGAGGAACTCAACTTTTGGATGGACACGGCTACAGACCGATACAGGATCATGAAGGCTGCCAGCGAGATCTACAAGAAACCAGAAACGGATAGCAGCGTAACTTCTGACGAAGACATAGAATCGGCTAAATGCAACACAGCACAGCAGCGATATAGAAAGGCGACGAGTAAGCAACGTAACCCCATCTCAAGATTCGAAACAACATAGCGCCAATGTCTCAAAAAGATGCTCGTCCAAAGACAAATAACACCCATCTCTCCACTAGTCCATTGCTTACTCAAGGATGCATATCCGGTATGGCTCGTAAATCCTTTCCTATCCTGAGGGCACGTCTTCCTTACCATTACCGCGCCCCCCGGTCTACTCCTTGATATGCAATGGCCTTTGTAGCCCCATGAACCATGAGACTTCATGGGCTAGTGCAAATCTTGGGGTTCATTCGATTTATCGAGTCTGGTTAAACCACGCTGGGATCGGTGCCTTTCATTCATTCATTCATTTATGGAGCTCTCTTCACTCGCTCTTAAATTATGCATTCTCATCATTTTTTAATTTTTCTACAAAACTCGACTAAGTAACTTCTATTTCGGTTTGAATGATCAAAAAAAAATCTAACCTTCCCAAGCGGGTGCAAACAATTTCAACCTCACGTTTGCTTACTTTACATTGTTATGCTTTTCTGGTTATGTCGACAAACTAACTCAGGGGCACAGTGATTGTAAAAGAAACTTAGGACGTTAGGACGAAGAAAGTTAGAATGCGCCACGCGTATGATTACCCCTTATAATAATAGTAGGTTGTATAATAATAGGTTGGGAACCCCTGGTAGAGGATAGGTCTCGCAATATACCATTCTTATTCCCTAATTCTTGTTTACAGGCAATACCAGATGGCAGTAAAAGCACAGAACAGATCAAGAATGGCCTACTCTGCCCTATCAAATGAAGACATAGAATTCCTCAAAGGAAAACCTAACATCTCCAAACTCGTTGACAGTCAACAGAAGCTCCACAAATCAGTCTTAGAGACGAGAGCATTGTACCGAAGAGCAAATGAACTTGACGAAGTAATATTGACTCAAAGCGAAAATATTGTCAGCATGGTCACGGATTACATATTAGAGAATAGTACTGTTGGTTCAATAGAATGAAAATAATAAAACCTTTGCATTGTACATAGTTAGATGATACAATAACTCTGGCATTTGGTTAAAACAATTGTATTTGTATTTTCAATGTGAATTAATTTTGGAAGAATTGCAGAAGCATTGTTTTGCGAGTCTATGTAATTACATCCAAAAATGTAAACAAATCCTCAAATAGAACTCAGTAAGTCATCCTAATAGACTGCGCAGACTGGCAGACGGGACGGCAGAGGATTTTAATTCATTTTATCAACCGAATTTATATATTTCAATGCTCGGTGATCGACCGTGGAGCATCGCAGCGCTGTTTTCTCTGGATCACCGAGCATTGAAATATATACCTTACTTCGATTGGATAAGTATAAAAAATTTGGTTGATAAATTTAAAATCCTCTGCCGTCCCGTCCGCCAGCCTGCGCAGGCCATAAGTGTCATGCTGTTTCTGTTAAAATCATAATCTAAACAGTTTATTACATATAAACCTACATGGTCACTTATGAAATGCCAGAAGCTAGGGGCACGGTTCCAATTATGAGAAGAGCCTGCTAGAAACTCCAGGGTTACTCTTTTACAATATTTATAAATTACGGTGTTAATAGGTATGGTAGATATAGGGACAAAATGACTAAATCTTGTTTGAGAATTTTGTGGTCTTCTAAATCAACACCTAATAGTGCATCTTGCATCTGTCTAAAATGTGCTATTAACGTGTACAGTGCGTTCATTATAACTTGACCCGTGACGCGATAGGTAGCACTGAATTTTGAAGTCATGTTATTGGTAGTACTGTTCTTTAAGTCGCTATTTTGAACTCGTATTAGTATTGAAACTAAGCCTGCAAAAATTGGGCGTGGTGAGACGGAGAAGCAGTGCAGGCCGTTCATTCGTCAACACTCGTGGTGCGCGGCGTGTCGCCCGCCGCTCGTTCGTCAACGCTGCCCCCCGCCTCGCCGCGCATTCGTAAGAAGTGAAACAGCGGTCTCGGTCAAACTATATCAATCGCGTCACGGGTCAAATTATAATGAACCCACTGTAAGAGAGTAAGTTAAATCATAAAAACTTGAATAACAAAGCTGCCTAATTTGCTGCCATATTTAGAGGCAATATTTAATCTAGGATATAGTATCAAGCTGGTCATATATCAGTAGATATTAGTTGTAAATATAATAATATCACGAATTAACTGTGTAAATATTTTTATAATAAAAAACACTAACATTACGCAATTTGTGTTGGGTATTTTATTTTGCTTCCAGAAATGGGGTATAGGTAGATTCGATCGTCAGACGTTTAAAGACGGGCACGCCACTATTGCGGCGAAAAGTCCCCTCTTTGAGGAGTGGCTAGAGAGGCGCCACGGCGTCCTCACCTTCCGCCTGACGCAGGTCCTCACCGGACACGGCTGTTTCGGGAGGTTCCTGTTCGGTATCAGGCGGGAGGAAACGCCCGGGTGTCACTGCGTGGATCGCCCGGAGGACACGGTGGAGCATACGGTGGTCTGCCCGGCTTGGGCAGAGCACCGCCGTGTCCTCGTGGAGGCGATCGGTGGCGGGGATCTCTCACGTCCGGCCCTGGTCCAGGAGGTCCTAGTCCTGGTACGGAGCGAGAGAGCATAGGAGGCCGCCACCTCCTTCTGCGAAGCAGTAATACTTGCGAAGGAGGAGGCGGAACGCGTGAGGGAAAGGCAAATTTCGCGCCATCACGCCCCTAGCCGCCGCAGGAGGAGACGCCCGGCCACCGTAGGCGCGGGCTTGCGGACGGTGAGCAATGGGTAGCACGCCGTCCGGTAAGGACCAGGCCCGGGTCGACGGCGCGTTGTGTTCCACGCGCGCCTCAAAGAGATGTCAGCGGATGAAGGGGTCCGATGGGACCGATGCCTGCCGGGGTTGCGGGAAAGTCCGAAAGGGATACCGTGGCCACTGGCACAGGTAACTGAAGGAACACGGGTGGGTTTTAGTCAGTAAGAGTCTGACACGCCCTCTCGCTCCGCCTAGAGCGGGAGAAGTCATTTGATGATTTCCCACCCAAAAAATAAAAAAGACGTTTAAAGAGCACAATCCGCGCACACCACATGTTGCAAGTTTGAGTTACAAGCCGGGCATCGAAATCGAAGAGGTCTGCATAGTCATGATTGGATCTGACCGCGATAAGATTAAGAAGGCTGCTAGCGAGATTTACAAGAAACCTGAAACGGATAGTAGCCAGAAAAGACAATGGAAACGCAAGGAGAGTGATAGAAAAGAGTCGAGAAAACAGTTAAGCACCGGTGAAGCTGGACATGAACCAATCTGGCGGCGACATCGTTAAAATATGCCCATCTATAGATAAATATCACCCGTCTCTCCACTAGTCCATTGCCTACTCAAGGGTGCATACCCATTACCCGGTATGGCTCGGAAATCCTTCCATAACCTAAGGGCACGTCTTCCTTGCCATTAACGTGCCACCCGGTCTACTCCTTGATACGCAATGGCCTTTGTAGCCCCATGCAACATGAGGCTTCAGGGGCTAGTGCAAATCTTGGGGTTAATTCGATTTATCGAGTCTGGTTAATCCACTCTGGGATCGGTGCATTTCATTCATTCAGAAATGGGGTTGTATAGGTATAATAGAAACCAAGGACATACTTTTAAATAATGAATAACAATTTATTTCATTGTAACTTACATTTCATTCATGATACATAAATTTGATTCATACAGAAATCAACATTAAATCATCACATAAATTATTTCATTCATACAAATATTAGGATTAAGATTGTACATTGAATATTTATGAAGCAATCCATTGCATACAACATGCTTTCATTATAAGAAAATTAAGTAAGTATAATAATTGCGAATCTATTTCATACAAACATTTTATCAAGTTACAACAAGTTCAATATTTCATTTCCCATACATATTTAATCATCATAAAAATATCTGTCTACCCAATGGTATAAATTCATTAATAATTACTATTTTAATAAGGCACACAATGGATCACTTCCAATAAAAAATTGAGCTGTTTCTGGCAGTGGAGGTTAGGTTTGTTCATAATCTGAGCGGCATTACAACATACTATTGAACTTAGAATATAATTCATTTTGTAAGACGACCGGTAAATATCAATGAGAATTATAATTATCGACAGTTTCGGTGGTAACATCGCCACTAGTAGCAAATTTTAGATTCAATTGTAACTGCGAACACACGGCACGCGGGTTTTGTTTAAAATTGGTGGTTTTCATAGGAACTTTAAGTGCACATTTTTTTTAATAACAAAGTCTGGCGAATGCTTTGTAAAAATTATCTTATACAGTATGTGAACAATTTTGGGGACCTTATATATCACTACTGCTATTAGAGATTTCATTATGATTGCAACTAGTGGCTATGTTTAGAAATACTAATATGAACAAAAGACATCACAGTTTAAACTATCCGAGACATCTTCAACATAATATTGCATTGAATAATATTTGCATGAACCCAACAGGATTTCTGTACGACATTAAACGCCATAATTAATAAATTCTAACGCAACTTAAATATGGACGAAAATAAGTTATTACAACTTAAAACGAATATAATACATAAAATTTAAAACTCAATACTCATTTACACGGAAATACACAACACTCTTAAGATGTTACAAATGTCTTAATTCTAAATATAAAATTATTAAAATTTTAACCTTAGGTCGATTCACATTGTAGCATCTATACTCTTCTGGAATAACTTTACACACGCACAATGGTCCACCTGATAGACTAAGTGCGGAAACCAAACCCCATACCATAGACTCTTCTAGAATATTTTTAATTCAATACACAATATTTCATTGTATTGTTTTCACTACTGAACGTTTTGCTTGGTTTAACATTTAGTGTAAGAAATGTTTTTTTACGCATTGCTCAGGAATACACTCCCCTATTACCAGAAGCATAAGATTTATTTCGGAGTGCGTTCAACACTACACTATGAACCGATTCTTATTGTGAACAAATTTATTTGCTTCGTTTTTTTTTTAATGGCTGGAAGCCTCTTTCCCCAAACATACCTTGCACTCACTAAGCCCAATTCAAGCATACACTACACCAGTATTTTATACATCTCTCCAATTATAACATATAATGCTGATTTAAACTGAGAATATACAGTTCTATAATATCGAGGATAAATACGTCCATTTGAAATTATTCAGGGCAGGAAAGGACTAGATTATAATAACATAATTTTCCTGGTTAATTAAACCTAAATAATTCCGAACGGTTGAGATATGCTTATATCAAACTTTTCTCTCCAATCCCAGCTTTATTTAAATACTATATGTGATTGACACCTCTACACATTGGGTCTTGATGTTTTGGGAACTGCATTGTTACCAACATGTAAGGCCTTCGTTATAAATTTACATTTCGATCCCTAATTATGTATACAGTTACGCTCGTTAATCTTAAGAGTGTATTAAAGGAACTTTTGCAGGAGTATATTACACTGTACAGGAATATCTACGAGACTCAACTCAAATGTTTGGTGTGAAAACTTCGTCTTGTCTGTATTTTCTTTTCTTTGGCAGTCTTGTATTCACGGCGGCACGGGCTGTTCCTTAAGTCTAGTATCGTGTTCACTTTCTCAACGATTTCTTTAGCCATGTCGTGCTCGCATTCAAAGTCATGGAGCTTGTATGTCGCGTTTGGCTGGAACATTGCGGTGTTGCCTAGGAATTTAAAATTTTTGTTAGAATCTATTCATGTAAAGAAAAATCTCCTACATCCTTACATATTATACTTAAAACAAAGTCCCCCGCCGCGTCTGTCTGAACGCGATAAACTCAAAAACTTCGAACGTTTTCGTGTATTCACTAAGTAAGTTTTGTGTAAATTGTCTGAAATATGACGACTTCCAGTCGGATTAAAATAAATATTTTTGTATTTGATAGCCCAATTCTTGAGGAAGAGTATAGGCTATTCAAAATCACGCTACAGATAGTGCAATCCACGACGACGCGCCCTACTCCGCGATTACTGTACTGTAAGATGTACTTTAGTACGGAGCGGAGCGGAGTGGGGCGCGTCGTCGTGGATCGCACTATCTATACGACCCTTAGGAGCCGAGCAAAAAGAGAAAAAGCCAGAAAGAACGCTAAGCCACAACGTACTTTGCTTAGGAACATATACTAAAGGTACAGGACGAAAACAAGAGACATTATGATAAGAGAAGATAGGAGAGCTTTAAGTACAGGGAAGGTGATGTTGTTGCTATCAAAAGAACACAGTTTGGCCCTGGACTTAAGTTGAAACCCAAGTATTTAGGTCCTTACAAGATAACAAAATGTAAACGTAATGATCGCTATGAGGTGGAATTGCTGGACAGTGCTGAGGAGGGGCCTAACAAAACATCTAGTTCGGCTGACCAGGTGAAGAGATGCCGAGCACAGTGGAACAGAGGAGTTAGAAGACTAGTCTGTGTGGTGGAAGTATGGAGTGTGAGTTAGACGATGATTGTGTATTGTTAGTAGTAAGCTAGGTTTAGTTATCATAGGAATGTCTGAGGAAAGACATGAGTGCAGGACGGCCGAATGTGGGAATGAATGCAGAAGTAATAGAGGGAACGGAACGTAAGTGAAGGACTGAGTGAGAGAATGAGGGAGGCTAAAAGAGCCAATATGGCTACGGTGTGCAAGGACTATAGGCATAGTACGGTGTTGGGCAGGTGTTTAATTTTAAAATAAATCAATTAAACGTTTGTCTCAGCATCAAGTTAATTTTTATTGGTACGAATCCCAAACACTAGAAATTTTGGGTAATAAGTACCTAATGTCGCAATATATGATTAAAAATTTTCATTTTATAGGAGTGGAATTTGTTAATTTGGGTGTTAGAATTTGTAGAAGAAAATAT
The DNA here is from genome assembly GCA_963853775.1 of Xanthia togata. Taxonomy (NCBI): domain Eukaryota; kingdom Metazoa; phylum Arthropoda; class Insecta; order Lepidoptera; family Noctuidae; genus Xanthia; species Xanthia togata. Next base: position 23,857,995 of record OY970793.1, on the reverse strand, counting down.
GAAATTCATGCGAACGTAGTCGCAAGGTAAGTACTAGTGCTATTTCCTTTTTCTTACAATAAATTAGGAAATTATATATATTTTAACTGTGAATGTGACTGAAACACACAAAGAGGTACACGTATTTTTACGCATGGCTGTCAAAGGTACTCTCCCGGCGTACCTACTTACTCGTGAATCGAGTGCACTTCAAAATGGCGCCATTGTATAAGCATAATCATCTTATAATGTTCCCACTGTTGGCACTCAGGCCACCATGGGGACCAAGTGCGGGTTGATAGATGTCACATGCCTTCGAATTTTTGGTTTTTTGGCTTCGTAGGACATGACAGGCCGGTTTCCTCACGATGTGTTTCTTCACCGTTTTGAGAGACTACTCTCACTTTTGGCTGTAACCCACGACCTATAACTTCTGAGTCGGGGCCGTTACCATTGGTCCACCACTGCTCTCGGCGCGGCGCCATTGGTGCGTCTTGCGGCGCGGAACGACGCTCGAATGATCCCCGGGATCCCCCGCCGCAAGACGCAAGACCGCCCGATGTCGTGGCACGCTCTAAATAAATTCTAACATTTGTTCTCGCCGCGGATCGCAGACGCAAGACGCAGGTCGCGCGAGCGGTGATGTCGTGGCCGAGGGGTAAAAGTGAAAATGGTTAATTAATAATTATGCAATTACCTGCGCTATTTCGATCTCCATAAGCAGCATTATGACTAGGTGAGTAAATTATCCTGAAAGTGGTCCTATTCCCCCGCGCCTCCAGGATCTGACACCACGCCACCGAATCTATGCTGTGTAGAAAGTACTTCGATCTTGACTGCACATGGAACGAAATGGGAAAATACATATAAAATATTCTGTTCATTTAAATTGTCTCCTTGGCGAAGGTCGCATGAAACCGCTAGTCTGCTAGATGAAGACAGTGCAGGTCTGTTCGTTGTGGCGGGCGAGCAAGTGCATGCATATCCAAAAGTGGACGTAAATAAAAACAGATAATCTTCTATATATACCTAATCAATGTTTGTCTGTATGTCCTTTATAGAATCGTAAAGTATGCATTTGATCATGTGATGATCTTCAGCAGGGTTGTGCACACGGATATCGAGGGATATGCCTTGGAGGCGTGGCACGTGGCGCCTCGACATTGCTAAATTGGGCTTATGTTCGAAAGGCGGCTGTACGCTTCATTCAGTCGCTTTACAACTGCGTACAGTGTACTATTGATGCGTAAAAAACCAAAATGCCGAGTTGTGCAGTAATAATTTGTAAAAATAGGTCTAGTACCATCAACCTGAAGACAAATGGCGTGTCCTACCACCGGTAAATAAACATTTAAGTCACTGTTTAATATTTTAAATCAATTTTTAAATCATTTACTAACTTGCGTCCGGAGCGATACGAACTAGCCCGAATCTTTCCGAACGGAACGAACGTTTTGGATTTAGAGAGGTGCAATCGAGTGCGTGCGGCTGATTTCATCGACATGCGTATGGATATTCTCGTATTACATGTAGGTATAGTTTAAGAGTTAAATTTGTTATTAATTCAAACAAAAAAGACATTGTCATTTCAATACAGTTACTCGTGCATAGCATAATATTTAACAGAGAGGGTTTCCTTTACCCGGTAATACAATACAAAAAAAAAAACATTTTATTTTAGTAAAAATAACCCATATTTTCGGATAGATATATAAAAACAAAATAAATTATATAAAGAAAATTAAACGAAGTTATAATAATACAAGAATGTGCTAAAATAAATATCGATAAAAATTATCGACCATCGCTTTCGACTCCCTAATTGCATGCGTGTGCATTGAATGTTCGCAAATAGCAAGTGTTTACAAGTGAAAGCCCCGCCCATTCTATGTATGTGTGCTATTAGAAATTGATTTTGTGTAGCTGCTTTCTTCTTAGTGTGCGAGTTCAAATTTTAAGTGTGTGTCGTAAGTACACTATTTGTTAACGTTGTAATTATTTTGGTGGGAGATAAGCGGTCGCACTAGGATTCCTTACTATTCCGCAATGAAGGCATATCTCTGGATATCTATGGTTGTGCATGAGCCCACGAAGGTGAAAAAAAAAAGGAAAGGATAGGTAGGTAGGTCCCTCCCCCAATGGCCCCCTAATGGCGTCAGCGTCGTTTGTTACGCTGACGACACGTTGGTCCTGGCGCAGGGGAGGTCGCACCAGGCGGCGGCCGAACTAGCGACACACGGGGTTGCGACAATCGTGGCCAGAATCCGGCAGTTGGGACTCGAGGTGGCCTTGCACAAGTCTGAGGCCATGTGTTTTCATGGTCCTCGGAACGCGCCACCGTCGGGTTCCCAAATAACAATCTAGCTCCTGCCGGAGGCTATACGCGGGGATCGTGCGGTCCATGGCCCTGTACGGGGCACCGGTGTGGGCGCGTTCGTTGAGGCGGCGGCCTGCCCGCCGGTTGAACGCTTCCCAGAGGGTCATGGCCACCCGGCTGGTCCGGGGATACCGCACGGTCTCCGGTGAGGCGGCGAGCCTCCTTGCCGGATTGCCGCCATGGGATCTGGAGGCAAAAGTCCTCGCGCATATTTGGGAGTGGCGCGGGGAGGCGAAACGCCGGGGCTTGACTCCGATGCCGCGAGAAATCGCGGCACAGCGGACAGAGCTCCGACGGGATCTCATGGCGTCATGGAGAGTGCGATTGTCGCAACCCAGTGCTGGGCACGCCACTATTGCGGCGATAAGTCCCCTCTTTGAGGAGTGGCTGGAGAGGCGCCACGGCGTCCTCACCTTCCGCCTGACGCAGGTCCTCACCGGACACGGCTGTTTCGGGAGGTACCTGTTTCGGATAAGGCGGGAGGAAACGCCCGGGTGTCATCACTGCGTGGATCGCCCGGAGGACACGGTGGAGCATACGGTGGAGGTATGCCCGGCTTGGGCAGAGCACCGCCGTGTCCTCGTGGAGGCGATCGGTGGCGGGGATCTCTCGCGTCCGGTCCTGGTCCAGGCCATGGTACGGAGCGAGAGGGCATGGGAGGCCGTCACCTCCTTCTGCGAAGCAGTAATGCTCGCGAAGGAGGAGGCGGAGCGCGTGAGGGAGAGGCAAATTTCGCGCCTTCACGCCCCTAGCCGCCGCAGGAGGAGACGCCCTGGGCGTCGGGAATCGGTTGCCGATTCCCGGCCACCGTAGGCGCGGGCTTGCGGACGGTGAGCAATGGGTAGCTCGCCGTCCGGTAAGGACCAAGCCCGGGTCGACGGCGCGTTGTGTTCCACGCGCGCCTCAAAGAGATGTCAGCGAATGAAGGGGTCCGATGAGACCATTGCCTGCCGGGGTTGCGGGAAAGTCCGAAAGGGATACCGTGGCCCCCAGGCAACAGAAGGAACACGGGTGGGTTTTAGTCAGTAAGAGTCTGACACGCCCTCCCGCTCCACCCAGAGCGGGAGACGTCATTTGATGATTTCCCACCCAAAAAAAAAAAAAAAAAAAAAAAGTATGTAGGTAAGGTAGGGTGGGTAGGTAGGTAGGTAGGTAAGGTAGGGTGGGTAGGTAGGTAGGTAGGATAGGTAGGTAGGTAGGTAGGGTAGGTGGGTAGGTAGGTAGGTGAGCCGTAGATAACTACTTAGTGCTACCCGTGCGAGCCAGGGGACAGCTAGTCTATACATACTATTTATCAAAGTCGTTTTGCGTGTTTGTATGTCCGCGTTGTTCTTTTAAACCACGCAGCAGATTTTGATGAGGTTTTCAGCATCGTTTAGAGAAGTTATTCCGGAAGGTTTATGTGTAATGAAGAACGAACGAATATATTAAAGTTACGTTTACCTAAGAAATCTCGATGTTTTTTCAAGTCGAAAAAACCGTGCAAAGCATGAGCAGGCCGCTAGTATAATATAATGAGTGGGTGTCATAAACGATTACGAATAAACGTTAAAAATAAACAAAAAGATTTTTTTTTCCGCATATTATTATCACGATTTGTTAATCTATGGTGTCGGGGAATACCGAAAATTACCACAAAACAACGAAATGCAACTGTTAATGAGGAATGTTTTCTGATAGAACATCGTTGTTATTTTCACCAGCAAAACTGAAACTAGACTAGATATTGTCCGTGTCCTATTAAATTTTTTACGCAAATTCATGATTTTTGACGTTGTAATTTTCTGCAGCACTAAGATATTTTAATTATTTGATTATGAATAACAATAGTACCGTTCTCTTTCTTGTAATTGGGGGATAAACATTTTTAGGGTTCCGTAGTCAACAAGGAACCCTTAAAGTTTCGCAATGTCCGTCTGTCCGCGGTTTAGCTCAAAACTATTGGTACTGGAAAGTTGTAATTTGGCATGAGTATACATGTTAATGACGCCGAAAAAGTAATAAATAAAATTTTGAAAAAAAACAATTATTTAGGGTACCTCCCCTACATGTACAGTGGGGATAATACTTTTTTTTTTCCTCCTTCCCATAGTGTGGGACATCGTTGGATAGGTCTTTTAAAAATATTAGGGGTTTGGGAAGACCGTTTTTTTATTAAGTAAACCGTTTGTGACTTATTAAGCTTTAAAGTACCAATTTTCGTAGAGTCAAGTGTCCTCCCCCTCTACCAACTAAACCGTTGTAGTTAGAAATTCAAATGTCATGACAGTAGTACCTATACATAACGAAGTTTAAAGGAAAACTGTCACAGCTAAGTAGGCTTTACAGATTAACGAGTAATAATCGACCAACTTAAATTTGCAGTTAGAAAAAACATGTTCTCCCATACATTCCGCATGGGAGAACATGTTTTTCAACTACAATGTTAAGTTTGTTCTTAGGATAAATTCATCCCAACTACGGAACCCTTCATTGTGCGGGGTCCGACACGAACTTGGCCGGTTTTTTATTTTTCTTTTTGTGTATTTTACTATAAATATTTTACAAGAAAAACTTTGACGCTCAAATTCACATAGTTTCATTCAATTCTAATAAAAACTATAACTACCAAAAGATAATATTAATGTTATAATTGTTTATTGGTGTTCTAGAATTTCTTTAAATTCCTTGAGTTTTCACGGAAAAAATCGTAAAGAAAAGCAATAAATGTCGTCCATTATATTCCACAAAAACACAATTTTATCAAATACGCTTGATATAAAACTTCTATCTACGATGAATACGTTTAATTCATTTTCGTTTCTCAATATAATAAGAAAAAATTAAAGGCTCTTTAAATTCCGCGCCAATTCAGCAAATACACGAAAATAATGTGTACTTACATTACAAGAAAGACCACCACAACCACCACTATACTACAACCACTTACTATATTAGAATGGCACTATCGTTACTATAATCAAATAATTAAAATACCTTACTACTGTTGAAAATTACAGTCAAAAATCATGAATTTCTGTACAAAAATGTAATAGGACTCTTAGGACTAGTTACTTTGTTACTTTTCGAGAAGTTTTCGGCAACAATATAAAGCAGTTTTAGGGTTCCGTAGTCAACAAGGAACCCTTATAGTTTCGCCATGCTCAAAAACTATTGGTACTAGAAAGTTGTAATTTGGCATGAGTATACAAGTTAATGACGCCAAAAAAGTGGTAAAATAAAATTTTGAAAAAAACAATTATTTAGGGTACCTCCCCTACATGTAAAGTGGGGATGTTTTTTTTTTTTTCGTCCTTCCCATGATGAGGGATATCGTTGGATAAGTCTTTCAAAAATATTAGGGGTTTGCGAAGAGTTTGTTCGTTAGAGTCAAGTGTCCCCCCCCCTCTACCAACTAAATGGATGTAGTTAGAAATTCAAATGTCACGGCATTTATATATAACGAAATTTAAAGGAAAACTATCACACTTAAGTGGGCTTTACAAGTTTACTAGTAATAATCGACCAACTTAAATTTGCGGTTGCAAAAACATGTTCTCCCATATAATCCGTATGGGAGAACATGTTTTTCAATTACAAAGTTAAGTTTGTTCTTACGATAAATTCATTCCAACTACGGAACCCTTCATTGTGCGTGGTCCGACACGCACTTGGCCGGATTTTTTTATACATCATATTAGAAATGGCAGTGATAAGGCTAAGGCGGGACAAACAAGACTTAAATTAGAAGTGGATTTTAAATCCACGACGACGCTTCCCACTCCGCGATTACTGTACTGTAATTTGTACGGAGCGGAGCGGAGCGGGGCGCGTCGTCGAGGATTGCACTATCTATACGGGACAAAGTCCAAAGCTGGCCTTATTTCTGTGATGTGAGCCCCGTCGGCGAAATGTTGGTGTACCTGACGGCGATCCTCGGGGATTACAGGCGTAATGTTATGGTATGCGCGGTATTAACTAAAGTATCTTACCCAAAATGCATGTTTATGCGTGACTAGCGGCTCCACTTCTATCCTGTCTAGCGAGATGCCAAGTTGTACCGACGTTTTCGTTCTCACTTTACGAAGTAGTTGCACTTTGTAGGGTTTGTACTGAGGTGCTTCTGTGGCCATTATATGGGACTGCATCTTGCCTAGGTCTGTTTCTCCACTACCTAAAAAGAAAGGGAATTAGAATGAACAGAACAGTAATCAATTCATAATGACAAACCACACATACCATAAAATAAATTCAAAATGAGAAGGGAATCATTATTTGCCAGTACATAACTTAGTTCAGACCCATAGCATAAAATAAGAAATAACTATTACCCTAATCTGACATTGTGAGTTTAAAATTTTCTACTTTTGTAAAAGTTTTATTTACATTTGTAATCCTAATCATCCTACGCTTTAAATAATATTATAAATGTAAAAGTATGTATATTTGTTAGTCGCGCGAAAACGTGAAAACGTCTGAACGGATTTGGATGAAATTTGGTACACAGATATATATTATAACCTGGATTAACACATAGGATACTTTTTATCCCGATGGTACGCTCCCGTGGGATAATTTCCGAACTCCACGCTAGTTAGTAATATTATAAATGCGAAAGTGAGTTTGTTTGTTACGCTTACACGCTAAAATGGCTGAACAGATTTGGATGATATTTGGCACATGGGTAGACCTTGACCTGGATTAGGACATCATCAGATACTTTTGATCCCGATATTCCCACGGGACCGAGGCTATTGAGGGTGAAACGAGACGCAGCTTGTAATTTATAAAACTAACCACTGGTCAAGGAAACATTAAAAGTGTTGCATATTTACATTACCTTCATTCAAAGCTTTCAATGCTATTAAAACAGCTTCAGACGTTGAACTTCCTCCTGTATTGTGCCTGGATGGGTTTTGATGGCTTTGACCAGAGTCTGTGACCTTTGAGAACACATGGAAGGCTCCGCTCATGCCATCTTCGGGTATGGACGAAGGAGGTAAGGTCATTGCATTTTTATTCTTTAGCTCCACAAGACCGAGACATGTGAACCCGAATTTTGAACAAGGCTCGTTGGCATCAAGGCAGGGGAAAGCCCAGTCAACCTCTCCATCATCCTCTGCTATACAAAGTCCGTAATCGTGCACCGATCCAAGTGATATGTCTGGGTGTTCAATGCTGAAGAGAAATATTTATTATTGTTTATTGGACGTATTTAGAAAATAATTTAAGCAAATAAGTTTATATATAATATTTGTCATTTTTCTAGCCTTAACCCATGTTACATGGGGTTGGCGGAGCACGTTTTTTTTCTTCCATTAAGCCGTCATTCTATCATTCATATAATTTTGTTTCATAACACCCCTCATACAATCCACTCATCTTTCTTTAGGTTTTCCTCTCCCTCTCCATCCATCAATATTTATATTTATTACTGTTTTAGTAACATTAAATTGATATAATAGAAGTAAAAGGAAGGTAAACTATTTAATTATGACTTTACCTAATAGTTTTAAAAATAATAGAACCTTTACCTGTATTTATAGCATGTGAAGCCAATTAAATCCTTGATCTTGGCACTGGCAATGACACACACAACTAGGGGGTAATTCTGATGCTTCTCCGGAAGCATTGTCATGAATATCTTGAATGACTTGATCGGCAACCCTAGTTGTGCAGTTCCGTCAAACTTTGCATACTCCAAATACTGACGGTGAGGTAGGTTTGGGCAGTTCTGAAGTTGTTCAGCTAATAAAGACTTCTGTTTGTCAGGCTTTTTAACTTCAAACTTTGAGAATACTTCTACCAGCTGATCTGTTGTAAGAGGCGAGGAGTCCTCCCATTTTATTACTTTAATTTTAGCTGCCTTTTTCAGTGCTTGCTCCTTCTTGTCTAACCATTGTGCTGTGTTGGATCTTTGTCTCGAAAATTATTATAAAATTAGGTCAGTCAATTTAATTAACAAAAATGTGGAACTTAAATAATATAGTATTTATTAGTTAAAACTGTTATCCCAAAATGATGTCATAAGTGAAACAACAAAGTATGATATAATTGACATAGAATCACACTTAAAATCTGTAACTGGGTCAGTACAGCAGTGAGTCAGTGTGAGTAATATAAATGTTTTTCCAAAGGAACAACAAACTGTTCTGTTTAGATTATCAGTATGGTCTGGAAAACATTCTGGATGGTGATGAAAAGCTGATGTGATCAATGTTTCTATTACTTACAACCAGATAAGCAATGTAAATATGTAACCCAATTATTACAAACAGAGATGTTTTATGACTAAAAGGATGTGTAATACCATACCTGTGTCCTCCAAACTCCTCGTAGCGCACGTAGCTGCCGCACAGCGGGTCGTCATCCTCACTATCATCCATATCAGGGTAAGGATCGAACTGTGTTACTATTTCTCTTCCCACTTCCTCCTCAGATATGTCTCCCATGCCATCTTTACCTTTGCTAGGTCCTGGCTGAGTCAACCTCAATTCCCTTATCCTCTTCTTCTCTTCAATAGCTTTATTTTGAAACACTTTCGAAAAATCCTCTCCAGCCATAACGATCTCACATAAACCGGTGTCGTCGGTCGCAATAAACGCATCTCGTATGTTTTTGAGGAGCCAAATTTTATTATCATATGTAGCCATTTTATTATTAACACTAATTAGTTCAACTTTAATCTTATTTCTGGTTTTCGATCCCCAAAATTGAAACACATGTCAAAGTTGCAGTTCCCAAACAAAATGCTTTTCGCGTGATTCAAGTCCGCAGTTTTAGAAATGTCGTTACTTAAACATTAAAGCTGTTTAGAAAGAGATAGATCTATACATTCCAAAAGATGATGACTATTTTACCTTGTCTATTTTTATGCTAAATATAAATAATTTTGAAAATCTGAAACGCACTGACATTTCTGAGGTTTGTTCCATTAATTGTTCCATTGAGTACCGACTTGTCAAAAAAAAAAGGAAGGTTGGCAAAAAGTGTTACTTTATTGACAACAGAGTCGAAAAATGAACACGCATAGTTAACTTGACTTTTGATGACAGATTGTAAAAAAACCGGATCATTAGCATTGACTTAATTATAAGTCAATGATGGTTATTCACATCATTGACTTATAAAAGTCAATGATTCACATGGACAGTACAGACTGACAAACTCAAAAATAACTTTTTTCGAAAAATACTATGAAAGTATGAAGCATACATTATCTTCATACTTTCATAGTATTTTTCGAAAAAAACTGTAAACAAAGTTATTTCTGTGGTTGTATTGATTTAAACAGCAGCCACTAAACAACATCATATTTTTTATTATGGAACCAATAGTACCCCACAAGCGTTGTGTCGTTCGATCCTATCTGCCTACCTGGCAAAGAAGAGCGTAATGTTGGTGAGCCGTTATGAGCGTTTATTCTGAAAGTGGGCAACGTCGTAAATAGATGTCAATTATATGTCACTGTTTTGATTAATTGAGCAATACTACTGTGTGAATAACAAAAATGATTAATATTTCAAAAATGGGTTCTAGGATCAAAAAAATGTTTATTTCACTAAAATCCCAATATTAATCAAGGAAAACTAGAAGGATTTGGTTTTTCCAACAGGAATTTTTCAGTAGTAGTCCGGAGTCTAGAATTGTGCCCGGTTGATGGCAATAGGCTCACCCCCACATGGGACTTAAAAAACAACTGGCGAAATGTGGGTGTACTACAGGTACACCTCTGCCCAACCCTTCGGGGAAACAAGGCGTGATGTTATGAAAACTAGAAAAAACTTCTTGAAATTTTTCTATCACAACTTTGTAGGTGTGATTCCTATGTATATCCATGCCAAATACCAGCTTTTTATTACCAAGGGTTTCTTATTAAACCACGGACAGATTGACAAATGTGTGTATGCCAGCACATCAGCCTCCTTCCCGAAACTGACAAATTTTCCCAATCAACTTTTAATCTTAAGGCACTACCCCGAGCTAAGTGGCGCCCTCATTGAATAAAAAATCGTAGCATAGCAAATATCATAAGTAGATAGCAAAACTGTCAAAAGTGGCCGTTTTTGACACTTTTGCTATCTACTTTGGATACGAAACACCTTGAGTCCTGCAGTGATATTCTGTAACCATATCACCGTGAAAACTTAGGTGAAGTGAGTTGTCATTCCATCAGGGTGAGATGACACTGACAGCTCACTCCACGCTCACTTCACATGTTTTCACGGTGAAGTGGTTACGGGAATCGACATGCTGTTTTAACAACGTAAAAATACTTTATCCTCTTTGTAACAAACTCCTAAAATCCATTTTTTTATTTTTATTTTCTATGATATGCTACGATTTTTTATTCAATGAGGGCGCCACTTAGCCCGGGGTAGTGCCTTATGGCTTAATGATAAAGTTTAAAATCTAGTAAAGTTTGACAGATTGTACTAGGTTGACGTGCTGGCGTCTGTACTTGGTGAAACTATAACTGTACGTTTGCACTGACGAAACATCACAACAAAACATGTTAAAATCTCTAGTTCCTGTCAAATACTGTATGGGACTTTGACAGAAACTAACTGTGCGTTTGCACCATTATAAGTCGATGGTTTGCATTGGCGAAACATTCACAACAAAACATGTTGAAATCTTTAGTTTTTAAACAATTTTTTTTTTTTTTACAAGTAGTCGTCGTAGTTGTAGTAGTAGTAGTAGTAGCTAATGTGGGTTTTAATAAAAACAACAGTAAATTAATATTAAGCAAACTAAAATATAGCGTCGAAAAATTCATCCGCATCGCTGTCGACTGGTAGTGTGCCCAAGTGTGCCGCATTGCCACGTTGTATGGCAATGCTTAGCCTCTGGCCAAGGTAAAAACCAGCCCTTGGGTCACGAGAAGTGTCAACCAGTCGTTTAGAGATTTCAGTGAATAGACCATGAGCACTCGGACCCCACGGCCCTAGGGTTTCAACCCCAAACGGCTCGAAAATATAGTTGCCTATGAGGTTATTATACTTTCGCCGCTTGAGGTTTTCTGCAGCCGCAGCGGCAGCGCCAGCACAGCACGCTGAGCCAGGAAGATGGGATGGCGCAAGAGTATCAACACACGTTGCGTTCCACACTAAAGGCCTACCCACCTTCCATGGAAATAAAGACATGCCGTCCGGTCTCTTGCCATCATTGCGTGCCAAACCATTAGGTTCTAGCACAGCTGGAACGCCGACGGTGACAAGAGCTCGTCGGATGATGTCATTAATGTTCGCGTGCCGCGCTAAGCGACCAGCACTTCGGCTGCAAGATAAGCCGTGGTGTCCGAGGCTGTTGACAACTTCACCACAGTGACAGCGATGAGGAGAACAACAAGGAGCTCCTAGTCGCAGGGAAGCAGCGATGCGGAAGGAAAGTGTCGTCGAACAAATTGCCTAAGTTCGATGACGGTAGTGCATGAAGCCACAGGCCCGACTCCCATTTACCCTCAGCCAACAGGCGCGCACGCTCCGAAGCAGTAGCAGACGTGTCAAGTAAATTGTTCTGTACTACTCTGCAGAGCGGCTCATCCCACCGTCTCTGGGAAAATGGGTTGTCAGGTGGATCTGAATTCGGGCAAGCGAGTCTCCAGGCATTCATAGCCTCGGTGAGGCATGGCACATCAAAATTAATCAGTATGGGGGCTAGGATTTTCCTGATTAATTTTTCAGTACCGTGGACCGAGGATATGAAAGCCGGTAAACTAATACTGGAAATTTTGCGAACCCCGAGGCCTCCCATACGGATAGGAAGAGTAGCTTGTGCCCAAGCTCGGTCGTCCATGGCCACATTTAAGATTGATTAATGTATGCCGGATAATTTGGTCCATTTTGTCTAAAAGATGAGTGTGTTTCCATAAATGAGAAGCGCGAAGGAAATATATTAATTTAGGGCCGAAACAGCACTATCGGATTAAGGTTATGACCGAATGCATGTTAATTTGGAGCAATCTTTCCGAAACGTCATTGAAATTTTTAATTTTTTCCTCAATGAAAACGGGAAAAGAATCCTCGAAGATAGGTGACCCAATCAGTCGGAGAGAGCTTTTTTCAATGATTTTAATTTCTGGGGCTACAGCTTTAAATTTGGAAAGTGTGTGATGTCTGTCAGTATTGTCCGCTAAATATAGTTCACATTTCGAAAGGTTGAGTTCAAGGCCATGGAATGTAGTTCATTTTTAAGGAATCATTTAAAACAGTATCTACATCGCCTCCCAAGGTTCCATCATCGAGGTACCAAACAATATTTGACAGGAACTAGAGATTTCAACATGTCTTGTTGTAATGTTTCGCCAGTACAAACGCACAGTAAAGATTTCAACATGTTTTGTTGTGAATGTTTCACCCACAGAACATATATACCCTGTTTCACCAGTGCAAACGCACAGTTAGGGTTCCTTGTTTTATTACGGAATCCTCAAAACGTGTAACAGGGTGATATACATTTTGACATATTGTCTGTCATTTGATCAATGAATGACATGTATCTCCGACTAGTATATAGTTATCTGTGTGACATGTTATTGTTGTCAGTATCTCTAAGTAGTCTGTGTTGTTGTCATAGTAACGGAAAGAAAACGATCGCAAACGATCTTAGTTTTTGTAATTTTTTGAAGAAACTGAACGCTAAGATAATTGTTCTGGACTTTCCTCCAATTAAATGTAAGTTAAAACAAATATATAACACAGTATTATAGTTACTGATAAACAACTCTTTATAAAAAAAAGCTTTTAAAATCGACTCTTTTGAGGTTAGATTAAGTCAAGAAAAACAAAGAAGATATTTATTTACCGTGATGATCGGTCGTGGGACTGCTGAATTGTTAAGGTGGTTACAATGCGACTGACGGCAGAAGTTTGCTTTCATTTGTATGTCAAAGAATAACGTGCCCGGCCAAATATATGCAAGTCCGGCCTGTCCGGTTTTAGTTAGGCTTTTGGCTAACCCCGCCCCGCCAAAAGGTGCCTGATTATTGATTGTTTTAAATACTTTCAATGTTAAGAAGAAGGCTGATTACTGATTGTTATCAACCAGTAACAATCAATGTTCCTAAACAAATTACTTTAGTAAGAACAAAATGTGATTAATAAATTTATTAAGAGTAGAGTAGCAGTAGCAGTTTTAAATGAATAACAGTATTAAATACACAAATAAAAGTATGAGTTTTTTTTCTTTTAAAAACCAATATTATAGGCTTTCAGGGCAAAATGTCCGGCTAAATATGAATCTGTGTCTAGCTTTTCTATTTTTGGGCCTGGCAACCCTAGGTACAACAAACCAATGGGTACACAATCATGAATTTAAAAACTAGATACCTACTCATAAACTATGAAGTAAGCACTTTGCAATTATTTTTTAAACTATTCTGTAACTATCTATTTTTCTGTGTGTACATAAATAATAAAATAAATAAATGAATGACTGGTTTGTAATTTGACATAAATATTATACTAAGTTATTACACAATTTGATGTATTGTATTTTAACTATGTTCCGAACTGATAATATGAATTTTATATGCCTCAATGGGGGGGCATAGCAGACTTACCTGTAACTAACACATCTTATGAACCTATGATCCACAACAAAAGAATTGAATTTGAATAATTTTGTTAGGTACATAGTTAATAGGTAATACGGTCTGGTTTCCGCAACTCCACGTCAAAGCGCGTATTTTGCGTACGGGTGAGAAAAATCAGTCATTCGATCCACCCCAGCTCCTCAAAAAAAAAAACCAACGCCTTGGTGTTACTGGCAATCTCGCATAGGATACCTGGGTTTTAAGTGGCGACCACAGGACAGTTTAACAGCACATGAGCTGCTGTCTCGTCGTCCTCCATGCAGGCTCTGCAGAGCGGACTGTCTGTGACTTCTATGACAAAGAGGTGTTTATCGGAGAACCTTTTTCGTGAGGCGGCCATTGATTGAGGAGAGTGCCTCCTAAGCCTGCCTGCACTCGCCTTGGTCCTACCATAGTTTGTGATGCTGATCCCTAGTTCGTTTCCTTACCAGAGTGCGTAGGTAACCGAAGGGGCGTGGCCCGATGGGTTCGGGCCCCACTGGTGCCAGGTTCGATCCCCTTCTGGCAAGTTCGTCGGCAGCATCGTTCCCCAGCGAACCACTGTGTCCTTTGATCCACTGAATGGTTATTTTATTGAGGTCACCCACCTGGTTAAGGCGCTGGTGGCACTCGTGTATAATCCCAGAGTCCACAGTGTGAGTGTTCAGCGCTTGCAGTACAGCCATGCTGTCTGAGAGTATACATATCGAGTTAGGTACATACTCTTTGGGTTATGCGCTTGGATTGCTTATTGGGTAGGAAATTGAATAGGCCTAGGCGCATATAGATAGTGCAATCCACGACGACGCACCTCTGTAGTAATAAATGATAAACAGAAAGAAATAATAACAAAGTGTCTGGTACTTTTAATTGAATGTTAATAACATATTATTCTAAATTAGTAGCACAGTTATAACTTTGATCTGGTAAAAAAAACACATGTAAAACATTTGTATAAAATAACTTCAATAAAAATCAAATTCGCAACAGAAAAATAGTCAGAAAACACATCTACAAACAACTTTAATAAATAATATTGTTCCAGTTACTGGTTATTAGTAAACATGTAACATAACAGGTACAGTCAAGTACATTTCAGTGGTACACTGATTTTGAGCTGGCCTAATTTTGAATGCAGTTGCATTATATACACGATTACTGACAAATGCGTGCACTGACTGGCCAGGTCCACTCAAATCTGTATGGTTCTTTCCTCAAAAGACCATTTCAGACACAAATCTACATGGTCCTCAAATTGAAATGCTCTGACCAAGATTATTTCGAGGTTATTATATACACATTGACATTAATGAATGTTATATATTCATTGACATGAATATTTACTTTAAAGTATTATATTATTTTAATTATTGTGAATGTGAAGACTATGCAGATATTCCCTTTTGTTTTGTTTTTTTTTTTTTTTTTTTTGTCAATTAGTTTTTATCATGGTCTGGCAGTTTGAGTAATTTATGTGGCCTACCCAAACGTCCTTTCTTTGGTATTGTTCGTCGAATCGTTGAGCTCCTTAAATTCTGAGTTGAGCTGCACGATAACTGACAAATGCGTGCACTGACTGGACAGGTCTTCTCAATCTGAATGGTTATTTCCTCAAAAGACCATTTCAGACATCAATCTACATCGTCTTCACATGATCTGACCAAGATTATGTCTGGACTTTAAAAGAGACTGTGACCTCTGAGTTTGTTTCGGCCTTTCTTCTCAGAGTAGTCAGATAGGAAACGCCGACATCATCTAGTTTTTAAAATATGATTGACGTGTAAAAGTGTTTGTACAAACCTACTTGCAGAAATAAATCATTTATCATTTATCATTTATGGAGGCCAGCGTACACCGGTTATTTTACCACTGCCGAGTGCTCAACTGTACTAACTGACTATGCTTCTACACAATACTATAGTTTCCCATAGCTAACATACAACGCCTAAGGTCTTGAACACAGTCATAATAAGACCTATAGGGAGGGGAGAGTGTTTCGTCATAAAGCTTGAGTACAGCTACAAACTTCTTCATTGCTTCTCCATACTGGCCTCCCTCCATTGCTGCACGGCCGAGACGGTACATCATTTCTGTGTCCTGAGAAAAAATTGTATAATATTTAAAAAAAAACCGGCTAAGTGCTTGTCGGACCACGCACAATCAAGGGTTCCGTAGTTGGATGAATTTATCGCAAAAACAAACTTAACTTTGTACTTTAAAAACATCCTCTCCCATACGGAATATATCGGAGAACATGTGTTTGCAATCGCAAATGTAAGTTGGTCGATTATTACTCGTTAACTTGTAAAGCCTACTTAGCTGTGATAGTTTTCCTTTTAATTTCGTTATACAGGGTGTCCAGTAAATAGCACGACATACTGCAGGGGGTGATAGCTAGGGTCACTACCTATCAATACAACACAATATATGTTCAGCAAAATCGTACGGATTTACAGTTTTACAAAATTTTCCGAAATACCGAAAAATCTCTACCTTGAAACAGATTTTTTAGCATCTCGTAATGAAAAAATCCTTTTCTAGTACTTTTTTTTACATTAAATTATTCGTGAATAGTTACTTTACTCATTGATAAGTCTTTTTTCTATCAAAGACAAGAATGTTTTCAAGAAATACTATTTTTTGTTTAAATTTTCACAGAACTATTTTCTTATCACTTAAGTTTAACCAACAGTGGTGAAAAAAAAATGTAAGATTTTGCTGAACATATATTGTGTTGTATTGATAGGTAGTGACCCAAGCTATCACCCCCTGCAGTATGTCGTGCTATTTACTGGACACCCTGTATATATTACTGTCGTGAATTTTTTCAAATATCTAAAACCCAACCTTTAGATGGCAGGGACTCTAGACTAACAAAAAAAATCACTTTAAAGCATAATATTTCGCTAACCAATCCCTGAATCCTAAAATGGTTTTCGCATACTCACAATATTTTTGAACGACCTTTCCGACGACACCCCACGCCATGGGATAGATGAGAAAAAAATACATCCCCACTTTACGTGTAGAGGAGGCAACATATTATTTTATTTTTTTTACCACTGTCCGCCTGATGAATTTGTATATTCATTCTAAATTACAGCTTTCTAGTACAAAGAGTCTCTGAGCTTTGCTAAAGCCTAATGGCGTGAAGTCCAGGTTTTTGTACTGTTTCCAAAGTAATAGTATCACGGGACAAGGTCAGAAAGAAGAAGACATGTAATTCTGAAAGAATTTCATCTTAGAGGATATCAAATCTTATAAATGCGAAAGTGAATTTGTTTGTTTGTTTCGCTTTCACGCTAAAACGGCTGAATACTTTTTCCCACGGGATCGAGACTTATGCGGGTGAAGCCGCGGGGTGCAGCTAGACCTAAATAAATTAATTCTGTTTTTAAATCCTTATAATAAAATAAATGAAGAATCTTTGTTCTTTTCAGATAGTTTACTTCTAATGCTAGCAAACTCCTAACCCATCATGGCAGATGAGGAAGAAGGTAATGTACAACTTATTTTTTTACATAATCAGCCTATAATATTTCCACCGCTGGGACGCAGCCTTCCTCTCTGAGAGGGCCATAATCCACCACGCGGACCTAGTGCGGGTTGGTGGATATAAAGTAAAAATATTTTAAATTTATTTTTAAATCCCGTTAAACTTAAGACTTAGGTAGGTAGCACTTTACCAATATATTCAAACTAAAAATATTTTAAATTTTGTTTAAATCCCGTTAAACTTAACTAAAAATATTTTTAATTTATTTTTAAATCCCGTTAGCCTTAAGGCTTATGTAGGTAGCACTTTAACATAATTCAAAGTAAAAAAAATAAATAAAATCTCGTTTTACTTGCTTCACTCCATATATGTCTGCCGGCAGACTATTTAATAGATATGGTATTCGTTTTTTTAGAGTCCGGTCACCAAAGTAATTGGTGACTCTGGGTACATTGAGTTTGCCGGCAGCCATAGATCGCGTATTATAATTGTTGAGTAGGTACATGAGTTAGGTTATGCTCTTGTTCTTTCCTTCACCGTTTTGAGTAGTAAAGTAAAGCGCACCGAGTTTGAACCCACGATCTCGTAACCATCGTAACGCATAACGCGGAGCCAATAACACTGCGCCACCACTGCTCTTATTGGTTTTTTATGTTAGCCTTCACTACACTGTCCCACTGCTGACCTATAATTCCGGTGTTTTTAAGGAGATTTGGCTGAATGTGCCTGACAATTACGTATCGCGGCACCGGCTACTAGCAGTGCCACACGCACGAACCAACTTGCTCAGCAAAGCGCCAAAAACGCGCGCGCGCCGCACGCACCGAATGACACGGCTGACAGGATCGATTTAATTTCCTGCTCAATTCCGGTGTTTTGAAGGAGATTTGGCTGAATGTGCCTGAAAATTACTTATCGAGGCGTCGGTTACTAGCAGTACCACACGCACGAACCAACTTGCTCAGCAAAGCGCCATAAACGCGCGCGCGCCGCACGCACCGAATGACACGGCTGACAGGATCGATTTAATTTCCTGCTCTCTGAATGAATTCACAAAAATAATATTGTATGTGTTATGTTATTTAAGATAGTTTCATTAAGGACCACGCTACCGCATTAGGAATTTTCTCGTAATGATAGCAGTGTTTGTGATAAATAAATAAATAAATCCTTTTCCAGGGCCACCTCGATCCAACCCTTGCGGGTTGTAACTAACAGACCCCTGATAAAAAATACTCATACGAATTCTAAATAGGTAAACTGAATTAAACAAAGAAAATTCCTGAAAACCCAGGATCCTCTGTATTTACATGCATATTTTTATGTAAATATTCTAATTCAAGTCTAATTAAATGTATTGTTGATTTCAGAAATCGCTGAAGAAGCGACAGTGATCGAGGAACCTGACGATATACCAGAAGTGGTCAGTCCAGTAGAAGAAAAAGCTCTTGCACCTCCTATATATGAAGTGCGACCTGGCCTTGGGGAAAAGTAAGATACTTAACCTTTTCATGATTTGTGGACTATATTTACTGGCAAATTATTAAGGAATATATTTGTAAGATATAAAGATTACTGAAATTTAAGGGTATGGTCCAGGCCCAAGTTGACGGCGCGTTGTGTTCCACGCGCGCCTCAAAGAGATGTCAGCAATTGAAGGGGTCCGATGGGACCGAGGCCTGCCAGGGTGGCGGGAAAGTCTGAAAGAGATACCGTGGCCCCTGGCAATGCACAGGCAACTGAAGGAACACGGGTGGGTTTTAGTCAGTAAGAGTCTGACAAGGGCTCCCGTTCTTTCCCTCCCAAAAAAAAAAGGGTATGGTTATTAGAAACAAAAATGGTTTTCTATAATGGTAAAAATAATGGGTATGTCGGAAGCGTTGGGCATTGGGTTACTGACATGAAGCAATCGTTGAAGGAGCGCTTCTTTGGCCGCCTGAAGAAAGCATTTAATAGTCTTCTATCAGGCGGAAACAAGGTGCGCGCCTTCAACAGTTGGGTGATGCCGGTTTTGATGTACTCAAATGAACACAGACCGAACTCGACGCCCTGGGTAAGAAGAAGAACCCGGTCCGTACGCTGCTAACTCCATATCGAATGCATCACCCACGGTCATCGGTAACGAGACTATTATATCCCGCGAAAATGTGGAGGTCGACAATCGCTAGATATGCAGTCTCAGGGAATATTTCCTGGAAGCCGACGTGGGGATGCATCGAGATGTAGTCGTGGTCGACAAGGGCCTTATAGGGTCTTCTTGGACTAGAACTGGCGCAAGCCTGTAGTGCTGACACTAACGCTCGCAAGGAGGTATGGCGGAATAAGGAGCTTTACGGACGCTATTGCCGGGTCCTACATGGACCCGATGTAGATTTACTAGCGTCCGTAGCCTGGCTTCGTCTTGGTGACCTCGCATTGTTAGGAGGATCCTCTCTGGAGCCCTGACCGTCGATAGCTTGGACCCTGTTCCCGATACCGGTGGGCTACTATTTTTTATATTTTTAAATGTTTTTATTCTAATATTTAAAAATATAATTTATATATGTATAGTGATATAAAGGAAATAAAAATAACATGGAATGTGTGCCCAGCTATCATTGCCGATTGTCGTTCGTAACGGCCAATGCCCTGATGCCCGAAAGCCTCGACCACCATCTCTCGAGGCTCTCGTTAGACGGTTGGATCAGTGGCCTTATTCAGAAGGCAGGACTCTTCGATACGGCTCGCATTGTGAGGAGGTTCCTGTCTCTGCAGCCCTAACCACCGGTAGCTTGGATCCCCTTCCTAGCGACACTGGCGGACCTCTATTTTTTTGAATATTTTTTTATGTTTTTAATTCTGTTTATTTAAGAAATATTTAAAAATGTAAATAAATAAGAATCAAGATGATTAAACAGCATAATTAATATATAATAATATTATAAAGAGGTAGAATTGGTTAGTAAGTAAAGTAAAGGGGGTAATCTCTGGACTACCAGTCGGATTAGTTTTTTTTCTTTTGCATTGGATAGCCCGTTTTTTGAGGAAGGGTTATAAGCAAAGTCGCAGGCAGAAGTGGCTTTATATAACATTAATTTCATCTAGCGTTTTCCTACATTGTCGAAATAAGCACTTTCAAAAAGTACCTAACTACATACTGGTGTGCTTTCGAATGATAATTAACCTTTGTATGTGACACGGCTCCTCAGGCTTAGGCATCTAACATATAAAGAAATGTATTTGCGGCACCCTTTTGTATTGTACAACGGACTGTGACAACGGAGTGTGCAACTCCACGTCAAAGTGCGAATTTTGCGTACGGGCGCACCCTAACAAATAATTTGCTTGATAGAAATCCATGTCTTCAGAAATGAATAGGTACTCCATTGTATGAGGTGTTTCAGCCTTGTCTTCGTGTTTCAGATTCCAAGCAGCCAACGTCAGGGACATAATCCTGACGACGATGCAAGAGCAGCTGATAGGGCGCCAGTACCGGTCTGATCAAGCGCCACGCTGGGCCAAGACCATCGCAAACGGAATACGGCAAAAAGTACAAGAACTTGATATGAAGAGGTACTTGTTTTATTATAGTATTTATTTTGGTTTTCATTAAGAGGGAACAGGGCCCGCGATTCTCCATACAAACGTATTCCCCGTTTTTCTTCCTGAATAATGCCTCTAGAGCTGTCATTTTTTTTTAATAAAATCAGGGTCTCTATAGGCATGTCCCTGTCATTTCCTTTTTTTCAGCAATTAATAAGTAAGGAAACTATGACCCTCCAAAAATTACAAAAAAGCCCCATTTTTACCGCCGTGATTAGAGGACTACCAGACTAATTCGGAAAAGTTTTTAGCATAAAAGAAAATAATAAGAACCTAGACATACTCTTTCTTAAAATTTTAATGTAAAAAATTATTAAATCGGCTTTTTTTTCGAGGAGAAAAAAGGAGAATGCCAAACGTCGTTTTCGTCAAAAAAATTGTGATATAATAGGTCTGAGCTGCAGTTGTCCCTATAGCACTTTACGGGGTTTAACTCGGTTTTTCGGGCGCAGCGCGACGGCAATAGTTTCTTCAAATACCTATTTTTCAAATTCCTCGCAGCCCCTGTTCCCTCTTAAGCTGCATGTGTGATAATTGCAGGATAATCGAACGTACGCGGCGCTTAGTAATTTATTTTATACAATTTGCAGGCTCATTTTACAGAATGCAACGTCATTTTGGCGTTTTAGTTTGTGTATATTGGAATCCGATTCACGTGAACCGTGGTGTGGTATATAGTTTATTATTGGTTGCCTATAAATTAAAATAAATTTTAAAACAAAGTTTATCGCCGCCTCTGACTACATTTTAAGAAGTACGGTCTATAACCACCCCCAATTAGGTAATAACTAATGATTAAATAGCACCAGATACCAGTTTTTTTTGTTTTTTGTTTGGATATTATCGAATAACTTCTCCCGCTCTGGGCGGAGAAAGAGGGCGTGTCAGACTCTTACTGACATGAACCCACCCGTGTTCCTTCAGTGGCCTGTATGTTGCCAGGGGCCACGATACCAAAGCCTAGTGTTTCAGAAGAAAACCACTTTATGACTAAAAAGTATTTCATCAGTCTCTGGTGAATACGAATACCATTAGTATTCAGTTAAATAAAATATGTTTCTTTTACTTACATAAATGGAACACAGAAATAAAACATTCATATCTCAATAATAATTACCTCATTATACAAGTGCTGTGTCCCTTTTTTAAGTAATTCAAGAAACGTAATATGTATAGATCGTAAGCAGTGAGTATTTTTTAGGGTTCCGTATACGAAGGTTGCCAAAGGGAACCCTATTACTAAGCCCAGGTTCGCACGGACATGTTTTTATCGCGACGATTTTTTTTCGTACACTGGAATTTCAACTCTCAGTGTTGAGCCGAGCGAGGAGCTCGTGGTTAAGTAATAACTGCCGCACGGGTCGATCCATCAGGTTAAGCTACGCTTGCCGGGATTGGTCTGTGGATGGGTGACCATCTTTACATACCGAGACTCCTGCGTGCCTCGGAAAGCACGTTAAGCCGTTGGTCTCGGCTGTCATCTTTGACAGTCGTTACGGATCGTCAGAAGCCCGAAAGTCTGACAACCAGTTTTACCAAGGGGTATCGTATTACGCAGTCACTGGGTTATGGAGGTGAGATAGGCAGTCGCTCCATGTAAAATACTGGTATTCAGCTGCACCCGGTTAGACTGGAAGCCGACCCCAAAATAGTTTGGAAAATGCTAGGCAGATTGATTGGTGTTGAGCGGAGCGTTCAGAATGCAACGCGTTGGGACGCAATCTCGTCCCAGCGCTTTAAAAAAAACACACTGTTGTATTTTTAACCCTCGGCGCTAAGAAAAGCGTTGAAAATCCAGAGTACAAAAAAAATCGCCGCGATTTTATTACGTTCCTACGAACGTGGGCTAAGACTCTGTTGTTGGTTCGTCTGTCTGTCAACGGGCTGTATCTCATGAACCGTAATAAGTAGACAGTTAAAATTTACCAAGATTGTGGATTTCTATTGTCGCTATAACAATAAATAATAAAAATGAAATAAAGTAAAAATGTAACGCCGATAAAAACACGTATCCTGTTAGTTACGTGTTTTTTCGGCGTTTTTTTGTTAAAAATTGTACGGTGATACGCGTACGGAACTCTTCGTGTGCGAGTCCAACTCGCACTTGGCCGGTTTTAAGAATAAACCATTTTTCTGGGGGAGGCCTATGTCCAGCAGTGGACTTCTTTCAGCTGAGATGATGATTCAAATTCAAATACGTATGATGATGTAGTTGAAAATTTATTTTTTAATTATTTTTTTAACACATTTCAGGTACAAGGTCGTAGTACAATCAACGATAATAGAAATGAAGGGTGCCGGTGTAAAGTGCGGCCAAAGATGCATATGGGATCCCGAGACTGATGATTACGTTGACGAACAGTACAGGAACGACACTTTATTCTGTTATAGTACTGTTTATGGTATTTATATGTACTGAACTATAGTTATACGTTTAGAGAGAAAGCTCTTGTTGATTTACTAAAGCAATGCGCCAGGTATAGAAGAGTCAGAGTTTGGTATGCGAGATATGTGTGGTACAAAGCCAATGCGTGCGAAAATTACTTTTTACACGAGCAATATTAAAAGTTTGTCCATTACACATGATAGGATATGAGCACAGAGCAAGGAAGCGCCGCCGGCAGTGTCTATAACCTAGGAGGTTGTCGGATCCTTAACCGGACTTTCCTGTGCCTGCCTCATTGATATACTAAAAAACCCAAGATACACACTCAGCGTATCAAAACCGTCTGCAAAGAAAAACGTATAAAAATATATTCGACTCCACTTCATGCCTTGTCCTAACGGCAAACTTCGGTCATAAAATTTTATTGCTTTATAAACATTGCTTTGTAAAAACGACTTTAAAACATGCGTGTAAGGTTAAATTTTCAAAAAAATATGTTTATTTCATGACTATAACTGCTGATGTATAGTTGGAGACAGTTTTGTGTATTACTTTTGTTCGAGACTGCATTTTGGGTTTTGTATATATCAATGGCCTGCCTCAATAAATTAAGGCCTCCAGCCAGGGCATAAAACGAAGCGACGACACGCTAAGGGCAGCCCCTGTGTGTACGGGCCTCAGTTAGGGCGTCGCCTGGCGGAGGGCAGCAAGTGACAGGATCGGATTAAGCCGGTAAACGGTGACGCTTGGTTTATAAGGAAAGTGTGGACAGTGCCGCCTGTAGCAGAGGCGTCTTCGAGCTCTATGGATAGGAGATTTCTCATCTCTTTTGTTGACTGTACCTATACTCCATTTGAAATAAGATTAGTCCTTTAAATAAACCTTTTTTACAGTCTGTTCAACCGATTTTGACTTCTATACCGTTGGCATAAGGATGGCATTAAAAGCAAAAAAGTGGTAACAATACTGTTTACAGCTGCTGCCATTTGTCGTGCCACCAACGCAATAGATCTCAAAATGGGTTGAACGGACTGTATTAAAGGTTTATTTAAATGTTTAATCTTATTTCAAATGGAGTATAAGAGCATAGGTGGACTCACAAAGAATGCAGTCGCACATTATCTTTTAATTTTAGTTTAATTGTTTTAGTTGTATGTTTGTGTTATCATGTATTATTTTAAGATTTTGTCACATAATGTAGTGCCTTCTCCATTTTAGGAGATTTATACTCAGCACCTATTTTGTAAATTATGTTGATAATTTTATTAAAGCATAGATTAATGAATTTGAATTTGACCTATGTGATATAGTTCAACAATTATGTACCATCGAAGAAGTTCATATCTATATACCGTAAGGATTATTTTTGCTTGCAGCGCTCGCCCGCTTTAGAACCAGGGTGGTAACAGATGTGGTCATCGTGTTCACGGGATTTTGTTTTCAAACTGCTTAGATATGAACTTCTTCGATAGTACCTAAGAAGATTGCGAATTATGTTAATAAATTTTGTACATAATGTTACAAATGTTTTTCTCTGTACTTCCTATCAAGGTTCTAGAGCAGTGTTGTTTTCAGAAAGAACTATTTCTTTTAGGCTGTCTGCAGTTACTATAGGCAGGCACAGTTTTCATATTTCAAGATTTTACGGCTAAATCAGCCTATAAATGTTGAAGTTGGAGACCTATATCCCCACTGCTGGGACATAGGTCTCCTCCTTCGAGAGAGGGTGGGCGGTAAACCAACACGCGTCCACGCGGGTCTAGTGCAGGTTCCGTAGTCAACAAGGAACCCTTATAGTTTCGCCATGTCCGTCTGTCTGTCAGTCTGTCCCCGGTTTAGCTGAAAAACTATTGGTACTAGAAAGTTGTAATTTAGTATGAGTATACACGTTAATGACGAGAGGAGCTCGTGGCTAAGTAGTAACTGCCGCACGGGTCGATCCGTCAGGTTAAGCTACGCTTGCCGGGGTTGGTCTGTGGATGGGTGACCATCTTTACATACCGAGACTCCTCCGTGCCTCGGAAAGCACGTTAAGCCGTTGGTCCCGGTTGTCATTCGTGGATCTTTGACAGTCGTTACGGGTCGTCAGAAGCCCGAAAGTCTGACAACCAGTCTTACCAAAGGGTATCGTATTACCCAGTTACTGGGTTGTGGAGGTCAGATAGGCAGTCGCTCCATGTAAAATACTGGTATTCAGCTGCATCCGGTTAGACTGGAAGCCGACCCCAATATAGTTGGGAAAAGGCTAGGCAGATTGATACACGTTAATGACGCCAAAAAAGTAGTAATTTTTTTTTTGAAAAAAACAATTATTTAGGGTACCTCCCCTACATGTAAAGTGGCGATGTTTTTTTTTTTTTCGTCCTTCCCATAGTGTGGGATATCGTTGGATAGGTATTTCAAAAATATTAGGGGTTTGCGAAAACCGTTTTTACCGTTTTTTGATTAAGTAAACCGTTCGTGCCTTATCAAGCTTTAAAGTACCAATTTTCGTTAGAGTCAAGTGTCCCCCCCCCTCTACCAACTGAATGGTTGTAGACATTCAAATGTCACGGGAGTAGTACCTATATATAACGAAGTTTAAAGGAAAACTATCACACTTAAGTGGGCTTTACAAGTTTACGAGTAATAATCGACCAACTTAAATTTGCGGTTACAAAAACATGTTCTCACATTATATTCCGTATGGGAGAGCATGTTTTTCAATTACAAAGTTAAGTTTGTTCTTACGATTCATTCATTCCAACTACGGAACCCTTCATTGTGCGTGGTCCGACACGCACTTGGCCGGTTTTTGGTTCTAGGACATGCCGGTTTGCTTACGATGTTTTCCTTCACCGTTTTGAGAGCAGTGGTGATGAAATTATTTACACAAAGTAAAGTGCCTCCCTGGGTTTCAACCCACGACCTAAAAACTCGATAAGTCGGTATTTTACAACAATCGCAATTTAAAACTTATTTCAATGACATAAACACACAATGCGACATTTCATTACAGTTCCTTTTTTTCATAAATGTACACGTTTGTAATGATGACATCGTCACGGAATTTTCATAATGTTTTCAGTCAGTTTACTCAAACAATTCTCACTTAATTGGCACATAGACATAAAATATGTGTTCTATTATTGTGTATCAAGTTATATAACTTATGTTTATTCTATGATTTTCATGTACACTCTAATTTATTTACGTGTATACGCGGATATCTACTGAAATACCTGTATTTGATGTACTAATTTGGTTAGTCTACTTTACTTACATATATTATCAAGAATAGAGGAGCTAATGGCTAAGTAATAACAGCCGCACGGATCGTTCCATCAGGTTAAGCTACGCTGGCCGGGGTTGGTCCCTGGATGGGTGACCATCTTTACATACCGAGACTCCTCCGTGCCTCGTAAAGCACGTTAAGCCGTTGATCCTGGGTGTCATTCGTGGATTTTTGACAGTCGTTACGGGTCGTCAGAAGCCCGAAAGTCTGACAACCAGTCTTACCAAGGGGTATCGTATTATCCAGTTACTGCGTTGTGGAGGTCAGATAAGCAGTCGCTCCATGTAAAATACTGGTATTCAGCTGCATCCGGTTAGACTGGAAGCCGACCCCAATATAGTTGGGAAAAGGCTAGGCAGATTAATCTACTTACATATATTATCAATACCTATGAAAATATTTATGTCGGATTCTTTCGAAACATCGAAAAGTTAGGTAGGTACCTATCTTAACATTTATTTTTTTCCTTGTTCATTGAAATTTTATTGGTTTCTGAAAGTAGGTACCTATATCTAGCATCGGGTTGCTAGAGGTATAGCTTCCAACCATATAACGACTGAGCTGACTAGCACGGTCACAAGATCATGGCTAAACATTATTATTTCATGCCTACAAATAATATATTTCTCAGTTGGTGGACTGGGATATGAAAACATTCCTAAAAAGGAGTACCTACCAACGCAATGCTTTCTCTCAAATGTACGCGGTGAACATAGACAAAAAAGGATCAGGATGTACCATGAGTGAACGTCCGCGTTGCCGTTTATTGTAGGTAGGTACTGATATCAGTTACTGAGTGCGTTATTGTAAAATGTTAACTTACTTGCAAAGCTTTCAATCCCCTCAGTATGTTGGTGTACTGCTGGCAGAGGCCGCATTGCACCATGAACTCCTGGCTGTCGTATGGAACTGCCACCACGTTGGGGCAGGGACGGTCTGAGTCGCATCTGTAAATTACGGCAGAAGGATTGTCTTATCCATAAAAATATAAGCATGGAGTGGGTTTATCGGTTTAGCGCTAGTACTACACAAATCGTGCTCTCACAACTTTTCAATTCACCAGTCCTCTAAAACTTGAGCAACTGCAATTTGAAAATAAACATCGACGTTGAATTAAGAATTTCCAATCGGATTTCCAAGTGGCCAGCAGTTGAAAACAAACTGATGAGAGTTTCCGAGTTTACACTATTCAATACTAGATGGCGATACCAGTCACAACGTGTGTAGTTATCGAATAAGTAAAGCACATAAATTAAATCGATTTCAAGAGTAGTTATCTACTTATTTAATATTTAGTCTGCAGAAAGCTCAGAATAATTTTTAAATCAAGGTACTTACTTGAATCTCATGTAATTTTCCGTCATTTCTTCATACATGGGCCATTTATGTTCACATGGCGGGCACTGGCAGTCGAACCAGTACTGCTCCTTCAACTCTGCCTGCCTCTTCTCTTTGGGAACAGTCGTGAAGATAGGCCCGTAGTTCTCAGACACTTCCTCGCCTTTCTTGATGTTCTTCACTGCGCGTACGACGATGTTATTGCCGCAGAAATACCTGCAATATGGAATTTTGTGAAATTAAGATGGTAACACGTGCCTAGCTACTATTTGCGGATACCTATAGTGAGTGCTTTTGAACTGGTCTTTAATAGAATACAAAACAAACCGCAACCGTCAAAGAAAACGAAAATTGAACGACCCATAATATCAGACAAAGACTGCACGTGTTTTATCGCGGCAATTTCTTTTCGTACACTGGATTTTCAAAAATAAAAAGCATATCATCTTACCTCACGATACCAGGATCACAAGAATGATTGAAAAGCGCAAGAGTCGGGAACACGGCTCCCGCCAAAAACACTGACTTTCCTTGATGTTTGATAACATTCTTATCTACTTTGGGCTTTGGACATTGAAGCTCAAATACTTCATGAGCGTTGAACTTTAGGATTTGTAGATTCTTCAATATCAAACCACCGATTAGAGCCACATCTTCCTTATACTTCTCATCTACAGCCATAGTCTTCAGCTCATCTACTTCCACGGGCTTACTTCTCGGTTTCCCATCAAAGTACCCGCTGATTTCCAGTAGTTTGACAAAGAAGGCTGTCATTTGAGTTCTGTGTAAGAAGTCCAGCTTAGATCTTTTATCTTCATGGGCTACCAAATGATAGATATTTCTGTAGTCATCAGTTTTGTAAGGACCACTTGGTTTCGTATCCAGTGCTTGACAGACATTAGTGAAGTACTCTTTTTTGCGTTGTGTGATCATCCTTAACGCTATATGGCAGGTGATCGAGCATCCTGACTTCCATATGAGCGGAAGTATGTGGCACTCGTAAGCGTGATAAGATTTCAGTGCTGCTTCTAGGCATTTATCGCTGCAGAATATGACGTTTGGACATTTTGGACAGGGTAGAGGGATTGGACACCTGGAAACAACAAAACATTTAATTATAAACAGTTTATATAGGAAACTTAAGCTTATTATGTTGTATAGAACCAAGACATACTTTATGAAACAGTTCTGGCAATGTGTGTTGGAGTATTCCGCTAATAAGACCGCGCTATGTGGCTTTTCTACTAACAGAACCTCTCCCGGTTCTATATCTTTTGTAGCTTTTGCAAATCTCCCTTTAACATCATCGTAATCAATCTGGATTGCGTCTGAAGCTGCAGGATATTGAGAATTGTTCTTCCCAGGTAGTTTGGGCTTGGGTGGAGTTCTCTTCAAAGGTTCTGGGTCCTTTGGATTTCCAGCCAAGACGAGACCTTTGTTCAATATTTCGAGCATGAGTTTGGAGTCAGTGCGCATCTTTTGCCTTTTCTCTTTGTCTAATTTTGTGGCTTCATCGAGTGAAATGATGGTGTCTCTGAAAATTGAAAAACAACATATAGCAATTTCTTCTTTTCGATTTTTTATTTCACGAATATCGATAATTTTGAAGAGTAAAGGATATCTTACTGAAAAGCGCTGATAGCTTCCTTATTCCTCTTGAGAACTAAGAGGCACCTAGCTCGTCTCTCGTATACCTTGTACCTGAGGTGACGAGGGTACTCGAGAGCTAAGCAGCGTTTGATATCAGACAGAGTGTCCTCGTATTGTTCCAGGTGATTCAACGCCGCAGATCGATTAGCCAAAACTATTGAAAGCTCATCAGCTGTAAAAAAAAAAACTTTAATATTATTTTAGTCTTCAGGTCTCAGTTGGCAGGAAATGCCCTATTCATTGTGCCAACAGATTCTGATGTTACTCATTTCGTTGAAATTGAACGTGCTATTTGTCTTCTCCGTGTCGTTTTTACCAAGAAATGTATCACCGATATTGAACAACAACATGTAAGCGACACGTAAATTATATAAAATTAAATAAGCTTTGTCTTTATTTTCAAATAACAGGAATTGTTGAGGAAAACTTTGGTTAAATTGTTTTCAGTGCTTTAGCTGAAAACTTATTTTTCCCTAAGCCGCATCGCAGTTACCTAATGACTTCGCAGAATACTAGCTATAATGCATTAGGTATTAATATTAAAAGCCATTTCGTACTAACAGGAAAACCATTTTCACAATAATAATGTTAGTAAATATCTATTGCGGTTAAATCTAACATCACCTCTTGGAATGTCTATAATGGTAAACAAAAATTGTTTCATTCGTTAATAATTACAAAACCAGAGCATTTAATGAAACATTTTCCTTAATAAACTGGTTTTTAGTAACAAAATGCTCTGTTTGTTTACATATCGCATGACCTTTTACGTGAACATGCGCAGTTAATAACCGTGGTAGTTGCCGACGGACTTACTTTCCTTCTCCGGCATGTGAACCATGCTCTGGCTGTATAGCTGCATTGCTTTCGCCCAGTCACCTTTCTGCACCGCTTTATTCCCTTCATCCTTCAAGTGTCGTGCTCTTTCCAAGTCTTTTTTCACGGGAAACTCGCCGCCTGTCTGGCATTTCTGCAAATCGTCGATTAAATTGTAATTTCTGACGATCGGTAGACTGCACAAGTAGGAGACCCGCTTCGTGTTCGACTCTAAATTGACGAAATTGTTCCTCGTCACGTCATCCAGGGAACCGTTTATAGTTTCGTGGAACTTTTTGAAGAAGCCCTCGTCTTGAGACATTTCTGCTAACTGGGAATGATGCACATATAATGAAAGGTTATTATAATTTGTATTTTAGGTTAGACGTAGAAAGCCGGTGTAAAAGCGCGCGGAGTAGGTACTGCCGTGTTTCTATTTTTATATTTGGGACGTCGATCTGTTCTTCACTTCAGACAGTTTCAGCTGTAGAATGGTACAGTATTATCGAAGCATTTGCGTAGAGACGTGAAGTAGGTAATCTTGGTGTTAAGATTTATTTAAAAGTAAATGGAGCTTTACCTCAGAATCGTGCACGGAACAAACTTAGGAGCGTACCAATTTAGATATCGTTCTATGATTCGTATTTAGATTAAATTGTGTAAACCTAGATTTTTATGGAAAGCTCTCGAACCATGCAGAATCGGATGGAAAACAAACGACACAACAAGATGATGCGTCTGATTGTGGCGATAACAACGCGGACTTAACTCGTCAAAGCACGCGACCGCTTGAGTGCAAGTATTATGTTCAACTTTGACCCTAATAATAATTAGTGCTTGCCACTTATTCAATGAATTCTAGCTATTTATAGAAGTTTTTGAAAACGTAATTAATCAAGGTCGTAAATAACTTGAAAAACAACTAAAGATACCTATGCGATATTATTATTGTATTTTTTATTAGTACCTACAAAAACAAACACATTTTATTACACTAATGACCTAACCCTGTTTTGCACGCGGTTATTACGACTTGAAAAAATTATGACTAAGTTAAATATTAATGTAAGTAGGTATTATACACATTGACCTTCCTCTAAAATGATGGTGAAAACTGCATCAAAATCTGATGCGTAGTTTAGAAGAACAACGCGGTCGGACAAGAAAAGCTACTTTAATTTAGATATAATTTGTATATATTATTACTATTTATTTATATTAAAGAAGGCTTACAGACTAACAAACCAATGATATAAAGAATATAATATTAAAAACTGCTGAAACAAGCCTCCACATAATACAGGGTCTTAAAGTAATTGCGTGCCATAGCTTAGGGGTAGGATCAGTATAGATAAAGGAAGTCATAAAAAAATATATTAAAAAAACCCTACAACGGTATGTAAGTTACAATTCGAAATTTTCCCTTCGTACGGCGATTCGATAAAAAAGTTTTTTTTTTGTTTTACCTTTTTTTTTTTCTGGCTACCTTTATCGATACTGAACCTACCCCTAAGCTATGGCACGCAATTACTTTAAGACCCTGTATAGTTTAAAGAAAAAGTCGATAAAAAGAAAGTACACTAGGTAAGTTAATATAATTAGTAAGAGAGTAGTAGATAAGTTAAATATCCTTGAAAAATTACTGTGCCAAAAGCCGTCTTAAGGCACGACGCTGCACTGGTGCAGAACAAGTCGACATTAAGGTCCTTAGGAAGCCTAGCCTAGGTGGTATATAGAAATGTACATACAATGTTAGTAACAACCACCCTTTGTTTATTCAAGAGTTATCATCGCGCAAGACTCTAAGATCAACAACAATATCATCATTGCTAGCTAATTTGCCAGGAGTTAGGTATTTGATCACCCATCACCGTATGAATAATATTCTGCTTAATGCACCGGTGCACAGATGCGTCATATAATTATAAAATGCATTTAAAAGTAATACGAGACAAAGCAGCTTCGCCATAGAATCCATAGACGCAAACAAAAGTATTCATAATTCATGGTAAACACGTAAAGTGGCTGCAATGCTAGGTTTTCTGAGTATGTAGAAGCGACCTTATGGATCTTACTGTGGCCAGCATAACATGGCTTCTCATACCAAGCTTGGCTCCTTTTTTTGTGCATGCCAAGCTAAAATGGTTGCCTATGCTGTTCCGAGTATTCTCCTCATACCTTCCTCTTCAACGGAATTAGATAAAAGCTCCAAGTACCTTGTCACATTACGTCGTGTCCCTCACAGGAAATAACAAAGAATGATCCTTATTATTGTTGCATTATTTAACTGTTTGTTATATTATTTTCATTTTATATTTTGTGGTAGGTGTATTTATTTGTTTCGCTTATCCTTTTAGTTGTTATTCTATGCAGGTATGTATATATTTAGGTATGCAGTAATGGTGAGTTATACCCTAGTATTATAATGTTGATCCAGTAGGTAGTACTTAGGTCTATTATAAATAATAACTAATTGAACGAGTGATCCACTGATTTGGTTCTGTTGTTTATATGGTTAGGGTTTTGAGAGAAGATTTGCGGTTTCATGTAGAACTATTTAACTGGCCGCCTTCAAGAGAATGCGTGAAACCTGTCAGTTGGACAATTTCTAGAAGTAGATAATATGGATCAAATTCTCAAAACACATATTCGTTAGTATGAAATTGACAGGTGCCAATTAGACTTAAGTCATTACTTTTAGTCAAAAGTAATTATAGTATTAACGAGTTTGTGGAAGATAGAAGCTACAAATGGTTAAATCTATGTATAAAATGATTTTATTAATGTTACTATATATTTCAAATGACTTTAATTAATATAAATTAAATGAAATATGTTACACAGAGATTATACATTAGTAATAATAATTAATGTGATATTGATAGTAGGTATGCAATATTAACTTCCAAATATTAAAACTAGATATAAGTTAAATGTTAAAGTGAATACTTGCTGCGCCCTAACAGGGTCATGTAGAATAAAAACTGTAGAACAAAAATTATCCGTGAAACATGTTAGAGTATTGTAGCGTGGTCTGGCGGCCACACTATGCTGCTCACTCATTGCGTCTTGAGCGTGTACAAAAACGTTTTCTGGGTCACCTAACATATGCTAGCGGTTTGTCCAGGAAAATACGTTCATATAGTGATAGGCTTAAACATTTTAATATAGTTTCTCTCGATAAACGTCGGCGACAGCGCGACGCGATGTTTGTGTGCAAAGTTATGGCCAATAAAATTGACTGTCCGATATTAAATAATTACAACTTCCGTGCCCCCTCCAGAATTCCGCGACATCCTATAACGCCTCTCTGCCCTCCGCAGAGAAGAACGGTTCTGGGTGCTAATTCTCCATAGGTGAGGCCTGTGAACGACTGCAGTGATCGGATCGACCTCCATTTTGATAGTTTATGCAAATTGAAAGCCAGCTTTTATAAGTATCTCCTCGAAAATAGAGTTTCTTAGCCCTGCGTTATCTCACTAGGTGAGTGTTTTAGGCTACTTATTGCTTATTTTTTTTTTTTGGATTACCTAGTTTTGTTTACTTTAGTTTGTTTTGATTTTGTTTTAATTTGTTTGTATTTATTTTATTTTGTTTTAATTTAGTTTAATTAATTAACTAAGTTCTATACAGGGCAACTTTATAATTTTGTATCTTATATAATTTTGTTTATAATATTGTAAGTTACGACAACGTTTTGTGTGCATGCAGAGTTTACCTATAAGTGATTGTTACACTTTATTCTGATTTGTTGCTTCTATTTCATTGGCTTAGGTATACCAGTGTATACAATTGTTGGTGAAATAAATAAATAAGTTTTCGCCTACCCTGTAACTGAGTGTACCTACATTATGCAAAAATAAATAAATAAAATAGATACGTAAATAAAATAACGGCCAGACTGTAAGTAACCAGCTTCTCGAACGATTCATTGAATGATATATAATAGACCTACAGTTACGGTTACACAACGTTAGTAAATGATTGAAACAATTAAACAGCGCCTGCTGCTGGGTCAGCAGACTTGACAACTCATCATCATGAGGGCACTGGCTCAGCCCACTTATAATCGATCTTTATGTCCAATCGTCCTGCGTCACTATGTCCAAGTTCTACGTAGAGCGTGGAAAATGCCTGGAAAAAGAGTAGATGAAATAGGTACCTGTTGTTCTAGTAAACTTATTCAAAACATGGCCGCTGAGGTTTTCAGGGACCACTCATAATCTACACAGTAGTTTCAAATAAAAGTTTTTTTCTCAGGTTTAAAACCATGCAGTGATAGCCTTGTCGCGCCCTAATAAATAAATAAATAAAATTAGTTTGCGTATATAATAAAAAAACGAACTCGCCTAATTGTGTGGAGGTTGGACTTGTAGAAGACATCACTTATTGATGGACTGTGTTTGATAAGAGTCTCATAGACATGGTCTTGAGGTTGAATCAACTTGATTTAGGTATGTCATAAAATTCTGTCTCAACCAAATGGTGATGATGCGAAGAGTCTGTTCAGGTTCATGGTCAAAAGTCCTTAACTAAATAACGTAACACGCCTGTATTCCCCAAAGGGTTAGGCAGAGGTGTACCCACCCTTTTGTACATCTACATTTCGCCACCTAAGTTTAAAAAAAAAAAAATGTGTTTATTATCTTAAAAGAAGAAGATACTTGTGATGAGATAAACCTCGCTCTTCCTCGATTAAGTAAAACTTGTGTCGTTGTGCTAATTAGGTATAAGTTACACATTTTTTATAAAACCAATAAAAATAAAAATGAATAAAAAGAAAAAATGAAAATCGTATTTATGGCAGTGTGTAAAAACTAGAGTGTGTTTTGTATAAATGTGTGTGTTATACGTGTGTTTATGAGTGTGTGAATGTATATTTTGTGTGTATGTGTGTGTGAGAGTGGGTGCGTGTGTGAATGTATATTTTGTGTGTATGTGTGTGTGAGAGTGGGTGCGTGTGTGAGTGGGCGTGTGTATGTGTGAATGAGTGCGGAGGTGTGTTGGAGTGTGTGTGTGAATGAGTGTGTGTTAGAGTGTGTGTGTGTGTATGAATAGGAGTGTGTTGGTGTGTGTGTGTGTGTGTGTGTATGTTGGAGTGTGTCAGTATTCATGACGTTCAACCCAGAGTCGTCAAAATGTCTTCCACGGCATCATAATTAAGTGTGAAGAGCCATTCAGTCAATGTCCTCTTACACTCGTACAGCTGCATAGGGTAAATGTTAAGTATGCGATTTACTTTATTATAGCCGCGTGGGGCTTGAGTTACATTTTGACGACTAGCAAAAATTGAACGTGCTGAGTATGTAGGGGCTACTATATCACACCGTCTTTTTTAAGTTTGGCATGGCTAAAGGGTAGAATTTTGTGATATCTTAGTACCATGTGTAGTATGTGGAATTTTCTAACGGAGAGCAGCTTAGAATTTGCGTATAGAGTTTCAGTAGGGAACCTGTAAGGCTTACAGTACATGACCTTGATCAAGGATCTCTGTGCCCTCTCTAGATCTATAAAATACGACTTAGCTGCTCCACCCCATACCGAGATACAATATATGATTACAGATTGGGACAGTCCGATATAGATTTTATTCTGTAGTTCTGCATTCATAACATGTCTCAGAGATTTGAAAACCCATATGAGTTTTCTTACCCTTGCTATAGTTAGTTCGAGGTGTGGGTACCAGCTTAACCTTTGATCTACTACAATACCCACGTACTTGACGGAATTTACCTTATGTATTACCTGTAGTTGCCCTGGCAACTACAGGTAGATATGGTTGGGGTATGACAAGAATGTATTTTAATGTTAAAGTCAGGCGAAGGCTGAGAGTTTGCGTATTTAGTGAAGCAGACGTAGTTGGTTTTTTGGGTATTTAGCGTAAGTAGATTCTCACATAGCCAATCACCAACTCTAGCCAGCCCCTTCTAAGCCTCCAGCCTAACTTTGTCCCAGGTCTTAGCAGAGAAGATAATAGCGGCGTCATCCGCGTAGGACAGTATCCTCGCACCGTTGATAATAAGGTTACAGAGCTCATTAATATAAATCAAAAAGAGCGTCGGGCTGAGGACACTGCCCTGCGGGACGCCATACGTCACGTTCTCTTCGTCACTTACATAGTTTTCAATTTTTACCCCCTGCTTTCTGTTTTGAAGGTAACTGCTGAGAAGAGAGAGAGAAGAATCTCGAAATCCTAAGTTCTCCAGCCTGTGTATAAGTTTAGAGATAGAGACGGTATCAAAGGCCTTCTTGAGGTCAAGAAAGGCCACTAGGCATTTGCTCACCTTATCTACTTCCTTGGTTATCTCAGTAGCAAGTGCCTCCGTAGCATCCTGGGCCGATATTCCCTTTCTAAAACCGAATTGAGAGGAAGATAAGACGTTATTTAGTCAGGTAGTTAACTATTCTAGAGTTCAAGAGCCTCTCAATTATTTTAGAAATGGAGGTCAACACAGTATTTGGCCGATAGTTGTTAACGTCGTCTTTATCTCCACTCTTATAGACAGGGGTAACAACGGAGCGCTTAAGAAGGTAGGGGAAGATACCTGTGTTAAAGCATAGGTTGGCCAGGTCACAGATCAGCGGGACTAAGATCTCCTTTGCCTGCTTTAGGAAAAGGGTAGGAATTCCGTCCCACCCTGGTGCACTCCCAGAGTCTAGATTATTTAACTAATTAGGTTTTGGGCTTATGTAAGCTGTTTTAAGTAGGAGAAACAGTTTTGAGATATATATACCCATAGTTACACAACCCATAGTAACATCCCTAGTAGCATTTTATGTTGGCATCCATTGGCCAACAGTGGGGAATCCGTTGGGATATAGTTAGTTAGATTGTCTATATAAAACTAACATTGGCCCAATGCAGTAAAATATTATCATTACGTCCAATCATTTACCAACGTTGGGCCAATGCTACTATTGCCTACCGATAGTTAAAAACTGTTGGCATTTCTGCAGTGTATTTATCGTAGGCCCTATTAGATATCAACTAACATTGGCCCAATGCAGTAAAATATTATCATTACGTCCAACCATTTACCAACGTTGGGCTAATACTACTACTGCTTACAGTTAGTTAAAAACTGTTGGCATTTCTGCGGTGTATTTATCGTAGGCCCTGTTAAATATCAACTAACATGGGCCCAATGCAGTAAAATATTATCATTACGTCCAACCATTTACCAACGTTGGGCTAATACTACTACTGCTTACAGTTAGTTAAAAACTGTTGGCATTTCTGCGGTGTATTTATCGTAGGCCCTGTTAAATATCAACTAACATGGGCCCAATGCAGTAAAATATTATCATTACGTCCAACCATTTACCAACGTTGGGCTAATACTACTACTGCTTACAGTTAGTTAAAAACTGTTGGCATTTCTGCGGTGTATTTATCGTAGGCCCTATTAGATATCAACTAACATTGGCCCAATGCAGTAAAATATTATCATTACGTCCAACCATTTACCAACGTTGGGCTAATACTACTACTGCTTACAGTTAGTTAAAAACTGTTGGCATTTCTGCGGTGTATTTATCGTAGGCCCTATTAAATATCAACTAACATGGGCCCAATGCAATAAAATACCATCATTACGCCCAAGCAATTACCAACGTTGGGCCAATGTAACTGTTTAGCCAATTTAGATCGTTATTCAATTATTATGAAAACCGACCGGTTCTTTAAAATTAGACTTATTTATCTAGTACCACATTTCTTTAATTACTTATTTAAAATTAATCCGTCACCGGTTGTGTGACACGATGACGCCTTATTGTAAAAACTCGTCAACAAGCTAACGTGTCGTCTTTGTGTGCGCAATGAATTCAAGAAGAAAACGGTGAGTAATCTTCTAAGAATTTTTATACAGAAATAAGTGTAGATCTAGTATTAAGTGTTAGTTTATCGAAAAGTGATAAACATTTCAGTGAAAAGTAACGAAAGTTTTGTCATGCACTAAGTAGGTACCTACTTATGTCATGTCTAGTTTTTTTATGATAAATATTGTTATACCTAAACTGTTTGAAATACATATAAATATCTAGCTTATTAATCAATGAACATAATTTGGCTAATAGCTACTGATATTATTGCATATAATGTTATCGTAATCGTATTTCCAAGAGTAAAATTCACCCATTCCCCCGCACTATGACACAGCGCTCATAGCATATTGTAGTACCTACGTAGCCACAGAGCATGTAACTTTAATAGTAGTAGCATATTTCAGTATGTTACAAAGTACTCTGAGTAGTATAGTAGACGGGAATTGGGAATACCCACAGATATAGGATATAGATATGACTGTGGGAATAGGTACCTGTAAAAATACGTTTTTTACTGATATTTTCATATTTTTGTTTATGTATTATGATATTTTTGTGATTTTTAATTATTTGAATTGGATTTTTATTATTTCATGTAGTTTTCTTAGCTGACATTGTCTAAGAAAAATAATTTATGTCGATATACTTAATTGTTTTTATTTTTTACCCACTTACTTTACTAAGACGAGGCATTGTGAATGAATCTTTTTGCGGTGTGGATGTGGAATATCAACATGAGTGAATGCGTTTGAATAAAATTGAATGTGATGATGGATGTTGACTATGAACAGGATCCGGTCCGAGACCCTCGCATGAGGACAGCGTTTCGACGGTATGGGACGCCTACCTACGGCCTACATTTTATTAAATCTGGGGTTGTAACAGGTTATAACCGACATCTGTTATCACTGTTACTGCTACATAAGAATAACAGATCCAAATATCTGTTAAGGTGACTGGGGGTAAGATAAAAAACCTGTCCTGAATCCTGAATCCCTCTGTTTCACAACAGTTTCAAATCAACACTGTTTATCTAATCAAAAATCCATTCCGACTTACCCCTACTCACCTTAATAAATAACAGCCTGTTATTTTTGTGCGGACGATAAATATGTATTTAAATCTCAATTGAATATTCTCTTAATTTCTTTTCGATTAAAGTCGAAAATCGTATTTGAAGTTTTGACTAGGAATGACTAGGCAGGAACAGGTAACACGAACTAAATGAATAGTTACTTTTTCGTAAATGTTTGTTCTTGTAATCACTGTATTTCAAACTCTGTGTTTTTGGATAAATAAAGAGATTTTGTATTTTATTTTATTAGTAAGAGTAAGAACTAAACATATTTCGAAGTAAATAATAGTTGTTTCTCTTTTTAGCAAGGGTCATTCGTTAATGAGGAAGAGAGAGACATTGATAACCTTGCCGTATTCCTTCCTTTGTGTGAGTGTGTACGTAAGTAACAGCCGTGGTAACAGTCTGTGTGGAGATTATTACAATGAAATAACAGTAACAGCCGCGGTAACAGTCTTATAGGGTCTGTTATTTTAAGTAACAGATAATTTATATTGTTAGGAACAATATTATTAATTGTTACTTTTAAATATCTGTTACGTTAAATACGCCTCACCCCTATACGGTTTCGCGCGCGTGCCGCACACCGCGCACTGCCAGGCGCGGCCATTTTGTTGTGAAATTGCTAATTTCTAGGTGCTTGTATGCATGACTCGTGAATTTTTCTATTCTATTTTTCAAAAATTGAAAGAAGTGAAGTGATTAAGAAGTATAATGTTTAAGGTGGTAGAATTTCAGGATTCCAGTGTAGGCATCATCCGCAAAGAATGGATGACTCCACGAAAGAGACAATGTCTCTGGCCGCCACACAAAATAATTTCCAAATTTAATAAGTGCCTAATGACCCAAGCAGTGCCAGACGAAAATTGGCCTGTGTATTCAATTCAACGTACTTTTTACGAAACGGGTGAGTTAAAACTTAATAACCTGTACGTACGGTCCCACTGTCACTCGGAGGGTCGGTTTCCTCGCGCAACCGTCTAGCTCCTGCGACGCCTCCGGGCGTCAGCGCGCGACGCCTGGAGGCGCCACCGTTAAAATATTATTTTGCTAACGGCATTCACAACTACCACGAGGTGCCATACCGAGAAGCCCCGCTGGCATACATGAATGCCACTCGCTTCACTCGGCTTAACCGCCTAAATAGCCTAAAATCACTTTTCTTTTAGGTAGAAGTGTAACATATTGTTTATACTTAGGTGCTTACCTATAGTTGTGAATCATACATACTTAATTTACTTATAACATTTCGGTCGGTCGGTGGGTCGTCCAGCACTTGTGCGAGCCACGAAAAATTGTGGTGGTTTTATCACCACTTTAGGTTGGGTAGGTATGATTTATGTTATCTTGTTTCAACAATATCAAGTAAAGTCGATCCATTGTTTTAAGCCTCGCGTATCGGCGCCTTTGATGTCTATAGTGGCGTCCTTGGACAACCTAGGCAGCTTTTAAATTTATGTTTGTGCTGTTGTGGTCGGTGAGAAGAGAACTACAGATGGCTTTTCAGTACCTAGCCAAAGTTTCAACTACCTACTGATTCATACTCAATAAGTATCAAAATGATGAGTAATTAAGCGGGTTCCTATAAGCCCTGGTATCTATACACCTTTAATAAAATATTATTTTACAGATGACATATCTAAAGCTAGAAAAAAATGTAAAAAGGCTGAAAGTGAATCGGAATTGGCTTCGACTGATATAGAAGTAGAAACAGAAAAATGGACAAGGAAGAGAAAAGTTCGTCCTCTTCTAATTGACAGTGATGACCATGATGAAAGTGATGATGAATGTCAAATCAAATATCCAATTCCACCAAAAATAATTTTACCACCAGTACGAACAACTAGTTCATCACCAACACTTTTACAAGATTTTATTGTTGGTAAGTAAAAATGTTTCTTGATATGTTATTATCAC
This sequence comes from Xanthia togata, assembly GCA_963853775.1. Lineage (NCBI taxonomy): Eukaryota > Metazoa > Arthropoda > Insecta > Lepidoptera > Noctuidae > Xanthia > Xanthia togata. The sequence goes on along the minus strand of OY970793.1, from coordinate 23,816,724 downwards.
CACTTAAGATACAATACGAGGACAATACAATATACTTTATTGAACACTAAAAACAGAATGTACAATTAAAATGTGTACACACGGCTACACATCAAGCTATACATTTCCAGTTTACGGTGACCTCGCATTGTAGGGAAATCCTATACAATACGAGAGCAGCTTATACTGGAAATGTATAGCTTGATGTGTAGCCGTGTGTACATACAGGTGTAATAAAATTGGTATACAATGGTGGCCTTATTGCTATCAGTGATTTCTTCCAGACAACTTTAGGGTGATGTAAATAAGATGTGGCTGGCTAGTTTTTTACACTTTTATGTACAAGTGTCCAGTGAGATTGTTTATAGTTATCATAATAATAATAGTGCCCACTTTGCAGATTCTCCAATATCTTCGCATAACCCAACTCCAACTAATGCGGAAACCACACCAACGACATTGTTGTCACAACTTACACAAAAACCAATCTTGGAAAAAATTAATTCTTCTTTGGGTAAATATTTACAAAGTACTTTTTTACATCTTTACAATGGAGTTATAAAGTTTCTTGAACCATAACTCAAAATGGAAACATTATTGTTTAAATGGTCTGGTGAAACTTAAAACAATGAGATGATTATGGATGGATAATTATTTATTAAGTATACTTAATTTGATAGATTTTATTTATAATGGTTTTGGAATGTACTATAATATTATAAGAAATTTACTACTTTATTATTATTTTAGATGTCATTGCCGAATGTCTTGGACACATGAAAAGTGAAATTGAGGAACTGAAGCAAACTCAAAATGATATTTTATTGAGAATATCATCCCCTTCAACTGCACTAGCCACTTTACCAGTAGAGATAGACATGCCATTGAAATCACTTGACGATCTTGGAAATCTTAGAAATTGGCTTGAAGAAGAAGAACACAAAGAACAATTGGTAAGTCTATTAATATTCTACTAGAAATATACAAGCTTTACATGCAAGAAAGGCCACTGTACACTATGTAGTTATACTATTACTATTATGTAAAATATAATAAGAAATATAATAATATAGTATACATCATTGTTTTGGTTTTATTTATAATTGCATATTGACTTTATGAGTTATGTACTTTTTGTTGCAGATAAATAATTTGAGCTATATTGGTGGCAAAGGAACTGGCACAATTATCAGAAGAATTCTGGAACGTGTTTTCACCAACTCTTTGGCAATACAATGTAACTGGACTGGAAAAAATAATAAGTTCAGTTTGAAAAATTTACAATTGATAAAAGTCATCATAGGTATGTATGACTATCAAAATTACACATATTAGATGTATTTATTGTTATGATAGGTATTATTTTGAATACATTTAAATCAAATGTGATGCAAAACCTACAATCAAATGCTAAATAGGAAATATTCTTTTCGTTATATTATATTATAATAAATAAATTATTTTGTAGTATCTTATAACTTTATGGATTGTGTTGTTCTAAATTAAATTATGTTTACAGCTGCAGTGCGAAGAAACAAGGTGGCAGAGACAGCAACTGAATCTGAAATCACAGGTGTCATAACAAGCTGGTTTAGGTTTGCTAGAGACCGAAATGGCGGACGAGAGAACAGAAGAACAAGATCAAACTAATAACAGCAGCTCTACACAACATTATTCTGGACTATCTACAAGAACAAAAAGGCGTCATCGAAAGGCAATAAAAACTGAATTAAAAGGTAAATTAAGGGTATACGATGAAAGTAATGTTACTAGTAATAATTCGAGTGCAAATCCATCATTTAATTTTATCAATGAACAGCATAATAATAGTATATCGGAAGATTATACTGACAATTTTGATTCTGAAAAAAACACTTTCATGCATAATATTTATTCTACTGATAAAATTGAAAATGCAGGTTTTAAGGATACTGATCTTACGAAATCTCTTATTTCATGGTCTCAAGAGCATAACATTACCCATTCTGCTGTAGATGGTTTGTTGAAGATTTTAAAACCACTTCATCCGTTTTTACCTAAAGATTCGCGGACTTTATTACGTACACCAAGGGACATTAATGTTATAGATTGTGGGGGCGGTTCATTCATTTATTTTGGACTTTTCGCTCATATAATAGAGAGAGCTTCATGTGGCTTGATTAAAGAAAATTATCCTATAATTGATAGAAAAATGCGTCAAATGAATATTGATTTACTTTTATCTGTAAGTCTTAATATAGATGGCTTGCCAGTACACTGTAGTACAAATAAGTCATTCTGGCCTATTTTATGTGTGTTAGACCAGAGTATCAATACAAAGCCCTTTATTGTTGGACTTTACTATGGCGAAACAAAGCCACAAGAAGTGAATAATTATCTAAAACCCTTTGTGGACGAATGTATTGATTTGGAAAAAAATGGTATTACATTAAATGAACAAAAATATGCTTTTCGAGTTAGTTGCATTGTTGCTGATGCACCAGCAAGAGCCTTTATAAAGTGTATAAAATCTCACAATTCTCTGTATGGCTGTGAAAAATGTACCCAAGAAGGTATTTATATTGGCAGGACTACATGGCAATATCAATCAAACTTAAATCTTAGAACCGATCATGCCTTTCACAATGAACAGTATGAAGACCACCAGTTAACAAAGACTGTACTTACAAATCTTGAAATTGGATTAGTGACGCAAGTACCTTTAGATTACATGCATTTAGTGTGCTTAGGAGTAGTGAAAAAGTTGATCCGTGTTTGGATTGAACAAGGGCCAAAAAAGTGTAAGTTGAGTGCACTTAAAGTGACTCAAATATCAGAGAGATTGCTACAAATTAGTAAAAACAATTACCCGACGGAGTTTTCAAGACGACCTCGGCCTATAAAGTTATTTAAATATTGGAAGGCTACAGAACTTAGATCTTTCCTTTTATACCTCGGCCCTGTAGTTTTATCTAACATCATATCAAAAAAATTGTATGAACATTTTTTAACACTGCATTGTTCAATTTATATATTATGTGGTGATTTGTGTGCCGAATTTGAATGGCGAGAGTACGCAAATAACTTATTGCATTGTTTTGTTCGTAACGTACCAATTCTATATACGAAAGAACTTCTTGTGTATAATTTTCACAATCTTTTACATCTTACAGCAGATGTTGAAAACTTTGGAAAGCTGGACAACTTTTCCGCTTTTCCTTTTGAAAATTTTATGACTAAAATTAAACAAATGGTTCGGTCGCACAACCACCCATTAGAACAAGTAGCCAAAAGAATGGGTGAATTGAAATGTATCAGTGAAAAGTCTCAAATATCAACTATAGTCAAAAAGAAGAATGTAATACAAAAGATAATTTTAGATAATAATTGCAATGTAAGTATTAATTCGTGCTTCTATACCAAGGATGGTGATATTGTTAGGATAAAAACCATTGAAAAGGTTTCCGATAGTACCTTATTTAAATTGGGTTGTGATTGTTTTGTTGATAAGACTGACTATTATAAAGTACCTATTGAAAGTAGTTGCCTAGGTATATATAAGGTTTGTCGTTCAAAAAATGTTTATATCTGTTCATCCATTTTAGATAAAAAATGTTTACTTCTACCTAATTTTAATGAAAATGAAACATTTGTATGTTTGCCTTTTGTTAATATGACGCTAAGTCATTGAATAGATTATGGAGTATATTTGAGAAAAACAAGCGACCCCTGAAGCGAAATTATTTCTCTTAGAAAGTCAATATTATTACGAACTTATTTACTAAGTATTTTTGGAATGCCTGACCGTTACTTGTAATGTATCTAGAACTGTCACATATCATGCATGATGAGTTATTATAGTCGTGCATTATTAAAATTGTAAACATATCTATTAAGATATTTATTTGTTGTATAAAATATAAAAGGTGGTATAATAATCAACCTTTAAAATTTTAAGAATGTCAGTTGAAAACATTAAACTAGCTGGTTGAAAGCATGGTTAGGCTTCAGTTGACGTTTTTGCTCAAGAGTGTATAAGTAACATTATTAGTATTAGTTTTATTTTGATAAAACTGCCTATTGAAAAGGACAGTCAACCGCAGGCCAGTGGAAACACTTTTGAAAATATCAGCGCTAACGCTATGTAATACAGTCCGTCCCAAATCCAAGCTGTTCCACTGATGTGTGGCTGACTGTAGGCTATTGAAATTAATTTCCAAGGTAAGATAAAAACTTAATATTATATAAAAGGTTGATTACTAAAAATATTTTTATCTGTTCATTTCTTCTGTTCATTTTTCTTTCCAATTTTAAGAAACATTTTATGTGTATGCCTAATTTTTTAATGAATAAAAGAGATTTATTTTAATATCATTTTTTATTTCTAATTATATTTGTCCCACAGCTGGGATACTGGAATACTACACTAAACCAAACCCCAACCGTTTGCCAACTGTAGGGTAACTGTCAATATTGTGTAAGAAGGCCCCACGACGCAAAACATCTATGGCCCTCTGTAGGAAAATTCTACAATGGCCCTTTGTTGTAGGCCACAACCAATGGCCCTCTGTAGGAAATTTTACAATGGCCCTTTGTTATAAGCCACAACCAATGGCCCTTTGTAGGAAATTCTACAATGGCCCTTTGTTGTAGGCCACAACCAATCGCCGACTGTAGGAAATTCTACAATGGCCCTTTGTTGTAGGCCCTACCTCTATAAGATGGCCAAATCTAACCGTTGTCCAACTAACTAGGTGAACGTGGCCCAACCAAATGCCAACAATAAATGCTATTAGGGATAGCTGGCGAAATGTGGGTGTACCTACTACAGGTACACCTCTGCCTAACCCTTCGGGGAAACAAGGCGTGATGTTATGTTTATACCCATAGTTAGTCATTGTTCTTGTATTAGTTGTTGCACCTGTGCTTCGTGTTGTATATAGATAGTTTTAGACGAGTCTTCTTTCCGGATCAAAACCTTTCCCAAAGAGGCCCAGCAGTACTTATATTTTTCAGCCTTTTTCAGGTCTCGAGCCAAGAAAAACAGACAAGGGGGCTCCCCTTAGGAGTAAGTTGTTCATTTACAAAAACAGGAGTGTCTTCGTTGCTTGTGAGGCCTAGGTGTTTAGCCTGTAGTCGAGTCCTATTTATAAGGTTGAAGTCTTTCACTTTTTTCAGGAGGTCGGATCTCAGAATTGCTCATTAGGGTCTGAAATGGTAATGGGCGTTCCTCAAGGTTCGATATTGGGTCCATTCCTCTTTTTAGTTTATATTAATGATTTACCTCAAATATTTCTAAATCAGCCAAAGATGGTGTTATTTGCAGATGACACATCATTGATCTTTAAAATAAACCGACGGTCACCAAATCTTGACGACGTGAATAGCTCTATTGTTCAGGTCCAAGATTGGTTTACGGTAAATAATTTGGTACTAAATAATAAAAAAACCAAATGCATTAGATTTAAATTACCAAATGTTAGAAGTAGCGAATGTGACATCATATTGAATGGAGAAAAACTGGAATTTATTAATCAAACAGTTTTCCTTGGAATCACGCTAGACGAGAAATTACAATGGGGACCCCATATAACATCTCTCGCGGGGCGGCTAAGCTCGGCCGCTTATGCTGTTAGGAAGATAAGACAGTTAACAGATGTAGAAACCGCGCGTTTGGTTTATTTTAGCTACTTCCACAGTATTATGTCGTATGGCATTTTACTGTGGGGTCGGGCTGCTGACATTGAATCCATCTTTGTTTTACAAAAAAGAGCTGTCAGAGCCATTTATAATCTACGTCGTCGCGAATCTCTCAAGGGAACTATTTAAAAAGATTAATATTATGACGGTACCTTGCCAATTCATTTATTCAAATATTATGTATGTGAGAAAAAATCTACATCTTTTTAATAAAATAAGTGATAGACATAATTTTAATACTAGAAATAAAGATAAAATAGATCAACCATTTTTCAGACTATCTAAAGTAAATACATCTTTTATGGGGTACTGTGTTAAATGTTACAACAGAATACCTTGTGATATATTAGAATTAAATGAAAGAAAATTTAAAAATCATATAAAAAGTACACTTTGTAAACAAGCATATTACAAATTAGAGGATTATATCCAATATAAAAATGCTTGGAAATATGCTGGTCCTGCTCCATAGGACAATTCAGAATCTAGACAAAATCGAACTGGTTGCTAATTTAATTGTATAATTATTTTTTATTATTTTTTTAAACATTTATTTTATTTTATTTTTTGTGATTACTTGAACTCACACACTGACTTATTATTATTAGTATTACTTATTATAATGTTAGAAATATAGTATAATTTTACAATGTTTGTAAGTATGTGAGCACCATGCATCTATCACATAATTATGTCATTCCTTCATTTTTCATTCTTTTTACCTATCGTGGTATAGTAATCTTATTCTAGGTGCATTGTCTTCACATATAATTATATAATAAGTGTATACAAGATATAATGATTTTTTTAAAAGAGTAACGGTGGAGTTTCTTGCCCATTCTTCTCCATACGAAAACTACCTTTTGGAATGGGCGACTAGAATCAGTTTTATTATTTTTTGTAAAGTTTGACGTTCAAAAGTGCCTTTTTTGTGCCTAATTGAAATAAATTATTTGACTTTGACTTTGACTCTGACATTAATTCCACCTCGATTGATTGTTTAAGTCCCATGTAATAGGTAGGGGGCGAGCCTATTGCCATCAATCGGGGCGAAATCCAGACTCAGGGCTGAGAAAATTCAGATGGAAAAACCCAATAACACTTTGCCCGACCTGGGAATCGAACCCGGGAGTTCATGCTCAGCAGTAGCGCTTGCGAGCACAAGACCAACGAGGCAGTCAAATAAAATAAAGCCAAATTAAATAAATAATCTTTAGTCTTATCGAGTCAGCATTCTGGGTCATGTTCCGAGTTCTGACGTCATCATACATTAGGAGCATGTCTGTTTTTTAGGGATTGATGTCAAGTGAGTCTGGAGTACCTAAATCTAGATCGCCAGCACATATCGTCTGGCTATGCGATTGGAATAAACTTAACTTTTATTACGGCGTGTGAGAGTTTAACTGTGGTACGAAAGAAAGCTCTCTATTCTTTTGACTTGGTACTTTGTTGAAGTAAAACTCAAACTCAAAGCATTTATTTCAAATACTTAAAACAATTATAGGCACAGCTGTCAATGGGTCGGTCAGTCAGAAATATGAAGCTAGTTGCCGATTCCAAAGCGTGGTAGGTACCAATGGAGAAGAACGGACAAGAAACTCCACGGACACTCTTTTAAATCAAAATATGGTTACAAAATATTTGTTACATCATTCGTATTGAAGTTATACATGTGAGAACGATGCAAAACATTAAAAGCATCCGTTAGAAAAAAAAAAAACAATTCAAACATTATAATCGCCGTGACGGCTAAGAGAATGATGACCAGTCCCTACTGACGGCGCCCGTTCACGAACATGAGGCATGGATTAGTACCATTCAGCTCAACCATTTTGAAGGGAGCTAAATGATCCAACTCACGCGCCACCGTCAGCGAGACATTAGAGTGAGCATGTCATACTCTCAGCCGCCAGGTTACATTCAAGTCAGTGAAAGACATACCCAGTACCTAAATGGTAGATTTAAAGTCGGTACATAGTACTCACACATGCGTTGTGTAAACTACGACCATAGTAGTTTAAAGGTTAATTTGACTGAAATTGTGACGACAAGATGAACACTGGATAGTAAGCTTATATTTCGGTTTCTGTATAGCATAAATATGGCATAAAACGATCCCACTGCTACAGTTGACCATGAGGGCCCAGTGCGGTTTGATAGATTTTATTTTATTTTATTTAATCGGTAAAATAAACAGATATACATTAAAATCTTACACTAAGTTATAAATATACAAGGTTTAAATGACACCTACGACATTTTCCACAACATATTATTATTAAAAGTTATATCTAAAGCGCGATAGTCTAAGATTTTAAAACAGAAAAGTAGTTAAAAGTGAACATAAGCATAGACAAGCATGCAAACAACAGAAAGAGAGAGAGAGAATGAGCAAATATTGAACTAAATAACTAAACTAACTATTATTTTGTTTGTAAGTTTTCTAAATTTTTGAGCAGAGACAAAGAAAAAGTCGATGTCTTCAAAGATCTTATTATATTGGTTGGTAAGGTGGCGTAAGGGTGCTCGCAAGCCCGCGTTTGTGCGACAGGAACTTACTGCATATAAAGGTCTTGCATATCGTTGTTCTGGCACGGCATATAGATGTCACATGTCTTCGAATTTTTGGTTCTAGGACATCCCGGTTCGCTCACGATGTTTTCCTTTACCGTTTCTAGAGCAGTGGTGATAAAAAAATAAAATAAAATAAAGCGCCTACCTGGCTTCGAACTCTCGACCTACGACACGTAAGTTGGCCTTTACCACTGGGCACCACTGCTTCTCGGTTTCTGATATACAGGCTGAATTTTTAGTCACCGTTCAAATTTTTAATAGGCATTAGGTATGATTCACTAACTCCATTTTTGAAAAAAGATGGATACGTTAAATTTTCATATTAAATCATTTTCTCGAAAGAATTATCCGCTCTGCGTGGTATGTAATAACTTTGTAATGTGATATCTCAATATTTTTGTATTGAGTGATACTAAAAGAAAAAACACGTATTCAATGATTTAACACAAACGAATCTATGGTCTATGACCAAAACTTGACGGAAAAGTCCATGACAGAAACAAATAAGGACCCGATTTAGCTCGAGATACTTCTCTATGAAAATAATGTTGCCTTGCCGCGACCTTATTAGCAAAGTGCATTGTAAGTAAACAACGCATTATTTAAGCATTAAACTTTAATAACTTTGTACAAAGTATCCAGACAATCTTATAATATTTCCTCGATTCTCGGAAGATCTCGGAGATTAGCCGACAAGTGATTATTATGTGTCAGACTCGAGAAAAATTAAAGTTAGCACAAGTTCTTTTCCACTGACGTCAGTATAATAATACTTAAGTGATGTTATTATGAGAAGTTGGTAGGTAGGTACTATTGTTTTTGATTCTCACGAGCTTTGGTGTAGCGTTGCAGTTTTTTGCTTTGAAGACTAAAAACAGTGCTGCTAATTATAAGGATTTTCCCTTTTCGTCGCTTGATGATTGATGTTGCTTTTTAAGCCCCCAGTAGGTACACGTTGGGCGAGCCCGTTGTTCGGCCAACGTGTACTGGGCCTTTTTGCGTGATTTTCCGTTTTATTTGCGTAGATTTTACACGTTGGGCTTTAGGGTTCCGTACCTCAAAAGGAAAAAATGGAACCCTTCTAGGATCACTTCGTTATCAGTCTGTAGCGGTTACACCGCCACATACGAACTACGCATCAAAGACATGACGTCACACAAATCCTGCATCGCGCAATTAGAGTTTACCGCGCGAACGACATAGATAAGACTATCCAACATCAACAGTCGGGCAGTCAGCCCGCCAGACACAACACCCGTCTGGTTGGAGGATCCTCCCTTTTCTATGGTGGATGAGTGAACTTTACACCCTGGTCCTCAGGCCCCTAAAAGTCTGTCAAGACCCTTTTTCTAAGGAACGCGTAAAGGTATCAAGTTGAAATTAATATCCAATACTACGGTCCCCAGGAGCTCTTAAAAACAAGCTTCTAAATCAACACAATAAAAAAATATGTCAATTTATGCAATACTAGCTGCTCCCCGCGGTTTCACCCCCATAAGTCTCGATCCCGTGGGAATATCGGGATAAAAGGTATCATATATCCTTCTCCAGGTTCGACGGCACGGTTGGCGCAGTCGGTTAGCGATTGACTGCTGCACTGCGTGTCGCGGGATCGATTCCCGCATGGAACAAATATTTGTAAGACCTACAAGTAGTTGTTCCGGGTCTGGCTGTTTTTGTATGTGAGTTTAAATGTTTGTAAACGCACCCACAATACAGGAGAAATTCCTAGTGTTGGGCAACGTTTTTAAAAAGACAAAATATAATAAAACAGTACATGGTCAAAGAAACAAACAAACTCACTTTCGCTTTTACAATATTAGTCAGGATATTCTGATACTGAATGAATCAAAGTTGAAATTTGGCTAGAAGCAAGGTCTCACAGCACAAGTAAAGGAAACAAAGACCGAAAATCATCACCCATCGCTCTTCGTCCGCTTATTGTTAATTTTAAAATCAACCTTACTAATTTTATCATAATCTAGGAACAGGAACTCTTTTTTTTGTAGTCAATATTGGTATGAAATAAAAAAAAAAGCTTTTTACAACAACAAAAAAAGAAGCTAAACGAGAGTTTCTGCAACTCTGAATAAATAACGTATGTTATCTATTTATTATTTATTTTAGAGTCACGGTTTCGATTTTGTAAACCCGAACTCAAGCGAAAGCAAAGATTTGCTTGACCGACTAGTCGGTTTTTTTTGTAACCGACAAGTCGGCCAGCCGGCTAGTCTACCTGTCATAGTCAGCCCATATATAAAGCATTTCCTTTGCTTAATTTACCTGCCGAGATGTCGGTGAATTGTAGGCACATCCGAACACGGTAGCATTTTAGTAGCTGTTGTGTATGTGTGTGTTACCGTTTTATGTGTGCGTAGCTGCGCCCACACAAGGTGTTTAACAGACAATAAAGCAGTGTGTCCATAGCAGTCGCGAATTTCACTTTTGCTGGATCCTTCTGTAACCCATCTTTGTTTATTATGTAACCCAAATATTTAATTTCGTTCTTGAAGTAATCACATTTTCCTTTCTGCACAGTTAACCCTTCCTCCTGAAGTCTATATTCAACTTGTTCAGATGCCCCTCCTGAGTCCAGTCAGTCACTAAAATGTCGTCAAGCAAGCCCCGTCAAGTCCTGCAAGCACCGTTTCCATAGCGCGCTGGAATATAGACGGCACACTAGACAGTCCGAAAACTAACCGAGTATTCCTAATTAAATAAACCCCGATGTGTATTGATACACGAGATCGGTTGAGATTCCTCGTCGAACACAAATTGATTATAGGCCATAGTCAAGTCGATTTTTGAAAACTGATGGCCCCCGTACAATTTTGAAAATAGTTCGTGTACACTAAAATAAACACAAATTGTACTGTCTAATTAATCAATTCAGTCTATTGCAATCCACTGCTGGACATAGGCCTCTGAGGCCGCGCCACAACACTCTGTTCTCCGGCTTCCACACCGACTTTGTCCCAGTCACCTTTTTAAGGGTGTCCCACACTACGCTTACCGATACGCGGTCTCCCCACTGCCACTTCAGCTTGCTGACTGTCTCATAAATCAATTCAATTCAATGATTTAATTCGGAAAACATCCATACTAGGATAGACATATTAGGATTTGAACTCAGAAAAATATTTTAGTAGCATTAAAATAAAAAAACAATAGGTATTAGGTACAATAAAACAAAAGAAAATGAATTAAAATCAAAATTTAAATAGGATTAAGTAAATTAAATTACAATCAAAACAAAATTAAATCAGAATTAAATTAACATTAAATTAAATCAAAATTAAATTAAAATTATCAAAAAAATATGACCGTAACTTATCTACTATTCTACATCAATATCAATTAAAATTTTATGTTTTCTCAGCACCGGGCCCGCAGCTATGTCTACGGGACCAGTGCATCAGAAAAGGGCAGTCTGGCCTCTCCACAATAACCTTGAGGATGCCATTGGAGCTTCAACGTATCCTACGTACCTATTACCTAGGGATGCCGTTCTTTTGCGCATGAAGGCCTCAAAACTCTAAGCCTGCCTGGGCAAACATGCCAGACGCACTACAGAACCGCGGAAACCCCAGCAACACCCGAAAAGCATTATTGTACTGAACACGGAAGGCGATGTAGGCTCATAATGATAAGTTGTTAAATAGACACAGGCCTTAAGTTCCGAAAAAGGTCTTAATATGTCGCAAACAGACAGACACTTAGCAAAACTAGAAATAATCACATAACAGCAAATAATCTGGAAACGTAGCCTAGATATCTATAATCTAGGCAAAAGATAGTTCTGTTATAACCTGGAAATGAAACTGGAGCTGAGTGATAGCATCGGGACATGTTCACACATTATGCGTAATGAGTTGCGCACACGAATTGCATAACGCGCACCTGGTAGATTCGATTATTAGCTTCGTTATGGTTCAACGGTTGCGAAGATACAGTAATTTCTCTGGAAATCTAGTTATTTCTATCCCTAAATAGGAGAAATAATTTGATCCAGTCAGTTAGTTACCTAATCGTTGCTGTATTTCCCTTGATTGAATGTCTATACACCCCCATTTTTGGTAAACTACTGATTTCGTATTCTTAGTTTTCGTAAAATTTGTAATAGATAATCTAAGTATTTACGTAATTTTTATCTCAAATTTTTGTATCCAGTTTGTGAAAATAAACCATAACCATCAGTAGCGAAGACAATATAAGCTTTGCTTTCATCCCTTATCTCCATCCCTTATACTCACAGCTTTTCTTCGGTTTCTAGTTTCTACCTACATCTTTTGTGCAAAAGCACATCCAGACACAATTTCTTAGAAAACGAATTGTGATAGCGTGCGCCTTTGACTAGTCTATCTAAAAATGTCCTGTTGATATATTAAACATAATCGATGCATGCGCCATCCTTACAACAACATCGCCACACCACCTGCTGGTGTAATTTCCACTATCTATTCATCTGTCTGGGGTTTTATAGCGCCATTTGCAATCAACTATATTATCTAGTTGCGATCAGACACTCCCACACGCGTTTAAACATGTAAACCAAGCGTATTATTGAAAAGCACGTGGGGTCGCCTTATAAATCATTTATTTGTCATTATCTTGCACCTGAATAGAATGTATACCTAATAGTTAAATAAAGTCGCTTTTCGTATCTGTCCGTCTGTGTGACTGTTTAGATCTTTCAAATTACGGATTTCGATGCGGTTTTCAATATCATTTAGAGCATTTATTCCGGAAAGTTTATGCGTATAATACATTTATATTTAACTTAGATTTAGAACAGAAATCTTGGATGTTCGTATCTGTCCGTCTGTGTGACTGTTTAGATCTTTCAAATTACGGATTTCGATCCGGTTTTCAATATCATTTAGAGCATTTATTCCGGAAAGTTTATGCGTTTATTACATTTATATTTAACTTAGTTTTTAATTATGTATAATATTTGGGTGTAATAAATAAGTAGACACTTTTATTTATGATTAAATAAGTATTTAACTTAGATTTAGAACAGAAATCTTGGATGTTTTGATATGTCGCCATTGCACCTGTGCGAAGCAGGGCCGGTTCGCTAGTTACATATAAAGCAGTAGAATTTTCCAAGTTGTGACTGTGAAGCTTCAATGTTGTGAGTAAGTCTGAACTGACTAATGAGAATGTGTAAATGACACAACATTTATAAATTATTGGTTGATTCCGATAAAGTTAATTGATATGTTTGAACGTGAGACTTCAATGTCGAAGCTTGATATAGAATCTTGCTATATATATAGAGATATGAAGAACAGGGTGTAAAGTTCACTTATCCTCTAAAGAAAAGGGAGGATCCTCCGACCAGACGGGTGTCGCGTCTGGTGGGCAACCCTACGATTGATCACGGGAAGTTATACAATATGTAAAAAAAAAACCTGTCCGATCCGCAAGGGGCATATAGGTACTGCAATAACATTATCAAAAAGTATTTTTTTAAATATATTATTGAAAAAAATGAGTTATTGCTATTTAAAATTCAAATGAGTACGTGTGTCTCAATAAGCGGTAGATTTGGCAAAAATTGTTGCATATTGTAGGTACCCACGTTAAATTGTATTTTTAGTTTTTATTATGTGACAAAAAAAAACGCAACATACAAACTTACATTCCATATTGTTACATAATAATATCATTCTCTTACCATAAAAAACAATATGAGTTAAACGCGAGACAACTAAAGTGCGTCATTCATTGAAACGTCATTCTATGTCAAAAAGGCTCGTGCAGACTGGCGTGTCTTGTCGCGCGACGCGACACCGGTAATTGTTCTACCGTAAAGTTGTTTTAGTAATTGTTTTATTGAGTCGCGTCGCGTTGTCTCGTCGCGCCTGTTTGTGAGAGCCTTTAAACGTTATTAATTAATTAATTAATTCTACAGACAATTAGATCCAATAGATGTTAGTAAACAGATGCCTCATTATGGGGCTTTCGTCAGGCCTATCAGCAATAGCCTTCAGGAGGCTGTTGCTACTGTCCCGCAACCTTGTGAGAAGAGAAGCACTCTTTTTCCGCACTACAGCTGAGAAGCTATCTACTCTGGCTTGAGCAAACATTGCAGAAGCACTGCAATAACGTGACAGTCGCAACAGCACCCTGAAAGCGTTGTTATATTGAATACGCAACGCATTGGCGGCACGTTTAGTACAGTTGATCCATAGAGCGCTCGAGTAAAGGGATGCGCAGTACACTTTAAAAAGCGTGATTTTGACCGCATCAGTACATCGCGCGAACCTACGAGCCAGCATATTCGCCCGCACCGCCAACGCCCTGCGTTCCCGCTCAACATCGCCATAATTTGCAAAGAAGCCTTGTCAGCATGCATTCCGTGATCACCGAACATACAGACAAAACGTCATACAAACTTCGGAATTCTAATGGAAACAAGGGGACGAAGAGTGCTTTCCATCATAGATGTCGAGCAGATTCAAATTCAAATTCAAATTCAAAAGTCATTTATTCAAACTAGGCTGAGAATCAGCACTTTTCGAACGTCAAAATTACATAAGACAGTCCCCCAAAACGCCCACCCTTCACCACTTCCTAGTGCTTTTGCTGGGAAGAAGAAGTGGCGCAACAAACTCCCCAGCAGCACAGCTGTCTGTTCAGTTAGAAAAAAAATAAAAAATGATTCTATACAACAGTATGCAAGACAATTTACAATATGCAAAAAATAATTTAAATTAAATAGCTATAATTAATAGCCATATGACAGCTAGCACACGCCAATATACCAACCAAAAGCATCGAGAACTATACTCAAGCAGAAATAAAAATAACTAAAAGTAAACAATATCTAAAAACAAAAAGAAAAAGCCTCCAGGCATAAAGGGCGTGCCCGCTTACATATAGCTGTAACTAGAAGTTACAATTGATAAACTAAACTAGGACCATCGAGGTAAAATAAATAATTGTCGAGGTCGCTAACTAACCACATATTGCAATACAACTCATAAAAAAAACATTGTAATGAGTAGATTATGTCAGCACTAAATTAAAATAAAATTAAACAGACGCGGCACTATACATGATACATAAACTTGCGCCTTCTTCCTATGGGGGTAGGCAGACACTATAGAACACCACCTGCTATAAAGTTATACTCTCTTTACATACTCCTTTGCGGCTGAATAGGGTGTTTTACTCTTTAAGAGAAAAAATCTAAAAATATATTATTGAGATAGCTTAGGCAAAAAGCAGTCGGAAAACGTTAGTTTTAGTTCATAAAATAGCAAACTAAATTTTTTAATTCAATTCAAAGGTGTCACCTTTTTTAATCTGTTTCATAACACCATTAGATAGTAGTCGCCATGTTATTACGTCATACGGCTATGTAAACTTAGAAAGTGTTAACTTTCAACAATCAGCGTACCTTTAATCATTTATTATTTTCGTAACCAACGTATTTTTTATTGAAATAACACCATGGAGGACGGTTTTGTAAAAGGAGACAACCCAAATTTATAACTTAAAAAAAAACACTGGATTTGTTTACACAGCCAACTGATGTCATGACCACAGAGCAATATGGCGTCCACTGCGTACAGCGTTTTCGTCAAATTACGCGCGAAATTTGAAAAAGCAAAATTTAAATGTATTTTTATGGCACTTAACGATTGAATAAAAATTTTGTGATTTTTTTAGTAGTTCATTAGCACTATAGAATCTAATTGAGACACTTTTCAAAAATGGATGTAATACTGTTATTGTTATTCAAATTATTTTGGTATCACACCAGTAATCTCTCTCTATAGTATTAGTAGATATCCCTGATTGGTGCGGAACTTCGGCTCATTGGTGATTTGCACGAATTTACTCACCTAAAACGACGGCGAAGCGACACTTTTAAATAATATTATTTTTTCTTGAGGCGATTCGCACAAAGTTCATTTATTTGTAGACGAGTCGAGAATTCCAGAAATCCATTCGCCGAAAGTGTCGATTATGTTAGATAATATTATAGATATCTTATGAACCGTAATAGGTAGACAGTTGATATTTTCACAGACTGTGTATTTCTATTACCGCTAATATAACAAATAAAAAAACCGGCCAAGTGCGAGTCCGACACGCGCACGTAGTGTTCCGTACCATTATCTATAAAAACGGCAAAAAAATCATGTCAGTTATAGGTACGGGAGCCCCCCTTAAATATTTATTTTACTCTGTTTTTAGTATTTGTTGTTATAGCGGAAACAGAAATACATCATCTGTGAAAATTTCAACTGTCTAACTATCACAGTTCATGAGATACAGCCTGGTGACAGACGGATGGACGGACGAACAGCGAAGTCTTAGTAATAGGGTTCCGTTTTTACCCTTTCGGTACGGAACCCTAATAAAAATTACATAACATAGTATGTTCTCAGTACAGATGATGTTGAGTGAATGTTGAGGATGCGCGAGCGCAACTAACGGCCACGGTCAAGGCACAGGTCAGGCGACATACTTACTTCCTTGACACCCGTCAAGGATGTAAGTATGTCGCCTGACCTGTGCCTTGACCTTTGGTTAAAAGCACCCGCTTTTAACCTACAAATATGGCACCGGATTTCTTATGTTTTTAAAAGGCATGACAGTATTTTGGTATGTTATATTTATATTCAGTTTTTTTTTTCATCTTTTTTCTGGAAATATTTTATTTCCCTCGATTACTACTGTCTTTACGTTGGGCTGTCAGGTTACTTAGGGGTTATAAAGTAGATTGAATTTACACTTGATAAGTATACCTATTCGATTTGTTTAACCTGCACGAGATGATGTAATTAAATTGGCTGTACCGTACTTCTCAATAAATAACAGGAAGTTTACTCAAATGAACTGTAAAATGCGCATACGCACGGAAGCCGGTGAAGAATATCTGCGTTATATGCTAATCAATCTAATCATACACCATCTAAATTAATCTAAATAACTCTTAACATTTTCCCCGGTCCATATTTAATTTTCATCCTGGTAATTCATTAGTTGACCGGTTCTAATCCCGCTGCGTCTTCTGGTTCCTATTGCATGATGTTGCCATTTGTCAATGCTCTTGTACATACATTTTTATGCTTGAAGTATTAAATAATAATAATAATAACCTAACCGTATCTCTACGTTGACGTCGTGGTGGGGCTTGGGCGCTCCGAACTCTATGTCTGTGCCGGTAGAGTTTACTTTGCCGGAACAGGTCTAGGATGAGGAGCCAGACCTAGAGAGATACAGAAACCCGCAAGGCAGCATGTGGCGAGCTGTTGGGCAGTAACGACGGCTCCTATCTCCTGGGAGAAGTCTTGTTCCTCATCTCTGGCTTCTCTTGATTCACCGGCTGGTGTGAACACTGACGAGGAATAGTGATCCCATATCATTTTTGCCTTTATCAGCCGCCTAGAGTGGAGATTCGCAAGACTATACGTGCTCGGAGGAAGGAAGTATTCCAGTAAGATGCTGGTAGGGTTCTTGACCCTATTTATTGTAAGTACTCCGGTATTATCCTGATAGCCATGGAATATGTCTCTACTCATAATGACCTCAGAATATGTTGTGCTACGACACTGGGGCCCATTATTGAGTGCGCAAGGGGGTGCCTTGCACACTCAATAATGGGCCCTGCCATTTTATCTGTGTATTTTATATAAAACATCGGTTAGGCATGGGCCATAGTATTTCCATAGTCCTAGATAACCAGTTCACATTAGCCACCCAAACTCTTAATCCAATATCTTTGTTTCCATATCCTGCAGTAGTCCTACACCAACCGGAGGTTGTCCTTGGGTGCACTTGCACAGTTGGAACATGGATAGTCGTCGGTTGGTGCCTTATTTAAATTAAAAACTTCTAACGGGTCTCCGCGAGTTAGCTTCGGCCCCTCGTACGCCTTCCAAAGGTCCGGGACCCCAGGGTCCCGAGAAATGTCAAGAGACGTAAAAATAATAATGATGCCTCATTTCATTATGTGTCTAACCGAACGGGCCGCTGCGAGTTGATTTCGGCCAATCGTACGTCTTCCGAAACATTTAATAACTCTATTTTTACCTACTCTAAAAGATTTTATTATATTTCTGACTGTCGGCACATCTAAATCCAAGTTATGTGCCGATGTACTCGTAACTTCTATCCTAAAAAGCCTTTCGTAATGACGTCTATTTCGCGATGTCAAAGCAGACATTCCATAGTTGTCTATGTGCCTCTTGTATGTAGCAGATAATGCGGATCAATTATATTTATCTCTCTACTGATTTGCAGGTTCCGTTACACAGTTTTGGCATTAAATTGTATTTTTAGGACCTAAAACATTTATATTTTCTTAGTTACTTATCATATTGATTGGTGCCATTGCCTTGGGGCCTATAACAGGTATTCTCCAGTTTTTTCATTATTAGACATCAGCTTAACTTTTGTTTTCTCCCTCATTGTAAACTTTTTATGTGAAGCGGAGGAATGAAAAAAAAGTCGTAAGTAAAGTTTTGAGTGTGAATGTCGTCGGGCTATAAGAGCAAGGGAAGACAAAATAAACGATGGATGGACTGTGTGGAAGATGAAATGGCTAGAAAGGGGTTGACTACCTGCCGAGATGACGACTAAGGAGTATGGAAGATAAAGATATGTTGCGCTGATCCCAAATAAATTGAGATAAGGACATGAGAATGATGATTGAACTCTTCATATTACTACAAGCTCTTTGACATGGCGTTTTGGGTAAACGTGATTTTGTTAATCGGATTCCGTCCCGTAGTATTTGTCTTTCATAAGCTTATTTCTATTCAAATAGATCACGTAAGCTAATTTGTAGCTGCATTCGGCTACTTATGAATATATCTCATAAACAGCAAATAAAAAGGTTGTAAAGTGCCTCGCTAGCAACAACATCCTACAACATTCAACCGTTGAGATCGCTAGCTTGCCAAGAGGATGTGCATGCCAACCTGTTTAACTTTCCAAAGCGCATCCTTCCGTGTGTGTTCTCCAAATGTACGTCTAGGTCGCGACCTGGCACATTCACATGCACATCAGCTCGTCTCCTTCCGTTTATAATGTATCTCCTACCGACTGCTAATTATCTTCAAAGTTAAGTGTCGATTATGCGGAAATATTTTTACTGGCATGGACATGCCCATTCCCGTGACGTTAGCCAGAAATTACAGAACGTCTCGTGTTATGATTCTTTCATACTCCCTGGCCTGATGCTTGTTTTAGGGCGGGACTTCTGGTCGTGGGATCGGCCGCACTTGGTGATGGGGCCCGTCAGGCATGGCGGGCTGATACCTGTAGGGGGTGCGACAAATGTACAAGTATCTCTCGGGCCCCCGACTCATGGTAATAGAAGGAGTTCTGTTTTTCCCAGACGGAGAGTATCCATGAGGAAATCCCCACGGAGAGAAAAAAAGACTGAGTGTTCATGTATGTGAGTTTTGAGTCTATAACTCTTCACGATAATGTGGAACATTTATTTTAATAACAACTTACAATATCCCATAATCATAAAAGGGAAGGGGAAGGGGCTTGTGGCTCAGTTAAACAATCGCACGGGTCCGTGCATGTCTTAGTCTTAACATACCGAGACCCCTCCGTGCGTCGGACAGTACGTTAAGCTGTTGGTCGCGGCTGTCATTCGTGGATTTTTGATAGTCGTTACGGGTCGTTAGAAGACAGAAAGTCTGACAACCAGGTTACCAACGGGTATCGTGTTACCCAGTAACTGGATTATGGAGGTCAGATAGGCAGTCGCTCCATGTAAAATACTGGTATTTAGCTGCATCTGGTTAGACTGGAAGCCGACCCCAACATAGTTGGGAAAAGGCTAGGCAGATTGATAGTAACGAAGAGTATCGCCCTGAAAACTAAACATCTTAAGTTGTCCACCTACAGCCTACTGGCTTAACACACTTTCAATCACAACCGAGAGTTTTGAAGTTTTAATCCATTGCTTCATAGGTTTGAAAAATTCATCAGCTCAACAACGTGAATAACGCAATGAACGTGGGTGATCTGTCAAAATGAAACCCGGCCATTGCTTCCAATTGTCATTTGATGTGTGTTACGCAATTAACCCGTTGATTAAAAGACGCTTTAAGAAATATAATAGTACCAATGTAGGTGTCGTTGCATCCGCAATTAGTTTTTTTTTTTTACTCAACAAAGCGATGCTCTATGGTAAAAATAACAGACTGTGGTTGGTTGGATTGTGGTCGGTCTACGATCTCGACCACGGCTAAGCCACGTTCATCGATTGATTAATTTCTACATGTGCGCGATAGTTATATTACCACAAATAAAATATCTTTGGAATGAAAAATTGTTTATTCACAGACATAATGTTTTGACGTATCTCCCTTATTCAAGTACTTATTGACAAAATTAAACCAACTATAACTAAAATACTTTGCAATATAATGAATGCATCAAATAAAGTCGTACTTTTCTTTATAGGTCTACCTCAAGTAGATACAGTCGCAATTAAAATAGAAGATTCAACCCTGTAAATTGTTACTCTCTATGATTTGTCCCTGAATGCTGTAAAATACCTATATTTATTGTAACAGACTGTATACCACTTTTTTGAAATAAATAAACATATAAGTCGACCAACCAAATGAAGCTAAAAAAGAAGAAATTACACAACCGACAAACTCAAACTCAAACTTTTATTTCAATTAAACCATTTACAGGCACTTTTGAATTGTCAAGGAGTCAGTCAGTCAGAAATATGAAGCTAGTTGCCCATTCCAAAGCGTAGGTTCTTATGGAGAAGAACGGGCAAGAAACTCCACGGACACTCTTTAAAAAAAAAAAAAAAAAAAAATTGTTTACATCACTCATGTTGAAATTATACATGTGAGAATTGCTGGTATGAGTGTGGCAAACCCTAAAGCAGTAAGATCGTCCTGCAAACCTTCTATAGTGCCCAAAGAATACAGTGCTGAAATTAACAAGAATAAAACGAATATTATAGAAATAATGCGTTGGTCTAACGCTACACCAATAAGACTTTGCATCTGGTAGGACTGGAAGTCGATACCAAGGCTAGGCAGATTGAATATCCCGAAACCAGTTGAACATTTGTTTAAAATCCTTACTGCATCTAACAATCAGCATCTTCCTGTACGAATAATGATGTCCTAGGCGCTTGTATGGCTTCCGAAAGCGCCACCATCCCATCTTCCTAGTTCCTCTTCCAAATAAGCGTCTAGGTCGCGACCTAACGCGTCTTCATGTACATCACATGTCTCCTTCCGTTCGCCTCCCTCCTTCCTCCTGCTAATTACAATGTACTCCTCATCAGTATTCTATATACGCGCCTTATTACTGTCCACTGCGATGAATATTTATTTAATTGACACTTAATTTTAGCTTTACCTTCCTGTGTGGGATATATAGAATGATGTCTTGTTTGTTTTTTATTGTCCGCACACGGCAAATTGTAGTGTTTTCCTGCGACCCTACGTGGTTTTTTAGGGTTGCTGTTTTGGAACGTAATTCTATATCGCACGTTATACTCTGCACACTTGGCGACTAAAAGCTAGACCGAAGAAAGTGTAACATTTTACCGTCTCGACACTTTTACTATAGTATGTGTGTTTACAAGATTTTGTGCTTATTATTTAGGTACTTATTTAACACTTTCGATTCCACCCACTTTTCATAGAACTCATACGCCATGCCGCGATAAATATTGGAAGAGAACCCTCCGGGAATACCCAGGATTACGTTTGCCCTTAAGTTAATCATCGCGGATGGTCAGCGGCATTAGGTTTAAAACCGTGCTATAAAACACTGTAAAACGAAGTTAAATAGTGTTTTCAGGGGTCACTATACGTAGTTTTCAACCTTTTAAATTTATAGTGAATATTTGAAAAGCAAAAAAATTAAATAAAAAAAAAATGTATTTTAAAACTAATGCATATACTAATAAATCTTGTTAAAATATATAGGTATCACATTTTATTTTCACGATTTATAATGCTGTATTCGCTAAGAAAAACCTACATTTAAAATGAGCCTTCCGCGAGGGATCCCATATGCGATTAGGTGAACCCTCCAGGAGGGCTCCCGTCACTGAACGTGTTACACAAAATATAGAGCTAAAGGTACTTGGTTACAACCGGGTATCTCACGACACCTCTCTACTTTTTTTGTCACTTAGAATGACACAGAAATAATTGAGGAAAATGTAACTCATTGTCAGTAATTTCAACGGATTATTTACCTCTACAGCCCTATCTTTATTTATGTTCCCCACGATGTCGCAGTAGGTACACCTTTCTATGGGCAAGTACGTCCAGCTTTGCCGTTCAATTTTGAATACTCCCAGAATTCGTCAAGACTTCCATTGTTATTAACATTAATTTAATCAAGTCCTTAGGATAACCGAAAGTGCGATAAAAGCCCAAATGTAAACGCCTTCAGAAATTTTGAAGGAATAGGAAGCAACAAAATTCTATTTCTATATGACGTGTGTCGTGTACACACTGACGTATCACATGAATCTCATAAATTATCTCGATTTTGTCTAGAACTGTAAAATTGTCACCACTTTGACTGTCGGCATTTTCTGTAATACAATTAAGAGAACTATACCTTTATCATCATAGATTGATTCTAAGATGCCTTTATAGAGAATATAATCCATTTCAATTTTTACTACTCAATTCTAGTAGGATTTAGAAATTTCCCCCCGCGATTTAGGAGTTAACGAACGAGAGGAATAATCATCATCATCATTTCAGCTGAAAGACGTCCACTGCTGGTCATAGGCCTCCCCCAAGCATCGCCACTTCGACCGATTCTCTGCCCCCCACATCCAGCGGTTTCTTGCGAACGAGAGGAATGTACGAATGAAAACATTAAGCTTTCTCTATCTACTGTTTCGGTTCTCCAGTGTTCAGAATGAGACCTCTCACGAGTACCAAGTCCTCTCGCGATACACTCTAGGAACTTAAGCTGTCGGCGTCGCACTCACCTTTACGACTGCAGGCTCTCATACTTGACGAGAGGAAAAATAAAAAAAGTCTTTCAAGGTATCTCAGTGGTCCAATGTAAAAAACCAGGTAAGCTGAAAATTTAAAAAAATCAACCTTCCAAAAAAACAAACAAACAAATGGAATAGTAGGTACGATATCTAAACATTAGAACAAGGAACCGTTTTTCCATTTATTATTATACACTTTGCGGGACACTAAATGCCCCAGCAGACGTAATAACAGTAAAACTTTTATTGTGTCTCGTTCAGTGTCCTTATTAACCGATTAATCTATATCCGCACCATGTTATAAGTTTTTCACCTAATTTTGATTTCAATTTCCTTAAATAAAGATTCGAAAAACAAATGGATACAAAGCAAAACAGATATTTAATCTAATCATCTTTTCACAGATATTCCGTCATCTAATCATCTTGATAGAATTCTTTTATGACGCCAACGTCACCTCACTGGATTTATAAAAGAGAAAATATTCCGTAATTTGCAAAAATCCAAACAATAGTAACTGTTAACTTAACAAAGTGATTAAATCATGTTTTGAGAATGATAAGTGTGAATATTTGGAATACCTCATCTTTGTGATATGTTTAAACAAGGCTTGACATGCAACGTACAAAAAAAATTACGAAAGAGTCAATCATCTAAAGCATCTGACTATCTTTGGCAGCAAGTTTTTTTTAATTTCTGTTATGTTTTCTGCCTCGTTGGTCTTGTGGTCGCATGCACTACTGCTGAGCATGAGATCCTGGATTCGATGCCCGGGTCGGGCAAAGTGTTACTAGGTTTTTCATCTGGAATTTCTCAGTAGCAGTTCATAGTCTTGTTTTGTGTCCGGTTGATTGTAATACGCTCGCCCCCTATACATGAAACTTAAACATAACTGGCGAAATGTGGGTGTAGGTACTATTGGTATAGGTATAATACAAGCGTGATGTATGTATGTGTGTATTCTTTTCAATCTGAAGAAGACTTCTGTAAAAAAGTGACGGCGTCTAATATCATATCATAAAAACAATATATCATTAGACAAACAATTAGTTAAAATATCACTGTTCTTTCACAAGATAATTATTATGCGTTATGTTTGACATCTAATAAATGTGCGATATCAACTAAGTAATCCTATCTACCTATTATCTGCACTTTGATATAAACATTGTTTCATTCAATAATATGTTTATTAAACCTGTAGAAGAATCAAAATCCATAAAAGTCTATGGTATCACAGAATATAGTATGCTATGTATGTATAGTATGCGATCTCCGTTCTGTTGAAAATCAATATAACGTAGGTTACAAGACGTAGAGTCAATGTGAAGTGGATACTTCACTGACTTGGCTTCACATGCCGTCGAGTTTCGGTTGATCGTCGGTTTCCTCACGATGTTTTCCTTAAACGTTTTTGATGCAAGTGATAATTATACAATACGCACATGAATCCGGAAAGTCAGAGGTGCGTGCCTTGGGTTCGAACTCGAGACCTATGACTTGGGAGTCCAACGGTCACACCACTAGGCCCTATTGTACCACTGATTTTGTATTATTGTCAAAATCAAAGTGATCTTTATTTAAGATATGGTTTTTGGTGGGGTTATCAGAGATAAATTAACTGTAAAATAAATGAAATTTCTAATCCCATAATAAACGTACTTAATGGCAACATTTTCACGGTTTGTTTGGTCTATATCATGGGGAATTTATGAACTAGGGAATTTATCATATATATTTTCATTCTTTTTACCTATCGTGGTATAGTAATCTTATTCTAGGTGCATCGTCTTCACATATAATTATATAATTAATGTATAGGTACAAGATATTGTGAAAATATTTTAAAAGAGTAACGATGGAGTTTCTTGCCCATTCTTCTCCATACGAAAGCTACCTTTTGGAATGGGCGACTAGAATCTTTTTTTTTTTTTTTGTATATTTTGACGTTCAAAAGTGCCTTTTTTGTGCCTAATTGAAATAAATTATTTGACTTTGACTTTATCACCTCTTCTAATATGCAAGATATACCTGAGCAGAGCTCCTTTATGTAGCATAATTTTGTTTACCCTAATTCGTCACCATATCACCTGATCATGCAGTCACCGATATTGTATCTATCGCTTATTAATAAGTCACCAGTTTCTCAACTCACCAGAATCTCAACTCTTGCTTTTGCACTTTTGTGCCGTAAATAAAAGTGTCGTAAATGTTACACTTTTATCGGCCTATCTCTCATTCGCCAAGTGTGCAGAGTTTAACATGTGACAACTTCCGTTTCAAAATCTTGCTTAGCCAGTTACTATGTTATACATACTACGAGAATAATTATTAAGGAAATAGTTATCACCTGGGTTACCGCTCTACTTGTCAGCCAGAGTTACTAAGTATGTTATAAAACGTTACGGCTAAAGTATTTTACGAGAATAATTAAGGAAATACTTATCACCTGCGTCTTCATTTACCGGTCTACTTGTCAGCCATATTCACTTAACTTATTCATCAATTTATTAGGTCAGTAGTCGTAAGTAGAACAACGCTTCATCCTTATATCCTATCCAGTACCCTAATTACGTAATGCAAAATCAATCCGAATCTGAATCGTTTTAAAACAGATTGCTAATCCATAGCTCCGTAAGTTCGAAAAAAAAAACGGCAGAGCAACGTAAATGACGCAATGAATGTTGTTGAACTGTCAAAATGAAACAGATTTGTCTTTATCGTTTACGAAAATATGTTGCGTAATTAGAAAACAGATATGATATGGCTTAAAGAACTTCTGTTTTATGAATCACTTCTTGTATTAACCATATTTAAATTTAAGTATGTCCCTTTTTGGCATACCTATAGCCACCAAATTAAACTTTGATGCTGTTGCATTAAACCAAACAATATTCCTAAATTTATTAGGGTTTCGACTGTGGTCAGAAATTCTTCAATTAGGGAAAAGACGAATGTAAAACTTTGGGCTTCACTAAAGGGGGGAGGGGTTCGGAAAAAAATCAAGATATATAAAAAGGGGGGAGGGGAGTGGGTGTCGTGAGATATAACATCTATTTTTTGTCCAGGCAACGATAAACCTGTACTTAAATATTAAATATTCTGAATTTTCTTAAGATACTTCTTACCAAAATAATACAGACCGGTTAGGAGAGGATTAAAAAAATAAAATAAAAATACGTTTATTTGCGGTACAAAAAACCTTGGTTTGGGTTAAAAGGTTGCTAAAAAAATCACGTGATTAATGGACGACCCCTTACGTAGTAGGTACCTGCTCAAAATAATTATGTGTACCTTAAAATAATGGACATAGGTACCTACTGAAAAGCAAGAGTCACAACAAGCTAAATATTTAAATTAAAAAAACCCCTGACTCAAACATTTCCTCATTTCTCTTTTCTACTCCATCACCAGACCCAGTTCATCATCTAATATCTATAACCTATTCATTGAGACCATTTCAATGAGCCCAGACACGATACCTTTTTTTTTTTTTTTTTTTTTTGGGTGGGAAATCATCAAATGACGTCTCCCGCTCTGGGTGGAGCGGGAGGGCGTGTCAGACTCTTACTGACTAAAACCCACCCGTGTTCCTTCTGTTGCCTGTGCAATGCCAGGGGGCCACGGTATCCCTTTCGGACTAATCCCGCAACCCCGGCAGGCAATGTTCTCATCGGACCCCTTCACTTGCTGACATCTCTTTGAGGCGCGCGTGGAACACAACGCGCCGTCGACCCGGGCCTGGTCCTTACCGGACGGCGAGCTACCCATTGCTCACCGTCCGCAAGCCCGCGCCTACGGTGGCCGGGAATCGGCAATCGATTCCCGACGCCCAGGGCGTCTCCTCCTGCGGCGGCTAGGGGCGTGAGGGCGCGAAATTTGCCTCTCCCTCACGCGTTCCGCCTCCTCCTTTGCGAGCATTACTGCTTCGCAGAAGGAGGTGACGGCCTCCCATGCCCTCTCGCTCCGTACCATGGCCTGGACCAGGGCCGGACGCGAGAGATCCCCGCCACCGATCGCCTCCACGAGGACACGGCGGTGCTCTGCCCAAGCCGGGCATACCTCCACCGTATGCTCCACCGTGTCCTCCGGGCGATCCACGCAGTGATGACACCCGGGCGTTTCCTCCCGCCTTATCCGAAACAGGTACCTCCCGAAACAGCCGTGTCCGGTGAGGACCTGCGTCAGGCGGAAGGTGAGGACGCCGTGGCGCCTCTCCAGCCACTCCTCAAAGAGGGGACTTATCGCCGCAATAGTGGCGTGCCCAGCACTGGGTTGCGACAATCGCACTCTCCATGCCGCCATGAGATCCCGTCGGAGCTCTGTCCGCTGTGCCGCGATTTCTCGCGGCATCGGAGTCAAGCCCCGGCGTTTCGCCTCCCCGCGCCACTCCCAAATATGCGCGAGGACTTTTGCCTCCAGATCCCATGGCGGCAATCCGGCAAGGAGGCTCGCCGCCACACCGGAGACCGTGCGGTATCCCCGGACCAGCCGGGTGGCCATGACCGTCTGGGACGCGTTCAACCGGCGGGCAGGCCGCCGCCTCAACGAATGCGCCCACACCGGTGCCCCGTACAGGGCCATGGACCGCACGATCCCCGCGTATAGCCTCCGGCAGGAGGCGTTTGGACCCCCTAGATTGGGCAGAAGCCGCTTCAAGGCAGCCCCGGCCCGGTCCAGTCTGGGAGCCAAACGTCGGAAATGCTCCACGAAGTTCCACCGACTGTCGAGGACGAGTCCCAAGTACTTCATCGTCGACTCGACGCCGATGTGAACCCCTCCTACCGTTATTTGGGAACCCGACGGTGGCGCATTCCGAGGACCATGAAAACACATGGCCTCGGACTTGTGCAAGGCCACCTCGAGTCCCAACTGCCGGATTCTGGCTACGATTGTCGCAACCCCGTGTGTCGCTAGTTCGACCGCCGCCTGGTGCGACCTCCCCTGCGCCAGGACCAACGTGTCGTCAGCGTAACAAACGACGCTGACGCCATCGGGGAGGTCGGCGCGCAGCACCCAGTCGTATCCGATGTCCCACAGATGCGGCCCCAGGACCGATCCCTGTGGGACACCGCACGACATCTCTCGCCGGTTCCACTCTCCCTGGTGACCGGGGTAGATGATGGCCCTGTCCGTCAAATAGGCCTCGACCACACGACAGAGGTGGGTCGGCATCCGGTGATACCGGAGTGCCTCCCTGATGCAACTCCAGGGCAGGGTATTGAAGGCGTTGGCGATGTCTAGAGACACCGCCAAGACGACCCCACCCCGAGCCACCGCATCCCCCGTCGTGAGGGCTCGCACGCGCATGATGGCGTCCACCGTGGAGCGCCCCCTGCGGAAACCAAACTGGCTCTCCGCCAAATCCGGCCCCACCCGCACCAGCCGCCCGACGAGGCGGTCTGCAATGACTCTTTCAAAGAGCTTGCCCACCTCGTCGAGCAGCACTATGGGCCGGTAAGCGGACGGAGAGTCCGCAGGGCGCCCCGGCTTCTTGATGAGGACCAGTTTCCCCGTCTTCCAACGAAGCGGGAACTGGCCCCTCTCCATGCATGCGCTTAGGAGCCCCCTTAGTCGAGGCCCGAGAGCCTCTGAGGCCAGGACCCAGGCTTTCCCAGGTAAGCCGTCGGGTCCTGGGGCGGTATTCCTGGCATTCAGCCTACGTACCGCCACCCTCATCTCTACCTCGGTCACCTCCAGAGCATCGTCGTCGTCGTCGGCGGTGTGGTCCGCATCGGGCACCGCAGTAGGCGGAGCCATGGGCGGGGAGGCGTGTTCCCCTCTCGAAGGGAACAGAGCGCTCACCACGTCCCCCACAAGCTGTGGCCGGAGACTCTGCGTCAGCGGGGGAGCCCATGGGCGGAGTTTCTCCCGCACCATCTTGTATGGGCGTCCCCACGGGTCTCTGTTCAGAGTCTCCAGCGACTCCTCGCGGGCCACTGCCCTGGCCCGCAGGATTTCCGCTTGGAGGGCGGTCTTCGCCGCTCTGTACCCCTCGTACAGCTCCGCCTGAATGACTTCCGTATCCGGAGGTCGAATACGGAGCCTCCGGTGCCTAGTGTAACGGCGTCGCGCAGTAACGCACGCATTGCGCAGTGTCGTCAGCTGACGCGACCACCAGTACACCTGGCGCGAAGCACGTCCGGGCTGGACCCGGGGCATTGCCACGTCGCATATCTCGGACATGGCCTCCCGGAACCACTCTGCCTCGTCATTGATGTCGGCAGGCCTGTCCGGTGATGACACCCAGGCCTGCACGATCGAGGCTTCCAGGAGGAGCTCCCGGTCCAGCTGCTTCAGCGCCCACCGCGGACCACTCGGGGCCTGTCGGACCGGCGCGCTCGAGGTCTGGGCGGAGACGTCAAACCGGATGTACCGGTGATCGGAATACGTCTCCACCCCCTCCATGACGCAGACACGATACCTGCCGGTCGATTCTGTAAAAATCTCACCGTAAAAACTTAGGTGAAGTGAGTTTGGTTTTGCTTGGAATTGACACAAGTGACAGCTCACTCCACGCTCACTTCACCGAAGTTTTCACGGTGAGATGGTAACAGAATAGCACTGCTGTGCTGTAAGTTGGTAAGGGAGTTGGGTATCCTGCAAATTCCAGGTGATGCTGCAGCATCAGTTCAAGGTACTACTTATGTTCCTAATATCATTGGAGTAACAGAATACTAAATTTAAATCGATTAGACCTGTGGAAGACGCTCACATCCATTCATCAACTAGAAAAGAGCTGATAATATTCAAACGGATGAACCGATTTTGATAAAACATGTCTAAGAACCATCGCTAGAAAACCTGCTTTCAAATAAAACCGCACTCAAATCGGTTCACTCGTTTAAGGGCTACGGTGCCACAGACAGACACACACACATAGCGGTCAAACTTATAACACCCCTCTTTTTGCGTCGGGGGTTTAAAAATATGTTTTTAAAAAGACAGTGGACTGATTTGACATATAGATCTGCCGGTCGATTCTGTAAAAATCTCACCGTGATACTTGACTAATGACAGCCAAGTTTTCACGGTGAGATCAGAATCGGTAGGCTGTAATAAATACACGTGTCTTTAAAAACTGCAATAGTCAGTTTTTGCGAACTGAAAACACAAATTGATTTACAAGTTTTCAATGAAGTTGAAAGCCGACAGTCAATTCCAAACAATATTATAACCAGATCGAATTTGGATTCCATGTGTAAAATTCAGGAACTTTTGTCGTATACATTTACCAACTTTTGTCTTCCGTTCCACCTGATTACCGTTTCGCCTTGCGAATTCCAACCGCGACCTTGCTTTAAGAAAATATTAGTGAACTAAACATGGTGAGATAATATAGAACAATAGAACCGCTAGAGCTTATCAGGCGGAATATATACTCGGTACACAGTACGTCATCGCGGTAGCTGTTATCACAATGTTATCACTTTCACCCCGTCGTCGGCCGGCTGCTCTGATTTTAACGATGAACTGATTAAGTTTAGTTGATAAGGTTATACAGGATGTTTGGTAGATGGGTGCAAAGCCTGAAGGGGGTGATGTCTTAGACCATTTAGAACTTATTAAGCTAAACTTGTCTGAGACGAAGTCTGTTCAAAAGTAACAATTTTCATACTCAATTTGCTTTGTCCACATCCTAATTCCAAGAGCTAATGAGATATCTGCGTAAATAGTACCTCAAAAGAAAGGCCAATAACCAAGCACGTTTAAAAAAAGGTTTGAACAAATGAGGCTATTTAAAAAAAAAAAAAGTTAAAAACCTTGAGTTCATAAAAAATACTTGATCAGACTTCGTCTAAGACAAGTTTAGCTTAATAAGTTCTAAATGGTCTAAGATATCACCCCCTTCAGGCTTTGCACCCATCTACCAAACACCCTGTATAATCTACATACAGGTTGGACCTTGGAGAATGGTGACATCGTAAAAAGTGAAAACTAGGATAAATCATTCTTACTTACCTTAAGCAAGATATAAAAACCGGTCAAGTACGTGTCTGACCACGCACTATGAAGGGGTTCCGTAGATGAACAAAAATCAAAAACTACTGAACCGATTTAAAAATTCTGCCACCAGTAGAATGTTATCACTGAGTAACATAGGCTATAATTTATAAAGAAATCACGCGGGCGAAGCCGCTGGCGGAAGCTAGTCTATTATATGTATGCTGAGCCCTTGTAGTGACAAATATACTGCGAAATAAGTAACAAACTAAGCTATTTTACTTCAAAAAGACGTATTAAGTTGACAAATCAATCAACATGCATAAAAAGAGGTAATTAGCTGTATCCTCTGTCGCAGTACCCTCTATTCTGTATAAGAGTAATGAAGACATCATTACAAGAACGCTTCCGTTGCGCAGATTGCATTATAATTGCAACCTGCGCCCGCGCAACGTCGAGAAACTTCTACAATGGGACGCGCTACATTATTCCATTTCAGTTTAGGTATTATATTGTTTCCATTGTACTGTGGATATGATTTTTGTTTCTTTTTTATTTCTTTTTATTCTTAGTTTTTATTTTTATTGGTGTTCTTGAATTTCTATTGGATTTTCAATTAGGTATGATGCCGCGCACCGTAGCAAAAGAAGGATCATCCTGAGTTATTTGCGTCGGTGGCGCAAGTCGAAAATATTTTTTAATAATTCATGAGAACTATATAACATATATTTTATTGTACTTTTCTATGACTTATAAATCCGTTAAAAGTTGGTATAACATAGTAGGTAGGTAATCTAAAGCCAGCTTTGAAATTAAATCAAATCGGTTTTACATTACAAACGCTAATTTATACTCATTTAATTACATTCAATGTATTTAAATTTCAAAGAGATATTTCCGTATCAATCGGTATTAATTAAATTCATTGTGTTGGTACCTACTTGTTTATCATCCTGGATAATTAAACAAAGCGGAAAAGCTTATTTTAAGAACAGAGAGAGATTTATGAAGCTTAAATAGATCTCTGCTTTTATTCGTCTTAAAGTTTGAATAACCTTACCTGCAACGTTTTAAGACCTACAAAGTTTTTCTTAGCGTGTCGATGGCCATCTAGATTATGTCAGCCCAGAACTGAGCTACGAGTTTTTATAATGTATAATTAGCCTATAATGTTAACACTGCACTGCTGGTACACAGGGCTCGTTTCTGTGTGAGGGGATGGATTAGAATCCATCACGCGGGACCAGTGCGGGTTGGTAGATGTCACATGTCTTAGAATTGTTAGTTCTAGCACATGCCGGTTTCCTCACGATGTTTTCCTTCACCGTTTTGAGAGTAGTTGTGATGAAATAATCCACTAAGTAAAGCGCCTGTCAGGGGTAGTACCCACGACTTACAATTCGTAAGTTTCGGCCGTTACCTCTGGGTGGATATGAAATGGAAATCCTCTCTCCGAGATGTCTACAAAATGAATTAACTACAAGCTGACACATTGATGTAACTTACCTGTGTTGTAGTAGGCAGAGGCAAATACTATCAAGGTGGAGCCTGACTTGTGTAGCGGTTACACCGCCACATACTAACTACGCATCAAAGATATGACGTCACACAAATCCTGCATCGCGCAATTAGAGTTTACCGCGCGAACGACATAGATAAGACTATCCGAAATCAACAGTCGGGCAGTCGGCCCGCCAGACACAACACCCGCCTGGTTGGAGGATCCTCCCTTTTCTATGGTGGATGAGTGAACGTTCCACCCTGTTCCTCATACTTCTAAACTTGCAACGTTTATTTGTAATGTATCGAGTTTTGTAACGCGTTACAGTAGTTGGTGCTGCGAGTCGAGCCGCTCGATGCGAGCGCCGGGTCCTCCACTCGACTGTCAGCTTGACATGAGCTTGTCGTGACTTTCTTTGAACCGCGTTACAGTAGTCAGTGCAGTGAGCCGAGCTGGTCGATGCGAGCATTGCGAGTGCATGTTTACAATGGAGCAAAAACAAAGAAGGAGAACGTTTGAGTCAAGTTCTTTAAGCGAGCGTTTGCCACGTTTACGCGAGTAGCACATCTCTGCGGCGGAACCGTAGCAGCGAAACTGCAGTTCAATTCAACTGGCTAGCGTCATGTTCCGAGATGTGCTACCGGCGTTAGTGTATCGCCGTTTTGTAACATGAAATGGAGCGCGCTTGAGCCATGTGCTCGAAGCGAGCGTTCGCCGAGTCTTGTGTAGGTACGCCGTCTAACCAGCTCGCCTCGAATGATACATTACAAACAAACGTTGCAAGTCAGTCTCCGCCTTAACCAATCTACAAGATATTACAGTTAGATCATTTTAAAAAAAAACGATGGCTGACACTACGCCACTACGGTCAGCAATCTCATCTCGTGTGATAATGGACTCGCTATAAACTCCGCACGTCGTGATCTAGCCCAGCAGTAGCATGATAATGATATTAAAACGTTATTGTATAACTTTGTAATAGCGCCGGCGCAATACTACGATCTTATTCTTACTTAACAATATATAAATTACTTTAATAGCTTTGCGGGAAATCAATTTTAAAATGATTCACTTATTGTAGGAATGGTGGAAATATGTTAACGATATAAGTCCGTATTTGATGGGGAATTGATATGCATAGCGTGCGTAATGATTATTTGTAGAACTTGATAGTAGTTGGTAAGCTTTGATCTTACGTAAGTATATAGTTGAGGCTTAGTTCACACCAAGACGTGACGCGAAGCGATTGCGCGCACTTTTTGAGAAAGTGATACAAAATATAACTTTATTTACTACCCAAAAAGATACACATTTAATTGAGATAATTCGAAAATGCCTCGCAGCGTCTCACTGCGCCTCGAGATCCCTCGCGGCGTAGCGTGACGCATCACGAAGCAGCGAGTCGTGGAGCTGCCAGCGACTTCACGATGCGCCTCGCGACATCCACTGGCCACTGGCATCTTCAGGCATCGTCGCGTCGCGTCAGGTCTCGGTGTGAATTTACCCTTATAGTCAGTCTCATCGATGAAATAACAGAGAAGAGGCTTTCGACTTTGCGCTGGGTATCATCTTCCATTCATCTCTCTCAACCGTCATCTCTAAATTTCGCCTTTGAAGCCATCACTTTTTGCATAATCCATTGTTTCTTTGGTCTCGCCTCTACTCCTATTCCCACATTCCTACTCAAAATGAACTGCATTAAACGAGTTAATGTATCCTCGAAGTATTATCTAAAGCTTGTTGTTACACTTGCTACCCCGTTGCCCTTCTACTTAGGTATTCAGTATTTCTGAATTGCACCTTTGTTTTATGTATATATCTACGTCGTTTCTTTTATTTGATCTCATTACTATAATGTATGTTTATTGTAAATCGATTCCTATGTATGCATATTTAAACAACCTTAGTTTTATGCAAATCGTTTACTATATTGTGGTATAAATGTGCAACAATTGCTTTGGTGGACGCGAGTAGATTTTCAATACCTATGTTATTTACTATATATTTTACTATGTATTAATTCCTTATACACTAGGTACCTATAAATAAAACCTGTTTATTATCTACCAAAAACACGTAGTTTCAGCCATATGCATCTGCGTTGGTTTTTACAAGTATAGTACGGTTTTTTTTTCATTGTTTCTGTTGTTTTTGAAGGTATGTGCGTAGACAATTTATGGTTTAATTATGGAATAGGTAAATATAAGAGGAAAATGCTTGTTGAATTCTTAATAATGTAGGTAGGTAAGTTGAGCGACATACAATAAGTACGTAAGTGCGTATTAGTAGCAGCTATTTATCCTGCCGATGATTAATTACAACAAAAGCACATACATACATAAAATAACGCCTTTATCACATGGGGAATTATGTTGATTTTAAAAGACAGGAAATAAATCTACGTAATACTGCAGGATTTTGTTTGGATCCACATTTTACGCCCTTTGCTTCATCGCCTTCATCCATGTTCATGTATTTCGTTGTACACGCTCAGCGGTCTTAGCCAATGGGATCGATGTGTCTTTCAACGACGTTCCCTTTCGGTGTTACCAATGACATCTTCATTACAAGATAAACAAATTTGTAAGTCACTGACCTTACCGTCACTGACTTATGAATTACTCAAAGGAAAAAGGGTTCTTTCTTAGGTTTCCTAACAATCTAGGTAACAAAGTGCACCTTATATGGTAAAACCCTTAGGCTTAGTCACCGATGCAAAAAATCCCTTTGCCAGCTTTAGTACTTCATTCAGAATGATCTAAGGAGAGCTTTGACCTAGCTTCCCGATTACGTTGAAATGGTCACGAACACCGCAGCAATGACAATGATTATTATATAATTATGTTGTTAGGTGCCCTGAGAGTAGTTTATACCCAAGTTTGCAACCCTGAAAACCTTTGTGCTACTCCCATGGTGCTCGAAAAACTGCGAAATTCTGGCACTAGTTTCAGTTTCTTTGAAACATATACCTTAGAGACGCGTTTTTAGGTTATCGAATTTACTTTTTTTTACAATTGATAAGTAATCTCTACTATCTTTTGACGGCACGGTTGGCGCAGTGGTTAAGCGATTAACTGCTGCACTGCGTGTCGCGGGTTCGATTCCCGCACGGAACAAATATTTGTATGACCTACAAGTAGTTGTTCCGGGTCTGGCTGTTTATATATGTGAGTTTAAATGTTTGTAAACGCATCCACAATACAGGAGAAATTCCTAGTGTAGGGCAAAGTTTTTATAAGAAAAAATAAAAACTGGTCTGCCTGGTTGGTCTAGTGGTCGCAACCGCTACTGCTGAGCATGAGGTTCTGGGTTCGATTCCCGGGTCGGGCAAAGTGTTATTGGGTTTTTTCATCTGGAATTGCTCAGTAGCAGCCCGGAATCTGGATATCTGCCCGGTTGATGGCAATAGGCTCGCCCCTATTACATGGGACTTAAACGTAACTTGCGAAATGTGGGTGTACACGATATGTAATCTGGAAAGTTTCGAGTATGAATTTGGATGGCTTTATCAGTACGAGATGGCTGAAGAAATGATGCGATGAATGGCGTGAACGATAGCTAGAAAGGGGGTGACTTCTGAGATTGTCTAGAGATAGAATATAAAAACCGGCCAAGTGCGTGTCGGACCACGCACAATGAAGGGTTCCGTAGTTGGAATTAATTTATCGTAAGAACAAACTTAACTTTGTAATTGAAAAACATGTTCTCCCATACGGAATATATGGGAGAACATGTTTTTGCAACTGAAAATTTAAGTTGGTCGATTATTACTCGTAAACTTGTAAGGCCCACTTAAATGTGATAGTTTTCCTTTAAACTTATATCATCCCCACTTTACATGTAGGGGAGGTACCCTAAATAATTGTTTTTTTTCAAAATTTTATTTTACCACTTTTTTGGCGTCATTAACTTGTATACTCATGCCAAATTACAACTTTCTAGTACCAATAGTAAGTATTTGAGCTAAACCGCGGACAGACAGACAGACGGACATGGCGAAACTATAAGGGTCCCTTGTTGACTACGGAACCCTAATAGAGATAAGTAAATAGATATGGACTTTAAAATAGACTGTGACCTCTGAATTTATTTCGGCCTTTCTTCTCAAAGTAGTCAGATAGGAATCATCGACCTTAACTAGTTTAAAAAAATATGATTGATGTGTACAAGTGTTTGTACAAACCTACTTACAGAAATAAAATCATTTATCATTATGAAAGAAGAAGATAGATATGCTGCGCCGACGCCGAATGAATTGGCATTAGGGGTGGAGGATAATAAGGACGATAAATCAACATTTATTTTACCCCACTGTCTTTTTCTTTTCGTGTGGTTAGTGACTAACCTGGTGTCAGAGTTTTAAAGCCTCCCATGGGTCTCTGACTTTACTTCACATGCCGTCGAGAAATATCTCTCAGGCATGCCGTTCCTGACAATGTTTTCCTCCACTGTTTTTGAAGCAAGTGGTAATTATACAATACGCGCATGATCTGGAAAGTCAGTGGTGCGTGCTCCACTGTTGAAAGTAGTTAGTTTTCTCTAAACTTATATCACACTAGCTGACCCGGCAAACGTTGTTTTGCCATTGAAAAATAGATGTTAGCCGATTTTCAAACCTACTCAATATGCTCACAAAATTTCATGAGAATCGGTCAAGCCGTTTCGGAGGAGTACGGGAACGAACATTGTGACACGAGAATTTTATATATAAGATTATAACAATACCGACCGTCCGAATAACTTGACCGTCTTCTCAATAACTGCATTCGATTATTTTCAATCTGCGTAAATATGATAATGTTTCTGCGCATCGGTCGCTTCTAAAGTGGTTGTCCATACGCCAGCTCTGAGAGTAAACCACCTTGATTTCATTTCTTGACTCTCCCACTTCCCCTAGTTATCTAGCCCCCCACTTTCAATACATTTGTGACAACCACTGTAAAAATCTACGGTCATAAAATAATTATTTTGCGTTCTTCAATGTCCCGCTCACCGCACAGACTTCATTCATTCTTCCTTCTTCGTTCAGTTTATCTCTCTGTGGAATGCGCTCCCCCAGAAAATCAGGATGGCAACCAACCGATTATCTTTTAATTAAAGTTAAAGTTCGCGAGCACATTCGTAAGAAGCTGGCAGTATCATCACAACGTTAATGTTTTCCCATTGTTTGTCTTATCTGTTTTCGTATATTGGTGTATTTATGTATATTTATTTGTGCTTATATGTATATATAATCACCTTAGGCTTATCTATATATAAAAGCGAAAGTCACTCACTCATTCATCACGAGTCACTCACTCATTCATCACGAAATATCGAAAACCGCTTGACGTATAAAGATGAAATTTATCAGGGAGGTAGTTTATAGTTAGTAGACGTCCGCTAAGAATGGAAATTAGAAATTCGACCTTTAAGGGGGAGAAAAGTGAGGATTTTATTTGCATGAAAAATCTTATTCCTTGAGTTAATAAACTTGAAACTTGGCACGAATACTTATGTATGGTAATTATAAACTTCGCCATTTTTATTTTTTCTAAACTACCCACTAAAGGAGGATTGGGGGGTGTCAAAATGTGTATGGAAGAATTCTGATTAACTCGAAACTCAGTATTTATACTAAAACCTCAAAAAAAAAAAAAAACGCTTAACTGGGTTTTTTGAAAATTTACCCCTAACAAGGTGAAAAGGGGTATTCATTTTTACAGCGGAGGATTTTACTGTGCGGCTTGATTACCTTGAAAATTGGTATAAATAATCTATAAGTCAAATAATAGAAACGTTACAATAGACTTTTCAAAAAATATTATCACGCTATATGCTATGGGGAATGAGCAATATTGCATTATGTTCGTATGCGTCAATAGTTTACCGCAAATTGTAAAAAGGCTAGCCAAAAGGTTATAATATTGCAGATAGTTACGGATTTAACCTTTTAAAAGATAATCATCACGCTATAGCTTTATGGATCCAAGCAGTCAATCATAACATGTCCAGGGTGGATTTTGAGATAGGGCGATAAGGTCACGTACATTAACCGTTGTCGATACAAGAAAACAGTCTTAGGAGACTGTACTTATCTTTTTGAAATATGTTGATCTGCATTCAGAATTTGAAAAAAAAAAAAATACTGTCAGCAAAAAAAGGGCAATTTTCACAAAAGCTTTTTTGATGCCTGTTGATACTATTTTTTCTTACTAGGGTCAACAAACTATATCGGGCCAGCTGAGGTTTGAGTACAAGAATTTGTCTTTTTTTTTTTTTTTTTTTTTTGGGTGTGAAATCATCAAATGACGTCTCCCGCTCTGGGTGGAGCGGGAGGGCGTGTCAGACTCTTACTGACTAAAACCCACCCGTGTTCCTTCTGTTGCCTGTGCAATGCCAGGGGGCCACGGTATCCCTTTCGGACTAATCCCGCAACCCCGGCAGGCAAT
Source organism: Xanthia togata (assembly GCA_963853775.1). Classification (NCBI taxonomy): domain Eukaryota; kingdom Metazoa; phylum Arthropoda; class Insecta; order Lepidoptera; family Noctuidae; genus Xanthia; species Xanthia togata. The sequence goes on along the minus strand of OY970793.1, from coordinate 23,777,627 downwards.
GGTCTCATCGGACCCCTTCACTTGCTGACATCTCTTTGAGGCGCGCGTGGAACACAACGCGCCGTCGACCCGGGCCTGGTCCTTACCGGACGGCGAGCTACCCATTGCTCACCGTCCGCAAGCCCGCGCCTACGGTGGCCGGGAATCGGCAATCGATTCCCGACGCCCAGGGCATCTCCTCCTGCGGCGGCTAGGGGCGTGAGGGCGCGAAATTTGCCTCTCCCTCACGCGTTCCGCCTCCTCCTTTGCGAGCATTACTGCTTCGCAGAAGGAGGTGACGGCCTCCCATGCCCTCTCGCTCCGTACCATGGCCTGGACCAGGGCCGGACGCGAGAGATCCCCGCCACCGATCGCCTCCACGAGGACACGGCGGTGCTCTGCCCAAGCCGGGCATACCTCCACCGTATGCTCCACCGTGTCCTCCGGGCGATCCACGCAGTGATGACACCCGGGCGTTTCCTCCCGCCTTATCCGAAACAGGTACCTCCCGAAACAGCCGTGTCCGGTGAGGACCTGCGTCAGGCGGAAGGTGAGGACGCCGTGGCGCCTCTCCAGCCACTCCTCAAAGAGGGGACTTATCGCCGCAATAGTGGCGTGCCCAGCACTGGGTTGCGACAATCGCACTCTCCATGCCGCCATGAGATCCCGTCGGAGCTCTGTCCGCTGTGCCGCGATTTCTCGCGGCATCGGAGTCAAGCCCCGGCGTTTCGCCTCCCCGCGCCACTCCCAAATATGCGCGAGGACTTTTGCCTCCAGATCCCATGGCGAAGAATTTATGTCTGTTGTTACCTTTTCACGCCTAAACCACTGAACGGATTTCGATAAAATTTGGCAAGGAGATAAATCGCATCCTAGGGTAAGACATAGGTTACTTTTTGTCTCAAAAATAATCCTAAAGGGGTTATATATAGGTTGGCAGGAAGGTAGGTTATAGTTAGTGGACGTCTACTAAGAACGGATTTTGCGACAGGGTCAGATTAAGGAGGTTTAATGGCTCTCGCAAGTTAGTACGAAAGTCCCTAATCTTTTGTGCTACAAACTTTAAATTTGGCAGGGAGATAATTAATAGTTAGTAGAAGTTTGCTAAGAACGGATTTTGCGACAGGGCCGAATTAAAGTGGTCCAAGCACTCGCAAGTTTGTATGAAGTTCTGATTTTTTTTTTTTTATACTACCGACCCCGAATTTAGCAAGTCTAGAGTATATGAGTAGGAGACAGTAGCTAAGAAAGAATTTTGTGACAGCCTGGATTAAGGGCTCTTATGAAATCTTTGTCTTTTTGTACCTGAAAATTAGTAGAGAGATAGAATATAGTTAAGACATGTCAGGTAGGAACAGATTTTACGACAGGTCCGGTTTAAGGGAATATAATCGCTTTCGCAACCTTATGTGTTCAACAAACATTTATTGAGCCTGGACTAAATTAAATTCAAACGGAGATAGGTTTTGTATTTTTTTTTACAATTACATTAACGTAGGTACGTAGTTTCATCAAATTATAGCTCGTTTTTTTTTTTTTTTCTTCGGTTACCTCCGTCACGCTTTTCCGTGGTAAAAAGTATCTTATAGTATGGTTAACCTGGTATTCACATATCACCATATTAAATACCAAATTCCAGACTATATTTTGTACATGTTTGTTTATCCCACATTCACCATCGTTTTCTGTAAAATTCAAAAGTCATTTATTCAAACTAGCCTGAGAATCAGCACTTTTCGAACGTCAAAGTTATATAAGACAGTCCCACAAAACGCCCACCCCTCACCACTTCCTAGTGCTTTCGCTGGGAAGAAGAAGTGGTGCAACAAACTCCCCAGCAGCACAGCTGTCAGTTCAATTAGAAAAAAAAAAAACTATATAATAGTACTTATGCAAAATTATTTACAGTACGCAGCACTAAACATAATTTAAATTATAAACTAATAGCCATATGTCAGCTAGCACACGCCAATATACCAAACAAACATATCGAGAACTGTACTCAAGCAGAAATAAAAAAAATAAAGACTAAACGTAAACAATATCTAAATAAAAGCCTCCAGTCAGTCCTCCGGTCATAAAGGGCGTGCCCGCTTACATATAGATATATGTAGAAATATAGCTGTAGCTGGAATTTATAAATGATAAACTAGGACCATCGAGGTAAAATAAATAAACAGTTAATTACTAATAACAATAACAAAACCATGATCAGCATGACGACCAGTCACCACAAGCAGCACCCGTTCACGAGCTTAACGCAAAGATCAGCCATTACCCCCCTCGCCATATTTGAGGGAAGGAGGCAACCCGACCCCCGACGCTACCGCAAGCAGTGACATCATATCTTTAGAAAATTTAATCTATCTGTAAAACTATAGATTAAATTTTCGAAAGCCCCCATTTAAAATCTTTATTATGAGGTACCACTATATTATAATTAAAAATGCAATATTTTAAAATAAAGAATGAAATCAGTGACATCAGATTCTGCAGCCTGAAAATAAAACAAAAAATGTGGTGTACAGAGAGGTTTTACAAAAATAACAAAATCATTTTTTAATAATTGGTGCTTTTAAAAAAGTTGCTTAGTGTGATTAGGCATTTTCTGTTGACTGAAATATAAAAATAGTTAGCAGTAAACATCATTAAACTTGATATCTTCATAACCACGCGGACGAAGTCGCAGGCAACAGCTAGTATATTATATGTCTTTCTTTAATAGGTGCATGTGTATATTTATATTTACTTTTCTTTAAAATATTCCTCAATTTCTCGTAATTGCACCTACCACTCTCTGCATCACCCAAAGGTTGACTGGTAAAAATCATAAGGATTATCATTAAGCATTAAATAAATAAATAATACTGATGTTGCTACGCCTAAGACTATTAAACAGGGCCTCAAGTCTGCTATTACAATAGTGTCAGAATGGTCTATCATTGATTTCATAATTGTTGAATTTGACAAGTTTGGTAATCTACTGACATATTGGCGTCATTAGGACTTTCCAATGGTCAGCCACTGACACTCCATTGAAAGAAATGGCATTTATTGGTAATCTCATACATAATGAAAAATGAATGAAAGTACTACCCATGAGGACGTCATTGTACAGTCATTTCTTTTAATTTTATTTCGTTACTAGTATCGTGTTTGTGGAATACAATGATCAACCAATGATCGACCATTATGAATTTAGTAGATTACGAACTTTTAGCAAAATGACAATGGGATCGTGTTGGAATGACGAATTTATAAAATAGCAGACTTGGGCCTCTGTATGATAGATAGAGTTGGCTATAGGAAGCTCGGAGACATTATGCCTATATGAATAATGGCCCAAATAAACAAATCAGTAGGCGTAGCTACCTATGTTACGACAGGATGTGAACACATCTTACTATAATAACATTCCGTGGGTGACAATCACGGCATGTTATTTAGGTACGCACAATTGGATAATAGTAACCATTGTTGTGCAATATAAAAGTTCAGGATACCGATATCTAGCCGTGGAATAGGTCCAGTAGGTACAAATACTAGTCTTTGTGCAGGCTGTTATAAATTGAAAACGGGTTTTTTATGACTCTTTAGGAATAGTTAAGCGGAATAGGTTACTAAATATATCTACGTCTCGCGTCTGTGTATACGCATACCTATTTCTGCTGCCCGGCAGCTCATTGGTGTGTTGTCCGTTTGGACAAGAAGGAGAAGTTACGGGAATATGAAACTATGGGTATATTAACTATTAGTCCTCTGGGTTTTGCAGACGTCCGAAGGTGGCGGTATACACTTCTCACCTGATCTTCTTCTTTTTGTTTTGACAGTACATCTATATAATGGCGCCGGCTGTACCCAAACTCGTCATCTTATTAATGGTTCAGCAGCTTCAATATCATCAGGATTGTGTCGAAATACAGCAGGTACGACAGCGACTCCCCTGAAATCATCTGGTGACATTAGAAAATAGCCGTCACCACAGAAAACTATTCTGGACCAATTAGATGACGTCAATCCCCAAGAAAATCCACAAAGCCAATCCATTAATTTGCTTCATCAATGGCTTGAGGGCAATCCGATGCTATTATTGGATTGGCTTAGTGGATTGTCTCGGGGATTGGCCCCGTCTAAATGGCCATTACTCCTAGCGGAGGCCGCCACGCAAGCATCCACGCTTTTTAGGAAGATACTCACCTGACGCTCTGCTAGATTGACTGTCAGCAGCCAGTGTAACTTTTATCTGACCTCTTCGGTGATTCCAGTAACTTTTAACTAAACGGGGCGGCGCCACTTATGTGCTATCATTAACTATACTATTTGGGCCCAATAGGTGGCCACGTTTGTTGCGGTGTCAACGGCGTTGTTCAAATCATGCAGATAAACATTTGGACACTCAAGCAGATGGAACATAGTCTGTTCAGGAGCACCGCACTCACACTGGGTGTTGGATGCATCGATAATACTTCATTTCACAAGATTACGTTTGCAGCGGTCTACTTGGGTACGCAATCGATTCAGTGCTTTCTGATTAGACTGAATCGATTGACAGTTTTTAAGCCACGTTTGTCAAAAAAGCACCTCCACCGTTTGATCCCTTTTTTTTTTTTTTTTTTGGGTGGGAAATCATCATATGACGTCTCCCGCTCTGGGTGGAGCGGGAGGGCGTGTCAGACTCTTACTGACTAAAACCCACCCGTGTTCCTTCTGTTGCCTGTGCAATGCCAGGGGGCCACGGTATCCCTTTCGGACTTTCCCGCAACCCCGGCAGGCAATGGTCTCATCGGACCCCTTCACTTGCTGACATCTCTTTGAGGCGCGCGTGGAACACTACGCGCCGTCGACCCGGGCCTGGTCCTTACCGGACGGCGAGCTACCCATTGCTCACCGTCCGCAAGCCCGCGCCTACGGTGGCCGGGAATCGGCAATCGATTCCCGACGCCCAGGGCGTCTCCTCCTGCGGCGGCTAGGGGCGTGAGGGCGCGAAATTTGCCTCTCCCTCACGCGCTCCGCCTCCTCCTTCGCGAGCATTACTGCTTCGCAGAAGGAGGTGACGGCCTCCCATGCTCTCTCGCTCCGTACCATGGCCTGGACCAGGGCCGGACGCGAGAGATCCCCGCCACCGATCGCCTCCACGAGGACACGGCGGTGCTCTGCCCAAGCCGGGCATACCTCCACCGTATGCTCCACCGTGTCCTCCGGGCGATCCACGCAGTGATGACACCCGGGCGTTTCCTCCCGCCTTATCCGAAACAGGTACCTCCCGAAACAGCCGTGTCCGGTGAGGACCTGCGTCAGGCGGAAGGTGAGGACGCCGTGGCGCCTCTCCAGCCACTCCTCAAAGAGGGGACTTATCGCCGCAATAGTGGCGTGCCCAGCACTGGGTTGCGACAATCGCACTCTCCATGACGCCATGAGATCCCGTCGGAGCTCTGTCCGCTGTGCCGCGATTTCTCGCGGCATCGGAGTCAAGCCCCGGCGTTTCGCCTCCTCGCGCCACTCCCAGATATGCGCGAGGACTTTTGCCTCCAGATCCCATGGCGGCAATCCGGCAAGGAGGCTCGCCGCCTCACCGGAGACCGTGCGGTATCCCCGGACCAGCCGGGTGGCCATGACCCTCTGGGACGCGTTCAACCGGCGGGCAGGCCGCCGCCTCAACGAACGCGCCCACACCGGTGCCCCGTACAGGGCCATGAACCGCACGATCCCCGCGTATAGCCTCCGGCAGGAGGCGTTTGGACCCCCTAGATTGGGCAGAAGCCGCTTCAAGGCAGCCCCGGCCCGCTCCAGTCTGGGAGCCAAACGTCGGAAATGCTCCACGAATTTCCACCGACTGTCGAGGACGAGTCCCAGGTACTTCATCGTCGACTCGACGCCGATGTGAACCCCTCCTACCGTTATTTGGGAACCCGACGGTGGCGCGTTCCGAGGACCATGAAAACACATGGCCTCGGACTTGTGCAAGGCCACCTCGAGTCCCAACTGCCGGATTCTGGCCACGATTGTCGCAACCCCGTGTGTCGCTAGTTCGGCCGCCGCCTGGTGCGACCTCCCCTGCGCCAGGACCAACGTGTCGTCAGCGTAACAAACGACGCTGACGCCATTGGGGAGGTCTGCGCGCAGCACCCAGTCGTATCCGATGTCCCACAGATGCGGCCCCAGGACCGATCCCTGTGGGACACCGCACGACATCTCCCGCCGGTTCCACTCTCCCTGGTGACCGGGGTAGATGATGGCCCTGTCCGTCAAATAGGCCTCGACCACACGACAGAGGTAGGTCGGCATCCGGTGATACCGGAGTGCCTCCCTGATGCAACTCCAGGGCAGGGTATTGAAGGCGTTGGCGATGTCTAGAGACACCGCCAAGACGACCCCACCCCGAGCCACCGCATCCCCTGTCGTGAGGGCTCGCACGCGCATGATGGCACCCACCGTGGAGCGCCCCCTGCGAAAACCAAACTGGCTCTCCGCCAAATCCGGCCCCACCCGCACCAGCCGCCCGACAAGGCGGTCTGCAATTACTCTTTCAAAGAGCTTGCCCACCTCGTCGAGCAGCACGATGGGCCGGTAAGCGGACGGAGAGTCCGCAGGGCGCCCCGGCTTCTTGATGAGGACCAGTTTCCCCGTCTTCCAACGAAGTGGGAACTGGCCCCTCTCCATACATGCGCTTAAGAGCCCCCTTAGTCGAGGCCCGAGAGCCTCTGAGGCCAGGACCCAGGCTTTCCCAGGTAAGCCGTCGGGTCCTACCGTTTGATCACTACTCCATGAATGCAAGTTGGCAGCCACAAAGTGAACTCGTGCGAAATCCGTCAAGTGTGTAACAATAAGACATTAAAATGTTCGATATCTTTGAATTTCAGTGACCGTGCTACCATTGTGATCGATAACCCGCTGTTCTGCTGAAGTCCTAGCTGATTATAATGCCGAGATTTTATAGCGTTCTGCTCATTTTCGTATTTTTCCAACATCATGACTTACGAGTATTAGCATGATATTAATAGTTAATGGTACAGTTAGTGGCTAAGTAATAACAGCCGCAAGGGTGGATCCATCAGGTTAAGCTACGCTTGCCGAGGTAGGTCCGTGGATGGGTGACCATCTTTACATATCGAGACTCCTCCGCGCTTCGGAAAGCACGTTAAGACGTTGGTCCCGGCTGTCATTCGTGGATCTTTGACATTCCAGTCCTACCAAGTGGTATCGTATTACTCAGTTACTGGGTTGTGGAGGTCAGATAGGCAGTCGCTCCATGTAAAATACTTGTATTCAGCTGCATCCGGTTAGACTGGAAGCCTACCCCAACATAGTTAGGATAAAAGTGAGGCAGATTGATTTAATAGTTAATGGTACGGTGACCTGTCTAAGCATAATATTACAGGGTGTTTGTTAGAAGGACCGACACAATTTTCTTAGGGATAGGGGGTCATATGCTATAAGTTTTCACCCTTAGGAACTATGTTTTAAGTGGCACAGTAATGGAGATATGTTTTTCTTCATGTGTTCATATATTTTTTGTTTGTGGTCGTAATAGAACGTAATAACTATGATGTTATATTTGTAATGCACATTTATATTCCTACAATAGGTTCTAGAAAATTTCTTAATTATTTGTATTCAGTCTTAAAATGGTGTTAAAATGTAGAAAAAAACATTTTATCAATAAATAATAATAAAAAATTGTGCTGGCAAATGACACTCCCTGTCCCTCAAAAAATAGTGTTGGTCCTTGTACAAAACAAACTGTATATTTTTTTGAAGAGGTCAATACCTACTATTATTCAGCATCCGTACCAACTTTGTCGAAAAATATAATTATAACTCGCCACAGAATCATTTCATCCTACTCTTCTCTCAATTTATTTTTACCCACGTTATTAATACTTACCTACATTAATAATATTTTTAGTATGTGCTACGAGTAAATAAATGTAGTTTTTTTTTTCTTTTAAGTTTTTTTGTAACATGCTCCCCGTCACAGTTTTGAAGGTCGCAGTCATCTATGAACTGATAAAATGGGATCAGGAAAACAACGATGACAAAGAATCAGACAGCTACTAAGTAGCACTAAATCCTTCATTTGTATTCCTGCGCCGCCGCGATGACATGACTAATAAATAGTTAATACATGCTTGTAATTACTGCTTGCTTCCGCCCTTTATTTTGTTTTGCCATCTCACCTTCGCCCGTACAGATTTTTTGCAACGTAAAAACAGACAAAAAAGTGTATGGAAATATCTTCTAGATTGGAATAACCCCTACTATAAAATACAGTGTGAGTCACTTAATATATTAGTACCTACCTGGTCGACGGAGTTCTGCTTGGCTTAAAATAGAGAATGTACTTTAATAGTATACATAGGATAGTTCATACTAATTCCATGTATAGTACATAGGTACTAATTCCATGCTGACATCTAAGGTGTTCTAAACTTTGGGCGACCGAACTCTACTCGGGTGAAAATACGGAGAAAACGAATTTTCCCAGATATGAGACCTAGCTAGATCGATTTTGTTAGTCTCGAGAACGTGATGCTCATTTAATAGTATAGGACTTTACGTGACAAAAAGGAAAAGTTTTTAGGTTGATACTGAGTAGGTAATATAACCGGAGGCTGGGTGCAGACAGTCTATTGAGACAGTGAGACGGGGTCGCGGCAAACCAGATGGGAGAAGGCGGGATGAGCTGGATAGGTTCCGTCAAAACTGGAAGAAGGACACGCGGACTCGCGAACGATGGAAGGAGTGGAGGGAGGCCTTTGCACAGGAGTGGGACAGCGTAGGCTAGAAAAAAATAAAATAAAACATTTTACAAATAGTTTTTGAAGTCGGTTAATTTTTTTTGTAAAATGTTTATATTTTTCCCTTTTTAGTAGTGGTACCTACTCCACACAAATTCGAATACCACTACCTGCTATGTAACAACAGTGACAGGAACAGTGAATAGACTAAGTGGAAACTAACTCAAAAACTACCCAAGCAAAGTTAATAAAAAAAAAATATGGGACCACCTCTGAAGTATGACCTTAGACAAAAAAAAGAATCATCAAACTCATTTCATAATTGGTGGAGTAATCGCGGACAGTTCTCGCAAAACTTTATGAGCCCTCTGAACGTAGCCCGAACCACGCAGGGCACAGATGAGTGCAAAATCATTTATTGTAAGCTGTGAAACATTTTTTACTTACTGCGCAGCCACTCGCGTGCAACTTCCGAGAGCTCAAAAAGTTTTGCGCATACTGTAACAAACTTACAAAAACAAAAACAGTCGAATTCAGAACCTCCTCCTTTTTGAAGTCGATTAAAAATAATTACTATTTAAAAAATAATTACTAATTATAATATTATTTTTTGCCATCGTTTGTTAGGGGAAATTTTAGCTGCCTCATCCTAAGGTTGACGGATGGAAATTACCTAGGACCTAGTTTTTTGTGGTCTAATTGATCAATTTCAAAGTTGTTTCATAGTATTACTTAATATTTTACATAATACTTCTATTATCTCAGTAAGGCCTCGTTCGTGTTGGTCTAGTGGTCGCATTCGCTACTTCTGAGCCTGACGTGAGACGTCCATGGAACTCAAACATAACTGGCAAAATGTGGGTGTACTATAGGTATACCTCTGCCCACTCTTCGGCGAATACAGGCGTGATTTTACGTTATGTTATGTTACTTTCTAAGGGACCTTTTTTTCTTTCTTTTTTCTGGTTAGGAACTTATCAAATAACTTCTCCCGCTCTGGGAGGAGCGGGAGGGTGTGTCAGACTCTTACTGACTAAAACCCACTCGTGTTCCTTCAGATGCCTGTACGTTGCCAGGGGCCACGGTATCCCTTTCGGACTTACCCGCAACCCTGGCAGGTTTCCCGCAACCCCGGTAGACGAAAGGATAACCTGGCGTTGTCAGCTAACGTGCATACCTACTAAATACACTTATTAACTACGGATGCAGATAATATCAAACTTAATATTATAAAGATTTGATTTTTTGTATGTTTGTTTAGGGGTATGAGGAACAGGGTGTAAAGTTCACTCATCCACCATAGAAAAGGGAGGATCCTCCTACCAGACGGGTGTTGTGTCTGGCGGGCCGACTGCCCGACTGTTGTTGTCGGATAGTCTTATATGTCGTTCGCGCAGTAAACTCTAATTGCGCGATGCAGGATTTGTGTGACGTCATGTCTTTGATGCGTAGTTCGTATGTGGCGGTGTAACTGCTACATTTGTTTGTAATGAATAAAATAAAAAACGACTGGACTGATTTAAAAAATTCTTTCACCAATAGAATGCTATATTATCACTGAGTAACATAGGCTATAATTTATAAAGATATCACGTGGGCGAAGCCGCTGGCGGAAGGTAGTCAGTGATAAATGCAATCTAATTGGTTTTAAGTCGATGTGTACCTAACTTTACATTGCTTTGTTTAGGCTATTTTTAGAGCTGTAACCTCGACAAAATACAATAAGTTTTTTTTCTTAATTTATACTTAAAATTCCGGTCAGTGTGACCTAATTTCAGGCTTGAATAGGCAATATTGCTTACCTACGTCTTATTAATTTATTGAAATTCTGACTTTAGGTTCAGCATTACTGGTCCTTCATTGTTAAAAGCCGCTGTAGGTCCACAAGTTACCATTTCTCTAAAAAATCGAATTTAAATTGATGTTAGTTTTGATTCGATCTCTTATACCCCTAGTAGGAGCCATGGGTTAGTGACCTAACCAAGAATTCGTAAATTGAATGGGAAGCCCGCATCAACATCAGGTAAAAAACCGTGCGTTTTTGCGCGCGCGCAACGTTGTCATTATTCCATTTTTTGTTTCTTCAGTGTAAAAATTAAAAAAAGAAGTTCTGGAAATTGCTTAAACTACCTTTTAATCGACCTTTACTGTCTTGTTGTTTGCCGTTGATGGGATATGAAAAATACATCAAAACCTTGTCATAGTAAAAGGGAAGTGCCTAATAGTGAATAACCTCACAAGGTAAGCTACACGTTTCGCGAATGAAAACTGAAAGCGTCCGGTAATTGGCTCTTCTAGTAATTTCTCAGGTTTTGTGTCCGTGTTGAAGATTAAGGGACATTTTCTTCATGTAGTTCGTTAATCAAGACAAAATTACACATAAAAATAAAAATATTTTATTTCACATATGGGTACTTATGAAATGTGAGAGGCTAGGTGTACGTACGGTCCCAATTGGTCGTTACCTCCGAATGTCATTTGAATCACCTGGCTGAACTTATCGTGATTTTAAAATAAAATTTAGTTTATCTGTACAGATTGTGTAACCGATAATAATTTATTATTAATTAATCAAACAGTAGATAACAAAGTTAAAGACATTTCCTCCCAAAATTAACTGCTATTACCTACCTACTGTTAAAACTTCGTATCGTCTTTTTAAATCATTGTTTCCAATTGATGTTAAACAAAGATCAACTTTATTTTAGTGTAAATAAAGTTGATTTGAGACTGACTAGTACTGTTAAAAAAAACCATAAAAAATTATGAAGTTGTAGCTCAAACTGAGCCTTAAATGTGTAGGCATTATAGTTGTTTTTCCTATACCTCGTGTTTCTTTACATGTTTGCCAAATACATTTCGAACGCAGATTAGGAAAGTGATGAAGACCATACAGCATTATTACGATGTTGGTCTCTTTTCTGATACACGCGGTAGAAGGGCTGAGTAGCGATATTATTTTTTTTAAATCTGAGTTTTTTTAAATTTTATTTGATTGAGGTGTGTCAATGTAGGTCGCTAATTAAGAATCGATTACAAAAAAAAAAAACAATGTGATACGGATAGGAATGCATTGTTTGGTAAATAAAGTAGGTATATATTACGATGTGTAATTATGACACTGAGCAGTTCAATAATAACTTGGGTATTTCAGAAGCATTTCCGGCGTTAATGTAGTTATTATATTCCACCTACTTACCTCAATAATTTATTAAAGGGAAAGTAAAAGTTGTTGGTGAACTTAGCAACTCGAAGGTGTAGGATACGTTTTTCAGTCTTCCATACAGATCTCATGTACATCTGTGCTGCGCAGGGCGTGAAGCTCCATCAGAGCCTTTCCTCGGCTATAACGATTTGGGTACCTCTGTACGCGTAGCATGACCGGGTTTTGTCGACGGAAGAATAGACAAAATGACAGATTCACAATCACAATCTGTCATTTTGTCTATCCTTCCGTCGACAAAACCCGTTTTTATTGTGATATTATAAAGTAGTTTGCAGATGAGGAGGTCTGTATACCGATTAGGTACCTACCTAAGCACAAAATATGCACCCATGGCTGTTGACTAGCTTATCTTTTTTTATGGAAAGAAAAAGAAGAAAGAAAATAAATTTATTTGACTCAGGTCAAGGCACACAATATTCACAACAAAAAAAAATTGATTAGTACTGTGTACCTCACGGCTGCGCCAAATAGGCCCAGTTCAGCATAATTCCAGACAACTAGTGTCTAGTGAGTGAGTTCTTATTTCGACAAGCAGTACAGAAGCGAGTTCTCAGAGGGTTTGTCTCTTTTTGGGCGTGTCCTGGACCTGATCTATTTCAGGTATTAAGTAAATGGCTTGTCAAGTGTCAAATGGCGTGGCTTTATGAAATTCATCATCATCATTTCAGCCGAAAGACGTCCACTGTTGGACATAGGCCTCCCCCAAGCACCGCCACTTCGACCAGTTCTGTGCTTCTCACATCCAGCGGATTCCTGCGGCCTTCACCAGGTCATCTATCCACCTTGCGAGGAGCATTCTAACGCTACGTTTTCCGGGACACGGTCGCCACTCCACTTTTCAGCCCCATCGGCCACCTATTCTGTGAGCAATGTGCCCACTGCCACTTAAGTTTGGTAATTCTTCAGGCTGTGTCGGTTACCTTGGTGGCATTATGAAATTAAGGAACCCTAATTCGTAATCTAATACCTACGACATCAAGCATGACTTAACAGAACAATGACAGGCCTCGTAGTAGGTACTGATTTGTTTAACACACCGAATCACCGTAATTATGATGATAAGTATGTTGGTTTTAATTAGCTACGTGTAGTTTACAATCATTTGGATTAATCGTTCATTCTGCGATGACATATGAGCATTAAACTCTCTACAAACTCAGACTGCAGATTTTTTTCGTGATTTTGGAATCACAAACTTACATGAGATGGTTGTCAATTTGAATAGTAGGTATGTTCGAATGTTTTGCAGTCCCGAAAATATTATGTTATATCGGTCGTTCTTTGTCCGTTGTGTCGTATCAGTTAAAATTTTGCTTTATTTTAGAAGCATTTTTAGTTGAATCTAGTCAGTGTTTTCTTTTTTTTCTAAGTGAGTGACGTCACGTTTTCTAACTAGAAAAAAACTATGTTGAATCTACTTTAAATGTAACTGTGTAAAATTTACAAAAAAAAAGTATTGTTAAGTGTCGCGAATTTCATTAAACGACAATAAACGGTTCAATAAGCCATTGAAGACTAGAACATCGGATGCATCGCCGTGTCTTTAACTTACACTTCAACAACGTTGCTCCCTGGATCTCAGTGCAGATCCTGAGATAATGCAGGGGTAACAACTTCGATCAATAATTATTAATGGAAGGGTAGCAACAAAGGGTAGTACAATTTTTGTTGTATTTGTTTCACCATCACCTAAACAATTTGATTAGACGTAAACTCGAAAATTAAACTTATTAAATGCTATGTAAAATAACGAAATTCTAATCGAATTAAAATTAATAGCCGTTTTGTGTACGCACTGATAAGAAACGTAACTTACTTTGTACGAATGCATCTAGCATGTAGTTACCTATGCATGCATGCGTGCCTTATGTGGTACGTACCTCTGAACGTGCATAAATGGTACGAGGAGATGCGCCAAGCGTTAATGTGCCCGGTGCCTTACTACCGTGTATATTCCAGGCTGTGAACTACGCCTGATCCATCTTCATGAAGTGACACTGTTTATTCTATAATTTGCCACTTTATCAGCACCCTGCCAACAACATTGGTCGGGATCAGTACCACTCATAGTTCGCACATCGCGCGGTACGCACGCGCCTTAACTAATACAACCAGAGCATTTTCAGTGCGGGTAATAATCCGGCAATAATAATCGTATTATTATTAGCTGCGTAAGAGTTTCGTAGCATCAGGCGTAGCAGTTGTCTACGAGGCGTCGCGTACGTTCGTTCAGTGCTCCGAAAAACGACCGGTCGTTTTATTTTTGTGGCGACTTCGATTCTACTGAAGAACAATGGCAAGCAAAACCGTGAACAGTGAGTATTTTATGTCATTATAATTATTAAAATAATAATTATACTAACTCAAGTAAATATAGAGGTGTCTACGGAGTTTTATAATGTAAGTTAAAGTTAAAGTTATATTTATCTAAGTGTAATTATATTGTAATAAGGTATGATGGGGTTGACATATCCTTATTGGACAAAAACCCCTTGTAAATAAAAAAAATAAGGATTTAAAAAAAAATATAGAGGTGTCTACGGAGTTTTAAAGGGTAGAATTTCAAGCAGGTTGCGTTTACCTCACAATGTTTGGGTCGGTTTTCAGTCACAAGATGAGGGAAATGTTGTTGGTATTCTTTTAAAGAACTTGCGGTTCTTCGGTTAATTTTTGCGGTTGTTCAGCTCCTACGTACATTTACATAAAGAAAATCTCCATAGTGAAAAGTTTTCAGAAATGATTAGTGAAAACTGTTTTGATTATGAGTTCATCTATAATAAACGGTACGCATCAATCATATTATTTTATACGTGGATAGTGGAATTTATTAATCGTAATGTTATTATGAAATAGGTCCTATTGTCGATTGTAATGAATTAATTATTGCATTGATAGTCGCAATTTATAATTAAATATATTTTTTAGATATAGGACAGGTCGGTCTTAATAGTTATCAAAGAAAGTGTTAAAACTGTGTGATTAAAATCTAAAGTGGAGATAAAATCTCAATACCAAACGCCTTCACAATACATCACAGTTCACATTGTTATCACAGAGTTAAAATTAATGGCGATTAGAATGCAAGATAACGTAAACTATTATCACACACCTTGATTTGCTTGAGAATGATGTAAACTGGAAATGAGAAGAAAACCTACACATGTACCTAACCTTATTATTTATATACGCGAAAGTTGAGAAAGATGTATGTTTGTTTACTCATTCACGCAAAAACTACTGAACGGATTTCGATGAAATTTAGAACATAGATAGTATAATACCTGGATTAACATATGGAATACTTTTTATCCCGATATTCCCATAGGATCGAGACTTATGCGGGTTTAAACCTTAGGGTGCAGCTAGTTTTGGTATAAAAAAACGAATGAAGATTGAAAATTGCTTTGAGTTTTTCCAAATCATTAATGTTCCATTGATGGAAGCCTAGGCTCTCTGTGCTTCCCTATCTTCTGTTATATATGAAAAAATCTAGCCGTTTCTTTGGCTTAACTTAACGATGTCTTTCGGATATATCGTTGCTAAAATTCCCGGACTTATAAAAATAATAACATTAATTCGGATGCAGCTGAATACCAGTATTTTACATGGAGCGTCTGCCTATGTGACCTCCACAACCCAGTACCTAGCTGGGTAATACGATAACCCCTTGGTAAGACTGGTTGGCAGATTTTCTTCTGACGACCCGTAACGACTGTCAAAGATCCAGACCAGCGGCTTAACGTGCTTTCCGAGGCACGGAGGGGTCGTGGTATGTTAAGTATGCTAATTAGAAAAATTACTAGTACACACTTATTTTCTATTTACATAAAAGTATTAGGTGCTTCCATCAAAGGCAATTAAGTAAGTAGGGAACCTACGTTACTGGAAATTGCAAAGTAAAACAATTTGCAAATAATTGTTCCTCGTTCACTTTATTCACTCTTGATTAGTTTTTCATATCCATTAAACGCGTATTCATAGGTGTATTCAATTTAATTACCTAACAGGAAAATAATTGTCCTACATCTATACATAGTAAGTAAATAAATTAAAGTCGCCTTTCCTGTCTGCTTACATATTATGTGACCGCATTGTTCTTCTAAACTAGTACATAACGGATCCTGATTTGGTATTCATTGTGTACAATACTACATACAATAATTATTATTAATTAACTTAATAATATTTTATTTATTTATTAGTTATATAATATGTTTTTATTTTATGTATTTTATTTTCTCTTCTACTCTTACACACGTTGCCTACATCTCTTTTTATCCACTTTCCTATCGCAGGTATGCTGGAAGAGATTTCTTTAGTAGTAGAAAAAGTAGTTTAAAAAAAGGAACAGAAAAATAAGTACAAAGGTGATGCTTAATCACCTTTGTACTTATTTTTCTATTCCTTTTTTTGGTAGGTATGTGTGTACATAAACTGTTAAATAAATAAATAAATATAAAACTTGAATATTAAAAATAGAAAAAAAAACCCGTTTATTTACGGTAAACATGACGCAAAAAAAGAACATAAAATAGAAAAAGAAAAAAGTTTAGGGAGATACACATCCACGCAAAACGGCCATCGAGCCCCAGCGCTGGTTTAAATAAAGAAAATTGGTTATACCTATTAATGAAAGCACGATGTTTTGTCAAGTATAACGGAATCTAATTAATATTGTCAAAAATTTCAACCGGGAGTTACCCACACCCGTATTCTGTATGCAGAGTCTTAACATACACTTAAAGAAATGCGAAACTTATTTCTACACTATATTCTTTCTACTATCGTGAACTTCACTGAATTTTTACTTTACAAGTTATGTTTTAAATTAATTGGACATTCCGAATGACGTACATAACGGTAGATAACGGCAGACGGGTCGCAGACATGTGTATCGACTTCTGAGTGCAAATTGCGAACAGTATTCTGTATTAGATTAGCTTATTCACTAGAATTAGACAAAAAGTAAAAAAAAAAGCTTGTAAAGACTGATTTAAGAAAAAAAGTTGCGCGCTGAGTTGAGTTAAATTAGAAGATGGTAAATGTAGGTACATTTACCATCTTCTAATTTTAGGTTGAACCTCAATATAACGCAGTCTCTTATTTTATTTTATTGAGGGAAAATAACTATGACATTTTTTGTTTTTATTTTTGTCAGATATCAGAGCTGACTTGACAGGTTGTCCTGTCCCAATTTCAACCCATCGATAAAAGCACCTTCAGTTTTTCCCCGGTTTTCCAATTTTCCAGGCGACTTTTTCATTTGTTTTACCTATAGACCTTATTCGAACTATTACAAACATTTTGGTAAAAAACTAACCAAAATCGGTCGAGCCGTTCTCAAGTGATGCGCTGAAGCATAATGGACAGCATTTAATTTTTATTTATACTCATAGATAATTATTCCATTTGAAATAAGATTAGACATTTAACTAAACCTGTTTTACAGTCCGTTCAACCGATTTTGACTTCTATACCGGAGGCATAAGGATGCCATTAAAAGCAAAAAAGTGGTTACAATACCAACTGTTTACTGCAGCTGCCATTTGTCATGGCCCCAACGAAATAGAAGTCATAATCGGTTAAATGGGCTGTAAAAAACGGTTTACTTAAATGTCTAAGTAATCTTATTTCAAATGGAGTATGACACAAATAATCTGACACAAATAATAAAGCTAAAAATTCTGCAAGATTTTCTCATTCAATTATGTTTAACAAAATCTGAACAAACGTAAACATTCACATCTGAAAGTGTATGTTATTGAATCGTGACAATTTCATTACCATTTCCACAATTATAAGATAATTTTTATTTTTCCCGTGAAAGCGATGATTATTCGTTACTTTTGTAATCTTGCTCACCTCGAACATATAATTTTGTTTATTACCGTAATATCCCTGTGATAATGTTTATTGGTTGTAATGCAGGTTAACGTGCGATCAATTGGCTGTAAATTATATCTATGTGAAAAAGAAACAGACTTTTCTTGTTTATTATACTGACATCAATGGAAAACTAGTTTAACTTGAAAAGCGTTTTGGTGTTAATTGTTTTGGTTGATTGAAAACTGTATCCTGTACAGTTTTCCATCAACAAGTTTTAACACCGTTTGAGAGTAACTGTAAATGTAAGTAAATGAAAAAAATAATGAAGTAATGGTAATAAATAGTAACTATTTTATTTTATTTTAATAATATCATAATAATAAACATTTTATTATTAATTATTATAAAAATATCTAATCAGTGCATTCAATTTTAGTAATGACTAGCAGCACCCCGCGGTTTTACCCGCATAAGTCTCGATCCCGTAAGAATATCGGGATAAAAAGTATCCTATGTCCTAATTCAGGTCACGGTCTACCCATTTGCCAAATTTTATCCAAATCCGTTCAGCTGTTTTAGCGTGAAAGCGTAACAAACAAACATACTCACTGTCGCATTTATAATACACTCGAGAGCAATGAATCCGGGTCACTTAAAGAATCCTAAAAATCTCGGAAACTAAAAATGCTAGGTTAATGCAATAAATTGTATTTAATAGACAATGTAATACTCCTTAAATGAAGGTATTAAAACTTCTTAGTTATTGTAAAGTTATATCATAAAAAAATCAAATTTTAAAAAGGGCCACTTTCGAAGATGGAACTACGAAATTACAGCATTTGGTTTTGCTTTTGTTTGTAATCTGTCATTTATGTGGGTACATAAACCATGTTGATAGTGCTCTATATTCATTATTCAAGCTGAAATTATGTCGCTTACGCCTGAAGAATGCACCAGAATACTTACAATGCTGGAAACCGGCCGGAGTCAGCGCGATACAGCCAGGACTGTCGGTGTGTCGCTGTCAACAGTACAAAGAGTTCTCCGACGTTACGAAGAAACTGGTTCTAACCTACGCAGACCAGGAACGGGCAGAACCAGGTGTACCACAGCACGAGAAGACCGATACTTGGTGAACACCATGCTTCGAAATCGCTTTCTTACAGGAACTGAACTCACAAATCAGTTTCGACGCCTCGGAGGAAGTAACCCAAGTGCATGGACAGTAAGACGTCGGCTTGCTGAATCTAACTTAAAACCCCTTAGACCTGCAAACGGCCCTAAACTGGAGCGTGGGCATCGTATTTCAAGACTAAGATATGCCCAGAGCCACGTAAATTGGAGTATTGAAGATTGGTCAAAAGTTATGTTCTCCGACGAATCAAAATTTATGCTCTACAAGCACGATGGAAGACACAGAGTGTATCGAAGACCAGGGGAAAGATTCAAGCAAGCATGCATCGAAGAAAAAGTAGCCTACGGTGGTGGGTCTGTACTTGTGTGGGCCGGAATTTCTTCTGAAAGTCGCACAGAGCTGGTGATCATAGAAAACGGCTCTTTAACTAGCGAAAGATATGTGGAAGAAATCCTCAATGATCACGTTGGTCCATTTATGGTCAATTTAGGTGAGGATGCTATATTTATGCATGACAATGCCCGACCTCATACAGGTAGGATTGTGAATGACTACCTTCAAGAGATGAACATTACTCGTATGGAGTGGCCAGCGCGCAGCCCGGATATCAACCCGATCGAGCATGCTTGGGACGAGCTAGGCAGATGCGTAAAACAACGAAACCCTCCCCCAATCACGCTTCGTGAGCTCAAAATTGCTCTCACAGAGGAATGGGAGAATATTCCCCAAAATCGTATAAGGAACTTGGTGTACAGCATGCCAAACCGCGTAAACGCAGTAATGGAAGCACGAGGAGGCAATACGAAGTATTAAAATTCAAGAAAATCGTAATAAAGTTCAAAAATTTCATGTTTCCTATTTTTGTTTTAAGGAGAGATCAGCAGTTTTTTTCTTTATGTAATTTTGTGTTAATAAAATGTATGGTGACTCATATTTTTTTTACTTTCATTTAAGGAGTATTACATTGTCTATTAAATACAATTTATTGCATTAACCTATCATTTTTAGTTTCCGAGATTTTTAACATTCTTTAAGTGACCCGGATTCATTGCTCTCGAGTGTATTAACTAGGGTTGATGAAACACACAAACACACATACTATAGCAAAAGTGTAACATCTTGGGTTTATTATTATTGTACGTGTGATAAGGAACTTCGTTCCAAAACTAATTTAAAGTGTAAATGTGTTAAATTTATTACAAGTAATAATGTAGTTTTGCTATAATTCACACATAAACATATTACAAATAAATAATAGATAACTCGCGCGGCGCCATACGGCTGTCCTACAGAGACAGCGATACCACGCGATGGAGCAACGACTTGAATGTAGGGATCTATTTTAGAGGCGTCAACAGGGAACTCCGTAAGTCTGTCTGTCAGCGCCAACAAATTACACAATCGGCATGCTGCATCCAGATTATGTCTCACGACTGACTGCGTGAATGAACGAGTAAATGTGTCAACAACACATCTTTCTAGCCTGGATTATGACATGATCCCGTTGAAATCTAACCTTAATAACATAACACCACGCCTTGTTTTCCCCAAGGGTTGGGCATGGGCCTACCTATAGTAAAGCCTCATTTCGTCAGGTATGTTTAAGAGGGCGTCTAAAGGTACACTAGCGCCACTCCTTTAAAAAAATATTATCTCGTAACTGAGAAGGAATTATGAAAAACGCTAGTAGCTAGCTAGTAAGGACCCTCGGCAAGTGTGTCTAGAATTTTTTAATACCTTTTATATAACTTCTTATTGAGAAACGAAGCAACAAAATACGATCTAGAGGAATGTGGCCGTTTTTATTTAGATCAAATTTTATTGCGTCGTCGCCCCGGGATTAAAAGGTAATCTTTGAGAGTTAATATAAATGTAGACACTTAAACGGTGAAATTTATTTTAGAAGTAGGTATGTATTAAAATCAAAACTTTTGTGTGTTTTTACTAAAATAGGCAGTAGGTTTCTCTCTACATTTTTGCTATAAGAAGAGAACACAGGTTTGACTTAAGAGCGTTACACTGGCGATTTCCCACCGTTTTTCCAGCGAGGCGATTTGTGAACGTGCTCTCCGCGGGTGCGAATTGAGCTAAGTCCGTGGTCTCCTATTTTATGCTATATGTGACGTTTGACTTCAGCATCAACGTTCCGATCGACGTCTGAACGCAACAAGACGCCTACGTCGACGTGTGAAAGAGACCACAACAGTACATTTCTATAGTAAGCATCGTGACGCGCCGTACGGCGTGACGCTGTAAACGGCCGACGGCGTTTATAGGAGACCGAGTAGATAGAATAAGCGCGATCACGCGACGATTCATTATCATGAACACTCGCTTGTCTCGCTCTGTCTTGTACACTCACGTCAGTTGCTCTCGTTCCGAAAACGCAGCGAACACGTTGTGCACCTCACCAGCGAGCATGTTAAGCAATCGTCTCGCCCCGGTAACACGCTGGTAAATCGTCAGTGTGATATAGCCCTAAAGCAATTTATTGCCCCATTGTTGAGGAGAGTGGGATTTACTGGTGCTTCTGTGCATTATCTAGGTAAGATAAACGAAGAAGTACATATTAGTCGGTAAAGTACAATAACATCGTATGATGTCACAAATAATAACACTTCTAGTTAGAATAAACATGATATAAACATCAGAATAAAAAAAAAACATTGTTTAGTTTTACTAGTAAAGGCGAATATCACTGATGAAACTGGACGCGGTCAGCTCATCTAAACTGTGTTGAAGAGCTGTCAGCCAATATTCCACAATAATGATGACACTGCGAAATTCGCCCTAAGTTGTTTAAATGAGTATGGAGTTGACGTCTGATATCAACTTTGGCTCAAGCATCGAGTCAAAAGCATCTGTGTCTGTCAGTCTGCTGCAGCCAAGAAATGCTGGGCATCCTAATTAAGTTGAGGCGGTACTTCACATCTGGACAGCTTTTAAGTTTGTACAAAGCACTGATCCGATCTAATATGGATTATTGCTGCCAGTTATGGGATGGCTCAGCAAAATACCAACTTGCTGCACTTGATTCGGTGGAATGCAGAGCAAAAAGGCTTATAGGCGACGAAACGTTGGTGGCTAGGCTTCACAGCCTGGCTCATCGGCGTAATGTTGCTTGCCTGTCGGTCTTCTACAGACTGTACTTGGGTTTTATGGTCGCTGGCACAGGAGCTCCACGACTTGATTCCACCATCGCCCTTTTAAGAGCCTTTCAAAGACACTACTACGTCTACGCCTACACCTTTTAGATACAAAAAAAAAATGTTAATATTTGTTTGAGATCGGAAAATTCCTACGGGAAAGCTCTACCATGAAACAAACATACAAATTTTCTATATACAGGGTGTTTGGCAGAACGTTGAACATACGAAAATGGTGGATAGGTGGGGTCATCTGCTACTTACTCAGTCCTAATTTATTTGGCCATTCATAATATATTTTTTTTTAAATGCAGGTTGAAATTAAGATTTTTTACATCTTTCTGTAAGTTTGAGGACTCATAACTTTTTTTCTAGCTAACATCTGAATTAAGCAATCGTTTTATAAGAATCTGCCAACATTAAAGATTAAAAAAAAACGGTTTTAAGTTAAGAAAGTGGTGAAAATAGAAGAAAGCCACCAAAAATATTTTTAAATATCCAGGGGGTCAGGGCCAAATAAATTAGGGCTGAGTAAGTAGCAGATGACCCCACCTATCCACCATTTTCGTATGTTCAACGTTCTGCCAAACACCCTGTATATCCTCCTACTAGGATGACATCGGATACTGTAAATAAACCAAGTAATGATGCAAACTGTGACAATGGGTTACTTATTTCTTATGTTTATGTGGTTAAAATAAAAACAAATAAACACCTTTTGTTTATAATATTTGTTGGTAATTATGCAGTTTGAAAAATGCCCCTTGTAATTGGTAGAGATTTTTTTATTTAAATATAACATAACATAACATAACTGTATCTCGCCTGTAATCCCAAAGGGTTAGGCAGAGGTGTACCTATAGTACACCCACATTTCGCCAGTTATGTTTAAGTCCCATGTAATAAAGGGCGAGCCTTGCCATCAAATCCGAACTCCGGGCTGCTACTGAGAAATTTCTGTGAAGCTGCCCTTCCCGATGGCGTAGTACGCCCATGAGCTAGTATTTTACATAATACCTACTTTTATTATCTCAGTAATGTGTGTACAAAACTTTTACTTTACTTGTCATCTTTGTAGATTAAACTAAATGTTAAGTACACTCGTCAGAGTCTTGTGGGGCTAATATTAATACAAAAAAAATATATAAAACCAAACCCGTCATTATTATTATCTAAGACAAACTCCTGGACAGTTCAGCTTAGTGCTTGAAAACAACGTTATCATAAGCTGGTGTTTCACTAATATGGAGTGCATTCTTAATGACGTCCTAGATAGATAGCGAGTTAAGGTATTCATTATATCTTATTTAATGACGAAATAGTAGATTGTTTGCCTAGGCAGCTAGCAACTATTTTTAAGGCGAGAGTTTCTTTTCAAAGTACGTCACTCGAGCTCAAAATAGTGTTGCTTCCGAGATGAACACATCTACTTTTTATCACACTCTATGAGAAAAAATAAGTGTGCGGTCCGACCCCCATCAGGAACGAAGTTCCTTCTCACGTATGATTTAAAACAAAAAAAAATGCCGCCATCTTGGATTAACATTTTGACCTCACTCTCGACTTTAGCACTTTCGAAAACTATGAAAACGATATCCATAATGAAAATTAAAAACTTTCGCTGCTGCCATCTTGGATTTACATGTTGACCTCAATATCGGCTTTAGCTCCCTCGAAAACTATGAAAACGACAGCCACAACGAAAAAACATAAAATTTTCGATACCGCCATCTTGGATATACACTTTTACTAACAAAATCCACATTCCAAATTCAAATCACTTTTCGTTCCTAGGGATTAAAAAGCTATTTTTGGTCCCTGTTTACGAAGAATAAACTAGCTCTTTTTGAATAGATGTCATAAAAAGAATATCTCCTTGTAATCCTTGTTTGTTTGTTGTTTTTTTTGTTATAAGTACCGTTTATATAATAATATACTTTCATACGAGTATGCATTTAGTAAAAACCAATGTTTTTGACATTACAAATAGACTTCAATTTTATTTATCTGTAAGTATGTATGATGGCACTATCTGTACCTACTGACAAATGCTTGCACTCGACAGGTCCACTCAAATCTGTGTGGTTCTTTCCTCAAAAGACCATTTCCGAAACGAATACAAATGGTCCTCACATGATCTGACGAACATTATGTCTGGGTTTTAAAAGAGACTGTGACCTCTGAGTCTGTTTCGACCTTTCTTCTTAGAGTAGTCAGATAGGAAATGCCGACGTAATCTAGATTTTTTTAAATAATATATGATTGAATGTTTGTACATACCTACTTACAGAAATAAAATCATTTATCATAAGTGTTTTGCCGATTGAAACCCCCAGTTGAAACCCTTTGTTTCTCTGGGAAATTGTTTTGTAGTACTCACCAGTAGTTTACTTCTGGCACGGAGTCTTTATCATGTAAATAAATTGTTTATGCGTAATGGGATTGAGTATAATACTCAAGACAAGTGTAAACAACTATTATTTTGTGAGAAATGTCGCGAAAATAAACAAGAA
This sequence comes from Xanthia togata, assembly GCA_963853775.1. Taxonomy (NCBI): domain Eukaryota; kingdom Metazoa; phylum Arthropoda; class Insecta; order Lepidoptera; family Noctuidae; genus Xanthia; species Xanthia togata. The sequence goes on along the minus strand of OY970793.1, from coordinate 23,753,064 downwards.
AATCTAAAATTATACTTTAATGTAGGTCGCGTCCTCACTGAGTTGTGTATATTTTATATTTTACAGTTTCATGTGTTTGTTTAAACGTTTGACATTCAAACCGATTATTTCGCTCATTTGTTTTTGACCCGATTGCTGCGGGATCGGCATATAACTCGTGACTTCAATCAGTATGAAATTGAGATTAGTTTTAGGGAGGTATAAGATAGAACCATAATCTACGGATATAAAACAGTAATATTTAGAGATTACATACCATGAGCATGAGGTTCTGGGTTCTATTCCCGGGTCGGGCAAAGTGTTATTGGGGTTTTCCATCTGGAATTCCTCAGTAGCAGCCCGGAGTCTGGATTTGTACCCGGTTGTGGGCAATAGGCTCATCCCCGTATTACATAGGACTTAAATAATAAATAAATAAAAATCTTTATTTCAGACCACATGATCCATAAAATAAAACACACAAATTTAAAATAACAAAATCAAAAAATAAACTAAAATTAAATCATCAATCAAAAAAAATATCAAAAAAATTATAATAAAAAATTAGAATTAAAAGCACTTAAGCGGCTATTTGTAGCCACCGTTTGTAGGTCTCGGTAGCATACATCCTATCAGCAAGGTCCTTAAATATAACTGGCGAAATGTGGGTGTACTATAGGTACACCTCTGCCCAACCCTTCGGAGAATACAGGCGTGATGTTATGTATACTATGTTGACAAACGATTTGTTTCACCGGTAACAAATGACATACCCACGCTATTTCCGATACGCACTTCTGAATGTATATTTTCGCAGAAATTCTTCATATATCCTATACTAGTAATGAGCTATATTTGTAATTATAATACGTTCTCGAAAACGGCTGTAACGATTCGATTAAACTTATTTATTTATTTATTCACATACAACTATCATCACAGGCTTACCTAATACAATAGCGCAGTTTTATTTTTAATAGCTTACAAAGATTAGACTTAAAATTATATTATTATGAACAATCAAGAGTAAAGCGCAGGCCACACTGGGAAAGAATCTAAGTTCGTTTAGCTTCGCTCATGTAGCTACCGCATGTTTGCAAACTTTGGTTCACACCGCGAACTATGAACTGAAGTACGAAAACACGGGGTAGCTACATGAGCGAAGCTAAACGAACTTAGTTTCGTTCCCAGTGTGGCTTGCACTTAAATTTACAAAATGCAGCCCGTGTGAATTCAACTCAGAGTACAGTTGAAGCAGCCAATCTGTTGTGACACCGTATTGAGCGTAAGCAATGCGCGCGTCAGCAGCGCGTGCTGCAGCAGGTTGCTGCGAGCGGGCGGCACCCACAGCAGCGACGACTTGCACTCAAGCTAGGTCAAGCTGGGTCAAGCTAGGTCTCATATCTGGGTAAATTAGTTCTCCCTATTGTCACCCGAGCAGAGCTCCGTCGACCAGGCACTGCACAGAACTGTAGATAATATTCTCCAACGAAATATTTACCCCCTCACTATACAAAGCAATTAATTTGATTGAATTTTTATGTCAGTAAATAATTGCAATGTTCAAGATTATAATATCACAAATATTTTGTTAAAATCCATCTATCAGGAAGCTATTTTTATATGACGTGTCGTGACATTGAGTTTATTTTATTTATGAGATGGGTTAATATCTATTGTAACCTTAATAATGATAAAGTAAGCATAGTTACAGGCAAATGTGTGTGGGGTGTCCCAAAAAATATTTTCTTTCTTTTTTTCTTGCACAGGAAATACAAACAGAAGGTTTTTTTTTTTTTTTTTAAGAAAACAAAATTATATAAAAGTAAAATAACAAAGGATCATAAAAAAAAAATAATAACATATATATAATTATATAGGTATAATTGGCTAATCCTGTTGCCATTACATGCATTTGATATTTCTGTTGAGGTGGGTAAGGTACTCACTATTATAAAATTAATTTTATGTTGCATAGAAAATAATTCAAATAGCAGTAGAATATTAAGCCTTTTTAAATCGTTCAATTTGTCTAATGTTTTTACAGAACCAACTAGAGTAACCCCAACTTCTGCTACTTGTATCGATAATGTCTTCTGCGATTGCGATTATTTAGATAAATCCATCGTAAATTATTTGCCGTCTGATCATAGTGGACAAACGGTAACTTTTAAGTTTAAAACAGTTAAGCAAAAAGTGCAAATACAATTTAGACCAATAACAACTGGCAAATTAAATAGATTCAATAGTACCCTACATAATAAGTTAAATGCTCTGGGCCATAATATGGACGATGCAAATAAATTGTATGAGGATTTCTTTTCAATAGTGCACACGGAATTCAATCAAACTTTTGAAAAGAAAACAAAAAATATTTGCCCTAATTTTATTTTTAGTGACTGGGCAACTAGGGGTATTAGGATAAGTAGGGAAAGACTGTTCGAGCTGTATGGCCTTAAGCCTTACATTAACACAGAAACTTTCAACAAGTATGTTGCTACATATTCGAAAATATTTAGAAATACCTGCAAGACAGCTAAAGCTCTGTATATTAGCAACAAGATCAAATCAGCAGAAAATAAAATAAAAACGGTTTGGAAAGTAATAAATAATGAAACTAACAGGGAAAAAATACGAAACACTGAGTACACATTGGAGACTGAACGTGGTCCCATAAGCTCTAACTTAGAAGTAGCTCAAGAATTTGTAAATTTCTTTACTAATATACCATCAAAAACGACGGAAGCTTTAAATTCCTCACCCGATGTCTCAATTGATTTATTAAAAGCGAACGTTACAGGCTGCCCGGTTGAATTTCAATTTAAACATATAAACCCTATGATAGTTGTAAAAGCTTTTCGGCAAATCAAAATCAAATTGACTGAAGATCTATGGGGATTATCTATCAAAGTTTGTACATCCATAATCGAGACTATAGCACCATATTTAGCTTTAATATTTAATTTGTGCGTGGATCAAGGAGTTTTCCCGGATTTAATGAAATACAGTAAGGTTATACCACTTTTTAAATCTGGGGACAGTAAAGACACCAACAATTATAGACCAGTATGCGTGCTGCCGGTATTCAGCAAGGTGTTCGAAAAAGTAATGCTCAATCAAATGCTTAATCATTTTAACACCAACCAAATCTTACATGAACAACAATATGGGTTCACCAAGGGACGTTGTACGACTGACGCCGGTGTCGCCTTATTAAAACACATATTTACAGCATGGGAGGCGGCCCAAGATGCCATAGGAATCTTTTGTGACCTTTCCAAGGCATTTGACTGCGTAAATCACGAAACCTTGCTCTTGAAACTTGAGCATTACGGACTAGGTAAGCTTGCGCTCAGTTTGGTAAACTCTTATTTAAATGATAGACAACAGCAAGTTCAAATTAACGGTGTCAATTCACTCGGTCTAAAAGTAAAAATGGGTGTTCCACAAGGCTCAATATTGGGTCCTTTCCTCTTTTTAGTATATATTAATGATCTACCCCATTTATTAAAAAACAAACCACAAATGGTGTTATTTGCTGACGATACTTCTCTAATTTTTAAGATAAATAGACGTGAATCAAATCTTGACGACGTAAATAACGCCCTACTGCAGGTCCAAAATTGGTTCACTGCTAACAATTTAGTATTAAATGGGAAAAAAACTAAATGCATAAGATTTGCTTTGCCGAATGTTAAAAGTAGTGTTTGTGAAATAGTATTGAATAAGGAGAAACTAGAATTCGTCGATAAAACTGTTTTCTTGGGGATCACGCTCGACTCAAGGCTGCAATGGGGTCCTCATTTAACATCTCTTGCAGGACGGCTAAGTTCAGCAGCATATGCTGTGAGAAAAATCCGTCAATTTACTGATGTAGATACCGCGAGGCTAGTCTATTTCAGTTACTTTCATAGTATCATGTCTTACGGTATTTTACTATGGGGACGGGCTGCAGATATCGAATCGATTTTTATTCTGCAGAAAAGAGCCATCAGAGCAATATATGGCCTCCGCAGACGCGATTCCCTAAGGGAACTATTTAAAGATATTAACATTATGACGGTACCTTGTCAATATATCTATGAGAACATCATGTACGTAAGGAAAAATTTAAGTATTTTCAGTAAAATAGGTGATAGACACAATTATGGGACTAGAAATAGGGACCAATTAGTTCAACCGGGTTTCAGACTGGCTAAAGTAGACTCATCTTTCATGGGGTACTGTGTAAAATGTTACAATAAAATACCTCCCCACATACTCCAATTGAATGAAACGAAATTTAAATCTTGCATAAAACGCACACTATGCTGCCAAGCATATTATAAGTTGGGGGATTACATCGCTGACAAAAATGCTTGGCTCAACGCTGGTCCAGCTCCACAAGGGCGCATAAACTAATTGATTAGCATTGGAAAATATTGTTGGAGCTGCTGAAGATTGAAAAACTATATTTACATTGTATAAATTCAATCTCTTAGTATTATATAATTGCATTGCACATATGTGAGCACTGTTTACCTACTTTAACATTTAGTGAGTACGTCTTTCATTGACTTGAATGTACCCTGGCGGCTGAGAGTATGTCATGCTCACTCAAATGTCTCGCTGGTGGTGGCGTGTGTGTTGGATCATTAAGTTCCCTTCAAAATGGTTGAGCTAAATGATGCTGATCCATGCGTCATGTTCGTGAACGGGCGCCGTCAGTGGGGACTGGTCATCTCTTAGCTGCCATGGCTTATTTTAATTATTTTTGTTTTTATATTTTTATTATGGTCGCTTTTAACGTGCACGATTTACTACATTGTTCTCACATGTATAATTTCAACATGAATGATGTAACCAATGTTTTGTAACAATATTCTAATTTAAAAGAGTGTCCATGGAGTTTCTTGCCCGTTCTTCTCCATAGGAACCTACTACGCTTTGGAATGGGCAACTAGCTTCATCTTTCTGACTGACCGACCCCTTGACAATTCAAAAGTACCTGTAATTGGTTTATTTGGAATAAATGATTTGAGTTTGAGTTTGAGTTTGAGTTTGAGAATTGTTTTGCATGAATTAACTATTAACGAAGGAGAGCAATATATCAAAACATTAAAAAAGAATCGCTCAACGCGCCGAAAAAAGATTTAACTTTAAAAAAAACCGGCATCGGCAGCGCGGTTTAATCAAAGACAGTTCTACAAATGGCTTCAATTAAAATAACCTGCATAGACATCTATCAGTCAATCGCATCATACAACGTGCCGCTACAATGCAATGGCGACATTAATTTAATACACGGGTAGGGCCAGTAATCATAAAAATTGTATTATGATAAAATAATTTGTAAATTGAAAAATGTAAATATTCAAACGCTCGCCGACATGAGCTCTCTTTCCTTCAATTCGCCTACTCTTTGCACATTATCCGATTTAGTTTCATTGATGCGATTTCAATGATCCGTGACCCCGGAAAATTACCTTTGCACTACATTTCTTTAAGTACAGGTTGCTCCATGAAGTCATTTTAGAAAATTGAAATGAAGTCAATAAATACATAATAACGATTAATGAAATTAAAATATCTTCATAAAACAAAAACGCAAAACCGTATAATTATACGTATTTAAAATTAAAGCAGCTCGCGGTGTAATGCGACTACACGCACCATATTATGTCACATGACATTGGCTGGACATAGGCAGACACGTTTGTCAAAAGTCCTTTTATCAGTAGACTAAGAACAAAGTATATTTGTCTGTGGTTACGCTATGGCTGCCTGAGTTACAATACCTGACGTGTGGAGTGACGGACTGTGTCCAATCCACTGTTGTTTAAAACTTGAAGATCATGCGAATAACGTGATGGTTTTATAAGATACCTGTTTTGTATCGGACCACTTGTTATTGTTACTTATTAGTTATTAGCTATAATTAGTGCAGTATTAGGCCGCGTTTGCAACAAATTTGTTGTCAGACGCCGACTGTGAGCGTTAAGAGTCCATTGACGTTCAAAAGTGGTTTTTATGTAGATACATACCTAATTGAAATAAATTATTTGCCTTTGACTTTGATATAGTACTACTGCTCATATTTTGAATGGACACTGATTTAAATTCGAGTTATGAGAAAAATAAGTTTTCTATAGAAATTTGAAATTCCCCATATCTCGTCTTTATATCAGTGTCCATTCAAAATATATATTTGGGAGCCTAGATATTCTGTAATCCAATCGGAAGAAATACACACTACCTTAAGAATATGTTTGATTCAAAAATTATTTTGGTATTACGTTTGTATGAACAACGCATGCTCCGCAGGCCCCATAAGCAGTTTACTGCTTTTCTATATCTTGATTTCTAATTTGCTAGACTACAATAACATTTGGTGTCGACATAAATATAACCTAGTAAATAAAGTTACCGAGTGACTCTCACCAAGGACCACTGAATCATTCTCTGCAGGAGCACCTTCACTGTTGTCGTGTTGTCTCTGAAATATTTATTATTTAGAGTGTGTTATTTTTTTATAAAGGTCGATCGCAGCTGTCATTTTGGTCTGTCAAATAAAAAGTCAGAGTCTATACATATTCAACTCTTAGAAAAAGAAAACAAAGCAAAATTGTTTATTCTACACAAAAAAAAAAAAAACATAAAATACACACAGGTTCATACCGAATCGACAATTATTACAAGCTAATTCGCTATTAGTGAGCCTACTCACAATCGGCGGCTGAACGTTTGATGTGAACGCGGCCCAAGGGTTGCGTATGCGTTAAAGAAAATGTCGCTTATATAAGTAGGTCTATAAATAAGCGACATTTTCTTTTGGTAGACTCATTGTTGCATGTTTATTTATTTACATTAAAAATAATTCCGGTGAGATCTTCAGAAATATACCTACCTACTGATAAAAAAAACGATTGAGCCTTACAGTAGTCGCATAATAATCATCATCAGCATCTGACATCTTAGCTGATAGCAGGTTGGACCTCTCGGAAAATGGGTTGGTACCATCTGTCAAATCAATAGCGCGCGCTTCCCCGACTTCCTGTTACGCACTTCCGTCCGTTAACACAAAATCACTCCCACAGATTGCAGGAAAGCGAGAAGTCATACTAAGTTTTGAAGTGTGCAAAAGAATCTAAAGTTTAACATCTATATGTTAAACTTTAGATTCCTTTGCACACTTCAAAACTTAGTATCCAATTTGAACAAAAATGATTTATAAAATCGGTACATTTGGTTGCTCTTAAACAAACAGTAATGAGTTCTTACATACACAAGCATAAGCACACAGTGTAATCCCCTGTATCTACGAGTATGTAACTCGCGACTCCAGAACAAATATTGAATTACACTACTTCAGTAAAGTAGGTACTTAGTTGAAGAAAATGGGGCTTATTTACTAAATCAAACATTGGCTTAGTACTTTTGAATACATACCAGCTTATGTTACCACTGAAATAAATCTTCTAAGGTTTTCCGACGACGCGACGCGACGGTCTGACTGATCGCGAGGTTTTTATTCAAGATTTTTTTTTCATTCCGTCTTTTTTGGAGAAAGTCCTGATAAGGACTAGGAGAAGATAAAGTCTTTCAAAGTGTAATGGATAAAATTAAAGGAAATAAGGTGTCATGTAAAACGCTTGGTCATGAAGACTCGGGCATTGTGCCAATAAATAACTGCAGTGCTAACAATTCTGTGTTAATGAATCAATCGAATTTGAACAGCTCTGGTAAATCTATGTCTATACAAATTATAAATTGAAGTCGCTTTTCGTGTCTGCCTGTCCGACCGCGTTGTTCTTCTAAACAATATTCAATTTTATAAAAAACAATTTTCACCAAGATTTAGAGAATTTATCCCGAAAGGTGTTATGCGTATAATACATTCTTATAAAACTTACATTCTTTTTTATTTTGTTTATATATACCAATCAATTGCCAGTTCTATTATGTAAAAAAAAATAAAGCTAATATATTATTATACAAACTAAAATATAGCGTCGAAAAATTTATCCGTATCGCTGTCGACTGGTAGTGTACCCAAGAGACTGGCCGCATTGCTACGTTGTATGGCAATGCTTACCCTCTGGCCAAGGTAAAAACCAGTCCTTGGGTCACGGGAAGTGTCAATCAGTCATTTAGAGATTTCAGTGAACAGACCATGAGCACTCGGACCCCACAGCCCTAGGGTTTCAACACCAAACGGCTCGAAAATATACCTATAAGGTTATTATACTTTTGCCGCTTGAGGTTTTCTGCAGCCGCAGCGGCAGCTCCAGCACAACACGCTGAGCCAGGAAGATGGGATGGCGCAAGAGTATCGACACACGTTGCGTCCCACACTAAAGGCCTACCCACCTTCCATGGAAATAAAGACATACCGTCCGGTCTCTTGCCATCATCGCGTGCCAAGCCATTAGGTTCTAATAAAGCTGGAACGCCGACGGTGACAAGAGCTCGTCGGATGATGTCATTAATGTTTGCGTGCCGCGGTAAGCGACACGCACTTCGGCTGCAAGACAAACTTACATATTACGAGTATAATAAAGAAATCTCGATGTTTAGTCTAGACATACATACTTGCAGCGACCCACCCTAGCTTCGCACGGTTGTGCAAAAGTATAAAACAAAATCGGTTTTCATGTATGACCGCCAGACACCGACCCGCATTCCGACCTCGCCGCCGAGGTCCTCCGCGATCGCGACCCGCCCGAGTAAATAATACTCCCCCCCGACCCTTGCCCGTTGATGCGCCAGCCCGCGTCGATGCTGAGCCAGTAGCTTTAAATTCCCCGATTAATAATAATGAATTATCTTTGATCCAGCCTGTCCCAACTTGCTGTCCTCCCCCCAGCGACGCCCTAAGCCGAGGTCCGTACCCCACAGGGGGTGCCCTTAGCGAGCGCTCGCCTAGTTTTAATTAGAATAGTTTTGCCCCTGGCTGGAGGCTTTGAGTTTAGTAGCTTAAGGCAGCCGCAGGATTGTCCGGTTAAGTAGTCATCACCTCAGAGGTTAGCTACGAGATGCCATAGTCAAATAATAAAAAAATTATGACCGCATAGTTCTTTTAAACTACATAATGAAATTTAATGCGATTTCACCCTGAGCACCATCATTTTTAAACAATTTATTCCGGAAGGTTTATTTGTACCTTTTATAAAGTATTTAACTTAGTTAAAGCACAGAAAATTTACATGTTGCCACATTAGTGGTTGAACCCGTGTCAATCCAGGGAGTGGCAGCCCAGTTGAAACTGCCTCGACTTACGAGTTGTAGAAAGTTTGGTTCGAACCCAGTCAGACACTACTTGAACTACGGTGAAGGAAATCATCGTGAGGAAACTGGCATGTCCAAGAACCAAAAATTCGGAGAGATGTGACATCCATTAACCCGCACTGGGCCCGCGTGGTGGATTATGGCCCACTCCCTCTCTCAGAGGAGACCTGTGTCCCAGCAGGTGGGAACATTACTGGCCGATCATAAATCAAGAGCGGCTGCTATAAAATAAATGCACAAGACAATTTTAATCAATGCGAACCAATTCAACAAAACGTAAAAATTCCGTGCGATCTTGAAGTACAAATATATTTGGATTTCAATTGATCAAATGTGTTTCGTTAATGAATTCTATTTGCCGCAATCTTCCTTATGCGAAATAAACTTTGGTCACATGGCTACACAGAACGGTCATGATTTTATTGCAATAACTAGAGTTTTTCAATTGGCTACTAAAAAGAGGAATAGATAGAGTGTCCTTGGAGTTTCTTAACCGTTCTTCTCCATATTGATCTAAGAACAAAATAATAAAATCACGAAGCTGGATGAATCTACCCAGTACTGCAGGCTAAGCTCTCCGAGGTTATCCTTAGGATTCTGTTGGCGCTCCCCCGAATCCGGTGCATCAGAGAAACTGTTTTCGAAGTGCGTCGTAGGCTCGCTAATAATAAGTTTTCATTGCTGCATTATAATTAGGCTTGATAAGTCAGAGGCAGGGCAGTAAAATAAAGGATTAAATAATCTTTAAAAGAGCTTGAATAAACAACTAAATGGCCTGGATTTTGTAATAAAAAACCAGAAACCCATACCAAACCTATTTCGAAAGACGGTCAACAGGTCCTGAATGTAAACATGAATCTAATCTTGGTTGATAAATCTAATGCAAAATGCCATGACATAAAAATCACGAATTAAAATAATAAGTAGATAAATTCTTTAAAAAAGAGCATTTGCACCTAATCCAAGTTATTTTATTGTAAACTAGCACTTTGCCCGCGGCTTCGCTCCCGTGGTCTTTCCCGCGGGACCCGTTATTTTTCCCGGCATAAAAAGTAACCTATGTTACTCCCTGAAAACTGAGCTTTCTAATGGTAAAAGAATTTTTCAAATCGGTCCAGTAGTTTCGGAGCCTATTCAATACAAACGAACAAACAATCAAATCTTTCTTCTTTATAATATTAGTATAGATTATTAGTATTAGTATAGATAAGGACCGAGACCGCAGTGACTTACGAGTTGTTGGTCGTAAGTTCAAACCATGACAGTCGCTTTACTTTGTGTAAATAGTTTCATCACCACTGCTCTCATAACGGTGAAGGAAAACATCGTGAGGAAACCGGCATGTCTTAAAAATCGAAGACATGTGACATCTACCAATCCGCACTGGGCCCGCGTGGAAGATTACGGTCCACTCCCTCAGTGGGAATATTAAAGGTTGATTATGCTATCGTAAATTTAAGAGATGAGTGTGTGCACCGACCATGGAATGTAAAAAGACTTCTTCGAAACTAAAATAAAAATACATATCTAATAATGATTTGCCCTGTTCCACCTCCGTGTTACTTATCTGAGTATCAAATAATAACCGCCAAACAATAGCTAATAGGATATAATTACTGAGATACAATTAGTATTCTCAAAATAATTTCCTATGCAGTTTTTTCCACGTATTTTTGTGAGACGTATTTTCCACGTATAAAGGTATTTCTGATGAAGATTGATGTACTTTTTGACAGAAAAACAGCTCATAGATTTTTTATTGTAACATAAAATGAGTTACTAAATATTTCATCTTGTAAATATACTTAAATGAAATGCTGTTTTGGTAAGCGCATAACTTGTATTAAAATGTTCGTAATTCGTAGTCCGAATTAGGCTCCTATGGAAATAAAACTTGGAAAAGTTTTCCGTAAACTTTTCAAATTCGAGATATACTACCTACGTCCTTTTTTCTATGGGTTTTGTTTATGAAGTTTTTAAATTTGGACAGGACAACGTCCTGTTAGCTGGTTATCAATCATTTTCGCCTAATCAGGCTAAAAAAAGTAGCATGAAAATAATAATCGGTATTGGATAATAGTTTCTCTAAGGCTTAGAAAATATATAGAAAGAAGAAAGAAAATATGTTTATATTGCACAAACAAAACTCACAAAAATACAAAAGTAGCAGAAAAACATATAAGCTTAGGCTATACGCAGAGAAAATCTACGTGTTTTGGCATATAATTGTAAGAAAATAGTAGATTTTACAACAAGTGCACAAAACGAACCATTTTTATCCGAGACTTTTAGCAGCCCGAGACGAAGGAGAGGGCTGATAGTAATGTCGAGGATAAAATCATAGCTCTTGTATCAGCAGCAGCCAATTTGCTTATTATTGAAATTTGAAAGACATTAATGCATTTACAAGCGTGTGGGTGGGATATAAATGAAAAAGTAAGGCCCTTTGTACACGGCACGGTTTCTTTACGGTACGGCAAATAAACCGCGCCGTAGAAAAAACGTATTTTTTAAGAGGCTTCCATATTGATCCATACAACACTGACGACCGTGCCTACACACGGCGAATAAACCGTAGTTTTTCACGGCAAGAAAAACGAGTGTGTACAAAGGGCCTTACTGTTATCGCTCATCTAAAGTGCGATGGCCACAATCCCAATGTCAGAACAAACAAACAAATGCAAAAGTCGTATTTTTAGGTCTTTTTTGTAGCGGTTCAAAGTCCGTCGGTAAAAACTTACCAACCAAGTACCTACCTATATAAGCTTAAATTAGGTAGGGTTAACAACGCTAAAGTGTGACGTAAAGTAATTATGAAAATACCATAATCATTCATGTAATGATGTTGTATTTTTATTCGAAATTGTTCGGTCTGTAATTTTAGCTAATTAATAACGGTTGGGAATTCCGTCGGCTCTTTGTGTGTTCGCTGACCGATGTCGACGTTACATGGACTATTTTTAGTTTGTTCTAGTAATTGCTTCTAAAAATCTTCGAGAAAATTAAACGTGATTAGTTTAATGACTGCCTATGTTGTTTGTAAACTCACTACAGAGCATGCCAAAAAAACATTTAGAGAATTTCATCAGATAATTCACGCCAAAAACGTGTGTGTGTGACAGAGTTGTTAAGCATTTATACATTGGATTTATTAATGTTTATTTACTGGCTTGATTTCCATACGTACGTATTTTTCGGGTGACCACTGAATCAGTGCTGTACTGTGGGTGGCATAGCACAGCATTATGCTGAGTGGAAGCCTTCTTGTCACAGAAATGACGTGCAGTTGCAGAATATTTGTAATGTTTATATTGTTGTTTTTTTGTATGCACGTGTAGAAACACGTGCATACAAAAAAAGAAAAGAAAGAAAAATAGGTTTATTAGTCACAGAAGTGACAAATAAACCTATTTTTCTTTCTTTTCTTTTACATATTATCTATATGAATAGCTGTTCGTTCGTAAGCGCATCACTTGAGAACGGCTGGACCCATTTAGCTAATTTTTATTTTAAAATATTCTTTATAGTCTGAATTAGGTATTTAAGAAAATAAAATTTGAAAAGCTCGCGGAAAATTTTCAAATTCGAGAAAACCTGAATGTCCTTTTTTCTACGGAAAATTGGACAAGAACGTCTGTTGGGTCAGCTAGTTTTAAATAATAAATGAAGAACCTTGAAACCATTGACACACAACATGAAATAGACATTCCTATCCACTTGTTATTTTAATTTCAACTAAGATGAACAATTCATCTCAGGGACAGTAGGAAATAAACCATACACCACAATTTAATGGAGGATGCCTTATGAAATTACACAAATGCGAATTGAAGTATCACAATCTGAAGTTCTGCTCACTCTGTAAGATAAACGTAATGGTAAGGTTACATTGATTTATCACAAGCTTTAACTGGATTAGTTCACATCCATCTATTCATTGATAAGGAATATTGGACTGAATGAAAGGTTGATATCAAAGTTTCAAGTACGGAACTAAATTATGCACACAAACATTGTCAGTTGATTTCGAACTTTGTATTCTTCGCATCAATTCTACTTTCTATTTTGACAATGAAATGTACTCGATGGCATTTTAATAATCTAGTAATGAAATCTAGATTTACGTTATTAAGTATCTTACTGTGTAAAGAAAGTGTGCATCGATTATACTTGTAATGCTATCATTTGTAAGCAGAAGTTTTTACTTTGGAAAAGTTAATTTGTTTGATAGAGCAAAAGCATAAAAAACAAAAGAGAATAAAAAAATCAACAATGCAGCAATTATTTACTCTTTTGTTTTGTTTCTTTTATTTTATAAAGGCATCGTATTGTAATATTGATACATCGAAATATTTGTTTAGGAGGATGCATCATTTTCATATTTTTTTAAAGAACGATGTAATACGTAGGTATCTGAAAAGACAATAGCCTTATTCACCACCTCCGGTTAAGTTTCGGTTATTATTTCAGGCAGATAATTTTACAAAAAAGTTCCATTTATGAATTTGTCAGCAGTAGACATGTGCATTCCAGAGAGGTTCTCAAAGTCAGAGTTGTAAAATATCGTTTAGAACGCAGTATTTAGTTCAAAGTGTGATTGCAGATGTAGAATCCGGCGAAGCGGCGCCTGATGCCAAGGGAGAGGTGCCCGTCCCGCCTGTCACCCGGCGCCCGCCTCCACAGGGTAAGCGCCACGCATGGCATGAGGGGCTTACCACACTGTGTATCACAAATTCACAATAGACGGGAATTTGAATTTAGAAAATAGAATGGAATTTAAAAAAAAAAGTGGCGGTGGCGGTCTGATAGTAAGTGAATTCTATGGTTCGTTCTACGACTGTATACAATAGTTTAATACCTAGTTGAAGTTCAAGAATTTTCTTCTTAACAAAATTATGCAATTTTAGTAAGTATTTATAAATATCATTATGGCTTTTGGACCATTTAACTTACACAACTTAACTAAAAGATTATTCAACTGAACAGACAGCTGTGCTGCTGGGGAGTTTGTTGCGCCACTTCTTCCCAGCTAAAGCACTAGGAAGTGGTGAAGGGCGGGCGTTTTTGGGGGACTGTCTTATGTAATGTTGACGTTCGAAAAGTGCTGATTCTCAGCCTAGAATAAATGATTTTTGGATATTGAATTTAAAATAGAATTGTCATACTAAAACATAACTTAAAAGTGTGTATAGTCGTAGAAAGTATGATACAATTTTTGATTTCATTGACTGTCGCGTCATCAGTGCCATCTAGTGTAAGTACTTGTAATTGGTATGTGGTACCCTCTATAATGGTGTAGCATGAGAAATCACTATTTCATAAACATTGGAGCACCTCACTATATTTATATTTTTTATGGTTAAGCTGCTTTTCATGTCATGTATGTCGCTCGCACTTCTGTTTATTTTGTTAATATTTCTTCGTGTAATTTTTGGTTTATCAGGTTTAAGTTTGTATTTATTTTTGGGAATTTGTGCTGTCGTGTTTTTAATTGTCTGTCCGTATTGGGTACTATTAGAATATTTTTTTAATAATTTGTGTTTTCAGATTATAATAATTATGAAACTTTGGTAGAGCTTTCAAAATGTTTGCGTTAGATTATTTTACTTACTTTTCAATTTTTACTTATTGATGTTTAATTTGTTTTCAGTAGTTGAAAAAATTTATTATCTATACATGCAAAAACTTTTACCATGGATTCTGTACATTATTCTGAAACCTCCTGCGTTGAAATTTTTTGTCGATTATTAAAAAAAAAACTGCTGCATCATAGAAAAGAGCAATACCTACGCGGTCAAAATGTATGGAACAGCAGATTTTTTTAAAATAACTGACGAAAAATTACAACGCACTCATTTTTTTTCGTACTGAATCCATGGTAACAGTTTTCGCGTCGATGTCAATGCCACCCTGTATTTAAGGTTGGTTCTAACTACTTAAGAATTATGTTAGTGGTACCTAACAAAGATCACCATACAGTAAAAAACAAGATTTTCCAGAAATCGATCTTCCTTACATTGATGATGATGATGATTCGAAGAAAGTTTTAAAAATAGAAGTTAAAGATGCATTATAAGTGGAGAATAAAACGTAACTTGATATTAATTACCTAGGTACTAGTAACGTAGAGTATCGCCCTGAAAACTTAAACTCAAACTCAAACTCATAGCATTGATTTCAATTAAAACATTTATAGGCACTTTTGAATTGTCAAGAGGTGAGTCAGTCAGAAATATGAAGCTAGTTGCCCATTCCAAAGCGTAGGTTCCTATGGAGAAGAACGGGCAAGAAACTTCACGGGCAATCTTTTAAATCATAATATTGTTACAAAATATTGGTTACATCATTCATGTTGAAATTATACACGTCAGAACAATGTACAAAAACGCACGTAAAAAGCGTCCGTCACAAAAAGATAAAAACAACTCAAAAATTTAAAATAAGCCGTAGCAGATAGGAGATGATCAGTCCCAACTGACGGGGCCCGTTCACGAACATGACGCATGGCATCAGCATCATCACCGTTTAGCTCAACCATTTTGAAGAGAACTTATGATGTTATAGGTATCAATCAATCTGCCTAGCCTTTTCCCAACTATATTGGTGTCGGCTTCCAGTCTAACCGGATGCAGCTGAATACCAGTATTTTACATGGAGCGACCGCCTATGTGACCTCCACAACCCAGTAACTGAGTAACACGATACCCCTTGTAAGCCTGGTTGTCAGACTTTCGGGCTTCTGACGACCCGTAACGACTGTCAAAGATCTACGAATGACAACCGGGACCAACGGCTTAACGTGCATTCCGAGGCACGGAGGAGTCTCGGTATGTAAAGATGGTCACCCATCCACGGCCAAACCCTGGCAAGCGTAGCTTAACCTGATGGAACAACCCGTGCGGCTGTTATTACTTAGTAGCCACGAGCTCCTCCAACTCAACTCAAGATGTTATCCTGTATAACATCTTGAGTTGAGTTGGTGGAGGTTGTCCAGTAAATAGCACGACATACTGCAGGGGGTGATAGCTTGCGCAGACCTCCCCAATGGCGTCAGCGTCGTTTGTTACGCTGACGACACGTTGGTCCTGGCGCAGGGGAGGTCGCACCAGGCGGCGGCCGAACTAGCGACACACGGGGTTGCGACAATCGTGGCCAGAATCCGGCAGTTGGGACTCGAGGTGGCCTTGCACAAGTCCGAGGCCATGTGTTTTTATGGTCCTCGGAACGCGCCACCGTCGGGTTCCCAAATAACGGTAGGAGGGGTTCACATCGGCGTCGAGTCGACGATGAAGTACCTGGGACTCGTCCTCGACAGTCGGTGGAACTTCGTGGAGCATTTCCGTTTGGTTCCCAGACTGGAGCGGGCCGGGGCTGCCTTGAAGCGGCTCCTGCCCAATCTAGGGGGTCCAAACGCCTCCTGCCGGAGGCTATACGCGGGGATCGTGCGGTCCATGGCCCTGTACGGGGCACCGGTGTGGGCGCGTTCGTTGAGGCGGCGGCCTGCCCGCAGGTTGAACGCGTCCCAGAGGGTCATGGCCACCCGGCTGGTCCGGGGATACCGCACGGTCTCCGGTGAGGCGGCGAGCCTCCTTGCCGGATTGCCGCCATGGGATCTGAAGGCAAAAGTCCTCGCGCATATCTGGGAGTGGCGCGAGGAGGCGAAACGCCGGGGCTTGACTCCGATGCCGCGAGAAATCGCGGCACAGCGGACAGAGCTCCGACGGGATCTCATGGCGTCATGGAGAGTGCGATTGTCGCAACCCAGTGCTGGGCACGCCACTATTGCGGCGATAAGTCCCCTTTTTGAGGAGTGGCTGGAGAGGCGCCACGGCGTCCTCACCTTCCGCCTGACGCAGGTCCTCACCGGACACGGCTGTTTCGGGAGGTACCTGTTTCGGATAAGGCGGGAGGAAACGCCCGGGTGTCATCACTGCGTGGATCGCCCGGAGGACACGGTGGAGCATACGGTGGAGGTATGCCCGGCTTGGGCAGAGCACCGCCGTGTCCTCGTGGAGGCGATCGGTGGCGGGGATCTCTCGCGTCCGGCCCTGGTCCAGGCCATGGTACGGAGCGAGAGGGCATGGGAGGCCGTCACCTCCTTCTGCGAAGCAGTAATGCTCGCGAAGGAGGAGGCGGAGCGCGTGAGGGAGAGGCAAATTTCGCGCCCTCACGCCCCTAGCCGCCGCAGGAGGAGACGCCCTGGGCGTCGGGAATCGATTGCCGATTCCCGGCCACCGTAGGCGCGGGCTTGCGGACGGTGAGCAATGGGTAGCTCGCCGTCCGGTAAGGACCAGGCCCGGGTCGACGGCGCGTTGTGTTCCACGCGCGCCTCAAAGAGTGTCAGCGAGTGAAGGGGTCCGATGAGACCATTGCCTGCCGGGGTTGCGGGAAAGTCCGAAAGGGATACCGTGGCCCCCTGGCATTGCACAGGCAAGAGAAGGAACACGGGTGGGTTTTAGTCAGTAAAAGTCTGACACGCCCTCCCGCTCCACCCAGAGCGGGAGACGTCATTTGATGATTTCCCAACCAAAAAAAAAAAAAAAAAGGGGGTGATAGCTTGGGCACTACCTATCAATACAACACAATATTATGTTCAGCTAAATCTTACATTTTTTTTCACCACTGTAGGTTAAACTTAAGTGATAAGAAAATAGTTCTGTGAAAATTTAAACAAAAAATAGTATTTCTTGAAAACATTCTTGTCTTTGATAGAAAAAAGACTTATCAATGAGTAAAGTAACTATTCACGAATAATTTGATGTAAGAAAAAGTACTAGAAAAGGATTTTTTCATTACGAGATGCTTAAAAATCTGTTTCAAGGTGAAAATTTTGTAAAACTGTGAATCCGTAAGATTTTGCTGAACATATTATATTGTGTTGTATTGATAGGTAGTGACCCTAGCTATCACCCCCTGCAGTACTCGTATGTCGTGCTATTTACTGGACACCCTGTATATGATAATATGATAACATACCATCTCGCCTGTATTCCCCAAAGGGTTAGGCAGAGGTGCAGCTATAGTACACCCACATTTCGCCAGTTATGTTTAAGTTCCATATAATAGGGACTGCCTCGTTGGTCTAGTGGTCGCAAGCGCTACTGCTGAGCATGAGGTCCTGGGTTCGATTCTCAGGTCGGGCAAAGTGTTATTGGGTTATAAGCAGCCCGGATTCTGGATTTGTGCCCGGTTGATGGCAATAGGGATATGATATTATGATATGTTTAACACTTTCGAGTCCACCCACTTTTCATAGAACTCATACATATATATTGGTTTGCGCTAAAGTTAACCATCGCGGACGGTCAACGGTATTAAGTTTAAAACCCGTGTTATAAAACACTGTAAAATGTTTTTTTCAGGGGACCTTGTCGCTATATGTAGTTTCCAACCTTTCTTTTTTAATATTAAAAAAAAAAAAACCTAAGTACATTTAAAATGCGCCTTCCGCGAAGGCTCCCGGCATCCCATATGCGACTAGGTGAACCCTCCAGATGGGCTCCCGGCACTGAACGTGTTAAGTTTTCAGCCTGCACCCTAATTGCCTAACACACGTTCAAACACAACCGAGTGTTGAAGGATATTGCTCATCCATTGCTTCACGGGTTTGAAAAATGCGTCAGTTCAACAACGTAAATAACGCAATGAACGTAGGTGAACTGTCAAAATGAAATCCATTGTGATCGATTGTCGTTTTATGTGTGTTACGAAATCACCCGGCTGATTAAAAGACGCTTTACATTAAATATAGCACCAATGTAGGTTTCTAACAAACAGTAGGTAGAATAGGTACTCCTTAGGTAAAGAAGAATGATTTACATCAATGGTATGTAAAGATCGCATGCACTGCGCATTCAAAACAATGATATCACTGGGAAAACTGATACACGCGTCTAATGTTATTAAACTATCCGTTCTGACTTACATTACAATATAAATCTTTTAACTAGCAACAATGCTGTCAGAGAATCTTCTAGAACCAATATGTCATCTTCTCTCATACATTTTTCCAGCGTCATTTATAATAGTAAAGTTCTTCGTTATTGATTTATATGTGCAGTTGTATAAACGTCATTAAATAAATTGTTTTTCCTTTTATGGAAACTGCAACTGGAATAATAGAAAGATATATACAATTTATAAATACTTCAGCAGTTGCAATTATTTGTTTTATTACCCTCGACTAATGTAGCTGGCACTACTACACTCTTTTCTACAGGTTACAATTTACTGATTCATTTTCTATCCTTATCCATGTCTGCAAATGATTCTTCGTTCGTAAGAGCCAACTTATCAGTCAAAGATAGTCTCGTAGTAATATATTTGACAGATAAGTTGGCTGTTATATTGACATTTCCAATCTTTAGACTTTCATTACCTAAATAACCTAGTTCCTGGTAGAGCTTCACTTCCTTTTCTGTATCTTTAACATAACCTATCAAATGGGTAACATCTCCTTGTTCAGAAATTTCAGTTATCTTGAATAAAAGCTAGTAAGAACTGACACTTGAATAAGTAAATAAAATACATTCTATTGTACACACATCACAGTAACTACGTTCACACGAATAACTTTCTACAAACAAGCACCAATTAATCTATTACGGTTGATGCTTCCAACGTCCATCTTTTATTTTTGACCATCGATAAGCGTTTTGGCAGATCGAATTCGGATTACAATCCCACAATCTAAATTCAACTATAGATTTTACAGATTAAGGTTAGTTTTTCAATGTTAGTTTTGTTGGTTTGATTTGAGTGAAAGGTCGTGAAAGCCTGTCTCCCTTTCGCTGAGTTATTTTGTTACCTTCATAATATGTATGCTCATTGTATAAGTAGTTATGTCATGAGCACATGAGACAGATGCACTTCTGTGATAATTAGACCTAGTAGACATGCAGAAGACACCGAGATTATCGAAAGGAGATTGTCCGTTTACGTTAATTCACTCTACCCAGGGGTTCTATATTTGTAACTTTGCATCTGTTAAGTTAACCTTGACACCGAAGCTCGTTCGTAGGGCATAGAATCCCATAACTCAAAAGTTCAATAAAGCCCTGAGGCAGACAACTCTCTAGACGAACAGGCACCACTATCAATTATAATGGAGTCGCATTAGATTGAATACATTTTTCCTCAGAGCTTTATCCAAGCTCAAAATGTTCACGATAAACTAACAATGCGGGTACAACTATCGTTTTGGGGCCTCTATTTAATAATCCATTAATAAAGTTTGTCCAGTCCGTCATTGTTTATTTATAGCAAAAGGAAACGGTGGGATCTGCTTCCCACGCAATAATCTACCCAATTGCGTTCCATAGATCTTCAAACAAAGACACATCCTTTTCAAAGACCACCCACCGAGTTTTACTGCTAAGATCTACATGGGTGATATTTTCCGGGGTGTTGTCGGTTATAACATTATTATATCTAGTTGGTGTTTATTGTTTAAATTGGAGTGATGATGCCGATGATAGCCCGACTATAAATAGAAGTCTTTAGTAGGTACCTACATGATTACAAGTTTCTTTGCGCTAACTCCGACTCGGGTTATGACGTAGAAATGGATGACAGAAAAAATGTTCTGTCAAACTTCCAAATAATTATCCAATTGTAGTAATAAATAGACAGCGAAAACAAGGCATTTATCAAAAACCTTGCTGGCAATTCAATTCGTGATAATTAACATTGATTCTCATCATAGGTGACACAGCTCATTCTACAGAAAATAATTAAGAATGACAGCGGACTGCGGCGGGTATTACAAAATCTTTTTTGTGCGCATGAACGTGATGCGCACAAAACAGATTTTGTCATCGCCAATTCGAAATTCGATTCCAAATGTTGATTTCAAAAAGAAAAAAAAATAAAAGAACGATTTATTTCAAAAATGGAGGCTCGAAAGCGCATGGCAACGCGTGGATTATCATTTCGTCACGCGGTTTTGGCACGTCCACACGTACCGGGCACTTCTAAAGGTTACTGATTGAAGTCGTTAGACCCACTGGTTTAATTAGAGAAGCTATTTTTACTTAACACGATTAGATAGAATTTCAAATAAATGGTGATACTAATCACTATACATGACAACAAAGTTGACAATGTTAATATTTGGTGCCTCGTAAAATTTTAATGTTTCCTCTACTTTCTACTTTTTAATGTTTCCTCTACATCTGCAAACAGATGCGATTATTTTTAATAGATTTCCGTATTTATTCATTTTGACGGCTCAGCTGTAGGACTAAATCCAATATAAGTATATATTTAGAAACATTAGCTTGTTAATCGCAGACCCATAAAATAGGTACCTAGTAGGGTATTTAACGGTGCCAGTTAATTCAAACTGCTAGTTGGGACTACTGCAAAATGTATACTGTACAACGTAAGTACCTCTGCCGTATAAGTACTTAAATAATTTTGAGTCTGAAACCCTAAGGTACCTACTTATCATACCAGCTTCTGATGGTACAGTTCGAGGGGTTAGAATGGGGTAGAGCTATAAAACATAAAACTACCCTAGAAAAGACTGGGGGATCAATATTGTATAGTGTCTGTGTCACAATTTTGGTGTAGGAACATAATAGTATGTTGTATCTGCCTACTTATCAAGGTTTTTCGAATAAATTCCTCGCGGAACTGTAGCTTTAAATCCAATTGATCGTAGTCAACATTTCTACTTGACAAAGTATTCAAATATCAACGCTATCAAATCAAGTTTGATGATTGACATCCTAACGGTTGATAACTTAAAATTAATTACTAGCGCCTTTTTAAGACGTATTTAATGTACTCGCAAAAAATCCAGTAACTCACTACGTACTGTGTAGTGTAATATCATAGATAATAGGAACACTTGAAGTAATGTACTGCAGACCACAAAAAATGGGCCAATGGCCTGACGCGTCTCGAAAATAGAAGGAGTGACTCAGAGTATTTTTGTTACTCTCTCGAGTACTTGATAACCTTTAAAACGGTTTTTTTAAATATAGATATACATCGTTTTGATGGTCTGGCAGTTTATGAAAACATGTTGTATTAGCTACTTATGTTCTTTAATAATCTGAGTCGCGACGAAGTTTTCAAGTAGGTATCAAAATGAACACGTTGTAGATTTCTCCTACAACGTGTTCATTTTGATATCCCCTAACTCTAGGGTATTATTGAGACCATGTCAAAGAATCAACTAGCACATATAAATACATATTTTTATTTTTTTAAGATAACTTACCACTAGATTCTCGATGTGTGTACTTATCTAAGTTTCATTGATAAGTACGAGTAATTCATTTTCATTCAAACCAATCATAATTCATATTTAAAGCTAAGAAAATGTGACGTTGTCATATTTTCTTTTTATGAACAAAAATAGTCTGAACTAAATGTTTTTTAGTTTTTATATTTTACCTAAGGGTTTTTACATAAATAATCGTGACTTTGTCGAATCATTTTGAATGAAAAAAAAAACATTTTCCAGTTGATTCTATACAGATGGTCTCATTCATATCATAGAGTTATGAGATATAAAAAAAACACATTGTATAACTTTCATGGAGTAAATCTTTGACGAAAATGTTGCAGTGTGAACAAAAAACACTTTACATACTCGAATAGAATTTAACGGTGAAAAAGTTGAAGTGACGACTATGACAAAATTTATCGGCATTCACATATATGACAATTTGAAATAGCAAAGTCATATCTAAGAGTTTGTTTGCAAAAAAGTGTCACAGTCATCTTATAGTTTATACATGCTAGCGAAAAAGGTCAATCTTAACACATTGCTCGTAGCTTGTCATAGTAATGTTGCTTCTAGACTCAAATATGCAATAATATTCTGGGGAAATACTACCAACTGGGATAAAGCTTTTAAATGTCAAAAAAGGTGCGTGCGAGCAATGTGTGGTCTCAACAGAACTGACAGCTGCAAGGAATATAAAAAAATAAAAATAAAATTCTTACCGTGCAATCAATCTGCCTAGCCTTTTCCCAACTATATTGGGGTCGGCTTCTAGTCTAACCGGATGTAGCTGAATAGTATTTTACATGGAACGACTGCCTATCTGACCTCCACAACCCAGTAACTGGGTAATACGATACCCCTTGGTAAGACTGGTTGTCAGACTTTCGGGCTTCCGACGACCCGTAACGACTGTCAAAGATCCACGAATGACAACCGGGACCAACGGCTTAACGTGCTTTCCGAGGCACGGAGGAGTCTCGGTATGTAAAGATGGTCACCCATCCACAGACCAACCCCGGCAAGCGTAGCTTAACATGATGGATCGACCCGTGCGGCAGTTATTACTTAGACACGAGCTCCTCCTAAAATTCTTACCGTGCCATCTTTATTTATTCTTGAAATGGCCTTGTTTATTAGACATCATCCATCACTATTTACATTAGAGCTCAGATCGCGAAATAGAAGTCATTTGTATAATAACCTTACCAGCCAATAGAGAACTACCCTCTTTGGGAAAAGTGTCGTCTTTGCTATGGCCACCAAGATTTAAAATAAAATTCTAATGTCATAAAAGAATGTAGCAATATTAATATCTTTAAAAATAAACTGTTCCAATTTCTTATGGAAAAGTGCTATTACTCTGTAGATGATTTTTTATCGACTAGAACTTTTTAAATGTTTCATTTCCGCTAGACAATAATTTATTGTTGTTGATTGTCTTGTGTCTGTCATGCATGAATAATAGTAATAATGTTATTTGTATTTAATCTGAAATGGAATTAGAATTTTAGACTCATATTTTCATTATATTATTTAATCATTTGTATGCCCTAGTGGCTGATTATCGAATGAACATTATTTGTATATAATTATGTAACGAACACCTGCATGTAACCCATGTATCACAAATAAACGATTTGATTTGTGTATCTACAAGTCAATAATGCGGTTTGGAAACTTTTAATCCACATTTCACTGGACATAGGCACTAATGACAGTACAAGATAAGATACTGAAATACACAGTAAAACATGTACCTACTTACAATGGTAATAAATATGATAATTTTAGAACCACGTTATCATGAAGTACCTATGTAAGTATAGTGTAATCCACCCGTAATCCAATAGTGACATGCAGACAAGGTGTCACTGTTTCTACCTAATTTATGTAGGAACGTTATCAATATTACTATCCATATAATAAATAGATATATTGATATTATAAAATTCTTCGCTACGTTCTGTACCTAAAAAAATATTTCTTTATGTCTTTGTTTTTATTAAAAGACGCTATGCTATGCGCTACGCTGTTATAGAGGTATATGAGGAACAGGGTGTGAAGTTCACTCATGCTCTATAGAAAAGGGAGGATCTTCTGACCAGACGGGTGTAAAAGAAAAGAAAGAAAGAAATTATTTGCGGTAAACATGACAAAAAAAAGAACACAAAATAAAAAAGAAACAAGTCAATGTGTCGTGTCTGCTGGGCCAACTGCCACTGCGCAGTTTATAATTATTCATGTTTTATACTTACTTACTTACATATTATATGTATAATGTGTATAATTTATGTAGTCGTAAAAAACAAATAAAACTCAGTAGCAGCATAGCATATACCTAACACATTACCCCCGATTCATTTTTCAGCTTTCGCAATCCCAAGATAGGCAATTCTCAAATTATTAATTTTAAATTATTTTCAAGAAATTAAAAGGCATACCTATCTATTTTTATACCCAACCGACGCAACTGTAAGTATTCTAATAATTTTTTTTCCTTTGATACTAAATTCCATATAAATCCTATATTTTAACCCGATGGCGTCAACTGTCGATAGATTTTTTTCTCGGACCGTCATTAAAGATGGTAAAAACTTAATTAAGGCTTTAATTCTATTTATGATTGTCAACAAACAAATATAGGTATCATATAAACTAGAATAATCAGTCAGTAATAAAAATGGCTAGACGGTTATGTCTGTCTCTACCGAAAAAGAAAGTCGTTATCAAAATAGTTCAAAACAAAAATGTATGTTTTACTTCTATGTTAACTAGCTTCTGCCCGCGACTCGTCCATGTGTTTTTTTTTTAACGTAAAATATAACCTATATCATTAGGTAATACTGTAGGTTCTCGCCTGTGAAAGAATTTTCGGAATCGGAACTACTGATAAAATCAATAGACCTACATACAACCAAAAAAAAAAAAAAAGGGTAATACCCTTTGGTTTACGACTGGTTGTCAGACTTTCAGGCTTCTGACGACCCGTAACGACTGTCAAAGATCCACGAATGACAGCCGGGACCTGCTTACGGAGGCACGGAGGAGTCTTGGTATGTAAAAATCCGACCCATCCACGGAGCAACCCCGGCAAGCGTAGCTTAACCTGATAAAGTTGTCTTGAGTTTCATATTATTTTTTTACACATATATATCCATTTAATTTAAATATAAAACACTATAAAACCTGACATCACTGCATCTTCCATCAAAGTGTGTCACAGACTTGGAACGTCAAGCAAGGGACCAACAATTAGCAGACCTATATTGGTAAGGTTCTCCAATGTTGATATGAAATCCTCTGTTTGGAAAGCAAAGGCAGCACTGAAGGGCTCCCCGGTCACAGTCAAGGAGTTCTTGACTAGGTCCAGGCAAACTGTGTTCAGCAGGGCGCGCCTGCACTTCGGGATGCCGGCGTGCTGGACTCAGGACGGGGTTATTGTCATCAGATCCCCCGATGGAACACGGCATAAAATTTGTTCTATGGAGGAACTCAATCCCTTGTTGGCGAAGTACCCTAAGAAGACCGGAGAATCTTCTTCTGTTGGAACTGGAGGCAAGCCTGATAGTGGAGTGCGTAAATAATTGTATTTTATTTATGTATTACATATCTTATTTTAGTCTCTTTTTGTGCTTGGGACGTCAGTTCACGTAAATATTATTGTTATCGTACACGTCTACCTGCTTAATAATTCTTATTTTCACCTCAAAACTATTTAAATCACATTCTGTTTGTAATTATTTGTCGTTTTGCTTGTGTTTGTAAAATAGTGTTTCGTCATTAGTTGTCACTGTCACCTGTCAATCTTTTGACGTACCATTTTCTTTGTTACACGTTTCGTAAATTACGTTCCGTTTGCTAATGTAACTTTGTCATGTATCATTTTGTTTGCGTTTTTCATAATATTTTGTGTTTATGTTTGTGATGCTGTTACCTCTTCCTGCTTTGAATTAATTGTTTTTTAATACTTCTAATGTACAGTACTACAGGGATCTTTTGGCGCCTTGATGATTTGTGAAAATAAGATGCATTAGTTCCGATTTTGGCCACGTGCCAAAAGATCCATGTATAACTACACTGGTGCTGCTGGTGGGTGGTGCATAGATAGTGGTGTTGCACCTAAAGCGAAAGCAATCTTAGCTATAGTTTATTTGCATATTTATCAGTTATTTATATTTATATTATTTTTATTTTATGTTATCTGATGATGATTCTTTTTACTCTGCCATTGATTCCTCTAGCTCATCCGCTAATGCAAGTTTTAGCTCCTTGACTGACACCCTTGGTGACTTTGTGCGTCGGAACTTCAGTCAACAGAAAGGTCATTTGTTTAATGTCTGTCATATAAATGCGCAAAGTGTACCAAGTCACTACAGTGATCTGTTGGACACCTTTACCGACGCCAATGCCCATGCCGTTCTGGTTTCTGAGAGTTGGCTCAAACCTCATCTTCTCTCCACCAACTACTCTCTCCCAGGTTTCACTCTTATCCGAAATGATAGAATCGGAAAGGGAGGGGGTGGTGTAGCTATCTATCTTCGTAGCGATTTCCCATTCAAAATCATTACCTCATCCCCCGCACAATATCATGCTTCCGCCGAATACCTCTTTTTGGAGGTCTACGTCAAAGGCGTTAAGACCCTTCTTGGTGTTGTTTATTGTCCACCCGCCGTTGACTATTTTTCTGAACTTGAATTGGCGCTGGAATCCGTAGGATCAGAGTATGCACATTGCGTCATCATGGGCGATTTCAACACTGACCTTGCTCACCACAACCCCCGATCCCGTAAACTCCTTCACATCACTGAGTCCGTTAGTCTCCATATACTTTCACTGCAACCTACCCATTTCAATATTTCAGGTGATGATACTTGGCTCGACTTAATCCTTACATCCACTCCCTCTCTTGTTTCCTCTCATGGTCAGTGTCCCGCTCCTGGATTTTCCCATCATGACCTCATTTTCCTCTCGTATGTCCTAAAACCGCCTAAACCTGTCCCAAAAGTACTGCACATGCGATGTTTTGCACGCATGGACGTTGAGAAGCTTCGTCAGGATGCGTCAGACCTCAGTTGGGAACACCTGGCAGCGGCGACAACTGTAGACGAAAAACTGCGTATTTTCGATCGGACGGTGCTTGCTCTCTACGATAAACACGCTCCTGATAAGTCGATTAAACTTCGGCGTCCCCCTGCTCCTTGGATGACGACAGGAGTTCGAATGGCTATTAGGCGCAGAGATCGGGCCTTTCGTAAATTTAAAAGGGATCGTAGTGAGGAAAACCGGAACTTTTTCAAAGCTTCTAGAAATCGGTGTAATCAGATGATACGCAACGCTAAACGCCGCCATATTCTCGAGAATATATCTTCTTCTTCACCTGCTGATATCTGGAAGTTCCTTGGCACTCTCGGTATTGGCAGACCACGTCATGTGGATTTTCCTAAAACAATTGGCCTTAATGATATCAACCGTCACTTCACAACCACTTGTCATTTGGATTCCCAGATGTTATCTCAGACGGTTGATTACATTACTGGCCTACCCAGTCCCATCATAGAACCATTTCACTTCTCTCCGGTCACCTCGGCCGAAATTAAAACGATCATCTTGTCCATCAAATCCAAGGCTATGGGCCATGACGGCATCAGTCGTAGTATGATCGTTTGGATCCTTGATATCCTTCTACCTCCGATTACCCATATCATCAACTTTTCTCTTGATTCCGGACAATTCCCATCCCTGTGGCGTATGGCCTATGTACGTCCACTCCCAAAAATTTCAAATCCCTCTCTACCCAGTCACTTTCGACCCATTTCCATTCTCCCATTCCTGTCTAAAGTGCTCGAAGCCTGCGTACACAAGCAGTTTACAAGGTTTGTTCACCGGAACAACCTTGTTAGCTCTTTTCAGTCTGGCTTCAGGCCCGGGCACAGTACAGCCTCCGCTCTCCTTAAAGTGACTGGTGACGTTAGAGAAGCGATGGAGGATATTAAGGTTACCGTTTTGGTATTAATTGATTTCTCCAATGCCTTTAACGCTGTCAGTCACGATATTCTCCTTTCTATCCTCTCTCATCTTATGGTTTCGCCCGAGGCTCTCGAGTGGTTCTCTTCTTATCTTCGGGGACGTCAGCAGTCGGTTCGCGTTGATGAGCGCTCGTCGAGTTGGCGTGACCTGGATGCTGGTGTTCCGCAAGGCGGTATTCTCTCTCCATTGTTATTTTCCATCTTCATTAATTTTATAACTCATTGTCTTCGGTGTTCGTATCATCTTTATGCCGATGATCTTCAATTATATACAGCTGGGCGGGTTGAAGATTTGTCGGAAGCTATAGCTGATGTAAACAGAGATTTAGATGCCATCAAAACGTGGTCTGATAGTTTTGGGGTGTCAGTAAACCCCTCAAAGTGTCAGGCCATTGTAATTGGGAGCTCACGCATGATTGGTAGGGTGACGCTTAGCTCTCTTCCTCCTCTTATTTTCAATGGTAACGTCATACCCTTTACCTCTACTGTGAAAGATCTCGGTTTGCATCTTGACTTGACGCTTGGCTGGCAACGCCAGGTCTCTAGTGTTAGTCAAAGGGTCAACGGTACTCTGCGATCTCTGTATCGTCTGAGAAACTTTTTACCTGCTAAGACGAAAACTATGCTTGTGCAGACTTTGATTTTCCCTATAATCGACTATGGTGACGTATGCTACTTTGACCTGAATTCAGTTTTGCTGGATAAGCTCGACAGACTGCTCAACAATTGTATCCGGTTCATATTCAACCTCAGGAAATATGATCATGTGTCGAGCTATAGGTCTGAGCTCAAATGGATGTCCATTCGCCAAAGAAGGAGTTTGCGCGCTTTGACCACGCTTTTCTCCCTTCTTAACTCTCCCACTCCTCCTTCTTATCTCATGTCTCACTTCCAATATCTATGTTCGTCACACACTAAGAATCTGCGTTCTTCTAACAATCTTCTCTTACTTTGTCCTTCTCATACTTCTGACTTTGTTCATTCTTCCTTTCATATTCAGTCCATTCTTCTATGGAATGCGCTTCCTCTTGATATCAGGACGGCGACCAGTCGGTATGCATTTAAGCGGAAACTACAGAGTTTTTTATCAAAATAAATAGAGTAGAGTCATCTCAACACCTCTCCCTTGAATTTGTATAATGTATATATATAATATAGGTATATATTTTATTAAATATGTATGTATGTGTGTGTAATATAATTATTTATAATGATATATTTTAATAAAAAATGATTTTTCTTTGTTCCTCTCAAACAGAGCACCTGCCATCTAATCTCTTCACTACCCTTGGTTGACTGGTAGAGAATGCCTAAGGCATTAAGTCCGCCTTTGTACTTTTATAAGTGTGAAAAGTTTAAATAAATAAAACTGATTTACCTCCGTAAGACGTCCTCGTAACATAAGGTCCAGTTGAAAACCAGCGTCAGACACTAGCTGTCTGACATTTATGCTGAACTGGGCCTATTGGCGCAGTTAAGTTAATTTTATTGTTTTTAAGATATGTTTTTTTTGTTTTGTGTGAATATTGAGTGCCTTAACTGAGCCAAATAAATTTATTTTCTTTTTATGAATCGACCCGTATGGCTGTTATTCCTAAACCACGAGCTCCTCACTAACTACTACTCAGGAACTACTGATTGTTCAAAAAAAAAAAAAAAACAAAATATTTTATTTCACATAAACCTACAAGGGCACTTATGAAACGTCAGAAGCTAGGTGTACGGTTCCAATTGGTCGTTTCCTATGGAGAAGAGCCGGCAAGAAACTCCACGGTTACTCTTTTAAAAATAAATGGTATTTACAATCTTTTCGAGTTACAGTGTTTATAGGTATGAGAGGACACTGTAGGCCTATCAACAAGTACCAGGTACTTAGCAAGATAGAAAACGATCGACAGATCTAAAAGTCGGTTATGCCTACAACGTTCTCACATTCACAAAATATAAAAGAGAATCTATATATAAAAAAAACCAATTAAAAACCTATTTAAACTAAATGTTCCCAAGATTACCTACCATACATACAAACTCACAAATGTTATCTCTTTATAATATTAGTAGTAGGTACATGAAAGATAAGTCATTTATATTTTTATGCGTCTACGAGTATATTTGGCCACAAATTGATAGGTACTTGGTTATTTAAGTCCCACGCTTTGTTGGCTCTGTTTCTTTATTATTTGTGGTACTTAGGTTATACATCTTCTACATCTAAACATAGAATAAAACAAAGTCGCTGTTCGTGCCTGTCTGTCTCACCTCTTAGTTTTTCTAAACTACACAATTAATTTTGATGCGACTTTCATCATCATGTAGAGATTTTTTTCTGCACGGTCCATGTCTGTCAAATGTACATTAATATTTAACTTAGGGTCGGTGGGTCGAGTTATACCTAGCACAGCTATCTCCATGTTTTGACATGTCGTCTGTCGCCACAACAGTTGGTACATTTGATTGCGCCCGTATGCAACTATTGAGGTACTCAACCCACGGTATCCTGATTGGACTGTATTTTTAACCGACTTCAAAAAGGAGGAGGTTCTCAAATCGACCATGTTTTTTTTTTTGTATGTTTGATGCGCGCCAATCAACGCGGATTACGCCGCCAATTATGAATTGAATTTGATGATTATTTTTTTTTGTTTGGTAGGTTTTAATTCAGAGTTGGTTCCGTATAAATTTTATTAACTTTGCTTGGGTAGTTTTTGAGTTAGCTTGAGTAATACGTATTTTTTCCACTTAGTCTATGTGTATTATAATAAGTTCCTGTCACTGTTATTTTTGGTTTAAGTACCTACATAATAAATAGTATTCTATTCTTTTCTGGACAACTATGTCGTGATTGCCCTGACAATTAAAAGTTCCAATGTACAGATAGTGCAATCCAAGACGACGCGTCCCACTCCACGATTACTGTATTGTAAGCAGCAGTGCTATTCTGTAACCATCTCACCGTGAAAACTTAGGTGAAGTGAGTTGTCATTCCAACAGGGTGAGATGACACTGACAGCTCATTCCACGCTCACTTCACATGTTTTCAAGGTGAAGTGGTTACGGGAATCGACATGCTGTACTTTAGTACGGAGCGGAGCGGAGTGGGGCGCGTCGTCGTGGATTGCACTATCTATAATAGGTAGAATCAAACTCACCGTCCTCAAGCAAAGTAGACGTACAAACAAACTAATATCTGATTTAAAACAGTTTTTAATAACTTGCAAATGTTGATAGACTGACAATGAATACCTACTCGATGAATGAATGGAAATGTATGCCAAACACACACACACAGACCGACAGCATAAATTAAACTTTGAATCGCGAATATCTTGAATGCATAATAGATAATATTGGATTTTAATCGGGTGTTGAAATGTGTTAAACTTTCCTATTTGATGAATGAACATAAGCCTGGGTCCTGTTCTGAGTATTAAATAATTCTAAAGCGGCGTTTCTTTTATGTTGACAGTAAATAGGTACTTAAAAGTACATTTAGGTCCTTGCATAGGTAATATGGCAATCATATCATCCATGATAGTATATGTATAAACTACTAATGTTTACTAGAATTTAATGACTGTTTGGTTGGCAGCGTGCCCAAAATAACTTAGCTAATAAGGATAGCTATGACAAATTCTAGACAACAGCTAGAAAATCTGAGAAAAAGATGCTATCTTTACAGCCTTACCTAAGACTTTTCTAGGTAACAATTTATAATGGTGTCTTCTGTCATCGTTTTAGAGGAAACCCATGTGTTTTGTGAGGACCTTGTGTGAGTCAATCACGTGCTACTGGAAAGTCCACCGACGACCGTGCCAACTGTAATCGGACAGCGCGATCGGTAGAAAGAAACAAACAAAACATTTTTTCACAGTCACCTAATTTTTATTTACACGACATTGAACCTTAAGAGATTGTATTGTAAGTTGTCAATGTGTTTGATGATGTGTAAAGTTATGTTGGTAATGTAAAATTGTCTTGAGGTATAATTTTACATGAAACAAAATCTCTAAGCATTCTGCATTCTTAGAATGTGTTTTTTAAACGAGGGTATGCGAAATGAAGAAGTTTTAATCTTTTTTGGGGAACTGGCCTGCCTATGGAATATTTTGTTCTTGGAACTGTCATTAATTTAATATTTCGTTGAGGATTTTTTTTGAGACAGGCTGATTTTTGAATTGGGTTTTATGGGGTTCGTTGTCATTGAAGAGTAGGGATGCACTGCCGGCTCATTTATCACATTGTTTTTGGTAACTGCCTCGTTGGTCTAGTGGTCGCAAGCGCTACTAATGAGCATGAGGTCTTGGGTTCGATTCCCGGGTAGGGCAAAGTGTTTTTCTATCTGGAATTTCTCAGTAGCAACCCGAAGTCTGGATTTGTGCCCGGATGATGGCAATAGGCACTACTATACTACAGGTACACATCTGCCCAACTCTTCGGGGAAACAAGGCGTGATTTTATGTTATATAATATATGTTATGTGTTTTTGAGTAGGAACATTAATGGAAATGGTTTTGTAAATCAATAGGGGATCACCCAGGGCAATTAAAATAGAATTCTAACAGTTTTGTACTACTTTTGATAAATTCTGATAAATCTGCCAATAATATTAACTAATAAAATCTTTGAATTAGGTCACGGTAACAATTAACAACATTATCAATACATTATTAATACCCCTCATCATCTTCAAATGATAAAAACAACACCACGAATTACGCGTATACAGGATGTTACAGCAGGAGTAATTTGTCATTGTTTTAGTTTTTTAGCGGGTCTTTGTTTGGCCAGTATCGAAGACTGAATCGTAATGCCATGCTAATGAGCGGGTCAACGTCTGTTATTTGCGTCTTCGAGATGTTTCATTGTTATATAAAATGTTATCACAGAATATATATTTATGTAGAAGGCCCACATCACACGGCGCTTTAAACATGCATTATGTAGATCCTACTCCTACTAATATTTTAAACGCGAAAGTTTGTGAGGGTGTATGGGTGTTTGTTATTATTTCACGCAGAAACTACTGAGTGGATTTTGATGAAATATGGCAAACAGATATTATATAGTTTATAACCTGGATTAACATATAGGATACTTTTTATCCCGATATTATCATGGGATCAAGACTTATGTGGGTGCTGCTAGTGTTAACATGTTCAGTGCCGGGAGCCCTCCTGGAGGGTTCACCTAGTCGCATATGGGATGCCGGATGCCCTCGCGGGGGTTTATTTTAAATGTAGGTTTTTCTTAGCGAATACAGCATTGTAATGCTGTATAAGATTACATTTTTAGATTAGATTAAATTTTATTACTTGCATTAGACATTATATGTATATGTATACGGTTATAAACGGTTTATAAACCGTAAAAAAACGCGAATCGTGAAAAAAAGCGTAGGTAAATGAAATCTGATGAATATTTTGACAAGATTTACTAGTGTATGCTTTGGTTTTAGAATATAATAGAATAGAATTTTATTTTGCAATTATGGGTACTCGTAATACATACCTAAGTTCTTAAAGATTACATTTAGCTCAGCCAAATTTTAGCAATCGGCATGCAAACATTTGAAATTATTTAACACTATTATTACACTTATTTAGAACAATTTATAAATTACTATTTTAAATCATCAACTTCATTAAAAATATATGTTTGTATGAAAAGGAAAAAATAAATTAGTATCATTAGATAACATTACTATTACAAATATCATACCATTATCATTACATCATTTAACATGCCATTACTATTATTATTAACCAAAATCAAAATGTCAGAAGTCAAAGATCAAAATGCCAAAAATCAAAATGTCAAATTCATCAAAAATTTCAAAAATCAAGATGTCACTAATTAACAAATATTTTTCTCCGATAAACCAATAAAAACCAATATTTCTTTTTTGTTCAATGGTAATTCACTAACAATTTAAAAGGTTGGAAACTACTTACAGCCACAAGACCCGCTGAAAACACAAATTTACTTCGTTTTAGTGTTTTATAACACGTTTTTAAACCTAATGCCGTTGACCGTCCGCGATGTTTAATGGTTGGAGTCGAAAGTGTTAAATAATGCAAAAAAATCGGTTAAAGCGCTTGCAGCCAAGCGAAAGTAAAAAAAAAAACAACGCTGCATTTCAGACAGAACTAAAAGCCAAAGCTGCCTCCATTTTCCCACATCGCTTTATTTAATTATTTGCCGTACCTTATTACCTTCTGCAAATTTTCATACTGTGTCATTATCTGAATCCTCCATTGGTTGTTCGTACATTGTATCCTTCTTTCTAATTTAGTTCGTGCTTGGTTAATCATAGGTTTCTTATTTACCACCCACGCCAGTAATTGCAGTCTTATGGTACGTTTCTTTTACTATTTTTAAATTATAATTACTGAACTGTTCTCTCTATTATCTATTTTTTTATTGTTCATAATTGTCTTTGTACGATCTCCGATGCTATCGACGAAATGCTCAAAAGATATGCTTATTATTTTGTTTCTAGTAAATGCTTTCTAACGGTCAACGACACGCTGGCATTTCTAAATGCATAACCTTGGTTTGCGGTGACATTCTATTTGGAATACATTCCTAGTATTCAGATGAATAGCTACATAGTTCTCATAAATAGATTTGTTGGTCGCCTAATATTAAAATTTTCCTCTATGAATTCGTTGCGCACGCGCCGTTTAGGCGCCATTCTGATTCCCAATTGTCTACGCTATCAATTCTGTCAAATTCCTCACTTATCGCACTATATACGCGCCTTGACATCACGTTTGATGTCAACACGAGGCATCCTGTCATATAAACAATTTATTCCAGCCATTATGGTGGCGAATTGCGATTGACACGATAATAGCTTAATTTTCTCCGGCGCAGAACAAACTGGTAGGAAATAACGCGTTGTTATTCCGTTTGCGTGTATCACTGTTGTGCTCGGCTGTACAGATGCAGGCGACGAACGCCGAATGTTTTGTTATTACTGTGGCTGGTGTAATGTATAGGCGGACGCAGAGACGGGCGCGGAAGCTTTAGCGATTTGAATGAGCTGCCAAAGCGGTGGTCGGACAGTTTTTTTGGTCACTGTCCCATATTTTTATACTCACATTATTTGTAGGGTTCAGAGCTTTCTTATTTAATACATTTTGGTCTAGTTTTTGCCCGCGGCTTCTCCCGTATGGATGTCGGAAAATATCCCACGGGTATGTACTATCGGGATTACATACCTAATAGCTGAGGAAAAGGTCATTGACTCCTACCGCTGCGCCCGCGTTGTCGTCAACCATAATCATTTTGTTACGCGTAATTTTGAATCTGTGATACCTATCTTTTAAAGTATTAATTTTAATGATATGATGTCAAGGCATATTTTAATCTAAATTGAATGCTCAATTTATAAATATATTATTTGATAAGGATAAATATAATACCGGTCAAATTAGCTTCGGAAATAAAAATGAAATGATAGTGAAATAATGAAAAACTGGTTATTGTTGGTCATCCTTAGAAGATATGCTATCGCGGACTTTTTTGTTGAACTGTTTAAGATAGATAGTCTTGTGGAATATAATTTTTATTTATCTCTCACGGTTTACGCGGCGCACGCCAGTAAAGCTCCCAGTCGGCATGATTTTTTCCGACATCGTTAACAATAATCGTCATATTTCAAGCAATTTACACAAATCTTTAATGAATTATACACCAAAACCACAGACAGACAGACGCAGTGGGGGACTTTGTTTTATAGTATGTAAGGATCTATTGCAGCGTCAATAGCAGCATGCACGGATATTCAAGTTTTCGCTTTACTTTGTCTTAAACGGTTCCAAATAGAGCGAAACAAAATCAGTATACAATATGTATTTAGCTGTAGGCTGCACGATACACCTAACGAAGGGATTTTAGTAAGATTCAGGCAGAATACGACAAACGACGTGGTAGCAATAAAAGGGTGCGTAGTAGCAGGCGTAGGCCACCCGCTACGCGCGTAGCGGTGTAAGCTACGCGTACGCGTAGACTTGGGCGCATAACCGCACGATTACGCAATCTTTTATGTTATGTAGTCGCAACCTACGTTTGTGCTCATAATATTTTTTAAATTCTTTATTTTAAGTTTAACATAATTTTGAACACAACTATATATTTTTTAATGGATAAATAAAGTTTTAAAATATATAATTAATCATTTGATACGTAACTTTTATACAACAAAAAGTTAGGTTTTAAGCACCGCCGTACTGATATTTTTTCAAACAATTTTTTTTAAACATAATGTCACCGTGGTTCAGACCAAATTTAAGTACAAATAAAGTTAAACGATAATACTCGCATCTGACGGCTAGTAACTTGTACCATCCGTCAGTCCCAAGGCTACGCGTTACCTTGTTCGACACACTACTCGCCACTGCCAACCGTGAAGGTTTAGGCCAATCGTTCTAGCGTCTCTTGGGTATCGATATAGATAGTGCAAATGCAATACACGACGACGCGCCCCACTCCACGCCACGCCGCTCCCTACTAAAGTAGAGCTTACAGTACAGTAATCGCGGGGTGGGGTGCGTCGTCGTGGATTGCACTATCTGTAACTAGCTGTCTAGATATAGATTCCTGAAGAAGTTTCCAGCAGCAGGAATATTTTTATAGCATTGTTACTTGGCACAATAGTATCAATTAATTTCAAAATATAATACAGGCCCATTTTAAAATATTCAACAAAAAAAAAAAAAAAAAGCCTGTTCGTGCGCATTTCTTGTCTTTTTTCTTACAAATTGTTATTGTCAAGAAGCTCAATTTCCACGAGTGACTGAATTTTATAATGTCAAGTATATTTTGTAAGATTTTATAAAAAAGTTGCAACTATGAGTTAATTCAAATTTTTAGCGCCCGGTGCGTGCGCGCAGTTCATTGTCACGGCCGAGATGCTTCTGCGCATTTACTACGAACTATAATAACCTTATAATAAAAAGTTTATTCAAACAACTTTAAATGTAAATACGTCGTGTGCTTTAGAACAAGTTAATTGAATTTTAATATTTTCTAGTTTTTAAAATATCCTAAAAATCGTGTCACACTTCATCATTCAATCGTTTAGCGGTCTTAAAATGTTAACTTTATGTAATAAAAGCTACTGTTTTTTGGACTCCGAAAGTCGAACACAACAAAAACCGATGATGTAAGATGTCTGTGTCAGATCTATTGTTAATCTCCGGATCAGATAAAAAAATATTTGGGAAATCGCAGACACCGTCGCAAATGCTGTGAATGATTTTTTACCAGATGTTACTTGGCACGAACATCTACAGGCGATGTCATGGTATTCATAAATCAAATAGTCTTGGTAGCGAATTTCCTTCCTGATGTCATAAAGATGCAGGCGTTTCCTAAAATGTTCAGATTAAAATCTTACCTTCATATACTTTATGATGACCTACGACGTAGGTTCTATGTCATCATTGAATACTTCTCGTAGGATCCAAGAGCAAGATTATAAAATTTGTTACGAAAAATAAAGGCATGATTATAGTAGTTGCCAAAGCATAAGTAAAAAAGGTGTTTAGAATTAAAATTAGCAATTCTATTCTGCATTTTCCTATTCGCTCGGGCATGATTGCTCAACCTAGGCATTAATTGTAATAATTATGATAAATGTTTTCAATACTTTCCAGCCTACCCGCCTAAAATAAATGAAATATTTACATTCTTAAAAATAAGAACACTTAAGACCAATAGTAATTGAAATTCTAGCCACAATGTAGCAGACAACTAATAAATAATAATTTTATTTTTACGCGCGAATCGTGTCGCGTAATTTGACAAGTTGGCGCCATCTTAGCTGTCATTGTCACGGCCGGCCATATTTTTCCTAGGTTTGTTTATATTTTCTGTTACTACACTTACTGCCCGTGACGGAGCAATTTGCAGATACATTTACAGAATCGCAGACAATGATAATTAGATTAGATAACTATACTTATTTGTGGCCTAATATTGAAATATGAACGGAGAGATTTGGTCTGTAAACTGTAGTTATAGCTGCATGTTTGATTTGTTTTGGCTGCTTTTGCTCCTAATATCCTCTCAAATTGCAAACTTTTCAATTCAATTTGAAGACGTGTTGATAAACGAAGGATTTTATAGATTGCATAGGTCATACAAAATTATTTTTCTTTGCTCATCGACCAACACTTTCATGTTATTCTTCTTCCTTACTTTCAAGCTATGTACGAGTATATTTGCTTACAAAATTCATAATAGCAATCTTTATGTCTATCAGTACCATTACACCCATAAATTGCCTGATTTAAAATTACCTCTCTAGCGAACATTTACGACTGGTACGTATCTAAGATAATGGACAATGAGCATGCAACACTCGGACTGTACTAAATCATGTATTATTAACGCGTTACTAAAATTAACGTCACTCCACGTCGCAGGTACTAATTTATTTTATCCCTAGGTATTCATTGTCATGGCTGCGCATGCGCAATGTCATCGCGGCGCTGTAATTTTCATGCGATACGTGATTTGATGTTCTGAGCACTTTGAGAGGTATGCCATAAATCATTTTTAAATATAGCCTTCATAACCTAACATTTTCCTTTATCGTTGAAATACATAATTTAGCACCAAACAGGAAATCTTTAAATAACTCTTATTATAATATCCATGCAGTCTGTTTAATAAACAGGCGTCTATTTCTAGACTTATCTGTTCGTCAATTAGTAGTAAGCTCAGATTATGATGCACATAAGAAAGTTAGCGAGTTTTACTAAGAAATATAAACACGAACTTGTGCATAAACATTTTACTGGCACTTTCAACTACCATAAACAAACTAGTTTCTTTATCTAAAATACTGTGAGACTATGTAAACTTATTCTGAGAGCCTATTTGCATATCTTGTTTCTAACCTGCATAGTACATTATTTTTATTTCTCAAGGAAGAAGGAACATAGTCGGTCTGTCTGTAAATATATAGCGTGTTTCAGGAAGCTTTTGTTGTTCTATTGTTTTTTATATTCCCACGCAATAATGAACGATGTACCTAGTTCTATGGTGTTGCCAGTAGCGTGGGTGTTATCAGTTTATATGGAGTGATAGCGGTCACCCCAATTTGTTGCCATCATCATTAACCGAGTTTGCACTCAGCTGATTGGATGAGTACCTGGCAACCGTGTAAAGATCGTGCTCTAAAAATATTGTAAATATTAATGTTTTTATAGCAATTTAATGTTGAACTACTAACAGATAAGGGATGATTGGGTACTAATTATGATAATAAATTAAATATATTCTTTCAAAAATACAATAGTAGTTAGTAGATCTCTTTAAATTACCAAAGATGATATGTGAGTAGTCTATGGTACAATCGTGCCAAGATATTGATCAATATTTGATAATACATTTGAAAAAAAAAACAATGGTGTGTTTTTTTGCAATACATGTAACATTTCAATGTTAATGATCAATTCAAATATTTCTTGTTCTCACAACCTGTCAAAATTGTGAACTTAACTGTCTATGAATCGATTTCGGTAATCCCCTCTATTGTATCTTAATCATTTAAAGACGTGCCATAAAAAAATAATCACGCCACACACTAATCGGATGCCATTAAAATTAAATTAATCTTTAGA
Source organism: Xanthia togata (assembly GCA_963853775.1). Classification (NCBI taxonomy): domain Eukaryota; kingdom Metazoa; phylum Arthropoda; class Insecta; order Lepidoptera; family Noctuidae; genus Xanthia; species Xanthia togata. Next base: position 23,712,916 of record OY970793.1, on the reverse strand, counting down.
ACGTCATGAAATAAACAAAAAAAAAACAAAATAGATTCTACACCCGTTTAATTTTGACACGAATATCTAAAGCAGCAGGGTCAAAGATCAAGTTGTTTGTAATAATTATTTTATTTATATAAATCACAATAGCCTGCAGATAAGCATACGAAAACATTAAAAAACGCTGATAAAAACTAAATATTGTAAAAACCGATTTGTATATCTTGAATATTAATTATTCTAAAAATACTTTGCTCAGTTTAATTTACTTTTTGTACTACGAGGTAGGTACTTACCTACATAGGTGTATCATCATCAGTTAAAAGACGAAGGTGCATTTTATAAATACCTTGCACTCGTGTCTATAAAAGCATGTAGAATTATCATGAGTAATGTTATGCATATAAATGATTAGTCACAGCTTCCACTGAATCGAATCTAACTTGTTATTCGTAATGGAATATCTTGTTATGATTTTCCAATATTTTGCAGAGAAACCCACCTTTCACTATAGGAAATCGAATTTAGTAACAACTTTACATGCCATCACCATGATTCTTTTTATGACTCAATCAGGTTATTTCAGAAAAATCAGGAAATGCAAAACTTCCTGATTAATGTTGGGTATCCCCAACCAATAACATTTATCGACCTTTCCAACTCTTATTATTCAAAATAAAAAGTTAATGTCCAATTACACGCAATGCAACAATACCCTAACTTTCGGAATTACCTATCTGCCTTTCACTTATAAACCAAACAAAACATGTCTTCCTTCTTCTTAGCCTGTTAATGGCAATCTAAATTGTCAGACCTAACCTAACCTAAAGTCTTCCTTGATAAAGTTGAGATTACAATAAAAGTGACATTCTTGTTCTTCCTTTTCAATAAGTGCCTGTGTCAGTGCGACCCTACTCACCTAGATTATGTTTAAATTGACTCATTAGTCATAGATTCATTAATCATTACAATACACGGCATAAGACAATTTATCGCTAGCAAAAACTTAGGGATAACCTGTGTTTTTGAGTCAGTGATACAAGTCTAAGATCTTAATGTAGTGCCGGAAATATGACCTGAGAACTAACGATCTCTATCAAGAATCTATATCAGAAATAAGATTTAATTATAGTCATTACAAATTGGATCCAGCCATTATAACCAGGATAGAGTGTATTTATTAATTTCCATAGTTCCTTAATTAACTAATGTTTTCGAATAAGTTGCATCTTTCTACCTATATAAAAGCGAGAATTCTTCCAAAGAGGAATACTTATAACTATGTGTCAAGGATCCATTGCACTTGTACGAAATTCATAAAAATGTTCCGATACTAATGTTACGTGAAAAGAAGGGGTCAGACTCAAGTAACCAGCAATTACCAACCCGTTTATCCTGCTTTTGCAGCCGTAAGCTTTATCAACTATTTTCTTTTTATACCCGTCCATGACTGTATGGCGAGTAAAATTAGCAAGACAAACCTTAGCTATTTAAAGACTACCTTCATACTAAAGAATTTATAACCAGCTTACTTTACTTATTCGTAACTTTATTACTACAAGCCATAACAACAGTTTGTCCGGTAATAATGTCGCCCAAGACTCAAGTTTCTTCTACCAGTACACCTATAATAAAACGTATTATAAAACCATGTCATACTTTTATAACACCATTAAAAATAAAGACGTTAATTTACCAGCAGTGTGTATAACAGCTATCTCAGTCGAACAAACATCAAATGTTTTCTTATATGTGACCACGGCCACTTATCTACAACACACAGTGTAACTACTGAATTTTTATTGTCTCTGATAAGGTTTCTATAAGCAGAGTTTTATAAAGATTCATATAAGACCGGGTAATATTCAGAAAACTGGATAGCAGGTGTGCGTGCCTATAGTTGAAGAAACAATTAATTAAAGCTTCAGTTGCCGGTTGAGTTTAATCATAAATAACTGTAATACACAACTATCTAATGATTAGTATTTACTTTGCCATCAATCCTGGCGATATACAAACTGAAGGTGTGACTTCCGAATGCAAAATCGTTGCTTAGAATTGAAAGTAGCGTCGCAACAGCCCTAAAGCTTTAGAAATATATTGATTGAATTCAAAATATAATTCTGCTAGACGTAGGCCACCTGCCAATCGTCTACGAACTTTAAAGTACCTTGCAATGAAGACCTTGCTAATGTTGCTTGCCTCTATACTCATTTCACTAGCGAGGTAATATAGCTAAGACAAATGGAACACATAGGAGAAACCGACGCACCTGGTGTCGGTATCCCAAAGACATTTGACAAAGTAACACGATTATGTTAACTGTTTTCTCCGTATCAAGAACTTCATTTATATTTTACGACTGTAATGGCTCTTGTGCAAGGTGATACTGGCCGAATTTTAATAGACAATGATTAATTTGAAATGGTATCGTCTTAAGTAAGCTTACTTTATAGTTTTAAGAGGGAAACTACATTATCATAAATCCCACCTAACTGCTCTGATCGTAACACAAAGCTCTTAACTCCGCCATATCATAACGACTGCTTACTGATGAACTGGATGAACTTGCCAGCCTCATAACGAAGGCAGGTGACCATCAACGCATATGTGGTAGGAGAAAGCTGGTCTGGGGTCACCAACCTGCTAGGCAAGTGTGGTGAACGCAGGCCATACGTGATATTTGGTCGATGTGTTTGTCCAGTATCTAGTGGATTGTGATAGACAAATTGATTGATTTATTCATACAAATGCAATGGAGCATGGATGGGCAATCAATGCAATTGTCCACAAAGTTATAAATGAAGCGTTTGATACCGGTTTGATCAAACAATGTAGTTAAACTGAGTCTGAATAGGTTGGTTAGCCGCAAATTGTTTAACTTGATGTAATGTAAATAATGTTAGGCAATGTTCAGTTTGAGATAAAATTACTCAGGCATCGAGATTTTTTTCTAATTTGATAATAATAAACAAAGTTGTGATATTGCATCGCAGGGTACCTGCAAGGGATCATATTTGGACCAATATTTCCTATGTTTACAGTTAGTACATCTACCTACTTGAGCTAGTTTTCCAGTCCTTATGTTATTGTTTCACGCTAAGTTATCACTGCTCTAGTTTCTATACGTTCTATAAAGCATGCACTATTAACATGAAACGTTCTCAACTGATATTATAGCGCATATAAAATGTATAGATATTCAATTTTGTAATTCCAAATAACATGAATTATCGAGACCAAGTCAATTCCATTCACGAAATTCCCATTTTGATGCCTACTTTTATTTTAAGAACTATGAATATCAGACAGATACAATTTAGTCGGAATTATTATTCCGTAACTTTTTTGTTTCCGCAATTATGACGTCAGACGCAACGGTCAATTCTGCATTAATTCATCGCAAACACACAGAATAAAAAGTAAGGTGCACTCGCCGACCGGCGGCTGTACCTGTCATCCCCGAGCGAGATCTCACCACACTCAAGTGTATGTAGCCACAACGAAAGGTAGTCTCACACGCACGCCTTACGAAACACAACAGTTCTCTGCGAGCGTCTTCGGAATTTTTCAATTACAAATCAAATTACACTTTCACGGTGTTTTATTTAATTCATATTTCAAAATAGTGCGGTCGGTGAAGTTATAACAGCGAGGACTGAACTCGAAAGTGCTTATTTCAAAGAAAAGTTATTTTAGCCGACAAAATGAAAACGGATTACGCTATGGATGAGATGCAGAAGAGTAAGTTCTATTTTCTATTTTTAAAACGTGAATATTAGTTCAACGAGAAAATTGTTACGATAGGGTGCGATTCTTAGCTCAATGTTTAGGATGCGCGTGCGCATTTTAATATGTGACATGACTTTTAAAAATATTAATTTAAGTAAATAATTGTGTGATTATATACGTAAATAAAGTGGCAAACAAAACAAACAACTCGAAAATCAAAACAAGATCTAGAAAATCTTTTGCTAGTAAACAAACGCCAAGTAAAACGTGGAATCGTCATCAGCGTATCCGCGTAATTATTAACTTTTATGCGTGTGCTTATATGTACGAATGCATAACTTCTTGAATTCAATCTACCTTAGGTACAAAAGACTAATTTAAATTCAACGTACGTAGTAGTAATAAAATTGGTGATGGAATAAAAATGTTCGGAACGTTGAAAAAACATGGCTTTTTAAAACTCTGGTCACTATTTTCATCTCTATTGCTAGTAAATTTGTAAGAGCACTCAAAACATTTTAAAATTATATTTCGATCAAATATTTTCATGACACATTTACCTAATAAATCTTAGCAAAGACCCAGTGACACAATTTGAAAATTTAACATGATGCATTAATGACCCACATGATTCCAACACATTACCTACACATACGTAAATCATGTTTAAAAAATATATATGTACGAGTATGTCCAACTTTATCACGATGAATTCGTAATGAGCCCGTATATTAATACTTAATACACGTTTTAGATCACACATCGGCTAAATTTAAAAACACCTGTTCCAGACAAGATTCGTTTTTTTTTTCAACAATAATCATTTCCTTGTAATAATATATTTCTAAAATAACTTTTAAAACACATCTTGGAATTTGTTTTAAGAAACACGTATTATTTTACAACGTAAACTTGTAAAGATCAGGTCGGATTTATCATAATATTATTAGGTTAATCAAAAGGAAATAAAATCACACTGAGCATCACCAATTTATCAGTATCACAATGTATCATATAACTTATAAATGCTAAACTTGGGCTTCTCCATAGTTCACTATCATGTAGTAGTAATAGAATACATAATCGCATTGGATCAATATCAATAAACAAATAAATTGCAATTACATTTGTTTTTCGATGTGATACGAGTATCTCCCATGGAATATATACATCTCTTTAAACATCTATTCCGTGGTATCTTCTGTAGCATAATGCTGTCCATCCTCTTTACTTAAGTCGTCAGGATAAGCAGCTTCTTCCTTCTCTGGATTAGCAATAGGTTAGTATGTGTCCTATGTAGGCTTTTTCAGTAATAGAACTTGTTCTTGAAAACTTTTAGTTTTCTAAACGTTCAGTAGTCGCGACTCTATTACCATTTTAACGACAAATATTGATGACAATATTTGTCGTTAAAATGGTAATTTTTTTAATCAAATTATAAAACAACACTTTAACTTCCTGGTGAGGAAGATATACTAAAAATCAAGATATAATTATAATTTAGTCATCTTTGAACACGGAACTCACAAAATATCAACAATCAATTTTCTTGAAGGAGGGAAAATTCAATAAAAAAAAGAAATAAATTACGGCTACACATATAATAAGGGATTATGAAATGGCCAGTACTTTTACCATATATTCATTGTATATCTGATGTATGTTGTGTAAAACCCACAATAATAAATTGTGTTATCAAGACTACAATACTACAAAAATAAAGAACACTTTTGCGATAAATGGATTCTTGACATTGTAAGAATTTTATTTACACAGTTTTAGCTTTATATCTTACTTACTTGTAAATAGTGCTACCAACCCGTGACTGGCGACTTGTTGATCGAAGAAATATTTTTTCTATAGTTAATTAAAGCCTATTCACCGTTTACTTTTTGTTAATTCGTTACATGGCACACAGTCATTGTGGTTTCTAGTACATTTTTTCTTCTTAAATTTTGAATTCAAGGGCTTAGTTCTGCTTTTTTGGTACAAATAATATGTTTGCTTCCTTGTTTAGTTCCTATTATTTCATGTAGTCAATGTTTCGTTAAATTGCATTTGTATCGCGAGACTGGAGATCGCTACGGAATTTCCTATGTATTAGTGACGGCGGCGGCGTCTCTCGTTTAACCGCAGAATTATATCGAAACGTTCGTTGATCGATCGATACGGTGTAACGGATTGATCTTCGTGTCATGACGTCGGTAAGGTTAGACTATAATCTCATTATAATTAAATTTTATATTGCCTAGTACCTAACCTATTCAAAATCTTATTTCGAAATCTGTACTTACCATCTTTATTCTAGCTTCTAACAGAGGAATACATTCTTTTTTAAAGAATATAGTAGAAAAATCCCTATCAATTGTTCTATGATGTGATATGATCACAGTCATCTTCACATCTACTGCTGGGTTACGATTTTCTGTCAATTCTTTGCTGGTACCTGGCTGGCTTTCAACATCTACCAACTCCATTTAAAACTGAAGCCCTACCAAATATTTGGTAGGGCTTTCATCTCTCCAACCAACAAACAACGTTTGGGTCTGTGCTTTATATGACCTAGTCAGACTGGTGCTGAACCTTGTCTAACAAAACCTTTTTCTTTTCTCCCCAGGAACCTCCTCCATCATCGGTCTCTCAGACGTGACTGACAACAAGTTGTTCTGGAGGCAGCTGATCGCTGAGCTGCTGGGAACCTTCGTACTGACCTCCATCGGTGTGGCTGCCTGCATCACCATCAAGGGATCCACCGCCCCTGAGGTCACCAGCATCGCGCTATGCTTCGGTCTACTCGTCGGGTCTATTGTGCAGGTCAGTTACTAGGTTGATTAGAGTTACTGTATTATCGGCTGATGACGTCATTCTATGAGTAGGTAGACTGAAAAGGAGAATATGGCTACAGAATAATATAATATCTTTTTATGGAAGACTCTGCTTTAGTTTTGTAGAGAAAGGATCACAATCCATATAAGTCACCATATATTATATCCAAGTTTCAGATGAATACTGTGAATGTTTGCTTAGTAAGTCACGGGTTTTGAGGCATATGAGAATCTATCCATATATTTTCTGTCATAATTATTTCGTAACAAATGCCTGGGCAAGTCTTCTCTGCTGCGTATAATAATTCCGAATATTAATCGGATTATTTTATAGAAAATGCAAATATTGCACGTTTATTATTCAAAACATTAAGTTTATCGTATAAATAGAATTTCTTATGTAAATATCACGAAATAGATGAATAAGGTAAATATATCTTGCATGTTTTAACAACCTGAGAAACGAAAGGTAATAAAACGGATTATAAATTATAATACATTTAATATTGATCTTTGTACCAACTGTTTATGTTTCTGATTCAGTAGCGTAAAGCTATGAAATTATAGTGAATTAAAAACAGAGTTTTATGATAATTCAAACAAAAAGAAACTATGAAATCTGAAAGTGCAGAAGTATATTTAAAATCACGTTCACTGTAATAACTAATATATGTAGTAGGAGGTCCGGTTAGACTGGACGCCGTTTAATTGATAGACGTTTTGAGGAAACGGTATCCACAAAAAGTCTATCAATTAATCTGCCTAGCCTTTTCCCAACTATGTTGGGGTCGGCTTCCAGTCTAACCGGACATCCTAATTTTGGGTAGAAAAAATTGTTGGATTTATTTACGTAATTTAGTCTCCGGTAATGTGGCATAACATATTCCTATGTCCATAATACTCCGTAATAACGGATGCTCAGTTCAACCAAGCTAATCTAACACTAGGATGTTGATAAAGAAAGTAGATATCACGCATTCTAGATTATATTCAGATGAATGCACGCAGAACGCGCTTCAGTTATTGTCCATAAATCTTTTCGTTTCTCCTGGCGTAACGGGATTTTAAGTAAAATTACAGCAATTCTTAATTGTTACCTCATTGGCCATAATATAATACCTATCTCTCAAGTTAATTAAAAAGCATTATTTCGAAAATTTATTCCTAATTCTTGCTTTCACTGGTTTGACATACATACATTTCCCCCTTTTTTCAAGTTTCAGTAGTTATACTGCAACCAGATATGACATTTTCATATCTTGAGGCAATATGCGGTAACCTAGGGTAAACTAAAATAGTATATAGATAGTTGTACAAGGATCATTAGGCGCGTAGACGAAACCGCCATATTGTTTTTTCAATACGTTTACTAACGCCCCCCTTTCAAAGTCATTGATGTTATTTACTAAACATCTTTAAAAATAAATAGAGTGGAAGTGTCTGTTTGTAATGTCGAAATAACAGCTTTTTACTATTATGTATGTGAAAGTATATACGGTAGGTTTTATTACAAATAAAAAGCAGCCAAGTGCGAGTCGGACTCGCCCAAGAAGGGTTCCGTAGCAGCAAATCGCGCAAACTATTCAGTTTAGAAAAAAAATGATATTAGAAACCTCAATATCATTTTTGAAGAAACCCATACGAGTTTGATGAAAAACAATTTTTGAGTTTCAGTTCTAAGTATGAGGAACCCCTAAAATTTATTGTGTTTTTTTCTATATTTGTGTAAAAATCCTAGTGCGGTTCACAGAATACATCTACTTACCAAGTTTCAACAGTATAGTTCTTATAGTTTTGGCAAAAAGTGGCTGTGACATATGGACGGATAGACAGACAGACAGACATGACGAATCCATAAGGGTTCCGTTTTTTGCCATTTGGCTACGGAACCCAAAAAAACATGTTTTTAAAGTTTTGTGTCTTGATTTTGAGGAGACTCATGGCTAGCTGATGCTATAAAGAGTAAGGCTACTTTTATTTTTTAGTAAAAGCCTCGTGGGCGAATCCACGGCAGCATCTAGTTCATTATACAAGTATACGACGTAAATTCGTACTCCATTTAACACTACTTTGAAACGTTCCACACAATGAAGCTGGTCCACCCAGCAGGTCATTGTGTCTCTCTCTATATGAGGGTACTTGTCACAACACCATTGTGGCTATTGCATCCGAAAGCTTTTGTGATGTCTGTCAGTAGCATTGCGATACATCCGTGACATACATACATACTGCCCACTTATATCAAGTACCTTTTGTTATATGTTATAGGGGTTATTGATGACTAGGTGTAAACGAAAAGCCAAAGAATCCCTGTAGTTCTAATGATGTCTCCGAAACATCTGTCTCACTTGAACAAGACTCGATTTAATGCTTGTAAATAAAAACTTCTCAGCATAATCAGTCATAACGTTCCCACTGGGACACAGGCCTCCTATTTCTCTGCCGGGGTTGCGGGAAAGTCCGAAAGGGATACCGTGGCCCCCTGGCATTGCACAGGCAACAGAAGGAACACGGGTGGGTTTTAGTCAGTAAGAGTCTGACACGCCCTCCCGCTCCACCCAGAGCGGGAGACGTCATTTGATAATTTCCCACCCAAAAAAAAAAAAAAGCCTCCTATTTCTGTGAGAGGGAGTGGGACGAAATCCACCACGCGGGCCCAGTGCGCGTTGGTAGATGTCACAGTTCTAGGATATGCTAGTTTCCTCACGATGTTTTCCTACACCGTTTTGAGAGCAGTGGTGATGAAATAATGTGCACAATGTAAAGTCATGCTTGGGTTCGAACCCACGACCTACTTACTACACGTAATTCGCGGCTGTTACCGCTGGGCTACCACTGCTCTACCTCTAATGACCTCTTAATATCCATGAAACACTTTAGAAAACATCGTGAGGAAACCGAAGAACCAAGAACTAAAAATTCGAAGACATGTGACATCTACCAACGCGCACTGGGCCCGCGTGGTGGATTTCGTCCCACTCCCTCTCACAGAAAGAGGAGGCCTGTGTCCCAGTGGGAACGTTATGACTGATTATGCTGAGAAGATTTTATTTACAAGCATTAAATCTAGTCTTGTTCAAGTGAGACAGATGTTTCGGAGACATCATTAGAACTACATGGATTCTGTGGCTTTTCGTTTATAGTCGTCAGTAACCCCTATTATAGATAACAATTTCCTCGAGCTAGTATCACAATGTCAACTTAAATAAAGTTGACACATTCAATGATATAGTAACCAGTAGCTATCTAAAACTAACTTGCCTGAAGCCAACTAATCTGCTTGAATAAACATCGTCGGCGAGATAATAACCGATCTCAAACGATCTCACTTTGCGATAACAATAGACATTGCGATAACATAATGTAGCTCACAATAACATGAAATCGGACAATTCGCGGTACGTCCGGCCTTTCCCACGCGGTCGCAGACCCGCGAGCGGTAGCGCGTAATATGTATCACACATTACGTTCAATATCGTTAAAAGGCCAATATGCAAAACAGTCAATACATTAACCTTGACATACGGACTGGTTACCGACATGTAGCGGCTTTTTGATTTTTTAAAGTTTTTTAAAACCTTTTGTGTTTGAAATATCATCAAATTTAAGTGCAAAATCAAATTAGATTCAATTTATAGAGCATAGGGTCATATGTTATTTTGTTACAAAGTCAATTTCGTTTTGGTCTCTTTTAAATATCATTTAAAAATAAGTATGTGATAAAAAAATGATCTTTATATTTCGATCGCTACGCAACACTCGTATCAACAATGATTGAGTGAAAATTAAACACAATTCATATTTCCATGACCCATATGTCGATATTTTTCTACTGTCGCCATATATGGGTAGTTCAAACAAATTGAACGAGAGTGTAATTGAGATAGCCAAGTGGTCACGAACACGGTATCTATTCGTCACGCATTTACTTACCCTCCGGCGGCGGCGGTTTGGGAACTAGTCATATTGCCAACATAACGGTAACATGAAATGTGTGATTTTCTTTTTAATTTTAATAGTTTTAACCTCGAACTTTTGACAGCTAGGTACATATGTAACTTTATGTAAGTGTTTTATATGAATGATAAAATGTTATGTATCACCTTCTCGATATTATGATTGTGATTATGATACTTAACTTGATGTATCGTTGACCATGAAATTGTGAGTACATAGAGGTGAATTATAAGTAACATGAGTGATATGCAAATCTAACTTGATCTGTACTTTAGCGATTTTGTTTTCACTAACAATAGTGTCGAAACTATAGGCGTGTCATTTTGTTCTGTTTAATGTCTCTTCACTTGGGTCAAGGCGATATATAACGTTTATGGCTAAATGATAATTTGATAGGTAGAAAAATATTTAATTTTGCGAATTTTAACATTACACAGTGAAACGAAATACGAAAAACAAAATAAAATTTCAAGTGTTTTGACGTAGCAAATTAAAATTGAAATGACATAAGTGGGACTTTCGAAATATTATTTTATTATTTACGATTGCTAATCATACGAGGTCAAGTGATAGATTTATAAAGGTGCATTAAATTATTCCGATCAATCGAACAAAAATGATAAATTAAGATATGTCATGTGACTCTTAGAGATGTTGATAACATTCAATTTGTTAATTATTAATTGTAACATGGTCTACTACACTTAGTAGGTAGTTGTTGATATGTCGATATTATTGTGACAAATATTAACGATACAAGTAATTGGTTGTACGAGTATTGGTTCAAGGTGAATGTTACTGATCGATTGGGACTCCATTAACCATTTATGTATATACATTTTATAAACAGACAAGAAGAGAGGAACAAAGGTGATGCTTGCTTGCTTGGTTGCTTCTGGTTTAGTGAAAAATAATAAAAAATTGTCGTTCAATCAATTTAAATGGTGCCATAAAAATATATATAAAAAGGCCCTTTTAGTTGTCTTCTACAAATATTATCGTTATCGTTACGTCATTCATATTATAACTCTTTTATACAATTTTCTATAAATTAACACCATGTCATATTAACATAATTCGTGTGTTTCCGTTTAAGCACCTTTGTCATCAATTGACAGTAATTGTATTTTAGTTTGTGATATCACTTCAGAACCATATTTGATGGATTGCCTTTTTAGCCTATATGACACCAAAATAACGAGAAACATTTACCTAAACATAGGTACGTGACAATTCCCAGAAATCCCTATTTTACCAATTGCCTGCGACAATATGTTTTATGAAATCATATTACCCTATATAACAAGACAATTATAATAATTATGATGAATAATAACAGTTATTATTATGTCAAAAGTACAATTATTTTGATTTATAGAACAGAGAAGTAAGAAAATACGTTTTTTTGCGGTAAACATGACAAAGAAAGAGCACAAAATAAAAAATCGGCCATCACTCAGCATAATGCTGCGACCCTATGCGAGACTGAGCCCCAGCGCTGGTGGACATGAGGAAATAAAATACGGTTTTATAATACGGCTAAAGTTGCATCAATTAACACTTTCGACTCCACCCACTTTTCATAGAACTCATACGCCATGCCACCTTACATATTGGAAGTGAACCCTCGGGGAGGGTTACCAGCATTACGTTTGCGATAACGTTATCCATCGCTGACGGTCAATGATTAGGTTTAAAAACGTGTTATAAAACACTGTAAAACGAAGTAAAATTGTGTTTTCAGGGGGTCTTATCATTATACGTAGTTTCCAACCTTTCAATTTTTTTTTTAATATTTGCAATCGTGAACAAAAAATTAAAAAATAAAGTAAAATGGTTGGATTTTAAAACCAACGCATATTCTATAAAATCTTAAAATCGTTAAAATATACATCAGATTTTATTTTCACGAATTATAATGCTGTATTCACTAAGGAAGGTGTAGCTTACACCTAAAACGAACCCTCCGCGAGGGCTCCCGGAATCCCGTATGCGACTAGGGGAACCCTCCTGGAGGGCTCCCTGCACTGAACGTGTTAAAATAAAAAAACATGGATGTGTTAGATTGAAAGAATGAGAACTTAGGGCGGTCGATTAGTTACTCAAATACACATACATACATAAACACGCGCCTTCTTCCTGTAAGGGGGTAGGCAGTAACTACAGAACGCCACCTGCTACGATCCTTACATACTCTTTTTGCTTCGTACAGTCATACATCTTATACTCATATACATATTACACTGTTAACCCTAAAACGACCAATAATTCAACTCTATCTTAAGCCCCCCCCAAGCCTCAGGCTTCTCTCAAGACCTCAAGCTTTCCTATGTGATTTAAAATTACTAAACAAGAAAAAAAAAAAACCCGACTGAAACAAAGATGGAAGATTAAGACAAATCGATTGACGTAAGAATTATCAAAATCGGCCCACGCGTTCAGTCTCTAGAGCGCCACAAAGGAACAAACATACAAATATAGGCTCATAAACACATTACCCTCCTTTGCATTGCGCAGTCAAAAAGCTTTGCCTTCAATATGAATTTCCATAATTTAATGAATATTATCGTTACCTAATAACTTCTCATCGATAATTGGGACATTTCATCATTATGGAACTCAGAGGTTCGCTTTAGAATCTAAAGTTTAGATAAACATCTTGAGTCTTGTATCAAAGGAACGTAATTACATTTATGATTAAGCCCTACTTAAGTACCCATGCATATATGTACCATGTCAATCGTATTTGGCAAATTGCATTGATTAAAACGCCTTCACATCGTACTTATCAAGTTATTGAAACTTCTGACGAAATGAGCTAAGCGACCATGTCTATGGTCGCTTAGCTCATTTCAGACGTTTACTTTCTAAGAATTTACTGTAGGTTACTCGAATTGCTGCCCGCGATTTCTGATACATGCCCGATATCTTTTCCTAATTTCCGTGGTGGTAAGACTAAGCTTAATTTTATCTTTCATAACTGAAAACGCAATATAATTTTTTTGAATGAAAGCGTATAACCTTATTTTTTTACCCTAGTTTGAGGGAAGTTCCGAGGTATTTTAATCACCAATGTTTATGACTACCAACAAAACATAAAAAAAACTACTACATTAATGCAAAAACAAGAAGTTATGAATGCTTGAAGGTCAAATTTTAGAAAAAACTCAATAAAGTATAAAAAATGACGTATCTCCCAAACTATAAAACTTTAGTTAAGGAAAGTAAGGTTCAATAATTAGTAAATGACCTCCTCTAAATGAGAATTTTCTATGGCGGGTCCAGGTCCAGTCACCCTGTATAGTAGTTAAGTGCTCGACATTACAGAGAATAGAGTCACCCTGTATTATTAGCTTCTGCCTAAGACTTCGTTCGTGTAAAATTTCTTTTTTTGACATAATTTTCGTAATCTGATCAGTAGTTCTGAAGATTATTTCCTACATACAAATTCACAAAAATACCTCTTCATAATATTAGTAGGTATAAATATCAATCCTGTTTACCTTTTTATTTTAATGAGTCTTAAAGGGCTTTTCCCTGTAGCAGAAGATCGTTCTTTTTTTTTACTTTTTTCTTAAAATCCCAGCGTCATTACTACCTGCAGCGTTATTTCCTGTCAAGTAAAAGATAACTTATTTTATTTGCTGTATGAGGACTACGAATAAATAAATAATACCTACTACTTATTCCTTATATCAGGGATTAATTTTTAGGGCTCCGTACCCTAAGGCTGTCCGTCTGTCTGTCTGTCAGCGGACTGTATCTCATGATACCGTAATAGGTAGTCATTTGAAAGTTTCACAGGTTGTGTATTAAATAATAAAATTAAAATATAATCAAAAATGTAGGGAATAAAAATAAAAAAAATCCCCTTAAAAAAAAATGATTTTTTCGGCATTTTTTGATAAACATTGTATGGAACTCTACGTGTGCTCTGCCCTGCTGCTGCTGACTCGCAAAGTAGGATTGCTTTGGTGCTGAAGTCAATAGTACCAGGTCGATTTGTTCTCTATTAGGTTTTGGGACTCTCGTTCAGCAGCAGACGTATACGGGTTGACAGGCATGTACCTAGGAACATCTACATAATATGTCATACCCACTATAAAACCGTTGACAAGTTCACACATGACCTTTGCAGCTACTTTGCGCCGCGAGGTGCGCAAACTGGTTCAATCCACGGCTGGAATTGCGCAATCCAGCGCCTGCGCAACTTCGTCATCTGTCAATCGCTCGCATGGATTAGCATGACAATGGAACAATGAGTCCTATGCGCATGTTTGCCATGTGTGAACATACATGAGGATATGGATCTTGCTCTAAAATTATGGCAATTTTGGAATATTCGTAATTTCCATAGTAGCACTCACAGTCTGTTATTGGGATAAATCAGTTCAAAATATCAGTTCCTCAAAGCTTGACGTATTTTTTTTGTAATTTCTATGCATTCAGGTTCTTTATATAAAATAAGTATTCTAATTGATGACCTCCTCCTAAAAGGCGAATATTTCGTGAAGAAAAAAAAAGTGGTTCTCAAAAGCTTACATTTAAAAGCTTTTTATATAAGTTCCTATTACAATATTCGACAAATAAAAATATCTCAATTATCATCTGTTCACGATCATCTTCCAAGCCTCCAGAATAACACTTTGTCGTAGTATCCTTCTGTAACTAAAAACATGGTGTAACTCGGTTCTTAGCATTCACGACGCGACGTACCGACGTCATGTCACGAGACGTCGGGTTGTCGCCCCAACAATGTCAGTGTCTTTGACAGGTTTATTGTAAAGAATTGAATAGCATCTACTCACAGTTGTGATATGTTGAAACAAGGCATGATTAATAGCGAGCACCGTTACATATACGGGAGACCTCGAATAAATCGTAGGCAATTTAAATTTTAAGGCTTGAAAAATGAAGATTTAGATCGCAATAGTCATTACGTTTTTAATTAATTTTAAACTTCGATATCCGCTCGCGATATTTATTGAATCGAATTATTTTTGTATGTGATGCTACTGCGCAATCTTGTGAGGCAGTCCGAAGCGGGACGTCATGTTATTTACGTACAGATTGGACGTTTTCATTAGTCTAAAGATGAAGTTCTTGCTGCTTGGCGGAAATCAGGATTATGCAGAAGCATCGAAACTTCAGCTCCACATTAATTAAGAAAAATAGAACTTAACCGATCCAATCAGCTATTTACTCAATTTTGCCTCTAAAGTTGCATAATGTAATCCTGGCATTTGACTACACAATAGGATAACACCATCCTGGAAAAAGTTTCGACGTAATTTGAACCCTAAATGTAGTAAGTTATAAAGAACTTTGTACAATGTACATCGGTTGTCTATTGACACGTGGGTGTCTGCATATTTGACACTTATATTATTGTTTATGGTGAAGCAAAGAGGTTTTGTTTTATGGTGTTGTATTAGCAAATAAGAGCTATGTTAATTTACCATTATTTGGGATAAATCTACATTGCAAAAGGTACTGTGGTACTAGTGATAAGTTAGCTGTGTCTACAAGTTACAAGGTTCACTTAACTGAATAGAATAATCCAGCTTTTATAAATTGAATTGAAAACTGCAACTTTAGCTTTGATTTCCAAAAAAAACACTAACGTTTACAAAATACAGAGCGGTTTTTGAGACCCTAATGTCAAATATTGGTGAAAATGACAGATTTGCATAATGGCCGTTATAATATGACGAAACCTGACGGCCTCAGTTTTGGTTTCCGAGGGTTACCTCGGAAACCAAAGCATAATGACCGTTATAATATGACGGAATCAAATCTGACACCAAACGCGCTGCAAAAATTTGGTCTTAGCCTTATTAATTAATTCAATATTTCGGACTTTGCGCAAATGCGCTACTTGGGTTGCTGTGATTGATAATTTAGGCATTGTTTAAATAAACAAAGTCTAAATTATCAATCACAGCAACCCAAGTTTACTGAAAACAAATAAAAGGCAATTAACGCCTCTTTAAATTATCAATTTGTTGCCATTAGTTTAAAAATAAAGGATTTTGTTTGCGCAGTTGTTAAATTGTCTGAATTAACTTAAACAGAGCTATTAGAATTGACGGACACGATTTTTAGGATGGACCGTCGAATCGAGCTTTGTTTACTAAGGAGCTTCGAATCAATTTGTTTATTTGCTATATTGCAGGCATACACAATAGACTATCAATCGAGTCGAATAGAGAATCGATTGATGGTCGCGTTTGGAAACGTCCTTTATTTACAAACCATTTATTGTTATAATACTGTTAACTTGATGTTTGGGAACGACAATGTTGTTTAGATTACAATATCTGCCTAACGACTTCAATAATTCGCGTCTGAAGACAATAATATCCTGTTGTAACGGCTCTACTAAAGACACGAAACATATCTATGAAACAGTCAACATTTGTAAAAAATCGAGAACAATCTAAAGCATTTATCTAAAACCTATTTAAATTTACGAAATTTTCTTTGACAGTTTCAAAGATATTGCAGTAAACATGCAAAAAGACGAGGCAATCAATGGATAGGTATATGATTTTATCACACGAATAAAGCAGACATTCCATAAAGCTAAACTATAAATACAAGAGACACTAGGTAGGTACATGGACAAATCATCCTTTCTATACCCAACGGTATTCTCAAATCTTTGATTGCTAAATAAGGAATGCGACAAAAAACAAATGAACTCTAGTTCTTTGCGATCAAACAGTCACAGCCGGGGGTTATAGTCGATCAATTGCGAATAACGGTACTGCTAACTAGTGTATTAGTTGTTCTAATTTTAAGAAAGGTATATAAGGCCACGTATAAACAGGTTTTTGATTTGAGATGACTGACAAATACGTGTGGACACAATTACTGACAAATGCGTGCACTGACAAGACAGGTCCACTTAAATCTGTGTGTTTTTTTCCTCAAAAGACCATTCCAGAAACTAATCTACATGGTTCTCACAAGACCAAGATAATGTCTGGACTTTAAATGAGACTCTGATTTGGTTTCGGTGTTCCTTTTCAGAGCAATCGTATAGGAAACATCGACCTCATCTAGTTAAAAAATATTATTGGAGTATAAAACTGTTTGCATAAACCTACTTAGAGAAATAAACACCATTTATAATTTAAAAAACGTATGATATTGTAGGGTTATCTATTAGGTATTCGAAATACGAACAAAATATTCCAGACTAGTACAAGTATTACGAAACCAACATACCTATGCCAATAACAATGGAACCATAAATATTAACTGAGAACAGGAAATAATATTTAAACAACATCAAAGCAAATAAACTGTGTTAGTTTTTACAACAATAACGGAATTTACTATTAGTATGACCTTTGACAGAAGAATAATGACTCAAAAAATTCGAATATGTGCCACTCCGCAGTTTTTTTGTTCCACTGAAGAACAAAAAATGGCATGGAGCGTCGCAATTGTGAAGTAATGAACTGACCAAACGTCAGGTTGAAATGGTTTTTTCCTATTAATTATCTAGCCAGTTTGATGTTTTTGTAAACTTTAATACATAGAAACAATATTGAGGGATTCCCTGAAATGAATCGGACAAATCTGAAAATAATCGCTGTAATTTGTAGTTTGAACATAACAATTACGTATGCACCTACTTAGGTATGGGAAAATACCGAGAAAGGGCTAATGAAGAATGGAAATAAGTTAATCAATTGACTAGGTTTATCATGATGCATTACCAAACTACTTTTACTTTGAATCAATTTTATTATGTTAATACCAGATTGTCCATTCTCATCTTCTACTATTCCGATATTTGTATTTATATACATATTATTATTATGCATTATGCGGAACGGAATACTTAGATGATTTAAAGTATATTATAATCATGATTGATGAGCACATCCTTGACTTCGCAAAATAGCTCATAATAGCTCACTTAAACAAACAATATCTGCATAATCTCACGCTTTGATCGCTTACCGAACTGAAGAAAAAACTATAATCTTTATCGTGGACAAAAACTACGATACGATACGACCCATTAATTTACCTAGGTATACGTACATTCACGAACATAAACATCTTACATTTACGCAACAAATAAAAGCAATTTTATTTATTTATTTATTTAATCTTTAACAATAATAAAAAAAATATAATAAATTGTAATGCACACTCGATTACAGCTTACACATTATCGAGTACACATGTCATGTTCTGAATACATAATTCAATTAATAATAGATTAAAAAAAAAAAACAATAAGTATACGATTGATGCAATTTTAATCTTTGATGCTACTATAAAATATTTTAATTGCATTAATACAATACAATAAAAACAAGCATTAACTTGATTTTCAATAATATTGAAAATATAACAATATTATTATGTCTGAATTAATATTTAAAAAAAAAATGGAAAACAAAATGATTGTTTAAAATTGAATTATAAATTTCTCGTGATTTCAATTTTGAGAAAAGACCAATTTCATGATATGTAAAGTCTAAAGAATGATATGTTCCTTCAACATCAACACCATAACATTTCTATCAATACTTTAGAAGAAAATCACTAGAAATTTGCATAAGTGTATTTATGCAAAAACTTGTGACTGCCAGTGACTCTCCTACCGAAGAAATGAAATGAAATGAAATTGCTTGTTCTGTAAAATATAGGATATTGGAATCACATTTACACGTCATCTTAAAAAAATATTAAATATTAGCTAGATGAGTTCGGCATTTCCTATCTGACTACTCTGAGAAGAAAGGCCGAAACAAACTCAGAGTCACAGTCTCTTTTAAAACATCATCACGCCTTGTTTCCCCGTAGGGTTGGGCAGAGGTGTGCCTGTAGTACACCTACATTTCGCCAGTTATAGGTTTTAGTCCCATGTAATAGGGGCGAGTCTATTGCCATCAACCGGGCACAAATCCAGACTCCGGGCTGCTACTGAGAAATTTCCAGATAGAAAAACCCAATAACACTTTGCCCGACCCGGGAATCGAACCCAGGATCTCATGCTCTAGCGCTTGCGACCACTAGACCAACGAGGCAGTCAAAGTGATGTCCCAGCAGTGGGACATCACGGGCTAAGTAAATATACAACGTGTTCCTCTTGATGTCCCATAACTCTTAAGGTTTTAGGCTATAAGAAAAAAATGTTCAAATAGTCCTAGAATACGTGTTCCAAAAATACATAGTTTCAAAGATAACATAACACTAGACTATCGATGTGTGTATCTACATACGTTTCATTGATAAGTAGGTACGTATAAATCATTTTCATTCAAACCAATCATTCATATTTGAAGCTAAGAAAATGCGACGTGGTCGTATATTTTTTTATGGACAAATATTGACAGGTTTTTTTTAATGGTTTACCAATATAATCGCGACTTGTGTTGAATTATTTTGAATAAAAAATGAAAAAGAAAAAATATATACAGGGTGTTTGGCAGAACGTTGAACATACGAAAATGGTGGATAGGTGGGGTCATCTGCTACTTACTCAGCCCTAATTTATTTGGCCCTGGTCCCTGGATATTAAAATTTTTTTTTTTTGCTGTCAGCACTTTCTTAACTTTAAAGTGTAATTTTTATAAAAAATGGGTAAAACAGTGTTTTTTTTTTAAATCTTTAATGTTGGCAGATTCTTATAAAACGATTGCTTTATTCAGATGTTAGCTAGAAAAAAAGTTATGAGTCCTCAAACTTACAGAAAGATGTAAAAAATACTTAAATCATAATTTTAACTTGCATTAAAAAAAAAAAAAAAAGGGCTCACTAAGTAGCAGATGACCCCACCTATCTACCATTTTCGTATGTTCAACGTTCTGCCAAACACCCTGTATATTAAAAATAATTAATATGCCACTTGTATTTTTTGACATGTCATATTAATACCCTAGTTATAGGATATCAAAACGAACACGACGTATAGATAGATGCCTTGACTGCTTCGTTGGTCTAATGGTCGCAAGCGCTACTGCTGAGCATGAGGTCCCGGGTTCGATTCCCAGGTCGGGCAACATATTATTTGGTTTTTCTATCTAGAGTTTCTCAGTAGCAGCCCGGAGTCTGGATTTGTGCCCGGTTGGTGGCAAAACTGCTTAAACATAACTGCACAACTCTTAGAGGACCTGATTTTATGCTTTGGTTTGTTACGGTCGGTGGTATGGTCCTTAAGGGATTTACCGTGACGGTCTTGAAAAACAAGGTCGCCTATAATAATTTGCAAATCTTATAATGTATAGTGATAAATAAAATTTTATTTAAATGTAGGTATAATAAATGTATTAAATTTTACCTATTTGTTAATAAGCTACATATACAATGGCAATTTTAAATACAGATGCACCTGGCAGTTATGTTTAGTTTTCCTCAAAATCTATTCTTAGTTAAATGGTCTACGTCGTTATTATTTGTATTTTAATGATTTATTTACTATCAAAACATGACTAATAGACATAATTACTGTAATATTTATTATGCAATAAAATATAGCGAAATCACCTATTAACCTTACATTAACAATTTAATTTATTTATATAAACTTAGGTATACTAAGGCACCAATATACAAAATTCTAATTGAACAGTTTTACTTATATTTATTATCACTAAGGATAATATATACAAATTAATATACAACCTCGTTTGTTACGGATTAAAATAATACCAATATTTATTACATCAAACACTTTTCATTTGAAATTACCACCATAAAAAATCACCATAGAGTTATCTTTTACACCCATAACATTAAAAAATATGCAATAAATTAATGTTAAAATTATAATTATACCTTTTCAATGTCGAGTAATATACTCTCTTGCATCTCATTGCACAACTGATTGAATAATGGCAAGTTAAAACTGACAACATACTTGTACCTGTCAATGAATTAATTTTAAAAGTTCACGAATAATAGGTACGTTAAACGACCCAATGATTAACCATTCACCTTACTACAAATTACTATCAACAAACATATTTACCATAGAAGTTTAGTGATGTGATATGACAGTTATCTTCTAACTCCGATAATATTTCGTGTTCAATGGTACACACTGTTCAACGTATTGAGGTGCGTCGTAAATATGTCGCGTCTGTGATTATTTTACAGTGTCATTACTTTTGGCTAAATCAGCAGCACGGGTCTACTTGCTGCGGTCCGTCGTGAATGGGTGACCATCTATAACACATCGAGAACCCTTCCGTGCCTCGACGCCTTTGGGCCCGGCTGTCATTCGTAGATCGTTGACAGTCGATAGAAGTCAGAAGCCCAAAAGTCTTACCAACTTATCGCGTTACCCACTAATTGGATTGTGCAGGTCAGATAGGCAGTCGCTCCATGTAAAATCCTAGTATTCAGCAGTATACGGTTAGAATGGAATCCGACTCCAACGTAGATGGGAAAAGGCTAGGCAGATTGATTAAAAGGAAAGTCCAATGAAACAGACTGTTCAACGCTATGTTTTACAGTGACCCTACAAATTAACAAAACCCAGTCTCTAGACTCGACCACATCTTCTTAAATATTTTTATTAAAATAAAATCGTATGATTAAGAAGCTTTACGTTCAAAATTGAATGATAAGTCTCATAAAAATTACATTAAATAACGGAGCATAAGTCCAATGCAAATGTGACTTTATTAAACGGCGAAAACGTTCAAAATTCTTTGGAATGTAAACGTCAAAATAAGTGACATTACGTCAACGGCAGTGGATGTAATTTCTGGTTCGTGACAACCTTTTTTGTGAGTGTCATTCTTAGGTAATGATATAATATGAAAGTTGGAAGAAAAAGATAGAGACAAAATTATATTTCATCAAAAAATGTGTTTCGTGAACCTAATTTCTCGTTGCCATGAAGTTTTACGTAAATATTGGTTACTTGCATGTAAAGCTTACGACTACAGGCACTTATTTCTTGCCTAATTTATGTGAAATATGGTCAGCTGTAACTCCGCAATAATGGAAGCTCACTGCTATTGTTTCGACATTTGAAAGTGCCGTCTATTGCAAGACATTTCTATGCCTCCTCTATAAAACTACATAGATCTCTTCTACAAAAACGAAAAAAAAATCAAGAAAAAAACGAACGAACGAAGAAATTAACGCATTTTCGAAATTGAAATTCGAATGTCATCATCAAAAAACTAGACATCCATCACAACAACATCAAAGCAAAATAAAAAAAAGAAAAATCGGTTCGTTTCACGTAAATTCTTACAATTAGCAAACTTTTCTTCGTCGCGCATTAATCGTGCGCACGGCTATCATAGATCATTGATCGATACGCACCCGTAGATCACGGCGACCTTGACTCTGATTGGCGTTAACCTGTTCGGAGTTGTTCGGAACACTTCGTGACTGTTCGTAGATCATGAGACCGTTACTGATCATAATATTACGACAAAAAATATACTTTGACCAAATTAATGGCTTTAATGGCTATTTTTATTCATGTTTAGTTTGTAAATAAACAAATTAGTTTTGCTATTAAAACAGTAAAAAAGTTAGAGCGGAAATAAATATTATATTTCCCTGATAGAACCAGTTTCGGTATATTTAGATTCCTTCAAAATTGTTTTCAGAGTAGGTACAGTCACCTTCAGAATTTCTAGAATATTTATTTCGACACTTGTTCACACAGTTTACGGTGTCCGAGGATAAAAATGTGTAAAATATATCGAATAATAAGCAGGTATTAATGAAAGGAATAAAATTCTCCTTATAAAGTCTTGTGACAGACTGCTTGGAGCCATTTGTCGGCTATTGAGCAAGCACTGGTCTGCCCTACGCCCATATTGAATTACATTACGTTTTAATTAAACATATCATTGGCCTTTTAATTTGCATTCTGTTCATACATATATTTTAACCCGTCTATCAATCATGCGTTATTGTCAATAAAAATGATTAAACTAATATATTAGACTTTTGTAAAGATTAAATCAGCGGACACATTAATTATTAGTACCCATTGCAACCTTTGACTGTCTGGCCAGGATGTCAATTTTTTTTTATTTGCATTTTAAGGATAGATAATTAAGTACTTTGCAAATAAAATCTACTTAACAAAAATCTTAAATTCACTGACAGACAACGCACGAACAAAATTCATCTTTTAGAGGGGTTAATGCCAATGGGAAATTCTATCATACGGCTTGTGTTGCTATAATTTTCTTCAAAGAAATTGTTTTATTCGTCTTAGTTTTTTCTTATGTGCAAGGGCTTGACTATACTTGGGTATAGTGAAAATAACCCTTTACATCTCGAATCACTGACCATGACATTTTCCTTAAAATTACGCAAGACTCGCTCGAAAACTTGTAAATATCAAAAACGCGAATTATTATTATTTGGCGCTCCGATTTCGACACTTTTCTTAATGTTTGTACATTTATAAGGTACTTCGCGTGCCCTAAATCATGCCGACTGGTCCTTGTGTTATAATTTACTTAATTTTCTGGTTCATTCATAATTTTATTGTTGAGTTCATTCACTATACCAGAACTGAGTGCAATTATTCATAGGTATTATTAAAATTATTACTTTGATAAAAGTTACAAGTTAAGTACCTACAGCTTAAGATTTTTCTAGATAGACACAATATTTACATGAATATTGTGTTTAAAAATTAGATCATAATTACTGTTGATGTTTTCTGAAAATTATAGTAAAAGAAATTAGAATAGAATGCTGATCGAGGTAATAAGTTTACGAATGTTTATCAACAGTCTCTAAACACAACACGTGTTGCAATGCACTTAGTGGGCGTGTAATTCGTACATTGTACAACATGTTTAAAAACGCGAGTAGCCAAAGTTACGTGCTTTTTAATAACTTATTTCAACTTGGATGGCTTCCGCAATCGCAAGATGGCCGAGATCTGGGTCTATTACCATCTCGTATGGCTGCTCAATAACAATTACCGATATGATGCAACATATTGTGCATTTCCGTGTTAACACAGTTTTTCGGGTGTCCGTCGAATTACATGATATGTTTGATGAATTGAAAGATAAGGTAACTTTACCAAAGGTTAATGTTTAATATTTTCTTTGTGTCTATCATATTATATAAATACATTTTTCGAATAAACAAAGTCCTTCTCCTGTCGTAGATGGCATCAAAGATACATCATAAAAAAACGGCTAAGTGCGAGTCGGACTCGCATACGAAGGGTTCTGTACCATCGTACAATATTTAACACTACATTTTTTTTTCTTAATATTTAAAAAAAAAATAAACACAGTTCTTGTATGGGGGATCCTTTAGTTTTTACTTTATTTTATTTTTATTATTCGTTTTATAGCGGCCATAGTAGTTTACACTTAGAAGTCTACCTATTACGGTTCAAAAGTTGCAGCCCTGTGACAGACGGATGAATGGACGGAAAGCAGAGCTTTAGTAATGGCACCCTTGGGTACCTACGGAACCTTAAAAACAAATAACAGTGTAAGAATACGCGAGCATTGAACTGCAGACCTCCTTGCGACTGACCCGCTGTACGCCATCAATCAACATATTTCACGCTTCACCGACTCTCCAAAGCAAATTATATACGTTTATCATTTTATGTCGGTTCATTTTACACAGACAACCCTGACTTTCGACTGGATTCTATTAGCTGTTGTTTGTTGCCATTTTGCTGCCTTTTGTGGCACATAAAGGAAAATTAACGATGTTATAAGACTATCATTTAAGTAACACTTGATACGTGTGATCTTGACTTTGAAAGCTTAATTGGTTGTTTACGAGTTTGACCGCGACTGTACTTGAATACAAAGTATTATATTTTGTGGGAATGACAAAAGCTACCAAAAGAGTAATTAAATTCTGGTTATGAAAGAAATGACTCAAATTGATGAGTAGTTTGGCATTGGCATTTCGAAAATATCTTAATATCTGATCGATAAGGAACGAAACTAATCCATCATAGGAACGAATTGGAACAGGTGAAGGTGAAAATACTTTCATCAAAAATTAAAAATGATATTTTCAATAACGTTTGCGGTTATCAAGACATATCTTTTAAATTATTACTTTAGCAATACTAGGAATATGATATATCAAACCTCGCTGCAGCCTAACATTAGAAATTAATTTACTTTTAAATCGCTTCAGGCATCTTTATTGGCAAAAACAAGGGCGAGTGCAATATGTACTCGTATGTTTAAAGAATAAAATTGTAATGAAATATAGATAGTGCAATCCACGACGACGCGCCCCACTCCGCTCCGCTCCGTACTAAAGTACAGCTTACAGTACAGTAATCTGGGAGTGGGGCGCGTTTTTCTGTTTGAATGGATGTATGTTCCAGATTGGTGCAAAAATAGCTGAACGGATTTGGCACACAAATAGTTTATAACCTGGATAACACATCGGATTATTTTAATCCCGCTAATATGTTTCCTTGGTATAATTTCCGACATCCACTAGGATGAACCCGCAGGCAAAAGCTAGTGTATGGTTAAATATGGTAATTTGTCCGTATTGAATGAGATGAATGGGCACTGGGCAGGTTGTGAGAGGCTGTATGCAGCACAAAAGTAACACGTGCAAAACAGGATCGATACAATTATCATATGTGTGGAGTAGCCTTCGATCGTAAAAGTTTGTAAGACCAAGTTGTATCGAAACTTGATTTACTTGATCCGACGGTGTGGGATAAATGACTTACACATTTAATCGTTGACTGCCTCGTTGCTCTAGTGGTCGCAAGCGCTACTGCCGAACCAGAGATCCTGGGTTCGATTCCCGGGTCGGGCAGTGATATTAGGTTTTTCTATGTGGAATTTCTTCTCTTTTTCTCTGATTTGTGCCCGGTTGATGGCAAAAGGCTCGTTATATGGGACTTAGGATTTGACTGGCGAAATGTGGGTGTACCTACTATAAACCTCTGCCTAACCCTTCGGGGAAACAAGGCGTCATGTTATATTTAATCGTTTTACTATTAAAATTCTATGATAGAGTAGATAGAATAAGTTTGCCTTTATTTATCCATGTACTCGTAGGTATGTTTTTGTAAACTGTATGTTTTTTTTTCTGGCAAATAATAATTTTATACAGCGATCATTATATAGATGTTTTTAAACTATTTTTTTTATAAAAGAACGCTGTATTTATGTTTTAATGAAGCGGAAGGGTATGTAGTTACCTACATAGTACATCATTACAAAC
Source organism: Xanthia togata (assembly GCA_963853775.1). Classification (NCBI taxonomy): domain Eukaryota; kingdom Metazoa; phylum Arthropoda; class Insecta; order Lepidoptera; family Noctuidae; genus Xanthia; species Xanthia togata. The sequence continues at coordinate 23,686,226 of OY970793.1, read as the reverse complement.
TATTCTTGTATTCTAACAATACTTTTGTACAAACACAATTTTTCCCTGTAGGCATTGGAAAATCCATTTATGATACACTTAACTTGTTACAAATAGTTGTCAAGATGCGAAGTAAGTTTCTATTCTACGCATTAATTATTCTATTTATACAAACGATTGAGGTGAGAGCATTGACGTAACAAACAACAAGTAAGCGTGCACTTGACACACTTGCGCCCAGTCGGACAGTCGGACGGAACTCTTCCTACCTTCACTGGTCGAGTGTGAATCCGGCTTTTGTTGTCAAGGGGTCAACTTATAGAGCCCCGTGAAGAGATAATGCCTTAGTTATAAGACCCGGGTATCCGAAAGCCGGATTTAATTACTGTGTTGTGTCGTCTCGTGACGCAGTGTTATAGCCAATCAAAAAACGTTGTGATTTGACGTAGTCCTAAAGAGATTCGTTTGATTGGTGTATCCTGCGTCATAACACAGTTATTTGTGTACGGTGGCTTTAGACACTTGGTTAGTAGGTACTTATCTACCTAATCAGAAAAATAGCCAATACTCGTATGTTTGTAGCAACCAACGACAAAGGGGGCAAAAAAACTTCGTAGAATCTCTGTCAATTAATATCTAATGCAGACGAAAAGTAGATTACAAGAAAATACATCTATCTATCATCAATCATCTTTACACAACAAACTACCTAACTATATTGTAAATATAGGAAAATACATCAGCCGACAGCCGACTTTCACCCTCCAGTCAATGGGCGTCGAGGCGAGTGAAGCTAGTGTAATTACAATCCGACAGGCTAGTACTGGAGGAAAGTTACTTCTATTAAAAAACGCATCTATTTTGAAGCCAGTGAAAGTGTAGTTTTGCTACTGTGACACTTTCTCCATTTGTAAAATAAAATCGATCAATTAGCGAATCTTGTTATTTTTATTCTATTCGAACATTGAATTGCACTCAATTTTCAAATTCATGGATGGGTACATATCGAAACCCCTATGTGCCTCAGAAAGCACGTTAAGCCGTTGGTCCCGATTGTCATTCGTAGATCTTCGACAGTCGTTACGGGTCGTCAGAAGCCCAACATTCTGACAACCAGTCTAACCAGTAACTGGGTTGTGGAGGTCAGAAAGGCAGTCGCTCCATGTAAAATACTGTTTTTCAGCCGCATCCGGTTAGACTGGAAGCCGATCCTAATACAGTTAAGAAAAGGCTAGGCATATTGATTTATTAATAACAGAACCTCCTCAGTAATTTAATATTATAGTTAGCACATACAAACACGTGATGATAGACTTTACAGGTATACTGCAACATATTTTGAACCAAGTCACGACGCCATCTTATCTCCCACAGATTTAATCTGAAGTCCAGATGAATTAATTTTTTTTAATCGACTAAAAATTAATAACTCGATCCTTAATCGCCTAGTTATAGCATCGACTCAGTGTCAGTTCAGTCACGATCGTTTTATTCCATGATATGTTTGTCCTGACGTGTGTGAATCGATACAATTGATCATTAATCGGCTATCACTCGAGATGGATTGTCTATTGACAAACGACTTGTGAATGTACAATAGCAATTGTAGTACTTACAAGCACACCGTAAGTGATTCTAGACTTTATTATTTTTTATGTAGGGTTGTTTATCCTTTGTATTGCTACGCATATCGTAGAGGTGTCGTAGAGGTGGCCTCAGGGATCTAAGACGATCGATTAACATGTAAATTAATATTTATCGATTGTATTGTTTTAGGCGTTGGTATGTATTGTATTTTTCACAATGAATGATGGCGATCATCAATTTTCTATTTGGTGTCCATTTATTTCGCTTTATATGTGAAGGTCGTTTCATGAAAGGTCAATTATGCGTGTAACTAATTTATGTTACTAATGCTTATGTAATTTTAGATTAGTTCCTTATGGTGGTGTGCAGTCGATCTTAAATCAACTTAGCCTATCACAGTCAAAGTCAAAGTAAAATAATTTATTTCAAATAGGCCCTTTTAAGGCACTTTTGAACGTCAAAATTTACAAAAAAAATGAGTTATTCTAGTCGCCCCTTCCAAAAGGCAGTTTTTGCCAAGCCTTCAAAAAGTAGCCCACTGCTGGACATATAAGTACTATCGAAGAACTTCATATCTATGCAGTTTGAAAACAAATTCCCGTGAACACGATGACCACATCTGTTACCGCCCTGGTTCTATAGCAGCCGAGCGCTGCAAGCAAAAATAGTCCTTACGGTGTATAGATATAAACTTCTTCGATGGTACCTCTCCCAGGCTGCGCCACAACCCCCTAACCTCCGCCTACCGCATCCAGGCTGTCCCAGCTGACTTTTTAAGGTCGTCGATCCACCTAGCTAACTTAGTTACAGAAAAAGTGTAGGTAGTGAAAAACTGAAGAGAAAAGCAGTAGGTACCATCGAAGAACATCAGTGCAGTGTTAGCTCCTGGTTCCTACCTTCCAATAAAATATCCGGTGTGAAAGTGTTAGCCATATAGGTAACAGTGGTATCCACATATGTAGGTTACATAATAAGTCAAAGATAAACTTTTATTTATCGAGAGTAAACTATTTAAAACTGAAATCTTGTATTGGACAGGAAGCATCGCGCGCTCAAACACATGGTTTGCGGAAACATTAATCTTATTTGTTTAATTTTATTAAAGTATATTATTAGCCCTTTAATATATTCGTATTCGTACACGTGTCTCCAGGTCGTAAACATGTTATTAATAATCATGATGTTATGTATTTTAATATTATTTCACACAATTCATCATCGGTCCAATAATTGGAGTTGTCACTCGGTCAGTATTACCTTAAAAAATTCGTTTATAGATAAAATATTATGCTTTTCAACTTATAAAGACGATACAAAAAAAAAACTGAAAAAATAGAGGTAGGTGTCCAAGGAATTGGGATGATGCCTGGGTCAAAAAAAAAAAAAAATTAGTTCGTCAGTCAGATACTGAAAAATATTAGACACGTATTTTTTGCTTTATCATATTAATAAAAAATTACTAAGATAAAACGCATTAAAGTCTGGGAGTGGAGATCGCTACGTCACAAGTAAGTAGGTATAAAATCTATATACTCATGACGTCATAGCACATTTTAAGTCAACGTAAAAAAACGAAAAATACGTGTCCAATATTTTTTAATTTTATCTGACTGACGGACAATTTTTTTTTTGTCATCATCCCTATTAATTAATAGTCGGTCTAAAAGTAGTAAAAGTCTCACCGTGAATTCTAATGCCGTTACCTCATTGGTCGATACATATACATAGTAGTACAGGCATAGTATGCTCTGTATACCAAAACTATACCACACTGTTTTCATTTACCGACCTGGCGTTATTTTTTGGGTTTAATTTGTGCAGTACCGCTTAATTCATTGAAATATAAGCGCTCGGTAAGCTTTCGTTACCGAGTACACAGAGCATGCTGTAAAACGCGTGACTTGAGCGGGTACCGCACTGGATGTTTTTGACACGATCCCGCCCCGCTCCCGCGTATACCGAGCCAATCAGGAAACGATCAATGAAATATAGGCGCTCGGTAAGTATTCGGTACCGAGTACCTATACCGAGCATGCTGATCCCGCACCGCTGACGTACCCACCAGTGACCGGTTGACCACTGAAAATCAGCGCTGTGCTGTGGCCGCTGTGGGTCCCCCTTAACACAGCATTATGCTGAGTGGAATCCTTCTTGTCACAGTCATGACGTGCAGCTGCCGAATATTTGTTATGTTAGTTGTTTTAAATAAACCTATTTTTTTTAAATAAACCTATTTTTAAATAAACCTATTTTTTTAAATAAACCTATTTTTAAATAAACCTATTTTTTAAATAAACCTATTTTTCTTTCTTTCTTTCTTTCAGTGCAGAAAGGGCCTTAGTTGAAGTGACCTTGAAGTTAGCTATCATTCCAACTTATACCAGGGATTGAGTCACTTTACCTTTATTACAGAATAGATCGGCAGGTCATTGGCACCTCAATTACTTACGTATTTAAAAAATACTTGACCGTTTTGATAAATAAATATATCTAAAAGCGATTGCTAAAGTTTTAATTCTAAGTACAACCAATGAATAATTTACAGCCAATACATGATCATGAGCGTTTAATTAGCCATATATTAGAGCCGATCGTGTAGTATATAAAGTAAATATATACGAATAAAATGTTAGCGTGCATTTAAGATAAATCACAGTGCAAAGATTCACTTACGACGAACGAAAACATGGCATTGAATGAACGTTGGATCACGACTCGTTCTTACGTAATGAATGAACCGCTTATTAAAAGTAGAATTTTTAAATGATTTATATATGAATTTGTAATCTGAATGGAATAAGTAATTGTAGGGTTATGTTGCCATTATATTTTCGTGCAAGAAAATTCTTTTACAACGGTATCTGCGTAGGTACACAGGGTGTAACGGTTTGCCAAATGAAACTAATTAACCAAGCGCAAAATAAGTTAAAGCATTACATCAACAAAAAAACTTTTTCACAAAAAATAAAACCGACTTCCAAAAAAAAAAAAACACTACAAAGTGAAAAATAACTTTTATTTCGGAAGTCGGTGTCTGGGGTTTTATTTTCGTTTTTTTGCCACTGACTTCCGAAATCAAAGTTATTTTTCACTTTGTAGTGTTTTTTTTGGAAGTCGGTTTTATTTTTTGTGAAACAGTTTTTATTTTTCACTTTTTAGTTGTGGTACCTACACAAAACCCCCACAAAAATTTGAATGCCCATTACCTGCTATGTAAATTACAGTGACAGGAACTATTAGAATATCATCCACATATACTAGATGGGAAAAATACGTATTATTGAAGCTAACTCAAAAACCCCTCATCAGATCTTGACCAAATTTATATGGGACCACTTCTGAAGTATGCCCTACCAAACAAAAAAACAATCATCAAAATCAATTCATAATTGGCGGAGTAATCGCGTAACAAACATAAAAAAAGAGTTTTTTTTTGTTTTAAAAAGAAACCGAATTGAGAACCTCAGTCCTTTTTGAAGTCGGTTGAAAAGAGCTGTAGCTTATAAATAATCGAGAAACCATCTTACCGAGAAATAAACCTTTCTAAATTAAAACAAATGAATGCGCTTAGATTCAAGCATGCTTGTCCATTATTTAAAATGATCCTTATTCACGAGTTGTATAATACTAATTTATTTAGGTACACTTCGCTACCTAATCCATATGTATTTTCAAATATTTTACTCTGCACACTTTCTTTGTAATTATCATGCACTTAATTATAAAGTAGAAGGAAAACTTAGTTTTAATTTTAAACCTTCGTGTAATTAGCCTGTCCTAGGTAGGTAATGAAAAAGAGAAATTTTCCCACTTGTAAAGTTTTCACTTCTGTTTTACTTGAAATTATTTCCTCGTCGCCATGTTAGCTTCAACTAATTAAAATGTTATTAAGATGTGATCTGCGTTCACCTTACTATCTCGTTAGCAGAACTATGTGAAACTAGTCATGAATGAAATGTGTAAACATAAACATAAAGTACAAGTAAGTAGTAAGTAAGTGGTAAGTAAGTAGTAGTAAGTACATAAGTATATATATATATACAGATACATAATCGTAATAGCTATACATACTTAGGAGGTCTGCTTAGTAGGAACCTAAAAATTTTGCATTTCGTAGGGATAACTTTTTGTTTAGAGTAAAATAGAGACTGATACTTTATGATATATAAATAGCCTTACTTACTGTACGAATGAGCTTCTTAGTTCTAACATTTTCTGAACAGAATGTTCACGAAACTTATTTGAGTAAAAAAATAACGATACAAAATACCAAAGACACCATATAAAACTGTCAACTATATAGATACATGGGACACGGAAAATGCAAGTCGGAAATTTTTCCCACGAAACATTCTCAGGTTGTTGTCGGACCATATCGTATAGCCAACGACTTACGCACAATAATGCACACAGAATTGTACACAGTTTTACGTAACCCAAGGAAATAACACGGAATTGTATCAAGCTATACAGTTCCAGTTTATGCTGATCTCGCATTTTATAAGATTTTCGTACAATGCGAGGGCAGCTTATACTGGAATTGCATAGCTTGACGTGTAGCCGTGTGTACCTATTGATGCAGGAGATTTTACAAAGTTATCTAATACCGTTAGGCTGTGTCTCTGAATGCTAAGCACTATGTGAGCTACTAAGCTCATGTGAACCAGTACGGTTATGTACTTTGTATGTACTTCTTGTACTTGATAGCAAGTTTGTATGCACTACATGAGCGGCCAGTTACCTAGTGACTCCACTTTGCAGATCACTTGTAAATTGAGCATAATTTCGACTTATTATAAAGGTTTTAATCACAAGCACTTTCGGTTTTCTGGAATAGGTAAATGTTTTGTTTGATTGTTAGCTAAATCTTAAATGTCACCACAAAGCAAGAATCCCTGCATCCTCAGACAATAGCGTACAAAACAAAAAAAAATCGTATGTTCTTAAAAGCTTCTGAAACACCACTTTACTCGATTGTTTAATTATTTGATTGGATTGTTATAGTAGAATAGAATAAAACATTTATTCCATAGACATAACACAACAACAAAAATGACAGGAGTAAAAATAGTAAAATATATTTGTAATCGCTCTCCCCTCATCGCTTGCACCACACGCCGAAAGCTCGCGCGACTTAAGTCCGCTAATTTATCGGCGCCAGCCGTGCGTGCGCGCACTCTTATTGCGAACAGTTACAAACGAGGCGGCGACACTGACGAATTTATTTGCGGCCAGTACTGTTACTTGAAGTGCTCTTTATTACATGTAGGCTGAACTTGGTAGAGGAATATACAGGTTTAAATTAATTATGTTTTTTTAGGGTGAACTTTTTCTAGACCTTTTTTAACATTCCTTTTATTACAATCTTCTTAAAAGGTGAGATCTATCGTAATATTATTCCTGGTAATGAGCTAATGCCAAAATAATCAATTAATTTAATTTTTAATATCAGAAGTCGATACCAACGTCTCAATAACATACACAAATTAATTAATGTTTTGAATATAATTTTGGTACATATTAGTATTACCTTTCACAAATCAATCGGTTACATCAACCGATAAAATTAATTGTTTTTGAGCCATATGCAGATAGGACTGCAAACGGATACGCAAACATGATAAATTATCAAGTGACTTATTCGTTAAAATACACGTAATACTAGTCATTAAACTGGCGACAAGCCGTCTAAGAACTATGTAACATTAGTATGCCTAATTAGACGCACGATACCAACCAGTCGTTAAATGCTTTGTGCAATTCGTAATTCAAATTCCGTGGCTAGATTCGCATTTGTTTTACACAGAAAGAAACTCCTATCACTGTGATTTAGAAAAAAGAAAGCATAGGAGCAAATTAATACAGAGATATAGAATCGACCTCCAGTGAGTTACAAAACTAGTATTCTTCATTACATAATCCACAGTTCCTTAAACCCGAGAAATACAAGAAAAACTGGTATCATCACATACACAGAAAACACTTATAGGCTTATTCGATACTTTTATACGATTACATCTAATTTACATTCGCTAGCCATAAATATAGGAAGGAATGCGCGGGCGCAATGACTCGGGAGAAATGTATTATCATAACGGATCGAAGTCGTAAAATTACATATAAATGACTCTTGCGTAATAGCCCTTGAATATGTATACAGTAAAGGATAGGACGGTGTAAGAGCTTTTAATTAAAGCTAGATAGTGGATAACGTTGATTTTAGTACTGGATAGAAAATGGGTGCGATGTAAAATGGTAATGCAGATTTTGCTCCTGTAGGTATGTTTTAATTACGAGGGACTGGGAAAGAAGAAATTGAAAATATTGTTAACGATGGAGATGGACACGTGAACGGTAATGAAGAACTATCAATAGATACAAATAAAAATCTAACTGCTAAAGGAACAAGAAATATTATAACAAAATATATGCAATGGCGGTCGGCTCAGGAAAAACAGTAATAATCAGTGGTGAACTATTCTATAATCAAGCACTAGGTATATCATTATACAGAATTATAAAATATAGGGCAAAGTGAATGTTTCCCGCAATCATCATGCCCTTACATATAGTCACGCTCAACAAATTGGAGCGCTCATTACAGCTGTCAGCGCTAACATTTACTGACCTATACGACCTAACTACGCCTAACCCTCGGACATCCATCCATCAAGCACCGCTTTAGGACTGGTACGCGATCATAATTCAAGGTATTCAAGCATAAATCCTCATTATGCATGCGTAGGAAGATGTATGTTCTACGGGAAAATCTATGTCTTTATGAAAACAGATTGGATCGTTGATCAACTTGATTTATGTAAACGAGCTGGCGACATCGTTCGTATATTGATTTGCATACAAACTTCAGCATTTAGATCAAATTCATGGGATCAGCTTTGAAAATTCGTTCCTTTTCACTCTCTAAGGAAAATATCTTTCAAACTTATATATATGCATGTTCTTCAGTGGTACCTTCAATTTAACAGTCCATTGCAATGCATACACATTTGTGCATGAGGCGTCTTTGCCTACTACTCTTTGCAAACATATCTATACGAGTAGATAAATACCCAAATATTTGCAATTTGGCCGATGCCAAGCCTCATTGAACTCTGTGTACAGTTAAACACACAAGAGGTACAATGTACAAATAACGGTGTAAAATTCCTTATCAACTGGGTTGTAATGCAGATCGCAAATTGCATTTACTTTTAAAAGAAGCCGATTCGATATATTTGCACATTTATTGCGCGCTACTTTTAGATGTTTCCCACACTATGTAGGTTTTGTAGCAAGCCTTTAGAATATATATGTAGTTGTTGTCACTACTTAAGCATCTACATCCTATAATTTGAATAATTTAGGATTAAACCAACTCTTTGTAAACGAAAGACCACATCTCACTCGAACTGAAAGCGTCATAATGGCGATTTGGGTTGGTAACGCAGCCAACCACGTCCTCTTGTCTGCTAATGACAATATTCTACTAAGCGTGGCGACCAATGATTACGGAAATGTCATCAGAAGGCTCATACGATCAAAGTTTGACTATTGCAGGCGCTAAAAATGATAGTTAAGATCTAGTGGGTTTGCAAATTTGTATTATAACCGCAGATGTGTTTAGAATTATATCATGTGACCTGGTTACTATAAATCAGCAGCCAATCACTATCGACCCGTGAGCTGGAGGTAATGCGTAGGGTTCGGTTTACTTTATGTGTTGCATAGAGCAAGGAGCGCTTGTCCACTGCGTACGATTACAGTTCCCACGGCATAATGGAAATGGAACCAATTCAAATACCTAATGAATTGGATGCCATTTTTGTGGATTGCATATTAAAAAATCATTATTTTATCTGAGAGTGGTTTCGAAATTGTTGTTGATATGTTGTTGAGAAATAAAACATAAAAGTGTTTTTTCCACGGCACAGTTAAATTAATGTCTTCTACGGAAACCTTGAAGGATCATCGGTTGTTTCAAATAAACCGTAAAAATATTTAAATTTAGAATGGTATATCGTAAAAGGCAATTACTGACCCTATTTACTGAGATAGAAGGGTGCCGATTTGTCCGAAGCAATTAAATTGTTAAAGTATCCGAATGTAAAAAATATCCGGTGTATGTCGTGTCGGCTTGTATGGAGAACGAGTATGTGTTGATATTGTGCGCATGTTACCGTTATTGTTTGGTACAAGTTAAGACCCTATAGCGGTCCTCTGCTGGTCTTGATTTTTTTTATTTATTTTTTTATTTGGAGAACTTCACAAATAGTGTGAATTTAGCTTGTTCTATTGTACCATAACACAGTTTTTTTTTAGTTTTTGATTATCGCAAAAAAGACAAATAGGTAGTATGTTTTTAACAAAAGTGTAAATCCGCCGCGTATAGGCGCAAATATTCGCTCTACTTCGTACGTGAATTCCCTAACACACAAAAAACATCAAATTTTTGTCAAAGCCTATGTCTTGTTCCGCGACCATGTTAGGGATTGTAGGCGCCCTTGGTAGCGCGGTGACCGTGCGCACGCATGGTGCGCTTACGCCGCGGCCGTGTGTGGTCAATGCACCGTGCGTGCGCACCGCCCTCGCGTTCACGGTAGACACATACCAAGTGTTGCCGAATGTGCGCGAAGGGTGTGATACTGTTGCTATTCACTAAGTAGGTCGATAGATAAATATGTTTTATGACCATGTTTCGTGTAACTAATTTAAAGGGCTTAGGTGAAACTACTAAATATTAAGTACGTACTCGACCGATTGAAAATATTTCGTCAGAATTGAAATGTTCACATTTACCAAATGCACCGATTGTAAATTTAAACAATAAAATAAGAGGGTACTTTTTTAAATATTTATTTTACGTTATTATTATTTACCTACTTTTGGCACGCGTAACTTTAAACGTAACGCTTAATTTACGATAGGTAATAAAATATAATTTTCATACATAATGAGGAAACTCAATGGCATATAAAACCGTATATTTAAATCATATTTATATAAATAGGTGCAAAAATAAAATACGTCAGAAATATGTTACCGTTAAGTACCTTTTTGTGCCCATTGCCGTTGAGTCCATGGGGTGTTGGGGCACTGAGGCCAAGAAGCTCATTAGTGATATAGGGCACAGGCTTCGTGATAAACCGGGTGACTCCAGCACCTGCTCGTTCTTGGTGCAAAGGTAAGCCATTGCCATCCAACGTGGTAATGCAGCAAGCGTTATGGGCACCTTTGCGCTGGGAAAAGTTAAGGGCGGGTTATTTGCCTAGTTTTTTGACGTGTTGTTTTTTATGATTTAAGTTATAAAGTTAATTATTTTGAACAAATAAAGTATTAAAAGATGAACCACCAATAATTAAAAATACGTTACCAATTCATTAATGTCAGTTCGATTACATTAAAAAGAAATATTGATATAAATAAACTATTAAGATCAAGGAAAATGTAATAATGTGCTGTTACAAGTCTGTGTCCTAGGTGTGGTATCCGGAGTCCGGACATAAATTATATCTCGACCGATAGACGAAATCTATATTTTTTATTAGTAACGCACCTTGTAAGGAGGTCATTAATTTTGGATTGCAGTATCCGAAACAGTGTCAACTTATGTCAGTTATTTAATTAATGACTTATTCAACTTTATGCATTTCATTTCTTATATCTACAGATATTGTAACAGTGAACAAGTTGTAATCTGTTACCAATTAATTAATTTTTCCTACTTTATTTAACTTTTGACCTCGACTTTCGACATTAATTATCTTTTTAACAAATTGTCGAAACTTTTTTTCGCAAGTAATCACACAATAATTGATAAAACGATTAAGTATTTAAACGTGAGTGTGTGAGTACCTACATAGTTCACTAGTTAGTATACAAAGTTAAAAATTTGTAAAAAGATACAAATTGAAAGGACAAGTTATACAGAAAACACGAAAGTTTACCTGCCTTTTGGAAAAGAATTCTCTCAAACGTTTCAAAGCATGCGAACAATTAATCACCGTTTCAACGGTCGCAATCCCATACATCCTACTGAAAGATTCCCCGTTACACATCCGTGTCCTAACCGTGCCTAAACCGGTCCGGACCGTGACGAGCCGGGACCGTGACACGCCGCCAGTACTACCAACATTGAACTTTATGTTCACAAGTTGAGTAATTTGTTAATGGTTAATGCACACCTGCCCAACGTCCGTCGCTTTAATTACGAAATGCGTAATTTATGCTAAAAAGCGTGGTGCATTTTTTTTTTCTGGCATCTTGATAAGTTCTACTTTTGATTGAGTTAGAACTTTTATATTCTTCGCCTTAGCTTTTGAGAATGGATCAAGCTTGACTTTAAACGATTGTTATTTGATATTATCAGGCAAAATATTATTTTGTATCTATTACCACAGCTTACTGCAAACACATCATTTAGTAACCTCGGTACATCCATCAACTGTAGGTACGAATGACTCGACAGACGTCGACTCTACAGACGTCGAAGGAGTAAATTTGTTGTAACGGAAATGTTCTTCCCTTTCCAAAGGTAGGTTGTAGTAAAGTAAATGAAAGGCGAGTGGACTGTATAGGATCTAGATATAATAAGATAAGGGGTCGGTTATAAAGCAACAAGAAAACATGGACAATAATAATAAAAAACGCGTAAGCGCAGCTGTGCTTGGAGCTGTGCAACAGCAAATACAATTTAGCATCATCCTAAGACTTTTAACCACCTCTGTGGTTTAGTGGTTAGACCACCAGTTTTAGTCCCAGAGGTCCCGGGTTCGATTCCCATTGGGGGCAAAAAAAATTGTTCGGTTTGGTTGGTGGTAGGGCTTGTTCTAAGTTTTCTGGTTAGCTACCACCATCTTATCTACTATATCCGGCGCCATAACAACAATTTTAACAGCATTGTTGTGTTTCGGCAGTTAGAGGTAAGATAGCCAGTTCCTCTGTGGTGGAGGATTCCGGGTGAAGCTCACTTCCACCTTCGGCCTGATCATCACTTACCATCAGGGCCTCAAGTCTGCTATTACAATAGTGTCAAAATGGTCTATGATTGATTTCATAATTGTTGATTTTGAAAAGTTTGGTAATCTACTAATATATTGGCGTCATTATGACTTTCCAATGGTCAGCCACTGACACTCCATTGAAAGAAATGGGATCTATTGGTAATCTCGTACATAATGACAAATGTATGAATGACTTAGGCGGTAATCTGCTAAAATTGTGACAGTTCCTTTGATCAGTGACCTACCATTAGAACGTCATTGTGCAGTCATTGCTTTTAATTCGTTACGAGTATCGTGTTTGTGAAATACAATGATCGAACAATGATCGACCATTATGAATTTAGCAGATTACGAACTTTTAGCAAAATGACAATGGGATCGTGTTGGAATGACGAATTTATAAAAATAGCAGACTTGGGCCCCAGGTGAGATGCAGGCCAGGAGCATACCCGATGCGTATTTTTTTTGTTGTAATTGATCATTTTTATAAGTCCTGGTTTATTCATACACAATACATACTCAATTAAATAAGATTACATTAACTTCTTAACATCGCACTTGTCTACATAATATCGTTTCATTCGCGTGTATAGATATTATTTCATCAAGCAGATGAATCTATAATTTTCTTGATTACACACATTCGTCAAACAAGTCGGTAAATATATAAATTATACATATATTTACATGAGACTAATAAATTTATCCGCATCTGTTCTCAACGGCACGAGACTAATTAAATAAATCATTAGCGACTTGAATATCAGGAACAACCGGGTTGGTTGCTTTTCGAATTTATTCAAACTCAAACTCAAAGCATTTATTTCAATTAAACCATTTACAGGCACTTTTGAATTGTCAAGGAGTCGGTTAGTCAGAAATATGATGCTAGTTGCTCATTCCAAAGCGTATTAAGTAGAAACTCCTCGAACACTCCTTTAAATTTATTATTCAGTGTGTTATTACGAAATGTATGGGTAGGTAATTTGTATCACCAAAAAAATAATTTTAATAATGGTTCTTAAAAATATGTTTTAAAATATGAAAAAAGGCTAGTCTTCGAGTCTTCACTATTTAATTAGTAACGCATAATTTATCGACTTCGTCACTCTTGCATTCCAAGTTAATGTGTAACTAAACTATTAGCACAAGTGTCTTTTATTATTTTTCACACTTTTATTTAATAATGTTACACAGGTGATAAATTACCATAAGTTAAAATGGTAAGGACTTCAATTTTATATCATTATAATATTTTTCACAGCAAACGATGACGTTTCTTTTAATTGGTCGGTTTACCTACTCAATAGATTCTCGTTCAAGGTTTTTATGAATCATATCTGTAATTAAACTATTTTGTTTACAAATTAGAATATATTATGCTCAAAGTCAGGGTCATTTTACCGCTACATTAGCATGGCAGACTGATCTTCATATCGAGTTTAATTGAATGAATACGGCGATTATACAATTATTTTGAGCAATAAATTCGAATCTAAGTACTTCCACGACAGTTCAATGTTGCTTACATCATACCTACGTCTTTGCATTTTTATTAGAACTATCGGTCATTTATTTTCAACTAGCTTTTGCCTGGGGTTCGCGCTAAGGTAACCAGTGAATTTCGCGGGCATCTTTGACGTTTACACCTTAAGCTTTACAGCCCCTGTAAATGTCACAATAAGATATATTAGTATGTACACATAGACACTCGGTGTATACACTTAGTGTAAGGAGTATAGTGTACCTGAACCTAGCTTTAGACCCATTTAGGGGCAACCTGTACACATTCTAAGGAACAAAATCTTCATCTTAGTATATTCACGGGTACAGCTAGAGTTGTCTATCAGTCTGTCACTGGACTCACTGCTTATAGGGAAGAAGATTAACATATTGCCACGTAGTTTAATATCGCTCTAATATTTATAGGTATACGGTATATTTCTAGGTACGTGGTAGGTACAATAATCTTGTTCACCGTCACTTACAAGATACTAAATGTAAAGATTAATAGATGTTGCACATGTCAGAGCGTCGACTCATGCCTATGTCATGGATTGCCTAATTGCACAACTGCACCTTAACAACCCATTGTCCTTGGCCATAACATGCGTGGGAGTTAAATAAGCTATTGGAGTTTATATTCTAGAAATACTTCAGTGCACCATTAGGTATATCAATTATTCCATGTTTTGAAAATATAGACTTGAAGGCATTCACACATAGGTATTTGATATAACAATAATTCTATGAACATCTACTTCTTCATCATAGCGTATCGGTGGCGAAAAAATCGTTTGGCCCAAAATTCAGCTATTGTTTTGAAATTATTCATAAACATACACAGAAAAGATTGACCGGGGCATATCCAAATACTATGAAATTGAAAAAAACATTGAATTTCGAACTGCAATAAAAAATATACAAATTTAAAACAGGAAAAGATAACCATAAACCTTCGCTTCAATAAAGATTTATTTGCAAAATAAAGTTAATTTGTACTAATTGAAAGCTCGCATTACCTTGACCCACATACTAAACGCTAGATGACATAATGTGTGTTAAAATGTTAATTGCGACTAGAGATATAGAGTTGACCTGTGACGTCAGAGTGCAGAGGATGATTCAGAGCCTCGGAGGTTGTAGTGATCTGCGTGTGCGCATCCTGCTCACGAGACCAGCAATTAATGGCTTTGGTATTAAAGTTTTAGCCACTGTACGCTTAGCTCATCGTTGAGATAAATTAGCAATTTGTTATGAATGATATACATGAACATTCTAGACAGTAGGTACTAATAAAAAATATCATAAAAGGCGATATCTCCAAAAAAAATTAATCATATACAGGGTGGAAGGGACATCGACGCGAGAACTGATACCATGGATTCAGTACATGATTCTGAGCCCCCCTCCGTTGAAATTTTTCGTCAGTTATTTAAAAATAATCTGCTGTTCCATACATTTTGACCGTGTAGGTATTGAACTTTTCTATGAAACAACTGTTTTTTTTTTTTAATAATTGACGAAAAATTTATTAAGAATTAGCAAGCAAATATTAGCAAGAAACAGACAAATAGACCGAGATAAGATATATATTGCCATCACTGCCACTACCACTGCTCTCAAAACGGTGAAGGAAAACATCGTGATGAAATCCGCATGCCTGAGAGATAGGTATTTCTCGACGGCATGTGAAGCCAAGTCAGAGGCCCATGGGCGGCTTTAAAACTCTGACACCAGGTTAGTCACTAACCATACAAAAAGAAGAAGAAGGCTGATTAATCTGATTATGCTTAAAGATATTCCTCGACAATGACTTTAGCCCCCAAAGTTTCAAAACATAAATTATTTCATAATTTAAAATACCATCCAGCAAACGGTCCCAAAAACGTGACAAAGCCGACATATCTACCTACATCGTAACGCATAAACCGTTTATTGACGGTATAAAGGCACAATTATAAAACAATAAAGGCACTTTACAGTGTTCAGATGTTCGCCGATTACGAAGCAATACATCCAATTACAATTAAAGTTTGTATGAGCGAATAATTGAGATTTATTAGACGATAGCCGCACTTATAGTTAACCAGTTTATCTTGGCAGCTAGTGAAATAAGGAACTACATTCCCACATCATCATAGAATACTGGTATTCAGTTGCATCTGGTTAGATTGGAAACCGACCCTAACGTGGTAGGGAAAAGGCTAGATTGATTCCCACATCAGCATGTTGTATTGTAGGTCACAGGCCTTCTCTCTTCGAGACGGAGTGGTCTGTAATATACCACAAGGGGCCCAGTGCGGTTGGTAGATGTCACATATCTTCGATTTTTTTATTTGAGGACATGCCGGTTTCCTCGCGATGTTTTTCTTCACCGTTTTGAGAGCAGTGGTGATGAAATAATCTACACAAAGTAAATGCCTGCCTACGTTCGAAACTACGACCTACAACTCGTAAGTTGCGGCCGTTATTAAAAACTCTCATATATGATGTAAAGTATTATTAACCGGGCCTCAAACTCAAACTCAAAGCATTTATTTCAATTAAACCATTTACAGGCACTTTTGAATTGTCAAGGAGTCAGTCAGTCAGAAATATGAAGCTAGTTGCCCATTCCAAAGCGTAGGTTCCTATGGAGAAGAACGGGCAAGAAACTCCACAAACACTCTTTTAAAAAAAAAAAAAAAAATCTTACAAAATATTGTTTAAATCATTCATGTTGAAATTATACATGTGAGAACAATGTAGAAAGACGTGTACGTAAAAAGCGTCCGTAATAAAAAATAAAACAATTCAAAAATTAAAATAAGCCGTGGCAGATAAGAGATGACCAGTCCCCACTGACGGCGCCCGTTCACGAACATGACGCATGGATCAGCACCGTTTAGCTCAACCATTTTGAAGGGAACTCAACGATCCAACACTCAACGATCCTAAATTCTGAATCCGGGTTTTAATTGCATTTTTTAAAGAAAATAAGAATAATAGTAGTAACACTAGCTGCAGTCGCTTTTGCGATCATTGGGCGAATGGGGCAATAGCTGGGCAATAGGGATATATATATTTTAAAATTCGTTTTAACATAAAATGTATTCTATGACACTCGGCAATAATGAATAGAATTCGCATTAGTGAAAAGAATATCGAAATCGTTTCATTAGTTCCAAAGATTAACCCTTACATATAAAGTCACAAATCTTACCCCTATTATGTATGAATAGGTAGGTTAGTTACCTTATCCATTATCTAGGCATGTCCTGCAATGTATTGCAAAGGCTGAATGGATAGATCAAAATCAGCTCGTAAACGTCAAAGTCGACACAACAGTAAGTTTAGTAAGACTGAAGTGCCTCTCAATGAGCGATACGATCACCATTGGTTGATTGATTAATTATCGCGTTGCTGTTATTGGCAGAAAGGAGGACGCTGCTGCCCATCCTACGGGCATGATTGATCAGTTGCCTTTACGATGTTAACGGGTTAAGGGCCTTTCTGTGCCACGTGAACCAGGAAAAGTCATAGCGTGAGCATACTCAACCTAAAATGTTCCTACTGTTGGAACACAGTAGGCCTCTCCGCTTTGAGAGGGGCTGAAATCTACCACGCGGGTCCAGTGCATGATTAAGACGTCGTCTTTTTTCAAAACTTTTCGATTGGAAGTATGTAGTACCTATATAATGATTGCGGATTTGCCCTCACTCTTAACATTTGCAGTTTCACTTATATCACAGATCGATCGTGAGTTGTAAATAATATTAGGTAATATACCTGTCGTACGTGGGTAATACATATTCATTAAAGGGCTAGCTTAGATGTTAGATTCGTTATCAGATTTAATAAACATTATTTAAGTAGTAAAGGTTAAAATCATTTAAGAGAATAGAGCTATGCTTAATACAATAGATTCATACAATATATTATGGCCATCATGCTGAGATAGGAGCCTTTTGGCCTCGCACAGGACTTTCTGCTTTATTTTAATTTTACTTTGTTTTTATTTTATTGTTTATTTTTTATGAGTGTGTGTTTTAATTGTTCTCCTGTGCTTGTCCCAATAAATACTTTTTCTTTCTTTCAATATAGGCGATAGTTGTGCTTTACTTAGTGGGCAGATATTTTAAGAAGCTGAAGTTTATTAGATGGAATGTATAACTTGGTACTACCTATACAAAATTACTTCTACCTATGTTAGAAGTTCAAACTACACTCGAGAGCAATGAATCCGGGTCACTTAAAGAATCCTAAAAATCTCGGAAACTAAAAATGCTAGGTTAATGCAATAAATTGTATTTCATAGACAATGTAATACTCCTTAAATGAAGGTATTAAAACTTCTTAGTTATTGTAAAGTTATATCATAAAAAAATCAAATTTGAAAAAGGGCCACTTTCGAAGATGGAACTACGAAATTACAGCATTTGGTTTTGCTTTTGTTTGTAATCTGTCATTTATGTGGGTACATAAACCATGTTGATAGTGCTCTATATTCATTATTCAAGCTGAAATTATGTCGCTTACGCCTGAAGAATGCACCAGAATACTTACAATGCTGGAAACCGGCCGGAGTCAGCGCGATACAGCCAGGACTGTCGGTGTGTCGCTGTCAACAGTACAAAGAGTTCTCCGACGTTACGAAGAAACTGGTTCTAACCTACGCAGACCAGGAACGGGCAGAACCAGGTGTACCACAGCACGAGAAGACCGATACTTGGTGAACACCATGCTTCGAAATCGCTTTCTTACAGGAACTGAACTCACAAATCAGTTTCGACGCCTCGGAGGAAGTAACCCAAGTGCATGGACAGTAAGACGTCGGCTTGCTGAATCTAACTTAAAACCCCTTAGACCTGCAAACGGCCCTAAACTGGAGCGTGGGCATCGTATTTCAAGACTAAGATATGCCCAGAGCCACGTAAATTGGAGTATTGAAGATTGGTCAAAAGTTATGTTCTCCGACGAATCAAAATTTATGCTCTACAAGCACGATGGAAGACACAGAGTGTATCGAAGACCAGGGGAAAGATTCAAGCAAGCATGCATCGAAGAAAAAGTAGCCTACGGTGGTGGGTCTGTACTTGTGTGGGCCGGAATTTCTTCTGAAAGTCGCACAGAGCTGGTGATCATAGAAAACGGCTCTTTAACTAGCGAAAGATGTGTGGAAGAAATCCTCAATGATCACGTTGGTCCATTTATGGTCAATTTAGGTGAGGATGCTATATTTATGCATGACAATGCCCGACCTCATAAAGGTAGGATTGTGAATGACTACCTTCAAGAGATGAACATTACTCGTATGGAGTGGCCAGCGCGCAGCCCGGATATCAACCCGATCGAGCATGCTTGGGACGAGCTAGGCAGATGCGTAAAACAACGAAACCCTCCCCCAATCACGCTTCGTGAGCTCAAAATTGCTCTCACAGAGGAATGGGAGAATATTCCCCAAAATTGTATAAGGAACTTGGTGTACAGCATGCCAAACCGCGTAAACGCAGTAATGGAAGCACGAGGAGGCAATACGAAGTATTAAAATTCAAGAAAATCGTAATAAAGTTCAAAAATTTCATGTTTCCTATTTTTGTTTTAAGGAGAGATCAGCAGTTTTTTTCTTTATGTAATTTTGTGTTAATAAAATGTATGGTGACTCATATTTTTTTTACTTTCATTTAAGGAGTATTACATTGTCTATTAAATACAATTTATTGCATTAACCTATAATTTTTAGTTTCCGAGATTTTTAACATTCTTTAAGTGACCCGGATTCATTGCTCTCGAGTGTATGTAATATGAATATTTTTGAGACTGCACTGGTGTAGCCTGTAATGAAACATCATCTGTCAAAGAAAAAAATTAACACAGACTGCAACTTATCAAGACCTTTGCCTGCTTGAATTTTTTATCTGTGGTCAGAATTACTGTTGGTGCTCTGGGCGGCAAAGTGACATAATATTTACTAAATCACTCCTTTCTCTTGTCCACAGGCTATCGGCCATGTTTCGGGAGGCCACATCAACCCCGCGGTCACACTGGGGCTGTTCGCCGCCGGTGACATAAAACTCCTGAAGGCTGTCTGCTACATAATCGTCCAGACCCTCGGTGCCATTGCTGGAGCTGCCTTCGTTAGGGTAAGTGTTTAAAAGGCATCTGGCAATTTGCTTTCACCATGATTGTTTTTTAGGGATGAGGAACAGGGGGTAAAGTTCACTCATCCACCATAGAAAAGGGGGGATCCTCCGACCAGACGGGTGTTGTGTCTGGCAGGCCGACTGCCCGACTGTTGATGTCGGATAGTCTTATATGTGTCGTTAGTTCGTATGTGGCGGTGTAACCGCTACAGTTTTAAGAAATGCTAGTAAGACGCTCATCATTCACATTCGGGATGAGAATGACTTTCAAAATTATAATTTAAATTATATATTAGTTATAAACGTAACTTTAATTCCAGAATAAATTCTCTAAACGATGGTGAAAACCTCATCAAAATCTGTTGCGTGGTTTAGAAGAACAACGCGGACATACAGACAAACGCGAAAAGCGACTTTGTTTTATAATATGTATAGATTCGGTCTATTATTGTAATTGAAATAAGATACTAATAATTGCAAGGAATTCCATCAAATACTATCAAACTAGTTAGAGCTCATCTAATGAGCATTTAGTTCTTTATTTCTATAATTAGACAGAAGAAATCCCGATCAACCTACAAGTTAATTTCATACACAAGTTAATGAAGAAATAATTATTTAATGTTATTAAATGCAGCTGTAAACGCTCTTGACTGTAATGAGTTAATTAGTTTGCAATCATGAGCAGTGCGTATGATTCGATTTGATATTAATAAATACATCTTCAATTAACTTTTAATCGTGGTTATTAGCTCTGAACCGTCTGATTATTTGACAGACCATCTGTTAATCAAGTCGACTTTATTTTAAATTAAGAATAATCTAATACGCAAAAAATTCGATCCAAGGTTGTAAGTCTATTTTTGTAGGCTCGATTTAACGTTATGTAGATGTATATTTTTTTCTGTCACTCCACTACCCAAGTACACTCGCAGGCTAAAAGCCAAACATGGAGAGTGTTATAAAAAACAAGCAGTCAGACATATAAACAAACAATTTCTTGTAATTATCCTGCTCTTAAACAGGCGCAGTTATCGTATCGACATTCTAATCACCGTATGTGTACGCTCGGTAAAAAAAGTGTCTCGTTCACCGTGACACTGATGATCTTAGAATAAAGAACCAAGTGGAGTGACCTTCAGTGTACTCGTGGAACTAATTGAACACTCTGCTATAAAGCTTTTCGGAGTACTTCAAAGGTCACGTGTTTGATATATGGCGTTATACTTCAAGTAAGCTCTTGATTAACTTTATGACATTGAGTTAAAATAATATACACAACATCACTTGCCTGCATTCCCCGAAGGTAAAGACAGAGGCGTTTCTATTGTACACCCACATGTCGCCAGTCCCATGTAATAGGGGGCGAGCCTATTGCCATCAACCGGGCATAAATCCAGACTCCGGGCTGCTAATGAGAAATTTCCGATGGAAAATCCAATAACATTTTGCCCGACCCGGGAATCGAACCCAGAGCTTATGCCAATGAGGCAGGCATAAAAATAATATAGATAACAGAGGATAAAATATTAGTTCAAACAAAGCACAAAACATAAAGCGTGCTACATAAACCAATTAAAATGTAGGGATCAAAAACGAAGGCTAACTTGCATCACATGACAGGAAGATATTGCAAACACACTTATAATTACTTTATCTAAACGGTATTACAAAAGAATTTCGATACAGCCTGTCTATCTTCAATATCTGAAGTCAGACAATATTTCTAATGTCAGTCTTAGTGATTATAAGCACGCAAAGTTTAGCTTGTAAATAAGTGGTAAATAAAATGTTGGCACGTTGCTAATATATAGTTTGGGGCCGTATTAAGACGTATTAATGCCACCATTATTCCAGTGTGAGTGAGAGACGGAGCTATATCAGGACGCTAGCACCATCCTTTTTTGCAGTGGAATAATGATGGCATTAATACTTCATAATAAGGCCCTTGGTCGCGTAATTTATAACGTCCACACGACAGCGGCCTTCCTGCGACATTTCACTGCCCTCGTACTTACCAGTGAACAACGATGATCACGTAGAGCTAGACACGATTTTAGATTACTACATAAGTTAAGATGCATGAGTCATACGTATTTAGTATAATTATTACCTAAGACTGTCTCGTTGGTTTAGTGGTCGCAAGCGCTACTGCGAAGCATGTCTTGGCTTCTATTCCCAGGTCGCGCAAAGTTTGGTTGGGTTTTACCATCGGGAATTTTTCAGTTGCAGACCGGAGTCTGGATTTTTGTCCGGCTGATGGCAATAGTCTGGCCACCTATTAGGTACATGGGACTTAAAACTGTGGGTGAAACTATTGTAGGTACCTCTGTCCATCCCTTCGGGGTGTACAGGC
This sequence comes from Xanthia togata, assembly GCA_963853775.1. NCBI lineage: Eukaryota > Metazoa > Arthropoda > Insecta > Lepidoptera > Noctuidae > Xanthia > Xanthia togata. The sequence continues at coordinate 23,663,679 of OY970793.1, read as the reverse complement.
GTCATGGCATCATATTTTATTAAAAAGCGCTTTTCGTGTCACTTGTACTTTTATGAAGCAAAAAGTGGACTAGATTTTCCAAATACGCTTTATGGTTCGTTAGGCAGATCGAGATACGAAGACCTCCATAAAAACTGGTCAAGTACGCTCGATCTATCTCTATAGATAGATTAACTACAAGAAAAAGATTTTTTTTTTTTTATAATGTGACATATAAAATTTCCATTCTGTAATAATAAATTTCGGTAATCAAGATACGGTTAACGTTAATCGGCCATAAAATTAAACAAAAAAATCACTTATATTAATCTCTTGAATTTCTCAAAGAGTGTAGATAAATATCATTAATGCAGTTTACATAAATTAAAATGTCGAGAGACACTGTTTCGTGGAAAAGCGTTTAATTGGTACTTACATAGTTAAGTTAATTGATACATTATGTGTGTTGCAGTTGGCCGTGCCAGAGAACCAAGTTGGCGGCTTCGGAATGACGCTACCCGGACCAGAAGTCACTGAAGCTCAGGTGGGATATAAATGTTGAATATTATTTTTTAAATGGTCACTATTTCTGAAGAGATTTGTATTTTAGTTTGTAATGAATAAACTCAAAAACTACTAGACTGGTTTAAAAAAATCTTTCACCAGTAGAATGCTATGTTATCACATTTATCACTGAGTAACATAGGCTATAATTTATAAAGATATCACGCCATCATAAATTGTTATCACCAGCTGCCCTCCGGGGTGTAACCCTCTTTCCGTAACGGTGCATTTTTCTGGCATTCATGTAGCTTTCTTTCATTAAAATATTTTTTGTAATCTGATCAAACAATTTTACCTCTTTATTAGTAGAATATAGAGTCCTAGTCGGTTCATTACCTACAGTACTGACGCCGGTAGCATACCTCCGCCGCGAAACCATAGCAGCAAAGCCGCAGTAGTTCAATTCAATATACTCGCATCCGATTCGAGTAGCGGAACATGACGCGAGTCTATTGAATTTCGCTGCTACGGTTTCGCAGCGGAAGTGTGCTACCGGGATGAACGCATGTAACATTCAGCATTTTTGTGATGAATACAGGGTGACATCGACGCTCAATCCACTATCGCCACCATGAATTCAGTACCTGATTCTAGACCTAGCCGTCTTGAAATCGGGTGTGTAATGTATGGCATAATAACAGTTACTATAATAATTCTTGAAATAACGTTCACATGATATAATTTTCATATGCTATAAAAACAAATAAGTAACCTAATTTCATGTGATCTAATGTTATATTTCATATAACCTTCTTTTGCTCTAATAACATTTAGTGTAACGATCATTTCATATAATTTTCGATTTGTATAATGCTGATTTTATATAACGTTCAGTTGATCTAATTTTCAGCCAAAATTCTGTAGGTAAGGTAGATCTAATTTTCAGTCTAAATTCAAAAATGTATGTAAACAACATACTGTTATAACCTCATCTAACCTAAATGATTGACCAGCAATAGAGGGGATCTGACGCTCGGCAGCCACTGCCGGGAAAATGTTCATTATATCATATAAAATTAGGGAAATTATATCATTTCCTCGTTACATTAAAAAAGTATTTAAATGAAACTAGGTCATAATATATTATGATCATTAGAACTTTTTTTATTATTTCAAACGTTACACACCCCTTGAAATCAGCTGTTCCACTGATTTTAACGGTATTGTATTTTTGTATGAACACCAGATTTAAAAAACTAAAAATTTCTACGCTGTGACTAGAATAATGTGCTAAATACATGGTAACAGTTATTACCATGAATATAAATTACACCGTCTTTAGACCCTATTCATTACGGTATCAGAAACCGGACAAAGGATATTAAGGTACTTAGCACAGTTAGTCTTAGTATGCAGAAGCTTATGTTTCCCGTGTATCCCCAGGCCGTGCTGGTCGAGGCTCTGATCACATTCTTGCTGGTGATCGTCGTGCACGGCGTCTGTGACGGGCGCCGCAACGACATCAAGGGATCGGCTCCCCTCGCCATCGGCCTCAGCATCACCGCCTGCCATGCGGCTTTCGTAAGTATATTGATCTAAAATCGAACAGTTTTTAAAAGCTCAAGACGCTAGAATAGAATAGAATTTGACGAAATATATGCAAATTTTGGATTACCTACGTATAGGTACTACGCGTCATGTTCGTGAACGGGCGCCGTCAGTTGAGACTGGTCATCTCTTATCTGCCAGGGCTTATTTTTAATCGTTTTTTATTTTTATATATTTTTTTTTACATTGTTCTCACATATAGAATCAACAAGAGTAATGTACCCAGGATTTTGTAATTTCTATATTTAAAAGAGTGTCCTTGGAGTTTCTTGCCCGTTCTTCTCCATAGAGATCTACGTTTTGGAATGGGCAACTAGCTTCAACTTTCTGACTAACTGACTCTTTGACAATTCAAAAGTGCCTGTAAAGGGTTTAATTGAAATAAATGCTTTGAGTTTGAGTATATGTTTTGCTAAACCTCAAGTTTTCTCAATTATGTCTACACCTTTAGATAAACCTGCACTATGGGTGCTGTAAATCATCTGTGTTGAAAACGATAGGTCTCATAGTCGGATACCAATGAGCGCATCTCTGAAACATAGTTAGCGCTTTGATGCAAATCATAAAATATTTCGTCTACATTTGACATTTCTAATGACAAAACTAGTAGGTACTTCTTATAATAAACTCAAGCTAATGTAGGTTCAGTCAGAGAAATGAATTTCTCTGTCTTTACTCGTCCGAAATACGAGTTTCGCACATCGAGTTTAGAAAAAAGACGAGCGAGCCTTACCTTGGTAATAAGCAACATCTTAGTATGATATCGTTCCACTATTCCATTTACCTTTATATTCTCTTTATAATCAATACATTTTCTTACCCCAGCTCCAGGATCCTTCCTTCACATAATTAAAAAGGGGCCTCGTCAAGATCGTTTTTGACGGCAAACCTAGCACCGCGAAAATAAAGCATAGTTGCCCATTCCAATGCGAAGTAGGTTCCTATGGAGAAGAACGGGCAAAAAAACTGCATGGACACTCTCTTACATGAATAAGTTATTAAAACGTGTGTTCTGTCAACAGGTTCCCTTCACCGGCTCCAGCATGAACCCCGCTCGTTCCTTCGGACCCGCCCTCGTCATGGGCATCTGGACTTCACAATGGGTAAGTAGCATTATAATGACTTCGAAATTCGACTGTATCGTAATAATTATTAGGTTTTTTATGGAAAAATATCTTACGTCCGTCATAATGACATATACTGTCAAATCAGTACGCACAGTAGCAATCGATTTTAATTCGGGTATTACACTACACTGAATCAGGATCCCTAAACCCTTAATAAGAGAGGTGTAATAAGAGTAGATAAGGGTCCCTAATTAGGTTGTGCTCCCTTAGTGGTCGCTCAATTCAGGCCCATGATTCAGTGTAGGGCATTTACAATACCCGTTTAAGGACTTACCTTTAGCTAACGGGTAAGGAAAGCTCGTAATGGATCTGTCACGATATGTTAGAATCATGTGAGTGTGACTTAATGGATTCGATCTAGAAATCGCAACGCCGGACATTCACCCGGCTGTTTTCGTTTTCTATAATAAACGCCCATATTATGTCACCGTATGTAAAATTTCAACATTTATATCTGTACCTGATCTACATGGTGTACTAACTAACACGTTCAGTGCCGGGAGCCCTCCTGGAGGGTTCACCTAGACGCATATCCCGAGGGTTCATTTTAAATATAGGTTTTTCTTAGCGAATACAACATTACAAACCGTGAAAATAAAATCTAATTTATATTTTAACAACATTCATAAGTATTATCTAAGCGTTTGTTTTAAAATTCAAGCATTTTTTTATTATTTTTTTGTCACGGTTACAAAATATTCCATTCCATATTCCATAACCTTAGCGCAAACGTAATGCCGGCAACCCTCCTGGAGGGTTTACTTAAAATATGTATGGCGACATGGAGTCTGAGTTCTATGAAAAGTGGGTGGAGTCGAAAGTGTTAAAGGGTATTGTATTCTTAGACCACAGGCATTATATAGGTAGGTATAAGTAGGTTTCTTTCTGCATCATCATATCAAATCACTACATACTGTCTGACTAAGGCTTCCTCCATAGTTTAGCTCATTTATTCTGGGTCGCTGGCAACCAATGGTTTCCTACCACCAGGTCTTCTGTGCATGTCGTCTATCCATTCTCCAAATAACAGTTTATTTCTAAGTCTTCCAACTTATTCGATTTTCCCATTCAATTGTTGATAGACACCTCTCATAGATGATTATTATAACTATACTCTGATTTTTAATTTGCTAGACTAAAATGACATTTGGTGTCGACATAAAAATAACTAAATTTGTAATAATTAAATTTATAATCTAGTTACCGAGTGACTCTCACCAAGGACCACTGAATCATTCTCTGGAGGAGGACCTTCACTGTTGTAGTGTTGTCTCTGTAATATTAATTACTGTAATGTAAACGACAGCTGAGATTGCCAAGCAAATTAAAAATCAGAGTTATGTTCATATAAATGCTAGTAGGTATATGTAAAGCTAATTATTGAGCACACTTTCGCCTGCCAGCGTCGGCGCCGACCACGACATCCTATCAAACGGGTTTGCATCTCCGACGTAGATATTAGATGTAACTTTCCGATCACATGTGAACCCGAAGCATGAATCATAGCTTGTCTAGCGTCTTTTGTAAACAACATAAGTCGATTAAGTTCTATGGCTAGCAGTCTTCCTTTCTAAGTAATGAGTAGGAACTTTCGTTAAAATGAAAGTAAAGTTGCTGATTGGAGTTTGTATTAGTTAGAATGTAAAAGTAGCTATTGTTCGAAAAGGCGATTGAGTAAAGCTTCGGTTATTTAATAATAACGTTCGTTATAATTAACGACATGAAAACCGCACATTTTCAATCGTATACATACACACAAACACACACACCCATATACACACACACACACATAGACACGCACACACTCATTAAGGAGTCTAAAACCACTAATATTATGAAGAGAAAAGATTTGTATTTTTGTTTGTAATAATAAACCCAAAAACTAAAGGACCGATTTAAAAAAAACTGTCACCAGTAGAATGCTATATTATCATTGACTAACATAGGCCATAATTTGCGAAAGCTAGTAAGAGGTAGAGCATTGTTAATTAGTCAGATCTAACAAAAATATCATCGATAGAGGATCAAGGATTATTTTCGTAAAAAACACCATATTTTTTTAGTGATGCTGTGGTTTAATGTTACACGGCCTAAATCAACATAGGATAATTCCATGGAAATTAGCGAAAATTTTATAAATATTTCGCAAACATTAGCCTACCCCTTGTAGGCAGGTAGATATTAGTTTATGCCATTAATACTGGTTTGAATGCAAATAATTTCCAAGGTTGGACTAGTTAACATGGTACGAGCTGAATTGTTTTTCAACAACTGCAAATAAAGCCAAGACGGGAATTGTCATAAATACTTTGGTACCTAATACCTATAGTAAAATACATGTTCCTACGCTACCTATGTTCCTAGTCTGATAAAAAATATATCAGCCGAGGAACATATCCCCTTAGTATAATCAAACCACTGAGAGTGAGGAGATGCGCTCGTGGCTAAGTAATAACCGCCGCACAGGTCGATCCATCAGGCTAAGCTACGCTTGCCGGGGTTGGTCCGTGGATGGGTGACCATCTTTACATACCGAGACTCCTCCGTGCCTTGCAAAATTCGTTAAGCCGTTGCGCGTTGGTCCCGGCTGTCATTTGCTTGGATCTTTGATAGTCGTTACGGGTCGTCAGAAGCCTGAAAGTCTGACAGCCAGTCTTTCCAAACTCAGTAACTGGGTTGTCGAGGTCAGATAGGCAATCGCTCCATGTAAAATATTCAGCGGCGTCCGGTTAGACTGGAAGCCGACCCCAACATAGTTGGGAAAAGACTAGGCAGATGATAGCGACCAATCAAAGAGTTGAAAGCGTTGAGCGTTGGTTGATGGCAATAGGCTCGCCACGACTTAAACATAACTGGCGAAATATGCGTTTTCTTTATGTACAAAAAAATCCCAGCAGGAACCTTAATAAGAACTTCGAGCTGAACTGTTTATCATAAAATCACTATGTATTGAAGTTTTCTCAGCAGGAGCACAGAGTTTTATAGGTACATAAGTTAGGTTTACTTACCACCTTTAGCATTGACCTAAAGTAGGCATCGTAGTACATATTTATTGACAAATTAAATAGCCACAATAACGTAGAGTGCCTGCCACGGAGTTACTATGTATTACATCATCAAGCTATCGATCTGTTTACAAATTAACACTTATTATTTTATTATGTGATTGCTTATGTAAGTTAATCGATTAAAAGGTTTATTATACTTCCATAAATATCGTAAATAACGCAAGACTTCTTAAGGGGTCATTGTACTCATCGTTATGAACAACTTTTTCTATGGGACCAACCCTGAAATCACGATTTTTCGCGATTTCAGGGTTTGTCCGATTCCGCCTGACGCAGGTCCTCACTGGACACGGCTGTTTAGGGAGGTTTCTGTTTCGGATAAGGCGGAAGGAATCGCCCGGGTGTCATCACTGCGTGGATCTCCCGGAGGACTCAGTGGAGCATACGGTGGAGGTCTGCCCCGCTTGGGCAGAGCACCGCCGTGTCCTCGTGGAGGCGATCGGTGGCGGGGAACTCTCGCGTCCGGCCCTGGTCCAGGCCATGGTACGGAGCGAGAGGGCATGGGAGGCCGTCACCTCCTTCTGCGAAGCAGTAATGCTCGCGAAGGAGGAGGCAGAACGCGTGAGGGAGAGGCAAATTTCGCGCCCTCTCGCCTATAGCCGCCACAGGAGGAGACGCCCTGGGCGTCGGGAATCGCAGGCCGATTCTCGGCCACCGTAGGCGCGGGCTTGCGGACGGTGAGCAATGGGTAGCTCGCCATCCGGTAAGGACCAGACCCGGGTCGACGGCGCGTTGTGTTCCACGCGCGCCTCAAAGAGATGTCAGCAAGTGAAGAGGTCCGATGGGACCGATGCCTGCCGGGGTTGCGGGAAAGTCCGAAAGGGATACCGTGGCCCCTGGCAACGGAAAGGCAACTGAAGGAACACGGGTGGGTTTTAGTCAGTAAGAGTCTGACACGCCCTCCTGCTCCGCTCAGAGCGAGAGAACTCATTTGATGATTTCCCACACAAAAAAAAGGGTTGGTCCTATAGTAAAAGTTGTTCATAATGATGAGTACAATGACCCCTTAAGAGGTCTAGCGTTATTTACGTTACACCTTGTATGTTAAACTGTTAAACTTCAGAGAGATTATCTCACGATAAAGCAACTTGCTCTTCACCACAATCAGCTATCTAATTACGTAACACATTTTCGTAAACGATAACGACTAATCTGTTTCATTTTGACAGTTCAGCAACATTCATTGCGTTAATTTACGTTCTTGAGCAGAAATTTTTGTCGAAAATATGAAGCAATGGATTAGCAATCTGTTTGAAAATGATTCAGATTCTGATTCCGAGCGTGTAAATTTATATTACGCAATTAGGGTACTAGTAGTTTTTGAGAAACCAAATAGTAATTGCAAAATTAGTATAGTTCCTTGTGGTTTTTTCACCTCAAAACATGAATGTGGTAAATATTCGCCCCCTATTACACAGGACTTAAACATACTGGCGAAATGTAGGTGAACTACAGGTGCACCTCTACCTCACCATTTGGGGAATACAGGCGTGATGTTATGTCATAGATCCAATAGTTATATCAAGTTCTATAAGCCTTTTAGTCGTGATACCATATCATTTTCCGCTTCACTTACAAATAATTACAAGACAAGCGAGCGTTTACAGCTTTGGTACCATAACATAAATAAAATGGAGGTTGCCATGGTTACTCAACCACAGGAAGTGAAGGTATATCAGAGTTATAAGTCTGTCTCGAAAGAACACTCGAATAGGAAACACATGTCTGTTACAGACATTTATCTAAACCTTTTTTTAGAGTCCGTTCAACCGATTCTGACTTCTATTGTGTTTGAAGCATGACAAATGGCAGCTGCAGTAACCAGTTGGTATTGTAACCACTTTTTTTGTTTTCAATGCCATCCTTATTCCTACGGTATAGGAGTCAGAATCGGTTGAACGGACTTTTAAAAAGGTTTGTTTATTTTCAAATCTTATTTCAAATGGAGTATAGTTTCAAAGGTTATTTGTTATAGTATGGGATATGGCTACTAAATACATAGGACCCTATGTCTATCTACTGAACTCTGCCAATGGTTATTATACCTATATAAGTTTTTTTTTTTACCTTTTTGACCTACGAGAATGCGATTTACACGTTCATCGCTATTTGTTATTTTGTGGTATACTATTAATGTTACTGCCCACTAGGCAAAGGCCTTTCCCCAAAACTTTCAACTCTTTCGATCCAGGGCTAATGTGGGCCACTGATAATTTGTTTCCTCCAAGTAGCTCAGGGGCCGTCCACTAATAACGTGATGTTTTTTTAGCAATTTTTCGACTCCCTCCCCCTTGTGATGATATTTCGCGATTTTGTCCGACAAGTCCCCCCCCCCCCCCTTTCGAGCCTCACGTGATTTAGGGACGACCCCTCATTGGGCATACGGCAGACGTGGCCAGCCCAGTCCGAGTTCAACTTAGCGGGTTTTTTCTAGTATATCTACGCGTTCGCACGACCTAGCGATGATCGCGATCACGGTCTATCTACTCATCGCCAAAAGCTTTGGTTTCCTAGGAAAGTGGTTCTGTCATATCAGCCTAAAAAAATTTTAGTTTTAGATGCTCCTTTATAGTTTTTATTACTGTTTGTATTTCCTGTGAACAAAAATTTTTTTTTCTTTCTTTCTTTTCTTTATATATTATTAAAACGGCCGTCATGAAAATCTGTTATTTTCACCAGTAGGTATTTGACATTAGGGTGTCAAAAAACGTCCTTTATTTGGACAGCCGTTACTCTGTGACCATTCACCGCTTTCTTAGGAAACCAGAGTTTAACCGAGATAGGTTTACAATCCGAGTGTCAATCAACCATTCCTATGAACCTAGAAATAAAGCGTAACTAGACATATTACGCAGTTCAATGTAACCACCATAATATTAAGTCATATTGATATGTGACTTTAATATTATGCGTTTTCCGAATGTTCGCTTAGAACAAAAGTGGAATATATACCTACCCTACTTACTCGAAGTATGGCGAGACTCGTTATATTTTCTAGGCCCTTCCGACTTTTATGTAATACTAATTAACACCTTCACGCCTTAGTTATAATTGACGCTAACTTGCGTGCCAATGACTTTGAACCTCGCAACTACATAATTACTAAAGTTAGAATGTCACGGAGGTGTTACCAAACCATTACAACACTTGAAGAAAAACGATCGCTTTTTATAGGATCTTTGTGAATAGCACCCGAAGAAAGTGCCCTCATCAGTCATGCTAGAGAAACTTATTCGATCTTCATTGTTGTTTTTGTGGTTCTTCCATTCTCGTTACTTTTGCTGTAAAGTGAATCATTACTTACAGAATAAACGCCCATGTATACAATACGGCCGATATAACTTGGCAATTCCGAACTTCGCGCAGAAGGCTGCGCAAAAACAATCTTAGGGACCAAATGGTGATATGTGGCGAGTGTGAGGGAGAGAATATGCGCGAAAGTTCGTAGTGCCTATGTTCAGACCTGCCAAGTTATTTCGGCCGTATTGTATACATGGGCGTTAAGGCTAATACTTGAAGGACGCTTTGGCTTACCATTGAGACACTATAATTATGTGTTACCGTTTATTTATAGGTACTAGCCTCCACATCTGCATGTTTTACTAGGCCAGGACGATAGACTATCAGATGTCCATACAATACGACCCTGCTTCAGGTTTGATCATGAAGTTAATATCAATGTTTGTTGTGCAGGTTTACTGGGTGGGCCCCATCGTCGGCGGTGTGATCGCTGGACTCGTGTACAAGTTCGTCTTCCGCATCGGCAAGACTGGCGAGAGCGGATCTTACGACTTCTAGACGACTGCGTGACGACTGCGTGACGACAGCGTCCCGCGGCTGACGCTACACCGTGCCTATACTCTAACCCCGCCTCGCGCGTACCTACTTCACACAGACGTTTTGTAAAATTGCCAAAAATGGGTCCAAATTATCGTGATATTGTTATTTGCACCTATTTATTTGTAATAAACAAAAATCGACTTAGTTAACTCGAATTCTCATAAGAACTTTCTATTCTTCAAAGACGAGTTTTCTATTACAAGCAAGTATTAGTATGTGCGAAGCGATAGTATTAGCTTATTGATATAACCAGTTCATAATGTTGGACCAAATTGATATAACCAGTTCATAATGTTGGACCAAATTGATATAACCAGTTCATAATGTTGAACCAAATTGATATAACCAGTTCATAATGTTGGACCAAATTGATATAGGACATGTCAATGGGCTAATACTTGTTTATTATTAATTACCTATTAGTCTGTCAATATGCTCGACGAAAAATCCAAAGGCTTACTTCAAAAATATTGTTATTGTTTTTCGAAAAAATATGAAAAATACCGATTCGAAACCGTTATGTCGGAGTAAGAATTATCTAATTTAAGTTATAATTAGTTATATAAATAAAGGTATTAAGTTTATTTATATTATGTGAATAAAGTATGTTTAAGTGGATGATTATAACATGTCCATACTCGAGTGCCTGTGCTAGTTATGTGATTAATTATAAAAATATAATAATGTGAGTTAATTTTGAAAACATTCACATCGAAACTTCTCACACGAAATGAAAATTATGAAATAAATATAATTATTATTAAGGCTTGGTTCGTTATTTAATCAATCCATCCCAATTGTCATAAATACCTACTTTTAAAGGGTGCGTGATGACGGTTAGGTACCTATACTGTGTTCGCGATTTAGTTTCCAAACATGTAAACAAATATGTGGGTGTGGAAAAACAACTTCAATACCCACACATAAACTTCAGATTCAGCTGCAACTTCAAACAGTTTTATGAGCGTTCAAAACTACTAGTCATTCTGAAATCGACTTAATTTACACTGCAATAAAGTTGATATTCGTTTATGTGGAAATAACATCAATTTGATAAAAGGACTTGGGTAGACTTTAAATACTTTTTCCATGTACCTACATCTCATCATCATCTGCGTAGCCTTTTCCCAACTAAGTATGAACGTTGGGGTCAGCTTCTAGTCTAACCGGATGCAGCTGAATACCAGAATTTTATAACAACCCCTTGACGGACTGGTTGTCAGACTTTCGGGCTTCTACGGTACGGGTAGTCACCCGTAATGACTGTCAAATATGTACTGAAATGACAGCAGTTAGCTTAAAGGCTCGTGCAGACCAGCGCGACGCGACGTCGCTAAGTGACTCGAAAAATACATGTTCTAAGAAAACTTCACGGTATAGGAAACAATACCGGTGTCGCACGAAGCTTATCGTGCTTTCTGAAGCACGGAGAGGTCTCGATATGTAATGAATGGTCGTCATCCACGGACCTTACCAATAAAACAGTCATAAATACCACCTACGTGGTGACGATTACGTACCTAAATAAGTAGGGACATGTACAAGTACCTACCTAGATACATCTGTTCCATATAAATTAGCATTGAACAACTAATATGCATTACACATCGACCTGACAGCATGACAACACTCGCAAATTAACCTTTACATACTAAATATCACAAATAGATTAAATTAATACAAAGCTTGCTAAGTGCGAGTAACTGTTGCGTTTTAACACCTCATTTACAATCGTAATTACTGCAGGCGCTGTACTGAGCGACCATTATCAGTGATTATTATCGCACAAGGAGCGAATTATTTAAATGTTATTAAGGTGTCAGAAACGTAATGAACTCAAGCTATTGATAAATTAATGTTAGTGCCCAAAATTAGGATCTGGAATTCGTACCTATCATTAGCCTTTTCCCAACTATGTTGGGGTCAGCTTCCAGTCTAACCAGATGCAGCTGAATACCAGTACTTATTTTTACCCGACTGCGGCGAGGACAAAAAAGGAAGGTTATGTGTTTGTACACGGAAAGACTGCCTATCTGACCTCTAACTGGGTAATACGATACCCCTTTGGTACCGGTTGTCAGACTATCGGGCTTCTGACGACCCGTACCGAACGACTGTCAAAGATCTACGAATGACAGCCGAGACCAACTCCTGTTCGATCGAACCGTGTAGTTAGATAGAATTAGCGAAAAAATCTTGAAAAGTCCATGAAATTCCTATTGGACCGGAAATAAATGTTTTTGTGAAGATTCAAGTGTCAGGAATTGATTCCAATAAGTAGGTGAATAGAGGGAGGCAGGGTGCCAAAAAAAATGGTAAAAACTAGTTTTTCGCTTCTAGAGCAAAAACTACAGCTCGGACCACAAAGCCACAAAGCTGACATCATATCAAAATTTCAGCTCTCTATCACTTTCGGAACGCGAGTTATTAAATTTACAAGATTTGACAAAAAAAGTGGTTTTATGCTAATTGCGGACGATCCTCTGGACCGATTTTGCTCTACTGGAGCTCATTCTCTTTGTTTTCTTATTGCGCACCTTTGTTACTAACTTTTTTTTTGTCTGTGCTGTAGTTTTTGCTCTAGAAGCGAAAAACTGGTTTTCACCAAATTTTTTTGGCAGCCTGCCTCCCTATTTATTAATTTTATTGGAATCAATGCCTGACCCTTGAATCTTCACAAAAAAAAAACCGGTCCAATAGGAATTTCATGGGCCAAAAAGCTAATTCTATCTGACTAGTGCGGCTGTTATTACTTATATAGCCACAAGCCCCTTGGATCAAATACTATCATAAATAGTTATAAAATTATCGCAAAATAAAAAAAAAAACAATTCTACCATTCGCAGTTTACGCGCGTTGACAATTTTGTCACATTAGTTTTTTTGCGATCATTTTCGTTCGAGAAACTTACTGTGCTAGGGCACAGTTTTTCAAATTCCGATTGATCGTGTATTACCTAATTAGGATTAGGTAATTCTCGATCAATCGGGATTTGAATTGTTTTGAAACAAATTGCTAATCCATTGCTTTATAAGTTCGAAAAAAAATCTGCACAGCAACGTAAATAACGCAATGAATGTTGTAGAACTGTCAAAATAAAACAAATTTTCACGAAAATGTGTTGGTAATTAGATAGCAGGTCTCAATCACATTTTTTCTGTGACATTGCTTTTAGCCTCTCTAGCATCTTCGTAGACAGAGAAGCATCTTAGTATATCATTTCGCATACTTAGAACGTACAGACGCCAGCACATAAACCTACCTGAAACTGTAAAATTTTCCCAATCAACTTTGAACCTTATTACTGGTGATAAAGTTGAAAATTGATTAAATAAATTTGACCGATTGTAGTATGTTGACGTGCTGGCATATGTATCTACCAACACCTACTGTTGGATAGGTTGTATCTTGTATAGGTACTTATTATATCTGATACTGACACATTGCGTACTTGACCGTTTTTATGATCTTAAGTGTATTTTCGTTATAACACAATTACCTGACAATGTGAACTAATCTTCATTTAGTTTCACAAGTGTCGTGACTGTGGATCGCTAATCATGCGCTAGAGTGCCGCGCAGTTAAAAATGTGGCGCGGGGTCAAGGGCGAGGCATGCGATGAGCACTGTCATGGCGCATAGCGTGGGACAGGTGGGGACTGCACTAACCCACATGTTTCAGAATTCGTGTACATGACATAGAACGCTCTTCTCATAGTAAGTATAGATAACAGCTCTCTTTCGATATTTTTTTGCGATGTTATGAAGTTATTAAGATTTATTTTCGATATGGAATTTTTTTCGACCGTCATATTTGGCAAATGTACTCTGTGATATCTGGCACTGATACATGTGTGACAGGCAAGTCCATGTGCCTTATTTACAGATGTGAGGATAAAGATTTGAACTTTAAGCCCAGGTTCGCACGGTGTTTTTAATGCGGCGGTTTTTTTTTTGTACCCTGGATTTTCAACTCTCGGTGTTGAGCCGAGCATTGAGAATCCAACGCGTTGGGACGCACTCTCGTCCCAGAGCTTTGAAAAAACACACTGTTAGATTTTCAACTCCCGGCGCTAAGCAAAGCGTTGAAAATCCAGTGCACGAAAAAAAATCGCTGCAATTTTATTACGTCCGTGCGAACGTGGGCTAGGTCTTTTCTGGGATAGGTAAATAAAATGAATACTCAAATTTGAAGCAGAAACTATTTTATTGAAGAAAAACCAAAGACAGCAATTACAATCGAAGCACAGCATTAAGTGAATACAATACTGAATAATTTAACAGTCTACAAGCATAGAAATGTGTTACACTTTTAGATTAAATATCGTGTGATAATAATAATATAACTTTTGTTATAACAGCCTCGAGCCAGTGAAGGGATGTTCGCATCACCCGAGTGACATGGCCTTGCGTACTGAACTAATTCATGTGCCATCTCACGACAACACTTTATCCAAGCATTACATCTTTCGACACAGCGTGGATGAGATCTTTATGTCGCAAAATGGTGTTAATGCGTATAGATCTTGTTACAGAGTTCAAGATCCGGTTATGATATTTTTATAAGTTAACAAATCAGAATATTATAGCCAATAAGCTATTACAATTTTTTTTATTTGTCTAAAAAACTAGATAAATGCTTAGCTAGCTGGCCATGCACCCGTTAAAATTGAGGCAGTGCAAAACAAAAGGTCTATCTCAAGGTTGCTCGTCAATAAGTGCCTGTAGGAACGCGTCGGGATCGGGAATGTCTTCCAGAAAGCCGGCTGCGTCACAGAACTCGGCGAAGGACGCGCAGGGCAGTATCTCGTCTGTGAGGGTCGTCACTATGCGCTCGGCGGCCTTCCCGTTCGCTTCGTCGTTGTGACGAATGTATTCGGCTAACTTGATTGGCCACTGGTCTACTGTTGTAGCGCTGACAGTCTGTGGAGGAAACAAATTGATCAGCGGTATTTTACATTGTGGTTAATGGTGACATACTCGCTTTCTTTACTACGACACACGATATAACAGGCGAAATGGGGTGCACGGTCAGCAACTATTATAGTCGATTAACACTTTAGATTTTGAAATAATTATGGAGCACAGTGTCAAATTAAGACGATATAAACTATTCGCTATTTCGCGAAATGCGAAAAATGTGAATTAAATTATTTTCTGTGAAGATGTTACAATAAATTATAGCAGTCATGTTTTGCCTTAACAGCGTACAAATATAAACATGTAGGTTATTTATATTAGTAGGATATAAACATCATAGAGTTATAAATTTGTCCATTATCCAAAGCAATTAACATATCAAATTAAAACTTAATCAATCACCTCGTCATAGAAATGTATAATAAAATAATTTATCTACGCCCATGCTATAAATCCTCTATAAAAGTTTCTGAAACAGTTAACTTATTGCCAACATTAAAGCACTCAGTGTCATAGTAATCATAATAGCATCCAAACGGGAGTTTTATTGTTGTACTGAATTTCATTATGCATCTTCTTTTCAAAAAAAGAACATTGTCATGCCCGCGCGTTTCACAACCATAGATAGCGCAATAATTAAAAAAATAACGTCGTATCCCGCCATGAGTATTTTGTTTCGTTTTTTTTTTCGTTTGTTTTGTTTGTCATAAACATAGTTTGTTTGGTATTAGATACTCAGCAATTAAACTTTCCATGAATTTACATAGAGTTCTTACAACACCCTATGGTTTCTGAACGTTTTATAGAGGATTCATAACATGGGTGTAGATAAAGTCTTGTATGCAACTGTATATAATTAGGTATTAAAACACTCATGTGATACTATTATCACACTCGGCTTCGCCTCGTCCCGCATTCGTGTTTTAATACCTCTTATTATACATACAACAGTTGCATAAATAACTATAACCAATCAAAAGTCAAAGTAATTAGGAATAAAAATCTACATAATTATTATTTCACACAGGTCAGGTGAGTTTATGTGATAAAATGTTCAAGACAAACAACGTTAAGTGTTTATTAACTTACTACTGTAACCTGCAATTTTAAGTAGTACAGTACAGTTGTAGACTCACCTTAAACATAACAGTGTAAAGTTGATCGACGATGGCTATAAAGTACGCGTAGGGCTTGTAGTCGGCCCACGGGCGCACGGCGCGCTGGTCGGGCGCCAGCGCGCGCGCGGCCGGCCCGCCCGGCGCCGCGGCCCGCGCCGCAGCCAGCACCAGCACGCGCCGCAGCATGGCCGCCCTGACGGCGCGCCATCTGCAGGAAGCGAGACTCATCAGTGGTAAGACCTCAACTCTTATTATGCGCCCAGCGCAATACGGAATTGTAAATCCAGTCATCACGAGACCATTTCTGTCTGTCCCAATTAGCGCCTACCTCAGCATCAATGTGTCGACACTGTGTAAAGTGTATACTAACTTGGCGTGCGGGTACAGCATGAGCATGAGCGTGACGAAGTACAGCGGCCCCTCGGCGTCGTGCGCGGACTCCAGCAGGCGCGCCGGCGCCCACGCCAGCGCCGCCTCTAGGGCAGACACCTCGCGGGCTGACACGCGGCTCCTGGGGCATACAAATAGGTATTGGATTTACTAGGTAATTCTAGATTGAATAGCCAACAAAAAAACATTTACTGATCATTCCATCCGATCCGCTTTATAAGGTGTAAGCGACGCCCAAACTGTTATCATAAATATGAATTCAGAACATGATTTTAAACATTGAAATGTTCTGTAGTTTTTTCTTTTTTATCAGATCTATTAAAAAATAGCTAGTATATTCTTCGTAAACAGGAACTAAAATAGCTTTTTAATCCCTAGCGACTAAAAGTGATTTGAATTTTTAAAATGTGGATATTGTTAGTAAAAGTTCCAATCACCAAAGAGATCAATCACGAGCATTGTATGAATAAGTAATAGGCAGGCAAGAGAGAGATAGAAAGTTTGAATTTGGTCAAAATGTAAATCCAATATAGCGGCGAAAAATTTAAAATGTTTCGTCATTTGTATCGTTTGCATAGTTATCGAGGGTGCTAAAGCCGATAGTGAGATCAAAATGTAAATCCAAGTTGGCGGCTGCGAAAATGTCTACTCTAGAATCCTTCGCTCCGTTCTGTATTCAAAGAAACCATAGATATAGATAGACATAGATAACGCAAGTATCACAATCTGTATGAAAACCAAGCGTGCCATTTTTTGACTACCTACTATGCCGTCTTAAGCACGATTTAGTGATGGGAACATCAAATCAATTCAGACGCCGCCGCGTGCGGCACCCGTCTCGCCCCAACCCCGCCTCGCGCGCCTCCAGCCGGCGGCAGTACGCTGAAAGTCTTCGTAGTGAGAATTTCAAGTAAGTTTACCGTTATCAACACGTGAATATTCGGTGACACCTTATATTCAATTTAGTTCTAGTGTTTACAAAAAGCAACGGGATTATACCCCTTTTCATCTCTTTCTATTACTCAAAGATTTGCTGGGTGAAAACCCAATTTTGAATACAGTTCGCCTTTGTATATACCATTTCTCAATTACTGTACGAATACTATTTATATAGTCCTCAAAACTCAAACTCAAACTTAAAGCATTTATTTCAATTAAACCCTTTACAGGCACTTTTGAATTGTCAAAGAGTCAGTCAGTTAGTCAGAAAGTTGAAGCTAGTAGTCCTCCAGACCGTATTTCGGCCACGGCGGCCAATCTCAACGGAGACTAGCCTTCGAAGCGGGAGGTATTATAGTGCATAAGAGTATGCGCAGACAGACACAGGTGCACTCTCTCTTCCCTCACTCTCATAGTCCGATGGGACGGCAACGGACTGACTATTATTATTATTATTGATGATTGACTATTTATTGAGTAATTGTGGTGCAGTAAAGAATTATGTTTAACTCGATTTATTAATCGATTTTGTGAATGAAATAGACAGAGCTTGCTTCCTCAAAATGTACTGAAGATAGTGCTATCCTTTGTTGAGAACCAATATTTCGTTCCCGTCGCTTCAATCCATTTTTCTAAAAAAATTGTCTACATCATAAATAAGTACCTATAAAATACAAAATCATTCCTCTGTTTCCGAAATCGGTTCTCGAGGATTGATTTGTGTTGCATAGAATGAACAGCACTAATCGCTAAAATTGACAGAAAAAATGATAAAAGCGCCTACTACGAAATCGAAGCGATAAACGATAGTATCACTTGTTTCGATATTCATCACTTGTTAAAACAAAAAGTCGCATCAACCGACATCACAAGTATGCCTATGCACTACTTACTTACTTTTGATGACCTATGTTTTTCTCAAATTTGGTATTAGAATAGAAATAGAATAGAAACTTTTTATTTCAGACCGGAGTCCTATAAAATGTATTACCAGACCTATAAAATCTAAAATAATTGATTTCAAAATGAATTTTATTTGTTTTCCTCGCATTTGTACAGTTTTTACAATTAAAACAGCGCAATTGACAATTTTTTTTTTTTTACTAACTTCCGAGTAGCGCGCACACCGATGCAGACTGAGCACGAAAATAGTGGCTTATGATTTTTGGCTCGGCACGCGAAGTAGTTGCTCTTGCGTTATCTATGTATGTCTATCTATATCTGTGAAAGAAACATTCACGCCTTAAAAATATTTCTTTGCTACCTATGCAAACAATCTATTACCATAGGTCATGTATGAAAATAAATGAACTTTTCTTTTATTTTAGGAATTGCAATTTTCTATGAAACAGCTGTTTCTTTTTAAATAAACGACCTAAAAATTTAAATCCTGAGGGTCTAGAATCATGTACTGAAGAGTTTGCGCGTCGATGTCCCCCTAAAATTAAAGTAGTAGGCAAAACTACATAGACATGATCTACCGCCTCTTTTTAATATATGTTGTACTCACGTGTTGATGACGTATAGCGCCATATGTATGAGCGCCGGCACCAGCTGCATGTTGGACAGCGGGCCGCCGCCGCCGGTGTCGTCGTGGAAGGTGCGGCCGCGCGCGAAGCGCAGCAGCAGCAGCTTCAGGTCGTGCACAGTGCACGTGTGCCCGATGTCGCGGTGGCCCGTGCATTCCTGAACCAAATACGAGAAACTTGAGTACTTACAGGAAATAACTTGGAATGGCACACAAATCTCTGTTCCGTCGCAGAAAACGATTGGTGTCATCCGTCCTGGATAATTTTATTTCTCTCACACCCCTGCCAGCGCTACAACAGCTTTTCGTTACCTCATTTCGCACAAGTAAATAAAGCTTCGGCGAAACCTGAACGACCACAACGCGGGGCGAGGGACCAAAACGAGAGCGCCATATAACACGAGCAGCGTCCGCCCGCGCGCAAGACGCACCCGCTTCGGTCCCGTGTCCCGCGTTGTGGTCGCTCAGGTTTGGCCGAAGCTTACGACTCATCATCCTGGCTTTATCCCAATGAATTTAGGGTCAGCGCAGTACGTGGGGTCGGCGCAGTATGTGGAGTTCGGCGCAGTGCGTGGGGTCGGCGCAGTACGTGGGGTCGGCGCAGTAAGTCTTTTTCCTCCATACAGCTCAGAATACACTATCTTCTTGACTACAATCTTCTTTTACATATCCACCCATCGTTTCTTTGGCTATAACATCACTACTGAGTCTACCGACCTGCAAATAAGTGGTGTGTCTAGCCAGACAGCTAGCGAAGGCAGACTCAGGCACGTGCGGGCCCCACAGCGGCAGTAGTCCGTTGCAGCGAGTCGACGCGTTCTGCAGCGCAGCGCTCTCCCATTCGTCTCTATAAATCAAATTATATCATTAGAGAAACCTATTATTTTTATTATTAAAAATTGAGCCACAGAATAATACAAAAGGTCGTCTCTACACGAAGAGCGATAACAGCACACACGCGTATATTCGTACGGAAATCGCAATTTATAGCAACTGAATGCCAGTCGCATGTGTGCTTGTTGGTATTCGCTGTACGTGAAGCGTGTCTGGCTCGTATTACAGAACCTCACTCGAGAAGCGCAGAACTACTTTCAACCAATCAAATGGCTTTAAACTAGTTTTCTTGATGCTTGAGTCTTGCTCAACTAGAAAACAAGCAAACAGATAATGCTTGAGTTTGAGTGAGGTTCTGTAATACGCGCCTGTGTGCGTGCGTTTTCAATCGTTGTATGGATTTTACTTTCTGTACCTATCTATTTTGTGTTTATGCAGTAATAAATTATTTCACTGGAGTATACTGGCAGGTCCTATTGTCTCGTAGAATAATATTGTTATTGTGTCTTTGACATATCTCGGGATCCTGGGTTAACGGACCTTTGGAAGGCGTTCGAGGGTCCGAACCCAACTCGCAGAGGCCCCTTGAGACACTTTCAATTAAATGAGGCACCAGTATTGTTATATTTAGGTTACCTGGCGCGAGCGAGTCTGACGGCAGCCATGTGACACTCGACGTGCACGATGTTGTAGTGCGACACGGTGGTGTAGCCGAGAGTCTTGCGCGCGCGCACCTCGTACTCTTCCACTGGGCAGCGCTTCGTGAACGTGTATATACCCAGCACCTGTATAAAAATAGATATTAGTTCAGTAAATATTTAGTAGACCTTTCGATGTTGGAGCAAAATGAAATAATAATAATATAGGGAAAACGGATATATACCGTGGTTTATCAATCTAGACACTACAAGAATAAAGTGACGAATTCTAAACGAAATACTGACTATAGTAAAACATCAAAACTAAAATACCTTAAGACGTAAGGGTCAGTTTACCTTGGTGGGCTGGTACTTGTATCCCTCGCGACAGATGCAGCAGACGGCACCGTTTTCCTCGGCCAGGTCGGCTACTTGCTGAGTAAGTGAACACTGTGCAGTCACTTGTCCACGTTCGTTACTGCGCATGCCTAAAGCACCTAGTTGACGCTCCCGCACCGCCATTGCTAGGCGTTTCTTCTCCTGTTGAGTAAAAAAATGGGGTTTAGGTTGAAAACCGGCTGTAATCGACACAGGAAGGGAGTTATGTCTTGCGAGCGATTTTCAGCTAAATGTGAACAATCGATTTTTGAGCATAAGCTTCATCAGCCAATTATATTCTTCTTGCTGGGACACAGTCGTCCTCGCTATGAGAGAGAGAGAGAGTGGGCGGTAACCGCCAATGCGGGTTCGTGGATGTCAAATATCTTCGAATTTTTGTTTCTAAAAAATTCCTCATGGTGTTTTTTTTACGGTTTTTATAAGCAGTTTTTGTAAAAGCATTATTTATTTAATTTTTGATGCATCCCGCTGTTATAGTTACTGATAAGTATTCTTACCTGTCTAGTAAAGTCCCGGACTTGCTGCACCTTGGCGGCGCACTGCGGCTGCGACCGCAGAGCTTCCAGAAGGTTCTCGGCCAACGAGCCCACGTGTTCACCTGAAGATACTTGTTCCAGTCGGTGGACGATGGGAATCACTTTCTCGCATACTAACATCTATAAGAAGAAATAATCCCATGAAATAGAGAAGATTTAGTGTTGTTCGAAGGAATGACAGCAACTGACGTATCTCGCATTTCTTCACGACCTATTAAGGAGACTGCTTGCCAATGAGCTGTCTGGAATTTTAAATCTTTGTACAACCGTTTTTTTGCCTCAATCGACTTTAATTTATTGAAACATAATTCAGTATGTCATCATCAGCTGCGTAGGCTTTTCCCAACCATAAGGCTGAATTTAGAAATATCTCACACTAGACGGCCACGAGCACGACCAGTGGTCGCACCGACGAGATAAACTATAGAAACCGATTCGAATCGCGCACTTGGTCACAACGGCCATCTAGGCGACCAGACGCTGACCGGCCGTAGCACCGACGCGGCGACGGTCAGTAAGCGCGAGTCCATATAAATCGGTATCTGACCTTCACAACCCAAACAAACTAGAAGTATAAATAAATAAATAAATAAGTTTATTTATTTCTCTCACAATGTTTTTGTGGCACTTGACAGTTTTTAAACTATATAAATTCACATTGTGAGAGCTGGTGCCTGAAGTAGGTTTTAGAAAAAACCTGTATTACAGGTCACCAGGCCCCACATGGCGGCATCACACAATTAAGTATGTTACAGTATAGTTCAAATATTTATCTGAGAAGTATACTTCGGTCCATCAGATAAGCCAAGATAGAAATGGCACTTTTATACTATTATCGCTATTTTGTTTTGTATTTATTGACAGTTCCTATAAAAAAAAAAATGATTTTCAAAGAGTTCCATTATTCGATCTGCCGAGCCTTTTCCCAACTATGTTTAGGTCGGCTTCCAGTCTAACTGGATGCAGCTGAATACCAGTATTTTACATTGAGCGATTGCCTATCTGCCCTCCACAACCCAGTAACTGGGTAATATGGTAGCCCTTGGTGATAATGGTTGCCAGACTTTCGGGCTTCTGACGACCCGTAACGACTGTCAAAGATCCACGAATGACAGCCAGGACCAACGGCTTAACGTGCTTTCCTAGGCAGGGAGGAGTCTCACATACCGAGACTCCTCCCTGCCTAGGAAAGCACGTTAAGTGAAAGAAAGATGGTCACCCATCCACGGACCAACCCCGGCAAACGTAGCTTAATTTGATGGATCGACCCGTGCGGCTGTTATTACTTAGCCACGAGCTCCTCCAAAGAGTTACATTGTTAATTTACGTAAAAAAAAACTCCATACCTGTGTCGGTTCGTGGTCAGCAGCTAGCCCGGTGAGGAAGCGCAGTACGTACTTGAGTGCAGGACGACTGATGAACTCCTTAAGCTCGTCAGAGTCCGTGCACACCAGTGTCGGCTTCACACACGGCGCGTGTTTCTGTTGACAAAATTATATTTTATGTTAGGCGACTTTGATCTTTATAAATACGGGCAGAAATCGAAACTATGAGGTAAAATACAAGGAGTTACGAAAGTTGTAGGACTGTTAAATATTGCGTCATAATTAATTACTGTGACCTCCACTTTCTGAAAGCCATTTTTATCAATTGTAATTTTTTGACCACTGGTTTTATTTGGTTCAACAACAATGTTAGCTAAATTGTTGGACCAATATTTTTAAATTGTTATATTTGTTAAGTTTTTTATTTATTTATTTTTTCCCTTACAAAATAAAATAAAGTGAAAGTCGACAAGTTTACAAACCAGAAACTTTATCAGGCTTTAAGAAATTGTTGAAGATAGAAAAAGTTACACATAATTTTTTTATTTTCTACGAAAAGTAAACATTTGATAAATTACTTACCACAATATACTCAAGAGCATCACGCACAACACCAAGCGAAATCAGATAGTCCTTCAACGTCCCTCCAATAGAATTTCTTTCAATATTAGCACAGAACACACAGAACAGTTCCATGCGGAACTCCTCTTCAGTCCACTGTTCCGAGTCAAGGCGGTCGAAGTCTAACACTGGCTTGAAGTGGTCCACTAACATGGCCATCTTGAGGTCGTTGCCGTAGACCAGAGCGGCGAGAACTCGCGTCAAGTGGCCGAGAGCTACTGAGTTGTTACGGATTCCTGTGGGAATGGACAGTTAAATGTTTATTTGTAAAAAAAAAAGTTTCCTTTGGAACTTTAAGTTTGTTAGGAATGAGCCAAATGATGTTCACAAATTCAATTTCAGTAAGTTGTCGTAACTTCTATAAATTGAATTTCCGCTATACTTTGACAGTTAGTTAAAATCTTTTATCCATATTTGAATGGTGCTTGATTGGATGATGCATTTAGTCAATCAATCAGAACAGCTAAATTAGTTAGGTTTTTTTTTTTCATTGATCGTGTTTTGAGTTTACGGAGCTTGGTCTACACTAAGGTAATTTTAATCATTCTTTGTGAATGTTGTGGTTTGCAAATTGCTTACCTGGACATTCAGTGCAGTTGAGTAGAGCCTGCACGTACTCCGGCCCTCCGAAAGTAAGTGAGAACTGTAGGAACGACTCCAGGCTTTCGCTCGCAGCCACGGATAGAATACGCTCCATGATCTACAAACATAATTTTGTTATTCACTGACTATTGTTCCTGTTAACAAAGTTATTTCCAGGAAGTTTTTTATGGTTTTTCTTTCACGAATAGGATATGAGCTTCATAGATAAAGTTTTTTAGTATGACAGTTAGAATTATTTCTTTAAGAGTCCTATTACATTTTTTTGCGGAAATTCAGGATTTTTGACCATGTAATTTTCAGCAGCAGTAAGATATTTTAATTATTTGATTATAATAACTATAGTGCCATTCTCTTTCTTGTAAGTTGGAGTTTATTTCGTCACATTATTTTCGTGTAATTTGCTGAATTGACGCGGAATATATAGTACTTTAATTTAATTTATTGTAATTTTGTCTTATTATATTGAGAAACAAAAACTAATGAAACGTATTCACTGTAGATCAGGGGTGTCAAACTCAATTTTGCAGAGGGCCATATATTAGATTTAGAATGTGTAGGCGGGCCAGGTTCAAATTAAAAAACTAAAACATACTGAATTATTTTAACATCTTTATTTATATAGTTGTTACAAATCATACCAAAAGTAAGAAAGACGGTAATTATTTTGAGCTCGAGGATCCGGATTCTCTTGTTTTTGACAATCTCATTGATGTCAGGTATCATACTCGTGGTAGTTATTTTAGGAATTGATATAATATATACGGCCCGCGGGCCGAATTCGGCCCGCGGGCCGTATCTTTGACATGACTGCTGTAGATCGAAGTTTTATATCATATTAGTTTATTTGATTTAATTGTGTTTATTTGGAATATAATGGACATGAAAATCAAGACATTTATTGGTTTTCTTTACGACTTTTCCCAGAAAACTCAAGGAATTTAAAGAAATTCTAGAACTCCAATAAACAAGTAAAACATTCAAGTTATCGTTTAGTAACTTTCGCTTTTATTAGAACTAAATGAAACAATGTGAATTTGAGCGTCAAAGTTCCATTGCCGACGTTTTTCCTTGTAAACTGAGTTCGTAAAATATTCATAGTAAATTACACGACATGAAAAGTTAAAATGTGCAACTCCAACTTACAATAAAGAGAATGGCACTATCGTTATTCATAATCAAATAATTCAAATATCTTACTGCTGCTGAAAATTACAACGTCAAAAATCATGAATTTGCGTCAAAAATGTAATAGGACTCTTAACGCTTGCAGTTAACTAAACAGAAAGCCTCTAGAGTTATCTGGCAAAGTCGCCCCCGCTCTTTGTACACGGGCAGCGCGCGCGTGCCGGCGCGCGTCAGCACGCGCACGCCGCGCCGCACGCGCGTACAAGGTTACCAAACATGCGCACACCAACCTCCAGTAACTGATACACCAGCTGGGCGCGCGGCATGTCCTTCTCCTCGAGCGCCGCCAGGTGCAGCGCGTGCAGCAGCACGGGCAGCGCGCGCGTGCCGGCGCGCGTCAGCACGCGCACGCCGCGCCGCACGCGCGTACAAGGTTACCAAACATGCGCACACCAACCTCCAGTAACTGATACACCAGCTGGGCGCGCGGCATGTCCTTCTCCTCGAGCGCCGCCAGGTGCAGCGCGTGCAGCAGCACGGGCAGCGCGCGCGTGCCGGCGCGCGTCAGCACGCGCACGCCGCGCCGCACGCGCGTACAAGGTTACCAAACATGCGCACACCAACCTCCAGTAACTGATACACCAGCTGGGCGCGCGGCATGTCCTTCTCCTCGAGCGCCGCCAGGTGCAGCGCGTGCAGCAGCACGGGCAGCGCGCGCGTGCCGGCGCGCGTCAGCACGCGCACGCCGCGCCGCACGCGCGTACAAGGTTACCAAACATGCGCACACCAACCTCCAGTAACTGATACACCAGCTGGGCGCGCGGCATGTCCTTCTCCTCGAGCGCCGCCAGGTGCAGCGCGTGCAGCAGCACGGGCAGCGCGCGCGTGCCGGCGCGCGTCAGCACGCGCACGCCGCGCCGCACGCGCGTACAAGGTTACCAAACATGCGCACACCAACCTCCAGTAACTGATACACCAGCTGGGCGCGCGGCATGTCCTTCTCCTCGAGCGCCGCCAGGTGCAGCGCGTGCAGCAGCACGGGCAGCGCGCGCGTGCCGGCGCGCGTCAGCACGCGCACGCCGCGCCGCACGCGCGTGCCGTGCGCCAGCAGGCGCAGCAGCGTGGAGCACAGCGCGCGCGCCGCGCCCACGCGCTGGATGGCCGCCAGGCGCTGCAGCATTACTTCTATACCACCTGTTTTGGGAATTATTGATGATAAAATAGTAACTCGAAAGTAAATCATTCCGACTGAGCAGTCTTGCGGGGTCGTCTCTAACGGGAAAATGTTCTGTGTAGCAAGCGCTACGTCTTTATTGCATGGAAAGCGCGGGTATTGTCGACTAGAGATGGGCGTCGGGTAAATATCCAAAGTGAAAATACCCGGGTAAATACCCATATGGGTAAATATCGGATATTTACCAGGGTAAATAGCCAAACCTTGAGTAAATATATTTAATAGCAGTAATGTTCATTATATGATGTGCGAATGTATGTGCGTACTTCAATTTCTCAAACTTTTACTACATTAAATTGATTTTATTTTAAAGTGAAATAAAAAAATGTCAAATTATATGTAATCTACTTAATAAAATCCTTAAATTCACTAACAGACAACGCATAGAATCATAAAATTTTGCAGAAGTTCCTTTTATAACTATAGTGAGTACTAGAAAAGGATTTTTTTTTAAAACATTCCCTAAAGGGGTTGAATAGGGAATTTAAGTTTGTATGGAAGTTCGTCATTTTAGCTGATGGTAGATCCCATCAAGCACAAAGGTTTATCTAGGTCTACTTAATAAAAATCTTAAATTCTCTGACGGATAACGCAGCTTAAACTCCTTGGCCTGCCCGCATGCAAGTTTGCTCAATAGTACTTTATATAATGAAGGTGAGCGCTAAGGAAGGATTTTTAAAAATCAATCCTCGAAAAGGGTTAAAGAAAGATAGTAATCATTCTAACAGGGTTTACTGATTAAGAGTTATTATTATATTTGGATAGTCTTCATTATCAACTCAGTCTATCGCAGTAGACTGCTAGACATAGCCCTCTCTGTCCTCCAAGACGAGAAGACTTGAAGTTTTCTAAATGGTGTCCAACTCAACTGGATCCTTCTGTCGGCTTCTTTCTCAAAGTTATGTCTACCGAGCTGCTGAACATACTCATTCACAACTTCGAGAAGTGACCCTTCGATGTGGATTGGACTCGGCAAGACGTGTGAATTGTCCATGACTTTCGTCTTGTTCAAATTCATGATGAGGCCAACCCGCTGAGAGGCTCCATTTAGACTGTGCAGCATCTGGTCTAACTGTTCCAGTGTCTCTGCTATTGTGACGATGTCATCGACAAAAGCAAAGGTGTGAGATGTACTCGCCGTTCACGTTGATAACCTGTCCGGTCCAGTCCAGCGTTTTAAAGACGTTATTCAACATAGGCATAGGTGAACATGTTTCGGGATATCACATCCCCAGCCTCACCCCTCTGAGCAGTGGGATCAGGCCGGTTTTCTTATCCTGGATCTGGACAGTCAACGTGGCAGCGTCATAAAAACATCTCAACAAGTAACTCTCTTCGAAGTAGCGCCAGTCAATTCGACAACGTTGCAGAGAGGCCAGAACTGGAGAACCTATGTATCGTCGGAGTCGAAAGCTTTCTCATAGTCCACAAATGCCATAACACACAATGCCACAACGGCTGGTCGTATTTTTCGGTCTTCTGTACAATTTTCCGGACAGTATGGGTGTGGTCTAAGGTGCTACTACCAGGTGTGGTAAGGCCTTTTCGAAATCTTGTTCTGGTTGCTGGAACTCGTCAATACTCTCGGCGAGACGGTTTGTGACGACCTCGAGAACAGCTTGTAAGTATATGTGGCTCAAAAGTGAGATGGATCTATAGTTCTTATGTTATCTGTTTATCCATTTTTATCAGGCACTTAAATTTTAACTTTTTCACGCATAGAGGTCTGTTGAACAGTCAAGTGCCAAAGTCAGCCTACTTCGTTCTTATGAAAATAAATACCCATCATCTGGGAATTTACCCGGGTAAATACCTGGTATTTACCCCAATTTGAACTTTCCCGGGTATTTACCGGGTAGAATCCCAACCCTTTTGACGACGGACGCCTCGCGAGTTAGCGAGTCCGGTCGGAATCAGCCCTAACGAAATCTCCGAGACTCTAAATAAAGTTTATGCCTTTTTAGACATCCCTCGGTTTAAATTCGTAAAATAATTAGTAAGAAAGTCCAATTTGAGCAATCAAATCAACTTCTGAAAAAAAAAACAATAAAACTTACACAAGTCCGCTGACGCTGTAAGTTATCATGAAAACTTACAGCGTCCAACTAGCAAGTCGTCGGTCATTTAAACCGAATTCTGCGTAATGAAACTTACTATTGTATTTTTATAAGTGTAAATAAAAGTAGGTGATACACATACCACAATCAGCAAGCACGTTCGCCATTCGGTACAGTTGCTCGTCGTCCACAGCTTCGGCGTTAGCTTGCGTCAGTCGTTCTACGAACTCTTCAGTGGCGTCGCCCAGTAAGCCTCGCATACGGTACACTACTCGCATCGCGTCTACGCCTTCGCCAGATGTGCACCAAACCTAATACAAAAAGCATTTTAACATTTCTCTAGTTATTCAGATAAATGCATTTTTTTCCTTTTTTAATGATTCGGGGCTTTATGAATTGTTCACACCCACCTTTACAGAGAAGCCAAAATTAAAACACAAGCAATACCAAACAATAATAAAAGTCAAAATTGCTAGAACGGTAATTTTCCGTGGGAGCAAGACATTCGTATATTCGCCGTCCCACTCGCACGTTTAATAACCGCGCCCGCGGAGTCTTTTTGTTTAGTTGAAGATCTACGAGGGCTGCACTAAAAGTATCGGGAATGGAATATTTTCACTGTTCCTGTCATATTAAAATCTTTTTAATTGAAAACTCCTTGGTTTTAAAAATCGAATACCATTTATTTATTTAAATAAAGATTCTCGGTCTTGTCACAAGGTTTTGTCAAACTTATTTAGTCGTTGAGAAAATGGAATTGACTCGAGAAAATTCAAGAGCGATGATTTATTGACTGATGATGATGACTTTCGAAGTGGTTTAACACAAAAACAGTGTGTTGACCGGATGATTTCAGCATTTGGTGATGAAGCCCCATCCAAAACCACAATTTATCGCTGGTTTGCTGAATTTCAACGTGGACGTGTCAAGCTCAGTGATGATCCCCGTCAAGGTCGTCCAAAAACTGCAGTCACCCAAGAAAACGTTGATGCTGTGCGTAAGCTGATTGAGGAAGATCGACATGTGACATACCGCGAAATTCAGGCAACTTTAGACATTGGCATGAGTCGAATACATGTCTTCAAAATACAGTCTTGAACAATTAGGTGTAAAAAAGTTGTTTTCCCGATGGATACCGCATTCGCTCTGTGAAGAGCAAAAAGCGGCTCGCGTTACTTGGTGCGTCAGAACTCTCGAAAGATTCCACGCAGGATCCTCAAATGCTGTATACAACATCGTATCAGGTGACGAATCCTGGATATAGGCGTACGAACCCGAAACAAAAAACCAGTCACGAGTTTGGGTGTTCGAAAATGAGTTAAAGCCAACAAAAATTGTTCGTTCACGGAGTGTTGCAAAAAAAAATGTGGCCACGTTTGTCTCCAAAACCGGCCATGTTACGACTATTCCTCTTGAGGGACAAAGAACGGTTAATGCAGAATGGTATGCTAGCATTTGTTTGCCACAGGTCGTTTCTGAACTCCGTAAAGAACTGCAACCGCCGCATCATCCTCCATCACGACAACGCGAGTTCTCACACCGCGCACAGAACAAAAGAGTTTTTAGAGCAAGAAAACATAGAATTATTAGACCATCCGCCGTACAGCCCCAACCTAAGCCCTAATGATTTCTATACTTTCCCTAAAATAAAGAATAAATTGCGTGGACAGAGATTTTCATCACCTGAAGAAGCTGTGGACGCCTACAAAACGGCCATTTTGGAGACCCCAACTTCGGAATGGAATGGTTGCTTCAATGATTGGTTCCATCGTATGGAAAAATGTATCAAATTTCGCGGAGAATACTTCGAAAACCAATATATACATTTTTAAATAGTAATGTTGTGTCACTTCCTTGATTCCCGAAATTTTCAGTGCCGCCCTCGTACTAACCTTCTTATACACGTCCTTGACAGGCAGGTCTAGCGACATGATCTTGTTGCACACAAGCAGTTCCATGCCGTTGTCGTCTTCCAACAGCGCGACCAGCTCGCAGTCAGTACATATCTTGTTCTTCACATCGCGCATTAGAGGACCCATGCCTGGTTCCAATGAGGAGTAGGGGTTGCCCAACATGCGGCCCTGGGGAAAAGAGGGTTTTTTATTTCAATAAGACCTTGTGAATCTGTGAAATAAACAGAACTGTCCAAATTGCGTCTAGATATTACAAGACCTAGTATGAAGCCTTGAAGACCTTGGAAATCTAGTTAGCATTCTACAGTTCAAATAGCAGTGGGGTTGCGTAAACCATCGCAGGTACAGCACAGCTATCTAATTACGCAGCACATTTTCGTAAACGATTACGACAAATTTGTTTCATTTTGACCGTTATTTACGTTGTTGAGCAGATTTTTTTTCGAACTTATGGAGCAATGGATTAGCAATTCGTTTCAAAACGATTCAAATTCCGATGAATCGTGTATTACGTAATTAGGGTACAGGTTGTTTATTACACAAAACAGACGACGAACGTAGCACTAACCTTCCACCAGATAAACAAACGAGCTTATCAATTTTCAAAACAGGAAAAGTACTCGAATCAAAAAGTAGGAAACCGTTTTTCTAACATAACTTCATATGGATGCCTCTATGTGGTCTTAGCTTACCTGTAAGAAGTCTTCCTGCTGCGGATCCTTCTCCAACGTCAAGAAGAACTCTCCCACATCGTTCTCCTCCGGGTAGATGATAGAACAAAGTCTCTCAAAAATGAACACTGGGGTACGGTAGTCGTGGAGAGGATACTTCTGCACCGTCTCTATGCATACTGCCATGAACTCGGCAGTTTCAGCTTCGGTGCCTGCGGAAAATCGGCAATATGAAAGTCTGTTCACTTTATTGGACACCTACACTTTATATTTTGCAGAGTGAGCCGAGTTTATGACTAGCACTTCCTACACGTAGTTTGCCAAAACTATGCAAAAAATAAAAACATTTTTCGCCAAATAATAATGCTTTTTTTTCGGTTTGCACAGCAGATCGTCTACATTGTGCACAACAGTTATTATAATAGGACAGCTGTTAACCCTTTCCAGAAATTCAGTGGCGCATCTGATGGCCACTATACGGGTAAGTGGGCGACTCCTTTACCCCTGTATCTTACCCGTGGTCATCTCCTCCAGCAGCTCCAGCAGCTTCTCCTGCGTGTCGTCCGTGAGGCGCGTGCGCTGCACCACGAGGCGCCGCAGCGACAGGTAGCCGCCCAGCACGGCGCCCACCAGGCGCCCTTTGTAGGTGCGGCGGGCGCCGCTCTCCTCTAGGAACATGGCTAGGAGTTCTGTCAGACGCTTTAGAGCGTAGCCTGTGGATGACAAAGAAACTTAAGGTGACATGAACCTCAAAAGCCGGTCAATAACCGGCCTTGCTATGCTACCTCACGAGGCCAACGCTCGGACGAGATAAGTATGTGGAAACGCCAAGCGCATTTCACCTCTTGAGCACACACACAGCCTTGCGATGCGAACGTCACAGTAACGTTGTTTCAACATGGCCAGTTTTAATTTTTCGAAATAAGCTTAGCACAAATCATTCTAGCGAAAGCGAACTCAATAAAAATATATCTTTCATTCAAATGTTAATGATGGATGCGTGAGTTTTCATAGATAAAGCTAATCAAATTCAACGCCAGAAGAAACTTACGAGCAGATTACTTTATCAATTGCTCCTTAAAAAGCAATATTGAATGAATGTTTTTTCATTTCCTTGTCATACCTTGAGCCAAGTCCGAAGTGAGTGTAGTCTCTTCCAGGCGATGCAGCTGTTCAATCTCCTTGGTCATCAGATCGGCTATCAGTTGCAGAACTCCACGCAAAGCCAGGAATTGCTTCCACGGTGCTTCGGATGCCAGTGCTAAATATAAATAAAACAGAATTGTTTTAGAAATTGTAGTAGATAACAAGAAAATGTGGGTCCATAATGTATGGTTAATGAATAAAACTTACTTTGATAAAGTTGTAAGAACTGTTCGCTGGCTTCTCCGGCTCTACCAACTTCAGGCAAGAAGCTGGTTAGGAGAATCAATACCTGTAAATAGAGAGCAAATTAGATCTTTTTCGCAATCAAAGAGGAATAGAAATGGTATTTCGCCATAGTAGCTGTGAAAGTAATTTTCAAATTTGTTAAGAGCGGCTTTCACACACACGGTTTATTTCGCTGCAAAACCCCATACATTTTATAATGCTACAGCAATGCGTTTGACACAGTACTCGAAATTTGACACTTTTGACAACTGAAAGACCATATTATTATCACAACCATTAAACATGATATTCTATACTTACAGCTTTAGTCCTCTCATAAGAGTCGCAGAGTGACTTCACCATCTGGCAGGCGGTGTCGCGTGCGATGCGCGAGCTCGGATCGAACATGACGGGACGCAGCCAGCCGCCGTCTTCCAGGGCGAGAGGACGCATGCCGTGGGACAGCATTGTCTGTGGTTAACAATAAACTTGTTATAGTCGTTGAGTTCATGGTGCGCGTTTGTCGTTGTAATTTAGACCTCAAGTCAATGTAAATAAGAGTCATACGATGCGCGCTCATACTCGTGTTTTGCATTATCTGCCCGTGCGGCCCACCAGCCACTCCGCTAGGTCTACTACCACGTTGTAGTAAACAGCTTGTACACTCTGAAATGACGCGCCCCATTACCGGATTTACGCACACGGTAATGCGGATTTCTATGGGTAATGCGGTAGTGGGGCGCGTCATTTCAGAGTGAACAAGTTGTCCTCACCCTCTCGCGTCACTTGCTGGCGAGGTGCAGGTCGCGCAGGCCGGGCGCGGCCACGGGCGCCACGGTGACGCGCGCGCTGGCCAGGCGGCGCCATGTTGTAATGTTCGTATTTTTTTACTTACGTTTTGGCTATTTTAATTAGATATTATATGTTCTCTCCAATTATCTGCATGGCCATTGTCTGTAGTTTAAGCAATCCTAGGCCTCTATATTCAGAGCTATTTAGATTTTCTAGTGCTCTCCGAATGTTTGTTTACTTTTTGTAATGTCAGATAATGACAAGCCTAGGTTTTATTTTTAATTTATTGCTAGAGCTGCCGGTAGGTTAGGTTGTATACGTATTAGACCTTGTTATAAATTATTATTCTTTTATGTTCTAGAATCACATTAAAACTTTGAAATGACAACCGATCCGAAAAGGAAGGGAGCCGGGGCCAGCAGATCAGTTTTACTCTTGGGCTCGCCTTGGCAGGAGGTCCTGTTGATAGCGCTCGGTGGGAGGACTGTGCCCTCTGATAGCGGGGGCTGTGCTGGAAGAAAACTCAAACTCGAAACTCAAGTCTACGCGTCTTTGTACACCGGACATCGTTCGTGGGATAACGTCGTGCAAACCGGTGACGCCGACCGCTGATAGCTCTCAGCCCTCTGCCGGTCCTCTCTACCACGGCCTGCCCCTCCGAGGTCGGCGACGTGGAGGCCTGACTCGAGGCCCTTTTCTGCACAATCTACGAGCCTCTATTCTGCGTAATCTACGAGCTTCTTTTCTGCACAATCTACGAGCCTCTTTTCTTCACAACCTGCGAGCCTCTTTTCTTCAACAACTTGGACCTTCAATTTTCTACCCCGGTTTCCCTGGCCTTATTTATTTAAAATTAAATTATTTTACCTTTTCTTTTTTACTTTTTCTTTTAAGCCGGGACTCCTCCAGTTCTGGTGACAGTTACTTCACTGACCTTACATTTTCCCCCTCCCGGGAAAATGTAACGTTACAATCTGGCGCCCAATATTTTTACTAACCCCTCCCTCCTTAAACTTTTTCAGATTTCTCAAAATTCTAAAACAAACTTGCTCAAGTGATTTTTATTTGGTAAGCTTTTATTTTCATCACCTCATCCATCTCAACCTTTACAAGACTTCTTTATACTGAAACAAACACATACACACACACTACTTTTACCCACTGGTAATTGTCATCCATTCTTCGCTTGCAAGTGTTCTTAAAACCATTCGTGGTCACTTACAAGTTGGGGTTTGGCTTACTCTACGACGTACTATAGGAGAATATCCTATAGTCGTTACCACCTAGGTACATTATAACTCTCTACTAATACCTCACTATACTGCATCCCACACACTTGCACACCACTGCGATTACCCTCTGGTAATCGTAACCAGTCTTCGCTAGTGAGTGTTCTTAAAACCATTCGTGGTCACTTACTAGTTGGGGGCTGGCACACTTCACGACGACTGCAGGACAATATCCTGTGGTCGTTTATACAAAACTTAACATAAATCAACACACCTTTAAACATTACTTCATTTAGTTTGATTTGTCACCACTGGTTTTCATTTTGGAGGATCAGAACGGCTTAAGAGGAAAATGGCACATTAAAGATTTTAAAGTGTAGTTTTCTATCTCCTGTGTTTTTGAATTGTTTTATCTTAATGTCTTATAATATTTTACGCTTATAAGTTTTATTTTTTAAATCTTAACATCTTGACTTAGTGGTTATTTTATTTTTTTAAACATTTTTACTTAAAATTGTAAAAACCATTTAACATTAAGTTCATTGTAAATACTTCACAAGTTTTACTTTCTCCAGAAACTTTTGGCATTTTTAGTCCACTTTTTTTTTTTGTAGAGCGGTACACAACTCTTTAAATAAGCCATTGTGTCGAGCGGTAGCATAACTCGTAAAATAAAGCCTTAGTGTCGAGCGGTACTTAACTCGTTAAATAAGCCTTGGTGTGTCCATATCTTTATCTTTTTTTTACTTGAATTTAGCTACTTGAAAAGGCAATTATGCTTTGAACCTTGACTGCTTTTCTTAAGCTGGAAAGTTTTATTTTTAATACTTGAACTACTTGAAACTTGAAGGCTTTTCTTAAGCAATTATGCTTTCAAACCTTGACTGCTTTTCTTAAGCTGGGAAAGCTTTGTAAATATTTATTTTAGTTTTAACGGGTTTTAAAAAAGGTGCGGATTACGACACCTAATTAAAATAAATAAGCCTTCGTAACTCTAAAAAAAAATTTCCTTGTGGAGTATGAGTCATAGAATGTGAACCATATCCCCTAAGTATGTTGGTGATGTATGATTGAGGGAGTATGAAATGTGGGTTGATGAAAGGTGTATGAAAGAGCAAGGTTATTTTTTACAACATCGAAATTTTCTCAGTTGTTAATTTTTAGGGGTTATCGGGTAGCGTAATTTTT
This sequence comes from Xanthia togata, assembly GCA_963853775.1. Classification (NCBI taxonomy): domain Eukaryota; kingdom Metazoa; phylum Arthropoda; class Insecta; order Lepidoptera; family Noctuidae; genus Xanthia; species Xanthia togata. Next base: position 23,628,123 of record OY970793.1, on the reverse strand, counting down.
ATCTTTTGTAAAACTTAATGTACCACTATAAATAGTCATATAGGTTAATTTTAGCTGGTCAATGCCTTATCTTACTTAATAACAAAATTTTTTCATTGTAATCAAAAATTTTCCGGGGTTGTCGGGGAAATGTAATGTTCGTATTTTTTTACTTACGTTTTGGCTATTTTAATTAGATATTATATGTTCTCTCCAATTATCTGCATGGCCATTGTCTGTAGTTTAAGCAATCCTAGGCCTCTATATTCAGAGCTATTTAGATTTTCTAGTGCTCTCCGAATGTTTGTTTACTTTTTGTAATGTCAGATAATGACAAGCCTAGGTTTTATTTTTAATTTATTGCTAGAGCTGCCGGTAGGTTAGGTTGTATACGTATTAGACCTTGTTATAAATTATTATTCTTTTATGTTCTAGAATCACATTAAAACTTTGAAATGACAACCGATCCGAAAAGGAAGGGAGCCGGGGCCAGCAGATCAGTTTTACTCTTGGGCTCGCCTTGGCAGGAGGTCCTGTTGATAGCGCTCGGTGGGAGGACTGTGCCCTCTGATAGCGGGGGCTGTGCTGGAAGAAAACTCAAACTCGAAACTCAAGTCTACGCGTCTTTGTACACCGGACATCGTTCGTGGGATAACGTCGTGCAAACCGGTGACGCCGACCGCTGATAGCTCTCAGCCCTCTGCCGGTCCTCTCTACCACGGCCTGCCCCTCCGAGGTCGGCGACGTGGAGGCCTGATTCGAGGCCCTTTTCTGCACAATCTACGAGCCTCTATTCTGCGTAATCTACGAGCTTCTTTTCTGCACAATCTACGAGCCTCTTTTCTTCACAACCTGCGAGCCTCTTTTCTTCAACAACTTGGACCTTCAATTTTCTACCCCGGTTTCCCTGGCCTTATTTATTTAAAATTAAATTATTTTACCTTTTCTTTTTTACTTTTTCTTTTAAGCCGGGACTCCTCCAGTTCTGGTGACAGTTACTTCACTGACCTTACATTTTCCCCCTCCCGGGAAAATGTAACGTTACAATGTCTACTACCACGTTGTAGTGTACTCACCCTCTCGCGCCACTTGGCCAGGTACTTGCTGGCGAGGTGCAGGTCGCGCAGGCCGGGCGCGGCCACGGGCGCCACGGTGACGCGCGCGCTGGCCAGGCGGCGCCATGTCTACTACCACGTTGTAGTGTACTCACCCTCTCGCGCCACTTGGCCAGGTACTTGCTGGCGAGGTGCAGGTCGCGCAGGCCGGGCGCGGCCACGGGCGCCACTGTGACGCGCGCGCTGGCCAGGCGGCGCCATGTCTACTACCACGTTGTAGTGTACTCACCCTCTCGCGCCACTTGGCTAGGTACTTGCTGGCGAGGTGCAGGTCGCGCAGGCCGGGCGCGGCCACGGGCGCCACGGTGACGCGCGCGCTGGCCAGGCGGCGCCATGTCTACTACCACGTTGTAGTGTACTCACCCTCTCGCGCCACTTGGCCAGGTACTTGCTGGCGAGGTGCAGGTCGCGCAGGCCGGGCGCGGCCACGGGCGCCACTGTGACGCGCGCGCTGGCCAGGCGGCGCCATGTCTACTACCACGTTGTAGTGTACTCACCCTCTCGCGCCACTTGGCTAGGTACTTGCTGGCGAGGTGCAGGTCGCGCAGGCCGGGCGCGGCCACGGGCGCCACGGTGACGCGCGCGCTGGCCAGGCGGCGCCATGTCTACTACCACGTTGTAGTGTACTCACCCTCTCGCGCCACTTGGCTAGGTACTTGCTGGCGAGGTGCAGGTCGCGCAGGCCGGGCGCGGCCACGGGCGCCACGGTGACGCGCGCGCTGGCCAGGCGGCGCCATGTCTACTACCACGTTGTAGTGTACTCACCCTCTCGCGCCACTTGGCTAGGTACTTGCTGGCGAGGTGCAGGTCGCGCAGGCCGGGCGCGGCCACGGGCGCCACGGTGACGCGCGCGCTGGCCAGGCGGCGCCATGTCTACTACCACGTTGTAGTGTACTCACCCTCTCGCGCCACTTGGCTAGGTACTTGCTGGCGAGGTGCAGGTCGCGCAGGCCGGGCGCGGCCACGGGCGCCACGGTGACGCGCGCGCTGGCCAGGCGGCGCCATGTCTACTACCACGTTGTAGTGTACTCACCCTCTCGCGCCACTTGGCTAGGTACTTGCTGGCGAGGTGCAGGTCGCGCAGGCCGGGCGCGGCCACGGGCGCCACGGTGACGCGCGCGCTGGCCAGGCGGCGCCACTGCGCATGCGGCACTCGGCCCGCCAGCCACGCCGCTAGGTCTACTACCACGTTGCCTGTGGATGACGCCGCTGCAGTACTGCCGATTGATATTGTGATTGGTACGGTTTCCTGAGACAAAAGAAATATAGGTTTAGAATGATCGACGTTATAGTATAAAATTAAAACGGTGCGTGGTGTACCGACACTTGTTGCTGCGCAACGCAAGATATGATTTGAGCGGATGTAAACAAAGCAGTATCGTGGTAAATGACGTCACATCATGACCACGATAGAAACGGACGTACTATGAACTGTAGTAGAAAATTGTAGGAGTTTCATAATGTTTTTGAGCAACAAGCAGTAGTTGAATTTCACTTTAATACTTTACTTTTCTTGGGTTTATATTACTGTATTATATTGATTTAACGAAAAAAAAAACACATGCATATTCCGTATTGTTGACATTGATTGTCGCTAGATAAGATTGCAATCCCCACCTTGGCAGCATCCTTCGCGGGCTCCCCGGGCGGCGCCGCGGGCTGCGCGGGCGGCGCGGGCGGCGCGGGCGGCGCGGGCGGTGCGGCCTGCGCCTGCGCGGGCGGCGCGTGCGCGGGCGCCATGAGCTGCTGCATGTAGCGCAGGCACGGCAGCGCCACCTGCTGCAGCGCGAACTGGTGCGCTGTGTGACAATTCAAGACTACTCCTCATATAGATGTTGTTTTGCTTTACGGTGTCTATTGTTGAATAAAGTCTAGTATGCTCTGAAGCGTTTTTATTTTTACCTGTTGCTCCTTTTTTCCAAACGAGTTTAAGGTTGCGTATCCACCAGAAATGAGCGAGGATGCGTAGCGAAGGATGTGTGTGAACTAACCAATAACGTCGCTTCACTGTCATATTTAGCGTTGTTATTTGTTTTACGTACATTCCTCGCAACACATCCTCGCTCATCTCTGGTGGATACGCACCCTTAAGGAGTCTTGTATGCGACACGTGAACAATACACTTATACCTTGATTATACATTATAATTACTGTGGCAAGACGAGACGAACCAGAACAGCGTAGTCTATACGTATAATCCAGGCAAAGTTATGTTTGCGACACGCTAACTATGAACTATCGTTTGATCACGTTTTGGTATGAGTTATGACGGACAAATATTTATATCCTTAAAATGATGATGATCGATCTCTAATAAAAGAAGCAAAAGTATAGGTAAAAAGTATTTTTTGTACATCCTTATTTATATATTATATAAAAGAACTTGTAACTTATATATAAACACACCTCTTTGGCGTCTCCCACATAATATTGCAGCTGTTCTCATGGTTATTAAAGTTCTGTGTAATTAGATTATCAGTAGGGTATGATGAATCTACTGATATTTCAACTAATTTCATTGATTTCATAAAGATCTAGGTAAATACTTACAGTTCGGCGAAGATGAGTTGATGCCAGGTATGCCTGCTAAAGTTTCCGCGTTCAAGATGGTGTTGGCTGCTGGCAATATACCGGCTACTTCCGTCAGTTGAGGGCAACACCTAATAACAACAGAATTTAGATAAGGAAACTAAAAAAAAATAGAGGCTGATTTACTCAAGAAAATATTGCGATTTTTGGAGGCCTATGTCCAGCATTGGACGTGATTTAGCTAATGCGCTTGTTTAATATTGTAGTTTACGAATAACTACAATATTAAACAAGCGCAACAAGCTAAACAGATTTTATAGTGACGATAGGACCAAGAAAAATACGAACCAAACCCATAGTCTCACGATACAGCGAAGTCTTGCCTCCCAACATTCAACCGAATCTTGTACTTTGACAAGCGAGCCTAGTAGTAGAACCAATGGACGCACCTGAAACAAATTCATACTAAGTTAAACTGTCCTTTATAGAAACATCATATGAACTTTATCTGAATACTAATGAGGTTTAATATCGTAAAACACTTACGGAGTTGTTATGATCTTGTGACGCAGCGTGACCCATGAGTGAGAGACTTATTCGTTGCGACAATAAGTTGCATAGTTGTTCGGTCGCTGGGAGATTGTCACGGGTAACCAGACAGATCAATGCGCGCACCTCTTCTTGGCACTAAAAACAACATTAATTAAATAAAATAACGAGCGAGCCTTCAGTAGTCGCGTATGATGAGTAACATAATGACATCTTGGGTGACAGTACCAAACTCTCGGAAAATGGATTAGTACCATCTAACGGCCAATTTGATTGACTAATGACCGCGCGCGGTCTAGCACCGCGCGCGGTAGTCAAATCAAATAGCGCGCGCTCATTGGTCAAACCAAATAGCACCCGCTTCCCCCGCTTCCTGTTACACTCTTCCGTCCCTTTTCACGAAATCACTCCCACAGATTGCAGGAAAGCGAGAGGAAAGACGTTGCACAACAAAAATCGTTTTATTTTGAAACCTATGTATGTATATTATTCAACTAACTTCCTATCTTAAACGTGCTTTAATCAATAAGTTCTCTGCTAGTGCTGTGCACTTCTGCAAGTACGTCACTTACCGACAATACCTAAAACTGTATGTGATTTTTGTTTGTGTATATTTTAGTGAATAAGTCGTTAAAATGTCATACGAATAAATAAATAAAAATAGTTGAGTTCGCGTAAGTCGATAAAATAAGTTTCTCGTCCACTTGCTCAAAAAAGTGACATTCTATACCACAAAAAGCGAACATAACAATAGTCATTTTTAATCTGCAATTTGTAATTTTTTTAAACAGTGAAAGAAAATTGTACTGAATTTCATTCATCCTCTAGGGGGAGAATGTGATTTAAATTTGGAATACTTACCGAAATTTATACTGAACTACATCTGTGTTTACACCATTGAGTTTGTATATAAAGCATTATACATCTTTTTGAAAAAGGAATACGCATTTATTATGCAGTTATGATTATTAAATAAAATTACGAAAACCGACGAGGCCGTATGAGCTTGATGCCTTTGCTTTTCCGACAAAAAAATATTAGTCTAGGAATTTGCCGCGTTTTTGTTTTCTTCAAATACTTAAACGTTAAGTTTATTTTACTTTTAATTGTCATTATATTTAATAAATGCTTATCTCATATTATTATTGTGTTAATTTTTTCGCAAATGGTACGAAAAGTAGAGTATTTTCCTCGGTGATAAAGCTGTCTTAGTCTTGGGTGAACTTAAATCCCTCGCTACACTCGCGATTTAAATCGTCACCCGCGACAGAAGACACTGCTTTATCCCCTTGGTTAATAATCTACTATTCCTACATCTGTATGAATGGACTAAAGAAAATGGAGCCTATCCGAGGCAGCGTGCTACTTTACGAGCTTACTTTACTTGAGCTCGCTCATCCATTCTATATTCTCATAATTATTGAGTTCTGCAAAACTCGACAAAGTTACTATATTTCTGTTTTAATGCTCAAAAGGAAATATAACCTATCTAAGGGGTGCAAACATTTTCGATCTCACTTTCACTCGCTTTATATTCTTATGCTTTTCTGCTACGTCGACAAAGTAACTCAGGGGCATAGAGATTTTTTTTTTAAAGTTAGGGGGCACGTATGTTAAAAGGTAGGGAACCCCTGGTGTAACGTTATGTTGAAGCTTACCTGCGGAGTACCACGATGTAAGTTGTGTTGCACAAGCTCCTGTACGAGTCCAAAGCGGCACAGGCGAGTGCGATGGTCCGCTTGAGACGCGAGCGCGCGGAGCAGAGTGAGGCAGTGTTCCGCGCAAGCTAGCGCGCAACCGTAGCAGCCGCCACCTGATTATTACACATTTGATAGAGTATGATTTAAGGACAAGGACAAAAACAATGACGTAAACAGTTTTGGTTCTATCTACACACCAACGCGACACGGCCGAGTTGCAAAAGTCTACTTCAATCAAACAATTACTTGGAGATGAGAAGCCATAAACACGTGTGTGTGGGTAAGTCTTAGCAAAATCATGAATCACTGTTTATTTGCCTGAGCGCTTACATTGCATCGCTTATCTGCCTAGCCTTTTCCCAACTATATTGGGGTCGGCTTACAGTCTAACCGGATGCAGCTGAATACCAGTATTTTACATGGAGCGACTGCCTATCTGACCTCCACAACCCAGTAACTGGGTAATACGATACCCCTTGGTAAGACTGGTTGTCAGATTTTTTGGCTTCTGACGACCTGTAAGGACTGTCAAAGATCCACGAATGACAGTCGGGACCAACGGCTTAACGTGCTTTCCGAGGCACGGAAAGATTATTTAGATTGCATCGCTTAGCAGATGAAATTCCACACCAAAATGATAAATGGCTGAAAGAATGAGTATATCCGTAAGGGATCTAAATAAAACAAATAGTATATCTTCACCTACCTTTAGTTACATCGCCGTCATAATTCTGAAGCAGTCCAGCGTACACCGGCAAAGTATCGCCTTTCGTCAGTTCGCTCTGAGATCTATCGAATGCCACTAGCTCTTTCCTAAAAACAATACACTTTTATTTAGTGATGGTTGCTTGGATACACCTTGCCGCAACAAGTCGAATATCGAATGAAGTTGAAAAATTAGATTCCTCGAATCACGTGCATGTAAATAAAATCCGAGTGAATCCACAGGATATCACTTGTATAGGTGCTAAAGTTTTGAGTTTATCTTGTTGCGAAGAATGAAACTTTCAATAATAAAAAATATCTTTACCTGCAAGCCAGCACCTTCTGTATGATCTTGGAGAGATCTTCAAAGTGTCCCTTGCTGTCCACGCAGTACTTATGCGCAAGAGTTTGTATGACGCGGTTGATCTGCGCGCCGCTGAACGACGTGTTGCTTGAGTTGCTGTTCTCATCGGCGGTGCGGCCTTCGAGACGATGTTCGCTTATTTTGTGGAGTAGGGACTGTGGGAATAATATAATGTTTTATTATGATATGGAAGAATATTAGTAATCGTCTAGTACCGCTCCATGAAACAGCTTACATTTAGTTAAAGTAGATATAATTGTTCTTATTTCTATGAAGAAAGAAGCCAGCTTAGAGGGGCATTTGTGTTCTATTTTATTTATCAGTAAGTCAATTTTAAATAAGAAATTAACATTATTTATTAACATTTTATTCACAGTTACGCAAGTAAGATCTTACCTCCAACACAGGTTTGTTCGACGTCAACTGCCTATAAACCCGATCTGCCTTATCCAACAACGCGCCGATAGTCTGCACCATCTTCTTTCGTTCCTCATCATTCTCAATAGTATCGACGGCGCAGCACGGACGCGCCGTCAGAGTGTAGTCGAACTTAGCGTACTTGCAGAACCCGCATGCGTGACAGAGGAAGGGGTCTTTTTCATCGTAGTTTATGGCACTGGGATAAAAATAGAACATTACAATAACAATGAATAAATAAATAAATTAACTCTCCATGGTTTCTGAGAGCCTGGTCGTTAATCGGCTGTCAATAGACTTTGTCAACGTTGGTCACCGAAAATAAGCAGTGATAGCCTAGTGGTGTGACCGTCAGACTGACAAGTCGTAGGTCTCGAGTTCGAACCCAAGGCACGCACCTCTGACTTTTCGGATTCATGTGCGTATTAATCAATAATATCACTTGCTCAAAAAACGGTGAAGGAAAACATCGTGAGGAAACATGCTTGAGAAATATTTCTCGACGGCATGTGAAGCCAAGTCAGAGGCCCGTGGGCGGCTTTAAAACTCTGACACCAGGTTAGTTTACTAACCACACGAAAAGAACAAGACCGAAAATAATAACGTCCAAAAAAAAAAATGGCTTTCAGAACATGCGAGGCTATTGTGTTATTAGTATTGATGAAGTAAAAAGTTTTGTTGTACATACCGACACTTGTGACACTGGAAGACGTTTTCTCCGCAGTTTGCGCAAACACCAGGGTTGGCGGGTACTGATTGAGAGCAACGGGGGCATTGCAGTGATTCACCTACACCACAACAGAACAATCAATTCATTGGAACTACTAAAATATTGTCAATTTGGAAGATCAAGCTAGTTTTCCCTGTCTTTCTCGTGCTAATTCTTTCGGCATTACACCGTTTTTTTTTTTAAAGAAACCTAATTCTCCTCGCGTTACATGGTAAAATACATTTCAAGACAACTTTTACGTACCAGTAGCTTGTTGGTTCTCGTAGAAGTCGGCATACTCCATCATGAGGTTGCACGCGACGATCGGTAGCGGGAAGTCAACGCGCACTTCCGATTGACCCGACTGGAGCTGTACGCGTTTCGCTTTGTGCCACATTCCTAAACATAAAATAAAAAAAATAATACAAATAAACAAAGCAGTGATAATTTGAGATGGTTTTGAAGAAATACCAAGATAATAATGGCATGCGCACACTGGCCGGACGGGACGGCAGAGGTTTTAAACTGAGCAATTGAATTTAATACTTATCCAATCGAAATAAGGTATATATTTCAATGCTCGGTGATCGAGCTTGGAGTATCGCAGCCTGTTTTAGCGAGCATTGCAATATATACCTTATATCCATTGGATAAGTATTAAATTCAATTGGTCAATATAAAATCCCCTGCCGTCTCGTCCGCCACTTTACGCAGGCCCTAATGCTACTGCTTTCATGCTCCCCGCTCATCTTAGACAATCAACGAATCTTTATCAACTTCAATAAATCATTCGAGTTCGCCATAAGACCTACCAAAACACAAAATCCACTCACCTGGTCTATTCTTCAATTCCTGAACCGCTTGAACTGTTCTATTATTATAATAGAAGTTGATGGTCCGCACCATCTTGCTCCTCTTAATGTCACTGATACGAAGGTTGATACGGCTAATCATGTGACTGTTCACCAGCTTGACGATCTGAGTGGTCGTCGTGAACTTCGAGTCGATCTGCGTACAGTAGTGTGTTCAGCTCTTATTTAGATGGGTTAAGGTTTATTTTTGCATGGTTATAGACCATAAGACACAAGTAAAATAAAAAAATGTTAATAAAAATAAAAACGGTTTGGAAAGTAATAAATAATGAAACTAACAGGGAAAAAATACGAAACACTGAGTACACATTGGAGACTGAACGTGGTCCCATAAGCACTAACTTAGAAGTAGCTCAAGAATTTGTAAATTTCTTTACTAATATACCATCAAAAACGACGGAAGCTTTAAATTCCTCACCCGATGTCTCAATTGATTTATTAAAAGCGAACGTTACAGGCTGCCCGGTTGAATTTCAATTTAAACATATAAACCCTATGATAGTTGTAAAAGCTTTTCGGCAAATCAAAATCAAATTGACTGAAGATCTATGGGGATTATCTATCAAAGTTTGTACATCCATAATCGAGACTATAGCACCATATTTAGCTTTAATATTTAATTTGTGCGTGGATCAAGGAGTTTTCCCGGATTTAATGAAATACAGTAAGGTTATACCACTTTTTAAATCTGGGGACAGTAAAGACACCAACAATTTTAGACCAGTATCCGTGCTGCCGGTATTCAGCAAGGTGTTCGAAAAGGTAATGCTCAATCAAATGCTTAATCATTTTAACACCAACCAAATCTTACACGAACAACAATATGGGTTCACCAAGGGACGTTGTACGACTGACGCCGGTGTCGCCTTATTAAAACATATATTTACAGCATGGGAGGCGGCCCAAGATGCCATAGGAATCTTTTGTGACCTTTCCAAGGCATTTGACTGCGTAAATCACGAAACCTTGATCTTGAAACTTGAGCATTACGGACTAGGTAAGCTTGCGCTCAGTTTGGTAAACTCTTATTTAAATGATAGACAACAGCAAGTTCAAATTAACGGTGTCAATTCACTCGGTCTAAAAGTAAAAATGGGTGTTCCACAAGGCTCAATATTGGGTCCTTTCCTCTTTTTAGTATATATTAATGATCTACCCCATTTATTAAAAAACAAACCACAAATGGTGTTATTTGCTGACGATACTTCTCTAATTTTTAAGATAAATAGACGTGAATCAAATCTTGACGACGTAAATAACGCCCTACTGCAGGTCCAAAATTGGTTCACTGCTAACAATTTAGTATTAAATGGGAAAAAAACTAAATGCATAAGATTTGCTTTGCCGAATGTTAAAAGTAGTGTTTGTGAAATAGTATTGAATAAGGAGAAACTAGAATTCGTCGATAAAACTGTTTTCTTGGGGATCACGCTCGACTCAAGGCTGCAATGGGGTCCTCATTTAACATCTCTTGCAGGACGGCTAAGTTCAGCAGCATATGCTGTGAGAAAAATCCGTCAATTTACTGATGTAGATACCGCGAGGCTAGTCTATTTCAGTTACTTTCATAGTATCATGTCTTACGGTATTTTACTATGGGGACGGGCTGCAGATATCGAATCGATTTTTATTCTGCAGAAAAGAGCCATCAGAGCAATATATGGCCTCCGCAGACGCGATTCCCTAAGGGAACTATTTAAAGATATTAACATTATGACGGTACCTTGTCAATATATATACGAGAACATCATGTACGTAAGGAAAAATTTAAGTATTTTCAGTAAAATAGGTGATAGACACAATTATGGGACTAGAAATAGGGACCAATTAGTTCAACCGGGTTTCAGACTGGCTAAAGTAGACTCATCTTTCATGGGGTACTGTGTAAAATGTTACAATAAAATACCTCCCCACATACTCCAATTGAATGAAACGAAATTTAAATCTTGCATAAAACGCACACTATGCTGCCAAGCATATTATAAGTTGGGGGATTACATCGCTGACAAAAATGCTTGGCTCAACGCTGGTCCAGCTCCACAAGGGCGCATAAACTAATTGATTAGCATGGGAAAATATTGTTGGAGCTGCTGAAGATTGAAAAACTATATTTACATTGTATAAATTCAATCTCTTAGTATTATATAATTGCATTGCACATATGTGAGCACTGTTTACCTACTTTAACATTTACTGAGTACGTCTTTCATTGACTTGAATGTACCCTGGCGGCTGAGAGTATGTCATGCTCACTCAAATGTCTCGCTGGTGGTGGCGTGTGTGTTGGATCATTAAGTTCCCTTCAAAATGGTTGAGCTGAATGATGCTGATCCATGCGTCATGTTCGTGAACGGGCGCCGTCAGTGGGGACTGGTCATCTCTTAGCTGCCATGGTTTATTTTAATTATTTTTGTTTTTATATTTTTATTATGGTCGCTTTTAACGTGCACGATTTACTACATTGTTCTCACATATATAATTTCAACATGAATGATGTAACCAATGTTTTGTAACAATATTCTAATTTAAAAGAGTGTCCATGGAGTTTCTTGCCCGTTCTTCTCCATAGGAACCTACTACGCTTTGGAATGGGCAACTAGCTTCATCTTTCTGACTGACCGACCCCTTGACAATTCAAAAGTACCTGTAATTGGTTTATTTGGAATAAATGATTTGAGTTTGAGTTAATAGATAACTGTCAGAATCTTGCCTTCGATGTAGTACAGGCAATATACACTATAGAGCAACTGAGAATACTCTGTCATATTATCGAAAAATAAATGAATATACGTAAAACATCCACGTTCATTTTATATGGCCACAGAGGCCTTATAAATCAATAAAAAAAAACATTTAAAACACACACATACAATACTTATCAACAGAAAAACTACATAAAAAAAACACATGCAATCTAAACCAACCTTTATAGTAGGTAGCTTTATAGTCGCCATTGGAACCTCAGGGTTGTTGCAGACGAGACAGGGTTCCGACTCGAGGTAATACCCATCTAGTTCTACAAAAGAACCGAGCGCCGCATACAAAGCCGCGTTGCCGTGTGAGGAGAGCAGCTGGTTCTGATTGCGGAGTAGCTCTACTGCGCTGCCTACGTATTTCTGTTTTGGAAGAAAATAATATAAACGTAATTTTATTTACTTATTAACTGCTTAGACAAAGGGAAAAAATAGAAACGGAAAATTTCAGTACTTTATTGTAGACACAGTACAGCATGAAAGATAAAGCAAGGAACCATTTTAATGTCCACAATTAATTGTTCCATAACAACTATCTCATCAATTTATCAAATATTAATGGGTGTAACCCATTGAATAGAATGGTTACTTGTTCGTTTATACATCTTTTTGGGGCTGACTACATTTGTGTACTTGAAGTACTGATTAAAAAATTTGGTGCTTTGAAAACCAAAAATCGTTTCATGACAAATCACATAGTGCTTTTGTCATCATTAATTTGATGCACCACTCGCTTTTCCAAGCGCACACAAAAGGAATCGGTACAGGGAAGTCATATCTGGGGCTGTTACAGGAAGTCATCGTTTTTTGCAAAGAAAGGTGCTCAGCGGCGGCATATCTAGACAACGCTGGCCCCAGCCGAGGAGCAGACCCATAAAATTTTAAAAAAATAATTCGGAATGAAATACATTCTTCTTCTCTTGGCATATCTCACCTCAGTATCAATGTTGGGCGTCTTGAGCGTGAAGTAGCCGAGTAGGTCAACGAATTGAGCGGCCTTGCGACCGTACTGCGGCAGAGCTGGCCAGATGGCCCACAGGAGTGACACCAATGAAGATTGGTCGGTTTGACCCGAGTTGCTAAAAAAAATGAAGGGAGATTTAATATCTAACCATGCCATAGATTTACGAATTAAAAATGGATAGCTATGCGATTAAGTTTCGTTGTAAAATACCATTTACTAACGTAAATAAATACGATTTTATTTACGAATGTGTTAACAAACATTTTTTATTTGTACTTCAACAAAAGTCAGATATGAATTTATACTTTATTACAATTTACAAGAAATCAGTAATGGCATCTTACTAGGAAGAGACTTACTTGTAAATAGCGAGAAGCAAAGCATGGGCTTGCCAACGCACGGCTGTCGAGTTGGTCTCAAGTAAGAACGCTTTCACGAACATCCTCAATTCTTCTTGAGACACCTATAAACAAACATTAAATGATTACTAACGGTTGGTAACTGCAGAAAAATAGTGCAGACACTTTATTCTCCCAACTCAGACCAAATAAAAAAGGTAGACGGAGCGCGGCGCTCTCAGAATGAAGCAGGGTAAAGGAAGCCAAATTTGAAATAGGAAGCCGACCGTGTTCCAGAGCGACGCGCGACACCGAACGCACTAGACGTCATAACATTGAAATCGCAAATTGTTGTAAAATGCCTTCCTGTGTCGTAAAAGCTTGAAAAAACAATTCCGTAATAAATTAAAAAACCATCTGAGATTACATTTCACAAGTAAGTGTTTCATTTGATTTAATTTGATATAAAAATACAAAAATATTTCATAAAGCGTTTTTGGAACACAAAACCTCGCATAGTGTCGTCGGTGTGACCAGTATATCCGCATACAAATTCCCCGAAACGCGGGCAATGTTTGGGAGTGTTTGGGATTATTAATTTTAATATTACTTTTCGTAATGGTTGAATGCTTTTAACTATGACGAAAATATATCTATTTTGAATATCAAACATAGGTATCCCTAATAAATAACTCGGGTTTAAATATGTTATAGTATAACGTGAATACAATATGATACGATAGCATTAGATAGCGCGTGATTATTATTATTATTTCTATAAACAAGTACTTACAAAATTACAGTTTTATGTAAAAGACATTTTTGGATTCATTTATTTCTCAACTTCGACTGAAAACAAACTGTTTTAATTTTAGATTCCCAAGAGACCTTAATTGGAAACAAAAGTGGATTGAGGTTATTAGGTTAAGCAGAAATCAAGAAAATTGGTTGCCATCCAAATTTAGTGTTGTGTGTTCCACACATTTTGCGGGATACAAAAAGACAGTACTACCGGAAACTAACGCAACACAAAGGTGTACGCAACGCAAAATGCATGCAACGCAATTTGTCTCTTTTATTTTTGATTAAAGGTACCTAACAGTAAAAAAGTGTTTTATTTATAAGAATTTATTTTTCATGAATAATCATAATTATTCAATCAGAATTGGGATAAAAAGTTTTTAGTGGCAACATTTTTTTCCTAGCACACAGACGCATGGCACGTGTTGCGACACGAGATCACGCACACAACTCTGTACACGACGCTTCACTTATTTGAATGCTATTGTTGGCGTACGCTCCGTCTACCTTTTTTATTTGGTCTGAGTCTCCCAAATATACACTTGACATAGGTATTTGAATAAATATTCGCGTCAATTAGCTAGCACTTGAAATATGGTACAAGTGTTGTGACGCTATTAACGTTGAATGTTTGACAGTAATAGTTACTTACCTGTTTCAAGATCTGTTGGACGAGTGGGCCAACTCTCTGCTCCTGGAACTTTGATCCATCGGCTGTAAAGTTGTCATTTTCTGCGCTGCGTTCGCGATCAGGCCAGTCGGCTGGGTTTTGTTGCTGTAAACAGTTATTATGTTGTAGATACGTCCAAGCATTATCATTTGTTTTAATAGGACATGTTTATTGTTAACTTATAAAATACAGAACATTAACACTACCGTAAGAATAGGTAAAATGACAGATTTACAATCATAATCTGTCATTTTGTCTATTCTTCCGTCGACAAAACCAGTTTCTATTGTACTGCAAAGTTGTATATGGTGGTCATACGTGTGCACACCTCGTTTGTAGGTTGAAACATACGATTATGAATATGACAAGAAGTAAAAACCAAAATCATAATCGACATTTTGGAAAGTAAAAAATTCATTAAAATTTTATTGATAATATTTCGGCGTATTTGGTCTTGAATGTCCATCGTTAAAACTAGTTGCCAGGTTACGGGTATGTATATTACTATTCTTCCACCAGCCACGCCAGCGCCTCGCGCCGCTCGGTGGCGCACGTGTGCTGCCAGTTGCCGGCGCGAGCGCTTACTATCTGTCACCAATAGAGGTTCGTCCCCCACCTTGTTCTCCACAGCTCGCTGGTGGTGCGGCGGCGCGCACAGCGCCGCCTGCAGCAGCTGCAGCACGGTGGGCGCCACGTGCGGGTGCACGCGCCGCGCCACCGCCACCAGCCACGCCAGCGCCTCGCGCCGCTCGGTGGCGCACGTGTGCTGCCAGTTGCCGGCGCGAGCGCTTACTATCTGTCACCAATAGAGGTTCGTCCCCCACCTTGTTCTCCACAGCTCGCTGGTGGTGCGGCGGCGCGCACAGCGCCGCCTGCAGCAGCTGCAGCACGGTGGGCGCCACGTGCGGGTGCACGCGCCGCGCCACCGCCACCAGCCACGCCAGCGCCTCGCGCCGCTCGGTGGCGCACGTGTGCTGCCAGTTGCCGGCGCGAGCGCTTACTATCTGTCACCAATAGAGGTTCGTCCCCCACCTTGTTCTCCACAGCTCGCTGGTGGTGCGGCGGCGCGCACAGCGCCGCCTGCAGCAGCTGCAGCACGGTGGGCGCCACGTGCGGGTGCACGCGCCGCGCCACCGCCACCAGCCACGCCAGCGCCTCGCGCCGCTCGGTGGCGCACGTGTGCTGCCAGTTGCCGGCGCGAGCGCTTACTATCTGTCACCAATAGAGGTTCGTCCCCCACCTTGTTCTCCACAGCTCGCTGGTGGTGCGGCGGCGCGCACAGCGCCGCCTGCAGCAGCTGCAGCACGGTGGGCGCCACGTGCGGGTGCACGCGCCGCGCCACCGCCACCAGCCACGCCAGCACCTCGCGCCGCTCGGTGGCGCACGTGTGCTGCCAGTTGCCGGCGCGAGCGCTTACTATCTGTCACCAATAGAGGTTCGTCCCCCACCTTGTTCTCCACAGCTCGCTGGTGGTGCGGCGGCGCGCACAGCGCCGCCTGCAGCAGCTGCAGCACGGTGGGCGCCACGTGCGGGTGCACGCGCCGCGCCACCGCCACCAGCCACGCCAGCGCCTCGCGCCGCTCGGTGGCGCACGTGTGCTGCCAGTTGCCGGCGCGAGCGCTTACTATCTGTCACCAATAGAGGTTCGTCCCCCACCTTGTTCTCCACAGCTCGCTGGTGGTGCGGCGGCGCGCACAGCGCCGCCTGCAGCAGCTGCAGCACGGTGGGCGCCACGTGCGGGTGCACGCGCCGCGCCACCGCCACCAGCCACGCCAGCGCCTCGCGCCGCTCGGTGGCGCACGTGTGCTGCCAGTTGCCGGTGCGAGCGCTTACTATCTCTGCGCAAGCCTGGGGATGAAAATTTATTGTTACAAAGTTACTTATTGCACTACGATGCGCTGCGATACCCGCAATTATGCCCGATGGACGATCGCACACTACAGGCGGACCGCACCGCACTTTTTTGTATTGACATGTGCTGCGTAACTGTAGTGTTACACTTTCGTAACGGTTGCGCAGCAGTAGCGTTAGTTAGCATTACAGTTGCAGTACTAATTGAGACTGCGCAGTTTTTGGGCCAATAATAGTATCAGCGCAAAATTTGTACAGACGCCAGCACATCAACCTACTACAAACTGTAAAATGTCTTTAAATAGATTTTCAACTTTATAGCTAAGATATAAGGTTCAAAGTTGATTGGAAAAATCTGACAGTTTCGGGTAGGTGTTGACGTCTACTTCAAAAATAGAACAATAATTCAAGTCGAAATTTAACATCTCTTTTAATATACGGTATCGATTTCCACCTACCTTCAAATGATCCATAAGCTGTACAAGCTTGTCATACGCAGGGTCGGTGGCGAGTAACGCGCGCGCGGCGTTCAGATGCGTATCCAGTGCGTGCACGTCGCGCAGTTGACGGTAACGTTCGCGGGTACCACAGAGTAGAAGCAGCAGTTTGCGGACTTGTTTCCTAAAATAAAAAAATGGATTTAGTATGAGTCTATTTAAGCTATAAGAGATATGAAAAGACAACGATTTGTTGGATTACGGTTAGTACTACTATTTATAGTGCAAGCCTGTTCTATAAAAGATATTGACGAGAATTTGATTTCTTTGGCCCCTTCTTTTAGAATTAGAGTCACCGCAGACCGTCAGAGAAGAAGCGCCTATGAAAGTGTTTTTAGAATAAGGTAAATTTCATTACTTCAGATGTAGCATTGGCACAACTGGCAAGTTATTCTGCTCATAATTACTACAAATAGTTTTGTTTTTTTCTTCTATTTTAGTAAAATACTAATCTTCATATTTACCTGAGCGGCGTCTGTTGGTTCATCATATATTCACACAGTAGCGTGCGCCAGCGTTGGTCGAAGTGCGCCGGGTCGCAATGCTTGTGTATTTGACACGGCAGACGGAGCGCCATCTCCATTAGAAGTTGAGGATAGTTGTCGAACACATCTAAAGCGTGGCCTGGTAAATACATAAAAGTAAAATTACGGATTGACTTCATTTGAACACACAAACACAATGTTATGCATGACAAAGTTCAAATTTCACAGCAACCATATTTTTTTTGTAGTTTTTTGTTACAATGTTCGGTCAAAAATTAACATAGAAGATTGGGTATAGTATAATCGGATGCCCACAAAATTCTTTGACTACAAAAGACTATCTGATCCTCGGACAGGAAATATACACAAGAAAGATTTATAATGAAATTAAAAAATGAATACTTACTCTTGACATATTCCTTGACGAAGAAAGGTTGCATGTCGGGCAACGGCTGTGGTGGTAATGGTTTCAGCAACGTCTGGGCGGTAGTCGCCGTGCCAGAACCTAGGACAAAATTCATTAGTTACCGCAGTGATTGACTATGATAGAAACCTCTGGTACTTTTAACAAAAGCATTGCTTATAGGCTAAGAAATACGCGTGATTATAAAAATATATACAAAGAATTGTAGTGTAATTTTATTTAGGATTGATTTTCCAAAAGTCAATCTAACTTTTATCTGGGGAATATATATTGTAGCTTGTATAGAAGATAATTATTTATTTAACTATACCATAAAACGGTTATTCGCCAATTACAATTTCATGGTCTGCTGAACAGTGCTATAGCAGTACTCACTAGAGGTCTTCTCCTTCCAATACGGCAGCAGCGCAGACAGCACCCGGAAGCAGTGCTGCGGCGCGCCCGCCCGCACCAGCGCGCCGGCCGCCAGGCGCGACACGTGCGCCGCGCACGCGCCGCCCGGCGCAGTGAACAGTGCTATAGCAGTACTCACTAGAGGTCTTCTCCTTCCAATACGGCAGCAGCGCAGACAGCACCCGGAAGCAGTGCTGCGGCGCGCCCGCCCGCACCAGCGCGCCGGCCGCCAGGCGCGACACGTGCGCCGCGCACGCGCCGCCCGGCGCAGTGAACAGTGCTATAGCAGTACTCACTAGAGGTCTTCTCCTTCCAATACGGCAGCAGCGCAGACAGCACCCGGAAGCAGTGCTGCGGCGCGCCCGCCCGCACCAGCGCGCCGGCCGCCAGGCGCGACACGTGCGCCGCGCACGCGCCGCCCGGCGCAGTGAACAGTGCTATAGCAGTACTCACTAGAGGTCTTCTCCTTCCAATACGGCAGCAGCGCAGACAGCACCCGGAAGCAGTGCTGCGGCGCGCCCGCCCGCACCAGCGCGCCGGCCGCCAGGCGCGACACGTGCGCCGCGCACGCGCCGCCCGGCGCAGTGAACAGTGCTATAGCAGTACTCACTAGAGGTCTTCTCCTTCCAATACGGCAGCAGCGCAGACAGCACCCGGAAGCAGTGCTGCGGCGCGCCCGCCCGCACCAGCGCGCCGGCCGCCAGGCGCGACACGTGCGCCGCGCACGCGCCGCCCGGCGCAGTGAACAGTGCTATAGCAGTACTCACTAGAGGTCTTCTCCTTCCAATACGGCAGCAGCGCAGACAGCACCCGGAAGCAGTGCTGCGGCGCGCCCGCCCGCACCAGCGCGCCGGCCGCCAGGCGCGACACGTGCGCCGCGCACGCGCCGCCCGGCGCAGTGAACAGTGCTATAGCAGTACTCACTAGAGGTCTTCTCCTTCCAATACGGCAGCAGCGCAGACAGCACCCGGAAGCAGTGCTGCGGCGCGCCCGCCCGCACCAGCGCGCCGGCCGCCAGGCGCGACACGTGCGCCGCGCACGCGCCGCCCGGCGCAGTGAACAGTGCTATAGCAGTACTCACTAGAGGTCTTCTCCTTCCAATACGGCAGCAGCGCAGACAGCACCCGGAAGCAGTGCTGCGGCGCGCCCGCCCGCACCAGCGCGCCGGCCGCCAGGCGCGACACGTGCGCCGCGCACGCGCCGCCCGGCGCAGTGAACAGTGCTATAGCAGTACTCACTAGAGGTCTTCTCCTTCCAATACGGCAGCAGCGCAGACAGCACCCGGAAGCAGTGCTGCGGCGCGCCCGCCCGCACCAGCGCGCCGGCCGCCAGGCGCGACACGTGCGCCGCGCACGCGCCGCCCGGCGCAGTGAACAGTGCTATAGCAGTACTCACTAGAGGTCTTCTCCTTCCAATACGGCAGCAGCGCAGACAGCACCCGGAAGCAGTGATGCGGCGCGCCCGCCCGCACCAGCGCGCCGGCCGCCAGGCGCGACACGTGCGCCGCGCACGCGCCGCCCGGCGCCTCCGCGCGCGCCGCGGAGCCGCCCGGCGCGGAGCTCTTCCAGCGGGCCATTAGGACGCCTGTTAGTTAAAAATTATTGAGTTAATTATGATGTGTTGAAGATACTGAGATATGTGCTGCCTGTAAAACTGAATTTGAAGCTGACTGAAAGCAGTCAGTTAACTAAGAATTTTATTAAAAACTGCTGAATCTGTTAAAACAAGAATGAACAGAAAATAGGAAAATGATGATGAAATAAAGATGTTGACAAGATCGGCCGCACGCCTAGCACGTCTACCACCTCCAGACTCTTCGCTCAGCTCCTCCTCGCCGCCGCCGGTACCCAGCCCTACTGTGAGCGCTGTGACGACACCGGCCGCAGCAGTTGCGTCGAGCTCGAGCGACGAGTATTTCTCCCCGCCCACGACGCCACCACCTGCTCGTCGACGGGGAGCACGCCGGCCGCCGGACGGCTTAGGACCTCGAGGCCCACCAGCCTCTGATAGGGTCCCAGCTCCCGGCGGAAGTGTGCAGCTCATGAGATGGACACGATCCATTAACGAAAACGTCATGCGCTCATACAATGTTATTTTTAATAGAGGCAGTCCAATAGTCTAACTCAGTACACATCAACTAGACATGTTCAAACATTTTTTGATCACTAATCTTTCGAAAACTATGTAAGACGGAAATAGAAACTGCAAAAATGTGTTCTAACATTGCACGCATGCTCAAAAAACTGTGCTACACATCGCGTATTTGAAGCTGTCTGGCACCGAGGTAATGCGACCGCGACAAAAACAGTTGACGATCTAGTTAAATTCCAGATTTAAATATGAAAAACGATACTCACTAAGCAGCCTCATAATAACTAACTGCAGCTCCCTCCTATTGGTCCTCTCATGTATTGGGGGCGGGGTCTCATCTCCATGCATATCCAACTCCGACACAAGTAACTCCAGTCTCATAATAGCCAGTTGTAACTCCCGTCTGTCCGTACGTTCTTCGGGATTCTCGTCAGTTTGAATGTCTAGTTCTGAGACGAGTAGATCTAGGAGTCGGTCTAGGACTGTGCGGTCGCCTTCAACGCTTGAGTCGAGGTCGCCAGCGAGCATTAGGACCACCTGCGAATAATTAGAAAGTTAATTGAATTAACTGGTAGTTAGAAGCTGGTGATAACGACAATGTTGCGATTTACATCAGATCTACCAGCAAAGCGTTTCGGCAATAGTAGTCCAAACGAAAAATGGCTATTTTATATATAAATTTAGCCCAAAAAGATACGGTGGCTGAATGATTGCGTCCTTCTTAGAATCTTGACCTCTGTGGGGTTACACTGTGGCGCGACATTTATACAAGAATATTACCGAAGCACATACTTATCCTGGTGTATGTGTACGTACCTGTACGAAGGGTATAGCCCTGACTCCTGGCAAGTATCTTAGTGAAGGTAGTGCATCTAATGCGGCTGACAGTAGAGAGAGACGGAGCGCGTGCAACTTGCGCGTCTCGCTCTCTGCCTCCATCGTACGCGATGTGGAGGCCACTGGTTGGTTGGATGACGTTGAGGGACCAGCTATAGATGGAAATGCATTGGTCAGTTTTATTTATTTATTATTTGCCAACATTAAAGTAATTAAAGAAAAATGGAAACAAGTTTAGTGTAGAAAAGTGCTCTTTTAAAACATTACATAACAAGTAATGTAGCAGTAGTATGAAAATTTAAACTTGTGCTACAGGCGTCGTGAAATTAATATAAAAGAAAGCAAGTAATGTAAGTTTCGATAAACAATTGGACAGCATTACAAAACTGAGACGAGACATGAACATGCTATGTTAAATACGATGGAAATACAAATCATCCTGCAGCTCTCTAGATATGTTGGCCGGGTTAATAAATATACAAGCTTTACAAAGTTACTAATGAAAACAAATAATAATACAGTATATTAGTTTACTAGCCTGCGATAGCAACTGGCGCCGCGATGATATTGGAGGCAGGCATCGCCCCGGCAGATGGAGCCGACACCATTTCTCCTAGAACATTCCGTACCGTTGTAATGCACAATACATACTATAATACTATGTTGATAGATGGCTCCCGTAAAGCGATTCCAAGACTATATGTAAGCACTGTATCCCATGCCGGCCAATCTCAAATATAATAGAAGCACCTATGAAAACCACTATGACTCTTTTTCTCCAGCAGCAAATCTTCATCAATTCCATTAGGTCTAAAACATTTAAAATACTCGCTGATTATCAAACCATGATACTCATGGAGAAAGCCTCCGTCACACAACCCTTATTTTAATATTCTTTCCTTTCAATGATAACCCTTCAAGAAAGCTTGTCTACGTAGATATAGTTTGACCGGGACCGCTGTTCCGCGCCTTAGGATTGCGAGGCGAGCCGGGGGACAGCATTGACGAATCAGCGGCGGGCGGGACGCCACAAGCCCTGACCGTTGAATGAGCGGCCTGCACTGCCCCCATCTCGCCGCGCACATACCTAAAACGCGGAACAGCGGCCGGTCAAACTTTAACATCATGGTCTTGTCCTCATCCCAATTTATTAAGTATCGAATCTGTATTTTTTTTCATACATCATAATTAGCGATCTTCTCAGTATTCACCGCCTTCCTAGCCAGATTCATCTTTCACACAATCTATACAATAGGTTTTAGTTTTCATCAAAATCGGCCTTTTAGTATTTGTCCCAATTTTTTATGATTTCGTATTTGGCCATCCACGTACACTTGGATATATAGGATATCACATGTGATTGTCTCACCGTAAGCGCTGCTTCGTCCAGAAACGCCTCCGATGCTATCTGCACCGCTGCCGCCGGACTCGGAGCCGGCCGAGCCGGCCGAGCCGGCCGAGCCGGGCGCCTCCGCGGGCGACGTGCGCAGCGTGCTGCCGTCCGTGGCGGCCGTGCTGCCCTCGTCATCAGAGCTGACGGAATTGTTACTACATGTAAGTTGATGGGATGTGATCTGTACTGATTAGGTCTTTTTTATAGAATAGAGTAAATTTATTAATAATAGTGAGGTCATCACGCGGCGAGTTCGCGCACAACAGTTTTGTGCATAATTTCGCTTCGTAATCTTAGGAGCTTCGTTCGAACATTGAAGGTTATCTAAAGTAAAACCTTTTTTTTTAAAGTTCGAGATTTTGTTACATATATTTCTATTATCTGAAACTCAAGCATATACAAGGTGTAATCAACGAAAAAATAAAAATGTGACGAGATGTTTTTTCGTGTTTTTCTGTGGTGGTACAGATGAATAGAGATGCGACGCTCCAAATTTTAGGTATATAAGCTACAAGTAGGTACTCGGCGAGCTCAACTTGTCCAATTCAGTGGACGTAGCGTAGTCATAAAATATATGAGTTACGCGATAGAAAGAGAGGAATCTTCTAGGTGAATATAACTGTCTGTAATGGGCGCGACCTGAATTGCACTTTATTGTGTCGTAGCAAGAGACGCTTTTTATTTAAATGACTTTGCGCAGTGTCCCATCTGTACTAATCTGTGGTGGTGGCCACATAATATTAAAAGTTGTTCATAATGACGGGTTCAACTCTTTTTAGATTATCAGTTAGTAATTACACCTAAAATAATAGATAGTGACATACCCAGGAGGTGAGGCAGTAGCATCACTGAAGCCGGGCGCGGGTGGCGGAGGCGCCGAGGGCGCGGGCGGAGCCCTGCGCGGCTGTTCCTGTAGAGATAATGCTATGGCCAGCTCTACCATCGTCTCGTCGTCTGCGTCCGGTGGGATGTCTAGCAATGCTTCAAGACCTGTTGGAAAGAAAATAAATATAAGAACATATTTCTGCCAGTTGGTTGCATTTGCGTCGCGCGCAGTTTGAAATGTTATGGTATCTTACGTTGGTGTAATAGCGGGAAAGTGTCGTTTGTGGTATCTATATCACCATATGCGAACTACGCATCAGACCTGACGTCACACAAAAATCCCGACCTAACAAAAATCCTGCATCACGCAATTAGAAGAGTTTATCGGCCGGTCTCACAAGCAGAGCCCTTTCTACCATCTCTTGGTCGAAGCCAGCAGATAGCAACAACCCAGCGCTGTACCACATCCGACTCCCTAGATCATAACGCAGCGCCATCGCCACCCCGACTCACTGGGAAATCACCGCAGACAGTTCCGACTCACCGTGAACTATGCGGCACCCGGTTCCGACTTACTGGAACCTCAACTAGCATTGTGAAGCATCCCAAGTTACAAGACTCAGCCCATATCGACTTTCAGTCTCCGGAGGGGAGTGATGTGGCGCCATGTACATCGCCACATGCGAACTACGCATCAAAGGCCAGACGTCACTCAAATCTTGCATCGCGCAACTAAGAGTTTACCGCGCAACCAACATATATATAAATAATCGTTGACCTCGTTCAGCCCGCCAGACACGACACCCGTCTGGTCGGAGGATCCTCCCTTTTCTATAGAGTGAACTTTACTCATGTCTCTAAAGGGTAAACCGTCGCTATTCTGGCTAACGAATTATATATTTTTTCAATTTTGACCCAGTAATAGGTGATGTTGTCTATTACGCCGAATGCCAAAGGCCGCATTATAGATTGCTTTGAGGCATATTAATGTTTTGTTATATATACATGCCAAGTACAACGTTACACGAAAGAAAAATGATAATCACCACCAGCCAGACAGCATTTGTCTGGCATTAATGCTGAAATGAACCTTTAAGGCGCATCCGTGAGGTTCACTATTATTGCTTTATGATTATTTTTAATTTGTTATTATGTTTTTCACGAACTGTATCCAAGTAAATATTAGTCTTTCTTTCTATACAATACAAAAATAAAGGGTGGCAGCGATATTGACAAGCAAACTGTAACCATGAATTCAGCACAATGATTTCTAGAACCCTCTAGCGTAGAATTTTTTCGTCGATTATCGAAAAAAAAAACGTACGGAACAGCTAATATTTTGAAGTGAAAACTTTTTTAGGGGCGTTGAGCGATTTTGAAACGAATTTGCTAGGGGCTAAATTTATGGATTTGCGGCACCGTGCGCCGTAGCGCTGTAACCTAGAATATAGATGGCGCTTATACCAGTTTTCACTTCTGTCGGTAGTCTCTTTGACGGGTAAGGTTTTTTTTTTTACTACCGACGAAAAGTTTCAACTCAGGGGTGTTCCGAATCATGTACTGGATCCATCATAACAGGTTGCGCCACCCTGTATGAGTCATCCAATAAATTCACAGGAGACTTACAACTAGCCAAAAGCCAAGAGTCAGTCCTTATGATGTCTCGGTAAAATAACACTTTCTTACCTCCATCAGGAGCCAGCAGCACCATGGGTTCCAATGAATCATCAACATCCATGAACTGGTTCTCTTGGTTGTCGTCCCGGTTGGCGCTCAAGTCCGACTCCGATACGACGGCTTCGGTTATAGAGCTCGTTGGTTGTGCTGTCGTTACTGATGATCCTGCGCCTGCGTTACAGAGAGAGTTACTTATAAGAATAAATACTAGATTAAAAAAAACATAGTAATTGAAATCACTTAGTTTCAGAACTTAAAAAAAAACTTGAATACGGCCCATATAACTTGGCAGTTCCGGACACACTTTTTAGGAACCAAATGGTGAATCAGGCGAGTGTGAAAGAGAGAACATGCGCGGAAGTTCGCAGTGCCTATGTTCAGACCTGCCAAGTTATAGCAGCCGTATTTTACAAGCGAGAAGTATTTGTTGAGCAGTTATAACGTCATTCACAGTTGAGGGTTGATATTTATAGCTAACTAAACCGTAGCGGTTACACCGCCACATACGAACTACGCATCAAAGACATGACGTCACACAAATCCTGCATCGCGCAATTAGTTTACCGCGCGAATGACATATATAAGACTATCCGACATCAACAGTCGGGCAGTCGGCCCGCCAGACACAACACCCGCCTGGTCGGAGGATCCTCCCTTTTCTATGGTGGATGAGTGAACTTTACACCCTGTTCCTCATGCCCCTAAATTGGTGACCCCGACGTGATCTGAACACGCAACCTTCTGATATTATACTGTATGTATCAAAATTATCATCCTGATTCCTGACACATTGAGGAAACGAAATATGTTTTTATATTACCTGTTCCAGGAGTGTTAGGTGGCGACGGTATGTAGACGCGACGCCTCTTCACTCTAGGTCGGAGCACTCTCATCAGAGCAGCCTTGGCTCCGAAGCTTATGCTTTGATCCTCAGCCAGTAGGAGCGATAGGTAGATTTGATTGCCGAATTCGATCTATGGAGGAAAACAAAATTTAATTTTTTGCTCTGGATAGAATGGTAGATATGAACTGTCTATTAATCAACGGAATCACCATTAATCAGACGGTTTCTATTGATGAGTAGATTAAGCATTTCTTGGAAAGAAATGGACGCATATGATTGCTGAGTTAAGTCTTTACTCTCGGGGACCATGCTGCCTGTCGTGGCCTTCGTCCATGAGATGTGGAACTATATTCAGTTACATCAAAATCTCAACGTGTTACTAGGCACAACACAAAGTGAGGTTCGCTTTATGTAAGGTTAGATAAAAAAAAACTCAACAACTACTTACACACTCAGGCTCCGCATGTAGTTGGAAAGCATGCACCGTGTCAGCAAGTGCATGCATCGTATGTTCGGGATGTCTCAACCCATAGGACAGGATGCCCGGCGGCTGCGCAGTCGATGAACGACACGCGGCTAAACGCCATAGCACGCTTGTCAGTAAGGCGCACAGGTGTGGTTCTTTATCTTTCTCGTCTTGATTGTCACCCTTCCAGAAAACTGACCAGTCTCCTGATGGAAAAAAAAAAAAAAAAAAAAAAAAACATTAGATTTGTTTTTATAAATTACCAACCGTATTTTCATGTCAAAGAATTGTGATTGCGTGTTTCAACGTTGTGTAGTATACGACCAAAATAGTTTGTTTGTGTTTTTTGCAATTTGATGATGATGTTGCGAACCGATACCTACTGTAGCATAGATTTGAAAACAGGTTCATTCAAGTATGCTGTTATTTTCTGTAGTGAACGGACCAAACCGATGCCTTACTTAACCAAGGCGTTACCGAAGTCTAGCAAATTAAAATGTGCTAGCTTTTTCTCTTACCGTTGGGAGGTCTCTGCGGCGTGGGCGCGCTGTACTTCACGAGATGGTTGGGCCTGGCAACAGCGACGCCTCGCGCCAACAGCACCAGCCTGAAGTACGCTTCAGGGTCGATGTTGTGCGGGTCCGCTGTGTCGCGAAGTTCGCGCAGTGACGTGCACACGTATTTGAGTATGGCTTGGTCCTGCAGAAATAAAACATTATTTCGTTTTTCTTCGGTAACTAACGAGTTACCGTCGTGCAAATAGGCACAACATACCAGATTAATTTTAAAAATCCTTAGTGTTCAATTAATTTTACCGATACTTATCCGGAGATTCTACCGGATAAGTAATTCTTGTTTTATAGGATACGCATACTAACATACTAAATCAAAGGTAACTATAAAGTTTCTTTAGTTATGTTTTCGCTCGCTAATCGTTGCAAAAACAAGCTCAAACTCAAAGCATTTACTTCGATTAAACCATTTACAGACACTTTTGAACTGTCAAAGAGTCAGTCAGTTAGCCATTTGTTTTGACTTCACCATCTTGATTGACTTGGACTTCCCGTTTTGTTAATGCCCTTACCTTATACTGATGATACTGCGTGTGATGCAGCGCGCGCAGCAGGCACTGCGCCCGCGCGTGCAGGTGCGGCGGCGCGGGCGCACACAGCAGGCGCCGCGCGGGCTCGCCGGCCGCGTGCGCGCCCGCGGCCGCGGCGCCGGCGCCCAGCTCTAATGCCCTTACCTTATACTGATGATACTGCGTGTGATGCAGCGCGCGCAGTAGGCACTGCGCCCGCGCGTGCAGGTGCGGCGGCGCGGGCGCACACAGCAGGCGCCGCGCGGGCTCGCCGGCCGCGTGCGCGCCCGCGGCCGCGGCGCCGGCGCCCAGCTCTAATGCCCTTACCTTATACTGATGATACTGCGTGTGATGCAGCGCGCGCAGTAGGCACTGCGCCCGCGCGTGCAGGTGCGGCGGCGCGGGCGCACACAGCAGGCGCCGCGCGGGCTCGCCGGCCGCGTGCGCGCCCGCGGCCGCGGCGCCGGCGCCCAGCTCTAATGCCCTTACCTTATACTGATGATACTGCGTGTGATGCAGCGCGCGCAGTAGGCACTGCGCCCGCGCGTGCAGGTGCGGCGGCGCGGGCGCACACAGCAGGCGCCGCGCGGGCTCGCCGGCCGCGTGCGCGCCCGCGGCCGCGGCGCCGGCGCCCAGCTCTAATGCCCTTACCTTATACTGATGATACTGCGTGTGATGCAGCACGCGCAGCAGGCACTGCGCCCGCGCGTGCAGGTGCGGCGGCGCGGGCGCACACAGCAGGCGCCGCGCGGGCTCGCCGGCCGCGTGCGCGCCCGCGGCCGCGTGCGCGCCCGCGGCCGCGGCGCCGGCGCCCAGCTCTAATGCCCTTACCTTATACTGATGATACTGCGTGTGATGCAGCGCGCGCAGCAGGCACTGCGCCCGCGCGTGCAGGTGCGGCGGCGCGGGCGCACACAGCAGGCGCCGCGCGGGCTCGCCGGCCGCGTGCGCGCCCGCGGCCGCGGCGCCGGCGCCCAGCTCTAATGCCCTTACCTTATACTGATGATACTGCGTGTGATGCAGCGCGCGCAGCAGGCACTGCGCCCGCGCGTGCAGGTGCGGCGGCGCGGGCGCACACAGCAGGCGCCGCGCGGGCTCGCCGGCCGCGTGCGCGCCCGCGGCCGCGGCGCCGGCGCCCAGCTCTAATGCCCTTACCTTATACTGATGATACTGCGTGTGATGCAGCGCGCGCAGCAGGCACTGCGCCCGCGCGTGCAGGTGCGGCGGCGCGGGCGCACACAGCAGGCGCCGCGCGGGCTCGCCGGCCGCGTGCGCGCCCGCGGCCGCGGCGCCGGCGCCCAGCTCTAATGCCCTTACCTTATACTGATGATACTGCGTGTGATGCAGCGCGCGCAGCAGGCACTGCGCCCGCGCGTGCAGGTGCGGCGGCGCGGGCGCACACAGCAGGCGCCGCGCGGGCTCGCCGGCCGCGTGCGCGCCCGCGGCCGCGGCGCCGGCGCCCAGCTCTAATGCCCTTACCTTATACTGATGATACTGCGTGTGATGCAGCGCGCGCAGTAGGCACTGCGCCCGCGCGTGCAGGTGCGGCGGCGCGGGCGCACACAGCAGGCGCCGCGCGGGCTCGCCGGCCGCGTGCGCGCCCGCGGCCGCGGCGCCTTCGCCCAGCTCTAATGCCCTTACCTTATACTGATGATACTGCGTGTGATGCAGCGCGCGCAGCAGGCACTGCGCGCGCGCAGCAGGCACTGCGCCCGCGCGTGCAGGTGCGGCGGCGCGGGCGCACACAGCAGGCGCCGCGCGGGCTCGCCGGCCGCGTGCGCGCCCGCGGCCGCGGCGCCGGCGCCCAGCTCTAATGCCCTTACCTTATACTGATGATACTGCGTGTGATGCAGCGCGCGCAGCAGGCACTGCGCCCGCGCGTGCAGGTGCGGCGGCGCGGGCGCACACAGCAGGCGCCGCGCGGGCTCGCCGGCCGCGTGCGCGCCCGCGGCCGCGGCGCCGGCGCCCAGCTCTAATGCCCTTACCTTATACTGATGATACTGCGTGTGATGCAGCGCGCGCAGTAGGCACTGCGCCCGCGCGTGCAGGTGCGGCGGCGCGGGCGCACACAGCAGGCGCCGCGCGGGCTCGCCGGCCGCGTGCGCGCCCGCGGCCGCGGCGCCGGCGCCCAGCTCTAATGCCCTTACCTTATACTGATGATACTGCGTGTGATGCAGCGCGCGCAGCAGGCACTGCGCCCGCGCGTGCAGGTGCGGCGGCGCGGGCGCACACAGCAGGCGCCGCGCGGGCTCGCCGGCCGCGTGCGCGCCCGCGGCCGCGGCGCCGGCGCCCAGCTCTAATGCCCTTACCTTATACTGATGATACTGCGTGTGATGCAGCGCGCGCAGCAGGCACTGCGCCCGCGCGTGCAGGTGCGGCGGCGCGGGCGCACACAGCAGGCGCCGCGCGGGCTCGCCGGCCACGTGCGCGCCCGCGGCCGCGGCGCCGGCGCCCAGCTCTAATGCCCTTACCTTATACTGATGATACTGCGTGTGATGCAGCGCGCGCAGCAGGCACTGCGCCCGCGCGTGCAGGTGCGGCGGCGCGGGCGCACACAGCAGGCGCCGCGCGGGCTCGCCGGCCGCGTGCGCGCCCGCGGCCGCGGCGCCGGCGCCCAGCTCTAATGCCCTTACCTTATACTGATGATACTGCGTGTGATGCAGCGCGCGCAGCAGGCACTGCGCCCGCGCGTGCAGGTGCGGCGGCGCGGGCGCACACAGCAGGCGCCGCGCGGGCTCGCCGGCCGCGTGCGCGCCCGCGGCCGCGGCGCCGGCGCCCAGCTCTAATGCCCTTACCTTATACTGATGATACTGCGTGTGATGCAGCGCGCGCAGCAGGCACTGCGCCCGCGCGTGCAGGTGCGGCGGCGCGGGCGCACACAGCAGGCGCCGCGCGGGCTCGCCGGCCGCGTGCGCGCCCGCGGCCGCGGCGCCGGCGCCCAGCTCTAATGCCCTTACCTTATACTGATGATACTGCGTGTGATGCAGCGCGCGCAGCAGGCACTGCGCCCGCGCGTGCAGGTGCGGCGGCGCGGGCGCACACAGCAGGCGCCGCGCGGGCTCGCCGGCCGCGTGCGCGCCCGCGGCCGCGGCGCCGGCGCCCAGCTCTAATGCCCTTACCTTATACTGATGATACTGCGTGTGATGCAGCGCGCGCAGCAGGCACTGCGCCCGCGCGTGCAGGTGCGGCGGCGCGGGCGCACACAGCAGGCGCCGCGCGGGCTCGCCGGCCGCGTGCGCGCCCGCGGCCGCGGCGCCGGCGCCCAGCTCTAATGCCCTTACCTTATACTGATGATACTGCGTGTGATGCAGCGCGCGCAGCAGGCACTGCGCCCGCGCGTGCAGGTGCGGCGGCGCGGGCGCACACAGCAGGCGCCGCGCGGGCTCGCCGGCCGCGTGCGCGCCCGCGGCCGCGGCGCCGGCGCCCAGCTCTAAGGCTTCCAGGGCGGCGCACGCGAGGCGCTCTAGGGGACTGGGCTTCCAAGCACCGCCGGCGCCTTCGCCCTCCTGTGTACACATTCAAACTGGTATTAGAACATAGAAATAGATATAAAAGATTTCTTATATGATTTGTTAAAATTAACAACAAAAACAATGTAATAAAACATAGCACTTGCATCGACTGCTTTATTCAATTTTCTTCAAGTCTATTGAAATTTCACGCTGCGAATTAAATTATTAAACGAGAATAACTTTAACACTTACTGTAGCAACCTTGCTGGATGATGGACAAGCGGATGGGTCTTCATTATCTTCAGGCCATCCGAATTGCTCCTTGTTCTTTCCATATACCTAAAATACCACATCATTATAAATTTTTACTTAAATATTTTCTACCAAGTAAATTTTTTAAGCAATCAAAATTTGTTTAATTACTCTGCAACAACAATAAAAAAATAGGCAGCCGTGGGGACTGCCGACAGAAGTGAAAACTTAAAACTGGTATTAGCGCCATCTAGATTCTATAGTAAAGCACTACGGCGCGTCAGTGACGTGAACCCATAAGCTTACCCCCTGCCAAAAATCGCTCAATGCGCCTAAAGATGATATTAATATGATGATAGTTGACAAGATCGACTGCCCTTACATACGACGCTGATGGGCCGCCAAGTACAGTCGGCGGCCATTGATGGTGTGTTAGAGTAAGAAGTGTTGAATATACGGTGGTTTCTGTTTTGTATTGTATTGTAATGTTAATTGTATTGTTTCAGAGTCATTGTAACTCGAGTGAAATAATGAATAATAAAGAAGTTTTCACTTCAAAAAACAAAATTAGAAATAAAATAAAAATATTCTTACTTTTACAGAATCAACCATAGTGACGCCATCAGGGTCTTGTGAAGGTCCGAAGTTGATGGATAGTTTCTTGTCAGATTGAAGGGACTCCTCGCGCGTCAGAGGTATGTCAAACCAACGGTTGCGTACTACTATTGTTTGAATTGATCTGCCGTACACCTAAAAAAAAATGGAACTTTAGACCCGGCAACCAGTGACGAATGAGATATACATAAGTCAGATTAGAAAATTTATTGTGCCAGTGTAGAAGTGTAACAATGAACCACTGTTATGATTTCATATAATTTATTTCTCAGTTTTTTATAAGCTTCGTTAAACAGTCTTTGTATATAAATAATGCATTCCAAATCTTTAAAATCGAGCTTATGGGTCCTTTGAAGACATTGCTAAATTTTTCATAGATTCAGTTTTTACCCTGAAATCCCATCTCGAAAAAGGCCCTGTATAATTATCGATACTCACTTCAACAAATGACGGCGTTCTGGCGACGTCTTGACTGCCCAGAAGTACTCTTATGCCGCAGATGACCATGTTAGGGTCAGAGTTGGCGACCTCCATCGCAAAACCACTCATTTTTGTTGATACCACGTACAAACCTACAAAGAATAACAAAAGCTTACAAACAAGACGATTTCCAACAACTCAAAAATATAATGGTATAACGCAACACTTTTTCCAAGTTTGAACACTAGGAAGTAGCAAGGCGTTTTAGAGTATTTTGTAACTTTCAAAGTAGAGAGTCCGTCTCACGAGACACGAGAGAAATCCCGCGGCAAGAAGTGGAACTAAATACTAAATAAGTCGAACGTTGCATTTCTGCAGCACTGCGTCTGCGAGACTTCTTTCTTGAGACGGACTTTCAGTTACTTCTTGGATGGAGAGGTTCACCATTGATTTTTACGGTTTTTCAACTCCGCGTAATAAATACATATTTACTTACCAGTAGTATTGAGTCGATGTTTGATCTGTGCGGTGTTGTACACTTGCAAAAGATCGTTGCCGCCAAATTCAATGTCGTTCATCGCAACGCAGTGTTCGAAGAAATCGATCGGGAACTGAGGAGCTCCATTGGCGTTGGATTTTGTTACCACCTGTAAAAGACAGTTGTGTTATTGCTACTGTAATTGTCAAAGATGAACAGCATTCATATTAGTTTGCGATCCGCTGATCCGTAGGCTAAATAATTATATTAAACAAACAATAACAGATGTCTAAGGATCATCGTCATATTTATATTATTATTATTTGACATATAATTCACAGACAGATCAGCAACAAAATCTATAATAATATATAATCTGTGATAGTACACTGGGCAAAATTGAAGAGAAGTGGTCTATGAATCAATTTTGCCCAGTCTCTTTTCTATGCCCAATATTACCTCGGTACTAACCTGCTGCGCTTTTCCCTTAGAATGATGCGTCAGCAGCCTAGGGCGTCTTCTTGGCGCATGCGTCGGCTGTATAGCAGGCGACAACCAGTACCCAGTGTGGTCATTACTTGCAGCATACATACGAAGACTTCCGTCTTCACAGAGTAGTATCAGAGTACTCTTCTGTTCGCCGCCGCCGCCGCACCAATGACGAACTGCTACCATGTCGGTTATCTTCGCTTTTGCGGGTACCACCTACAAAAAATACAGTTTTAGAAAAAAAAGTAAAATTAAACTCGGGCAACTTTTAAAGCTCATGCCAAAGTATAAGTAATTTGATTATTTAATCAGATACATTATTTTACGCATGCCTTTATGACGAATTGAAACTTTTGTAGCGATTATTGACTTTGGCTTCCAAGGGCCTTTGAAAGCCTTTCCATTGCGAGAAATAGATGGGGTTATATACTTCGAATAGCGCCATTTCCTTTTGCACTGCTAAAATGGTGACTATTGTTCTAGTACGAGAAAGAGTGGGAGCTATACAGGACGTATAGCGACACCCCTTTTTTGTACTGAAACTTTAACACTTCCTTATAAGGGCCCTGGACAAGACCGCAAGCCAAAGCTAAAAAGCAGTTCAAAAAAATACCTGTTTATTCTCAAAACGGAAGTGACTTAAATAGCCATTTCTATTTAGGTTTAACAACGCCCCATTACCTGTCTCACCTTTATTTCTTGTACGAATATGTTAGTAGGTGTCAACATGAGTACGACCGGGTTATTGGAAGCCTGCATGACAGCTGTCACTAAACCAGGGTGTCCGGGCACTTCGGCCCATTGACATAAGGACTGTACGCCTCCTTGCTTGCCGCCGCCCCGACCTCCTTCCTTTTGCGCTGATGAGGCTGTTAGCGTTATCATTGCTGTGCCTGTTTGGAAAAAAATAATACTGTATAGACAGAGCAACGAAGACGGGCCCCACGCCGCTCCGCTCCGTACCAAAGTACAGGTTACAGTACAGTAATCGTGGTGTGGGGCGCGTCTCCGTGGCACTATCTGTACTTGATTACTTTTCTATATTTGAATTCAGAATCTCAGGTTATTAAATTCAAATTCCATAGGAAGCGAATTGTTACTTACACTTTTTACTACCAAGGGTCAATAAAAAATCAACAACACAGTTGAATACGTGTAAATTATCTAAGATTGGGTTTTGAACGACAAAGCCAAAAACTAATATTTAAATACTGAACCAATTTCAACAAATTATGGTGACGGTGGACTTATTTTTTCGTCGTATTGAGTTTAATTTATTTTCATCAGGTTTCGTTTTCAACTTAGTAAAAACTGAATATGAAAGGTTTTTTATACTTCTTGCTTTGTTTACCTTTGAGGCTCTCTTCAACCGTGTTAAGAGGTGCCAAGAAGCTCTTGCCTTGCGCATACGAGAAGAACAACATTTTCAGCGTATGCGAGTAGTAGATGGACACACCGCCGCCTCCCACCAACCCCGCCACGTCCTAGGAAGAAGGAAATACAACCATAAAGTATGGCGACCAAGTGTGAGCAAGTTAAAAAAATGTATGACAACATTCAGCCAATTGATATACGGTACTGGAACTACGGAATTTTGAATCACTACGGGAAATGGGTAGAGGACATTAAGGACTTTTTATTTTTAAATCCCTTTAAGATATTTGTGAGTTCGGGATGCGCTCCTTCTTTTTTGGATAAAGAATTAAAAGGGCACTTTGTTTTATTACAATGTCCACCGTCCTCTACAGCTTAGCGCAAACCGAAAGCAGATTTTATGACAGTGCAAATATTTACGAACATTAACCATGCATCAGGCCGCCCAAGGAGCCGATTGATGTATGTCGATGTTCGTACAACTTTGGACTTTATGTTACTGATAATAAATTATATTGTTCAATGCATCAGTGCGTTGCTGTCGGTCTGCTCTGAGTGAAAGTCTGAATTTATTTCTGCGCCAAGGTTGATAACTGCATACACAAGTATAAACTGATGCAAGCGGATGGATTATAATGTAAAACAGTAACTTATATTGCATGCATAGGGTCGGCACAGGAAGAAATGTAGTCTGATCCGCGTCTAGGCGACTACCACACATGTGTGCCTTTACAAAGCCACACTGCATGCTTTGCGTTCACGAAGACACGGTTCTATGCAAATAATCCACTAGACAGCATGTTTTTTTTTGTTTTGCTGAACTGACCCTTTTCACCGCAGCCATGTGCGAGTAATCCTGCTGTTTTCTTAAAATAGAATAAACTTTTTATTTTGCAGAATATGTTGTGTCTTTTAGTCTAGGCTTGGCTTGTGTGAACTTCCATTCTTTATAAATAAAGTATCAAAAAGATGGTCACATCGCCGTATTAGTTTCTGCAGAACTGTCCAGTGTTTTATTTGCCTAACAACAAAACAAACACAAGTATTTTGTATCAAGAAATAAGCACTCATCATCTTACACGACGGTGCTATTTCTTTGATTTCAAGACTAACTTTGATAACCGGTTACCGCAACTTGCCTGTATCTCCGGGTGCTCGATCTGGAGCACGTTGGTGACGTAGTATGGGCTCTGCGAGTCCTCCAGCTTCTTGCTTATCGGCTTCCAGTAGATGTGGCCGTTCGGGCTCATGCATAGCGTGTGCATAATACCAGCCTGGTTCACAAGAGTTATATCGAAAACTTAAATAACAATTTCGACTTACCTGTATTTCCGGATGGAGCACCTCTAGCGTGTTTGTGACGTAGAACGTTCCCAGCGTGGCGCGAGACTCTTCGCTCATTGGTTGCCAGTAAATATGGCCGGCGGAGCTCATGCAAAGCATGTGCATAACGCCGTCTTGGTTCACGAATGTTACGTCGCGGACCTGACAAATAGAATGTTATTACAGTATTCTGGTATTTTAAAATGTGTTTAAGGTTTTATCATATCGTTAAATGAAACTGGTGTCCAACTTTCCGTCTCCGTGACATTAAGGGAATTATTTACCAGTGCCCGCATAGGCACTATCTAGCAGACCAATAAAAATCTTGTAATTTATAGGAAATTATCGGCAAGATTAGACAAGATCAGCAATTTATTTATTTTATCTCCTCCAGTTCTAAAATTAACAAGTACTTTTACCTTTCCGCTCGGTACGAGGAAGTGATGCATAGGGTTGTTGAGATCTTTGCTCAGGTCGTATATCTTGACGAAGTCTGATGTGACGAGGGCGAGTTGTGTCTGAGAGCCTGGCAGCCATATTGCTTTGATGACGTAGTTGTTTCCTTCCAAACCGGTGTTTAGGACTAGGTGGTCGGCTACGGCGCCTAGGATTAGAACAAGTTACATACAAAGGTTAATGGAAAAAAAGGTTAGATTTAATTTGAGTTTACGTAAATAAAACGACATTCAGCTCGCTTAAAAACTGGAAAGTATCAAAATAGTTCCGTACCATGTCTTCAATAATGATCAAGATTAGTTTAGCTACGTTATGCGTTGAACACCAATATGGCCGAACTGTTGCGGCCCAACAGACAATGCCAAGCAATGTTATGCATATTGCCAAATAGATATGTTGCGCGTCTATGTTTCCTAATGTGAATACATGGGTTTAATAGCAAAACAATAAGATATTATAAAATCCAGAGGCCGAAACTGTATGTTAATACGGGTATTTTTTCGGTTACAACATTTATATTTGTTACAGTTATTTTTTAAAGGTTACTTAAATTAAATAACACCAGTATTAATACCGGTTACCGAAATTAAAATTACCTTTATCTTACTCGTGCCGTCGACATTAGTCAAAGGGCGCCCATGGCCTGTGTTTGTAACCGGTATTAAAACGGTAACCTAAATGAGGTAACATTTTCTTGTTCTTGGTTACCCAGATAGCGGTAACCTTAGTCGTAGGAATAATCAAAAAGTAACCAAAAATTCTTCGATACTTATACCGCACTTAAATATAAAGGTTTTCGGTCATATTTATCTCACTTACCACCACTATTGAAGGTAAGCACATGGCATTCCTTCAGTCCGCACACAGCCAACAGATCCTCGTTCCAAGGGTTCCCGCTCAGACTGAGTACCATGAACGGTATGGGAGCGGATGATAGTCGTGTTAGAGTGAGCTTGTGTTTAGACGAGTCTGCTTGTTTCAGTAGCGCTGACAGTTGGAGGACTGTGATTTTTCCTGTGGAAGAAAAAGGAATATTAGATTATGAATAGTTGTAAGTTTTTTTTTTTAAGCATTGTCCCACACTAGGAATTTCTCCTGTATTGTGAGTGCGTTTACATACATTTAAACTCACATACACAAACAGCCAGACCCGGAACAACTAATTGTAGGTCATACAAATATTATTTTGTTCCGTGCGGGAATCGAACCCGCGACACGCAGCGCAGCAGTCAATCGCTTAACCACTGCGCCAACTGTGTCCTCAAAATTAATTATTATGAATTATTCGGTAGTTAGAAACATAAGAATAACTAATAAAATAATGATCATATTGTCGAAGCATTATGAGGTTCGAGTAGTCAGGAAAACTTGGGACTTTTTGAGTAACATGTTGACGACATTTACTAATTTAACTAGCTTCGGACCGCTACTTCGTCCGCGTGAAATTTCCCCCCGACCCACCGCGTCGTTATTACTTCGTTTTTCGATTAGTGTTCTTTTAATTGCTCGGTTCTTTATGGCCGTAGCGTGATTTTAAATAGCCTTCCTCAAGAATTGGGCTAAACAAATACAAAAAGATTTTTTTCAAATCCGACTGATACTTCCACGGATTAGCGCGTTCGATCATACAAATAATTATAGATTCTAGAATATTCTTCACATACCTTTCTCATGCGACACAGCGAGGTGTTGCCTGCGTCCTTGCGGCGAGGCGAGGCAGCACATGGCGACACGACGCAGCTTGTGCGCGGACATCAGCTGGCGGATCGTCTGGCCAGTCTCGCCCGTGTATGACATACGTACGTTTTCGAATGCACCTTCTTGTGAACCTGTGGAATTGAGGAAAACATAATAAGAGGCTTTTGCGGTGGAACTTGAGTACGAAGTTCAAAGCTCGATTAGTTAGGGTACGGTTTTTTATTTACAGGTTTTGATAATTTAGCTATAGTTTGAGCGGGACGCCACGCGCTTTGAGCGTTGACGAATGGGCGGCCTACACTGCCCCGAGTCTCGTTGCACACATATCTAAGGCGCGGTTGAACAGCGGTCTCGGTTTAATTATAGATAAATCGAATAGTTTGTTTTAGTTCTAATTGTTCTTTGTTGAAATCCTGACTGAAATAGTTACGGTCAAAATATCTAGACAAAAGTTATTGTATATTGATAAAATTAACTTTTAAACATTCGCTAAGCATTTTTTTCCACTGCGATTCTTGTCATAAGCCGCACGCACGCCTGCGCACCTCTGCCAAAGTTTCACACCAACGTCGGTACCGACACCTCGGCTACTCGGCTACATATGGCACACTTACCAAGAGTAGGCAGCATGAGGTGATCGGTGTGCGTGAACTTCTTCTCTCCCAGATGCAGCTGCGCCAGCGCGCGCTGCGCGCGGCCGTGCGCGCCCGTGGGCGCGGCGCGCTCGCACGCGGCGCGCACGGGCCCGCCCAGCGCCTCCAGCAGGCGCCGCACGCGCTCCAGGCACGCGCCCCAGCCCGCGTACGACGACAGGTATTGGCGGCAGCCTGGATTAACATTCAATTAACACGATATTGTAGTCAAATCCTAAAGATTCAATATAGCGGCCATGTCGAAGCTAATTTGCATTTATCAAATTTACAAGCTTTATTTGAACGAAAAAGATAGTTTCTATAATAGGTTACTTCTAGGCAATCGTTCACCGGTCTTATCTTCACGTTGCCATTATTATCTGTCAATCCCTTTCCCAACTATGTTAGGCTCGGCTTACAGTCTAACCGGAAGCAGCTGAATACCAGTACATTGAGCAATTGTCTATCAGACCTCTACAACCCAGTTACTTGGTAATACGATACCCTTGGTAAGACTGGTTGTCAGCTTCTCACTACCCGTAATAACTGTCAGATTCACGAATGACAGCCGGGACCAACGGCTTCACAATGTATCTGGTAAAATTGTGTTCACACATGACAAACCAATATTTTGATTTAAAAAAGTATCCATGGAATTTCTTCCCCGTTCATCTCCATAGGAACGTACCCATTTCTGACTGACCGACTGCGTGACAATTCAAAAGTTTAGCCTATAAATGGTTTAATTAAAATAAATGCTTTGAGATTGCCTAACTTTAATGTTAACTTAGGTGATCCCTAGTTTTAGTACAAACTGCGATCATCTGTTTCTGCACTGTGAAACACTTTCATTCACGTACCTTGAATATTAGACGCCAACACAGGTCGTCGCGGCGGCGCCAGTACGGCGGGCGGCGCGGGGCTGGACGGGCGCCTGCGCAGCGAGGGCGCGGGCGCGGTCTCTTCTGCGCCGGCGCCACGCGCTCCGCCCAGAGTCACCGAGCGCTTCACTAGTGCTTGGCAACTACACAGAAAGTAAGAACAGGAATAATGCAATTTCTTGTTACTGATATATTCTGATATAACAATTCAGGACACCTATACTTTAAAATGGGTGAATAAATGATGTTGAAAGCTGTATGTAATAAAGATGTACCTTTGGTAAAGGACCAACGTGGTCGCACAGTAGAAATTACTCTTGATTCTTATACCAATAAAAAAATAAAAATATCAAGTCTAATAGGCCTGTTTTACCATGTCAAAAGTGGAACAAAATTTGTTTAAAATAATCTGGCAAGAAAAAAAAATTGTTGGTGGTGAAACAAGTCCTGAGCCTTTTTCTTACCTGGAGTCAGGCTTAGCGCCGCAGTCGCAGAAGAAGTTGCCGAACTTGGCGTAAGACACGTCATGTCCGCGATGGCAGACTCTCGCGCACACAGTACACACGCCGACGCCATCCACCATCTTACAAGTGTGGCAGTGGTACCAGTGTTGGTTCATGAACTCGCGTTGAGTTACCGTAAATGTACAAAGCTTGTATTGGAGCATTGCGTCTTCGTCCTGTGGAGGAAAATATATGAATTATGCAAAGAGATTGAAGGAACTGTAGCAGTTACACCGCCACATACGAACTACGCATCAAAGACATGACGTCACACAAATCCTGCAATTAGAGTTTACCGCGCGAACGACATATACAGGGTGTTTGGTGCATCGTGTGCCAAATTGAAATGGTCGACTGAAGGGGTCATCTGCTATCCTTTCAGACCCCTGTGGATTTTTTTTTTATGATTTTTCCCTCCGCATTTTAGGTATGACGTTACAAGTAGGTACGCGGCGGACTCGACTTGTCGAATTCAGTGGGAGTAACATAATCAGAAGATATAAGCGTTACTCGATAGAGAGAGAGACAACTTCTAGGTGAATATAACTGTAGGTAATTGGCGCTGTGCAACCTGAATTGCACTTTATTGTGTCGTAACAAGAGTCACTTTTTATTTAAATAATTTTGCGGAGTGAACCATCTGTACTAATCTGTGCTTCAGGTGCACTCGACAGTCTCGCTAAAACTTTGCCGTTGATCCAATATTTTTACCATGACATAAGCTATTCGAAAATACGTCATACCAAAATAAGAGACGATAGATAATTGAACAATTAATAAAGCAAAAAAGATTGGTAGGTACAGAACGACAGAACTTAGATTTTTAGATTTCGATCCAACCGATCACCATCCGAACTGAGTGCGCCTTCAAATTCAATCACCAATATTTATTACTGCTTTAGGTGAAAATAATCTTTACGAAACCGCAATAACTTGTATAGTCATATATACAATCGTAAAATTGAAATGTATAAATGAAAATTTTCAAATTTATGCTACATTTAAGTTGTGTCGTACTGTACAGATAGTGCAATCCACGACGACGCGCTCCACTCCGCGATGACTGTACTGTAAGCTGTACTTTAGTACGGAGCGGGGCGCGTCGTCGTGGATGGCACTATCTATAATTTACTTACAGAATCATCAGCACTCGTGTCGTCATCGTCTTGTTGTTCGTCTGTATAATCCAGGTCGAATCCGAGATCCGACGGTGACTCCCATGTAGGACTCACTGAACGCCATGCTACAAAAAATATAGGCGTTAATACTTGCTTCGAAGTTTCGCTTGGCCGCCATTACACTTTTAAGTTGCTTCCGTAAAATGTATGTAAGTAATTTTTGACTGCGTAAGATGTAAGAAGAAATTACAATAAGCTACTTACAAGAAGGTTTACATTTGTAAATTCATCGTAAGTTAATTACGTGAGGAAACTTACAGAGGATGTGAAATAATATTAATTGTTGCGTTGCTCGGTCAATCATAACTGATAACTTATGATTTGACAGCGGATTCTACCAATCAGATCTGATCAGGCATTAAGAAACTGACTGATAATATTTCGTTAGTAATGGAGGTCTTAAGTCCTAAACTGAGTTTCGTTCACTGTTCATGATTACAACACATACATACTATTACTATTTTGTGGGGCAGTTTTAAGTAAAAGATTATTGTAAGCTCTTTATAAATCCTAACTAAATAATCTATAAATGCAAAAGTGAATTTGTTTGTTTGTTACGCTTTCACGTTAAAACAGCTTAACAGATTTGAATGAAATTTGGCACATGGCTAGACCATGCCCTGGATTAGGACATAGGATCCCCAATATTCCCACGGGATCGAGTTATGCGGGTGAAACCGCGGGGCGCAGTTATTAAATAATAATTCTACTTCTTGTCTAACTTTAACTGTACCATAAAACTACTATTGGTCCCTGTAAATGTAAGTGTATTGTACTTACTATGAGGCTGCGTAGTATTGATAGCGTGCAAAGCGTCGGCGAGATAAGACAGCAGGACGCAAGCGGACTCGATCTGAGGCGCTAACGTGCCGTCCACCTGTCCCTCCTCCAATTTGTCCAATACTTCTTGACTACTCAGAGTGTCCACACTGT
Organism: Xanthia togata; assembly: GCA_963853775.1. Lineage (NCBI taxonomy): Eukaryota > Metazoa > Arthropoda > Insecta > Lepidoptera > Noctuidae > Xanthia > Xanthia togata. Next base: position 23,586,110 of record OY970793.1, on the reverse strand, counting down.
GACAAATACATAAAATTGAGACACATTGAAGAAAGAGAAACCAACATTATAGGATACTTAATTTTGAACAAGATCAATCAATCTACCTAGCCGCAAGGCTGTTATTACTTAGCCACGAGCTCCTCTGAACAAGATCATCAACTTAATCTAATTATTTTATGTGAAAAAGCTAAGATGTTCTAAACTGAATCACGCCAATACGGTTAAATGGATTTAGATAGAATTTGGCACCCGGGTAGTAAGGGTAGTGTTCTGTGTGTGAGTGGTTTTAAACATATAGAAGAGTTTTCATGGCAGAATGTTCCTTACATGGCAAAGTCACGCAGAAAATGTCACTATTAAAAGGTAAGAAAACTTGTAGCGGTTACACCGCCACATTCGAACTACTCGTCAGACATGACGTCACACAAATCCTGCATCGCGCAATTAGTTTACCGTGCGAACGACATAATAAGACTATCCGACATCAACACTTGGGCAGTTGCCCGCCAGACACAACACCCGTCTGGTCGGAGGATCCTCCCTTTTCTATGGTGGATGAGTGAACTTTACAATCTGTTCCTCATAGCCCTAACAACTTAATAAAACTTACCAAGCAGACAGCCAGGCCACTGCAGCAGGGAACAGTTGTCGATGGTCCCCGCCCGCGTGCGCGTCGGCCAGGCGACACATCTCGCGCAGCAGTAGCGGGGAGCACGCACTCTCTCCGCACACACCGATTAATGTCGTCAGCATACGTTCACTGACCTCTTCACCACTGGTTCAAGAAAAGAAAAATACAATATTATTAAATTTTTCAATTCATAGCATAATAAACACTATAAATGTAACATTTATACTTGCACTATAAATGTAACATTTATAGTGTAAGCATGGCAATCGTAGAATTCTTGTTTTTAAATTGTATATGGGTTAATAAAGACCTGAAATAAATGATTTATTATTATATTGTTCCTACTGTTGGGACACAGACCTTCTCTCAGTGACAGGGTGTGGGCCGTAATCCACCTCGCGTATTTTCCTTCATTGTTTTTAGAGCAGTGGAGCAAAGTAAAGCGCTTGTTAGGGCTGTCGGCGGCGCCGGGCGGCGGCGCGGGCGCGGCGCCGCTGTCCTTGCTGCCGTCCGACCAGCTGCAGCTTGCACTCTATAACTATTACACTTGACACGCACCAGTGTAGCACCACGTGCCTGCACAGCGCCGCCAGCAGCGCCGCGCTGTCGGCGGCGCCGGGCGGCGGCGCGGGCGCGGCGGGCGCGGCGCCGCTGTCCTTGCTGCCGTCCGACCAGCTGCAGCTTGCACTATCTATAACTATTACACTTGACACGCACCAGTGTAGCACCACGTGCCTGCACAGCGCCGCCAGCAGCGCCGCGCTGTCGGCGGCGCCGGGCGGCGGCGCGGGCGCGGCGGGCGCGGCGCCGCTGTCCTTGCTGCCGTCCGACCAGCTGCAGCTTGCACTATCTATAACTATTACACTTGACACGCACCAGTGTAGCACCACGTGCCTGCACAGCGCCGCCAGCAGCGCCGCGCTGTCGGCGGCGCCGGGCGGCGGCGCGGGCGCGGCGGGCGCGGCGCCGCTGTCCTTGCTGCCGTCCGACCAGCTGCAGCTTGCACTATCTATAACTATTACACTTGACACGCACCAGTGTAGCACCACGTGCCTGCACAGCGCCGCCAGCAGCGCCGCGCTGTCGGCGGCGCCGGGCGGCGGCGCGGGCGCGGCGGGCGCGGCGCCGCTGTCCTTGCTGCCGTCCGACCAGCTGCAGCTTGCACTATCTATAACTATTACACTTGACACGCACCAGTGTAGCACCACGTGCCTGCACAGCGCCGCCAGCAGCGCCGCGCTGTCGGCGGCGCCGGGCGGCGGCGCGGGCGCGGCGGGCGCGGCGCCGCTGTCCTTGCTGCCGTCCGACCAGCTGCAGCTTGCACTATCTATAACTATTACACTTGACACGCACCAGTGTAGCACCACGTGCCTGCACAGCGCCGCCAGCAGCGCCGCGCTGTCGGCGGCGCCGGGCGGCGGCGCGGGCGCGGCGGGCGCGGCGCCGCTGTCCTTGCTGCCGTCCGACCAGCTGCAGCTTGCACTATCTATAACTATTACACTTGACACGCACCAGTGTAGCACCACGTGCCTGCACAGCGCCGCCAGCAGCGCCGCGCTGTCGGCGGCGCCGGGCGGCGGCGCGGGCGCGGCGGGCGCGGCGCCGCTGTCCTTGCTGCCGTCCGACCAGCTGCAGCTTGCACTATCTATAACTATTACACTTGACACGCACCAGTGTAGCACCACGTGCCTGCACAGCGCCGCCAGCAGCGCCGCGCTGTCGGCGGCGCCGGGCGGCGGCGCGGGCGCGGCCGGCGCGGCGCCGCTGTCCTTGCTGCCGTCCGACCAGCTGCAGCTTGCACTATCTATAACTATTACACTTGACACGCACCAGTGTAGCACCACGTGCCTGCACAGCGCCGCCAGCAGCGCCGCGCTGTCGGCGGCGCCGGGCGGCGGCGCGGGCGCGACGGGCGCGGCGCCGCTGTCCTTGCTGCCGTCCGACCAGCTGCAGCTTTCTGTGGAGAGTCACCGCCGATGGTATTAGACCCGATTTCACCAAACAATTCTTAACGAGCCATCAGCAAATGCTCTGTTAAAATTGACGTAGACGTCAAAAAGTTTTACGTTCTATGGAGGGATCTTAACAAGGCGTTGCTAAATCAAACATCTAGCAGATATTATCTATTATCAAGTGAACAAAAACGACCGGTCTGACTTTTCGTTCACTCTCGTTTTTATGCAACCAAATTAAAATGTCATGGCGTCTAAGCAAAACGTTCTTTAAACAGTGTAATTCTCTATTAGTCGTTTTAAAAAAATGTTTTCAAATGATTTTTTTTGTGGTATTTTTTGCTGGCTGAGCTTGCTAACAATGAAACTAAGATATCATTGTAACACAGTGGTTTAATAAAGTACATTTTATTATAACACAAATTAACTTCATTTGTAAAACACAGGATGACAGAAACAACAGTTGCTAGGCAACAACTAAAGAAGACTCCTCTTAATTCATAGTGCATTATATATAACCTTTAAGGTACTTACAACAATTTTTGATTATTCTAAATTGTAATTTTTACTTATTTTGTGTGGTAAAATGTCGAAAAAAAGTCGCCGACCCAATTTCAGCGCTAGTGAAAAAGAAATTTTAATAGGACTCATTACAAAACATAAAAATGTAGTTGAAAACAAAAAAAACAGATGCAGTGACGATTGCTCATAAAAATTAGGGTTGGAAGGTGCTCTCTGTGATGATGGGGCGGTCCTATTACTAGTGGGAACCACTGTGAGCTTTTACACTACGTTAGGTAACAAACATTTCTAATAATATTAAACATCATGGGTGGGTACCTACTTACGTAAGAAGTTGTAGGTCGAATCATAGGCATATTTTTATTACAATTCACATATCTAATAAGGCAATTTTAAGGTAGGTACTAACCGATTTGATGGATATTGAAGTTTATCTTCAATCATTTGCAAGACCTCTATATGTACAAGATTCTTTCGATAAACGAAACCTTGTCCTGAAATCTAGATCGTCATATTCTTCAAAATATAAGTCACGTCGATCTTTGTATGTTTTAGGACGTTGAACTTTATTGTCTAAAAGTTGTAAATTTTCTAAAATATCATCATTTCCGTGTTCAAAAATAAAATTTGACGCTGCTTCCTTTTATTTGACCAACTGACAACCAATTGACAGCCGTTAAAAGCATTAACGGACCTTTGGAGCAGTGATTAAGTTTGACGCCTTGTTAAGAGGATTAACCATTCGTTAGTACTTGGTGAAACACTCACTACGCTTAACGGGCCGTTGTCTATTTAACGGGACGTTAAAACTAACTAACATTGTATGGTGAAACTAGGTCTAAGACCCGATTTCACCAAACAATTCTTAACGAGCCATCAGCAAATGCTCTGTTAAAATTGACGTCGACGTCAAAAAGTTTTACGTTCTATGGAGGGATCTTAACAAGGCGTTGCTAAATCAAACATCTAGCAGATGTTATCTATCATCGAGTGAACAAAAACGACCGGTCTGACTTTTCATTCACTCTCGTTTTTATGCAACCAAATTAAAATGTCATGGCGTCTAAGCAAAACGTTCTATAAACAGTGTAATTCTCTATTAGTCGTTTTAAACGTCAATTCATAAAAATGTTTTCAAATGATTTTGTTTTGTGGTATTTTTTGCTGGCTGAGCTTGCTAACAATGAAACTAAGATATCATTGTAACACAGTGGTTTAATAAAGTACATTTTATTATAACATAAATTAACTTCATTTGTAAAACACAGGATGACAGAAACAACAGTTGCTAGGCAACAACTAAAGAACACTACTCTTAATTCATAGTGCATTATATATAACCTTTATGGTACTTACAACAATTTTTGATTCTTCTAAATTGTAATTTTTACTTATTTTGTGTGTTAAAATGTCGAAAAAAAGTCGCCGAGAAATTTTAATAGGACTCATTACAAAACATAAAAATGTAGTTGAAAACGAAAAAACAGATGCAGTGACGATTGCTCATAAAAATTAGGATTGGAAGGTACTCTCTGTGATGATGGGGCGGTCCTATTACTAGTGGGAACCACTGTGAGCTTTTACACTACGTTAGGTAACAAACATTTCTAATAATATTAAACATCATGGGTGGGTACCTACTTACGTAAGAAGTTGTAAGTCGAATCATAGGCATATTTTTATTACAATTCACATACCTAATAAGGCAATTTTAAGGTAGGTACTAACCGATTTGATGGATATTGAAGTTTATCTTCAATCATTTGCAAGACCTCTATAGGTATGTACAAGATTCTTTCGATAAACGAAACCTTGTCTTGAAATCTAGATCGTCATATTCTTCAAAATATAAGTCACGTCGATCTTTGTATGTTTTAGGACGTTGAACTTTATTGTCTAAAAGTTGTAAATTTTCGAAAATATCATCATTTCCGTGTTCAAAAATAAAATTTTACGCTGCTTCCATTTTATTTGACCAACTTACAACCAATTGACAGCCGTTAAAAGCATTAACGGACCTTTGGAGCAGTGATTAAGTTTGACGCCTTGTTAAGAGTATTAACGATTCGTTAGTACTTGGTGAAACACTCACTACGCTTAACGGGCCATTGTCTATTTAACGGGACGTCAAAACTAACTAACAGTGTATGGTGAAACTAGGTCTTAGACCTAGTTTCACCATACACTGTTAGTTAGTTTTGACGTCCCGTTAAATAGACAATGGCCCGTTAAGCGTAGTGAGTGTTTCACCAAGTACTAACGAATCGTTAATACTCTTAACAAGGCGTCAAACTTAATCACTGCTTCAAAGGTCCGTTAATGCTTTTAACGGCTGTCAATTGGTTGTAAGTTGGTCAAATAAAATGGAAGCAGCGTAAAATTTTATTTTTGAACACGGAAATGATGATATTTTCGAAAATTTACAACTTTTAGACAATAAAGTTCAACGTCCTAAAACATACAAAGATCGACGTGACTTATATTTTGAAGAATATGACGATCTAGATTTCAGGACAAGGTTTCGTTTATCGAAAGAATCTTGTACATACCTATAGAGGTCTTGCAAATGATTGAAGATAAACTTCAATATCCATCAAATCGGTTAGTACCTACCTTAAAATTGCCTTATTAGGTATGTGAATTGTAATAAAAATATGCCTATGATTCGACTTACAACTTCTTACGTAAGTAGGTACCCACCCATGATGTTTAATATTATTAGAAATGTTTGTTACCTAACGTAGTGTAAAAGCTCACAGTGGTTCCCACTAGTAATAGGACCGCCCCATCATCACAGAGAGTACCTTCCAATCCTATTTTTTATGAGCAATCGTCACTGCATCTGTTTTTTCGTTTTCAACTACATTTTTATGTTTTGTAATGAGTCCTATTAAAATTTCTCGGCGACTTTTTTTCAACATTTTAACACACAAAATAAGTAAAAATTGCAATTTAGAAAGAATCAAAATTTGTTGTAAGTACCATAAAGGTTATATATAATGCACTATGAATTAAGAGTAGTCTTCTTTAGTTGTTGCCTAGCAACTGTTGTTTGTGTCATCCTGTGTTTTACAAATGAAGTTAATTTGTGTTATAATAAAATGTAGTTTATTAAACCACTGTGTTACAATGATATCTTAGTTTCATTGTTAGCAAGCTCAGCCAGCAAAAAATACCACAAAACAAAATCATTTGAAAACATTTTTATGAATTGACGTTTAAAACGACTAATAGAGAACTACACTGTCTATAGAACGTTTTGCTTAGACGCCATGACATTTTAATTTGGTTGCATAAAAACGAGAGTGAATGAAAAGTCAGACCGGTCGTTTTTGTTCACTCGATGATAGATAACATCTACTAGATGTTTGATTTAGCAACGCCTTGTTAAGATCCCTCCATAGAACGTAAAACTTTTTGACGTCTACGTCAATTTTAACAGAGCATTTGCTGATGGCTCGTTAAGAATTTTTTGGTGAAATCGGGTCTTATTCTACTATATCGCAACCATAGATTACGTAATGTCGCAACAGTAATTACCATTGACTTATAAAGTAATTATGCAATATAGTCTTTGGTCCGAGGCCTTGACATCAACCAATGAACAACATTTCCAGACGTTTTTTTGTTGGTTGAATACGAGGCTTTTGGCTACTTTTGTATTTGTGTATTTTTTTCTTTGTTTGTGCAGAATAAACATATTTCTTTCTTGCTTCTTATGTTACGAAGTACAGTTCGCGCAAAACTTTATGAGCCCTCTGAAGTTAGGCCCGAGTACGTAACCGCGCATGGTACAGTTGAGCGCACAATCATAATTGCAAGATTTTTTAAAAATTTCATGGTACATTTATGCATATCAAAAAGTATTTAGATTTTAGGTATTTTTTACGTGCAGATTAAAAAATTAATATAAAACTTGTGCATTTATTTATTTATGGCGGAGCTACACCTTCCATATACATTTCTTCAAACTGGTGCCATACTGACACTTGTCATGTTTGGTCTTTTGCAGCCGCTAAAATTCTCTTTATTGTACTTAAAGAGACACCTGTAGCTGCCGCAGTTCGCTTTTGCACCGTGCCCTCCCCGACACCCTGTCCCGTCCCTCGGATACCTATAATATGCGTACTGCGCAGCCACTAGCGTACGTGTTCCGAGAGCTCATAAAGTTTTGCGCGAACTGTACTTATATGGTCATCCAAGCATAAGTAGTAAAAGCACATAATTATACTGCTAGGAAATAAGGGCGATGTCAGTTTGTTACCATTGAACGTGCGTTTGGGCAACACATTTGATTACAGCACGTAAGTAAAATATCAATAAAACCTTATTTAATATCAAATAGCTAAGAATATTACCTGAATTAGCAGATTGCTGTGCAGTTTCTGATTGGGCCCTAGGAGCTGGTGAACTATAAGAAAAAGATTATTTTAAAAATTTTAACATATAAAAATGTTTTGCTTTTTTGACCTTTATGGCATTCTGAAAGTTAGCAATGTCGCAAATAGCAATATTAATAAATTAAATGATAGAATATCGTTGTGTTGCACTAAAATGTTTATTATAAATTGCTTTAAACTAAATTAGTTACGATTTATGTTATTGCAATTTACGAGAACGCTTCAAAAACGCTTTGCATAAAAATAAATAAACTCACGGCGCATCAAAAACCGGCAGATCCGAATCATTTCTCTGCGCATTAGAATCATTCCTTGCGGCCGCCTCGCTCTCGGTGCGGAACACATTGCGCAGAGCGTTGCGCAGCGCGAGCGACGCGGGGTTGCCGCCCGCCTCGGGCGCGCTCGACGTGGGCGTGGGCAGCTCGGTCTCTGTGGGCGTCCCGTTCGCGGTACCTGTGGCGCCACCTGCCGGTGAGGATGAATGATTTAATGGCAGTTTGTTTATTACAACATAGAACTGTATTACACAGTGAATAGCGCTGCGTACTACTGATCTTATAAGATCAGTCTCATCTAAGCAAATATGGAAATCCACGCACTGAACATTGTGATATTAAAGCATCGCATCGCATCGCATCGCATCGCATATTTATTTGAAGAGCATTTGGGCATCACTCACACTTTAATTATTTTGATATTAAGCAAGAAATGTAATTATGTATCTGTTTGTTTATGGATAAGGGCTTAACTAATTAGTGAATATCTAAGACTTACCCGGTGCACCTAAACAGATGTGAGCCAATAAAACGGAAAGCCTCTGCTGATCGGCGACTCCAATAAACTTGCAAACAGACACGCACAGGTTGCCATTCAGTTCGTTCTCGCAACCATTGAATATCTTGATGAAGAGCCTGAGAAATGAGAATAGGAAGTGACATAGTTACAATAAGGTATAAATTGGAATGACGCGATTTCGTGAAATACAACATCTATATGCTCTATTGTTTTTTCTAGGTGTTATGGGGGCGAGAAATTTAAAAGGTGGGCGGGTGGAATAGTGAGAATTTGAACTTTTAAAATGTGGTGTGACGGCAATCGGCTTCATAATAGAAACTTAGGAAATCGTGTGAGTTTTGATAAGTTTATATAGAAAACTTAAAGTAGTAGCCACGAAAAAAAACGTCAGGCTAACTTAAAAAGAGTTTCACTAGTCAATTAAAAAATCTGATTGAGGCCTTAAGTTCAGTATTAAAAATGTCACACTTACTTGATAACTCTTTCAGCATAAGGGTTCCTAGCATTCGGCGCTGACAAAAGAATCTTGCCGAGAGAATAGCCCGAGTTGTCAGCGAATACTTTCTCATACGCCAGTCTGCCTGCGGGACGGTCCAGTATCTTTTCCCAGTATTTTACCTAAAAAGACAGTTATCACAATTAATTCTAATAAATAAAGGCATGAATGCTAGTTAATAAAAAATCTCATTTTGATGAATAGTGTAGCGGTTACACCGCCACATAAGAACTACGCATCAAAGACATGACGTCACACAAATCCTGCATCGCGCAATTAGAGTTTACCGCGCGAACGACATATATAAGACTATCCGACATCAACTCTCGGGCAGTCGGCCCGCCAGACCCAACACCCGTCTGGTTGGAGGATCCTCCCTTTTGTATGGTGGATGAGTGAACTTTACAACCTGTTCCTCATGCCTCTAAATTGGTGACCCCGACGTGATTGAGGTGATAGCGGTGATTGCGCTGATTGAGATGATTGCGGTGATTGAGGTTATGGAATTAGAATACCATTAGAATTATGCGTAAATTTCCCATTAATCTGAGCAAACATGATTAAAGAATCAGCAGGCCGCTTAGATTTCGACCTTCATGAGCCTTTTGGCAAATAGAGCACTGGTCAGCCCAGCTTTTTCGCAAAGGGAAAAGCTGCCTAGATTTTTCCCAATCTAATTATGTTGGGGTCAGCTTCCAGTCTAACCGGATGCAGCTGAATCTGAATACCAGTAATTTACATGGAGCGACTGCCGATCTGACCTTCACAACTCAGTAACTTGGTACAGTTCGATTCAAACTTAATGGCGGCTCGGAAGTGCGCTACTCGCTGCGCAGTACCGCACCCCTCACTCCCGCAACCCATGAATTCGTTACTGCGCAGCTAGTCGCCTCATGTTCCGAGCCGCCATTATGTTTGAATCGGTGTGTAAGACTGGTTTATCAGACTTTCGGGCTTCTGACGACCCGTAACGACTGTCAAAGATCCATGAATGACAGCTGGGACCAAAGGCTTAACGTGCTTTCCGACGCACGGAGGAGTCTCGGTATGTAAAGATGGTCACCCATCCATGGACCAACCCCGGCAAGCGTAGCTTAATCTGATGGATCGATCCGTGCGGCTGTTATTACTTAGCCACGAGCTCCTACTGTTTCGAATAGGGAGTTTTCCTTAAATACTACAAGTTTATAGAGATTCTAACGAAATAATGTAACTTACCATATGCCTCAAAGTCTTCTCCGTAGACGGTTGTAGATGGTCAACAAGCACGCTGTATGTAGTCTTTAAAATGTGTTCGTGTAACAATTGTTCAGCCTTTTGCACTTGTGGTACTAGCGTGTTCAACGTTGCCGCTAACGGTTCAGACATGAACTCTAAACGGCCGTCAGTCTGTTGGACAAAAGAGAGATGAAAATATTGTTATAGATACTGTATCAGTAATAATTGAGAGTCGTGTGCAGTAGTAATACGCGATATTGACTAGCAATAAAGTTTTAGATTAGTAAGAGCTATAAATTATGATAGTAAATTTAGAAAATATGAAGACATTTTTCTGTAAAAATTCATAACAGTCGAGTTCATTACAAAGTTTAGTTACCATAGGCTCAAATGTAAGTACAATACCCAAGCGTTAATATGACACATCAAGTTTTAAATAGAGACTAGAAGATGCTTTTAAGAAAGTCGTCTCTGTCTTTCCTATGACTCGATGTACATATCAACGGCCGCATACTAAATAAGTCCATATATTTGATCACTTACCAAAGCTGGTATAATCAGGTCAAGTGTCTTCTTCATTAGTTCAGGATTGTCAGCGAGCTTGCTTGCTCCAACTTCTAGAAGCTTCGCCGCAGAGTACGCGAGCATCATCAATGACGGACCGAGCGAGTACTTCATGTTAGCAGTGATTAACTCGCAGTGAGATGATACTAGGTTTAGCACTGCGCTTTCTGAAGGTATTATGTGGGCTGCGTAGAAAGCCTGCAAATAATACTTATTGTTAGATTATTTACTAAGGGCGTCATGTAAGCGCAGTACACTTAGCAGTGGGCTTACGCTTGACGATTGTTAGGTAAAACTGAATCAATACTAGCGCGTCAAATATCTGGCTAGATTTCAGAAACCCTTGTCAGCGAATGTGACGTTAAACCAATTGTCAAATACTGGTTTAAATTACCGATTTTTATGACGGCCGTTATTATAATAAAACGATATAGTTTTACCGAGACCGCTGTACCGTGAGCCGCGCACATACCTAAGGCGCGGTACAGCGGTATAGATAGTGCAATTCACGAAGACGCGCCCCACTCCGCTCCGCTCCGTACTAAAGCTAGGAATACACATGCCAGTAACTTGCACAAAAGTATGCAATTAGCTTGCATGCCATTGCCACATACACCAATCAGAAGTGGTTATGGCACATGGCATGCAAGCTTCTTGCATACTTTTATGCCAGTTACTGGCATGTGTATTCCTGGCTTTAAGTACAGCTTACAGTACAGTAATCGCGGAGTGGGACGCGTCGTCGTGGATTGCACTATCTGTAAAGGTCAAACTATAGCTCAGATGTCAACGTGTTGCCCCAGTAGCCTAGTGGTTGCGGCTTTCATTCAAATATATATTTTTAACATATTGCAAATGCAATAAACTTACCAAATTGATGCAAGCGAGTGGTGGCGGTGAAGACAATCTATCCAAGGCAGTAGCCGCATTAGACGGCAGATGTGCCCTCAACCAAGCGCCTAAAGCCGGTGGCGGGGTACTTCCGGCCGCATTACCGACCGGACCGGATGTACCGCATACTTGCAGACGAGCCTTGCTTACGGCCATTTCGGAGGCGTTGTTCGAACTCTCCATTAGGCCTTCGAGCTCGAGACCGGCACTGAGGCTAGAAAGGACGATAATTTAATTTTGAATCAGCCAATGAGCCGAGTGAGTATAACTATCAACTTGCGTGATGACATAGAAATTAAAAGATACATGAATTTCGAAAACGAGGATGGCTTTACAGATTAATATGCGGAGTATGCGGTGGTATATTTTGAGTTTATACGTGGAAATCATCCTTCTCCTATCCTTAAAAGTGAATTTAGATCGTGAATTGATATTGGGGAAGGTTTACAAGACACAGATTATTGCCAGATAGATTTAAACACATATTATTTAACAAACTCGTGTCTGTCTGACTAAACTGTAGCTGCTAGCTGCAACACATGAACACATTCATCCGCCGACACAGCTAACGCTTCACTGACGGTTAGGTTTTTTTTTTTGTCTAGGCATCTCGTAGCTGGTCAGCTAAGTAGTCATGACCTCAGAGGTCTCTGAGGTCATGACTACTTAACCGGGCTTTCCTGTGGCTGCCTTAAGCTTCTACACTCAAAGCCTCCAGCCAAGTGGCAAAAACTATTCTAATTATAAACTAGGCGAGCGCTAGCTTAGGGCACCTCCCTGTGGGGTACGAACCTCGGCTTAGGGCGTCGCTGGGGGGAGGACAGCAAGATGGGACAGGCTGGATCAAGGATAGATCATAATTATTAGTCGGGGAATTTAAAGCTACTGGCTCAGCATCGACGCGAGCTGGCGCTTCAACGAGCAAGGGTCGGGGGGGAGTATTATTTATTCGGGAGGGACGCGATCGCAGAGGACCTCGGCGGCGAAGTCGGAATGCGGGACGTTGTGACGGTTTAGGTGGGCCCCCAAATATATACGAGTATATGTGTGGCAGATCATTCGCATCTCAATCGTCAGACACTATTAGGGACTCCTTCCTCGACACACAATGGATTTTGTTGCGGTTTTCAACATCATTTAGAGCATATAATCTCGGAAGGTTTATGTGTATAACACATTAATCTTTAACTTAAGGGGCCGGCGGAGCATGCGTAATTCATACAAACATAATACCAAAATAATTTGTAAATCAAACATATTCTTAAATCCTAGAATACATACTAGTGTATTTATTCCGATTGGATTACAGAATATCTAGGCTCCCAAATATATATTTTGAATGGACACTGATTTAAAAACGAGTTATGAGAAAAATAAGTTTTTCAATTTTAAATTCTTTTTATCTCGTCTTTATATCAGTGTCCATTCAAAATATATATTTGGGAGCCTAGATATTCTATAATCCAATCGGAATAAATACACACTATCTTAAGAATATGATTGATTTACAAATTATTTTGGTATAACGTTTGTATGAACTACGCATGCTCCACGGGCCCGTTAATATAGCACAGAAATGTAGATGTTTCTGACATTGCACCCGTGCGAAGGAGGGCGGGTCACTAGTAATGTCATGAAATAACTTACCGACAACAATCAAGTACTGTTTCCAGCAAGTCCAACAAATCAGGCATGAACTGATGAGCTTCGGATGGCGTAGAAGAATCCGCCAAGCACACTTTGAACCTAACCAGTGCTGAGTCGCAGGATATCACGTCCAAGAGAGATGGTAGGCCATTCGCTGTAGATGGAAATATTCATATAGGAGTTTTACATTACGACACTAGTTCTTAATTAGAGTAAAATCTTATTTACACGCACAGATCAGCATTGTCCTTCTTTTCTATCCCTTTCTATCGCCTAGAAGTATAATTTACTAGAGCGAGAAGTTCATTAGATGCGATTAACTGTGAATGCTAGCGAGCGGACTTCTCGCTGTAGCGAATAACGACTCGTAAGTGACAGAAAGAGATAACGAAAAGTTTTATGATTTCAACCTTAAATAACCCTCCTTTCTTGTCTTCGCGGGTAAAAAGGGTTGTGTAGGCATTTGTTAACTTACTGGCGACGTTAATTTTCAGATGTTTGATTGTTTCAGAAGCCAACCACGCTGTGTATTTGATGTTGTCGCAAGATGCGCTTACACCGGCGAGTAGATTTTCTGCATACTGTGTAAAATAAATGAGGTCCTATTAGTGGAAAAATTGCAGCAAAGCAATTTATTCTATGCTATAAGTTAAGGATGCACTAGTCGACGGCTCGAACTCGTTGGTGGGCGCGACTAAAATACATGCTAATTAGTCTAATTATTTATTTACTTATCTACTCGTAGTTTTTATTTAAGTTTTTTTTTATTTTTATATGAATTACACGATGATTTATAAGGAAAACGAGCGCGTACATCATGAACAGACTATTGGGCGTATAGATATTATGGAAAAAATAATAATAGTAATAATAGTCTATATTTACTAAAAATTAAATTATTTGAACTTTTGAATAAATTATCTATCCCTGTACGGTTTTCATTTTGCCATTTTTTTGCTACATAAGTTATTTATTTACACCCAAAGAAGAGTTTAAATTAGTGTTGTAATATGGAAGTTTCGACGCTCATGACTTTCAAACCAATATATTTTTTCCAATTCTGCTTCCATACAGGGCTATAATGACAAGACAAATTGATATAATTTTTATTTTTGAACATACACCGTCAAACAGACGAGTAATCACCATACTACGTTTGTATGGAAGAATGACAGACTAGCGTACAGTCTACAGTGCAACTGCACTGTTGTATTCAATAAATTAAAATCAATTACAGTAAAAATTGAGAGTTGAGATTTCTGCACTAGATTACATACACTGGTCAGCAAATAAACCGAGCCACCCGCTACCTAGGAACTCTGATTCGATTTTCTCAAAAAGTATAAAACTTACAACTATCAAAGTTATACCTACAAAAAGTACGTTTCATGGTGATTAAAATGACTACAAATTAATTCGAAAGTACCGTCAACTCACATTGTAATCAAGCAACAAACACAATGCTAACGATTTGCTGTTTTCACCAGAGTTTGAAATTAGCGTTCTTTTTCTCTACAATGAGAGTAGTCGGATATTTCTTATCATTTCTTTAGTTTTTGTCCATCGTTTGCTCAGACGCGTGTGTTTTTGCTACTTTTTTCGATTAATAATGGATACCACCTCAGGAACCAGCTCAAGCTGTAGCATTACTTCAAGCAGGCATTGCGCAACGTGAAGTCGCTCGAAGGCTTCGAATCAGCAGATCTTCGGTGCAACGAGTTTACAGACGATACCTAGAGACTGGAGCATTCGATCGCCGTCCAGGTACGGGCTGACCTAGGGCTACATCAGCTGCAGATGATCGTTATATCCACCTTACTGTTCTGCGAAATCGCCACATCAACGCAGTTCAAGTCCAACAAAGTCTGCGTGACGAACGCCAAGTGGTCATAAGTTCAGATACCGTCAGAAGGAGACTTGCTGAACGGAACCTGACCCCAAAAAGAGCTGCAACAGGCCCAGCATTAACGGTAGCACACCGTCGAGCACGACTTGAATTTGCTCGAGAGCATAGGGATTGGACATTAGAGCAGTGGAGTAATGTACTCTTCACTGATGAGACCAGGGTGAGTCTACATGGAAGTGATCGACGTCAGAGAGTATATCGTCGCCTTGGAGAACGTTATTCTCAGTGTTGCATCGAGGAAACTGTTGCTCATGGAGGAGGATCTGTAATGGTCTGGGGCGGCATCTCATTAACAGTACATACAGCGTTAGTTTTCATCGAACCGACGGGCCGTACACGTGGACTGACTTCTCACGCTCTGACGCTACATTACTGAAATTCTCGCAGACCATGTGGTACCTTACGCAGGATATATCGGACAGGATATGCAATTGATGCATGATACTGCACGGCCTCATGTTGCTCATGTGGTGACCCAGTATCTACGCGACGTCAGCATTCGTACGATGGACTGGCCAGCTCGAAGCCCGGACTTGAATCCGATAGAACACTTATGGGATGAGCTGAAACGTCGGGTTCGAGCCCGGGTACCTGCTCCAACAAGGCTTCCAGAGCTGCGAATCGCAATTGAAGAGGAGTGGAATACAATTCCTCAAGATTTTATCGTCAGGAGTTTCCTTTCATTTTAATCACCATGAAACGCACTTTCTGTAGGTACAACTTTGATAATTGTAGGTTTTTTAGTTTTTGAGAAAATCGAATTAGAGTGCCTAGGTAGCGGGTGGCTCGGTTTATTTGCTGTCCAGTGTATATTTGTATCGGATCAGAACAATAGTGGAGACATTGATGAACTGACAAGTATCAAGGCTTATAAAGTCTAATCAAATCGTTGTTTCCAATAGATTATATTACCACTACATTTGAAAATGACTTCTGAACTTTTTGTGTGGTTTTTTAATTGGTTTTTCCAAAAACACTTAATTGTTTGTTTACATGTTTGGAAACTAAATCGCTAAATCGCGAACGCAGTTTAGGTCAGTCATGGTCATGGCATAGCATACCTGTGTATACATCCCCTGTTTAACCAGCGCGTCCTTCAGCCAGGGGTTGAAAACCTTCTTGTTGTCGGCGCGCGGCGCCCACACGACCGCGTGCAGCGGCAGCGGGGACGGCAGGTCGGCCGCCGCGCCGAGCTGCAGCTTGTCCATGTGCGGGGTCGCGGGAGGCATGCTGATCACTAGCCTGGGGGGTCCAAGTAATATATTGGTTAACTTGTATGAAATATAGGGCTTGGACCGAATCGCGAACCAGGGCCTATTAATTTTAACGCGAGTTTTTAGAAATGTCTAGCGCAAAGTATAATTTAGAAAGAAAGAAAAAAAAAAATGACTCAGGTTAAGGCACACAATATTCACAAAAAAAAAAACAAAAAAAATGAAAAAAAAAAAAAACTTAAAATAGTACTGTATGCATCATGGCAGTGCCAAATAGGGCCAGTTCAGCATAAATGTCAGACAACTAGTGTCTGACGCTGGTTTTCAACTGGACCTTATGTTACGAGGACGTCTTACGGATGTAAATCAGTTTTATAGTGTGTAAGTGTTTTATATATACTAAAAGAGGAAAGATTTGATTGTTTGTTTGGCTCCGAAACTACTGGACCGATTTGAAAAATTATTTTACCATTAGAAAGCTTATTTTTCAGGGAGTAACATAGGCTTCTTTTTATCCCGGAAAAAATAACTTGTCCCGCAGGAAAGACCACGGGAGCGAAGCCGCGGGCAAAGTGCTAGTATTTAAATAAAAATAGATGTGTAGAAAATTATATTTAGATATTTGTTTTTGTATTTCAGCACTTTGAGCTAGACACGTAGCGTGGTTTGAGTTTTAGTCAAAAAGATCCAAGCAGGTATTTTCATTGCGATTTATTTCTAAGTATGGCGCTAACCACACGCACGGTATCAAATGGTACCCGGATATGTAAGACCGGAATTCGGGACTTGCAGTATTATACAAGACAGACATACATGTTTTAGAATAGATCCACAATGAATCGTGTTGTGACTCACCTCCAAGCAGTCTGGAAACAGTAATGCGCTGCTGCCAACGCAGCCGGTGATCCATGATACTGCGAGTTGTCGCACACACACGCAGAGTTGAGCAGCGCTAGCAGTGCGTCCAGCAGTAGAGGGTACTTGAGCTTGTGTGGCGTGCCGAGGACGAAGTTGCATGCGAGGCCGTCGAATTTGGGGTTTTCCTTAAAAATATAGTGTATTGTTAAAGACGTATTTGTCCTTTCAGAGCCGAAAGAATGTTATTTTGTGGTTCGAAAGACATGATAGGTACCCATATGAAACAGAGTTAAAAATATATATTATAGGAGGATTCTAAACTGACAATAAACAAGTAAGTAGATGAACTTAATTTTGAACATTCCTCATAGATTCATTCCTACCGTAACCCTATACTGTATATAGAGCAAGTTTTTCTGAACGAGTTTACTACAACTGGTTTATTTCACTCGATATTCTTACCTGATTATTAATCTCAGCATTAGTCAAGGCGTAGAACTTAGGCCTCATAGAGCTCTCATCCTGCGACAGTCGTCTGTAGGCCTGCTCTATGTACGGCACCTCACAGTATATGCGGGACTTCGGTTGGCCGTTGGTGGCAGTCTTGTTACCGTTGGCATTAGCTTCGGTAGATGGCTGCGCTAAGCCTGGCGCTATTACCAGGTTCCATTCGATCTGGAAACGTGGAAAGAAGTAAGGAGGTGTTTTATAGTGAATATTAAATGTTTTTGAAGAAAATTCTTAAGTTTAGAAATGAATAGATGTTGCAGTTGCTGCCAAATCTGAATTTAGAATAACTTAATTCTTAACTTAAAATCTTTGTTTTCCTTGGCTACATCTTAGAATTATTTTGTCGAAGATATATTTGAAAATAATCGAAAAATACAATTTCATCGGTTTGGCAATTTTTTATGCTTCTGTGGTTGTATACAGAAAATGGACCAATGCAAAAGTCTATAAGTAAAAACTGTTTGTGAAAAAGAAATATTACCTGTTGCAACAACGTCTGTGGCGCATCATAGAGATGCCTCATCAAGTACTCCAGCAATAGCATCAGCCTAGTAGTCAACATCAGCTGATGAGGTGCTAAGTTCATCGCTCGCTTCCTATCACTGATGGCCAGGGTTTCTACCACCTAAAATGACAGTCACCGTTAGTGATAAATGTTTGAGATGAGAAGATGAGATTAAAAAGATGTAACAATCTCGATATATGAGTCGATTTGTCGCAAGTCACGAGCGCGCGAGATGTGACTTTTATATCATTGTTTAAGGGATCCGTTTGCGATATACTAAGCTTTCAAGTGCTAATTTTTGTTAGTCATGTGTCCCGTCCCGTCCCCTGCCAGCTAAATGGTTGTACTTGGATTTGTGAAAAAAATCACAGCAGTAGTAATATAAGGAAGTTAAAAGGAAAAGTATCACAGCTAAGTAGGCTTTACAGGTGAACGAGTAATAATCGAACAACTTAAATTTACAGTTTAAAAAACATGTTCTCCCATACATTTCGCATGAGAGAACATGTTTTTTAACTACAATGTTAAGTTTGTTCTTGGGATAAATTCATCCCAACCGGAACCCATTGTGCTTGGTCCGACACGCACTTGGTCGAATTCAATAATCTATTAGGCTATTATAGTAATAATCAAGCGACGACCATTAACTTACCTTTATGATGGCATTGGATGTCATAAGTAACACAGACTTCTTCTGCATGAGCGTCAAAGAATGGAAGAGATATACCAATAGTTGAGCATGCTCAACATTTAAGTCTGAAACAAACATTAATAGCTCTTTAAATGAATCTAATGTCTGTATCTAATATATCATTTTTAAATATTTTATTATGTTTTTGATGTAAGGCAAACCTACAGCTAAGTTAACTATTTTAACAATAAAAACGTGTTTTATATGAAAATAACTAGGTGATATTATATTTACAATATTATAATGAAATGGGTAGCATACCTATATTAGCAAAGCCTGCAGATAACCGGTTAGCCAACGTTAAAAAAAGCATACAAAGTTAATATACATGAAATAAAACTGCGCACCGAAATAGGGCTAATGAGAGCGGTAGCGAGATGGATTATACATATTTTTTTAATTTCCATCAGTCTTTTTCTTATGGAATGATATGAAGATAAGAAAAAGGAATCATCAAAACAACTACCATCTACAGACTACATGACTACTTGTGCCTCTCATGGCTGACTAGAATTTAAAGAGGTCCCATAAACAATCAAAAATCTGTGAAGAATGTTGGCCATATAAAGGCAGACCACAAAGTAACGGCCGGCCGCAGACTTAGTGAAGCGTAGCGTGGTTTTACTGCCAAACACGCTTCGTCAGGTCTGCGTCGGCCTTTAGATTGTAAATAAAACAACACATTGGGTCCCCACCTATGAAATTGGCTTTTTTTTCTCACAAATAGAGAACCTCGTCACTTCTATGATTTAAAATATGACTGATTTAAAAGATGAATATGACCATCATAGACAACAACCAATAGTAAAAAAACCTTAATACTTATAGTTTTCTAAACATAAAAAATACCTTAAAAATGACTCCTCGTTTTGTTATCAGAAATTACCACTATTTGTTATAAAAAATACCTTAAAAATGACTCTTCGTTTTGTTATCAGAAATTACCACTATTTGTTTTAAAACTTAGCCAAAACTTATTTTTGTCGCTTAATCTAAGTGGCATACGTTATCTTAGTTTTTAAACATTAGTATATAAACATGAAAATAATAGTATGAAAAATAAAACTTCTTTAAAATTCTTCATACAAAACGCCAATTTCATAGGTGGGAACCTAATATAACAAGGCGTCCGAATCTCTGGACTTAATGTCCAGCAGCTTACAAAATCAATTAGTCTATAGACGCTCTCGTCTGGTCATTTACAAGAACCGTCAACTCGCACGTAACAGTAACCAGTACCACAATAGTAACCGTTGAAAAAGAAAAACCACCTTTATTACGTAGCGATAAGGGCGGTTTTTCGATGCGCGGCTGTCGATGTCAAATTGTTACCGCCCAACTAGCAAAACGCTCGTTGACTACCGCAGCTTTTAATGCTTTTAATTAATGCGCTTACAAGATAAAATCAAGACTAATTTAGCACGTTACAATGCTTTTACAGAACCAAAGCAGAACTAGAACTTGAAATTTGTGCCCGAATCGGGACTTGTTAGACACTACAATACCATTACAAGACTCATTTACCAATGCAAAAGCGCATCTGTGACTTTTCTAAGACCAGTTTTTGCTAGTTGGGCGGCGACGTGCAGTTGACCGCTACATTTGAGTATTTACTCAGACCTCCATGCAAGATACAAGACATACCTTCATAATCGTGGTCCTGTGAAGGCTGCGCTTGTAACGCGCACTCTTGCAGTGTATTGACAATCTTATGCCACATAGCAAGGATACTGTTCTCGCGCTCAGCGGCTTGCTTGCTGAGTACCATGCCGCCAAGCAGTTTTACTACGCGGGGTCCGACCTGTCACATAATACATAAACACATTACCCTCCTTCTGGTGCAGTAGGGAAGAAACATGAACACAGTACTACTGTATGCTTTGGTAATCATTTTGACTTGAAAAAATGCAAGACAGATATTAAGCCAAGTAAGCACGAACGAGTTTTGTTCCGCGGCGATTATTTTTCGTGCACTGGATTTACAACGCTTTATTTTGGCGCCGAGTTGAAAATCAAACAGTATGTTTTTTCAACGCGCTCGGACGAGAGTGCTTCCCAGCGCGTTGTATTCTCTATGCTCAGCATAACACCAATCAATCTGCCTAGCCTTTTCCTAACTATGTTGGGGTCCAGTCTAACCGGATGCAGCTGAATACCAGTATTTTACATGGAGCGACTGCCTATCTGACCTCCACAACCCAGTAACTGGGTAATACGATACCCCTTGGTAAGACTGGTTGTCAGACTTTCGGGCTTCTGACGACCCGTAACGACTGTCAAAGATCCACGAATGACAACCGGGACCAACGGCTTAACGTGCTTTCCGACGCACGGAGGAGTCTCGGTATGTAAATATGGTCACCCATCCACAGACCAACCCTGGCAAGCGTAGCTTAACCTGACGGATCGACCCGTGCCGCAGTTACTACTTAGCCACGAGCTCCTCTATGCTCAGCATAACACCGAGAGTTGAAAATCCAGTGCGCGAAAAAAAACCGCCGCTATATTTTTTCCGTGCGAACGTGGGCTGTGTCTCATTTTCTTATTTGGAAAGCAGTATAATTATAAAATTATGAGCACTGCAACAGTCGTCATCGGGCCTTATGGAAGCCACTAATATTTTTAAAAGTTCTCAAGGATATTTAAACAAAAAAAAGGCGTTTTATTTCGAAATATCTTACCTGTAACGGAGTCATATTGGTCCTCTCAGACCCAGCAGATATCAGTTGTTGATGCAAAGCGGGCTGCAGCGACGCGAACGCGGGTGCTCCGCTCAAATTGTGCAAGTACCGCACAAGAGCTGAGCTGAATGATCCGTATAGCGCTCCTAGACGAGGGCCGAAGCATGTTGAAATTGTACCTACATGGGACAAAAAACATGTGTTACTTGCTGTTTTACTCGCTCTCTAGGGGAACTTCTAGGGGGCTAATTATATTCTTAATAAATCCAGAATTTGAGCTTGAGCTCAAGCTCCTTTTGTTTGACTAAGAATGTATGACAAGTACCGAAATTGAATGAGAAAGCATAAACGTCAGAAGTCCGTAAAAAAGAGTTCAGTTTATGCCTTGCTAAAGTTTTAAGTCAATTCAGAGAAGGCTGGAATAAAAAGATGGAAGAGGACATACCAGTATCAGTACGCGCGGTCTCCCTATCCAAGTCCTTGGCTAATGCTGCGAGTAGAGCCTGGTGCGCATCGTGTAGCTGAAGCGAGTGCTGTCCTAAACGCTCTGAGCCTTCGCTGATGATCTCTTCAGTTAGCAGGGTGAATACCTCTGTTGCTAGGGTTATGTACTGCGAACAAGGGTATGGATGTTGTAACATATAAGTGTCTGTATGGCTAAAATGTCTTTTTCTCTCAAGAAAGAAATATTAAACAATAAAATCAGAAAGACTGGATTCTTCACCACACCCGGTTATCTTCATACTTCTTGAGGTCATCCGTCGGTTTAGCTAGTAGAGAGCATCTCATACTATATTTGCTGGCAGAAGATCTTGTCTCGAAACCTCGTCGGCTGCTCGTGGGTTAAGCTTCGCCAAACCTGCGCGACCACAACGCGTGACGCGAAGCGGTACCGTCAACCACGCGAAACTTAACCGTACACAGCTGTACGACTACAGCGCGAACCATGAACTCGGTCCCGCTTTGCCGACGCGGTGTTCCCGCGTTACGGTCGCGTAGGTGTGCAAGGCGCCACGAGGCAGACGCTCCCGCGTTATGGTCGCTCAGGTTAGGCCGACGCTTTAATGAACATAAGTTCCAACCAATGCTACTCCAGCTTAGTTAGTTAAAAATCTATGCCATTGATTTTTTAAAGCCCCGTGCAGAGTGGCGCGACGCGACACCGGTCATTGTTCTACCGTGAAGTTTTCTTAGAAATTGTTTTGTTAGAGTAGCGTCGCACAGTTGCTTCGCGCCAGTTTGCACGAAGCTTAAACCTCTATCGCCCTGGAACGTCTCTCTAATGTCGAATAACAGCTACTTCGAGTCTTACTGACAATAAGAATACCTCTAAAAGATCTTAAAGGACTTTCAACTCTAAAAACTCACTGAATAAGGCTCAGCCTTGTCAGGCACGATGGCCTGATGCGGTCGTTGCGGCGCGTCTGTATTGTCGTTACTGTCGGTGTTGCCCGACGCACGCACGAGTCCGCTGTTGTCGGTCATATCGGGAGCCACTAGGGTCGATTCGAACCAGAGTCCGAAAAGTGGTTCGCTGTCTTCTAGACAAAGAGATAATGGTTATTGTATTTATCACCGAGTTAAAATGACTAAATTAAAGTAGTAAATAGTCGTATATTAAATTATAATGGTGTAGTTTTGTACAAATATTATATTATTATTGGCACAAATATTGGCTTATGCCATAATATTCGCATGTCACACAAACATTGACAGTTGCCAAAATATTGGCGCATGCCACAGAAATTAAAATTAAAATTAATAAATATTGGCAGGTGCCACAAACATTGACAGTTGCCACAAACATTGGCTGTTATGATAAAAATAGCCAATTTTTTATACCTTCGTCAGTCTCCGAGTCCTCGGAGCACAGTATCATGTCCTGGAAGTAGACGGTGGAGTCGGAGCGGTCGGGGTCGGCATCCTGGTGCTGCTTCTGCACTACTGCACGCTTCAGGTTTGTTGCTTTTCGGTAACACACTACGGCTAGAGCCACCAGAAGCTGTGGAAAGTTTGTGATTAGTTAAGACTGTTGAAAAATAACTTTAACAACACCAAAACTATTCTATTATAACATTTTGACAAGATGGACACCATAAGACATTACCTGATGTAAAGGCGCAGCGGAAGCCAGTCTGAGTTCCCTCTGATGCGCAGTATGCTGTGCTAAGATATGTAGCGGCGCAGGAGTCGAGACCACGTCCTCGCCGCAACTTAGCGCTTCGAGACGCGCGTCGGATAGTAGGGCTCCTACCCAGGCGAGGCAACGACCACCTAGCGCTACCCATACTACGCCGAGACCTTGTTGCCTATGGAATAGAGTTCATTATTGTAGTTGGACAATATAGCGAGAATTTAATGGCTTGATTTGTAGCTGCCGACCGAGAAAGCTGTTATGGCCAACTCTAATTAGAAGGACTGGCTGTTCAATAGTATATGTCAGTTAGTTCCTTATATACGGTCTTTCGTCTAATGACATTTATTTCTTAGTCACGATTTTCGATATTAAATAATAACTAGCCCTGCAGATAATGTCATGTTTCTATATTTAATCTTGATTCTAGATCTAATAATACTATTTATATTTGAGATTTTTATAATTTTTATGTTTTGAGGGTTCCGTACGTCAAAGGGAAAAAACGGAAATCTTAATAGGATCACTCGTTTGTCTATGCGTCTGTCATAGCCAATTTGCTCCGAATCTAATAGACCTATTATTACCTTGAAATTTTAGTACACATATCAATTTCTGTGACCCAAACACGCATTGTTTTTTTTTATTTATTAGAATATAAAAAAAACTGCGTGTTTGATCACTAATAACCTTAAAAGCCTAAAAGTTTGAAAAAAATACTGAAAATAGTTCTATACTTATAGATTACAGGAAAACCTATAAGAAGTCGATGGTCTTAAAAATCTCTCAATATTGTGCACAAACTTACATTTGCAGTGGGAATGTATGAAACAACATGTTTTTCAACTACAATGTTAAGTTTGTCCTTGGGATAAATTCATCCCAACTACGGAACCCTTCATTGTGCGTTGTCCGACACGATCTTGTTTATATTACGTGTATTTCTGGCATGTGCAAAAAAAAAACTTTCTTTACTATTGACATATCACACAAGGAACTGTTAGGCCGCACTTACATTTTAGTAAGATTGTAAGGCCTGGACGGCGTCTTGGCCGGGCTCTTGCCGGGCGCGGCGCAGGCGCAGGGCGCGCCCGCCAGCGCGTGGTGCAGGCCGCACAGCAGCAGCCAGCCGCCGATCATCAGGTGGTTTTGATACACCTGGGGAATTATAGGACAATGTCAGTTCAAATTGATGGAAATATCATCAAGTCATCTGTGAAGAAAGTGAGAATACAACACGATTTTTGCCTTTAACACAACATCGTCAATATTTTACGCAGTATGAACCACATAGTCGAACAAGCTATTTGGTATACAGGCAAAAATATTTATGTTTTCACTACACTGGCAATATTAATTTCTTTTGTATGCATGATAACTTTTTGAGCTCATGACATATTTAAGAGAATGTTGAAAAAGAAGTGACACACACAGGACTCACGACATTGTTTAAAATATAGCAATAAGTTAGCTGCCTGTATACAAAAATAGCTTGTTCTTCTTGTGCTTCTCTATTTTCCCGGCTAGCCGCTTTTTGGACATCCCACTAAGTCTCGCCTAATGTTTGGTCTGTTGCGAGCTCACTTTTAGGAATAAAATCCTCACCCTGTAAATTCTGTGGAGTTTTTTCAGAAGCTCTGTAGGCTTCTGAAAAAATTCCACAGAATTTACACCACCGGTCACCTATTGCTAACTTCGAATACTTACATAGCCACCAGCGCGTGTGGATTGTTTGAATGTCTCCCCAACAGTGTTGTACAGGCTCAGTGCACTTTCGACCAGAGTGGCCGTCTGCTGCTCATACTCTTCGTCTTTCGGGTGTAGGGATGCCTGTTACGAAATAAGAAATGGATAAGGTTAATGCAGGACTGAAAACATTAACGCCCGGTTACTGGAACGAAAAACAAAAATTTGCTAACAAACTGGCAAGCGCGCGTAAACTGCTCTGATTGGTTGGCTGATTTTTGGACAGCCAATCGCATCATTTGACTTGGATTTAAATTTGACGCATCGATAATTTTCGTTCCAGAAACTGGGCGTAAACCGTTAAACATCAGAATACAGATAGTGCAATCCACGACGAGGCGCCCCACTCCGCGATTACTGTACTGTAAGCTGTACTTTAGTACGGAGCGGAGCGGAGTGAGGCGCGTCGTCGTGGATTGCACTATCTATACTACTTTATGCAGTTTGGGACATCGCCGCCACAGGAGGAATATGGGTTTCAGTCGAGTTTGTAAGATATCGAGAACAAATTAAATAATGTATACACAAGCCGCGAATACATATCAAGCTATACTTTTCCAGTTTAAGCTGATCTCGCATTGTATAGTTTCCGTACAATGAGAAGTCAGCTTATACTGGAAGTTACGAATTGGGAATTATTTTTAATTAATTGAAATATAAATCAACGACTTCGCGTTGGCATTAAACACAAAATAATTACCTGAGCAGTGGCGCATAGTAATCCAGCGATGCTGACATCACTAAGCGTCATGATCCGTTCGGGCGTGAACGGCTCCAGGCAAGGCAGAGACAAAGCGAGGCGGCAGACGTGCACCTCGTTCACGAGGAAGTGAAGACTACAAGGAGAAATAAGATTTAATAGGAAGCACCACAGATGCATAGCCCTAGTTAACATTTTAGGGCAGGTAGAGTTATAATGGTAAAGTTGATACTGATTAGTTGGAAAACCAGTCAGAAGTGACGTAGAAGCGCTTGCAAGATCGACTCGCTGGCCTACTCTTGACAACTTCGTCTTTGATCCAAATCGAATTTAATTCAAGCTGGTAGTCATTTGACACTTTATTGTATAAAACTAAATGAAGTCGAACTTATTTGATTTAGGACGTGAAATTTTCGGGAGTTAGACCAATCACAGAGGATCACTTACTTCTAAGAATGCTGGTTAATAAATAATTGGCGACTCCGAAGCTATGTTAGCTTAAGTACTTAAGATATATTATATACAAATAAATCACTAAGCAAGGACGGTTCACAGTTTCATACCCAAATGTGGGGTACATAATTCTGTTGATGAAAATGAATACATACAGTGAGGCATCAGAGTTGAACTGGGGCGCGACGGCGGTATCCTTGGCAGTCTGCCAGCGGTTGAGGTACCGCTGTAGGCACGGCAGCGAGGCACACACTTTCAGCACCACGGAGCCGGCTCTCAGCTCCATGAGCAACGATGAGCAAGTTGATGCCACCCACTTCTGCAGAAACAAATAATTTAAAAGAGTGTCCATGGAGTTTCTTACACATTTTTCTCCAAAGGAACATAATACCTAGATTTTGGTTAGCTGTACCATACAAAAAAGTGAATTGGGCTATTATGCCAGGCAGTAAAGACCTCAGAATAACTCTCGAGGGCCTGTTTAACCTGTTCCTCATAAGTCATACAGTAGATAAGTTCAAACAATTTCTGTCCCACTAAAATTTTTTGGTAGATGGCCCTTTATTCGTTTAAAAAACCTAATTGCAGCTTGTAATTTGAAGATCTACATCACTCATCGCTCATCTTTGATTAAAATAAAAGGACATCCTAAAAACAGTGGTGGAGGGCCCTTACTCCCCTTCTCTTTTCTGAGGCACTATGTGGGGAGAATGGTCAGGTAGCATATTCCTTGCTTTAACGTTCTATGCATATCCTGTCGCAGTCAGCAGCTATTCTTATCCTAGTTTTGTATACTACTAACACTAGTGATATGGTATTTTACTAACAAATTGGACCATATTGTTGTCTGAACTGAATAAAGAAATAAATAACAAAATTAACCCATTTATATTTTTATGGGACACAAACAAACCTTCATATCAACAGAAGACTGTTGCGAAGCATTCCCATCCTTAGCGCTCTCCAAACTATCCTTACTTCCGGGTGACAGGACAGCTGTGGCCGGCGCGGCTTGGGATGACGTCATCGACGCCACTGGGTTCCGTAATGGCGCCGTCAGTTGTTCCAACAACGCGTCAGAACGTCGCTGGGCGTTCGACGGCGGCTGCTTCTCAGTAGGTGTGGTTTGAGAAGCTAGTGACGTAATCGAGCTTGGTATGACTGAGGATTTTGTTGCTTGGGTCTCTGAGAGAGAAAGTTAAAATAAATTTAAAAAAATGCTGGTGTATTAGATTTATAAAAAAAATACCTTTAAACCTTTTTACCTTTTTTTTTTTATACCTTTTTTTTTTTCAAATACATGATACAAGTTCTATCCTGCTCCTAAGCTTAGAACATGCCAAGTAACAAACTTCTGGGATTTAACTTGGCACATGTGTTTTGGGTTCTTTTTCACTTTTTATTTCACCAAATACACAAATGATTAAAAAGTCAAGTACAGACGCCGCCAGCACATCAACCTACTACAATCTGTCAAATTTCTTTAATAGATTTTCAACTTTATCACCAAAGTATAAGGTACAAAGTTGATTGGGAAAATTTGACAGTTTCGGGTGGGTTTACGTGCTGGCGTCTGTACAAAAGACAATTTATTTTTATTTCAATTTATTTAGCAAACAGGTTAGTCAGTGAATAGTTGGTGTATATTTTAAATACATACCAGGCACAGTAACATGTGCAGGTAGTTTGGCATTTTTCAGTAGTGAAGTCAAGATGACTAGGTCAGATTGGGGGTAGCCCCCTCCGTCGATTCCGCATAGTCCCACAATGGGCAACAGTAGCTAGGGGAAAAACATATTATTAAACTTGGTTACTTACATTGTTTATCTTATCTTAGAAACAATATTGTAATGTAAGTTTGGTTCAATGGGTGATAATTACACATAAAATGTTTCTTCAAAGGGTTGGTCAGAGGTGTACCTATAGTACACCCACAATTCGCTAGTTATCTTTAAGACCTATGTAATAGGGGTGATAATTAAGTTTGCATATACGATTTTATTTATCGTAGTCTATATTGTAGTATCCATTGCATAATTTACGGAAAGATGACAATATTGTACTGATGGAAAAACTTGTCTTTTAATATTGAGATATTTAATTTAGCCACAACACAATGCTGGTTTGCAAAAGGTCACTCAATTCAAAAGCAATAAATAATTCCAAGTAATTAATTCTGTTGCTGCATTGAAAAACTTACAGATTTTTTTTTTTTAAGCATGTAATTTCTAGATCTCATACAAACCTGCTTAACAGAAACATTGGGTGCAGCAGTCGTATTGTTGGTGTCATCACAGCTCAATCCAGCTTCGGAGAGCTTCTTCAGTATTTGTCGGAGAATAACTCTGAATGCATCTCTTGCAGTACTTAGTTGGTCATTTGGTACTAAAATAGAATGAGGTAGATTAATTAGCTGATGATACTTACAACCACCTTTATAGAAAGACAGTCATCTTAAAGGGCATAGAACCAAAGTGAACAAGTCACCATTTGGATTTTTCTTCAAAGTTACCATCTGACTGGCATATAATAATAGGTAAAAGATTGCTATATGAAAACTTTACCTCCAAATTTCTAGGCAATGTCACACTTTAGGGCACTATTATATTTTATTTTTTGTTTGTTTAACTGTCCTGTACCCAAATATACCAGTTTCATCATACGCCGAATGTACAATTTTTACAAGTGACGTACACTGGATTTTCCATTCTCGGTGTTGGGCCGAGAACTAAGAATCCAACGCGTTGAGACGCACTCTCGCCCCAGCGCGTTGAAAAAACACACTGTTGGATTTTCAACTCGGCGCTTAGCAAAGGTTTGAAAATCCAGTGCACGAGACTGGTTATCAGACTTTTGAACTTGACTTTCTAAATATTGGTAGGTATCATTTATTTATTTATTACTAGCTTTTGCGAGCGACTTCGCCCGCGTCGATGTCGGAAATTATACCATGGGAGCGTAGTACCAATATAAAAAGTATCCTATGTGTTAATCCAGGTTGTATACTATCTGTGTGCCAAATTTCATACAAATCCAATCAGCCGTTTTTGCGTGATTGAGTAACAAACATACAAACTTTCTCATTTTTTATGTTAAATAGATAAGTGGGATTTTACATTTAGTACAGCAAATTTATCCATTGATACTAAATTAAGTTAATCATAGCACAGTCTCACTTGTTCTTAACTGTAGCCAGAAACTTCTATGTGTGAGTTCCATTGTTCAAAATATAACCCTATTGCAAAATATTGTGTAATTCATAACATAACAAAATTCAATTCATACTACATCATAGCAGTTATGCATGCATTATTGCATTGTATGATGATAACTACTCTGTTAAGACAAAAACTAAGTTTTGTTTGTATTAACAATAATAGATCAGCCTATAAAATTGACTTTTCATAACTTAAGCATTCTCATAAGAAACCTAATTCCTGAAAGATTTTATTGTTATTTTGTCATAGCTGTTTAACCTCATACAACCATAATGACTAAGAAATAGGTATTATAGTTTTAGAGAGATGATTCATCAACAAAATAAAAATATAAGTAATGTATTGTTATAATAACTCAGAAATACTTACAATTATTAGCATTCATGCTAATAAAATGTGCAGAGAGGCATGCAAAGCATGTGTAGAATAAGTCGTAGATATCCTCATGGTTCTGGAACTCACTTTCACTGCGAGCAAGGAAATTCAGTTTTTCAGCATAAATGAATTGAACTAGTTGCAAAGACATGGTTTTCTAATAAGTTTTACAAATCAAGTCAAATGTACAAGTGTAATTAGGGTCAGTGGGTCGTCTTTATTCAATGATATTTCCTTGAGGGTAGCCGTGTTGAGAAAAAAATTGTTTTCATTGTGTGGGGTATTTGCAGATCATTTTTATTGGCTGTCCCCATTTAGATCTAAAGCAGAGCAGACTTTGTGACCATATTCATCGGGCACTAAGGAAAGAAGCAGTTCATAAAAATATTAATACAATAAACTAGTCTAATAACAAGACCAGTTTATAAATAAATAGGTAACAAACCAATGATTAATCAGATGAGCTATCAAAATAACTTTTGTTATAACAGTTAAAGTGCCCGGGTGAAACAAACCTTTTGATGATGGCTTGGATGATTTCAACAGCATCGTTTTTGTCGAAAAATGGGCCGTAAAGTGCTGTTAATATTGGTTTTACAGTTGTAGACCATTCAATATTTCCTCCTGATGCGGCCATTTTCGGGAAGAAAATGACGATTGTGGATTCGATTTTCAGTATGACAAATGCTTGTCATTGCCAGTGTCAATTAACTGTCAAAACTTTCTAGTCTATGTTTATAGCTTCATGTTTCAGTTATTTAGTATTCGGGAAGTGGAACGCAGAAAGAACAAGACAAAACAAAGAAACCCACCTGAAACACCATTTGATTTTTGTTTCTGACCTACTTGATGTGATGATAATGAGATTCGATTAAGCATAAAACTTCATAATAAATGTGGTTCAGCTGGGCTAATATGCGGCCTTTTTTTTCGAATACAAAAATTTGTCCTAGAATTTAAGGTTTTGTTAGACATTCTGTTAAAAAGAATACCGGGCCGTGAGCAGGCACAAGTGCGATCAAAACGGTATCGAATAAAAATAAATAATTTTGGTATCGCAGGCGGGACAAACAAAAGTTACAACATTTATTTCGTTATTGATTTTTCTCCACCTGCGTTAC
The DNA here is from genome assembly GCA_963853775.1 of Xanthia togata. Taxonomy (NCBI): domain Eukaryota; kingdom Metazoa; phylum Arthropoda; class Insecta; order Lepidoptera; family Noctuidae; genus Xanthia; species Xanthia togata. The sequence continues at coordinate 23,554,900 of OY970793.1, read as the reverse complement.
CAAAATTCTATTAATAATAAGTAATGCTTGTTTTTCTCTTTTCAGTTATGTTTTAGCAGTCGGGATTTCTAGTTTTTCAATAACTTTTTTTATTTTCAGCTTTTTATCATTAATTCTCATTCCAATACATAAATATTTACAACATAAATATTTACCTAACTTAGATAATCTATATTTCTATACTAATATTATAAAGAGGTACAATTTGTTTGTAAGTTTGAGGGGTAATCTCCAGAATTATCGGTCGGATTTGATAAATTATTTATACCATCCCCCTCTAAAAAGCATATTATTCACTGAAAACAGTGAATAAAATAAACTTTTAATCACTATTTCGGTGTTTGAATGTAGAAAACACCTATATATTTTATTCGACCTCCATCTCAATGCCACTCAACAGTCCAAGGGTACTACATTCCCCCAAAAAACTATTGCCTTAACTGTCCATGGGGAATACATTCCCCGAACGAAATCGTTCATTTTAAACGTGTACAGCACTAAAGTCCGGTGAGAGTCGTACAGTAACAAAATACTAGATGGCGCTATATGAAATTTGTCATCCGCGCGAGTAAATTTAACCTGTGCAAGGAAAACATAATATTTAGAAAAAAAAAAGTGAAAGTGACAGTTTGACTTTCTTGTCAACAAACTGTTATTGTGTGTGGAGCTCAAAGCAAAATGTGTAAGATTGCTGTTTTTATACCTTATTTCTATTGTTATTGTACATCAAATTAAACGTGAAGATATTTTCTTGACGAAATATGCATTACTACGAAATTTTCAAAAGGGTTACATAGAATAATTTTGCTGGAAAAGCTATATGATCACTACGCGATCATCGTTTGATGATTCTATATTGTTTACATGTATTCTAATTGGATTCTAATTGGTTCTTTGTAATAAATATAAGATAATTCTTCACTATTAGTACGATAGCCATTAACAAACGAAATATATTGAGATGGGGTCTAGAAATGATTAAAATGCAACTCGTTACAGTGTTGGTGAGTGGGTTTTGAGAAGTACTTGACTTTGTTTATTTTTTCATGACAGAAAACTAAATATTTATATTGAGATATTGGTGTCATTTTAAAGGGTATATTATATACTATTAGAATAGAAAAAAATTGTAACCAGTAACTTTTATAATTTTCTTGTAAAACTCGAAAAAAAAAAAAAAACTTTCTTTTTTATTTCTCCAACTTTATGATTTATTTTCATCCTTTATGGTTATTTAGAGTAATTTACTTGTAATTAAATTAAAATTTGGATTCTTTGAGCTTTCCGTGAGTATTTTTTATTCGAATGTAGCTATAACAGTTTTTCAGTAGTAATCGTTTTTGTTGAGAGCGTCTCGCGCAGTCATAAAAAAAAAAGTGACATTTCATGCGCGGACCGGCGGGGGGGGGAATCGCCGCGCGGCTTGGACCGTTGAGTGGAATAACTACCTCCTTGCGGCCGCTATCAAGCTTTAACATGATTGGTATGACATGTTTTAACAATATAATAGAGTTAAGATATTAAAGGTTTATGAAAAGTTTGAAAAATCTAAAAAAATTAAAACCAAATCAAAGAAAAGCAATTAAACATAAAATTAAAAGAAATATAGATAATAAGTAGGCACATATATACAAACTCCTTGGCGTACTACACTATTTTATCACATCTATTCAAAAAGAGCTAGTTTATTCTTAGATATCAGGGACTAAAATAGCTTTTTAATTCATAGGGGCTAAAAGTGATTTGAATTTGGAATGTGGTTATTGTTAGTAATATTGTTGTTTTGAAAGTTCATCTCGGGAGCAACATTAAGTTCTAATGACGTACAGACGCCAGCAGGTCAACCTACCCGAAACTGAACAATTTTCCCAATCAACTTGAAGCCATAGACTTTAGCATTAAAGAAAATCTATTAAATTAATTTGACAGATTGTAGTAGGTTGATGTGCTGGCGTCTGTACTTTGAATCCGTCGCTACTAATCCTTCGCTCTGCTCTGGATTCACTGGACACTCGCTTTGAAAATTGTTATTTGCTCCCTTCTACTATTTTGCATTGCGATTAGAGTATTTTGTCATGCCTAACCTGAGCAAGTACTCGCCTAAATAATATAATGATTAATAATTGCGGATATTTCGGATATACCACCACTACTATTGTCTATTTCAGATTGTGATTTCTATTCTGTCGACTGTCAATCAATTTTTAGTCTATTGTCAACGTTGTCAAACAAGAAAAGAAAATAATCGAAGAATTCTTCATTTATTACGAAAAACTGTTAATTTTTGACTGCGCATAATATGTCTGAAAAACAAACAAATAATAAAAAGCGAAAGCTGTCCGAAGAAAATGGCACGGAATTACCCGGTCAGCATTATAACCTATCTTATCAAAATTCAAACAATGACCCTTTAGTTTTCTTTACACAGTATCATATTTTTTCAGAACCCTCTTCAAAGACGTCGATCCATATACAGTGTCCCTATTTAGATACAATCAACAGGCATGTCCTGGACTTTGATTTTGAGAAGTTATGTTCGGTATCATTGACGAGAATTAATGTTTACGCGTGTCTCGTCTGTGGCAAGTACTTTCAGGTAAATAAAACATTACACAAACTTTATTTAATTCAATAAAATGATATCTTATGTTTAAAAACAAACTATTAAAATTGGAGTTGACAGACCACTGAACAAACCGCCCCTAAGACGACCCACCGACCCAAACTTGCAATTCCAGTTGTATTACTTGTTTTAGAAACATTTCGGAACCCTGGAGTCCCAGTCTTTTGCAAGGCATACGAGAGGCCAAACCGATGATTATCCCTGTTTGCACTATGCTTATTATTACAAGAGTATTTTGGGTTTGCTTACAAATCTAATATGAACTTACATAATTTACTTCAAAGCTTAACACTTCACGGGACAGCCCTAAAAACCCCCAGACATAATAACAATAAATCTTCTACTCTCTCCCGTTCAGTGTCCTTCAACCAATTAACATCATGCAAGATAGTAGTCAAGAAACCATATTTTTGCCTCAACTATTCCATGTGATGATCATGATTCTTGTGAATGTTTTGTCCACAGGGTAGAGGTACAAATACTCATGCCTACACTCATTCTGTGGCTGACGGTCATCATGTATTCCTGAATCTGCATACATTGAAGTTTTACTGCCTGCCTGATAACTATGAGGTTATTGGTAAGTCATTAATTATTCTTTAAATTATTGGCTCATAGGAATCCATCATCAAAACTGGATTTAAGAGGGTTCAACCAAAAAGTTGGGAATGTTGCTAAAAATATTTCACTGTTTTGATTAATTTGAGGATTACTAAATGAAACTGACTGTGTGAAACAGGTAGGAAGTAGGTAACTATCAATATTACAACTAATGGAGAAGTTTGGAAAACAAGACATGTTGTGCAGGCCCGAAATAAATTGGGCTAAATATCATCAATAATGATAAAATATAAAAATGAAATAAAAATATGAAATATTGGTCTGTAGTGTATATTGATTATGAATCGCATTTACCACAAAATAACTAAATTAAAGTTATTTTGTAGTACCACAAAATAACTAAATTAAAGTTATTTGTGGTAATGCAATAAAAACAAAATGCATTTGTCCAAATGCTTGCTTTAAATATTTGATAGCTATTTGCGAGATTGCCCACTTTCTGATTGCATCCTCTACTAAGGTACAAATAATAATAATATAAATGTTTTTTTTCTCTACAAAACAACTGTATTGTTGTTTTGTAGAGAAAAAAAACATTTGGAATAACGGAATAATTTGGAATAAAAAACGAGTGGAATGGTTGAAAATGCTTGATAACTTCATACTTCTTTTAGATTCATCATTGAATGACATCAAGTATGTCCTGAACCCGATCTTCACACCAGATCAGATCACGCAGCTTGATTACAGCACCAAGATGTCGAGAGCTATTGATAGCACAATGTATATGCCTGGAATAGTGGGCCTTAACAATATCAAGGCTAATGATTATTGTAATGTTATTTTGCAGGTGAGTTATATCTGAAAAAAAAATACTATTTTCTGTCTAGACTACTAGTCAGTCCTTCAATGTTACGGTCTATCCACATACAGGTACGTGGCACACACAGTGCAGACACATGACAGACACGGATGGTTGTGAACGAGTAAAAAAATGTATACACTAATATTTTTTTGAGCCCCTTAAGGATCACGTTCCATCCAAGACCCGGGCATGGCTCTGATATGTGTGGATAGAACTAAAGTCGCATCATTTCTAGACCTAAGCTGAAGTAAAGATCTAAACTATTTTTGTATAGAATCATACAATCATAACAACTAGATTCCAGTTAGAAATTTTGGACAGGCCTTATTTTCAGAATAAATTGTAATTTACTGATACTGTGATTTTAGTGTCTATCACAAGTGCGACCCCTCCGCAACTACTTCTTACGCGAAGAAAACTATGCAAGCGTGAAGCGGCCTCCCGGTGACTCCTCATTCCTACTGGTGCAGAGGTTCGGCGAACTACTCCGAAAGCTATGGAACCCCCGCGCCTTTAAAGCCCATGTATCACCCCACGAAATGCTGCAGGCTGTTGTGTTATGGTCTAAGAAAAGGTTTCAATTTATTAAGCAAAGTGAGTAATACCTTCATAATCATTTATTAATAATTCATGGTCAATTTCCTGTGGACGTTTCCTGTTTGACATATTATTGTGTGAATAGAAGATACTACACATGCCCCACCACCCAACTCTCCTCCAACACCTCTGCCCAACCCTTCTGGGAAACAAGGCGTGATGTTATGTTACGTTCGAAGATACTATCCCATCCTCAATTTGTCTATGGTAGTCAATAAATATAACACAATATCCTTTACACTAATCTAGTTAAATAAAGCATTATAATTTATATTTTTGCAGGTGATCCCATTGATTTTATGTCTTGGTTTTTAAATTCTCTACACATGGCTCTCAATGGAACTAAGAAACCAAACAGTTCTATCATCTACAAATCATTTCTTGGTCACATGAGGATATACACCAGGTAAATTATCCATTTTATTTGATCATAATGATTTGGCAATTTTCTGTCTTGGTCAGAATCTGATCTCACAAACTAAATTAATCTTGACTCTACTAAATGCTTCAAAAATGCTCTGGTTTTTACATTAATTCCAACAAACTGCAATCATTAGTAGGATTTCCTAAATGAGCCTTTTTTTACCTAATTCTTTATCTATTTACCAGAAAACTACCACCAGCGGATGCAGACGACGCTGCTAAGGTGGACCTCAGCAGTGAGGAGTACAGTGAGATGATAACGGAGTCTCCCTTCCTGTACCTGACCTGCGACCTGCCTCCCACTCCACTCTTCACTGACGAGTTTAGAGAAAATATTATACCACAGGTGACCATCATACATAGAAATTGTAACCCTTCAGACCGGCCTGGTCTGATGGGTTGTGGCACACGTTTACATATCTGAAACTAATAACTATTAACAACATCATCCCATTTAATCCACACTTGTGCCAAAATCATGTTATAATACAAATGCCTAGCCTTAATATACACTGGTGCCGATTCTCTTGTACACCGAACTAAACAAAATTCCTTACTTTTGGCTATGAGAATCTTATAGCTATTCTGTAGTAGTCTAAATTTAAAAAATATTTTGACACAACTAAATTGAATTTGACAATTGCGACTCCACGTGGTACATACTTGTTTGCCCTACCCCGTGAATTTTTTTAGAGCCGGAGGCGCGGTGGGGGGCTGCCTCGACGTGTTTTAAATGGAATTTTTCACTTTTTGTATGGAAAAAAAACAAAAAATTACCTATGTGTTGAGTATTAGGGGTATAACGGTTTTTATAAAGAAGGTCGAAATTTTCATTATTTTTGCGATAGGACACACCATTTTCGAGATATAAGCAAAAGAATAGAAAAAAATCCAGTACAGTACTGTTTTTGCACCCGAAGTCGAGATTGTAGTGTGAATTTTAGTTCATGACAACTATTTAATATTCCACACCATTTTCAGTGGCGATTAAAAATAGTCTTCAAATTAGACAATGGTGCCGATTCTCTTGTCACAAATGCGTCTAAACTAGACTAAAAATCACCAAAATTTAGTTTAGTCCTGTCAAACGATGATTTCCCATTCTGAAATAGACTAAACTAGCACAACTTAACTATATTTTAGTTTGACAGCACTAAGATTGTACTGAGATTTTAATTTAGTGAAAATGACAATTTTGCTATTCTGAATTTGACGTTTTTCACCTAAAATTTTAATTTTCTAACTAATTCTGACCATTTTTAATCGCCACTGAAAATGGTGTGGAATATTATTAGTTGTCATGAACTAAAATTCACACGAACATCTCGAGTTCGGATGCAAAAACAGTATTGTACTGGATTTTTTTCTTTTCTTTTGCTTATATCTCGAAAATGGTGTGTCCTATCGCAAAAATAATGAAAATTTCGACCCCCTTTATAAAACCCTTATACCCCTAATACTCAACACGTAGGTATTTTTTTTTTTTTTTCCATACGTAATGTGAAAAATTCCATATAAAACACGTCGAGGCGGGCCACACTACGCGCCTCCACCTCTAAAAAAATTCACGGGGTAGGGCAAACAAGTATGTACCACGTGGAGTCGCAATTGTCAAATTCGATTTAGTTGTGTCAAAATATTATTTTAATTTAGAGACTTTTTACTACAGAATAGCGTTAAGATTCTCATAGTCAAAAGTAAGGAATTTTAGTGATAGTTTAGTTAGTTTAGTCCGGTGTACAAGAGAATCGGCACCAATTAAAATTTTAGGTTAAAAACGTCTAATTCAGAATAGCAAAATTGACATTTTCACTAAATTAAAATCTCAGTACAATCTTAGTGCTGTCAAACTAAAATAAAGTTAAGTTGTGCCACTTTAGTCTATTTCAGAATGGGAAATCATCGTTTGACAGGAGTAAACTAAATTTTGGTGATTTTTAGTCTAGTTTAGACGCATTTGTGACAAGAGAATCGGCACCATTGTTATCCAATTTAATGGAGTGTGAGTTGTGATGAGGGCGTATCCTAAAAGTTGGCAACGTCGCAAATAGCTGTCAAATATTTACCTGTTTTGATTAATTCGTCAATAATACTGTATGGAAATATGAAATGTGGCTAACTAGCGAACTAAAATAGTGTTAATGAAATGCAATAATTAATATCGTAACACCGAACATTTACTTTTATATGTAAAAAAAGTATTTGGAAACTTTCCAAATGTCTTTTTTACACCTAAATCGGTTACAACATCAAATTCAGTGTTATAATTGCAATTCATTATTAATATTCTAGTTCGCTAGTTATCCACATTTCATATTCCAATACATTATTATTGCCAAATTAATCAAAACAGCGAAATGTTTGACATCTATTTGCGACGTTGCCAACTTTAAGAATAAACGCCCTTATAGTGTTTGCGGTGTAACATGGTGCGGGTGACAAGTGACAGAAAGGGTAAAATATATTAGAATTTACTTGTTTTTACTAATTCTGTATTCTACTATGATCCGTACCTACATACAGATTGTGTACATAATACGGATTCAGTAATAACTGTAGTAAATTAAATAAATTTACCCTTTCTGTCACCTGTCACCCGCACCATGCTACACCGCAAATAGTATAAGTGCTTGATAAAGCCGTATCTTGTTACACTGAAACAATAAAAAGCGATTTGTAAAGAGGAAAGGCATGGAATTATAAAATTGGTGCCTAGTGACTTGTTGAGAAACCCAGAGGCCAGAGAGAGAGAACCAGTGTTCTTAGAACTTCTAGAATGTGTATCAACAAGTGTGTATATTTGATTAAACCATGTATTGTTCATATAGGTGAATCTGTACCAACTACTTTCGAAGTTCAATGGGCAGACATCAAAAGAGTACAAAACGTACAAAGAGAACTTCCTGAAACGGTTTGAGATCACTGAGTTGCCGCCTTATTTGATATTATACATCAAGAGATTTACGAAAAACACATTTTTCGTGGAGAAGAACCCTACTGTTGTAAACTTCCCAGTCAAGTAAGTACAGAAAGATTTTAGGATAGGCATATTGGACTAAAGTATATTAATAAATGCTAGCTGAGTACCCTAATTACGTTATACATGATCAATCGGAATTTGAATCGTTTTGAAACAAATTGCTAATCCATTGCATCTTAAAGTCGAAAAAAATCTCAACGTAAATTACGCAATGAATGTCAAAATGAAACAAATTGGTCGTAATCGTTAACGAAACAGTGTTGCGTAATTAAATAGCTGAATTTATCCACTAGTAGTGAACCAGGCCACCAACCATGTTTCCGGCTATCCCATTATTAATCCGATATTATTGAGATCAGGTTTTGTAGATTCAATAGGCAAGTCTGTAAGCACATACACACAACCTAATTCAAAATTCATTTATTCAAACTAGGCTGAGAATCAGCACTTTTCGAACGTCAAAATTACATAAGACAGTCCCCCAAAACGCCCACCCTTCACCACTTCCTAGTGCTTTCAATTGGTTACATATTGAAATGAATTGCAGAAACGTCGACTTCGGCGACATTTTAACACCAGAAGTGAAGGCGAAACACAACGGGAAGACGATCTACGAGTTAGTTGGCAACATAGTTCATGATGGCACTCCTGAGAAGGGCACGTACCGGGCACACGTCCTTCATAAGCCAACACAGCAGTGGTGAGTGCGACTTTATTGTGTAAATGACGACAACTGTCCTTGTATAGGTAACATAGGTACATAATATAACATCACGCCTTGTTTCCCCGAAAGGCAAGGGTATACCCATAGAAACCCACATTTCGCCAGTTATGTTTAAGTCCCATGTAATGGGGCCGAGCCTATTGCCATCAACCGGGCACAAATCCAGACTCCCGGCTACTACTGAGAAATAGAAAAAGCCCAATAACACTGCCGGCCTAGGAATCGCACCAAGGACAATGACGCAGTCCCAACAAAAGTATCCGCTTCGAAAATGATTCCCGAAGTGATAGAAGATCTTCGGAAACATGAACGCGTCATGTTGATATGAAATATGAATAACAATAAATAATAAAATAAAAATATTAATAGATAGCAGTGTTTGTGATAAATTGAGGCAACCAACCGCTCCAAAATCTGTGAGCTTATTTTATTGGCACAACTATTACGTTGTAAAAACAAAATACCATCCAAACCTACGAGACAGTTTCTGAGAAACAACACTTCAGTCGCCAATAAAACCTTTTTTGCGAAATTTTTAAACAATTACCGAAGCGCAAAACGCGAATATTCCCAGTCGCCCCCATGGGGATTGCCACCGGAGGCAAATGGGAATAAAAATTCCCAGTCGCCACCGGCGGTGACTGGGAAGTCACTGCCCCCACTTCAGTTTCGCTGTACATTGCTGTCTCCATCGTAGAGAAAAAAAGGATGAGGCAACTTATCCTAAACCTGCCTCTAATCTCTAAAAAAAGACGTCGAAACTTTTCTGGTTTTACGTAATGCATGATTCATGAACATTTTGCAGTTCATAGTGCATCGTGCTTCGACATGGCACGATTTAGCAAAAAATATCCTGTAAGCCAATACAGAATGGTTAGTAAGCAAGCAGAATACAAGCTTCTATCTAGAGATCACTTTATTTCTTTTGATGCCTTATACAATCTGATAATAATTTTGTTTCAGGTACGAAATGCAGGACCTTCACGTTACCAGTATACTTCCTCAAATGATAACACTCACAGAGGCATACATTCAGATATATGAACTAAACCAGGACTGAGTTTAAATAGTTTAGTCAATAAAACTAAGTATAAGTACACTTGTGTATGTTTATTTATTGAATATACAAATTCCTGATAATTCAGAATCCCCATTTAACAAACTGTGGCCCTGGAATGACCTTTATACTTAAAACATTAATTAATTATGAGTGTTACACCATATTTTGTAAATAAAGGCGAAAATATAATTATATATTAAAAAATTCACATCTACTATTTGACACAGTTTGAGAAATGATTCCATTCATTTCGTAGAAAATAGTTCAGGTTTGGTTATATTAATATTATGATGTGAGAAAACCAGAATGAGGCTGATGGATGAAATGACTACTTATTTTATAATAGATGCAAATATACTCTATCAAGGGAACTAAGACATTCCACCACCAAGCCACTTGAATTAGAATTTAATGAACACAGAGCAAGACTGAACTATCTTCTTGGAAAGAATTATGCTAGTGGCTCTCCCCCTTTTTGCCTGCCACCCGCTTGAACTCTCCCATATTGGTGGTGGAAATAGGAGAACCGTAGAAGGCCAGGTGGTCAATTTGTGTGAGTTCCCCACCACACTGGTTGTCCTTTATAAATAGTTGAATGTTCTGTACACTTTGGAACTTTACAAACTTCAGAGGGAGAGGGTTGCCTTCTAGATCACTTGGTGAAAATCTAGAACAGAAAGAAAATCAAATAGATTTTTTTGGTATGTCTATACATTCCCAGTTCAATCATTTATGTACATAATAACAAACAAAATAAGTTCCATTTTACTTACTCAACATCCTGCACTGACATGTTTCCAGAGGCTTGATCAAAGTCAAGTGTTCTTGGCTGGTTGATGAATATCTTCACTACCTTGGGCCCCTTGTCACTGGGAGCTTTAATTTTTAAGGAGTGTATTTTCACCAGCTGAAATATAAAGATATTTCATGTTCAATATCAAACTGATTGAAAAGCGCTTATCAAGTAATTCATTGAAAGGCCACAGTTAACCAAAAATTTGAATTTAAAAAAATTACATGATCCAATTGCATTGATTTTGAAGAAAGCCATCATCAGTGATCGGATATTCGGATGCATGTTACCTACAGTTCAGGTGTTGGCTTTATAGAATACATTTTAGTATTGATTGTAAAAATCTTGTGTTTCCGGATAAAATAAATTTAGTACTTTTTGACTAAAGAAGTATCGACAAACAACTCAGTCCTTGAGTTTCATTGCAAAATGTTTTATTTTATTTAATCGGAAGAACAAACAACATTATATATTACAAGTAATTATAACCTAAGGTGTAATACAAATGTGCAACCAACAACGTTCTCCACAGATAAAGACAAAGACAATATTGATAGAATAGATAAGTAAACACATAAATTACAGATACCAATGAAAACTAAAGGTTCAATATTATTCACCCAATGTTTGTCAAGCAATATTTTTCAAAATTTTCCAATGGATAAATCAAATGAGATCCAAGTTAGAGAAAAACTTATTGAAATTGTCTGTAAGGCGACGTAGGTGTGCCCGCAAGCCTGCATTCGTACGACTAGGACAACTAGGTTTACAGTAGGTATATTAATTTTTATGTAAACACTGCAAAAGTAACCTTCATAAGAGGGTCAATAAGTTGTATCCATACCAAGTATCCTATTAGTAGTTGTGCATTCTCAAATATAATGGAATTCTGGGATTTTAAGAATTATTAGGAAAAATAATAATCCGCCACTAAAAAGCCGCTTCCATAATTTCTTAGTAAAATTTAAGTTTAGGTAAATATGCATCTGATTATACAATCTCTAAATAAACAAGTAATCATCCTGTTAATTTAACTACCTGATTGAAACTAATGTTAATGATGAGCTGCTCATCACAATCACTAGCCAGGTAGCCCGCTCCACTTGTCAGGCAGTGCGCCATGGGATGATTATCAGCTTCGTTCAGACATTCACACTCACTCTTAGTTATGAATGTTGCCAGGTCCATCTGTAAATAAACCAGGAATAAATAATGGTAAATAGCTGATTAAAGATGAATATATGATCCCATTCTTCTCTATTCAGTAGTACAATTTGGAATTAGAAATTTCACAGTAAGGACAGGAGGGACTAAGTAGCCCTACTATGAATATAGGTTTTAAGACTTATATGACCAAAACAAACTTCGATGATTGGTGAAGTACGTCATTCTGTGGAATATTGTATGAAGAATGTCGGTCGGTGGGTCGTCTAAAGTCCAACAAATTGAAGATAATGAAAAGGTGACACTTGCACTTATAACCTGGGCAAAGCTAAAACCGCATGATAGTTATCAGTATACATACGTGTCCAGCAACAGTGTTATCTTCATCTCCAGCTTCATCAGTGCCGTAATATTGTCTAACTTTAGTTTCTAGTGTGGCTGGGTCAGCACCCTGTAGCTGGTCAATCCGTGTCTGCAATCAATGAGATCATTTGAGTACCAAATAACTTCCAATTTGGAGGTTCACTGACTCATTATAATGACTAATTTAATGTAAAATCCTGAAAGAAACTAACACAAACAAATTAATGATAAATTCGTTTGGTGTACTGGTTCCTGCATGATTCAGCGGCCACGTACCCGGTTTCTATAGAAGATGAATGTCGGCATCGCGCTGACACCCTGCGCGCTGGCCGTCTCCGCACATCTGCCCACGTCCACCTTCAGGAACACAGCCCTTGGGAACTTCGCCGGCAGCTGCTCGAAGAACGGCGCGATCCGTTGGCAAGGGGGACACCTACACACAACATAATCTATTATTTACTGTAACGATGACTTGAATATTTGAACGGAATCAGGTTATACTCACCAAGTCGCTGTGAAGTCCACTACAACAAGTTTTGTGCCAGCATTGGCCATTTCTGTTTGGAAATGAGCTTCGCTTTCAATAACAGTAGCTAAGCCCATGGTTTCCTTTAATTATTTCAATTTATAACAAGAGTCCACAATGACAACAGTGGGGAATGATACTTCAAAATGGTTGATTACTTTTTGACAGTTTTAGTGTTACCATACAGCATAAATAATTAGTTGCGTTCAATAAAAATCAATACATTTAGGGGTCAAAAGTGGGAGTCTATCTAACATTGAAGGGGTCTTGTGAAAATTGCCGAATGTTTCCGAAACTTACTAAGAAAGTTTCCAATATTGCCGGCAATATTGACCGTCAATATTGCCGGAAAGTTGCCAAAATTGCCAGATTACATAGGTTTTTTCAAATGCCATTTTTAATGTATGCGCTCATGAGGTTTTATGTAATGGTGTAATTATACGTATTACTAGTAAGCCTGTATGGTATTGTAGCGGTTACACCGCCACATACTGACTACGCATCAAAGACATGACGTCACACAAATCTTGCATCGCGCAATTAGAGTTTACCGCGCGAACGACATAGATATGACTATCCGAAATCAACAGTCGGGCAGTCGGCCCGCCAGACATAACACCCGTCTGGTTGGAGCGTCCTCCCTTTTCTATGGTGGATGAGTGAACTTTACACCCTGTTTCTCATACCTCTAAATTGGTGACCCCGAGTATGAACGTCAACGCAGCCTTCGTGCAACTACTTCAGCGTGACGTCATCATCATCACTCCCGCAAGCTTTCGTGAGGCGAGTCACACAGACAGCCAGCACCCTCGGCTTCAACGGGTATCCTGACCACCAGCATGCAGCGAACGCGCATTCCTGGTCATCACCCTCAGCCTCATCACCCCGACTCACTGGGGAATCAACACAATCATCTCAATCAGCGCAATCACCGCTATTACCTCAATCACCTCAATCACCACAACCGCCGCAATCACCGCAGACAGTTCCGACTCACCGCGAACTGTGCGGCACCCGGTTCCGACTCACTGGAACCTTAGCTGGCACTGTGAAGCATCGCAAGATACAAGGCTCAGCCCACTATCGACCTCCGGTCTCCGGAGGGGAGTGATGTAGCGGTTACACCGCCACATACTAACTATGCATCAAAGACATGACGTCACACAAATCTTGCATCGCGCAATTAGAGTTTACCGCGCGAACGACATAGATAAGACTATCCGAAATCAACAGTCGGGTAGTCGGCCCGCCAGACACAACACCCGTCTGGTTGGAGGATCCTCCCTTTTCTATGCTGGATGAGTGAACTTTACACCCTGTTTCTCATACCTCTAAAGTATATTGTTAATTATACTTAATTTATAATTATCAATGTAAATATCTATACTATTTAATTTAATTTAATTTAATAATATTATAAAGCTGAAGAGTTTGTTTGTTTGTTTGAACGCACTAATCTCGGGAACTACTGGTTGCAATTGAAAAATTCTTTTTGTGTTAGATAGTCCATTTATCGAGGAAGGTTATAGGCTATATATCATCACGCTACGACCAATAGGAGCGGAGCATAAATGAATAATGTTACAAAAACGGGAAAAAATATTCCTTTTTGAGAGCTTCCGTTGCGTGCGCTGCGTAAACGGTTTAAGTTACGCAAATATCATGTATGACGGAATTGTTCCTCTTTAAAAGTTCTAAAAAAAAGTCCGCGACGGTATATGTCTATCTTTTAAGATTGACTCACTATAACCTTTTTTATCGTAATCAAATTTGTTCGAAATTAATGCATTATTTGCGAAGGAGTTTTATCAACATATAATATTAATCCATAGCCAAATAAATATGTTATTAATCACAAGTATTTAAATGTAAACAAAATTGTCCTTGACATCACTTGATTTCAATGAACATCTTAGGAGATATAATAATTTTAAAAGAACTCCGCAACAAAATAAATAGATATGTACGGGTTCACGTGCACATGACGCGCAAGACGCGGCGGGTGAGGGGGAGGAACGCTGGCCGGCGGGTGAGGGGAAGGGGCGCTGGCCTTCCGCCGCCCGGTAGTTCTGCGAGTTGCATTAGTTTTGACTGGTCCAGCAGTTGGTCAAATAGTGCTAATACCTCGCATCCCAATGATTCCCAATGATTTACCTTTTAATTTTTAAAAGAATTCAATTTCCCGATAAGGTATCTTTTGTCGTAACAATTAATAAAGCACAGGGGCAAACATTTAAACACGTATGAATCGATTTACGTTAAGACTGCTTTTCACATGGACAAACTATATGTCGCGTTATCAAGATCAGGTTGTGGAGAAAATCAGTATGTTCTTCTACCACAAGAAAATAAAACTAAAAAATATCATTTACTCTGAATACCTTAAAAAAAATACTACTAATTATATAATCGTTAATTTATTTACCCACATTTTTATAAGACCCCCAGTACTTTTTTTTACCCAACGTTCCTTTATTCTTTTTTATTCCTGTTCCCGTGCCATTTTTTACTATAGTTCCATTTTTTTTAGGTTTTTCATCAAAACGCTGCACGCTGGTACAGCTATGTCATAACAGTTTTTGAAGTAACTCTGTCTGTCTGTCTCTCTGTAAAGTTTTCACGGCTAAACTACTGAACCGATTTTGACGAAAATCGAAGGACATAGTAATATTATTTATCCAACCACGATAATGATATTTACGCGGACGAAGTCGTGGGCAACGCTATGACTATTATGATGATATAGGAGCGGCACATCAATGAAAAATGTTGCGAAAAGACTGGGAAAATTCATTACTTAAATCACTCTGTGACGCAGACGAAGTTGCGCGGGTCAGCTAGTGTGAAGATAAAGTTAAACTAGGACACTGGTCAAGTCAGTCAAAGTAAAAAAAAAAATTTCAATCAGGCACATATAAGGCACTTTTGAACGTCAAATTTATAACTTCGTGATAGCTGAACCCATAGTTTTTTGAGAATTTCACAAGAGTTCAACCGCTACTAATGAGAGTGAGACACAATAGAATTTTAATTGTTATCGATCTCCTGGAGTCTTTGTAACGGACGGGAGGTTATACATTTTATAAACAAATAGGTACAGAGGGTGTTGATAACGAATGAAATAAATTAAAATCATACAACTGTGTAGTGTTCTTTTGTATTTTTTTGGACTATAAGTAACTTCATCTGTTTGTATTAACATCGATTTTCATCTATTTCTTGAAGTCTGATAGTGTTGAAATTATAAATACTTATGTAAGTCTGGTGGTGAGAACGCAATATTATGATAATACTGTACCAGCCTGATGATGGAGTTATAAGGTGGTCATAGGATCTACGCTCTGATATACGTAAACCTACCGAAATTGGGGTCGTTAGATTGGTCTAGGAGAGTAGGTACGTGAGTTTTAGATGTATTGTGTCTGCTGTCTACCAAATGTAACGATCTATGTTATTATTTAAAAATCAAATAATACACAGACATTTAATAAAAACTTAAAATTTATTAATTTTGACTCGTGGTCGCCACTGTTTTGCTGCCGCGTAGGTACTGTCCATGACAATATGCAGTATTTTATGCATGGCTTCATGTCCTCTCTCCTCACTCAACTTGCGTAAAGTTTTCGCTATGCCAAAAGAAAACTGATAACACTCGTGCACATATTCTACATTTTCTGCCTTCGCTTCTGGTGTCTCTTTGAAAGATAAATCAGGGGTAGGCATTGGGGTCAATAAAATTATAGGCGACAAAGATATTGCGGCTGATGTTTTTGGTAATTCTTCATAATAGATAGATATGTTTGATTGGCGTCTAAAGATTCGTCACTAGAGCTTTCTTCACTCTTTGGTATGGTTAATAAATATAGCTAAATACAGAAGCAAAACCATGTATTTTTCTCAAGCTCCCATTTGGGATGAACAATATTGTTAAAAAAATTGATGCATGAATATGGTGGACGGGGTTTTGCGATACTCAAATAATTGCTTCAATCGCAATAAATATTTTAAGCATACCACCAACCTCAGCAGCTAGTGAAAGGAATTGGTCGTTGTTTGGCAGAACTCGTAAAGTAGCCAGAAACAGATTGACACCTGAAAAGTTGTCAAGTCTGATCACGGTGAAAACAAATTTAGGGCTCGTTGACGGAAATAAAAAGACAGCCGAGAACATTGAAAATTATGTAGCAGATGACGATTACGTTGTGGATGAATCGGAAGATGAAAATAGAGAAAACTATAATAATAATATGGATTATATTATAATAAATAAGGGAACAATTTTTAATCAAAATCTCCTTCAACTAAAAATTAAAGAAATATTCTTATGTACCCAGATACTTCATTTTCGTACCGTTCATACATAGCATACCTACGGTTCGAATAAAGAACCTCCTTTTTTGAAGTCAGTTAAAAACGTCAAGTTGTTGTTGCTGATCAAATCGTCTTGCAAGGTTTGACCCTTTTATACCTACATACAAGTATATACATATACATGTATTACTTTCCTACAAACAAGTGTGGTTTCATTTAAGAAAGTAGAAAAAATAATGATTTCTCTAAAATAGTTATGGTTTCATCACCAATGAAGTACGAGTACCTATCGTGGATAGCCTGTTTTGTTTTCTTTAGTTTATCAGTAAGAAAATAAATGCAAAACCTGAAATTTTCGGTTGGATAATGTAGGTAAGTACAAAAACTAGAACCCTACAAACCACAATTTTACCCGACTATTCAATATTATTTATAGTAATATACTTACGTTTTCTATTTACAGGTTTCTTGCCAATGTTGCCGGCAAGTTTGGAAACATTCGCGGCAGTTTTGGCAACTTTCTCAATATTGACGGCAATTTTCATGCCTCTTGTCGACTTTTGAAAAACTGTTTATGGCACATAGAACCTAAGTCGATAAATAGAACTCCATGAATTTCGTAACTATTCTACATGTGATAAATTTTTCTTCTATTTCGTGTCGTTGGCACGCGAAAGTTTGTTAAATGTTGGCTCAAAATTTCGCCACTTCCACGGCGTTTGGCAGCGCAGAGGACATTTTGGCTGCATTTTTTGGGCCACAGAATAGGGGGGCTATGATAGGGGGTGGAGCATAGTTTGAGACAGCTCCACAACCACACCCATGTGATCAATTAATTTGAGGCTACGGAGAAGGTGACTTGAGATAACGCCTGTCGTGGAGAAAACTATGGGGATAACGTATACTTTTTATTGTCTCTAGATTCTTGTGATCTCTTTTATTTACTTACTTTTGCAGCTAGTGTTTTTTGTAATTTGTGGGTGTTGGGAACTCTAATCTGGAAAGTCTATGAGAGAAGTGATTTTTCATATATAACCTGAAAGGTTTTGTCAGGTCTAGTAAAGAGGATTGTCATATCTGTAAGTAAGGCGCGTTAATACAATTATTGTGTGTAGTTTTCTAGAATAATTTGCAGTGTGTACTTGTAGTAAGGAGTGCTACAGTTTTGTATTAGACTGTGTTTAAGTATAAGTTTTTGGTGCAACACTGCAACCTGATTGTGCCTTGTGCCTATGAGTCTGTCTGTTGTTAGTCTGTGTTGTGTGTGTGAGGGTATTGCGTATGCAAAACCCTCACGCACACAACACAGACTAACAACAGTGACTAACAAGGGTTTTGCATACGCAATACCGGAATATTTCGGATATACCTATGTATACTGATTGGATATGGCGTCTGCGACATTTATCGTTTGTGATGGTGGGATATAGTTCCTGTAGTTTTTTTGTGTTGATGGTTAGATTTGGTTTTATTAAGTTTTTTGATTTGCCGTTAATTCCTGTGTGGACATGCTAAAGTAGGAATCTTTCTAAAGGTTGACTACCACCTATTTGGATATTGGTATTATTTCGGTCATAATGGTGTGGGGTTAGGGTTATCATAAGCAGTTTGATTTTTTTTCTAGATAAGTGGAAAAATAACTTAAAAACTTCACCCGCATAAGTCTCGATCCCGTGGGAATATCGGGATAAAATGTATCATGTCCAGCAGTGTATAGAAAGAAAAAGAAAGAAAGAAAAATAGTTTATTCTGCACAAAAAAACACTCAATTATAATAGTAGCCAAAAGCCTCGTATTCAACCAATAAAATTTTGACAATGTTGTTCATTAGTTGAAGTCAAAGGCACGGACCAAAAACAATTACAATGCGTAATTACTGTTGCGACATTGTAAAATGACAAAAAAAAACAAAACGCCGATTACCGACTACTTTTGTAACAAACAACAAGAAAAATTAAGCTGTGCATCGCATCTGTGCCAGAACAGGTCATTGCACAGCAAAATGCAGTGTATGGTCTACCTATGTGCCAAATTTCATCTAAATGCGTTCAGCCGTTTTAGCGTGAAAGCGAAACAAACAAACACACTTTCACATTTATAATATTAGTTGATAGTTAGGATTTTTGGGTCGCTGTTACTTTGACTTTCAGTAGTTTGTAAAGATATTTAATCACTATAACACTTGGTTACGAGAAATGGTAAGGCCCGGCAGACACCTGTAAGTTTTTCTCACGAAAATCCCTTACGTAACTCAAACTCAAACTCAGAGCATTTATTTCAATACCATTTACAGGCACTTTTGATTTGTCAATAAGTGGGTCTGTCAGAAATAAGAAGCTAGTTGCCCATTCCAAAGCGTAGTAGATACCTATGGAGAAGAACGGGCAAGAAACTCCACGGACACTCTTTTAAATTAAAACGTTTGATACAAAATATTGGTTACATCATTCATGTTGGAATTATGCATGTGAGAACAATATAGAAAGACGTGCACGTTCGTAAAAGCGTAGTAAAAAGAAAAAAACATACAACAAAAATTTAAAATAAGCCATGGCAGATGACCAGTCCCAACTGACGGCGCCCGTTCACGAACATGATGCATGGATGAGCACCATTCAGCTCAACCATTTTGAAGGGAGCTAAATGTTTCAACACACGCGCTACCATCAGCGAGACATCGAGTCATCGAGTGAGTATGACATACTTACAGCCGCCAGGGCACATTCAAGTCAATTAAATACATATTACCCTGTAAATGGTAGCTCTTTAGCACATAGCACTTACACCTGTGCTATGCAATTATATAATGCAAAGGAGATTGAGTTTATACAATACAAAGATGGTCTTACAATCTTCAGCAGCTCCAACAGTATCTTCAAAATGTTAATCAATTAGTTGTGGTGGTAGAGCAGGACCAGCAATGAGCCAAGCATTTTTATCAAACTCAAACTCAAACTCAAAGCATTTATTTCAATTAAATTTCTAAAATTCTTTCCAAAAGAAAGAAAATCAATATTATCTATTGGAGTATTCATTAAAACTTAGTTTAATAAAAAAAACAATATAAACAATAAGTTCGTAGTCAGAAAAAATAAAAAAAAATAAAAAGGGGAAGCAACTCTACCATTTTTTTTTTTTTAACTAGTGAGCCCAAGTGGCTGTGGAGCAGGACCAGCATTTAGCCAAGCATTTTTATCTACGATATAATCATCCAACTTATAGTATGCTTGTCTACATAGTGTGCGTTTAATGCAAGTTTTAAATTTCTTCTCATTTAGTGGAAGTACGTGGGGAGGAATTTTATTGTAACAGGAATTGTATTTAAACCGTACCCCATGAAAGATGAATCTACTTTAGTCAGTCTGAAACCTGGTTGAACTAATAGGCCCCTATTTCTTGTACCTACTATAATGATGTCTATCACATCTACGTTCATGATGTTTTCATAGATATATTGACAAGGTACCGTCATGATGTTAATATCCTTAAACAGTTCCCTTAGAGAGTCGCACCTGCAGAGATAATATATGGCTCTGATCGCTCTTTTCTGCAGAATAAAAATAGATTCGATGTTTGCAGCCCGTCCCCACAGTAAAATACAGTAAGACATGATACTATGAAAATAACTGAAATAGACTAGCCTCGCGGTATCTACATATATCAGTAAATTGACGGATTTCTCTGACAGCATATGCTGCTGAACTTAGCCGTCCCGCAAGAGATGTTAAATGAGGACCCCATTGTAGCCTTGAGTCGAGCGTGATCCTCAGGAAAACAGTTTTATCGACAAATTCTAGTTTCTGTTGATTCAATACTATCTCACAATTACTACTTTTGATATTTGGTAAATAAAATTTTATGCACTTTGTTTTTTTCCATTTAATATTAAATTATTAGCAGTGAACCAATTTTGGACCTGCAGTAGGGCGTTATTTACGTCGTCAAAATTTGTAGCACGTCTGTCTAGCTTAAAAATTAAGGAAGTATCGTCAGCAAATAACGCCATTTGTGTTTGATTTTTTAATATATGGAGTAGATCGTTAAACTAAAAAGAGGAATGGACCCAATATCGAGCCTTGTGGCACACCCATTTTAACTTTTAAACCTAGTGAATTGATACCGTTTATTTGAACTTGCTGTTGTCTATCATTTAAATAAGATTTTACTAAATTGAGCGCAAGTTTTCCAAGTCCTTAATGCTCAAGTTTCAATAGTAAGGTTTCAAGGTCAACGCAATCAAATGACTTGGAGAGGTCACAAAAAAATCATATTGCGTCTTCGGCCCCTTCCCACGCGTTAAAAATGTGTCTTAGTAAGGTTACACCGGCGTTGCCGTCGGTCGTACAACGTCCTTTGGTGAAACCATACTGTTGATCATGGAGGATTTTATTTGTGTAAAAATGAGTGAGCATTTGATTAAGCATTACCTTTACAAACACATTGCTGAAAACCGGCAACACGGATACGGGTCTATAATTATTGGTGTCTTAACTGTCCCCAGATTTCATTTAGTCCGGGAAGACTACTTGATCCACACACAAATTAAATATTAAGGCTAAGTGAGGCCGTATGGTCTCAATTATGGAGGTACCTACAGATTTTAATGGACATTCCCCAAAGATCTTCGGTCAATTTGATCTTGGTTTGCTTTAAAGCTTTTATTACTGTTATGGGGTTAAGCTTAAAGTTAAATTCGATCGGGCATGCTGAAACGTTCGCACTTACTAAATAAAAAAAGAGCGAGGGCGAGGAATTTAAGGTTTCAGTAGTTTTAAGTGGGATACTGGTAAAGAAATTTACAAATTCTTGAGCAACTTCTTTGCTATCGCAAATGAGACCACCACATGACGTCTTCAGGGTGTTCTCCGAATTATGCGTTTTGTTCCGGTTCGTTTCTCTATTGATTAAAAATTTTTCAAAACCGTCAGTATTTTATTGTCTGCTGATTTAACCTTGTTGCTAATGAATAAGGCTTTAGCTGCCTTACAAGTGTTCTTAAAAGTTCTAGAGTAAGTAGCAACATACATATTTACTAAGGGCAAAGCACCGTTTCCTCGTGGAGGCGATCGGTGGCGGGGATCTCTCGCGTCCAGTCCTGGTCCAGGCCATGGTACGGAGCGAGAGGGCATGGGAGGCCGTCACCTCCTTCTGAAAAGCAGTAATGCTCGCGAAGAAGGAGGCGGAACGCGTGAGGGAGAGGAAAATTTCGCGCCCTCACGCCCTTAGCCGCCGCAGGAGGAGACGCCCTGGGCGTCGGGAATCGATAGCCGGTTCCCGGCCATCGTAGGCGCGAGCTTGCGGACGGTGAGCAATGGGTAGCTCGCCGTCCGGTAAGGACCAGGCCCGGGTCGACGGCGCGTTGTGTTCCACGCGCGCCTCAAAGAGATGTCAGCAAGTGAAGGTGTCCGATGGGACCGATGCATGCCGGGGTTGCGGGAAAGTCCAAAAGGGATACCGTGGACCCTGCACAGGCAACTGAAGGAACACGGGTGGGTTTTAGTCAGTAAGAGTCTGACACGCCCTCCCGCTCCGCCCAGAGCGGGAGGGAGAAGTCATTTGATGATTTTCCACAAAAAAAAAAAGGGCGCTAGTCTTAGTGTTCTTCTTAAAATAATTATCGAACTTGGTTTGGACCAACGAAAAGAATTATTTATACAAAATATTAACATTGTTCATTGTAATTTATTTAAATTAACAGATGTTAGTGGTCTGTATTGTATCTGCACTTTTCGCATTGGAATGTTGGACTTTAAAGTTATGGTTTGATCACTGTGATCAGAAAGGAGATAATTAAATATAGCTTTATCTAAATAGTCGCAGCAATAAAACACATTATCAATACATGTAGCAGTAGTCGTAGTTATTCGGGTTGGTTCTACAAACACATTTGACAAATTGAATGATTTGAACAAATTTAGAAATCTAGTGGTACGTATTGGAATTAACTTCTAAAATATGAATGTTAAAGTCACCACAGATAATTACTGATTTATTACCAATTCTAAGTTTTGCCAAAACATCTTCCATTACTGACTCAAATATAGAGTACCTACCTAGTTATGATAATTAGGAGGTCTGTAAACGCACACTATGACATGCTTATCTAGCTCAACACAAGACAGTTCAATGCTATGTTCAACCGATAGTTCAACTATGTTGTTAAGATTAGTGAACCACCATGCCGCATCTATTTTCGGCTAAAGCAACTGGCCACACTATAATTCTCATAATTAACATTTGATAATCTTTTACCCAATGCTCGGTTCTACAAATATGTAATGTCAAACATTGATTTTTCTAAAAACAATTCATTTTCCAATTGTTTGGAAGAAAATACTACTAATACCTACGTACTTAATTTACTTAGCCAAATGTAAGCTGTCTTGTGAGTAGCTTATCAAAATTTCTTACAGATAAATTACGGAATTTGATAAATTACAGGTCTATTTTTGTTCACGGAATCCTTTCTCAACTTATCAAAGTGAAACGAAAAGTTGTAAACAAACTAACAGAGGTAGGTACCTACTCTTTGTTTGTTTAGCCATTTTTTCACAGGAAATCTATTTCTCTAATTGGGTAATACACGATCAATCAGAATCTGATTCGTTTTGAAACAGATTGCTAATCCATTGCTTCATAAGTTCGAAAAAAAATCGCTCAACAACATAAATAACGCAATGAATGTTGTT
The DNA here is from genome assembly GCA_963853775.1 of Xanthia togata. NCBI lineage: Eukaryota > Metazoa > Arthropoda > Insecta > Lepidoptera > Noctuidae > Xanthia > Xanthia togata. The sequence continues at coordinate 23,531,221 of OY970793.1, read as the reverse complement.
GAACTGTCAAAATGAAACAGATTAGTCGTAATCGTTTACGAAAATGTGTTACGTAATTAGATAGCTGGTTGCCATGCCATCTGGAAGGTTTAGGCGTTGATTAGGTACTGCTTACGAATCATAGGTACCTACTCTGGGATTACAAACATAAACACCATAAAGACCGCGACAAAAACATTCATTCTAATGTGGTGGCATCTACATGGTAGTATCATGCTGTCATAGGACCCTTTTGCTCTCGCATAGGAATTTCTGCTTATAGGTAATTTAATTTTACTTTGTTTTTATTTTTATTGATTTTTATAGAGTGTGTTTAGTTTCATTTGAGATCTCCTGTGCTTGTCTCAATAAATACTTTTTCGTTCTTTCTTTCTTTTATCGCCACATACAAACTACGCATCACACTGACGTCACGCGAAATCCTGCATTGCGCAAGCAAAGTTTACCGCGCGATCAGCATATCGAGGGTTTACTGCGAAAACCTGCTAACCAAAATTTTTGGCAAAAATGAGATAAAATTATATACCTACGGTCAGAAAAGTTCGACGATTGATGTCGGGAAGTATATAACTTCCCGACATCAATCTTCGAACTTTTCCTCAAGCCTCTATACTGGGGACCCCGAGCGACGTGATGAATAAAATTGAAACAAATGGTTTTGATCCTCCGTTCTTAATTCCAAAGCAAGAATTGCAAATGCTCCTTGTGATATTCTGTTTTCTATCCAGGGTTTTACCCAACATTTTCTCGTCTTTTACTTGTTAAAATGATATATGCAGCAGCAGCAGCTTTGAATTGACGATTAGGCAGCTAACACTTAGCTTATAAATAAGTGTACCTAAAATAGGTTTGTAATAAAAGTAGGGAAAGTATGTACTGGTTTTAATAATTAAAAGGAAAATGTCTGAGACCAATTCGAGGTTGATAAGTGGTCGTCCGTCTTTATTCTCTCATCCTTATCACTAGATAAAAACAATAACACTGAAGAGAACGCAGTCAGTTTTTAATTGAGTTCAGATGTTAGAAGATCTGCAATTTTCGCGGTTGAAATAACTATAGTGATAACCCCGCAATGAGCGAGTTAAAATCAATTATATTGTCAAGCCGGTGCATCCTAATTCCCTTGTTATTCTTGATAACAACAATGGCCGCTGTTGTTGCTATAAATGATAAAAGTTTTCGCAAACAGATTATTAACGACCTACCAAAGAAAACAGATTTTGACTTTTATTTTGCAGGACTAGAAAAGGCAGTAGATTTTTGTATAAGACATACAGTTTACGTGGGTCTGGACGTGGAGTTCGGGTTGTTTATGGTAGACGGTAAGATTCTACTAGACTAAAACCCGGTTTCCGTAAAGAAAATCAATTACGAGTCAAAATCAAACTCATGTCGAGCGTTCTCATTGGCTGCTAGCTAGTTTTTGTGTTGATTTTCGTCCCAGAACCGGGTGTTAGTCTCTTATCTTTTTCAGGAAGTTCCAGATTTACAGAGTCAACCCGTTTTCTAACTGAAAGCGACTGCCGCGCGAATACGCGATCGTTTCCATGAATTATGTATACCTACTCCATTTGAAATAAGATGTGACATTTAAACAAACCTTTTTTATAGTCCATTCCACCGATTCTGACTTCTATACCGTGGGCATAAGGATTTAGGGGCATGAGGAACAGGGTGTAAAGTTCAGTCTGGCGTAAGTTGTGTCTGGCGGGCCGACTGCCCGACTGTTGATTTCGGATAGTCTTATCTATGTCGTTCGCGCGGTAAACTCTAATTGCGCGATGCAGGATTTGTGTGACGTCATGTCTTTGATGCGTAGTTCGTATGTGGCGGTGTAACCGCTACAAGGATGATATTAAAAGCAAAAAAGAGGTTACAATACCTACTGTTTACTGCAGCTGCCATTTATCATGCCACCAACGCAATATAAGTCAAAATCGCTTGAACGGACTGTAAAAAAGGTTTGGTTAAATGTCTAATCTTATTTCAAATGGGTATGTATAAGTATAAGCTGATCTCTCATTGTATAGGATTTCCGTATAATGAGAGGTCAGCTTAAACTGGAACTTTATAGCTTGATGAGTAGCCGTGTGTGTAAACGTGACGATTGATTGGTTAGGACACGGCCTCGTTATTATATTTTTTGATGTGTAACATCTTTCCTCTCGTTTTCCTGCAATCCAAATCTAAAAAAAAACGAAATAATCAAATCTGTCGGAGTGATTTCGTGAAAAGGGACGGAAATGTGTCACAGGAAGTCAGGGAAGCGCGCGCTATTTGATTTGACCAATGAGCGCGCGCGGTGCTAGAGTTGGGAGTCAGAAACGACCTTGACGCCTCGCCCCTTTGAGATATCAGATGTTACATATCATATGCGACTACTGTAACGCTCACTTGTTTTTGAATTGAATTGAAAATGAATTTAAGGTTTATGTTTAATTCCTTTGTCGTAAAAGTAAAAGAAACGAATCAGTTCGTTTCATTGCGGATGAAATCAATCCGTCCATAATAAAAAAAAAAATATTTTATAGCGTGTATTAGAAAAGTGTGGTCATATTTAAGGCTGTGGTACAGACCATCAAATTAAATAAGTTTTTCAATGGGACCATATAAACCGAGAAAAAAATATCAACTGTCCCATACAAAATTTCAATCCTGTTCCTCATGCCCCTAAAATCTTCTCGACCCAAATGTATGGGACGTCTGTTTTTTTTTTCGAATAAGATGTTGGTCCCATGGAGAAATTATTTCAGTTTGATGGTCTGTACCTACCCAGGGCCGTCTTTAACCTATTGGAGGCCCTGGGCACATAAGGATCACGGGGCCAGATAGGTAGCCCCAGGTAGACAAGCAAATTTTTTTTTTTTTTTATGTAGAATGTCCATGGACACATGCTCACTATTTGTGTATGTGTGTATAGAAAAATGTATGTGCTAAAAATGATTCATTTTCTGTCACGAAATACAAAATATTAGCATATGGTTTACCCTGGATAAGTTTTTCGACTTAATTATGATAATTAGATAATTATTCAATGTTATTGGCGCATTTGGTCCCATTTTACGTATTTTGATGGTTGGCAAATTGAATTTATATCAATTTTCAATAGGGATGATGACAAAAAAAATGTTTTTGTTCGTCATGTAGATTATGAAAAAATAACGTACACGGATTTTTTTCTTTTTTTACGTTATTAAAAGATTATGGCGATACATTGAGTTAAAATGTGCCATGACGTCACGATTATGTAGATTTTATACATACTTGTGACGTAGCGACCCCCACTCCCCAACTTGAATGCGTTTTATCTAAGTTATTTTTTATTAATATGATAAAGCAAAAAATACGAGTCTAATATTTTTGTATTATCTGACTGACGGACTAAATAGAAGTTCTTTTGTTTGACCCAGGCATCATCCCTATTGAACCTAATTAAATTATCGTAACCAACAAAAGAAACATAATACTAATATCTCATAAGTTTGGGGCTGCTTTATTGTAAATCGCACTACAAATCAATTATTTTGTCATTGAATCGGGTATTAATAATGCGTAGAATGGGATGGCGGCTGCAATTTTTTTTTTTTAGGGCAGGCTGGGTCCCTCGTCGATCGCGGGGGCCCTGGGCACGTGCCCAGAGTGCCCCGTGGGGCCTGTCTGTACCACACCCTTAAATATGACCACACTATTCTAATAAACTCAAAATCAAAGCATTTATTTCAATTAAACCATTTACAAGCACTTTTGAATTGTCAAGGAGTCAGTCAGTCAGAAATATGAAGCTAGTTGCCCATTCCAAAGCGTAGGTTCCTATGGAGAAGAACGGGCAAGAAACTCCACGGACACTCTTTTAAGTCAAGTATTGTTACAAAATATTGGTTACATCATTCATATTGAAATTATACATGTGAGAACAATGTAGAAAGACGTGCACGATACGAGTACACGCTGTATTTACGATGATTCGAATGATTTCGTTCTTACCATAGTTCTTACTCAGAATTATCTCGTTGTAGCTAACTACCTAGGCCTCCCGTGCAACGAAAAAAACCCCAGACTTATCACCCAACATGTACGCACGACGGCAGCGCTTAAAACACTTTTTTTTTGTAGTGAATTTGATGAAACTTGTGCAGGAGAAACGTATGAGTTGGCCTAAAAATATACGTTTCCATTTGGTAAAACTACTAGCAAAGAGCACTGTATTGGCAAAATTTTTCAAAAAAATGGTCGACAAATATGAGGAAGACATGGAGCAGGAAATAAACTGTAAGACCCATTAAGTCTTTTTCCTTTTTTCGAGAAACTTTCTTCCGTTAATGTAATATTTTTTTGAGGTACAGTAGGCCGCACGCACGTGAGTGGTAACAGGTGGTAGGTAACAGGTAGTAGGTAATAGGTATTATTGTCGCGTTTAACCGTGGCTTCACTAATATCTCTCCGTAGGAACCCAAACAATAAGCGATTTAAGGTAAAATCGTTATTGGAACATGTTGAAGATCACGATAATTGATTCAGGACGTTAACGGACATTATTTCTGTTAATAATAAAAATGTTAGAAAATGTAGGTCAGTCAATGACCGCTTTGGCCATGCTAAAATGTGACAACTATGGTAGGTCACAGTTAAAGATAACAGAGGTTGTAGGTAACAGGTGGTAGGTATCAGGTAGTAGGTAAAAGGCAGTGGATAACAGGGAACAGGTAGTAGGTAACAGGCAGTGGGTAACAGGGAACAGGTAGTAGGTAGCAGGCGGTGGATAACAGGGAACAGGTAGTAGGTAGCAGGCAGTGGGTAACAGGGAACAAGTAGTAGGTAGCAGGCAGTGGGTTACAGGGAAAAGGTAGTAGGTAGCAAACAGTGGGTAATAGGGAACAGGTAGTAGGTAACGGGCAGTGGGTAACAGGGAACAGGTAGTAGGTAACAGGCGGTGGATAATAGGGAACAGGTAGTAGGTAGCAGGCAGTGGGTAACAGGGAACAAGTAGTAGGTAGCAGGCAGTGGGTTACAGGGAAAAGGTAGTAGGTAACAGGCAGTGGGTAACAGGGAAGAGGTAGTAGGTAGCAAACAGTGGGTAATAGGGAACAGGTAGTAGGTAACGGGCAGTGGGTAACAGGGAACAGGTAGAAGGTAACAGGCAGTGGGTAACAGGGAACAGGTAGTAGGTAACAGGGAACAGGGAACAGGTAGTAGGTAACAGGCAGCGGGTAACAGGGAACAGGTAGTAGGTAACAGGCAGTGGGTAACAGGGAACAGGTAGTAGGTAACAGGCAGCGGGTAACAGGAAACAGGTAGTAGGTAACTGGCAGTGGGTAACAGGGAACAGGCAGTGGGTAACAGGGAACAGGTAGTAGGTAACAGGCAGTGGGTAACAGGGAACAGGTAGTACGTAACAGGCAGTGGGTAACAGGGAACAGGTAGAAGGTAACAGGCAGTGGGTAACAGGGAACAGGTAGTAGGTAACAGGGAACAGGTAGTAGGTAACAGGCAGCGGGTAACAGGTAACAGGTAGTAGGTAACAGGCAGTGGGTAACAGGGAACAGGAAGTAGGTAACAGGCAGCGGGTAACAGGAAACAGGTAGTAGGTAACTGGCAGTGGGTAACAGGGAACAGATAGTAGGTAACAGGCGGTGGGTAACAGGGAACAGGTAGTAGGTAACAGACAGTTGGTAACCGGGAAGATGTAGTAGGTAGCAAACAGTGGGTAACAGGGAACAGGTAGTAGGTAACAGGCAGTGGGTAACAGGGAACAGGTAGTACGTAACAGGCAGTGGGTAACAGAGAACAGGTAGTAGGTAACAGGCAGTGGGTAACAGGGAACAGGTTGTAGGTAACAGGGAACAGGTTGTAGGTAACAGGGAACAGGTTGTAGGTAACAGGTGGTATGGACGGAGTGATTCATGAGGAAGTTTATATAGTATTTAACATCACGCTACGTACGATCCTTAGGAGCCAAGCAAAAAGACAAAACGCCAGCGCACGCGGGCGATGCGATGCGTTAGGTATAAAGTTTTATAAAAATTTAACTGTTAGTTTTGGATATTGTGAATCTTACGACTTTCCACGCGCAACAAAGTCGCGGGCAGAAGTTAGTTATTATATAGATAAAAAAAAACTTATTAATATAATATTTAAAAAAATATATTACTGGTTACCTTTTTAAGGCTCCAACGTCCAAATGAAAAAACCAGAACCCTTAAAGGATCACTCGTGTGTCTGTCTGTCTGTCTGTCCATCTGTCACAGCCAATTTGCTACGAATCTAATGGACCGATTATGTTGAAATTTGGTATAGGACATAATTAGTTTTTGTGACCCAAACTCGGAGATGTAACGCAAATAAATGAATTTTGAATAGGGGGGTTACTTTTGGGGGAGAAATTAGGAAAAAAATGTTTTGTAAACTCTACCGTGTGACTTATCAAAAATGAAAGGGCTACTAAATGAGGGTCTCAAATTTTTATTTTTAATAGTTTTAATATAAATAGTTTTATAGTTATTTATGGAAATATATAAAAATCGGCCCCCTTGTCGCCGCAACTACTGAGCCAATTTTTTGAAAAATATACAGAAAATAGTGCTAGTTACTTATAGATTACAGGAAAACTAATAAGATGTCTATGGTACAACTTTAACAACTTGGTAAATCTCTCAATATTGTGCGTACAAACTTATATTTACAGTTGGAAGGTGTGAGAGAACATGTTTTTCAACTACAATGTTAAATTTGTTCTTGGGATAAATTCATTCCAACTACGGAACCCTTAATTGTGCGTGGTCGTACTTGGCCGGTTTTTTTTATTAATCACTCAATGTATATTTTATAGTAGCACTTATGTTACCTGCGCAGTGACAGCCCAGTGGTGTGACCGTCGGACTGCCAAGTCCTAGGTCTCAAGTTCAAACCCAAGGCACGCTGACTTTTCGGATTCATCTGCGTATTGTATAATTATCACTTGCTTCAAAAACGGTGATGGAAAATATCGTGAGGAAACCGGCAAGCCTGAGAGATATTTCTCGGCGGCATGTGAAGCCAAGTCAGAGGCTCATAGTCAGCTTTAAAACTCTGACACCAGGTTAGTCACTAACCACACGAAAAGAAGATGAAGTTACCGATATCTATTAATTACGAAATACAAACGACAATTTTACATTAAATTGTCAATCTTATGAACGGCGAATAGTTATCTAACCTACCACGATATATTGTTGTAGTTTGTCATTCTACCCAACACTAATTCCCTAACACTGCGTCTGGTAATATCGACAATTCCAAATTGATTATTGTTTTCAGCGACTCAACTATTTTATAACAAAACTGCGTGGTCTAGATCTCCAGATATATTCAATAAAGATCTGCTGAAACAGACGAAGGTTTACAGTCCTGAAATGTTGGAGAACATGTATGGCAAATGGAACGACTATGTTATGTTTGCATCAGACGAAACAAAATATGTACCTACACCTGCAGATTTGGGTAAAGTGTACAATTTGTATATAGTATGAAACCACATATATGCAATAATTGAAACCACAAGTAATACAGTCCACAGAAATACAGCAAAATTAAATATTAAAAAAAAAACTGAAATTTCACACAAAATAAATAGAGTCTGGCTAACGAAAGTAGGCCTTGGAATTATTTGCGAACTTTTTATATAGCAATTCTGTATGAACGTCAACGTCAATTTGACAAGGTTGTCGTTCGGTATCTCTGGTGTCAAATTGTATGCGTTTGTGTAAATTGTGATTCTAATTACGGTTTAAAATGAACAAATCTATCAAAAGTGGTGTACGAAAGATGTTGTTTTGCATGATTGGCAAGTTCAACGAAAAACAACAACAGCGTGATGCCGCGTTTAAACAAAAACAAGATTGTCTACTTGTGGTGTTGAATTTCATAGGTTAGTAGACAATATTATTTTGATACTTTGAACACCTACCTATCCAGTCGTCTTAATAAAATTTTGATTTATAATTTACGTATCCTTACAAATAAGTTACTTTCGCTTTTTCGTATTGAATAAAACTAATTATATTCATTCGTACATCGCATCAGTCAACGTATTCATTTTAATAACATCACCTATGTTTTACGTATAAACTCATAATGAATTTTTGCTGTATTTTTGTTGGTAATTTATTATTTATTATATGCTTTATTGTACATACAAAACGATATATAACAGAGGAAAAAAAAACAATTAAAATACATACAATGGTAATTTTAAAACGATTAACTTTCTTTAACAGAGAATCTGCAAGATGTTGAAGGAGTTGATGAAATAGTAAGAACTATTGAAAATCTCACTGAATTAGAGCAGAAAGATAGGATAATAACCCAGAATCAGTACTTAGAAGAAATAACTTCAATGACTGGTAAGTTTTTACTATACACTGGTGTTTTGAAATTATGCCGAAAAAAACCTTTGCATTTACGTAAACCAAGAATTAATTACATATTTTGTATATCTTCTTTGCAGAAGTGAGTGTCAGAACACTAAAGAGAGTAAAAAGGGAAGGTGCAGTAAATGAAGGTGTCTGGAGTACCCCGGGGAAGAAACGCCCACGGAAACCTACTGTGTCTAACCTAGATAACTTTGACATAGATGCTATGCGTAACAAGATAAACGAATTTTATATTGTTAAAAAACAAGTTCCTACACTGAGGACACTGTTGGTGGAGTTAAAAGAAAGTATTGATTTTAACGGATGCAGAGGAACTCTGCGCCGCTTGTTATTAGCCAATGGCTATGAATTTAAAAATAATAAAAATGAGCGTTCTGTATTAATAGAACGCTATGACATAGATTTTTAAGAACTATAGCAGGAAAACGTGCAAAAGGCAAGCCAATCATTTATTTAGATGAGACTTATGTCCATAGAAACTACAAGCCTAAGAAGTCATGGCAAGGTCCTTCAACTAGTGGTGCAATTGAAAATGTTTCGACCGGGAAAAGGTACATTATAGTTCATGCTGGATCAGAGAAAGGCCCCGTACCAAACTCTTTGTTGGTGTTTAGTACTAAATCAAAAAATGCTGATTATCACCATGACATGAATGCTGAAAATTTTAATAAATGGCTTAAAGAAAAACTTATACCAAATTTGGAAGAACCAAGTGTAATCATAATGGATAATGCTAGTTACCATTCGGTAATTATAAATAAGGTTCCGAACACACAAACACGTAAAAGTAATATAAGAGAGTGGCTTCGTGATAATGGAATTCAATATGAGGACTACCACACGAAAGCAGAGCTGTTGTGTATTGTAAAACGAAATACGCCTAATCCAATATATGAAGCTGATGAAATTTTAAATCAATGTGGTCATGAGGTGTTGAGACTTCCACCCTACCATTGTGATTTAAATGCGATCGAGCTTGTGTGGAGTTTGGCAAAACGTAAAGTGGCTAGCAAAAATATTGCAGTTACTACAGCTGCATTAGAAGAAATAATTAAAGATTCATTTGAAAACGTAAGTTCACAGGATTGGAAGAAAATTACTGATCATGTAATACATGTTGAAAATAAATATAAAGAACGTGATAAAATAACAGAAGAAAATTTAGAAAGTTTTATTATAAATGTTGGAGACAGCGATACTAGTGACAGTGATGAATCTTTTGGCATTGAAGTGTTAGAATCTGATTTTGATTACGATGAATAAAACTAAGTTATTATGTATGGAATATTATTTTATTTTTTTCGTCTATTTATTTTCGGATACCGCTCATATTTACCTCATATACTAACACCTATACCAGATCAATAAATCCTTAAAATCCCGTTACAAACCTGATACATATCAAAAATTAATACATGTGTAGATAAATTCTGTTTCTTTATTTCCCTAACATAATGTTCTTATACTGTCTATATATAGGGTTTTTCATTAAGAGCGCTCGAACTTTGAAATGAAATAAAACAACCTGTTTAAGTGATATTACTACAATTTTTATAACATTTTAAAGAATATTCAATGACATTATGTGTGGAAAATAATATCAGCCAAATGGCCACTGCGACTCCGCTGTAGATGGCGTATTCTGGTGGACTAATCTTGGAGGACGTCTTCGCATAAATGGTCAATTTCACGAAGAACGCGAGTTATGTTGGCCTTTAGGGCAACAATTGACTGTGGTTTATCTGCGTACACTAAAGATTTCATGTAACCCCACAGAAAGTAATCGAGCGGTGCTAACTCACACGATGAACGCCATAAATTGAACACAACGCACAGAACGTAGGCGAATAGACAACTGGTTTTGATAATAAATTTTACACAATTTCTACGCGTTGTTGAAGCGTGTAGCGTTCCATGGTGAAATGTCACGACAAAATATATATTCATGCCAAATTTGGTAGCAATCGCATTACCGAAATGGCCGCTATGCGCTGCTAAAGTTCGAGCGTCCTTATTGAAAAACTATATATATAATATTTTTAATAATGAATTACCAAGTATCAAAGTAGGTTATTCCAATTTTCATAGTATAATTTTAGTGTTGTCATGCATGTATTTTTTAAATTTGCCGCCAATATTCTGGGGCCAAGTTTCGTTAGCCAGACTCTATCATAATAAATTCTATAAAGTCAAAGTCAAATAATTTATTTCAATTAGGCACAAAAAAGGCACTTTTGAACATCAAACTTTACAAAAAATAATGAAAACTGATTCTAGTCGCCCATTCAAAACGTAGTTTTCGTATGGAGAAGAATGGGCAAGAAACTCCACACTTACTCTTTAAAAAAAATCATTATATCTTGTATACACTAATTATATAATTATATGTGAAGACAATGCACCTAGAATAAGATTACTATACCACGTAAAGTAAGCACAAAAGTAAACACTCTGTTTCGATAAGTACCTTGACCCCAGGAAGAGCGGCAACTATGCACGCGCGCGGCATTTTTGTCGGTGCTGGCACTTTGATACCTGGATTGACAATTTTCGACGAAATCAAAATTTCGAAGTCATTTTTCAATATTCAAGGATTCAAGTTCATTGAATCATTGACCTAGTGATCCAATTCTACAGAGTGTTCAAATATGATCAAAATTAGAACTCTACTTTTTGACCTAATTACTGGACCGATTTCGTCCATTTTTTGTGTATTGTCAGAAAAGGCTGTAACAAGTATGTGGTTTCATTTATTGCAAATATGTGGTTTCCATACTGTATATGTTAATCAATTATATTTATGTAAAAAGAGGTAGATAGGTTACCTACCCAACATTCGAACTTCGAAAACGGCACAATGGTATACTATAAGATGACACGTGCAAGTCGAACAGCATGTCGTAATTATCGGGAGTGAGAAATAGACAAGACGATAGGTAACTAGGCTAATTAGTCAAGTTTTGACGTACCGCTTGCGGATCGTGTATAACCTATCTACGTCTTTTTAACCGACTTCAAAAAGTAGGTTATATGTTCGTCTGTATGTATGTATTTTTTTTAAATATGTCATAGATGTTTTCGTCAATTGTGGACTGATATTGAAAATTCTTGTCTCTTCTTAATTTAGTAGTGTTGAAGTCCCTTATAAATTTTAATAACTTTCCTTGGGTAGTTTTTGAGTTAGCTTCGATGATACGTGTTTAATCCGCTTTGTGTCGCTTTATAATGTTATAATACTTTCTGTCACTATTAGTATAGGGCAGGTACCATAACAAAAAGAAAAAAAAATACAAAAAGAAAAAAACTATCGACTTCCAAAAAAAACACTAAGGAGTGAAAGATTACTTTAATTTCGGCAGTCGGTGGCAAAGACTAAAATACACTTCCAAAATTAAAGTTATTTTTCATTTTGTTGTTTTTTTTTTTACCTAAAATATTATTGATGTTATTAGTATATCTATAAGTACTTAGTATAAAATAAAGTCGCTTTTCGTGTCTCTACATATGTGTGTGTACGCTTAGTTGTTCCCATGTTTTTCCAAACTACACAATGGATTTTGTTGCGGTTTTTATTAATATTATATCCGTATCATTTGGTTTAGATGCATGCATGGCACAGTTGGCGTTGAATTCAGTACATAATCAAAAATTGCAGGGTATCTGTGAGATCCCCCATAACTGCCAGGAGGCGTTGGATAAAGGCAGCGACTATGGGTATGGGTTGTTACACAGGTACGTTATACTACAACATACAACGGTACACGAAACTTTTGGCGCGTAACTAAAATTGGAATCGGATCGAAGGGTGTCAAACGGAACCCTATTACCTACTAAGCTTACGCTGTACGTCCGTTTGTCTGTCAGCGGGCTGTATACAGTTGAAATTTGCATAGATTGTGTATTTCTATTACCGCTTTATCAACAAACATCATCTGCCTAGCCTTTTCCCAACTACGTTGGGGTCAGCTTCCAGTCTAACCGGATGCAGCTGAATACCAGTATTTTATATGGAGCGACTGCCTATCTGACCTCCACAACCCAGTAATTGGGTGATACGATACCCCTTGGTAAGACTGGTTGTCAGGCTTTCGGGCTTCTGACGACCGGTAACGACTGTCAAAGATCCACGAATGACAGCCGGGACCAACGGCTTAACGTGCTTTCCGAGGCACGGAGGAGTCTCGGTACGTAAAGATGGTCACCCATCCACAGACCAACCCCGGCAAGCGTAGCTTAACCTTACGGATAGACCCGTGCGGCAGTTATTACTTAGCCACGAGCTCCTAACAACAAACAATAAAATAAAAAAAATAAAATCTCGTGGCTCCTTAAGACGCCAATATATGCCAGTGGCCTTGACTGGGTAGCGTGTTCTGTGCTGAGCACACGCAACGCGTCGTACGGCCAGTAATAGGAGCCATTCGCACCCATCAAGGAGCGCTGTCGCAAATTAGACGCATTATTAATTTATTATACCTACATAAAACAAAAGCCTATTTGATTAAAACACGTATTCTTTAAAATTATTATTAAATTATCTTTAAAATAGTGAAGGTTTCAGAAAAAACGCTTGATAGAACGAATATATTTGCGTGATTCTCAGTTTTATAACCGCATTAGACATAACTTTACGGTTTTCAACCTTGTGCACTCCCATGGTACTCGAAAAACTGCCAAATTCTGGGACTTGAACCAGTTTTTTTTTTTAAATAATGTCTTAAAGACGCGTTTTGAGGTATTTTAGTTCTTTATTTTTGCGAAGAAAGCTAAATTAGATACAATTTGAGCTCAACCCAAGCCGTTTTAGGGTCATTTGTCAAGACACGTACCGGCTGAACGAATGGTCCTAGAGAAAGTGTTGTAGTTCTTGTAGTGCTGTAGTTGAGTAGAAGGAAGATTTCGTGCCCTTGCGCATTGGGTGGATCATTTTTTTTGAAAACTTCACGGAAATTGTTCTACCGGTGTTTAAATCACACGTTGGCCGCAAATTACGATGAGGAGTTTCCGCAGGCTCCCATGGAACTGGCGCAGTCGTCGTTGCAGTTTCAAAAGTAATAATAAATAGATGTAATATTGTTTTGTAACTGAAATAGCTTTAATTAAGTAATCGGTGTATAAGCTGCATCTAAAACATTTTTAGTGCATGTTGTACAAAAAATTTTTTTTTTCTAGGACCTTGCTGATGGTTGTGGGCCGTTTTTCTCGAGAATGTGTCGTGTTTTCCAAAAAAGCAGACAAATTTAAGACGGATACGTTTTGTATGATGTCTTTCAACGAGGCCGAGTACATTGCTTTAAATAGCTTCGAAAAGCCAGACCTCATGTTTCAACAGAGTAAGTGAACTAAGGCCGAAGCCACGGAGGTAGGTGCTTCGCTCGGGGCTTCAAGATATGTTGCGTAACCGGTGATGTTTCTATCTATTGCAATGGCTACTCCGATGCTTGGTGTTTGCATGACAAAGTCAGTTATGAGCGTCCTACAAACCGGTGCATTTCGCATTGGCAGCATCTGACGAATAAGATAGAGGAGCTGAATGGTGCTAATCCATGCGTCATGTTCGTGAACGGGCGCCGTCAGTTGGGACTGGTCATCTCTTAGCTGCCATGGCTTATTTTAATTTATTTTAAGTTTTTGAATGATTCTTTTTTTCTTTTTATTACGGACGCTTTTATGAACGTGCACGTCTTATTATATTGTTCTCACATGCATAATTTCAAAATGAATGATGTAACCAATATTTTGTATCAATTTTATTTAAAAGAGTGTCCGTGGAGTTTCTTGCCCGTTCTTCTCCATAGGTACCTACTACGCTTTGGAATGGGCAACTAGCTTCATATTTTTGACTGACCGACCCCTTGACAATTCAAAAGTGCCTGTAAATGGTTTAATTGAAATAAATGCTTTGAGTTTGAGTTGAGTTTGAGGACTAGTACCTACGTAAGCAGATCACCAGCACCTGATGAATAGCAATCCACACTGCACGGTTATTCACCAAACGTGGCATGGCACTAAGTGAAGTTCCTAGCCGTGTGGCTTCGACCTAAGAATTACGAAATCATATTTTTATATCAATAAATAAAATCTTTCATCTATTTCAGTTGCTCTTTGCGGCCTTTTAGGCCATGCTCAGTTTTTCCGCAATTACTGGCTCAAAAGTCTCCTTCAGTACCAAACTCAAGAAGGTTGCTTCACGCAGAAGTTAGCGACAGGAGAATTTGATGAGAATCTATTGAAAGAAGGAAAAAACGACACCTGGAGATTAAGTAACCCGAATATTATGAACGGCCAGTGCGACGGACAGTTCACGGCGGTAGCGGTGGCGGCACTCGCAAACGCAATCAGATACATAATAGAGACATATTATTGAAACTTCTGACATCTTACTTTTAGTTGCGATCATTCTAACTTATAAATATATATCTAAACTAATATTATATAAAGAGAAAAGATTTGATTTTTTGTATGTTTGTTTGTAATGGATAAACTCAAAAACTCCTGAACTAATTTAAAAAATTCTTTCTCCTTTTGAAAGCTACATTATCAGCGAGTAACATGAGCTATATATTTTATCGACTTCTACGCGAACGAAGTCGCGGGTGGAAGCTAAAACGGCTGAACGAATTTAGATAAAATTTGGCACATGGGTTAGCCATAACCTGGAGAAGAATATAGGGTTCGTTTTATTCCGATATTCCCATGGGATAGAGACTTATGCTGGTGGAATCGCGATTTGTAAAAATATAAAATCGGTGTGTGTGTATGGCCACAGGATAGAAATGAAAACTTACGACTGGAGCCGAGTATACGTGATTCAGCACCCAGTAACCGCGATTCAGCCAGCTTCACCAACCTACTGGCGCCGACTGTACCCGATTCAGCATCACCAACACGATCGTGACGGTTCAGTTTCGTTCACTGTTCAGAAAAAGTGCAAGGTGTGCCTAAAGAAGTTTTCACTTAAAAAATAGGAAACACTTTATTAAAAGTTTCTGCCTCATTGGCAGAAATTTTTAATAAAGTGTTTCCTATTTAGCGACAGCTTGAGTTATTATAATTTCACAAAACTCTCGGCTATTGTTGAGCATTTAAACCGAACAAATCAATCACATATGAAATCACATGGTACCTACATAATGTTAATTTGGATTTCGAAAATCCACATTAGGTTGTATGGCAGTAGAAAAGAGTAAATTAAAAAAATGAATATTGGAACCTTTATAACCTCACATTCTTGTCCGTCTGGCCTAGACAAGTGGCAATCGCTTTCAAAGCGTTTCGTATTGACATATTAAGCTTAGAGCAATCGCTGATAAAATGTCACTTTTTCTAGGCCCTCAGGACAGGTGGCACCTGGTATGGCTATACCAGATGACTTCCTTGCCGAAGCCGAAAACCTACTTCTTTGCGTAAGGATAAGCATAATCAGACCTTCTCACTGGTGGGAAGGTCTCCTCTCGGTGATAGGGAGTGGGCCGTCCACCACACGGCACGCCATGATAGATGTCACATGTCTTCTACTTTTTGGTTCTAGGACATGCCAGTTTCCTCACGATGTTTTCCTTCACCGTTTTGAGAGCCGTGGTGATGAAATAATTTACATGAAGTGCCTGTCTGGGTTCGAATCTCGGAAGTCGCGGCTGTTACCAACGGGCCACCACTGTGCTTCTTTGAGAGAAAGAAAGAAAATAAATTTATTTGACTCAGGTTAAGACACACAAAAAACAAAATAGAAAAAATAAATATAAAATATAATAGTATTGTGTGCCTCACCTCACGGCTGCGCCAAATAGGGCCAGGGGCCATATTATTAAGTATTAATTCCATCATTGTTCCAGTGTGAGTGAGAGACGGAGCTGAAGGTGAAGACCGCTAGCACCATCCTTATGGAATAATGATGGCATTAATACTTCATAATAAGGCCCCAGTTCAGCATAAATGACAGACAGTTAGTGTCTGACGCTGGTTTTCAACTGGAACATATGTTACGAGGCCGTCTTACGGATGTAAATCCGTTTTATAGTGAGTATGTAAGTGTTTTATAAGGGATCCTGCCGTTTTGCCGAAAAGATTTTGCCAAAAAATCACTACCCAAACAAATTTTTGCAACCTTTTTTTATACCAATGCAATGTTTGGAATTATTTTAGTACGCACATTTTCATTTGGTCAAATTTTTACTTGGCAGAATATTATCAAGAATAATGTCATTTAGGCATTTGGTCTTTAATATAATTATTTATTACAGCAAACAATCTTTAGACAATAATCGTTTCGTCATACGATTTGGTATGACAAAAATATAAAGGTTAGGTTAGGTTAGGTTAAAACTGTGACCTACGCACGAGCCGAGCGAGCGAAGCGAGCGGTGCCGCGGCAGCGGCCGGCGAGTGCCAAAAACGACTAGATTATATAGAAAGAAACTATGAAAAAAAACAGGCTACCCGAAACTGAACTACATAGTTACACGAAATTAATTATTTAAAAAAAATCTACTAAATATTTGGCAATTTTTTTTTTGCGTAAAATGAGTAATTCGAACTGAAATATTTGACTACATAAAAATTAGTAAAAGTTCTAGTTGGTAAACAAGTTATTGTATAAACGTTCACATGCTAAACATTAGGTTTGCGTTACAATTATTTGTAAAGAGATTTTTTGCTAAGTAATAATTTGGCAAATGAAATTATGCGAAAAATTGTTTGGGAAGTGATAATTTGGCAATTTCTTTTCGATGAAACAAGGGAGACCCGTTTTATAATTAAATAAAAATAGATAGATGTGTAGGAAATAATATTAAACTCGATTAGATATTAAATTTGTTTTGCGTCAAGTTGATGTTGAGCTTCAGATATCTCGGAGTGCAAGTGCATCGACCGTGGTCGTCTATCTTTATTTTCTCATTCACTTGATAAAAACAGTAACACTAAAGAAAAACAACCAGTTGTCATTCGAATTTAGACGTTAAAACATCTTCGCGGTTAAAATAAATGATGATCCCGTCATGAACAAGTTAAAATCGATTACGTCGTTGTGTCCGTGTATAATAATTTCCTTTTTGTTTATTTTTTCTGTGAATGGTATTGTTGCCAATTCTAGGTACAAAAACATCGTTCACGATTTACCTGCGGAAACGGATTTTAACTATTATTTAAATATATTGGAAAAGGTAGTCGACTTTGGTACAAGACATAAACTTTATGTGGATTTGAACCTACGGTTCGGATTGTTTCTGGTAGACGGTAAGATAAATGTTTGTACGTACTTACGAGTATATTAATAATTTGAGTGATTGAATGTGAAGAGTGTTATTTTGGTAATTATCAATGAATATATGTTGGTATGGTGTGCATCATTAATAGTTGTTGAATGTTGATGAACGGACGTATGGAAAGTCTAGGTTGATGGATTGATAGAATTACTCTTTATAGAGCGGTTTTGCACTGCATCCGATCAGAATCCGAATTCTAATTCGAATAGGAACTGTTCTGGTTCGCTCCCCCTCATACAAATAGTATTACGGCTACTTCGGACCGACATTTCTCGGATTGCTTCTGGCCCGAATCCGAGTAAAAACTAAAAAAAACCTCTAAAAAAATAAAACCGGGTAAAACTTCTAAATTATGACAGATGGACCTCGGATCTGTAGTACGAAACCCTCATGCAAATAGACGGCTACTTCAGACTGACATTCCTCGGACCCGAATTAGATGAAGACAACACAGCTCATTTACAATACTTATCTATACCAAATTTTACGGGTACAGTAAAGGTTCGTGCAGACTAGCGCGACTTGTCACTTCACGGTAGAACAATCACCGGTTAGAGTCACGTCGAGCTGTCGCGTCGCGCCGGCCTGCACGACGCTTTAAGCGAATCAGTGACATACCTACGTTTTATTGCGTAAGAAATCTATCCGTGCATAAGAAAAAGCGATAAACCAAATAGATGTTTTATCATGAACGGATCGATTATCATGATCAACAGAGAGTTAATTGCTTTTTTTAAAGTATTTCTTATGGACCATTTAGACGACGCCAATCCCCGAGACAATCCACTAAGCCAATCCAATAATAGCCTCGTGGAAATAGAGACAGTCCACTGCATTGGATTGCCCTCAAGCCATTTTGTCTTTTAATTTTACTGGCTTAGTGGATTGTCTCAGGGTACCTAATATTAGCTACGTCTAAATGAGCCATTGTCCTTTGAAAAAGGCTGACGCAACGGCCCATCTGATGAAAAGTTGCTAAAGTTACTGTAGGCGCCTGCAGTCATTTAAGTTAATATAATTTGCAATTTTCGCCAGTTTCCTGAAACAAAACCAATATGAAATGTCCTTTATATTTTGTAGGTTCTGCACCAAATTGCGATTTCATACTTATATTATTATATAAAATCTTGACTTTATATAATAATCTAAATACAAGATAATAATATAAGTTTTAACCATTTTGTAAATGAACATGTCCTATTTCAGAGAGCCGGGTGATCCTAACTCTGGACCCTCCTACCTCAGACACCTTTCTCTATTTAGGATTGCGCATTTTACTAAGCCCAGCTTCGCACGGACGTATTTCTATCGTGGCGATTTTTTTTCTTACACTGGATTTTCAACTCCCGGTATTGAGCCGAGCATTGAGAATCCAACAGAGGGCATCCAGCGCGTGTCCCAGCGCGTCAAGAAAACACACTGTTGATTATTCAACTCTCGGCGCTAAGCAGAGCGTCGAAAATGCAACACTCGAAAAAAATCGCCACGATAAAAACACGCCCGTGCCAGCCTGGGTTAACCAGTGCCTGTAATAGGTATGATGTTGAGATAAATAAAGATTTATGACTAGAATGCCCTAACTAAAGATACTTGGTCAAACCCAGAGAAATTGACACTATGTTTTGCACTATCACTGCCAAGCTGGGAATGGTTAACAAACCCCACAACAGTAACCCATCCTTCAAAACTAGTATTTTGGGGCTTACAATGAATAGGTACATTATTCGAAATCGGTTTTTTTAATGTGAAAATTGGGAGGCTGAGTTCTGGACTTATGGACTAACCGACGGACGGGACCAGCTAGATCAGTGGTTAACCTTTAAGTGATAAAAAAAATTGTCAAAAGGTCCCTACCATTTGACAAAATTTCGGTCTTGCCATGGACCATCAAATGTTACTCCCATTATCTCTCTCCGGAACGGCCTTACCGATCTGCTCCGACTTTCGGTACCTCGGGTAGCTCGTCCAAGGGGATGGCGAACTAGACCGAGACGAAACGCACCGGATCAACTCAGGATGGATGAAATGGCGACAGGTCCCTGGAACAACTTCCAACCCGCGGATGCCCCTCAAGTTAAAGAGGAAAATTTACAAATCCGTGATGAGGCTTGTCGTACTATATGGATTGGAAAGTGAAGAAGACCGATGAAAAAGATTGCAAACAGCGGAGATGAGAATGTAATTTAAAAGAGAAAGTTTGAAAGTGGCGCCAGTGACAGAAAAGTTGAAAGAAAATTGTTTGGCCTGGTATGGGCATGTGATGAGGAGAGAGGAAACGCATGAAACTAAAAGACTGATGAATATAAATGTTGATGGATGGAGAGGGAGAGGGAGGTCAAAGAAAAGATGGATGGATTGTATGAGGAATGAAAGAGAAGGGAGAGAAATTGAGAAGCGTGACGGTTGACAGAGGAGAATGGAAAGAGAAAACGCGTTGCCTCGACCCCACGTAACATGAAACAAGGAAGGAAGTTTTATTTCATTTTAATAAACGTTGCCCTACACTAGGCATTTCTCCTGTATCGTGAGTGCGTTTACAAACATTTAAACTCACGTACACAAACAGCCAGACCCGGAACAACTAATTGTAGATCATACAAATATTTGTTCCGTGCGGGAATCGAACCCGCGACACGCAGTGCAGCAGTCAATTACTTAACCACTGCGCCAACCGTGCCGTCAAATTTGTTATTTATTTATTTATTCAGTCAGTTCGGACAATAATATAAAAAAACGATTTCAATTTATTAAAAAAAAAAAAGCTAAAAAAGAAGGAAAAGAAGAACGACGGTTTAGAATTTTGTCAGAATGAACCATTTAGGTACGACATGATTTATTTATCTTTTTTTTTTCAGTGAATTTGAAGAGTTATATGCAACAAAAACGATACAACATCCCTGCAAAAACACGTTCCCGATTAGAAGAGCTATTGTTGAAGATTGATGTACTGGGAGACTATTTCCATTATATGGTCCAAAAAATTAAAGATGTGAGCGAATATAGTCAGGATATCACAAGTAAGATATATTATATTTCTGCACTGTGTTGTATCGGTATACAACTAACATAGGTATAACAAATTCTTAAGTTTCATCTTAAAATTCATTGTGGAAAATTTGGTACTTACTACCAACAGATAAACCGTCCACATCCTCACTAATATGACCTAGTTTCATAATTGATATAGTAAATTCTTCTTCTTGTTTCTTCTTCTATAATTCCTTATTTTCGTCAAGGGTATGCCAGTCCTCGGCACATGCTCTGGAAATGTCAGTGGATGCGCCGAAAAACTCGCATAGTAAGTTCCAAAAAAAAAAGTATGTGATGATAATGTAAGCAAATGGATCAGTAAAGGCTCGTGTAGCCTAGCGCGACTTGTCGGTCAACACCGGTAATTGTTCTACCGTGAAGTTTTCATAGAAATTGTTTTGTTAGAGGCGCGTGGCGCTGTCACGTCGCGTCGGTCTGCGCGACGCTTAAACGTACAAATGGATGTCAATTTTTAGTGCCACTTACAAATTGAGTGCTATGATTTGATTATTTGAATACTGTAATATTTTATAGTAATATTTTGGTAATATCTATATATTTAAGTACAGTATTTCATGTGAAAATTACTGAGGTCAATTTTATAACCACAATTTACATCGATGCTTTTTCAATTACAAATTACTAATGTTATTTTAAATACAATTACTGTCGGCAAAAGTGGGAAGATATAAAGTTGAAACCTTCTTAGTACAGATGGATGTGTTCCTAATATTTTTGTTAGTGATTGCGTAAGACTTTATTTAACCTGTAAAGGTTTGTTTACACTTCAAGTAGATACTTATGGAACAGCAGAAAAAGAGAAAAAGAGCATAGTTCCTCTATCAAGTCACCTCACCAGCTTTTGGCAACAAGAATAGCATGACTGTGTCTACACTACGGCAAAAGTAAATCCTAACATGAATATTTTGGAATTTGAATAAGTACGTATTACAGAAACCATCGGAATTATAGGGTCAATTTAAACGCAATGATTGGTTTCAGTCACGGAACTATTCCACAACGCAAGCACGTGGCCCAGCCCACCAGATAAATTTAATAAAGATTTGCTGAATAAAACGAAGATCTATAGTCCAGGAGAGTTGAAGAAAATTTATGGCAAATGGGAGAACTTTTTCAATAATGTGAATGACTACGACAAATATATACCCTCGCCTAAAGAATCAGGTAAAATGTACATTATTAATCTTGTCCTGTATCATCAATCCATCTGTATCGATAGTAATCCATTACAATATCGATTACTATCAATACAATAAAATGTAAAAGGTCTGTAGAGTGTAAAATATAATATGTTTGTTGGGATGGAGCTTTGGGACCATTTAATTAAAGCTCTGACCACGTTGAGGCGAATCTCGCGCGGTAAATCACGCTACTAATCACTACCAGTTTGAACAAATCTGTACAATACAAGTTGGTTGACACAACCGACATTAGCGAATTTTATTCCGCATCACGCATGGGCTTTTCCAAGTTCGAAGTTCTCTTTTGAAGATGTACCTCAATCTGCATCCCCATAAGCACCGCAGATTTATTTACATAATATGGAACTGGGTAACAATACTGTTTTCTTGTTATTTACTTTAGATGAATGCATAGAATTTTTGGCCAAGACTCCACCTCTAAGATCTCCGGAAGACTGTCGCACCCCCTCTGGCTGCAAAAAGGGGGTGGAAAAAGGCAGTGACTTCGGCTATGGATTGTTACACAGGTACGTCTAGTAGGTAATAGTTGGTATGAAAATCGTAATAAAAGATGTATCCCAAACTTCAGGAGAAATTCAAAATGGCTAACTTTACTAAGCTGTTAGACCTTCTTTTGTGGGAAATTATCAAATAACTTCTCCCGCTCTGGGAGGAGCTGGAGAGCGTGTCAGACTCTTACTGACTAAAAGCCACCCGTGTTCCTTCAGTTGCCTGTATGCTGCTAGAGGCCACGGTATCTCTTTCGGACTTTCCCGCGACCATGGCAGGCATCAGCTCTAGCGGACCCCATCAGTTGTGCTGACATCTCTTTGAGGCTCGCGTGGAACACAACTTGCCGTTGACCCGGGCCTGGTCCTTATCAGACGGAGAGCTACCCATTGTTCACCGTCCGCAGGCGCGCGCCTTCGGTGGCCGGAAATCGGCCTGGGATTCCCGACGCCCAGGGCGTCTCCTGCGGTGGCGAGGGGCGTGAGGGTGCGAAATTTGACTCTCCCTCACGCGTTCCGCCTCCTTCTTCACGAGCATTACTACTTCGCAGAAGGAAGTGACGGCTTCCCATGCTCTCTCGCTCCGTTCCATGGCCTGGACCAGTGCCGGATGCGAGAGATCACAGCCGCTGATCGCCTCCACATGGACACGGCGGGTCAAGCCGGGCAGACCCAAACAATATGCTCCACCGTGTCCTCCGGGCGATCCCCACAATGATGACACCCGGGCGTTTCCTCCCAGCTTATCCGAAACAGGAACCTCCCGCCCGAGACAACCATGTCCGGTGAGGACCTGCGTCAGGGGGATGTTGAGGCAATTGTGGTGTGCCCAGCACTTACTATTATTTTCTCAGTCACACCATTGAGGAATCACACACATAAAAAACCTTACTAGGTATAATTGCCTCAATACATTTACTAAGCTGTACTTGGGTACTTAAAATGTGACAGTGGGCTTCTTCTGCTTCAATATAGTCGGTTTTCTACAAAATACGTTTTTCGTTTTCTAGGATATTATTTATGGCCATCGCCCGTTTTTCTCGTACGTGTATCGTATTCTCCGAAAAAGAGGACAGGAATAAGATGGATATCTTTTGCAAGAGATCTTTCAACGAGGCGCAGTTCATTGCCTTAAACAAGTTCCAACTGCCTGACCTCATGTATGAACATAGTAAGTGAATGAAGAAATACGTATATATAAAAGATGGCGATAAAATCATAAATCATAAACTAATTTATTTGAAGGTTCTTTAGATAACTAGATTCTTTCTGGTTCTTTTTGTTTATATTTAGTCTCCTACATCCGTTAAGGAGGTGATTGTGAACCCGTCATAATTAACAACTTTCAAAGGCTACAAAACGCGTGTGCTCGGTTTTGTTACAATATTCAGATACAATATGCAGAAGCCATATAACACCTTTCCTAAACTAGCATTTAACTCTAAAAATAAGGTCCAGACGCAAACTGCCTGCCTCCTATTCGGTGTAGTTTC
Organism: Xanthia togata; assembly: GCA_963853775.1. Classification (NCBI taxonomy): domain Eukaryota; kingdom Metazoa; phylum Arthropoda; class Insecta; order Lepidoptera; family Noctuidae; genus Xanthia; species Xanthia togata. The sequence continues at coordinate 23,507,313 of OY970793.1, read as the reverse complement.
TTTCTTTCTTTCTTGTGCTATGAAACTCATATCTGTTGACGGGTAGAATCACCATCTTGACGGATGCAGGTGACTAAAAAAAGTTGTAGCCTGCGAAATTCAATTTTTCTTGTTTTTTTGTCATTTACAGGTGAGTGTATCTTGATCAAGATATGATTCGCGACTCTTACAGATAGAGAGATGTATTACATATCTGTTGCAAATAATATTTTGGTCAAGATACAACTTGACACTGACCTCAAAATTGCCAAAAACTTAAGAAAATATGAATTTCGCGGCATCCAACTTAAATTAAGATATTAACTGAAATTCTTTAAACTGTTTCAGTTGCTCTCTGCGGCTTATTTGGGCACGCTCATTTTTTGCGAAACTCCTGGCTCAAAAGACTTCTTAAGTTTCAAACACCAGAAGGTTGCTTCTCGGACACGTTAGCACCGGGAGAATTTGATAGGAATCAAATGAGAGAGGGTGAAAACGATGAGTGGAAAATCGCGAATCCAATGTATATCATGAATGGGCAGTGCAACGGACACTTCACGGCGGTGGCGGCGGCGACACTCTCACATGCCCTCAGATATATAATAGAGACTCATTATTGAAAATTATTACGTGTTATTAATGCTCTCAATGCCTAAGTATAAGTTTCTTCAGGAATACAAACTTTCTAATGAGATATGACTGGTGGTAGAGAGTCATACACATAACTTTGCTCATCATCCTTTAAAAATAATTTTCTTGAAAAAGAAACTGGACTTACACTTATAATTTGTAATGCGCTGCTTACATCTTCAGCTTTAACATTTGTCTCACTTTTATCACTAGATAAAAACAATAGCACTGAAGCAAATGCGGCCAGTTTTCATTCGAATTCAGATTGCATCTGTTTGCATCTTCGCGATATTTGAGATTAAAAAGTCCGCGATGAAAGAGTTAAAGTCGATTATGTCGTTACGCCCTTGATTTCGATATTGTTTTTTTATGATGATTATCAAACTCAAACTTAAAGCATTTATTTCAAATAGACCAATTACAGGCACTGTTGAATTGTCAAGGGTCGGTCAGTCAGAAATATTTATTTATTTATATAATAGGGACAACAAAACGGCGATACAATAAGATTCTTAAGATAAATAGTTAAACATATAACCCACACTATTGTCCACGGATTAATCAAAAGCAAAGTGAAAAACGGAAGCTGTGTTTAACAATATTGTTAAGCTATTTGAATTAAGTGCTAATTTATAATTCTGATGCTAATGAAGTTTTAGCGAGTGAGAGTTTAAAATTTTTTATTAGAGAAAAAGAAAATGTCTATGTCCATGAAGTGTGCGTTATAAGTTTCCACAAGGTGTCGAAGAGGTACTCGTGCCCCGGCATTGGTCTTACATGAATTCACGTGGAAAAGGCGGGGCACGCGAGTTCCACGCCTGATTACATTTCTGGGTACCGTGTAACATACTTTATTTTTAATTTCAGTGCAGTCAAATCTATTGTGGCACAAACCATGCAGCATCATTGCATCCAAAAGTAATCGTCTAGATTGTAGACTTAGAATGTTGTACTTACGTAGTAAGTGTAGTATTTGAGGTAATATGGATTCCAAATAGGTACGGCGTATTCAAGTTGAGAGCGTATTATAGACCTATACAACATCAAAAAAGTAGAGGGTCGCACAAAGTCCTTTGAGGATCTCATGACGAAGCCATACATTTGAAAAGCCTTATTTATTATACTATCAATTTGCAGGTTGAAATGCAAACACGAATCCATAATAACACCTAGGTCTCGAACGGAATCTACTACATTTAAATATTGATTATTGATGCAGTAAGTAAAATTAATTTTATTCTTATTCTTTGTAAATGATACACTATGACATTTAGGGAGACTAAGAAAGAGCTTGTACTCTTTGCAATAGTTATTAAGTCTAGTAAGATCGTCTTGGAGGAGTTGCCGACTCCTCCAAGACGATCTTGGATATTTTTGCATGTTTTATATATTTTTATATCATCTGCATACAAACGAGCATTAACGAAACATGTTTTAATGTCATTTATGTATATAATGAACAGAAAAGGTCCTAAAATGGATCCCTGTGGAACTCCAGAATTAATAGTAACGGCTTCAGATTCGTAGCCATTAATAACGACTGTTTGAGTCCTATTAAAAATATATGAGTCAAACCAACGCAGCAAGTTTCCACGAATTCCGTTAAAGGCCAGCTTTTCCAAAAGAAGCATGTGATCCACCTTGTCAAAAGCCTTCTGGAAATCAGTCTATACGGCATCAACTTGGACACGGTGATCCATGTTTTTAAAGAAGAAGTTGGTAAATATCATAAGGTTAGTAGTTGTAGAACGCCGTTTAACAAAGCCATGTTGTTCGGGTATAATCAGTCGATGAAATTGAGGATATAAAGCACCGTGCACAAGCCTCTCAAAAAGTTTCGACAAGGTGGAGAGGATTGAAATGGGGCGATAATTTTCGACGTTTTTTTTGTCTCCATTTTTATAAATAGGCGAAATAAACGCTCGTTTCTATGCGGCCGGGAAAACCTCCTCACCTAAACATTTATTAAAAATTAAATACAGAACACCATGAATGCTATCGGCAGTTTTGATGAAAAAGGTGGGTGGCAATCCGTCTGGGCCAGCCCCTTTAGAGGGATCAAGAGATTTGAGTGTCCTGAGTATAACACCTCTAGAAAAATAGATTTCACATATACAAGAGGAGTTATCACCGCAATTGTTCGAAGGTTACCATTTCTCAGGGTCAAAAGTAGATGGTTCGTAAACAGAAGCAACGAAAGTCGAAAACTAGTTACTTATATCCGTAGGGTTATCGGAAGAGGAGTCTTTGAGGTGCATGTTGGCTGGGAAGCTAGCCTTGCTCTTCCTATTCGATACGTAACTCCAGAAATACTTTACATTTTTCGCGATACTATCTTCAACCGAACTAATGTAATTGCCGAAACAGGTGTCACACTCTCTTCGAAATAATTTGCGATAGTTAGAGAAGTGTTCATAGTCGGATAGGTTATGATATTTTTTCCAGTTAATCCATGCACGTTCTTTGTTTTAAAAAATATGGATTAAAGATGGTGGGAACCAGACAGGAAATTGTGAATTTTTAACTAGAAAACTCAAAAACTCCAAAGCCGGCCTGTTCAGCGGGCAGTCCGGAGAGTTCCTTCTCCCAGTCTATTGTAGTAATTTGCTCATTAATGTCAGGATAGTTAGCCTTATGGTAGTTATACCTAGGAACTGAGTTTAATTTCATAGGGACAAATTTCATATTAAGAATAGTCATTATGGAAAAAACAGGATGATAGGCGTCCGGCTGCAGTAGCAAGCTACAAGGTATGGTCTGACAGTCTGCGTTGGATATAAACAAATCAAGTGTTCGCCCAAAATTGTTTTTACACTTGTTATATTGTAAACCGTTAATGGAAGACATAAAGTTTAAAAGAAGCTGACCACTGGATGTCGCAGAATTCACATCTGAGTGATAACCCTGGTCCGACCAAATGATATCAGATAAGTTAAAATCTCCTGCAATGTAAAATGACTCGGTAGCGGGATCGTTAGCAATGCACTGTAGCATGTCTAGGTAATGCTTGTATATGTCGTCAGGAGTTCGCGGTGGAATATACGCTACACTGATGATATGGCGCTTATTTGACTGAGATGCTGGTAACTGAACCACGGCTTGCTCAACGCAAGCATGGGTAAATTGTGTCGACATCCCAGTGGGACGCAAGTCACGACGTACAGCCACTAAAACGCCTCCTCCTTCACGCTTATTTGTTGCCGATCGGTCGCGATCACATCTAAAAACTGTATAGCGATCGTCAATAAACTCACTATCGTGAATAGCAGGAATGAGCCAGGTTTCAGAAAGCATGATGACGTCGTAAGAACAAGGCATAATGTTCATGTACAGTGTATGCAGCTTTGTACGAATTCCTCTACAATTCTGATAATATAGCACAATATTGCTAGTGGCCATTGGTAAATTTGTAACAACAAATTAATATCGTAAATATGAAGCTAGTTGCCCATTCCAAAGCGTAATAGGTACCTATGGAGAAGAACGGGATCGAAACTCCACGGACACTCTTATAGATCAAAATATGTTTACAAAATATTGGTTACATCATTCTTGTTGAAATTATACATGTGAGAACGGTGCAAAATATTAAAAGCGTCAGTAATAGAAATAAAAAAAAGCAATTCAATAATTAAATTAAATAAAAATCGCCGTGGCAGCTAAGAGATGACCAGTCCCTACTGACGGCGCCCGTTTACGAACATGACGCATGGATTAGTACCATTCAGCTCAACCATTTCGGAGGGAGTTAAATGATCCAACACACGCGCCACCATCAGCGAGACATCTAAGTGAGCATGACATACTCACAGCCGCCAGGGCACATTCAAGTCAATGAAAGACATACCCAGTACCTAAATAGTAGCTGTATACTATTTATGTATACTCACACATGTACTATGCAAATATATAATGTAAAGATTGTTTTTAAAATCTTCAGAAGCTCCAACGGTATTTTCAAATGCTAATCAAGTAGTTTATGCGCCCTTGTGGAGCAGGACCAGCGTCGAGCCAAGCACTTTTATCAGCGATGTAATCCCCCAACTTATAATATGCTAGGCTGCATAGTGTGCATTTAAATTGCGTTTCATTCAGTTGAAGTATGTGGGGAGGTATTTTATTGTAAAATTTATACGAACATGGTTGTTTCTAATCCTAACTAATATTATAAATGTGAAAGTATTGTTTGTTTGTTACGCTTTCACACTAAAACGGCTACACGGATTTGGATGCAATTTGGCACATGGGTAGACCATGATCTAGAGAAGGACATAGGCTACTTTTTTATCTTGGATCACAGACGAAGTCACGGGCAACAGCTAGTCATGAATATATAAAAAAAATATTCAGGATTTACCAGCGGCAACCGATTTTGATCATTATTTAAGTGCATTGGAAAAGGCGGTAGATTTTTGTTTCAGACATAAGCATTACGTGGATTTGAAATTGCAGCTCGGATTGTTTCTGAGAGACGGTAAGATGTACAGACTTTTTGGTGGCCTCGGCGTCCGCAAAATTACCAGTTACCCGCGTTCCTGTCCTCTGTTGTCCGCAGCACTGAAAAGTTGACCGGGAAAATTTTAGCCCCCTGCCTGGTTTACTCTGAAGTGCCTTGCTTGACCGATGCGGAGAACGCCTGGAAAGTGGCTTGCCCGAATACAGATCGGCAGTGAGATGAGAGGCAGTGGTATGAGCCGCTATGCAGGTTGGTACGGAATAATCTTATTAATACGTCCACCATTACTGCTGAGCATGCCCGCCTGCTGGCTGTGGGTGAGTGGGAGTCGGGCCTCTGGCTTCAGGCGCTACCGTCACCCAACATAGGCGCTATGCTGGGTGATACCACCTTCTGGCTCGCTAACTGTCAGAGTCTGGGCGCTCCTTGTGTGGCTCCGCATCGCTGCCAATGCGGTGAAGATGTCGACTGTCTCAGACACCATGGCCTATCCTGCAGTAAGAGCGCAGGCCGGATAGCACGGCACGCCAGCATCAATGACATCATAGTCGTGCTCTTGTCACCGCCGGAGTGCCAGCTGTTTTAGAACCCAATGGCTTGGCACGCGACGATGGGAAGAGACCAGACGGAATGACCATAATGCCTTGGAAGGTAGGTAGGCCTTTGGTGTGGGATGCAACGTGCGTCGACACCCTTGCGCCATCCCATCTTCCTAGCACGGCGGGCTGTGCTGGGGCTGCTGTTGCAGGTGCGGAAAACCTCAAACAGCGCAAATACTCCAATCTTATTGGGACTTATATTATTATGTTTGAGCCGTTTTGGGTTGAAACACTAGGGCCATGGGGACCGAGTGCCCACTTAGTTTTTCAAGACATCGCCAAGCGGCTGGTCGACTCTTCACATGACCAGAGGGCTGGCCTATTCTTTGGCCAAAGAATCAGCACAGGGCACTTTTTATGTTGACAGCGATGCGGACGAATTTTTTGATGCCATATAACTTATATACTTGTACATATTATTAATATTATTAGTATTAATTTTTAATCATGTCATGTGTGTAAATAAAATTTCATTATCTAGATTTGTTAACATTTAAAGTCTGAAATCGCCGACCCATCTCGAGCGCGCGGTTATCATTGACTCGAGAGGCCTTCGCTCTGCCGTGGGACAATAATAGTCTGGTAAGTATTATTTTAAAACAACAAGGACTCTCAATATTACACTACTGTTGGAAAAAATATTCTTTTTCTACGTAATGATTATTTATAGTGGGATCGGGTGTGAATCATTGAAAGAACTTAAAAAGGTTGGCGCCCGCGGCGTAGCTTATTCACAGTTTATCCCCGCTATAATTTACCGAGAGCCGCAATACATTTTAATATAGAGAAGTTCCTTTATTTTTGAAGCGGAGGTTTTTTAAATCCCCCTTGCGTTCAGGTCATTCTCATTGAAGTGGCTTCCCTTGAGGGTTAAACTTTTATATTTTGTCCACAAACAAAAGATATTTGTGGACAAAATAATATAACTAATAATAAAGTACGTGCCCCATGCAGGGGCCCCGTATTTAGGTGTATTCTATGTCGGGGCCTCTTGACAAGCTCATGTTATCCATGTCATAATGTGACAATCTGTCAGACTTCTTGACGCTGCCATATAGTGACAGCCCGCCACGGAGGTCTGTAAGGATGAAGGAGTTCGTATAGGTACCGTTACCTACATCCTTCAATATTCTCGTGTAAGCGTAAGCGCCTGACTCTCTTTGCTGAGTTTGTTGCCTTTAAGCAATTTGTTGCAAGTATTTTCATGGCAATGAGTACTCGTATTGTTCAATTAGTTATTTGTTAATTAAAAAATATGGGTCTGTTCCCCAAACCATGGAACAAAAAATATAATTTCGTGCATGTCCTGTTGCTTGCACATTAGACGAACTGAATTCCGGGCTGACTCCATTTAGATTGCCAACGACACACTAAGAAGAAGAATTATTTGTTTTCGTTGATCCCCTCATCTTATCCAAAGAAAATAGGGCAAAACTGGAGGAAACTAGGTGATCAGTGACTTTACTGTGTTAGGTAATAATTGTGCAAAGTTAAGTATGTCAAAGTAGTTAATCAAAAGCCAATACTGTTCCTATGAAAAAAAAAACCACGGCCACATTCGCGTCGGACCACGCACAATGAAGGCTTCCGTATTTGGTATGAATTTATCCCAAAAACAAACTTAACGTTGAAGTTGAAAAACATGTTCTCCGATACATCGATATACGTCACGGTCATTTCTCCAACTCAAATGTAAGTTCAAATGTAACCGCAAACAAAATGAAAAAACTGTGTCAACCTACAGTTTTTGATTTATTTGTGAGTACCAAAGTATGCCACTTGAATGGCCGTACAACGAAGTGATACTATAAGGGTTCCGTTTTTTGTTTTGAGGCACGGAACCCTAAAAAATTACCACTATCTATAGACGATAATTAATAGGATCCAATAGGGATGATGACTAAAAAAATTATGAAAAAATAACTTACACGTATTTTTTCTTATTTTTCGATACCAAAAGATTACAGCGATACATTGAGTTAAAATGTACCATGACGTCACGAGTATGTAGATTTTATACATATTGTGACGTACCGATCCCCACTCACAACTGGAATGCGTTTTATCTAAGTCATTTTTTATTAATATGATAAAGCAAAAAATACGTGTCTAATATATTTTTATTATCTGACTGACGGACTAATTAGTTTTTTTTTTTTTTGACCCAGGCATCATCCCTATTGTCGAGGTAATGAAAAACTGAGTAAGTACCTACGCGGGCATAAAAAGAAAACAGTACGGGAACAAAACAATTCGAGGAAAGTAAGTGGTCGACCGTCTTTATTCTCTCACCCATATCCCTAGATAAAAACAATAGCACTGATGAAAATGCGGCCAGTTTTCATTCGAATTCAGGTGTTGAAACATCTTCGCGGTAAAATTTTGCGATAAAAGATCCACGATGAAAGAGTTACAGTCGATAACTTCGTTACGCCCGTGTATGTTGATTTCAATATTGGTTTATTTGATTACGATTATTATATTTATGAATAGTGTTGTTGCCGATAATGAATATAAAGAGATTATTGAGGATTTACCAACGGCATCGGATTTTGACCGTTATTTGAGAGCATTGGAGATGGCAGTAGAGTTTTGTATACGACATAAACATTACGTGGATTTGAACTTGCAGTTCGGATTGTTTCTTATTGACGGTAAGATTGTACAAGATTCTAAAAGTTGGCAAAGCTGTAATTTTTTTACATGCTTTGATTAATTTGGCATTATTACTGTATGGAAATATGAAATATCGCTTACTAGTGGACTAGAATATTAATAATGAATTGAAATTTTATTATACTACTGAATTTCATGTTGTAACCGTTTTAGGCGTAAAAAAGTGGCCAAGTGCGAGTCGGACTCGCCCATGAAGGGTTCCGTAGCAGCAAGTAACATAATATAACATTTACGATTTATGACGTATTAAAAAAAACTACTTACTAGATCTCGTTCAAACCAATTTTCGGTGGAAGTTTACATCATATATTTTTTTAACATTATCATTCTCTTATTTTAGAAGTTACAGAGGGGGGACACACGTTTTACTACTTTGGAAGTGACTCTCGCACAAACTCTTCAGTTTAGAAAAAAATGATTTTAGAAACCTCAATATTATCATTTTTAAGACCTATCCATAGATACCCCACAGGGATGGATTTGATGAAAAAAAATATTTGAGTTTCAGTTCTAAGTATGTATGTATCAATTGTTTTTTTTCTATTTTTGTGTGAAAATCTTAATGCGGTTCACAAAATACATCTACTTACCAAGTTTCAACGGTATAGTTCTTATAGTTTTGGAATAAAGTGGCTGTGACATACGGACGGACAGACAGACAATCTACATCTCTATAGTAAGATAAGTGACAGGCATAATTTTAACACAAGAAATATGAACAAATTAGATCAACCACGTTTCAGATTGTCTAAAGTACACACTTCTTTTATGGGGTACTGTGTAAAATATTATAATAAAATACCACTCGATATTCTTCAACTAAATGAGAAGAAATTTAAAACTTGCATTAAACGCACACTATAAGTTAGCAAGCATACTATACTCTACTACTACTAGTTGGATGATTATATCGTAGATAAAAATGCTTGGCTAAATGCTGGTCCTGCTCCACAGCCACTTGGGCAAACTATTAAAAAAAAAAATGGTAGAGTTGCTTCCCCTTTTTATTTATTTTTATTTTTTCTGACTACGAACATAATGTTTATTTTTTATTTTTTTATTTAGCCATATTTTAATTATTGAATACTCCAATAGATGATATTGATTTTCTTTCTTTTGGTGGTAAAATTCTTTAAAGGTTACAAATACATTGCAAACTATAGTTTTGTATAACTTAGACGCATTTTTATTTTAAATTTTTGTAAATGTGAGTACCATGGAGTCGTTTACTGTGTTGTATTTTGACTTGAAAGAGCAGGGTAGTTGAGAGAATGTCATGCTCACTTAAATGTCTCGCTGATGGTGGCGAGTGTGTTGGATCATTCGGTTCCCTACAAAATGGTTGAGCTGGATGGTGCTGATCCACGCGTCATGTTCGTGAACGGGCGCCGTCAGTTGAGACTGGTCATCTCTTATCTGCCAGGGCTTATTTTTAACCGTTTTTTATTTTTAAATATTTTTTTACATTGTTCTCACATATAGAATCAACAAGAGTAATGTACCCAGGATTTTGTAATTTCTATATTTAAAAGAGTGTCCTTGGAGTTTCTTGTCCGTTCTTCTCCATAGAGATCTACGCTTTGGAATGGGCAACTAGCGTCAACTTTCTGACTAACTGACTCTTTGACAATTCAAAAGTGCCTGTAAAGGGTTTAATTGAAATAAATGCTTTGAGTTTGAGTTTGAGACAGACAGACATGACGAATCCATAAGGGTTCCGTTTTTTGCCATTTGGCTACGGAACCCTAAAAAGGCATTTGGAAGGTTTCCAAATATTGTTCTTACATCTAAAACGAAATATTTGTTGTTACGATATTAATGATTGCATTTCATTATCCATACAGTTATGTTGCCAAATAAATCAAAACACCGAAATATTTGACATCTATTTGTGACGTTGCCCACTACCAGAATGTTTTGAATTACAATGTTCTTTAAGGGTACAATAGCTCGAACTCGTTGGTGACTAATATACATGCTATAATTAGCATGAAAACAAAAAAAAAAAAATGTTTTTTTTGTTTTATTTATTTAGTATTTATTTATAAATTTATAACGAAAACGAGCGCGTAAAATTTCATGAACAGACCTTTGGGTGTATGGATATTATGAAAAAACTAGTCGATGTATTTACTATAAATAAAATTATTTGAACTATTGAATAAATTATCTCTCCCTGTACGGTTTCTATTTTGTCATTTTCTTACTACATAAGTTATTTATTTACGCCCAAAAACGAGTTAAAATTAGTGTTGAAATATGGAAGTTTCGACGCTCATAACTTCCAAACCAATTTTTTCTTCTGATTCCACTTACATAGAGGGCTAGAAGATGACAAGAAAAATTTATATAATTTTTAGTTTTGAACGTACACCGTCAGACAGATGAGTAATCATCATACTACGTTTGTATGGAAGAATGACCGACTAGCGTACCCTTAATGGTTGTTACTGTATTACCATAAAGTGTAAAATAAATGTGTATAGTACGACACAACTTAGATGTAGCATACATTTGCATTCATTAATTTAAATTTTACGAATGTATTTGGTTATATGACTTCACAAGTTATTGCGTTTGCGTACAGATCATTTTCACCTAAAGCAGTAATAAATATTGAAAGAAAAAGAAAGAAAATACATTTATTTGGCACAGACTAAAAGGCACACAAGTAGTAAGAAAAAAATAAAGTAAAAGGAGAAAAAGAATACAAAATAAATAGTGGTACAAAATAAATATTGGTGATTTTGAAGGCGCACTCAGTTCAGATGGTGACCGGTTTTACGAATTTTGCCGATGCTACATCTAAGTTGTGTCGTACCGTACAAACATATATTTTTACCAGATTGCCAGGAACGGTTATGTTTTTTTATCAATGCAGTCTTAACTCAAACTTTTTCAGGCAAGTTGCGTTCGGTTTAATAAATTGTTCATTCGAGACACTTTAATCAAAGCGTAGGTTGTGATCACAGGCTTATTACAAACTTACTTATAAAAAAAAATACTGGTAGTTTATTTAATTTACATACGTATATAAACTCACGCGTTCTTCCCATGGAGGTCGGTAGAAACTACTTATTTAATTTCTTTATCGTAAATGCTAGTTCAAAACACTGAAACGAATCAGTTAAACTATACGTTCCATCAATCCGTTCGTGATAAAAATTATACCTATTTGGTAGGTTTACTAGCTGTACCTGCGGCTTCGTTCGCCTGAGTGCCATGTGTTTCTTGTTGGCATTATAAACTGACGGGAGCGTGAAGTCCTAAGTATTTTCATAATACAATTCTATTGAGTAGGTATATTATGATGAGTCGATGGATTTCATTCGTTGCCAGTTTACTGGTTATCTTTTATTCCTATTGCTGTTCATTAGGTGCCCAGGGAGTAGGGTTTCATCCGACCTAACATGTCGGGCTTGTTATCCCCCGTCCGACTTTGGGGGAATTTTAAGAAACTAAAAAAGGGTAAATGAACTTGAACTGAAACTGAACAGAACTTTTTGCAAACGTCCGGTTTTACAAATTTAGAAATGGTAACCCGAAATGGATGTTTTAGCACCTCTAAGATGGTGTGAAATACCAAAAAAGCACAATTTCAGACAAAAAAATCTCTAGAAATTTAGAGTTAAATTATTTACTTTTCTTTTGCAGTGAATTTGAGGCAAGTTTTGCAACAGAAAGGAACGAGTATTCCTGCGAACACACGTTCCCGTTTGGAAAAACTATTTTTCAAGAACGACGTAGTGAATAACTATTTTCACCTCATGGTTAAACAAAATCAAAATGTCCCAAAACTTGAGACGAGTATAAAATGTATAATAATTTTCTTTGCGTTGTAGGTATTTATTAGTATTAGTAGGTACACACGGCTACACATCAAGCTATATAGTTCCAGTATAAGCTGACCTCGCATTGTACGGAAATCCTATACAATGCGAGATGCTTGATGTGTAGCCGTGTGTACAATCAATATACAACATTTACTCTTAAAGACATAGGTACCTTACCTTACCTATTTATAATTTATTTTGCTGGTAATTTTCCGAATTTGAATAGGAAACGACCTTGCTAATTTCAGACGTTTTATAAGTGCCTTATGCCAAAAGTATTTGAGGACAATGTAAGCAAACCCTGTTCAGGACCCTAATTGTGTAACACACGATCAATCACAATCCCTTTTATTTTGACAGGTCAACAACATTCATCGCGTTATTTCGCATTATCGTTATTGAGCAGACAAATTTTTCGAACATATGAAGCAATGGATTAACAATATCGTTCAATATGATTCAGATTATGTGTTATGACCGTGTGTTACGTAATTAGGTTAAATTCTTACGTAATCCCTCACTAATTGCAATTAGAAAAACATTAATCTGTAGGTATATATATGATTTAAAATTTATATCTCACTACTTTTTAAAAAAGAAAAAAAAAACAGTTTTCAATTATTATTTTTTACTTATAAAATATTTTAAATTGAATTGAAATATTTAAATGGCTGCGAAAATCTGTTTCAGATTCTGAAGTTGTGTTTCGGAATTTAGGAATGCATTTAGTTAGCAAAACAATAGATATTTTGTAATTTGGATTTTTATATGAAAATCACAGAAACCAAATATAATTATTATAATCAACCTACATATTATATATATTTTTATTCCTTGTTTGTTTTTAGTGTCACGACTATTTTACAATGCAACAGCGTGGACAAAGCCTGTAGATACATTCAATTTAGATCTGCTGAACCAAACGACGATCTACAGTCCAGAACTGTTGAAGAAAATGTATGGCATATGGGGCAAATATTTCAGGAATGTGAATAACTATGAAACCATTAGACCTACACCTATTGAATCAGGTAAAGTGTAGGTACTTTGTTTATCTACCAATTAAAAAAACCGGCAAGTGCGAGTCGGACTCGCACACGAAGAGTTCCGTACCGTATTAAGATCAGCCCTTTATTAACATTTTTTTTTTGGGCTGCCTCGTTGGTCTAGTGGTCGCAAGCGCTACTGCTGAACATGAGGTCCTAGGTTCGATTCCCAGGTCGGGCAGTGTTATTGGGTTTTTCTTTCTGGAATTTCTCACTAGCAGCCCGGAGTCTGGATTTGTGCCCGGTTGATGGCAATAGGCTCGCCCCCTATTACATGGGACTTAAACATAACTGGCGAAATGTGGGTGTGCTATAGGTACACCTCTGCCTAACCCTTTGGGGAAACAAGGCGTGATAACATCACGCCTTGTTTCCCGTTATTTTTATGTGTGTTATTTTTATTATTTGTTGTTATAGCGTCAATAGAAATATACAATCTGTGATAAAAATTACTGTCTTCCTGTTACGGTTCGTGGGATACAGCCCGAGCCCGCTGATAAACAGACGGACGGACGGACAGCAGAAGCTTAGTAATAGGGTTCCGTTTGGCACCTTTCGGGTACGGAACCATAAGAACAAAAACTGGGGCCGTATTATGACGTACTTCATAATAAGGCCCCTGGAATGTCTGTTGAACGATTTTATAAACTTAGGAGTGGGTTGGAACTTTGGACCTTTCTATGCAAGCGACATTTGACCAAATTTACCATAATTATCTATTGCAAAAAAAAATCTCCTAATAATCCTAATATTGTAACTGCGAAGGTAAGTTTATTTGTTTCTTACACTTTCACGTTAAAACGGCTGAAAGGATTTGGATGAAATTTGGCACATGGATAGACCATGACCTAGGTTAGGACACAAGACCTTTTTTATCCCAATATTCCCACGGGATCGAGACTTATAAGGGTAAAAACGCGGGGCACAGCTAGTATTATATCATAAAGACATTGACGGGAGATACTATGTATAGTTCCCGGTCATAGTACATTTTGACAAAACGAGCCTTGCTTCATCAACCTTTTGACATAGCTGCCCACGGGAGTTTCTTTAGTTTAATTTATTTAAAAAAAACTCAAACTCAAAGCATTTATTTCAATTAAACCATTTACAGGCACTTTTGAATTGTCAAAGAGTCAGTCAGTAGATAGTCAGAAAGTTGAAGCTAGTTGCCCATTCCAAAACGTAGATCTCTATGGAGAAGAACGGGCAAGAGACTCCAAGGACACTCTTTTAAATATAGAAATTACAAAATCCTGGGTACATTACTCTTGTTGATTCTTTATGTGAGAACAATGTAAAAATAATATAAAAATCAAAAACGATTAAAAATTATAAATAAGCCCTGGCAGATAAGAGATGACCAGTCTCAACTGACGGCGCCCGTTCACGAACATGACGCGTGGATCAGCACCACCCAGCTCAACCATTTTGTAGGGAACAGAATGATCCAACACATTCCACCACATCCTTATTTGTGACTAGCTGTTGATTGCGACTTCGTATGTGATCCAGGATGAAAAGTAGCATATGTCCTTACCCAGGTCTATCTATGTGCCAAATTTTATCCCAATATGTTAAGCCGTTTTAGCGTGAAAGTGTAACAAACAAACAAACTAACTCGCTGTATAATATTAGTTAAGGACAAAAAGGAATTTTTCCTTGTTTGTAACATAACATCACGCCTTGTTTCCCCGTAGAGTTGGGCAGAGGTGTACCTATAGTACACCCACATTTCGCCAGTTAAGTCGTTTCTAATCTAACCTAATTATTTTAGATGCTTGCATAGCGTATTTGGTGCGGGCTCCTGTACGATTAAATAGAAGATCTCAACTCAAATGTCTGACACCCCCCCGCTGCAAAGAGTTACTGCAAAAAGGCAGCGACTTCGGCTATGGGTTGACACACAGGTATGTCAAGAATATAACGTAATAAAAGATGCTTGGGAAGAAATCTACGTGCAAAGTTTAAATAACCCTTCTTTGTGTGATTCAAATATAGGGGCTACTTTTTAGGGTTCCGTATTAAACAAGGAACCCTTATAGTTTCGCCATGTCCGTCTTTGTCTGTCTGTCTGTCTGGCCGTCTGTGAAATTTGGCATGGGTATACATATTAATCACGCCAAAAAAGTGGTAAAATAAAATAAAATAAAAAAAGGTCCCTCCCCTACACGTAAAGTGGGATTGTGTTTTTTTCTCACCTATCCCATGGTGTGGGGTGTCGTTGGAAAGTTCGTTCAAAAATGTTCTGAGTTTGTAACTATTTTTGGATTCAGGGAGCCATTTGCAAAATATTAAGCTTTAAAGTGCAAATTTTTGTTAGACTCAAGTGTGTGGACACTTAATTCTAACAAAAATTTGCAGCTACATGGTTTGTTTTGGATATGTCTATAAAATTAACGGCAGTAGTAAACATAACGAAATTTAAAGAATAACTATCACAGTTAAGTAGGCTTTACAAGTTACGAGTAATAATCGACCAACTTACATTTGCGGTTGCAAAAACATGTTCTCCTATACATTCCGTATGGGAGAACATGTTTTTCAACTACAAAGTTAAATTTTTTCTTGCGATAAATTAATCCTAGCTACGGAACCCTTCATTGTGTGTGGTCCGACTCGCACTTGGCCGGTTTTTATTAATAACATAATGTAGTTTTAGATATTGATATAAAATAGTTAATTTTGGCAATCATGCGCCTACTGTATTTAGCTTAATAATACATAACATAACATCACGTCCATGTTCCCCGAAAGGTTAGGCGGAGGTGTACGAGTACCTATAGTACACCCACATTTTGCCAGTTATGTTTAAGTCCCATGTAATAGGGGGTGACCCTATTGCTATCAACCGGGCACAAGTCCAAACTCCGGCTGCTACTAAGAAATTCCAGATGGAAAAACCTAATAACATTGCCCGACCCTGGAATCGAACCCAGAACCTCATCTCATCTCATCAATTTGGTATAAAATTATCGGTATGTTTTAGGCTTTTATACATGGTCGTCGCCCGTTTTTCTCGAAGATGTGTCGTGTTCTCCGAAAAAAAGGACAAATTTATGACAGATACGGATTGCAAGAAGACATTCGGCGAGGCGCAGTTCATTGCTTCAAATAACTTCCAACTGCCTGACCTCTTGTATGAACAAAGTAAGTAAATTAAATTTAAAAAAAAATCAAAATTCAAAAGTCATTTAATCAAACTAGGCTGAGAATCAGCACTTTTCGAACGTCAAAATTACATAAGACAGTCCCCCCTTCACCACTTCCTAGTGCTTTTGCTGGGAAGAAGAAGTGGCGCAACAAACTCCCCAACAGCACAGCTGTCTGTTCAGTTAGAAAAAAAAATGATTCTATACTATTGTATACAAATCAAAAAGTAAAAAGTAAGTAAATTATCTTGTATACTATTGTATACAAGATAATTTACATTACGCAAAACACAATTTAAATTATAAATTAATAGCCATATGACAGCTAGCACACGCCAATATACCAATATACCAACCAAAAACATCGAGAACTATACTCAAGCAGAAATAAAAATGACTAAACGTAAACAATATCTAAAAAAGAAAATAAAGTCTCCAGGCATAAAGGGCGTGCCCGCTTACATATAGCTGTAACTAGAAGTTATAATTGATAAACTAGGACCATCGAGGTAAAATAAATAATTGTCGAGGTCGCTAGCTAACCACATATTGCAATACAACTCATAAAAAAAACATTGTAATGAGTAGATTATGTCAACAATAAATAAAAATAAAATTAAAATAAATTGACATAAAATGTAAAATTATAAACAATTATTATAAACTCATATAGCCTGTCAATAGGTAAACTAATTCTGGAGAAAGAACATTGAAACATTGTCTTGAGTTAATCACAGCGACCAACTATTCTTATCATTTAAGTAGTCGTTGATAGAATAGTATGCCTTTGAACAAAGGTTGGACTTTACTTTAGTTTTAAACGCATTAAAAGGCAAATCTAGCAAAGAAGAGGCTTGTTATAAAAGGTTATACCAAGCCCAACAAATGAGTTATGAACCTTATGAAGCCGGTGAAAGGATTAGAAAATATTATCATTTATTTGTATTAATAACTGGAGAAAAATGTTAATAACGATGTTAATGAAAGTTCTTTCAACTGTTTCAGTTGCTCTCTGCGGCATTTTCGGCCACGCTCAGTTTATCCGCAACCACTGGCTGAAAACTCTTGTTAATTTCCAAATTTCTGAAGGTTGCTTCTCGGATAAGGTTGTAAGTGGAGAGTTCGATGAGAGCCAGGTGAGAGAGGATGCAGACAAAACGTGGGTAATCGAGAGGCAGACGAATATCATGAATGGGCAGTGCAACGGACACTTCACGGCAGTGGCGGCGGCGACACTCTCACATGCCCTCAGATATATAATAGAGACTCAGTATTAAAAGTTAATGCCTGTTATTTTTCCTCTCTACACGCATCACCAGCTGATAATATCTGAAGGTTCTTAGAAATGAGTAAGTTTTTAAAGCGTTTATTATAAATAAATATTATAAAAAATATGATAGTAAAAATATAATTATTATTAAAAATAATATACTTAGTAAAAATATATTATTATAAATGTTATTTGTTAATGAACATTAATGTGAATATTGAATGAATTGGTATTGTTATTCTCTATGTTATTATAACTTTTTAACTACCTATAGGGAAAGTGATATAGCAACAATATGTAGTAGTCTACCTCAGTCTACAGTCTGTAGCATCAACAGTGCACTGCTCCAGACTGTTCACTATAACTTGTCCCTTGCCGTCATGTGTGGACCGTTGCTTTTTAAGCTTAGTTATAATACAAATAGAGCTCAAAATGGCGACTGACCGAACATTGTTACCAATCTCGTCATGGGACAAGTTATAATGAACGCACTGTACTAAACAAACGCACTGCTAGAGTCAAAAAAAATAATTAACCATGGACGTGTTGAACTTCCTTTAACACTAAGGTCTCGTCTCGAAAGTGACAGTTGTGGACGACCTCGCCTCATCGTAAGTAGATAGCTAGAGGTAGGTTATAGACAGCCAAGCCAATGTCGACCGCACGTTGACTACCGTGAGTATACACACTTCCGGTTGCAGGAAGTATCTAGGTACAACAACCAATGAGAGCTTATAAACTTTGAATAAGAGAAAAAGTTGTTAATTAAGGTGACCAAACACAGTAATTTTTGTTCAGATTGACTATCATATCATATGCAGGGAAATTCTCGGTTATATGTAGAAAATTCTTGTTTACGATCTTTTATTTTTAAATGGAAGAATAATCTAAAAATAAAATAATTCATCACTGAAATGTAGGTTTATTTGTCACAGAAACACGTGCATACAAAAGATAAAGTAATCAGAAATAATGAATAAAACAGATCTACAATATGACTGTATCAGCCCTGGATCTAGGGGGGGACAAACCGGGGCGAGGGCCTGGGGCGCCAACTTCAGCGGTGCTATTCTGTAAAAACTCACCGTGAAAACTTCGGTGAAGTGAGCGTGGAGTGAGCTGTCAATAGTGTACATTCCAAGCAAAAACAAACTCACTTCACCTAAGCTTTCACGGTGAGATTTTTACAGAATCGATCAGCTGGGCACAAATTCAAGCGTAGCAGACAAGTGCCCATCCAGCACACAACACATTTACAATAAATGAGACCCGCAGCACATCTTTTAATTTATTTCTTTTTTTTGCAACATTTTTGTCGCCCCTCTTGGATTGGCGCATTATCGATTGATAAAATTTTATTAATATGTTACTAAAGGAGATGTCCTATAATTCAAGTCTCGAACATTTTGTACCCAAAAATGAAAGTAGAAAAAAATTATACTAGATTCTTAAGCGAAATAATGTCCTGAAGTTTTTTTCTACTACTACAAGAATCGTCTACAATTAACCCCCAGGCTGCTATTTGACTTTCAAAATACAAAAAATAATTATTTTCCTTCAATGATTGGAGCATCACATTACTTTTTGTATTTTCAGTCATATATTATCATGCAGGCGGCAGTTTTTGCCCCTCCTCAAAAAGATCCGGGGCTGTTATGTATAATCATGTGCATAAAACAGAAATAGACAGCAATGACTGTCACAAGAAGGCTTCCAGTCAGCATGATGCCGTGCTATGGGGGACCCGCAGCACAGCCTGATTTTCTTATCAAATATCGCAAGACAACAGTTTTTCTCTCATCTTTGGTTTAACTATGAAAATTTAAAGCAAAGTACCTAATCTGCGTTCGCAATATATTTGTCAAACATGTAAACAAACACGAGTTTTAGGAAAAAAAACTGCAATGGTGTAGGCATTACAGTTTTTTTTTCCTAAAACTCGTGTAGTAAGTGTTCATTTTGCGCTAGAACTTCACATTTTTCATGATTTTTTTTTAACAGAACTAGTCAGTCTAAAATCAACTTTATTTACACGTACATAAAGTTGATGTTTGTTTAAGTGGAAATAACATTAATTAGAAACAAAGATTTAAGTAGACCTTACCTACCCAACGGAAGTGTTATTGTACTTGGCGAATTAATGTCCGGTTAGTTAAGAGAACTAGTATTCAATGGTGTAATTAATGCAACCTTCTTGGGAACACCTATTTATGGGTGAGACCGAGACATTCATTAGCTTATAGATAGGTACTGAGAGATGTCCTCATTGTTTGAATTTATTAAACCTTTAATAAAAACACCGTATTGTTAATATCACATAACATCTCGCCTGCACGCGTATGACAACAATAGAAAAGGGGTTTTCTACGGATTTTGTCGACGGAAGAATAGACAAAATGACAGATTGTGATTGTTGATCTGAAATTTTGTCTATTCTTCCGTCGACAAAACCCATTTCTATAGTGGTTATGCTAAGCGTAATGTATTCCCCGAAGGTTTAGGTTTTTGCTAGTTATGTTTAAGTCCTATGTAATAGGGGGCGAGCCTATTGCCATCAACCGGACATACATCCAGACTCCAGGCTCCTACTGTAATAGCAGATTGGAAAACCCAATAACAGTTTGCCCGACCCGGGAATCGAACCCAGGACCTCATGCTCAGCAGTAGTGCTGGCGACCACTGGACCAACGAGGAAATTATTTACGTTAATTAGTACTTGTACGAGTAAGTAGGAAGGTTCTAACAATGGAAAGGATTTAATTGAAAAAATGGCTGATTTAAGGCCTATTCGGCAGATATAAGGCCTAGACGGCAGCTGTTTCGTTACCGAGCGTGACAGCGATATTGCTTAAGTACATCTGAATAGGCCTTTAGGCGGTTAGAACACCTCCACCGCGAAACCATAGCAGCGAAACCACAGTAGTTCAATTCAACAGACTCGCGTCATGTTTCGTTTTGTCCCCACTACAAACAAATACCCCGAAATAAAGTGTAGCTTTTGTTTGTCCCCGCCTGCGATACCAAAATTCTGTAGATAATAAAGCTTGTTTTTCTCTTTTCAGCAATGTTTTTTTGCAGTGGGGTTTTTTTTATTCTATACTAGCTTTTGCCTGCGGGTTCATCCCCGTGGAGGTCGGAAATTATCTCACGGGAACGTACTACTGGGCTAAAAACTATACTATTTGTTAATAAAGGTCACAAACTATCTGTGTGCTAAATTTCATCAAAATCCATCCAGCCGTTTTTGCGTGATTAACAACAAACATAAAAAAAAAAAAACAATATTTTAATTTTTGTTTGTTTTAATTTTTATTGTTTATTTTAATTTTATTTTTAATGAGTGTGTGTAAAGCTTAATTGATATCTCCTGTGCTTGTCCCAATAAATACTTTTTCTTTCTTTATTTCTTTCAAACACACAAACTTCTACATTTATAGATATCTATTAGTTAGGATAAATGGAGATCAGTTTTATGTAGGCAATTAAACATACAATGTGTAAAAAATACCTGTCCGATCCGAAAGGGGCACATAGGTACTGCAATAACATTAGCAATAGCAAAAAGTAATAATAATAAAAAAAACTATTGAAAATTCACATTTTTAGTACCAAAATTAAGCAAATTTTCAACTCGGGTCATAAGTTATGAATGACTTGTAGACTCCCGCTAAACGAACGGCCGCCCGCGCCCCATGTACTACCCTGGTAAAATTCCTCATTGAAAAAAATGTGGAGACTTTTTCTTTTCCTTTTTTCCTGAAAATTTCCACATAAATATACTCTTACGAGTAGTACGATTTCTAACGATACCCTTACGGATCGGACAGTGTTATTTACATGTTGTATATTTATCTATGTATGTATGAATGTATCTAAACTACTAACTATGGATGGTATAATAGTTGCTAAATGTATACACATTTGTGCTATTGTATTGATTCTGTTGACAATATCACTCGGGCAAACAATACAATAAACATTCTTGGTATCGTTATTTGTTTGGTGGTGAACCACATTTGATGTTCATATTGTGTTTGTATGATTCTAATTACAACCCCGCATAAAAAAACACATAGCAATATTAGTTTTATTTTGATTTCATATTTTATTAGGTACATTTTTTATCCATACATCGTTTATTTTCTCACTGAAGAATGTCACGTCATTAATAGTACAGACGCCAGCACATCAACCTACTACAATCTGTCTTTCTTTAATAGATTTTCAAATTTATCACTAAAGCATAAGGTTGAAAGTTGATTGTGAAACTTTGACAGTTTTGGGTAGGTTGATGTGCTGGCATCTGTACATTACTGTCGTGGCCTACAACAGCGGCATTGATGGACGATCAAGAAAATACGTGAGTCTATTAATGCCTCGTTGCGGCCACCCGCGGCTTGTGTATAGTACTTTTCTCAAAATATAATGCGCGGAAATTCAAACCAAGTAAATTAATTATAAATTGTAGAATCAATTACGAACAACGATAATTTTACACGCGCCAATAATATTGTTCTTTTGTTTCTTCTTTGCTAAAACAACTCTATTTGCAAGCCAAGTCGAAATTTAAATAAAATATTTGATAAGTTACCTCCTTAGTAGCCATATGTTGAAGTAAAAAGTTCGTTCCATTTTTAAATAATACGACAGAATTTTTGTTTTAATAGCAATTTACTTCTACTAATAAAAATAATGAAATTTTCTTATCAAATAGGATTAATAAAATAAAACAACAAAAGTGGCACTGCACACTGTTGAAGCAATAGATGAAATCTAATTTCATTGCTCCTGCTAGGTACTAGGAATAATACCTACAATATGCCGTCTATGTCAGTTATTTTGGGTAAAGGCCCATTATTATGTACACCGCGTATGCTAGTTTGATCGAAATTGGATAACGTTATTTTAATAATAGAGTGATCAACAACATAATCACGAACTAATTGGTATGTGGGAACAGTTGCATCGTTTAGTTTACTAACTTTTTTATAAAAAAAATATTTAAATGTTTTTTGTGTAAAAAAAAAACCTATTCCGTCAATTGTGGGAATATATTATTATTAATGTAATTTTCGGAAACTGGAAATAACACATGAAAAACACGTTACAAGTCAATCATATTTTAAAAACTATATGAGGTCGGCGTTACCTATCCGACTACTTTGGAGAAGAAAGGCCGAAACAAACTCAGACGTCACAGTCTTTTTTAAAGTTCAGACATGATCTTGGGCAGGCCATAAGATCATCATGCAGATTATTGGCTGCGATGGTCTTTTGAGGAAAGAACTAAAACGATTTGAGTGAAACTGTCCAGTCAGTGAACGCATTTGTCAGTAATCGTGAGCTCAACTCAGAACTTAACTTACAGACTCGAAGAAAAATACCAAAGAATATTTTTTTTGGTATTGTTCTTCGATTGAATAAGAACAACTTGTTAGATTTTAATAACATTCTGATAGCAACGTATTAAAATCAAGCAACAATTTTTTCGCTTTTCGCACGAAGCAACCATTTTTACGCTACTTTGGAGAAGAAAGGCCAAAACAAACTGTTATCTGTGCTGTGTTGTTTCGGCCTTTACACAAGTAAACACACATAGCATTTCAGAACAGCAGTGCTATTCTGTAACCATCTCACCGTGAAAACTTAGGTGAAGTGAGCTCGGAGTGAGCTGTCAGTCCCTAGCAGCAGGTGGAATGACAGCTCACTTCAAGCTCACTTCACCTAAGTTTTCACGGTGAGATGGTTACAGAATAGATCGGCAGATACATATCTTTTTCTTTGACTGTCTCTTTTGGAAGTACTTTTAGAAAGTAAGTAAAAGAAAAATTGAAAATATTTCAGCACTCGATCTCCTGTATAAGAAAAGGGAACTCATCGTTTTGGTGGCTATAAAAATAACTATTTCTACTTGTTATTTTGGATACAAAACAAAATAACATTCAAATTGAAATTTGCATCAGTGATTATTAGTCAGTAGTCGTTCACATTGTGTGTCTTCTAAATATCCTGTCAGCAGCCTTCATAAATTTCAAGCCCAAAATTGTCCATGAACTGTAGCATAAATTATCATAACAGAATAGTGCCATACACGGCCTAATTAGGTGTCGAATTGAAATTCGGGCGGGGTTCCTCGGGGGACACCACAGAGACTGGTCAGTAACGGGAATCTTAACACACTCGCATTTTAATAAGAACTGTAAATGAACCTCAACCTCACAATTTCCGTAAAGTTGAAAGGAGCTTATTTTAATAGTCGTTTTGTAGAAAAAGGTGGTTTATAGGTACCTGTTGTCGTGTTATTCGCATAATAATTGAAACGCAAATCGATGTCTTACTTCTTGAGATTATTGAACTATCAATCAGATTGTAAGTGGATGTACAATCACGAGTACTAATAATGATGACATAATTATTAGTACTCGTGACTGTACATCCACTGTATACTTTAGCAAAATTGAAAAGCGATTGGCATCCTAATTGCGTAACACACTTTCAATCACAACTGATCGCAATGGGTTTCATTTTGACAGTTCACCCACTTTCATTGAGTTATTTACGTTGTTGAGCTGACGAATTTTTCAAACCTATGAAGCAATGGATTAGCGATATCCTTCAAATCTCTCGGAGAGTTTTTCAAAATGAAACCCATTGCGATCAATTGTCTGTTAATGTGTGTTACGCAATTACCCAGCTGTTCCAAAATACTATGTTCGTAACAACATAAATATACATATTAGTGTTCGTGACTGTACCAGTGTACCATCGAAGAACTTCTATCTATACATCGTAAGGACTATTTTTGCTTGCAGCTAGTGTTGCCCAAAATCGGTCTTGGTCTTGCAGTCTTGGTCTTGGACTTGCATTTTCGTAAGTCCAAGACCAAGACTGACCCCTGCAAGATTTGAGCAAGAACAAGACTAAGCCTGCAAGACTCTTGCGTCTCGCAGTTAAGTCAAACTGAGATTTGGGCGTTAATAAGTAGGTATTTGGTTTCAATAGCGATTTTGATAGACGTTCCCCAGTATCAAAACCGTATAGTCATAACACTAAAAGGTATTAATTATTATATTTAGACTATTTAATAAGTATCGTTTTACACACAAATATATTATGGTCCCATGTGATAAAAATAAAATAGGTATCTTTCTAGCAAAGTTCATACCTTATAGCCATAGGTACCTAATTTAAATTATCAAATAAGTACACCGACCGACCAACGGTTTTTTCGCGTAATGTAACATAACATTGGCTGGCGCAAAAACTGTGTTACTAAGACCTACTCGACTCGCTGTTAGTTTTAAATTTTGCTGAATAGAAAAATAATAAAAACTTTGAAACATAAGTAAGTACCTAGTACCAGTACTACCTTTACTTGTTCTTTTATCACAGTTAAGTTAACAAATAAATCTAATGTTATGACTGCTCATCACCAATGCTCTCAAAACGGTGAAGGAAAACATCGTGAGGAAACCGGCATGTTCTAGAACCAAAAGGTCGCAGGCATGTGACATTTACCAACACACACTGGGCCCGCGTGGTGGAGGTCTGTTTCCCAGTGGTAACATTAGAGGCTGATTGAGATGAGAGACTGTATGATATTTTTATTATAATGTGAATTTTCAGATACCTCCTTACTGTATATAGGTGCCTCATGTTTATTTATTTGATATAGGCACACCAACAACTTAAGGCTCGTGCAGACCAGCGCGACGCGACGGCGCGACGCGACTCGAACAATACAATTTCTAAGAAAACTTCACTGTATAACAATAGCCGGTGTCGCGTCGCGCTAGTCTGCACGAAGCTTTATTTACAAATAAGACATGTACAGACATTTGCGATGGGATTCTGTGTAAATTAGTTACATATAGGCATGCACATCATTCACAAAAAAAAGGACGAATCTGAATTACAATTGAAATAATTATCGAGGATAAATAACACAAGGAAAAGTTAATTTAAAAATATAAACATAACTTAATTACATTGATATTGGTGCCGATTCTCTTGTCACAAAGGCGTCTAAACTAGACTAAAAATCACCAAAATTTAGTTTACTCCTGTCAAACGATGATTTCCCATTCTGAAATAGACTAAAGTGGCACAACTTAACTATATTTTAGTTTGACAGCACTAAGATTGTACTGAGATTTTAATTTAGTGAAAATGACAATTTTCCTATTCTGAATTTGACGTTTTTCACCTAAAATTTTAATTTTCTAACTAATTCTGACCATTTTTAATCGCCACTGAAAATGGTGTGGAATATTATTAGTTGTCATGAACTAAAATTCACACGAACATCTCGACTTCGGGTGCAAAAACAGTACTGTACTGGATTTTTTTCTTTTCTTTTGCTTATATCTCGAAAATGGTGTGTCCTATCGCAAAAATAATGAAAATTTCGACCCCCTTTATAAAATCCTTATACCCCTAATACTCAACACGTAGGTAATAATTTATTTTATTTTCCATACAAAAAGTGAAAAATTCCATAAAAAACACGTCGAGGCTGCACCCAATGCGCGCCTCCGGCTCTAAAAAAATTCACGGGGTAGGGCAAACAAGTATGTACCACGTGGAGTCGCAATTGTCAAATTCGATTTAGTTGTGTCAAACTAATTTTTAAATGTAGAGACTTTTTACTACAGAATAGCTTTAAGATTCTCATAGCCAAAAAGTAAGGAATTTTAGTGATAGTTTAGTTCGGTGTACAAGAGAATCGGCACCATTGTACATTAAATTAAGTACTAATAACTAAGAACGAAATTACATTTAAAAAAAAAACATTACTATTAAAGTCGACAATTGAACATTAATTACATTATAATGGGATATGATTATTCTGAATTATATTGATAAATGAATGTTGAATTTGTCTGAATGTTGATTGATATGAACTAATATGACGTCCTTCCTTGGTAACAGGACGAATTGATATATTTGATTGATCCTAAGCTTGATTCGGCTATTTATAACGGGTTTATTTAGAATTACAGCTTGACATATTTAAATGATTATCTGCCCATTATCTCAAAGTTCAAGGCTGCAGAATCTAATATAAAATTGATTTATTATTCATAATCAAAAGATTTTTCTAAAAGCAGAGTGCCAGCTTATTAATATCTCCTTTATTTCTTGTAAATGCATATAAATTACATGTTTAAATAAAAAATATAAAAAACCGCCTAGTGCGTGTCAACCACGCACAATGAAGGGTTCCGTAGTTAGGATGAATTTATCGCAAGAACATTTTTAACTTTGCAGTTGAAAATACATTCCGTATGGGAGAACATGTTTTTGCAACTTCAAATGTAAGTTGGTCGATTATTACTCGTTGACTTGTAAAGCCTCTGAGCTGTGATAGTTTTCCTTTTAATCTCGTTATATAAACTGGCGTGAATTTTGTCACATATCCAAAACTCACCATTTAGCTGACAGGGGGACGACTACGACACTAGACTCTAACAAAAATTGCACTTCGAAGATTAATATTTCGTTAGCCGATCCCTGAATCTTAAAATGGTTTAGAAAACTCACAACATTTTTGAACGACACCCCACACCATGGGATAGATGAGAAAAAAATACCCCCACCTTACGTGTAGGAGGGGGTATCCTAAAAAAATATTTAAAATGATTTTATAATAGCACTTTATCGGCGTGATTAATATGTATACTTGTATAGCCATGCTAAATTACAGCTTTCTAGTACTAAGAGTCTCTGAGCTAAGCCCCGGATAGACAGAGAGACGGATATCGCAAAAATAAGGCAAAAAGATAAGGCTTCCTTGTTTACTACGAAACCCTAAAAACGATTCAAAATAGTAGCCCACGGGTATCGAGAACAGGGTCTAAGTGTCCGGTGGTCAGGGCTTCGGAGAGAGGAACCTCCTAACGATACGCGCCGTGTCCAGAAGTACCGCATTCAGAATCAAGCTCTTGATCCAGCTGCCTAACGACAGCTTCCTCAGGTATTGGTCTGGACTATTACGCTATTAGCAAAGCCAACTTATTATACAGGGTGTAAGGGACAGCTCTCCGCAGACTGATGGGGTGAATTTAGTATATCATACTAAGATGACCGGTACATGAAATTATTTCAGGAACGTTATGGGAATCCATCAAACCTGATTTGTTTGATTACCCTACACGCAATGTATCGCTACCGAGGCAAAACGCACGTAGTGAACGGCAGCGCAGCGAGCTTTCAGACGCCCTCCCCGCCACCCCGCGGTGCGGTGGTTGAACAGCTGATTTCACGCGTAGTTCGTTAGAGAATTTCAACATCCATTGCTGTTTTATTTTTATTTTAGCCGTATTATTTACATTAATAGAGTAGTGCGTACAGAGAATGTAATTTTAAATTGAAATAAAGGAATAGTAACTGAAAACCCGATTCAAAAAATGAAAAAAAATCTGAGAATTTTTTTAGTGGAATATGATTCAAAATAAGGAGCTGAATGCACCCTGTTAGTTTGCGGAGGGCTGTCCCTTACACCCTGTATAATCAGCCTATAATGTACCCACTGCCGGGACTGAGGCCTCCTCTTAGTGAGAGGGAGTGGGCTGTAATCCACCACGCGGGCCCAAAGCGGGTTGGTAGATGTCACACGTCTTCGAATTTTAGGTTCTTGGACATGCCGGTTTCCTCACAATGTTTTCCTTCACCGTTTTGGGCCATGACCAGTCATAACATTCGATTTATTTGTTAACTTAACTGTGATAAAAGAACAAGACTAAAGGTAAGCAAAATTATTGGACTGGTACTCGGTACTAAGGTTGAAAGTGGTCAGGCGCCAGTGGCCGCGACGGTACTATCAAAGACCTTCATTTCTAAGCAGTTTGAAAACAAAATCCCGTGAACATGATGACACATCTGTTACCACCCCGGTTCTATAGCGGCCGAGTGCTGCAAGCAGAAATAGTCCATAGCAGAAATTATTTACACAAGGTAAAGCTCCTGCCTGGGTTTGAAGTTACGACCTACAACTCGTAAGTCTGCACTGCTCACACCCAGCTTATTAATATTTTAATAAACCAATTCATTTGTTGAGTTCGCATAGTGGTGTCATAACTCTAGTATTATAATAATGTTACGTGAATGCAAATCGGTATCCGGGATCAAAAGATCGAAGGATCGAAGGCAGGAAGTGTTATAGCGAATATCGGCCATTTATAATCATTACTATCGTATTTACTGTGTATGTGGTTTGAATGCTCAAGTGAATGAAATAGGCTTATGGAAGTATGTAGACAAAAGTTATGTACACTCAACAAAAGAGTTATCTCTTTAGGTAGGTACTCGTAATCCACCCGGGAAGAATTCTAGAGTGCCGACTGCATAAACTAACACCCAGCTTTCACGCCGCTTTCACCTTGCACATTTTGCTATCCTTGAGCACAGATTGCTCCTTGAGCTATTTTGAAATAGTTATTATCAATACGAGAAAAAATCGGCCAAGTGCGTGTCAGACCACGCACAATGAAGGGTTCCGTAGTTGGGATGAATTTATCAAAAAAAAACTTTATTTTTGTGTTAAAAAACATGTTCTCCCATACATCTATAATTCTATATACGTCAAAGTCAATTCTCCAAATGTAAAAAAATAATTTGTTATAAAACTACAACAAATTAATTATTTTCGGACATTGTCCTTTACATGTAGGGTTTGATTTATTTGCGAGTATCAAAATATGTCGCATGAATTGCCGTATTTTTTATTGCGTTGACTTTGAAGCTTGATTTTTAGAGCTCCAAGGGACCATAGACCTGGTCCCTTGGAGCTCTACAAATCAAGCTCATATTATCATATATTTGTTATTCATTTCAACTTCATACCTCCTTACTGACAGATTGACTACCTTGACTGACAGATGGACGGACAACGAAGTGATCCTAGAAGGGTTCCGTTTTTTCCTTTACAGGTACGGAACCCTAAATAGGAGTAGGTATGTAAGTAGTTAACTTTAAACGATATTTTTCTTATGTGATGCGCCTGGCCTGTGCTGTGTAGGTACCTAGTGGGCTTTGAAATCGCTCTCCTGAGTGTACGGTAAAAAATATTTTTCTTACAATCGTACCAAACCTAAAAATACTCGCGATACACCCGCGATAGCATCGTATATTGACAGCGTAGTGTAAGAATATTAATTGTTTGCCCTGCATACTTAATTTTTTTGTTGACTGTACGTACTTTTATGGTGGTTGACAGTAATAGACTATTGTTGAATAAGTATTCGTCCCACGTGAATATTTATATTCAATTGGAATTTGTGGTCAACTTTTTCCATGAAAAACTATTCAACAAACGTTACCTATGGAACGGTAATCAGAAAATGCAGTAAGTAGGTGTGCAGTACCTATAGGGTCTACATACACATTCAATAAAGAAGAATATATTTTGAGAAGAAGCAACGTTACAAGTCTGTGGCAATAACTTTTCGTGCAATTGCACTAAGCTATAAAATTACGTGTGGTTTGTAACTTTTTTTTTTCTCAATTACTTTTAATGATGGTCTGGCAGTTTGAGTAGTTTACCCGGCCTACCCAAATGGTACTACCTACTTCTTTGGTATTGTTCGTCGAGTTGAGCTCCACGATTACTGACAAATGCTTGCACTGACTGGACAGGACCACTCAAATCTGTGTGGTTCTTTTCTCAAAAGACCATTTCAGACTAATCTACATGGTCCTCTTATGGCCTGACCAAGATTATGTCTGGACTTTAAAAGAGACTGTGACCTTTGAGTTTGTTTCGGCCTTTCTTCTCAGAGTAGTCAGATAGGAAATGCCGAACTCATCTGTGTAAAAGTGATTCCGATATCTTATTTACAAAATAAATAATTTGATTTGATTTAATTTCCTTTAATATCTAAAAATGAAGTGGCGTATTCTGTCACTCAACTGTAGTTTTTTTTTACACCTACTTTATTGTACACCACAAAAATACATAACAAAAAATAAATCAAACACACCGCGATCTGTTCCAGATAATCTTGGAATGGACAGCGATTTACCTGGACTTAAATGGTGCTGTCGTTGGTGCAAATAATAAGTACACAATATACTAGAATAGATACACAGATATACATATCCTAAATAATAAATACATACATCCTAAATATATAAGCAACGAAAATAAATAAAGACAATAGATAATTACAGTTACGAGAAAAGACCAAAACGACAAGTAATGTACAGGTTACGTCAGCGCGCGTTTTATTTTAACTGACAATGAATTCCACAATCCACAAACGAGCGGCCTGGACAGTAAAGGATTTGTCGAGGAAAGTTGTGGAATGCATAGGCATTTTAAACGTCAAGTTGTCTGATGACCTTAAAAATTTCGTTGGGAAAAAAGCATATTATACAAAAGGGAAAGAATAATGAACATTCCGGCGAAGGAGAATGGCAACCACTTGAGCTTCACACGAAATTTGGAAACATGGTTATATTTGCGCATACCGAATATGAACCATATGCAAACATTTTGAAGCCACTCAAGTTTATCAAGTTGGTATTGGGTAAGGTACAGATAGATGACATCAGCATAGTAAAGGATGGGTAGAAGTATCGATTGTGTCAGCGCAATCTTGGTGCCAGTCGGTAGAAAATTACATTATCACTTCAAAGATGCAGCAGATGCAAATAGTTTGCGCCTAACTTCCTGAAGCTGGGCAGTTCAAGAAAAGTTTTTATCAATGAATATCCCTAAGTTTTTGACTTTATTTATTTATTTAACCATTTATGTACACACAAAAATAAACAGACAAGATTATAAGAACAGAAAAATACGTACAAAGGTGATGCTTATTTCTAATGAAATCTCTTCCAGCATACCTGCGACCTGTGACTTTCTCACTGAAGGGAACAACTGAATAGGGTATTTTACTCGATATGAGAAAAAATCTAAAAATATATTAATGAGATAGCTTAGGCAAAAAGCAGTCGGAAAACGTTAGTTTTAGTTCATAAAATAGCAAACTAAATTTTAAAATTCAATTCGAAGGCTTCAGCTTTTTTAATCTGTTTCATAACACCACTAAACAGTAGTCGCCATGTTATTACGTCATACGGCTATGTAAACTTAGAAAGTGTTTACTGTCAACTATCAGCGTACCTTTAATCTATAAAGGCTTTTTATTATTTTCGTAATCAACGTAATTTTTATTGAAATAATACCATGGAGGACGGTTTTGTAAAAGGAGACCACACAAATTTATAACTTAAAAAATATTACTGCATTTGTTTACACAGCCAACTGACGTCATGACCACAGAGCAATATGGCGTCCACTGCGTCCAGCGTTTTCGTCAAATTACGCGCGAAATTTGAAAAGGAAAAAATTAAATGCATTTTTATGGCACTTAACGATTGTATAAAATTTTTGAGAATTTTTTAGTGGTTCATTAGCACTTTTCAAAAATGGGTGTAATAAATAATATGGTGTATTCAAAAGAAATTTGGGGAAGAGTCGTCCAGTCGATCCTTGAGACCGTCTTTTAACTGCCTGCCACCACAACCTGCGTCTTTTTGGGGTTGACCATAAGTCCATATCTCTTACTCCAATCGCATATTCGGGGCAGATCACGATTAATCGTTAAGATAGTCTCGGATAGATTTCCAAAAGGGGCTCGCGAGTAAATTTGTAAATCTTCTGCACAAAGTCCACTGTTTAACAAAAAAACATTTCTGCCGTTTTAGCGTGAAAGCGTAACAAACATACAAACTCAGTTTCGCATTTATAATATTAGTTAGGATAACGAACGAGACAAAATTACTTTTACTTTTGCGGTGAACCGGAACCGCCATAATTACGAGAGAATATAACAATCGTCTTTTGTTTTTAGGTTTTACTACAATATTTTTATATTTATTGTAGCTTTATTTTTCAGAAATGTAGCGAATGTAATGAAATTGGACTTTTCCACCATTATTTTTTTTTTTTTTTTAATATGGCATCTGGCAGGTATACCACTAAGGTATTTACTGCTTAACCGGAATATCCTGTGGCTGCCTTAAGCTTACTACACTCAAAGCCTCCAGCCAGGAGCAAAAACTATTCTAAATTAAAATTAGGCGAACGCTCGCTAAGGGCACCACCTGTGGGGTACGAACCTCGGCTTAGGGCGTCGCTGAGCCTGTCCCATCTTGCTGTCCTCCCCGGACTGCAAGATGGTACAGGCTGGATCAAGGATAGATCATTATTATTATCAGGGGAATTTAAAGCTACGCGCTCAGCTGCGGCGCGGGCTGGCGCTTCATCGGACAAGACTTTTCCGCCATCTTTAGCCTTCCGTTAAATAAGAGGCTTCCTATCCTGACATCAGTGGTGGATTGATTATTTGTGTGTCCAATGAGTGTTTTCAATTCGTAATGTATGCACGAAATATGTAAGGCAGTTGCAGTTATTTAAAAAACATAATTATGAAGAATCAAGAGTTATACTATAGTCTTTAAACAATAAACTTGGTTCGCACCGAGTTTCGTACAAATACTAAAATAGTGTGCTTACCTACCGAGACTCAGAATGTGTGGCACCACGTTTTAATACAAAACGGGATAGCAAATTCCTTTAGGTAAACAAAACAACTAAAGACGCATCTTCGTAAACTTATGTGTACGTAGTGGTTAGTAACAAATAAGGAAGTAAAGATGCGTTTACCAATTATAGCATCCGATGGTAACGGTACACATGCACTATGGGAAACCGCTGGCATTTAGCGTAGTCGTAGAGAATGCATGTGCTAAGGTCATCATGCTTAACTTTGTCACTATTTAAATTCTTTATAAATATAAATAAAATGCTGTTCTTTGTCACCGCATCAGTTGACCGACTGGCTGAAGCGATTTGACAATTATTTACCGGTTTTTTTTTACCGCTGCACAAGGCGGAAGGTAATATTTAAATTTAGGGAATTTTATCAATTTCGGGAAAATCTGTACGTCCTTTTTTCTATGGGAATTGTGTATGAACTATTGATATTTGGACAAGACTTCGTCTGTCTGGTCAGCTTGTTGTAAATAAAAATACTAATAATATTATAATACAGCATCGAAAGTCATCATCATCTACCTGGACTTTTCCCAACTATGTTGGGGTCAGCTTCAAGTGGAACCGGCTGCAACTAAATCCCAGTATTCGACCTGGAGCGACTGCCTATCTGTGCTCCACAACACAGTTACTAAGTAACATGATATCCTTTGGTAAGACTGGTTGACAGAGTTTCAGGTTTCCGACTGCCACTTTCGATGCCGATGAGTCGGTACAGGTGTGTGACTCATCGGCATCGAAACTGAAGAGCCTGAAAAGTTTCTCAAAACAATAACTGCTGGAAGGAAGTTTGATCGAGTTGCCCTTAGATTCCAATCATCATCTGCCTAGCCTTTTCCCAACTACGTTGGGTTCAGCTTTCAGTCTAACCGGATGCAGCTGAATGCCTATCTGACCTCCACAATCCAGTCATTGGGTGATACGATACCCCTTGGTAAGACAGACTTGGTTTGTCAGACTTTCGGGCTTCTGACGACCCGTAACGACTGTCAAAGATCCACGAATGACAGCCGGGACCAACGGCTTAACGTGGAGGAGTCTCGGTATGTAAAGATGGTACCCATCCACGGACCAACCCCGGCAAGCGTAGATTAACCTGACGGATCGACCCGTGCGGCAGTTATTACTTAGCCACGAGCTCCTCTGCCCTTAGATTCCAATAAAGACTATAAAAATATCAAAACTAAATTTCAGGTCGAGATTAATAAACGATATTTAGCACGCTCTTTGGCGTAGATAAATTCCCGTCTCAATCTCGCACTTGTAGTTTGACAATTGTGCGACAGTGACAGGAATAACGTTAAGCCAAAGCACGTGCTATGCTAAATAACGGCCTCACTGTTCTAGTACTAGATGGATGAGAGGGGCGGAATATCGAGCTTAATGTCTTCCACCTTATGACATGTGAGGGGTTTACTTACCAAAGCCACACGGTGTTCTTCAATTCCTTTTAGCTGGGGTGCTGGAGTACCTACTTGCGCAATTTGTCACGCTCCGGCGCAGGATTGACCGGCGGACCCCGTCAAAATCTGCGGCAGTCACCCTACGCCCGCCATTCCTCTAGAGAGGCGCACGCCGCGCACGGTGCGCTGAAGTCATCTCAGGTCTGGGTACAGGCAACAGACTCCCCAAGTCTGTCATCCGTTGATTACACAGGACCATGTTTACTTTATGTTTCGTCAATGTCACTGCGCATGTAATAGTAAGCTTGTAATTGTAACCTTAGAAAATTGATAGGTAATTAAGTATTATTTAAATGTAAGAACGTTAATACTCGTGGGCAGTGTTCATTTGTTAATTATATTTTTATGTTTTAATGGCAAGGTATATGAAATTATCAAAGTCAATCGAAGGTTGCATGACGGAATGTCGAGCAGTTTTAATATTTATCATTTATTTAAATGAAATGCAAGGTAATTGGAGGGAACCCTATTTTTTCTGTGACAATATTTTTGATATCTCGGGAGTACGACTGCAAAAAATTGAAAAACGAAAAAATAGTTATTACAATTCTAGTCCGGTGGAAAACGGTCGCGGGTTTGATCCTCACCTTGAACTCAGTACCTACTTACCTTACAGCAGCGCAAGCCTGCTTAATTTAACCGTTTTAAGAGTCCTATTACATTTTTTTACGGAAATTCATGATTTTTGACCATGTGATTTTCAGCAGCAGTAAGATATTTTAATTATTTGATTATAATAACTATAGTGCCATTCACTTTCTTGTAAGTTGGAGTTACACATTATTTTCGTGTAATTTGCTGAATTGACGCGGAATATATAGTACTTTAATTTAATTTATTGTAATTTTGTCTTATTATATTGAGAAACAAAAACTAATGAAACGTATTCACTGTAGATCGAAGTTTTATATCATATTAGTTTATTTGATTTAATTGTGTTTATTTGGAATATAATGGACATGAAAATCAAGACATTTATTGGTTTTCTTTACGACTTTTCCCTGAAAACTTAAGGAATTTAAAGAAATTCTAGAACTCCAATAAACAAGTAAAACATTCAAGTTATCGTTTAGTAACTTTCGCTTTTATTAGAACTGAATGAAACAATGTGAATTTGAGCGTCAAAGTTCCATTGCCGACGTTTTTCCTTGTAAACTGAGTTCGTAAAATATTCATAGTAAATTACACGACAAGAAAAGTTAAAATATGCAACTCCAACTTACAATAAAGAGAATGGCACTATCGTTATTCATAATCAAATAATTCAAATATCTTACTGCTGCTGAAAATTACAACGCCAAAAATCATGAATTTGCGTCAAAACTGTAATAGGACTCTTAACAGAAATACGATCTAGTACGTCTTTGTAACCCACATTGCTAAAAACCTGTAAAAAGACTTGTACTCGTAAACTGCCAACCACGAAATTATTTATTTTTTACCAATCACATAACTACCTGACGTTTTAACAAATACAAACATGACAAGAGTCGAGAATAATTCAACCATACTTCTGCGCTATCTCGCGCTTGTCACTAGTAATTAATTACCTACTTAATTACGATACAAACTCTAAGATGTCCCTAAGTTTCTGTCTTCCAGTCAATAGGTATGACTATAAAAGGATAATTAAAATTCAATTGATCGGTAATCATCAGCACATCCGACCAATTAGTCTAACACAAGTCAGAATCGTGACTATTTCCCTTGTAATGAGCAATTAATCTGTTATAAATAGTCATCGTGGAAGTGCCTACTAATCCATACTTATTACTTACTAGCTGCTCCCCGCGGTTTCACCCGTATAAGTCTCAATTCCGTGGGAATATCGCGATAAAAAGTATTCTATGTCCTAACCCAGGTCACGGTCTACCCATGTGCCAAATTTTATTCAAATCCGTTCAGCCATTTTAGCGTGAAAGCGTAACAAACAAACAAACAAACTTACTTTCGCAAGGATTTTACTTATACAATACTCGTACTTACCCTTGTGGCTAAGGTGTGGCTTGTGGCTAAGTGACCATCTTTACGTACCAAGACCCCTCCGATGCCTCTATTCTATTCTTTTCGAACATTCCGATAGTGTCCACGTGAATTGCAAAAGTATAATATTTATGTCTATATGAAAATTTTCAAGAGCAGGTTTTTAAAGTTTAGTATTTCAGTTTCATAACGGAGATAATAAATTAACATGTTTTTAATATTAGCATACAGTAATCTTTCGTAAATGTCACTGAATTTAATTAGCTGTGATCGATCTGTGGCATCATTTTGATCTGCATATTTATTAGACAAAATTTATTGAACCTCACGCTTTCATCTTCTTAAAAGGTATAGACAGGGGCATCCTTTTTCGGTATATATATGACTTATTTTCCAAGTGTCGAATGGAAATCGAATTCAGGGACGTTATTGATAGTTAAATGGATTCAAATTCTCAGACACAATGCTGTCAAGCATTGTGGATTCAAATTCGTTCTGCTTGACAGCATTGTGTCTGACAACGAATTTGAATCCATAACCTAGACTTAAACTTACATCAAAATCAGTAATAGTAATGTAATTTTTTTCTCTCAAAAAGGTACAGTTTGATTCATACGAGCATCAAGTTACATTTGAAAGTTAATCCTTTGTGAGAGCTGAAGTCTATACTGGGTTCGGGACCTGTATGACTGATCTCCAGGCATACACCCTTAAAATTACAATATTTAATTGCACTTACGTACTACAACATTATAAAAGCTCCAAGTACTGAGAGGAAGGCTATGTATGTGTGTCTTTGGAGAGTGTTGTGAGTTCGTGAGTGCAATATATGGAAGTCCTCAGACCCAACGCCCGCGAAGGGCACTAGGGTGAGAGCACTTACTTGCCCGAAAGTGTGTGTCTCTGTGTGTGGTTAACAAGGTGAGAACCACAGTTGCAATGTATTAGCTATCCTAGCAGTGAGTCGTATGCTCATCACTTATATGCTTTTAATATATATCGCTGAATTGAATTAACTGTCATAATGCTAAATCTGCATATTATGTAGATTAATTTGAGTTTGTATGTAAATGAGGAGACGACACGGTATAATGAAACAATTTTGATGTATTTTTGGCTATTGGTCTGGTTTCTGATCTTAAATCTAGTATTATTAATGATTTAAGTTACGAAATAAATCAAGGTCTGTTTTTTCAAATCGATCATAATGCTCGATATGTCGTTGTAATGCTAGGGAAATAAATTGTTAAGCAAATTACTACTAACTTAAATTTTCCTTACCTATATTCAAATCCAGTTGTTTGAAATGGCGCCTCTTCTGTCTAGCCTTTTCCCAAATATCTTGGGGTAAGCTTCCAGTCTAACCGAATGCAGCTGAGTACCAGTATATTATAATGTTACTGATGGGACTCACGCCTCCTCTCAATGAGAGGGAGTGGGTCGTAATCCACCACGCGGGCCCAATACAGGTTGGCAGATGTCACATGTCTTCGAATTTTTGGTTCTATGACATGTCGGTTTCCTCACGATGTTTTCCTTCACCGTTTTGAGAACAGTGGTGGTGAAATTATTGACACAAAGTAAAGCGGCTGTCTGGGATCGAACCACCTACAACTTGTAAGTGAGGCCGTTTCCTATGGGCCACCACTGCTGCCTATGATAACTATAAATATAAGTATATATCTTTCTTTTATATATAATTCTTCTGTACGTGTGTTTGTAACCTAACTCCTCAACAGCTGGACTGATTTGCATGAAATTTTGTGTGTATATTTGAGTCGACCCCTGGATGCTTCGAAAATACAATTGAACCTGGTAGGTGGCGCTGTTCGGGCAGGACTACGTCTGCCAGGTACGCTAGTATAAGTATAAATAGCACTAATTCATTCGAACCTACTTATAAAATACTTTAGCAAAATATTTATGAATATAGGATAGGATAATCGTACAAATTCAAGGTCTCTTAATTTGCTCATCACGTTGAAAAAACGTGTGGGTCATTATAAAAAATAATAATTGTTTACCGGTATATAACACCTATTATCGTAAATCTTGTGCCTTCACTATTTAGAGGAATAATAATGTAAAGGTGCTGTTAGGGTAACCATTCATTTGTGATCATCTAGATACCTAATCGTTTTCGCGTCAGTC
Source organism: Xanthia togata (assembly GCA_963853775.1). Classification (NCBI taxonomy): domain Eukaryota; kingdom Metazoa; phylum Arthropoda; class Insecta; order Lepidoptera; family Noctuidae; genus Xanthia; species Xanthia togata. Next base: position 23,468,516 of record OY970793.1, on the reverse strand, counting down.
TGTGTGACCGCGTTGTTCTTCTAAACTAGGCAACGGATTTTCATGCGAATTTTACCATCATTTAGAGAATTTATTCCGGAAGATTTTTGTGAAACTGTCAAATTTCCCCAATCAACTTTGAACCTTATGTTTTAGTGATAACGTTGAAAATCTATTAAAGAAATTTGACAGATTGCAGTAGGTTGATGTGCTGGCGTCTGTACATTAATATTAAACTTACATTTCATAAGGAAATCTCGATGTTTTGTTAAGTCTTAAAAACCGTGCGAAACAGACGCGGGTTACAAGTTTATAATTCACGCTTCTTCAGTTGAGATTCAAATTTTTGAGATTCTTTCAGCTCCTCAGAGATTGATCCCGCTAGGCTATGGTATGGTACAGTACCTATATCGAAATAAGTACAGTAAGATTAATGAATCGTAAAGCAAATTGCCGTTAATTTTCCGTGTTATGGCCATTTCATAGAACAGTCGAAGAATGACAGTTGTGATTTCAATAAACGGATCATTTAAGTTAGTAGTCAATCACTTTTTTTTTTGTAGTCAATCCCTGCCTTAAATCATCGTGGATGATTGTACCTCTTAACCTGACGTTTATGACCTGATTACCTAGTCTTGCCTTATATATTGTCACGAAGATTTTTTATTTTTTTTATTGCCAATAATATTTATTACTTTTACAGTGTGTTAGTTTAATACATAAATATAAAACAATTTAAAATATAAAAGCTTATTCGAAGTGGTCTCCATTGGCTGAAATACAGTCCTTTAAACGTTGAGGCCAGTTATCTAAAAATTCTTCACTGCCAATCGTATGGATTGTTTTAGGGACTCCAAATTATCATGGCGTTTAGAGCAAGCCGTACTCTCTAAAATTGAGCATAAATTATAATCCAGCGGATTAAAATCGGGACTAGACGGCGGCCAGTCTTTAGCCGTCCGAAACGTTCACTTCCAACCAAGACTGCGAGGACCAAGCTTTATGACCAGGCGCCGAGTCTTGTTGGAAGGACCATACTTGGTTATTGAATATGGTGTTGTTAAGGGCCTTAACCACCTTCTCAAGAATGGTATCTTGATACACTTGTGCCAATGTTTTGATACCTTTTTAACAAAAATGTCTCTGTCACTCCTTCATAGCTAACACCCCACCAAATCATCACTGACGTCGGATAATGCCCACGTTGCACTTTGTCGACTAATTGGGAAGCTTCCTTAGAGCTTTGAGCATAAATACGGTCATTTTGTTTGTTAAAATGTTGTTCAATTGTAAAGATTTTCTCATCCGTAAACAAAAAAAATCTGTGACCTCCCTTTGCGTACCGCTTCAGTAGTTGTTTCGATTTTACCACCCTATTCTTTATTAAATTATCAGTTAATAAATAACCAGTGCGTTTCTTATAGGCTGCAAGTCCTAAGTCACCTTTTAAAATACGCGACATGGTTCTGGGTGCTATCTTCATCTCCCGAGATAAAATCTTTTGCTTTCGGACAGGATTTCTTCGAATTCTTTCCCTTACTGCTTCGACCACGTTTTTCGTACGAACACTACGTGGACGACCAGATCTTTTTCTGTCATAAACAGAGGAGGTCTCATTGTACCTATTAATAGCCTGGTACACAAACATTTGACTAATACCAAGCGTATGGAGAGTTTTAAAAATTGCATTTGGCTCCATACCAACTTTGTGTAATGCAATCACAGCGATTCGGCTCTCTTTATCACCCCACTCCATTTTAATATCACAAAATATTGTACAATGTATTGGCGCCAAAATGAAAAAACTCAATGAACAATCGTATAAAAATGACAGATTCCAAATTCAAATGTAATATCTTTCTTATTTTTAATTGTAACAGTATTTATGGCCAGACTAAGTTTATATAAAAAGTGATTAATGTTATGATTTTCCGGAAAAACTAAGTACATAAAGATTAATCCTCTTCTATTTTTGTTTTCCCTGCAATTTTCTTACTTATTGACACCATCAAATCTACACACTTGTTTGGCTTATCTAAACGAGACTAATGACATTTGTCTCCGAGTTTTTTTCTAAAATGCTTGGTGACCCTAGTGAGTGCACGCATGCGCCTGCCCCTACTCACTATTCACTACATGCGCAGGAGCGTTGACATAGCGTGACACAGATTTCTTTGCGATGTCTAGACATTACTTTGAGTTATTTAGTAACCGGTACATATTCTATTAAAATAACTGTTATTGATTTTCTTGTAGCGGTCTTTCAATTTGCTTGTAGTAATTATTTTGTGAATCTGTATTTATATTTTTACCAAACAAAATATTAATAGTTACTAGCTTCCGCCAGCCCGCGTAATAGCTTTATAAATTATAGCTTATGATACTCAGTGATAATATAGTATTCTACTGGGGAAATATTTTTTTAAATCGGTTCAGTAGTTGTTGAGTTTATCCATCAAATCACATCTTTTCTCTTTATAATATTAGTTTAGATTTACTACCGGCTAAGTTAAGCCTGTGTATGTCAAACTCAAACTCAAAGCATTCATATAAATTATACCAATAGGTAGGATGACTAAAAATTTACATTTACCATTCCAAAGCGCAGTAGGTTCCTATGGAGAAGAATAGGCAAGGAACTCCACGGACACCCTTCGTCATCGTCATAAACACATAGGAGCCATTAGAATTAAGCCTCTTTAATTGCAAGGTCTCATCCAGTTGCTACCAGACAACCTGTCGCTACACCTAGTCTAAGGTCATCCTGTTTTCAAATAAATCACGGTTTCCACTCAAAAACGTCTGCTCCAACGGCCATGGGTTCTACGGCTACTATTCTGCCCATTGCCACTTCAACTTGCTTATTCAGTTATTTATGACGACAACGCTGCTTCTCTGTCAGATAAATGATTTTATTTCTGTAAATAGGTTTGTACAAACGCTTTTACTCGTACACGTGAAAAATAATTTTTGTTTTAAAACTAGATGAAATCGGTGTTTTCTATTCGACTACTATGAGAAGAAAGACCAAAATAAGTCACAGTCTCTTTTAAAGTCCTTATGGCTATTAATTTACTTATAATTTAAATTATGTTTTGTGTTGCGTAATGTAAATTATCTTGCATTCTATTAAATAGAATATTTTTTTTCTAACTGAACAGACAGCTGTGCTGCTGGGGAGTTTGTTGCGCCACTTCTTCTTCCCAGCTAAAGAATTAGGAAGTGGCGAAGGGTGGGCGTTTTGGGGGACTGTCTTATGTAATTCTGACGTTCGAAAAGTGCTGATTCTCAGAATAAATGACTTTTGAATTTTGCATACTTACATAATTTCGGTCAGATCATATAAGGACCATGTAGATCAGTGTCTGAAAAGGTCTTTTGAGAAGAGAACCACACAGATTTTATTGGACCTGTCCAGTCTGTGAAAGCATTTGTTAGTAATCGTGGAGCTCAACTCAGAACTTATGGAGCTCAACGATTCGACGAACAATACCAAAGAAAGGAAATTTGGGCAGACCGCATACTGACAGATGCAACTGAGAAAGAAAAAAAAAATACCCACATAGTCCTCATATTCTCAGAATCACTTCATTTAGAATTTGCCAATGCATTAATTAAAGTTAGTAACAAACTGAATTTCTCATCAAATATTTTTACCCAAAATATGAAACCACAACTTTTGGCAACACCGATGCCATATTCAACTAAATCGCGCTTACTGAGCAAGACCTCGCAGCATACTTTACACAACATATGCGTTCTATCAGATAGTAACAATGCGGTCAATTGCAACGCACTGTGTCAAATAGCCAATATTGGTAATTTCACGTTTTAAACTCCATTTATTACCTCATTAGCAGTCTGGATTTGTGCCCGGTTAATGGCATTAGGTTCTCCGCTTTACATGGGACTTAAACATAACTGGCGCAATGTAGGTGTACTATATGTACACATCTGCCTAACCCTTCGGGGAATACAGGCGTGATGTTATATGTATTACCACGATTTGAAGGATGCCCACGAATTGTACTTATAGTTAATATTTTGGTCAAGTCATTTCTCTGAAGAGCTTTCTTTAAGAAACGTCTTTAGAATAAATTGTTTTCTATCTTTTCTGAAAAGATTTATGAAACAGTTTGTTTCCTGTTTTAATACCATTGTGAACATTGTAATATCATTGTGATTCTATACAACACGACTATCCGCTGAGTTACAAGGAAATACTCCCAGGAGTAATAAATACAGTTGATGTGTACTTATTTAAATTCTTATTGATAGGATATTCGTTGAATCTGTTATTTGTACATGAATTCTTGCCAAGCATAAGACATTGTTTCAGTACTTTGAAGGAGTTGTTGGTAGAATTGTCTGCTACATCAAACGCTTCGCTTTATGATAAGTATTATTAATTACAAACATTAAGGTTTTACTCATAATCTAAGTTCGTTACTATTTAATATTGAGAAGGTTCTATAGACAGGCTCACTAGGTACCTAAAACTGTGCATCTGCATTACAGACACTGTCATTCACTTAAATAAAATTACGTAACACCTATTGCCAAACACCTACCCAAACACATTTATCGGCCTGATGACTAACAGAGTCCTTGAGTATCGGATGCAACTCCTGCATACATTACATTCGCATTATCTGTGATGTTGCGCAGGCGCAGCGCAGACGTCGCCATTGTTGTTGAACAATGCCGCGAACACCCACAGACACTTTGTGCATTGGGTACTATTATCACTTCGAAGTTCAATAAAAAGTGAATACAGACGAATAAATTAAAAGCGGAATTTTCAGATTTTTCTAAGAAAATTTGATTTCTTCCTTGTTATGATTATGACACAACTACAACACGGCCGATATAACTTGGCAGTTCAGAACTTCGCGCAGAAGGCTGCGCAATAACATTTTTTAGGGACCAAATGGTGACATGAGGCGAGTGTGAGTGAGAGAACATGCGCGGAAGTTCGTAGTGCCTATGTTCAGACCTGCCAAGTTATATAGACTGTATTGTACTGATCGTATTTTCATTTTTATAGGTTATCTACTTATCTTTTTTAAGTTTGTTCTAAGACACTCCCCTGAAATCGGTGAAGGAAAACATCGTGAGGAAACCTGCGTTGCTATTCCGTAAAAATCTCACCGTGAAAGCTTGGGTGAAGCGAGATGTCATTAGTGTCAATCCCTGGAATGACAGCTTACTTTAAGCTCACTTCACCGTTCCATTAATGGCTGCCCTTCTCTGTATGAGAAGAGGCTTTTGCCCTGCAGAGGCATTATTAAGTTTTCTTTTCCGTAGTTTTATTCCTCCAGAGCAGTGGTGGCCGAGTAGAAACAGCCGCGACTTATGTTGGTAGTAGGTTCATACCCAGGCAGGCACTTTACTTTGCGTAAATTATTTTATCGCCAAAGCTCTCAAAACGGTGAAGGAAAACATCGTGAGGAAACCGGCATGTCCTAGAACTAAAAATTCGAAGAATTTGACATGTGACATCTGCCAACCCGCACTGGACCCGCGTGGTGTATTACCTCCGACTCCCTCTGACAGAGGCCTGTGTCTCAGCTGAGTGGGGAGAACATTAAAGGCTAATTATGCTATAGTACCTGGTTGCGAGCTCTGCTCGGGTGAAAACAGACAAAACGAATTTTCCCAGAAATGATACCTAGCTAGATCGATTTTTTGCTCCCGTAAACTCCTATATTGCAACTTTCATCGAAATCGTTAGAGCCGTTTTCGAGAACGTGATACAAATATATATACAAATAGAGCAGCGGTGGCTCAGTGCTAGCGGCCGCGACTTACGAACAGTAAGTCGTGGGTTCGAACCCAGACAGGCGCATTACTTTGTGTAATTTATTTCATCACCACTGCTCTCAAAACGGTGAAGGAAAACATCGTGAGGAAACTGGCATGTCCTAGAACCAAAAATTCGAAGACGTCATGTGACATCTACCAATCCGCACTGGGCACGCGTGGTGGATTATAGCCCACTCCCTCTCACTGAGAGGAGGCCGTGTCCCTGCAGTGGGAACGTTATAGGCTGATGATGATGATGATGATGATATACAAATATTGCTCATTTAATAGTTTAATATATTCCTCTAGCCAAAAGTTTCTGGTATACTTTACCCGATCAACTCAGGTAGTAATGGCATTCGAAATCATCCTGAAAAACACAATACCGACTCATTTACAAAGATTGTGACAAAAAGACGATGCAAGAAGGATATCCGCAATCCTTCGTAAATTGAAAATAAAAGTGTATTAAGGTACTTAACCTTCAGTGTGATAATTAGTTTTGTAAATAACAAGAAGTTGACTAAGTACTTGTTGACTCATAAAAGAACTTCTTTGGAATTTGACTCAGCTCAGACTTAGCAAAAAACAACTGAAAACTTTCAAAAGTTTCGACTAAACTTTGTCAGTTGAAATCTGGCAAAGTTTTTCAGATTTTTCAATGTAGGTAGTGTCAAACTATCAAGTGTTAGAAGATCACTATTAGTTATATATATTGGGTAGGTTTCTTTTTTAATTATAAAATTTTAGTAGGAATAATTTTGAGTATGAATGTAGATGGCTATAAAAGTAGGGGAAACCAAAGAAACGATGGATGGACTGTGAGAAAGATGATATGGGTGAAAGACATCGGTGACCGAGATGACGAGTAAAGTATGGAAGAGAAGACTGCTGCGTTGACCTCGAATAAATTGGTATAAGAGCAGGAGAATAATGATAATGATGATGAGCAGGATTTTTGATGTGTAACATCTTTCCTCTTGCATTCCTGAGATCAAAAAAAAAAAAAAAACGTAATAATCAAATCAGTGGGAGTGATTTTGTGAAAAGGGATAGAAGTGTGTGACAGGAAGTCAGGGAAGCGCGCGCTATTTGATTTGACCAATGAGCGCGCGCGGTGCTACAGTTGGGAGTCAGAAACGACCTTGACACGCCGCCCCTTTAATGTTGCTTATTACCAAGTTGAGATGTCAGATGTTACATATCATATGCGACTACTGTAAGGCTCGCTCGTTTGGGTGAGGAGACGCCCTGGGCGTCGGGAATCGCAGGCCGATTCCCGGCCACCGTAGGCGTGGGCTTGCGGACGGTGAGCAATGGGTAGCTCGCCGTCCGGTAAGGACCAGGCCTGGGTCGACGGCGCGTTGAGTTCCACGCGCGCCTCAATGAGATGTCAGCAAGTGAAGGGGTCCGATGAGACCATTGCCTGCCGGGGTTGCGGGAAAGTCCGAAAGGGATACCGTGGCCCCCTGGCATTGCACAGGCAACAGAAGGAACACGGGGGGGTTTTAGTCAGTAAGAGTCTGACACGCCCTCCTGACAGAAGTCATTTGATGATTTCCCACTCAAAAAAAAAAGGCTCGCTCGTTTTTTTTTTATGAACGATATTGAAATTAGAAGAAGCTCGAGAAATAAAACAAGCAGACATCAAATAAATAAAAGCTTCAATCAATCCTGAACTCTAAAGTTATTAACATCCACCCAAGTATGTCATTCAACACCCAACTCATAACCATAATGCACTAAATCCTTGCACTTTTCGTCTAGTATCCATCGGTATGCGCACTAAGTATGGCAACACTGTAAAATTAATCTGCGCAATGTTGGCGGCCTTGACGTTGCGTGACGTCATCAGGAAGCCTGACCAGCGCCTGTCACGAACTGGTTCAAGAATCTTAGTATGTAACAGTCAATTAAACAGATTATTTAGCACATTTACTATCAACTTATTTTGTCCGTATATTTAAATCCAAATATTTATCAGTCGAATGAAATGGCTACAACGTGGCCAACTTACGTGGTTTTCCCTATCTGATAAACGATACATTTCATTAACGTACGTAGGGAATGCAATCCCACAAAAAATGGCTCGAGATTCAATACCGTGGGAAGATAATCTAATTCTTGAATTCTCATTCGAGATTAAGAACGAGAATTTGAGTTTTCGCGCGCAACTTAGAAGAGTTCTTGAGAACCCATTTTCTAAATAATAATGAAGTGATTTAAAGTGTGCGTGATGCGTGTGTGCTGATTTGATGCGTTATATGTAGGTATGCGTAGTGCAGAAGTAAAATTTACAATAAGATACCTGTGGATATTATAAGCACCAAGGAACTCCCACTATTAAAATATAAATGGCGTAATTTTTTAATTGACCAAGCTTATTACACGATCCAAGATTTTCTTAAAGGTACCTACTACAATCGGTCACCTAATTGTTATTAAAAATTAAAAAAAAATGAAAATTTACTCAATGAAAATTAAATGCTTGTACCTACTAAGGTACAAGCTATTTTGAATTAAAAAAAAAACATGATTATAAAAAGTAGCCGAAATCTTGAATCTCAGAATCTCGAAATGGCTAATCTCGACCCCAGACTTAGCACGCGAGATCTCGAGTTGCCAATCTCGACTCGAGAATGTACTGCTTAACTGTACGTGCGGATTACAGTCAATGTTCGTAATATGGTAATTAGTTAGTGTTTGATATAGGATATGCATGCTTAATTAGTCTTATGACATTTGTAAGTCATGTAGGCTTAGCATTAATGTAAGTGTTCTTGACACTGCGAGGTTTGACAGGCTGTATAAAAGCTTGTATAAGTTACACGTCACTTGCATATAAATTATTTTAAAAACTATAATAAAACAAAAAAAATTCAAGTGCTTTTTGAATAGTATAAACATGTGTAATGAGAACATTTTTGTAATAACGGCATCGGTTTGATTCCTGGTGATATTAACATAATTATAATAATCCCCACATTTGGCATCCAAAGATGACGATGAGAAGACAATGTGACGTCCACCAACCCGAATTATGTAGGCCCAGGAACAGAATTACAGCTCACTTCTCACAGAGAAGAGCATTTACAACATTAGTAATATCTTCCAATATAGCGTAGGCACTCAAGATTACAAATTCAAGATACTTGGTAATATAACGATCTATTGCAAAAGCCCACAAGCTTTCGTGAATACAAATTAAAACTTTTACCTCTGACATTTTGTATGCACTAAGACAAATCAAATAATCACTGAGTGTTTATGACTGATGAACAAACACTATTTGTTCACACTGAGCAGAAGAAGGCTAATTTACAGCATCAGAAACTCCATTACAAATGTCATGCTGAACCTAAATACCACGAAACAGAATCATCTCTGTTGCCAACTTGAAAATTATTGTCAAAGATTAACAGATCCAAAAAAAGATACAAAGATATAAATTTCTGAAAAGATAAGAAACAAAAAAACAAAAATACTGGCGACTTCAGTGCTACACCTAATACTATTTAAAATAAAATAAAATAAACGAACATCAATCAATAACATAGATAAAAGATTAACAGATCCAAATAAAGATAAAAAGATATAAATTTCCGAATAGATAACAAAATAAACGAACATCAATCAATAACTTATTTAATGGTTTGCATTTATTTTGTGTGTAAAATAAATGCATAATACTTATATCAAAAGATACATGAAAAGGTAATCAAATCATGAATTCTGAAAATGTAAGTAGGTATACAAACGATCGGAAAAGTATTACCACATAAATTAATAATATCCCTGTTTTTCTTATACTACAGCGTTTTTATTCAAATACGTACTTGAATGCTAAACAATGCTGACATACAAAACATTATGAGAAGAACCTCAAATCAACATGTCGAGTCTGCCTGGTGACATTAATCTGCGATGCTCCCCTCTTCAAATGACGTAACTGTCGGCACGGGCACGCGTTGCGTAAAAGCCTTTTTAGCATGCCGTCTGCGAAGCTTTCTCGCCAAACATCTGATTCGAAGAAGCACCCGAACGCTTTGTTTCACTCCACGTAGCCAAAGAACAATACCCCATGGAGGGCGTGAAATCGACACACAATCTTTGTCTTATTTTTGTAAAGGGTGATGAATGTGAACGACGTAACCCAGTCGCTTGGATACCGTTGTAGCTTTTGGCTTTTTAAAATTAGAACGTTATTTTCTTTTGCCATTTAGGTTATTAGCGGTCAGGTGATCTTCGTGAATGGACATATACAGTTGAAATAGTCTGGAAGATGTTCAAATTTTTCTTCTCCTCTTTCAAAACTTTCTTAAGGTATTTGAGACCAAAATAGAATTTAATACTGCTCATGCTTGAAGAATGCATAAGCGTCATTAGATTGATTATAAGCGCACCTATTTAAAATAAGTCAAGGTTCATTTATGTAATCAGGTCAGTTTCGCTTGAGGCAAGTGTGAATTGCTTGGTATTTCAAGAGCTGCTCTTAAAACGTCTATGTTTCGATACAAAAATGATTTAGGAGTTATTTTCCGATTAATGTTTGATTTAGTTTTGAAATTTATTCATTTTAGCGTCTTTAAAATGTTAGAAATATTTAAATTTTCATGAGCTGCCCGATGTTCCGATAGAAAAATGATCGTTTAATGATTGATTTAGTTTTGAAAGTAATAACTTTAAAAACTAAATCAAACATTAATTTAGCGTCTTTGAAATCTTAGTAATATTTAAGGCGTGATATTTTATTTTATAACTGATTTGAAATAACTATTTTTAGTTAAAGGTTGGGATGTTTTCTGAAGAAATACAGAAAACAAGAATTCATTTGATTGAAAAAGGAGGTTTAGTTACACCATAAACGTCGTAAGATATTTCCCTAATAATCTCCGTCTAAATAAAGAATCAACAATGGCAAAATGTTTGCTGATTTCTAATAAGTACTTACAGTTTTAGAATCTATCATCTACCATTAACTGTTCAATGCGTCACTGAAAACTTATTCAAGTATTCCACGACTGTCTATCATCTTTATCTTCGGCCATTATTTAGTTACGAACCGTAAGACATGAACGGTAAAATATGTACGGTACGGTACGTATCACCGGCTGATCACCAATGTCGCCACGTCTGCGCCTGGGCATGCTCTAACATTGCACGTATTATGTAAAAGAAATGTTGAATTACGAGGACACAACTCACGTTCGAGTTCAGTCAAACGGTCGGCGACCTTTTACAATTATTTGCGAGCTACTATTGTTTAGAATCTGCGACTTTTTATTCTGTTCTTTTTGTTTATCTATTCGTCCCACTTCTAGTCAAAGACTTTTTCAATTTGTTACATGTTTCTCGTTATCCGAGTGTCTACTTCTTCCATTTTTTAAGGAATCCAATAATCCATCTTATCCATCCAATTTGTCTCGTTCGCGCTTTGTTCTTTGTAACCTGGCACCTGACCTTTTATTCCACTACCATAATATTGCAGAACTAGCTGCACCCGCGGTTTCACAGCATAAGTCTCGATCCCGTGGGAATATCGGGATAAAAAGTATCCTATGTACTAACCCAGGTGGTTTCATCCCAATCTGTTCAGAAATAACAACCAAACTTACTTTCGCATTTATAATAATTAGTTAGAATAAAGCCTCGTTCAGACTAGCGCGACGCGACGGCGCGACGCGACTTGAACAATATGATTTCTAAGAAAACTTCACGGTATAACAATAACTGGTGTCGTGTCGCGCTAGTCTGCACGAAGCTTAAGTTAGGATTAGGATTATATTACGCATATAGCTTCCGCCTGCGGCTTCGCCCTCATGATATCAATATAGCCTATGTTGCTCAGTGATAATATAATATATATATTATAAATACACTGGACAGCAAATAAACCGAGCCACCCGCTACCTAGGCACTCTTATTCGATTTTCTCAAAAACTAAAAAACCTACAATTATCAAAGTACCTACAGAAAGTGCGTTTCATGGTGATTAAAATGAAAGGAAATTCATTGGGTTTAATCAATATTTCTGTGTTTATTAAGGATTTTACAAAGAAGAGTCGTTTTCCAGTCGTGACAATCGTTAGTAATGATAAAGTGAAAAAAAAATTAAAGCCAAAAACAAAGATAAAATCAAAAAAAAGTTTTTGATCAATATTCCGTATTCCCTCCCCTTGCTCGGATAACTGCCAGCATCCTTGTATTCATCGACCTTACGAGCCTGACGATAAAATCTTGAGGAATTGTATTCCACTCCTCTTCAATTGCGATTCGCAGCTCTGGAAGCCTTGTTGGAGCAGGTACCCGGGTTCTAACCCGACGTTTCAGCTCATCCCATAAGTGTTCTATCGAATTCAAGTCCGGGCTTCGAGCTGGCCAGTCCATCGTACGAATGCTGACGTCACGTAGATACTGGGTCACCACATGAGCAACATGAGGCCGTGCATTATCATGCATCAATTGCATATCCTGTCCGATATATCCTGCGTAAGGTACCACATGGTCTGCGAGGATTTCAGTAATGTAGCGATGAGAAGTCAGTCCACGTGTACGGCCCGTCGGTTCGATGAAAACTAACGCTGTATGTGCTGTTAACGAGATGCCGCCCCAGACCATTACAGATCCTCCTCCATAAGCAACAGTTTCCTCGATGCAACACTGAGAATAACGTTCTCCAGGGCGACGATATACTCTCTGACGTCGATCACTTCCATGTAGACTCACCCTGGTCTCATCAGTGAAGAGTAAATTACTTCACTGCTCTAAGGTCCAATCCCTATGCTCTCGAGCAAATTCAAGTCGTGCTCGACGGTGTGCTACCGTTAATGCTGGGCCTGTTGCAGCTCTTTTTGGGGTCAGATTCCGTTCAGCAAGTCTCCTTTTGACGGTATCTGAACTTATGACCACTTGGTGTTCGTCACGCAGACTTTGTTGGACTTGAACTGCGTTGAGGTGGCGATTTCGCAGAACAGTAAGGTAGATATAACGATCATCTGCTGCTGATGTAGCCCTAGGTCTGCCCGTACCTGGACGGCGATCGAATGCTCCGGTCTCTAGGTATCGTCTGTAAACTCGTTGCACCGAAGATCTGCTGATTCGAAGCTTTCGAGCGACTTCACGTTGCGCAATGCCTGCTTGAAGTAATGCTACAGCTTGAGCTGCTTCCTGAGGTGTTGTATCCATTATTAATCGAAAAAAGTAGCAAAGCACACGCGTCTGAGCAAACGATGGACGAAAACTAAAGAAATGATAAGAAATATCCGACTACCCTCATTGTAGAGAAAAAGAACGCTAATTTCAAACTCTGGTGAAAACAGAGCAAATCGTTAGCATTGTGTTTGTTGCTTGATTACAATGTGAGTTGACGGTACTTTCGAATTAATTTGTAGTCATTTTAATCACCATGAAACGCACTTTTTGTAGGTATAACTTTGATAGTTGTAAGTTTTATACTTTTTGAGAAAATCGAATCAGAGTTCCTAGGTAGCGGGTGGCTCGGTTTATTTGCTGACCAGTGTATATTATATAATAATATGTGTGTTTAATATAGTGTATTATTGGGTTTTTCCAACAGGAATTTCTCAGTAGTAGCCCGGAGTCTGGAATTGTGCCCGGTTGATGGCAATAGGCTCGCCCCCTATTACATGGGACTTAAAAACATAACTGGCGAAATGTGGGTGTACTACAGGTACACCTCTGCCCAACCCTTCGGGGAAACAAGGCATGATGTTATGTCATATAGTTATAATATAATATACCGGTAAAAGATATTATAAAATCGGTCCAGTAGTTTTTGAGTTTATTATTATTTGTTATGCCTCGGAAAGCACGTTCGCCGTTGGTCCCGGATGTCATTCGTGGATTTTTGACAGTCGTTACGGGTCGTCAGAAGACTGAAAATCTGACAACCAGTTTACCAAGGGTATCGTATTACCCAGTAACTAAGTTGTGGAGGTCAGATAGGCAGTCGCTACATGTAAAATACTGGTATTCAGCTGCATCCTATTAGATTGAAAGCCGACCCTAATATAGTTGGGAAAAGACTACGCAGATTTTGAGTTTATTAATTACAAACAAACAAACACACAACAAATCAAATCTTTTCTCTTTATAATATTTGTTCAGATAACATCATAACCGCCATTCTGTAAGTCACCGGATAATGTAATAAAAAAAAACAATAAGACGCTTTATTATTGTTTCTGTGAGCATTCATAACCAGTTGCTATTTTTATCGTATAATTTAAGCATTACAAATACACTGTATGCGGAACTAGTAATTATAATACATAAGAACAGACTACATTGTCAAGATACCGAGTGCTTGCGCATGTGTAGTGTGAGTTTTGGTACAAAGCCGCGTTTATCTTTGATCGAAGCCTTCATTACTGTTTATTTATATGCAGTCTGCAGTGTGGATTTCTGTAGGATTTAAACTTACGAAGCTTAGTTTAGTCAGCGATGTGTTTTGCTTGTCAGGCCATGACAAAAAAAAAAAACGCATGTAATTTATTTAATACTTCAAGCACAGAAATGTAGAAAGGCGGACTTAATGCCATAGGCATTTTCTACCAGTCAACCTTTGGGTGATGCAGAGACAAACAGTGGTAGATGAAATTACGAGAAATTGAGGAATATTTTGATATACCTATGACAAACTATAAATATAAGCACAAATAAATATACATAAATACACGAATATACTAAAACAAATAAGACAAACAATGGGAAAACATTAACGTTGTGATGATACTGCCAGCTTCTTACGAATGTGCTCGCGAACTTTAACTTTAAAGGATAAACGGTTGGTTTCCATCCTGATTTCCTGAGGGAGCGCATTCCACAGAGAGATAGACTGAACGAAGAAGGAAGAATGAATGGAGTCTGTGCGGTGAGCGGGACATTGAGGAACGCGATTATTTGATGACCGTAGATTTTTCTGTGGTTGTCACAAATGTTCCCAACTGTAGTGGGAGGTTAGATAAATAGGGGAAGTGGGAGAGTCAAGAAATGAAAACCAGGTGGTTAGCGCCCTTTGCTCTCTGCGCTGGCGTATGGGCAACCACTTTAGAAGCGACCGATACGCAGAAACCTAATTATATTTACGCAGATTGAAAACGAATCGAATGCAGTTATTGAGAAGACGGTCAAGTTTGTCGAGCAGATCTGCATTTGTAATGGTTTGTCTTCGCCTTTTTTTCTTCGGGGCGGTGGTATCACTCATGGTAAAAGTACTGCAGTGTCATTTTTTGAGCACCAAAGTAAAGTAATGAAGGAAAGCAAATAGGTTCCGAGTCAAATACTGAATATATTTATTGCATACTATAATGTGAACTTACGTGGTAGGTTTTACTAAGACATGATCATTGTGGACCCCGTCGGGCACAAAAAAGTAGGAGAGAGGAAGAGTACTTTATTTTGATTAATAAGTAAGTGAGTGCAAACTTTTTTTGAGTTATCATTCTGACAACATTTCCCGATATTCCATGTCCATACTTTTGTTTTTTCCAAACAGCATTAACGCTAAATTCTGTTGTAATTAAATATTCATAGATTTAAAATCGCCGTGCTCCAAATCGTCTCGTCCGCGTGTCGTGAACTATAAAATAAAACAAAAGGTACACTTTCGGCTCCAATACTTTCGTAGAGTTTCCGTGGGTGAGATACTATCGCTTGTCAACGCTACATAGAATACTAATGTTCATCAGTAGGTATGGCTCCAATACAATGGGCCAACGGATTGCCTAACAAACCTATCTTGTAACAACTAGTTGGAATTTGAAACGAATCTCTGATTATTCAATTTGAAAGAAAATTACTGTATGTCCCGGTTTTGATGGGTTCATCGGTTTCTTGTTTGTCGTTGATTTCTTTGGAATACATGTGCGTTTCGGTCGTGAGTGCGTCATGATGGCAGCCAAAGATATACCTGCTAAAGATACACAGAAAGATACAGTTGTAGAACTACTCATTATTTCATTCGTCTTCTTCGTCGTATTGATGATTACAAATTTTATATAAGTTTCGACCAGAATTCGGCCACGACGACAGCATCGTTGTACCTATCTTCTGACGTGTCATAAGCGCTCATGTAGGTTGGTTCATGTGAAATAAAATATTTTTAATTTGCCTACCAAAGGTGTGCATAATACCTGCAGTATGAAAGTATAAGTAGTTACAAAAAAATACAAAATACAAAAAGTTTTATGACATACAGTGATTTTATATAGTCACTGTTAAGGGGGAACAGGCCCTGCGAGGAATTTGACATATAGGTATTTGAAGAAACTATTGCCGTCTCGTCGTCTCACCTCAAGTCTGCATCCGTAGAGTGTGATAGGGCCATCTGAAGCTCAGACCGATTATATCACAAAAAAATGACGAGGTCGACGTTTCGTATTCGCCTTTTTTCTTCTCGAAAACTGAGCCATTTCAATTATTTTTACATTAAAATTTTAAGAAAGAGTATGTCTATCATTTTCTTTTATGTTAAAAACTTTTCGAATTTGTGTGGTAGTCCTCTAATCACGGCGGTAAAAATGGGGCATTTTTGTAATATTTAGAGGGTCATATTTTCTTTACCAATAAGTTGCTGACTTTGATTTAATGAAAAAAAAATTGCTCTAGAGGCATTATTCAGGAAGAAAAAAGGGGAATACATTTGTAAGGAGAATCGCAGGCCCTGTTCCCTCTTAAGTTTGTTAAAAAATACAGGTATTATAGCACAAAGAGCATGACAGGAAGCAAGATATTTTATGCAGTATCAGCTTCATAGAAGCAAATATTCAATACAAGGGTCTGATGGTTTCCCGAGCACTTTGTTCTCTTGCATTAATTGTTTACAGATTTAAGAGATATTCTTAAATACTAGCTTCCGCCTTCGCGGCTTTGGCCGTGTGATATCTTTATAAATTGAAACTTATGCTACTCAATGATAATATAGCATTCTACTGGAGAAAGAATTTTTAAAATCGGTCCAGTAGTTTTTGAGTTTATTCATTACAAACAAACATACAAAAAATCAAATCTTTTCTCTTTATGATATTATTATTACATCAGCCTGTATTCCTCGAAGGGTTAGGCAGAGGTGTACCTATAGTGCACCCACATTTTGCCTATTAGGGGGTGAACCTATTGCCATCAACTGGGCTCAAATCCAGACTCCGGGCTGCTACTGAAATTTTCAGATGGAAAGTCCAATAACACTTTGCCCGGCTCGGGAATCGAACCCAGGACCTCATGCTCACCATTAGCGCTTGCGACCACTAGACCAACGAGGCAGTTATAATTATAGTTTAGATAAATAATTTTTGAATAAGTTCAGTGTCATATCCAAAAAGTTACAAAAATATTTCGGAGCAAAAGTTAAGGGTTCACGGAACAGTTCCAGAAAACGTTCACATTGATATTCACACGAATATACCCCTCTCTTTAGATCAACACGACTATTCTTCAGAAATCCTATAAAATGTTGGCCTTGCAAATTTGGTGAAGAATTTATTATGAATTGATTATGTATGTCGCACGCACGTTTCTAAACACGAGAGGATGCTATTTATATAACAAATACAAGTATTTTTTTATGATTAGACCATAGTCACTAGGTGACTAGAATAAAATATATTCAAAATAATGTGGTTCAACAAGCTGACAGACCGTCGGATGAATACTGCCACCTCCGAACATCTGCAACATCAAAATCTTGTTATTTATGCAATGCATCACAATTGCAAAATATTACAGAACCACTTTCATCATGTCAGTCGAAACATGTATTTATTAGTCTATTGATAAATGGCACAGATCATATGTTTGCATTAAATATTAATTTTGAAACTATTCGTTTTAAGAAGATGCGTTGCATGTTAAGCTATTTCATGATCCTAATTCTCATAATATTGTTTCAAAAATTATCTTCTTATAACTTAACTACTGTCCTCTTGCCTGCTGCCTAAAATCTAGCCAAATCTCCTGTGTATTTTTAGTTAGACTACACTGTCCCACTGCAGGGAAGAGACCTCCTCCAAATTCTTCCAGGTATCCTTTTCCAGAGCCATCTTGAACCAGCATAAGGAACACAGGGGGAACATAAGTTCTCCGAAAAAAAAAACTTCACCAATCATGATTTGATATCGGTGTTATGTGACCTGTGGTATATACATCCATTCGAATGAATTACAAATTGATTAACCTGAGATTACCACTTAGGTCACATTACACCACCTTTGCCTCAATTACCGTCTAAAGATATAGATAAACTGTATTATAACTTCTAATTACACAACTCTCAAAACGAACTTTAGATTAACGCTTATCAAACTAAAAAATAAAAGTCATAGAGTAGAGTAACATATAATTATAATAAATCATTCACTGCGCAACTCCTTTTAAGCACCATGAACCCGAGAACGGACGGAACATAGCAATCGCACCTTTCTCTGTTCGAGTTGACTGACATTTCACCAAAGTACATACTAATTCCATGCATTTCGCACATTCGCTCGAGAATCATCGGGCCCGATCCGAAACGCTCCGAGAATATTCACGAGTTCTTTATTCAAATCCGAGAGACGAGAAAGTGATTTATCAACAAACTTCAATGCATTTTACGTGAAATAATGTCACATATCCTGTTTTTTATTTATCTTCGAATAGGCTTTTGTTTCATCATCGATGATATAACTTTGGCACTTACGAGTATGTTACGAGTATGTGCAAATTATCTTGCAAATTTCTTTTTATTAAGGTAAGCAGCAGGCGGTTGATTTCCGGTTTTTGTTGTTATTTTTATAACCATTCATATGAAGTACTTACTCGCTCTTTACTTACGGTACAAAAACGTAATAGACCATTTATGTGACAAAATAATGACACATAAATGAACTTTAAATATGCACGAACACTTAAACTGTAGTCACTTGATTAAAAGCGCTGAATCACGGCTATGAGTCAGAATTACCAATTTTCAAATTCAACACCTACGGCGTCCTTCGGAATGTTTTGCCATAGTATTTGCCAACAGCCTTCTGGATAGATTCCAAACTGACAGAAGATTGATTGTCGTTTAAAGCAAACGGAGCCAAAACCACGAGCGCACGATTATTCAACTTATTGTTGCTATTTAATTCACATTCGAAGGATGAATCAGGAATTTAAATGGTCTTGGAATAGATGCGGAGAAAAAGCTTAGCTTGACGTTATGTAATGCAAACTAAATCTGATGCGTTACAAAGATCTACCATAAATGAGCTACACGATTACTGAAAAAAATGCTAGCACTGACTGGACAAGTCCACACAAATCCGCGTGGTTCCTTAAAATACCATTTCAGACACAAATCTACATGATCCTCACATGATGTGACCAAAATTGTGTCTAAACTTTAAAAGAGACTGTGAACTCTTACTTTGTTTCGGTCTTTCTTTTTAGAGTAGTCACTTATGAAGCACCGAACTCATTGTGAATCGTGTAGCTCAAATATGGTAGATATTCATTACACATTGATTTAAAACATTGTTTTATGTGTTTGTACCTATACTTCATCATTCCCCCGTCCTAATCCCAATTTATTTGGAGCCAGCGCAACATGTCCCTGTTTGCCATACTTCTCTATAAGTCGTCATACAACCCTACTTAGAGATATTAAACCATTTATCATAATATGCGTTCATTTCAAAATTCAAAACGAAGATTTGACGAAGAGCCAGTTATACTAAAAGCACGATAATTCGACAAAAGCTTCGTAACGACCACTTCGAATAGTGTAATCAACAAATGAGCGTATAGTGTTGAGTTAGAAAACACTTGTGAGCTAAATGTTTGTGATGCAGACACAACCAGCTCAACTGTATTATTAAGTATAAAAAGATTTAAAGAACACAAATGCTCAACAAATCCGGCCACCTATCCCATTCATAATTATTACTCCCAAATAAACGCTTGATACCTAATTAAATTTTAGTATTCTGTAGTATTATTTCATGCTATACGAAGCATACAATATTTTGGCAGTAAACTGAGGTGTTCTTAAAGTTTCACTAGAAAGTCTCTATTAGTGTGGTCTTGTTAATTAAGATAATTATGATTGTTATCGTTGGTTTGGATTTCTTTGATCAAATTATGATCATTGAATGGAAGGCGCTTTAGTCGCGGGTGGGACTTGGTGTGCTCGGGGGTATTTTTTTAAATTGATAGACTGTCCTTGTTTTAGTACTGTCACAGGCTGGAGTCCGTCACCTCCAAGTTCCTAAGATCTTGTTCGAAGCTAGTCTAAAAGTACATAATTTATTAAGCGTTTATTTGATTTGGTGACATTAATTTTGTTGTGATTTCATTCAATTTAAAGTTAAGTTTACTTCGTAGGATGTTGTAACTTCAACCGACTACATGTTTTTTGCCTCAATTTTTCGAAACCCTTTTTTAGCATAGCATTTAATTAGATCAGTAACAAAATATGTGGGTACCAAGTACCGTTACCCAAGGGTCAAGTGCAAGCCGTTTGTAAGGCAACACGCACACCGCTTCCGTTACACTAGTCTGATATAACTATGACATTTTGCCCAATGGGAGTCTAAAGTAGGACGCACATTGTGTTACCAACGCGGTCACGCTCTGTAAGGATACCGCACGGCACTTGACACATATTACCGCTACTGACTATTTGTCACACTTTTCTATGGGTTTAGTGTGTTAATCTACGAATTAATTTGGGGACAATTGGCCCGCGTATATGTAACGAAAAGTTTCAAATCAAGGCAGCGGGTGATTTGAAACTTTTTTGACTGAAATAACAATAGCGTTCTATTGTTATTTCAGTCGTGTTAATAGTCTATTTAGATGTCGACTCGACTGTCATTTTTTTTTTTTTGAGTACACATGTAGACTCTATGAGGTATTCCACTCAGAGCACTGATTTCAACAGCACTTGTCCGATCCACACGTGAGCATTTCCACTAACCGCACTGAAACAACATTTTGTTGAGTGCGGTGTGGAACAGTTTTGGGTGCATTTTTTTTTCTGAGATAATGTTTTATTGTTTTATCCTAATAAAGTGATAGCAGGTTACGATGCAGTAAGAAGTTTACATAATGTCGTACTTATTTGCCCCAACTCTGCTGAATGAAAAGGTCATTGATTCTAGGATTTCTAGAAACGGTATCATTCAAAACATACAATCGTGATTTTTTGCTTCTGCCCCGTCAAAAAGCGTCCAAATCTATGTGCCCATTGTCCTAAAATATGGTCTATTTAAGAACTATATGCAGAACCAATTCTTTGAACCACTAAACAAAGTGAACCGAAACACGTACGTCCCATTCATTTAAAGTTCTAACGGCACCGGTCTTCGTAAATCGGGTGACATTATTTTCAACCATATTTTTCATATGTAAAGCAATTTATGGGACCTTGGACGGAACATAAATATTCAGAGACGTTACGAATTTCACAGAGGTCCGACTGTGAATTCTATATGTGTTACCAGTCACCGTTAGCTAATCGAAAATATTCTGATGGCATTTAATGAGTTGCGCAGGTTTTGGCAGTGTCTTAATGATGAATTTTGGACTTATTAATATCCATACTTAAAGGTTAGTGTCTGTCTCTTTGATTCGATTTCAACTAAGTCATAGATCCTATTTGGTCACATTTAGCAGAAGGGCAACAAACTTAGCACTTCAAGTGGAGGTGTGTGGGGTTACCTACTATTATTACCTACTGACTGTGTGTGTAGGTACTAAGAACTTGGTGTAGCTTTTAAAAACAAAAGAAGTTTTTTTTTTTTTTTTTTTTTTTTTTTTCTAAATTATGTCTGTGATTTTTATGGTGTACAATAAAGAGTATTCTATCTATCTATCTATCTATCCATTCACGATCCATCATTCATTTGTTTTTTTTATTTGTTGTGCTATGTAGAATATTCTCCCTATATAACTACGTTGATATTTTTAACACGGCTAGGTAATGACCATAAAGTTAGTATGTTTGGGGATCAATCCATTAACCAAAGTCTTAGCCACAGCTGCGGATATAACAAAACCGTACTTGACATACTAAAATGATTTAATACATACATTGATGTTCAATAGAATATAATGTAAGTACCCATAAAAATAGTTTCAGAGTCAGTTGCAATAGTTTGCGAACCGATTGTTAAGTAGCGTTTGCCAATAAAATGCATATAACGAACGTGGTTGTTGCACATTGTGGCTCCAATGTATGTGAATATAGATCGTTATGAGTGATGACATTGCTATTTTTAATACTAAGGTATTTATTTTGCGGTTAATAAGTCTGTACTTACAATTTGTAACGGTTGTTAAGATGTTACAATTATGCTATTAATTTAATAGGCCTATTCTCATGCAGAAAAGGCAGGATCCTTTTTTTTTTTGGGTGGGAAATCATCCAATGACTTCTCCCGCTCTGGGTGGAGCGTTAGGGCGTGTCAGACTCTTGCTAACTAAAACCCACCCGTGTTCCTTCTGTTGCCTGTGCAACAAAGGCAGGATCCTCACACTTGCTTAAGACGGGTTGGCGGTTTCGGTCTTATAATAACCGTTTTTCCTTCACCGATGTCAGTAATGTTCTAGGTAAACTCAGAAAGTACATATCAACTGAAAAAGTCACATTGGTACTTGCCCGGATTTGAACCCTCGTGAAGGAGAGGTGGGGCCTTCTTAACAACTGGATCATCATACACACGATCCAGTACATTACATACATTGTATTGCCAAAATAATATACAAAGAAATGAAAGAAAGAAAATACGTTTATTTGCGGTAAAATATGACACAAGCAAGGAAAAAAAAATCAAATAAAACACGAAAATAACAAATTGGAGGAAAATATGCGTCACATCCACACAAAACGGCCATCGCTCAGCATAATGCTGGGACCCTATGCGAGACAAAGCCCCAGCGCTGGTTTTCATATAGTTTATTTTTCCTTTTGGCCCACTGGTAACGGGACTTACGAGTTGTAGGTCGTGGGTTTGAACCTAGGCTGGGGCTTTACTTTGTGTAAATTACTTCATCACCACCTAAACGCTGAAGTAAAACATCGTGAGGAACCCGAACCCTGTCCTACCTAGAACCAAAAATTCGAAGACAGTGACATCTACCAACACACTGGGCCCGCGTGGTGGATTACATCCCACTCCCTTTCACTGAAAGGAGGCCTGTTTCCTAGCATTGGGGCCATTATAGGCTGTTTATACTTACCTTTCCTTTACCATTTTCCAGTCAAATGTGCGTAAACTCATAGGTACTGTGAGGGTTTAACCTCACAGGGGGTTGGTAACTATGGAATAAGATATGCGGAGGTACTTTAAGAGGTCCAGAGGACCGTTATATTATAAGCTCACAAGTAAATACAATATTAGAAGCACGCTTGTACGAGACGGGGCCCTAGCACGATCTGTGACAAGACAAATGCTAGACACGTAAATATCAAAAAGTAATTCTAAGTTTAAATGTTGGAATGTTGCTGCCAGTCATACAAACTGCCAGCCACTAAAGCACTACAGTACTATCTTCCCTTTATCTTCCCGAGGCAGTGGTACACACTACCTCACGCCAAGTAATACGATTTTAACATACTGCTTTACATAAGTTTTGAAATCAAAATGGCAAAATATTGGGATAGCTAGACATGTCCACCTAATGTAATAATGCTTGAAGTATTGGTGAATGCGAAATGATCACAATAATTGTCTAGACAACGATAGGTCACAGCGGATCGAGATAAAGTCAGAGGTGACGATGAAATATTTATAGATAGACTACCGACCCACCCCTGCTTTGCACGGTTTTTCATCATCATTATCACCATTTCAGCCGAAAGATGTCCACGGCTGGAAATAGGCCTGCCCCAAGCACCGCTACTTCAACCAATTCTATGCTTCTCGCATCCAGCGGTTTTACGGTTTTTACGACTTGACAAAAAATCTAGATTTATTTATTTAATATTACATAACATAAACATAGCATCACGCCTTGTTTCCCCGAAGGGTTGGGCAGAGGTGTACCTGTAGTAGGTACACCCACATTTCGCCAGTTATGTTTTTTAAGTCCCATGTATATAATAGGGGGCTAGCCTATAGCCATCAACCGGACAAATCCAGACTCCGGGCTACTACTGAGGAATTCCAGATAGAAAAACCCAATAACACTTTGCCCGACCCGAGAATCGAACCCAGGACCTCATGCTCAGCAGTAGCGCTTGCAACCACTAGACCAACGAGGTATTTAATATTAATGTATAATAAAACACACATAAACCGTCAGGAATTAATTCTAGAAATGTACCGCACTAAACTAGGCAACGGATCTTGATGTGCTTTTTACCAAAAAAGCACATCAAGATCCGTTGCTTATTTTAAAAGAACAACGCGGTCAAGACAGACACAAAAAACAACCTTTATTTCATAAGTACATATAGATATTATAGAAGTTTCCTTTCTTAACGCTAACGCAGAAATGTCAATGCCATTAAACATCATTCACGTTAAATGAAAGTCCTCCTTATTATCTGAAAGTTTTCTTGAAAAAGTAAAACACATAAATGGGTCCTTAGTGACTAAAAAATGTTCCTAGTTTTCATTTCAGAGTAGCTGGGAGAACCTACCAATTTTAATGATGCCTATTATATTAAGAACGAGCTCTGCTCTAGTGAAAATAGAAAACACTCATTTAATAGTATAAGACAGTACATACTAATTCCATGCTGCCACGATAGTAGGTACTTACTAATTCTATGCTGGCATTATAATAAGTACTTACTAATTCCATGCTGCCATGTCATTGTTCATTATCTTTTTCTAAACTCTACGGGTGACTGTATGGAGAAAACGAATTTTCCTATATGGTATGGTATGGTATAAATCGATCTAGCAAAGATCGATTTGTGGCCCCCGTAAACCCCTATATTGCAACTTTCATCAAAATCGTTAGAGCCGTTTTTGAGAACGTGATTACAAATATAATATGTATACAAATATTGCTCGTTAAATAGTATAGGATTTGAAGATCTGCGATGACAAACGACCTTTTGGAATGGGCGACTAGAATCAATTATTATATTTTTTTTTTCTGTAAATGTTGACGTTCATAAGTGCCTTTTTTGTGCCTAAATGAAATAAATTATTTGACTTTGACTTTGACAAACAATTGGTGTTATTGGGCTCTACAATATATGTGTTACCTGGCCACACGAAACATATGAATTATAGAAAAGAAAGAAAGAAAATACGTTTACAAACACTAAAAACAAATTTGAGGGAAACATCACTCAGCATAATGCTGGGACCCTATGCGAGACAGAGCCCCAGCGCTGGTTTTCTAATTATGCTTATATAACATAAGATCACGCCTGTAATCCTCCAAGAGTTAGGCAGAGGTGTACCTAGGGCATACCCACGTTTCGCCAGTTATCTTTAAATCCCATGTAATACTTGGCGAGCCTATTGCCATCAACTGGGCACAAATCCAGACTCCGGTCTGCTACGGAGAAATTCCTAATGGAAAAACCCAATAGCACTTTGCCCGACCTGGAAATCGAAACCAGGACCTCATGCTCAGAAGTAGCGCTTGCGACCACTAGGCCAACGACGCAGTATCTCATTGGTTACTTGCGGATGAATCTGAATTTCCATTGCATTCAAATGTAGCACTAACTTTGACGAACATCAAAAAATGGTAGTTTCGCTTGGGTTTTAATTATTAAGTAACATCAATTGAAAGTACTTTTAATTGTTCCACGCATGATACCGTCACTCGAGAGAAATGTTTATGTTCAATTATAATCGACCTAAGGTTACGTAATAGTGAAAGCTCATCACGAACTGCAGAAGCATTAAATCTACTGTTCATGGAGCCTGCAGGTAGACCAACCTATGACTCTGTAGATGTTGGGAGAAGGAAGGCATTGATAATTGAATTACCATTGAAATTCTAAAATATTTTTTTTGCTGATCGTGTTTTGTTTCATTTGGATACAAACATAGACCTCTATGTTTATGTGTAAAAAATATTTTAGAATTTCAATGGTTGATCAATTGATCAAAAGATTGTTTGATCAAAATTACATTATTTTAATGCGTTTGTCGCGGCAGCGGCTGCAAGTCGTGCAAACATTTTTTTATTCCATTAACTTCAATTGAGATCTGAATAGCGACACCAAGTAAATCTCGTGGTAAGAATAGCGACAGTCAATGCATTGGCAACAGCGTTCCATCCGAAAGGTCGGGGTTCTAAGTCGTATGGGACTTCTTGGAGCTGGGTCCCATAATTTTAAATGGACACGATAAATTATATTTTACGATTCTTTCTTTATTGTTCATGTGGTTTTTCTGCCGCCCATGGGCCTCTGACTTGGATTCACATGCCATCGAGAAATATCTCTCAGGCATGCCGGTTTCCTCACGATGTTTTCCTTCACCGTTTTTAAAGCAAGTGATAATTATACAATACGCACATGAATCCGAAAAGTCAGAGGTGTATGCGTTGGGTTCGAACTCGACTGCAATACGACGGTCACGCCACTAGGCTATCACTGTTATTATTCTAGGATTATTTGGGATAGTATGGAAGAGTAATCATCAGTGGACATTCGCAGGTCGTTATGGTAATTAAGATGCATCGTTCAAGGCAGACAGGCGATCGAAGGTTGAGCTGACACCTGATATACCGAGGCGAGGTTCAAGACGAGTACTTTTTATTTCACTATACCTACCAAATTAAGAACAGGTTTAACAGGTAACACTTTAGGCCACCTAGCAGAAGTAATAATCAACACGGATGTCGTCATACAGTGATGACAGAAGGCCTAGTGATCTGTTTACCCAATGGCCCAAATTGGCCACACTCTCAACATAATAAGAAAACAAAATAGTCTGTAATGTTGTAAGTTCAAGTGTAATCAAAGAGGTATTACCAATCTAAAGTATGACAGATATTGTAACCTGAATATCCAGATTGTATTTGTTTTTCATTAGGTACCGCAGTCACAGATTT
Source organism: Xanthia togata (assembly GCA_963853775.1). Classification (NCBI taxonomy): domain Eukaryota; kingdom Metazoa; phylum Arthropoda; class Insecta; order Lepidoptera; family Noctuidae; genus Xanthia; species Xanthia togata. The sequence continues at coordinate 23,441,717 of OY970793.1, read as the reverse complement.
TACTCCGTGGGTGCACTTTATCCTCGGATTTTTCGTAAGTGAATTAAAAAATGATACTTCCAGAAACCAACAGCCCAGACAGAGGGACAGTTCCCGTATGTTTTCTAATCTCAGTCTCAATCTGTCAAAAACACGTACAATTTTCACACATTTTTATTTAATGTCGCTGAGATGAGATGGCAACTAGATTTTGAACGATTTTAATTACGGGAATAATGGTCATCTAATATATTTTTCGTGAGAGTATCGGCCCCTTAACGCAAAAAGAAAAACATTTAGTCTATATGCAATCAAGTTGTCAAATGAAAAACTTTATGACCAGCTAAAGTAATTTTGATACGGCTAAGTCCACTGCTTATTATGGAAATATTATAAATTTGATATCGACAAAAATGAAGATATTGATATTCGGTTATTTGGGATAGTTTGGGAGAATGATCTTGTAGTGGACATTCGCAGGTCGTTATGATAATTGAGATGCATCGTTCAAGGCAGACAGGCGATCGAAGGTTGAGCTGACACCTGATATACCGAGGTGAGCTTCAAGACGAGTACTTTTTATTTCACTATACCTATCAAATTAAGAACAGGTTTAACAGGTAACACTTTAGGCCACCTAGCAGAATTAATAATCAAGATGGATGTCATAATACAGTGATAACAGAAGGCCTAGTTATATGTTAACACAATGGCTCATATTGGCCACACATTCAACAAAATAAGAAAACTATAGTCTGTACGTTCAAGGGTAACCAAAGAGGTATTACCAATCTAAAGTATGACAGGTTTTGTAACCGAAATATCCATTATCTGTTTTTCATTAGGTATCTATCACTGATTTTACTCCGTAGGTGCAATTTATCCTTGGATTTTTCGTAAGTACATTTACAGCACATTTACATTGCGACAAAAATGACACTTCCAGAAACCAACAGCCCAGACAGAGGGACAATTCCCGTCTGTTTTCTAATCTCAGTCTCAAACTGTCAAAAACACGTCAAATATTCGATCATTTTTATTGATTGTCACCACAGAGTACTTTTTAATATAGGAAATTGTCGCTGAGATGAGATGGCAACTAGATTTTGAACGATTTTAACTATGGGAATAATGGTCTTCTAATATTTTATTCGTGAGAGTATCGGCTCCGTAGCGTAAAAGAAGTCAAACTTAAAACTCAAACTCAAAGCATTTATTTCAATTAAACCATTTACAGGCACTTTTGAATTGTCAAGGGGTCGGTCAGTCAAAAATATGAAGCTAGTTGCCCATTCCAAAGCGTGAGAAGAATGGGCAAGAAACTCCACGGACAATCTTTTAAATCAAAAATTTGATACAAAATATTGGTTACATCATTCATTTTGAAATTATGCATGTGAGAACAATGTAGAAAGACATGCACGTTCATAAAAGCGTCCGTAATAAAAAGAAAAAAATAAAATTGAATCATTCAAAAACTTAAAATAAATTAAAATAAGCCATGGCAGCTAAGAGATGACCAGTCCCAACTGACGGCGCCCGTTCACGAACATGACGCATGGATCAGCACCATTCAGCTCAACCATTTTGAAGGGAGCTAAATGATCCAACACACGCGCCACCATCAGCGAGACATTTGAGTGAGCATGAAATACTACATATTACCCGGTAAATGGTAGCTCTTTAGTACATAGTACTCACACCTGTGCTAGGCAATTATATAATACAAAGGAAATTGAGTTTATACAATACAAAGATGGTCTTACAATCTTCACGTCATGTTCCCCAGCAAATCCATCATCCATTCCGCCATCTACAAACTCATGCGCCAATTGCACGCAATATGTACGGAATTAGCACGCACTCCAAAAAAATTGCACCTTGACAGGCTAAAAGGCACAAGCAATTGAATTCGGGCTGCTGCAGAGCATCCCCCCAGCAACCCCAAACAAAACCCTCAAAAAAGAGGAGGCTCCCAAGTCTCGTCAAGTCAATATGCAATCAAGTCGTCAAATGAAGAACTTTATGACAAGCTAAAGTAATTTAGATATGGCTTAGTCTATTGTTTAATATGGAAATATGCTATAAAATATGGAAATATGCTGTAAAATATGGAAATATGCTGTAAAATATTAATGACATCTTTTATGGCCATTTTAGGTACTATTAAAATTAAGTGGTCCATACCAGGTGCTTGTTAGAGACATGTGTACCTACGAGTACATACTTTTAATTTAATAAACAAAAACTTGTTTTAAACATACATAGATAATTAAACTAGTTAAACGTTACTTAACTTTAAAGTATTTGCATGTCATCAAGTTTAATGACATAATTATGCTAAACAGTGAACTTCTACTTAAATGACCTCGAAAGTATGTGTTCCTACTTTTAAGAAATTGGTAAAGTTGTACAGTTTGTTTCTAAACTAAATAGGCCTAACCTAGACTGCACTGAGCCGCTGACTGAATTTAAACTCAATATTCAATAGTTTATTGCTTTCCACAATTTCAGAATACTATGAGCAGTTTTTCCTCAAAGTTATTCATAAAATCAAAATCAAATACTGTCTTAGTAAGTTTACTTACACATCATCTATCAGCCTAGCATTTTCACAACTATATTGGGGTCCAGTTTAACCGGATGTAGCTGAATACCAGTATTTTACATGGAGCGACTGCTTATCTGACCGACAACCCAGTCACTGGGTATCACGATACCCTATGGTAAGTTTACCTGCAATGCATTGGAAATCCCCATTTTAGTTAAAATGCCAGGTTTGAGTTTTAATACTGTGACCCAAAATAGTATCACTAAACCTTGACGCGACGATGTTGTCATAAAAACATAAAAAAACTATTTATAAAAACTGTACGAATGCTATAAATTAAAACATAACATAACATAACATCACGCCTTGTTTCCCTGAAGAGTTGGGCAAAGGTGTAGGTACGTACCTGTAGCATACGCACAATTTTTGTTTTTTTGTTTTTACATTTCGCCAGTTATGTTTTTAAGTCCCATGTAATTCCCCGGGCGAGCCTATCACCATCAACCGGGCACAATTCCATAGACTCCGGGCTACTACTGAGAAATTCCTGTTGGAAAAACTCAATAATACTTTGCCCGACCTGGGAATCGAACCCAGGATCTCATGCTCAGCAGTAGCGTTTGCGACCACTCGACCAACGAGGCAGTCTCTGTTATATATTATACTTCAACAGCGACCCCAATGATGATCAATGATGACCATATAATTATTTAGTTTTATGGTCGCTGTACTTCAATCATAATATCGTAAGTACAAACACTACATTTAAATACCTACCTTTGCATATAAATTCAGGCGTTAACTATAGTTATAACTTACCGTCTGAGAGATTACCTGATATCCTTGATGATTGCCGACAAAAACTCCGACCAACTTAAGGATTAATTACGACTTAAAAGTTATGCGTTTTTGATGCGTACCTTGAACAAGATATGGTTTTGAACTTCAGATCTAGCAGATATTTTTGAATTTAGTACCTCATTGGTGTAGCCGACTCAAGTGGAACTGTGGAGGTCCTAGTTTCGATCCCTGGGTTTCGAAAAGTGTATATTTGATAAATTCTCAGAATGAGCCCGGAGAGTCTAGACCTGTTCCCCGGAAATATAAAAAAAAATCTTCTCCTATTACCTGGGACTTTTAACAGGTAAACTGTGTAATAGTCGTGATCTTGTTACAGGAATAAAAATAAAACCACATAAAACATAAAGAAACGATATTTATTTTCCTATAAGTAACTATAATTCTAAAATGACTAGATTTGATTTGGTTCCAGTATCTGAACTTGTTTCTAAACTTGACCTTCCTTGTTCCTCATTGAAATGATAGAACTGCATTCATTATAATGTTTTTAACTACTTAATGTTTATAAATATCATTAATTACTGATGTAATGACGTATCAAGATCATAGAAATACTTGTACGTATCGAGGCAAACTTGGTTGGATCTGCAATTGCATTTTAATGAGGTCGATAGCATAAGTGCAATAGTGACCGAGAACAACTTCCCGTTATCCTGTATTAATGTTAAGCCTGGTTTCACAGCTGTCCGGGAGGCCCGTACGGGCCGTCCGTACCCGGGAGAACCGTACGGGCAGCGGCCGCAGTGCTATGAAACGAGGGAGTAGTACGATACGTTGTACGGGCCCTACCCTGAGTCGGTCACGTACGGACCAATCCGTGTCACTGTGAAACAATGTTCAGGCGCTTCACGTGTGTCTCCGTTCTCATGGCTTCCCGTACAGCTGTGAAACCAGCCTAATGACATTATGTTAATTTAAAATAAACAAACTTGGATCCTTGATTTGATCCTTTTTTATGAATGGCATTTCGAAGGTCAACCAAGTAAACGTCAACCAAGTCGCAGTTTAACTGGGTTATCCTGCGGATGCCTGAATAAATTAAGACCTCCATCCAGGGTATAAAACTTATAAACTAAGTCGGTCAACCATTATTGACAGAGAGAGAGAGAGAGAGAGAGAGAGAGAGCAGAGAGAGAGAGAGAGAGAGAGAGAGCAGAGCTGCCTAACTACTAAGTCTAATAAAGGACTGGTTATTACGCTTTGGGTTAATTTAATGTCAATGTGTCAGAAGTGACCTAATTTCGAAGTTTTGATAAAAAACATAACATATTATATATGTATTACTTGGCACTGAATACAATAACTGCGCTCATATAAATTGTAAATTAAGGGCAGGTTCATTTTCTGACCTCAATTTACATTATGTAAGATCATGTGATCAATATTTGTTTAAAGATATCTCCGGAGCTATTACAACTCGGCCTACTAGACACTTATTAGAGCAATCTGGTCATAACATATTGCCCGCGGCTTTAATTGCGTGAACTTGAATGTTAAGTAATATTATGACAGTATATTTGTCGATCACTGAACTAAGTTATATTTCTCAGTTCAAACTTTAAATGGCAATTTAGATATTAGGAAATTTGTACGCAAAATACGCGGTTGGATGTGGAGTTGAGGAAACCCTGTCTTATTAATGACGCTACTGCTACTAGGTACTTTTTTGTGCAATATTTATTTATTTATGTTGTTACATAAGCTGAACTTAAGGCGACGATAACCGACTTTCAATGATTTTATACTGAAGATCACGTCTAAACGAGTAGTGTTAATAATTTGGAAAAAATATATGTTAAAAGCATGTTTTAATAAAGTAATCTCTGAATAATTTAGATTATGTTTATATTACATAGTGTAATTAATTTGTAAAGTTCTATCTAACGCGAATTAAACTGAGAATCACGCAAAAACGATTAAGTGTATTTTCCTGAAATCTACACCATTTTAAAGATAATTTAATTATTTATCTTTTAGTATACGTGTTATATTAAAAATCCTTTTGATTTATGCAAATATGTTAATAATGTGTCTAATTTGGGACAGCGCGCCTTGATGGGCGAGTCCTATTACTGGCTGGACGTACGACGCGTTGCGTGTGCTCAGCACAGAACACGCAAGCTAACCAGTCAAGGCCACTGGCATATATCGGCGTCTTAATAGTTGTATTATAATATAAAATTTCTTTTGTATTTATACAAGAAGATTGATTTAATTTAGTTGTGAACTGAGGAATGCTGATTTGCTGAATGATTGATTAAGATGTGACAATTTGACAAACGATCTAATCCCAAAATGGCGTTTATTATAATATTGTTTCAACTTTATGGAATGCTGTCAGATTGAATCTAAGTGCTGTGTTGCTAGAATACTTATACTGTACTGCCTTATCATTTGACCTAGAATATCTATACATCTACTTAATAAAGATCTTAAATTCATTCACTGACCCCTCCGAGCAAGGTTTGGGTTGAACCTTGCTCGATGAAGCGCCAGTCCGCGCGGAAGCTGAGCCTGTAGCTTTAATCTCCCGATTAATAATAATTACCCACTTGTGATCCAGCCTGTCCCATTTTGCTGTCCTCCCCCCAGCGACGCCCTAATCCGAGGTCCGTACCCCACAGGGGGTGCCCTTAGCGAGCGATCGCCTAGTATACAGGCTGAATTGTTAGTCACCGTCCAAATTTTTTCTAGGCATTAGGTATGATTCACTAACTCCATTTTTGAAAAAAAAACAATACGTTAAATTTTCATATTAAATCATTTTCTCGAAAGAATTATCCGATCTGCGTGGTATATAATAACTTTGTGATGTGATATCTCAATAGTTGATACTGAGTGATACTAAAAGAAAAATAATATATCAAAATTTGGACGGTGATTGATTCAGCCCGTTTAAGTTATTTTACGCCCTGGCTGGAGGCTTTAAGTTAAGTAGACAGAGTAGTTACGATCCTCAGAGGTCAACTACAAGATGCCATAAATAAAAATAAAATACATTCACTGACAGATGACGCATAGCCTAAATGCCTGGGTCTAAAAGCATGTGCACAAGATTGCTTTATACAACGAACTTTATAACAAGAATAAGGAAGGATTTTTAACAATTGTTCCTCTAAAGGGGTAATTAGAAAATAGAAATCCCATCGGACACACGTACACGGCTCGTAGGTATACTAAGAAATTAGACATGTCTTCAATAACACAAGACTACAACTTTAATTTACTATGATCTTGAATAAATAATTCAATGTCACAAATCTCAGACTGCCATGCAGCATCAATTTCCGTCCGTATTTAAATAATAAATCATAATGTATTAATGTTATCGACAAACTATTTATTTCCTGTTTTTGCGGAAATATTTTGTAAAACGAATGTGACATTTTTGTACGTATTGATTGACAAACAGGGAACGACAAATCATAATTAATGTGAAAAATTACTCCGTTTTTGGTTTTCAAGTCTTGAAGATTCTTACCGGGATTTATAACACTTGGGGATACTAACTAAACTATTGGCTAGCTAATCTTCCCCTCTTCTTAATTATAAACGTTGCCTAAAGTTCAGATGATTAATATCTACTTAGCCATAATTATTTTACTTGCAACATGCTTAAAGCAACAAAAAGCAACTAAAAGGATAAATAACTATAAATCTACAAATAACAAGTTATCTCCACTATTTCTCAATACTTTTACAATTAAATTAAACAGTACCCTAATTGCGTAATATAATATATGATTCAAATCGTTTTGAATCAAATTGCTAATTCATTGCACCACAAATTCGCAATAAAAATCTGCTCAACAACGTAAACAACGCAATGAATGTTTTTGAATTGTCAAAATGAAACAGATTAGACGTAATCGTTTACGAAAATGTGTTACGTAATTAGATAGCTGATCACAATCTGAAATATATTGTATTTTTCTATATATATGTAAAAAGTTTTCGAGTTGGATTATTTCTACATATAAGAGGTACTTACCCCAATGTCTTTGTCATTCTACAGCTAATAAGTTATATTCATTATTAATTTACTGCACCCAGAAAATATAGCAAAAAATCTAATCATTATATTTATTAAAATAATCCAAAATTTTCGTATAAACAAGTTCAGGCGCGTTTTTGCCCCAAACATGGTTATGATGACTCCAGTATTGTTTAGGCACTATGTAATTTTCGACCAAATTAGGCAACTTGGATACTAAAATATCAACGTCTTTCAGTGATGATAATGAATCACTTTGGGCACTTATCAAGACAATTGGGGAGGATACCCGAGACACATTGTATTGTGGAGGCTTTCGAGTTCCATATCGTTCCATATTCCCTTCAATGCCTTCATCATAACGTTGGAAATTCCCACTTAAAACCAACTGCGCAAAATGAGCTATGTTTTTTATTGATGTACCGCTAAATAAATGGGCAATAGCAACAGAAATATCTTTGAGTGGTATAGTCCCAGACTTGTAACCAGTTGATAAAGTGAGTCCTACTTCACAAAATCTAGGAGCTAACTCACAAAGAAACTCGATAATGAAATGTACGATATGCTCCCTGCCAAATATTTCATTTAAACCGGCATTATCTATAAAGGCTTTTATCGGGACGTAGTTTTGGATAGCTATGAGCGCTAGGGGATTGTTAAAGTTCTTCATCCATGCTACGGGACCAAGCATGATGGCTACCCTCACCTTATCATTGTATTGCGGCCGCAAAGAAGACATAACAAAATAATTAGTGCTACCTTGAGAATGTCCCATGTAGAACAACTTTGAATGACCAGTGGTGCGCAGAATGTAGTCAATAATTGCGGGTACATCGAAGTTACCGTGGTCGTCGAACGTGAAGTTCCAGTATTCAGGATCCTTATTAGGGTCAAGTTTAATGTGTCGTCGAGAATAAAAGTTTCCTCTGTGGTTGGCCGTCCACACGTCATAACAATTATTGGCCAGTACGTAGCCAATCCCTGTCCTCGTTCCAGTAGTTATCCACATTTCTGCTGTATCAAATATTCCATGCAACAAAAACACTGGGTAAGGTTTAACCGATTCACTGCACTTTGATAATATTCTAAACACATTTAAAATATATCCATCGTCTGTGGTCACTGTATGCACTTCTGTAGGATACTTGTATTTGTCGGTAAGTTCTGTGAAGTTCAAGTATACATCCTCGTTGAACCCTAGAGCCTTCTTGAGCTGTCGTTTCTGAGGCAGGGAATACGAGACGAGCTTAGTTGCCCGAAACGTGGGCCTTGATGTGTCGATGTGGGGCATATACTGTGTCAGGAGCAAAAAATATAGTGCAAATATGACTGAATATTGTTCCATCTTTATTCTTAAGTCACGGAAAGTTTACCAACGTATGTTTTCATTGTAAAGAAGTATCCAGTTTTATAACATTCGATTGACCTTACAGGAAGGTCTTAAAGATAAATACGCAGGCGTGTAAAAAAAAAGGTATTTATAGAGATGAAACCGATGTTTTTTATAGCGATAGATTAGAATACAATGTGATTGGCCCGCGATTATGTCGGTACTTCCTGGGGCAAAATGCTTGCTTGTTAACGTTTTGTGACAAGTGACTGATGTCATTAAAACAAGTACATGCTTTATAAAGCTTCAAGATCAGAACAAGATCTTTACAGGAAATCAAATCCAGTTTAAGTATATAAAAAAAATGATAACTTTTTGCAAATTCCTGGTCATGACTCAGTACCTAGGTACCCACCATAAAATACATTACTCTATGGACGAAGGTAGTAACATTAAGTGATCTTTTGGAACTTCAAAATGTAGAAACCATAGGAAGGAAAATTTTCATGGTCAGTATTTACATTGACAGTTAATTTATAATCAGTAAGTAACGTAAAATTTATATTTATTGACCTTTAGAATTCGTAAACATTATTTAACAATATTAAATAATGATAAACGGAAACTGAGTGCACATTAATTTGTCTGACCGTTTGTATATAAAGCACTGCGCTTGTTCATTTTTGTAACAGTAAAACTTCTCTACTTGTACATGAGGACGGTTGCATTCATAAATTGATAAGTGGGGTGCTGTGGAGCAAGTGCAAGAGCCACCGTAAGTATCAAATACTTAAATTTGCCTATTTATCCACAGTTGCATAGCTCGTGATGCCAAATCTTTTCTAGCGAAGAAGAAGTTTAAGAATAAGGTGGCTGGTAGCAGCTGGTTAAGAGTTGCCGAGAATCGAGCTGAATTGCATGCAATTGGAGAGGCCTATGTCCAGCTGATGACGAGGTACAAAACCAATGACATTGACAGCGGTTTTATGTCGTAGCAGTAAGGGCGGTTTTCGCAGTGCCGTGATGCCGACGTATACGGAAGTAACGGAAGTAATAATATATTAAGTTGTTATCGAAAAATAAACAATCAAGGACATGACAAGGAAAGGTCAGAAATTAATTATGGAAAAACACTGTAATGCGTAGTAATATTTTTAAACATAATATCACGCCTGCTCTAATCCCCTTCGGGTTAGTCAGAGTACTATCAATTAGTACACCCACATTTGGCCAGTTATGTTTAAGTCCCATAAGGGGTGCACCTGTTGCCACTAACCGGGCACAAATAATAATATACATTAAAATATGGTGGGTTGACAGATTTTACAAAAGCCAACTTATCTGAAGATGGTCAAAGTCAAATCATTTATTTTAAATAGGCCATTAAAAGTCACTTTTGAACGTCAAAATTTACAAGAAAATGAATTTGATTCTAGTCGCCCCTTCCAAAAGTTTTTTTTCGTATGGAGAAGAACGGGAAAGAAACCCCAAAGTTACTCTTCTATGTTCTATGTTATGGGATTTGGTTTCCGCACTCAGTCCGTCAGGTGGTCCAGTCTGCGTGGGCCATAGCGGCCGTTTGGGGGGGTTATTCCAACCAGCCCACCTCCCTCCAGAAGGTAATTAGGTCTCCTGGTTTCTCTAGCTAGAATATCTGTGTATGATCTGAGAGCACGTGGGCAACGGTCTCCTCAGCCTCCATGCACGCCCTGCACAGAAGACGTCCGCCATGCCTATTGTGTGGAAGTGTTTGTTTAGCGAGCAGTGTCCCGTGATGGTCCCTGTCACCAGGCGCAGGCCGTTCCTGTCCAGGCGTAAAAGACGCCTGGTCAGCCTGCTATCCAAGGATGGCATAGCTTCCTTTGACTGCCGGCAGCCCGGTGTCGAGGACCACCATTGCCCTGCTTGTGTGTGGGTGATTTCCTGTAACCACCTGCGTATTTGATTGAAGGGGATAGGTACGATAGGCTCGGGTCCACAGACTGCCGTGCTGGATCCTCGTCTAGCAAGTTCGTCAGCTGCGCCATTACCCAGAATACCCAGCGACCCGCTGTGTCCTTTTATCCATTGCAGTGTCACCATGTTGCGGCTAGAGACCGTTATTCGCTCTAATGCCTTATGACATTCTAGTGTTAGCTTTGAGGTAATAATTTTTTTCCTTAATGATTGGAGAACTGAGGCGCTATCGGAGAGTATACGTATGTGTGTATCCGTAACCCTCCTGGCTTCTAGGGCGTGGACCACATGTATGATGCCCAAACACTCCGCCTGATAGACGGTGTTGAACCTTCCTAGCGGTCTGGATATAATTTATGTTGAGTTCATGCGAGAAGACTCCGACTCCGGTGCCGGAGTCGGTCTTCGAACCGTCGGTGTATACTCTCATTTCTTTGGGACCTGAGTAGTCACAGTGTTCTTCGGTGAGTGATATGTTGTAGTGCCTTTGAAAGTCGATTGTTTTCGGGGCTTTGTCGCAGGGTGATGCCATCATTGGCTTTCGTTTGATCGCATCCTCCTTTATGCGTGTGTGCTTAATTGTGGAGTCATTACTTAGGGTTTCCGATAAGTGGAGCCTGAAGGCGGCCAGGGCCGCTTCCTCCCGTACGATTAGATGTAGAGGCGGTAAAATACTCTTTTAAAAATTGTTAACAATATTTTGTACACATTATTATTATTGCAATATCAACCCTAAGTATTTATGAATAAAAATAAACGATCCCCGTTACGGAAGTTTACTAACTATTCCAAACAATAAGGTATTAAATGGTTCTAGCAGTAGTAAAATAGTAAATCTTTTATGAAAGATTGTGGGACATAAAACGTCTAGTGGTTTTGCAAATGGCGTTTGTGATTGATAGCCCGACCGGCCTTGAGATTAATGTAGGGCCGTCCTGACCGAGTCTATGAATTAGAATGAGAATGATCGGAATTTCATGATTTAGGTATGGTGATATAGTAATTTATCAGTCACGTGTTGATTTTCCATCATACAGACAACTAAGGAGTTGATCTAAACGAATATTATTAGGGTACCTATGAAATCAGCGTTTTGTATGGAGAATTTGAAAGAAGTAGTATTTTTCATACTAAAATTTTCTTAATTTATTTAACAACCATGAACATTAATGTTTTAAAACTTTTATGCGCTAATGTTTAAAAACTAAGATAACGTAGGTATGCCACTTAGATTAAGCGACAAAAATAAGTTTTGGCTAAGTTTTAAAACAAATAGTGGTCATTTCTGCTAACAGAAAGAGGAGTAATTTTTTAGGTATTTTTATGTTTAGAAAACTATAAGTAATAAGGTTTGTTACTATTGGTAGTTGTTTATGATGGTCAAAATTCGACATCAAGCAATTGATGAATATTTTAAATCATAGAAGTGACGAGGTTCTCTATTTGTGAGAAAATAAACGCCGATTTCATAGGTGGGAACCCAATATAAACAGGTGAAATTGTTTATTTTTAAAAGTTAAAAAGGTAACTTCTGGAAGTATTGATCTAATACTGTCCTCTCAATACCTATAAACAGTGTAATTTGAAAACATTGTAAAAGACAATCATTTTAAAATTGTACTTATCCATTGACTTTTTTGCCGGCTCTTCTCCATAGGAAACCACCAGTTGGAAACAGTTTTCAAATTCAAATTGTTGTTTCAATTATTTTTTGACGTTTCATAAGTTCCCATGTAGGATAAGCATCAGCCTTTAATGTTACCATGGCTGGGAAACCTAGACCTCCTCTCGGTGACAGGGGGTGGGCCGTAATCCACCACGCAGGCCCAGTGCGGGTTGGTAGATGTCACATGTCTTCGAATTTCTGTTTCTAGGACATGCCAGTTTCCTCACGATCTTTTCCTTCACCGAATTGAGATCAGTGGTAAACTAGCTGTCTGGGTTCGAACCTACGACCTACAACTCGTAAATAACTCGTTACCACTGGGTCACCACGGCCCATGTAAGATATAATATTTTGTTTTAAGGGTTCCATACCTCAAAAGGAAAAAAAAAACCGTTATAGGAGCACTCGTGTGTCTGTCTGTCTGTCCGTCTGTAACAGACAATTTGCTCCGAATCTAATGGACCGATTGAGTTGAAATTTGGTAATATATGTATTTCTGCGACCCCAATACGAATGTGTAAATTAATGAATTTTGAATAAGGGGGTCACTTTTGGGGGGCAAATAAGAAAATTATGAAACAAAGTTTTGCTAACTGTAGCGTGTGACATATATCAAATAAAAGGGCTTGTTGCGAAGATCTCAATTTTATTTTTATAATTTTAAAATATTACTTATCTCCGAAACTTCTGAGCCTGAAATTCTGAAAAAAAAATACAAAGAATGGTTATTTCTCTTTCTCTCCATATCGTGCGTACAAGCTTAAATTTTAATTTGGAATGTATGGGAGAACATGTTTTTCAACTACAATGTTAAGTTTGTTCTTGGGATAAATTCATCCGTACTACAGAACCCTTCATTGTGCGTGGTACGACACGCGCTTGGCCGGTTTTTTTTAAATATAAAATTCTTAGCTAATCCATTACCGAGTGCCATGGAATGTTTTAACTTACAGTTGACAACACGGATGGATTCGCGGACAGAAGCTACCAATCCGGAAGTGTGGGCTGGTCATGAAGTAACCCACGCTTACTTTGCACTATTGCTAGTCCACCATCATCGTATAAGTATATATAAGGATATAAGTCACTGGTCATAGTCACTATTGCCTAGTAGAGAGTACCTATTACTTCCCAACGTAATGATACTTCTAAAGAAAGAACAATCTAGTCTGGTTCATCCCTCAGACCAAATAAAAAACCAAGATATAGCACTGTCACAGTGATGTGAGGCTGGTTTCGTAAACATGTGTGCACTTTGTGAGGTGTAGTTTGATTGTTTAGAGGTGAGGAACAGGGTGTAAAGTTCACTCGTCCTCTATAGAAAAGCTAGGATCCTCCGACCAGACGGGTGTCATGTCTAGCGGGCAACTGCCCAACGGTTGATGTCGGGGAAGCTATATACTTATATGCTGTTCGCGCGGTAAACTCTGATTGCGCGATGCAGGATTTGTGTGACGTCAGGATTTTGTGTGACGTCAGGTCTTTGATGCGTAGTTTGCATATGGTAATGTAGATGCCGCCACAATTGTAAACGGTTGTAAATGTGCGTGTAAGCGTGTATGCACATTTACTGTATTGGTCGCAGAAATATGTCTTGGTTTTTTATTTGGTCTAAGGGTTCATCCATGTTAATAGTCCTTACCAGTATTTTCATACATTACATAGTAATTTCTGTCACATAGTCCACAAACAATACTGTTGTAAAACGTTAACTGTTTGTATTATGTCAACCTTGTCACATTATAATTATAACATAGTCCGAGCAAAGGACACAAATGTAAACACATACACACGGACAGACATAGAAACTATTTAAATGTTGCATATTAATTATTCAAATAGATTACACGTTCATCGTGTTGTAGTAGGTACTAATTATATGACCCTGACCGTGATTAATTTTATAATAAATAAAGCCTTGGATTTAAGGGGAATGCATTTAAATCTGCATCTATGCAAATATTATGAAATAAAGTCGGATTTCGTGTCCCTCTGTGTGACCGCGTTGCTCTTCTAAACTACGCAACCGATTTTGATGCACCATCATTTAGAGAAATTATTCCGGATCCTTTATGTTTAATAAATTAATATTTAACTTATATATAGCACAGATATCTCGATGTTTTCACACGTCGCCACATCAGTGGATTGCTCCCGACAAAGCATGACGGCAAACACATAGAGCGACTGCCTATCTGACCTGTTGTCACTGACTTGACTGGTTGTCAGACCGGGCTTCTGACGACCCGTAACGTAACTACACAAATACCAGATCAAACTACGGCCATGGCGGACAATCTCAAGGGAGACTAGCCATCGATGCGAAATATATTATAGTATACAAGTGTGCATAGACACACAAATAAAAAAACCAAAAACAAAAACCGATCGACTACTGAGCACATTACTATTGTTTACTTTTGCGTTTCACTGTGCAGGCAGTACGCATCGCCTTAACAATTATAAGTTTTCCAATGACCGTGATATGAACTCTGCCATCTAACCTTCGTGATAATCAAGCAATTAATTTGATCAATTCCGTGTTATAATACGTAGTACGTGTACGTGTAGTAGTAGACTTTAGAGGCATGAGGAACAGGGTGTAAAGTTCACTTATCCTCCTTAGAAAAGGGAGGATCCTCCGACCAGGCGAGTGTCGTGTCTGGCGGGCAACTGCCCAACGATTGATGTCAGGGAAGTTATATACAGGGTGTCCGGTAAATAATGGATAACCTTGAAATAGCATATAATAGATCTTATGACCGTTCTAAAAAAATACAAAAAGCTAAAAATCCTTAGTAGTACCTAAGATTTTTTACCTTATTTTACATTCTTCTTCACCACAACCACAAATTAATGAATTCCATCGGTTATTTTGCTGTTGTAGTATTTAAATTGACTATGCCGACAGAGAAGCAGTAAATAATGTGACTAGAAATAGAACAATATTTTTTTCAATAAAATCTTATCTTAGGTACTTACTTAAGATATATATTTTTTTGGGTATTTTTTTTAGAACGGCCGTCAAGTCTATTAGTTGCTATTTCAAGGTTATCCATTATTTATCGGACACCCTGTATATGGTGTTCGCGCGGTAAACTCTAATTGCGCGATGCAGGGTTTGTGTGACGTCAGGATTTTGTGTGATGTCAGGTCATTGATGTGTAGTTCGCATGTGGCGCCACAGAATGACTACTTACTACTAGCATAATCATCCTATAATGGTCCCACTGCTAGAGCACAGGCTTCCTCCTGTGAGAGGGAGTGGGCCCAGTGCGGGTTGGTGGATACATACATAGACGTCTTCAAATTTTTGGTTCTAGGACATTCCGGTTTCCTCACGATGTTTCCCTTCACCGTTTTGAGAGCAGTGGTGATGAAATAATTTACACAAAGTAAAGCGCCTGTCAGGGTTCGAACCTACGACCTACAACTCGTAAGTCACGGCCGTTACCACTGGGCCACCACTAACTACTAGTGACTTTTTAAATAGTGTCATATCTTAAAACCTAGATATTTAATTTATTTAAAAAAGCCTAAGTACTATCGAAGTAATATCTAAGCAGTTTGAAAACAAAATCCCATGAACACGATGACTACATCTGTTACCGCCCTGGTTCTATAGCGGCCGAGCGCTGCATGCAGAAATAGTCCTTACGGTGTATAGATATGAACTTCTTCGATGGTACTTAGGATCGTAGAAGGTCGTAAGTAAGATCGTAGTATCGACTTTTCCAAAGAGGTTGGCAAGTTATATACTCCTATGTGTCACCAGCCAGCGAGGAGAGGAGCTCGTGGCTAAGTAATAACTGCCGCACGGGTCGATCCATCAGGTTAAACTATGTTTGCCGGGGTTGGTCTGTGGATGGGTGACCATCTTTACATAAAAAGACTCCTCCGTGCCTCGGAAAGCAAGTTAAGCCGTTGGTCCCGGCTGTCATTCGTGGATCTTTGACAGTCGTTACGGGTCGTCAGAAACCCGAAAATCTGACAATCAGTCTTACCAAGGGGTATCGTATTACCCAGTTACTGGGTTGTGGAAGTCAGATAGGCAGTCGCTCCATGGGAAATACTGGTATTCAGCTGCATCCGGTTAGACTGGAAGCCGACCCCAATATAGTTGGGTAAGGCTAGGCAGATTGATGTGTCACCAGCCAGCCAGCTCACCCTTTGTTTTAAGTCATGTTGGACTCATTTAACAAAGGACGAGCCTGGCCTTGTCCAGGTCGAGAAATCTGACAGAAAAATGCAATATAGGACTTTGCGGGAATCTTTTAAACAACGAAGCAATATTTATGACTAACAATAAAATTCCAGTTTCTGGATCCCTAATCACTGGTACGCTAAACCTCTCTCTCGACAGATAACAAATATTTGAAAATGTAATTTACTCCTTTCGCAGGTCTGCTAGAACATAAATGACTCAGGAAATCAAAAGTAGAATGTCGTTTTTCAATGTGTTTTACTGTTTGTATATAATTATACAGGGTGGCAGGGACATTGACGCGAAAACTGTTACCATGGATTCAGTACATGATTCTGAATCCCAGGAGGGTTCAGAATCACGTATGAAATTTTTCGTCGGTTATTAAAAAATAAAATCAGCTGTTCCATACGTTTTCACCGCGAAGGTATTGCACTTTTCTATGAAACAGCAGATTTTTTTCTCGTCCCTGCCACTCTGTATAAATAATTAATGTGATTTTTTTTAATAAAGAAAATAAATGTGTAAATTCCTCTATAGCAACCTGATAATCTCACGAACTCAAACTCAAAGCATTTATTTCAATTAAACCATTTACAGGCACTTTTGAATTGTCAAGGAGTCAGTCAGTCAGAAATATGAAGCTAGTTGCCCATTCCAAAGCGTAGGTTCCTATGGAGAAGAACGGGCAAGAAACTCCACGGACACTCTTTTAAAAAAATTATATTCTTACAAAATATTGTTTACATCATTCATGTTGAAATTATACATGTGAGAACAATGTAGAAAGACGTGTACGTAAAAAGCGTCCGTAATAAAAAATAAAACAAAAAAAACAATTCAAAAATTAAAATAAGCCGTGGCAGATAAGAGATGACCAGTCCCTACTGATGGCGCCCGTTCACGAACATGACGCATGGATCAGCACCGTTTAGCTCAACCATTTTACGTGAGGCACAACACCGATATGGATAAATAAACCCCATAATATGTAATGAAGCACCTAAGTGACACCTATTTCTTGATTGAGAGAGAGCTAGAGCCATGACTTTAGGCCCAGCACATTACGTATACGCACAACGTAATCTTGACTTCAAATTCGCAACACTTGCTGACGCATAAGTGGATTGAGCAATGGTTTCCCTAAGGCAATACTTTCAACTTGGGAGGTAAGATATAAAATATACACGACATAGTTTTCCTCATTGATCATTAAAACGAGATCACGTTTTTATTTTTCGGGATATCCTGCAACCGTCTAGACATGACCGGGGAGTGTGTTTTGACTAAAACCCAGTTCAGTGGTTACCACCTATGTGTGAAAAAAAAAGAAAGAAAGAAAATACGTTTATTTGCGGTAGAATATGACGCAAACAAGGAAAAAAAACAAATAAAACACGAAAATAACAAATTGGAGGAAAATATGCGTCACATCCACGCAAAACGGCCATCGCTCAGCATAATGCTGGGACCCTATGCAAGACAAAGCCCCAGCGCTGGTTTTCAGCGACAACCGGCGTTGACGTGATGACGTCAACCGGTGCAACTTATAGAGAAATAACAAAATAAGACAAAAAAATAAATACAATTTACACTACAATAAAATATAATATTTAAAGTGGCAACATTTCATAGCGTCGGCGACTCACGCGTGTGGGTGGTAACCACTGGACCATCACATGGGGGGCACCGTGTCCCCACCTCCGGAATCCCCATGTACAACGCTTGTTAGGATACATTCCTGGGGAGATTTTAAAGCCGAAAGCTAGAACCCTAGTTTACTATTAGTTTAGTTTCAGGAATGGAAGGACTGGCTTTTCTTTAAAGTTCATACATGTGGTTGTTATACCATAGGATTTAAATAACGTTCATGGATAGCATACGTAATATTATGCACCCAGTTTCCTTAAAGATTGCGTGGGCCAGATGGTCAGAGGGGTAATGACCCATGAAATAATCTCTAAGTCATTTGTTATTATGATTGTTTGTAAAGAGGTATCGATCTCAACGTTTTTTCTTTTGTTTTTCGACACGTTCCCTTTCCATTAACGAAGAGGAAATACTTACCGAACAATGCTATCACATTATCGCATTACCCATACCATCGTGTTGTATACAAATATTATAAATTAAAGTCACTTTTCGTGTCTGTCTGTGTGACCGTGTTGGTCTTCAAAACTACGCAACGGATTCGGATGCGGTTTTCCCCATCATTTAGCGATTTTTTTCCGGAAGGGGTACGTCTATAATATCCTGTACTATTAAATGAGCAATATTTGTGCAATGTTTGTAATCACGTTCTCGAAAACGGCTCTAATGATTTCGATGAAACTTACTGTATTTCGTCGAAATCGCTAGATGTTTACGGGGGCGTAAAACGATCTAGCTAGGTCTAATTTCTAGGAAAATTGGTTTTCCCTATTTTCAGCATAGCAGAGCTCGTTCGACCAGGTATCTACTTATATTAAACTTACATGTAATACAGATATCTCGATGTTTTGTCGAGTCACACGTAACAAGATTGTAATTATGTAAAGAAACTGACAGCTTCACAATAAGATATTTATTTCTAAATAAAATATCGACAGTCAGTGCAGTGTCCCTTTTCGAATCTTTAAGTCATTCATTGACAGAAAAACGCACTGCCTAAGCCCCTGGGTCTAGAAGTACGGAATTTTGCGAAAGAGCATGAGAGATACATATACCGAAGGCACTAAGGAATGATTTTAGAAAATTCACCCCCTAGAGGGGAAAAGAAGTTGTAAGGAAGTTCGTAGTTTCTGCCGATGAGAAATCCCTTAGGGCAAACTACGGCTTGCTTGAAGAATGCACACGTATGAAAAACGGGCGAGCTAAACTGCCGGCGAATGACCTTGGAGAATACCAAAAAAAAATAAGGTGCATTCCGTGAAAATTGTGTTCACAAACAAAAAGATGGTAAGAGTATAAAGTTTGTCAGTGATATAATGCTTACTAAAAAAAACATAATTATATTAAAAAAATTTGATGGTCAACAACCAGTGTCCGCGATGGTACCAAGACGACCAGCCGATCCGACAAACAGCGAAGCACTACATGTCTTGTCTGCCGGCGGATTGATATAGGAGTATATCTAGTGAATGGTACTATTATATCTACTTCAAGTACCATTAAACATAATACAATGGTTGACCCTTATAATGGCTACTGTTGTTAAGAGCGTAATCGTGCTTACAATTGCATAATCGCTAGTATTGGCTGGCACACATACGAAATCAGTGAAGAAACCAAAATAATGATATGTGATTCAGAATCCTTGTATTTTTTCCTGAGTCAACGTATTTTCAAGTTTTCTAAAGTACGTATTGATGTGCTAACGGGTCCTCATTTAAATAAATTAAATAAACAAACAATTGACAGCTCATCCCTTTACATCCGGATATATATCTGAAACTTGTGGGTCAGTAACCGAGTAAGTACTCGAACCAACGACCTTTGCTTGCGCGTGCGCATCTTCAAATGCCAGCCGATTGAGTAATTACAAGCTTCGTGGCAGAGAGCATTGATGTAATAGTTTACGTATTACTTTTATGTAAACCTACATTCCATTTTTTTACGTACATTGAAACATTACCGCTTATTTTGACGGATATCGTTGAAACACAAGCAGCAATGTATGCTAAAATTGTGTTTTCGTGGGTCACTTTGTTCAATAATGTAGTTCGGATCTTCGTTACGTGCTTAGTTCTGTTTGAGTAGAAGTTGGTAATAAAGTGACAATTGAATTTTAAAACAATATTTACCTAGAGTAGGTAAGTAACGTAGTAAGTAAAGTTTATGTAAAGGTATTTATAATTCATATGGGTTTGCGTAAGCCCAGGTTCGACGGGCGTATTTTTATCCCAGCGATTATCTGCTTAGCGCCGAGGCGAGGGTTGAATATCCAACAGTGTGTTTTCTTGACGCGCTGGATGCGCTCTGTTGGATTCTCAATGCTCGGCTCAATAACGAGAGTTGAAAATCCAGTGTACGAAAAAAAATCGCCACGATAAAAATACGTATCGTGCGAACCTGGGCTTACTCAGCAGTCATAATTATGTAGGTAATCGTAACGTACTTGCATGAAGATTTCCTTCGTCTGAACTTAGGGTTTTCCATCGAGTTATATTTTAGGTAACAAGCAGATGACCCTAAAGTGGTGGCATTCCATGCGCGCCTTTACGAGAGGACGTGTGGTCGATGGATCGCCTGCTCTTTATGATGGGGCCTTTTTACACTACCACTTTACGCTGGGCATGGCGGGCTGATAGTGCTGATACCAGTCGAATTTACAGGTAACTCCCAGACCCCCGACTCATGGTAGTATAAGGAACAGTGGGGAAGGGAAAAAGAAAGGCAAGCGGATGACCAGCGTTTAAAAGAGGTTGGAAGGACACTTGGTAAGGTAAAACGTGAACTAAGGGCCTTGTAATGATCGAGGGAAGGACTTAAAAAAGGTCTTAGTGCACCAAAATTATACAACAATGTACTGCATGGCCCCAAAATTATACAACAAGGTACCTAAGGCGTACAAAGATTTGAATATTAATAGTTTTAAATATAAGCATGAAGAAACTTTTAATAAATAATGTGGACGACTATTTTAATAATGTACTTTAGACATTTTTATCATTATTTTTATTAATTTAACGTAACTTTATGATTTTTTTGTACTTTAAATTATATTATTATTGTTTTTGTACGCCTTTCTAGGCAAAACATGTTGAAACTTTTTTTTTTTAATCATTCCATCTGATTGTAAACTTACACGTGTTTTTGACAAATAAATATATCTTATCTTACCGAACGAATAAGTTACCTAAATTATATGGAGGGATAAGACTAACCGACGAATCTGATCCAATAGTAGACCTATTGAATCCGATTCGTCTGTTAGATTTCGGATTCACTCTTAGAATCCCCGCCGGAGGGGATGTCTCGCTTAATCCATCCATAGGTTGTCTCCAAAAGATCGCTTGTAACGATACGACCGCTTACTACGTAACATTTCTACATTTATACCTGTATTTTTAATAGTGTACATAATAGGGAGTATTTGATTATATTCTAATAGGAGGGCCTATAGATATTTTGGCTCATCTTTGATGATCCAAACTAGGTACAAACCTGCCGAATATCCCTCTTTTAATATAGTCTACCAATACTGTTGTGTATCTTATACATATCGTAATAGGGATGATGACTAAAAAAATTTTTTTTTTCTCCATGTAAGTAGATTATGAAAAATGACGTACACGTATTTTTTCTTTCTTTAAGTTATCAAAAGATAACGAGTATGTAGATTTTATACATACTTGTCATATAGCGACCCAATGCGTTTAATATTTTATTATTATTTTGACTGACGGACTAAATAGAATTTCTTTATTTTGACCAAGACATCATCCCTACTGTAATTGTATACTTAGGTACCTACTCTTGTGTTCGACTATGTTTTTATGAGTAGGTAACATATAAGTGACCGACTCACTAACAGGAAATCTTATGAAAACGGACTTTATATAAACAACATCCAGTATCGCTATATAATAAACTCCTACTCATACATATTATAATACACTCCTAGTAATCATGAAATATTTAGGTAAACGTCTTCTTACATCATTTCTGTATTTAGTCACCCGCCGCCGCCGGCTGTCAATATTATCATCTAATTTGTGATCAAGGCTAGGAAAATAAGGTAATTCTTAATGATAATATAACAGCAACATGCTCTCCGAATTATTTAAACGTCTTGGAGACACTGTTACGTTTAACACAAGGTATCCTGATAGACTAATGATTCCTCCAATGAAAAGCCACTTATATCACAGAAGTTGATTTCCAATTTTTATAAGGATATATAATAAAGTACAAAAATCAAGGGAACTGCCAATCAATCGTTTTAAAACAGCGTTATTCAAATGGCTTATAGAAAAATCATTATATTCTGTGAAAGAGTACCTAAACTTTAAACACTGACACTGAAATTTTACTTTTATAATTTGACAAATGATTGACATTCTATATATGATGTAGGTATGTTCCAATTGTATTAGCATAATTTCATTTATTTAATTAATGTAATGTTTGCATGCTAGTTTTAGCGAATTGTTTTAGAAACTGTTCAACAACCCGACCAACTGTAATGTACTACAATTCTTGCAAATAAATTTCATTTCATCACGTCTTGTTTCCCCGAAGGGATGGGCAGAGGTGTACCTGTAGTACACACACATTTCGTCAGTTATGTTTTTTTTAAGTCCCATGTTGGAGGGGGCGAGCCTATTGCCATCAACCGGGCACAATTCCAGCCTCCGGGCTACTACTGAGAAATTCCTGTGTTCATAATGATACATTTCTATATTAATTAGGTAATTCAATTCCGTTTAGTTACAGGATATGATGTAATTTTATTTAAAATGTGATGTGTTCTTTAAGTTCATGAAAGTTAATTAATGGAAATAGATTAAGTAGATATAAAATTACAAAAGGTATGCTCCAGAAATTATTATACATATTATGTAGAGCAAATAACTCGGTTATTTACGCATTAATTGTTCACGCCTGCCTCGTTGGTGTAGTGGTCGCAAGTGCTACTGCTGAACATGAGGTCCTGGGTTCGATTCCCATGTCGGGCAAAGTTTCATTGGGTTTTTCTTTCTGGAATTTCTCCGTAGCAGCCCGGAGTCTAGATTTGTGCCCGGTTGATGGCAATAGGCTCGCCCCCTATTACGAGATGGGACTTAAACATAACGGGCGAAATATGGGTGTAGGTACTCCTCTGCCCAACCCTTCGGGGAAACAAGGCATGTTGTTATGTTATGTTAATTGTTCACGAAAAAAAAAAGATATTAATGTTCTATGGAGTACAATAAATTGGCCTTGCCTTTTCCCAACTACATTGGGGTCAGCTTCCAGTCTAACCGGATGCAGCTAAATACCAGTATTGTACATGGAGCAACTGCCTATCTGACCTCCACAACCCAGTAACTGGGTAATACGATACCCCTTGGTAAGACTGGTTGTCAGACTTTCGGGCTTCTGACGACCCGTTACGACTGTCAAAGCATATTCTATCGAGTACATAAAGTGATAATTACTATTGCATTAGTTAATCTGAATAATCTATCGATTTGAATTAATTCAACGAGTTTGAATGGTTATCATTACAACCATCTGTAACGGAAACTGATACAGATGTTGATATGAAAGCAAGCGAAGTACACACTCAAAATGTGACATATCACAATTTTTGGAGTGTATATGTGTCATGGACATAAGTATTAACTTATGTCATAGGATGATGACTAAGCATCTCTTACTTAATCAGTTCTCAGTGATGTGACCTTTAATCCCTCTCCTAAAATGTCCCTCATTTAATATAGTCTACCATACACCGTTGTATATGATATACAATTAGAAGGAAGTGCGCGTACGTCGCGAGTCTGCACAATTTCGCGCGCGTAGCCTTTATGAATATTAAGTAAGGAGTACCGTTTTGTATCAACTTATTGGGATCGCACTGAGTTATTGCCATTGATTATGGTTTCTCGGTAAGTAATGCAGCGTATGTTAATGTGGAAGATGATTGGAATAATTTAATTTATATTAGTATTGTGATTTATGGGTAGCCTTAGTGGGGTGTTAGGTATACTCTCTTCCGAGGAAACAACAAAAGCTACGAGAAAAAAGAAGGTCAATGTTGTTATAGGATCAGAAAGTAGATTGAATTGAGTTGAGCTCCTTAAGTTCTGAGTTGAGCTCCACGATTACTGACAAAATGCTTGCACTGACAGGACAGGTCCACTCAAATCTGTGTGGTTCTTTTCTCAAAAGACCATTTCAGACTAATCTACATGGTCCTCATATGGCTTGACCAAGATTATGTCTGGACTTTAAAAGAGACTGTGACCTCTGAGTTTGTTTTAGCCTTTCTTCTCAGAGTAGTCAGATAGGAAACGCCAAACTCATCTAGCAAATATTTTTTTTTTTTTTAAGATGACGTGTAAAAGTGATTCCAATATCCTATTTACAGAATAAACAATTTCATTTCATTGTATTTTTCCTAAGCTACAAGAAATTTTTGGTGTCCCGATGTGAGAATTTCTCTATCCAAATGCACAAATATAGAATCGAAACAAACGAGATTGATTTCCTTGAGTTTCTATACGATTCTAGAACCCACACAGTTCATTATACTGTCAACCAGTCATTTAAATTAAAAACACAATGTTACTAACCCACGATTTACAAAATACTTGAGGTTATCCAATTTCTTTAGTTAGTTCGCTGAGATGAAACGGTACCCTATTCTTAAAACGTTTCACAAAATTCCTTTATTTATCATCAAGAGTTGAATACTATAATTTTAGAGGTGATTGTAAGTTTAGGCATTTCGCCGTCGGTGCTACCTTCCGCATACTGCACATAGCTGCGCCGGCGCAATGAGGCAAACATCGCGGTGACAACGACAAAGACCATGCTATTAGTCATATTTTGTAACGCAGCATCGGTAAAATAGATCGTTGGTTAATGATAGATAGACGGTACGGTTGGCGCAGTGGTTAAGCGATTGACTGCTGCATTGCGTGTCGCAGGTTCGATTCCCGCACGGAACAAATATTTGTACAAATAGTTGTTCCGGGTCCGGCTGTTTGTGTATATGAGTTTAAATGTTTATAAAAGCACCCACAGTACAGAATAAATTCCTAGTATCGTTTAAAAAAATAAAAAAATATTAGTTTGAAATGAAACTTACTAAATTATGACATGTGTTCTTAATTGTCTTCAATAGCTATTGGTAATTAAATAGTTACAGTAAATTAAAACAGTTACATTGATTATTTAACGTAGATAACTGATGAGTTGAAAGTTTCATCATGTATAAAAGTAAAGTGTAAGAACAACCAAATTGAAAAAAAATATCTTTGTCATCGTCAGCCACAGAACCTTTTTAGATATCGCTTTAATAAATTAAATTTGTAGAAGGCTCACAAATAGCAATATTATGAATTTTTGTTTTGCAAAACAGGGAATTAAGCGAGTTTTATGAAGTAGATTAACAGGACAAGGGTTTTAACCTACAACTAAGTAGATATTCATTCGGCATTTTGGTTCTGTTCCTAACCACAACAGCTCATCTAGTTTTAAAATATGTTTGTATAAACCTACATAAAGAAATAAAAATAATTTATCATTTATCACCCAATTTTATTCTATCCACACAATCCGATAACAAAAAGCAATCAATAAAAAAAACAACATGCTAAAATCAGTCAAATGCCACATCTGCAGTTGCATCATCGTTGCGCCTGCGCCGTGAAACCAGCAGGCCTTCGCGCCGGGCGCGGACGGTCGTCGACTTGCTACTTACATCCTTGTCCTAAATATACGCACTTATCGTATGCGTGATCTATCAGTTTCCATAATACTAGCCTTATACAAGTAAGGAGGAAATCGACGTAGATATGGGTATGGTAGACTTTAGGTCTCGGGAAAGCATGAAAATCGCAGCTAGTCATCTAGTGTGTTAAGATTATGGGTCCTGTTTCGAATTTCAAAATACACAATACAGACTTTACAATACAATCAAATAAACAATTAACGAATACAGACTTTAAGACGTATTCGATTGAACACTTAGTAGTGGGAGATCTAGTACCTACTTAGAACTGAATTTCACGAGACATGCATCGTGTTTGTTTGTGTTACTTTTACCATTTAAGTACATGAAAGTTTCCAAACAAAACAGTGAAAAACATAATAAGTATTTTATGTACAATACAGAATATCGTTAACAAACACTATACACTGATTACTATCTTAATCGGTATGTTCTTTTCTAAACTCTTTACATATTCAGTTATTCATTTTAAATCGTACGTGATGTTTCAAGGATGGTCTGGGTTTAATGGTATTTGTGGCGAAAGAGATAACTGGATGGGCTACTATTTTAAATCGTATATAATATTCACTAATTTGTTTACACAAAATGCAATGCTTGACATATAAAGATATTTCTAAGAAACGATACACAAGTACTGAATGAAAAAATCTTGAATCGACCATTATATACAGCTGTAGTTCCGTACAGAGAGATCAATGAGAGATTTTAGTCTCCGAACCTTGCGACCTAACCTTCATTAATAACAGCCGAGTGTAAAACTATTGTCTTTGACAACTATGAGAATTTCAAAAACTAGTATTAGATATGCCCACGACTTCGACCGCATGAATTTGTAATACTGATGCTACGGCCGCATCTGCGTCTATCCTGCGTGACGAAGCTTTGTACAGTGAAACGACTACCATTATCAGCTATTGTCGCGATAGTTCGAGCTGCGTAGCACTTATCGCCCGGGCACATCAAAGGGTTTTTAGCGCGCTTATTAGCGTGGCGCGTGGTCGGACTACCGTTGTTCATTTCGACTGCTCTCCGGACTGCGTAGACACTCAGTCGAAATAATGGAGAGCCATCTATATTGTACGATAATTCGTTAAAATTATGATGTGCTAATGTGACCACCGCTTTATCGCGATAACTTTTTAGTGAGCAAATCATACGAAGCTTTGGCACACATTGCTTCGTCACGATAGACGCAGATGCGGCCGGGGCATTAGAATCTTGCCAGCTGATTTTGCCCCGCAAACTTAAACCCCCAGATGCACCATTTCTTAGTGGTTTAAAGCACTTAAATTCGTGTGGTTTTTATAGAGTAGGTATTTAAATTTATATGTGTTGATTCATACAGGGAAAACCAATTTTAAACCAAAACTTGACTCCACCACAGAGACTCAAAACATACACGCTCTAAGAGATGTTATTAGGTTACCCATAAAGAAAAAGAAGTGGTTTTAGTGTCAGTGGTTTTAGTTAAGCATTTTTTGACACGGAACTATTTTGTATGTATGAAAAGATAGAAGATAAATAAATTACAGCTACACCTTATGCTAATTTCATTAACCTCCTATTATGGCACGAACATTTCCTTTCATGAATGCTATGTTTAATTCAAGGTTCGTAAAGCCATCGATCAGATAAATCGTGATTCATCTCGGAAAACACTTTCGCTGTCTGTTCGCAAGTAGACGCTGGACCGTGGACCACTTGTCTTAGACTGAAGATCGCTTGAGTTTATTGCTTGAGTGAGCTCGAGATGTTTCGATTTAATAGGCTTAGAGGACATCCAATATGTTTACGTATTTAGATGTGTAATAAGAGAGTTTGTCATAGGTGCTGTTAAAATCTGAGGGATAATTTAAATTTTTTTAATGTTCGCATTCCGTCAAAACTTGTATGAGGTTTTAGACATTCATATTGTCACTAAAATGAGATTGCGACTAGACATGGGACGTTTTTAATTACGAGTATAAACTTTCTGCCTCGTTGGTCTAGTGGTTGCAAGCGCTACTGCTGAGCATGAGGTCCTGGGTTCGATTCCCGGGTCGGGCAAAGTGTTATTGGGTTTTTCTATCTGGAATTTCTCAGTAGTAGCCCGGAGTCTGGATTTGTGTCCTGCTGATGGCAATAGGCTCGCCCCCTATTACATGGGACTTAAAAAAACATAACTGGCGAAATGTGGGTGTACCTACTACAGGTACACCTCTGCCCAACCCTTCGGGGAAACAAGGCGTGATGTTATGTTATGTTATAAACTTTCAAATTTTATTTGTTTTCGAAGTTAATTTAATTTTAAGGAAGATCAATCAAGATATTATGTCAAATATGTAATTCAATTGATCTCACAAAAAATAAATCAAATTTAAATGTGTTACAAGTTAGGTTAGGTTAGGCGGTCTAAACTAAACTGAAAACCAAAATTAATTCAACATAAATAAAAGATGTTTCAACTAATTTTAGTGTCTTGATCGAGACATGTATTTACCAAATAGATTTAGCAATATGGTTGCAAAAATATATAATCGTGTCCTAATACTCTCAGCACATAAAAATAATAAAATAAAACACACAAGCGATGATTACCTAACATACACGAATGATGTGTGTACAATGCATCAATTGTGTAGCTTCTACAATAAACGAATATTGATTACATATAGGTAATTCATAACACAGACGAGGGAATGATTAATTATCTCGTTAATCTTACAGTTTCCATTACAAACTGGTGAAGTACCAAGTATCTGGCTGTGTGTAGAGCAATTGAGACTCAGTGCAACCGACATAATTAATTTTGATTGAAGTGAGTGATGATGATCTACGAATGTTGACAGTGTCGCGGGGGTGCGCGTGCACCCCGCGGGACGAGGACGGCGCGCGCGGGGCTTGCGCGGGCGCCGGCGTCGCTTTTCACCGTCGCTGCGCCGCGTACGCCTACCCGATATAAAAGCCTCAACCGCCCATTCACCCGCTCGCAGTGTGTGCTTGAACGTTACAGTGACCACTTCACTTGTGCAAGGACTTACAGTTTAATCATGTATTCACGGTGTTTAATAGTGCTAGCAGCCGCCCTCGGCGTGGGTACGTAACATTTGAAATATTTAGGGTGCGCCCGCGACGCGGTCGACGGATACCTGTGTCCAGTGATGGCGGAACTATCTAGATTTGTGGCTCGCCTGCTCTCATGTATCGATAAAAATGTAATTGGCGTAGCAACGCGAAAACAGTTGAAGTGTTATCGATACAGTTTCCACACTTAAGCGTTGCAACTGCGCGCGCGCAACTAGTGTTGAGAACAGATAGATTGCGGCTTGCGATGTGGTGTAACGACAATGACTTGTGACACAAGGACTGATCGTATCAGTCCTGGATATTTATAATGGATATCGTATAATGGAGCTTTTAAAGTACCAGTGTTCACTAGGTTGAAATTCGACACTGTAACTAAAGTTGCCCAAAAACTACGAAATAGCATCAAGTATTAATCATATGACATTCTGACATCTTTATAGAACAATAGAGTCTGTAACACATTGATGTAATTAATCACATAATGCTACAGAAGTGTGTGAACTAGGTCTTATTGCGATGTCTATCAACCCCATTTCTACTGACACTATTCTTTTTCACACATGTCAATGACCTCATAACGTCATAGTACAGAAAGTTTGAGCAGTTTAATGTTAACTGGAGCTGGTATTTGTTCTCAAGTAAGAACATGCAGCTATCGACTGCATTGCACGAGAAAGCGGTTTCTCGAGTTTTCATAATAATTGTTTATTATTCAAAACTATTGCTTGCCCGTTTAAGTTTATTTTATGTTTCATTTGAAAGCTTTAATCGTGAAATTCGAATAAAACAGCTTTCACTTATAAATGATAACCGATAAATGCAGAAGAATAGACAAATTGCATTCTTTCAATGGCTGCATAAAATATGATGGATATAAACATATTACATCATCATTTCTATGCAAAGAAATTCTGGGACACACACTGTGTGTGTTACACAGTATACAGTATATTAAGAAAGAAAGTAAGAATAATATTTATTTATGCTATACATAGAGGGTGTCTCCATGTATAGCATAAATATACTGTTAAAAAGATTACAACATTCTTCTAAGGTCACAGAAATTCTTTGCATAGAAATGATGACGTAACATTTTGCATAATCAAAATTGACTGATTTGCATTTTTCGCAATGCACGCACCACCCACTGGTGTCAAGTTATGACATAGATAATATATTTGTGTTAGTTAAAGCCATTGCAATGGGATCTATAGTTCCCACGTGCTACTACATAATTATTATCGAAAGTTGGTACTTAAGTTAACTTAAGTTTACATAACGAGGTAGTTCCGAAGTCGTTTGGTTAAGTTATGTTTGTTTACAGAATTATCTTGGGCGAAGCTCTTTCGTAACTTTATCTCTGGACTTCTTGGGTCCAGTTATATTCCATAAATTGCGAAGTCTTTAAAGGTCTCCTCTTTCAACGTTTAGAAATAATCCCATGTCATGATGAGTTGTCAATTTAATTTTCTGTCTAGAAAAAAAAAAGGTTGGATAACTGTTCAAGGGTAGCCTTTCATGAATGACATAAAGTATACATACGCAATTAATTATAAATAAATAAAATATTCAGCCAATTACCGCTGACCATAGTATCCGAACTTCCTCCACAGTATGGACTTCCTCATGTACTTCTATAGTACTCATTTCCGTTTATCGATGAAGGAAGTCGAGTGTAATGACAATATCATTTCACATTGACTTGAAGTAGAATTATCATTGTCTTTCATAACTGTCTGGCACATTGATCATTATTTCCTACAAAATATAAGGGAAAAGTTTTTTGCGATTTTCTTTTCTAGTACTCAAACCTCAGTTGGTCCGATAGAGTTTTGTGATCCATATAAGAAACAGTCCTAGTGAAAACTGCCCATTTTCTTGCTGACTTTAAATTTTCAAAATCAAAATCTGTGAATGCAGATCAAAACATCTCACATAGTTAAGGACAGTCTCTTAGGGCCGTTTTCCTGTCCTTACTGTCCAATCTCAAAAATCCACCCTGTATAATATTTGGGTTTCTTGAATGGCTATAAAATCATAAGATACTCCTACCATATCATCATCTCCTGCCCATATCCATATATGTGTCGAGTTTGAACCTCTGACTTTTTGGATACATGTGCGTATAATATAATTATCACTTGCTTCAAAAACAGTGAAGGAAAACATCGCGAGGAAACGATGCCTGAAATATATTTCTCGACGGCATGTGAAGCCAAATCAGAGGCCAATAGTCGGCTTTAAAACTCTGACACCAGGTTAGTCACACGAAAAGAAGAAGATCTCAATTTATTTGGGTCAACGCAACCTGTTTTCTTCTTCACATTTCTATTAGCCATCATCTCAGAAGTCACATCATTATCGAATATTGCAAAAGTTTACGCTTTCAAATTCCCTTCAGTGCAAACTATTTGATGAAACCTCCTTGACTTTTTCATTGCCATTTAACCTCTGGCTTATAAGTCAACGTTACTCAGACGTGTCCTTTCAAATTTCTGCGAAAAGACAGAGGCAGTCTTTAGTATTACCTCATTTAAATCATCATCATTTATCATTATTGGCAGCTTTATTTCGCCCAATACTGAATAAAAGCTTCCTTCTGTGTCATGCTTCCCTAGTAAAATTTTATAAGAAAATCAATTTTCGTTCAGAAATTGATCTCCAGTTTACAAGCCATGGTGTGCCTAGCTCCGAGGCAGGTTTTAAGTGGTATAATTAATATAAAACTCGTGTTCTTGGGCAGGATGTTCAGTTTTCACTCTGAGGTTAGTTATGAGCGGCCTGTGGAATTCACCATTGTTAGGATTTCTAACACGTACCCAGTTCTCACGGACAACGCGATCAATTGCGCAAGCACCGATATTTCTCGACTTTTTCTTTTCATAGAAAAATCTTGAACGATATGTGCTTGTTTTCTAATTGCCCACAAAGGTTTCAACAACAAAAAAATTAAACTTTAACCGCTTCGTGTTAGTCATTGTTATTGTTTTCAATCGATTTGATCTATGGTTTAATTAAACCTAATAAACATTCGCAATGTTTTAATGGTCGAGTTAGCTTAGTTAACTAAAAGTAACTTTAACGGCAGTTAGCCACGCTATCAAATATTCATAATGTCATTATAGCAAGCGTGAAGGTATTTGATTATCGAGTCTCGCAGTGCGTGCGCGAATTTCACGAGAGCAATGAAAACACGGAGAAAATATCATTTGCTTGAGTGCGCATAAAACTGTGCGTTAGATATTATCTGATATTGTTATAGCTTTGGAACGTGACTTTGTTTGCAAATAAACTACATAATATATCACTGGAAATGCACAACTGATTGAGGTGATATATTTACAAAAACTGGCCATCATACAAATATGATACTCGAGAAGGCAGAATAAAACAAAAGACTGTCGTTTCCGCTTATTTTTATTTTTAAAATAGACTCATTTGACATTGAATTTAAGTAAGTACGTAGGAACCTGGACAGACTACAAATTACATGATAATGTCAAAGATTATCTTCAGTCACAGAGCTTGGATTTAATAAAGGAAAGCCGCAAGCAACCAGAACAACCACTTTTCTCCGTAATCTTTTGTCTGCATTACCTTGGAGTTTTATTTCAGAAAACAATTTAAATAAAATATTTCGACGCCCAACAATAGATGTTAAGAAGCTTAGTTTAATTGGTGTTTTCGTAACGTTTTTCTTGATATAAATAAACAATAAAGAAATCTTTAAAAATTAAAACGTCTATTACAGTTTTAATTACGTTTCGAAGTTAAATTGCTATCGATAGTTATAAATGTGACCGTCAATTTGATGAGGCATTGCGTGTTGAGCAAAATATCCACGTTAAAGTTAATTGGATAATTAGGTTACTCTCTCCGAGACAATGCAATAATAAAGGGGTAATTGAGTAATCTATTACGGTAACAATATCATTAATAATTGGTTCGATAAATTTCTTCATGCGTTAAATAAGTGTAAGCCATTGAACTGACTTGAAGGTACATATTTCAATCTGATATGTTGTGGAATAAATAATTCGGGTGTCGATACTGAGATTGTATTTCAAACTGCAAAGCTCTAAATAAAACAAAGCACATTAAATACTAATGATTGAAAACAAGGTTTCGGCTATGAGATCTACTCATTGCCAAAAATTTAAAAAATATAGAAAGATTGAAAACAGGGCAGCTGTTTTCAATCTTTCTATATTTTTTAAATTTATTTAAAAAGAATGCCTCTTAGGTATACACCAATCCGACCATAACTACATTTCTGCAGGCCCTATAATATTCTCATTTGAGAAAATCCATAACGTACTTATGGACAGCAGCCATTGTTATTTTTAACGTTGGTTTACTTAAGATTACGATCCACACTTGTCCAAATAATTCTAAGGTTACATAAAAAATAAAGTCAAAGTTAATCAAGAGGTCGATCGACCGGAAATCCACGAAATAATTAACGATCTTGCACCTAAACAATGCACCGGAAACTGTTGTTCTTAGGCAAAAATACACCGTCGACAATGATATCTCACGGCTGAACGTTTTATTGAACAATGCATTGTATCCTGTGTGTTCCCATCCTAAATACAATGACTGGCGATTCTTATAAAAAATGACATGTTTTCCTTCATTTTACTGGTCATTGACAGAAATATGAAGAGGGATTTTAATACTTCTTAATTAAAAATAGTTAGGTAAAAATATGTCTGTGTAATGAACTTAGCTTGAAATTGCATTCTCTGGCGGAATGGAAGCTCCATCATCTTTACTTTTGTGTGCTTCTATAAACCAAAAACAATTGAGTGTCGATTATCAAACAGAATCTAAATTCAAATGGAAATCGTTTTTATAAAGCTTCTTTTACACCACAGATGTTCCGTTCAATCACTGGTCTTTAAATCACACTTCGATCGCCTAGAATTCGCACAACCAGCCGAGTACTTAGTGTAGCTGCAAGCCAGTGATTGTCTGTCCTTCGAGCGACGATATAAATAACCTCTTGTTAGCCCTACGCATTGTGCTGTTGTTCACTTTTTTAACATCCATTGGCATCACCTTGCCTTGTTTACGTGACCATTTTCTGGCAAAACAGGTCTCGAATTAAAAAAAAAGGATGTATTTTAAACTCAGTAGGTGTTATTTGGTTCAGATTGCATACTGTTATTCCTTAAACATAGTCGATTTCGTTTTAGTGGCATTGAAATTGTCAATAAAAACATGAAATATTGTGCATATATTGCATTAACTTCAGTAGTGAAGTGAAATAAAGTAGGGTACCTACTCATCTTACAAATTAGATGCCTTTAAGCTTTAAAATGTTGCAATCACAGTTACGGCTTGACACACAGTATTTAATTAACTGTGCCATTCATAATTTTGCAAGTGCCACTAAAATGTTGCTTTAGTAACTCTACCCTTTAGATGCGCAAGAGTGGTTCGAAATGGAATTAGTGATTACGTAACGATTACGCGACGACACCTGTGCGCACGCCCAGCCTCTTGGTACGATGTGAATTTGTATTGCTCTTTAATCCGTTATTAGGTCGTTGGCTAAGCTTCAGGCATTGTAATGTGTCAATTAAATAAAACAATTAAAATATAAGAGTTATAAATTACCTGCAACTTGGTGAAATGTTGAAAATTATCTATTAGAAATCTATCAAAACATCAAATAGATTTACTAGACATTATTATCTATTGTTTCCAAAATATCAAAAATACACAATAACGTCACAATTACACAATAAGCCATTCAAATAAACAATAACAGTATTAAAACACAACTGAATCTAAAAAGTTCTTAAAATTACCCACGAATTAAAAACGATACTCTCTATTGCCTTGTACATAATTGCCTCTTATTTAAAATAAATGCTCCCATTAAAGCTATTATTCTCGTAGTGAGCTTACGAACTTTCACCGACCAACAAAAGTTATCTAATGGTATATTACATTAGATTATAACACTCATGAGGCAGTAATCATTTCTTTTTAAACATTATCAACGTGAGCGTACTCTTTTAAAAGTGGAACGTCTTGTTCGAATCGGTTGATGAACTGATTTTTTTAGGCTGCCATTTTGTTCAGAGCATTTTGTTGAGTTACTGGTATTTGATATCTCAGTGTGATAGCGTCATTTTAGACCCATTTGAAATGCTTTTGACGTAGAACATTATAGTTTCGATAGTAATATGTATTCAATAAGCAAGTTTTAGGTAAAATATTTAAATTAAGATTAAAAACCTTGCTTTTCAATTCAAGATGAATTTAATACTTTTCAACATCCCAGATGAGACATTTAAAAAGATGCTAAATAAACGTGAGTTAATTTATGTGATACATTCAACGGCCCACATGATAAAGGTCAGGCGTGAGTGAGATTACTCAAGTTCACAGACGCGGGCGCATCGTCTTAACGAAATCGAAAGTTCCGCCCACTTTTCGTTCGTCTTTAGGTCAATTTTTGAGGCTTTCACTGTATTACTTAATGTATTACATGACCTTTTTCATAATAATGTATCGTGTTTATGTAATGTACACATGCGGCCATTACACAATAGGCGTAATTTGCAGGTATTAATTTCTCTCGGTTAGTGACTCTTGCTGTTTCTTGTGTATCTCGTATTATGTACTTTGTTTGTAACACAATGCATTGTACATGAATATCGTAAAAATAATAATTATCTGAGGTAAAGCTTGGGTGGTTAATCGTTGGTTAGAGAAGATGGTTCGACAACACTTCAATTACTTTTTTAATTGCATAAGTACCTATTTTACTACCGTCAAGTACGTCATTAATCGTCAATCAAATGAGTTTTATTTGTGAGAAATTTTCTCTCGTGTAGAAGGGAAATTATCTTTTGATTTCAAGCGCTTTCATCGCTGAGTTTCGAATTATTATTTAAATTTCTTACATAACCTATTCTAGTACACACGACTACATATAAAGATATACATTTCCAGTATAAGCTGACCTCTCATTGTAATGCGAGATCAGCTTCTACTGGAAATTAATAACTTGAAATGTAGCCGCCGTGTGTACCTCCAAGGTGCAAAAACCAGGTAAATAATCACGTCATTACAAAACAAATCCCCAGTAATCAGTAGTACTGTTACATAAAACGTTATGACAAGACAGCATCGGGCAGATCAATAATTATGTCATGTGCACACGCGGGCTCCGGTGTCGCCCGGGAATTGCGCAACCTGTCCGGTTCACTGCACACATGGCCCGGTAACTGCGAACACTAATACGTCACTGTTCATCAGGTATTCTGTATAACATCTGGGCTTGAGAGTTTTTGCCAGCCAGCGCTTTTTTCTATGAAGTGCTATCACGTTTTTGAAAATCGAATGCTAAGTACGCGTTTCGCTGTGCGAAAATAACACGAAAAGGCGTGTATTTTAGAATATCTGTGTTTTCGAGAAAAAAAACATGACTAGACCTGTATTGTAAAACATATAAATCGAGAATCATGGTCGAGTATCGTTCTAGAATATGTGAACATCTGTCACACAAAGAACATTTTAATTTAATCTTTGCCCTCAAACATTGTGTGAAATCCACTTAGTTCCAACACAATAAGTATACTAATGTTTGACATGTGTAATCAGCACCTCATTTCTGCGGTGTTCGCTCGCTCTACAAACTTAATGGGCGATTAAAGCCCCAGTCATCTGCCAATTAGCAGATGTAATTGGCGTAAAACAAGCATAACGCGACCTAAAGAGCGGTGATCCGAATTTTCAATTATATCGAAATCGCTCTACATTTGTACCACATTGCTTATTAGTCTGGCGGCCGAGGAATGCCAGGCAAGTGACTGCGGTTCACCTCGATATCAACGTTTGATTTTAATAAGAAAAGTTGTTTGTGAACACTTATGCAGATGAGTATAACCTACAGCTTTTAAGTAGGAACAATTTTATTCAAGGTTAAAGAATAAAAACCGATTTCCTTCTTTTGAAAAAAAATAAACAACATCGTTGGCTATCCATATACATATATTGTAACTATGTTAATAATCGATGTTTATCGATAACGACTTGATTGCTGATCGATAACAAGGAACTAAAGAGTGGTCACTTTTTGCAAGTAAGTACTAGAACGGAGCAAACAAAAAATCGATGCGTTTCCAATGATTACATAAAACAATTAGTTTTGTTTTCATCAACATTTTGTTAAACAGTTTCGGAATTATGCGCAGTACGATTGAATAACAAAAGGTGTCGATTTATTTGCAAGAGTGTGAAGCTATAGTCCAGCCGCCGAGAGAATACGTTCCTGACGTATCAGTTGGATAATTTCTAGTAATAAGAATAATTCGTATAATTTGCAAAACACATATTCGTTAGTATAAAACTGACGTCAAGAACGCATTTTCTCAACGGTCGGACTATAGTGTGAAGAATTATAAGCTAGCATATTGATACTAGGGAAAAAGGCATTGTATCCTGTTTCATTTCTCTACTTAACGCTATATATCAAACCGGTCTCGAAAGTTGATAAAGCCATTTCTAAGTTTACAACCCGATTCAATTCGCGATCCCTTTAGAATTTATCGAGCTAATGCACTTGCAATTCGTCGAACACTCTAGAGAGAGTAATGTATTGCAAAACTGTACGGATGAGTACTTTCTTCCCGCAAATGTCAGCCGGTACAGGTGACACACATGTGGTGACATAATGTGACATAACTCTCGTACGGGGAAGCGGCGTGTACGCAAACAAGGTGTTAACTCGGCAAACATAAATTACGTATACCACATTCAATGCTCCTAAGGTAATTTAAACCGCATTCAGACATAAAGAAACATCAACGACTTAGTTTCAGACATAACGTTCAATTAGCATCGTAGGTTATGTTTCCGCGTGCCGAAAATGAACGCTGAACCGTAATTTTTGTGCAAGACTTGTAATAGATATATTGGGTAATAGTGATTACTGATTACCCAAAACGGGATTACCTCATGAATCAACGAACAAAGACTACACGTGCTAACTAGTCGCTGTAGTGTGGTGTGTCTCGTTATTGCCTCATTTGCGTTCCTTGGAGAAAGAGCCCAGTCTGTTTCAACATCGTTCGTTATTTAGCAAACCCCCTAGCGGTTTATTTTGTAATTTCATTAAAATTCAAACATTGTGATGTGTCGTTACACCACCGCTGTTGCCAATATTGGCATTTTGTCAAACAGTTATACCTGCATATGGAATTTGAAAATGGAGTCGTTTGTGGATTATGCAAAGCAATTGGTATTCGAAGCTTGTCTGAGAAACGATAACAGTCACAAACCCACAGCTTTCAACGACAAAATAATATTTACTTTTCTTTATCAACATGGATTCTCCAACAAATTCTAACCTAATTTTCTCTTTGCAGCGGTCGGTCAGGAGACCTTCAAATGTCCCGATGACTTCGGTTTCTACCCCCACCACCTTTCCTGTGACAAGTACTGGAAGTGCGACAATGGCGCCGCTGAACTCAAGACTTGCGGCAACGGACTTGCCTTCGACGCCACTGACTCCAAATACCTGACTGAGAACTGCGACTACCTTCACAACGTCGAGTGCGGAGACAGGACACAGCTTGGTAAGAAATGGCACTTCTTTTTCTCAAACATCTTTGATAGTAGAAAAGTAGAAATCCAGCAAATATTCTAGAATAAAAAGAATAAGAATGAAAATGTAATTTAAAAGCAAAAACTATCAACCATTTTACCTGTTACGATTCCGGCCAACATCAATTCAGCCATCTGTCGCATAAAAATCGAAAGTAATGCTTAGCAACAATGTTTTTTTGCTAGCTCAAACGGTCAAGGCCGTAAGTTTTACATAATCACACATGTGCCATAAGGATAATATTATTCGAAATACCAATCTCCACCAGGATGTCGTAAAGGTCACTGGGCCAATTTACACTATACAGAAATATCTATACATACTCGTGCATATACCAAATTCTTTACATCACCTGATGCTCAAATATCTATTTTATGCAAATATATCTTACTTATAAATATATATATCACTACTAGCCTTGAACTAGAGCCACTTCGTAAAATTTTATTTTATTGGTGCCAAGCTCAGTAGGTAGGTTTTTGTCGAACTCTTTGATGGCTTTTTTTATGGAAATGAAGATTGAAAGCTTTTTGCAGCTTTGATTGATAGCCAATTATCCTCAAAATGGAGTGACATTTCGGAGAACCATGAATGTTTTGATACAGGGTTTTTTGTAGTTTATTATTTATGAGTTGCCCGGAACATTAAATACAATGAGTTCTTGTTCTGTTCCAAACCAATTTTAGACACTTCATTTGTTTTTCGTTCGTCTTGTCAATGTCTCCTTTCGCTCCACAGAGCCCCCGATCACTACCCCCCACTGCTCTAGGCTGTACGGTATCTTCCCCGATGAAAACAAATGCGACGTCTTCTGGAACTGCTGGAACGGTGAAGCTTCGCGCTACCAGTGCAGCCCCGGACTTGCCTACGACAGGGAATCCCGTGTGTGCATGTGGGCTGACCAGGTCCCTGAATGCAGGAACGAGGGTACGTAACATTTGAACCTTATACCAGTAACTTGGCCTATCCAGCACCCTTATTGATTTGCAGTTTAACAGTCGATCTTTGGTTTATGCTAAAGACAGTTAGAGACCGCAGATCTTCAATCCTTGAAAATGTAAATCAAGCTCAAGTGTTATTTGCAATGTTATTGCAATGATTGTTGTGGATATAAAACTAAAATAGTCGTCCAGTCTGATCAAACGATCTGTCTGCCTTGTTTATTGTTAAAATGTGAACATGAATACCTACTAAGTATCTAAAGCACATAAATCCTCTGTGCACGTACTATTCCAGTGAACTTACTTCAACTTCATCACCACTGTCACTGCTGAATTTCGGTTTCGCCTTCCACACCCTCGCTCACGTAACCTCTTTGGTGTTTCCCAGAAGTAGCGAACGGTTTCTCTTGCCCCGCTCCCGGTGAGGTGTCAAACGCTGGCTCCTTCAGCCGTCACGCCCACCCCGAGGACTGCCGCAAGTACTACATCTGTCTTGAGGGAGTAGCCCGCGAGTACGGATGCCCCATCGGCACCGTGTTCAAGATCGGAGATGCTGATGGCACAGGCAACTGCGAAGACCCCGAAGATGTTCCCGGATGGTGAGTAACCTTTCCAAAACCTCATGTACATATTGTATACACACCACATCATAGGACATACGCATTTCAACATCAATCCGGTTCAACTTCTCATGACTCATAATTCATGTTACTCTTGATATTTATAATATTGCACGATCGAATGCGGATGTCCTATCTACACCGTTCAAGTAACGCAAGTAAGACAGGCAGCTTGAACGCACTATAGGACTCCTTCTACTCACTGGTTGAATACTGGTTCTGTGGTGTTACCAGCGTCTTGTGTGGTACATTAACATCTAGTACCTAGCCTAATCATGGACACCAAGAAATTATCCTAATGATCATGAAACTCTTGACCAAAATAACTAATATTGAATGGGTTCCCAATCATTTATCTGATAGAATGATATTCTTGGTATCCCAGAACCCTAAGACCCTGTAACCACTTCTACACAACCAATGTCGTCCTTGTGACTAACAACTCTTCTTGCACATACTAAATAATGAAATATAATACGAACACAGATCGGCTGTACCCCGTGTTGCCTTAGCTTTATTATACACGAATCGATCAGCATTGTACAGATGTCGTTGTGTAGCTAGACATAGGTGCCTACGTAGTAAAGCTCGCCCACCTGAATAGCTGGCCGCAAGTATGCGGTCCGGAGCCTTGCACGCTTGCGACATTTAGGACACTTTGAAATTAACATGACTTAGAGCAAAATAGTGCGCTCTCAGCCGTGTCATGCGCGAACGACCGTGGTCAATGCCGACCGGTACATAACGGTGTGTATGGTAATGACCGTTGTTTCACTTAAACATAACGTATCGATCGTAATTGTTCGAGTATGACACAAAGGTTGATTTTTCAATGCCTTTCATAAAAAGAGGAAACGTTCAAAATAATGGAGAGACTGGCGCAGACTTGCAATAATGAAACAGTTATAAGGCTTTTTTTTGCAACTCTTTGCACTTATGAAACTTACTTGTCATTTATGAAAGTATCTAGTGTTCGTTTGAGTATTTCAACAACTTATAAGGTCTACGCGAAGTTTCTATAAAAAATAAATTACATTTATGAGTTATCTAAGCCAAACTATTCCTTTATTGAAACAATGAGAAAACTTTCAAAATGTTTATAGCCGGTTCATGGTCTATGTACGTTGAACAATCGCAAGAAGATCGATACTGAGATGCGCCTGCACCGGTCACGATGTAACCACGTTGACTGAAGGTCGTAGAACAAGTCGTTTTCAAAAGTTTTTGCGAGAGCTCCGGACCACATAATTGTCTGCCACGAAAAACAAACGTTAGATAACGCTAGTTGGAAAAGCGAGCGGATATCATTCTTGTTGCCGTTTCAAGGCGGTTCACTCTTTAACGCCGACTGTGTACAAGATTACATTACACAATTCTCGCAGCCAGTTACCACTCGCGTAGTAAAAGTTGCTAGAAATTGAGATAGCCATTTATGTACTCACTCGTCGTCGATAGGTATAAGACATAGAGTTAAGGCTCGCTAGTAGTCGAGGCAGGTAGTAAGGTGCGCGTACATTTTCAGCGAGGACTACTACGGGGATCTGGATCTGAAGACGATCCGCAAGAGCGAGCTGCTCGCCGGCCTCCAGCAAGACGGCCAGACCCGCAACACGCCCAAGCAGCTCAAACCCCGCCCCCAAAAGGAGAACTAAATACAATTCCCCACCCCGTAACCTTTTAATACTCACATAGTTAACTATAAACCAATACTCTGCGCGCACTACGAGCAACCACTTCAATCTGACAGTTCAGGCGGAATACAAATACATTAGCTTTGTAAAAAAAAAAAACGTTGCTCATGGTGTGTGGAGATCGTGTTCCAGGTTCAAAAATATTCGATTGTTTAGTGAGTGAGCTACAGTTGATATGTATCACTTCTAGTTGCCAAATACTTCTCGTTGTAGCTTCTTCGAACAGTTTCATTGAGGCACGTTAGGAAATTAGTAAAACCATACAGCGATAGATATATTTATTATTTTACATTATATTTTAGTATTTATAGTGTCCTTTCAACATTATTATATCGAAACATCCAAGCCTGTATAAAGTTTGCACTAAGAACAACTAGATCGTTAAAGGAAGTTGTTTTGCATTTACGACAATGTAGTTCTGTTTGAAATCCGTGAGGACATCGATATACCATTGTATCCGTTTAAATACCATGACCTTGTAAATATATTATTGTACTGAATTATTTCGCTGCGACTGAGTGTTGTTGTTTGATAGAAACTGTAATACTTAAGTTTTATTTTTAGTGATAAAATAAACAAAAATTTATAAAAATTAACTTCTGTTGTATTAATTTCCTGTGTGTAGTAATGCACTTTAGCACCGTTTCCTAACATTTTTCACCACACTGTTTTCTGTTTCATTAATGCATTCACTTTCTAATATATTAATATTTTCTTGGTTCTTTTAGTAATTTTCTTCTGTCTAATCATTTTTATTACTGACTGTAACAGCCAACCGTCATCCTTGGGAATCCAGGTACGTTAATTCTTCTTTATCGTTGAAACCAATGCATTCTGTAAGTAATATCTTTGTTCGAAGTAGTTTCGAATATAAATTTAAATGTAGGTTTGAAGAGTAAGCATGAGTCTTTCTACAATTAACTTCGATAAAAGTCGATATAAGAGCGTTTAAATTCTAAAATTTGGCAACCTCGCAAAAAGCTGTCAAATATTTACCTGTTTTGATTAATTTGGAAATATGTATGGAAATATGAAATGAACTAGAATATCAATAATGTATTGCAATTATAACACTGAATTTA
This sequence comes from Xanthia togata, assembly GCA_963853775.1. NCBI lineage: Eukaryota > Metazoa > Arthropoda > Insecta > Lepidoptera > Noctuidae > Xanthia > Xanthia togata. The sequence goes on along the minus strand of OY970793.1, from coordinate 23,398,724 downwards.
TTGTTGTAACCGTTTTAGGTGTAAATAAGGCTTCCAAATACTATTTTTACGACTAAAACGAAATATTGGATATTACGATATTCACTATTGCATTTCATAATCAATATTTTACTTTACTAATTAGCCACATTTCATATTTCCATACAGTTATATTGCCAAATTAATCAAAACAGTTAAATATTTGACAGCTATTTGCGGCGTTGCCAACTTTTACAATGAACACTCTTAATATGACGTAGTACGAAATAAATATTTATCATCTATCTACTAATCTTTTCAACATATTTTTGCTTTGTATGTAGAAAATGTAGATAGAAACAAATGCAATATCTGTAAAGACTTGCAGCTTAAAGCCTCATTTATTGATGTAAAAAAGCATACTCCACATGCAAAGACGGATAATATTCGAGTACTATTTTCCTAGGTGTCAAGAGAAATATACCATGTGGATTGACAATAGCACTCACAAGTAAACTAAAAGTATCTGCGGCGAAAGCAGTTTCTTCTAATCTTGCTCATGGTCGTGAAGCTCCCACAGTTACTTCATTTGAAACTGATAAAACAACTAATAACACAAAAATAACTGATTGTGTGTTTGTTAAGTAATGCACAAAAGTTACCGCGTCTATAGTTGACAATGCTAATAAAATAAATTCGCATAACGACAAAAAAGAAGATGTTTTCTCCCAATCTATAACACTTAACCAAACTATAGCAGTTGATTCATAACATGATAACATTGCAGCGAGGATTACTACGGTGACGTCGACCTGAAAGCTTTGAAGAAGTTGGGATTCTGAATGTCAAGGAGCGGCTCGAAGGACAGACTGAAGCTAAACCCGTTCCATTTGATATAGCGTACGAACGGCCTCTTCAGAATCATATCTTATTGTTAGAGACCCATGTGCTGTAGTGACTAGTGACGTCACATCGACTGTAAACCATCCAACATGATGATTGACATTCGATAAATTATTATCTTATTTTTTCTCCTTATCATCTGTGAGAAGATGATGTGTTTTAGTCTTTACAAGTGAATCTAGTGATTCATGAAAGGTTTTTTTTTCTGTCTGAAGAGGCGCTCGATTATTTCTAAGCCATGGACTTCGAAAGTGAATCGAAATCCACAATGTTTTTGGCCTGTTTTGTCGAAAACAATTGTTGCCAAATTTTGGAAATCTTCAAAAACCTTGACATGGTACCAACACAATGTGCTGGTGCTGTGTCGAAATATATGTTGTGCTTAGTCATAAAACTTATGTAAGTTAAGTTTAGCGAACTTATTATTTTAATATTTTTGTAAATAAATAATATTTTTAAACAAATTCTTTTTTATTTCAATCAGGTACTCTTTCTACCAATCACAAAATACTTTAATGAAAATTTGACATTAGAGTGAGTGACATGGAAAAAATCAAACCAATGATTAGGTATAGTTTATTTAGAAATCATTTCAATAAATTAAAATGCAATTTGCCGACAGAGTGTTAGACTTAAATAAGACATTAATATATTATCTAGGTGGAATAGTGGCCAAACTAGATTTACTACCAATTAATTGCTCAACTTATTGATATGTATTTGAATAAGTTTTGTTCGTGTTACAACATTTTAGTTACAAGAGTGTTTAAAGTATACGCCCTGTTTGATCTCGCTCTAGCCAAGCATGACTATATTAACCTATTTTAAAAGGATTATTTACCAGTAGAGGTAGCCAAAGCCTTAAAATATAATACTACAACTACTCTAAACTCAGACATCGACTTTGGCGATGTTACCAAGCCGCAGCTGACGGATAGCATCTTGATGGGACATGGCTACGTGGGTGGAGGTCCAACCTGAAATATAAATGATAAAGGTTAGGTTTCTGTATGGTCAACGAAAGTTCATGTGCATTCTTGTTCTTGCCACCCCATTATGTGATTGGGATTACAGAGTCGTTGAATGCAGCTGTTACACGTACTTGAACAATGAAGATGAATACCTCTGCAAACTTATAACTTCTCTCGAAATGGAAACATTAACAACCCGTTTCTTCTTAATGAAATCGTAATAATAAAGTGACACATATGCAACATCCATATATTCTAAAAACTCTAATAACCCTTCAACTGTGGGAAGTCCGCGTCGGGCGGAAAAATTTGGGTATCGTCTGTGGCAGGTCCGACACGGACCGTGTTTTTATCTGTCCCATATTTTGACATAAATGGCATATTAAAACTGTGCCTATCTCGTTTATACTTGCACAGAGTCTACAAGACGAAATGAGAAAGACATATTAACTCCGTCCAAGTCTGTAACATACCGAATGACGCGGTACCAACTGACAACATACGAGCCCCGCACCCGCTCCGCAGTCGAGATTTCGCACGCGCGCCATGTTTACGTAAATATTAAAAATATTTTATTGTGAGTGTACTGTGTGTGGTTTGCGAGTTATATAACATGCCTGGGTAAGTAATAACCATTTTTGATTATTTAAACCGTGTAATTCATAAAGATTTCGGGCAGAAATAGTCATTTCAACAAACATGGAAAACATTTGAAGCGTGGTCGACGAACATTTCGTGGTATTTTCGCGGTATTACTATTAGCAGAAATGCAAAATATGGTTGTTACGTATGTGTTTATGTATCGTATTATTGATATTAGGCGTTTAATTATAATATTAAAGTATTTTAGTAGCGAAATTATTGAAATGAAAATTTCATTTAGTCATCGGTCCGAACGGACCAATCACGAACAGGGATAAACCGCCATCTTGTACGATTTTATAGATCATAGAAAATATGGATGCGGCATCCGAGATTTGAATTCGAATATTTTTTTATATTTATATATTTATATTTTTGAGTTTTTTTTTTATTCGTGATTTTAACCGACTTCAAAAAAGGAGGTTGAAATCGAGTCTGACTGTTGAACGTATTGGAACTGAAAATATAGTAGCTGGGTGTGTGTGTGTTCGTGTGTACATGTATATATACATAAGATTGGTTGTTTGTTTGTTGTTTCGTTGTCTGTCTGTCTGTCACAGGAAAGGCATACATGTTTTTAATTTTTCTTCTCACTCGGAAGACCACAACGAGGACTGCTTCGTTTTTAAGTTTTTTTATTTTTTTTATTTACCTAATTTATACATAATATATACGCTAAAATACTTAAAATAATAATAATATTATGTACAAGTACGTAAAATGTTTTTGATTTAAAATTATATTTTTCTTGTTTAAATGTGACAGTATTGGCCGCATCCATATTTTCCATCATCCTTGTTTAAGTACTTGCGTTTTTTGTGATTCTTTTTTTGAAATTGTTCGTTTTGATTGTTGATTTGTGTATTTTTTTTATTAGGCAGCATGCCTTTTTTATGTGCCTATCGATTTGTAAATATCTTCAAAATGTAGAATGTTGATTTAGATTTCAAATTTAGGCAACAGAATTTAAACAGTGATCCAAAGTTTGAGTGGGTGTTTTTTGCGCCCGTTTTTTAGTGTTGGGTTCGGTTAGCCGATACTGTTAAACTAAACACTTCAAACAGCTGAGACTTTGAATGTAATAAGTTTAAGGGCCAAACATTATTATAAATAACAAACCCAAGCCACTAGGCTTATCGCGTTCTCAGAATAGAACCGTAAACATACCCATTGTTTTGTTCGGAACGCCGCACGTGCAAATTACGTCATTCTTTTGTTTTGCTTGTGGCATGAAAAAAATGTATAGGATGGTGTGTTCTTTTGTTTTATTTATGTGAAATAGGTTGTATTTATCGAAATTTAACAAACACTTTTTAAAGTAATGGTTTATTTTTTTAATTATAATGACCCTAACACGAAAAACTGGGAAATATTCCCTCACACTGAACATACATTACAATTACTAATACATTACAAGGCAAAACTATACTAATGTATACATATCTTGTAAGCTAATTTAATAACGATTCCAATAATATAACTGGTAGCGAGCTAACTAACGTAATTTCGGAGATATCGTCGTTTTAACCAGACACGCCGTAATCACGCGCGACCCCGAAAGGACCTTTAACAGAGGGTATCCAAATTTTTACGGTCCGACGCGGACCTCCCACAGTCGAAGGGATAACTGAATGTTGTAATCTCTTATGAAATCTAAGTTATGACCATTTTAATTAATCATTTAGGCAACGGTTGAGCATTCGTTAATTGGCTTGGATCCATTCGCATCGTAATAAACTTATAATTGAGCAAGTACTTGGTAAATTGTATTGATGTTGAAAAGTACAGAGCATTAAATTTGATATCTGAAATGAAGCACATAAATCTTGCAACAGTCTTTGTTTAAGAGGTTATCTTACTTAACATATAATCAAATCTTAAGCAAATAAGAGGCTTCAACATACAAGTATTCAACTTACTTTGAGTATTAACTATAGAGTTCTCTGAGAATACAGTCTTGATTTCACCAGGGTTCAGTATTGAAGCAGGTGCAGTTACAACAATAGGTGACGGTGAAGGGGAAAATGTTGTTGTTGATGCTACAGGTGCTAATGGTACAATAGGTGCTGAGAGGGTAATAGAGCTTGATGGAGCAAGAGGATCCGGTGATGCAATTGGTACGGGAGTGGGTGCGGCAGGTTGGACTGAAGTTGCTTGAGGAGCAAAGACTTCATTGTTGATGGCAGTCGATGAGCAGTCCACGCGACTAGGGTAGTCACAGACGCCTAGTTGCTGGAAATAGAAAAAAAGATAAATGAAACTACAGAACATAATCTCATTACATTTATAGATTTTCTTTATTACTTAGACGAAGTTAACTCGAAATGAAAAACATTTAAAGTGTTATTGACAGTAGCTAAAACTAGCATGAATCATTTAGTTATAAAAAATAACTTTTATGGCTTTCAAAAATAAATACGATAAAAAGTGACTATGGAATTGCGTAGGCACTTCATAAAAGTACTATAAAATCATGTTAAACTGGTCATATTGCAAATAAGGATTTCCATATTGAAATACCTGCATTGGATATATATGTAACATGAGTCACTGTTTTGAGAGTGCGTACATACTGAGAAAAACAAATAAGGCAAGCAAAAAGTACTAAAATAATTCTGTTATGATGACTAACTAGGTAAGTAGAGCATTTATAGCCATCTCACATCTATTTGTATACGCAGATATAATCTTGAAATGGTTTATTCAAAATAGTCATATTACATTTGAGGAGTCATCTCCCATCTTAAAATGCATTAGTATCCTCATTGGAGTCACAACTGAGTTACCTCAGAATCGACGTGCGCGGGACATCTGTGAAATAGCTAATACGAGTATTATTCAGAACAATAAAATAACGGGATTATGATTTTTTTATACGCTAAAAATAACCTGCTCAACCTGAATTAACACGTACTTACTTCCCCATACCACGATCCTGAATGTTTTATTGTAATCATAAAATAAAAAATAAATGACTCTCATCAATGAAATATTCGATGTACCTTAATTGTTATTACTGTTCTCGTTGAGATATGCGGAAGGTACATGCATAAAATAAGCCTGAAGGATGGGAAGCTTATCGATATATTATTAATTAATGGAAAATAAAACAGATGTTTGTATATTCTCCGTAAGTATACCTGGTTGTAAGAAAGGTCAGCAGGACACTTGAATTTGACAGGCTGTCTTCCAACGCATACGAAGAACTCGTTACAGTCTAGCGCGCTTCGGAACGCTTCGAAGTCTTTTCTACATTGTGGCTGTGTTGGTGGTTGTTCTCCTGGTGATTAGTGAAATCCACGTCAAATAAAGCAAACAATTAAATGTGTCTTGCTAGTTACACATTAGTATATACTTAGACACATTTCAAGGTTATGTTAACAGTATTTTGCTTCCATAACAATCTTCATTAGTCCAACCATTATTATACAGTTATAGTAGATGGGTGAGATTTGGTCCGATAGTAGTAATAAGACAGTATAAAAGGAATTCAATTTGCCTACAGGACACTTTTACTATGAAGAAGTGTTAGAGTTCTGTGTTACGGATCAATCATTATGTTATGTAGTTCAATATTTATAACTATGTCCACTGAAAAGGAAAAAAATAATAATACAGATATTTACTATATAAAACTTTACGCTGATGGCGGCAGAAAATATGGAAATGAATAAACGATACAGATAATGTCAGGTTGTCAGTTTTTCTATTAGGAACAACAGTTACTAGACCAGCCAGGGTTCACACTTAGCATCACAAAAACATTTGGGGTTATAAGCGTGACCAGTACACCAGGTCAGAGGCACATTCGAATTTCGTAACCACGACGACCCGGCTGCGGATTTTATATAACCTGACATTTCCACGTCTGGCGACATCTTCTAGTGGTAATAACCACTAGAAGATGTCTATGACTATATATTATTTACATATCCGTTGGTAAGTAGCTATATGAATGGCCTTAACTTATAAGAGGTGTTAGGTGGGATTTCTCATGAAAAAGTAAAAGGAAAGCTAATAAACAATTGATATAAAGGTCGTCTGGTCGATAATATTTGATATTGTTTATAGTGAGAACTATTATTTATAAACCAAAATAGCATGGAGCTTGGAGACAACAAGGATTGTTACATCATTAATGTTGAAGTTAGGACAGACAGTTGGTCTCGTGGAGGCGATCGGTGGCGGGGATCTCTTAAATTGCGTCCGGCCCTGGTCCAGGCCATGGTACGGAGCGAGAGGGCATGGGAAGCCATCACCTCCTTCTACGAAGCAGTAATGCTCGCGAAGGAGGAGGCGGAGCGCGTGAGGGAGAGGCAAATTTTAAATCGTAGTAACATATACACATAACATAACATATACAGTAATTACGCAATATTTTCTTTGGTCCGAGGCCTTGACATCAACCAATGAACAAAATTTCAAAACGTTTTTTTTTTTTTTTTGCTTGTTGAATACGAGGCTTTTGGCTACCTTTGTATTTTTGTATAATTTTTCTTTTTTTTCTTTTGTTATAATGTGCGTTTCGTTTGTGCAGAATAAACATATTTTCTTTCTTTTCTTTCTATATACACTGAAATACACACAAGTAATTTTAATGAGCTTTTAGGTTTAACGATGTCTCGGGTGATGAAAGATTTTAATGAAATGGCGGTTGAGTATGCATTTACGAGAAAATTAATCGAAATTGAGAATGTGACAAAATACCTTGAAAATAATGTAAGTTTTTATAAGTAAGTATGAATGTAAGTAAGGTGCACTAATTGATTATTAGAATGAAGTTGCAAGTTTGAATCCCTCCCGTTGCCAAAGTGACGTGATATCAATCATAACATTGAAATCAAATACTCATCCTAGCACACCTTGTAATGAGTGCAGCTTCTATTGTTTAAAATAATTTATGGATTCAAATACCCACAAATTTCGCATGCTTTGTATTATCTATTAAACATGTTTGTGCCATTATAATTATATTTTAACACCATTGTATACCATGTTTTATGCAAATAAATGATTTATTTATTTATTTTATTTAAAGGGCCAAAATGAGACTTAAAAGTGTAGAACGCTTTTATCGCGACAAGGCCACCCATTGTGTCACCATAAGTAAACTTTCCACATATAATATCCATTATTTATATGGTGTAGTTAATAAAAAGTAAGTATTCTATCTAAATAAAAATATACAAAATCAGTCGAAGTATTACCGTTGTTACAAAAAGTTACTCACTCAATTTCCGACTCTCACAATTCACATTATCCGAATAATCACAGTACCCCTGATTACTAAACAGCAGTCCAGTAGGACATTCCTGTTCCACTGCCCACCCATCCCAGCAGTTCAGATAGTTATTACAGAGCTTCGGCGAAGGGATCTGTGCCCTCTTTCCTTCGCACAGTGGGTTCGGTTCAATCACTGCGTCTGGCGTGTGGGTCAGCACTAACTTGTTATGGTATTCTGGATCTTTCTGGATTTGTTGGATTACCTCGTTGGATACTGGGATCGTGACGGAGAATATGTTGCCAAAGTCCTGTTGAAATAAATCGAATAAATGGCTTTGAAGTGGCAGGTTTTTGTAAGTAATTAATTGATAAGAATTGATAACACTTTGTTTCCGGATTTATACTACCTACCTCGTATAAAATGCTTAGTTGAATTCACTGTGTTCAGAGACTTGTATACTCGTATTTCTCCGACTGACAAGGCATTAACGTTCCACATTCTGCTTTTGTAATTTTATAACTAAGGCCAGTCTGTAGCCCAGCCTGGAAAAGCGCTGGTTTTCCCTCACTCCAGCACTTAGAGCAATTCTTTTCTAAAGAGAGACAGCCTATGGCGTTCACAGCCATAGCTGTCGATGATCTACGTACTCGTATGAAGTCCTAATAGTCATAAACTGATGTGTGAAGATTAGGTACTTACTTTAATAAAACCAAAGAACGGGTTCAAGAAACTTCCATAGTAAGGCAGATGACCAGCGTTGAGCCTCAAGTTTTGCAGGAACGGGTTATTTGGGTAGGGGTTGGAGTATGTCTTCACTAAGTTTCCTTCTTCATCGTAAACTGAAATGAAAAACATGAAGAATATTATTAAGAATATTTTTGTTTGTGAATTAAAATTTGTCAACAATTCGCACCGGTGATATTTTTTTATTTATTTATATAACGATATGTACTACGTGAAGGTAGGAAAGGTCAATAAATGCAGGATTTGCAAATACGAGCGCCTTCGTTTACTATTTCGCTTCAGGGCAATCCAACTACAAAACGAAGGCAGTGCTTGCATGTAGAGTTAGTACAATCAATTTGATGATTTGGTGAAGCTTTTAAACCAAGGAGGGTTTCGTAGAGCGTCGTACCGTTATCAAACTCAGAATATAGATTCCAATTAAACATTAACAGGCACTTTTGAATTGTTAAGGAGTCGATCAGTTGCCAGAAATTTGAAGCTAGTTGCCTATTCCAAAACGAAGAAGAAAGGGTAAGAAACTTAGGTCAGTCTTTTAAATCAAGATATTACAAAATACTGGGTACATTATTCTTGTTGCTTTCATGTGAAAACAATGTCAAAAATTACAATTCAAAATAGAAGATTAAAAATAAGCCCTTGCAGTTATGACCAGTCTTAATTAACTGTCGTCATAAATATGACGTTTCTAAGCAAAAGTTTATTTCTAAAACATGATACCCGGGTACTGTAAGATGTTGAGATAGCATCAATAAACAAATAGCTGACCTGACTGACGTTGTCCTATCCAAACAATAAATCACACAATAAAAAAGGTCGCTCAGTTTTTCCCGAATTTGATCATTTTCTGGGAAAATTGTCCAATTTTTCTTTCTATAGAAACCTAATTCACATTATCACGAACATTTTGTAACTAAAAATAGCCAAATCGGTCTAGCGTTTCTCAAGTGATGCGCTTGCCAATGAACAGCTACAATTTATTTATTTTTATATAGATCAAACTGTTTTAACTTGTATTAAGGACCTCTGCGTGTGGCAAACGTTTGAATCAAAACACTTCCTGGTACATTGTCCCGTCAAGTTCATATTTCATTTTGTAAAATAAATCGTAACATCAGATCTGTCTTCATAAGATTATTCAACAAGGGTTTGTGTACATTATGCGCTGACAGTTGAATTAAATGAAAATAATATTTGTCTTAGTTGAGTGTCAGATATAAAATCAAAGGTTTAAAACTAGAAGACAGTTCACACTTCATCGCCCCTCCAAAATATTGAAAGCACATTTAGGTATAGTAGGTAGGTACTTATTATGTTTAAAAAATCATGTAAAGAAAAGAAAGAAAAAAAAATTAAAGGCACACAATGGTGCCGATTCTCTTGTCACAAATGCGTCTAAACTAGACTAAAAATCACCAAAATTTAGTTTACTCCTGTCAAACGATGATTTCCAATTCTGAAATAGACTAAAGTGGCACAACTTACCTATATTTTAGTTTGACAGCACTAAGATTGTACTGAGATTTTAATTTAGTGAAAATGACAATTTTGCTATTCTGAATTTGACGTTTTTCACCTAAAATTTTAATTTTATAACTAATTCTAACCATTTTTAATCGCCACTGAAAATGGTGTGGAATATTATTAGTTGTCATGAACTAAAATTCACACGAACATCTCGACTTCGGGCGCAAAAACAGTACCTACTGTACTGGTTTTTTTTCTTTTCTTTTGCTTGTATCTCGAAAATGGTGTGTCCTATCGCAAAAATAATGAAAATTTCGACCCCCTTTATGAAACCCCTATACCCCTAATCCTCAACACGTAGGTAATATTTTTTTTTATTTTTCATACAAAAAGTGAAAAATTCCATATAAAACACGTCGAGGATGCCCCCACTGCGCGCCTCCGGCTCTAAAAAAATTCACGGGGTAGGTCAAACAAGTATGTACCACGTGGAGTCGCAATTGTCAAATTCGATTTAGTTGTGTCAAAATAATTTTTAAATTTAGAGACTTTTTACTACAGAATAGCGTTAAGATTCTCATAGCCAAAAGTAAGGAATTTTAGTGATAGTTTAGTTAGTTTAGTCCGGTGTACAAGAGAATCGGCACCATTATTCACTAAAAACAAAAAAAAAACAGAAAACAAAAGAATAGTATTGTGTGCCTCACGGCTGCGCCAAATAGGCCCAGTTCAGCATAAATGTCAGACAACTAGTGTCTGACGCTGGTTTTCAACTGGACCTTATGTTACGAGGACGTCTTACGGAGGTAAATCAGTTGCAGTAGCAGTTTGTAGCCCAAGTTGCATATTCTTCTTACCTGTCGATGGCAATTTAATATATTGAGTCGGCCCAGAACTTTGTTACGAACTTGACATTATCACTCGTGTACAGTACAACTATTTTCTTAATGTCCCTCGGCAAACTTCGTGTTCCGTCAGTCGTCGGATTTCTATCAGTTAATTTGCACTTAGTGCAGACCGGACACTCTCAATTGTTGTACTGTACCTATAATTGATCTAATAAAAATAACGAATTTTTTATTTATTCGAGGTGGATTTGAAAGATCGACTAAAATTTGAATAAAAAAAACTATGAGTCACATTATAAAAGGCATGTTAAACACCTCAATAAAAAGTAAATCCACACACATATTCAGCCACCTTCTCCAAACAGACGTGACAAATATCGACAACATTAAAGACACATTTACACACAAAGGTACCGCGAAGCAACGCGATACAGCTGAATGCTGTCAGTTGCGGCGCTGCGACATGTGAATCGCCCTCAACGTTCAACAGAAAAACAAAATAAAGGACCTAAAGACGTATAGCTCTTCTCAACAGTTCGAACACAGCTATAAATCCCCCGAGAGATCGCACGCACTAATAAATAAAGGACAAGACGTGTTCCGTCCGTCATTTAGGTACTTAAGATTTTGTTGGTTTAAATAAAATCTGTGAAATTTCCTGGGATTAAAGACCTTATAATGTTTGGCAGAAGGAGCGACCAATTTTTTGAGGGGTTGAGGATGTCATTTGCTAGAACATTATTGATTTATAATTTTATAATTGATATTTTTCTTACCATAACCCAATTTTAAGACTTTGGAAGCACACAAGTAATTTTCTAGAACCAATTGTACGACAGCACACACACACATGCCCATTGCAGATAAAACCAAGAAATATTGTGTTCTATTACAACCACACAAAAAATTATGTGACGACACTCCGGATGATTTAAAAAAAACGGAGGAGCAGTGGTGGCCCAGCAGTGGTAACTTACGAGTCTAGTCTCGCCGTGGTATCAAATTCAATGGGAACTGTATGGAGCAATACACAGCAAGACTATCGCCGCGATTCTCTCGCCCGTGGAGACGGCACCTAATTTTCAGAATGTGGATGTAATATTCGCACGCCTATATTCACTGCTGGCAATACTGTAGTGTACGTGCTAGTACCTTATACTACAGGGTGTTTGGTTCTTAGGCTAAGTTCCATTTAGATAGGATACTCTTTATTAGGCCTCGTGTTGCGTAGGCATGATGTGCTATGGTTGCGATGAGTTGTTCGCGGGGTCACCACTGTTTGGAGCTGAGGTGATGACAAAAAACGACCAGTTCAAGGCTCTAAACGGTACTGGGTTTATTTTAGAAAAAGCTTAGCTACTAATCCAAATTCTTAAAAATATAAAAATCAATTGCGGGCAACTTAAAAATCATAAGATTTTGGGTAGACCAATCACTGCACACACGATGGGGGCGCCACCCTCGCGGTGGCGGTAGCAGCGAGAGACAGTTCACCGTTTAATGACAACTAATAGAGAAATATATGTAGAAGAAAAAGATATGTTGCGCTCACGCTAAATAAATTAGGATAAGAACAAGAGAATGATGATGTGAGTGTACCATCGAAGAACTTCATATCTTCACCGTAAGGACTATTTCTGCTTGCAGCGCTCAGCCACTATAGAACCGGGGCGGTAGCAGTTTTGGTCATAGTGTTCACGGGATTTTGTTTTCAAACTGCTTGGATATGAAGTTCTTCGATAGGACATAATGACAGATACAACTGTAGAAATTTTAACTAGAGTGACACAATGGGCGGTCTTATGGCTAAAAGTGATAGATTGGAGGTGTCCATTGCCATCAACCGGGTAGAAATCCAGACTCCAGGCTGCTACTGCGATATAATGGAAAAACACAATAACAATCATCCCGATCTGATTCTGTCACTAGACTAGACCACTAGGTGTTACGAGTACGATCACCTTTTACTTAAAGCCTTTTAGTTTTTGTTCATTTTCAGTACACACGCACCACTCTGCCTAACCCTTCGTGGATTACAGGCGTGATGTTCTGTAATTTTCAGTGTTTCAGTTAGGTACGGTAACCAGTCAAGCAAATTATTGTAATTATCAAGTCGAAAATGACTGACAAATGCTTGACAATCAAGTGCATTAAGTATCTACTAATTACTTTTATATTGAAGAGTTCAAGATGTAATTAAGGACATAACGTTTACCTATTTAAATATACACAGTGCAACATTGTAAAGCAAAAGGTTATCTTCCGAGATCATTGACCGAGAGTGAACAGCGCATTAATATGAGATATCCTTACTGCCTGTCATGTTAGCCGTAATTGAAAGATGAAAGGATAGCCGGCCCGCCTGGATTGTCTATTAGAACGTAGGCAGGTCTTAGCCGTACATCTCATACTAGATTATTTCTAGTTCTTGTGAATGGAATTTCATTTTGTGAAGTGTCACGATGAATATAAGAGCAAATTGACCTTATTCTTGGTTATAAGTTTAACAAAATCTATCACTTAAAATAAAAAGTTAGAGTTAAATTGGTTATTAGTCTATTAGGCTACCGGCTAGATTGTAATATATAAATATATATTTTTATTATTATTTTTATTGTTTTATTTTTTTGTAGTCCCCTAGTGGGATTTATCTAAGTCCGTAGGTGTGTCCGTGGCACAGTGGGCCCTATCAAAATACCAGCGCGGTGGTTTTTTTTTTATATCGCCGTATTATGCTGAGACAGGGGCCTTTTGGCCTCGCACAGGTCGTTATTATTTTATTAGTTGTTTTTATGCTCCTTTTTTATTTTATTTTAATATAATTTAATTTTCTGTATTTCCTAATACAAGAAATTCCTTGCTTAAAAGGTGATCTCCAAAAATATGTATCTAAATGCCTAAATAATTGAAATAAACTTTTATTTTTATAATCAACAAAGGTAAAAAAAATGGCGATCTAAAAGGTGATCTCCAAAAATATGTATCTAAATGCCTAAATAATTGAAATAAACTTTTATTTTTATAATCAACAAATGTAAAAAAAAATGGCGTTATTACAAGGACAGTCAAGCAGTTTGTTGCAGGTTTTAGCATCCCGGACTCTGGATTTGTGGCCGGTTGATGGCAATAGGCTCGCCCCCTATTACAAGGGATTAAACATAACTGGCGAAATGTGGGTGTACACTGTACCATAGGTACACTTCTGCCTTACCCTTCTGGGATTAGTCGTGATGTTTATGAAAAGACAAAGACAAATTGCTAATATATGTTACGAGTAAGCAGTGCAGTGGTGTTTTGTTAACGCTTTGACCGCCATTTATACAATGTATTTATATTGAGACTATTTTATTTGATTATTACAGTGCTGCATAGAAAATAACAAAACCATTTTGTTTTTCACATCAGTAAAGATGGCCAGTCGTGGGCGAAGGTGGCTCTTCAATGAAGATGTAGGCATACTATTTTTTATTTGAATCTCTAGGTATTATTGATTGCAATCCGGATTGCTATTTCTATTAGCATCCATACCTTGATTTATTGATATCCGATCGATTCATCGTTACATCTTAAGTTGCATCGCGCCTTGATTTATAGATAAAATACTAGCTGTTGCCCCCAACTACGTTTGCGATTCAGGATCAAAAGTAGCGAATGTCCTTCTCCCGGTCATGGTCTACCCATAGTCAATTCAGTTTTCAATTATGACGATATTTTGTTCCAGACTTCGATAGGCCTTATGCTTAATTTGATAAAAATTAATAAATTATGTATTTGGTATTTATCATGGTGTCATAAGTAGATGCTTTATAATTCCATCAACAAGATTCCTGCCATTATCCTTTCATCCAAATCCGTTCAGCGGTTTTAGCGTGAAAGGGTAACAAACAAATTCACTTTCGCATTTATAATATTATTTAACAGGGAACAGGGGCTGCGAGGAATTTCAAAAATAGGTATTTGAAGAAACTATTGCCGTCACGCTGCCCCCGAAAAACCGAGTTAAACCCCGTAAAGTGCGATAGGGACAACTGCAGCTCAGACCGTTATATCACAATTTTTTTGACGATAACGACGTTTGGCATTCTCCTTTTTTCTCCTCGAAAACTTAACCAATTTAATATTTTTTTACATCAAAATTTAAAAAAAGAGTATGTCTAGGTTCCTATTATTTTCTTTTATGCTAAAAACTTTTCCGAATTAGTCTGGTAGTCCTCTAATCACGGCGGTAAAAATGGGGCATTTTTGTAATTTTTGGAGGGTCATAGTTTCCTTACTTATTAATTGCTGAAAAAAAGGAAATGACAGGGACATGCCCCTGAGAGACCCTGATTTTATAATTAAAAAATTACAGCTCTAGAGGCATTATTCAGGAAGAAAAACGAGGAATACGTTTGTATGGAGAATAGCGCGCCCTGTTCCCTCTTAACCCCTTCAACTAAGATAAAGGCTTGTGGTAGGTTCACGTAAATTTCTGAGTATTTAAATTTTAAAACTGACTGTCTCGTTGGTCTAGTGGTCGCAAGCGCTACTCCTGAGCAAGAGATCCTTAGTTCGATTCCCGGGTCGGGCAAAGTGGTATTGGGTTTTTCCAGCTGAAATTCTACAGTAGCAGCCCGGAGTCTGGATTTGTGCCCGGTGGATGGCAATAGCGTCGCCCCCTGATACATGGGACTTAAACATAACTGGCGAAATGTGGGTGTACTATTAGGTACACCTCTGCCTAGCCCTTTTGAGGTTTACAGGCGTGATGTTATAAAAAAATCATTAATTTGTTTTTAATTGAATTGATATTATGCTTATCTGAGTTTAATTCAGAATTAAAAACTTTGGTATTTATATGTAGCAATAGTGTGAAAAAGTTTTATGAGACTGGTGTTTTTTAGTCAATGTTACGATGCGATAACCCAAATCTGAGTTTAGTACAAGACTTTGTAAACGAACTTCAATTCTATTTTCGATGCAACCAAATATTTCGCAGTAGTTTTGCACTAACAATTGCTGAGTAGAACCTATGGATAAATAAATCAAAACATACTTCAATTCTTACATAAGATCCTTTCGATTTCTGATTGATTTACGATCAACTATTATTGATTGTTCCATTATAATTTTGGTTCATATTTACCACTACAATGGCTTCCTGAAAAATCATCGATCTACGTAATTATAAATAACAATTCAAGGATATTAAGATACATTTTGGTTAAACAACTATCCGAATATAAAGTAATAAAAAAAAAAACTTTTTCACGAGAATTAAGAAAACAAACATATAAAAATAACAATATCAACACGTCATTCGCTTCACTTTATTATTTCACGTAACTCGACTTCAAGTTGTTTTTATTATATCCTCAGTTGCTATAAGTAAATAAATTATTAAAAATGTTACTGAGTAATTGAAAGAAACAGGTGACAATAAAATGTCAAGAACATGCGCGCGAGCAGGAAAGCTGGCTGGCGGCAAACAAAAGGATCGAAGGATCCGGGTCGTATCCCTCTCCCTGTTTGGGCTAAGTCCCTTTTAACTATGAGACATAGATATTTAAATTGAGAACAGTAAGAACTCCAGTACCTACGTAGAACAAATAAATGCCAAACTACAACCCCATAGGAATTAGGTTGATGACCCATTAACACTGTAATTTGAAAACTGTAATTTTTAACGACAAATTGGAATCGTGCACCTAGCTTCTGACGTTTCATAAAGTGCCCTTGTAGGTTTATGTGAAATAAAATATTTTGAATTTGAAGATTAGACGTTAAAAATAATTCAAACAAACCTTTTTGAAAAAAATCAAATAGTGTTGTTTGAATTATTTTAGGGAGGTATGGAACAACAACAGTTTTCAAGAATACGTTTTGGTGTATGTGCAAATTGGTCAATAACCTCATCTATACAAAAGTGTGTATTGACAATCACAACGCTTTGATAAGTTGCCAACTTTAGAGGCATAAATATAGATTAAATGTCTCATGTGAATGTAATTTCACTGACTTTAGTACCCTTGAATCTAGGACACGAAACGCTTAGTGGTTGAATTTGTTGGTTGGTTTCGTTGTCCTCCCCTTAACGAGCCCTTTCATATGAAGTGTATCCTAAATCTTTTAACAATTTATAAAATATATTGGAGAAGGAGGTCTAAGAATATAGAAACACAAACGAACTGAGCTCAAAATTTTAATTGGAGTGAGTATCTGGAAATTATGTGAATTGTGGACGAAACCTACACACTTCAAAAATACATTCAGGCTTAACTGATCTGAATGGATGAAAGAACTGCAAAGGCTAAGCAAAAAGTCAGCAAAAGCAGCTTTAAGAGACCATTGGACAAGGTAATGTGCATTCGTCCTGAATTACATTCATTAAACGAGGTGCAAATTTCTAACAACATTTAAAAAAAATCGACGCGATTCGGTCAAGATTCGTTTTTAATTAATTAATGGATTATCTACTATTTTCTTGTTATTCTCTATTTTCATGTAACACCCCCATAAAGTACTAAATCAAATCACATGTACTTACATAACAATCTCTTCTGCCGGTTATCTTTCGCACTCGCGTCGCCCTTAACGCAAACCGCGCAAATAAAAATGGCAAGAGTTACAATTTTCATCTCGATCCTTATAGCCAGTGAACGGACAGGACAATGTCAGGGCTAAAAGCAAAACCTAGCTTATATACCGTCGGAGAACGAAAACAAGTACTTGGCTATACATACGTGGGATCTAGTCTTAGTCAGGATACTAAAGGAAAGCCTAAAAGGGTGCGCTCGTTCTATAATAAATAAAGTTTTTTATAGATCGCGGATGAAATTAAATTGAGTCATCGATTTTATTATTGTCCTTTTTTGGTAGTGTATTGTCTTTTTGGTTGTTAAGATAGGGAAGTTACTGACATACAGACCTATTGCGATTAGTTTTAATTCACATATCAAGTTTCCGAGTTTTCAATTGTTAGTTACTCATGTTCTTTCACACGATACAATGATTGCTTTGATGTTTTATTAAAGTTCTGGGCATATCTGTAGTCGTAAGGTAATCCATTGATGGAAATATGTAGCAGATTCGATATGCGTTCATACAGACACAATATGCAGTTGATTTTAGACAGTTACTAAGTTATAATCAGCCCATCATGTTCCCCCTTGCACTTCTGAGATACAGGTCTCCTCTGTGTGAGAGGAAGTGGGCCGTAATTCACCACTCAGCCCAGCACGGGTTGGTGGATGTCATATAACTTCGAATTTTTCACTAAGCTATGCAACAGCTCTATGTGATAAGTACAGGTTTCAAACAAATAAATCATTAGATGAATTCCAAATTCTATACCAAAATCGTAATAGTAAGTAATATATAAGGACTCCACGTCTTTATATTACCGGTCAAATAAATAAATAAAAGGCTTATTTTTATTAATTATTCCTAAAACAGTGTTACTCATATTACATCACGACGCGCTCAGCACTCGCGTCAACTCTTGCTTCGTCTCAATTCTTTTCAAATCTTCTGTATTAAATAGTATTTCATTATTCAAGGCATCATCAACATAATATAAAATACTAGCTGCACCCCGCGGTTTCAGCCACATAAGTCTCGATCCCATAGAAATATTGGGATAAAAAGTATTCTGTGTCCTAACTCAGGTCATGGTCTACCCATGTGCCAAATTTCATCTAAATCCGATCAGCCGTTTTAGCGGGAAAACGTAACAAACTAACCAACAAACAAACTCTTTTTTTTATAATATTAAGTATTATAAATGAAAAATTTGTGAGAAGTTAGGATTATATTATATATATTATTATATATAATATAGATTTGCGAAGGTCGATTGTTAAAGCCGAACAAAACCTCTACAGTACTTTCATTTTAGAAAAGCCAATCCTTCCTTTGCCATTGCGCAGTTGGATAAAAATGCCAGTCCTCTATTACAATACCAACTGCGAGTACTCTTACTACAAGATTAACATGCCATATCAACCTGCTAAGGCCACATAACTCATACTTACCCGATTCCTGTGTAAGCCAAGCATCTAGGCATCCTGGTTGCACCATTAAATCATGGCCGCGGATCGGATAGAACATTCCCGAAGCCCCATTAATCAAACCTGTCTTGATCATCTCCATTTTGAAGCTTTATTACATGTCCTGAGATATAAATTACAAATATCTTGTTTGGAGATAAGTCTCGTTATCAATTCGCTGACGACGTTAAGCGTGACAGTTAATTTTGAGTAAAATTTTATGATGACATGTTGGTATTTGTTAAGAGAGTGTTATCAATCTTAGCAATTATCAATAACTGTTAAAAAATACGGCTAAAGGAGATATTTTTACTACTGTCACGTTTGATTGACAGATAACAGACAAAAGCACTGCGACGCTACTGCCATCTTCTTGACATAAGTGTTCTATTCACTTGATGCATAGTGCAGCCGTTGAAGTAAGAATAAGCGTAAACAACCGTACAGATAAAGTTTACAACCGAAATATTGTTGGGTCCTCGGATGAGCCCTTTCATTAGAAGCTCTACTGTTCTAAATCAGTAATGAGAAGTTTATTTGAAATTACTGCTGTTTAAAAATATTATTCCGCAAGCTTTTTACGATCATTGTAGCGATCCCTGCGTAGGATTTCCATGCATGTGTGCTTTTATTGTATTTAGTCTAGTTAATTACGAGAGAACACGCGCCAACACCTTCCGCCAACCGCTTAATGAATCTCTTAATAAGAAGAATTATAAAGATAAGGGATTGATAATGATCAATTAAATAAGGGGAATCTTTAACAACAGGCGTTGTTAACAATGTTATCATTAAAATATATTTTTTAAATTTACTTTTGAGAGCAAAGGTACTGATTTTTTCTTCAGAAATTTCTTTCAGCAAAGCTTCAAAAGGAGAAATGAAAAAAAAGTTTAGACAATATTAGTCATTATTCTTACCAACTTTTTTGATTTGAAATTATACCATTACAAAGTGTTCCTAAAGTCGCTGATAAACGTACGATACAAGCATGTAGGTACAATCAGCCTAACTTCCGCATGCTCACCTTAAAGGCGATAATCGCATAGCACGACTCACGACTCGATCGCACAATGAACGAGTTTTGACCAATAGGATGCACAAAGCGTATTTTAGTGGTGTTCGTATTAGTATAATCATGTATAGAATGTGTGACACTCACACTAGGAGCGTACTATGCTCACTTGTTTCTGATAAGAGACGAGTTTTTAATGGGCACGGCCAGCGCGGCGTAAGCTCTTTGTTATTGAATTGAATGTTATTTTATTATTGACAAGAATTAATTTTAGTACTCATATCTTCTGTTTGTTTGGTTTACAAAATGTATTATTGGTATTGCAGTATTTACAAAAATAATTTGTAATAACTAATAACAAATATGTCAAACTACAATTTATATGTATTAATCCATTTTAATATTTTCCTCTCTCTATCGGGTCTATAGATATAGGTTATTTATGAACACTTTCACTGCCTCTCCAATTTTCACCATATCCTATGTGATGCCGCATGCCGCAGCGACCGCACCATATTCCATTCACAATAAGATGAGACATTGAAACGAACCGTTTTACTACAGTCCGATCCACCGATTTTGACTTCTATTCCGTAGGCTTATGGATGGCATTAAAGGCAAAAAAGTGGTTACAATACCAACTGTTTACTGCAGCTGCCATTTGTCATGCCACCAAGGCAATAGCATTCAAAATCGATTGAACGGACATTTATGGTTTGTTTACTTTTTATCTCACGGCTCCCTGAATACGGTAGGTATAGGTGCGTTGACCGGCACTGCATGAAGGTATCAAATGTTTATATTGAATTTTGTGTATAATCGACTTTATTAAAAGTAAATAACTATCTAAATTTCTATGTGTTTGTTTATACTTGGGCAATTTGGGAATACTTGGAAATTACAGTAATATTTGAACCAATACTCTGCGCAGTTCATACAATGCTATCAGAGCTTTTTGTTTATAGCTGCCGCAAGGCCGCAAGCCGCACAACTCTTGCAACTGCAATAAAAATAAGTTCATTATCTAAGTCCCATTGTTATTTAGTGGGAATGAGAGGACGGCCCATACGTTTTTTTATTACCTTAGGATTATCTCAAATGTTTTGCAGTTGTTCCTTGTATTTGGTTTAATACTTATAATTTTATGTTACTCGTTCATTACTCACACAAATGCATATTGTCTCTAATTGGGGGAAACTAGGAAGGGGTGTGGTTTGTCACTAGCTGCGCTCTCGCAGGAATATTTTCTTAAGTGAGCATGCTTATCTTTGTTTAATAGTACGCGTAAAACGTCTACGTTTTTTTTGCACTCATAATTATCCTAAAAGTTCGCGTACCGCGAGCCCTAATATAAGTAAGGCTAAAATATGGTGCAATAGTTTTTCAGTATCGTTTACCCCAAGACTAACACGATAGTCAATGTCATAAAATCTACAGGTACTAACACTTTTTTGAGCCCATTTCCACTCAATCTTACAGTAATCGTCTGATCAACGCGAGCTGCTTTAGTTTATTTTTGTAATCTAACAGACTGTTTGAAGACTTTGAATTTGAAGATGCGTTTGCGTCTGCTACACAAATAACAACATTCATACTTCCATACTACCTATTAAAAATGCGAAAGTTACTCTATCTGTATGTTACGTTTTAACACCCTAATGGCTGAACGTATTTCGGTGAAATTTGGCATACACGTAGACCATGACCTTGGTTAGGACAAAGGATACTTTTATCCTGGTGGTACAGTCACGAGCACCAATATGTATACACTTTTAAAAGTGATTTTCTCCTCCTGTGTTGATTGTAATTTTGTGTTATTACGAACATAGTATATATGTGTATTGTGTAGTGTGTGTGTGTAGTGTAGTATTTTGTGTATTGGAACCCATACTATTATGAAATAGGTTGTATTTCGAAGTTGCAATCGTAATTCCCCGAGTAAATCGCTTTTGCATTTTGCCAAGTGCTTACATATTATTGCTCGTGGCGTTCCAGTAGAATAATTTCCAATCTTCACTCGGCTGAAGCTGAGAGCAAAAGGTACTATTTCTGGAACTACATGTATAATTAATTACTTACACTTAAAAAAGCAATTCCTTTTATCTGAAGACTCCTAGATTAGAGGCCTACAAAGAATACCTTCACGCGATCTCGGTATTCCACAGGCCACAGGGTAGACAAAGTGCTTTTTAATGTTGATCGTGCAAGGAACGCATGGGATGTATGATAGCCGATGGCGCCGAAGCTTTGTTCATTACAATTATTTCACACGAGAAATAAATTGGATTTAAAAAAATATAGAATTGTTACAGCTGTAGTGGCAATCATGTCATTTGGTTTAAATAGGTTTTTATTTTTATTATTTTATTTTACTTACATTCACAAAATCTTAAAGAAAATAATATCGTTTTAGGCTTAACAGACTGTAGATCCGTCGATCATTTTCTATCTTGCTAAGTACCTGGTACTTGTTGATACAGATACGAGCATCTTGACTTTATTTTGGTTTTGACTAAGAATACAAATAATGTTTGAGTTTTCAAATATATCTATGTAAAGTCTTAACTAATATTATAAAGATAATACATTTGATTTTTTGTATGTTTGTTTGTTACGCTTTCACACTAAAACAGCTAAACGGATTTAAATGAAATTTTATGGGTAGACCATGACTTGAGTTAGAATATAGGATACTTTTTATTCCAATATTCTTACGAGATCGAGATTTATGCGGGTGAAAACGCGGGGTGCAGCTAGTGGGTAGTACAGGGTGTTTGGTGCATCGTGTGCCATATTGAAATAGTCCACTGAAGGGATCATCGGCTATCCTTTCAGACCCCTAAACACTTCTCATGACCTGTGGATTTTTTTAAATCATTTTTATTGTTTTATTAAAATAAGACGGAAAGGCGAACGGCAGAATTCGTACAACATACTTTTTTTGTTGTTCTGTGATAGAATTTGTACCACTTATTAAGGCAATTAAACCATTCATTTTCATGTAACATTAGTATTTTTAGAAGTCCGGATTAATTAATTATATCAATTAAAAGATTTAAGTAATTAAACGTAATATAATCTTAAACTAAACGCAACTAAACGTAGTTATGTATTTAGAAGTTACCATTTGTAAAATATCACGAGGCTCAAAATGATAAATAATTATTTAAAAATAGAAATAACAGTAAATATAATTAACCAATTACACCTTATACCTTACAATGAATAATTATTGCATACAATCTTAATACTGAACTATATAATGATAGGAATTATTTACGTCATCAAAATTTTTTTTTTTTGTATTGGCAATTATTTTATTGACAGGTTAGGAAAATCTTTCCGAGTCTCTTTTCAGTTCGTTGCTGTTGTTTTGGATTGTGGTTTGTAACTGCAAAGTACTTAATGATAAGTAAAACACTACTAAGATAGCACCAGCTATCTAGAATATATAATTTTTCACCAAAACAATGTTTATGTGCCTTCACGTAATAATATTTATTAGGACATAACCTCAAAAATAAAACGGGTTGTAACTTTTAGGTCCCAAATTCTAAAAATCTAAGAATTTTAAAAGGGCTTGCCTATCGTATTAACTACCAATTAATACAAAAAATATCCCAAAACACGATATTTTATTAGGTGTACGAAACTCCCATACAACCCTGCCGTTCACCTTTACATTAAAATACAAATTTTAAAAAAGTATGAGGCGTAGACAGAAATTTAATTTAATTTAAATGTGTATTGTTTTAGATTACTTTTAAATGCAAAACTAGTGACTAGTCACAAATTTTGGTTTATTTTTTCTATTTTAAATTAGTGACTAATGTCACTAATTTTGTATTGGAAAGTAATCTAATCGATAGCAGATGACCCCTTCAGTAGACCATTTCAATTTGGCACACGATGCACCAAACACCCTGTAGG
This sequence comes from Xanthia togata, assembly GCA_963853775.1. Taxonomy (NCBI): domain Eukaryota; kingdom Metazoa; phylum Arthropoda; class Insecta; order Lepidoptera; family Noctuidae; genus Xanthia; species Xanthia togata. Next base: position 23,374,995 of record OY970793.1, on the reverse strand, counting down.
TATAACAGAGAGTCGATACTCATATGATTGTTATCCTTTCTAATTTCACATTAGGTACCTACTCTCACAAGCATAAAATTTTATACAAACGAAAATTTCAAACTTTTAAGGGTTCCGCATATTTAGTAAGATAAACGTTACTATATAAAGATACGACGCATACACAACAACAACAACAAATTCAGTCCAAATTTACGGCTTGGTAATGTAATGAACGGTCGTGGTGTGACGAACATATAACTTTTGCAGGGCCAACATAGCACAAGACATGGAGGTATAGAAGGAAAAAGTGGACGCCTTTTTCCACAGGACTCTAGAGGGCGCCATATTTAATTTAATGTGACGTCACATATCCTTTAACCAGCGGACCATCAAGACACTTCTAACGATACCTCGTTTGTCAAATTATGATGAGTATTTTACAAGTTATGAGGGAATAATACTTACATACATACTTACATACATATCGGTAAAAATCTTATCCCTTCTTTTTGCTTCGCCGTAGTTGGGTAAAAAGTTTTTTTTTTTTTTTTTTCACGTTTTTGCAGCTGAAAATGCGAGATCGGGGCATGTATAATTTCAATGGAAATGAAGTTAAAATACATTTATCTACCAAAAGTTGTTTCCAAAAAAACTGAACTTCAATTCATGTCGACACGCACCCTGAACGTGATTTAACTTCCAGCATTAACGAATTAAGTGCTAATCTTAAAATAAAATCAGCTGGAGAATTACCAATCAAAAACACACTTTAACACCACCCCATTAAAGTTAATTTTCCAGTAAATACAATAAAACAATGTCATAAAATCTGTGATAAAGTGAAACCATTGCTTCAGAGGAGATCACTTTCTAATGCGCGTGCGCTGATGAAAGCGATATTAGCATGATGCACACGAAATCAACAATTATCTTACACTTACGCTCATTATATGCGTAATTCGGTAGAGAGTAGATTTATTAATCGGTGTGACAATATGTAGAATATGTAAATAATCTGAAAATAGAAAAGTGAGTGATGGCTCTTTGGTCTACTAGCGACACATTTGAATTTTTCCACTTTGCCCCACTAAGCCACTCCACGGATGGGGCAAAGTGGAATGCCTCAAATGTTGCAGTGGATCTGCCCCACTAGTTCGATTTAGTGGGGCAGATTCCACTAGTCCAAAATCTTGTGGATTCTGCCCCATTAGGGTTGGCTCGTTAGAATTTGTGTAGGTAGGTACAGATAGTGCAATCCATGACGACGCGCCCCACTCCGCGATTACTGTACTGTAAGGGCGCGTTCCCTCTATGTCGTGACGGTTAATTCATCGTTGGAAAATTGTAGACGAAAGTCGTGGACGACAGTTAATCGTGTCGTCCTGTTGTGAACAAGTCCATTTAAATACACAAGCCACGTCTCTTTAAACGACACGATAATCTGTCGTCACGACATAGTGTGAACGCGCTCTAAGCTGTATTTTAGTACGGAGCGGAGTGGAGTGGGGCGCGTCGTCGTGGATTGCACTATCTATATGCTCGTATTTTATATTGGTTTGGTAAAAAAAAACATTTGGTTAAAGTTTACGGCCACTATTTATTAGCCATCACAATCTGAGTTTTTGTCAAAATTATATACATACACACATCAAACCTGGTTTCCCGAATGGTTAGGCAGAGTTCAGAGGTGTACCCATAGTAGGCACACCCACAGTACGCCAGTTATGTTTAAATCCTATTGTAATTGGAGGGCGAGCCGATTGCCATCAACCGGACACAAATCCAGACTCCGGGCTTCATATAAAAAAAATATATTTTCGAAACAAACGATAGAATCTGTTTTCCCTTTCCATTCCCTCAGTAGTTATGCCAGTTGGGTCGGGGATGGTGACAGTTAACCCTGTCGAGCTCAATCAAACCAACGATAAATGACAGAGGCCGAAACTGAAAAAAAACTCTTGAACCGACATAAAATGTCTGGGGCTGAATTTAGGAGCGCTCTGTGTTCAGCAATAATATACGGCGAAGATGGACAGTTTTTTTTACAGTAATTACTCACTTTTCCGGTAGAGGGCGTGACTAGGTGGTGTGAAAGGATGATACATTACGAGTTAGATTTCCTTTCTTTCGCTAGATGGCATTAGCAGTGGCATTAGATACTATGTTATTTTAATTAATTTAATTACTGTAGTGCCAAATTATTTATTAGTTAGTTGGTTATTAGGCATAATGGTTTGCTAAAACTGGTTGCTGTTCAAGCATTTTGTTAATCAAGTATACCACCGAAGATCACCCCTTTGGTTCAATTAACCATTAAATTAACTTTTTATGTGATAATAAACATCAATTAATTATTTGTGAAACAAGTTAAAGAATAAAATTACATTAGCAAAGATACCCAATCTTTTAATTATTTCTTTTCCACGTACATGCGTCATTTCATAAGTGTTCCTGTGTTAACTTTGTCAGTTCGCGTATCATTACATACTATCAGAAATAAAGAAGTTATTAATTCAATATCTTAACCATTGCTCATGCAAAAAATTGAGTACTTAGTGGTTTATTTATATCTTTTGAAATGTATCAATGTATTTTTTAGTCAGGGCTATTTTGATCCTGTAAGAATATTGATTCATTATAATTTTAGTGATAAACTCGCCATGTCTTAAATAAAAAACCTTTGAATAATTATTGTTATTTCATTACTTTACACTAGGTATATTACATTTACATTTTAAATAACGAAACGCTTAAAAAAATATTCTTGCTAGAACCATAAAATGAAGTCTTAAAACATAAAAATACATTTAAAGGCCTCCAGCAATCCTCTTTGAGGAGTGGCTGGAGAGGCGCCACGGCGTCCTCACCTTCCACCTGACGCAGGTCCTCACCGGAAACGGTAGTTTCGGAAGGTTCCTGTTCCGGATAAGGTGGGAGGAAACGCCCGGAGGAAACGCCCGGAGGACACGGTGGAGTATACGGTGGAGGTCTGCCCGGCTTGGGCGGGGCACCGCCATGTCCTTGTGGAGGCGATCGGTGGTGGTGATCTCTCGCGTCCGGCTCTGGTCCAGGCCATGGTACAGAGCGAGAGGACATGGGAAGCCGTCACCTCCTTCTGTGAAGCAGTAATGATCGCAAGGAAGGAGGCGGAATACGTGAGGGACACACCCTGCCGCAGGAGACGCCCTGGTCGTCGGGAATCCCACACTGATTCCCGGCCACCGTAGGCGCGGGACTACGGATGGTGAGCAATGGATAGCTCACCGTCCGATAAGGAGCAGGTCCAACGGTCAACGGCGCGTTGTGTTCCACGCGCGCCTCAAAGAGATGTCAGCACAACCTACGGGGTATGCTAGGGCCGATACCTGCCGGGGTCGCGGGAAAGTCTGAAAAGGATACCGTGGCCTTTGGCAATATACGGGCAACTGAAGAAACATGGGTGGGTTTTAGTCAGTAAGAGACTGACAAGCCCTCGTGCTCCGCCCAGAGCAGGAGAAGTTATCCGAAAATTTCATACCCAAAAAAAAGGAAGGCCTCTAGCAATCATAATTTCATTTTTAAACGTCATCATTTCGTCTTACACATCACTATTCATATAATTCCCGAGACTCGTTCGTAAACAAGATAACCCATCGCTTGACTTGCAACAACGAAACAATTTATTTTGTCGCTTATTGTTCCTACCATAATTGCTCCGGGGTAACCTACAGCAATTATTATTGGAAATGTCAATAAATATCAATTCTGATAAATCAATAGCAAAATATTCTTTTGCACAAAACAATCTGAATAAAAGAAACCTTCCTATAACAGGATATTATTTATAACATTTTTAATATGTTTACGAACAATGGACACGATAATAACGATGTGTGAATATACTCGGACATGTCCGGGACACTTAATCACCATGTAAAGGGACAATAACACGAGTAATTTTTTTCGTTTGTTCTCAGCCATCTCGGGAAAAGGTGAAGGATTTCTATCTGGTGGAAGAATGTTGATGCGACCGTAATTTGCGACCGTCAATTATTTTGCAGTGCCCTTTACTTACAACTAAGGTATTTCCCCGTAGGGGTGAGTCAGGTTTAATTTTAATTAATTAAGTCGAGAATATTTGTGCTGGGAAATCCCTTATAGAAACTACAAAGTAGGATGTTTTTTTTATCTGATTCTTAAATATAAATCGGTATTAAATAGCCTTCATGAGTGGCGATGCTTTTGCTTCGCGAATTTATTTTATAAACATTCGTTGCGCGAGCTTCTGTTACGCATCGATCATTCATTCAAACATAAACGAACAGTTTGTTGAGTTCCTACTATCGTTTCACGAATGAATGATCGTTGCGTAACAAAATCTCGCGCAACGAATGAATGTTTGTATAACCAATTCGTGAAGCGAATGCTTGAGATGAGTAGCGTCCATTAAATGTATTAACATCTGGCACACATTGAACTGATACGAGAGAAGAAGAATGAGGTATTTATAATCTATTTAATTCTGAATCTTAAATCTAAAAACTTCAAAAAGATCTATGAACTTAAGGAACCTTTCACTAGGTACTGAAATAAACCGATAGAGAAGTACCATTGCAGATTTATTGCTTAGATGCCCCAGCTTACTGAATATGTTAACCGGTAAACGTTTGAGATATATTCAAATTACGTCAGACGTTGATAGAATACCTTACAACTAGTAAGCAACTTGGCAAGATTTTTTTAAATGTTAATTCTGTGAACTGGGAATGATTTGAATTTGTAAGCACAATAATACGACTTCCTTGTTAAATGGTAATCTGAACCTTTAAATTTTTTAAGGGTAATTTAAGAATTTATTGCAACATCTTGGTGGATCTTGTCTATTCTAATTAGGAAACATTATGAGGCGACTTTCAACATTATTTTAAAGGAAATCCCGCGACAATGTAAGATTCAAAGGTGGTTGCCATGGAGATACGCGCACTTTTTGAAGTCGTAAACAACGTTGCCATAGGTATCTTGTGTGTTGCGAATTTTCAAAATGCACATAGGCTTCGAATCTCATTTTCAAGCCATGGCACCCATAACACAAGTTAAATCTTAGCTTGGGTGCCAGTGGAATAATCAGTGATTTATGCAATTTTAAAAGAATAATAAATAATATAATATAATATAGAATATAATATAAAATATAATATAGTATTAAGTTATTACCATAGGCAAATTGTAAAATTGGAAATAAAGTAATTATTTAAAAAAAAAAAATATTTTAAATTTTGAACGAAGACACAACAAAGTCATAAGAGGGAACAGGGCCCGCGATTCTCCATACAAACGTATTCCCCGTTTTTCTTCCTTAATAATGCCTCTAGAGCTGTCATTTTATTTTATAAAATCAGGGTTTCTATAGGCATGTCCCTGTCATTTCCTTTTTTTCAGCAATTATTAAGTAAGGAAACTATGACCCTCCAAAAATTACGAAAATGCCCCATTTTTACCGCCGTGATTAGAGGACTACCAGACTAATTCGGAAAAGTTTTTAGCATAAAATAAAATAATAGGAACTAGACATACTCTTTCTTAAAATGTTAATGTAAAAAATTAAATTGGCTTAGTTTTCGAGGAGAAAAAAGGACAATGCCAAACGTCGTTTTCGTCAAAAAATTTGTGATATAATCGGTCTGAGCTGCAGTTGTCGGGATATCGCACTTTACGGGGTTTAACTCGGTTTTTCGGAGCCCCTGTTCCCTCTTAAGATTTTCTTTTAGTCTATTCTTTTGTACACTTATGATGTTCGACGGTTGGTCAGAAAGTTAATTCTACAAAAAGAAATCCCCATTTTCTTTTGGTTGTATCTTTTTAATTATTAATGTAATTCATCTTTTTACGACTGCATCCATTTTTCCACGCACCGAGCCATGTCCCCCACACGCAACGTTCTTTTATAGAAGTAAGTCCATATAAAGGTGACACGTGCATTATAACGAGCCAGTTCGACAATGTGCAGAACATGTTACACTGCTTTTAAGAACTTTTATATGGATTCAGGTTATTTTATGCTCATCTGTAGGATTATCACGCGTGTTGTTAAAGTGTAAGACAGAGTAGATGCCAATGTTACATAGTCTTACAATGTATATTTTGTTTTATCTACAAATTAGTAGATAAACTATGCAGATCATTTTAAAATGTATACTTTCGTCTTTGGTGGTTTTGCTACTACGATTTACTGAAAAAGCTTACTTAGTTACTGGGTGAAGAAAAATGAAATGCCAGATTATTTCGATTTCAAACAGATAACGATATTATTGTATCTGATTCCAAATACGTTTATTTTTAAAATACATAATTTTCTAATCTCAAGCAGAATTAAATGATGGCTGTTGATTTCACATAAAATAAAAATCCGTAAAACGTACATAAACACTTAATGAGACACTTAATTAGTAAACTGCCCTAATCATGGTCACTGACTACAACCATTCAATATCCACACAGTGTGCGCAGTTTTCCTAATTTTCGCAACAAATGCCATTCAGTATGCAATCACTGGCTCAACTATCAATTAATTACAAATTTTCTAATACCAAGAAAACTTTATTTTAAACCGGATAACTGCATTTTGGCATTTGTAAATATTCTTGCAGAACACGTAGAACAATAACAGGATCCAAAGAGTTTATGAAGAGAGAGATGGAGATATGAAAATGTGTGAAGGGGGAAGGAGATAGAGAATTTGTGTAACCTTTCGCTGAGCTGTAGCACAGCTAAGAATGGATGACAAAAAGTGAATAAGTCAGTGTGGCATAGAGCGCGGCGCGGACGTCAGGCAGACATTAATAAAGTCACTTTTAAGTGACATTTAAGTTTAAATAAGTGATAGAAGTGATATCACGAGATGGCGTTCCGATCGTGTGTGGGACTCGTTTTATTGGGCTATTTAGTCGGTAAGTTATTTTTCAGTTATAAAAAAAAAATAAACAAAGATCAATTCTATTATCAAACTTTTTAATTATTTTTCAACAATGAAACCGTCAATAAATAATAAATTCAAATCATGTACTTTCATTACTCCACACTTCGGTATAATAACGACCTATTTCGATAACCTTTAACAAATTAATATTCAGTGAAGCAGTAAGTATTACAATATGTCAGGGTACACGTTAGCCTTGACGCTTAGAATTACAATTCCTGCCTTATTTAAATGCAAACTACAGGCAATGGTAATAACGTTGTAATTGCTTTGATTAATTATTCATGACAATAGAAAGCACATTTATTATTAGGTACCTTATCTTCTATCTATTAACAGACAATGCACAGCTAAACCACAGAACGCCACCTGCGACGATCACAGAATAATTATGCTTCTAATAATATTACCTAATCGTCTTTAGTAGATAGAAATCCTGTCCTTGACTGAAAGACTGAGAAAGCAAAGCCTTAACTACTCAAAAACAATATAAAGAGAACTGAAACACGAAGGTCTTGTCAGAGATAAACAATACACTTATTTTTGACCTCAATCTAGCAGTTCTATTGGGGCTTGAAGATGCGAACAAAGTCACAGGCAATAGTTTGTGTGTATAGCAATGTTTTCACAATCAAATAACAGTTAAAGGCTTACAAATGGCTGTTTAATTTGTTAGCTAATGATTTTGCTTCGTAACGACAGCCGTCGGTTACGTCTAGGAAGAAAAGACATCAACGCGCGCGCACCTTCTCAAAAGAGAAAGTTTCATATTTTCTGAAACAACACCAGTCAATGTTTGATGGATTTCAATTGTTTTGCTTAACCGTAAAATAAAAGTTGTCATTATTTATAATTATTATTATTAGACATGATGGGGTTTATTTAGAAACATTGCTTATCCTTAATGATTAACGATTGTTACGTTTAAACGTCTCGTAACTATGAATAGCGTTTATAAATAATCCCTAAAATCTTGAACTTCTACAAGTACCTACAAATACCTTAGATTTATAATACATTTGTAGACATTACTGACTAACTACAGCCCGATCAAATAGCCACCTAACGATTATCTAAGTTCAAATAACAGTTAAGATAACGATTCTAAGTAAAGTAACGGAGAAATGGCGTACTTATTCAACGTACGCAGACGCGCTGAATGCCATTAAAGTTCAAATGAGTACAATATGGACATACATACATTGCATATGTATGTCCATATTTTACTCATTTGAATGGATGGAATTTATAATGAAGCTGACGTCACAAATAAACAATGGAATGGGGTCTCACGGTAGTTAAACTAGGGCACTATTTACCCATTACACCATTAGTCAAACTAATGACACTATTTTTCTGATAGTATTCTTCAAAAAACTTATTAATAGAAGAATTAATTGCAATATCTTGAAGAATATAACTGTTGGTGGATATTGTTTATTCTATTTAGGAAACATTATGGGACTACCTCGTTGCTCTAGTGGTGGCTAGCGCTACTGCTGAACATGAGGTCCTGGGTTCGATTCCCAGGTCGGGCAAAGTATTATTGGGTTTTTCTATCTGGAATTTCTCTGTCGTAGCCCGGAGTCCAGATTTGTGCCTGGTTGATGGCAATCAGCTCGCCCCCTAATACATGGGACTTAAACATAACTGGCGAAATGTGGGTGTACTATAGGTACACCTCTGCCAAACACTTCGGGGAAACAAGGCGTGATGTTATGTTATGTCTTTTTCAAAAAGTACCAGCCGAATACCAACAAATTCCAACACAATATAAATAGCTATTTCTGGTTAGACTGGAAACTGACTTGGTTAGGAAAATATCCTTTTCCAAGTAAGATTCAATACTAGTTCCAATAGTCAGAATTATTTTAAAAGTCAGTAATAATTGTAAAGACATCATCTAATACTGAGAATGAAACAGTGATCACTTTGATTTCAACTGATATCAAAATATCAGCCCAAGTTTCTTGACAATGAGTGCCTTCACCGTGATCTTAGCAACTAGTTAGTAAAATTAACTAATGTTCAGTTTCTATAAAAGTATAAACAATAAACTAAGCGCATGTCAGATCACGCACAATGAAAGGTTCCGTAGTTGGGATGAATTATCCCAAGAACAAACTTAACATTGTAGTTGAAAAACATGTTCTCTCATACGGAATGTTTGGGAGAACATGTTTTTGCTACTGCAAATGTAAGTTGGTCGATTATTACTCGTTAACTTGTAGAGCCTACTTAGATGTGATAGCTTTTCTTTTAATTTCGTTATATATACTACTGCCGTGTTTTTTTTCACATACACAAAACCAACCATTTAGCTTGCAAGGACTCACTTGACTTTAACAAAAAATTGTCCTTTAAAGCTTAATATTTTGCAAACTGATCCCTGAATCCAAAAATTGTTTACGCAAACTCACAATATTTTTGAACAATCTTTCCAACGATACCCCACATCATGGGATAGATGGGGGAAAAAAACCAACACCACATTTCGTGTTACCCCATGGATTACTGAATAGCTAATGCATTGTATAACTTCTCGTCATAGCCATTCTTAGGCTTTGTATTATTCTCATTTATTTTGAGAAAGGATCTTCTGGTTCATTGTTGTTAATGGTCTTCTGATCCTGTCAACCTTGTCTCATTGATCAGAAATAGCCAATATACCCACGGTTGCAAGTAGCAAGCAAGCCTATTACTGTCCACTGCAGGGCAAAGACCTGTTCTCAGCGGCTCTTCGTCTTGTCTCTGTCTTTATCGATTCCGATTTTTGCCCGTGGCTCTGTAGTAGTTAGTATTACTGCAGAGCCAAGGTAGAAAAATAAAGTATTAAAAATAATCAGCCTGATATCAGAGGTGATAATTTTAATACTTTCTTCATCGATTAAATTAGTAAGAACTTCTTTAAAAATATTTTTACCCTACTTCCTACATTCATTGGTAAAAATATTTTTCATTAATTTATTTTATTTATTGAGGGATAATAAACAACTACATCATATATATTACATACGGTTAACAAAACTTAAAGTAATAATGTTGCAGTCCACTGCATTATCCGCAGATAGACAATTTAAAGATCAGTGGTTGCCACTAGACGAGCATTACCAAAATTAACAAATATTTTGAGATAAATAAATTAGTTACTAAAAGATAGCTAGAGCTGCAAAACCAAATCAGATCATAAATAATTTCATTTACTTAAATTATGCAATAAATAAATAAATTTATATTTCGAGCATGCAAATATATCAATATCAATAAAATTTGAATTATAAGATTCCAACATTCTATGTATAGGGCAGCGTAAACCAGAGTTCGTACGACAAGAATTTAGCGCGAACAGAGTACGTGCACGAACCTGACGCGCATGAACTGTTCGGGGGACAGAATAACACAGCTTACTCGTTAGATCAATGGCATCAAAATTATTGTAAATATTGTTCACAATAATTTTCCGACATTCTATGTATAGGGCAGCGTAAACCAGAGTTCGTACGACAAGAATTTAGCGCGAACAGAGTACGTGCACGAACCTGACGCGCATGAACTGTTCGGGGGACAGAATAACACAGCTTACTCGTTAGATCAATGGCATCGAAATTATTGTGAACAATATCATTAAGTGCTACCTTTCTGCTGAATCAATTTCACTGCATCCGGTCTGGTATTTCAATAGTCTGATTGTTTCACAGACTAGGTATATTCAGCGCGTTATTACTTTGTTCATAAAGTAAAGGTTATCGATTGAAACATTAATACAGCACTAATATTTGGACAGAACGCCTCGTACAAAGCTACGTGTGTTAGGTAACAGAGAAATCAGCTCTTACACCACACTTTTGGATATCTTTCATTTGTTTAAATGTTGACAGTTGCAGAAATATGTATTTTTTCATACTTCGTGATTTGAAAGTGAAGTTTAGGGGTAAAAAACCATATAGTTTCACTTTCAGCAGTTTCAATATTGGCAGTTGCAAAAATCATTAACGAGTTTTGTTATCTATTTTTTCTTCATAATTCGTGATTTATAATTTTATAAAGTATGCTTTCTAACAGACCTCAAAGTTATAAATGAACGTGGAAGAAGAACCAATTACTTTTTGAAACGTTAGTTATAAGCAAAGGTATTAACAGTACAGTACCCTCAAATTTTGTGAAAAGGGACGTTCCTCGTAGATGAACATAATATGAAGTCATGTAAAACGCAATCTTACTAGGCAATCAGTATAAAAAGATATAAAAAATTACAACACTTGTTTTGAAAAATGCTTATAACATTCAAGGTAACGTTTTAATTTGTTTCTAATCATTTTATTTTCATATTTCTGATTACGAATAGCAACGCAAAAATAAATTAAAACATTTACAATCAAGGATGATTGTTTGAGTAATAGCTAGCCAATTTTGTTGTTATGAAAATAAAGAATTTGTTGCTCTAACTAGAAGCAAGGTTAAATTTATAAAATAAAAAGTGTTCAGGTTCATTTACAAATAAATAGGTAACGTTTAATCGACTCAGATTAAATTGGAATAAATAGTATTTGTTGTAAACCTAACTTACCTGCGGTTCAATTTACATCACACAGCCTGTGATCCCCAAATTTCCATGGAAACTTAATAATTCTCGTACATTACCCATGTTTGAATACAAAAAGATTTAAACATATTACGTGAATTATGGCTATTTCTAGAATTTTTTGTGATAAACATCAATCTTATATTTTACGTTTCCCCAGCCTATTTTCAAGGTTTATTTTGTTATTGAAAGAGACGTGCATGGGACCGTGGCCCGCACATAGATCATGGATATTGTGTAGTTAGTTCGAAACAGAATATTTTCAAGCTATCAGAATGTAGGATACTTTCTCTGTAGCTATACAATATTTTGATAGCTATCTGTAGTTTTAACTGCAGTCTTACCCACAGATGGTTATATATAGACCAAGTACATCTGCTTTCAGAGAGAAATCAGACCCAGAATTTCTATATCAGCTTTTGGATATTTTAACAGCAACGTCTTTAGCTCCAAGCTTTACAATTAACCTACAAGTATGCAATTTTCTTAATGTCCAGTTTAAAAAATTAGAAAGTACATGACAGTGCAGTCTTATTTAGTCTTACTACAGCTAATTGCAGCATTGAACTTAAGGAAGTGGCCTCACTCAATGTGAACTACTTTTGTCAACGCGCGCGCAGGAAATGTAGCGCGTGTGTCATTGGTCTTAAATAGTGTGTATAAAAAGTTATGTTAATCTAATATGTTTATTTATTTATTTATTTATGTACACACAAAACACTTAAACAGGACACAATATTAACATAAAAGAGCACAAGGTACTGCTTATTTCTTAAGAAATTTATTCCAGCAGACCTGCGAGAGGAAAGTAGGATTAGATATGTAGACACAGTGTGTAGAAAAGTCGAAACAAGAAAATTTAAATTAAAACTTAAAACAAAGCTATTCTATATAAAATAAACATACTTACAAATACATACACACATATATAAAAAAATATGTTGTTCTGTATATAGAAAAGTTATTACTAATTATCCAAGTGGCTTTGAGGTATTTTTTTTGTCGATTTAAGCATTTAGTTATTGCGTAAAGCTGCTAGTAATATGTGCGAGTTCTAGTACTCCCGATATTTTAGCATCGTTCTGATCAATGTGCCAAAAAAATGTGTTCTTCTTTTGTTTTTCTGCTCATATGGGCACTAATCTAATACACAGTTCATACCAATAATCAGTCTATAATGTTACCACTACTGGAACAGAGGCCTCCTCTCTTCGAAAGGGAGTGGGTTGTAATCTACCACGCGAGCCCAGTGCGGGTTGATAGATGTCTCCATTTTTGGTTCTAGAATTTAATGCCAGTTTCCTCACGATGTTTTCCTTCACCGTTTTAAGAGCAGTGGTGATGAAATTATTTACGCAATTTAAAGCGCCTGCCCGGGTTCGAACCCACGACCTACAACTCGTTAATCGTTATCACTGGGCCACCGAAGCTCGTTCATACCAATGCCGTGTCAAAAACGTGAATAAGAATTGACCCTTGTAGAAGTTATTTTAATAAATGAAACCACTAAACTAAATAACCAACATAATAAACGAATTTAAAAAAATGCTTATGTTTGTATTAGCTATCTTCATTTTAAAAGTAACACTAACACATTTACATAAATTAGCTATGTATTCCAATATTACATAAACAAAGCTTAACCATTTAAGTTTTGTGATAAATTGAGGACGTATTAGGTAACACTTAATAAGTAAAGTTAAGATGCGAATTTGTATGGCCTACAGAAGTTGTACCAAATTATATGAACTTATAGAGATTACATTAATTATTTTAATGTCAAGTCGAATAAAATAATTCTATTTTATTCGACTTGACATAAAAATAATTAATGTAATCTCTCTTACATAATTCTATGTAATTATAGGTTCATTGTGACATCTCATCTGTGTGGTTCTTTTCTCAAAAGACCATTTCAGACTAATCTACATGGTCCTCATATGGCCTGACCAAGATTATGTCTGGACTTTAAAAGAGACTGACCTCTGAGTTTGTTTCGACCTTTCTTGTCAGAGTAGTCAGATAGGAAACGCCGAACTCATCTAGCTAATTTTTAATTTTTTTTTCTAGATGACGTGTAAAAGTGATTCCAATGTCCTATTTAAAGAATAAACAATTTCATTTCCTTTCTCGTCTCACTATTGTATTGTAACCTACGCTTTTTGCTATTCGCGTCAGAGTTACTTTAGTTCACCCATCCTTAATGTTGAAGGTATAGGGTACACAATACTCGTATAATGTGGTAAGTAAAAATAAAATTTTGTTAATGAATCCTTTCTCATTTCAGTGCTGGCATCGTCAGCAGCCCAAAAGCCTAGGGGTAGGAAACCAGTGAACCCTCCTATCCGGACCATTAATGATAACGAAAGAAAAGCCGAGGCCGAGACCGAGATCACCAATGACTGCCCCGAAGACGGCTTCTTTGCTGATGCTGAGCAATGCGACAAGTATTATGAGTGCAGGTAAATATGTCTTTGTTTTAGAAGCTATGACTAGGAGAGATGACCTAACAGTGGACTGTTGAGGAATACTGACCTCCGACATGATATGGCCTTTACTTTGGTCGATTATTTTAAGACACATTTGAAAAGTGCAAACATATTTTCAGTCTCTTTTAAAGAAGGAAAAATTACCAAATGACTCACTCATGTTGTAAAATTTAAATTCAAGAAAATTTGGCAACTCATTCGATGGGTTCTTATTCAATCTACCTTTTCCCTGTCTCCATAATTTATTCATGAATATTTGAAATCCACAAAGCTTCTTACAAACATTTGAAGATCGTCCCTACTCAATGGGTGGTCCTTCAAACTCAAATAAATCACATAAATTTCATAAAATTTATTGCTCACCCAAACTTTAAACTGTAGTTAAGTTTATCCTCATTGGTCATCGACCGCGTGATATTTTAAGAAATATCATCACTTGCAAAATATTTGTTCAAAAGGTTTCTTGAACGGAGGAAGCACATTGACTCGAAGCTTAAATCCTAAAGGGATATTTGTTGAAGTGGTATTTACAAAGAATTGTTGAGTGGTTGGAAGAGGAGATTGATTGTTTGCACTTTGTGTGTTTTGCAGAATTTAAAGGATTTATTGTTGTTCAATGTTTTGTTGATGGTTTTGTTGTACTTCCCTTTCATAAACACATTTCTTGTACCTACGTGAACTGTAGGTACCAATGATTAGTCGAGATGGTAATGTTAGAAATATTGCTATTTTGTGATCACTGAAAATAATAAGTCAATGATTACTCGTGACTGAATTATTATTTCCTTCTGTTTACTAATACTTTGCCACTGATAAATATAGATTTTCAAAGCAACCGAAAAATTGTTACCAAATAATTCCGATTGCGGAACATCACTATTGTATGTAAAGGAAAAAATTCTAATTAATATTATAAATGCGAAAGTGAGTTTGTTCGTTTGTTTGTTTGTAGATGAAATTTGGCACATGGGTAGAACATGACCTGGGTTAGGACATAGGATACTTTTTATCCCGATATTCCCACGGGATCGAGACTTATGCGGTTGAAAACCGCGGGGCGCAGCTAGTATAAACAGAAGAGCACATTGGCAATAAAAAAAATCGTCCACATTACTGTCAGTGGGAAAAAAAGCCCAAAAGGCAGACTTGCCACGTTGGATGTCAATGCTGATTCTTTAACCCAAAAATTGGCCGGCTCTCGTCACGTGAAGAGTCAACTAATCGCTTGGCGATGTCCCAAAATAGTTGATGAGCACTCGGACCTCGGCCCATACGGCTCAAAAATATAGCTACCAACAAGGTTATTATATTTGCGCCGTTTGAGGTTTTCTGCACCTGCAGCAGCCGCCCCAGCACAGCCCACCGTGCTAGGAAGATGGGATGGCGTGAGGGTGTCGAGACAGGTTGCATCTCACACCATGGCCTACCCAACTTCGAAGGCATTATGGTAATTCCATCTGATCTTCGCGTGCCAAGCCATTGGGTTCTAAAACAGCTGGAATCCTGGCGGTGACAAGAGCCCGACGGATGAATTCATTAATGCTTGCGTGACGTGCCAACGGACCAGCGCTCTTGCTGCAGGAAAGGCCATGGTGTCCAAGACGGTCGACTGCTTCACCGCACTGACAGCGATGTGGGGCCTTTCGAGGGTCCACATCGATGTGCGCGCTCAGATGCGTATTTTTTATTATTTGTATAATACTCACTTACTCTAGTGCATACTGCAATAAATGATTTGATATATGTATATTATTTACATTCATCATTTATTTTCCAGATCATAAAATCCAATTTGTTAGTAGTTACACACAAATCCTAAATACTTGTGTTAGTACAATGTCAAAATAATTAACAATAATGTCCAAATCACTATTATTCATGTCAAAATCAATAATAATGCAATAATCAAAATAACAACAATAATAATACTACCCAGTAAGATGCTGCTAGGGATCTTGACTCTACTTCCGGGATTGTCCTGATAGCCGTGGAATACCGTTCCACTCCTTTTAAGCACCTTTTTTTTTCTTTTGGGTGGGAAATCATCAAATTACTTCTGCCGCTCTGGGTGGAGCGGGAGGGCGTGTCAGACTCTTACTGACTAAAACCCCCGTGTTCCTTCAGTTGCATGTGGAATGCCAGGGGCCACGGTATCCCTTTCGGACTTTCCCGCAACCCCGGCAGGTATCGGTCCCATCGGACCCCTTCACCCGCTAACATCTCTTAGAGGCGCGCGTGGAACACAACGCGACGTCGACCCGGGCCTGGTCCTTACCGGACGGCGAGCTACCCATTGCTCACCGTCCGCAAGCCCACGGTGGCCGGGAATCGGCAATTGATTCCCGACGCCCAGGGCGTCTCCTCCTGCGGCGGCTAGGGGCATGAGGGCGCGAAATTTGCCTCTCCCTCACGCGTTCCGCCTCCTCCTTCGCTCCTTATAAGCACCTAAGGACATGTTGCCCCCTTTTCGCTACGACACTTTGTGCTAGCGACCGTTTTCGGGGGCCCATTATTGAGTGTGGTGCAAGTCACCCCCTGCCATTTTACCTGTGTATTTTATATAAAATAATGGTCAGGCAAGGGCCATAGTCTTTCCATAGTTCTAGATAACCGGTTCACTTAGCCACCCAAACCCGTAATCCAATATCTTTGTTTCCATATCTTGCAATAGTCCTGCACCAACCGGGGGTTGTCCTTGGGTGTCCTTGAAGCATAGTGCGTACAGGGATAATCGTAGGTTGGTGTTTCGCGTCACTAAACACGTCTACCGGGCCTCTGCGAGTTGGTTTCGGCCCCTCATACGCCTTTCAAAGGTCCGGGACCCTAGGGTCCCGAGAAATGTCAAAATAATAATATACAACATCAATAATCAAATATGCAATAGATACAAGAAACAACATTATTTATGTAGACAGATTTTCTCTAACATACATCCTTTAATTTTCAGAGCTGGTAATATAATCGAGAAGCTGTGTCCTGATGGCATGGTGTTCAATGACTACAGCTCACAGGAAGAGAAGTGCGATTTACCATTCAACCTTGACTGCTCAGCTAGACCCAAGCTCCGTAAGTGCTTTTACTATCGCCGTCCACCGATTTCTTGCAAGAAATATCTGGGAACAGCTCTGTCACAAAAATTGTGTACCAAATAATACGAAGGCTGAAAAGGTGACCAAAGCGTGGGCTCGCTCTTTCAGGTAACTCTGCTATCCTTCTCGAGTATAGGGTATTCATTTAGAAAAGTTAAATATCGCTTAACCCTTTGCAATAGACTGTCCTGAGAGACACTTCATTCAACTGTTTAAAGACTTATTAGGTCACTGCTAAGATTCACGGTTACATGGTTTATGTGCTTTCTGGGTTTTTGTTGGAAACCCAGTAGTAAAAATCTGCCTAGCCTTTTTCCTACTATGTTGGGGTCGGCTTCCAGTCTAACCAGATGCAGCTGAATACCAGTATTTTACATAGCGCGACTGCCTATCTGATCTCCACAACCCAGTTACTAGGTAACACGATACCCCTTGGTAAGACTGGTTGTCAGACTTTCAACTTCGGCTTCGGCTTCTGACAACCCGTAACGACTGTTGAAGATCCATGAATATCAGACGAAACAACGGCTTAACATGCTTTCCTAGGCATGGAGGAGTCTCGGTATGTAAAGATGGTCACCCATCCACAGGCCAATCCCGGCAAGCGTAGCTTAACCTGATGGATCGACCAGTGCGGCTGTTATTACTTAGCCACGAGCTCCTCTCCCAGAAACCTTATAGTACTTCCTGGTCGATTAATTTTTATTATCTAGCTTTGAAGTCGGTAGGCATATGTAGGATTTATTGACTAGAATTGAATAGTTAAGTAGTTGCTATTTCCAACGGGGACACGTGAACTGCTAAAGCACGTGTTTGCGGTTATGTAATAAAATAGGGCTGCCACAGTTGTCAGCCTATTGAAGCTGGTAACTACCACAAAAATTAAGGCTAGGCATTGGACTTGGCTGGTTGGCTGGATATTTACTATTTATTCACCCGGTCTGATTAATTGCCCGGTCTTTTCTTGAGTTTCTCACAAAACTGATGGCTCTGGTGATTCTTAAGGCAGGCCGAAGTCTAAAGTTAGTCAAATTCAAATCATTTATTTCAAATCAATCTACCTAGCCTTTTCGCAACTATGTTGGGTTCGGCTTCCAGTCTACTTGGATGCAGCTGAATACCAGTATTTTACATGGAGCGACTGCCTATCTGACCTCCACAAGCCAGTAACTGGCCGGTAATACGATACCCCTTGGTAAGACTGGTTGTCAGACTTTCGGGCTTCTGACGACCTGTAACGACTGTCAAAGATGCACGAATGAGAGCCGGGACTGAATGCTTTCCGAGGCATGGAGGAGTCTCGGTATGTAAAGATGGTCACCCATCCACAGACCAACCCCGGCAAGCGTAGCTTAACCTGATGGATCGATCCATGCCGCAGTTATTACTAAGCCACGAGCTCCTCCTGAGCTGGCAATATGTTGTTTACATTAATTAATTATATCATAATTATGTGACGATGAACCTAGAATAAAATTACAACATCACAGTTGGTAAAAATAATTAAAAACGAAGCAATGACAGAAGAGCTAAGATAATGCTCAAGAAAAAGTCTACGTTTTAACTTTGGAGTGGCACTAAAAGTTTTACTGGCGTGGAATAATTTAACCAATTTTATTAATATACGAGTTCAATGGACCTTTTTATTTGGCAGCCTCTCTGTTTGAATTTCGTATTCAATAAAACTTGTGCTATATTTAGAGCACCATTTTTCTATATTTTCTTCTTACTGCTACTCTGGCATAACATCTTAAGTTCTGTGGTTGCCTATTTGGCATATGTATATTATTTCTAATATTAACAAAAAAAGTATTTATATAGTTCGGTTGAACAGTCTCCTACAACAAAATAATAGATCAATAAAACTTACGCGATATAATAAAAACATCAATGCCTACTACTGTGAACCCTAGATAAAGCCATCGAGTGGCTGGTTAGTGACATCATTAGAATACAGATTATACATAAATGCCGTAGGTCAACAGAGCTGGAACAACTTTCACAACTCAAGGGAAGCGCGGCCTTGGCGGCAAGACGCGGAATTTATTGCCCGTCCGACGTACGAATCTTTATACTCACTCATTCCAAATTACGGCTAGAGGATGGAGAATAAATATATGTATTTTCTAAAATCAGGAATCTTCAGTGATTTTTGTCAATCATAAGCGGTTGTGACAGCCGATGTAGTTATTATTTTGTACTCGCTGACCCGACAGTGACTGTCCTGTCCAACAATAATTCATAGAAAATGCACTTTAGGTTTTCCCGAATTAAACAATTTTCCCGAAACTTTTCAATACCTATTTTCTTTCCGTAAGAATCTGATTATAAATCAGTCCTGTCGTTCTCAAGCCATGCGTTTACTGACGAACAGCTCTTCATTTTAATTACATAGGTAGGTAGGATAGATATATGTAGGATACCTACCACCGACTAATGCCGATGGAGAGGTAGATAGATTGTTCCTTCATCAATCATAGTTTTGTTTCGGTGCTATGAAGCCCTAAAACGAAGTGTAATAAGAAGTTTTTCCCCTTTTGAAAAAACATACGGAAGGATATCATGTTTATCAGTTTTCATCAGGCACGAAGGATGAATATTTCCGTTTTCAATAATGTTGGTATTGTTGGCAACAACTTTCCAATTTCAAGGTAATTACGACTTTGTCGAATGACGCAAGCTTTTTTGTTGTTTCAAATAAAAACACTATCAATAAAAAGGGTTATTTATGGTATAATATAAATATACTGTCTGTCAGATTTTTATTAAGTAGGAAACAGATTTTAGGCTCATTTACGTCGTGTTCCCGGCTGTCATTCTTTGACCTTTGACAGTCGTTACGGGTAATCAGAAGCCCAAACGTCTGACAATCAGTCTTATCAAGGGGTTATGTGTTGTATTGTGTTACACAGTAACTGGGTTGTGGAGGGCAGGTAGCCAGTCACTCCATGTAATATACTGGTATTCAGCTGCATCTGGTTAGACTGGAAGCCGACCCCAACATAGTTGGAAAAAGGCTAGGCAGATTGCAGACTGACGTGTCATCATAAAAGCTCGCCGATGTCTTTTGTTAATCTGTTTGGCTAAAGATAGTAAGCAGTCGAGATATTGCCATTAACACAACAGTCATGCTGTTCTCATTGGAACGGAGTTTTATAACGCGGCTTGCGGTAGGAATCAACTGGTAGAAATCGTCACGTAATGAAAAAGCGTTATGCGCGAAAAAGTCAGTTTCAAGTGTCAAAAGTTTATGTTTTTGTTTTTTTAATACAGACCCATCTAGAATAAGTTTTTAGCAATAGAAACTTGAGACCATACTAGATGGCTCTGAATTAATTTTATTTATTCCAACTACAAGATTTGATCGAGCCATGGATCGAGTTGAAAACTTTCTAGAATCATACCGCGAAGTAGGTACGTTAGGTACTTCATGGTATACTTCCCACTCTGAAAACTACCAATTTTTGACGCGCTCATTAAAAGTATAAACTTAAAACTAAGCAAGAATCTAAAACAACAACAATTTTTATCACCAGAAACGCCGATCACACGATTGCACTGCCCTCGTCTGAACGGCTACTTCGCCCATGAGGACCCGAAGGAATGCGGCAAGTTCTACTACTGCGTTGATGGCAAGTTCAACGCGATCACCTGTCCTGATGGCTTGGTGTACAACGACAAGACTGGCATCTGCACCTGGGCTGATGAGGCGAAGAAGAAGGGCTGTGGCGCTGCTGGTAACTACCTTGCATTATGTTTCATTCTTTTTTGCTATGTTCGTGTTTAATAAGTTGAAAATACCCAAAGCTTCAAAAAAATTAAACGTTTGGGCTATATATAGATAGTGCAATCCACGACGACGCACCCCACTCCGCTTCGCAGTACAGTAATCGCAGAGTGGAACGCGTCGTCGTGAATTACACTATCTGTAAAATTAAACCAAAATATTATGAGACAGTTGCATTTTCGATTCTAAATTCACTTACAATCTCTCTTCCTTATCTTACGATACGTTTACCTTTCTAAACGTCCAAATATTCTAGCTTAGCCTGCGTCCTACAGTATTGACTGCTTTAAGAACAGCATAAAATAAGTAAATCTATTGTTTATAGAAAGTTGATTATATATGAAAGATTAAAATGGACTAAAACTACTAAGCGCGGATTTCACCTATGAAAAACTGAACGCAATCAGCACATCTAAACAGCATTCAAGAAATGAGCTTATCGTGTTTAGTTTTTATTAGTGCAATACACTAAGTAATGTTGTCTTAACCTACTACTGACTGTCATTGTAGTTTGAAAGGAGCTTAAACAATTTGTTCTAATACAAGTATTTATGTATTTACTATTCTTCCACAGACGTATTTGACTTTGAATGCCCTCCTGTGAACGAGACGTTCGGTCTGACGCACCCTCGTTATGCCGACCCTGATGAGTGCCAGTTCTTCTACGTGTGTATCAACGGTAACACGCCTCGTCGCTCCGGCTGCAAGCTCGGACAGGCTTTCGATGATGTCCAGAAGAAATGTGAATGGGCCAGGAAGGTGCCTGAATGGTGAGTGGCTCTCTTCATGATAAAGCAGCATTAAAAGTTACAGGTTTAATGATACTATTAATGGTATAAAGATTGGACACTACGAATGTATCAGGTTATTAAAAGCAACAATTTAAGGCCATTTTATAATGATAATTTTGGGAAAGTATTCAAATATTACTGTATTATTGGAGCAGTTGTGGCTCACTGGTAACGGCCCCGATTTACGAGTTGTAGGTCGTGGGTTTGAACTTCGAACACAGGGAAGCGCTTTACTTTTTGTAAATAATTTCATCACCACTGCTCTCAAAACGGTGAAGGAATCGTGAGGAAACCGGCATGACCTAGAACCATGAAATTCGAAGACATGTGACATCTACCTACCCGCACTGGGCCCGCGTGGTAGATTATAGCCCACTCACTTTCAAAGAGAGGAAGACTAAAAAGGAATTATAGGCTGATTAACTAAAAGCATACATGGTTTCTTAAATTACTGTTATACGACTTGCATTAGAAGTCGGTAGGTTCTGTCGAGTAAAAGTTCATGTAGAATAAAATAATTGAAAGCGTCTTTTAAAAATCATATGTCAATGTCAACTCCCAAAGTCATAGCAAAGCTGTCACCAGAGTAGGTATACAAAACATTAAAAATGCTCTGTTCTTATGAGCGTTTACACAGAAAGTGGGCATCGTCGCAAATAGCTGTCAAATATTTCGCTGGTATGATTAATTTGGCAATATTACTGGATGGAAATAAGAAATATGGCTAACTAGTGAACTAAAAAATTGATTATGAAATGCAATAATTAATATCTCAACACCGAATATTTAGTTTTAGATGTAAAAAAAGTATTTGGAAACTTTACAAATGCCTTTTTTACATCTAAAACGGATACAACATAAAATTCAGCGGAATATTTGACAGCTTTTTGCGACGTTGCCCACTATTATGTACATGCGAAGATTAAATGAATTAACTAACACTAGCAATCTCAACATAACATAAAAACACGTCTTACACCACGCCTTGTTTCCCCGGAGGGTTGGGCCGAGGTGTACCTGTAGTAGGTACACCCTCCAGGTACTCCAGGTCCTGTGGTAAGTACTAGCAATCTCATATTATTATCAATACCTAACACAAGTTTTTCATCTTCCAGCGCTGACTGGTACAAGGGCCAGCTGACTGATGCTGAGCTTGACGCCCTAGAGAACCCCCCCACCGCCAAGCCGGCAGGCAGCGGCCGTCGCAAGCCCAATAGGCCCCCGAAAGGCAGCAGAGCGGCGGAAGTTGACGACGAGTAGCGCATTTAATGTAGTCTAGATTAATAAAGTATTTTTGTAAGGATACACTGATTTGATTTTTAAACATCAGCATCATCATCACGATTGTTTTCCCAAGGTTAGGCAGAAGTGTACTTATAGTATTAATTACGACTTAGGGCCTCAGGACACCTCTGGCGCGAAAATAATCATGCGAAACAACAACACGAATTTAGTTGCGAAACATTACTACATTATGTCGCGATTCGATTTGCGGAACATCATGCGAGTAGGTTGAATTGTAGCAATTAAATACAGTAGAAGTCTACTTCAGACCTCTTGTATTAGTTTTTCCGTAAAATGAACATCCATGATACAAAAAACCGGCCAAATGGGTGTTGGATCACGCACAATGAAGGGTATGTAGGGTATAGTTGGAATGAATTTACCCCAAGAACAAACATAACTTAAGAAATGCGGGTGGCATTTCGCTAGTTATGTTTAAATCACATATAATAAGGGGCGAGCCTATCATCATTAACCGGTTCCAAATCAAGTCTCCGGACTGCTACTTAAAAAAATCCATGCGATGAACTGCAAATAGCTTTTCAGAAAATCTGGATAGTGTGTGAACTATTATACTCATTGTAGACTTTTAGGGACTGAAATATTTCTAGTCATTGGATTAATGGTCCTTTTAATGATCTAACTACAACAAAGATTTATTTTTTAAACGTGTAATTTATCGACTATTAGCTGCGCCTCGTGGTTTCACCCACATAAGTCTCGATCCCTTTGGAATATCGGGATAAAAAGTATCCTATGTCCTAACCCAGGTCATGGTCTACTCATGTGCCAGATTTTATTCAAATCTGTGTAGCTGTTTTAGCGTGAAAGTGTAACAAACTTACTTTCGCATTTATAATATTAGTTAGGATAACGCTTGTCTCTGTTAAGCCATAATATTGTACGGGCCTGTGTTAATCGTATCATATTAGTTTCATATCTTCATATATTTCTGTAACAGAATGCTTTTCCGAAATCTTAGGCGTACCATAAAAAAAAAACAACAATTTAATTAATTAAATATATTTCTCTTCTCGCATAACTTTCTATTTACATTTCCACTATTTCAGCAGCAATATTTACAGAAAAAATCTATATGAAAAATACATACATTTGACATTTCTATTGGTTAACGAAACATATGTCTATGGTAACTAATATCACTCACGAATCAACTGTATTTGACAAATCATTCGTTTTCAGTGTGTGTTCGGGAAATTACAGGGATCACACGGAATTACTAAGGTCAAGGAATAAATAGGATTCGGTGGAAATAAATTCCAATCATTCTGTGAAATTAAATTAATATAAAAGTAACGTATCACAAAACGAAAACGGTTATTTATAAATTAGGGTTTTTTATGATTTTCATCGTATCTAATGTGTCTAAGGGTGCCCATCGGTTATCTGCAACCACATTAAGTAATCAATGTAGATGTAAGTAACATTTTTCTAGATGTTATGGTAATGTTATCCGGCGAAAGAGGAGTTCAAACGTAATGTGGAGCTTATAACAACTGTGGGTAACCTTATTTTCTGAAACTCTCCAATTTTCTATCTCTTTCTATTTTGTATTCTATTACATCAATTTCGTTTTCGTCTTATGATACCAAGTTCCATCGCTCAATCACGCGTGTCCACAGTGGGGGACCAGCTCAGGATCCTCACAGGTCAGGCTCTGGTCGTCAAACACTTTGCCTTCACCGCAGCTGATTAAGCGAGGGTGACCTTCCACGCAGGTGATGAGTCTGTGGCAGTCACCGGGCACGGGGAAGCGGGGGAAGGGCCAGAATTTCGCCGCTTGGGTGTTGGACGGCACTTTGGTTGGGCATTTGAAGCCGACGACCGCTGTTAGGACAAATCATTTGGTTAAAAACTATAATGAAAATACGGCAGTAGTGCTAAACTTGTGGCGCCATCTGTTTGTTTTAAAGTCGACATGTCTTTATATCAAACATAGGTGCGATAAGAGGCAGAACGAGGTAAATACTTGATTTATATTATTTCACTAGGTGGCGTTGCTACAATTACTAGTGTAGAGCAGATTTATGGTACCTATCTAGAAATAGGCTCAATTGAATTTGTCTGTCTTACAAATTCAATTGAACTTGTGTCTAGATAGTTGTGACTCGTGTCTTATGTTAATAATTGCATATAATATTACATACCTATTGCTTCATGCTACTTAGAGTTGCGATGACTAATTCCCTACATATATAATTATGTCTTACATCAAATGTATGTTTTACAATTCAATATAAATTTACTTTTTAGGACACATAATGAAATCGCTATAAATACGCCTCAAATACCTTCTGGGTTGCAGAAAGGCTGGAGTAGATCGGGCCAGTTGCATCCATGGATGCGCTCATCGTAGACTAGGCCAGGGGTGCATGGCTCCTGTTCAGGGATGCCGTATGCGCACTTGACGTAACTGGTGGAGCACTCGTCGCTGTCTGGGTAGATGCCGAATTGGTATTCGCAGCCAGGGGTTGATAGAGGTACCACTGGAATTTAGAAAAGAAGATGTTTATTCAGTGTAAGGCAACTTTCTTTCTCTAAGGCATATCATGAAGAGGGGTCAAACTTAGAGCACAATTGTCATAGACAAGATTAACGCAAATCAGGCGTTGGCGATAATTATACCACGACCACGTGGTAATTAATAAGTTTGGTATTGAGGTTTTGTCAAAATGAAAATACAAATACCCGCTCATAAAATCTCAAAGAACTTGTAACAATTAAACCACTTTTGAAGTTTTCAAGCGGTCAAGCTTCATGAACATAAACTATTCGCATAAGTTCATTCAAGAAGCAATCACAAGACTGCCATGATGTGGAATAGTGAATATACCATCAGCCACGTTATTATTTCTGAAGAAATAGTACTGTCATATCTTAGTTGTCAATGGCCCTTACACAGGCCGGCTATCAAAAATTTCTACAGTTAATGGTGGCTCAATACAAATGTAAGTGGTACTTACAGTCAGCTTTCCTGGTACCACAATCGACGGCCCAGTGATAATTGCAGTGGTTGTGCACGGCGCCTTTGCCATCGAATAGTAGACCATTTTCGCATGTTTCTACTGTCAGGGTGCCGTTGGTGCACAGGAAGAACTGGTCGCAGAGCTCAGGGTGGGCGTATGCCTGGAAATTGTGAAGGAGAACATGTTAGTAATTGAGCAATCAGGATTATGACCTTGAGTAGTGTAATTACTGGAATTATTATCATTTTACTAAATAACGTAGGAGTAACACTGGACATCTGAGTCGTCCCGTGTCAGTCAAATTAATTAGTAATATTTGTATATTATTAATTAGGTCTCATTCGAGAACATTATAATATTTAAATTTTCAGATTTTTAAATTTTCGTGATTGATTACACATGTTTATATATATATATAATGCATGTGTGTATATATGTATTTGTCATCACGTTCTCGAAAATACATAGGTCTAACGATTCCGATAAAAGTGGCAATATAGGGGAGTACGGGGGCGAAAAATCAAACCAGCTAGGTCTCATATGAAATTTCATTTTCCCTATTTTCACGGTCGCTTTGGTACTTAGTTACTAAATCGTAATTGTCTTTGTAGCCATCAAGGCATCTAATTATCCCAGGAGCATTATTATTTCTTAATCCAACAAGAACATTAATATTTTTTTTATCCCTCAATTTCTCGTAAATGCACCTACCACTCTTTGTCTCTGCATCACCCAAGGGTTGACTGGTAGAAAATGCCTGTGGCATTAAGTCCACCTCTGTACATTGCGGTGCTTGAAGTATTCAATAAATAAATCCTGATCAATAAACTACGACCACCGAACCGTTTATATCGTGATCTACGCAATTTGTTTCGACTTTTCATTGAATTGGCAGTGATTTTATATAGCTGAACACTAATTAAAAAATTTAAAAAAAGGTTGGTACCTGAATTCCATACTGCTCAGGACACGCAGGTGCATGCTCTAACAGGATACCAGCGCTCGCTGAAACAAAAGACAATCAATTTTAATTCATAATTCTAACATCAGTTTCTTTTGATCGCTAGATGGCGCTGCTTGGCAATTGAAAAAATCACAGTTTCGTACAATGGGCGCTAGATAGCGCTGCTAGGAAATTCTTGTTTAAATTGAATTAACATCAGTGAGTTATCAAATTGTGCTGTTCGTACTGATTACGATTGATTGATTGATAGAAGTCGTTCGTAGTAGGTACCTATATTTAATTGCTCGAGGTCTTGAGGTAGATTTCTAAACTTGTTATCGCTACTGTATGTATTCAACCATGTAGGTACCTACCGTTAAAGCTATTTATTTTTAGAGATACTAAATAATATAAATGCAGTTTACTATGTATTTATTTCTTCTTATTTCTATCTACGGTATTAAGTTATTCACATGTTGCTCTTGCTGAACCTAATTTTGGAATTATGTTCCATGTTTTTGGCACACTTGGATTACCCTAAGGCATAATGGTGTAAATTAAATTATTTATATTTTTACCTTAGTCGAAGCTTATCGTCGAAACTATTAACCCTCATATTTAAATACGCGTAACAACATTTTCAACACGCATTAGCCAATCAACAATGATTCAACGATCAAGGGTTGGCAAGAGCTAATTCGAGGTTGCACTTTCGATATAATGACATGCGTGTAACCTGCGTTGAAGCGAGACGTGTTGCAACCCTATTGTGAGTGAGGTCATCGACAATGAAACGGGACGTAAATGAAACACTTGGCAAAGCTAGTACTTAGACTAATTGGTTCACACTCCGGCAGAATAATTAATTAGGTAAATGAAATCTGTTTTCATAAACGATAGCTTGATCTCTGTGACATATGTCAATTGGCTAGGAATTCATTTATTAGGTCGGCAAGCCCATAAAGTATGACATTGACAGTTACTGTCTGTACTATTATGAAATTCAGGACTTCATAGGCGGTGATTTTACTGACAGCTGTCGCAGAGTTCAAACTATCTTTTAAGAAGTATAAGGTCACTTGGGCTTGGTCATTCAAGTTAAAGTCGGTTTTTTACCTCGTACACTAAATTGACAGGTGCAAATATCAAACTCCATATTTAAAAAAAAACCATCAACAACCACTTAAAATGTCAAATTAGTCTATGAGATTTAAAAAACAGACTTTACATACGAAAATAAACGAATAGCTTGCTTAAAACGCAATCCTTTTAACTTACAAAACATTTCGACAAGTTAATTTGTTCCTTCAAGTTTCAAGATTAATTATTTGTGGAAACATGAGTGAATATACAGAGCATGCAAGTTATTAAATTACATTATAGTTTAAGATCAGTCGTTTGGCCTTAGTGGCGTACAAATATTTAAATTTCAGCAATAAAAGTTATTACAAAAGAAAAAAATAGTAAATGTTAATTTTGAAAACAAATAAATTAATGGTCATAGTTACGTAACAATTATTTAATGTCAATTAAAATTATCATCATGGCAATAATATGTTGCTTTATGTTGATTATGTCAAAGATGTATTGATAATATTGGTTTAAGATGTTGTCATTAAAAAATTCTTGAACACGTATGCTTTCCCTTCTAGCAGTATCTTTAATTTAACTGACGGAACTTCTTCCAACTATTTGGGAGTTCATTGAAAATTTTAGTACTGATTTTTTCCTTAATTTTATGTCGTCATGTTTTCATTCATAAACAAATTGATTGCCTGCAATGAATAAATCTATACATAATTCTTGATTAGCTTCTTGAGTGTCCTAATAAAAAACATTTAAACAGCTAGAAATGGGTAATTAAAGAATACGCCTGGATAGTAAAGAAAGATAGAGTGTCAAGACTATTAATAACATAAAATCATCATCATCATTTCAGAAGACAGACGTCCACTGCTGGACATAGGCCTCCCCCAGCAGCCATCGCTCAGCCAGGAATGCGCTGGATGGGAGAAGCACAGAACCGGTCAAATAATATATGTATAGTTAATACCAGCCTATTATTGTACCAATGCAAAGCATTATCCAATAAAATAAAATTGTACATATTATTTAAAATAAAACGTGACGTTATACGTGTGGGAAATAAAATTTGAATCAAGACTTTGCTAAACAAGTAAGCTTGTTTGATTTAAAATTTTACTCTAAACACATTAGAGGCATTTATTCAACAGTAGATCAATTTTGACCAAACCTTTATTGTACACTGCAGCGAAAAGGCCTCTTCTTATAAAGAGAAGGCACGAGCATTGATCATCACACTTGCTCAAGATGGGTTGGCAATGTCAGACTTATATTAATTACTATGAGTACAGGTTTGCGGACGATACAGCCAAAATATATTTTTGTATCAAAATAGCTATCACCGCGTACTCTAAAAACGTTATTTGTTGGTAATCATGAGAGTAAAAGACTCAGGTCTAATCTTAAGACATTGTTAAAGCACAGAAATTGAAAGTTCACTGAGGTAAAATTACTCTCCATATAAAGTATCGAAACTCAGTCGAATCTGGTAGAACTGAAATCCCTATAAGGCTACTAAACGTAAACAAGGCAGAAATATCTGTAAGTCACATATTACTTCCAGATAAACTATCGTACAAAGCACTATTCCTAACTAGGATAATTGAAGCCCAAAAACATGTTCTTTAATTTCCTATAATCCATTATCCACCTGCTTTAGACGCTACAGATAAATCGTGAAAGGTCAGCTTCACTCACGACCTATGGCAACACTTTCCCCTAGCACACGGTTAACTAACAAGTACAATCTTTCACCCGTACCGTTTGTAGCGGTACAGTACCTATTCTTACTTCCGATCAGGAAATGAACAAAATTATTCAATTATATTCTGCATATCATTACCAAGAAGCACTGGGCCCACGTGGTGAATTATGGCCCACTCTGTTTTTAGGCTTATTATGCTGTACATCCTTACATGTTATACTCCATTTGAAATAAGATTAGACATTTAAAGAAACCTTTTTTTACAGGTCGATCAACCGATTCTGACTTCTATACTGTTGGTATAAGGATGGCGTTACAAGTAAATGCAAAAAAGTGGTACCAATACCAACTGTTTACTGCAGCTGCCATTTGTCATGCCACCAACGCAATAGAAGTCAAAATCGGTTGAACGGACTGTAAAAAAGGTTTAGTTAAATATCTAACCTTATTTCAAATGGAGTATAGTTATATTGCTCATCACTTACTTGTATCATGAATAGTAGTCGAATATTTATATTCGACTAAGTTGAGAATAGAAAACAAATAAAGGTGGTTGAATGTAGATTAATTTTAAACTATCTAAAAGCTTAAAGGTTTACTTGCACGGTTGTAGCGGTTACACCGTCACATACGAACTACGCATCAAAGACATGACGTCACACTAATCCTGCATCGCGCAATTAGAGTTTACCGCGCGAACGACATATATAAGACTTTCCGACATTGACAGTGGGGCAGCCCCTGGCTGGAGGCTTTGAGTGTAGTAGCTTAACGCAGCCACAGGAAAGTCCGGTTAAGTAGTCATCACCTCAGACGGGAGCTACGAGAAGCCCTAGTCAAAAAAAAATAAAAAATCGGGCAGTTGGCCCACCAGACACAACACCCGTCTGGTCGGAGGATCCTCCCTTTTCTATGGTGGATGAGTGAACTTTACACCCTGTTCCTCGTGCCCCTAAACATTTAAAGCTTCAGGCGCTGACAAGAGACAAATGGTCTAAGTAGCCTTGTATTTATAAGACTTAGAATATTTAAAACAACATTGTGCCTCTGTCATCTGCAAAATATTGACAGAAATTAAACGATATTTCAAATTCGTTCAGCACTAAATGCATTTAGTGACTTGTGGTAGGTACAAGTGCACCATAAAATTTTTAATCACGAATAGTATTCGAAAATATCGTGATTACAAGAATGGAAGACAAAAGAAGGAGTTGGAATGATGTATAATTTTAAAATCATAGCTATTGATGATTTAAAAACTGAGATAAATTTAAAAAGAATCCTATCCGTGCCTGTTATACCGCGATAAATGTAGGAAGTCATTCTACAATAACATAGGAAGCACCAATCTACAAACTAGAAATACAAAGCAATCGTAATAGCTATTGCGTTTATCTTGTACCTGGTAAATAGCGTTGAGAGTTAGGAAATAGTACTACAGAGTAGAAAACAATAATAACTAGGTAACTAGGAGTAATGATATCGTTAGGTAAGAAGATCTAGAGCAAGACTGCATAAAGGATTAAGAGATGCAGGTTTCAAACAAGCTGGATACTAAAAGAGAAGAACATACTTTTAATCTAAATAGATCCATTGAAGACCTTGAAAATTTAAGAATCGATATCCTAAAGCAAACAGGTATGAGAAATACGTATGGGACTTTCCTCACGAATCACTATCACATCGATGTTTTTCATATATTTCAACTTCGGTCCAATGAAAACTGATTAGTAGGTGATGCTAATACAAAAACAACCCAAATTATAAAAAAGTACTCAAATATCTGTGTGTTTTTTTCCTTAAAAGACTATATCAGACACTTATCTGCATGGTCTTCTTCCTGACTAGATTATATCTGGGCTTTATTATAAGAGACTGTGACCTCTGAGTTTCGATGTTTCTTCTCAGAGTTGTCAGATAGGAAACACCGACTTCGCCTGGTTTTAAAAAAAAAATTATTTAAAAAATATTCAAGTGTTTTTGGACTAATTTACATAAATAAATATAATTTATAATATACCAATATTCCACAAAAACTTCAACACAACTACAAAACAATGGTAAGAACTCTTCCGTTTATCTCATTCCAGATGAATAGCGTCGTGAATGAGGCAACTGGAAGACTGCAGAGTTGGAAACAAAACTAGGAGTTTTGTTATACTCGTAGTTGGGTAAAAGGACTGGAGAATGAGTACATCTAGAAATAGAGGTGATCATAAGGCATGCTGTGAGAAGAAACTAATAACTCAAGAGATTATGTTAAAGAGCTTGAAAACAATGATCAATTACGATCATTAGCAACGATTAGGAAGAGTTATGATGATTTCTCAGTAGCAGCCCGGAATCTGATGGCAATAGGCTCGCCCCCTATTACTAGGGACTTAAACATAACTGGTGAAATTTAGATGTACTATAGGTTGCAACTCTACCTAACCCTTTCGGGATTACGGCCGTAATGTTATATTAAATTTGAGGATGTCGAAAATATGCAGTACAGCTCCTTTTCAACTGAAGTCTATTTTTCAGTTTAATTCCTATGAAAGCTGATTAGTAGATGATTCTTATACAAAAAATCACCCTAAAACATCATTATCATCTCCCTGCCCTAGTTGAGACTAGGGCATGCAGGACTAGAGTAGGGTTACTTTGGGTTGGCGCAAGACGGTTTCTTCTTTTATTCTCCCCTGTTAACCGTCATGCTATCATTCACTTTTATATATACATCTGTTCCTTGGCCTTCCTCGCCCACTCCATGCATCAACATTTATATTCATCACCCATTTAGTCATATGCGTTTCCTCCTTTCTCATCACATGCTAGTTTCAACCTAAATCATAAAACAAAACACCAATTTTCACACAAAACGCTATCATTTACTCCCTCTTTTTTAAATATCATTCCCCATACAATCAATAATGCATCTTTTCTTTGGCCTTTCTTTAGCTCTCCATCCATATTCACTACTCTTTTAGTGCCATGCTTTTTCTCCTTCCTCATCATATGCTAGTTTCAACCTAAAACATGAAAAAAAACACCAGTTTTCACACAAAACTACTAAACAATCGCACACCGATTGCGTTTATCTCGCTCCAGATGAATAGCGTCGTGAGTGAAGCAACGTCATCGCAGATGTCGGCCACCGAAGCAATAACCTCGAGCACTTTTACTTTTTCAATGCGAATGTACTAGGAGAACATCTTCGTTCAATCGTAGAGGTTTGTAGTGTAGTGTAGTGCTGGGTAGGTCATTATTTAGATTAGGATGTGTGTTTTTGTAGTGTGAATGGTGTTTTAATCGTAGTTTTCCAAAAATACCAAGGGATAAGCTGCATACATTTTAGTGCAGTTTATCTTATCTATAGTATATAGGCACCAAGTTGTGATGGGGAGTTTGTTTGCCCACTTCTTCTTCCCAGCTAAAGCGCTAGGAAGTGGTGAAGGGTGAGAGTGTTGACGATTTTGTCTTATGTAATTTTGACGTTCAAAAAGTTATTTAATGTTAATTTTAATAAATGACTTTCGATTTGATTTGAAAGGTCATTATTACATTGTTGTGTTGTTCTAACTCATTTCCATAGTGTGTTGACAAAGGTCATCCACTTTTTTCAGTTATGTTTTGTTTTCCAACGGTGGACTTTTGAAAAGCTGTTGATTGTAGGAATACATTAATTCAACTTACTAGCTGCCCTGTCAAAATTTCTATCTATAGAAAAAAGAACTTTTGTTTTTCCCGAGTTATCCAATTTTCCAGGCATCTTTTCCAATTCTTCTTTTCCTAAAATCCTTATTCGAACTATCACGAACATTTTAACATAAAAAAACATCAAAATAGGTCCAGCTGTTCTCAAGTGATATGCTTGCCAACAAACAGCGTTTCATTTTTATTTAAATAGATACCTTAAATATTATTAGTAGGTTGTAGCATCTTTCTGTAGCAATTGATACAGATTACAAAAACTATTTGGATCAAAAATCATTCTTGCCAATATGTTTGATCTCAATACAAAAATGACATTCAAATTAAAACCTGACTGACACTAAATCGAATTAAAAGTCACTGTCGTCTAACATTGTAATGTCAATTACATATCAACAAAATAAAATGTATTTGTAACATGTGCAACTGGTTACTAAGAATACTAATTATACTAAACGTTATATAAAAGAACTAACCGCTGTTATACTTTCCGTGACCTTGCGATACATAGCAAATGGTATTACCGACTGATAATGTGTGTTGGGCCGCTAAAATGAAACAAATCGCGATTTATTTTCGTTTTGAAAAAAAAGCTGATCTCTACATTAAAATGTTTTTTTTTACATAATCGTTCTAAATATTCTCGATGTAAAACACGATAAATAAAACAATTATAACTACATGTTGTGGTGTGAGCACGCATGAGCGATGCTAATTGGATAATCAGGATATCCTGTTAATAAAACTAAGCAGTTTTATATGTATGTTTATAACTGCTTAGTTTTATACTTATCTAATGCATCCAGCATTTCCCACAGTTAAATCTCGTAGAGATTTTTTTCTCACGAATATAACTATTTGACCTAATTGATGTTAGGTAAACTTGTTATTAAATTGCGCTTGATAGATTTGATTGAATTGCATAGATACGATGAAAATATGGTAATGAAACTATGGGCCTAAGCTTTACTTATTAACTAGTTATGACGTAATCAAGTTTCATTAAGAATGGTGCTATTCTGACAGATTTTTATGACATAAATTACAACACCTCATACAGAACAACGGTCTAAAATGGCTGAATAGTTAGAAACCAACCCAAAGGTCAAAGGTTCACTGGTAGAAAATGCCTACGGCATTAAGTCTACCTCTGAAAATATGTGTGCTCAAAGTATTAAATAAATAAATAATTCACAGTTCCTATTCTTTTATTTGTTGTTGTCTTTAATACATAAAATTTGAAAGGTAACTTTTCAATGTTCCGGTTTAACGATTGTATTTCAACAAACAAATTCAATTAATTAGTATGATGACTAGAATTGTAATGCAGTGAAAGTGTTTGTTAATATATATATATTTAAAAAAACACGCTTACAAATTAACTGATAAAAATTGCTTAGTAGTGGCAGCTGTCTGGTTTCATATCCTACGACAATATAGTCTGTTCCTTACTCTCTTAGCTATTGGTAGTCCAAAGCAAAACTCTGTTCCAAAACTCAATGTTTTATTTATTCCATGAACCTTGTTCCGCTCATCGCTGCTTTTATGTACCAACATTCTAATGCATCCGAGCATTACTTGTACAAACATGAATAATTCACGTTCAGAGCTCTGGTTCGATGTAATCTCAGTCGCAGTGTTGTGTATGCATGTCGTGACAATCAAACAACGCGCCTCTTGAATTTATGTAATAATTTATCGTGATTGATTTATTTTTAAAACAACGTGTATTATTAAAAATAATAAACGTTATTGTATTATGTTACTAAATAATATTTTCCTCAGTTAACTTACTACCATTGATTAATCAATCAGAAAGCCGGAAAACATCTATTCTGAACGTATTGGGTACGATATTAATCTCTGTACAACTGGTTTTAGTGTACCTACCAATAAATGATAATAATAATTAGTGCAGTGTAACTTGTTTCACGATTGCTACAAATCCATGCATTTTGCAACATTTAGGAGACCCTATAAATTCCATTTTCAAACTGTAAAATACTACATTTTACTTCAATTCTTTGGTATATTATATCCTTACAGAAATCTGTATCGCGAAATGTGTGTGCAACATTTTAGCGGCCCGAGTGGCTAAAAGGCGAAAGTAGTTGCTTGCGAGTGGCTAGCCTTGGTGGTCATGCGCAGTCGCCGTCGACGCTAACTGCTTCAGATTAGATCGTACACATGGTACATTAAACAATGGTTTAGTAGACAATCTGATGTAATTATTATAATTAAGATTGTTTAGCGTCAGGTTATCTTGATGGATAGTTTCGTTTATGGTAAGTTAAAAGCAGATAATATTTTTTCATACAATCATACCTTTATTTGAGTTCAGGTAAATCAGCAACCAACAATGATTTTATTTCTGTAAGTGTAGAAACACTGACACGACAATCGTATTTTTAAAACTAGTTACAACTACTTTTTTAAACTAGATGAGGTCCGTTTCCTATCTGACTTCTCTGAGAAAAAAGGTCGTAACAAACGAGGTCACCATCTCTTTTAAAGACGAGAAATAATCTTGGTCAGATCATGTGAAGACCATAATTGACAGAGCCAGATTGGTGTCAGAAATGGTCTTTTGAGGAAAGAACCACACAGATTGAGTGGACATGTGCAGTCAGAGCACGCATTTGTCAGTAATCGTGCAGCCCAACGAGCTCAACGATTCGACGAACAATATCAAAGAACGGACATTTGGGTAGGCCGCCGGCCGCATAAATTACTCAAACTGCCAGACCACGATTAAACTAAATAAGAAAAAAAAAAAGCAAAAAAGAAACAACGGGTTGCACTCCAGAAGTGAAAACTTGAATATTAACGTTGTGCATTTTTCCGTCTTACGAATTTTCGATCAGGTCACGTGTCCTGACGCGAGTTTAACATTTTTTACCCATCACAAAAAAGTGCACAACGCCGCTAAAGAAGTTTTCACTTCAAAAATTACCCCCATAGTCTTAACATTCACAATTTATTTATTAATAAAGGTACACTAACAGTTTCTGTATATAATATATCTTAAGTACTACAAGTAAAAATAGCCTCGGACTATACAGTACTTATACAGGATAACCAGCAATCACAGAAATAGGTGATAACAATTATTAAAATATTATACCTAATACTTTACAGAGTAAAGATTATATTTTATTAATTACATAAACAAAAATAATTCCGGCTTTGTTTCTATTTTAAATTGGAGTTGTAATTTTAATTGCATCTAGACATGAAATCTTAATTTAGCTAAAAACGATAGGAACTCGGTAATAGTCGTATAGTATTCGTAATCGAGTTTCGAGTAATTGTAATTTGTAATGGTCGACCTTGGGTATGTAATTAGAGAAGTAATCAATTGTAATCATAATATGTTGAGTTCCTTGGGTAATTATTAAATAATACTAATTCTCTTTAAGTTTTTCCGCTAACAAATTAAATCTTTGTTAGATTTCGTGGGATTTACAATGCGAGAAAGTATTCTTCTTTCTTAATTAAGGCAAAGGTGGGTCTTACGTACAAACGACCACCATGTTTGTTATCCACGTATTGGCGATTTACAAAAATCTAAGAGAATAGTCCTTAAAAAAAAAAACTATACAGTTTGTGGTAGCGGAAAAAATATGTTAAACTTTATCATATTTCCCAGCACTTAGTTGTTACCAAAACACGTTTAAAAAAAATCTCGATCCAAATTAACGGTAAACTAACCTTGTAGGTACCTCAAGTTCCAATACATAATATCAACGTACGTTGGTATTTAATTAGTAACAAGAATGTCTTATTTGAATGCAGAACTTGGTTGTTTTTTATTTTCGATTACTCAACTCATTTTGTAAATAGATAATTGCTTCATATTTTGAAATAAATTACAAGCGTTGTGTCATTGCACTTCTTTTTCTTTTCGATGCAGTCCGACAGTGACCGCGCTTTAGCTCTTGTCATTCACATATCAAAATCACTGCAAATCAGTGTCCAAAACTATCTTGGAGGGAAAATAATGGAAATTTCAACAAAATAGTATCATCATCATATCATCGTCAAAACCCTGCCTTTGAACAAAGAAACTTCTTTGTCTACAACAACATTACTGTGGCCAGAAAGGATCTGTGTTAATACAAAATGACATGATTAATCCCATACTACTACACGAGCAATATTTGTATGTATATATATTTATACTATATATTTGTAATCACGTTGTCGAAAACGGCTGTACGATTTCCGTGAAAGTTGCAATATAGGTGTTTACGGCGGCGAAAAATCGATCTAGCTAGGTATTTCTTTCCCGAACAGAGCTCGGTCACCCAAAGTTTAGAACAAGATGGCTACCTTAGAATAATGACATGGCAGCATGGAACTATTATATGCGCATTCTCTATTTCCACCCGAGAGTAGAGCTCAGTCGATCAGGTACTTATTGTTAATGTGAGGGCTATGTGTTTTTTTTTTCTTAATCATTTATTTTTAATGATGGTCTGGCAGTTGAGTACTTTATGTGACCTATCCAAATATCCTTTATTTAGTACTATGTTCATCGACTCGGTTTTTTCCTCATAAGATCATTTCAGACACTAATCTACATGGTACTCCTCCTCATAAGGCCTGACCAAGATTAAGTCTGGATTTTAAAAGAAACTGCGACCTCTGAGTTTGTTTCGGCCTTTCTTCTCAGTGTAGTCAGATAGGAAACGCCGAAATCATCTAGCTTATTTTTTATATTTTTTAATATGACGTGTAAAACTGATTCTGATATCCTATTTACAGAATAAACAGTTTCATTTCATTTGTGCTGTTTTTTTTTTACTATGACGTTTTACCAGTAAGTCATTTGTCTTTAAATATCGTTCTAAACAAGTACTTCCATTATAACACCATCCTTGATCATAATCTCATTGCCAATGTCGCAATTACCTCGTAAATTCAATGCGAATGAGATTGAATTAACATATGGTGCGATTGTATGAATATTAACAATGATGTTACTTGTTTCAGATGTAATTATGACATTAACTAATGAATGACACTAATGATCATAGTTGATATAAGGCGGAAAACCCGTTCAGGAGCTGCCCGTGTCAATATTACACAACAATGATGACACTGACAGCTCTTGAACGTGGTTTGGATATGCTGATTCGTTCAGTTTCATTGGTGAAATTCGTTCTTAAAACATAATATTCTATTCTAATTTTTATTGTATAGAATCATTTTTTTTTACTAACTGAATAGACAGCTGTGCTGCTGGGGAGTTTGTTGAGCCACTTCTTCTTCCCAGCAAAAGCACTAGGAAGTGGTGAAGGGTGGGTGTTTTGGGGGACTGTCTTATGTAATTTTAACGTTTGAAAAGTGCTGATTCTCAGCCTAGTATGAATAAATGACTTTTGAATTTTGAATAATGCTAGTGTGATCTAAAATTTGATTTGATTTGATTTAGTAAGGCACTGACCATATAGACTTTTTACAACATTGTTCTTTGCAAAATGGGAAAGGTACTCGTGTAATGTTACTCCAGAATAAATCTTAGGGCAAGTGTTCCGGACAAAATTAACGCTGAATGTCAACTTGTTATTTTCTACAAAAGATTTACACCTAGTTATTACAAAATTCTTATAAATCTTGCAAAACTATGGGTAAGTACGTTATTGTTTGGTGTTTCATCATCACTAACAATCTAGAACCAAGGAACGTTTGTTTCACATTATCAAATAATTTAAATCTCTATTCCCGTCGAAGCGAAAGCATCGTATTTAAGTTTAAGATTACAACAGCTCTAACTACGATGCTGTGGGAAACTACTAATTTGCTATTAACCAACGGTTAACTGTGCTTCATTGTTAGCTAGTTACCAACATTTACCAATCCTCCGATTGTAGAAACTATAGCTGGTAAACTATATTTAGCTGCTACAAATTTACTCGTTTGGAACAAAACGTAAGGAAATAAGTAGGGCAATTAGTTAGGGTTCGATGCATTTGGTTACTGGTGAATGGGTCACAGCGATAGATATGATGGGACGAATAGTGCAGTCTTTCTATCTGCTAATAACAACACAGTGATACACGGTAATTGGCACGGGAGGCCACTGGATGCGGAAATAAGTAGGGCAATTAGTTAGGGTTCGATGCATATGGTTACTGGTGAATGGTCACAGCGATAGATATGATGGGACGAATAGTGCAGTCTTTCTATCCGCTAATAACAACACAGTGATCCATGGTAACCGGCACGGGAAGCCGCTGCATACGAAAAGCACAAGACTGGTCGATGTGGCCACGTTTGTAGGAGGCCTATGTCCAGCGGTGAATGTCTTTCGGCTGACATGATAAGCATCAAAGCGTCTGCCAGACGTGGTGGCATTTGCCTCCGATGGTGCAATATAGAGACAATAGATCGTTTGGGCTAATATTCTGACCCTGATGATGGTAATAGTCTTACCAAGGGGTATTGTATTACCCATTAACTGGGTTGTGGAGATGAATAGGCAGTCACTCCATGTAAAATACGGGTATTCAGCTGCATCCGGTTAGACTGGAGCCGACCCCAACATAGTTGGGATAAGACTAGGCTAGGCTAGGCTAGGATGATAATGCTGAGGATGGTGATTTTAAAAGGCTTTAATTATTCAAAAACATTTGCTATTTATTTTTATTTCAGTTTCAACTCAAATCATTAATGAGTGTTTAGGGGCATGAGGAACAGGGTGTAAAGTTCACTCATCCACCATAGAAAAGAGAGGACCCTCCGACTAGATGGGTGTTGTGTCTGGCGGGCCGACTGCCCGACTGTTGATGTCGGATAGTTTTAATGTCGTTCGCGCGGTAAACTCTAATTGCGCGATGCAGGATTTGTGTGACGTCATGTCTTTGATGCGTAGTTCGTATGTGGCGGTGTAACCGCTACAAGTGAACTATTGATGCGACTAGTGCCATAGTATAAATAAGTACAGTATTTTATCTTACTGTCTACCTAGCGGCCGTAGGTAATTATTTCAAGGTCACTAAAATAAAACTAATATTTATTTATTCTGTGCTAGTGTTCACTATTATTCATTAATAGTAGTGAAGTAATTAATTAATAATTACGAGTATATCGTAGTACTTATGGTGGGATTTAATCACAACATTTTTTAGCTATAAATGAAAACGACGTAAACAAAAAATGTCGTTTAAAATGAAGCACACAGAATGTGTCAAACGCTTCCTCTGTGACGCAAGCCGAGATGGCTCGGAGCCGGTTTCTCCGAGCCTTCCGCGGTTTTGCAATCCTATTATCGAATGAATAGGAAATCGACATCTTATCAAGCATTCGGAGCTTCACGACTTCGCTTAAACAAATGGCAGAGGTCTCGTTTTCACACTAAACTAGAAAGTGACTTTCATCTGACTTTAGTCGAATTCGGCGGAAGAAATATCTAGAACTAGCTGTCCCCTCGGTTCAACCCGCCATTTAATTAAAAAGAAATAGTTTATACAGGCTGAATTTTTAGTCACCGTCCAAATTTTTTCTAGGCATTAGTTATGGTTAACTAACTCCAATTTTTTTAATAAAAACGATACGTAAAATTTTCATTTTCTCGAAAGAATTATCCGCTCTGCGTGGTATATAATAACTTTGTGATGTGATATCTCAATATTTTTGTATTGAGTGATACTAAAAGAAAAAACACGTATTCAATGATTTTCGCCAAAGATTAATAT
The DNA here is from genome assembly GCA_963853775.1 of Xanthia togata. NCBI lineage: Eukaryota > Metazoa > Arthropoda > Insecta > Lepidoptera > Noctuidae > Xanthia > Xanthia togata. The sequence continues at coordinate 23,333,922 of OY970793.1, read as the reverse complement.
ATCTAAATTTGAACGGTGACTAAAAATTCAGGCCGTATATAAATTTATTTGGTTTCGCTTAGCTTCTTAATGACTTTTTTATTTTCATTCGGCTCCTAAGGTCGTAAGGTAATGTAATATAGCCTATAAACTTCCTCGAGAATTGTTCTACGAAATGCAAAAATATTTTTTCAACTCTATGTAGTTCCAGGAAAAAGCGCGGATAAATGAAAGACAAACTACCTAACTGTTCAGCTTTATTATATTAGTACTAACCACACGAATAGAAGAAGAAGTAAGTATAGATCTATATGGTTTCCGGTTTTTTTATTTTATTATTTATTTATTTAAAACTCTAAGACTATCATTACAGGAGCTTAAACCTAATGCGATAGCTAGGCCTATTATTATAAAATTAAATGTACATTAAACTATATAAATATTTACAATTAAAACTCTAGACATATAAATGAACACAAAATTAAAACTAAACAATAATATCTTATTCTACACTTTCTAAATATTCTTACACTCCTCCGTCGTACATACACGTATCAATCAATAAAAAATAAAAAATCTTTATTCCCATTCGTAACATAATACATATAAAATTACCTTTGCGAGTTCACTAAAGTATATGAAGTATAAGTATAGTTTATGGTGTTTCTACACCTAAAAATCTCTCTCAACGGTAAAGTTCTCGTTGATAAAATCTAGATTTAACGATGCGAGTATTTTTATTTCGAGGTGTGGCTGGCTTGGTCTACTTAAAATACATACATCTATAGGCTGTGCTGAGTTAAGTTTTATTCGATTTCACAAATTTAAACCTAGATTTTGATGTCGAAATGGCTTTTATTGATTTCAACGATAAAATTCTGATTCCATTTACTTAAATTACGGTTAGAAAGCTGATATATCCTTGCCATAAAATATGATTTATGAATATAATATTATGATATTATATTCATAAATCTTTAAAAAATAATCTAATCTTTAAATTTATAAAATATATTGAAAATATTATGTTGGAGTTCTTTTTGAGATACTTTTCATATAAATCTTGAGTTTCAAGGATGTTACGTATGTCGTGTTGTCGTAAAAGGACAAATATGACAACGAAGAAATTTCCCGCCACTGGGTACCTACCTACCATTCACGGCCTTCAATTTAGTAAAAGTTCATTCATTTCGTCAACAAGTTTTCAAAAGGCATATTTATTAAATCCAGTTTTATTAATATATTGGCAATTTCTAGAATTATTTAAGAAAAAATCTACATAGGGAATACATTTCTGCTTTTGAACTTTATTGATGATTTTAACTAACAATTTTCACAGGCTTTTAAATGGCTGTCAACTAAGAATCACCAGCTATAGCTATGTAGTCTATTACCAGAAGCTTATTATTTAGAATGATACATACCTACATGCTTCCTTACAATAATACATAACCATCAACAACCACTAACATTCGTCGTCGTGCAAAGTACATATTAAATAATACTACTGAGTACATGACCACAGTATAAATAAGTAACAGTATTATATCTCGGCAGTAACCTTGAAATAATTATCTACGGCCGCTAGGTAGATAAACCTTCCAAGTCCGAGCGTAAATTCCGCGCATTCTATACTGTTGCGTACTGATATACACTGAGATTTCAAAGCACGTCGTTTCAGCCGTTAGCTATGCAGACATAATACTATTACTTATTTATACTGTGATATGACTTAGCCACAACATATAAAATGTGAAATTCTGCGGTTCGCTAACGATCCATTCATCACCTGAGGCTTGTAAATCATTGATACTTTAGTCATTCTTGTTACTGCTGATGTCACGGAAGGAGTCATTAAACTTTTTTTAAGGAATAAGCACATTTTCGAGTAATGACTCTGAGAAAGTACGATATTTGTGTCTTGACGTAACTTGTACTCGTACATACTTAAATAACTAATCAATTACATGTGTCGTATGTATGTGTAAGTTATTTAATCATATGAATTGTATATAAGGTAACTGAGATAAAAGTGTCAATCAAGTCAGCTTATCTCAGTCCATTGTTGGACATAGGTCTCCCCGAGGCTGCGTCACAAAATCCTACCCAAAGCCTTTCGCATCTACTCAGTCCCAGCTTTTTTAAGGTCGTTGGTCCATCCAGCTCGGGGGCGTCCCACACTACGCTTGCCGATACTTGGTCTCCACTCCAAGACTCATCCGCTCCAATGGCTCGATAGCCGTTGGAGTGGATGAGGCTTGGAGTGTCCATCGACAAATATGGCCAGCCCATTGTCACTTCAGCTTGCAGAGTTTCTAGTAGCCTGCTCCATACCGAGCGGAACGACCTTCAATTTGTGGACCAGGGCTGGTCGCAAACGTGGACGTTCCGGCACTGGATGTCATAATGGGCAGGAGTCTTCAAACATTGCGGAACAGGTGACGAGAAGACTTGACCCTTCAAATGGATCCTTCAAAGAGGAGGTTCAAATTTGTGTTTACTGAGCTGGATGACTTGCCCTTGGTAGATTTACTCCTTTATGTGGATTGGATTCGGCAACACGTGTGAATTGTACATGACTTTCGTCTTGTCCAAATTCAAGTTAAAAGTGTGACTTTTAGTAAAGGTTTAATTTTACAGAAAAATACCCAATTTGCTTTACATGAATTCCAGGCTTTATAGAAACAGGCAGTGGTAAACATACATAAGAGACTTCTTGAAAACCATGGATTGATAAAAATGCCATGAGAAATGTAGAGTTTATACAAAAAATGTAGTCCATTTTGAAACCATGTCCCAGATAAAACGGTAACGTTTTATGTGGGACATGGTTTCAAAATTGCAATATTTTCTTCGCTGAAACCACACTTCACAGTTATAAATTTTATTAACCGTTCGATTCATCTTTTAGTTTTTATTGCATTCAAAAGTATATTAATAACGGCTATAAAATTCTTAACAGAAACTTGAGGAAGCAGCTAAAGAAACGGGGTTACGATAATTTGAATCGACAGGCTATTAACCCATTCGTGTTAAATGAGGCATCAAAATTATTATCATTACTCACTCTATGAAGGATGCAAACTGATTGCACACGCCTGATGTACGTAAATATCTATCTGTATGTTCTTGAATATATGTATATTTATTTATTTTAAGCTGGTGTCCGCGGCTTCGCTCGCCTCTTTACTAGCATAAAAGTAAGTTATTCCTTATGCTGCTATCTGCCAGTGATAGTCCCGTCAAAATCAGTTTAGCCATTTAAAGAGATTAGCCGGAACAAGCAGACAGAGTTTTTTTTATTAAAAGTACTCCTGACAGTAAGTATAACATTATTATTATTCTAAACATTACGCCAATTTTTCATTACTTTTCTGTGTACTTCGTAACACAGAAAAGTAAGAAATACAGAGACTCATAATTATTAATATTTATAGTGAGTGCGTGCAAGTATCTGTGCGGAGTGTAGGAGTTGTAAATGTGTGAGATGTGTGATCTACGATACCTATCATATAACGTGTGTGATATCTTAATATCTGTAAATAATATAGGCATTCACTGGGAAGGTTTCAACAATGATCACTTTATGAGCCATTTCAATTTCAGAGATAAACTTTTTGGAGAAAGAATTCTATCCAAGAGCCTTTCAAACGTATATATAACGTTTATTTAGAGATTTAAAAAAAAACACCAACCCAATTTTTACTACAAGAAGAATAGTCTAGACATTTTTTGTGATTTTCAGCGTAGAAGCCTTAATGGCAACTGTTAAAAATGTCACATATTGTTGTCATATATTGTCTCTTTAATCAACAAATGAGTTTCGAAATCGTCTCTACTTCCTTTGTTCATAAGCAATACAATAAAATTATAAATACTCATTTGACTACTAAAAAAACATACATAGGTACTAAATTCCTTCATTTCCCTAAACTGCGCATACGACATTGCAAGCATAAATGATACGCGAAACATGACGTGTGACATAAAAGAAAGCTCATTATTATGCGTACGCGTAACGTAACAGATGTTAATTTATAGGCAATAAGATGAGCGAAAAATTGCGTAAGCGACGCGCCTATCCGTGGCATTACGAGCGAAACCGATTCGCAAGGTTTTATTGATGATTTGAGTTTATTGCGGTTTTAAATGTTATTAGTTATACACCTACATTATTATACTGTATTAGCGACCCGCCACTGCTTCGGTTTTTAAGAATTGACAGAGCACCGAATTGTATTTGTTATATGTAGGTAATATTAATATACCTAATATACGTATAAACCAACAACCAATGAACAACATTGTCAAACTTTTATGAGTTGAATACGAGGCATTTGGCTACTTTTGTATGTGTGTGTTTTATGTCTTTTTTTCTTTAAATGTGCGTTTTGTATTTGCAGAATAAACCAATTTTCTTTCTTTATTTTCTTCCTTTAAATCTTTCGAAATATACACTCTAAATGTGGGTGTGCACCGCATCAAAATCTGGTGCGTAGTTAAGAAGAACAACGCGGTCACATAAACCGGCACGAAACGTTTAATTTATAATATTTACTACAACATCAAGCTTGTAAGAATTGGAAGATGTGTAGGTATATTTCAACCGTTTCTCTAGTAAAGAGGATCGGAGCCAGGACCCCGTGCTTAGTAGTCACGCTTACAAGAGACCAATGAGGCAATCAAACACACAGTATTTATGCAGTATTCTGCATAAATACTGTGTTTGTGTGTTTGACACATTATTTTCTTTTTTCTAAATATATAAAACTAGCTGCACCCCGTGGTTTCACCCGCATAAGTTTCGATCCCGTGGGAATATCGGGATAAAAAGTATTCTATGTATTAATCCAGGTTAAAAACTATCTGTGTGCCAAATTTTATCCAAATCCGTTCACTGGTTTTAGCGTGAAGAAGAGACAAACTTACACACTCACAAACTTTCGCCTTTATAATATTAGTGTGATTTTACTATGGTCAGGTTTTCGTCCAATTAGATATGGCTGCATATATAGTCTGACCTCTACAACTCGGACAATACATAAACTGGTATAACTGGTTTCCAAATTCAATGCATAGTTATAACAATGTAGAGAGCTGCCCAATCCAAGTTATACACTTTTACTTATTTTATTATAAATACCATCTTCGTAAAATAAAGTCATTGCAGTTATATTTAATTTCAGTATACATAAAATAGTGTTTTTTTTTTTGTTACATGTGCAATTCGCACACAAGTTAGCTGGTAATTTATTTTTATATGGACATTCTTGTGGTTTTACGAATATGGATTTCGATTTTATAAGCTTACACAGTCATACATATATCACATTTTATTCATCCACTATGGACGTAACAATTATACTAATAACAATTATTATTATTTTACTGCTCAAAAATTTATATTAGACTGATACCTACTCTCATTTCTCTTTTAGAAAATTACAAACTGTTTCTAAGATTTTTTCAGGCTTCTGACTATGTACCCAGTGACCGGCACCATCTATGAACGTCAGCTCTGCGAGGGGAAAATATACACATAAATAATTATATTTACTGCTTTTAAAAACTGAGACTGCTATAAGTGATATCAATTGATAAGTAGATGTATTCGTTTATGCCATTTTTTGCGGGGACACGCGTACTTAAAAGGAGTAATCGACACCTTTATACGGAATTAAGACGTGATTTGGAACAAACATTGCATATGCTTTAGTTTATAATAGGCAGGTATGTATTTTTAGCTAGCGACCTCGACAATTATTTATTTTACCTCGATGGTCCTAGTTTATCAATTATAACTTCTAGTTACAGCTCTATGTAAGCGGGCACGCCCTTTATGCCTGGAGGCTTTATTTTCTTTTTTTAGATATTGTTTACATTTAGTTATTTTTATTTCTGCTTGAGTATAGTTCTCGTTTGGGGGACTGTCTTATGTAATTTTGACGTTCGAAAAGTACTGATTATCAGCCTAGTTTGAATAAATGACTTTAGAATTTTAAAATTTTTGTTTTTTTTTTTTGCCAATAAATTAAGCAAGAGGATAATTAGCCTGTAATGTTTCAACTGCTGGGACAAAGAACTCCTCTCTGAGGGCAGCCCCTAAATTACTATTACAGAACTAACAATACGGCAACTATCAAACGTTTCATACTCAACTTTGTATCATCACAAATAAGTCATAAAATTACTCGTCGTATTGCACATACACTAAAACCAATCACACATAACTTACTGCAAAGGAACTTCTATAACTTAAAAAAAAAATTGCAGAGTTAACAAGATGAAGTGCCATGTTTGTCAAAGGACCAATGGCCGGTGGAGAAGACAAGTCTTGAAGTGGAGAAGAAGGTGCCAATTCGGACAGACCGGATACGAAAGGTGGGTGTTGAGGCACAGCCTGGGAGAGGCCTATGCCCGGCTGTGGACTGCGATAGGCTGCGTTTATTGATTAATCTAGCAAATTACAAAAATATAACTATATATTTTTGTAGTGTGTTTCGAAATATTGTGTCTGTCTACTCAAAGTCAAAGTCAAAGTCAAATAATTTATTTCAATTAGGCACAAAAAAGGCACTTATGAACGTCAACATATACAAAAACAATACTAAGACAGACACAATATTTCGAAACACACTATTAACAAACAAAAACAAAACAATAAATGTTATCTGTTGAGAAGCTGCACAACTATATAATACTACATAAAAGATAGCTTGATCTCTGCGACATTATGTCAAACTGACATTCCTAGGGTAGGAATTCATTCATTAGGCCAGCATGCCCATAAAATATGACATTAACAGTTACTGTCTGTACTATTATGAAATTCAGGACTTCATAGGCGGTGATTTTACTGACAGCTGTCGCAGAGACCAAACTATCTTTTATGAAATAAATACAGAATCACATTAAAACATACCGTAACTAACAAACGAACACTTTGACCGCGTAATTGTTAATTAGGCACATAAGGTGACTGTCGCAAGGCTAACTTCGTTCACATATCAACTCTGTACATGGACAGACAAACATACAGACTGTATAAATATGCACTTGAGTGACACCACGAATTATGATTACGAATATATTTATTTTAGTCGCGATTTATCAAATAATATTTTAATTTATAACTGTACGTTAACTTAAAAAGATATAAAACAAATCATCGTGAAATCCGCCCTACACCTACGGGATCTGTTAAAAAGAATATTATTATTCCCTAAAAAGGAATAAAATAACTATCAAATTCCACTTTTAAAATTATACAGGCTAAAAACAAAAACGGAGGTCAGTTGAAGGAATGTAGGTACCGTAGACCGGGGTTACTTTGATCAATATTAAACTTTGAAGGCTCATATCTATTAAATTTGTGGGTGTAAAAAAATACTAAAAAAATCTAGTGATCGGTTTTTTATTACTCTCGATTCCTGTAATAATAAGTGAAAAAAATTGGCTTGTTTTTGAAAAAAAAAAAACTGCCTGATCAGAGATAGACGTAGGATGGGGTTACTTTGATACCCCTTATTTTATTGCGTAATTACAAAGTAATTATTGCGTAATTGCAAAGTAATTACGCAATAAAATAAACCCAATTAAAATGCCAATACAATTTAAAAAATAAAAATCTATCAACGAGAAAATAAATATTGTCGCATGGGGTAACTTTGAACTAACAATTTATTTGATTGTTTGAATGACAATATATTTACCTTTTTCAATTAAAATGATTGGTGGATTCCCAGCGTGTCCTCAGGAAAGGATTAAACAGTTGCTCAGTGTTCATAACTCAGAAAAAAAAACTACCTAATTGCGTTTCGTTGTACGTAATTCGCGATTTTATATGAAATGGAAGTTTCTATCAAAGTCACCCCGCGAATCAAAGTAACCCCGGTTTACCGTAAAGGTTGTTTCTCAATGCAATTATAGCCTTTTTATCCTAGAAAGTACTTCTTCACATACTCAATAGACGATAATTAATCCCTAAAATAGTTCAGTCAAACAAAAGCAAATCAAACTTAGCATAGACTTGAACTGTAAAAAATGTTATGGCAGAAAATTATTGCCACTACTACCAATGACACAATTATCAATTTGTACGATATTGCCACGTTCAAAACAAAAAGTTGTTAATAGCATGTTTTGTAACACAATAATCAACTCAACACGTGTTCTTCTACACTCCATTTGAAATAAGATTTTAGACATTTAAACAAACCATTTTTACAGTCCGTTCAACCGTTTCCGACTATACCGTAGACAGGATGGCATTAAAAGCAAAAAAGTGGTTACAATACCAACTGATTACTGCTGCTGCCATTTGTCATGCCACCAACGCAATAGAAGTCAAAATCGGTTGAAAGGACTGTACAAAAGGTTAGTTAAATGTCTAATCTTATTTCAAATGGAGTATAGGTACTAATTGATTATGAATGTATGTGTGAAATGTGTGATACTATATTATAATATATATTTTAATTTTTAATAATTATATAATCTATATTTTTTGTTTTCTTTGCACTTTTGACAATGCGAATATATTTTTAGTTTCTTACTCAGTTTTGTAACCCATGGTGCATTGTAATTGAACCTAATTCTTGCTGCTTCACTGAGTACAATTGGTAGCCTTGATTGGGCTGAAGTTTACGACATACTTTTTTCTTTGTATCTTATTTTGTACTCATATGTTCAAGGATATTTGTATGTTTATTATATTTCAAAGTATAGTTAGTTGTACATAAACTACGTGACGTTTTTAGTCCTATCCTACAATTTTGAAAATGATTAAATAAAACATATTTAAATATTAAATAAAAAGTGACTATGTTCACGGAAAGAAATAAACTATTTTTTTTTTGTAGCAAGGATATATTAGATAACCTTACAAACGTTAATATATAAGTAGTAATAAAACGAACTTGATAAGTTTAAGTGCTTATCCCGGTACCTACTTACATTTGTTTAACATTAAACATTCCTATCACGTCAACTTACATGACTCATTGAACAAATATTTCAAAAATACTGCATCTATAACATCCTTTACGGAATTCAAATGACTATAGAACTCAGTACAGTACAAATATTTTCTTTTTGTCACTCGGCAAACTTCTTGTTTCGTCAGTCGTCGGATTTTTATCAGTTGCCCTTTGCACTTGGTAATTATGGTTGACGGCAACACGGGCGCAGCGGTAGGAGTCAATACGTATAAGCACCGAGTGCAAAGTGCAACTGATAGAAATCCGACGAGTGACGAAACACAAATTTTGCTGAAAGACATTAAGAAAATAGTTGTACTGTACTTACATTAGTATTATTACGAACAAAAGCAGGTGCTTACGAGTTTTAGAGAGATAAAATCACTATATATACATTGAGTTGTGTAAGTGGCGCGTTGAACTCTTTTGTACGAGCGGTTTTAGCGTACGCCTGTTATACAATTTATACCCGACAATTACGGATTATAACCGTGCGCTTATTTAATCTTTATCTCACAATTAACATTGTTATTTTACTTTTCAGTGCACGTTGGGAATTATACAACTAGGATGGTTTGTATTTCAACAAAAGCGTTATGTGTTTGTTGAAATAATCTAATATGCTTTTTTTGTATCCGACTATAACGGCGCGGCGGAGGGTTATGATTTAATACTTGTGTTGCTCGTGACTTCATTTGCGTGAATTTTGTATTTCATCATTTTTCCTTGATGAAAAGTAGCCTATGTCTTTCTAAAGGTCCCAGAGATAAAAGCATGAAAAGTGAAAAGGTAACAGACAGACATTTATAATAGAAGTATATATTATTAGGCTCGTGGCTTGTGCCTAAGTAATAACTGCCACACGGGTCAGTCCATTACTTTAAGCTACGCTTGCCGGGGTTGGTCTGTAGATGAGTGACCATCTTTAGATACCGAGACTCCTCCGTGTCTCGGAAAGCACGTTAAGCCGTTGGTCCCACCTGTCATTCGTGGATCTTTGACAGTCGTTACGGGTCGTCAGAAGCTGACAACTAGTCTCGCCAAGGGGTATCGTATTACCCAGTTACTGGCTTGTGGAGGTCAGATAGGCAGTCACTCTATGTAAAATATTGGTATTCAGATGCATCTGGTTAGACTGGAAACCGACCCGAATATACATAGTTGGAAAAAGGCAAGGCAGATAGATTAATTGAGAAGTATTTATTATTACAATTGATATACCTCTGTGAAGAGATTATCGTTTCAAAAGATCCTGAGACACATTTTTATAATTCGAGCAATACGAGGACGCGCGACGTATTCATGCCAAAATGGATGTTAAATAAAATCAAACCAGAAGCAAGCGTCATAAACCCACTTTGTCATAACACATCGGAGATTTCAATACCCATTAACATTTCACAACGACACATAAATCACCCACAGGTTGGCCCAAATATATAATTATAATTTTTAAATGTCGTTCAGAAGCAGGTGTGGACCTTGAGTTTGGTACAAACGCTCTCGATTCCGGCTCCCTTTCCAATTGGTTGGGTAACCGACTGCAGGAAACAGCTCTATTTAATACAATTATACGCGAACTACGTATTAATTGATATTTTGTTTCATATGTTGGGTGCTAATTGAAACACTGTCCTTGGTGTTAGATGTTTGGTGGTAATTAACAGCACAGTTTTTTTCATTTCTAAAGGCAGTTAGCCTTTTTGCTAAAACTATCGTACTTGATATTTATGTAATTAAAATTCGGGTTAATGTTTTTGTGCGTGCAGTTGAATAATCGGTATTCGTGTCAAGAATTTGAACAAAAACTGACAAGAATGTTAACATAACTTGTCGCACCAACTTGCGTTACACAACAGTTAGGTAAAACTGTATTTATGAAGAAGTACTAACAAAGATGCTGTAGGTAGTTTTAATTACTTAAGCTAGGGTTCCCTAGAAAATCGGTGGCCGCAATATAACGGCCGCAGTGACGGCTGTCAAGAAAATGATGGCAGCTGAGTTTGAATTTACTGTGTCAATAATGCTCTCTAGGAAAGTACACCAACTTACTTTCATGAATAACATTTCAGTGACGTCATTCGCCAGTAAATTTCGGACGCAATTTGGTGGCCATCACTCATCTAAGAAACAGCTTTACCAACGTGAAATATCTTTTTATCCCTGGAAGAAATTTTAGTCTGCCAGTTTTGTATAGTAAAACTAAAAACAACAAAATTATTACCCGGTTAGGTTAGTCTGGCATTGGAAAAATTAGCCGTAAGTAATTAAAAATCTTTAAATTTAGCGTTTGTTAGCAGATGTGCCTTTCATTATTTGCAATTTTTTGTTATCGTATCGTTTATTGTAGTCTATAAAATAATTGAATGTATTATAAATGTGTTGGTATATTATATTACGAATATATGAAGTGTGTCTCTTTCATGATGACATCAATATACTAAAGACATGATGTTGTCAACGACATATTTTTTTAGTTTATTGAAATATTTACATAATTTGATATTTTTCGAAATGAAAGTCAAAACTTCTAGCCTTTCGTGGCGAAACTTAATAATACGTTTTACAAAATCATGCATAATGTGTTATTAATTATTGACATTTAAGACTAGACAGTATGTCGTTTGTTATGTAGTTATCATTTTGTTACGAAGCTAAACAAGTTTGGCTAGTTTATTAAAATGAGACTATTCACTTGCGAAAAGCTAATCGTTGAATCTAAATACATTCTGGTTTTGTATACTTGTTTATACATGTATATGGATGCGTGAATGTTTGTATATCGTAGTTATGATACATACCTACCTATTATTTATTAATAGAGCGACCCGTCCCAGCTTCGCATTGTTCGGCGACTTGACAAAACATCTAGATTTCTTATTTAATGTAAACGTATTATACTACCTATAAATCTTCCGGAATATTTTTTCAAAATTATGGTGAAAATCACATCAACATCAAGCGTAGATTGGAAGGACCACGCGGTCATACAGACAGCCAACGATTTATAATAATTATGTACTGGTACTTACAAAATACCACCCTTTTGTCATAAAAACGTTATATAATATATAATAAAATAATTCAGAATAAGTATTATTTATCAATGAATTGGACGCAGTGAGAGCTAATTAAGCATCCTATGACATATTTATCTGCCCACAGATAAGAAACCAATTTGAAATTATAAAAATTACGATTCTGGAATATTAAGTTGGTTTGTTTTTTAGAACACTACTGTCAATTGGGGCTTCGAGGAACGGTCGTGTTTTTTTCGTACACTGGATTTTCAACTCCCAGTGTTGAGCCGAGCGTTGAAAATCCAACGCGTTGGGACACTGGGACGCACTCTCGTCCCAGTGCGTTGAAAAAACACTGTAAGATTTTCAACTCTCGGCGTTAAGCAAAGCGTTGAAAATCCAGTGCACGAGAAAAAAACGCCGCGATTTTATTACGTCCGTGCAAAGGTGGGCTTATCAAAGAACAAATCAACAACTTGACTGGATTGATATTATTATCCCATAATTTAATCAACTTTTAAGCGTCAACGTTTTTTTATGAATATGTACATAAAATTAAATCACGCTTACATCCCCAAAGGGTTCAGCAACGCTTCTAATTTAGCTCTATACTACCCAAATCATTATTTAAAGTACTTCTGGTTTAGGTATATTACTGAAACTACGTTTAAAACTTACCGTAAGCCACGCAGGCGAACAAAATCGCGAACTGTGCACTACTCCTCATGTTTGCTTGTTTGTTTGTGTGTGTGGTTGTCGCGACGTGTGCGCGTCGTAGTCGGCCCGGTAGCACTGGCTGCGCGTGAGTAGACCAGCGACCACCCGCCGAACACGGGTTGGTGGTGGTATCTATAGTGCGGTTGTGATTTTCTTTTGATTTGTCCGATAGGGTCGGTTAAAGCTATCATTAAAACATAATGCAATTGAGAGTATTGAGGTATTTATTTTAAAAACTGACCTACTACTGTCACAAAACTACCTGAAACTACATTTCAGCAAAAAAATTCATGGTTCTGCCTCAGAATGAGCTACTAGACAAAACAATAATTTACCATAATTGTACAAGTGTCAGTACCATAATGGTCAGTTATACATTGTTTAAATATTTAATCATCTATTCATGAAAGGCTTGTGGCTAAGTGATATCAGATCGAAGGTTAAGCTACGCTTGCCGCGGTTGGTCCGTGGATGGGTGACCATCCTTATATACCAAGACCCCTCCGTGCCTCGGAAAGCACGTTAAGCTGTTGGCCCCGGCTGTCATTCGTGGATAGACGGTCATTATGGGTCGTCAGAAGCCCGAAATTCTGACAACCAGACTTATCAAAGGGGTATCGTATTATCCAGTAACTGGGTTGTGGAGGTCAGATAGGCAGGCGCTCCATGTAAAATACTGGTATTCAGATGCATTGGAGGCCCTAGTGTGAGTTTCTTTTAACTATCTCGACTTTACGCATCGACCGCGTTCGGTGCTTCGATTGGCCCTTCACTGGTGAAGGCCGGCTGGCTGCCAATCGGAGCTCCGAACGCGGTCGATGTGTAAAGTCAAGATGGTTAAAAGAAACTCACACTATGGCCTCTGGTTAGACTGGAAGCCGAGCCCAACATAGTTGGGAAAATGCTAGGTAGATGATGATGATTACACCCATTCATTTGATTAATATAACAGACCATACGAGTTAATGATTTATTTGTATGTATACGATGGGTACTGGAAGAAACAATACCTAAATCTGCCAATTTTTCGAAAACATGAAAATGAATACATCATGCTCAATCAATAGTATTTACAAAGGAAAAAAAATGTCCATCCAGCCTCTTCGGTTATATTATCATTTTTATAAGCAAGACTATGAATACAGCACCTGTCGGTATCGGTCTCTCAAGTCACCTCTTACGAAAACGGCCATATACCTCACGCGGCGTGCTTTGACTGACAATACGACACAGACATCAGACATACACGGCTGGAAGTGATAGTAATTAATCGAAATTAAACTTTAATCTGGTTGCGCAAAGTCGTGAGAGAAACTCGCTGTTACTGTGTCAATGACAGGAATATCTATCAACGTACGTAATTAAGATAGCAGGGAGATTAATTGTGCATAATATCTAGATAGTTGAGACTCATTATTTTGTAACTTCTGTCACTGTATTACAATTGTTCACGGTCGCGTCACGCATAGTATTGTCTGTTTTTGGTAGAACCAGCATAACCAAACTAGTAAGTAATTTCTATAGCAACCAAGATATGTTATTTTTGGACTGCATAGTTTTAGTAGCAAAATCTCACTATTGATAAAAATGCCTGAAAAGCAAGTTCACGATAAAAAATCAAATTAAAAAAGATAATATAATGTCTCTTCTGAATATTCTAATTTTTTTTTAATTTTTTTTTTAACTATGGCATCTCGCAGGTATACCACTAAGGTATTTACTGCTCAACCGAACAATCCTGTGGCTGCCTTAAGCACTACACTCAAAGCCTCCAGCCAGGAGCAAAACTATTCTAAATTAAAATTAGGCGAACGCTCGCTAAGGGCACCCCCTGTGGGGTACGAACCTCGGCTTAGGGCGTCGCTGAGGGGAGGACAGCAAGATGGGACAGGCTGGATCAAGGATGTATCATTATTATTATACGGGGAATTTAAAGCTACGCGCTCAGCTGCGGCGCGGGCTGGCGCTTCATCGGACAAGTAATTTTTTCCAAAAATCATTGCATTTTATGGCACCTAAGTAATTGAAGCCCCGCTTTTGGGATCTTTCGAGTTTGTTAGAATTCTCACGAAAATTGTTGTGAAAATACTACTACAAAACACTACAAATTACTACTAAAAAACCATACTTCCCCTAAATTATTATCATGATTTCGGGGAAGTCCGCCATTTCTTTTTTCATGCAACAATCATTGTAAAAACTTGGCGTGTAACATAAACAAATGAATAAACATACAAAAGATGCAACTTGTTATGTGATTGTACAATGGTACTTTTATTGAGTCATTCAACGGGTTTTTTATACTCCTGGATAATAGCTAAACTGAATGATAAGAAAGACGAGAAGCGAGAGAGCGATATAGCGTATAGTGCTCTCTCTTTCAGTTTTTCTTAGCATTACCGACAGTAGTGAGGCTGACCGACTTGGGGCTTTTTTTTATACGAATGTTTTATGAATTTCATAGCGAAAGTTGTTCAGTATGACAAGTAGAATGGCCCCCTTGATGGATGCAGGTGACTAAATCCCCACCCTGTATTATTTTCACAGTTTCAAGTTAACTATGCTACCTTTAATCGAAATAATAATTTATGAATTTTTCGTCTTGATATTTCAAAATATTTTACGCTAATCACTTCTGTGCGCCAGTGTACTTTACTACTGGAGCTGTCGCGAGCGACGCATCATACAAAAATAAATTGATATCGTGCGAAAAACTAATATTAATTAAAATTGTTGATTCGCGCGGATTCGGGCGAGTAAATTCGTACGAGTCACCAATAAGCCCATAAAACCAGTGCCTGCACGAAATGACTGTCATTTTGAACTATCATGAAGAATCATTAAGATAGCTGGAGCTGGGTGAAAAATTAATCAATCAACTCAGCCAATCACAGTCCACTGCTGGACACAGTCCCCACACAGTTGCGCCAAAGCACTCTGTCCTACCCTTTCCGCATCCCGTCTGTCCCAGCCACCTTCATAAGGTCGAAAAGCAGCTTACGGCTCATCTGCTCCACTGGCAATCGGTCCTTGGAAAAACATTTATTTTCTTATTTTATCCTTCAAAGAAACTCCAAGCGTAGCCCGCTCCATAGCACACTTCACGAAATTGTATTTGTGGGCCATCCCAACTTTCAGTGTCCAAGTTTTGGGATCGTATGCCATGACGGGCAGGATGCACTGGTTGAAGACCTTAGTTTTAAAACATTGCGGGATAGATGACGAGAAAATTTGATGAAGTTTTCCAAACACTGCCTAACCCAACTGGATCGTTCTGTCGGTTTTTTTTCTCAAAGGTTGGTGTACCGAGCTGGATGAGTTGCCCTAGGTAGACATATTCCTTCACAACTTCGAGAAGCGACCTTTCGATGTGGATTGGAATTGAATTGTACACTTGTTCAAATTCATGCGTAGACCAACCCATCGACAGGCTCCATTTAGGCTACGCAGCACCTGATCTAACTGTTCCAGCGTCTCTGCCCTTATGACGATCTCATCGGCAAAGCGAAGAAGACGCATTGGTAAACAGTTTTGGGGATATTATATGCCATTTTCACCTGAGCAGTTTCATGGGGCTGGTTTTCTGTCCTAGATCTGGATAGTCATTGTAACAGCATCATACAAGCATTTCAACGCTTCGATGTAGCGCCAGTCAATTCGACATCGTTGCAGAGTGGCCAGAACTGCCCATATTTCGATGGAGTCGAAGGCTTTCTCGTAGTCTACAAATGCCAGCAAAAACAGAGGCTGGTTGTACTCCTTGGTCTTCTGTAAAATTTGCCGAACTGCATAGATGTGGTTTACGGTACTGAATCCTTCTTTAAACTGACTTGTTCTGGTGGCAGGATGTCGTCAAGTCACCTGACGAGACGGTTCGTACAGCCAATTCAGAACAGCTTGCATACGAGTCTCAGAAGTGAGTTGGGTTTATAGTTCTTCCGCAAGGTTTTGTCAACTTTTTTGAAGAACAGAACATTTTTGTACCTATCTTGATTTCTGTCTGAAATATTTTCTTGTTTCGTACTTTTCTGATCACTTTTATTTTCCGTAGTCGGCGTAGCTTTTTAAACAATTTTTTTATGTTATATTTTTCAATTTTAACACTTGTTACGATTTGATTTAAATGCGCATTGGTATTCATTTTATTAATCATACTTTTTATTGTATAATAGGTATTCATTTTACAACCGTAGCGCAGCCTCACTTTTGCGTGTTTTTAACAATTTAAACATATTTATAAATTACATTAAGTTAAAAGAATATTAACAACTCTATAAACTTCCAAGTCAATTGAGAGCGTCCGATAACTGACGGAACACGAAGTTTGCCGAGGGACATTAAGAAAATAGTTGTACTGTACATAAATAGACTGCTAAAATCTAACCCTTCATTTTGGCTTTGCCGTAGCCGGGTGAAAACAAAAGTTGTGACTCACTCACTGACTAAATCATCAACACCCAAGGATCTAGAAAACTGTTTTTCCCTTTATGATGTAGACAGGAAAAAAGACCGAAGGATTTTTCGAAATTCCCACCAGAAAGGGATAAAGGGCGAACGAAATCTTTGGTAAACTGCTAGTCTCTGTCTTTGCTGTCCCGCAGTTGGGAAATAAGATTCGTCTGTTACTTCCATAGCCCCGCCGTAAAGATGTGAAACTGAGTAGGTAGAATCCTTCAGAACTTAGCTGCGCGTTGCTCTATTTTGCTTATGTATATAGATCTGTTTGTCTCCTTTTGCTTTGCCCAGTTGAACGTGTTCGGCAGCTATAAGGTGATCGTTTTGCAAGTCTGAGCGTTGTCAGCTTGTCATGTTTCGTAATCACTTTTCTTTATGCTAATCTTATGTTCAGTGTGTATTTTAACAACGGATATTTGTTTGTATAACACAAAAGAAATTCTGAACATTTCCTGTGAAATAGGAAATAATTTAAAACGAAAGAATTTTGTTCGGTAGATGGTTGTAAAACTAATAATTTGTGATACTAACAAGCAACCACAAGCTGTGGTGTAAGCGTATGATGATACTTTAAGAAAAACTTATATTTTAATGACATCCATTGACTCACTAGGTTTTGGTTTTGTTTTTAGGTAGATGTCGGAAAGTATCCCACAGGAACGAACAACCGGGATTAAAAGTACGCTATGAATTTATGTAGGTTATAAACTATTTATGTGCCAAATTTCATCAACATCCGTTCAGCCGTTTTTGCGTCAATTCGGAACTTACATCCAGACAAAGAGAAAGATGGACAAAACATTTGAAAACTAAATTTGGGCATCAGACTCGTTCCCACGCCTCTTAACAATTACTTTTTTTTTCGAAAATATTCAATTTACTGTTTTGACTTCGTTACTATTTTATTATAAGTATAGATTCGTATCAAGGCTTACACAGACACTGCTACAAGAATCTTTTGGCACTCAAATAACGATGACAGTGGGGCTGCTGCTAAAGATTTATGCAATTATTTCGTGAAATGTATTGAAAAACAAAATGGCGGCGTTAGTTCCGATTATGGCCACGCTCCAAAACATCCATGTACAACTATATAGGTATGTAACTGTTATACTCAGTATGACTCTGTACTCAGTACTACAGATAGTGCAATCCACGACGACGCTCCCCACTCCGCGGTTACTGTACTGTAAGCTGTACTTTAGTACGGAGCGGAGCGGAGTGGGGCGCGTCTTCGTGGATTGCACTATCTGTATTTATACGCCAATTGCCATATAAAGAATGGCTTGCCCCTGGCTGGAGGCTTTGAGTTTAGTAGCTTAAGGCAGCCACAGGATTGTCCGGTTAAGTAGTCATCAACTCAGAGGTGAGCTTCGAGATACCCTAGTCTAAAAAAAAAAAAAAAAAAAAAAAAAAAATTGGAGTTACTTGTTTCCCATAGGCTGATAATGATGATAGTTCTCTTACTTAAAACATTCAAATCCTAACTATTATTATAAATGCGAAACTTAGTTTGATTGTTTATTTGTTTGTTCGTTCGTTAGTTTGTGTGTTTGTTTGTTACGCTTTAATTCTAAAACGGATTTGAATGAAATTTAGCTCATAGGTAGATGATCTAGATAAGAGTATAAGCTACTTTTTATCCTGATATTCCCATTAAAACGAGACTTATGCGGTTGAAACCCCGGAGCGTAGCTAGTTAGGTATATAAATGAAATAAGGATAACTTAATACCATTTTAGTTCTAAGACTTTTGCAAATAATTGGGCTAGTTTATCTTAGGTCTGCGATAAACGAATTACAATAGCTTAGTATTGATCACAAAAAGGCGAAGAAAAGGCAAACAAATCGTATCATAGTTCAAGCGTTGACTAATGAAGTAGTAATAAGACAATCTACATCTACCAAGCCACCAAGTAAACCACTAAGTGAAAAAAAAAACTAAGAGTTTTTTATTCCATAAAAAAAATATGACTATAACACATTTCTTAGCTTTAATATGAATGATTGGCTTAAATGAAAATGATTTACTCGTACTTATCAATGAAACTTAGATACCACACATCGAAAGTCTAGTGTTATATATGCTATCTTCGAAACTATGTATTTTTTGAAGACGGGAGGACTTTTCGGAGGACGTTTTGTATTATTTTTACTTATAGCACCTTAGAGTTATGGGCCATAAGGGACATCAAAAGTAACACGTATAAATAAAAATGAAATTCTGTTCGTTGGTAGAGCATTACTTGAGAACGGCTGCACCGATTTGGCTATTTTAATAAAAATTGTTGGTCTAAGTCCGAATTAGGTTTTTATGGAAAGAAAAATTGGAAAAGTTGCCCGAAAAATGGGAAAATTCGGGAAAAACTAGAAGTCGTTTTTTCTATGGGATTTTTGCTAGAACTCAAGACTTTATTGATATTTTGACAGGACAACGTCTGTCGAGTCAACTAGTTAATTATTAATTTTCAATTGTCGCGAGACTCCCGAAAACCCTTGTGTCACTTTGTGTAGTAAGGTGCGTTATTGTATAGTTATCAGCCGCCGCAGGAGACGACACCGTAGGCACGGGCTTGCGGACGGTGAGCAATGGGTAGCTCGCCGTCCTATAAGGACCAGGCCCGGGTCGACGGCACGTTGTGTTCCACGCGCGCCTCAAAGAGAAGTCAGCAGAACTGAAGGGGTCTGATAAGACCGATGCCTGCCGGGGTTGTGCGAAAGTCTGAAAGGGATACCGTGGTCCCTGGCAACGAACAGGCAACTGAACAAAATAAAATAAAAGGTGCGTTATTGCATAGTTATCATTTTTTTCCTAAACTCTAGTCTCTTAAAGACTTATGTTTCTAGAGTAGGCAAAGTACGTTCTAATTTCGCCAGCCCATTTATTTGTAGGCCTTACTAACTGCCGGAACAAGTGGCAATACATAGGTACAATTTATACAGAATTGCTCTCATTTCGAAAACTTCTAAATTAATACGCTCGCTATTTCGGAATACTGGACTTGCTAGACAAAGTAAGTGGCTAAACCAAATCGACATATTGAGAGCGATGCATTATGTTGGGAAAGGGTTTTGATAGAAATAACAGATTTGTGATTTAAAAAGCAATACAAAATAAGTACATTCAACGATTATTATAACATAAAAAAATCACCAATCCTCGTATATGTATATTCGTATTATATAACTTATCAGTGGGACATTCGACAATTTTGTCCTATTTCTTTCCTTATCTTTTTAGGTAAAAAAAAAACAGAAATAATTAATTAAAATTAAAAAGCAATCTTTATATTCAACAAGTTTCAATAATTCCACGTTCAACCTTTTGTTACTGAGATAGAGCTGTGTGACAAACATGCATAGGATCCCGTCTAAACCCTTTAATGACAGAACCCTAAAAATCACAGCAGAGACTACATCCAATCATTCACAATTTTATTAGTCATTAACGCACATCAATTACCATTAAGTTCAGTCCACGAAAAAAAATCTGGTCGATAAAACAAGCGGGTATTATTACGTATTGCGTACGCGGACAAATCGGTCACGATTCAAGTCACCCGACAAAAAGTTGACGTTATCTGTTATCAGTCGCTCCACTAGTTATGTTGTAAGGAACTCGACGTGACCAGGAGTTAGGAAATTATTGGCGAAGGTAATTTAAATAAAAAGAGGTTTGTTCAATCAAATGTGCAACGTTAACGTAAACGTAACGTCGTCTGAAATGTAGGCGCCCGTTGAAAAACAATGAATAGAATTGTCTGATTTGTCTGCTAACAGCACACCATCTGTGGGATATTAGTATTCTTAAAAGTTTCGAAATCAATCCGAGTCAGTGAGTAAGTGTGAAAAAAATACGTTCATACCAGAAATAAGTTCTTAAATAACGTACTGCCTGACTTGTAAATTTTATTTACTTATTTATTTATATAATCACTTACAACTATTATTACAGGTACAACCCAATGCAATAGTGAAGCAAACTTAATAATAACAACTTATTTTCTAAAACTTATTACTGTTATTACATAAAATGTTATTCTTGTGAATTCACTCCGTGCACAAGCAAAAATATCTATTTCCTCCTCTACAAGGTTAAGGGTGTGAAGCGCCCGCGTAAAGTTTTTGGAGATACTCTACTACTGCTACTGATTTGATTCTTTAAACACTATGCCACGGAGCTTCGGCCGATTCTGAAAAATTACAATACATTTTTAACTGATATCAAATAATCAATAATACTAAAACTACATAATGTTATATCTCCTAGTTTTCTACTCTAAAAATTAAGTACCTACATCATGTGTAGATATAACACAATAACTAAGAAAACTACACATTTCTAAGAACATACACACCAATACTTTCTCCGTATTATTAGCGCAACATAAAAATAGCACTGTTACATAATATTTGAATGAGTTAAAAAAAATCGCGAGTCGTGTCCTACCAGCTAATAGAAACATGTCATTTAACTGACAATAATACATATACCTAATACTTACGTGTGTTTATAGACATAAAAGATATTGACGTTTGATTGACATTTCTATTAAGATATCTTTGTGAATAAACAATTGTTAACATAGGACTCCAGACTAATGAAATTGAATCCTGATGACTTTGACTTTGGTAATAATAATTATGATATTATATTTGTGCTAGCGACCGTTTTCGGGGGCCCATTATTGAGTGTGCAAGTCACCCCCTGCCATTTTACCTGTGTATTTTATATAAGATATTGGTCAGGCAGGGGCCATATTATTTCCATAGTTCTAGATAACCAGTTCACTTAGCCACCCAAACCCATAATCCAATATCATTGTTACCATATCTTGCAATAGTCCTACACTAACCGGGGGTTGTCCTTGGGTGCACTAGATTAGTGCGTACAGGGATAATCGTCGGTCAGTGCCTCATTTCATTAGACACGTCTAACGGGCCTCTGCGAGTTGGCTTCGGCCCCTCGTACGCCTTCTAAAGGTCCGGAACCCTAGGGTCACGAGAAATGTCAAAATTATGATATAATGGAATTTCATTTTTTTTTATAAAATAATTATTGGTTAAAAATATTTAAAAAAAACTAGGAATCAGCTAAAATTATTATTATTTTAAGTCTGTAAGTTTTTAAATCAACTAAATATGAGCTCGTAAAAAAAATTTTTTTTTCATGTTTTTTACCAATTCTTTTTCGACTACCTCGCTGGTCAAGCGCTACTGCTGAGCATGAGGTCTTGGGTTCGATTCCCGGGTCGAGCAAATTGTTATTGGGTTTTTCTATCTGGAATTTCTCAGTAGCAGCCCGGAGTCTGGATTTGTGTTATTGAAGTTAGGTCGCTTTGAATTTTCACATCCGATAATCATTGATAAATTTGTTTCATTTTGACAGTTCACCGACATTCATTGCGTAACTAAGCAGTGATAGCCTAGTGGTGTGACCGTCAGACTGACAAATCGTAAGTCTCGAGTTCGAACCCAAGGCACACACCTCTGACTTTTCGGATTCATGTGCGTAGGTATTATATAATTATCACATGCTCAAAAACGGTGAAGGAAAACATCGTGAGGAAACCGGCATGCCTGAGAGATATTTCTCGACGGCATGTGAAGCCAAGTCAGAAGCCTATGGGCGGCTTTAAAACTCTGACACCAGATTGGTTTACTAACCACACGAAAAGAAGAAGATTGCGTAACTACGTTGTTGAGCAGATTTTTTTTCGAACTTATGAAGAATTGGATTTGCAATTTGTTTCAAAACGATTCAAATTCCGATTGATCGTGTATTACGTAATTAGGGTACTGGAAATGAATAACTGTCTCACACATGTCAACTACATCATACAGAATACATTCACGTCTTCGACAAGATATTTTGCCATTAAAAAAAAATGTCACGTTCAGTTCAGACCACAACTGTTTAATTTAATCAATTTAAATAATGATCACCTGGTACACCCAAACTAATCAATATCTTCCTGTCTCCTTGTTTTCGAGAAGACGTCAATTCGATTATGAACTCATTGAAAGTAGCAGCCCAACGGTTATGACAAGCATGTAATTTAATATGTAACCTGAGGCTCTTTTAAACAAAATTGTAATTGTAATTCGATAACTAGAACATACAGGGTTACGAAATGAAACCTGTTTTTTTTAAAATGTAATAATTACGTATTTCGTTGCTATAAAAGCATATACTGTATAACCTCTTCTATTTTATTTAAAAGCCTGTTCTGCAGGGTAAACAAAATAAATAGAATGATCTTTATATACATTACAATAAAATAGTAGTTTAGAATTTTTGCCCATTTGTCTGAATGTATGTTCCGGATTGGTGCAAAAACAGCAGAACGGGTTTGGATGAAAGCTGCGTCTTTGGCACCCAGATAGTTTATAACCTGGATAAACGTTAAGTTCCCGGGCAAAAGCTGGTGAAGAAATAATCTGCCATATAAGTTAATCGGGACTTATCAGTAGGTGATTATACAGTCTATAAGTGTAGATAGTACAGCGATATCAAAATCAAAATAAATACTTTTGTATCAAAATAATAAGGTTTTCAGTATCGGTGTCACGGAGCAAAAGTTGTCTATGATGTCTGTAGAAGTTGCGTATAAATGATGCTTAAGTAGCGCCATCTCTCCATAAGAAACATGAACTACTAACAAAATGTTGCTAGAATTGATTGCCAGCAGTTCACTCGAATACCGACAGTCGTCGTCGTCAGAGACGAAACTTTTAATAAATTTATGCTTGATGTTTTAGAAAAGGTGGATACGAAGTCATTTGTATAATAATTATGTAAAATTGGTATATTTCATTTAAAAAAACTTTCTTATTAGTTTATCGCAATAATCGTAAAAGGAATAATCAACCAAGAATCATTACAACTTCCTTTTGAATCCCTTCAAAATCTGTCTACTCTATATTTCTTACATCGATGTATCGAGTACAGGCCACTGCGACCGCGCTTGCGCAAATGCTACAATTATTATCCGTAATTGGTTTGCAATACGGCCTGCAACCAAAGGCTTTACTTGCTCAAATAAAATTAACAAGACAATTTGTATGTGATTATTATGTGACAATTATTTATTTTACCTCGATGGTCCTAGTTTATCAATTATAACTTCTAGTTACAGCTATATGTAAGCGGGCACGCCCTTTATGCCTGGAGGCTTTATTTTCTTTTTTAGATATTGGTTACGTTTAGTTATTTTTATTTCTGCTTGATGTTCTCGATGTTTATGGTTGGTATATTGGCGTGTGCTAGCTGTCTGACTGACTGTATTTCTTTCAATTAACTTGGCATAGGATACTAGGACCTTATATTAGATAATAATTATGTGGGTTTAATATTTCGTTTCGTATACAACCTTAAAATGCTAGCACCTACTACCTACTATTTGACAATAAATATAATAAGTAAGCATGCTGTATAGCATAGCATTTACTATCTGGCAGTATTAGCCCTGAAAGTGGGATTATTTCCGTTTGATTTCAATGGAGTGGTTCTAATAAAGTATCTAAGCTAAAAGAAAGAAAGATAGAAAAATGCATTTATTGGCATTACAGCATAAAATAAACCGGCCAAGTGCGTGTCGGACCACGCACAATGAAGGGTTCCGTAGTTGGAATGAATTTATCGTAAGAACAAACTTAACTTTGTAATTGCAAAACATGTTCTCCCATACGTGTTTGTGTATGTGAGTTTAAATGTTTGTAAACGCACCCACGATAAAGGAGAAATTCCTAGTGTGGGGCAACGTTTTTATAAAAAAAAAAAAAAAAATGCATGTGCGCTTTAATCAAATAACAGAATATATTACACTTCAGTGCTTAGCTAAAAGACTTCGTACTTCACCTCGTAGCTAGTAGGGGCGCTACATAAATAAAATAAAAATGCTGCTTTATAACAAAATAACATAAAATCAGAGTTTTTTATGGGAGAACATATTTTTGCAACCGCAAATTTAAGTTGGTCGATTATTACTCGTAAACTTGTAAAGCCCACTTAAGTTTGATAGTTTTCCTTTAAACTTTGTTATAGGTATATAAGTACTACTGCAGTGACATTTGAATTTCTAACTATAACCGTTTAGTTGGTAGAGGGGGGGACACTTGACTCTAACGAAAATTGGCACTTTAAAGCTCGGGTCTGGCTGTTTGTGTATGTGAGTTTAAATGTTTGTAAACACACCCACGATAAAGGAGAAATTCCTAGTGTGGGGCAACGTTTTTATAAAAAAAAAAAAAATGCATGTGTGCTTTAATCAAATAACAGAATACATTGCACTTCAGTGCTTAGCTAAAAGACTTCGTACTTCACCTCGTAGCTAGTAGGGGCGCTACATAAATAAAATAAAAATGCTGCTTTATAATAAAATATCATAAAATCAGAGTTTTTTAATGGAATGCTATGAGTGTGGCGAGTTTGATTTGGCGAGTTCGATATGAGTATTTTTATATAATTTTATTGCTTAAATTTGAGGCCATAATTTTTATAGGTATACATTTTCAGCTTTGCATTCTTTAGATCCTTTTTTACCAATTATATAATGTATACTTAGTCTGGCCATAAATACTGTTACAATTAAAAATAAGAAAGATATTACATTTGAATTTGGAATCTGTCATTTTTATACGATTGTTCATTGATTTTTCTAATTTTGGCGCTAATACATTGTACAATATTTTGCGATATTAAAATGGAGTGGGGTGATAAAGAGAACCAAATCGCTGTGTTTGCATTACACAAAGTTGGTATGGAGCCAAATGCAATTTTTAAAACTCTCCATACGCTTGTTATTAGTCAAATGTTTGTGTGCTATCAATAGGTACAATGAGACCTCCTCTGTTTGAGACAGAAAAAGATCTGGCCGTCCACGTAGTGTTCGTACGAAAAAGGTGGTCAAAGCAGTAAGGGAAATAATTCGAAGAAATACTGTCCGAAAGCAAAAGATTTTATCTCGGAAGATGAAGATAGCACCCAGAACCATGTCGCGTATTTTAAAATATGACTTAGGACTTGCAGCCTATAAGAGACGCACTGGTCATTTTTTAACTGATAATTTAAAAAAGAATAGGGTGGTAAAATCGAAACAACTACTGAAGCGGTACGCTTCTTCAGATTTTTTTTGTTTACGGATGACAAAATCTTTACAATTGAGCAACATTTTAACAAACAAAATGACCGTATTTATGCTTAAAGCTCTAAGGCCCGTATGACAGATCCACACTCAAAACTCAAGCATTACTTAAAACTCGTTTAAAGCCTTTTAATTGGTTGAAACTAGTTTTAAGTAATGCTTGAGTCTTGAGTGAGGTTCTGTAATACGGACCTGAGGAAGCTTACCAATTAGTCGACAGAGTGCAACGTGTGCATTATCCGACTTCAGTGATGGTTTGGTGGGGTGTTAGCTATGAAAGAGTGGCAGAGCCATATTTTTGTGAAAAAGGTATCAAAACATCGGCACAAGTGTATCAAGATACCATTCTTGAGAAGGTAGTCAAGCCCCTTAACAACACCATATTCAATAATCAAGTATGGTCCTTCCAACAAGACTCGGCGCCGGGTCATAAAGCTCGGTCTACGCAGTCTTGGTTGGAAGTGAACGTTTCGGACTTCATCAGAGCTGAAGACTGGCCGTCGCGTCGTCTAGTCCCGATCTTAATCCGCTGGATTATGATTTATGGTCAGTTTTAGAGAGTACGGCTTGCTCTAAACGCCATGATAATTTGGAGTCCCTAAAATAATCCATACGATTGGCAGTGAAGAATTTTCCCATGGAAAGAGTGCGTGGCCAGTTATCAATAGAAGTATTGATAACTGGCCTCAACGTTTAAAGGACTGTATTGCAGCCAATGGAATAAACTTTTTATATTTTAAATTGTTTTATATTTATGTATTAAACTAATACTGTAAAAGTAATAAATATTATTTGCAATAAAAAATATAAAAACATTCTTCGTGACAATATTTATGGCAAGACTAGGTATAACCTTTTAGTGTAGAAATATTGACTTTTCTAGTAGGTACCACAAAACATAACATTATGCCTGTAATCTCCGAAGGGTTAAGCAGAGGTGCACTTAAAGTACACCCACATTTTGCCAGTTATGTTTAAGTCCCATGTAATGAGGGGCGAGCTATTACTATCGGGCAAAAATGATGGAATCACCCCAGCAATAACACTTGGCCCGACATGGGAATCGAACCCGGCTAGTAGGATATAATCGGAAAAGAAATTGGGCTCATAGTAAATGAAACTCATAGTGACTTATAAATATTTATTAATACATAACTAATATCTTAACAAGTATGACACACTTCAATTCTTCTTAGGTTGGTTCTTCTCAAACGTCTGGCCTTCATAGTAGTTTTCACTGAAATACACAAAAATACGATTAATAATTTGGTTTACGAGCACTATAGATAGTTCAAATCATCTGTGCGCGCGGCGCCATGTGTGCGTGCGCTGTAATTATACAGCTTTAATTTGTGCGGCAGTGACGCGGCAGTCGTCGTCCGAGCGCAACACAAACTAAAGCTGTATAATCACAGATGAGTTGAACTGTCTATAACAGGTGTGTGTATATTTACATACAGACCGTCTTTATCATCAAATTAGGATCTCATATATAACAAAAATAATCGGTGTTACAAAAACATAAAGGATACTGTTAATCGCTCATCTAAAGAGACAATGGTTTCTTAATTCCAGCACTGTCTGTATTGCCAGATACTTGCATTACTTGCTACTAAGCACCCTTAAAATGTTGGCTTGGATGGTCACCAGGGGCAGAAAAAATAGAACTATACAAGTTTTTTTTGTTTTCACACACAGAAACAAACATTTCTTTACCGCTTCCCCGTATGAAACCATAATCACTTTCTAGGGTTCAAACTTAACCTGAACTAAGCCCACCATATATATCAGTTGATCAGACTATGTTTAGTATATCTTATCTATTAAGCCAGGTCCTTACCATCCTGGAACCTTCTCAGCGTCATCGCATGTGAAAGCGTCCTCGCTGTAGACCTGGCCTAATGGGCAGAGACCCTTCTGGGGCTGGGAGCCGTTGCGGCAGATGTAGAACTTCCGGCAGTCTTCAGGGTGAGTGAAAGTGGGGTGAGGCATGGCGCGGCCGTTGGGTCCGATTACTTCGCCTTCGGGGCAGGAGAAACCGTCGTCAAGCAAGTCTGGAAATTAGAGATAATTTGTCAGTTAGGACACAATATTGACAGCAGAAGAGGAGATGTAAATGGAAATGGAATGGATTTTATGAGAAATTCTAAACCCTTTTTTATTATTATAGTCCTTCATTAGAAGAAAGAGCCTCCAACGCACATTTGTTTATAGCTTTGGAGAAAACAAGGTTCCAGAATTGTTTTGAAATAGCCCGTGTCACTCGATCATGACCTTAATAATAATAGCAACTGGACAAGTAACAATACCGTAGTTTTTTGTTTTCCTCGAATGTATATAATCCATTTTTACTATTACCTAGATCTAGAAATGTATCATGTGCAAATCACGAAATTAAAAATAAGTAACCCTTCTAGGTTACTTATTTTTAATTTATTTTTGATGAAGAAAGGGGTTAATTTACTGAAGAACGTTCTCTGTGAAACGTACCTTTGGTGAGATGATCACACTGCCTCTTGACAGACTCCTTCCAGCCACAGTTGGAGGTCTCCTCGTCGAAGTACAGGCCGGGAGGGCAGGACAACTCATTGGGAGTGCCGTTCGAGCAGTAGTGGAACTTGTCGCAAGCCTGCAATTATTATTTAATAGATTTATATAATATCGTATACGAATATAAGTAAGGCCTTTAATACTCAGTTTAAAAAAAATACATAGTTAAATATAAAAGGAAGTTTATTTTTATTTGAAGTCTCTTTACACTCTCTCAGAACTATTTTTTTATGCCTACTGTTCAAATTCCTTTATGAGAATATCAGTATGAATTTTCCCACGATCACTATCATTTCAAGAACATCTTTAAGGTGTAATTAGATAACGGTCGATCAATGACATCGCCCATTCGGATCTATCCAGTGCGGCCCCTGTCAGTCGGATTACGTTCATCGATCGACCATGGGTTATGTTTTGAAGTGAATATCGAATGGTTGACGCCGATCGACCGCAATCTATTTGAAACTTAAGTTGCCCGTCTTGATGTCAAAAACCAAAATAAAATCTAAATTTTAATGCTCATCAATGACGATTTAACTATCAATTTTTTATGTTCATGATGCAATCTCAAGTATTTTTCCGTTCATTGCCCTTTGCGTTGGAGGGCACACAAATGCTAGTTATAATAATGGTTGGTTTTATAACGTACCTGAGGATCCTCATGTTTGAAATATCCGTTCTCTCTGGGGCAGCCTTTAGACGGCTTTGGCTCCTCTGTGGAAAAGAAAAGTGGTCAATATAGGTACTTTATTATTGTGAAATAAGTTGAGCAGGCCCCAGGTTAAGTTATATCAAAACCACTTTCATTTTACAACTTTTGGTAATAAGAAGAAAAATAAATCTACCACGTCAAGCTTGTATGGAATAGAGACGTTTTTCTTAACAGGCATGTGCAAGAATTATTTTCGCAATGAACAAGGTCATCGTTTTTTGCTGATTCTATCATAGTCATAATTAAGAGCGCCTAAAATCTCGCGATCATTTACCAATAACACTGTTCAAATATTATAAAATGAAGTCGATTGATCAATAAATAAAATTGAAAATAATAATATTAAATTGGTCTCTCTCGCAGAAGTACTTAAGTAGTACTCATAAGTTACTTTTGATGTATAGTTTGTCGCAATGTCAGTTTATTAGATAGCTAAACTGAATTCTAGTAAATTGGAATTAATCTGCCTGGTTGGTTTAGTGGTTGCAAGCGCAACTGCTGAGCATGAGGTACTGGGTTCGATTCCCAAGCCGGGCAAAGTATTATTGGGTTTTTCCAACAGGAATTTCTCAGTAATAGCCCGGAGTCTGGAATTGTGCCCGGTTGATGGCAATAGGCTCGCCCCCTATTACATGGGATTTAAAAACATAACTGGCGAAATGTGGGTGTACTACAGGTACACCTCTGCTCAACCCTTCGGGGAAACAAGGCGTGATGTTATGTGTTATGTGTGTGGAATTAATCTCCATAGTTTCTCATAGGAATCATCATCTCCCTTTCCCAACTATGTTGGGGTCAGCTTCCAGTCTAACCGGATGCAGCTGAATACCAGTATTATACATGGAGCGACTGCCTGTCGAACCTCCACAACCCAGAACGTAGTTGGTTATCAGACTTTTGGGCTTCTAACTACCCGTTACGATTGTCAAAGATCTATAATAATTGACAGCTGGGACCAACGGTTTAACGTGCTTTCCGAGATACGGAGGGGTCTCGGTATGTACCTAATGGATGTTCACCCATACATGGACCGTCCTCAGCAAGCGTTTCTTAACCTTGAAGATCTACCCATGCGGCTTTTTATTTTGGGGGTTATGAGTAGGTGATACTTACGCAGCTCTTTCCTGTCTCCGCAGTCTACATTGGTGGGGATGTCACATTTTTCCTTGTTGGTGTTCTGATCATTGAAGACTAGACCATCGGGACACAGCTTCGCTTCCGATACACCTGTGTGGAAGAAAAAATAACAAATAGGTAAGTGAATTAGTTATAACTGCTCATTTGTTGGCTCTCACGCAAAAATTCTACGCCCTTGGACGTCTCTATTCATGGGTTTTTCTTGACAAGGACTTTGTTTTGTAGATTCGCTTACATTCATCATACCTTTAAAAGGGGTCGTTAAAGATAAACAAATATTAAAATAAATTTAAAAAAAGGTTAGTAGCGTCAGTTGAATGACACGACACGGGAACATCAAAACCCAAGCATTCTCTGACGACAGTATGTCTTAAGAACAAGCCTAACCTTATACATTATCTAATACAATATTTACCTCGCCACATAACTACAAGGCATTGCAAAACCACAAAATACCACTCACTTGTACTACTGACGGAAATACAAGAATGCAATAAGTTGGTGCATTACAAAAAGTAACTATGAAACTACATACGTATGTATACAGGGTGGAAGGGACATCGACACGAAAACTGATACCATGGATTCAGTACCATGATTCTGAACCCCCATCAGTTGAAAAAAACAGCAGTTTCATAGAAAATTTCAATACCTACGCGATCAAAATTTATGGAACTGCAGTTTTTTTTTAAATAACTGACGAAAAATTTCAACGGAGGGGGCTTCAAAATGTACTGAATCCATGGTATCAGTTTTCGCGTCGATGACCCTTCCACCCTGTATTAAAAGGCTAACTATTATTGTTTCTGTATCTAGAGTATTCTTAGAGGTTATGAGGGATTGTCTAAAGTTGTATGGTTATTTCGACCAGCTCTTTGTTAGTGAAATGGTGTTCTTAATTTGTTCGTATCACGCTATGGTTTATTCGTAACATGGTTTACCATTGGTAACTGAAAACAGAGCCGTAAGTTACGAAAAAACCGGCCAAGTGCGAGTC
The DNA here is from genome assembly GCA_963853775.1 of Xanthia togata. NCBI lineage: Eukaryota > Metazoa > Arthropoda > Insecta > Lepidoptera > Noctuidae > Xanthia > Xanthia togata. Next base: position 23,302,231 of record OY970793.1, on the reverse strand, counting down.
GGACTCGCACACGAAGGTTTCCGTAAAAAAGTACAATATTTAAAAATAAAATACGATTAAATTGCAAATAAATGAAAATTCCAAACGAAGAATATTATTATTTTTCATCTTAAATTTAAAAAATCGGAAAGAAAATTTTGTATTTCATAATGATACTATGAATTACAAGGTTATTTTGGTGCAGTTACAGAAAATCACCCTTATTTAATAAAAAAAACCTTATGAATTGGCGTTTTTAGTATTTGTTGATTATATACAGTATATGGTACATGATATACGGTATACAGGGTATACGAAATTTCAAATTCTTAACTTGTTTAGTTGTTGAGATAGAACTCATACAAAATGGTCTAAAACTGACAACTTTTACGGCACACTATTTCTTGATTTTTAAGATAAAAAAAATAAAAATAAAATATATTTGTTCTCTACTCGATGAGCTCTAGACAATAATGCCCTACATGCCAAGAGTTAGATTTTTTTTTTCAAGTTCAAAACTTTAGTGTATGGAGACCGCCCTTTAATTTTTATGATTTGTTGTTATAACGGCAATAGAAATACAGCTCGCTGACAGACAGACAGGTGGAAAGCGGCAGCTTAGTAATAAAGAAAAAGAAAGTAAGTAAAGTACTTAAAAGGCGTGTCCCACAGTGATAATATACCTACATCTTAGAGATAGGGACATTCACCCTCAGGAATTAGCGAACAAAATATTAATTTCTTTATTTATACAACCCTTAAATCTTAACAGGTTGCCCTAATACGATAATTAAGAACAAAATATACTATAAAAAACAAAAAACAATAAGAACAAACTTATGACCTAAAATTATAACATAAAACCCTAGAGGTCGCCAGAGTAAAGTCGTTCCGTGTACAAGAAATCAGGTCTATTCTATCGGCTACCGCGTTGAGCGTGCAAAGCGCGCGTCAACGGTGCGCGCTGAAGCAAATTGGTGCACGCGGTCGGCACCACCAGCAGCCGTGGCCGCCGCCGCCCGCTTACACACTCGCCTGGTATGCACAGCCGAATTAACTGCTCTATAGCAGAATTAGAAAGTTTACCTCTTATTACATGGAACAGGTACTGTATGTCTACTTATAAGTCTTAACATCTCAAAAATACACCGGTCTAAGTAAAATAATCACTTCGATCGCCACTTTTGACAAATACGCTGAAATAATTAATTAAATTCCAGATTATCCTACGATCATTCAGGACCTATCACGATCCATCAGAATGTTTGGGAACACAAAACTAATCCGTCGAACGTGCACAAAAACAAATGTACCTAATGTCTAAGATCTAAAATGCAACAAATTACAGACATTAAACAATAACGATATTAAGTTAGAAGGCTTAAAAGTGTTTCAACATCCAGACAAACCTATTGAGGTTTTTGTGATGTTTCTCTTTATATTTTGTTTTGTTCCTTATTTAATAAATAAAAAATAAAATACACTCTATTTTTGCTCAGTCTACTAAACTTATTTTAACATAGAAGTTCAACTAAGTAAGAGATCACTGATAACATAAAGTAACTCTCTAAAAGCATCAGAAAATAATATTTAAAAAAAATATTATTTGCAGATGATTTTAGAGAGTCATCAAACTTTCAACAAATAATTTAACTATTTTTAACACTCACGGTTTATAAACGACAATCATGATATTAATAATAGGTAGGTACATAACATTATAAACAGCAATTATATTTATTGAAAGACATTAAACAATTATCGTTGTTAGCTTTCTCTTTGCGCAATGCTTTTAACTTGCAAGCGAGTAAAATTCGAATTTATATTCCCGCTGCATCTGCCTCACATTCTCTTCTGAAAGTTTTAATACAAACAGAGAGAAATGCTATTTTGTATAAATTAGAAAATTCAATTACCTAATAGGTGATAGATAAGTAGGAACCTACTTAAATAGGTTGACTTAATTTAGTGCCATAAATCTTAAAACAAAACACGATCACACGTTGTTTGAAGGCCATTAATCTTAAAACAAAACACGTTCGGTTCACATACGGAATGAGCGGACTGTTTACCATCCCAACTGGATTGGTTTAGTTTCAACATAAATTTTGAAATAAATAAAGGTCTTATTTGTTAATAGAAACATAATATTATTGCAAAATTGATGATACATTATTATGTAACATTGGGTCATCAGTTTGAGAAAAAAGTTTCCGCTGACACGTTTGTATACTCCCCTTTTAATAATTTTTAGGTTTCAATTTATACTCCAAAGCTATAATTAAGTCAGATTAGCAATAATTATATTCGTATGCTCAACGGTATCTCAAAATTAATTTACTGATCAAATTCTTCATACGTAATTGTCGCTAATCGATAGCCGATCAGTGTAATATCAGTCATAAAATACAAATTTTGCATGCACACACGATTGCCGATATACACATTTTGGGCAATACCGCGCAAGCACTTTATTACCTAGTTATGGTCGCCTTCGTAACATTTCGCTATTTAATAATGAGGAAATATTAGGAATTTTTACACTCTACTTGCTATATAAATGGGAGTGTCCGAATGTTGGCAAAAATACGAGTAAACACGACATTTTGTGTAGTAATGTCACATTTTACAATGGGCCTACTCATTAATTGAATTCGTAGTAGGTAAGAACGTGAATTGGCGGGAAATTGCAAATGGAGGGCGCAGTGACAAGAAATTCTAACTGCCAAAGTTAAGAATTTACACTAACTGAAAAAAGCGTTTAATTTCTTGGCAAGTTAAATTGATTTATCGAAGTGCCAATAACTTCTAACTGTCGAAGTCAAAGTCAACACGTGTCCCATGGAAGTTATGAGTTATTGCCATAGACACGGTTGTTTATTTTATACTGTTTGCAATACCTGCAATTAAAAATGTAGTTAAGAGACACAAAATTATGAAACAAAATTATGAACATGCTAGAACATGCGAATTTGAAACCTTTAAATTCGAACCAAAATGGAAGTGAATTTCGCAAAAAAATGTCACATAATTATGAGGTATCGACACTTCGCCGTCAAAATGTCAAATTGAACCTATTGATAAATTGGATGACCTATTGGTTATTGGGACATTTTGGTGTTAGAACTGTATTTTATTGTGTTGGAAAGTTTACGACTGCTTACGTAAATATTCGAACTGTTTGAAGCGAGAATTATCTGTAGTCAAACGTGTTTACACATTCTATTGCACAGGCTTCAATAAATTATAAGGTTTGATACCATCTCGAAAGTAATTAATGAAGAAACAGTGTCTGTAAAAAAAATATGGTCATAAATGTAATGCTTAATTTAGAAGCACCGTTTTTAATTCGGACGATAATAAAAAATAACTATGTCAATAGACCAAATTAACTGTAACTTTTTAGAGCAATTTTACGAGTGAAAACTACCTTAGCAGTTGTAATTTAAAAAATACAAACGTCTCTTTTGTCACATTAAAACTAAAAAACTATACTTTTGCTGCGCATATAATACTTAATTCAAACCTCCACTTCAAAAACTATTAAAACGCACATACATAGTGAAACCCAGAATACGACAAACTTTTCGAAATCGCAACCATCTTCTTGCATGTATTACGTCATCAAAGGTACAACAAAAGTACCTATGCACTGCACCGGATGACTTTTGTAGTTTTGTACTGACCTCCGCTGCATTTGTAGTAAAGGTCACACTGGTAGGAATCCGGGTAGAAACTACTCTTATCTGGGAAAGTAGTCTTCTCTGGACAGTTGAACTCTTGTGCTGAAACTGAAATATAAGGTTTTTTTGTCATCGGTAATACTGGCAGGCGAGTATTTAACATTAGAATCATTTGGTTATAATTAAAAGAAAAATCTGTTGGGTTATGACTGAAAATTGGGCGATTCACAAAAAATATTTTGATAAAATGGATGTGCGTAGGTACGTACGGTACCTCGCACGACAGTAGTTACAAAACCAGTATAAGTGTAAATTGAGAGTGATACATTTGCATCGTTTAGTTATAAAAACTATACCTACGAGTCTATTTAAATTTTTAAAACCTTATAGCTTTAAAAAAAAAACCAAACGAAAGCCACGCACAATAGTAGATTTTACATCAAGTGCACAAAACGAACCATTTTTATCAGAGACTTTTAGCAGCCCGAGACGAAGTCGAGGGCTGATAGTAATGTCGAGGATAAAATGGTTTTGTGGACGAGTTATAAACTCTGCTTTTCACTTCGATTGCGAGGAAATAAAACAGTAGTATACCATAACATTAATTCTTTAATTAAAATTCAAAGTAAAATTAAACGACATTGATATTAGGCTTGGGCTGCAGACCTATACAGCCTACTATTAAATTCATTTTGTAATAATTTTCTTAAATTAATTAAATAGCCTACCGTACTTGAATTTAAATTTTAATATCTTTTACGTCTTAAAAAAACACATGGCAAATAAAGTAAATTAAATATTATAAAATAACGAATTTTAACTATGAACTTCTTATTGTGTTTGGCTGTATGGCTCATTTTCTTTGCCTTAATATAGATACATTTATGAGTAGATACGTTAATGCTCTAGTGCACAAAATTCAATTTTGTGCAGCCTATATCCTGCACAAATAAGCACTTTCAGAGCATGAGAAGTGAAAAAAATATTTACTGTCTCAAAGTTAACAACAGTAAGACCAGGTGGCAATTTAAAAACAAGAAAGTACCTGAACTCCTAAACCAGGGCCGCTAAGTCTTTGAACTAATTCAAGTTACGTATGAGTTATTGCCAAATGCCTCTAAACTAGACTAAAAATCACCAAAATTTAGTTTATTCCTGTCAAACGACGATTTACCATTCTGAAATTGACTAAAGTGACACTACTTAACTATATTTTAGTTTGACTGCACTAAGCTGGCACTGCGTATTGAATTTGACGTTTTTCACCAAATATTTTGATTCTCCAACTATAGCTGACTATCTTTAGCGATATAAAATGGCGTGGAATGCAATTAGTTGTTATGAACTAAAATTCACACCAACACCTTCAGGTGCAAAAACAGTACTGTATCTTTTTTTTTTTTTTCTGCTCAAATCTCGAAAATGGTGTGTCCTATGGCAAAAATAATGAAATTTTCGACCCTCTTTATGAAAGCCATAAAACTCAACATGTAGGTCATAAATTTTCATATTTTCCATAAAAAAAAGTGAAAAATTCCATATAAAACACGTCGAGGCTGCGCGCCTCCGGCTCTAAAAAAATCACGGGGTAGGACAAACAAGTAATTATGTACCATGTGGAGTCACAATTGTCAAATTCGATTTCAGTTCTGTCTAAATAATTTTTAAATTTAGTGTTTTTTTTTTTGCAGAATAGCTTTAAGATTCTCATATCCAAAAGTAAGGAATTTTAGTGATAGTTCAGTTCGGTGTTAAAGAGAATCGGCACCAATTTTGCTATTCTGAATTTGACGTTTTTCTAAAACTCAACATTTATGTAATAATTTTTCATATTTTCCATACAAAAACAGACATGGCAAGTCTTGGGTAATTTTATGGTATCGTGGGTTTCTTAAAATATTCACCATCAGGGATCATTGGCGACTAACGATGATTATTAAAATAGTATTTCCATAATTTTGTATCTTTTTCTTGGTGAATGTTAATGTCTTCTGTTAGGTTGATAGTATTATGTTTTCATCTCCTTTCTTTTTAGTGTATCCGAGTTTTTTTGCCACCCATGGGCCTCTGACTCGACTTCACATGCCGTAGAGAAATATATCTCAGACATGGCGGTTTCCTTACGATTTTGTCCTTCACCGTTTTTAAAGCAAGTATTATGTATAAGTTTAAAGTATAGTATAGGTATTATGAACTTATAACCTTCATTAGACTTAATTTACTAGCAAATAATCAAAAAATAAACATTAAACAATTTATTAGACTAGCAAAAGGTGGAATACATTAGAAAAAATATATTTAATGTTCAAGCTTAATAACCTCATCTGTTTTTACATTCAAAACAGTACCTGTTTAAAACTACTGAAATAAGAAACTTGGAACATTAAAATTCTGACCTTATAGTAACTTAGAATTTTAATGTCCAAGAACAACCTTGAACAAAATTACTAGTCTTATGAGAAAATTATACAGTCGACAAACGATTTTGGTTAACAGGGGAGATATGTGTGAACATCTTTGAACTCCACAGGCAATCATCATCATATTATTATTATTAGAGAAAAGGCGTTATCTGTTGAACACAATTATTTGTCCTGGGCAACCATGTAGGCGAAGACCAAAGAAATGATGGCTGGACTGTGTGAAAGAAAGGGAGTAAGAGAGACTGCTGAAATAACGACTATAGGAGTATTTAAAAAGAAGACTTATTCATTTAAGCAGACACCAAATAAATTTAAATTGGTTTATGGGCAACTAAGGGGCTTTTATAACTGAAGACTCACTCAGTAATCTTCGTCACTACCACGTGTACCACTTGCATAATATCTGACCTCATACTTATTTCCTTTATCGACAAAAAAAAAAAAAAAATTACTTCCATGGCATTCTAGGCAAAGTTGTTGACCCCGGCAATTGTCAATCGAAGTCTTCAGTTGTATTTGTAGTGACATCGACTTAAGTTAGCCTTGTATTTGGCATAAAGCAAAGTGTGACTTATGACTGGATTAGGTAACAAAGTTGACAGTGATATTTTTGGAGTTGACAAACAGTTTACATCATTATTTTTATTTGGTGTAAGAGGTGATAAAAAATAATTCTGATAGTGATAAGTCACCAAAGTTGTAGATGAAATCTTTACGTTAGCTGTATATTTATAAAAGTATTTAAATGTCATTGAAAAGTTTCCCGGGAATTCTTTAAGAGTACTTTGCCAGATTCGAAGCTATCTCTTTGCCAAACACCACAATTATAATCGGTAGCTGCAGAAACTTTAAAAGCGCTTATCCTAAAAGTTGGCAACGTCTTAAATATCTGGCCAGTAACTTGTTTTGATTAATTTGGAAATATTACTGTATGGAAATATATAAAATACTGATTATCAAATGCAATAATTAATATCGTAACACCGAATATTTAGTTTTAGATATAAAAAAAGTATTTGGAAACTTTATAAATGCCGTGTTTATACCTAAAACGGTTACAACATCAAATATTGCAATTCATTATTAATATTCTAGTTCGCTAGTTAGCCACATTACATATTTCCAAATATTTGACATCAATAGATGTGCGTTGCCCACTTTCGAAATAAACGCTCATAAGAACAGGCAAATAAATCTACGTTCATACCTATAAGAAAAACATCCAAAGAGAATATATACCTCCGACTAATGACGAAGTTTTGTCAAACAGCAAGGTTGGTCATTCGAAAATGAGAACGAAAGATTGATACCAATACAGACAGCCCTATTTTCTATTTATTTTTGGGTCGGGAATTATCAAATAACTTCTCCGGGGCCACGGTATCCCTTTCAGACGTTTCCGTGACCCCGGCAGGTATCGGTCCTAGCGGACCCCGTCAGTTGTGCTGACATCTCTTTGAAGCCCGCGTGGAACACAACGCGCCGTCGACCCAAGCCTTGTCCTTATCGGACGGCGAGCTACCCATTGATCACCGTTCGCAAGTTCGCCCCTATGGTGGCCGGGAATCGGCCTGCGATTACCGACGCCGGCATCTCAATCGACTGTCAACAATCACCGAAGGACAACCGGGACCAACGGCTTGATGTGCTTTTCGAGCCACGGAGGGGTCTTGGTATATAAAGATGGTACCCATGTAAGGACCAACCGCGAAAAGCGTAGCTAGCCTATAGTAAAGAAATCTTACGCGTGCTCTATTTTTAATCGAGTCATCTAGTCTGGATTTGTTCCCAGTGGCAATATGCACGCCCCCTATTAAATGGGACTTAAACATAACTGGCGTAATGTGGGTGCACTATAGGAACACCGCTGCCTAACCCTACGGCGAATATAGGTATGATGTTATGTTATGGTATCGATGTAAGTAGTAAGAAATCTATGTTAATCAAACGCTCGTATGTACTCGTATGTAGAAATCAATAATAAATCAATAGTGCGTAATTAATGGCTTTTGGAAATAAATACACTAGTAACTGCAAAGTATTTCAATTATGTTTTCGATTGATTTATGAGTTACACCTTCTGATCATTAGTCAAAGTTCAAACGATTTCTCAAATATAATTAAGATCAAAACCTAGTCTATCCAAATGCGCTAATTGCTAGAAATCGATAACGCAGCCAAATAAATGAAGAATACCGGATATTTTAAGGGATGATGCATGGGTCAAAAAAAAAAATCTATTTAGTCCGACAGTCAGATAATGAAAAAATATTAGACACGTATTTTTTGCTTTATCATATTAATAATAAATGACTTAGATACAACGCATTAAAGTTGGGGAGTGGGGGTTGATACGTCACAAGTATGTATAAAATCTACATACAAGTGACGTCATGGCACATTATAACTCAATGTATCGCCGTAATCTTTTGACAAAGTAAAAAAAGAAAAAATACGTGTACGTTATTTTTTCATAATCTACATTACGGACAAAAAACATTTTTTTAGTCATCATCCCTATTGTAAGCTTTTATTCCTATTGCAGCCGTGACCACCGGGCTAATGCTTTCCGAGGTGTGACCGCACCTCGATCTGTGTTACGTCTCACTTCTGTGGCTTTCTGTTCTATCATATGCAAAGCTTAAATGTACACGACCATTCTTACTTCATCACTTCTACAACTTACAGTACTTAACACAATTACCCAGGGACGCTAATCGTGACTTATGTTTCGAAAACTCTCCGAGTTTCCATGGCATGCACTTGCAACATGTATAATAGGCAAATTAATTGGAGTATCAAACAATGAGGTTGCATTTTTCTTCTTCTTCGTTCATTGTGTGTCTTGTTTCTTTTTTGTTTGTTTCTATATTGGCACCCTGCAGCTAATTCCTAATAGCTAATTAGTTATTATATAATCGTGCTTTTGTATGTTGTGCTGTCTTTTGTGTGCACTATAAATTAAACGATTTATCTATCTATATACAATATACCTACGGGAAAAGTTAGCCTACATTGTATTGTTAACACAGGGCACGTTTCAAACTGCCTAATGTGCGTGACATCATCAGAACTACACAATCTCTCTATACTTCTATACTTTAATATTATAAAGAGGAAAGATTTGATTGTTTGTTTGTTTTGAATAAGCTCCGAAACTACTGGACCGATTTGAAAAATTCTTTTACCATTAGAAAGCTTGGTTTTCAGTGAGTAACATAGGCTACTTTTTATCCCGGGAAAAATAATGGGTCCCGCGGGAAAGACCATGGGAGCGAAGCCGCGGGCAAAGTGCTAGTAATAAAATATTCTCATAGAAAACTAAAACAAACACCACAAAGTGAAAAATAATTTTAATTTCGGAAGTTGGTGTCTTTGATTTTGAATTTTTGTTTTTTGCCACCGACTTCCGAAATTAAAGTTATTTTTCAGTATGTAGTGTTTTGGAAGTCGGTTGTTCTTTTTTTATAAAAAGATTTTATTTTTCACTTTTTCGTTGTGCTAGCTACCCCACACGAGTTAGACTGCATCGTTGGTCTAGTGGTTGCAAGCGCCACTGCTGAGCATGAGGTCCTGGGTTCGATTCCCAAGTCGGGCAAAGTATTATTGGGTTTTTCCAACAGGAATTTTTAAGTAGTAGCCCGGAGTCTGGAATTGTGCCCGGTTGATGGCAATAGGCTCGCCCCCTATTACATGGGACTTAAAAACATAACTGGCGAAATGTGGGTGTACTACAGGTACACCTCTGCCCAACCTTTCGGGAAAACAAGGCGTGAGGCGTTATGTTATGTTATACTTTTAAACCTGGTAGTACGTTCCCGTGGGATAATTTCCGTCATCCACGCGGGCGAAACCACGGGCATTAACTAGTATTGAATAATATAATTAAAAATCATAAATGAACCCATGAATGGAAAGCTAAATATGGCCAATGACCGCTACATTTAACGGTACTGTAGTGTGACCGAAATATTCGATTCATTGACTAAAATGGTAACTTAACAGGACCCAGCTATGCAGACTGCATACAATGTCAAAATGGCCATTTTCAAGATAAACTCAACTGGCCACGTAATATAGTGTGAACTGTCAATAGAGGTTTAATAAATGTAGCTGATTGATTATTCACCATTCCGATTGAGTCATATCACTACTCGTTATGACACACGAGTGCGACTGTTTGTACGATTTGAAAAGGGTCAAAAGTTACGTAAAATAAATACTGATGACAGACCTGTAAATATTATGTCAGCTTGATGGTAATTTAAACGAGTTGGAAATGAGAAGGCCATGGAAAGATTGCCACTTATGTAAACGATGACGAAAAAGCTTTTTCGAAGTCACATAACTGACACAATAAGAATAAGTATAATGTGTGATTTGCATTGGGAGATAATGAGAATACAACTGCGCCCTGCGTGTTCACCCACATACGTCTCGACCCCGTGGGAAAATCAGAATAAAAGTTTTTTTTTCAGGTCATGGTCTACTCATGTGCCAAATTTCATCTCAATCTGTTCAGCCGTTATTGCGTGATTGAGTAACAAACACACAAACATACAAAATTCACCTGAAAACAAGATTATCAGACGGGTTGTTAAGGGTGTTATTTTTGCCTTATTTTTAAGGCCTCTTCTCATACAGAGAAGGCACGAGCATTGATCACCATGCTTGCTCAAGACGGGTTGATAATTTTAGACTTATATTAAAAATAAGTCCAGGTTTTCTCACGATGTTTTCCTTCACCGATGTCAGTACTTTAGTAGCTACGTACATATATTTTCATAGACCATCAGGATTGAGGAGCCACATAAAATGTGTTGTATTAGCGAAATTATATAGGTAGTTTTTTCATTTTATTATTATACTACATACTACAAATTACGAAACTTTTACTACTAAATTATAGTAAAAATATTTTGTTACAACATTTAACAGACTTAAAATAATATTAATAGTATATACAAATTAATAAAAAGTGGAGAAATACTTATAGGGCGTCAACAAATTTCGTCCGCATCGCTGTTAACATGAAAAGTGCCCAAAAGGCTGGCAGCATTGCCACGTGGTATGGTTGATTACTTTCCGAGAAACAGCGCGGTTAAAAATATATGGATTTTTATGAAAAATCAAAACGTTGTAGCTATCTCAAATTCAGCCGTACAAAACCCATTTTTTTGTAGGGATTACGCATAAGTATTTCTAAATCCTACCAAATTTTAAAAAAATATCCGTTAGCTATTTCTCGAGTTCTAAGGTGGTCACCACCATAAACCTCCATAACCATAAACGTCATGTAACTTTTTACTACAAATTCCAGGATTTAGCCTACAAAATCGGCAAATTTACTACTAAATATTGGTAGTACCCCCGTTCAAATATGAGACATGGCCCCTCAATCCATACGGACACGGCCGCAAAATAAACTCAAACTGCAAGACCATAATTAAAACTTACTGAGAAAGAAAAAAAATATGAAAGAACAGAAAAAAAAACCACATAGTCCTCACATTCACAAAAATTAAAATAATAATATAATATTTACAGAGTAATCATGTCATTTTGTATGGAATATTCAACAATGTCAATGTTTATATAAATTTGGTACATTTTGAAGATTTTACTGATTTTACTGATTCAAGTTTCACGGCTTTATCACAAGGCTTAGCAGAGCGAGCAGCTCAATCCCATAACCGCAGTTGAATCACCCAATTTCTCAATCGAATTCCCGTTGGCAACACACCTCTAACAATTTCAAGTTAACGTAAACTGTAACTTAATTTAAACTTACAATATTAAGTTAAAAGCAAACAAAGTACACAACACTTACCTAATCCGCACACAAAACCGAGGACAAGTAAACTTTTCATTTTTTTATTTATTTTAGGTAGAAATTATAAATAGAATCAAACTGTTCGTACGTGCGTTTCCTTTCGAACGTTACTCTTTAATGCCAGCGAGCGGGGACAATTGTGGCCGGCCCAAGCGCAGCTTACTACACTTGTCTTACTACACCACCACACGACTGAAATGATTGCGATGAAAGTGAATGAAAGTTTAAAAAAAGTCAGTGACTGATGAAGCTTACACATGAGATGTATTTTAGTATCTATGTTTGTTTTTTAAATACTATTTGTGTTTTGTATGTTTTTGTGTCTAGTATGTAATTAATCTTCATGTCGAATTGAATTGCTTGTCGTTACTTTATTAGTTTTGTTATTGAATATAGGAAATAAATTATTTTTCACTTCTCATGCTCTGAAAGTGCTTATTTGTGCAGGATATAGGCTGCAAAAAATGCACAAGTGCATTAACGTATCTACACATAAATGTATCTATATTAAGGAAAAAAAAAGGGGCCATACAGCCAAACACAATAAGAAGTTCATAGATAGAATTATTTATTTTATAATATTTACTTTAATTTATTTGCCTTATGTGTTTTTTAAGACATAAAATATATTACAATTTAAATTCAAGTACGGTAGGTTATTTCATTAATTTAAGAAAATGATTATTACAAAATTAATCTAATAGTAGGCTGTATAGGTTTGCAGCCCATGCCTAACATCAATGTCGTAAGATTTAAAAAAAATAAAGGGGTTGGAAACAGCTCTTGTATTTTTGTGCGTTTATTAACCGTTAATAAGCAAAAACAATTTCCTTCAGTATTCAAATCTATACTAATTTTACTTTGAATTTTAAATAATGTAATGATAAGTTATACTACTGTTTTATTTCCTCGCAATCGAAGTGAAAAGCAGAGTTTATAACTCGTCCACAAAACCATTTTATCCTCGACATTACTATCAGCCCTCGCCTTCATCTCGGGCTGCTAAAAGTCTCGGATAGAAATGGTTCGTTTTGTGCACTTGTTGTAAAATATACTATTGTATGTTTTATTAGAAGAGGAGTAATTTAGTATCGACGAATTTATTTTGAACTTGCTTTTGTCCGCGGCTTCGCCCGCGTGGATGTCGGAAAATATCCCATAGGAACGTACTACCGGGATTAGAGTGTATAGGATCAGAGTATCCTATATCCTAACCCAGGTCATGGCCTATCCGTATGCCTTTTATCTAAATCCTTTCAGCCGTCACGGTATGAAAATGTATTGTAAAGGCAGTTATTACATCTGTTTTAGGGTTCCGTACCTCAAAATGAAAAATTGAAACACTTAAAGCCCGTGTTTTTCGGGTGACCACTGAAAATCATTATGCTGAGTGGAAGCCTTCTTGTCACAGTCATGGCGTGGAGCTGCCAAATATTTGTTATGTTTATATTGGTGTTTTTTTTTTGTTGCACGTGTTCTCTGACAAATAAACCTATTTTTCTTTCTTTTTTTCTAAAGTTCGTTTTCTGTCAATACCCTTTTTCTTAAGAACGCGTGGAGGCATTAAGTTTAAATAGATATCAAAAACTTAGATCTACGGTCTCTTGGAGCTGTAATGAAAATCAAAGTTCCAAGTCAACGCAATAAAAAATACGGCCATTTATACCGCATATTTTGACACTCGCAAATAAACCAGTCTATTTGGTACTTTCTGTTGGCCCAGCAGCATCAAGTTTGGCGAGAAGCAGGGTCAAGTAAAGAGGAAAATCCGAAGATTGGTAATTTATACTTATATATGAACTGCAAAGTTAATTTTGTTCTTCAGTTTGGGATCAAAAATCCATAGGCCGTATTTTGAAGAAACATTTAGTCTCTATTTCTACTCTATTAAAAATTGTTTGTCCTTTAATCCGGATTTGGAAATTCAGCCAGCCAAACAATCATAGCTTTGAGATGGAATCCTCAGGGCACAAGTCCTACTCACATTTGTCCGGTTTTTTAAAAATAAATAATACAGGTTTATATGATTCTAAATGCCTTACTTAAAATACTTATTATTTATTTACTTAATATATATATTTATTTAATTACTTAATTATACAACAACAAGTAAAAAAATTAGTCAAATGATTAAATACACTCGAGAGCAATGAATCCGGGTCACTTAAAGAATGTTAAAAATCTCGGAAACTAAAAATGATAGGTTAATGCAATAAATTGTATTTAATAGACAATGTAATACTCCTTAAATGAAAGTAAAAAAAAAATGAGTCACCATACATTTTATTAACACAAAATTACATAAAGAAAAAAACTGCTGATCTCTCCTTAAAACAAAAATAGGAAACATGAAATTTTTGAACTATATTACGATTTTCTTGAATTTTAATACTTCGTATTGCCTCCTCGTGCTTCCATTACTGCGTTTACGCGGTTTGGCATGCTGTACACCAAGTTCCTTATACGATTTTGGGGAATATTCTCCCATTCCTCTGTGAGAGCAATTTTGAGCTCACGAAGCGTGATTGGGGGAGGGTTTCGTTGTTTTACGCATCTGCCTAGCTCGTCCCAAGCATGCTCGATCGGGTTGATATCCGGGCTGCGCGCTGGCCACTCCATACGAGTAATGTTCATCTCTTGAAGGTAGTCATTCACAATCCTACCTGTATGAGGTCGGGCATTGTCATGCATAAATATAGCATCCTCACCTAAATTGACCATAAATGGACCAACGTGATCATTGAGGATTTCTTCCACATATCTTTCGCTAGTTAAAGAGCCGTTTTCTATGATCACCAGCTCTGTGCGACTTTCAGAAGAAATTCCGGCCCACACAAGTACAGACCCACCACCGTAGGCTACTTTTTCTTCGATGCATGCTTGCTTGAATCTTTCCCCTGGTCTTCGATACACTCTGTGTCTTCCATCGTGCTTGTAGAGCATAAATTTTGATTCGTCGGAGAACATAACTTTTGACCAATCTTCAATACTCCAATTTACGTGGCTCTGGGCATATCTTAGTCTTGAAATACGATGCCCACGCTCCAGTTTAGGGCCGTTTGCAGGTCTAAGGGGTTTTAAGTTAGATTCAGCAAGCCGACGTCTTACTGTCCATGCACTTGGGTTACTTCCTCCGAGGCGTCGAAACTGATTTGTGAGTTCAGTTCCTGTAAGAAAGCGATTTCGAAGCATGGTGTTCACCAAGTATCGGTCTTCTCGTGCTGTGGTACACCTGGTTCTGCCCGTTCCTGGTCTGCGTAGGTTAGAACCAGTTTCTTCGTAACGTCGGAGAACTCTTTGTACTGTTGACAGCGACACACCGACAGTCCTGGCTGTATCGCGCTGACTCCGGCCGGTTTCCAGCATTGTAAGTATTCTGGTGCATTCTTCAGGCGTAAGCGACATAATTTCAGCTTGAATAATGAATATAGAGCACTATCAACATGGTTTATGTACCCATATAAATGACAGATTACAAACAAAAGCAAAACCAAATGCTGTAATTTCGTAGTTCCATCTTCGAAAGTGGCCCTTTTTCAAATTTGATTTTTTTATGATATAACTTTACAATAACTAAGAAGTTTTAATACCTTCATTTAAGGAGTATTACATTGTCTATTAAATACAATTTATTGCATTAACCTAGCATTTTTAGTTTCCGAGATTTTTAGGATTCTTTAAGTGACCCGGATTCATTGCTCTCGAGTGTATTATTATCACCATTAATTTGTAATACCTAATCTAGTGCCGCCATTGAACATATAATACTCGCATCTACATGTTAGAAAGGTTAGCTTATGATTTTAAATTGTAATAACTTTTGACCGAGTGGGCCGATTTTAATGAAATAAACACTAAAGTTAATTCAAGATACGGACTATGAGTATTATATATATTTCCAATCCTTTAAATCTCTTAAAATAAGACATAAAAATATCAATATTACATGTGAATTTTAAAATCATCCCCTATTTTACCCCTTTGGGAGATGATTTAACAAAAACCCTGAAATACTTAATTATTTATTTCGTATCAAAAGCATAAATTAGAATGTTCATATCCCTAACTTAAGAAATGCTAGATTTCCCATACAAACTTTCATCCCCTATATCACCCCCTTTAGGATTATTTTTGTGACAAAAAGTGCCCTATGTCTATGTATGCCCTATGTGTATGCTGTATGGTTTAGCCATGAAAAGGTAACATACAGACAGACAGATAGACAGACAGTTACTGTATTAGTATATATGAAAGCGGTTTATAACTATCGGAGTGAGTTACCCTAATTTTGTTACTGCGACCAATTTCAACGTAGGTAGGTCACAGTTCTAATTTTTTTTTTCGGTCCTGGATTGGAAATCCTCATGGATGTCCTTCGTCCTAGGGCGGACTTTTACTGACTAAAACCACCTCGTGTTCCCTCGTACACTTGCACCCCGGTGCAAAAATGCGGTTAAAAATGTTTTAGTGCCCCCGTAGCCCGGGGGCTACGGGGGCACTAAAACATTTTTCAACGCAGCCCCCGACTGGTGCTAGCCCGCCCCTGCGGGTTCCGTCTGGTCAAGCGAGGGGAATGAGCTGTTTGACTCCCCCACTCGGGTCTTATATGATAGGGGCGGCGGACGTCCCCGAGTCCACCGTCCCTGGACCAATTAGAGGGTCCGGAAGAGGGTATTATCTGACTTCTGCCGACGCCCAGTGCGCCTGCTGCGGGCCGGAAAAGCACTATAAATCTCTCTCTTCCTTTCCGCTGCCTTCTGTGACATGACATTTTCACAGAAGGAGACAACCACGTCCCACAACGCTGCACCGCCGACCATAGAACGAATCACAGACGGCAGCGACAGGTCGCTTCCCACTTCCGAAATGAGGGCATGGCGCGGTACTTCCCAAGCTGCGCACTCTGCAGCTTGAGAGGAGCCACGCCGTATCCTCCGAACAGTTGACGCAGTGATGACACCGAGCATCTGGCTCTCTGCTTATGCGACGCAGGTACTTTCCGAAGAAACCGTGCTCCAAAAACACAGGAAAAAAATGACAGGAAGCCACGCTTCTTCCCGAGCCAGTCATCGAGTATCGGCCGGACCGCCTCGATGGTAGGGCGCAGAAGCCTGTCCCGCCATTCCGCCACAGGACCTGACGGAGCTCGGGCCGGCGCAGCGTGATCTGCCGCTGCACCAGTACCACGCCCCGCGTCTATTCCTCCTCACGCCACTGACTCAGTGACGCGAGGGCTCTCGCTTCCAGGTCCCAAGGCGGGATCCGGCCAGTGCGCAAGCCACTTCGTAAGAGATCGTGCGATACCCTCTGATGACTCTGATGGCCATCGCCCTCTGCGGTACTCGCAACACTGCGATACTGCGAGCCGTCAGGTCATTGTGAGTGTACTGGCGCCTGACCGCCACGCACGTGATGCGCAACTGCACGATCGCGGCAGACCACCAGTACTCGTGGACTGTTTGTGTACCCGGGACATGGACGCGTCGCCGACAATAGCGGCCTTCTCAAGAGCCTCCCTATCAATGCACTTGAGCGCCTAGCGTGGACCTTCCCTTCGCGGGGCCGGTTCAGCTTCATGTTCCGATACAGCAGAAAAAAGGAGGGCAGTGTCGTCAGCGTAAGATAGGAGTATTATAGTGCCGCGCTCAAGGTTTAGATTACAAAGGTCACTTATGTATATCAAAAACAGAGTGGGCCCTAAAATACTTCCTTGGGGCACACCAAAGGACGTATATTTTTCGTCTGCGCTGAGAACATTGGCCATTTTACCGCACTGTGTTTGGTCTTCTAAGTAACTTTTTAGAAGTTTCAGTTGAATGCCTCTTATGCCCACTGTCTCAAGCTTGCTCAACAGAATAGGAATGGAGACTGTGTCAAAAGCCTTGGTGAGGTCCAGGAAAACTCCTACTGTGTGGTTACCCTTGTCAAGTTCTTGGGCTAGATAGTCAGTCAGATGATGTACGACATCGGCAGTTGAAACTTTAGGTCTTCAATTCAATATTGGTTGGATTAAATATTGATATTCAATTTCCTCGGCAATCTCTTCCTGGGGCCGGGAATCGACCGAATGGCAACTAGGCCGTGGGGGCGGGTGCGGATCCCCCGGCAGCCTTGGTCCCCTCCACAAATCTTTCTTTCGCCCTATTGGTAGGGACAGCGCGGTGCAAGCCTTGCCGCCTGCTTTGTGCCCTGGGGGCTTTCCTGCGGTCGCACAAAGACTGTACTTTTTGTGCCATGGAAATCGGTCTAGCGAGTCATTTAAGGGCACACGCAAGGAATTGATTTGTAAGGGCCGTAAGTAAAATGATTATAGCCGTGATATAGTTATATTCCTAGGGATATAGCTATATACCGCAATATAGCTATTTGAAAGCGGTTCATAACTATCTAACTAGGAATATAGCTATGATACGAGCACGATCTAGTAATATAACTATTAGGGCACTCCGACCAAATAGGTTAGGTTAGGTTAGAACTGTGACCTACCCACGTCGAAATTGGTCGCAGTAACAAAATAAGAGCATTCCGATAGTTATGAACCGCTTTCGTATAACTATAATACGGTATATAGCTATATACCTAAATGGATATAACTAGATCACGGCTACAACCATCTTACTGCGACATATATCTATATATAGATAAAGTATACGACGTTAGTTTTAAGAACGTGATCCCCATCACAGGTACCTAGTTTTTCTTCATACTGATAGCCATTAAATATTGGGAAAACATTACTGTAATTTAAGTGATGACATCAAAACAACATGGTAATTTATTGCTAATCTAAACTGTTTTAATTTCCAAATCGAGGTTAAAATTAAAATATCTACCTAATATTAGAAATGACGTGATTTTTCTATTCCAAAATTATGCCAGGTAAGTATACCAGTCTAATTTAATCTATCTATATATAGTGCAATCCACGAAGACGCGCCCCACTCCGCTCCGTTCCGTACTAATTAGTACAGTACGTCTTCGTGGATTGCACTATCTGTAGCTTCTATTGTTCCTCTGCAGGACAAAGAACTCACTCTCCCTTTTTCCACACAATTCTGTCTTTTGCCACTGAGAAACTCTTGGCCTGCTTCTCACCAGATGGTAAGTGATGCTCAGGCAGAAGGTGGAAACGAGCTTCACCCGGAATCCTTAACCACAGATGAACTTAAGGAGGATATCTTAACTCTTAACCGCTGAAACAAATGCTGCTAACATTGTTGTTATGGCAAAATTAGACTTAGAAAGTGGGGATGTGTTTTTTTTCTCGTTTGTCCTATGGTGCGGGGTGTCGTTGGAAAGGTCGTTCAAAAATATTGTGGGTGTGTGAAAAACATTTTTGAAATCAGGGATCCGATAGCGAAATATTAAGCTTTAAAGTGCTATTTTTTGTTACAGACATCTGTCCCCCCCGCAGGAATTTAGCACAGCTTAGTAGGTAGACTAACGAGTAATAATGGACCAACTAAAATTTGCTGTTTGAAAAACATATTCTTATGGGAATACATTCCGCATGGGAGAACATGTTTTTCAACAACAATGTTAAGTTTGTTCTTGGGATAAATTCATCCCAACTACGGAACCCTTAATTGTGCGTGAGTCGACACGCACTTGGCCGGTTTTACCACTTACGTAACGTATATAGATATATATACTTATAATGTAGACACATTGACTTTTCTAGTAGGTACCACATAACATAACATCATGCCTGTAATCCCCGAAGGTTTAAGCAGAGGTGCACCTAAAGTACACCCACATTTGCCTGTTATGTTTAAGACCCATGTAATAATGGTATCAATTACCATCGGGAGCAAATCCAAACTCCGGGCTGCTACTGAGAAATTCCTGAAAGAAAAACCCCAGCAATAACAACTTTTGCGACATGGGAATCGAACCCGGCTTGTAGGTACTACTTGGATAATACATTGGGCTCATAGTAAATGAAACTCATAGTGACTTATAAATATTTATGAATACTTAACTAATATCTTAACAAGTATGACACACTTCAATCCTCCCTAAATTTTTTCTTCTCAAACGTCTCGCCTTCATAGTAGTTTTCACTGAAATACACAAAAATAAGTTTAATAATTGGGTTTACGAGCACTACCGGGTGTGCATCTTTACATCCAGACCGTCTGTATAATTAAATTAGGATCTCATATATAGCCCAACGAATCAGTGTTAAAAAATACATAAAGAATAATAATAACCGCTCATCTAAATAGACGTCCGTATCTTAATACCAGCACTGTCTGTATTGCCAGATACTAGCATTGTTTGGTACTAAGCAACCTTAAAATTTTGGTTTGGATGGTCACCAGGGGCAGAAAAAAATGGAACTACCAGGAAAGATCAATTTTTCACACTGGAACAAATATTTCTTTGCCACTTCCCCGTATGACACTATAATCACTCTGTAGGGCTCAAACTTAACCTGAACTAAGCCAACCATTTATGATATATCAGTTAGTCAAGACCTGCAGTTGATCAGACTATGTTTAGTATATATTTATCTATTAAGCCAGGTCCTTACCATCCTTGAACGTTCTCAGCGTCATCGCACGTGAAGGTTTCCTCATTGTAGACCTGGCCTAATGGGCAGAGTCCCTTCTGAGGCTGGATGCCGTTGCGGCAGATGTAGAACTTCCGACAGTCTTCAGGGTGAGTGAAAGTGGGGTGAGGCATGGCGCGGCCGTTGGGTCCCATTACTTCACCTTCGGGGCAGGTGAAACCGTCGTCAAGAAAGTCTGGAAATAAGGCATAATTTGTCAGTACATATCATATTGACAGCAGAAGAGGAGATGTAAATGGAAGTGCTGATTTTTTATGAGCCCTTCTAAACGCTATTTAATATTATAGTCCTTCATTAGAAGAAAGAGCCTCCAACGTACATTTGTTTATAGCTCTGGAGAAATAAGGTTCCAGAGTTGCTTTGAAACAGCCCGTGTCACTCGATCATGACCTTAATAATAATAGAAACCGGACAAGTATACCGTAGTTTTTTGTTTTCCTCGAATGTATTTATTCCATTTTTACTATTACCTAGATCTAGAAATGTATCGTGATTTGCAGTCAAATCCAGAAGGGTTACTTATTTTTATTTTTATTTTTAATGAAGAATGGGGTACTTTAACTGAAGAATGTTCTCTGTGCAATGTACCCTTGGTGAGATGATCACACTGCCTCTTGACGGACTCCTTCCAGTCACAGTTGGAGGTCTCCTCATCAAAGTACAGGCCGGAAGGGCAGGGCATCTCATAGGGTGTGCCGTCCGAGCAGGAGTGGAACTTGTTGCAAGCCTGCAAGTATTATTGAATAGATTAATTTATTTAAATATTATCGTATGTAAGTAAGGCCTTTAAAACTCAGTTGTAAAAAAGAAATAGGTAATTATGAAAGGACTCTGAGAACTCTATTTTTATAGGCTTAAAAATAGAGTTCTCAGAGTCCTTTCATATTCCTTTATTCAAATTCCTTTATGAGAATATCAGTATGAATTTTCCCACATCACTATCTTTTCAAGAACATCTTTAAGATGTATTTTAGATAACAGTCAATCAATGACATCGTGCATTCAGATCAATCCAGTGCAGCCCCTGACAGTCAGATAACGTTCATCAATCGAGCATGGGTTATGTTTTGAAGTGAATATCGAATGGATGACGCCGATCGAACGCAATCTATTTGAAACTTTAGTTGCCGTCTTGATGTTAAAAACCAAAATAAAATCCATATTTTAATGCTCAAAGTCAAAGTCAAATAATTTATTTCAATTAGGCACAAAAAAAGGCACTTTTGAACGTCAAACTTTACAAAAAATAATAAAACTGATTCTAGTCGCCCATTCCAAAAGGTAGTTTTCGTATGGAGAAGAATGGGCAAGAAACTCCACCGTTACTCTTTTAAAAAAAATCATTATATCTTGTATACACTTATTATATAATTATATGTGAAGACAATGCACCTTGAATAAGATTACTATACCACGATAGGTAAAAAGAATGAAAAATGAAGGAATGACATAATTATGTGATAGATGCATGGTGCTCACATAGTTACAAACATTGTAAAATTATACTATATTTCTAACATTATAATAAGTAACACTAATAATAATAAGTCAGTGTGTGAGTTCAAATAATCACAAAAAATAAAATAAAATAAATGTTTAAAAAAATAAAAAATAATAATTAAACAATTAAATTATCAACTAGTTCGATTTTGTCTAGATTCTGAATTGTCCTATGGAGCAGGACCAGCATGTTTCCAAGCATTTTTATCTTGGATATAATCCTCTAATTTGTAATATGCTTGTTTACAAAGTGTACTTTTTATATGATTTTTAAATTTTCTTTCATTTAATTCTAATATATCACAAGGTATTCTGTTGTAACATTTAACACAGTACCCCATAAAAGATGTATTTACTTTAGATAGTCTGAAAAAAGGTTGATCTATTTTATCTTTATTTCTAGTATTAAAATTATGTCTATCACTTATTTTATTAAAAAGATGTAGATTTTTTCTCACATACATAATATTTGAATAAATGAATTGGCAAGGTACCGTCATAATATTAATCTTTTTAAATAGTCATCATTAACATACTGTTCATGATGTAATCTCAAGTATTTTTCCGTTCATTGCCCTTTGCGTTGAAGGGCACACAAATGCTGGTTACAATACTGGTTAGTTTCACAACGTACAACGGGCAAACCTTTCGCAAGCTCACCTTTAAGGCGATAATCGTATAGCACGGCTCACGACTCGATCGCCGGATGTATGTATATTATAGAAATGTGACACTCACACTGGCGCGTGCTATGCTCACTTGTTTGTGAGATGATTTTTCAATGGGCACGGCCACCGTGAGCTCTTTATGAACTATGGTCGTTGACAAGAAGTAATTACGTACTCATATATTGTTTGGTTTAGAAAATGTATTATTGAAGTTACGATTAACTTTCCTTCCTTTTTAATTTATATCTATTCTATCTACTTTAATATTTTCCTCTCTTCAACACATGGTTATGCTCTGTCGGGTCTATAAATGTAGTTGTACTTTCACTGCCTTCCCAATTTTCAAGATGTCCTATGCCATGCCACCATAAAAATCACAGTGAACGCGCTAGGCGCGTTGACCGGCTCTGCGTAAAGGTATAAAATATTTATATTGACACCTTTTTTGTTTTATCGGCGTGAGAGGGACTTAAATTATTACTAGTGCAGTTATGCAGCTACTGAAAAGTAAAAAACTACATTTAAGTGCCATGTCAATAATCCAACATTATTTTTTTTCTTTTATTGCTCTAAGTTTTGATTGAAATAGCACAATTACAGTAACTAGTATTTGGACCTATTAACCGATTGGCTGCTGCCGCAGGAATATTTTCTTAACTGAGCATGCGTAAAGTTTGCTGACTGTACCTGAGGATCGGGATGTCGGAAATATCCGTTCTGTCTGGGACAGCCATTAGACGGCTTTGGCTCCTCTGTGGAAAAGATAAATTGTCAAAATAGATACATTATTATTGTGAAATATCGAGTTAAGTAGATAAAAATAAGTTGAGCAGGCCCTAGGTTAAGTTTAATCAAAGGAACTTTCTTTTTGTAACTTTTAGTAATGAGAAGAAAAATAAATCTACCACGTCGACGTTTTTCTTGACAGGCATGTGAAAAAATTATTTTCGCAATGAACAAGATCATCGTTATCTGCTGATTTTATCATAGTCATAATTGCGAATAACAGCGCTCAAAATCTTGCGAGCATTTACCAATAACACTGTTTAAATATTATAAAATGAAGTCATCAATAAATAAAATTGAAAATAAGTGTATCAATTTAATAAGTTATCAATTAAATTGGTCTCGCTCGCAGAAGTACTTAAGTAGTACATAACTTTCGATGTATAGTTTGTCGCAATGTCAGCTTATCAGATAGTTAACTAAACTGAATTCTAGTAATTCAAGGAAATTAATGTCCATAGTTTCTCATAGGGATCATCATCTGCCTATTCCAGGCCAAACCCTTTCCCAATTATGTTAGGGTCGGAATCCAGTCTAACCGGCTGCAGCTGAATACCAGTATTTTACATGGAGCGACTGCCTGTCGAACCTCCACAACCCTGAACCCAGTTGGTTGTCAGTTTTTTGGTTGGTTGTCAACGATCTACAATCGACAGCCGGGACCAACGGTTTAACGTGCTTTCGACAGACAAGGATTGGTCTAGGTATGTAGTGGATACCCTCTCATCCACGGACCGACCTCGACAAGTGTCGCATGGCTGTCATTATTTAGCCACGAGCCCCTCCATAGTTCTGCATAAGGATAGAGGGTAGTAATGGGTAGGGGATACTTACGCAGCTCTTTCCTGTCTCCACAGTCTACATTTGTGGGGAGGTCACATTTTTCCTTGTTGGAGTACTGATCACTGAAGACTAGACCATCGGGACACAGCTTCGCTTCCGATACACCTGTGTGGAAGAAAAAAATAACAAATAGGTAAGTGAATTAGTTATAACTGCTAATTTTTTTGACACTAACGCTAAAATTTTACTATAATATTTTTCTTGATAAGGACTTTGTTTTGTAGATGCGTTGTGTTAAAATTCCTTGCAAATTCAAAACCCAAGCATTCTCTGACAACAGAATATACCTATAACCTTATACATTATCTACTACAATATTTACTTCGACACATAGGCATTGCAAAACCAAAAAATAGTCACTTGTACTGCTGACGGAAATACAAGAATGCGTATGTCGGTGCATTACAAAACGTAATTGTGACTTACTATTATTGTTTCTGTATCTAGAGTAATCTAGAGGTTATGACTTTATGAGGGTTTGTCTAAAGTTGTATGCTTATTTCGACCAGCTCTTGTTAGTAAAATGGTGTTCTTAATTTGTTCGTATCACGCTATGGTTGAATTGTAACATGGTTTACCATTGATTACGGAAAACAGACCAGTAAGTAAAGAATAGAAAGAAGTAGAGTCCAACAGTGATAAAGATAATATACTCGTACATCTTAGTGGACATTCTCCCTCAGGAATTAACGACTAAAATATTTTTGATAAATAAGCTGAATTATTAAATAAAATCCAGATAATCCTCCGATCATTCATGACCTATCACGATCTATCAGAATGTTTGGGAACACGAAGCTAATCCGTTGAACGTGCACATAGACAATCAAGGCATATACCTGTTGTACCTAAGATCTAAAATACGCCAAAGACCAGACATTAAACAATAATGATACTTAGTTAGTAGGTAATAACATTTCTTAAAAGTGTTTCAACATCTAGTCAAACCTATTGAGGTTTTTGTGATGTCTCTCTTTATATTTTGTTGTGTTCCTTAATTGATTAATAAAAAAATTAAATACACTCCATTGTTGCTCAGTTTACTAAACTGATTTTAACATTTAAAAAAACTAACTAAGAGATCACTCATACCATAACTCACTAAAATCATTCGCAAATTTTTTTTTTTAAGTAATCCAAGTTTCCACAAATTATTATTATATCCATCTATTTTAAAAATAAGAGAAGTGTCATCAGTGAATCGAACTATATCTGATAAGTTAGCCATCATGTAAGGAAGGATTCAATAACATGCATTATTATAAACTAGAAATAGGAAAGGGCCAAGAATTGCTCCTTGAGGCACGCCTATCTTAACTAGAGACCCCGAGGACGTCGCCCCGTTAACGTTTACTTTTTGCTGCCTGTTTGATGAATAGGAAAGAACAAGATCAGCAGCTTAATCGAAAAATTAAATAAAAATTCCATGGAGTATTTTTTTGTAAAAATAGTACAGTTTGCTATTTAACAAGATGTGAGGAAACTAAAATAAACAAAATATAATATTAATTAGAATTAGTTCTTACTATTTAAAAGTGACAAAATAACAAAATTTATTCAATTTTGTACTCCTTTTTTATTGAACGGGGGCATAATACGACACGACTCCAACTTAATCATATTCCAGCCTTTCCTTTTTACCGGTCCACAGACTGCTGAGCAAGATTCTGTAACTAATTTTATGCATCTTTCTGTTGCTTGAGTGTGACATGGGATCCCGCGAAAAACTGATAACATTTCAGAATCCAGTTCATGGTAATCTGCCAAGGCTTCTAAAATCACTTTGGTAGGAATGGTTTTGATATGAGATTCGTAAAATCGTGTGCACCAAAATTTTACTGTGCTAATTTAAATACACGCAAAGGAGTAAAGCCAGTAGAACGATCACGTATCTTTAAAACTATTCGAAGGGATATTAATATATTTTCGCAGTGGCCACAATACCCATTTCGCTGTATCACGGGATCTATCACCTGTTTGAGTTTATCTAGCAGGTATCGTCATAGTTTAATTGTATCAAACAAATATTTGGCTCCTTATATGCAATGCAGTTGTGTTTTGATATGGAACCACATACGAGCGTAGACTTTTACCATGAACTCTGACAATATTTTCAGACTATCTGATGGGTTTTCAGCCGAAACGTAGAGCCGCAGAATACTGTTTGCCGTAGTTAGCCACCTTGAGTGACATATTTTGCCAGGCTTACGTTTGACCAAATTTTCGGGACATTGGCCTATATTGATTGCTTGACACATTTCTAAAAGATATAATTATCCGTACTCAGATCGTTACGGGTTTTCGTTATGTCTTGCAAACAACATGTTATGGCATTGAATGTTTTGACACAAAATTATTAAGTGTCTTTCCAATTTGACCACTAAAACTTTTCGGGCCCGTGGTAGAACCGTCTAAATGTTCAAAAATATGTCTTAAAGCCAATTCGTTTGCATGCAATTGACATACCAGCCATTGTACTGGACGTTGCAGCGTGTTTTCAAGCAGTTTTATAATTCCAGCTTTAGTTCCAGTGTTAACGGCGGTTCCGTCACAACTAATAGCCACTATTTTTGTTACTATTGAGTTTTCCATAAAAAACTACAATAAATTATTGGCTATTGTTCTAGCATTCCCAGACTTTAAGGAGATGTGGCCCAAGTATTGGGACCCAGGCTCTTTCAAAATGGTTTTAAGTTCTTCAACTATGACAATCCTTCTGTCGTCTTCTTGGACTAATGTCTTATCCTTTCTGCCATCAAACGAAATAGGTACCAATATTATCTTGAAAGCCAGTCAAACTTTTCTCTATTAAAGATTGTCTTGTCTTCGATCGGACTCGGCGAATTTTGGATCGATCAAAAACATTATTCATGTTTTCATTTGTCAATAAACCAAAATCTTGGAGCGTGGCAGAGGCTAACATCGCGATGTTATGTGATCTATCCGAAACGATCCAATGTTCTAGCAACTGCCACTTAAGACGTTCCTGGTAGCACCGAGATACTTGGCGTGGAAACAATAGAAGATGTCGAAAATATTTTGATTTCAGAAAATATTTTAGAGGTGAGTCGCAATCAAATGTTACTTTTACTATATTTTATTCTTTTTTGTGTCTGTGTACTTCTGATTTTAAATAAAAAATTGACGGTAAGTAATTTAGTTTGCGTTATAATGACCCTATGAAAACTTCAAGATTTTTGCATTTATTTTGAAAATCTGAGGGTCTGGGGACAGTACTACTAATGTCTTTTTTGGGAAAATATTTTACATACGTAATGCTTACGTATGGCCACTTTTAATAACCCTACAAAACAGGAAATCGCAAAAAACATCATTTTCATACATTTCCACGAATTCCGTAGTGGTGTAATTTACAGATCAGTGTTTTGTGGTCAACGCAGTCAAATGCTTTTGAGAGGTCACAGAATATGCCAATTGCATCCTGAGACTTTTCCCAGGATTCCTAAATTTTACTGATGAGTTTTACTCCTGCGTCAGTCGTCGACCTACCTTTCGTGAAACCAAACTGTTGCATGTTACTTTTGAATGTTTTTTTAATTGTGACAATAGAAATGGGCTTGTATTCAAAACATGGAATGTCTTAAGTTGTCACATACGGAATGAGCGGACTGTTGTACCATCCCAACTAGGTTGGTTTTGTTTCAACATAAATTTTGAAATAAATAAAGGCCTTATTTATAAATAGAAACATAATATTATTGCAACATGTATGATATATTATGTTATCGAGGTATTTTGGTAACATTTTAACGAAAGACAATTTTGTACTTCGTACCATATCAAACTTATCATGAGTCACAAGCTTAGCCTTCCTAAGTCTCAAGAATACTGTCCAATATTATACAGATCGTAAAACGCCGGTGTATGCCTGTTTCCTGGATCTTTCCAGGGCTTTTGACCTTGTGTCATATGATGTGCTCTGGAGGAAGTTGGAGGACAGGAATGTACCGGTGGAAGTTCGTAAGGTTCTGCAGTTTTGGTATGCTAACCAAACGAATCAAGTGAAGTGGTCCAACAGTCTCTCTGACGCTTATGGGTTGGAGTGCGGGGTGAGGCAGGGAGGGTTGACCTCACCCAGGCTCTTCAACCTATATGTGAATGACCTCATGGTCGAGCTCAGCAGTATGCGTGTTGGTTGTCGGGTGGGTGGTGTTAATATTAACAGCATCAGCTATGCAGACGACATGGTGCTGCTGGGCCCAACTGCTGGTTCTATTGGAGAGATGTTGAAAGTTTGCGAGGACTACGTGGCTAGACATGGGCTCGTGTATAACGTGAAGAAATGTGAGTACATGGTCTTTGGGGTCGCCGGTAGGTGTACAGATTATTCACCTAACTTTACCCTAAATGGATTGAGCCTAAGAAGAGTAAAACAATTCAAATATCTGGGACATATGCTTACCGACGACCTGAAGGACAATGTAGATATTGAGAGGGAGCGCAGGGCTTTGGCGGTCCGCGGTAATATGTTGGCTCGTAGATTCGCCCGCTGCACGGACCAGGTAAAAATAACGCTTTTCAAAGCGTATTGTCAGGGTCTGTACACGGGTGGTCTGTGGATCAACTACACCAAACGGTCGCTAGATGTCCTGCGCGTCCAGTACAACAATGTTTTTAGAATGCTCTTGAGACTGCCCCGGTTCTGTAGTGCGTCAGAGATGTTTACGCAGAACCGTACTGACGGCTTCCACGCAATTGTGCGGAAGAAAATGGCGTCGGTGGCAGCTAGAACCCGGGCCAGTGGCAACAGCATTCTAGAAACAGTGACTGAAAATGTGTTTTCCCCTTTTATGAGGCATTTTGTGGAGAGGATGACCGGTTGAGAAACTGGTTTCGTCTTCTCTACAAATTGACTCAAACCCAAAATGTCATCTTAATTTATGTATATACTAACACTAGTTATAAGGTATTTTACTAACACTACGGATCTCTGTTATCTGATTATTTGAAAATAAATAAAATAAATAAAATTAGCAACCTAGTCGAGCTTGCACTGCATTGGAGAAGCAAATATAATAGTTTAAATTTTATGTCAATGGATTATGTAAGGACATCGATGAACATACTTACCACACCACCATACATCATAGTCTGTTTAAGGTACAGACGCCAGCACGTTAACCTACTACCATCTGTCAATTTCTTTAATAGATTTTCAAATTTATCACCAAAGTATAAGGTTCAAAGTTAATTGAGAAAATTTTACAGTTTTGGGTGGGTTGATGTGCTGGCGTTTAAGTTAAAAGTCGCCTGGCAGTCGAACCCGGCACGACATAGATCAAATAATTAAACGCAGTATCCAGATAAAGAACACAATGTATATTCCGATTAATTATAAAAAAAGAAATAAGTAAAAAAAATATGCAAGGATTTAAAAAAAAACAGCCGTCAGCGTACGCGCGTGTAGATTATCGAAACGTTAGATGAATATTAATTTCGGTAAAGTACGCTAGGCCCATCGGCATACGTGAGTTAGGTACATCGATTTTGCTTAGCACGTCTCGAGCAAACGAACGATGGCCAACCCTTCATAACTGCAGTTTAAAATTCGACGCGATTAACCCACGACCGTATAAAGTGAAGAAACCTAAACTGGGCTAGTAATTACGACAAAAAATTTAGCCGGCGGTAATACAAAAGGTTATACAAAGTTGGAGAAGAGTTGTTAAGTTGCCTGCCTCAGGCGGCCAGGCGACGCACCGCCGCGCCGCTGGTAAACGCTGGGAGGCGCTCACTGCTGTCGCTGTCTTTGTATCGTCCGCAGAACCAACCGCTTCACCACAGAGGCGCCAGAACGCGGGGTTAATGCAGGATCTGGCAATGCAATGAGCCCTGGCGGTGGAGGTTTAGATGGTAGATGAGGCCGAAATTATAATTAGAGATATTACTTTCCAGTTTTGGAAAACCAAACTAAAAATTACAGCAGAAAATTTACAGCACCACATCTGGCTGGGTAACTGACGACCCGTATATAAAAAAGTACTCTGTGCTGACGACTGTCGCAAACCCGCAAGAATCTTTTTTATTTCTCCTTCTATGGCACACATTTTAATTTGTTGTTTGACAACAAATTAAAATAGTTGTTGTAAACGTTTTATAAATAAAACATGTTCGGTCTTTTTCACGTGTGAAGAGGTCAAGCTGCCCGCGGAATACTGCACTACTTAATATCAATATTATTGTCTTTCTTAGTGTTGAAAATTGAATGTGTGTTTAGCACAGCAACAATGTTACACACATATTGTTTGTTGGTGAATACAAAATGCACCATCAAACGTAAACATACCATACACTTAAATAAAGTCAATTGCAGGCACCTAATTGTTGTTTATAGCAGAATATTGCTGTTCTATAAAGTAGATAGACTGTGCATTGAAGAGTTTAAGGGAGAGGCCTCTCTTATTATCTGTTCTTTTTGCCCTATGTCCAAATATTTCACAGTAAAAGTGAATAAATTTAATGATTAATAAAACAGTTGTTTTTGTTTACCATAGTTTATTTCTCTCTATTTACTGAAACCTAATGAATAACAGTTAATTTAGGTAAATACCTCTAAATAGTACCTATCATTTTATTATTCAATTCTCTGTGTTTATAAAATAAAAAACATAGTATTTCAATTCATAAATATTTCAATACAAGTTATTTTTATTTGTACCTCTATAGTTCATAATAAAACACTTTTATAAAGTTTACTCAACAGTTTTCTAAAAAAAATATTATCTTTCATGAACAATCTTCAGTTTTTACTTTTGTACTTGAGAAGGTTGAAAACTAAAGTAGCAGAGCAGCGGGGCAACGCAGCAGGGGTGACATCATTCATGCTGCCTTCATTTTGTCATTGGTGGAACGCCCCAGGAACTCTACAGTATTAAAACAAAATCATATTATTTTCTTCTCAAATAAAGTACTTAAACATTATGTGGTAAAGTAGGCTTAACAACTAGGCGTTCATTAGGCCCATGGCAGGACAGAAGCCATCATCCTAGTCATGGCTGCTGGTTGTATAATTTCTTCTTTATTTATGGCAGTGTTTTTAGTCTCCAGATATTTTATAATAGTAAACTATATAATATAATACTATATTATAATAGTAAACTATATAATATAATGATATTTTATAATACTAAATTATAATAGGAAGTTCGGTATACATAAAATGACTTGTATGTAGAAAGTTCAGCCAAGGAAATATATTCATAATTTAATAATTAAGTGAGATGCTACGCTTGATTCTTAACTGTGTCAAAAAGCTAACCTTCAATGATTAATTCAGAAGATTGATTACCCAATCCATGTTTACTACCTTGCCACCGACTTCTTTGTTAGGAAGTCAACAAGATTGATGTTGGGTAGTGTTCCATTCTTGTATTTTCAGCTCTAGCACCGTCTGTGAAAGTATTATAAATATATTTTGTAGTTGTTATTTGGTTAGTGGTTATTATAGCTTGTTTCAGCATCTACTTATGTACAAAAATATCAATTAACAATTTCAGTTACAGTGTGAGGTTGACGGTCATGGTAAGTAGCTATTATTCAACCTCAAGTAAGTTGCTTGTGTCTACGCAACGAAGGAATGATTGTCCGTATGTAGACTCACTAATACTCGAAATGTACAGACGCCAGTACATCAACACTACATAAAAAATTGACAGATTGTAGTAGACAATCTGTCAATCAAAAACAATGACAATCTGTCTGTCAAAAATTGACAGATTGTCTACTACAATCTGTCAATTTTCTTTCGGGCCGGCGGAGCATGCGTATTTCATACAAACGTAATACCAAAATAATTTGTAAATCAAACATATTCTTAAGGTTGTGTGTATTTATTCCGATTGGATTACAGAATATCTATGCTTCCAAATATATATTTTTAATGGACACTGATTTAAATTCCAGATAAGAGAAAAATAAGTTTTCTATAGAAATTTTAAATTCCTCATATCTCGTCTTTTTATCAGTGTCCATTCAAAATATATATTTGGAAGCCTAGATATTCTGTAATCCAATCGGAATAAATATTCACTACCTTAAGAATATGTTTGATTTACAAATTATTTTGGTATTACGTTTGTATGAACAACGCATGCTTCGCAGGCCCCTTATTTTCAACTTTATCACTAAAGAATAAGGTTCTAAGTTGATTGGGAAAATTTTACAGTTTCGGGTAGGTTGACGTGCTGGCGTCTGTACCTAGAGCTACAATAATCTAATGAGATACGAAGGTACTCTTTTACACACGTCATTCTTATTTATATTCCTGTATATAGTTACTATACTCATTGATTGGCTTACTTACTTGTAGTGATGAAAACAGCCTAAGTAAGTTTTAGTACAGCCAGTAGAAAACGAAGACAGAGCACAGTGTCTTGAACGAGAGAATTTTCCAAAGTTCTTCCGAGTTCCACAAAACACAAGAAAAATGTTCAAAAACTGCTTATCATACGCATTTTTCTGTATGAGAATAGTAAATATAATTTTGTATATTAAAAAATATAAAAAAATCCAAGGCAAAACAATGCTTGCATGCAAAAACACTACCGAAATCAACAAAATCAAAATGTAAACAAAGACGTCCAGATCATTCCGGCGCGGATTATTGTCAGATGTTTAATATGTCATGTGATATGCCTTTCCTGTTCTTTTCCCTAGACTCTAATAAAGTTAGAGCAGCAAAGGTATACTTTAGACAGGCCATATTTCGCATTAAATTCGACTCTGAACACGTCGTCTCAATGAGTCGGCAGATCGTTACAGGTTATTACAACTTTTACTCAGTGTTGCCAATTTTTTCCCTGAGTCCACTATAGACATGCGTCAGATAAATCAAAACGAATTAAAATCCGATTTCAGTCAGAAATCGAATTGTATCGATAATCCGAACTAGACAAATCGATTTCTCAAAACCACGGCAAGAGTAGCTTTGCGTAAGCAAATATTTGTTTATGTTTGAATAGTTTTGGTCGATGCATTTACAACTGAATATTACTAGAGACGAATAAAATTGCGAGCCGGAGCCTCTCCTGAAATCGATTTCTAAAAAAGGATATTTAACCGTTTGCGTAAAAATCTAAAAAACGCCCATGTCTAGTCCACTAGCGGCGGTTCTACAAACCACCAGAAATAAACTATACTAGTTGTAGCACGACAAATGGCAGCTGCAGTAAGCACTTGGTATTATAACCACTTTTTATTATTATGCCATCCTTATGCCTACGGTATAGTAGTTGAAATCGGTTGAACAGACTGTAAAAAAGGTTTAAAAAATTCTTATTTTAAATAGAGTAATAGATTAGTCACAATTTTTTTATTTTATTTTTCTGTTATCGACATTTGGTCACTGTTTTGGAGGTCCATTTGAAGATTTGAGAATGAAAATAAAACATAACGTAATCATAATATTTTTTTTTAAACATCATCTAACTACATATAATATCACACAATAATTAATGAAAAAGTTAGTGAAGATGTTTGGATGTTTGTCAGATGGATAATTTAAATCTTGCATAAAACGCACACTATGCTGCCAAGCATATTATAAGTTGGGGGATTACATCGCTGACAAAAATGCTTGGCTCAACGCTGGTCCAGTTCCACAAGGGCGCATAAACTAATTGATTAAAATTGGAAAATATTGTTGGAGCTGCTGAAGATTGAAAAACTATCTTTGAATTGTATAACATCAATCTCTTAGTATTTTATAATTGCATAGCACATGTGTGAGCACTGTACCTTCTATAAAACTACCATTTCCTGGGTACGTCTTTCATTAACTTGGATGTGCTCTGGCGGCTGAGAGTATATCATGCTCACTCAAATGTCTCGCTGGTGGTGGCATTTGTGTTGGATAATTAAGTTCCCTTCAAAATGGTTGAGCTAAATGATGCTGATCCATGCGTCATGTTCGTGAACGGGCGCCGTCAGTGGGGACTGGTCATCTCTTAGCTGCCAAGGCTTATTTTAATTTTTGAATTATTTTTGTTTTATATTTTTATTACGGACGCCTTTAACGTGCACGTCTTTCAAAATTGTTCTCACATGTATAATTTCAACATGAACGATGTTACCAATATTTTGTAACAATATTCTTATTTAAAAGAGTGTCCATGGAGTTTCTTGCCCGTTCTTCCCCATAGGAACCTACTACGCTTTGGAATGGGCAACTAGCTTCATCTTTCTGTCTGACCGACCCCTTGACAATTCAAAAGTACCTTTAATTGGTTTATTTGAAATAAATTTGATTTGAGTTTGAGTTTGCATAATAATGGTTTAACGGCAGATTTTGCTATCCCGTAAGTATGTTCCCGTAGGATATTTTTCGAAAATGAATAGTCTCCACTCGGGCGAAGCCTCTCTTTGAAGGCTTCAATATATTCGTCATGCTGAATCAGTGTTCGCATTCGCAGTGATTTCAGCATTTGAAAGAAATAAATCGAAAAATCACTGACTCATCATGTTTGAGACAAACAATAAAACATGCAATTATCGTGTTATTTTAATATTTTCTCGAGTCACAGTTTTAGTAATTGATTGCATTGTTAACTACAAATTGAATTAAACTAACCACTAAACAAAACCACCAGCCACGAAAAGCAAAATTTCTCCGCCAGTAGTGATGTCCAAACCCCACAGGTTTTTGTTTATGCTCAACACCATGTCAAAAGTCACCGCAAGGTTGCCTGCTTGTCGGTCTTCTACAGATTGTACTTCGGCGAGTGTGCCCATGAACTCCACGACCTCATCCCACCGGCCCCTTCTACCATCAGACATCTAGACGCACTGCAGGTTACCATCCCTACCTAGTTGATTTTCCACCAACTCGCACTAAGCGTTTTCAAACGTCTTTTATAATGCGCACAGCAAAGCAGTGGAACTCTCTGCCTGCGTCTGTGTTTCCGAACGCATACAACCCTAATATATTCAAAGTAAGAGTCAACAGGCTCCTTCTGGGTAAGCTCACTCCATCGTCGACTTTGTCTCTGTCACCTCTGACCTAGACTAGAGTCAAGAGCAAACCCATCGTAAAATAAAAATAATTAGTAATTTACTGATCAAATTCTTCCATACGTAATTGTCGCAAATCAATAGCCGAGCAGTGTAAAGTCAGTCATAAAATAAAAATTTTATATGCACAAACATTTTGGGCAATACCGTGCAAGCATTTTATTACCTAGTTATGGTCACCTTCGTAACATTTCGTTATTTAATAATGAGGAAATATTAGGAATTATTACACTCTACTTGCTATAAAAATGGGAGTGTCTGAATGTTGGCAAAAAAATACGAGTAGTCACGACATTTTGAAAGAAAGAAATAGTATTTATTGTATTGTATTTTGTGTAGTTAATGTCACATTTTACAATCGTAGTAGGTAATCACGAAACAGTGCTTGTAAAAATGTAATGCTTAATTTAGAAGCACCGCTTTTATTTTGGACGATAATAAAAAAGTAACTATGTGAAAGAGACAAAATTAAACGTAACTTTTTAGAGCAATTTTACGAGTGAGAACTCCATCAGATGTAAACATTTGTGATTAAAAAATACCAACGTCTCTTTTCTCACATAAAAAATAAAAAAACTTCTTTTGCTGAGCATAAAATACTTAATAATCACCTCCACTTGAAAAACTATTAAAACGCACTTATAAAGTGAAACCCGGAATACGACAGAAAATTTTCGACATCGCAACCTCTGGATGACGTAATACATGCAAGAGGGTGGCTCTTGCATGTATTACGTCATCCAGAGGTACCTATGTACTGTAACGGATGACCTTTGTAATTTTGTACTGACCTCCGCTGCATTTGTAGTAAAGATCACACTGGTAGGAATCTGGGTAGAAACCATTATTCTCTGGACAGTCGAACTCTTGTGCTGAAACTGAAATATAAGGTTTTTTAGTTATAGGTAATACTGGCAGGCGACTATTTAACATTATAAATATTTGGGCATATTCAAAAGAAAAATCTGTTGGGATAAGACTGAAAACATTTTATCAACAAATTTTGTTGTGAATCACCCAAGATTCACAACAAAATTTGTTGATAAAATGGATGACATAGGTACGTACGGTATCTCGCACGACAGTAGTTAAAAAACCAGTATAAGTGTTAGTGAGTGATACATTTACATCGATTATACAAAAACTATACCTACAAATATGTTTAAATAAAAAAAACCTTTAAAACACCAAACGAAAGCAACACTCAAAAATATTTATTGTCTGACGCCGGTAGCACACCTTCGCCACGAAACCATAGCAGCGAAACCGCAGTAGTTCAATTCAACTTGCTCGCGTCATGGTCAGCTACTCGAAATTCGAGTAGCGGAACTTGACTAGCAGAACATGACGCGAGCCCGTTGAATTGCACTACTGCAGTTTCGCTGCTATGGTTTCGCGGCGGAGGTATGCTACCGGCATCAAAGTTAACAACAGTAAGACCAGCAGCACTTTATAAACAAGAAAGTAACTGAACTCCTAAACCAAGGTCGCTTAGTCTTTGAACTAATTCCAGTTAGTAACCGTATTCATGAGTTATTATCACTAAATTATTAGATACTATAATTTCAGTGGAAACACATTATACACCTTTTGTTATTAATCGCTGTATTTTTCAAAACTGGATCTGTTGTTTTTGTGCTAAGATCGAACATTATAACGTTGATTGTTATAATCATTAGGTAGCCTTTTTTTTTGGGTGGGAAATTATCAAATAACTTTTTCCGCTCTGGGCGGAGCGGGAGGGCGTGTCGACTCTTACTGACTAAAACCTACCCGTGCCCGGGCCTGGTCCTTATCGGACGGTGAGCTACCCGTTGCTCACCGTCCGCAAGTCCGCACGTACGGTGTCCAGGAATCGGCCTGCGATTCCCGACGCCCAGGGCGTCGCCTGTGGTGGCTAGGGGCGTGAGGGCGCAAAATTTGCCTCTCCCTCACGCGTTTCGCCTCCTCATTCGCGAGCATTACTGCCTCCCAAAAGGAGGTGACGGCGTCCCATGCCCTCTCGCTCCGTACCATGGCCTGGACTAGGGCCGGACGCGAGAGATCACCGCCACCGATCGCATCCACGAGGACACGGCGATGAATGTGCCCTGGCGGCTGTGAGTATGTCATGCTCACTCAAATGTCTCGCTGAAGGTGGCGTGTGTGTTGGATCATTTAGCTCCCTTCAAAATGGTTGAGCTGAATGGTGCTGATCCATGCGTCATGTTCGTGAACGGGCGCCGTCAGTTGGGACTGGTCATCTCTTAGCTGCCATGGCTTATTTTAATTTATTTTAAGTTTTTGAATGATTCTTTTTTTTCTTCTTTTTATTACGGACGCTTTTACGAACGTGCACGTCTTATTACATTGTTCTCACATGCATAATTTCAAAATGAATGATGTAACCAATATTTTGTATCAATTTTTTATTTTATTTAAAAGAGTGTCCGTGGAGTTTCTTGCCCGTTCATCTCCATAGGTACCTACTACGCTTTGGAATGGGCAACTAGCTTCATATTTTTGACTGACCGACCCCTTGACAATTCAAAAGTGCCTGTAAATCGTTTAATTGAAATAAATGCTTTGAGTTTGAGTTTGATGTTCTGCCCAAGACGGGCAGACCTCCACCGTGTCCTCCGGGCGATCCACGTAATGATGACACCCGGGCGTTTCCTCTCGCCTTATCCGGAACTACGTTTAGTAAACCTATGCCCGTTTTCACTAACACTAAACGACACCTAAATGTATCTTTTAGTCGCATATAATAGCAATATAGAAATTGATATCTCGCTGTACCCACGGTGACACGTGTACGTGTACCCTTAGTACACGTGTCGACGGCTTGAACTCGTTGGAGGGCGTGACTAATGTGCATGGTAATTAGTCTAATTATTTATTTATTTAGTTTTATTTATTTAGTAAGTATTTATTTATCTAGTTTTATAATATAATTTTTTAATTTAATTTTTATTTATTACATAATTTCCGACATCCCGGCGGGAGAAGCCGCGGGCGAAAGCTAGTATAGAATAAAATAATTAAAAATCTTATTTGAACCTAAGAATGGAAAGCTAAATATGGGAATAACGCTACATTTAACGGTACTCTAGTGTGACTAAAATATTCGATTCATTGACTAAAATGCATACTGCATACAATGTCAAATTGGCCATTTATCATAAATACTATTAAATGAGCAATATTTGTATAACGAAAACATCTCTAACGATTTCATCGGGGGCGAAAAACCGATCTAGCTATGTCTGATATCTGGGAAAATTTGTTTTCTCCGTATTTCCACCAGAGCAGTTCCCAATCGCCCAAAGTTTAGGACAAGATGGCTACCTTAGAATAATGTCAAGGCAGCATGGAATTAGTATGCACAATATATGAAATAAGTATGAACTATCCTCTAATATTAAATGAGCATTCTCCATTTTCACCAGAGCAGCATTCGGTCGCCCAGATACTGGCACATTATACGCGAAGACTACTGAATTAAATTATAACAGAAATGGCCACAATACTAGCCTGTTATTGTCTCACTGCAGGGCAAGGCCATTTTCTTCTACAGAGAAGTCACGTGCATTGATCACCACGTTTGCTCAAGACGGGTTGACGATTTCAGACTTATATTAACTATAAAATCCAGGTTTCCTCACGATGTTTTCCTTCACAGATATCAGTAATGACCAAGATAAACTCAACTGGCCACGTAATATAGTGTGACCTGTCACTAAAGGTTGAATAAGTGTAGCTCATTGTTTATTTACCATTTCCATTCATAGCACCGCTCATTACGAAACACGAGTGCGACTGTTTGTACGATTTGAAAAGGGCCAAGGTTTGAATTCCCACAAATGTTACGTAAAATAAATACTCATGACAGAAATGTAAATATTATGTCAGCTTAATGGTAATTTAAACGAGTTGGAAATTAGAAGGCAATGGAAGATGTGCCACTTATGTAAACGATGTCGAAAAAGCTTTTCCGAAGTCACATAACTGACACAATAATACGTGAGAACTTTTCCATTGGAAGATAATGAGAATACTAGCTGCGCCCTACGGTTTCACCCACATAAGTCTCGATTTCGTGGGAATATCTAATAATTTCATCTAAATCCGCTCAGCCGTTATTGCGTGATTGAGACAAACATACAAAATTCACCTGAAAA
Organism: Xanthia togata; assembly: GCA_963853775.1. NCBI lineage: Eukaryota > Metazoa > Arthropoda > Insecta > Lepidoptera > Noctuidae > Xanthia > Xanthia togata. Next base: position 23,262,753 of record OY970793.1, on the reverse strand, counting down.
CAAGATTTTCAGCTATGAGTGTTATTTTTGCCTCATTTTTAATTTTCTCAAATGGTCTCCTGTGTGTGACGCTACTGGTTTCTGAAAATTGTGTTTTCGGTATCTAAAATATATCATTTAATTTTATTCTGAAATTCAGACAGATTGTTATGAAACAGCTCGGTATTTTTTTTTCGACATATTGCAAAATGCGCTCATGTCAGACTTGAAGCGGAAAATTTCTGAAATTAGGATTTATGGATTCAGATTAACCAAATCTATCGATTTTGTACTGTTTTGTTCGTAATACGATAAGGCAAACATTTTGGTCATGGGCTCTCGTACCAGTGTGTAGGGTGACCATAAAAAATTCAAACTACTCGTATGATCACCAATTGTTTTATTTGCCTATAAATACTTCTACGAGTACGAGGACCTACGTGTAACTTAATTGTGGTTTTAGATTATCATGAGATATGTCTAGAACAAAAGTCAATTTAACAAATTAAGTTAAATTCAGTAACGGGTGATGAATTGAATGATAGGTACTTATTTTATGATTCTAAATTAATTATTATATTGCTGTTATTTTTCAAAATATTATTGCTAAACATTATTATTCATCATAATTGTTAAACAATAATTAATTTAGAATCTTTAAAATAAGATGAAACGAAACCTACGTACATTTTTAATATCAGACATATTGTAATGAGACCGTCTGCCTATTTTTTTACATAGCAGAAATGGGCTCCCGTAAAACTGGGACGTTTCTGACCGGTACTTCCCACCGAGTTGGGTTCTGAATTATCTAAACTAACGATTTTATACGGTTTTGGCCATAAAACGATGAGACATGGTTTTGTTCGTGGGCTCTCTTACCACACCAAATTGTTAAAGAATGTTTATTTGATTAATATCTTTTGAAATTCGGGCAGGATTCCCCGCATTTATGGCGCCGCGTATTTTTATCTGATTTTATCAACAAATTTAGTAGCTACGTACTATCGAAGAACTACCTATCTAAGCAATTTGAAAACAAAATCCCGTGAACACCATGCCCACATTTGTTATCGCCCCGGTTCTATAGCGGCCGAGCGCTGCAAGTAGAAATAGTCCTTACGGTGTATAGATATGAACTTCTTCGATGGTACATATATTTTCATAGACCGTCAGGATTGAGGAGCTACATAAAATTAGCGAAATTATATCGTTTTTCATTTTATTTCTATACTTCATACTACAAATTACTACTAAATCACAGTAAAAATATGTTGTAATTGGTTGATTACTTTCTGAGAAACAGCGCGGTGTAATTTGTGGATTTTTATGAAAAATCAAAACATTGTAGCTAGTAGCTATCTCAAATTAGCCGTACAAAACCCTTTTTTTTTGTGGAGATTACGCATAATAAGTACTACTAAATCATACCAAATTTTCTAAATATCCTCCTCAATTCAGACGTCTGAATTGAGGAGCCACCGCAAACGTCATGTTACTTTTTAAGCATTTTGACACGGCCACATAAACTACTCAAACTGCCAGACCATCATTAAAACTAACTGAGAAAGACAAAAAATATGAAAGAAAAGAAAACAAAAAAATAACAATAACATCCACATAGTCCTCACATTCACAAAAATTTAAATAATATATACTTTACAAAGTAATCATGTCTTTTTGTATGTAATATTCAACAATGTCAATCACAATAATTGTATAAAGGCAAAAGTTTGTGAGTGTGTATGTTTGTCTCTTCTTCACGCTAAAACTACTGAACGGATTTAGATAAAATTTGGCTCACAGATAGTTTTTAACCTAGATTAACACATAAAATACTTTCTATCCCGATATTCCCACGGGATCGAAACTTATGCGGGTGAAACCGCGGGATGCAGCTAGTGTTTATATAAATCTGGTACATTTTGATGATTTTCCTGAATAATTATAATGTCAGGTTTTATCACAAGGCTTGGCAGAGCGAGCAGCTCAATCCCATAACCAAAGTTTAATCACCCAATTTCTTAATCGAATTCCCGTTGGCATCCCACTTTTAACAATATCAAGTTAACGTACACTAACTTAATTTAAACTTACAATAATAAGTTAAAAGTAAAAAAGTAACACTTACCTAACCCGCACACACAACCGACAACAAGAAGAAAACTTTTCATTTTTTTAAATTAAATTTATTTGAGGTAGAAAATATAAATAGAATCAAAATGTTCGTACGTGCGTTTACTTTCAAAGGTTGCTCTCTATTGCGAGCGGGGACTATTGTGGCCGGCCACAAGCACAGCTTACTACACCACACACGACCGAAATGATTGCGATGAAAGTGGTATATAGAAAGATAGAATACTCTTTATTGTACACCATAAAAATGACAGACATAAATTTAGAAATTTTACACAGGGTGACACAATGGGCGGTCTTATCGCTTAAAGCGATCTTTTACAGACAATCTTTGGATGGATTAAAGGAAACAGGAGAGACAATACTGCAGGTAGTCAGTGGTGTACTATTTAAATAAATACATACATACATAAAGCATAAACTTATTCATATATATATATCATAGATATACATACATAAAATTATAAACATGCAACAAGAGCAAGAAACTATAATATGTAATGATGATGTTTAAGGTGAGAGTAAGTGTTTTTTTACTAGAATTTTAAAAATGGACAAATATTGAGCACGCTTTATCGACACATTGTGGAAGTGAAGTCTTAATAGCAGTTGGAAGAAAGTTCCGCAATCGTCTCAGGGACTTACCAAATGCAAAAATTTTGCGACTTACGTCTTGTAGCAGGGGCAACCCCAAAAAAGATGTTTGTCGATCCAAACTCCAAGGTTTTTCACTTTTTGGCCTATTGGAATAGCAGTTAAATTGAACTTGGGGAAGTTGCGACCAGTTCAATCTTGGGGAACATCCTTGAGCTGCCAACAACAATGATCTGAGTCTTCGATGGATCCACTCGCAAATTGAATCCAAATCCTGGATTATTAAATGCATTAGCATAAACAAGGTTTGTTTGGATGCAATTCATAAATTGCATCAGCCAAATCCGAAAGGGTAACTTTTTTATATATTTGTAAATCATCTGCATAAAGGTGGTAGGGCGAAAGAAGTTTTTTTTTTAAATAGTCTCAAATTGAATCCAGGTCCTTGTTTATGTTATTAATTGCATCAGACAAATCCGAAATGGCAGCTTTTTTATATATTTGTAAATCATTTGCATAAAGGTGGCAGCACGAAAGAAGTTTTTTTGGAAATAAAGTTTATAAATATTGCGAAGAGTAAAGGAGATAAAACGCCACCCTGCGGTACACCAGCAAAATTATAACACCAAGAAGAGCAAAACTCTTCTATGCATATACATTGCCGGCGGCCATACAGGTAACTACGAAACCAGTCAATCGCCGTTGGAGATATGTTAAGCGAGCGAAGTATGCCAAGCAGGGTATCGGAATCGACAGTATTAAATGCATTACTAAAATCCAGTAAGCAAAAAACCGTCAGATTTCCTCCTTCCATGCCTAACCGTATGTCATCAGTGACGTTAAAATAAGGCTGTAGCGGTGCTGTGACCAGGACGAAAACCGGATTGGAAAGGATTCAGCAGACTATTCTTACAAAGAAAAGCTCTAAGCTGATTGTGGACAAGGCGTTCTTGGACTTTGGAGTGGAAAGGCAAGCTAGATATAGGACGGTATTCGGAAAAGGAAGTAGGATTCAATTTTTTGGGTAAATGAGTGACTTTTGCCTCTTTCTACGTCGATGGAAAAACACCATAGGATATAGAGTAATTTAGGATATAGCATAGGATGGGAAGGATTACTATCCATTTTCCAACTTACACAATCACTACCAACTGCGTAAGAACTTACACAATCACTACCAACTGCGAAACTACGCTCTTCTTAACATCACAATCAGAGAATTGACTAAAAAAAAATGGGGGATGGTCCGGAGTTGGAAGGTTCGAAAGATAATTTACTGTAGCTGCTTTCGTGGTCCCATTGCAGTGGGACGAAGATGAGAAGTGTTGATTCAGTAGATCAATATCTAAGTTTTTAGGAATCGCTTCTTGGCGTGTTTTTCCAATTCCCAAGGATTTAAGAAATTTCCAGACTTTAGCTGGATCTCCGTTTTCAACTGAGGTGTGGATATGGCAGCGTTGGGCATCTCTACACACCTTATTGCAGCGATTGTGATCATCTACAAGGATCTCCCGGATCGACGGCGAGGGCTGACACTTAAATTTAGTTTTTGTTACAGCTTTCCTGTGCATGATACTTCTTATATTGTCTGTAATCCATGTTAAAGTCTGTAGTCCGGAAGATGTTTAATTTATACAGAACGAATGGGAGCATGGACATCGTACAGCTTCACAAGGTTGTCTGTCAGCAGGTTGACTTTATTGTCAATCGACTCAACGCTGACTAAAGGAGAGCATCTCTTCGGAGATCATCTGAATTCATGCCGCTAAAGCTGCGCTGTTGAAGAATTTTAGGTTTTGCTTTAGGTGGGCGAATTTTGTAGGAGAGGGATCATGGTAAGAAAACATGTCAGCGGGGCATTGACCATGCTTAGTGACATGTTGAGGAGAGGAAAAAATGAGAAGGACCAAAAGTGAGAGATTACAGTTTGGAAAATGGTGTGTGGCACTTAAAAGGAGAATTGATAAATTCGAGGACTGAGTTATTGATCCAAGACAGGAAGACATCTATTTATTAAATTATTTCAATTTTATAACAAATAAAATTGAAGTATAGAATTCCACGCGGACAAAGTCATTTATTTGTATAGCTGCCAGTGAAAGCCCCGTCAAAATCAGCTCAGCTGTTTCGGCTTGTTATTAGCCAGAACAAACAGACAGGCAGAAAGACAATTGAATATAAAAGTGTATTTGTTGCATATACTTTCATATGCATTTAGTAAAAAGCTGTTATTTTGACATTACAAACGGACCTTTCAATTTTATTTATTTTTTTGTATATATATAGATGAAATACAGACTTAACGTTAATTCAAGACACGGCCTATGAATTAAGATCCCAGATTGAAGAACAAACTTAACTTTGCAGTTCATATATAACTATATACAGGGTGTTTGGCGCATGGACCGACACAATTTTTTCAGGGATTTGGGAGGTCATTAGCTAGGTTCTACCCATACACCCTTTGTCCCAAATGTCACGGTTGGTTACATATGATTATTTTTTTAAAATGAAAAAAATTCCCAAAATGTGTCCTTTAATTTGAAATAACTTTTTTGTTTGTGGGTGTAGTGGCACAAAACAAATTTTGTTGCATTCTCCAAAGTCCTTTAAATCTAAAAACATCTTTGTTTTATACAACTGGTTTCAAGAAAATTCCTTACAAGCTTCCAAAGTTAATTTTTGTATTTAATGAATGAAATTTTACAACTTCTAAATTAATTATAAAAAAAACTAAAAGCTATTTTGAACTTAGCTAGAACCTAGCTAATGACCTCCCAAATCCCTGAAAAAATTGTGTCGGTCCATGCGCCAAACACCCTGTATATTACGGATTTACCTCTGTACTTGACCTTGCTTCTCGTCAAACTTCATGCTGCTGGGCAAACGGGAAGTACCAAATAGACTAGTTTATTTGCTAGTGTCACAAATGGCCGTATTTTTTATTGCGTTGACTTGGAACTTTCATTTTCGTTACAGCTCCAAGAAATGCAAAATTCAAAAGCCATTTATTCAAACTAGACTGAGAATCGGCACTTTCCGAACGTCAAAATAACATAAGACAGGCCCCCAAATCACCCACCCTTCAACAGTTCCTAGTGCTTTAGCTGGGAAGAAGAAGTGGTGTAACAAACTCCCCAGCAGTTCAGTAAGAAAACAATGATTCTATATAATAGTATGTATGTCAGCTATCACACGCCAATATACTCGTACCTACCAAAAACATCGAGAATTATACTCAGGCAGAAATAAAAAATAAAGACTACACGTAAACAATATCTAAATAAAAGCATCCAGGCATAAAGGGCGTGCCCGCTTACATATAGCTTTATTTAGCTGTAACTGGACGTTATGATAAACTAGAACCATTGAGGTAAAATAAATAAACAGTTAATTACTAATAACAATAACAAAACTATGATCAGCAACACGAACAGTCACCACAAGCAGCACCCGTTCACGAGCATAACGCAAGGATCAGCCATTACCCCCCTAAACCATGATCAGCAAGAGGAACATTCACCACAAGCAGCACCCGTTCACGAGCATAACGCAAGGATCAGCCATTACCCCCTAAACCATGATCAGCAAGAGGAACATTCACCACAAGCAGCACCCGTTCACGAGCATAACGCAAGGATCAGCCATTACCCCCCTAAACCATGATCAGCAAGAGGAACATTCACCACAAGCAGCACCCGTTCACGAGCATAACGCAAGGATCAGCCATTACCCCCCTAAACCATGATCAGCAAGAGGAACATTCACCACAAGCAGCACCCGTTCACGAGCATAACGCAAGGATCAGCCATTACCCCCTAAACCATGATCAGCAAGAGGAACATTCACCACAAGCAGCACCCGTTCACGAGCATAACGCAAGGATCAGCCATTACCCCCCTAAACCATGATCAGCAAGAGGAACATTCACCACAAGCAGCACCTGTTCACGAGCATAACGCAAGGATAAGCCATTACCCCCCTAAACCATGATCAGCAAGAGGAACATTCACCACAAGCAGCACCTGTTCACGAGCATAACGCAAGGATAAGCCATTACCCCCCTAAACCATGATCAGCAAGAGGAACATTCACCACAAGCAGCACCCGTTCACGAGCATAACGCAAGGATCAGCCATTACCCCCCTAAACCATGATCAGCAAGAGGAACATTCACCACAAGCAGCACCCGTTCACGAGCATAACGCAAGGATCAGCCATTACCCCCTAAACCATGATCAGCAAGAGGAACATTCACCACAAGCAGCACCCGTTCACGAGCATAACGCAAGGATCAGCCATTACCCCCTAAACCATGATCAGCAAGAGGAACATTCACCACAAGCAGCACCTGTTCACGAGCATAACGCAAGGATCAGCCATTACCCCCCTAAACCATGATCAGCAAGAGGAACATTCACCACAAGCAGCACCCGTTCACGAGCATAACGCAAGGATCAGCCATTACCCCCCTAAACCATGATCAGCAAGAGGAACATTTACCACAAGCAGCACCCGTTCACGAGCATAGCGCAAGGATCAGCCATTACCCCCCTGTTTGAGGGAAGGAGGCAAGCCGACCCCCGACGCTGCCGCAAGCAGTGACATTTAAGGAAGCATGACGAACTTGCTGCCCAACTGGCAGCAGGCAAAAATTATATGAACAATATTGTCGAGGTCGCTAGCTAACCACATATTGCAATACAACTCATAAAAAACATTGTAATGAGTAGATTATGACAACAAAAAATTAAAATAAGATTAAAATAAATTGACATAAAGTCCAAAAAAATTAAAGAATTATATATACTCATATAACCTGTCATTAGGTAAGGTAATTCTGAAGAAAGAACATAAAAATTGCGTTGACTTAATCACAGCGACTAACTATTCTTATTTACATATTTTTTTCAAGAGACTGTAGATTTAAGTTTTTGATATCTATTCAACTTGAGCCTCCACACGTTCCTGAGAAAAAGGTTCTTAAGAGACAATGAGGGCACGGTTGGCGCAGTAGTTAATGCAATTGACTGCTGCACTGCGTGTTGCGTGTTTGATTCCCGCACGGAACAAATATTTGTATGACCTACAAGTAGTTTTTCTGGGTCTGGCTGTTTGTGTATGTGAGTTTAAATGTTTGTAAACACACCCACGATACAGGAGAAATTCCTAGTGTGGGGCAACGTTTATTGAAAAAAAAAGGAAAATAATGAAGCCATCCTTTAAAGGTTTCAATTTTTCATTTTGATGTACGGAACCCTAAAACAGATTTGTTATCTGCCTGTTATCTTTTTTCCTGTGGGATATATTCCGACATCCACGCGGTCGAAGCCGTGAGCATCATCATCATCAGTCACTGTCTTTTATTAAACTTTTATTCACTTTCATCGCAATAATTTCAGTCGTGTGTGGTGTATGTAAGCTGCGCTTGGGCCGGCCACAATAATCTCCGCTCGCAATACAGAGCAACCTTCGAAAGAAAACGCACGTACGAACAGTTTGATTCAGTTTGAAATAAATAAATTTATTATTAATTATATTTTATAACTCAAATAAATTTAATAAAAAAAAAAAAAATGTTTACTTCTTGTCGTCGGTTTTGTGTGTGGGTTAGGTAAGTGTTACTTTTTTACTTTTAACTTAATATTGTAAGTTTAAATTAAGTTACAGTGTATGTTAACTTGATATTGTTAGAGGTTTGTTGCCAACGGGAATTCGAATGAGAAATTGGGTGATTCAACTTTGATTAGAGTTTTCTGGATAAGTTCCTTTAAGCACTACTGTTTAATTAGTACTATTGCTTAAATGCGAAAGATTTTTGAGTTATTTTATCATAACATTATATTGACTGATACAATTGTGTCCGTATAGATTGAGGAGCCATGTCTCATATTTAAACGCGGGTACTATCAATATTTAGTAGTAAATTAGCCGATTTTTTTGGCCCGATCCTGGAACTTGTAATAAAACCCTTAAAAAGTTACAGGACGTTTAAGGTGGCTCCTCAATTCAGACGTCTTAGAATAATAGAACTAAAGAGCCACCTTAGAACTTGAAAACTAGCTGACGGATATTTTTGAAAATTTGGTAGGATTTATATGTACTTACGTTGACAGCCGCTGCACGAGTGTCATGAGAACTTATTTATAATGTCTTCAAGTTTTTCTTTATGTGTTATCAAATTATTTTACATGCATTAAACCGCATAAATATCGAACTGGCGTTTCATTCAGTGGAGTGGCCCACTAGAAATCAACTAATCATTATAAATCAACTAATCATAATCGGTATGCGTAATCTCTACAAAACAAATGGGTTTTTTACGGCTGAATATGAGATAGCTAGAATGTTGAATGATATTTCATAAAAAATCATAAATTCCACCGCTGTCTCTCAGAAAGTAATCAACCAATTACAACATATTTTTTGTATAATTTAGTAGTAAATGTGTTGTAATTTAGTATGTAGTGTATGTAGTATATACACTCGAGAGCAATGAATCCGGGTCACTTAAAGAATGTTAAAAATCTCGGAAACTAAAAATGATAGGTTAATGCAATAAATTGTATTTAATAGACAATGTAATACTCCTTAAATGAAAGTAAAAAAAATATGAGTCACCATACATTTTATTAACACAAAATTACATAAAGAAAAAAACTGCTGATCTCTCCTTAAAACAAAAATAGGAAACATGAAATTTTTTAACTTTATTACGATTTTCTTGAATTTTAATACTTCGTATTGCCTCCTCGTGCTTCCATTACTGCGTTTACGCGGTTTGGCATGCTGTACACCAAGTTCCTTATACGATTTTGGGGAATATTCTCCCATTCCTCTGTGAGAGCAATTTTGAGCTCACGAAGCGTGATTGGGGGAGGGTTTCGTTGTTTTACGCATCTGCCTAGCTCGTCCCAAGCATGCTCGATCGGGTTGATATCCGGGCTGCGCGCTGGCCACTCCATACGAGTAATGTTCATCTCTTGAAGGTAGTCATTCACAATCCTACCTGTATGAGGTCGGGCATTGTCATGCATAAATATAGCATCCTCACCTAAATTGACCATAAATGGACCAACGTGATCATTGAGGATTTCTTCCACATATCTTTCGCTAGTTAAAGAGCCGTTTTCTATGATCACCAGCTCTGTGCGACTTTCAGAAGAAATTCCGGCCCACACAAGTACAGACCCACCACCGTAGGCTACTTTTTCTTCGATGCATGCTTGCTTGAATCTTTCCCCTGGTCTTCGATACACTCTGTGTCTTCCATCGTGCTTGTAGAGCATAAATTTTGATTCGTCGGAGAACATAACTTTTGACCAATCTTCAATACTCCAATTTACGTGGCTCTGGGCATATCTTAGTCTTGAAATACGATGCCCACGCTCCAGTTTAGGGCCGTTTGCAGGTCTAAGGGGTTTTAAGTTAGATTCAGCAAGCCGACGTCTTACTGTCCATGCACTTGGGTTACTTCCTCCGAGGCGTCGAAACTCATTTGTGAGTTCAGTTCCTGTAAGAAAGCGATTTCGAAGCATGGTGTTCACCAAGTATCGGTCTTCTCGTGCTGTGGTACACCTGGTTCTGCCCGTTCCTGGTCTGCGTAGGTTAGAACCAGTTTCTTCGTAACGTCGGAGAACTCTTTGTACTGTTGACAGCGACACACCGACAGTCCTGGCTGTATCGCGCTGACTCCGGCCGGTTTCCAGCATTGTAAGTATTCTGGTGCATTCTTCAGGCGTAAGCGACATAATTTCAGCTTGAATAATGAATACAGAGCACTATCAACATGGTTTATGTACCCACATAAATGACAGATTACAAACAAAAGCAAAACCAAATGCTGTAATTTCGTAGTTCCATCTTCGAAAGTGGCCCTTTTTCAAATTTGATTTTTTTATGATATAACTTTACAATAACTAAGAAGTTTTAATACCTTCATTTAAGGAGTATTACATTGTCTATTAAATACAATTTATTGCATTAACCTAGCATTTTTAGTTTCCGAGATTTTTAGGATTCTTTAAGTGACCCGGATTCATTGCTCTCGAGTGTATTTCCGCCTCCTATTCCCATGTCTGCCTTTTGCCAGCGGGGACAAATCCAGACTAGATGACTCGATGAAAAATAGAGCACGCGAAAGATTTCTAAGCTATTAGCTAAGCTTTCCGCGGTTGGTCCTTACACGGGTGACCATTTTTATACACCGAGACCTGTTCGTGGCTCGGAAAAAAGCTCCAAAATCTATCATATTACCCAGTAACTGGGTTGTGGAGGTCTGATAGGCAGTCGCTCCATGTAAAACACTGGTTTTCAGCTACATTTGCGTAGACTGGAAGCCAACCCGAACGTAGTTGGGAAAGAGCTAGGCTGATACGACTATATCAGTCAATGTCAATCTCGTCATTTCATTGGCATTAATTATGATGAGGTGAAACGACATTTAGATGAGGTGAAAATCGAATTTGTATCAATTACTTTTATGACGATCTCAAAAGGAAAACCTGTTACGAGTACTCGTATCTGTGCAATGTTCTAGAATTAATGTTAGAGCAGTCTGTATTGGTATAAATCTTTCGTTCTCATTCTCGAATGACCCACCTTGCTGTTTGTCATAACTTCGTCATCAGTCGGAGGTAGATATTGCCGGCCACGGGGCTTTGACCTACTAGTATTGGTCAGGTGATTTTCTTACATACATGATGTTGTTAAAAACTGACATTGAATCTATCTTTATTTTACAAAAGAGAGCTGTCAGAGCCATTTATAATCTAAAACGTCGCGAATCTCTCAGGGAACTATTTAAAAAGATTAATATTATGACGGTACCTTGCCAATTCATTTATGAAATATTATGTATGTGATAAAATTTACATATTTTTAATAAAATAAGTGATAGACATAATTTTAATACTAGAAATAAATATAAAATAGATCAACCATTTTTCAGACTATCTAAAGTAAATACATCTTTTATGGGGTACTACTGTGTTAAATGTTACAACAGAATACCTTGTGATATATTAGAATTAAATGAAAGAAAATTTAAAACTCATTTAAAAAGTACACTTTGTAAAAAAGCATATTACAAATTAGAGGATTATATCCAAGATAAAAATGCTTGGAAGCATGCTGGTCCTGCTCCATAGGACAATTTAGAATCTAGACAAAATCTAACTGGTTGCCAATTTAAATGAATAATATTATTTTTTATAACATTGATTTTATATTCTGTGATTACTTGAACTCACACACTGACTTATTATTAGTAGTACTTGTTAAAATGTTAAGAATATCGTATAATTTTACAATGTTTGTAAATATGTGAGCACCATGCATCTATCACATAATTAATTTATGTAATTCCTTCATTTTATTTATTTTTTTACCTATCGTGGTATAGTAATCTTATTCTAGGTGCATCGTCTTCACATATAATTATATAATTAATGTGTACAAGATATTGTGAAAATATTTTAAAAGAGTAACCTAACCTTTTTTTTTTTTTTTTTTTTTTTGACGCTGAGAAATGCTTTATGCACTGCCGCTCGTGGGGGACGAGACGGGGTGTGTGGGACTCCTGTCAGAAGGACAGTATACCCACTAAAACTCAGCGGTGTTCCCGCATCGCCGTGATGGGAGGGCCATGGGAAACCGGCGTAGCCTTTACATCCACGACCCTCCCGGCGCATGCCCGCCTAGCTGGCGGGCCCCGCATGCCCCCCTGACTGGGGGGCTACGGGAATGGCCGGGAACACCTGGCCATTCCCGTCCGGCACTGGTGGAGGCCTGTGCGATGCAGGCGAGGGTGCCCCCGCACCCGTTGCCTGCTGGCCTCCACCTGGGAGGAGGAGTCGGAGATGAGCGTCGAACTGACGTCTCCTTCGACCCCTCCTCCGCCTTCGGAGCGGTGCCGCGTCGGGATCATCTTCCCGCACGCGCTCCGCCGCCTCCTTCTGGGACATGACGTGCTCGCAGAAGGAGGCGACCGCCGCCCAGGACCCCTCGTCCCTCAGCATGGCGCCCACCACGCCGGGGAGCGAGAGGTCCAGCCCAATCGCCGCGACGAGACTGCGGCGCGGCTCGGACCACGACGGGCACACCTCGAGAGTGTGCTGCGCCGTGTCCTCCGCCGCGCCACAGTCGTGGCACGACGGCGTCTCCTCCCGTCCGATCCGATGCAGGTACGATCCGAAACAGCCGTGTCCGGACAGCACCTGCACCAGGCGGAACGAGAGGAACCCGTGCGGCCGCTCGAGCCAGTCCCGCAGGACCGGCCCGATCGCGTCGAGGGTTCGGCGGCCGAAGACCGCGGCGGCGAGGTCCGTCGTCCAGTGGACGACGATGGCGTCCCTCGCCTCCCGCCGGACGGCCTCCCGCTGTTCCGGGGCGAAGGGCTGACCCGCCGCCCTCCGCCCCGCCTTCCACTCGTACACTCTGGCGAGCACCCACGCCTCGAGTTCCCAAGGAGGGGTGCCGGCCAGAGCGCACGCCCCGGGGAAGCTCACCGTGCGGTGAGCCCGCGCCACCCGCTGGGCTATCGCCCTTTGAGGTGCCCGCAAGGCCGCGGCGTTCTCTCGTCTGTGGAGAGACTCCTCCCAGATGGGGGCCCCGTAGAGGGCCATGCTCCTCAAGATGCCGGCGTAGAGTTGCCGGCATCGAGCGCTGGGCCCCCCCAAGTTCGGGAGGAGCCACGAGAGAGCGCCCGCGGTCTTCAGCAGGCGCGACGACAGCCCGCTGAAATGCGGGCCGAAGCGCCACCTGCTGTCGAGTACAAGGCCCAGATATTTCATCTGGGCCTTCACCTCAATCCTGACGCCCTCCACGAAGATGTGGGCGCCAGGTGGCGGGGGGCGCTGCCGGGGACCGTGGAAGAAGACGGCCTCGGTCTTCTGCAGCGCCACCGTCAACCCTAGGCGGCGGATCCTCCCTGCGACCAAGGATCCGCCCGCCGAGGCCAAGGAGGCCGCCTCCCTGAAACTCTCCCCCCGGGCGGTGAGGAGAGTGTCATCCGCGTAGCAGACGACACTCGTGCCTCGGAGGAGAGTTCCCCGCAAGAGCCAATCGTAGCCGACGTTCCAGAGGAGAGGTCCTAAGACTGACCCCTGTGGAACGCCGGCTTCCGCGGCGTACCGCCGGACTCGGCCAGCCCTGTTCACCAGGACGATCGCCCGATCCTCCAGGTAGCTGGCCAGCAGCACGCGCATGTAGCGAGGCACTCCGTGGAATCGGAGCGCCTCTAGGATGGTGGAGTGGGGAACGGAGTTGAAGGCGTTGGCAATGTCGAACGACACTGCCAACAACCCGTCCCCCGCCTCCATCGCATCCTTCACCTGCCCCTTGAGGCAGGCCAGCGCGTCCACCGTCGAACGCTCAGCCCGAAAGCCGTACTGAGCGTCCGACAAGTCCGGCCCGATGCACCGCAGATGGCTCTTCAGGCGGGCAGCGATTATCCCCTCGAACATCTTACCGACCTCATCGAGCAGAACGATGGGCCGGTATGCCGAGGGGGAGTCTGCCGGGCGGCCCTCCTTGCGAAGGAGGCACAGTTGTCCCTCCTTCCATGGTTTCGGGAACCTTCCAGACGCAAAGCATGCGCTGAAGAGGTCCCGAAACCGCTCCTCCATTTGGGTGGCGGCGATCGCCACCACTCTCGCCGGGACACCGTCGGGGCCCGGAGCCGTCTTCTTGGCGCGGATATGGAGAATAGCCGCGCCAAGTTCCGACTCCGTGACGGGAGGGGTCTCCTCTTCATCATCAGCTGGCGGGGCTGGTGGGGCCATCGCTGGTGGGGTGAAGTCGTCCCTGCACGGGAACAGGGACTGAACCACCCCATCCAGAAAGGAGGGCTCCAGGGTCTCGGCCACCGGGGGACCAAAGGGGCGCAGCTTGTTCCGCGCCGCCTTATACGGTCTCCCGTAGGGGTCCGCGTCGAGACCCTCCAGCATTTCTGCTCTCGCAGAGTCTCTGGCGGCGGCGATGGCCCGATCGAGGACCAGTTTTGCCGCCAGGTACACCTCGTAGAGGTGGTCCCCGACGGCCTGGTCCCGTCGACGCCGCCGCCGACTCCGCGTGTAAGCCCTCCTTGCCTCCACACAGGCTGCTCGAAGCCCCGCCAGCTCCGCCGACCACCAGTACACGGCCCGTTTGGGTGGTGGTCGGCCAGACCGAGGCATGCTCGAGTTGCATACCTCGGTCAGAGACTCCCTCAGCTGCCCCGCCACGGTGTCCACATCCGGCAGCCGGCTGGCGGAAGGCGGCGAAAGCCAGTCCTGGACGAACGCCGCCTCCCGCGCTGCCTCCCTGTCCAGGCGGGCGAGGGCCCACCGTGGGAACGGTGATCGCCCCGGCAGAGTCCGCGTCTCTCCGGGGCGACTGGTGGAGATGTCGAACCGCACGTAGCGATGGTCCGACATAGTCTCCACCAGGTCCACCCGCCAGTTCAGCACGCGCGCGGCTAACGCAGGGGTGGCGAAAGTGACGTCCACCACTGAGCCACCCTGCCGCCGCACGCATGTCTGGACGCTGCCTCTGTTCAAGAGGCAGAGTCCAGAGGAGGCAGCCCACAGCTCGACTGCCCGCCCGCGGGCGTCGGTGGCCGGGTTGCCCCAGGTCACCGACTTGGCGTTCAGGTCTCCCAGCACGGAGACCTGACGCGGCGCCGCCCTGCCGACCACGGCGGCCAGGACTCCGAGATAGTTCTCGAAGTCCCGGAGAGGGCGGTTTGGGGAGAAATACACGCCCACAAGGGCGAGTTCTCCCCACGCGGCGGCCAAGTATCCCGGTCCCCTCTCTAATAGCGAGAGGGGAGGGGAGTCTGTGGAAGACCGCGCCGCTAGTGCCACCAAGCCGTCCTCGTCACCCAGCCAGCTGCCGGGGACGAAGTAGGGCTCGGCGACCACCGCTACGTTCACCAACCACTCGGCCATGACCTGCACCACCAGGTCCTGGGCCGCTCTGCAGTGGTTGGCGTTCGTCTGGAGGATGCGGAGGTCGGAAATTATTATTCCGACATCGCACCCTCCTCAGCCGCCGCCGCCGCCGCTGGAGCTACAGCGGCGACGACGGCGGCGGCGGTGGTGGCAACAGGGCGAACCTGCGCCGGCACCACGCCCTTCTTGACGGGGGGCTTACAGCTCCTGCCCGTCATCCGGTGGCCCGCGGGGCGGCCACTGGTGGCACACGCCGCGCAGTGTGGCGCGGTGGCGGTGGCGGTGCACGCGGCCCACCCGTGTCCCTCCTTCCCGCATTGGAAGCACGTATCCCTCCAATCGGACTTGGAGGGACACGTGGCTCGGGTGTGGCCGAACGCGCAGCACTTGAAGCACCGCGCAGGCTGTGCCTCAAGTGGCCGGACCACCGCCGAGCTGAAGCCGATCAGCAACCGTCCTTTGGTCGCCGCAAGGACGGCCCCGGCCGCGGCGACCGGGCACTCCACGCGGATGATGCCCATGCCGCGGCGGCCGAGCCTGACGACTCCAGCCTTCACCGCGCCGGCGTCGCAGCCTCCAGCTGCTGCGACGGCCGCGACCACATCCTCTTTGGCGACCGAGTCGTCAAGATCGGCCACCTCCAAGGCTGCGGTCTTTTCTGGCCTGGCGACCTTGGCCACATCCGCGACGACCTCCCGCAGCTTCGCTGCGAAGAGGTCCGCGTTCGTGCCGCGCTGCTCCCCCGAAAACTCGAAAATTCGAGCTCCCGTGAGAGTCCGGCGGCACGTGATTTTGCTGATCCCCAGCTGGGAGGGATCAGCATTCGTACGAGCCCGTCTCAGTACGGACTCGTACGTCTCGCCCCGCTCCGCGGCCTCCGGGGTGATGGTCACCACGACGGCCGCGGTTTTGGGAGGAACCAGCTTCCTCCCACCAGCTGGAGCCCGTTTGGCTGCAGGAGCAGCCGCAGCGGGCTTGGGGTCCGGCTTCTTGGCCTTCTTCCCCCTCTTGCCCACTTCCGTCCACGACAGGTTGGACGGGGTGGTGGAGGGAAGAAGGGCGTCTTCCTCCTGGATCTGGGCTGGGGCCGGGGCTGCTGGAGCGGCAGAGGACCCTGACGCTCGCACCGCGCTCGTGGTGGGGGTCTGAGGAGACGCCGTGGTCCCCTTGCCCTTGCCCTTGCCCTTTCCCTTTGAGGGCTGCCCTTCCAATACAGGGCCTGCTTGAGGCGCAGGTTCCGGCTCCCCCGGTTGGCGACTCTTGTCCGCCGCTAGCGGTGGGCGGAGCCGCTTTTCCGGCAGGAGCCGGTCCTCGATGCCTGCGAAGCAGGCCCTAATGAACGCCCTCTCCTCCATCACTACCTGCCTCAAGGCTGCCTCGAGGCTGGCAGGGGTGGAGGGGGAGGGGGAGGAGGAGGAGGGGCCCCCTGTCACCGGAGCCGGGGCAGGCAGGGCCGTGGCTTCAGCCAGCTTCTGGTGAAGCTGGCTGACCTCCGCCTGCAGGCGATCCACCTTCGCCTGCAGCTGCCGCGTCTCCTCCGTGGCCGTCCGCTTGACCAGCTCCAGGACAATGCCGTGCATGCTGGCGGCACGGCATTTGAGGGCCTTCTGAAAGGTCCCCTTCAGGTTGGAGGATTTTGAGGCGACCTCCAGGACCTCCTGCCTGTCCTCCTCCGCCATGCGCGCCAGCTCTGCCAGGGAGTGGTCGGCATACAGCACATGGGATGCACCGTAGCCATCCCTCGACCTGGCAGCTTGCTGCTCCTTGGCGCTCACCCTCTCCTCCAAGTCCGCTTGGAGCTGCGCCCGTTTCGCCAAATTAAGTTGGCGCTCGGCGTCCACTAAGCCCACGTCATGGGTACAGGCCGTCGGAGAAGAAGTCGGAGCCTTTTTGGGCTTCGACTTCTTCTTCGCCTTGCTGCGGCTGCGGCTTGCGGTGGACTCCGAGGAGCCCTCGGACCGCTTCCGCTTGAAGCGGTCGCCGCTTTCCGCAGCCGACGTGTCCATGTTGGACTCTGTGTCCGAGTCCGAAGACTCGTCCGGCCTGCGGAACAAACTGGCCGCGGATCGTGGGCGGTCTGCTCCTCTCGGCGTCAAAACGCCGCCAGCGTTGGGGTGGCCCTGAGAAGGGCCGTTGGTGGGGCCCTGAGAAGGGCCGTTGGGGTGGCCCTGAGAAGGGCCGTTGGGGTGGCCCTGAGAAGGGCCGTTGGGGTGGCCCTGAGAAGGGCCGTTTGGGTCGCCCTGGGGAGAGCGACTCGGCACAAAACGGCCAGACGCATCGCGTGCCGGCTTTCCTGACATGCTCGCAAATGTCCGCATAAAATTAAAATCACGATTTAAAAGTCACAGCGCACTTTAGCCACCGGTCTGCCACTCCGTTACGGTGGTCAGACACGGCGTTGCCCAGGGGATACTACGAGGAAGTATGCGCTGTGGGGGATCCCCCAGAGTAACCTAACCTTTTTTTTTTTTTTGGTCTCGGGGTGGAAAATCCTCATGGATGTCCTCCGCCCTGGGGCGGGCGGAGGGGTCTGTCAGACTCGTACTGACTAAAAACCACCCCGGTGTTCCATCTCACACCTACGTCGGGGGTCGCGGGAACGCAGATACTTCCGCGACCCTCGGCTGGTGCCGGCCCGCCTCTGCGGGCCACCTCGAGTTTGGGGGGAGTGAGGTGTTAAACTCCCCCCTTACATCATAGAGAGGCGCGCGTGGAACACTACGCGCCGCCATCTCGGGTCCTAAGGAGTAGGGGGCGATGGATTTCCCCAGATCCGTCGCCCCTGGACCCATTTAGGGGGGCTGGAAGAGGGCGTTATCCGCCCTCCGCCGACGCCCGGTGCGTCTGCTGCGGATCGGGTTAGTGGAAGCAATCTCCCGCTCCCTTTCCGCAGCCTCCTTCTGCGAGATGACCGTCTCACAGAAGGAAACCACCGCGTCCCAGGACTCCTCGCTGCCGGCCATGGAATTCACAACGGCCGGCAGCGAAAGGTCACTGCCTACTCCAGAGACGAGGGCACGGCGCGGCTCCTCCCAAGCGGCACACTCTGCCAGCGTATGCCACGCCGTGTCCTCCCGACAGTCGACGCAGTGGTGACACCGGGCGTCCGGCTCCCTGTTTATGCGACACAAGTACTTCCCAAAGCAACCATGCCCCGAGAGCACCTGCGTCACCCGAAACGACAGGGAGCCGTGCCTCCTCCCGAGCCAAGTGTCGAGCACCGGCCGGACCGCCTCAATGGTGTTGAGGCCGGCGGTAGGGCGTGAGAGCCTGTCCCGCCATTCCGCCACCAGGACCTCGCGAAGCTGAGACCGATGCAGCTCCACATGTCGCTGCATCGGTCGCTCGCCCCGCGCCCGCGCTTCCTCGCGCCACCGATACGATGACGCGAGTACTTTCGCCTCCAGGTCCCAGGGCGGGGATCCGGCCAGTGCACAAGCCGCCTCGTAGGAGATCGTGCGATACCCCCGGATGACTCTGACGGCCATCGCCCTCTGCGGTCTCCGCATGACGGCGATGCTCCCGGCCGTCAGGTCAGCCGCCCAGATCGGGGCCCCGTAAAGGGCCATCGATCGCACGATCCCCACGTATAGCCGCCTACAAGCGGCGCTCGGGCCCCCCAGATTGGGAAGCAGCGTTGAGAGCGCACCAGCAGCGCCCAGCAACTTGGGCGCCAGCCGTCGGAAGTGGGGCCCGAAGTCCCACCGGCTGTCGAGGACCAATCCTAGGTACTTCATGGTACCCTCGACAGCGATCCGAGCCCCCCCGACCACGATATGTGAGCCGGGTGACGGCGCCCGCCGGGGGCCATGGAACACCATAGCCTCCGACTTGCTGAGGGCCACCTCCAGGCCTAGACGACGTATGCGGCTCACCACCTGTGAGACCGCAGCCGTCGCCAGCAACGCTGCTTCCCTGTACGAGCTCCCCCGGGCAGTGACCAGCGTGTCGTCCGCATAACACGTCAGGTCTACCCCCGGCCTGAGCTCGCCCCTCAGCACCCAGTCGTACCCGATGTTCCACAGGAGCGGCCCTAAGACCGAGCCCTGTGGAACACCGCACGACATGCGGCGCTGGAATCCGCCATCACGTCCCGCGTAGGTGACACACCTCTCCGACAGATAAGCCCCAACGATGCGGCGGAGGTAGGGAGGCACACCATGATAGCGCAGTGCCTCCCGAATACAACTCCAGGGCAGGGTGTTGAAGGCGTTGGATATGTCCAAGGACACCGCCAACATCACCCCGCCCCGAGACACCGCTTCCTCCGCCAGGACTCTAACCCGCGACACAGCGTGTATCGTGGAGCGCCCATGCCGAAACCCAAACTGACTGTCGTCCAGGTCCGGCCCCTCTCTGCACAGGTGGCCGACGAGGCGGGCTGCGATTACTCGCTCGAACAGCTTGCCCACCTCGTCTAGCAGCACTATGGGCCGGTACGCGGACGACGAGTCCGCCGGGCGCCCCGCCTTCCTGAGCAGGACCAGACGACCAGATTTCCACAAAGTGGGAAACTGGCCCCGCTCAAGACACGCTGTGTAGAGTCCTCTCAGTTGAGGCTCGAGCTCCTTCAGAGTAACCTAACCTAACCTAACCTAACGGTGGAGTTTCTTGCTCATTCTTCTCCATACGAAAACAACCTTTTGGAATGGGCGACTAGAATCAATTACTTTATATTTTTTTGTAAATGTTGACGTTCATAAGTGCCTGTTTTTGTGCCTAATTGAAATAAATTATTTGACTTTGACTTTGACTAAAAAACACAATACGAATAAACGTTTTGACTTTGACTTTGGAAATGGAAAAAAATGTCCCACGGCTAGAATGTTAATTTTTTATTAATTATGTATGCATAAAATATGTAATGAAGAATACGTGGTTTCAAGTGTCATATCATAACCTAATCGCCACACTGTATATTTGAATCATTTTCAAAAAGACCGATTAAGAAGAAGGATGGTGACGAGGAAGATGATTAATTGTGGAGTCATTACATTACCATTAGTAGTTTTCTCGTAACTGTCCGTAAAACAGTTTTCAGCATTTTTAGGGTTCCATACCCAATGGGTGCCATGCGGAACCTTATTACTGAGCCTCCGCTGTCTGTCCGTCCGTCAGTCCATCTGTCTGTCAGCGGGCTGTATCACATAAACAATAATAGGTAGCCAGTTTAAATGTTCACAGGTTTTGTATTTCTATTGCCGCTATATCAACACATAATGAAATTTGAATAAAGTTAATAATTAAAGGGGATCCCGATCCCCTTACAAGAAACGCGTGTTTTGCTCGATCTTAATACGCTACGACACTGTTTGTGTGTGGGTGTGACTCGCACTTGCCCATTTTGCTATCATTGTTTTGGCATGACTATAGATAAGGGTACCTAATGACTGATGATTATATCAGTCTACGTTGTATGTTCGATTGTAGCTCAAAAACAACAGATCAAGTATTGACAAATAGGTACTGCGATTTATAACAAAATATTATGTAACATGTATTTCCACTGAAATGATAGTAATAATTCACTAACTGGAATTAGTTCAAAGACTAAGCGACCTTGGTTTAGGAGTTCAGTTACTTTCTTGTGTATAAAGTGCTGCTGGTATTACTGTTGTTAACTTTAACGATAAATATGTTGTTGTATGATGTTCTTTTTTTAGGTTTTTTTTATTTATACAGATTCGTATAGTTTTTTGTATAATCGATGTAAATGTATCACTCATTTACACTTATACTGGTTTTGTAACTACCGTCGTGCGACGTACCGTACGTACCTATGTATATCCATTTTATCAACAAATTTTGTTGTGAATCGCCCAATTTTCAGTCTTATCTCAACAGATTTTTCTTTTGAATATGCCCAAATATTTCCAATGTTAAATACTCGCCTGCCAGTATTACCTATAACTAAAAAACCTTATATTTCAGTTTCAGCACAAGAGTTCGACTGTTCAGAGAAGAATGGTTTCTACCCGGATTCCTACCAGTGTGCAGTGCATAAGTACTTACCTTTGATGACGTACGAGTAACACATGCAAGAGGATGGTTGCGATGTCGAAGAATTTGTCATATTCCACTTTATAAGTACGTTCTAATAGTTTTTGAAGTGGAGTAAGTATTTTATGCGCAGAAAAACAAAAGCTTTTTAGTTTTAACGTGAGAAAAGAGAAGCTGGTAATTTTTTTATTACAACTGTTTACTACCTAAGGGAGTTTTCACTCGTAAAATGGCTTAGTTACGGGTAATTTGGTCTATTTCACAAAGTTATTTTTTATTATCGTCCAACATAAAAGCGGTGCTTCTAAATTATATAAAAAATTTTCAAGCACTATTTCTTCATTCATTACTTTCAAGACGGTATCAAACCTTATAATTTATTGTAGCCTGTGCAATTTCGACAGCGAAGAGTCAATATTATTGGCGGAATCTGTCCAGTTCTTTCCACACGTTAATGTTTGAACACGTTTGAGCAACATAAAACTTATTTGAGAACGCCTAGTTTAGTTTGTTTTAATTACATATTGGTGCCGATTCTCTTGTACACCGAACTAAACTAACTAAACTATCACTAAAATTCCTTACTTTTGGCTATGAGAATCTTAAAGCTATTCTGTAGTAAAAAGTCTCTAAATTTAAAAATTATTTTGACAGAACTAAATCGAATTTGACAATTGCGACTCCACGTGGTACATACTTGTTTGCCCTACCCCGTGAATTTTTTTAGAGCCGGAGGCGCGCAGGGGGGCAGCTTCGACGTATTTTGGAATTTTTTGCTTTTTGTATGGAAAAAAAAAAAAACCTACGTGTTCAGTATTAGGGGTTTAAGGGATAAAGAGGGTTGAAATTTTCATTATTTTTGCGATAGGACTCACCATTTTCGAGATAAGAGAAAAAAATCCAGTACAGTAACGTTTTTGCACCCGAAGTCGAGATGTTCGTGTGAATTTTAGTTCATGACAACTAATAATAACCCACACCATTTTCAGTGGCGATTAAAAAAAGTCAGAATTAGTTAGACAATTAAAATCTTAGGTAAAAAACGTCAAATTCAGAATAGCAAAATTGGCATTTTCACTAAATTAAAATCTCATTACAATCTTAGTACTGTCAAACTAAAATATAGTTAAGTTGTGCCACTTAGTCTATTTCAGAATGGGAAATCATCGTTTGACAGGAGTAAACTAAATTTTGGTGATTTTTAGTCTAGTTTAGACGCATTTGTGACAAGAGAATCGGCACCATTATTTGATGCTATAGAATGGTAATAGACCATGGTCTGAGCAACGTTTGTTCTAGCAAAACTGTGATTCAAATATCACCGTTTATATAAAAAAAGTTTAAAGGGAAACTATCACAGCTATGTAAGTAGGCTTTACAAGTTAACGAGTAATACTCAACCAAATTAAATCAGCAGTTTGTAAAACATGTTCTCGTGGGAATACATTCCGCATGGGAGAAAATGTTTTTCAACTACAATGTTAAGATTCTTCTTGGGATAAATTCTTCTCAACTACGGAACCCTTTACTGTGCGTGGTCCAACATTCACTTGGCCGGTTTTACCACCTACATAACGTATTGTATACTTTTAATGAAGAAATATAGACTTTTCTAGTAGGTACCACATAACATAACATTACGCCTGTAATCCTCGAAGGGTTAAGCAGAAGTGCACCTAAAGTACACCCACATTTCGCATATTATGTGTAAGCCCCATGTAAAAGGGTATCTATTACCATCGGACACAAATCCAAACTACGAGCCGCAGCTGAGAAATTCCAGAAAGAAAAATCCCAGCAATAACACCTTTCCCGACATGGGGAATCGAATCCAGCTAGTAGGTACTACTTGGAAAATAAATTGGGCTCATAGTAAATGAAACTCATAGTGACTTATAAATATTTATGAATACATAACTAATATCTTAACAAGTATGACACACTTCAATCATTCTTAGGTGTGTTCTTCTCAAACGTGTAGCCTTCATAGTAGTTTTCACTGAAACACACAAAAATAAGTTTAATAATTGGAATTACTACATCCAGACCGTTTTTATCATTAAATTAGGATCTCATATATAACAAAACGAATCGGTGTTAAAAAAAACATAAAGAATACTATTAACCGCTCATCTAAATAGATTATGGTTTCTTAATTCCAGCACTGTCTGTATTGCCAGATACTAGCATTGCTTGGTACTAAGCACCATTCAAATTTTGGCTTAGACGGTCACCAGGGGCAGAAAGAAATGGAACTATACAAGAAAAAATCATTTTTTCACTCTAGAAGAAAAAAATATTTTCCCCTTCCCCGTATGACACACTATTCACTTTCTAGGGTTCAAACTTAACCTGAACTAAGCCAACCAGGTTTTTACCTTGGCCAGAGGCTCTAAGCATTGCCACACAACGTGGCAATGCTGCCAGTCTCTTGGGCACACTACCAGTCGACAGCGATGCGGATGAATTTTTCGACGCTATATTTTAGTTTACATAATAATATATTAGTTTTAATTTTTTATATATATTAAACATTTGTAAAGTTATGTCTAATGTATAAATAAATTTTACATTACCCTTGGTAAAAAAAGCTAAAAAAATAAAATATATATTAACCATATATATGGTTGATATATATGTTAAGTATATCTTATCTATTAAGCAAGGTTCTTACCATCCTCGAACATTCTCAGCGTCATCGCACGTGGAGGCGTCCTCGCTGTAGACCTGGCCTAATGGGCAGAGTCCCTTCTGGGGCAGGACGCCGTCACTGCAGATGTAGAACTTCCGACAGTCTTCAGGGTGAGTGAAAGTGGGGTGAGGGATGGCGCGGCCGTTGGGTCCGATTACTTTACCTTCGGGGCAGGAGAAACCGTCGTCAAGAATGTCTGGAAATTAGAGATAATTTGTCAGTAAAGACACAATATTGACAGCAGAAGAGGAGATGTAAATGGAAGTGCTGATTTTTTTGTGAGCCCTTCTAAACGCTATTTAATAATATAGTCCTTCATTAGAAGAAAGAGCCTAAGATAAAATAAGGTTCCAGGGTTGCTTGGAAACATCCCGTGTCACTCGATATGATGACATTAATAATAATACGTTGAGTTTCAGAGTAGCAACAGAACAAGTATACCGTAGTTTTTCAGTTTCCTCGAATTTATTTATTACATTGTTACTATTACCTAGATCTAGAAATGTATCGTGATTTGCACTCAAATCTAGAACGGGCAACTTATTTTTTATTTTATGATTGATGAAAAAAGGGGTACATTAATTGAAGAACGTTTTCTATGCAACGTACTCTTGGTGAGATGATCACACTGCTTCTTGACGGACTCCTTCCATTCACAGTTGGAGGTCTCCACATCGAAGTACAGGTTAGAAGGGCAGGACATCACATAGGGTATGCCGTCCGAGCAGGAGTGGAACTTGTTGCAAGCCTGCAAGTATTATTTAATAGATTAATTTAATAAAATAATATCGTATGTAAGTAAAGCCTTTAAGAATTAGTTGTAAAAAACAAATAGTTAAATATGAAAGGAAGTTGTATCTTTATTGACTCTCTCAGAACTCATTTTTTTATGCCTACAGTTCAAATTCCTTTATGAGAATATCAGTATGAATTTTTCCACAGTCATTATCATTTCAAGAAAATATTCATTTAAGGTGTAACGGTCGATCAATGACATCGCCCATTCAGATCTATGCAGTGCGGCCCCTGTCACTCGGACCACGTTTATCGATCGACTATGGGTTATGTTTTGAAGTGAATATCGAATGGTCGACCGCAATCTATTTGAAACTTTAGTTGCCCATCTTGATGTCAAAACTAAAATAAAGTCCAAATTTTAATGCTCATCATTAACATACTATTCATGATGCAATCTCAAGTAATTTTCTGTTCATTGCCTTTTGCGTTGGAAGGCACATAAATGCTAGTTACAATACTGGTTGGTTTTATAACGTACAACGGGCAAACCTTTCGCAAGCTCACCTTTAAGGCGATAATAGTATAGCACAGCTCACGTCTCGATAGCCCAATGCATGCGTTTTGACCAATGAGATGCACGAAGCGTATTTTAGGCGTGTTCGTATTAGTATAATTATGTATAGAAGTGTGACACTCACACAGGCGCGTGCTATGCTCACTTGTTTGTGAGGTGATTTTTTAATGGGCACGGCCAGCGTGAGCTCTTTATGAATTATGGTTGCTGACAAGAAGTAATTACGTACTCATGTCATGTTTGATTTAGAAAATGTATTATTGGTATTGCTATTTGAAGTTAGGATTAACTTTTCTTCCTTTTTAATTTATATCTATTCCATCTACATCTACAGGCTATGCTCTGTCTGGTCTATAAATTTAGTAATTTATTAACACTTTCACTGACTTCCCAATTTTCACAATGACCTATGCCATGCCGCCATACAAATCGCAGTGAACGCGCTAGGCGCTTTGACCGGCTCTGCGTAAAGGTATAAAATATTTATATTGATATTTCTTGTGTTTTATCAGCGTGAGAGGGACTTAAACTATTACTTGTGCAGTTATGCAGCTATTGAAAAGTAAAAAATTACATTTCAATGCCCATGTCAATAATCCAACTTTAAAATATGAAAAAAAAGAAGCAAGTTAAGTAATTTTGTTAGAAATTGGCAACATTTGGTACTTTTACTTTTATTGCTTTAAGTTTTGATTGAAATAGCACAATTACAGTACCTAGTATTTGAACCAATACTTGGCACAGTTCATGCAATGTTATCAGAGCTTTTTGTTTATTGCCGTCGCAACTTTTATAACGTTAATAAAAATAAGTTCACTTTATGAGTATGTAGCGGTTACACCGCCACATACGAACTACGCATCAAAGACATGACGTCACACAAATCCTGCATCGTGCAATTAGAGTTTACCGCCCAAACGACATATATAAGACTATCCGACATCAACAGTTGGGTCCGTGTCCGATGAAGCGCCAGCCCGCGCCACAGCTGAGCGCGTAGCTTTAAATTCCCCTCATAATAATAATGATATATCCTTGATCCAGCCTGTCTCATCTTGCTGTCCTCCCCTCAGCGACGCTCTAAGCCGAGGTTCGTACCCCACATGGGGTGCCCTTAGCGAGCGTTCGCCTAATTTTAACTTAGAATAGTTTTTGCTCCTGGCTGGAGGCTTTGAATGTAGTAAGCTTAAGGCAGCCACAGGACAGTCCGGGTTTTTAAGCAGTAAATACCTTAGTGGTATACCTGCGAGATACCATAGTTAAAAAAAAAAAAACAGTTGGGTAGTTGCCCGCCAGACACAACACCCGTCTGGTCGGAGGATCCTCCCTTTTCTATGGTGGATGAGTGAACTTCACACCCTGTTCCTCATGCCCCTAAAAGTATATTGTTATTTAGTGGGTATGTAGTAAAATCCGGGTGAACAATAAGACGGCTTAATAAAAGGGCCATAAAATACGTTCGCAATTTTTTTGTTACACGCCATTTATTCACACTAATGCATATTGTCTCTAATTGGGCTAAACCAGGAAAGGGGTGTGGTAGCTGGGTCGCCGCAGAAATATTGTATTAACTAAGCATACGTAAAGTTTGCTGACTGTACCTGAGGATCGGGATGTTGGAAATATCCGTACTGTCTGGGGCAGCCTTTAGACGGCTTTGGCACCTCTGTGGAAAAGAAAAGTGGTCAAATATGAAGTCGGTTGATAAATCGGTCTCGCTCGCAGAAGTAATTAAGTAGTAAGTAACTTTCGATGTATAGTTTGTCCCAATGTCAGTTTATCAGATAGTTAACTAAACTGAATTCTAGTAAATCAAGGAAATTAATGTCCATAGTTTCTCATAGGGATCATCATCTGCCTATTCCAGGCCTAGCCCTTTCCCAACTATGTTAGGGTCAGCTTCCAGTCTAACCGGCTGCAGCTGAATACCAGTATTTTACATGGAGCGACTGCCTGTCGAACCTCTACAACCCAGAATCCAGTTGCTTGTCAGATTTTTGGGCTTCTGACTACCCGTAATGACTGTCAAATATCTACAATTGACAGACTAACGGTTTAACGTGCTCGGTATGTAATGGATTTCACCCATCCACGGACCAACCTCGGCAAGCGTTGCTTAACCTTAAAGATCGACCCGTGTGGCTGTTATCATTTAGCCTCGAGCCCCTCCATTGTTTCGCATAGGGATAGAGGATACTTACGCAGCACTTTCCTGTCTCCGCAGTCTACTTTTGTGGGGAGTTCGCATCTTTCCTTCTTCGAGTTCTCATCATTGAAGACTAGACCATCGGGACACAGCTTCGCTTCCGATACACCTGTGTGGAAGAAATAAATGCAAATAGGTAAGAAAATAAGTTATAACTGTTAATTTTGTTTGGCTATAACGCTAAAGTTCTTCGCCCCTGGACGCCTCCAGTCGTGGGTAGTTCTTGACAAGGACTTTGTTTTGTAGATTCGTTGTGTTAAAATTCCTTGTTACAGTCATTTTTTATGATCGTCCAATAGTAAATATAATTTTGTATGTTGAAAAATATTAAAAAATCAGGGCAAAACAATGCTCAAACAAAAACATTACCGAAATCAACAAAATTAAATGTAAAGAAGGACGTCGCCATCATTGATAGCGAATTCTCCACAGACTTCAAAGAATGAATCATCCGGATCATTCCGGCGCGGATTATTGTCAGATGTTTAATATGTGATGTTATATGTCTTTCTGGTTCTTTTCCCTACACTCTGATAAAGTTAGAGCAGCGAAATATTGCCTGTCTAAAGTATACCTTTTACTTTAGACAGGCAAAATTTCGCATTAAATTCGACTCTGAACACGTCGTCTCAATCCGTCATCGAACTCTCAAAACCGTAGATAGAGAATGAACTAATCTACGCTCAAAACGATTTTAAAATCCTATTTCAGTCAGAAATCGAATCGTAACTAGACAAACCGATTTCACAAAACCACGGCAAGTATTTGTATTAATGTTTGAATAGTTTTGATCGATGCACTTACAACCATAATAATATTACTGGAGACGATCAAACTGAGAGCGACTCTACTGAAATCGATTTCTAAAAAAAGATTTTGAAATCGACTTAAAAATCTGAAATTGGATATTTAACCGTTTGCGTAAAAATCCAAAAACACCCATGTCTAGTCCACTAGCGGCGGTTATTCAATACACCAGAAATAAACTATACTCTATTAATGACATAAGATTAGACATTGAAATAAACCTTTTTTACAGTCCGTTCAACCGATTTTGACTTCTATTACAATTGATTATTCTTATTACTTCTATTATTGTAAACACTTGGTATTATAACCACTTTTTTGCTTTTAATGCCATTATTATGCCTACGGTATAGAAGTCGAAATCGGTTGAACGGACTGTAAAAAAGGTTTATTTCAATGTCTAATCTTATTTTAAATGGAGTATAGATTAGTCACAATTTTTAATTATATTTTTCTGTTATTCGGTCACTGTTTTGGAAGTCCATTTGAAGATTTGAGAATGAAAATAAAACATAACGTAATCATAATATTTTTTAAACATCATCCAACTATAATATCCCACAATAATTAATGAAAAAGTTAGGGAAGATTTTTGGATGATTGGATGTCAGAGCCAGTTTTTGTTATCCCGTAAGTATGTTCCTGTGGGATATTTTTTGGAAATGACGATGATTTTTTATGGGTGTGGAATCACCAAATGATTTCTCCCGCTCTGGGTGGAGCGGGAGGGCGTATCAGACTCTTACTGACTAAAACCCACCCGTGTTCCTTCAGTTACCTGTGCATTGCCAGGGGCTACGGTATCCCTTTCGGACTTTCCCGCAACCCCGGCAGGCAGCGACCCCTTCAATTGTTGACATCTCTTTGAGGCGCTTTTTCCTGCAGCGGCTAGGGGCATGAGGACGTGAATTTTGCCTCTCCCTCACACGTTCAGCCTCCTCCTTTGCGAGCATTACTGCTTCGCAGAAGGAGGTGACAGCCTCCCATGCCCTCTCGCTCCGTACCATGGCCTGGACCAGGGCCGGACGAGAGTGATCCCCGCAACCGATCGCCTCCACGAGGATACGGCGGTGCTCTGCCCAAGCCGGGCAGACCTCCACCGTATGCTCCACCGTGTCCTCCGGGCGATCCACGCAGTGATGACACCCGGGTGTTTCCTCCCGCCTGATATCGAATACCGTTGCGCCTCTCTAGCCACTCCTCAAAGAGGGGACTATCGCCGCAATAGTGGCGTGCCCAGCACTGGGTTGCGGCAATCGCACTCTCCATGACGCCATGAGATCCCACCGGAGGTCTGTGTACTATGCCGCGATTTCTCGCGGCATCGGAGTCAAGCCCTGGCGTTTCGCTTCCTCGTGCCACTCCCAAATATGCGCGAGGACTTTTGTATGTATTACTTCATCAAAGGTAAGTACTTTTGTACTGTAATTTTGTACTGACCTCTGGTGCATTTGTAGTAAAGGTCACACTGGTAGGAATCCGGGAAGAATCCATTCTTCTCTGGACAGTTGAACTCTTGTGCTGAAACTGAAATATAATGTTTTTAATAATGGCAGGCGAGTGCATTTAACATTACAAATAATTGTGTGAATTCAAAAGAAAAATCCAAGCACCTAGCACAAATACTATTCAACCTTGCAAAGATGGATGGAGACCATGCTACGTGAAAACGATGAGGAATGCGAGTGGCATTAAAAATTAATGCCACCATGTCTTTGGAGGCAGAATATTGGAAATCAAAAATAATGAATTTATAACAAATAAGAACCTTTATTGTATCAAAATAAATGGTTTTTTATAAAAATGTCTCTTGTTATTTGTGAGTGACTGCCACAACGAGGCTTTTCTTTAGTTTTGGGCCTTAGAGCTGGCGCCATAAGATGAGGGGCTCATGGGCAATTACTTTTACTATTGGATAATGACTATCTCCGATGAGCTTCATCGCTACTCATTCTCTTCAAACCACCTGAGCACCTACTGAGCCTCCTCCTGATTGAGCTTTCCCTATAAATCCTTGTATTATGTGTACTTCGAAAACATTGTCAAAATCCATATTTACTTAGGCTCAAAATTCAAAATTCAAAAGTCATTTATTCAAACTAGGCTGAGAATCAGCACTTTTCAAACGTCAAAATTATATGACAGTCCCCCAAAACGCCCACCCTTCACCACTTCCTAGTGCTTTTGCTGGGAAGAAGAAGCTCGACTCGATATTTGAAACCAAATTAAGTACCTCGAAGCACACATAATGTGTGTATAAAAACCTGCATAAGATTGGCCTTAGTCTTGCATCTTTTGCTTTATCGTATTACAATACTGCTATCCTTACTTCTTCGCTCTTACAACTAACACTGCTTAGCAAAATTACCTATGAGTAGGCACTAATCGTGACTTATGTTTCGAAAACCCTCCGAGTTTCCATGCCCTTGACACATCGCCACTCCAGTCGGCAAAACTAACTGCAGCATCGAACCGTGAGGTGAAAGGAAGACGAAGCAGAACTACATCGATAACATATGTTACAGAACAGCAGTGCTATTCTGTAACCATCTCACCGTGAAAACTTAGGTGAAGTGAGCTCGGAGTGAGCTGTCAGTCCCTAGCAGCAGGTGGAATGACAGCTCACTTCACCCAAGTTATCAACGTGAGATTGTTACAGAATAGACCAGCAAACATTTTACTAACCTTACGTTTAGTAAACCTACGCCCGTTTTCACTAACACTAAGCAATACCTAAATGTATATTTTAGTCGCTTAAACATATAATAGCAATATAGAAATTGATATCTCACTTAAGGGAACACTAGTCCACGGCTCGAACTCGTTGGTGGGTGTGACTAATGTGCATGCTATTTAGTTTTATTTGTTTAGTATTTATTTATCTAGTTTTTATTTATTAACTTATTTAGTAAAATAGAAGATGAAAACAAGCGCGTAAAATTTCATGAACATACCTTTGGGCGTATAGATATTATGAATAGACTTTTAGATGTATTTACTCAAAATAAAATTATTTTAACTACTTAATAAATTATCTATCCCTCTATGATTTTTATTTTGTCATTTACTTACTACATAAGTTATTTATTTACGCCCAAAGACGAGTTAATTAATGTTGTAATAATAATATGTTAGTTTCGACGCTCATATCTTTCAAACTAAGTATGTTTTCCAAGTCTGCTTTCAAACAGTGCTAGATGATGACAAAAACAATTATATATTTTTTAGTTATGAACGAACACTATCATACAGACAAGTAATCACCAAACTACGTTTGTATGGAAGAATGACCGACTAGCGCACCCTTTACATGATTCCCGAAAACTGGTTCTTACATTTCATACGAACCTAATTCTTCTAACTTTATACTATAAAGTCCAGGTTTCCTCACGATGTTTTCCTTCACAGATATCAGTAATGACCAAGATAAACTCAACCCGGCCACGTAATATAGTGTAAACTGTCACTAAAGGTTTAATAAGTGTAGATGATTGATTATTCACCATTCCGATACAGTCATAGCACCGCTCATTACGAAACACGAGTGCGACTGTTTGTACGATTTGAAAAGGGCCAAAAGGTTTGAATGCCCACAAATGTTACGTAAAAATACTGATAACAGTTAAGTAAACAAACCTTTAAGCTGACATAATAAATGCCCCACAAATGTTACGTAAAAATACTGATAACAGTTAAGTAAATATTATGTCAGCTTAATGGTAATTTAAACGAGTTGGAAATTAGAAGGCAATGGAAGGTGTGCCACTTATGTAAACGATGACGAAAAAGTTTTTTTGAAGTCACGTAACTGACACAATAATATGCAAGAACTTTTCCATTTGAAGATAATGCGAATACTAGCTACGCCTTGCGGTTTTACCCACATAAGTCTCGATTTCGTGGGAATATTGGAATAAAAAGTATCCTGTAATCTAATCCAAGTCATGGTCTACCCTTATGCCAAATTTCATCTAAATTCGTTTAGCCGATATTGCGTGATTGAGTAACAAGCACACAAACATACAAAATTCAAATGAAAACAAGATTATCAGACAGGTTGCTATGGGTGTTATGTTTGCCTCATTTTTAATTATCTCAAATGGTCTCCTGTGTGTGACGCTACTGGTTTCTGAAAATGCGCTCATGTGAGAATTGTCAAAATTTCTGAAATTAGGATTTTTGGATTCAGAATAACCAAATCTATCGATTGTATATGGTTTTGTTCATAAAACGATAAGGCAAACACTTTAGTCATGGGCTCTCGTACTAGTGTATAGGGTTCAAAAGTCATTTATTCAAACTAGGCTGAGAATCAGCACTTGTCGAACGTAAAGTCACATAAGACAGTCCCCCAAAACGCCCACCCTTCACCACTTCCTAGTGCTTTTGCTGGGAAGAAGAGGTGGCGGAATAAACTCCCCAACTGCACAGCTGTCTGAATAGTTGGAAAAACTTGATTCTACTAATGCAAAATAATTTACATTACGCAACTCAAAACATTAAATTAAATTATTTTCTATATGTCACCTAGCACACGCCAATATACCAACAAAAAAGTAAAAAGCATGGTCTGTTCAGTTAGAAAAAATATATTATATATAATAGTATTTAACAGTTCATTTATTTATTTAGCTACAACGGTTACAACCAATTACAGTAACAAAAATTATAAAAACAAAAGAGACAATTATAAACCACATTAAAATATACAAAATAAAACATGAAAACATAAATAAAATAAAAGAAGGTTAACAACACTGTCTTAGCATGCAATATAATTTACATTATTATTAAAAAATCAACCACAAATGATGTTATTTGCTGACGATACTTCCTTAATGTTTAAGGCCCTACCGCAGGTCCAAAATTGGTTCACTGCTAATAATTTAGTATTAAATGGAAAAAAAACTAAGTACATAAAATTTTCTTTACCAAATGTCAAAAGTAGTAATTGTGAGATAGTATTGAATCAAGAGAAACTAGAATTTGTCGATAAAACTGTTTTCCTGGGGATCACGCTTGACTCAAGGCTACAATGGGGTTCTCATTTAACATCTCTTGCAGTATCTACATCTGTAAATTGACGGATTTTTCGAAAAATCCGTCAATTTACAGATGTAGATACTGCGAGGCTAGTCTATTTCAGTTATTTTCATAGTATCATGTCTTACGGTATTTTACTTTGGGGACGGGCTGCAGACATCGAGTCTATTTTTATTCTGCAGAAAAGAGCGATCAGAGCCATTTATTATCTCCACAGGCGCGACTCTCTTAGGGAATTGTTTAAGGATATTAACATCATGACGGTACATTGTCAATATATCTATGAAAACATCATTTACGTAAGAAAAAAATTACATCATTTTTGTAAAAGAGGTGATAGACATAATTATAGTACAAGAAATAGGGACCTATTAGTACAACCAGGTTTCAGACTGGCTAAGGTAGACTCATCTTTCATGGGGTACTGTTTAAAATGTTACGATAAAATTCCTCCCCACATACTTCAACTGAATGAGAAGAAATTCAAATCTTGTATAAAACGCACACTATGTAGGCAGGCATATTATAAGTTGGGGGATTAAATCACTGATAAACATGCTTGGCTCATTGCTGGTCCTGCTCCACAACCACAACTAATAGATTAACATTTTGAAAATACTGTTGGAGCTGCTGAAGATTGTAAGACCATCTTTGTATTGTATAAACTCAATTTTCACACCTGTGTGTGAGTACTATGTACTAAAGAGCTACCATTTACCGGTCAATATGTAGTATTTCATTGACTTGAATGTGCCCTGGCGGCTGTGAGTATGTCATGCTCACTCAAATGTCTCGCTGATGGTGGCGCGTGTGTTGGATCATCGTCTGATCCATGCGTCATGTTCGTGAACGGGCGCCGTCAGTTGGGACTGGTCATCTCTTAGCTGCCATGGCGTAGTTTAATTTATTTTAAGTTTTTGAATGATTCTTAATTTTTTTCTTTTTATTACGGACGCTTTTACGAACGTGCACGTCTTTCTACATTATTCTCACATGCATAATTTCAAAATGAATGATGTAACCAATGTTTTGCATCAAATTTTTGATTTAAAAGAGTGTCCATGGAGTTTCTTGCCCGTTCTTCTCCATAGGTACCTACTACGCTTTTTTTTTTTTTGACTGACCGACCCCTTGACAATTCAAAAGTGCCTGTAAATGGTTTAATTGAAATAAATGCTTTGAGTTTCAGTTCGAGAATTACTTTAAATTTTAATAAATTAAATTTAAAATAAATTTAAATAAATTGACAAAAAGTAAAATAATAAACAATTATGATATAAACTCTCATATAACCTGTCAGTAGGTAAGCTAATTCTGGAGAAAGAACATTTAACATTGTCTTGAGTTAATCACAGCGACCAACTATTCTTATTATTTAAGTAGTCGTTTTTAGCATAGTATGCCTTTGAACAAAGTTTGAATTTTACTTTAGTTTCAAACGAATTAAAAGGCAAATCTAGCAAAGAAGAGGGTCGCTTGATATATAAGGTTATACCAAGCCCAACAAATGAGTTATGAACCTTATGAAGCCGATGAAAGGGAGCACGCAGTTTATCCTTATTACTAGTGTTTTAAGTGTTAGCGAAGATGAATTGTGATGCCACTGTGAGGAAACCGATATCTTTGAAATAATCTCTCAGAGACACTCTGGCATCTAGCTGGTAAATTGCTCAAACAGCTCGTTTTTGAAGGAAAAATATATTGTGAATATCAGCAGCTTTACCCCACAGCAGAATACCGTAGGACATACGCTACACCGGGTGTCCATAAATAATACAAACTATGATCACAAATTGTTTTATTTGCCTATAAATCATTCTACGAATACGAGGACCTACGTGTAACTTAATTGCGGTTTTAGACTATCATGAGATATGTAATGTCCAGAACAAAAAATGAAATGAAATTCAGTAACCGGTGATGAATTGAATGATACTTATTTTATGATTCTAAATTCATTATTGTTTTGCTGTTATTTTTCACAGCATTGTTGCTATAGTAACGAAAATATTTAATAAACTACCAGATGCAATAAAAGATGAAACCAGCTGTACGAAATTTATAAATAAGATCAAGCAAATATTAATAAAAAAGCATACTAAACAATGAACGAATACACAAAAAAAACAGACACCGTTATACAGTTAGTCATTCATACATACATAGATAAATATTAAAATATGACATAGTTTAATTTAATTGACATTATCAAATAATTATTATGTACCACAACCGAACTGATGTCAATTAATTTTAGATTATATTTAAAAATGGTTGAATGTTACTTAATTTGTTTTTTAATTTAATTTAAAATTTATTTTATGAATTCATTTTATACTTTTTGCCGTGCCCTACAGGGTCCGTAATTGTACCTTAGCTTAAAGCCATTGTAACACTTTTATACCTACATTATGGTATGCAAATAAAGATATGAATATTAATATGAGTGCAATAGACAAACATTAATAGAAAAAAATCGGTTAGAATGAAATTATGCCTCTCTTATTTTTAAAGTAGGCAGGAATAGACAAGATTTTGGTGACGTAAACAGTGTACTCTCAATGGTTACGGATTGGTTTACAATAAATAACTTAGTTCTCAATTCTAAGAAAACGAAATGTACTTAGTCTGGCCTTATATACTGTTACAGTAAAAAATAAGAAAGATATTACATTTGAATTTGGAATCTGTCATTTTTATACGATTGTTCATTGAGTTTTCTAATTTTGGCGCCAATACATTGTACAATATTTTGCGATATTAAAATGAAGTGGGGTGATAAAGAGAACCGAATTGCTATGATTAAATTACACAAAGCTGGTATGGAGTAAATTCAATTTTTAAAACTCTCCATACGCTTGGTATTAGTCAAATGTTTATGTACCGGGCTATTAATAAGTACAATGAGACCTCCTCTGTTTGTGACAGAAAAAGATCTGGCCGTCTACGTAGTGTTCGTACGAAAAAGGTGGTCAAAGAAGGGAAAGAATTCGAAGAAATCCTGTCCGAAAGCAAAAGATTTTATCTCGGGAGATTAAGATAGCACCCAGAACCATGTCGTGTATTTTAAAAGATGACTTAGGACTTGCAGCCTATAAGAGACGCACTGTTCATTTTTTAACTGATAATTTAAAAAAGAATATGGTGGTAAAATCGAAACAACTACTGAAGCGGTACGCAAAAGGAGGTCACAGGAAATTTTTGTTTACGGATGAGAAAATCTTTACAACTGAGCAACATTTTAACAAACAAAATGACCGTATTTATGCTCCAAGCTCTAAGGAAGCTTCCCAATTAGTCGACAGAGTGCAACGTGGGCATTATCCGACTTCAGTGATGGTTTGGTGGGGTGTTAGCTATGAAGGAGTGACAGAGCCATATTTTTGTGATAAAGGTATCAAAACATCGGCACAAGTGTATCAAGATACCACTCTTGAGAAGGTAGTTAAGCCCCTTAACAACACCATATTCAATAACCAAGTATGGTCCTTGCAACAAGACTCGGCGCCGGGTCATAAAGCTCGGTCCACGCAGTCTAGGTTGGAAGTGAACGTTTCGGACTTCATCAGAGCTGAAGCCTGGCCGTCGTCTAGTCCCGATCTTAATCCGCAGGATTATGATTTATGGTCAGTTTTAGAGAGTACGGCTTGCTCTAAACGCCATGATAATTTGGAGTCCCTAAAACAATCCATACGATTGGCAGTGAAGAATTTTCCCATGGAAAGAGTGCGTGCTTCTATTGATAACTGGCCTCAACGTTTAAAGGACTGTATTGCAGCCAATGGAAACCACTTCGAATAAGCTTTTTATATTTTAAATTGTTTTATATTTATGTATTAAACTAACACACTGTAAAAGTAATAAATATTATTCGCAATAAAATAAAAATAAATCTTTTTTACAATATTTATGGCAGGACTAGGTAGATATCAAGCATTCGGTAAGGCGAACTTTATAGTTCGCCTTACCGAATGCTTGATATCTAGGATCCATCATCGTCTTAGATAAAGAGTTGCTTGAGACTTTCGGCAAAGATTCGGCAGTTTTTTTGGGCATAGCAGTAGGTGCCACACTTCACTGGGCCCAAATATATCAAGCCTAGCGGGAGGGCTCAGTTCAGCCGCTTACGCTGTCAGGAAACTGACGTTGATACAGCTCGGTTAGTCTATTTTAGTTATTTCCATATCGTTATGTCCTATGGTATTCTGCTTTGGGGCAAAGCCGCTGACATTCAAAATATATTTGTTCTTCGAAAACTAGCTGTTCGAGCAATTTACTAGCTGGGTTACAGTTTCTCTAAGAGGTTTTTTTAAAGATATTGGTGAGTAAGAAATCGAAACCCCGTCCCAGCTACACTTCGATACCTGAAACATGCGTTGGTGGCGAACAATGGACAAAATATTCCGAAACATCGCATAAGAAACTTAATTAACAGCATGCCTAATCACCTAGCAGCTGTGAGAAGAGCCCGAGGAGGCAATACAAAGTATTAATTTTAAAGTTATTTTTTTCTCTGACCCGTGTTCTTTATCTGCGAGTGTATTAGGCAAAATATACACATACACAAAAAATTTACACCAGAAATGATGAAAAATTACGAGCTCCATTTCACTGGCTTCATAAGGTTTATAATACACATAATAATACTCATTGAGATAAAACCAGACACCGAACTGTAAATGACAAAAAACATAATTTAAATGTCGCGGGCTACTACTGCGGATCCATCTTAACGGGATCTGATAACCATCGTCAGTGTGATGAAACCGTCTGCCTATTTTGACATATCAGATATGGGCTCCCGTAAAACTGGGACGGTTCTGACCGGTACTTCCCACCGAGTTGGGTTCCGAATTATCTAAACTAACGACTTTATACGGTTTTGGCTGTAAAAGATGAGTCATGGTTTTGTTCGTGGGCTCTCGCACCACACATTAATTATTAAAGAATGTTTATTTGATTAATATCTTTTGAAATTCGGGCAGTATGTTGGATTACGCCAATATTTAGTAGAAAATTTTCTACTAAATACTGGTGTTATTTTTATCCGATTTGATCAACTACTTTTTAGTAGATACGTCCATATATTTTCATAGACCGTCAGGATTAGCCACATAAAATTAGCGAAATTATACAGTTTTTCATTTTATTTTTATACTACATACTACAAATTACAACACATTTACTGCTAAATTATATTAAAAATATGTTGTAATTGGTTGATTATTTTCCAAGAAACAGCGCGGTGACATTTATGATTTTTTATGAAAAATCAAAACATGGTAGCTATCTCAAATTCAGCCGTACAAAACCCATTTTTTTGTAGTGATTACGCATAAATATGAATAAATCTTACCAAATTTTAAAAAATATCCGTCAGCTAGTTGTCGAGTTCACCGTAAACGTCATGTTATTTTTTACAAAATCGGCTAATTTACTACCAAATATTGCTTGCGTTTAATTATGAGACCATAGCTCCTCAATCCATACGGACACGGCCGCATAAACTACTCAAACTGCCAGACCATCATTAACACTTTCACGGACGGTACGTCATATTGTATGATTTTGATATAGCACAACGTATCATGACGTTCAAAAAAAAAAAGATCATGTACGGCGGAACGTTCATTTCCGATGAACTTTTGAATAAAAACTTTATGATTTGGACCTTGTGTCACAACATATCAAATACTCTAAACATTACTGTCATAAAGAATAGGTTTTTGACCATTTAAAAAATGTGTTCCTTGCAATGTGTGGCAACGCTACACAGGCACGCTCAACGTGATTATACGTCCCGCACGCCTCCCGCGTCCATACATTAACTCCGACTGTGTCACGAGTGGGGTTCACGCGCTTTTTAGCTTCGCAGGAGCGATTCATAGTAAACTTCGTCGAGAGACAAAAGCATCGTAAGTATTATTTATGCAATTTTTTTATTGCTGCTTTGTTGTAAATTATATTACAAACAATATTGCTCTATAAAAATTGTGTCTTACTGATGGAAAAACGCAAGACAAATCCGATGAGGATTTTTGAGGATTCTGATAGTTTAACCGCGGTAGATCTGTTCCAGGACGATGATGGCAACTTTGTATCGGATAAAGATTACGACCCACGTGGAAAAAAAAAAAAAACCAGCCAAGTGCGTGTCGGACCACGCACAATGAAGTGTTCCGTAGTTGGAATGAATTTATCGTAAGAACAAACTTAACTTTGTAATTGAAAAACATGTTCTCCCATACGAAATATATGGGATAACATGTTTTTGCAACCGCAAATTTAAGTTGGTCAATTATTACTCGTAAACTTGTAAATCCTACTTAAGTTAAGATAGTTTTCCTTTAAACTTCGTTATACCTATATAAGTACTAATGCCGTGACATTTGAATTTATAACTATAACCGTTTAGTTGGTAGAGGGGGGAGACACTTGACTCTAACGAAAATTGTTACTTTAAAGCTTGTTAAGTCACAAACGGTTTACTTAGGTAATCAAAAAACGGTCGTGGCAAACCCCTAATATTTTTGATAGACCTATCCAACGATATCCCACACTATGGGAAGGACGAAAAAATTTAATATCATCCTCACTTTACATGTAGGGGAGGTACCCTAAATAATTGTTTTTTTTTTTTTTCAAAAAAAAATTACCACTTTTTAATGTCATTTATTTGTATACTCATGCCAAATTACACTTTTCTAGTACCAATAGTTTTTGAGCTAAACCGCGGACAGACAGACAGACAGACGGACATGGCGAAACTATAAGGATTCCTTGATGACTACGGAACCCTAAAAAACTAAACTAACATCTTATTAGTTGTACTAATTATGACAAAACGTATGTAAACGATGACGTGATAAAACGTTTCTGTCATAAAGTCTTCATAACATGTAGTATTATGCAGCACTACGTATTTAAACATCAAGTCTATTTATATGGAAATTTATTGTGTCATTCTAGAACACAGATTCAACTGGTTCCGTCCGTGAAAGTGTTAAAACTAACTGAGAAAGAAAAAAACTATAAAAGAAAATAATAAAATGTTTAACTATTCCTCACATTCACAAAAATTTAAATAATGTAATAATTTACAAAATAACCGTGTCATTTTGAATGTAATACTCAACAATGTCAATGTTTATATAAATCTGGTACATTTTGATGATTTTACTGAATAATTATAATGTCAAGTTTTATGGTTTTATCACAAGGCTTAGCAGAGTGAGCAGCTCAATCCCATAACCAAAGTTGCATCACCCAATTTCTCAATCAAATTCCCGTTGGAATGGAATAAAATGGAAAAACTTGTTATTGTTAGAGGTGCGTTGACTCCTCTAACAATACCAAGTTAACGTACACTGTAATTTGATTTAAACTTACAATATTTAAAGTAAAAAAGTAACACTTACCTAACCCGCACACAAAACCGACGACAAGAAGTAAACTTCTCATTATTTTTAATTAAATTTATTTGAGGTAGAAAATATAAATAGAATCTAACTGTTCGTACGTGCGTTTCCTTTCAAAGGTTGCTTTGTATTGCGAGCGGGGACTATTGTGGCCGGCCGCAAGCGCAGCTTAGTACACCACACACGATCGAAATGATTGCGATGAAAGTTTTGCCCGAGTACCCAACTACCTCATGGAACCCGTACCAAAAAACGAAGACGATGACCCCGTTATAGCTACGCGCACGATCCCACCGTCATCAGAAGTGGGATTAACTCGGGCGCCTACCACGGGTATCTAATGGCGCCAGTTCCTCGAGCAGCAAAACTAGATTAACATGCGCATGATTGAAGCCATGCGAGGATAAACGCCGAAGCCAGATACAATTAAGCTGCCAGAGTTTAACGCGGACCTACCAGACGTCGATCCAATTTCTTGGGGTTCGACGACGGATATTTGCTTCACAGACCGAAAGGAGGCGCGCGGATTCTGAAAGGAAGTGCGGAGCAAATCTCTGAAAGGAAGTGCATCGACATGGCTTGCAAGTATCGCATACTGGTATGACGTGGAGCCAATTCAAGAACCTGTTCCTAGCACGATGTAATTGTGCAAAAACCTGTGCAGCCACTATTATTAGCGCCAACAAAAGGAAGGTGAAAATATAGCTGCATACGCGAGCCGTTTGATGACGTCACTCCTAGCTAAATGGAAGGACATGAGCTGCGAGGAGCTGCATCGTAGTTGTATCGTATGTACTTGCTCACTTAGCAAAAATGGATAGTCGAATCAACCGATTAGCTTTTACAACGCAAATTAAAACGAGAACTAAGTTGATCCGAGAAATAAACATTATTACCTACAGCATTTTCGTTGAAGATAAAATATGATCGACACGTCGAGAACACCACTTCTCACGCTAAACGAACAAAGACAAGCAACGTTCCAATGTAATTATTTTTATAAGACTGGACACAAAGCAATCGACTGTCGTTTACTTAAAAGCAATCAGGCTACAGAAATAACCACTTCTACCACTACTCGTACGTCACCGGATCGAAGTAGAAGTAGAATGTCACCTGCTTCCACTGTGGAAAACAAGGCCACGTCACACCTCGCTGTCCAAAGAGGAGCAACGCAGCAGCCAGTAACACCAGCAGCAACGGCGGCGTGGCCCTAGTGGTGCTGAGTGTTCTCTCGTAAAGCAAAGTATCGTGAATACATTCTTAGGAGAGCGATCCGTTGCTAACATACGATTAACAGGCGTTGGTAACGCGCTTGTTTACTGTACCGAACAAAGTTTAAGTGAGGTAGTTATTTCCGGAAATTGTTTACTTTTGTCATTTCTTATCGTTCCGGATGAATTTATGTCGCATAACATAATGATAGGCTTTGATATTTTAAATTGTGATTTGTGTGTTACCTTATCAAAAGGGTGAGTAGTGATAACAAAACCGGTTTCTTGTTTTGCCGCGGTGACAGAAAAATTTAAGTGCAATTAATACGGACGTTCTGCTCACTTATAGAGATAATCTTGTGCGTGTGTTGAGTGAATTTTCGTTTTCGCTTATTAATGGTTTACCGGTAACTCGGGTAACTACAGGTGAAATAAAAATTCGTTTAAAAGATCTAACCCGTACTGTTTACCGCCGTTACCGACTCAGTCCCCGCAAATGTGAGATAGTGCGTAACAAAATAAACGAGTAATTTTTGAATGCAAACATAATCCGACCGAGTAGTTCACCATTTGCTAGCCCGATTCTATTTATGGTAAAACGTAAATCGAGGGTTAAATTCGAATACGGTGCCAGATAGATTTCTACTGCCGCGTATAGACGATCAAATAACTAGACTGAATGGTGCCAACTATTTTACTTGCTTAGATTGTGCTAGTGGATTTAATCAGACTCGTATCCTAGATCCTGAAAGCATTGAGCGCACAGCATTTGTGACACCGGACGGGTACTCGAAGTCGCCGTATCTGGCCATACCCTTCGGATTACGCAATGCACCCAGTGTTTTTCAGCGAGCAGTATCCAACGCTCTGGGGCCTTTAGCTTTTTCATACGCGATCCTATAATTTAGATGACATTTTAATCCCATCAACTAACGTAGAAGAACGACTTACTAGGCTACGTGAAGTGTTAACTGCCTTGGTCGATGCTGGTTTTTCACTAAACCTCTCGAAGTGTTCTTTCCTCAAACAAAGAGCTAAGTTTTTGGGCTATGATATTTCTTCAGGAAAGATCAGACCAAACCCTAGAGGTAGAGGCGCTTAGTAAGCTTCCCCCTCCCGAAAATAATTCTCAATGAGGCAATTTATATGCCTGGCTTCCTATTTTAGAAAATTCGTGAATAGTTTTTCACTTAATAAGCTACCATTTATTTATTTAAACTTTTCACACAAAAAAAGTACAAAAGCGGACTTAATGCCTTAGGCATTCTCTACCAGTCAACCAAGGGTGGTGAAGAGATTAGATGGCGGGTGGCGCGGCTCGGTGAGATGCTTTTAGGGAATTAAAAAGTAACTACTATAGTTACTGATTGTAATTCCCTAAAAGCATCTCACAACAAGGTCGATCTTTCCCCGCGAGTCCATCGCTATTGGGCTTTCCTACAGGTATATGATTTTAAGATTATCTACAGGGAGGGTAAACGTATGAGCCATGTTGATTTTTATCTCGCAACCCTTTGCCCGAACTACCCGCATTACCTAAGAATGTGTCAACGGTAGAGAGGGTGGAAAAAAAACGAAATGACCTAACAATTGTGTCAGAAAATTGGCAAATGACTGAGGAGTTGTGAAATGACGAAATTAATACTCCCTGCCGACATTGCCAAGATATATGAGCTGCGATTGGGTGTATTGCATCGTAAAGTACAAAAAAACAATCGCGCGTTGTCTGCCGCTAGTACCCCGCGCGTTTCGATGGTCCGTTATAAATCACGTACAGAAATCGATAATGCATCTTGGCACGGATGAAACATTTGAGAAGGTATATGAACATTAAAGGTTTGACGGTAAGGCTAAGTACGCATGTAAATTCGTAGACAATTGCATCACGTGCAAAGTTTCATTCTCATTCCGGACGTATCCAAGCAGAGCTTCATCTCATCCCCAAAATTACTGTCTCTGGCATACAGTGCATGCCAATATTACCGGTAAAACGATCAAACAGAATACGTGATAGTGTCGATAGACGCATTCACAAAGTTTGTGCTTCTTTATCATACGCTTTGTATCGACACCACTAGTATCGTCAAGGCACTCAAATCTAGTGTAGCTCTCTTTGGTGCACCCTCACGCCTAATAACAGACCAAGGCTTTGCTAGTAAAGAATTTAAAGAATACTGTAGTTCGCATTATATTCTCCTTCATCTAATCGCGATAAGTTCCAGCCGAGCACACTAAAAAAAAGTTTGTTCTTGGGATAAATTTATCCCAACTACGGAACTCTTCATTGTGCGTGGTCCGACAGTCACTTGGCCGGTTTTACCACCTGCGCAACGTATATAGATATATATACTTTTAATGTGGAAATATTGACTTTTCTATTAGG
Organism: Xanthia togata; assembly: GCA_963853775.1. NCBI lineage: Eukaryota > Metazoa > Arthropoda > Insecta > Lepidoptera > Noctuidae > Xanthia > Xanthia togata. Next base: position 23,218,037 of record OY970793.1, on the reverse strand, counting down.
TACCACATAATATATTACACCTGTAATCCCCGAAGGGTTAAGCAAAGGTGCACCAAAAGTATACCCACATTTCGCCTGTTATGTTTAAGTCCCATGTAATACGGGTATCGTATACCATCGGACACAAATCCAAACTCCGGGCCGCAGCTGAGAAATTCCTGAAAGAAAAACCCCAGCAATAACACCTTTCCCGACATCGAACCCAGCTTGTAGGTATTACTTGGAAAATAAAGTGGGCTCATAGTAAATGAAACTCATAGTGACTTATAAATATTTATGAATACTCGTACATAACTAATATCCTTAACAAGTATGACACACTTCAATCATTCTCAGGTTTGTTCTTCTCAAACGTGTAGCCTTCATAGTAGTTTTCACTGAAATATACAAAAATAAATTTTACATCTAGATTGTTTTTATCATTAAATTGGGATCTCATATAAATATAGCAAAACGAATCGGTGTTAAAAAAAAACATACTATTAACCGCTCATCTAAATAGATGATGGTTTCTTAATTCCAGCCCTGTCCGTATTGCCAGATCTTGCATTACTTGGTACTAAGCACCCTTCAAATTTTGGCTTGGATGGTCACCGGGGGCAGAAAAAAATGGAACTATACAAGAAAAGATCATTTTTTCATACTGGAAGAAAAAATTCTTTGCCACTTCTCCGTATGACACCATAATCACTTTCAAGGGTTCAAACTTAACCTGTACTAAGCCAGGTCCTTACCATCCTCGAACATTCTCAGCGTCATCGCACGTGAAGGTGTCCTCGCTGTAGACCTGGCCTAATGGACAGAGTACCTTCTGGGGCAGGACGCCGTCGCTGCAGATGTAGTACTTCCGACAGTCTTCAGGGTGAGTGAAAGTGGGGTGAGGTATGGCGCGGCCGTTGGGTCCCATTACTGTACCTTCGGGGCAGGAGAAACCGTCGTCAAGAATGTCTGGAAATTAGAGATAACTTGTCAGTAAGGACACAATATTGACAGCAGAAGAGGAGATCTAAATGGAAGTGCTGATTTTTTATGAGCCCTTCTAAACGCTATTTAATATTATAGTCCTTCATTAGAAGAAAGAGCCTCCAACGTACATTTGTTTATAGCTCTGGAGAAATAAGGTTCCAGAGTTGCTTTGAAACAGCCCATGTCACTCGATCATGACCTTAATAATAATACGTTGAGGGTCAGAGTAGCAACTGACCAAGTATACCGTAGTTTTTAGTTTTCCTCGAATTTATTTATTCCCTTGTTACTATTACCTAGATCTAGAAATGTATCGTGATTTGCACTCAAATCCAGAAGGGTAACTTATTTTAAATTTTATTTTTGATGAAGAAACATTAACTGAAGAACGTTCTCTGTGCAACGTACCCCTGGTGAGATGATCACACTGCTTCCTGACGGACTCCTTCCATTCACAGTTGGAGGTCTCCTCGTCGAAGTACAGGTTGGAAGGGCAGGACAGCACATAGGGTTTGCCGTCCGAGCAGGAGTGGAATTTGTTGCAAGCCTGCAAGTATTAATTAATAGATTAATTTAATCAAATATTATCGTATGTAAGTAAAAATATGAAAGGAAGTTGTCTCATTATTGACTCTTAGAACTTTATTTTTTTATGCCTACAGTTCAAATTCCTTTATGAGAATATCAGTACGAATTTTCCCACACTCAAGAAATCAAGTTGATCATTTCAAGAAAATTTTCATTAAGGTGTAATTAGATAACGGTCGATCAATGACATCGCCCATTCGGATCTATCCTGTGCGGCCCCTGTCAGTCGGATTACGTTCATCGTTCGACCATGGGTTATGTTTTGAAGTTAATATCGAATTTTTGACGCCGATCGACCGCAATCTATTTGAAACTTTAGTTGCCCGTCTTGGTGTCAAAAACCTAAATATGATAATGCTCATCATTAACATACTGTTCATGATGCAATCTCAAGTAATTTTCCGTTCATTGCCTTTTGCGTTGGAGGGCACACAAATGCTAGTTACAATACTGATTAGTTTTATAACGTACAATGGGCAATGTTGGATCATTAAGTTCCCTTCAAAATGGTTGAGCTAAATGATGCTGATCCATGCGTCATGTTCGTGAACGGGCGCCGTCAGTGGGGACTGGTCATCTCTTAGCTGTCATGGGTTATTTTAATTATTTTTGTTTTTATATTTTTATTATGGTCGCTTTTAACGTGCACGATTTACTACATTGTTCTCACATGTATAATTTCAACATGAATGATGTAACCAATGTTTTGTAACAATATTCTAATTTAAAAGAGTGTCCATGGAGTTTCTTGCCCGTTCTTCTCCATAGGAACCTACGCTTTGGAATGGGCAACTAGCTTCATCTTTCTGACTGACCGACCCCTTGACAATTCAAAAGTACCTGTAATTGGTTTATTTGGAATAAATGATTTGAGTTTGAGTTGAGTTTGAGTTTGGGCAAACCTTTCGCAAGGCGATAATAGTATAGCACGGGTTTTTTTGTTTATGTGGGAAATCATCAAATGACTTCTGCCGCTCTGGGCGGAGCGGGAGGGCGTGTCAGACTCTTACTGACTAAAACCCACCCGTGTTACTTCAGTTGCCACGGTTGCTATAGAAGTGTGACACTCACATGCGCGTGCTATGGTCACTTGTTTGTGAGATGATTTTTCAATGGGCACGGCCAGCGTGAGCTCTTTATGAATTATGGTTGTTGACAAGAAGTAATTACGTACTCATTGCTATTTGAAGTTAGGATAAACTTTCCTTCCATTTTAATTTATACGTATCTATTCTATCTACTTTAACATTTTCCTCTCTTCTACACATGGCTATGCTCTGTCAGGTCTGTAAATTTACTTATTTATTAACACTTTCACTGCCTTCCTAATTTTCACCATGTCCTATGCCATGCTGCCATACAAATCGCAGTGAACGCGCTAGGCGCTTTGACCGGCTCTGTTTAAAGGTATAAAATGTTTCTATTGATATTTTTTGTGTTTTATCGGCGTGAAAGGGACTTAAATTATTACTTGTGCAGTTATGCAGCTACTGAAAAGTAAAAAATTACATTTCAATGTCCATGTCAATAATTTTAAGTAAGTATATATATCTTCATGATGCACAGTTCGGGTTTCGCCCCGGACTATCAACTGAAAGTGCTATTTTAAGTCTCAAGCATACCGCTCAATATTATAAAGATCGCAGTACGCCGGTGTACGCCTGTTTCCTTGATCTCTCCAAGGCCTTTGATCTCGTTTCTTACGATGTGCTCTGGAGAAAGATGGGAGACAGGGGTATACCCGCGGAAATATGTGGGCTGTTCCAGTATTGGTATGGTAACCAAGTCAATCAGGTGAAATGGGATGATACAGTCTCTGAGCCGTATGGGTTGGAGTGCGGGGTGAGGCAGGGTGGTCTGACGTCTCCCAGGCTCTTCAACCTCTACGTGGATGACCTGGTAGTAGCACTCAGCAGCATGCGTGTCGGATGCAGTGTTGATGGGGTTAGAATTAACAACATCAGCTATGCAGATGACATGGTGCTGCTGGGTCCGTCAGCGGGAGCAATCAGAGAGATGCTTAGAACGTGTGAGACCTACGCTGTCGCACATGGATTAAAATATAATGAAAAAAAATGTGAATACATGGTCTTTGAGGTCAGCGGCAAACGCCGTGGAGAGGGACCCGAGTTGCTTATTAACGGGTCACCAATTAATAGGGTGTCAACTTTTAAATACCTAGGGCATTGGCTTGCCGCTGACCTCAGGGACGATGTAGACATTGAGAGGGAGCGCAGGGCTCTAGCGGTCCGGAGTAATATATTGTCCCGTAGATTTGCGCGGTGTACAGACCAAGTTAAAGTAACACTTTTTAAGGCTTACTGCCAAAGTTTGTACATGGGCAATCTATGGGTCAATTATACTAAGAGATCGCTGGATGCCCTGCGCGTCCAATATAACAATGCTTTCAGGATGTTGTTGAGGCTGCCTCGATACTGTAGCGCGTCTAATATGTTTGCGCAAGCCCGCACCGACGGCTTCTATGCTATTGTACGCAAAAAAACAGCGTCGCTTCTGAGGAGAGTGAGAGGCAGTCAAAACAGCATCCTGTAAACTGTAGCCGAGAGCTTCGGCTCTCCGATTGTACAGCAGTTTGTGCGGAGGTTGATTGTTACTAACACTAGGCAATAAGTTATTTTTTGTATGTTACTAACACCATATGGATAATTGTGTCCGAAATAAAGCAATTCTATTCTATTCTAATAATCCAACTTGGAAATATTAAAAAAAGAAGCAAGTTAAGTAATTTTGTTGGAAATTGGACAAATTTGATACTTTTTCCTCTTCTTGCTTTAAGTTTTGATTGAAATAGCACAATTAGTACCTAGTATTTGAACCAATACTTGGCGCAGTTCATGCAATGTTATCAGAGCTTTTTATTTATTGCCGTTGTAACTTTTACAACTGTAATAAAAATAAGTTAATTAAATGAGTAATATTTTTATTTATTGGGTATGTAGTAAAATCCGGTTAAACAATAAGACGGCTTAATAAAAGGGCCATAAAATACGTTCGATTTTTTTTTTGTTACACGTCCTTTACTCACACTAATGTAAATTCTCTCTAATTGGGCTAAACCAGAAAGGGCTGCGTCGCCGCAAAAATATTTAACTAACTAAGCATACGTAAAGTTTGCTGACTGTACCTGAGGATCGGGATGTTGGAAGTATCCGTTCTGTCTGGGGCAGCCTTTAGACGGCTTTGCCACCTCTGTGGAAAAGAAAAATGGTCAAATATGAAGTCGATTGATCAATTTAATAAAATTTAATTATTTAATAAAATTTAGTTATCAATTAAATTGGTCTCGCACGCAGAAGTACGAGTACTTAAGTAGTAAGTAACTTTCGATGTATAGTTTGTCGCAGTGTCAGTTTATCAGATATAGTTAACTAAACTGAATTCTAGTAAATCAAGGAAATTAATGTCCATAGTTTCTCATAGGGATCGTCATCTGCCTATTCCAGGCCATCCCTTTCCCAACTATGTTAGGGTCGGCTTCCAGTCTAACCGGCTGCAGCTGAATACCAGTATTTTACATGGAGCTACTGCCTATCGAACCTCCACAGCCCAGAACCCAGTTGGTTGTCAGACTCTAGGGCTTCTGACTACCCATAAAGATTGTCAAAGATCTACAATTGACAGCCGGGACCAACGATTTAACGTGCTTTCCGAAACACGGAGGGGTCTCGGTATGTAATGGATGTTCACCCATCCACGGACCAACCTCGACAAGTGTTGCTTAACCTTAAACATCGACCCGTGTGGCTGTTATCATTTAGCTACGAGCCCCTCCATAGTTTCGCATAGGGATAGAGGGTAGTAATAGGTAGGGGATACTTACGCAGTACTTTCCTGTCTCCACAGTCTACTTTTGTGGGGAGGTCACATCTTTCCTTGTACGCGCTTTCATCATTGAAGACTAGACCATCGGGACACAGCTTCGCTTCCGATACACCTGTGTGGAAGAAATAAATGAAAATAGATAAGAGATTACTGCTAATTTTGTTTGGCTCTAACGCTAAAATTCTACGCCCCACGACTGGCCCCAGTCGTGGGTTTTTCATGTCAAGGACTTTGTTTTGTAGATTAGTTGTGTTAAAATTCCTTGTTACGTCCAATCGTAAATATAATTTTGTTGAAAATATAAAAAAATCAAGGCAAAACAATGCGACAAAAACAATACCGAAATTAACAAAATCAACATGTAAATAAAAGCGTATTCTCTACAGACTTCAATTAATGAATCATCCGGATCATTTCAGCGCAGATTATTGTTAGATGTTTAATATGTGATGTTATACGAGTCTTTTCCCTATACTCTGATAAAGTTAGAGCAGCAAAAGTATACTTTAGATAGGCAATATTTCGCATTAAATTCGACTCTGAACAAGTCGTCTCAATTCGTCATCGTCCTCTCAAAACGAATTTAAAATCCTATTTCAGTCAGAAATCGAATCGTATCGATATTTCGAACTAGACAAACCGATTTCACAAAACCACGGCAAGAGCAGCTTTGTATAAGCAAGTAATTGTTTATGTTTGAATAGTTTTGATCAATGCACTTATACTACTTAAACGATAGCTTGATCTCTGCGACATATGTCAAACTGACATTCCTAGGGTAGGAATTCAATCATTAGGTTGGCCAATCATATGTTTGGATGTTTGTCAGATGCATAATAATGGCTTATCGGCAGAGTTTGTTATCCCGTATGCATGTTCCTGTGGGATATTTTATGGAAATGACGTTGTCTTTCGGTCTCCATTCAGGCGAATCCTCTGTTTGGCTTCAATATATTTGTCATGCTGAATCAACGTTCGAATCCGCAGTGATTTCGGCATTTAAAAGAAATAAATTGCAAAATCACTGACACAGGTTTTAGAACAGCAATAAAACATGCCAAAATTGTGTTATTTTAATATTTTCTCGAGTCAAAGTTTTAGTAATTGATTGTATGGTTTACTACAAATTGAATTAAACTAACCACTAGACAAACCCATCAGCCACGAAAAGCAACATTTCTCCGCCAGTAGTAGTGTCCCCCCAGGTTTTTGTTTATGCTCAACGCCATCTCAAAAGTAATTTACTGATCAAATTCTCGCTAATCGATAGCCGAGCAGTGTATTGTCAGTCATAAAATACAAATTTTGCAAGCACAAACATTTTGGGCAATACCGTGCAAGCACTTTATTACTTAATTATGGTCGTCTTCGTAACATTTCGCTATTTAATAATGAGGAAATTTTAGGAGTTTTCACAGTATATTAGCAATAAAAATGAGTGTCCGAACGTTGACAAAAAATACGAGTAGTCACGACATTTTGTGTAGTAAAGTCACATTTTACAATGGGCCTACTCATTAATTGAATTTGTAGTAGGTAAGCACGCGAATTGGCGAGATATGTCAAATGGACGGCGCAGTGACAAGAAATTCCAACTGCAAAAGTCAACAATTTACACACGGATACTAATTTACACAAACTGAAAAAAATCTTTTAATTTTTTGGCAAGTTAAATTGATTTTCGAAGTGCCAATAACTTCTAACTGTCGAAGTCAAAGTCAACACGTGTCCCATGGAAGTTATGAGCTATTGCCATAGACACGGTTGTTTCTTTTTATACATATTAGTTCTATACCTGCAATTAAAAATGTACGAGGTTAAGAGACTTTACTAGAACTTGCGAATTCGACCTTGGAATTCGAACAAATAGAAGTAAATTTCGATAAAAATATCAGTTAAGAGGTATTGACACTTCGCCGTCGAAATGTCAAATTGAAACTATTAAAAAAATTGGATGACCTATTGGTTATTGGGACATTTTGGTGTTCGAGATGTATTTAATGGTCCCAGAAAGTTTACGATTACTTACGTAAATATTCGAACGGTTTGATGCGAGAATTATCTGTGATCAAAGTGTTTACACATTCTATTGCACAGGCTGCAATAAATTATAAATAAAAAATTATGACATGTATTATAATGCTTAATTTAGAAGCACCGCCATCCTCTTGCATGTATTACGTCATCAAAGGTAAGTACTTATGCACTGCACCGGATGAAGTTTGTAGTTTTGTACTGACCTCTGTTGCATTTGTAGTAAAGGTCACACTGGTAGGAATCCGGGTAGAAACCATTCTTCTCAGGACAGTTGAACTCTTGTGATGAAACTGAAATAAAAGGTTTTTTTAGATAAAAGTAATACTGGCAGGCGAGTACATTTAACATTACAAATATTTGGGCATATTCAAAAGAAAATTCTGTTGGGATGAGACAGAAAAATGGGCGATTCACAACAAAATTTGTTGATAAAATGGATGTACATAGGTACGTACGGTACGTCGCACGACAGTAGTTACAAAACGTTACAGAACAGAACATTTTACTAACCTTACGTTTAGTAAACCTATGCCCGTTTTCACTAACACTAAGTAATAGCTAAATGTATATTTTAGTCGCATATTTATAATAATAGCAATATAGAAATTGATATCTCACTTAAGGGTACACTAGTCCACGGCTAGAACTCGTTGGTGGGCGTGACTAAAGTGCATGTCGAATTATTTATTTATTCAGTTTTATTTATTTATCTAGTATTTATTTATATAATTATTAATTTATGTACTGAAATAGAACATGATTTATAACGAAAAGAGGGCGTAAAATTTCATGAACAAACTTTTGAGAGTATAGATATTATGAAAAACTGCAGTATGTATTTACTCAAAATAAAATTATTTGAACTATTTAATAAATTATGTATCCCGGTATGTTTTCTATTTTTCCATTTTCTTACTGCACAATTTATTTATTTACGCCCAAAGAAGAGTTAAAATTAGTGTTGAAATATGGAAGTTACGATAGATAATGACAACACAAATTGTTATAATTTAGTTTTGAACGTACACTGTCAAACAGACAAGTAATCACCATACTACGTGTGTATGGAAGACCGAATGAATGACCGACTATCCCCTTTACATGGTTCCCGAAGACACGAGTGGTTCTTACATCTCATACGAACCTAATTCTTCTAACTTTAATAAAGAAATACTCTTACATACCTAGTTAGTAATTAAGTATTCTAAATAGATAATCCCAGAATACCTTATCCATTACAGAATTTTAATAGCTAAGTATCGACATAATGTTTATTAACAGACTATTACCAAATGTAATGAGGATCGGAAATCAATACATAAGCATTTAAAAGAATAATTAAAACCAGGAACGTTATTGCGTAAATGTTGTTAATACAATTAGTAATTGTTTTCAATTATGTAATTCAGAAGGGCGAACTAAGGATATCAGTTTTAACTCGTAACATTTTAATAGGTCTTACGTGTATGTTGGAGAAATGTAATAAAACTCAAGACATAAGTACGTAAATGGTCTATACATGTAATAAGTATGAACTATCCTATACTATTAAATGAGCCTTCTCTATTTTCACCCAAGCAGAGTTCGGTCGCCCAGGTACTGGCACATTATACACGAAGACTACTGAATTAAACCACAATACTAGCCTATTATAGTCCCACTGCAGGGCAACGCCATTTTCTTCTACAGAGGAGGCACGAGCATTGATCATCACGCTTGCTCACGGGTTGGCGATTTCGGACTTATATTAACTATGTATATAATTCTGCTTGAGTATAGTTCTCGATGCTTTTGGTTGGTATATTGGCGTGTGCTAGCTGTCATATGGCTATTAATTATAGCTATTTAATTTAAATTATTTTTTGCATATTGTAAATTGTCTTGCATACTGTTGTATAGAATCATTTTTTTATTTTTTTTCTAACTGAACAGACAGCTGTGCTGCTGGGGAGTTTGTTGCGCCACTTCTTCTTCCCAGCTAAAGAATTAGGAAGTGGCGAAGGGTGGGCGTTTTGGGGGACTGTCTTATGTAATTTTGACGTTCGAAAAGTGCTGATTCTCAGCCTAGTTTGAATAAATGACTTTTGAATTTTGAATTTTATAAATCCAGGTTTCCTCATGATGTTTTCGTTCACAGATATCAGTAATGACCAAGATAAACTCAACTGGCCACGTAATATAGTGTAAACGGTCACTAAAGGTTTAATAAGTGTGAATGATTGATTATTCACCATTCCGATTGAGTCATAGCACCGCTCATTACGAAACACGAGTGCGACTGTTTGTACGATTTGAAAAGGGCCAAAAGGTTTGAATGCCCACAGATGTTACGTAAAATAAATACTCATGACAGACATGTAAATATGACGAGAAGGAAATTAGAGGGCAATGGAAGGTGTGCCACTTATGTAAACCATGACGTAAAAGCTTTTTCGAAGTCACGTAACTGACACAATAATATTATGCAAAAACTTTTCCATTGGAAAATAATGAGAATACTAGTTGCGCCCTGCGGTTTCACCCACATAAGTCTCGATTACGTGGGAATATCGGAATATAAAATATTCTATAATCTAATTCAAGTCATGGTCTACCCATGTGCCAAATTTAATCTAAATCCGCTCAGCCGTTATTGCGTGATTGAGACAAACATACAAAATTCACCTGAAAACAATATTTTCAGCTATGAGTGTTATTTTTGCCTCATTTTTAATTTTCTCAAATGGTCGCTACTGGTGTCTGAAAATTGTGTTTTCGGTATCTAAAATCTATCGTTTAACTTAATTCTGAAAATCAGACAGATTGTTATGAAGCAGTTCGGTATTTTTTTTCGACATATTTCAAAATGCGCTAATGTCAGACTTGAAGCGGAAAATTTCTGAAATTAGGATTTGTGGATAGAGAATAACCAAATCTATCGATTGTATACGGTTTTGTTCGTAAAACGATAAGGCAAACATTTTGGTCATGGGCTCTCGTACTAGGGTTCAAAAGTCATTTATTCAAACTAGGCTGAGAGGTGTTTGAAAAAGTAATGTTAAATCAAATGTTCAATCATTTTTGCACAACCGACGCCGGTGTCACTTTATTAAAAACACATCTTGAACGCATGGGAAGAGGCACAGGATGCAATAAATGCAATCTTTTGCGACCTATCCAAAGCATTTGATTGCGTTAATCGCGAAACACTGTTCTTGAAACTTGAGCATTACGGACTGGTTAAACTTGCACTTAACTTAGTAAAATCATATTTGAATGATAGACTGCAGCAAGTTCAAATAAACGGTGTAAATTCATTGGGTTTAAAAGTCAAAATGGGTGTACCACAGGGCTCGATATTGGGTCCATTCCTCTTTTTAGTATATATAAATTATTTACCACATTTACTGAAAAACCGACCACAAACGGTGTTATTTGCTGATGACACATCACTGATTTTTAAGGTAAACAGACATGCACAAGAGTTTGATGAGGTAAATAACGCTGTACTGGTCCATAATTGTTTTACTGTAAATATTTAGTATTAAATGAGAAGAAAACTAAATGCATAAGATTCGCGTTACCTAGTGTTAGAAGAAGTTAATGTCACGTTGTATTGAATAAGGAGACACTAGACTTCATTGTAAAAACGATTTTCCTGGGAATCACACTTGACTCAAAACTACAGTTGGGTCCTCACTTAACATCACTTGCAGGGTAGCTAAGTTCAGCCGCTTACGCTGTTTGTAAAATCCAAAAGTATATGAAAACATTATGTATGTTCGAAAAAATCTACATCGTTTTTGTAAGTGTCGGCACGGTTGGCGCAGTGGTTAAGCGATTGACTGCTGCGCTGCGTGTCGCGGGTTCGATTCCCGCACGGTACAAATATTTGTATGACCTACATGTAGTTGTTCCGATTCTGGCTGTTTGTGTATGTGACTTTAAATGCATGTAAACGCACCCACAATACAGGAGAAATTCCTAGTGTGGGGCAACGTTAAAAAAAAAAAAAAAGTGACAGGCATAATTTTAATACAACAAATGGGAACAAATTAGATCAACCACGTTTCAGATTGTCTAAAGTACACACTTCTTTTATGGGGTACTGTGTAAAATGTTATAATAAAATACCACCCGATATTCTTCAACTAAACGAGAAGAAATTTAAAACTTGCAGTAAACGCACACTATGTAGACAAGCATACGAGAAGTTGTATGATTTTATCGTAGATAAAAATGCTTGGCTTAATGCTGGTCCTGCTCCACAGCCACTTGGGCCCACTAGTTAAAAAAAAAAAATGGAAGAGTTGCTTCCAATTTGAGATTGGAAAGGACTTAGGCCACTTGTTAACAGATGAATATCCGGGACACTCCATAATAAATTACTGTATGCCTGGTTGTTCTTTATTTGATATTATGAAAGAAATTATTAAATGTAATTTTAATCAGGACACTATATTATTAATTTTTATGGGTAACAGGGGAAATGTGAACAAAGGAGAATTGCTCCAAGACTATAGAATATTGTGCAATCTTAGTTCAAGAAAAATTGTGTTGTTTACATTCCCATACAGTAACAGTTTACCACAGGAAGAAAATAATTCAAGATTTTCAATGAACATGACATTGCATAATTTGACATTTAATAATAATATATTTCATTTAGTTGATACCAAAAATTATGTTGGTAACAATTTGTATTTGACAAAAGATAGATTTAATATTTTTATGTACTATCTTTCCAACTATTACAAAAGACAGATAGCTGAGTCACTATCATATTTTTTTTTTGTATTTCAGCCAAAAACTTGGCTAAACAACTTGCTTCTTTTGAGCAATACAAAGTAATTTTAAATAATTCTGCCAATTATTTGGCAACTAATGGCATTGATTATCATTTAAATTAGAAACTAGGACAATAGAGGATACCTCTTGCTTAATAAATGAAGAAAATTTAAATACTGGTTTAATATCACACCCCTCAAATTGTAGTAACCTAAATAAATGTAATAATAATATTCTAAAAATAGTTCATCAAAATATTTAGGGTATGAGAGAAAATATATAGGTAAGAAATTAGAATTGGAGCTGTTCATGAACTTTAGTTATATTGATATCCTATGTGTAACTGAACATTGGTTAAAAGTCCACCAGTTCATGTTCAGCTTTAACAACCACCAGGTTGCCAGCTCATTCAGCAGAGTTAATATGATACGAGGTGGCTCTTTAATAATTGTTCGTAACAATACGAACTTTAAAGAACGTAAGGATATTGTGAGCCTGTTAAGCGAGTTATTGAAATAGCTTGCATTGAGCTTGAGCAGTTCATTGTAATGAGCGTGTATAGGTCCCCATGTGCTTCATATGATATTATTGAGAAATATATGGAAGAAGTATTATTAAAGACTTATTACAGTAATAAAACAGTGGTTTTCTGTGGTGATTTCAATATTAATATACTGGAAAAATCTGCTATAATAAATAAATTTATAACTTTATTAAAGTCATATACTTTATTATCTGTCATTCCTTCATTTTTCATTCTTTTTACCTATCGTTTTATAGTAATAGGTGCATCGACTACACATATACCTAATTATATAATTAATGTTACGTAGGATATTGTGAAAATATTTTAAAAGAGTAACGGTGGAGTTTCTTGCCCATACTTCTCCATACGAAAACTACCTTTTGGAAGGGGCGACGTTTTTTTTTTGTTGTTAATTTTGACGTTCAAGAGTGCCTTTTTGTGCCTAATTGAAATAAATTATTTGATTTTGAAATTTGTGAGTTTAGTTCCTGTAAATTAAAGTTTCTTAGGACAATTTAAAAATAATTTAATGGAAAAACTACCGGGTTTGCCTTATCACAACGACCCGGATCAAGCTTATGCTTCACTATTTAACCTCATCAATTATGAGTTTTGAAAGGTTTTCACCTCAAAAACATTGCCTGTTTGTGACCGCGTTATATTTAGTGATTGGGTAACACCAGGCATTTACAAAAGTAGGTAAAGGTTATTTTAATTATATCATGAAAAATCATATAACCCTGATGAAACTTTTAAAGAATTTGTAAATAAATATTCTAAAACTTTTAAAAGAGCCTGGTTCTCAGCAAAAGCCGTACACATTAAAAATAAAATAATATCTTCTGGAAATAAAATTAAAACAACTTGGAAAATTATAAATTCAGAAACGGGAAGAGCAACAAACAGTACGGAATCGTGACTTCCATCTAAAAATCAATGATGTAGATTAAGGCAGACGTGGAGGTGGCAAATGAGTTTGAAAATTTCTTCACTAATATTCCCATTTTAACAACCAAAACTCTGTCATCGTCATCCTCCACTTCTGCTTACTCAATACTAAAAGAATGTGCACCAACCAGCATGTCACAAACATTTTGAATTTAAATGGCTACTCCTAAAGACATTACAGAATCTTTTAAAGATCTTGATGTAAAAAAAAACTGCTGACCTTTGGGGATTGTCAGTACATACCATGTCCTCAATAATTGATGTTATTTCACCCTTTTTAGCAATAAATTGTTTTTAACTCTTGCATTGCATCTGGTGTATGTTCTGTTCTGATGAAACTTAGTAAAGTGATTCCACTGTTCAAGTCTGGCAGCACAACTGATCCTACGAATTTTCGGAATATTTCGATATTATCTACATTGAGCAAAATCTTTGAAAAATTAATTTTGAAACAAATGTTAAGACTTGTTCAATGCTCATCATCTACTACATCTGAAACAGTTTGGTTTTACAAAGGGTCCTTCAACTACAGACGCGGGCGTGGAATTACTGAAGAGCATATTCAAGGCCTGGGAGGGGTCGCAAGATGCTCTTGGCATTTTCTGCGACTTGTCCAAAGCCTTTGATTGCGTCATCATGACACACTCATCAGGAAACTGTACCACTATGGTATGAGGGACAGGGCTCTCGACCTTCTGACTTCTTCTTATCTGAACAACAGAATTCAGAGGGTCGATGTTAATGCGTTCCGCAGGGTTCAATTCTAGGTCCTTTCTTGTTTTTAATTTATATAAATGACTTACCTAACCACATAAGGGATAATCACAAAATCGTATTATTCGTAGGTGACACTCCCTTATTTTTAAAATCAAACGTCAGTTAGTCAACTTTGAACAAGTGAACGTTGTACTCTCTAAAGGTGTGCATTAGTTTAATGTAAATAAGCTTCTCTTGAATGAAAAAAGACTAAACTCATTAAATTTTCAACGCCAAATGTCAGGCAGCTAACTACCAATGTTAAAGTTAATGGAATAGAGCTGGACCCTGTTGGGTCGACAGTTTTTCTTGGAATTACTATTGACGGTAAATTACAATGCGGCCCACACATAGAAAAATTGTCAGGAAGGCTAAGATCGGCCGCCTATAACTGACGTAGACACAGCCAGAATTTATTTTAGTTATTTTCAGTCTTATGTCATATGGAACTCTTCTCTGGGGAACCTGTTCGGACATTAATTAATACCATCTTTGTTCTACAGAAAAGGCCTGTTCGAGCCATTTACAACCTAGGTCCGAGAGATTCCCTTCGAGAAAAATTCAAAGAAGTAACTATTCTGACTGTAGCCTCACAACATATTTTTTTTAAACCTATTGTATGTACACAAAAATATATCAAATTTTAAGAAGATTGCCGATATTCATAGTTTAAATACCAGGAATAAACACAAACTTGCTGTACATCGCACTCGTCTCCACAGAGTAAGCAACTCCTTCATGGTTATACGCTTTTACAACAAGCTTCCCATCGTCATTTGAAACTTACCCATTAAACGATTTAAAAACTGTATTAAAACCAAGCTTAAAAAAGGGTACTATAAAATTTCAGATTATTTAGAAGATAAAAAAGCTTGGGATTGAGCTGCTCGCTCTGCTAAGCCTTGTGATAAAATCATAAAAAATAATAAATAATTATTCAACAAAATCATCAAAATATACCAGTATTATATGTATAAACATTGACATTGTTGAATAGATGATTACTTTGTAAAGTATTATATTATTTTATTTTTTGTGAATGTGAGGACTATGTGTTTTTTTTTTCTTTCTCAATTAGTTTTAATGATGGTCTGGCAGTTTGAGTAGTATATGCGGCCTACGCAAATGTCCTTTCTTTGATATTGTTCGTCGAGCTCCTTAAGTTCTGAGTTGAGATCCACGATTACTGAAAAATGTTTGCACTGACAGGACAGGTCCACTCAAATCTGTGTGGTTCTTTTCTCAAAAGACCATTTCAGACTAATCTACATGGTCCTCTTAAGGCCTGACCAAGATTATGTCTGGACTTTAAACTGTGACCTCTGAGTTTGTTTCGGCCTTTCTTCTCAGAGTAGTCAGATCGGCAAAGCCGAACTCATCAAGCTATTTTTTTTTTTTTTTTTATAAGATGAGGTGTAAAATTGCCGGTGCCGATGTAGGGGTTATTATATCCTATTTACAGAATAAACAATTTCATTTCCCCTTTTTTATTTTGTCTGACTTTACGAACTTAATGTTTATTTTTATTTAACCAAGTTTTAATTGTTGATTACTCTAATAGATAATAATGATTTTCTTTCTTTTTGTTAGTAAAATACTCCTAATCTTACAAATACATTGCAAACTATAATTTTGTATTACTTAGAACATTTTTTTTTTAAATTGTAAGTGTGAGTACCATGGAGTCGTTTACTATGTTATTATCATGTATTTTGACTTGAAAGAGCAGGGTAGTCGAGAGTATGTCATGCTCACTTAAATATCTCGCTGATGGTGGCGAGTGTGTTGGATCATTCGGTTCCCTACAAAATGGTTGAGCTGGATGATGCTGATCCACGCGTCATGTTCGTGAACGGGCGCCGTAATTTAGACTGGTCATCTCTTATCTGCCAGGGCTTATTTTTAATCTTATATTTTTAATCGTTTTTGATTAAATTATTTTTTACATTGTTCTCACATATAGAAGCAACAAGAGTTTTGTAATTTCTATATTTAAAAGAGTGTCCTTGGAGTTTCTTGCCCGTTTTTCTCCATAGAGATCTACGTTTTGGAATGGGCAACTAGCTTCAACTTTCTGACTAACTGACTGACTCTTTGAGAATTCAAAAGTGCCTGTAAATGGTTTAATTGAAATAAATGCTTTGAGTTTGACTTTAAGTTTGAGAATCAGCACTTTTTGAACGTCAAAGTTACATAAGACAGTCCCCCAAAACGCCCACTCTTCACCACTTTCTAGTGCTTTAGCTGGGAAGAAGATGTGGCGCAATAAACTCCCCAGCAGCACAACTGTCTGTTCAGTTAGACAAATTGATTATATATAATAGTATGCAAGAAAATTTACATAACACAAATATAATTTTATGTATAAATTGAATTGTCATATGACAGCTAGCACACGACAATGTACCAACCAAAAACATCGAGAACTATACTCAGGCAGAATTAAAAATAACTAAACGCTAACAATATCTAAATAAAAGCCTCCAGGTATATAGGGCGTGCCCGCTTACATATAGCTGTAATTAGAAGTTATAAATGATAAACTAGGACCATCGAGGTAAAATAAATAATTGCCAAGCTAACCACATATTGCAATACAAATCATTAAAAAAAACAATAAAATGAGAAGAAAATGTCAACAATAAATTAAAATTAAATTTAAATAAATTGGCATAAAAAGTAAAATTATAAACAATTATATAAACTCATATAATATTAACCTGTCAGTAGGTAAGCTAGTTCTGGAGAAAGAACATTTAAACATTGTCTTGAATTAATCACAGCGACCAACTATTCTTATCATTTAAGTAGTCGTTGATAGAATAGTATGCCTTTGAACCAAGATTGGATTTTACTTTAGTTTTAAACGCATTAAAAGGCAAATCTAGCAAAGAAGAGGGTAGCTTTTTATAAAAGGTTATACCAAGCCCAACAAATGAGTTATGAACCTTATGAAGCTGGCACCTAGCTGGTAAATTGCTCGAATAGCTCATTTTTGAAGGTCAAATATATTATATTGTGAATATCAGCAGCTTTGCCCCACACCAGAATACCGTAGGACATACCGGGTGACATTAATAAATTCAAACTATGATCACAAATTGTTTTATTTGCCTATAAATAATTCTACGAGTACGAGGACCTACACACGTGTAACTTAATTGTGGTTTTAGATTATTATGAGATAAGTAATGTCTAGAACAAAAGTCAATTTAACAAATTAAATTAAATTTAGTAACCGGTGATGAATTGAATGATACATAAGTTATGATTCTAAATTCATTATTGGTTTGCTATTATTTTTCACAGCATTATTGCTATAGTAACGTAAATATATAATAAACTACCAGATGCAATAACAGATGAAACCAGCGATACGACATTTATAAATAAGATCAAGCAAATATTAATTAAAAAAGTATACTACACAATAAACGAATACACAAAAAAAAAAAAACACAAACAGACACCATACACAGTTAGTCGTTTATATACATTCATACATACATAATTAAATATTATATTCTTAATATGACATAGTTTAATTTTATTGACCTTATCCTGAAACCGTCTGCCTATTTTTTATGACATATCAGAAATGGGCTCCCGTAAAACTGGGACGTTTCTGACGTGTACTTCCCACCGAGTTGGGTTCAGAATTATCTAAACTAACGACTATAAACGGTGTTAGCCGTAAAACGATGATGAAAGACGTAATGTTTATTTGATTAATAGCTTTTGGAATTCGGGCAGGATGTTGGATTACGCCAACATGTAGTAAAAAAAAAAAAACTACTAAATATTGGTGCTACTTTTATCCGATTTGATCAACTATTTTAGAAGCTACGTCCATATATTTTCATAGACCATCAGGATTAACCCACATACAATTATCGAAATTATATAGTTTTTCATTTTATTTTTATACTACAAACTACAAATTACTACACATTTACTACGAAATTATATTAAAAATATGTTGTAATTGGTTGATTACTTGCCGAGAAACAGCGCAGTGAAATTTATGGATTTTTAAGAAAAATCAAAACCTTGTAGCTATCTCAAATTCAGCCGTACAAAATCAATTTTTTTGTAAAGTTTACGCATAAGTACTACTAAATCCTACCAAATTTTCTAAAATATAGTCAGCTAGTTGTCGAGATCACCGTAAACGTCTTGTTACTTTTTACATAATTGGCTAATTTACTACCAAATGTTGGTAGTACCCGCGTTTAAATATGAGACATAGCTCCTCAATCCATACGGACACGGCCACATAAACTACTCAAACTGCCATATCATCATTAAAACTAACTGAGAAAGAAAAAATAATAAAAATTTAAATAATATAATAATTTACAAAATAACCGCGTTATTTTGAATGTAGTTCTCAACAATGTCAATGTTTATATAAATCTGGTACATATTGATGATTTTACTGAATAATTACAATGTCAAGTTTTATGGCTTTATCACAAGACTTAGCCGAGCGAGCAGCTCAATCCCATAACCAAAGTTGAATCACCCAATTTCTCATTCGAATTCCCGTTGGCAACCTCAACAATATCAAGTTAACGTACACTGTAATTTTATTGAAACTTACAATATTTCAAGTAAAAAGTAACACTTACCTAACCCGCACACAAAACCGACGACAAGAAGTAAACTTTTCATTTTTTTTAAATTAAATTTATCTTTAGGTAGAAAATATATATAGAATCAAACTGTTTGTACGTGCGTTTCCTTTCGAAGGTTGCTTTGTATTGCGAGCGGGGAATATAGCGCCCGGCCACAAGCGCCGAAAAAAAATACGCTTGCATAGTTAGTAATTAAGTACTTTAAAATAGATAATCCCAGAATACCTTATCCATTACAGAATTGTAATAGCTAAGTATCGACATAATGTTTAACAGACTATTACCAAATGTAATGAGGATCAGAAATTAATACTTAAGCATTTAAAAGAGTAATTAAAACCAGGAATGTTATTACGTAAATGATGTTAACACAATTAGTAATTGTTTTCAATTGTGTAATTTGGAAGGCAAACGGAAATAAGAATATCAGAGTCTTAACTCATACTCGTAACATTTTATTAGGTCTTACGTGTATGTTGGAGAAATGTAAAAGAAATCAAGACATAGGTACGAAAATGGTCTATACATGTAATAAGTAGGAACTATTCTATACTATTAAATGACCACAAAGAACAGAGTTCGGTCGCCCAGGTACTGGCACATTATACACGAAGACTACTGAATTAAATTATAACAGAAATGGCCACAATACTAGCCTATTATTGTCTCACTGCAGGGCAACGCCATTTAAACGCCATAGAAGGCACGAGCATTGATCACCACGCATGCTCAAGACGGGTTGGCGATTTCGGACTTATATTAACTATAAGTCCAGGTTTCCTCACGATGTGTTCCTGTACAGATATCAGTAATGACCAAGATAAACTCAACTGGCCACGTAATATAGTGTAAACTGTCACTAAAGGTTTAATAGTGTAGCTGATTGTTTATTCACCATTCCGATTGAGTCATAGCACCGCTCATTACGAAACACGAGTGCGACTGTTTGTACGATTTGAAAAGGGTCAAAAGGTTTGAATGCCCACAAATGTTACGTAACCGATGACGAAAAAACTTTTTCGAAGTCACGTAACTGACACAATAATATGTGAGAACTTTTCCATTGGAAAATAATGAGAATACTAGCTGCGCCCTGCGGTTTCACCCACATAAGTCTGGATTTCGTGGGAATATCGGAATAAAAAGTATCCTATAATCTAACTCAAGTCATGGTCTACCCATGTGCCAAATTTCATCTAAATCCGTTCAGCTATTATTGCGTGATTGAGTAACAAATTCAAAAAATTCAAAAGTCATTTATTCAAACTAGGCTGAGAATCAGCACTTTTCGAACGTCAAAATTACATAAGACAGTCCCCCAAAACGCCCACCCTTCACCACTTCCTGGGGCTTTTCCTGGGAAGAAGAAGTGGCGCAACAAACTCCCCAGCAGCACAACTGTCTGTTCAGTTAGAAAAAAATAAAAATAAAAATGATTCTATACAATAGTATGCAAGACAATTTACAATACGCAAAAAATAATTTAAATTATAAATTAAATAGCTATAATTAATAGCCATATGATAGCTAGCACACGCCAATATACCAACCAAAAGCATCGAGAACTATACTCAAGCAGAAATAAAATTACTAAACGTAAACAATATCTGAAAAAAGAAAATAAAGCCTCCAGGCATAAAGGGCGGCGGCTTCTGTAACTAGAAGTTATAATTGAGAAACTAGGACCATCGAGGTAAAATAAATAATTGTCGAGGTCGCTAGCTAACCACATATTGCAATACAACTCATAAAAAAACATTGTAATGAGTAGATTATGTCAACAATAAATTAAAATTAAATTAAAATAAATTGACTTATAAAGTAAAATTATAAACAATTATATAAACTCATATAACCTGTCAGTAGGTAAACTATTTCTGGAGAAAGAACATTTAAACATTGTCTTGAGTTAATCACAGCGACCAACTATTCTTATCATTTAAGTAGTCGTTGATAGAATAGTATGCCTTTGAACAAAGGTTGGACTTTAATTTAGTTTTAGACGCATTAAAAAGCAAATCTAGCAAAGAAGAGGGTAGCTCGTTATAAAAAAGTTATACCAAGCCCAACAAAGGAGTTATGAACCTTATGAAGCCGGTGAAAGGGAGCACGTAGTTTATCCTTACTTCTAGTGTTAACTTTGTGAATGTCACCGTTTTTAGTGTATAAGTGTATATTTTGCCTAATATATAAGATGTTGGCGAAGATGAATTGTGATGCCACTGTGAGAATACCGATATCTTTGAAAAAATCTCTTAGAGAAACTCTGGCACCTAGCTGGTAAATTGCTCGAATAGCTCGTTTTTGGAGGACAAATATATTTTGAATATCTGCAGCTTTGCCCCACAGCAGAATACCGTAGGACATAACGCTATGAAAATAACTAAAATAGACTAACCGAGCTGTATCAACGTCAGTGTATTGTCTTACTTTTCTGACGGCGTAGGCGGCCGAACTGAGCCTTCCCGCTAGGCTCGATATATGTTGGCCCTACTGAAGTTTGGCATCTACTGTTATGCCTAGAAAAACTGCCGAGTTTACAGTTTCAAGCACCTCTTTATCTAAGACGATGTTGGGTCCTAGATTTCTAACATTTGGAAGGGCATTCTTTACACATTTCTTTTTTTGGCATTGAGAACTAGGTTATTGCTCGTAAACCAATCCGTAACCATTGACAGTGCACTGTTTACATCGCCAAAATCTTGTCTATTTCTGTCTACTTTAAAAATAAGAGAGGTATCATCTGCAAACAGTACAACTTCACAGATACCCTTTAAATAGAATGGTAAGTCATTGATATACACTAAGAACAAGAATGGACCCAGTATTGAGCCTTGAGGTACACCTAACTGAATTTGTAGCCCGGAAGATTTTACACCATCAACATCTACACATTGCGACCTATTATTTAAATATGAATTTAAAACGTTGAGAACTTCGTTTAGCACACCGTAATGACGCAGTTTACGCAAAAGCGTGTCATGGTGCACGCAATCAAAGGCTTTGGAGAGATCACAGAAAACTCCAATAGCATTTTTAGAGTTCTCCCACGCGTTAAATATATGTTGGCAACCTCTAACAATATCAAGTTTAAGTACACAGTAATTTAATTTAAACTTACTTAAAAAAGTAACACTTACCTAACCCGCACACAAAACCGACGACAAGAAGTAAACTTTTCATTTTTTTTTTTATTAAATTTATTTGAGGTAGAAAATATAAATAGAATAAAACTGTTCGTACGTGCGTTTCCTTTCAAAGATCGCTTTGTATTGCGAGCGGGGACTATAATTGTGGCCGGCCGCAAGCGCAGCTTAGTACACCACACACGATCGAAATGATTGCGATGAAAGTTTTGCCCGAGTACCCACCTACTTTATGGAACCCGTACCAAAAACGAAGACGATGACCCCGATAAAGCTACGCGCACGTTCCCACCGTCATCAGAAGTGGGATTAACTCGGGCTACCAAAATCGATCTTGGTCTTGCAGGCTTGGTCTTGGTCTTGCATTTTCGACAGTCTTGGTATTGCATTTTCGCAAGACCAAGCCCAAGACCTTTTTATTACAGCAAGACCAAGCCCAAGACCTTTTTATTATAGCAAGACCAAGACCAAGACTGACCCCTGCAAGATTTGAGCAAGAACAAGACTAAGCCTGCAAGAATCGCAGTTAAGTCAAACTGAGATTTGAATTAAGTAGGCATTTGGTTTCAATACCGATTTTGAAAGACGTTCCCCACTATCAAAACCGTGTCGTCATAACACTAAAAGGTATTGTATTGATTATTATATTTAGACTATTTAATAAGTAGCGTGTTTCACACAAATATATTATGTTCCTATGTGATAAAAATATACCGAGCATAAAATAAAATAGGTACCTGTCTTTCTAGCAAAGTTCATACCTTATAACGATAGGTACCTACCTATAATAATATATTCTTGTATAAGTCTTATGTGCAGATCCAACTTCAGTAGGTTGGTTGGTTGGCTGGTGCTTAAAATTGTAACCAATGAAATTATACAAACATTATGTAGGTTACGGTTACGACTTAATTACAGGAGAATTTTTAGAAAATCTCCCACGCAAAGCTATAGTTAAGCTTACCACGCTCATTAATGCTGCATTTCGGTTAAAACATGTTTCTGACATGTGGAAAGTAGCTGAAGTCATCATGATAGTCAAGCCTGGGAAGCCACCTCATGAAACAACATCTTACAGACCAATCTCACTGTTACCTGTGTTGTCAAAACTATTCGATAAATTATTTCTAAAGAGATTGAAGCCTCTTATTGAAGCTGAAAATCTAATCCCCGATTACCAGTTCGGATTTAGAGAACAACACTCTACGCTCGACCAAGTACACAGAATTACTAATATTATTGAAAGAGCACTAGAGGACAAGAAGGTGTGCTCCACGGTTTTACTTGATGTTGCACAGGCTTTTGATAAAGTATGGCATGATGGCCTTATTTATAAACTAAGAACAATGCTGCCTCAACAATTTTCAGACATCATAGAGTCTTATATATCAAATAGATTGTTTAGAATAAGACAAAGAAATGCCTATTCAGACCTTAGGCAAATAAAAGCTGGAGTACCACAAGGTAGTGTACTAGGTCCGGTCCTGTATCTACTATACACCTGTGATATTCCTGAGCTAGAAAATAATGTCATTGCAACCTTTGCTGACGACACAGATATTATGGCTGTTGGAAATAGTCACGAGGAAGCTGTAGATAAGGTTCAAGAGTCCATAAATCGTGTCTATGAGTGGACTGCAACATGGCGTATCAAACTCAATGAAAACAAGTCTATCCACATTGACTTCACCAATAAAAAGCCACAATACTTCCCGGTATTCATGAATAATCAACAAATACCATACGCCAATACTGCCAAGTATCTTGGCATGACACTGGATGCAAAACTGCGCTGGAAAGAGCATGTCAAAAATAAACGAGCCGAACTAGATATTCGATATAAATAAATGTATTGGCTACTTGGTAGACAGTCGCCATTGTCAATATCCAATAAATTGTTGTTATACAAACAAGTTTTAAAACCTGTATGGACCTACGGTATACAGCTGTGGGGCTGCACCAGCCAAAGCAATCGTCAAATCATACAACGTTTTCAAAACAAAGTACTAAGGGATATAGTCAACGCACCCTGGTACAGTAGAAACAGCGACATTCATCGGGACCTCAAGATGGATGTCGTAAACATAGTAATAAAAAAATATGCAGAAGCTCATGAACACAGACTTCATCATCATGTGAATGTCGAGGCGATCCAACTCCTTGACATCACTGAATCAGTGCGAAGACTAAAAAGTGTAAAACCTTTTGAGTTAGTTTAGTGCAGTATGAGTGAACTTAAAAACTGCAGTGCAAGTGCTGACTATTTTATAGAACACGTGAATTAAGTGTTCTCCTTAACATAAAGTGAAAAAGAAAGACGTTATTGGACGATTTCTTAATTTTATAGTTACTTAGTAGTTTAAGTTATATTTAATTTACTTATTAGCTGAATTGGCTAGATTGTAATGTAAATAAAGTATCATCAGCTACGATACATTATAAAAGGAAAAAAAAAATATCTAGGTCCTTATGTTTCAAAGTGTATACTATTTTTCTATTCAGCAAAATGTAAAACTAACAGCGAGTAGGTCTAGTAACACAGTTTTTGCGCCAGTCAATGTGCAGCCAATGCAAAAAAACCGTTGGTCGGTTGGTGTACTTATTTGATAATTTACCGACAAAGACGCCACGCTTTATCAAAGACTTTGCAACAAGTGTATGTAGTGTGTGTGTAGTGGACATTTGAAACTGTTTGATCAGATTGATGATTAGAATATGGACAGAGGTATACAAAATGTTCACCTATTTTGGCAGGGTTGGCACAGGAGGATAAAATTAAACGACCTTGAAGATGTCTCAGCAGTAGGTAGCTATAAATTGAATGGTCTGAGTTTCTTGTATCCATTAATTCTTACACTGGCTCGAACTCGAACACTACAGCGTTTAAAGCTGTCCGGCGAGATGATAATTATGTAAAACGATATAACTAAGTAGGTACTTATCACATTTGTTGAATTGCGAATCTAAAGTTAGTAGTTACGCGTAGGTACTAAAATGCGTATTTTTTTTAAATTATTGTCAAGTTAAATTAATTAATTTGGTGGTTCACTATGCCTATATCAATTTAAGCTCAAAATGTACCTACTCTGTTACGTTGTTCTAAGATCTTAACTAACGTGTATGATAAATAGCAATAGGCTATACATAATTGCAAGATATGCAAGACTCTTGCTGCAAGACCAAGCCCAAGACCTTAGTCTTAGTCTTCTTAGTCTTCCTGGTCTTGCATTTGGGCAACACAAACTCGGGCGCCTACCACGGATATCTATTGGCACCAGTTCCTCGAGCAGCAAAACTAGATTAACATGTGCATGACTGAAGCCATGCGAGGATCAACGCCGAAGCCAGATTCAATCAAGCTGCCAGGATTCAACGCGGACCTACCAGACGTCGATCCACTTTCTTGGAGTTCGACGATGGATATTTACCTCACAGAACGAAAGGAGGCGCGCGGATTATTGCGCTCAGCAAATCTCTGAAAGGAAGTGCATCGACATGGCATGCAAGTATCGCATACTGGTATGACGTGAAGCCAATCGAAGAACCTCTTCCTAGCACAATATAATTGTGCGGAAACCTATGCAGCGACTATTATTAACGCCAACAAAAGGATGGTGAAAATATAACTGCATACGCGAGCCGTTTAATGACGTCACTCCTTGCTAAATGGATGGATATGAGCTGCGAGGACCTGCATCGTAGTTGTATCGTATGTACTTGCTCACTTAGCAAAAATGGATAGTCGAATCAACCGATTAGCTTTTATAACGGAAATTAAAACGAGGACTAAGTTGATCCGAGAATTAAACGCATTTTCGTTGAAGATAAAATATGATCGACACGTCGAGAACACCACTTCGGACGCTAAACGAACAAAGACCAGCAACGCGCCGTTCCAATGTAATTATTGTTATAACATTGGACACAAAGTAATCGTAAGTCGTTTACTTAAAAGCAATCAGGCTACACAAATAACCACTTCTACCACTACGCCTACGTCATCGGATCGAAGAAGAAGAAGAATGCCAACTGCTTCCGCTGTGGAGAACAAGGCCAGGTCGCACCTCGCTGTCCGAAGACGACCAACGCAGCAGCCAGTAACACTAGCAGCAACAGCGGCGTGGCCCTGGAATGAAGAGTCAACTACTGCCAAGTCCAAGGTGTACGTGGAGAGCTAACACAATTCGGTGAGTCGTACATTTTTTATTTCGATAGTGGTGGTTCTGTCTCGTAAAGCAAACTATCGCGAATAAATTCTTAGGAGAGCGTTCCGTTGCTAACATACGATTAACAGGCGTTGGTAACGCTCATGTTTACTGTACCGAACAAATTTTATATAAGGTAGTTATCGCCGGACATTGTTTACTTTTGTCATTTCTAATCATTCCGGATGAATTTATGTCGCATAACATAATTATATTTTAAATTGTGATTTGTGTGTTACCTTATCAAAAGGGTGTGTAGTGATAACAAAACCGGTTTCTTGTTTTGCCGCGGTGACAGAAATTAATTTGAGTGCAATTAATACCGACGTTCTGCCCGCTTATAGAGATAGTCTTGCGCGTGTGTTGAGTGAATTTTCGTTTTCGCTTATTAATGGTTACTAATGGTAATTATTTTATAATATTAATGGTAACTCGGGTAACTACAGGTGGAATGGAAATTCGTTTAAAATATCCAACCCGTACTGTTTACCGCCAACATTACCGACTCAGTCCCCGAAAACGAGAGATAGTGCGTAACAAAATATAATTTGTTGCAGCCTGTGCAATAGAATATGTAAACACGTTTATAAAAAATAACTTTGTGAAATAAACAAACTATTTCATGAAGTTATTTTTTAATAACGTCATTTTCATTACTTTTTATGAGCATTAAATTTTTACAAGCACTGATTATTATTTATGTACACACAGAAAAATTTATACAGAAGACATAATCATAATTATGAGTACAAAGGTACTGTCAAATTACTTTCAAGGCGGTATCAAATCTTATAATTTATTGCAGCCTGAGCAATAAAATGTGTAAACACGTTTGACTACAGATAATTCTCGCTTCAAACAGTTCGAATATTTAGGTAAACAATCGTAAACTTTCTAGCACTATAAAATACATCTCTAACATCAAAATGTTCCAATTTGCAATAGGTTCAATTTGACATTTCGACAGCGAAGTGTCAATATTATTGTCGCGAGCCCGCGCGACCTCCTTCCATCCTCCTTCCTTCTTGCGTTTAGGAGGAAACTGTCCAGTTCTTTCCACCTTCTCTTAAGTGGCCTGCCGCGACCCTGCCTAACTGTCTCAGGGCACCAGTTCTGTGCTATTTGGGCCCAAATTAAATTAATTAAATTCATTCAGTCATTTTAATTTAATATAATTAACATAATTTAACATCACACCATAAATTACCATCAGATCACAGACCACTAAGAACAGTAATTACACTCACGAAACCAATAAAAAGTAGAGCAAATTATAATAATAACAACAAGTATAGCACTCAAAACTGAAGAAGAAATATCACTGTACATACAGCCGCTAAAAAACTATATACACTACTCGATACGAACGTGGAAGATACTGTACAAAAATATCATGACAAATTAATAAACTCTATTCGAATTAGCTTACGCAGAGCACGTGATACAAATCTTCAAACAAAGGACCGTAATGTATTATCAGAACGCACAAAAAACCTCATAAAAAGAAGACAAGAATTACAGAAAACTAGCAACAAAACTCGTACCAGGAAAAATGAACTAAAAGCTCTATGTATGGTAATAAGCAAATACATAAAAATCGACTACAAGAAACACAGAAATGATATCTTTGAAAAATATCTGGAACAAAGCGGTAGCGTCAAGAAGGGATATCAAGAATTACGATTTAAAAAAATGGATTGAAGGTTTGAAAGTCGCAGACAAAACTACGTGCAGTCGCAATGACATTCTAAACATTGCAACGGATTTTTATAAAAAAGTATACAGCGACACAAATCAATACGACATTGTGTACGATGATCCAGTGACACACACAACACCACAACGCTGCATAGATCCGATAGAGTGTAGCGAAATAATAGAGTCCATAAGGAAGCTAAAATCTGAAAAAAATCTAGGCTCAGACAATGTTACTAATGATGCCCTAAAGACAGCCCAACTCATACTAGCTGCCCCATTAGAAAAATTGTTTAATAAAGTAAAAGAAACGTTTGAAACGCCTTCTGAATGGTCTGAATCCCACATTACTTTGATCTATAAAAAAGGAGATCCTAAAAATATAGAGAATTACAGGCCCATAAGCCTAATGTTCTCAACTATAGATCACATACATACTCTAGAGTTGATAATTGAGAAATACCAGGAATATCACAGACCACTATATATCGCTTTTATAGACTATCGGAAAGCATTCGACACGATTTCACACGAAAGTATTTGGGAAACTCTAAAAGATCAGAATGTGGAAGAAGAATTCACTAAGATACTAAGAAACATATACAGCAAGTACACTATTAGGCCAAGCTTTCCTGTCAAGAGAGGAATACGACAAGGGGACCCCCTTTCCCCAATTTTTTTTATTGCGGTACTAGAGTCCATAATACATAAACTAGGCTGGAAAAAGCAAGGATTATATATAAAAGGAAAACACCTAAGCCACCTCAGATTCGCAGATGACCTGGTTTTGCTCTCAGAAACGAGCAGCCAACTACAACACATGATTGAAACTCTTGATAAAGCTAGCAGGCAAGTAGGTCTTGAAATGAACGTCACCAAAACAAATACTATGACCAACCATAATATAAAAACAAATATAAAACTGGATGGTGCAGTATTACAATATGTCGAACAATATACTTATCTAGGTAAACAAACAGGATTCAACAGAGACAGCAATGAACTAGAAATAGAAAGGAGAGTCAAAAACATATGGAATAAATACTGGAGTTTTAAAGAAGTATTTAAGAGTGATATAAAGAAAACTAAAGAAGAAAGTCATGGACTCATGCCTTATCCCATGCGTATCATATGCATGCCAAACATGGAAGTTCACGACCAAAACCAAGAACAAAGTAACCACATGTCAAAGGGGAATGGAACGGAGCATGATGAAAATAAAAAGAATACAAAAAATAAGGCATACAGATATAAGGGCAAAAACAAAAGCAATGGATGCTCTAAACCATGCACAAAGATTAAAGTGGAAATGGGCTGGACATTGTAGCGCGACTGAAAGATCACAGATGGACCAAAACTGTGACATCATGGCAGGGGCCATCGGGTAAACGTCATAAAGGTAGACCCCATGCGCGATGGGTGGATGATATTAAAAAAATAGTCGGGCCGAAATGGATACAGATAGCCCAAGACCGTGAAAAATGGAAAACTTTGGAAGAGGCCTTCACCTGAGAGGTTTCTAATTAATGCTAACTAAATGTTAAGTAAACTCTGTAAACTATAATAAAGTTGCTAATTGAAAAATAGTACTATTATAATAATAAAAACAAATGAGCAATATTCTGCATAAGCTATATTTTTAATTAATTTTTAAAGTATGTTATTAGGTTTAAAATTTTAGCATGTTATTAGGAAATAAAAGCCCCTTTTTTAATTTAACGTCACACCTTTAGGTACACCCACAGGTAATAGGGGGCGAGCCTATTGCCATCAACCGGGCCAAATCCAGACTCCGGTCTGCTACTGAGAAATTTCAGATAGAAAAACCCAATAACACTTGGCCCGACCCGGGAATAGAACCCAGGAACATCAATGCTCAGCAGTAGCGCTTGCGACCACTAGACCAACGAGATAGTCAAAAATATAACAATTAATTAATAATTTATTAATTAGTTTAACCGAACCTACCATTATCACAGTATTTCAATATTAGATAATAATTATGTGGTTTTAATATTTTGTTTCGTTTATAACCTTAAAATGCTATCATATTTATCATGTATAATTTTATTATGATATTTGACTATATTAATAATAATAATAATAAAAAAATATTTAAAAATGTATTTTATATGTTAGAAGAATAAATAATCGAAATAATAATAATAAGCTGGCAACACTAGCAAGTCAACAAACGTCAGAATTTTCTTATCTTATATTTTCCACATTTATTTATTTCCTCAGTTGCATTTAGTCTCAAAAAGTACGAAAAATTACAATAAAACCTTTAGGAATAACAGCAGAAGAAAAATATCATTAAACAAGATAAAATGAAAAAATCAAGCAAAAATGACGGCTGTCAAACTCACCCTACGAGTATAAAACAACAATTTCGAAAATGATGAATCTCAAATTAAAACAGAATGTTGACTAGATCAGCTACGAGACGAGCACGCCCACCACCTCCGGACTCGTCGCTCAGCTCCGCCTCACCGCCGCCGGTACCCAGCCCCACTGTTGGCGCTGGGACGACACCAGCCGCGGTAGTTGCGTCGAGCTCGAGTGACGAGTATTTTTCCCCGCCGACGTCGCCAACACCTGTACGTCGGCAGGGGAGAGGCCGGCCACCGAGAAGCTTGGGACTTAGGGGCCAACCGGCCCCGAGCCGGGTCCCCGCTGCCGGTGGTTGTGTGCAGCGCATGAGATGGACTCAGTCTATGAACGAGAACGTCATGCGCGCATATTACGGGTCTACAGAGGGAGGAACTAACCTCACTGCGTACCGTGTTAGGATGCTGTCTCTGTTTCAGGAACTAGAGCCAACCGTCAACGTCTCGGCCCAACGACTGTCGGATCAGGTGCGGGTCATCCAACATAATCACAGGTTGGACGATGCTGTGCTTGATAGGCTGCGCTCAGAGGTACTGAGCAACCAAATCATTATAACTCCGGCACAAACCGCGGCACAAGCGTCTCCAATTAATGTAATCCCGCCGCGGTCCAATCATAGTTTCGAAGTGGAGGATGATAAGTAGCCAGTGCAACGTAAGTACTAACGTAACGTAACGTGCAACGTCCGATTGAGGAGCGCACTGGAGGATGCGTTTCGTGAGTATAGATACACTCCGACCGATCTTAGACCCCGATTACCACGCCTACCTATGCACAAAAAAAATAGGGCGCTGGTGGGTGCCTTGGACTCGCAGCTTAGAATTTTTTTCGAGAGCAGCGAGGACCTCGTTGATACACACTCGATCCTGTATTGCGCGGCTGTTGCGGCATGTCGTTTAGCTAACGTCAAGTTTCCAAACAGTGACGGAGCTACTCGACCAAAAGCAGCCGTACCAGCCTGGCAGAGCAGGATCGAGCGACGTATCGATGGGGCCAGGGTACTCATCGGCAAACTATACTGCTTCAGGGAGGGCAATACACGACCACGAGTGATGCGCTTTGTAAGGCGGGCATTCTCGGGGACTGGAATCAGCCCTCGAGAATACATGTCCCGTGTCACAGAGCGCATCGACTTCCTGAAGCAAAAAGTTTGTGCATGGGCGAGCCGTATTCGGCGGTATAAGCGGCGGGTTGATCGGTACACACAGAATCGCATGTTCCAGAGCGATGAGAGGTGGGTATATAGAGCTTGGGAGCGACCTGAACAAAATGTGACAGACGCGTGCCGCCCGGGTGATGCCGCCACGAGTGCATTCTGGCGCAGCATCTGGTCGGTGCCCGTCTGTCATGCTGAGGCTGACTGGATGCAGGATGTCAGGCGAGTATGTGAAACTATTCCAGAAATGGAAGCCATACTTATCACGCCATCAGACGTAGCCAGAGCAGTCCGTCCGTTACCGAATTGGAAATCACCGGGACCGGACAGACTGCACAACTTTTGGTTGAAATGGCTGATTAGTTCACACACTCGCCTGGCATCTCAATTCCAGTCATCCCTAGAGTCTGGGTCGCTACCGCAGTTTCTTACAACAGGCGTTACCCACCTACTCCATAAGTCAGGTAGTCCCGCGGAACCCAAGAATTATAGACCGATCACATGTTTGTCAACGGTCTATAAACTTCTTACATCCATTTTGAGAGAGAAAATTAACACACACATTGTCAATAATTCAATTATGTCTGCCTCTCAAAATGGATGTAGGAATGGGTCCCGCGGTACTAAGGAGTTACTCCTCATCGACATGGCCATAAGCCAACAGGTTCGTCGATCCGGCAAGGATCTGTCGACATGCTGGATAGACTATAAGAAGGCCTACGACTCGGTGCCACATACATGGCTCATGTGGGTGCTGGAGTTGTACAAGATAGATACAACTCTACGCTCCTTCCTGAAGTCGTGTATGGGGCAATGGAGGACGGTCCTTCGCTATCCAGGATGTCGACAGATCCAGGGGAACGATGAACCTGTATGGATTAAACGGGGAATATTCCAGGGCGATAGTTTGAGTCCACTTTGGTTCTGCTTAGCCCTGAATCCTCTAAGCACACTGCTGGAGGTTTCAGGACTGGGCTATCGATTGAGGAGAGGTGGTCAGGTCATATCTCACCTCCTCTACATGGATGACTTGAAACTCTTTGCCCCCAACAAATTGCGACTGATGGAGCTACTGAAGGTAACTGAAACATTCAGTAGCGCCATCAAGATGGAATTTGGTGTGGACAAATGTGCAGTCATGCATGTAAAGCGAGGGGAGATTATGGAGTCCGAGGGAACTCAACTCACGGACTCCATACACCTTAGATCCCTCTCCTCAACCGAAAGCTATAAGTATTTGGGTATGTCGGAAGCGTTAGGCATCAACGTTGCTGACATGAAGCAATCGTTGAAGGAGCGCTTCTTTGGTCGCCTGAAGAAGGTTTTAATTAGTCTTCTTTCGGGCGGAAACAAGGTGCGCGCCTTCAACGGTTGGGTCATGCCGGTTTTGATGTACTCTTTCGGGATACTCAAATGGACTCAGACCGAACTCGACGCCCTGGACAGGAGGGTCCGTACACTCCTGACCGCAAACCGGATGCATCACCCACGTTCATCGGTGATGAGACTGTACATCCCGCGGAAATGCGGGGGTCGAGGCTTTTTAAATGCGAAGACCCTCCATAACCGCGAGGTGTGCAGCCTCAGGGAATATTTTTTAAAAGCCGAAGTGGGTATGCACCGTGATGTGGTAGCAGTGGACAAGGGTTCACCCCGCTTTCCATGGCTAAAGAGAACTGGCGCAAACCTATTGTACTTACTACAGATGACCGCAAGGAAGTATGGCAAAGCAAGGAGCTTCACGGGCGCTTCTACCGGGCTCTTCACGAGCCTGGTGTAGATTTCCTAGCGTCCGTATCCTGGCTACGTTTTGGTGACCTTTTCGGGGAAACTGAAGGTTTCGTCTGTGCAATTATGGACGAAGTTATCTTGACGAATAACTACCGGAGACATATTATGAGGGACGGGACGGTTGACGTGTATCGGGCATGCCACCGTCCGGGTGAGTCCATCAGACATATTATCTCTGGTTGTTCTCGTCTGGCTAACGGCGAGTACTTGCACAGGCATAACCAAGTGGCCAGGATTATTCACCAGCAACTTGCTTTGAAATATAAACTTGTGGATTCTGAGGTACCGTACTACAAGTATGTGCCCGACCCAGTTCTCGAAAATGACCATGTCACGTTGTACTGGGATCGGTCTATCATTACTGACAGGACTATTGTTGCCAATAAGCCTGATATAGTGGTGATAGACCGATTAGCGCACCGCGCAATGATAGTTGATGTTACCATTCCACATGACGAGAACCTCGTGAAAGCTGAGAAAGAGAAACAAATAAAATATCTCGACTTAGCACACGAGGTTGTCGACATGTGGAATGTGAGCTCGGCTATCATTGTGCCGATTGTCGTAACGGCCAATGGCCTGATGGCCGAAAGCCTCGACCAACATCTCTCGAGGCTCTCGTTAGGTGGTTGGATCAAGGGCCTGATTCAGAAGGCAGTACTTCTCGATACGGCTCGTATTGTGAGGAGGTTCCTATCTCTGCAGCCCTAACCACCGGTAGCTTGGACCCTGCTCCCGACACCGGCGGAACACTATTTTTTATATTTTTAAATGATTTTTATACCCTTTTAAAAAAATATTTAAAAATGTATTTTATATGTTAGAAAAATAAATAAACGAAAATAATAATAATAATAATTTATTGAATAAAACGTTTACAAGAAGTGTACACATAGTCAAGAGTAAGTAAATATTATCCAAACAATAATTATAGTGCCTAAAAATAAACTAAAACTAATATATGTTAAGAACAGGTGCAAGTAATCATGGTATGGAATTACAATGTTAGGTAGCGACCCGCCCGACCTAGGTTAATTCAAACCTGTGTTTCAGGCCATCACTTTACATTTTAATTAAATTGGAACACTAAAATTTTAAGTTAAACCGATATAAAATAATCTGTTAAAAACTATGAGAAAAAGCATTTTGGTTTCTTAATATCTAAAACTAAACCTATGTAAATATACAAAAGTAAATACTTACGAGGGAATAAATTACCATCATGACAAATTTTCTAGAAGTTTTTCTGTGTCTGTGTAATTAAGTATCGCTAAATGTTCTGATAACATTTTACTACATGTTTTATAACATACACTATAGAAGGTTAATATCTTGTTGAGCCTATTATACAGAAAAGGTCCTAAAAATACATAAAATCGATTAGCAAACGCATGTCTAGTTTGAGGGTTTATGCAAACTAAGTCCTTCCTTCTCTTGTCGGAGGGTACTGGGTCAAAAGGAAGTGCAGTGTGCTGGTGTAGTACTATGCTTAGTATAAATAATTGCCGTACTGTTAGTACATTACATGCTATGTGGAGCTGGTGTGTAGGAAATATAAAAGGGCGAAAGGTAACAACCTTTAGAATTGCTCTTTGAGCACGCTCTAGAGGGAGTAAAATTGTTTTTGCAGCACCACCCCAAGAAGTTATGCAATAGGTAAGAATGGATTGACACAAAGCGAAATAAACCTGTTTAATTAATTTATAGTCGGCTATGTTCCGCAAATTCTTAAAGACATATATTAATTTGCGCACTCTAGTACATAGTAACTCGATATGTTTACGGAAATTTAGATTGGAGTCAATAGTGACACCTAGATATTTTAAATGGTCAGCTTTAGCTAAAGTGGGGCAGGAACATGCAGTGTCAGCGTACGTGCTACAATTATGTGCGTATATGTTTATATTAGTAAGCGGTATGTTAGTATTTCTCATTGTAAATAAAATGTATTTTGTTTTATCTGTATTTAATGTTAGTAGATTATTATGAAGCCAATTTGACACAATGTTAAAACCATTCTGAGCATGTTCATAGACCTCAACTCTTGATTTTGCTGAGAACAATAGACATTATGACACCATTTTGGAGTAACAAGCGGCACAGTTCATTTATATAGATTAAAAATAACGTGGGGCCCAAAATGCTGCCTTGTGGTATTCCAAAACAACTATTTTTAAGTTCAGAACTTGTATACTGATCAATTTTTACACATTGCTGACGATCGCTAAGATAATCAGAAAATAATTGAAGTTGTGCTCCTCTTATCCCAAGTGTTTCAAGCTTGTGCAAGGTCGAGAAAAATGCCAATTGTGTGCATACCATTATCTAGATTGGTAGTGACATAATTAGTCAATTTGTGTACTGCTTGGCTAGTTGATCTTTTGGGCCTAAAACCAAATTGACTATCTGAAAGTAGTTTGTTATCTTCTAGATATTTTATCAATCTACTATTAATGATTTTTTCTAAAATTTTTGAGATGCCTGTTAACACAGAAATGGGTCTGTAGTTATTCACACAGCTTTTGTCTCCAGACTTAAATACCACCAGTATTTAAGTCTGATTATCACAGCTTTTTTTAGTAATTTTGGGAATATTCCTGTAGATAAACATAGCTGAAAAATGTGTGTTAGCGGAGGGGCAAGTAGGTATTTAAATCTTTTTAATATATTATTAGGTATGTCATCCCACCCAGTAGCACAAATATCCTTTAACCCGTTTATTATTCTTATTACTTCGTAATAGTCGGTATCTAATAAAACAAATGAATTTAGAGTAGAGGATGTCGTAGTCGGGGTTTGACGGGAAAAATGACTAGAATTTAAAGATTTTTCAGCCAAGTTTTTACCAGCGTTAGCAAAAAAATTGTTTACTTTGTTCATTGCTTCGGATGGGGTTGTCGCTGTTGATAGTAGATCAAACGGAGGTTCGGGATTTTTCGATCTAAATGTATTAGTTTTTATAAATTTCCATACAAGTTTATTATTTTTCCCCGCTTTCTGTAATTCATTTTTATCATACTGATTTTTTAGTTTTTTCAAAAGATTGTTACAGAAGTTTCGATACCTTTTATATGTAACAGAAAGTATTTCGTTATCAGGTGCGAGCTTCAATTTTAGATGAAGTTTGTCTCTATGTCTTATACAACGAACGAGACCGGGTGTAATCCAAGGTTTAATACAACTATACTTTCTAGGCATTGTCTTAGTGAAAGTATTTTTCCTTAATGCATATTGTAGCGAATCTATGAAATACTTTAAGGTAATATTTGCATCGTTGGAATTATAAACTGGGTCAAAATTTATACCGCGTAAGTCATTTTCCAGGTTTGTCATATTGACTTTAGTGTAGCAACGCATGCAGTTTTTTTTAGGTGAAGATATTTGTAATGTTAGTAATACACCTTGATGATCGGTAAGCGAAGAATTAGTAACCAAAGTTTTGGCTGGATTTTTTGACTTTAGAATGATGTGGTCTAAGCATGAGCCACTCTGATGCGTGGGGTGATAGTGAGCTGGTAAAAGTCCATGAAATGAGCAAATATTTAGATAATTATGTACATGGGTATCCGATTTCCCGGAAGTAATGTTAATATTAATATCACCCAAAAGTATTACGTTTTTAAAAGATGAAATGTTTTTTAAGTTTGTGTCAAGGGAGTCTAAAAATCTATCCATATTTTGAGAAGGAGGCCTATAAATAGCCATGACTACAGTATCGGGAATAATT
This sequence comes from Xanthia togata, assembly GCA_963853775.1. Taxonomy (NCBI): domain Eukaryota; kingdom Metazoa; phylum Arthropoda; class Insecta; order Lepidoptera; family Noctuidae; genus Xanthia; species Xanthia togata. Next base: position 23,180,858 of record OY970793.1, on the reverse strand, counting down.
TTTATTATTAGGCAATTACTATCTTGGGATACAGGTTCTTCTTTGATTGTTCGTAAATTATTTTTGATATAAACTACTAACCCATCGTTTTGGTTTATGTTTCTGTCAGTTTTATAAGAATAATAACCGTCAAGAGATGGTAAATTGACCGTCTGTTTTGATAACCAACATTCTGTTAGGACGATAATATCACAGCTTATGTCAAGATTCTGTAATAACACTTCAAATCTGTTCATGTTTCTATTTATGCTGCGAATATTCTGTGTGAGCAGGGTTAACGTTTTTCCACCAGAAGGAAGAAGGTGCTTACAGTCCTCAACATTACAGATTTTAGATTCCGACACAGAAAAACTATCTAGATCACAAATAAGCTGATTTGTCATGATAGTTACAAACTAAGTGAAAATATAAATAGAGGATAAACTACCTGTTTATGTGCTAACTAAATAAAGTATTCGGTGGCGCTCTTAGGCGCCGTCATAGTCTATTGAGTTGATGTAGTTGAGCTCTGCATATTTGCGCGCCGGGCAACTTACATCACCAGTTGGATGGTCACATTTCCTCTTGAAGCGTTTGCACGTCGCACATTGAGCGGACGAAGATTTGCTGCTACATTCCTTGAAGGAGTGTCCAGTCTCTCCACAGTGGTTGCAAGTAGGACTAGTTTCCCGGCAAAACTTGGCTGCATGTCCGAACTGTTGGCAATTGAAGCACCTGGTGACTATCGTGAAATCTCTCACAGGGCACGATGTCCAATTTATAAAAATTCGGCTTTGATTTATTATAATTTTTCGTATGCTAGCAGGTAGTTCCAGGACGTAGTTGCAGGTAGGAAGGTCCTTCTTACCCGATTTATGGCTCAATTTGATGCTCTCAAGGAAGGACTCACGAGTTATATTCGGCAACTTCTCTGCAAGGTTCTGCTCGTAAATACATTCAAAGACCTCCTTCTCTGTAAGAGTTACGGGAACACCAATGACGGCGACCCTAGGGCGGCGTTTAGAAGGTTCTTCTATTGTAAGGCCAGATGATACCATATTATTATATACAACAAGGTAGTAAGCATGCTTGTTCTTCCTCTAGTAAAGCATAGCCATAGATTTTACTATCTCGCAGTATTTGCCCTGAAAGTGGGATAATTTCCGTCTGATTTCATAGGAGTGGTCTCAATAAAGTACCTAGGCTAAAACTTCTTGGTTGCTTAGTTAATATTTTGTATACTCAGTTTACTAAAAGCAATACAGTGCTTAGCTAGTAGGAGCGCTACATAAATAAAATAAAAATACTGCTAGATAATAAAATAACATAAAATCCGAGTATTTTTTATGGAATGGTGAGTTGAACTTCACATTGATGGTGAGTTCGATTTGTTTAGATTCTTCATATTGAGTAGTTTCTATATTTTTTTTTTTTTTTGCACGCACCTCTGACTTTTCGGATTCATGTGCGTATTGTATAATTATCACTTACTTCTAAAACGGTGAAGGAAAACATCGTGAGGAAACCGGCATGCCTGAGAGATATTTCTCGACGGCATGTGAAGCCAAGCCATGGGTGGCTTTAAAACTCTGACACCAGGTTAGTCACTAACCACACGAAAAGAAGAGAGGAGATTTTATTGCTTTAATTTGGGGCCATCATTTTTAACCATTTTCAGAATTGCATTATTTAGGTCTTTTTTAGAGTTCCGTAGTTGTTGTAAAATAAGATCCTCCTGAGTCCCTGTGGTCATTATAACGGACAAATTATCATCTGTCATTAAGTCCTGACATTATTCACGGTTGCCATTTGTAATAACCGGACGTGCTTCCTAACACACATATTAGTTTTTCGTTTAAAAATCGGCGCTGCTACACCAGATTTCGTCAACCAATGACAATTCAAATCTTATATTGTTCCTGTTTCCAATGAGCCAACGACAATACTGACATTCGTTCACTTTGCCGGCGTGCGTGTTTGAAAATGGAAGGCCGTCCGAGTAGAGGTGAGTTAATCTTTGTCTATCTTACTGATCTTTAATTAATTTTGGCATAATGCTACGTTTTTAAATTGCTAACATGTTAAGTTTTGTTGTTTTCCCATTTTTTTATGAAAAACTTGTAAGAATTTGTGTAAACTATGCCATTAACAAAATTGTGCTTTTAAACGGAATCTCGGTTTTAACTATATCAAGAGCCTGACATTTTTTGTTCGTTCTATAGTACTCTAGGCTTTTATTAGAATGATCCACTGCTACCTAAATAATCCACATTTCATAATTATTACCACAATTTCGTGGTAAATAAATTATAATTATGTGTTTTATCATTTCAGATTTGACGGAAAGCCAACTGATCGACATTGTTAATCAATCAGATTTTGAGGACATATCGGAAGACGAGGCTGATTTTGGTGACCCTGATTTTGAAATCCATCAGACTTCTTCCGAATCGGAAAATGAAACTGCAGACACTGACACGGAATTTATTTCAAGAGGAATTCGAACGAGAGGAGGAGTCCGTGTAAGAGGAGGTACAGGTCGTTCACGTGGTGTACGTGGTGTACGTACTCGTGGTGGCAGTAGTGTTCGTCTTCGAGAACCTGAGCAAGAAAGTGATTGGAGGAGGAGTTCTTTTACTATATTACCACCCCAACTACAAGAACCGTCTTACTTGCCGCAAAACGTAAGTTCTGATGACTTATTTGATTATTACAAAGAGTACATTGATGACGAAATAATAGAAACTATCGTTGAAAAATCTAACCAAACTGCGATAGAAAGGACTGGAAGAAGCCTTAATTTGTCCAAGGCAGAATGTAAAATATATTTTGGGATAACAATGATGATGTCTTGTATTCCATTCTCCCAAATAAGGCTGTACTGGAATCGACAGTATACATTGCCAATAATTACACGAGCCATGTCTCGAGACCGATATTTTTTGTTGAGAAATTCTATCAAAGTTGTATTCGATAATGACGTTACGCAGGAGATGAAAAATGGAGATAAATTGTGGAAAGTGCGGCCTCTTTTTGACAGGGTTCTACAAGGTTGTCGTAAACAATTAAGGCAACAGAAAATTTCAATAGACGAAATGATAATTCCCTTCACTGGAGCTTGTCCAATCAGGCAGTTTTGTCCCGGAAAGCCAAATCCAACAGGAATAAAAGCTTTCGTCCTCGCAAATCCAAACGGTCTTGTTTGTGACATAATAATATATCAAGGTAAAGATACCATCATTGATGAAAATGATAACCAATTTCATCTGGGTGAAAAGATTGTGTTGAAGCTCACTGAATCTTTAGTCCCCGGCCACTTATTATATTTTGACCGCTATTTTACAACGGTAAGGCTGGCGAATGAACTTGATTGTAGAGGCTTTAAATGTACCGGGACACTAATGAAGAACAGGGTGCCTGTGGACGTGAAGGAAAACATTACCGATGACAAAACTTTAACGAGGAGAGGGAGAGGAAGCCACGATGTTCTCGTAAGAAGTGATGGTAAAATCGCCATAACCAAATGGATGGATAACAAACCAGTGATAATACTTTCAACGATTCATGCTGCTGAAAATACCGACCATTGCAGAAGATATAATAGGCAATCAAAGACATATATTGACGTCTCTCGCCCAGAAGTCATTAAAGAGTATAACTGCAACATGGGAGGTGTGGACTTAGTCGACAGATTGCTGGCGGTTTGTCCAGCAAGAACAAGAACAAGAAAGTGGACTGTTCGATTTATTTCGCATTTCATGGATCTTGCAGTTACAAATTCTTGGATTAAGTACAAACAAGATCAATTAGAAAAAGGAATAGTACCTCACAAAATATTACAACTACGCGAATTTAAGAGGCAAATTGCTGAAAAGCTCATTGAAGAAAATGTTTACAGAGATTCGTCATGTGATGATGATAATGGTATTCCAGAAACACAAAGAAATGTGAAAATTAGGCGACCGCCGTTAGTACCACTGCCGTCAAAGGCGAAAAGAAAGCATGGAATTGACCATTTACCAGATATGTTTACTGTTCAAAATCGCTGCAGGAATCAAGGATGTACCAAAAAGACCTCGGTTAAATGTATCGGTTGTAATATATCTTTATGTTTAACAACAAAAAGAAACTGCTTTAAAATCTTTCACACCAGAGATTGATCTTTCTGAGATCAGTCTCTGACGTCAAAAATTGTTGATTGTTTTTTAAATAAAGTAAGTAAATTAGTTATTGTGATCTCAGTGTTATCTATTATGGAACTTAATTGTTAATGGTGTTGAATGGGGAAATATTTTATTTCTTGCTAAGCACGACGACTGATTTTTTTAAGAAAAATAAACAAATTCAAGTTATTTTTATAGAAATATATAATTTTTTTGGTAAAATTTGAAATGTATTTTACTTTATATATTTTGCTAGTTTACATCCCATATTATCCGAAAGTCCGATAAAACGAACAATTTCCGATTACAATGTTTGTCTATTATGACCGGTAGTCCTTTGTATTGGACATTTGCTACATCAAAGCTAAATACGTCAAAAAATAGTAAAAAAAAAACACTAAATCTTTTGTTCTGGTAAAAATCATGATATGCAATGGTAACCCTGTAATTATCAAATAAAATCTCAGGACTTAGGGTCTTCTCCCATTTTGTCCGTTATTAAGGACAACCGGTCTTTCCGACATCTTACGGTATAAATATGGCGGACTCAGGAGGTATTAAAAACTAAATAAAAATGTGTGTTGGGTTAGTGACGGATTTATTAGTCTTCGTATGACAACGAATTAACATAAGAGAGTTTGTTCTATGTAGATAATTCAAAAAGGCTTTAAGGCGTCAAATACAGCCAGTATTACAACAGTACTAAACAAGGAACCCTTATAGTTTCGCCATGTCTATCTGTCTCTCTGTCGGTCTGTCCGCGGCTTAGCTCAGAGACTGTTAGTACTAGACAGCTGTAATTTGGCATGGGTATACATATTAATCACGCAGACAGAGTGGTTATATTAAAGAATAGGAATTTTGTGAGCGTAGAAAAGGATTTTTATGAGTGTGTGAAAACCATTTTGCAATTCAGGTATACGTTTGCGAAATATTAAGCTTTAAAGTGCTAATTATTGTTAGATTCATGTGTGTCCCCCTCCCAGCCAGCTAGATGGTTGTACTTGGATTTTTGAAAAAAATAACAGCAGTAGTATATATGACGAAGTTAAAAGGAAAACTATCACACTAAGCAACTGGCATCGGTTGCGGACGGTCGTGCTGCTCTTCGAGTTCCTGTTTCAAGCTTGTGGTTCCTGATATCAAGCCGGTGGTTCCTGATCTTCGCGACTTTCCTGATTCTTCAGCTATTAATTGCTGTCTTTTTCAAGGCACAATTACTAAAGTATTCTGTAAACAGAATATCAGTCAAAACGTAGCGCGTCATTGGCCCCTTCAGGGCAAAACCACAGTTTCGTGGTCCTCGGTGGATACCATACGGTGCCAACGAAACCGTATGGTATCCACCGAGGACCCAATTACACCCGCCGAACCCCTTCAGGGCTAGGCAATCAATTGGACGGGTCCACTGGGCCTTGGGGGGTCTCCAAGTCGACATTGGTGACAGTTTTGCTTCCACAACTACACACCTAGAGCGGTTAGGTGTGTCTACACCCTTCGCACTAGACTGGTTAGGACCCCGTTGCACAATAAGACAGGCAACGGGCAAAAGCAAGCTTAGGGCTCACCTTAAGTACACAACCTCAAACCCGGCAGGGAGGGTTTACACATCCCCGGTAGTCCGCCCGGGGAGATAAGATTAGGGCCGTTAGGAGTTTTTTATAATTCTTTTAAAAATAATAAATCCCTCCTGTTAAAATGAGCCTCCTTAAAATGCAGGCCAAACTGAAGTCATTTAATGACAAACTAGATGCTCTTAGGAGAGATAATAAAATCCTCCTAAACGCAATCAGCCAGATCCTTAATATCGAACCGTCTTTCGTCCAAGAATTCGGCCCAGTGATCGAAGCGATCGCTGTGAATCAGCTTCCCCCCGATCCTTCAGATCTACTTCAAATTGAAGCATTCAGTGATGCACTCACAGCATCACAATCCGTCCCGTCCACCAGTACCATGATGGACACTAGTAAACCCGCTTCTTCAAAGCGCGCCCCCACTCCCTTCCCCTCCGATACAGAAGAGCGTGCCTCTTCCTCAAGCTCGCAGTCGGACTATGATGGCTTCACAGCTGTCGCCTCCGGCAAGAGGAAGAAGAAGAGACAGAGCTCCTCTCAGGCGAACAAGGTAGTCGCCTTCGATGACACCCCCCCAACCCAGTATTTAGATAGGGAAGTTCCCCCTCCCCACCCACCCCCCTCCCCGTAGTTTCCCCCGTAGTAGCACCCCCCACCCCCCGCCCGATCGTGATTACGCCATCCTCCGCGCAGGATGCCCCCACAAAAAACACCCCCGGTCCCAAGAAGGTTGCGCCTCCTCCCCCTGTCTTCATCCAAGACAAGGAGAAGTGGACGACCATCTCAAAATGGTGTGTCGATCAAAAGATCGGCTACACCAATGCTAGATCAACCCAACAGGAAATTAAAGTCTCCCTCGCGACGTCCCGAGACTATAGGGACTTCAATACCCTTCTGCAAGCGAGAGGTGTGTCATACCACACCTACTCCCTCCCAGAAGATAGACAGATCTGTGTGGTGATCAAGAGGATCCCAAAAGAAATCTCCCCCTCCGACATTCTTGCAGACCTTCAGTCGCAAAGAATACCTGTAGACGAAGTGCACCGCATGCACCGTTCGCGCGGTAGAGAGGCATACGACATGATATTAGTCGTGTGCTCCCTGACCGAGGGGCATCACCCCATTTTTAACGTTAAATTGATTTGTAATTTAATGGGCTTCACCATCGAGAAGCCCTGGAAAAACAGCGCAATAGGGCAATGCCATAATTGCCAGCAGTACGGTCATGCGCAGAAGAACTGCCATGCCAAACCCAGGTGCGTCAAGTGCCTGGGCGACCACGGCACTTCAGACTGCTCACGACCAAAGGATCGCCACCTTTGCGATAGCCCACCTAGCTGCGTGTTATGCGGGAATTCAGGGCACACAGCCAATTATCGCGGATGCTCCAAGGCACCAAAATCCAACCCAGTCAAACTGACCCAGCGTCTCGACGCTTGGCAGACAAAACAGAGGGATTTCCTCGTTCCCTCCTCCCAGATCCCCCAGCGGCTAAGTCCTCAAAGACCTAGCCCCTGGAACCAGCTTCACCACCAGCAGGCTTTTCCAGCTATGTCTACCGTGAGGCCCCCCCTCCCACAAACCCCCATGTACTCTCTCAGGGATCCGCGCATCCATATCCCTCCGCCCTCAGCGGCCACCCCACCCACCGCGCCCACCGCGCCTCTCGCGCCTTCCGCGCCTACTATGCCTTACGCGCCTCCCGCACCCATAGCACCCGCCTCGAAGCCCGCACTTGCTCCTCAAGCACCGCACCCCGCGATCAACTACAATATCGCGGCGCAAAACATCAATATCATTGCCAGCGCCTTCGCCATATTCAGCACGCCCCGTGCGGCTCAAATGGCAAGCGATATCGTTGCCGCTAAGCAAAGCGGTGACATCCAATCTCTCTTGGCCGTATTGGTGGTGAACCAGGATATCACCCAAGCCCTTTCTGTTATCTCATCATGAATAACACGGCCTTAAGCAGATTTAAATCCCGATCCCTCAACTTAGGCGTCTTCAACGCAAACGGCATCAAAGGTCAACGAGATGAAATATCGGATTTCCTCCGTGATCATCGAATTGACATATTCCTCATACAGGATCCTTCTTAAAACCCAGTCTCCGTAATCAAGCCATCGCTAATTACCGCATAATCCGTAATGATAGGCCGCGCGCCCACTTGGGCGGCACACTCATATACTACAAAAAGGATCTGTACTGCATCCCTATTGACCCTCCCCCTCTAGCACAATTAGAAGTCTCCATCTGCCGACTAGCTATGACTGGCCATCAGCCGGTCACCGTAGTATCGGCATACATCCCTTCCAACCCCGCAGGGGTACTCCAACCCATCGCGGACGACTTAAAAATTCTATTCGGCATGAGTGACTCTGTCATCATAGCAGGCGATCTCAACGCCAAACATCCCTCCTGGAATAGCTCCCTTACCAACTCCAGAGGGCATCAATTGTACAACCTTTCCTTCGCTCAAAACTTTGACGTCATCGCTCCGATGACTCCAACCCACTATCCTCACAATGTTAATCATGCCCCCGACATTCTTGACGTGGCGCTCCTTAAGAACGTCAACCTAAGATTAGACGCAATAGAAACGGTCCACGAGCTTACCTCGGACCACCGACCAATAGTCATACGACTGGCTCCCCGCATAGGTCCCTCTGACTCTAATCAACCCCCAGCCACCAAAAGGGTGACGGACTGGAGGCGAGTAGGCGATAAGCTGAAAACCAACTCGTCCTCCCAATTGGACTCCATCCCAAACATATTTGACTCAATCGCTGACACAACGGCCGCGATCGACTCGCTTACTGACCATGTGCAAACCGTCCTGAACGACTGTTCTAGGGAAGTTCCTGAAGCGGATAACCGTTTCTTGAAACTCCTGGACGATGCGCGTGCTCTGTTGACCGAGAAGAACGCGGCCACCCGTGCATACAGCAACTTTCCCTGTCCCGCCAACAAAGCCCACATTCGCTACTTGCAGAGATCTGTAAGGACACGCATAGCGGAGCTGCGTGACGCGGGCTGGGATAAGATGTTGAGCGAGTTACAGCCCACCCATCAGGCCTTCTGGGAACTCCAGAGAAAACTCACGTCCAAGCAGATAGCTGCCATGCCCCCGCTAGTACGCCCCGACAAAACCATAGCCTTCGACGACATCGACAAAGCTGAATGCCTAGCAGACAGTCTCGAGGCTCAATGCTCTCCCAGCTCCCTACGAGTAGATCAAGCTCATTTCTCAGAGGTAGACGCTGAAGTCGAAAGTAAAGCTTCTCTGCCCCCCGTCGAAGACCCCGAAAGTCCTCTGCCTCCCGTCACTCCAGACGACACTTCGTCTGGAGTGACGGGAGGCAGAGGACTTTACATGACATTATCAAAGGTCTCCACATCCGTAAAGCCCCCGGCTCAGATGGAATCACCAATAGGGTGATCCAACTCTTTCCCGCCCACCTTATTATGCTACTGACCACCATCTTCAATGGTGCTCTAAGCAACAACATCTTCCCCCAAGCGTGGAAAGAAGCCACAGTCATAGGTATCCCAAAGCCTGGCAAGCCCAAAACCGAACCCTCCAGCTACCGCCCCATCAGTCTGCTCAAGGTATTAGGCAAAATCTATGAGAGGCTTATTTATAAGCGTCGCAGAGACTACGCTGAAACCAAAGGCCTCATCCCCAACGAACAGTTCGGCTTTCGAGCCCAGCACTCTAGCGTGCATCAGGTCCACCGTATCGTCGAATTTATCGGCGGCGGCTTCTACCGCGGCATGTCGACAGGTGCGGTCTTCTTCGACATAGCGAAAGCATTCGACAAGGTCTGGCACAACGGCTTAATCTTTAAGCTCTACAAACTCGGAGTGCCCGATCGTCTCGTGCTCATCTTACGGGACTATTTGTCGAATCGCACATTCCGCTATCGCATCGAGGGAGCCCTATCCTCTCCCCGCCAAATCCGCGCCGGAGTCCCTCAAGGCTCCGTGCTCGCCCCGCTCATGTTCTCGCTTTTCACAAGCGACATCCCCAAAAGCAATACGGCACAGTTGGCTCTGTTCGCAGACGATACGGCCATATATTGCAGGGGCTATAGTCAGAACCAGATCCGCATACACCTACAATGGGCTGTCATTAACCTTGGCGCCTGGTTTAGGAAATGGAGAATCGACGTGAACCCCGACAAAAGTCAGGCGGTTTTATTTATTAAACCGCGATCTAAACCCCCTCACATTCCCCAACCACTCACCTTGTTAGGCAAGCCTATCCCTTTGGAGAAGCGAGCCAAGTACTTGGGAGTCATCCTCGACCACTATCTCAACTTTTCAGAGCACATAAAGTCGGTTCACTCGCGGGCCGCTTTCGCTCTCAGTAGACTATACTACATCGTAAATGCACGCAGCAAGTTGTCACTCAAGTGCAAATTGCGCATCTACACCTATCCCATCATGACCTATGCGGGTGCTGTCTTTGCACACATATCCCCCAGAAACATTCATAGGATGCAGACGATCCAAAACAGATTCCTTAGAAGAGCCACGGGCGCTCCCTGGTATGTCAGAAACATCAACCTCCACCTCGACCTTAAAATCCCCACCATCCACCAGTTCCTTAAACACATGTCCAAGCGTCACTTTGATTCCGCCGCCAATCACCGCAACCCTCTGGTTGTTGAAGCGGCCAATTATACCCCCTCACGCATTAGTCGATTTCGCCGTCCTAGGCATGTCCTCTCCGACCCAGATGATCCCACCACACTCCTCCAGGAGAGCAGTAGGGCCACCAGTACAGTGCACAAAAACACCCGACACCCGTCGTGCCGACCTCGCCGCCGGGGTCCTCCGCGATCGCGACCCTCCCGAGTAAATAATACTCCCCCCCGACCCTTGTCCGATGAAGCGCCAGCTCGCGTCGCAGCTGAGCGCGTAGCTTTAAATTCCCCTCATAATAATAATGATATATCCTTGATCCAGCCTGTCCCATCTTGCTGTCCTCCCCTCAGCGACGCCCTAACCCGAGGTTCGTACCCCACAGGGGGTGCCCTTAGCGAGCGTTCGCCTAATTTTAATTTAGAATAGTTATGCTCCTGGCTGGAGGCTTTGAGTGTAGTAGCTTAAGGCAGCCACAGGATTATCCGGTTGAGCAGTAACAAAATTACATAAAACAGTCCCCCAAAACGCCCACCCTTCACCACTTCCTAGTGCTTTTGCTGGGAAGAAGAAGTGGCGCAACAAACTCCCCAGCAGCACAGCTGTCTGTTCAGTTAGAAAAAAAATAAAAAATGATTCTATACAACAGTATGCAAGACAATTTACAATATGCAAAAAATAATTTAAATTAAATAGCTATAATTAATAGCCATATGACAGCTAGCACACGCCAATATACCAACCAAAAGCATCGAGAATATAATAAATATAATACTCAAGCAGAAATAAAAATAACTAAAAGTAAACAATATCTAAAAAAAAAAGAAAATGCCTCCAGGCATAAAGGGCGTGCCCGCTTACATATAGCTGTAACTAGAAGTTACAATTGATAAACTAGGACCATCGAGGTAAAATAAATAATTGTCGAGGTCGCTAGCTAACCACATATTGCAATACATCTCATAAAAAAAAACATTGTAATGAGTAGATTATGTCAGCATTAAATTAAAATAAAATTAAAATAAATTGACTTATAAAGTAAAATTATAAACAATTATATAAACTCATAACCACCATAAAACCATTAAACCATAACCTGTCAGTAGGTAAACTAATTCTGGAGAAAGAACATTTAAACATTGTCTTGAGTTAATCACAGCGACCATCTATTCTTATCATTTAAGTAGTCGTTGATAGAATAGTATGCCTTTGAACAAAGGTTGGACTTTAATTTAGTTTTAAACGCATTAAAAGGCAAATCTAGCAAAGAAGAGGGTAGCTTGTTATAAAAGGTTATACCAAGCCCAACAAATGAGTTATGAACCTTATGAAGCCGGTGAAAGGGAGCACGTAGTTTATCCTTACTTCTTGTGTTAACATTGTGAATATCACTGTTTTTAGTGTATAAGTGTATATTTTGCCTAATATATAAGATGTTGGCAAAGATGAATTGTGATGCCACTGTGAGAATACCGATATCTTTGAAAAAATCTCTCAGAGAAACTCTGGCACCTAGCTGGTAAATTGCTCGAATAGCTCGTTTTTGGAGGACAAATATATTTTGAATATCTGCAGCTTTGCCCCACAGCAGAATACCATAGGACATAACGCTATGAAAATAACTAAAATAGACTAACAAGACAACATGTAAGAATGGTATCTATTACCATCGGACACAAATCCAAACTCCGGGCTGCAGCTGACCTTTCCTGACAACCCAGCTTGTAGGTACTACTTGGAAAATAAATTGGGCTCATAGTAAATGAAACTCATAGTGACTTATAAATATTTATGAATACATAACTAATATCTTAACAAGTATGACACACTTCAATCATCCCGAGATTTCTTCTTGTCAAACGTCTGGCCTTCGTAGTAGTTTTCACTGAAATACACAAAAATACGATTAATAATTGTGTTTACGAGCACTACCAGCTGGGTATCTTTACATCCAAACCGTCTTTATAATTAAATTAGGATCTCATATATAACAAAACTAATCAGTGGTAAAAAAACATAAAGAATACTGTTAAACGCTTATCTAAATAGACGATGGTTTCTTGATTCCAGCACGGTCTGTATTGCCAGAGAGGTTACTACTTGCATTACTTTGTACTAAGCACCCTTAAAATTTTGGCTTGGACGGTCACCAGGGCCGAAAAAATGGAACTATACAAGAAAAGATCAATTTTTCACACTGGAATAAAAAATTCATTGCCATTTCCCCGTATAACACCATAATCACTTTCAAGGATTCAAACTTAAGCTGAACTAAGCCAACCATATATCAGTTAGTCAAGACCTGCAATTGATCAGACTATGTTTAGTATATCATATCTATTAAGCCAGGTCCTTACCATCCTTGAACCTTCTCAGCGTCATCGCACGTGAAGACATCCTCGTTGTAGACCTGGCCTAATGGGCAGAGCCCCTTCTGGGGCTGGACGCCGTTGCGGCAGATGTAGAACTTCCGACAGTCTTCAGGGTGAGTGAAAGTGGGGTGAGGCATGGCGCGGCCGTTAGATCCCATTACTTCACCTTCGGGGCAGGAGAAACCGTCGTCAAGCAAGTCTGAAAATTCAAGATAATTTGTCAGTCAGGACACAATATTTATATGATCATAAACAGGCTACATATTCCATTGTAACTATTACCTAGATCTGGAATTGTATCCTGATTTGCACTCAAATCCAGAAGGGTTATTTTTATTTTTTATGAAGATTATATATTATGTACATTTTACCATTTTATATTAGGTACATTTACTGAAGAACGTTCTCTGTGCAACGTACCTTTGGTGAGATGATCACACTGCCTCTTAACGGACTCCTTCCAGTCACAGTTGGAGGTCTCCTCGTCAAAGTACAGGCCGGGAGGGCAGGGCATCACATGGGGTGTGCCGTCCGAGCAGTAGTGGAACTTGTCGCAAGCCTGCAAGTATTATTTAATAGATTAATTTAATAAAACAATATCGTATATAAGTAAGGCCTATGAATTTTTCCACAATCACTATCATTTCAAGAACACCTATAAGGTGACGGTCGATCAATGACATCGCCTATTCAGATCTATCCAGTGCGGCCCCTGACAGTCTGATGAATTTCATCCATCGACCATGGGTTATGTTTTGTGAATATCGAATGGTTGACGCCAATCGACCGCAATCTATTTGAAACTTTACTTGCCCGTCTTGATGTCAAAAAACTAAATAAAATCGAAATTTGAATGCTCAACATTGACGATTTAACTATCAAATTTTAATGTTCATAATGCAATCTCAAGTGTTTTTCCGTTCACTGCCCATTGCGTTGGAGGGCACACAAATGCTATAACAATACTGGTTGGTTTTATAACGTACCTGAGGATCCTCATGTTTGAAATATCCGTTCTGTCTGGGGCAGCCTTTAGACGGCTTTGGCTCCTCTGTGGAAAAGAATAATTGTCAATGTAGGTACTTTATTATTTTACAACAACAACTTTTGGTAATAAGAAGAAAAATAAATCTACCACGTCGAGCTTGTATGGAATAGAGACGTTTTTCTTAACAGGCATATGCAAATATTATTTTCGCAATGAACAAGGTCATCGTTATCTGCTGATTCTATCATAGTCATAATTAACAGCGCCCAAAATCTTGCGAGCATTTACCAATAACACTATTCAAATATAATAAAATGAAGTCGATTGATCAATAAATAAAATTGAAAATAATAATATGTTATCAATTTAATTGGTCTCGCTCGCAGAAGTACTTATTCCATAAGTAACTTTCGATTTAGTTTGTCGCATGTCCGATTATCAGACAGTTAACTAAACTGAATTCTAGTAAATAAAGGGAATTAATTTCCATAGTTTCTCATAGGGATCCTTTCCCAACCATGTTAGGGTCGGATTCCAGTCTAACCGGATGCAGCTGAATACCACTACTTTACATGGAGCGACCATGATGTGATGGTTGCCTTTCGAAACTCCACAACCCAGAACCCAGTTGGTTGTCAGATATTTGGGCTTCTGACTACCCGTAATAACTGTCAAAGATCTACAATTGACAGCCGGGACCAACGGTTTAACGTGCTTTCCGAAACACGGAGGTGTCTCGGTATGTAATGGATTTTCACCCATCCACGGACTCACCTCGGCAAGCCTTGCTTAACCTTAAAGATCGACCCATGTGGATGTTATTATTTAGCCACGAACTCCTCCATAATTTCGCATAGGGATAGAGGGTAGTAATGGTTAGGGAATACTTACGCAGCTCTTTCCTGTCTCCGCAGTCTACATTTGTGGGGAGATCGCATTTTTCCTTATTGGAGTTCTCATCATTGAAGACTAGGCCATCGGGACACAGCTTCGCTTCGGCTACACCTGTGTGGAAGAAAAAAAATTACAAATAGGGAAGTGATTATGTTATAAATGCTCATTTGTTTGGCTCTAACGTTAAAACTCTACGACCCCGGACGCCTCCAGTTGTGGGTTTTTTTCAACGTTGGTTCCATACCTATAAAAGGAGCCGTTAAGGATAAACAAATGACACTACACGGGAACATCAAAACCCAAGCATTCTCTGACGACAGTACGTCTTAAGATCAAGCCTATAACCTTATACATTATCTAATACAATATTTACCTCGACACATAACTACAAGGCGTTGCAAAACCACAAAATACCACTCACTTGTACTACTGACGGAAATACAAGAATGCATATGTTGGTGCATTACAAAACGTAGCTGTGAAACTAAATACGTATGTATATTAAAAGGCTAACTATTATTGTTTCTGTATATAGAGAATTCTTAGAGGTTATGAGGGTTTGTCTAAAATTGTCACGAATCTAATCCGTCGATCGTGCACAAAGACAAATTATGATAAATGTAGATACCTATTGTACTACCTAAGATCTAAAATACGACAAATTGGAGACAATAATGATATTTAGTTAGCAGGTAATAACATTGCGTAGGAGTATTTCAACATCCAGACAAACCTATTGAGGCTTTTGTGATGTTTCTCTTTATACTTTGTTGTGTAATTAATTGATAAAAATAAAACACAGTACATTTTGTTTTCAGATCAGTTTTCTAAACTGTTTTTAACATAAAAATAAAACTTAGTAAGAGATATCTCATAACATAACTCTCTAAAATCATCTGATTTTAGAGTCATCGAAATTTCAATAAATAATTTTATATTTTTAACACTCACGATTTAAAAACGACAATCATGAAATTAATAATAGGTTGGTACATAACATTATAAACAGCAATTATAATTATTCAAAGACAGTAAACCATTATCGTTTTTAGCTTTCTCTTTGCACAATGCTTTTAACTTGCAAGCGTGTAAAATTCGAATTTAAATTCGCCATGAAATGTTAAAATAATAGAAATCTTGTTAATATTCCCGCTGCATCTGACTCACATTCTCTTCTGAAAGTTTCCATAACAACAGAGAGAAATGCTGTTTTGTATAAATTAGAAAATTCAATGACCTAATAGGTGATAGATATGTAGGAACCTACGTGGATAGGTTGACTAAATTTTGGGCTATAAAATCTTAAAACTAAACACGGTCGTTAGGAAACTAACACAAGTTCACATACGGAATGAGCGGACTGTTTACCATCCCAACTAGGTTGGTTTAGTTTCAACATACATTTTAAAATAATTAAAGGTCTTATTTATAAATAGAAACATAACATTATTGCAAAATTGATGATAATATATTATTAAGTAACATATAAAAAGTTTCCGCTGACAAGTTCGTATACTCCCCTTCTAATAAATTATGGGTTTTTAATGTATACTCCAAAGCTATAATTAAATCAGATCAGCAATAATTCTATTTTTATACTCAACGCCATCTCAAAATTAATTTACTGATCAAATTCTTCCATAAGTAATTGTCGCTAATCGATAGCCGATCAGTGTAATGATAGTCATAAAATACAAATTTTGCATGCACACGATTGCCGATATACACATTTTGGGCAATACCGTGCAAGCACTTTATTACCTAGTTATGGTCGCCTTCATAACATTTCGCTATTTAATAATGAGGAAATATTAGGAATTTTTACACTCTACTTGCTATAATAATCAGTGTCCGAATGTTGGTAAAAAATACGAGTAGTCACGACATTTTGTGTAGTAATGTCTCATTTTACAATGGGCCTACTAGATAATTGAATTCGTAGTAGGTATGCACGTGAAATGGCGGGAAATTGCAAATCGACGGTGCAGTGACAAGAAATCTAACTGCCAAAGTCAACAATTTACACAAAACATTTTTTGCAAGTTAAATTGATTTATCGAAGTGCCAATAACTTCTAAATGTCGAAGTCAAAGTCAACACGTGTCCCATGGAAGTTATGAGCTATTGCCATAGACACGGTTATTTATTTTATACTGTTGCAATACCTGTAATTAAAAATGTAGTTCAAAGTTTACTAGAACATGTGAATTTGACCTTTAAATTCGAACCAATAGAAGTGAATTTCACAAAAAATGTCAGATGAGATATTGACACTTCGCTGTCGAAATGTCAAATTGAACCTTTTAGTAAATTGGATGACTTGGATTGGTTATTGGGACACTTTGGTGTTAGAGATGTATTTTATGGTGCTAGAAAATTTACGACTGTTTACGTGAATATTCGAACTGTTTGAAGCTAGAATTATCTGTAGTCAAACGTGTTTACACATTCTATTGCACAGGCTGCAATAAATTATAAGGTTTGATAGTGTCTTTAAGGTAATTAATGAGGAAACAGTGCTTGTAAAAATTTAATGCTCATAAAATGTATTGCTTAATTTAGAAGCACCGCTTATATTTTGAAAGATAATAAAAAATAAATATGTGAAATATACCAAATCAACCGTAACTTTTTAGAGCAATTTTACGAGTGATAACTTAGGTAGTAAACAGTTGTAATTAAAAAATACCAGCATCTCTTTTCTCACATTAAAACTAAACAACTATTCTTTTGCTGCGCATAAAATACTTAATAAACACCTCCATTTCAAAAACTATTAAAACGCACTTATAAAGTGAAACCCGGAATATGACAAACTCATCGACATTGCAACCATCCGCTTGCATGTATTACGTCATCAAAGGTACCTATGCACTGCACTGGATGACCTTTGTAATTTTGTACTGACCTCTGGTGCATTTGTAGTAAAGGTCACACTGGTAGGGATCCGGGTAGAAACCACTCTTATCTGGGAAATTCGTCTTCTCTGGACAGTTGAACTCTTGCGCTGAAACTAAAATATAAGTTTTTTTAGTTATAAGTAATACTGATAAATACTCGCCTATTTAGCATAAGAAACATTTGGGCATATTTATAGTACAAATATGTTGGGATAAGACTGAAAATTGGGCGATTCGCAACAAAATATGTAAATAAAATGGATGTACATAGGTACGTACGGTACGTCGCACGACAATAGTTACAAAACCAGTATAAGTGTAAATAAGTGGTACATTTACATCGATTATACAAAAAGTATACGAATCTGTTTAAATTAAAAAAAAAACCTTAAAAATACTAACGAAAGCGACACTCAAAAATATTTATCGTCTCTAAGTTAACAACAGTAAGACCTGCAGCACTTTATTGACAAGAAAGTAACTGAACGCCTAAACCAGGGCCGCTACGTCGTTGAACTAATTCCAGTTAGTAACCGTATGAGTTATTATCACTGAATTATTACTAAGATATGAGCGGAAAAACGTGTTACTCAATTCGTTTTTGAGCTACGATCGAACATACAACGTCGATTGCTATAATCATCAGTCATTAGGTAGCCTTACTTATCCCTAGAAATTTAAATCCTCCGTGCCTAGGAAAGCAGGTTATGCAAAAGTGTAAGCGATTGTACACTCACATATCACCAGTTATGTTTAAGTCTCAAGTAATAGGGCGTGCCTATTCTCATCAAACGGGCACAGATGAACATCTAAGCACTAAATTCGAACCCACCAATACAGCTAAGCTACGAACTATCTCAGGCTATACAGGCAGTTTTAAAACAAAGCACAATACACCCAAGCCATTGCCTAATGTTCCCTTGTTACCATCTATTGCTAACGCTCACTTAATTCCATTATAGAGGGTGATATAAAAATTACTAGCTTGCTTTCGCCGGTGACTCCGACTGCGTAGGAGTTGTATTGTTTCCTGTTGCTTAAATCCTTTGTAGGAGGTGAAATATGTAATAAAGATTGTATGTTGACATAATCTACTCATTACAATGTTTTTTATGAGTTATATTGCAATATGTGGTTAGCTAGCGACCTCGACAATTATTTATTATACCTCAATGGTCCTAGTTTATCAATTATAACTTCTAGTTACAGCTTTATGTAAGCGGGCACGCCCTTTATGCCTGGAGGCTTTATTTTCTTTTTTAAATGTTGTTTACGTTTAGTTATTTTTATTTCTGCTTGAGTATAGTTCTCGATGTTTTTGGTTGGTATATTGGCGTGTGCTAGTTGTCATATGGCTATTTATTTATAATTTAAATTATGTTTTGCGTAATGTAAAAATCTTGCATACTATTGTACAGAATCAATTTTTTTTTCTAACTGAACAGACATCTGTGCTGCTGGGGAGTTTGTTGCGCCACTTCTTCTTCCCAGCAAAAGCACTAGGAAGTGATGAAGGGTGGGCGGGGGACTTGGGGGACTTGTCTTATGTAATTTTGACGTTCGAAAAGTGCTGATTCTCAGCCTAGTTTGAATAAATGACTTTTGAATTTTGAATTGGTGTGTTTTGGAAGTCAAAATCATATCTACATAGAACAGAGATGGCAAGTCTTGGGTAATTTTAAAGTATCGTGGCAAATATCTCTCTCGTTTCCTCACAATTTTTTTCTTCACCGTTTTTGAAGTAAGAATAAGTTTAAAGTATAGTATAGGTACTATGAACATAAAACCTTCATTATACTTAATTGAGTTGCAAATAATCATAAAATAAACATTAACCACTTTATTAGACTAGCAGAAGGTGGTATACATTAGAAAAACCAATTTAATGTTCAAGCATAATAACCTCATCTGTTTTATTACATTCAAAACAGTACTTAAAATTACCCAAAGCAGAAACTTGGCACATTAAAATTCTGACCTTATCGTAACTTAGAATTTTAATGTCCAAGAGCAACCTTGAACGAAATGACTAGTCTTCCACATATTAGAACTACATCATCATATTATTATTATTAGACGAAAGACGTTAACTGTTGGAGAAAGGCTACCCAAAACTATCACCACAATAATTTGCCCTGGGCCACCAAGTAGGGGAAGACCAAAGAAACGATGGCTGGACTGTATGAAAGAATATGGACGTATTTAAAAAGAAGACTAAGTCATCTGAGCAGACCCCAAATAAATTTAAATTTGGATAAGGACAACCTTCATCCAGTGGCTTTTATAAATGAAGCTCAACACATGCATAGTGCGGGTAACAAAGAGTACCACATGAATAGTTGACCTCAAACTCTTATTTCTTTTATGGACTGTACCTACATACAAGAGTTAAATTACTTCCATTGCATTCTAGACAAAGTTGTTGACCCCGGCAATTGTCAATCGAAGCCTTCAGTTGTATTTGAATTGACAGTGACTGAAGTTCGCCTTGTATTTGGCAATCAAACTACTTGTTGCATCATGAGTACTTGATCAGTATCAATGAGAGTAGAAAGTGTTAAAAATGAAGCAAAGTGTGACTTATAACTGGATTAGGTAACAAAGTTCACAGTGATCTTTTTGGAGTTGACATCATTGTTTATTTGCTTGGTGTAAGAGGTGATAAACAAAGAATTTTGATACTGATGAGTCACCAAAGTTATAGGTAAAATGTTTAAGTTACCTGTTTAATCTTAAGAGTTTTTAAATGTCATTGAAAAGTTTTTAATTCCCGGGAATTCTATATACTTTGCCAGATTCGAAGCTATCTCTTTGCCAAACACCACAATTATAATCGGTAGCTGCAGAAATGTTAAGAGCGCTTATCCTTAAAGTTGGCAACGTCGCAAATAGATTAATTTGGCGATATTACTGTATGGATATATGAAATGTGAATAACTAGTAAACCTAAAAATTGATTAAGAAATGCAATAATGAATATCGTTACACCGAATATTTAGTTTTATATAAAAAAAAAGTATTTGGAAACTCTCTTTTTTACACCTAAAACGGTTACAACATCAAATTCAGTGTTTTAATTGCAATTCATTATTAATATTCTAGTCCGCTAGTTAGCCACATTTCACATTTCCATACAGTAATATCGCCAAATTAATCAACACAGAGAAATATTTGACATAAGTATATCTGCGACGTTGCCCCGTTTTAGAGAACAGACAAATAAATCGATGTTCATACCTATAAGAGAAAAATCTAAAGAGAATATCTACCTCCGACTGATGACGAAATTATGACAAACAGCAAGGTGGGTCATTCGAGAATGAGAACGAAAGATTTATATCAATACAGACAGCCCTCACATTCATTATAAAACATTGCACAGATAACAGGTTTTCCTTTAGAGATCGCCATAAAAGTAATTGATACAAATTCGCGATTTTGACCTCATCTAAAGGTCTGTCAACATACTGCAATGCCAATGAAATTACGAGATTGACATTGACTGTTAAAATCTTACATAAGTTAAAGTAGGTACTACGAGTACCTACCTCATCCTATGCCTAGCCCTTTCCAAACTATATTGGAGTTGGCTTCCAGTCTACGGAAATGTAGCTGAATACCAGTATTTTAAATGGAGCGACTGCCTCCACAACCCAGTTACTGAGTAATATGATAGATCTTGATAAGACTGAAGATGTCAGAGTTTCGGGCTTCTCACGACCCATAACTAATGTCAAAGATCACCGAAGGACAATCGGGACCAACGGCTTGATGTGCTTTCCGAGCCACGGAGGTATTATTATAGAGATGTTCACCTATGTATGGACTAACCACGGAAAGTTTAGCTTCCTACCTATAGTCAAGAAATCTTACGCGTGCATTATTTTTCATTGAGTCAAGATTTGTTCCCGGTGTCAATATGCACGCCCCCTATTACATAGGACGTAAACATAACTGGCGTAATGTGGGTGCACTATTGGTACACCTCTGCCTATCCCTTCGGAGAATACAGGCGTGATGTTATGTTATGGTATCGATGAAAGTAGTAAGAAACCTGTCAATGGAAATCAAACGCTCGCTAACTTTGTTTATGGCACACTTTAATATACTTTATTGTGTAAATAAAATAAATCGACCAATTTATTACTTTACTGTTGTCACTATTACGAAACCAAAAAAAGCGTTTCGAAATGAGTTCCGATACATTTTAGGTCGTAACAAGCCTGCTGACATGTCATTACTTTTAAAATATAATTACCTACTACTCGTAAGTTACAAAACCTAAAGTGTAACTTGTGTAGGCAGTATTTATTTGGTTTTAGTATGGATGAAGAAATCATTTATTAATAACTAGCACTTTGCCCACGGCAAATAGTAAAAGAATTTTTCAAATCGGTCCAGTAGTTTCGGAGCCTAATCAATACAAACAAACAAAAAATCAAATATTTTCTCTTTATAATATTAGTATAGATTAGTACCTACCTAATTACTGTTAGGAATAAATACACTAGCCATTTGTAGTGTATCTCAATTATGGTTCCGATTGATTTATTTGATATCGTACCTTTTAAAGCGATTATTAGTCAAGGTACAAACTAACTCTCAAATATATTAGGTTCAATATCTAGTCTACCTAATCATCAGATGACTAGCCTTTTTCCAACTATGTTAGGGTCGGATTCCAGTCTAACCAGGTGCAGGTGACTACCAGTATTTTACATGGAGCGACTTCCTATCTGACCTTCACAACCCAGATAAGGGTAATACGATACCTCTTGGTAAGACTGGTTGTCAGACTCTCGGGCATCTGACTACACGTAACCATTATTTATGATCTACAATTGGCAGCTGGTTTTCGAGGCAAGGAGAGGTCTCGATATAATGGATGGTCACCTTCAATCGACCCGTACGGCTACTATTATTTAGCCACGAGCCCCTCTATTCTACGTAAATACACTGGAATTAATTGCAAGAAATCGACAACGCAGCCAAATAACTGAAGAATACCGGATATTTCAGCCGGTTATCAAAATTGTAAGCTTTCATTTCTATTGCAGCCGTGACCACCGGGCTAATGCTTTCCGAGGTCTGACCGCACCTCGATCTGACGTCAGCAACTTACCCACGACCCTGGAGCTGTTCTAATTAATACGCATTTTCTAGACCGTGAATATCAGAAATTAAAAGTTTTTTTTAAATTACTATGATGTATTACGAGTAGTCTCATGAAAATCATCCTCCGATTTATCAATTTATTATTTTTGAATCAACGCAGTACTGTGGACTTACCTGTATTTTAACCGACTTCAAAAGGAGGAGGTTCTCAATTCGAATGTATGTTTTGTTTTCTATATTTGTTACACGATTACTCCGCTAATTAATTATGAAATGATTTTCATGATTATTTTGTGTTTGGTAGGTCATACTTTGGAGGTGCTTCCATATATATTTTACTAACTTTGCTTGCGCAGTTTTTGCTAGTTTCAATAATAGGTATTTTTCCCACTCACACAGTCTATATGGATGATGTTATAAGTTCCTGACACTGTTTTGAATTGCTTGAATTTGTGTGGGGTATGTACCACAACTAAAACGTAAAAAATTATAACTTTTTTGAATTAATTCAACCGACTTAAAAAAATACAAAAAAGTGCAAAATAACTTTTTCGGAAGTCGGTGGCAAAAAACGAAAATACAAAATCAAAGACACCGACTTCCGAAGTTAAAGTCATTTTTCACATTTGAGTGTTTTTTTTTTTTAAGTCCGTTATAATTTTTTGTAAAAAGTTTTTCTTCAATTTATCTTAGTTAACACCTGTGTTATCACTTTTTACGAAAATCTGCATTAGATTTGCCTTGTCTTGTCTCTTCTGCTTCATCGTATTACAATACTGCTATCCTTACTTCATCGCTCTTACAACTAACACTTCTTAACAAAATTACCTATGAGTAGGAACTAATCGTGACTTATGTTTCGAAAACCCTTCGAGTTTCCATGCCCTTGACACATCGCCACTCCAGTCGGCAAAATTAACTGGAGCATCGAACCGTGAGGTGAAAGGAAGACGAAGCCGAACTACATCGACAACATATGTTACAGAACAGAACATTTTACTAACCTTACGTTTAGTAAACCTATGCCCGTTTTCACTAACACTAAGCAACACTAATAAAGAAATAATAATTGATATCTCGCTTAACATGATTCCCGAAGACACGAGTGGTTCTTACATCTCATACAAAACCAATTCTTCTAACTTTAATAAAGAAATACTCTTACATAGTCAGTAATTAAGTACTCTAATTAGATAGGACTTTTTTAGGGATTTACATAGATGTGCATTTAAGTTGGAAACAGGAGCTGGCTGCTATTGGCTCTTCAATTTCATCAGTATGCTACGCACTCAGAAGCCTTAGAGATATGTTGGATCTAAACCAACTAAAGGCTATATACAGGGTGTTTGGTGCATCCTGTGCCAAATTGAAATAGTCGACGGAAGGGGTCTTCTGCTATCGATTAGATTACTTATACAAAATTGGTTACATTAGTCACTAATTTAAAATAAAAAAATTAAACCAAAATTTGTGACTAAAGTCACTAATTTTGCATTTAAAAGTAATTTAAAACAATACACATCTAAATTAAATTAAATTTCAGTCTACGCATTATACTTTTTTTTAAATTTGTATTTTAATGTAAAATTTGGGTATTTTTTTAGTAAAACAATAAAAACGATTTTAAAAAATCCACAGGTCATGAGAGGTGTTTAGGGGTCTGAAAGGATAGCAGATGATCCCTTCAGTCGACCATTTCAATTTGGCACACGATGCACCAAACACCCTGTATTACGCACTGATAGAATCTAGATTAAAATACAGCATAATGCTTTGGGGTAAAAGCTATAGTTATAACTGTCATAAAGCGTTTATTTTACAGAAACGTGCCATAAGGACCATAGTAAGGATCTCACAAAGAGATTCATGTAGAGAGCACTTTACAGAATTATACTTTTTAACAGTACCAAGTTTATATATATTAGTAATCCTAAACCACTTTGCTAAGACGTATATTCATGAGTGTGAATCACAAGAGGAACTTAAGATAAGAGAAAGCACAAAAGAAAGGAATTGAAACACAAAATTGCACCAAATTTTAACATAGCTAAGCATTGTTCCAGATGCCAAGCAGTGGAGTCATTTAATAGGTTAGCCACTGATTTAAAATTATGAAATTATAGCTCTCACTCATTTAAAAGCCTTCTTGTTAGGAAAATGTTTATACTTGGTATCAGAATTCATGTCAAATGATAAAAATAGTAGCTAGTTATAATAATGGCAGTGAACAAGCTTAAATTAAATTATCTTTTGACTTAAACACACTTCATCACTAGGACCTTATTAAAGTTGTACTCTTAATATTTTGACATGGAATTTGACATTATACCTGCTATTAATTTTAATTAATTGACTCTCGAACAAATTTTTTGCTTTTAAATGTATTGTTTCTGCATGTGATCATTTTATTTAATATGTGATGTTCAATGCAATGTTATTTGCTAATGAATAAATAAATAAATGAAATTATAGTCCCAGAATACCTTACCTACGTAATCCATTACAGAATTATAATAGCTTAGTATTTACATAATGTTTATTAACAGACAATTACGAAATGTAATGAGGATCGGAAATCCATACATAAGCATTTAATAAGAGTAATTAAAACCAGGAATGTTAATACGTAAATTATGTTAACACAATTAGTAGTTGTTTTGTATTATGTAATTTATGGAAGGGCGAACGGATATCCTTATATCAGATTCTTAAGGCGCGGACTGACTACGATTTCAAACGCTACAACTCTACTCACACAACCGCGTCTGCGCGTTATACGGTAACATACACACGCAAACACAGCCGTTTGTGTGCTCATGGAAAGTTGCTTAGTATATGTAAGGAAATCAGATGTTTTTTTCTTTTCAATATAATGTTCAACGTGTGTACCGATACTTGATGTGCAGTGTAGGTGCATAATATGATACAATATTAAAATATAAAAAAAAAACAATAATATCTTTATCCGTTTATTTGTATTACAGTACATGACAAACTGTTATAAACAAAAGTTCTGTATTTACCTTACTACGCTGAAGTTAAAAATAGGAGGGTTATGTGTTTGACCTGTGTGTATGTATGTATGTCCATCCCTATGTTCCTTCGAAACTACTAAACAGCTGAACTGATTTTGAATGATATGTCGTTAGATCCGTCTTTATTGCGCGAGTGTCACTGAGTATATTCAAATTAAAAAAAAAACAAAATGATAGCCAAACTTATGAGTACAATTAAAATTCAGAAAAATTTAGACATCTTGGCTGAATATTAGTCAATATCTGCCTGGGTGGTACATTATTTTGCGTTTCTGATATTATAATACCATCGCGAATACATTATTTTACGTTTCTTATATTATAATACCACCAAACATTGAATACCACAGTTAAATAAAGCATTATGATTTGAGATTTCTTTGAGTTTGTTAAAAAAGTACGTTATATCTACAATTCTTCTGCCGGTAATCGCAGCGTGGGTTTGTTCGTTTTCCGGTTCTATAGAATATATTTCTCCAGTTGGATTTCTGAAACCAAAAGAGTCAGGTGTAAATATGTATTAAAAAAGACAAGTGCTAGTCATACTCGCTGAGTTGTTTTTCTTTTATCAAATTGCTAAATGTAATATTTTTACTACATAATTCTTAAGAATCATGTCATGCCAACTCTAAACATTCTGATAACCTGACAGATAGGGGAATATCCTAACATTTCATGAATTCGTTTTTATACTTACTCATCACAAATAGCATTATTTAGAGTACCTATCTGAATCCACATCAATAATAGGTGCTTCCTCAAACCGAAGACTTGTCCTAAAAACATTGTATATTGTTATTTTATTTATACAAAATTATACAGAAAATTTATTTTATAAAAAATACTTATTTAAATATAAGTTTTTATCTAACTACAGACGTTGTACTCACACTGTAGAATTCAAATTTGACACCACTGGTACCAGTTCAAAGATATCAGGATTCGTGTTTCTTTGACTGCAAAAAAAAAGATTATATTATGTTAAAGTCATTTTTGATTAAATTAATATAATATTGAACTTATTATTGAAACTTGTTCATATTTTGTAGGAACTACATCGAAACAACACTTACTCTCTAAGCATAGATTCAACTGAAGTACTGGGTAGACCAACATCACAAACTTTTCGTTTCATTGATCTAAAAAAGAAAATATAATAATATTATTATAGTAACTAAGAAACTAAAAAGTGGTTTATATTGTCATTATAAATGCACTCTGTTTTATCTGCAAGTGTGTTTTTGTTACTTATACTATGGTAATACGGCTGTGGGCGGGGCGAAGGACGCGATGGTTGCTTCGACCAATGACGCTTGCACCTGGCACATTCAAATATGTATTCTATTACTATCACAATAGAGTGCATATATTTTTTTTTGGATTTAGAAAACTTTTGTAGAAATTGGCAAATTTCTACCGTAAATAAAAATTTCAAAGAATATGACACAATACCGTAAAATTATCCCTGTACTTACCCAAACATTCCATCATTTTTTCGAGTTGTTCGTTTATTGCCCATTATTTACACTGAGAATAATAACCTATAAATCATTTCACTCTTCACACAATATTTTCAGTCATTTATCAATAAATTACTCGTAAATTACGAATATCAAATTACGACACAGAGCGTCCGGTAGCGTCCGTGCAAGTCGAGCGCTGCTCGACGACTAAAGTATGACTGCGTAATCTATTTTCACAATTACGGAGCATCAAATAAGATTGAAAATTGAATAAATATTTGGGTTGACAATGTGACTAAGCTGCGAAAGGGAATTTATTTTACAGGTTTTATTTAGATTATTCGGAATATACACATTAAATTAAATAATTGTCTGGTTAAAGTTTTAAAATAATGTGTATTCTATTGACTTCTTAAAAAAAAAAATATTGTTATCGCTGAAAATACAGAGATATTCGACGCCGAAGTTTATTTTTATGAAGCAATTTTTATTGGGAATATCAAACTATTTATCACTATTCTATTCGGTTAAATTTTTTATTTAAACCCTTCTCTGTCCACTGTATTTTTTGCGTCGTATATTTTCATTGCGTTACGTCATACTCGACTATCCAAGAAAACAGTTTTTGGTGAATATTGAGCTAACACCGCGCCTTAACTCATAACATGTTATTTGGTCTTACGTAGGTATATGTTGTTAGGTAATCAATAGAGATCGTACATATATTCAGATGCATAGGCACCGAGTTGTTTGTCACTATGTGCTATACCAATTTGGTAACCTACTTTACAACATTATCTAGCATTTCTATAGTCAAAAAGTTCTACTAAATTAATCAATTCCGGAATCGTGATTATTGCAGCCGATACAATAGTGCATTCCATATTAGCCAACACATGAACGTAAGTATACATTAGATTCTATAATCAGAACTCTAAATTTGTCGATCCCGGAATCCCGGGATTTTTTCGATACAAAAGTGCTTTCCATAATAGCCAACACCTCAAGTTTAGGTAAATATGCATCCGAATATCCGATTTCCAGTTATCAATTGTTTTGATGTAAAAATTTACTGATAAACATATTATAAAGGCTATTTCCTTTTAGAAGAATATTTTTCTTTTTTAAAAGAGTGGCCGTGGAGGTTTTGCCCGTTCTTCTCCATAGGAACCTACGCTTTGGAATGGGCAATTAGCTTCATATTTCTGACTGACTGACTCCTTGACAATTCAAAAGTGCCTGTAAATGGTTTAATTGAAATAAATGGTTTGAGTTTGAGTTTCCCGGCAGTACCTACTGAGACTCCTCTTTTCTCAGAGTGTTGTAATAGACATTTAAAGGTGACTTGCACTTTGCAGATGCCAGATGCCCACGTGAAACTCTAAGATTTGCAATAAACATTTACGGCCCTGGAGATT
The DNA here is from genome assembly GCA_963853775.1 of Xanthia togata. Taxonomy (NCBI): domain Eukaryota; kingdom Metazoa; phylum Arthropoda; class Insecta; order Lepidoptera; family Noctuidae; genus Xanthia; species Xanthia togata. Next base: position 23,152,310 of record OY970793.1, on the reverse strand, counting down.
GGGCCCCTTAAGAAAAACTAATTAAATATATCAAGAAAGCAAACTACGATTAGTAGATTCTAAGACAAAAACCTTAATACTGAAATAAAAAGTAAAGCAGTAAGTTCTCAAAATCTGCGACACCAAACAGATTTGGAAACCGCATTAAAAATTAAACTCAAACTCAAAGCATTTATTTCAATTAAACCATTTACAGGCACTTTTGAACTGTCAAAGAGTCAGTCAGTTAGTCAGAAAGTTGAAGCTTGTTGCCCATTCCGAAATGTAGATCTCTATGGAGAAGAACGGGCTAGAAACTCCAAGGACACTCTTTTAAATATAGAAATTACAAAATCCTGGGTACATTACTCTTGTTGATTCGTTAAGTGAGAAAAATGTAAAAAAAAAAAAAAAAAACAAAAACGATTAAAAATATAGTAAGATTAAAAACGATTGTTATACATTTTAATCGAACTAGCAACTGTTGGTATGTAAGATAAGTCGAACGTAGGAAACCTAAATAACTAAATACGTAACAAATGACTAATAAACAAGACAACAGTTCCAGTTTCACACAAAACTATTACAAAAGTCTATAACAAAGCTCTGACGTCATTCTAGAATATGATGCAATAATCCCTACCTAACATTTCCAGTACTTACTCCTAATAAAAAAAATCCTTAATGAAAGGCTCGACAGAACTGATTATTTAATTGTCCCTGAAATCGACCAAAGCCTCCCTTAAGACCCAAGTGTCAACTCTGTTTTTAAAAGAGTAGGTATCAATAGGTTCAGCCTCTACTCGCCAAAGAAATGTTTTAGAAGTTTCTTAAATTGCAACACAAAACCCCTACGGCATTGTCGTAATCAGTAAAAGCTCCCTCAAGTAATAAACTTGATCAAGTAGAAACTACTGAAAGAAGAACATGGTAGATGAAAATTTATTTTGAAATTCCCTTTACAAAAAAAATGTAATAAAATAATTCAATCAATCTACCTTGCCTTTTCCCAAGTATATTGGGGTCAGCTTCCAGTCTAACCGGATGCAGCTGAATACCAGTATTTAACATTGAGTGACTGCCTATCTGACCTCCACAACCCAGTAACTGGGTAATACGATACCCCTCGGTAAGACTGGTTGTCAGACTTTCGGCCTTCTGACGACCTAACGACTGTCAATGATCCACGAATGACAGCCGGGACCAACTTAACATGCTTTCCGAGGCAAGGGAGAGTCTCGGTATGTAAAGATGGTCACCCATTCACGGACCAACCTCGGCAAGCGTAGCTTAACCTGATGGATCGACCCGTACGGCTGTTATTACTTAGCCACGAGGTCCTTTGAATTAAATAATTAAAAATCATAATTTAACCCATTAGTGGAAAGCTAAATATGGGCTATGACCGCTACATTTAACGGTACTGTAATGTGACTGAAATATTCGATTCATTGACTAAAATGGTAGCTTAATACGACCCAGCTATGCATACTGCATACAATGTCAAATTGGCCATTTTTATATACTATTAAATGAGCAATATGTATATACTCGTATATATATAAATAGGGGTTTACGAAGGTGAAATATCGATCTGGAAAAAATCGTTTTCTCCATATTTTCACCAGAGCAGAGCTCGATCGCCCAAAGTTTAGAACTAGATTGCTGCCTCTCAATAATGACATGGCAGCATGGCATTAGTAAGTACTATACATGGAATTAGTATGAACTATCCTAGACTATTAAATGAGCATTCTCTATTTTTACCAGAACAGATTTCCGTCGTCGTCCTATTACTGACTGGCATATTATACACGAATACTACTAAATGAAATTATACCAGAAATGGCCACAATACTAGCCTGTTATTGTCTCACTGCAGGGCAACGCCATTTTCTCCTACAGAGAAGGCACGAGCATTGATCACCACGCTCAAGACGGGTTGGAGATTAAGGACACATATTAATTTAATCAAATTTATTAAGTCCAGGTTTCCTCACGATGTTTTCCTTCACAGATATCAGTAATGACCAAGATAAACTCAACTGGCCACGTAATATAGTGTGTTCTGTCACTAAAGATTTAATAAGTGCAGCTGATTGATTATTACCGTTCCGATTGAGTCATAGCACTGCTCGTTACGAAACACGAGTGCGACTGTTTGTACGATTTGAAAAGGGTCAAAATGTTTGAATGCCCACAAATGTTACGTAAAATAAATACTCATGACAGACATGTATCTAAATATTATGTCAGCTTAATGGTAATTTAAACGAGTAGGAAACGGAAACGATGACGATAAAGGTTTTTCAAAGTCACATAACTGACATAATAAAAATAAGTTTAATATGTGAGAACTTTTCTATTGAGAGATTATGAGAATACTAGCTTAGCCCTGCGGTTTCACCCACACAAGTCTCGACTCCGTGGGAATATCGGAATAAAAAAGTATTCTATATCCTAATTCAGGTCATGGTCCACCCATGTGTCAAATTTCATCCAAATCCATACACCCGTTTTAGCGTGATAGCGTAAAAAACAAACATATAAATCTTTTATCTTTATAATATTACTAGCTTTCGTCAGCGGCTTCACCCGCTTGATATCTTTATAAATTAAAACCTATGTTACTCAGTGACAATATAGCTTTTAATTCGAGAAAGAATTTTAAAATCGGTCCTGTAGTTTTTGAGTTTATTCATTACAAACAAACAAACATACAAAAAATCTAATCTTTTCTCTGTATAATATTATTTTAAATAGTTTAAATAAGATTTGGATTCGATTAGTTTAAATGAATTACCTAATTACTAAATAATATAATTGTAACTAACTCAAAAATCATTTTCATTAAAACAATAGTACTAAATTAAAACAGTAGTGATTTTAGGCACTAATACAGAAAACTCGAATGAAATGAAATTGTTTATTCTGTAAATAGGATATTGGAATCACTTTTACACGTCATATTAAAAAAATATTCAATATTTGCTAAATGAGTTCGGCGTTTTCTATCTGACTACTCTGAGAAGAAAGGCCGAAACAAACTCAGACGTCACAGTCTCTTTTAAAGTCCAGACATAATCTTGGTCAGGCCACATCAGATTAGTGTCTGAAATGGTCTTTTGAGAAAAGAACCACACAGATTTTAGTGGACCTGTCCAGTTAGTGCAAGCATTTGTCAGTAATCGTGGAGCTCAACTCGACGAACAATACCAAAGAAAGGACATTTGGGTAGGCCGCATAAACTACTCAAACTGCCAGACCATAATTAAAACTAACTGAGAAAGAAAAGAGAATAAAAAATTATAAACATATCCACATAATCACATTCACAAAAATTAAAAAGATATAATACTTTACTAAGTAATCATGTCATTTTGTATGAAATATTCAACAATATTAATGTTTATATAAATCTGGTATATTTTGATGATGTTACTGAATAATTATAGTGTCAAGTTTTATGGTTTTATCTCAAGGCAAGCAGCTCAATCTCATAACCAAAGTTGAATCACCCAATTTCTCAATCGAATTTTCGTTGGCAACACACCTCTAACAATATCAAGTTAACGTACACTGTAACTTAATTTAAACTAACAATAATAAGTTAAAAGTTAAAAAAATAACACTTACCTAACCCGCACACAAAACCGATGACAAGAAGTAAACTTTTCATTTTTTTTTATTAAATTAATTTGAGGTAGAAAATATAAACAGAATCAAACTGTTCGTACGTGCGTTTCCTTTCGAAGGTTGCTCTGTATTGCGAGCGGCGACTATAGTGGCGGCCGCAAGCGCAGCTTACTACACCACACACGACCGAAATGATTGCGATGAAAGTGAATGAAAGTTTAAAAATAGACAGTGACTGATGAAGCTCACACACAAGATGTAATTTTAGTATCTCTGTTTGTTTTTTAATTACTATTTGTCTGTTGTATGCTTTTGTGTCTAGTGTGTAATTAAACTTCATTTCGAATTAAATTGCTTGTCGTTACTTTATTAGTTTTGTTAGGAAATCAATTATACTGTCCGTTTTGACAGGTTATTAGAAGAGGAGTAATTTATTATCGACCAACTTATTTTGAATATGTATGAGGAAATAATTGATATAGATATACCTGTATTCTGGTATCAACGCCTCGTTATTGCACATTGCAGTCGACCCAGTAAATTGACATGATCTTATAGAATACAATTTCCCATAATAACATTCTCAATTTTATATTTAGTGTTCCGTACGTCGAAATGAAAACGGAACCCGTATAAGATCACTCGTGTGTCTGTTTGTCCGTCCGTCTGTCACAGCCAATTTGCTTCGCATCTAATCGACCGGGTACATACGCAAAAAAATACATGATTCTGAAACCCACAGCGTTGAAATTTTTCGTCGGTTATTAAAAAAAAAAACTGCTGTTTCATAGAAAAGTGCAAACCTATCTGCGAGGTCAAAATGTGTGAAACAGCAGATTTTTTTTTAATAACCAGCGATAAATTTCTTGGCAGGGCGTTCAGAAACACGTACTGTGCTGTACTGTGTTACAAATTAAATGAAAAAGCTCCTGTGAGAGTTTCAAATAAAGTAAATTCGTGCGTACAACCAAGAATATTTGTCAGTGGATGGGCATGCAACATGTGCAGTGAAAGGATTGAAAACTGTCTGCAGTCACAATTTACTAATGTCAAATGTGATTATAGATTACTATGTTAAATTTCTTTGACATTATCTTGTACGCACCCTAATCTAGTGCACGGCCTCTCATTGCAGCGAGTGTATCAAGTCAATTCATGTCGCCAAGAAAAGTCACGATACTTACATGTATGTATGTATGTATGTATAGCCGCATTGTCGATGTCTAAAGACGATAGCCTCCAAAATGACCACGTCACGGCCAATTTCATGGAATTAAATGCCGTTTGGTTAAATAAATTGATACCTTATTACTATGCAGTTATATGATGGCCGTATGCTGGTTTTTGGAATGGGTACTTATTTTTTATAGGAGGCATCGTTGTAGGCTTGCATTGTAATGATGATGACGTCGCTAATGAGCATCGAATTATGAAGGCTTATACGAGACTCAAGGCAGCCTGCTCGAAAAAATATGTATTGTTGCTTCACATAACAAAAATACAGCTTGGCAATCCTATCCTATTTTTTACCGCCTCTGTGGTCTAGTGGTTAGACCACTTGTCTCAGACCCAGAGGTCGGGGTTCGATTCTGAGTAGGGGTTAAATTTTCTGCTAAATTGGCTGCTTTTTGCTGTGGTATCACCAACCAAACCAAGCAGAAAATGTAGCCTAGTAAAAACAAAATTATTCTAAGTTCTAAGTCCATCTGGCTAGCTACCACCATCTTAAGTATTTTGCCATAACAACAATGTTAACAGCATTGTTGTGTTTCGTCACTTAAGAGTTAGTTATGAACCGCTTTCATATAACTATAATACGGTATATAGCTATATTCCTAGGAATATTACTATATCACGGCTATAACCATCTTACTACGACATATATATACAGGGTGGCACATTTAGATCGGTCAGTATGGGAAAGTCTGAAACTATAACACATACGAAGATCTCTTTTTAGGAACCATGTCATCAATTTTAGTAACAAGAAAAACTGCATTCATATTTTTTTTTTTTAAACAGTCTTGTACTCTGCTCGGGAATCGAACGCGGACGTTTAGAAAAATAAAAATAACACTATTTCTATTTAGATATTGATTGTGTAGGTCTTAAGCAGTAAATGTTACTATAAACATGATGTCTAAAATGATTAAAATGCATTGTTATCATTGCTTTTAAAAAAAAAAATTGGGACCAAGGACCCTATCAAATGGCCCGCGAGGTCGCCCGATTTAATCCCACTAGACTATTTCTTGTGGGGTTACGTTAAGGAAGAAGTGTACTAAACAAGCTACGACACCATTGAAGACCTATAAGCTGCCATAGAGTCCAATTTAACGCAAAATCACCACCTTTTTTTGTTGGGTGGGAAATCATCAAATGACTTCTCCCGCTCTGGGCGGAGCGGGAGGGCGTGTCAGACTCTTACTGACTAAAACCCACCCGTGTTCCTTCAGTTGCCTGTGCAATGACAGGGGCCACGGTATCCGTTTCGGACTTTCCCGCAACCCCGGCAGGCATCGGTCCTATCGGACCCCGTTAGTTGTGCTGGCATCTCGTGAGGCGCGCGTGGAACACAACGCGCCGTCGACCCAGACCAGGGCCTCAAGTCTGCTATTACAATAGTGTCAGAATGGTCTATCATTGATTTCATAATTGTTGATTTTGACAAGTTTGGTAATCTACTAACATATTTGCGTCATTATGACTTTCCAATGGTCAGCCACTGACACTCCATTGAAAGAAATGGAATCTACTGGTAATCTCGTACATAATGAAAAATGAATGACTGACTTAGGCGGTAATCTGGAAAAATTTTGACAGTTCCTTTGATTAGTGACCTACCATGAGAACTTCATTGTGCAATCATTTCTTTTAATTCGTCACGAGTATCGTGTTTGTGAAATACAATGATCAACCAATGATCGACCATTATGAATTTAGCAGATTACGATTTTTTTGCAAAATGACAATGGGATCGTGTTGGAATGACGAATTTATAAAAATAGCAGACTTGGGCCCCTGGTCCTTATCCGACGGCGAGCTACCCATTGCTCACCGTCCGCAAGCCCGCGCCTACGGTGACCGGGAATCGGCCTGCCCTTAAAAATCAATTCCTTGCGTGTGCCCTTAGATAACTCGCTAGACCGATTTTAGTTTGGCAAACCCGGTACTAGAACAATAAAGTTAGAACAAAGCGTAAAGTTAAACAATAAAGCGTACAGTGTTGTATGTACATGTGTTGTGTGTGTTGTTGTGTGTATGTATACTCTAAAAGAGAGACCTAAGCCTTCCTTCGAGTACGAAGGAAGGCTTAGGTCTCTCTTTTAGAGTATTGATCCTACAGATTGGAAGAATATAATAGAATAGAATACATTTATTTGCTTTAAAACATGGTAGGTACATTAGGGTCTCATAATATAGTTTTGATCTTACATGTTTCGCCATGGACTGGCATACAAATATTTAAACATGTTAAATAAAATAAAAACATTTTATATGTACAACACATTTTTTTTTCACATTTCTAATAACATTGGTTATTTTAGGGTTTCGCATCTATTTGAACACTTAACAATAATAAATAGGTACATAAAAGAGGCTTGCTTTGCGTAGGTCATCTAGGTGCTCTACTATTAAAAAAAAAAATCTTTAGATGAAAAGTGACACGAATCAATTATCGAGAAACGCCAAATACGCAAAGACAGAATTTACTATTTGTACTACGTCTTATGTAATTTATTGTGTGAAAATCATAGACAGTCAAACCAATAGGAGTTACATTCATACGAGTGAGTACTTACATATGCGATTAAACGGAAATCCGCCACAATTTTAAACATATAAAAGTACGTAAACATGGTGACAGGGGCAAAAAAGAATGTTAATTTTTATCATTAACTTGTAGCCACTTGAAGGTTGTGCATATCGTTTAAATAGTTCGACACTTCGATTTTATGGGTTATTGGCAGTTTTAAACACTACCATTTATGTCTCCCGATGCACATAAATGCATCTACTTACGAGACTAGGTTCAGTAGGTCCTTATTTATTTAAGTTTATTTTATTTTTAATTTGGAATTATTATTTTTTTCTTTACGTCCCCACGCCATTCAGATAGCATGAACATACTACTCTAAGGCAACGTATATTCGCTAGCCGCTCCCATACATTGTTAAGATATTATGTTTTAGTTCCAAATATCCTCACATGGAGCAGTGGTGGCTTAGTGGTATCGGTATCTTACGAGTTCGAACCCACGCAGGTACTTTACTTTGTGTATTTAATTTCATCACCACAGCTCTCAAAACGGCGAAGGAAAACATCGTGAGGAAACCGGCATGAGATCCTAAAATTCGAAGACATGTGACATCTACCAACCCACACTGGGCCCGCGTGGTGGATTATGGCCCACTCTCTCTCACAGAGAGTCTGTCCCAGCAGTGGGCACATTATAGGCTGATTATGCATGGCTCACGTGACGCTGTTTTACATTTTTAAAATACAATATTTTGAAACTGACATCACGTTAATGGAGTCAATAGTATTACGCTTGATCTTAGATAAAAATGCAGATACCATAAAGCACAGATTACCTTTAAGTTCCGGTTACGCTTTCTACCTTATGAAAAAACTTGTGCATATTTTCCATTGCTACCTGCTCTTCTACTTACCCTGTAGGGACGTAGTCTTTGCGATACAAAACTTTCATCTAAGACATTGCCATAGTTCTTACCTGCTCTAGTTAAATTAACATAATAGGCTACTTTCAAATTCTCTCGTTTTGTAAGTCAACTCGGGTTTACAACTACAGAAGGAGACCTTGTTGATTGTAGCAAAAAATGCGAACTTTTCAAGGATATAAGGTACAGAATGAACATTCTTTTGCAGTCCATTCACTGGGTTAAAATTGTAAATTGAAAGGCTGTTCAGAACGTAATATAAGATAAAGTCAAAGGTCCAGAATTTTCTCAATTTCCTATACAAATTGCACCAAGACTTCACTCCATTACTTATTACTTAGGAATTGATAAAAATAAAGTATGCTTAGCCGACGTCCTTCCTCAGGGTTATACCAAATTCTATTCCAAATTTACCAAATATTAGTTATTACCAAATTCCATCAAAATCAGTTCAGCGGTTTAGCCATGATAACGTAGCAAACAAACAGCATCATTTATTCTTGTATATACTTATAGATATCACTACCAGCTGTCAAGATATTCCAACTGCTGCACACTTTCATAAGATAAACAGGCTCAATTGCCAAGAAGGAAGACAAATAAAAAAAGAAACAAAGTTAAAAGGTTAAATTAGATGCCTCTTATTTACCAATAGCTTTGAGTTAATGGCAATTAAATCATGAACTGTCTTTGTAATTAATTTTATCGTATAAATTAATCAGTGAAAGTGAATGCTTGAACAGTGAATGTATTATCTACTCGATGCTATAATATGCCCTAAGGATTCAAAATAGTTGGCATTGTTGCCTGACCAGTTATATATTGATATACCTGAAATGTAAATCACCATAAGTTTCCTACATTAAAATTTTAATGGTCAGTAAATAAATTCATCCGAATTCGTTTTACAAATCGTATCTTTCCTTCCGAAAAATATTATGAAATGAAAAGAAATTATTAAATCTGTAAACAGCTAGGTAAAAAGACTAAAAAGAAGATGAGGGCGCCACTATCGCACTTAGGTCACTTCGAATGGGAAATAAATTGTTAAAATAAATGTACAACAAAAAACGCTGCCTTTGGGTGTCTCAAGTCAAATTAAAACCTACTAGCACTTGTCGGCAAAGTAGTGCCATCATTATTAGTCTGCATTAAGTAAAATATTTAGTTGCAAATGTCACCACGTCAGACTGCTGTCGACGTTTAACCGTGCGTTTGCACTGGCGAAACATCACAAAACATGTTGAAATCTTTAGTTTCTGTCAAAGTTCCATAATTGACAGGAACTAGAGGTTCCAACATGTTTTGTTGTGAATGTTTCGCCAGTGCAAACGCACAGTAAGTGAGATATCAAAATCAGTTTTCAAATAATGTTGTTGTTTTTTTTTAAAGCTTTAAGAAGTCGACGTTTACTACTTGACTACCCTCGTAAAGAAATGGCGAAAGAAATTCAAGGAATTCTTTGGAAGAAAACTAAAAGATTGTTTTAAAAAGTCAGTGATACTTTGATTTCTGACATGTTACAAATAAAGTCCAATACATTTGAAAACTGTCCCGTGCCAATACAGATAGAATTAAACTGATAAACCGATATTAGGCAATATTAGCACATTTATAGTTGGGTAACAGCATGCCTTGCAAACTGGTCTAGCCATTGTGAACTAGACACGGGGTCCTAGCGTTGCGTGTGCATATTCACGACCGCTTCTTAGGCTGTGGACACATGAGTCGATTGTCGTGACCACGACTACATGTGTGGTGACACGTTTTATGCAAAGAAGCAGCTTTGTTGGGAAGGATGTAGTCGATTATACTTTAACACCAGAAAGAAATGATAAAATATTAACACCGGTAGCAGATATCCGCCGAGAAACCATAGCAGCGAAACTGTAGTAGTGCAATTCAACTGGCTTGCGTCATGTTCCGCTACTCGAATTTCGAGTAGCGGAACATGATGCGAGCCAATTGAATTGAACTACTGCGGTTTCGCTGCTATGGTTTCGCGGCGGAGGTGTGCTATCGGCGTGAATGTTTAATTGAGTAGGAATAGAGGAATAGTCAATTACTATTGAGTATTTCTTGACTATTCATGGACTGCTGTCTATGGCACATATTCATCTGTGTCCATGGTAATAATGTGACTTTGACAGCACCTATATTTCGTAGCAGTAAACTCCATTTCACGAAAGAAGTCCCGCGGCAATAAGTGGAACTAATTACCTATTATTATATGTAGGTATAGTTAGCAACATTCCGACAACAACCCTCCTACCTCATACAGCTTACTCTACTTAGGATTGTGGATTTTATTAACCAGTGCATGAGATGTCGAGATAAATAAATATTTATGAATCGTCTCTTACGACAAGTGGCGCCGCCTCTGCGGGACTTCTTTCGTGAAATGGAGTTTACTGGTAGATTTCTTAGTTCAAGTGTCATAGACCATAAACATAGAGAATGGACTGAGCGTGTGATATTCAGTTTTGCAGTGAACACAGACCGAAAAGTACGAGAGAGAAAGCTAATGTGCGGCCAGTAGTTGTTGGCTGTTGTTGTGTATTGGCCGCATATTCACTTTGTCTCTTTCTAGAGAGTGGTTACTTTTGTGAAGTTAAAGCTCAGTTCATTCTCTATGTCTATACTAGGTACTGTCCAATCGGCGTTTAACCATAAGAATTTTACCAAAAGTAAAAGCTTACACCGGGATGCTGAAAGCCTATCGATTGAGTTATTTATCTATTCAAAACATCGAAACATTATTCAATGTACGTTGAACATTTATGCATACACCTTCCAGAATAAATTCTGTAAATGATGGTGAAAACCGCATCGAAATCCGTTGCGTACCTAGTTCAGAAGTACAACGCGGTCACACAGACTGAAACGAAAAGCGAATTTTATTTCTAATATGTATAGATTTCCAGTGGTTCGCCTCATACCTTCGAGGAGACATGGTGACCGGTAAGCTATTTTTATGTTCAGCCGTTTTAGCGTGAAAGCGTAACAAACAAACTCACTTTCGCATTTATAATACATAATATTAGATTAGCTTTCGCCCGCGGCTTCGCCCGCGTGAAGATCGGAAATCATCCCACAGGAACGTACTACGGGGATAAAAAGTATCCTTTGTGTTAATCCAGGTTACTAAGCTATCTGTGTGCCAAATTTCATCCAAATCCGTTCAGCTGTTTTTGCGTGATTGAGTATCAAACATCCAAATGTACAAACTTCCACACTTGTAATATTAGTAGGATTATATATTATATATAGTTAGGATATGTAATATTGCTATTTATACTCTGTAATTTTCTCACATGCACGAACCTCGGTTATGACAAATAGTTGATTTTCTATATAATATTGCGTGCCTACATGGTCTTGGTATATGAAACAGGCCTTACCAACAAGCACGATGACTGGTCGTCAAGAAACTTACATCACACGCATATGTGAGATAATTTAACAATGTTGTAATCTAAAAGGTTGAAGAAATCATAGTATTAAGCATTTATTGAACATTTACAGGCTTTCCGTGTTAAAAGTCCATTAGAGATTGGGATTTTCGAATTTATTGTCTTCGTCATTGGTCAACAAAAATCAAACTAAGGTATGTTCAGTTAGATAAATTAATTGTTTATCAAATAACACACTACTAATTGTGTTCTACAGTTGTGATCTGAAGATTTGAATATACGAACAATATAGGCGAGTATTCTGAAAGTTGGCAACGTCGCAAATAGATGTCAAATATTTCGCTGTTTTGATTAATTTGGCTATATTACTGTATGGAATTACGAAATATACGAATACTAGTGAACTAAAATAATGATTATGAAATGCAATAATTTAATATCGTAACACCGAATATTTAGTTTTAGATGCAAAAATAAGTATTTGGAAACTTTCCAAATGCCTTTTTTACACCTAAAACGGTTACAACATCTAATTCAGCGTGGAATCAAAACAGGTAATTATTTGACAACTATTTGCGACGTTGCCAACTTTTCTAATGAACGCTCGTAGTTTGGTAGTTTTGCAAAACAATTCATTTCCCTCAATTTACATATTATAGATGATTTAACGAGGTTATTCGAAATACAATCTAAAAACCTTAAAAAAAATACATCTGCAGATTATAACGATGGTTGTCTATGGTGTTCTAAGTTTCACACTCTACACGGAACAATAAAATAAAACAACGCAAAAATATTCAATAGAGGAGCTATTGAATATTTTTGCGATGTTTTATCCTATCAGAACTTGTATGCAAGTCACACAGATATTAATCGTCAAACTAGTTGAGTGTGCGAAATAATTTTAGTACACGCTAATTCTAATTAACATCAATTACCTAGTTTTGTGTGTTTTCACAGTCGACAGCCATTGAACTGGTTTCTAAATTGTGTTTCATAATTGGAAAGTTTGACCTTTGAGGGTGCTGTGGATACAATGGATTATGCTAGGCCTAGTTTGAGTTTATGGCGGGCTTTGACACTGCTTAAATATTATTAAAAACTTCATGGTTATAACTAAGTAACATCAATATCTGTTAAACCAGAGAATTTGTTCCCAATCTGACATTTTATGCTGATCTGGTTTATCAGTATCATTGTCAACATAAAAATTTAAGAGCCACCTTTTAGACGATCATTATTATTATCATTGACAGCCTTGTTCCACCCATTGCTGGTCTCCACCCTTTTGTGCCAAGCTTCTCTGGTCTGTGCGAGACGACAGTACAGATAGTGCAATCCACGACGACGCGCCCCACTCCGCGATTACTGTACTGTAAGCTGCACTTTAGTACGGAGCGGAGAAGAGTGGGGCGCGTCGTCGTGGATTGCACTATCTATCTACATACTGCTATGCCTCATCACGAAAATACGAGCGCTACTTTGAAGGCCGATTGTACCATCAGCTTTCTGTAGCAAAGTACGCCTGAAAATCTGTCAATTCCAACTACCGGACTTTAGAAGTGACCCAGGGTTTCGGAATAGCAATCAAGAGCTAACCTTTTTATACAGATAAACCAATAAGACAAGCAATAAAATGACATAATGATAGTAATAGTAAAGTTACATATATGCGAGTTGAGACACTGAACATCAATCATCTCTATGATGAGACTGATCTGTACACTTCCGACGTCCTTTCTCTAAACTTTAGCACTTTAACTATTGGGTCCCCACCTATGAAATTGTTGTTTTTTTCTCACAAATAGAGAACCTCGTCACTTCTATGATTTAAAATATTCATCAATTGCTTGATATTATATCGAATAAGGACCATCATAGACAACTACCAATAGTAAAAAACCATTATTACCTATAGTTTTCTAAATATAAAAAATACCTTAAAAATGACTCCTCTTTTTGCTAGCAGAAATGACCACTATTTGTTTTAAAACTTAGCCAAAACTTATTTTTGTCGCTTAATCTAAATGGCATACGTTATCTTAAATTTTAAACATTAATGCATTAAATTTTAAACATTAGTGCATTAAACTTTAAAAACATTACTACGCTCATGGTTGTTAAATAAATTAAGAAAATGCTAGTATGAAAAAAGCAAATTCTTTAAAATTCTCCATACAAAACGCCAATTTCATAGGTGGGAACCCATTATAAGGATTTATTATTAAATATACATTATAAGTATACGTATTAAGTAGTACACATAATGCAGATTTAATAGTAAATCTTTTTACCTGATACAATACATAAATCTTTTTGCTATTCAGCAGTGAGATTTAAAATAGAACTCTTCGGTATTTTCGTCACGTATTGTTAGCGCCTGAGTCCCTTGATCTATTTTAAACAAGTTTATAATTCTAAAGTAGTGGCATACCTTTCAATAAAGAAACCTTTTTCTTTTCAATTCTTCTTCTTTTCGTGTGGTTAGTAAACTAACCTGGTGTCAGTTTTAAAGCCGCCCACGGGCCTCTGACTTGGCTTCACATGCCGTCGAGAAATATCTCTCAGGCATGCCGGTTTCCTCACGATGTTTTCCTTCACCGTTTTTGAGCAAGTGATAATTATATAATACGCACATGAATCCGAAAAGTCAGAGGTGCGTGCCTTGGGTTCGAACTCGAGACCTATGACTTGTCAGTCTGACAGTCTGAGTTCTTTTCAATTAGTATCGTATGATTGTAGCGAAGGACTAAAGAACAATACAATTGGCAATGTGGACCAAGAAAAGGATGGATGGACTGTGTGAAAGATGATATGGCTAGAAAGGGAGTGACTACCGAGATGATGACATGTTGCACCGACCACAAATAAATTGAAATAAGGGCTGAGGAATGATGATCATTTGCAATAGAAATATCCACACATTTTTACATCACATTACTGCTACCAAAAATGTATTAGAGAATTAATTGATAGACATTTTGTAAGCCTAAGTCAGCGGTAGGTCATAACCACAACGTAAAAATAAGCAGTACACACTTGCACAACGTATTGCTGCCTAGCACCACGCCATTTGCTACACTTGCACGATGTATAAATAAATAACTAACTAACAGCTGTTATAAAAACAAAAAGTCCAGTTTTAATGTTACAGCGTTGGAACACTATTGCAATAACACTTTTTAAGGCATATTGTCAAGTTTTTTACTCAATACTCAATATCTTTATTGCTTTACCATAATGTGTACTTAGGTGGTACCTATATAATTTAGATCATTATGGACCCTTTAGGCTTTAGGGCATTTATAGCAAAATGGTAGAGAGAGAAAGTCCTGTCTAACGAGATAATTAAGTTGTTTTTGTGGGAACAAGTTTTAACTTACATATTATAATCTAAGTCAGGAAATCGTGAATAAGATGTACTTAATTGTTTTAGATTATATTATATACCTGTACATATGTATTAAAATTATGTTTATTCATTTGTATAAATTGTTTTTCTTTGATGAATTATTATTGCTATATTATTTAATTAGTCACAATTTATTATTATTGCTACTTATATGATTATTATTTTTGTTATATTATTTATTAATTATTATTGTATCATTAATATATTTTAAACATACCTATAAATTGCGTGATTTACATTTACTCGTGTAGTCTTTGGACTAGTTTCACTCAATTCGTGTTCAGTTCAACAATGCATTCAGGATGCTGTTGGGGCTGCCACGCTTTTGTAGTGCCTCGGGTATGTCGATCAGACGCAAGCGTGCAGCATCCCTGTTGCGCAGAGTGCGTGCCAGCTCCAATAGTCTCCTGGTTGTCATTGATAACAAACTGGATTGTCCTTTTATTTACTTTGTAAGCCAGCTGCATGTTCCAACTAATGGTTAATTGTTAGAGTCCATAGAACTTTGTTTGTTTTTGTTGTTTAGTTGCTTATAAATATTAAATACTAACATAGTTTTTTAGTGACGATATGAGTCCATATTACTTGAAATTAATTTTTATTTTTTATTTTTTATTGGAGTTTTCAAAAGTATTGAATTTTGATTTGGCACGCACATTTGCTTTTCATTATTTTGTTAGTCTCTTAAATTGATGTAGTTTCATTTCAGTGTTCTAGTTTATTTTAGGTCAGGCAGTTTTCTGTTTCATATCCATGCATAGGTACTAATTAACATAATACATACATGAATAAAGCGCTCTAAACTTCTCAAACTAAAAGTATTAATTTCAATTAAACCGTTTACAGGCACTTTTGAATAATTGTTAAGGAGTCGTCAGTTAGTCAGAAGTTGAAGCTAGTGGCCCATTCCAAAACATAGAGAAGAACAGACAAGAAACTCTAAGGACACTATTTTAAATTAAGATATTAAATAATCCTGGGAACAAGGTACATCACTTTGTATCTTACCAATTAATTAAGGGATCCTACAAAGAACTCATAACCAAATCAAATGTGTTTAACTGATTTGTCCACAGTGCGTATTATCAATCTGCCTAGCCTTTTCCCAACTATATTGGGGTCGGCTTCCAGTCTAACCGGATGCAGCTGAATACCAGTATTTTACATGAAGCGACTGCCTATCTGACCTCCACAACCCAGTAACTGGGTAATACGATACCCCTTGGTAAGACTGGTTGTCAGACTTTCGGGCTGCTGACGACCCGTAACGACTGTCAAAGATCCACGAATGACAGCCGGGACCAACGGCTTAACGTGCTTTCCGAGGCACGGAGGAGTCTCGGTATGTAAAGATGGTCACCCATCCACAGACCAACCCCGGCAAGCGTAGCTTAACCTGATGGATCGACCCGTGCGGCAGTTATTACTTAGCCACGAGCTCCTCTTTTACATTACCTAATTGCATATTCATATAAGTGACTACTTACGTAACATCTCAGGAATGTTATTACAGCTGTTATATTATTATAACCTTTGGATTTTGTGAATTTGATATCCAAGCTTCGGAAATCCCTGTTGTATTGCATAGTTAATAATGCCACGTATCTAGTTTTCTTTTCTACAAACTTCAAAAGACTTAAAAGACCACCTCCACAATGAGATCGTAATAAGTTCATTAACAATAAAACGGTTACCATGGAGATATAATAAATCTTAATTACCGGCCCTTCTCCGTGTTCTATAATAAGTCTTCCGATACAAAGGCACGCCAAAAAGTATAACTCAAGTACTAACTATGTAGGTACAGTCAACCGCACATCATCGGTAGCACTTGTATTACGAAAACCAATCTTAATACTACAACATTAAAGTGCTGTCAATCTCAAATTGTCACCACTGATATGCCTTTTACTGTACCTACTTTACACCCAAAACCCAACCCAATAAATAAAATTGGTTGACATTTTTTAATGAAACTGTAACTCACTTATAACATTACAAGGGATTGTTCCCTGCAGTACTATATGAATATGGAAATTGGAAGTATTCAGATTAATGAGGTACTTAATTATATTGTTAATCTTAATGTAGATAAAGAAAGAAAGAAAAATATTTTTTTTGGGACAGAAAATACAAACAGTAAACATAAAAAAGGACCATATAAAAACTAAAAAGAAATAGGTTTGATCTCCGAAATAAAATTATGTATAAGGCCTACTCTCAGTTCTGTCGGAGTCACGAATAAGTCGAGTTGTCACACGTAATAAGGGTATATCCCATTTCTTATTAAAAACTAGCAACCCGTCCCTGCTCCGCTCGATTTTTACGACTTGGCAAAACATCAAGATTTCCTTGTTATATGTGTGTTTAATATTAAGAGGTAACAGGGGCTGCGAGGAATTTGAAAAGTTGGTATTTGAAGAAACTATTGCCGTCGCGCTGCGCCTGAAAAAACGAGTTAAACCCCGTAAAGTGCGATAGGGACAACTGCAGCTCAGACCGATTATATCACAACATTTTTGACGAAAACGACGTTTGGCATTATCCTTTTTTCTCCTCGAAAACTAAGCCGATTTAATAATATTTTACATTAAAATTTTAAGAAAGAGTATGTCTAGGTTCATATTATTTTCTTTTATGCTAAAAACTTTTCCGAATTAGTCTGGTAGTCCTCTAATCACGGCGGTAAAAATGGGGCATTTTTGTAATTTTTGGAGGGTTGTAGTTTCCTTACTTATTAATTGCTGAAAAAAAGGAAATGACATGGACATGCCTATAGAGACCCGGATTTTATAAAAAAAAAAGACAGCTCTAGAGACATTATTCAGGAAGAAAAACAGGGAATACGTTTGTATGGAGAATCGCGGGCCCTGTTACCTCTCAATGTATTATACATATAAACCTTCCGGAATATATTCTCTAATTGATGGTATAAAACCGCATCAAAATCCGCTGCGTAGTTTAGAAGAACAACGTGGTCTTACTCAGAGACACGAAAAGCGACTGTCATTTATAATATGTATAGTTAGCGTAACTATGTATCTACCTACGTGGAAAATCAGTTCATTATAGAACATTGGTCTTTTCAAAAAATTATCAACATCAATCTAGATTTTTTAATTTCATTTCAAAACTTCGAATCAATATAATTGACTAAACAAAGACTTTTGACTTTCAAAAATGAAATTCAGGGCATCAAAGATGACGGCACTGATTATTATTGATCTGTAAATATTACAAATACATAAATATACCAATTCAAACACAAAACAAATACAATATAAAAATAAAACAATTCCTTTATTGTACTCGTTAGTTTTGAAATCTAGATATCTATCTAAATTACACTATGCTTTAATTACTGTTTAGATACGGGTAGATTAAATAAAACCAAATCGTGATATTATCATTAAAATCTCATCATGACTGTACTCCTATCTCACACAATAAAAATAACGATTTTTCGTTTGTGTATAATTATTACGAATTATTGGGTTCCGTTTACAACCAAAATCCACTGTTTCACTAAAATAAATCTTAGTATTGCAAGAACAAATGTAGAGTTGCTCGATAACATTCGGAAAACAGTTTGGAGTCGTGGCCCAGTGGTAACGGCCGAGACTTTCGAGTTGTAGATCTTAGGTTCGAACCCTGACAAATGCTTTACTTTGTGTATATTATTTCATCACCACTGTTCTCAAGACGGTGAAGGAGAACATCGTGAGGAAATCGGAATCTACTAGTACCAAAAAAAAATATTTGAAGACGTGTAACATCTCCCAACCCGCACTGAGCCCGCGTGGTGGATTACAGCCCACTCCCTCTCACACAGAGGAGGCCTGAGTCCCAGCATTGGGAATATTATAGGCTGATTATTCAGGAAACAGTGAATCACAAAGGCTCACATTCAAGCTTTATCAAATTCGGCCTCAGACGTATGATCCCGTAACCTTTGACTGTAAGTACCAATAACTGACGGAATAACTGAATATCAACAAGTTCAACAGGTCCTTCAGGATAGTTCAAGCTGTTACCAGAATGTACAGATAGTGCAATCCACGACGACGCGCCCCACTCCACGATTACTGTACTGTAAGCTGTACTTTATTACGGAGCGTAGCGGAGTGGGGCGCGTCATCGTGGATTGCACTATCTATACAGTCTGGTATCAGCTTGAACTATCCTGAAGGATATTACTGTCAAGATATAAAACGCCCTTGTAAAGCTACCATAAGGGCCTACTAGCAATAAGTCTTAGGTTATTGGACATGATGTAGTAAAAAGATTTACCGGTCTGCAGGTTGTGCGAATGCCGTTAGTACCGACACTAGTCTACTCTTTTATTGAAAGTAAACTTAACGATTCATTTTATCCCCACGGATCCTTAACTGCAATGTGCAATAACCAGAGGTCTTCCAGTTTACAAGGTGAACGCATTTGGAGGCCACCAAAAATAAAAATACCTGAGTTTAGATTGGAACATATTACTGAGGTCGTCGACCTTTACAAACCACTTTATTTACTTTAGGATTTGAAAGGGTTTTTTATTTTTGTTGCGTTTATATTTTCATAAGAAATGGTTTACTTTAGATCTTATTGCACTTTTGGAAGAGGTTTATTTCGAAGAAAAAAAAGGTAAGCTCTGCTTTCGGGTTTCGCGGTATAAATATATGTAGGTATACTACATAAAAGATCACTGTAGAGAAATAACAATAGTAGGTATAAATGTTATCGGTGTATTCGTAATAAAAACTGCTGTTAGAATAAAACTTTTAAGAAACATCGCTGAAACACTGAAATTAAAATTTCATAGCTACTTGAAGAACTAGTTATACTCTCTCTTTGGCAATATCTATAGAGGGTCATAAAGAACTTGCATATTCGTTTGTAGTTAAA
Organism: Xanthia togata; assembly: GCA_963853775.1. Lineage (NCBI taxonomy): Eukaryota > Metazoa > Arthropoda > Insecta > Lepidoptera > Noctuidae > Xanthia > Xanthia togata. Next base: position 23,132,292 of record OY970793.1, on the reverse strand, counting down.
ATACAAAAAAAAAAAAAAATACATAGATTTTTTTAAACATACACCTTGGGTCTGATCTGAATGTATCCTTGAGGTAGTTATGGCATAGTTATAGAAAAAAATTACGTCCGCGTGAGCAAATAAGAACCATTTTCTCCGAAGGTCTCACTGTTTCTATGCACGACAGAAACCAAACTACCTTTACACATAACAGCTTTTACATAAACGTATTCACATTGACGATAGTTAAAGGTCATGCAAATGTCAAATGAGAGTCAAATGCTATGCTCAGAGACACGCATGTCAAATGCCAACAGTACTGTCTTCCTAGCGTGTGGAAATAACGAGAATCATGTTCAATTTAATACCAATTATGGAAAATTTAAGTACTGGAATTTCTTAAATTTATATGAAATGTTGTGGTTTGACAGCTGCCAGTCTTCAAGTTTGTGGAATAACGTGGGAGCTGGTTCAATTCCTTTCAAGTCTTATAATTTATTTCAATGATTCTACTCGCCCCTTCCAAAATGTAGTTTTCGTATGGAGAAGAATGGGCAAGAAACTCCACCGTTACTCTTTTAAAATGTTTTGTTTTTGTTTACAATATCTTGTTTAAATTGATTATATGTGAACACGATGCACCTAGAATAGGATTAATATATCACGATAGCTAGCCATATGAAGCAATGACAGATACATTAATTATGTGATAGATGCATGGTGCTCACATATTTACAAACATTGTAAAATTATATGATATTTCTATAATTTTAACAAGTAATGACATAATAGTGAGGCAGTGTGTGAGTTCAAATAATCACAGAATTTAAAATAAATGTTATAAAAATAATTTTATACAATTAATTTGCAACCAGTTTGATTTTGTATAGACTCTAAATTTTCCTATGGAGCAGAACCAGCATGTTTCCAAGCATTTTTATCTTGGATATAATCCTCTAATTCGTAATATGCTTATTTACAAAGTGTACTTTTTATATTGGTCTTACATTTTCTTTCATTTAATTGTAATATATCACAAGGTATTCTGTTGTAACATTTAACGCAATAACCCATAAAATATGTATGTACTTTAGATAATCCGAAAAATGGTTGATCTATTTTATCTTTATTTGGAGTATAAAAATTATCCCTATCACTTATTTTTATTTTAAAAAATTAGATTTTTTCTCACATACATAATTTTTTCATAAATGAAGGTACCGCCATAATAATATTAATATTTTTAAATAGTTCCCAGAGAGATTCGCGACGACGTAAATTATAAATGCCTCACAGCTCTCTTTTGTAAAATAAAGATGGATTCAATGTCAGCACGGTTTCTAAATCTGTTAACTGTCTTATCTTTCTAACAGCATAAGCGGCCGAGTTTAGCCGCCAACAAGAGATGTTATATGGGGTCCCCATTTTAATTTCTCGTCTAGCGTGAGTCCTAGGAAAACTGTTTGATTAATAAATTCGAGTTTTTCTCCATTAAATATGATGTCACATTCGCTGCTTCTAACATTAGGTAATTTAAATCTAATGCATTTGGTTCTTTTTTTTTATTTAGTACCTAATTATTTACCGTAAACCAATCTTGGACCTGAACAGTAGAGCTATTCACGTCGTCAAGATTGTGTGACCGTCGGTTTATTTTAAAGATCAATGATGTGTCATCTGCAAATAACACCATCTTCGGATGATTTTGAAGTAATTGGGGTAAATCATTAATATAAACTAAAAAGAGGAATGGACCCAATATCGAACCTTAAGGAACGCCCATTACCATTTCAGACCCTAATGAATTTGTGCCGTTGACTTGAACATTAACTTTTCTATCTTTCAGGTATGATCTTAGCAAATCAAGAGCTGTATTCCTAATCCCATAGTGCTCCAGTTTCAGCAGAAGTGCCTGTACGCAATCGAACGCCTTCGAAAGGTCGCAAAAGATTCCAATGGCATCTTGTGCTTCTTCCCATGCATTAAAAATGTTCTTTATTAGGGTAACACAAAAACGTGGTACAACGCCCTTGTGAAACCATACCGTTGATCACGAAAGATGGATTTTTTATTAAATTGACGTAACATTTGATTGAGCATCAACTTTTCAAACACCTTACTGAGAACTGGCAGAATTGACACAGGCCTATAATTGTTGGGTTCCTTTCTATCACCGGATTTGAACAAAGGAACTACTTTACTGGATTTCATGAGATCCGGAAAGACTCCTTGGTCTACACTGGTGTTAAATATGAAAGCTAAAAAAGGCGCAATGGTATCGATGATAGATCTACAGACTTTTACAGACATTCCTCATAAATCTTCTGTTGATTTAATTATAAGATATTTAAAAGCTTTTATAACAGCCTTGGGGTTTGTATAATGAAACCTTAACTCCAAAGGGCAAGCCTTTACATTCTTTCTAAGTAAAGGTAGCAGAAAGCGCGGGTGAGGAACTTAAAGCTTCAGTAGTTTTATGGGGAATATTAGCAAAAAAGTTTTCAAATTCTTGAGCTATTATTTCTACATCTGAGTTGGAGGGGCCATGTACAGTCCCTAAATTAAATTAAGTATTACGCTGCTTTTTCCTACCGGTTTCATTATTTATTATTTGCCAGGAAGTCACAAAATAAGAACTGTGTGTAAATAGTTTTAGTCTATAATGGAAAAGTGTCAATACTTTTTTTGTTCAATAGTGAAAAGAACTCGGCGTAGAACTAATTTGGGTCACATAGGTATACTATTAAAACTCTGAACACATAATTTACTTGCCAAAGAATTATTTAATTTCTCTAGATTTTTACATGTAATTGGCCTATACTTTATTTTAATTTTTTGTAAAGGCATGTAGGAGCAAATAATTTATTTATATAAGCCCTACTCTTGTAGTCCGATTTTCGCCAATCGTGTGTTCCCATTCACCTAAAAATTCAGACCTAGGTAGATTATCAAAAAATATTGGACACGTATTTATTTTCTTTTTTTTACGTAATCAAAAGATTACGGCATAGAGTAGGCAATACGTTAAAATGTGGCATGACGTCACTCCTTTCACGTCACTCCACGATTTTATACTGACTTGTGTGTTTTACACTCCCCAACTTAAATGCGTCTTATTTAAACCATTTTTATTAATATCATAAAGCAAAAAATACGTGTCTAATATTGTTTTATTATCTGACTGAACAGATTTTTTTCATTTCCCCAGTCAACATCCCTATTTAGCACTACACGAACACAATGTAGGTTAGTGTAGCCGTGCAGTCCTATTTCATTCGATATTATCAGGGTACAATGAGACCTTTGTTCATAATTGTTTGAGTTTTTATTTAATTTTAGTCTTATGAATGGTTTATTATAAATTACGTGTAACTAGTTACAAGCGTGTATTACTCATGCAGTCAATAACCACAGTGATAATTTAAAATTATTCGAATGAACGTAAATGAAGAAAAAGGAGTATGTAAGGATCGTAGCAGGTGGCGTTCTGTAGTTTCTGCCTACCCCCATGTGAAGAAGGCGTGAGTTTGTGTATGTGTGTATGTATTTATTTGATAAATTATGATGATAGTGATTTATTGATTGCTTGGTGTGACTGACACCGGCATGGCCATCATCAGGGATTTTAATTTTGATAACACAAAAAAATTGCCGCTGATTGGTCGAAATTGGTCGCCAAATAACATAATTTGTCGGTCACTGGTTCAAAATGAGAGAAATAAGTGATAGACATAATTTTAATACTAGAAATAAAGATAAAATAGATCAACCATTTTTCAGACTATCTAAAGTAAATACATCTTTTATGGGGTACTGTGTTAAATGTTACAACAGAATACCTTGTGATATATTAGAATTAAATGAAAGAAAATTTAAAACTCATATAAAAAGTACACTTTGTAAACAAGCATATTACAAATTAGAGGATTATATCCAAGATAAAAATGCTTGGAAACATGCTGGTCCTGCTCCATAGGACAATTTAGAATCTAGACAAAATCAAACTGGTTGCCAATTTAATTGTATAATATTATTTTTTTAAACATTAATTTTATATTCTGTGATTACTTGAACTCACACACTGACTTATTATTAGTAGTACGTGTTAAAATGTTAAGAATATCGTATAATTTTACAATGTTTGTAAATATGTGAGCACCATGCATCTATCACATAATTAATTTATGTCATTCCTTCATTTTTCATTCTTTTTACCTATCGTGGTATAGTAATCTTATTCTAGGTGCATCGTCTTCACATATAATTATATAATTAATGTATACAGAATATTGTGAAAATATTTTAAAAGAGTAACGGTGGAGTTTCTTGCCCATTCTTCTCCATACGAAAACGACCTTTTGGAATGGGCGACTAGAATCAATTATTATATTATTTTTTTCTGTAAATGTTGACGTTCATAAGTGCCTTTTTTGTGCCTAAATGAAATAAATTATTTGACTTTGACTTTGACTTTTCCCCAGATCGGCCACCAATAACGGGTTTATAGGTAGCCGATCTGGGGAGCATCACCCCAGCTTGACCCAATTGAATCTCGAAAGCAAGAGCAGTTAGCGAAGATCTGTTTTCGCCAAAATTTTGTCGCTAATTAGTCGCAATTTTTCGCCAAGTCACAGATTTAGTCGGGTTTTAGTTTAGAAGATATAATGAGTTCAATTTATAAGTTAGAGTTCGAAAGCTAGATCGAAGGTTTTACGAAAAATCTTCGATTTTAGCTCTTGGACTCTACTTACCTATTAACCATTATAACGTTTGAACCAGTGACCGACAAATTCTGATATTTGGCGACAAATTTCGACTAATCAGCGACATTTTTTTTTTGTGTCATCAAAATTAAAATCCCTGGTGGAGGCCATGCCAGTGTCAGTCACACGATTTCTTGGGCTTCAGCAAATCTCGTAGTATAAATCTCTGATGTAACTATTCTTATAAGGAAAACTCAAAGGGCTAATTTAACACATTGCTAGCCTGTTTTTGATTTGCTATTCACAAGCTTTTTATTTGATGGTAAGATTACAGCATGCATGACAGAATATCAGCATTTCGTGATAAAGTATAAAATGCTTCCACAAACCACAATGGGCAATGGCTAAGACTGGTGGCTGAAATCATAGACCAATAGGGTTTCATAAGTTAAAGGGGTAAATAAAATGCACTTATTTAACTTAAAATGTATTTAACTTATTGTCTTATCATACAATTATTAATACGATATCACTAGCTCTTAAGATCTCGACTTGGGTGCGGGCGCGGCGTCCTCGGAGTCTTTGTACCAGTCCTCACTGTAAACAGAAAAATAAGAATTAGTTTTCCTTTTCTTATAAAATAAACAAACATGCAATATGTGTCTGTAAATGGGGTTTTTCTAATCTTGACAATTGTGATTCTGAATTATGAAGTAATAATAAAAGGTTTTAGTTGTTTTTTTTTTCTTTCATAATCAAATTAAACTATGAACTTAACTCAAACGATTTTAATATTTAATGGAAGGTATAGTGCAGGGATTTCATTAGCTCAATCCTAATTTAAATCATTTCTTTCATTGCATGAACAACTTATCAACAGTACATACATTCATGCTGTGAATTGATTTCATTGCTTCACAAAATCAAAGTCAAAATAATATTTAATTTCTTTACCCAAATGACTGTTTATAAGAACACCACAGTCAGAATTACAAAAACCATTTCTTCCTAATGCTGACTCCAAAAATGTTTGACATGAACTCACCATCCGCGCACGTTCTCAGGAGCGTCACACCTCTCCGTCTCTTCATTGTAGACCTCTCCGGCTTGGCAGCCAAGGTCACGGGGCTCCACGCCGTTCAGGCATACGTAGAACCTCTGGCAGTCGTTGGGGTGGGCGAACTTGGGATGAGCAACGATCTGACCTAAGGCGTCGAGTTTCGGTGACGCGGGGCATTCGAAACCGTCTTTGAGTTTCTCTGTAATAGAAGATGGAGGTTAGAATTAAAATTTATAAACTTGATCGATTAAATGCTTTGAAAATCTGTGGTTGATATCTCGAATCTTTTGAAAGGTATATAAATAATAGGTACGTCCGGCACATCTTGGACAGTCAACAACTTTACTGAACATGCGTTTTAGTACGGCTAAAGCTGTATTCGCATAGATGGTACCTACACGCAAGAAGGAAGAATCAACTGGAAATAATTCAAATATTCTGACATTACAGCATTCAAAAAAAGAAAAGCGATAAAAATATACTCACTCTCTTGAGCCTGACATCCTTGTCTGCCAGCGGAGTCGGGCCACACGCAAGTTCCGGAGTATTCATCGAAGTGCAGACCAGCAGTACACTTGACTTCAGTGGATTCGCCTTCAATGCAGTTAAAGAAGATGTTGCAGACAGTTGGGTCAGGGTGGGCGAAGAAACCATTGCGGCGGGGGCACTGAGTGGTGGACTTGGCAGGTTCTGCAAAAAAATGGGGTTATGTTAAATGACGCTACAAGAGACAACGAGATACCTTCTTTGAGTATGTGTAGGAATTGCAATAGGTACTCAACAATTCTGAAGAGTTGTTTAGCAAAAGTGAAAAACCAATATCTAAAGTTTAAAATCATCCTTCCAACCTTTTGCTGTGCCCTACAGGGTCCATAATGATCTAAATTATATAAGTAGATACCACCTAAGTATTGAGACATTTGCAACGCTAATTAACCATCAATTCAAAGCTTATGCAAAGATCATAAAAATGCAGCTCATAAAACCAATTAATTATGCAAACTGTAAAATAAACAATCTAAAAATAATAGCGTGACCTATTGCATTTTTAATAACGTTGGTCCATAAATCATTAAAGTTGCACATCAAAACCATAATTTAAGACAGATGCAGGCAGGTTGCATAAAATCAATGCAAACTACTTTTGAAATCAGAATATTTTAAAAACTTGAGTTTGTCTCTTCGGATTGGTCTGGCAGTGAGTATTGTTGGTGACTCGGCCTTGAGTATGATGGTCATTAAATCAAGGAAATTACAGTTGCATTACGCAGTTCAGGAAATCAATTACGTTTGGCCTCTTTCACTCAGTTATGTCAAGAGCTCTACCGTTTGTAACTATTTTTATTATTTACGCCTGTTATGTTCCGGAGATTTATAATTGTTTAGGTTTTTTTCCTTCAACTTTGGCATCGATTATATTATTTCGTCTCTAGATAACCTTTTCAATTACATTTTAATAGTGTCTTTTCCATATTCAATCAAGTTGTCTGGCCAACTTCGTTGAGAAAATCATCAACAACTGACGTTGTCAAAGTTACTCAACTTCCAAGTCACGATCAGTAAGTTGTGACATTCCACACATTTGAACGAACTCCATAGCTTTACAACACATTCCAATGTAAATGTTATTACTTAGAATATGTGGTAGAATCGTTCACTTTGTCTAAATAATAGGGAAAAGTAACGGTCAACATGAGAATAACTATTAAAACCTTCATAGACTTATTGACGACTTATTTGATGAAATAGCAGCTGATAATGAAAAGTTTTTAACTTTTGATCTTCATGCTAAAATCTACGGAATTTTTTACATCTTTCGACACAAGCTATAAATAGATATTGACATACCCGGAGCTACTACACATTTCAAATACGCATATATGAATGTCTAGAATTGTCTACCCGTTGGCCTAGAAAGTCAGCCGCGTGTCGCCACGACCTAGTCGGTCAAAGGTAGACAGGATACCTTCACTTCAGGAGAATTGTCGCAAGTGACCTCATATTGACATTTGATCTAACATGCAATTGGACAACACATTTAGTTAATGATTTTCCTCCTGTGGCTTTTATAATTCGCTTCCGAGAATTAATGATATCAGAAGTTTTATTGTGGTATAGGTTGTATGAATTTGATTATTTGTGTTATTACGAAAACTACCATGGTACCTCCTGGTAGCAGTTACAATCGTTCTACCTAAATATAATGTCGGAAATAATAATGTTCTTTTTCTTAACTGTCTGTATTGAACTGTCTGTATGACCTCTTCTAACATTCACAGTCTAGTGTGAATTCAGTAGCAAACCTTATCTACAGTACAAGCAGGCCAAACTAAGCTTCCACCAGCGACCAGAAAAAAAAACTTGGCAAGGGCACTAACATGGAGTGTGAATCTCCTACGTAAAAACACAAAAAAAAAATAACTTACGCAGCTCAGTCCTGTCTCCACAGTCTACATTGAAGGGCTGGTCGCACTTGTTGATCTTCCTGATGGTAGGGTCAAACACCAGGCCATCGGGGCACAGCTTGGTGGTCGCCTTGCCATCCACGCACTCGTAGAACTTGTCACACTGAACTTCATCCTCGTATTGGCCGTCCTTGTTTGGGCATTTGAATTGTGCACCTGTGAAGGGAAGGTTACTTTAGTGACTGGTTTTTTTAGGGCAGGTTTCGTCTTTCTTTGTGGAAGACGAATTTATGTGTTTTCCAATGCTTTGAATGATTTTCTTTTAACGCCCTACAGTTGGGAAAATTTTGGCTATTATTGTTGCAATTTTTTGCGACTAATACCTAGTGAAAGAAGTATGGAGGAAGACTCGTTGCGTCGAAGCCTAATAAATTGGGAAAAGGGCAATAGAATGATAATGTTGATGATTGTTGCAATTTCTTTCCCAGATAATTTAAAAAAACGTACCTATTTAAAAAAATATCACATTTTAATTACTTTACGGTCTCTACAAAAAAAACATGTAAAGTAATTAATATGTTAAATACACTCGAGAGCAATGAATCCGGGTCACTTAAAGAATGTTAAAAATCTTGGAAACTAAAAATGATAGGTTAATGCAATAAATTGTATTTAATAGACAATGTAATACTCCTTAAATGAAAGTAAAAAAAATATGAGTCACCATACATTTTATTAACACAAAATTACATAAAGAAAAAAACTGCTGATCTCTCCTTAAAACAAAAATAGGAAACATGAAATTTTTGAACTTTATTACGATTTTCTTGAATTTTAATACTTCGTATTGCCTCCTCGTGCTTCCATTACTGCGTTTACGCGGTTTGGCATGCTGTACACCAAGTTCCTTATACGATTTTGGGGAATATTCTCCCATTCCTCTGTGAGAGCAATTTTGAGCTCACGAAGCGTGATTGGGGGAGGGTTTCGTTATTTTACGCATCTGCCTAGCTCGTCCCAAGCATGCTCGATCGGTTTGATATCCGGGCTGCGCGCTGGCCACTCCATACGAGTAATGTTCATCTCTTGAAGGTAGTCATTCACAATCCTACCTGTATGAGGTCGGGCATTGTCATGCATAAATATAGCATCCTCACCTAAATTGACCATAAATGGACCAACGTGATCATTGAGGATTTCTTCCACATATCTTTCGCTAGTTAAAGAGCCGTTTTCTATGATCACCAGCTCTGTGCGACTTTCAGAAGAAATTCCGGCCCACACAAGTACAGATCCACCACCGTAGGCTACTTTTTCTTCGATGCATGCTTGCTTGAATCTTTCCCCTGGTCTTCGATACACTCTGTGTCTTCCATCGTGCTTGTAGAGCATAAATTTTGATTCGTCGGAGAACATAACTTTTGACCAATCTTCAATACTCCAATTTACGTGGCTCTGGGCATATCTTAGTCTTGAAATACGATGCCCACGCTCCAGTTTAGGGCCGTTTGCAGGTCTAAGGGGTTTTAAGTTAGATTCAGCAAGCCGACGTCTTACTGTCCATGCACTTGGGTTACTTCCTCCGAGGCGTCGAAACTGATTTGTGAGTTCAGTTCCTGTAAGAAAGCGATTTCGAAGCATGGTGTTCACCAAGTATCGGTCTTCTCGTGCTGTGGTACACCTGGTTCTGCCCGTTCCTGATCTGCGTAGGTTAGAACCAGTTTCTTCGTAACGTCGGAGAACTCTTTGTACTGTTGACAGCGACACACCGACAGTCCTGGCTGTATCGCGCTGACTCCGGCCGGTTTCCAGCATTGTAAGTATTCTGGTGCATTCTTCAGGCGTAAGCGACATAATTTCAGCTTGAATAATGAATATAGAGCACTATCAACATGGTTTATGTACCCACATAAATGACAGATTACAAACAAAAGCAAAACCAAATGCTGTAATTTCGTAGTTCCATCTTCGAAAGTGGCCCTTTTTCAAATTTGATTTTTTTATGATATAACTTTACAATAACTAAGAAGTTTTAATACCTTCATTTAAGGAGTATTACATTGTCTATTAAATACAATTTATTGCATTAACCTAGCATTTTTAGTTTCCGAGATTTTTAGGATTCTTTAAGTGACCCGGATTCATTGCTCTCGAGTGTAATTCTTTCGACAACATGATTATTTCAAAAAATATTACCAAATTAACACTAAACTTGAACATTACAGAAACATCTAACAAGCGATGACCCAAAACAATTAAAAGGTAATATCCATCACTATTTTATAGAGTTATTACTTCGCAGCGATAAATATTAACTCATTAACTGCCTAATTAAATTAGTTACAGAATCGTTCGTCCGAATCGGTTCCGGTCGGACAGGTTTGCCCAAAAATCGGACCGGTCAGTGAAAGCCGATTTAGGTAAATAAACAAGTTTTTACTTCTGAGATACAGATCAAGTTTGTGTTACATAATTATGTACTGTTATATACTTATATAAGAGGTGACACACATTCGACTGTTCACGACTGCTCGATAAGTTATGAATAGTGTTGTGATCGGTTTCTTTGCTTGAGTGTTCGAGTCTTTTTTTCACTTTCATTGTTGTGATGATAGTGAATAGTTTGTTGGGTTGGTAAATGTTGAAACATTAACAAAGTTCAACATATTATAATATAAAAGTCTTAAAATAACCATTTATTTGAAGACTTTTATATTATATGTTGAACTTTTAACACTTTCGACTCCACCCAATTTTCATAGAACTCATACGCCATGTCGCCATACGTATTAGCAGTGAACCCTCGGGGAGGGTTGCCGACATTACGTTTGCGCTAAACTTAACTATCGTGGACATTAGGTGGAAAACCGTGTTATACTTGTAAAACACTGTAAAACGAAGTAAATTAGTGTATTCAGGGGATCTTGTCGCTATATGCAGTTGCCAACCTTTTAAATTGTTTGTTATCATTTGTAACAGTGTACAAATGAAAAAAATGTCTGTATTTTGAAACCAATGCATATTATACTAATAAATCTTGTTAAAATATACATCAGATTTTATTTTCGCGGTTTATAATGCTGTGTTCGCTAAGAAAAACCTACATTTAAAACGAGCTTCCCGGCATCCCATATGCGACTAGGTCAACCCTCCAGGAAGGCTCCCGGCACTGAACGTGTTAAAATATTTTTGTAACGGTCTGTGGTTGACATGAATTTTATAATTATTAACCATTTCATCACTATTAGTAAACTGAAAACCTAGTTAAATATAATGTTTAGTCCTCAACGATATCTAAGGATGCGCAACTATTCCACATCACTAGCTGAATATTTATATTGTAATTTTTGGATTAGCGGTTTTTTTGCAATTTAAATCAACTCTAATTGCCAAGGCCGTATAATATTAGCATAAGTAGTAGTTTTACATAGTCGATGGTCGTCATATTCATTTAATTCACCTGTATTTTAATATCTACTATAAAGATTGAAATTGGTGATTAAAATATACAAAAATAGCCACTTATACCTTACATTATTAAATGTATTAATTATTCGGAATAATTATCTAGGTTATCGAGACTTTTATGAATTTATGCTAACAAAGCTGACCTGATTAATATCAAGTTCATGACATTATCATAAAATCTACAATGCTACAGGATCTAATCTTGACCTTTACACTGTCCAAATGTAGTAATCTTTATGTAGGAAAATTCACATAATTTATTTGCTCTAATGATTTATCAACCAAAAGAGATCCACTTTTAGTAACCAAATAAACATTGTCAAACTTTGAAGTATACGCTAGTTTTATATTCTCATTGGAAAAAACCTATATTATTCTTTCACTAATCGACACTGATCGATTTCTTTACTCTAAGAAAACATGAAAATCTAAATGATTTTAATGCCCAAATGACTCTGTAATCAAATAAATTCTAACTTTTTTCCTGAAAAGGTATCTCTAGAATTAAAATCGCCGATAGATCATCTATTTCTTTAATACTCTCTCTTTGTATAAACATTGTACCTACGAAGAAAAGTGTGTCACCAAGTGAGCGAAGTAGCAGATATTATAAAACAGCGTCACACGACCCGGAGATCATGTAACGTGTGCGACGCAATGTACATAATTGCATTCAAATAACCCGTGTAGGCTGTATCTACTACAGAAGTGGAATCGGTTGACGGTAAAGAGTTAAAGCCGCAGATGGTTTTAGAAAAACTGACTAAAGATATTCAGTGAATCTGTTAGCTACTCTTACGTTAGTACTTTTGATAACGTTTCATCATAAGGCTTGATTTAAGATTTGGCCTTTTTTAAAACGGGGGTCAGTCGGAGCTTTGACAATTATAAGACTACACATTTACTGCTTTAACATACTTTTTTCTTTATAAGACTCACTTCCATATTATTAACCACAAAATTAAAACTACGCTGTCGCACATAAGACACTGTCTGCACCTAAGTGGTGGCTTTAAAACTTCATTAACACACGTCCCTCTATCTCTCTTTTTTCCCCAATGGCAGCTGGAAAAATCCTCCTGGGGAGTTACTGCATCATTTGTTCTAAAACTATTCTCATCCTGTATAATCTTTATACCTGTCTACTACAACATCCAATCTATTACCCACTAAACTTCAAACTCAAAGCATTTATTTCAATTAAACCATTTACATGCATTTTTTAACTGTCAAGGAGTCGGTCAGTCAAAAATATGAAGCTCTCATTCCAAAAAGCTTTAGCAAAAAGACTAACACAAAACACTACCTATCGATCAATACATCAACAAAAGCTCGTAGTATAATGTAATACATGATTATCGGGACGTACCCGAACCGACGCCGACTCGCTGGCATGACGCAAGAAGTGAAAGTCACTCAAGACTTACGACACCAATGCATCGCGCTGATGCAGCAAGGATCGAGATCAGACTGACCTATGATGATACTGTTCTGTTGGATGTATTATGTGATGAAGAAGATGTTTTTATAGATATATCGAATGTTATAATAGAGCTACATCAGCTAAGATAAGAAGTTGAGAAAGAGGAAGCTGGTAATGATGAAAGTAGAGAGTTTAACAGCTACTGGGATAAGAACCCTGGTGTATATAATAGTAAAGAAATAACTCCATAGATGAGAAGAAATAAATAAATATAGAAGTAACTACTCGTAAAAGGATATAAAAACAGAAGTAGAAATTTACTAATGCAATACACGGAATCTAAAAATTTGCGTAAAAAATGTAAGAGAGGAGGTGATATAGAATCTCCTTTTAAAGAAGAATAAGATAATGAAATGAAAGAGCCATCTATTATAGCTGATAAGGAAGATAATGATCAGCTTACAAGAATGTTAAACTGTACGATCGGTATCAGATGTTCAACAGATGTCATTAATTGAAGAATTATTTAAATAACGTAAGCTTATTTTGCCCTTGGCTTCAATGATTTGTGATTACAATCATAGATGTACAATCAGCTGTTGCTATGTCCGCTTTTATTAACATCATTAACATATTTAAACGTAAACAAGTAATACACGACAAGAATTTGCATTAACAGAAGCATTACCGTCAAGAATTTGCATTAAAAGAAGCATTACCGTCAGTAATTGTAGTCTCTATAATTAAATACAGATGATTAAAGATAAACGAAAGTTTCTCAAGGAAAAAACCATCTGGAACAGGTTCAGACTACAAGATATTCTGAGACCTAACCCTGAATATTAATGATTTGTTATCCAATAAAAAAAGCGAAATATATTTAAAACACGGACGTATCTGAGAATCACGTTTGTCGTTTTTCTCAGGTAGTGACAGGCATACGAAAATAACTTGACATATCTTGTGGATAAAGACATTCCGGCAAACGGGTTTGAGTTGTATTTGCTCAGTGGCTTTACGAGCAATTCCATTAATTAATTATTTATCTTTGATTTTTCGAGTAAATGTGAAAAATTTGTACCTACAATCGTTCAAAATGTTACTTTAGGAAACATAGATAAAAAAATATATTAAACATTTAATTACTTGTCTTCTTCTTCCTTATAAATTAGACGTAGGATTAGGATTTCCTTAACAGACTTCAGAATTTACATACTTACAAGCATTTTCATATTTAATGTAGTTTCGCATCCTTACTGGAAACGACCATTATGACTGAATGTATTAAGTAGCTACTTAAGTTGAAACATATAATTAATTATAATAATTGTATTATTATCACTAACCTGGCATAATTAAGATTTTTCTGATAAATTAATTCTTGTTAACCTTAGTCTTATCAAATGCTTATGACTGTCACACACTAGTACCTAATCTTTATCATAAATTAACAAATATTAATGGCAATGTTACTGTAAGAAATTAAAATATATTAGAATAGTAATAGCTTCATGGTAATTAATACAAATGGCGAGATAGTAACTATTGAATTTCGAAGATTGAAGATGACCATGGAATATAAATTTTTGGCGAACAAATCGTTTCCTTTTAATGCTAGCTTTGAAAAACAATATTTCACTGAGACACCTTTTTACCAAAGGAATCAACATCTAAGTACCTATTACTCTCTCACAGCACACAAACAAATCAATAAATTTCCAATATCACTAAAATTTTAGCACAATATATTACAGAAACATAAATCCATGCTCTCTCCGCAATATTTGTTACAAAAGCCCACAATATTTGCGTAAATTTTAATATCACCGATGTCCACACAGTTCCACGCAATAGTTTGTGGAAATGCATGAGCTTATTTTTATTTCACGACAAAAAAATATTCAAAGCAAGTGAATGTCAATGTCGGGTTACAACAAAACCACTCGATTGTAAATGTACCTAAACGCAATTTTCTGTTTTATTTTCATTTCGTATTGTTATTATATTATAACTTTCTATACTTATTGTAAGTGAAACTGTCGAGTAATTCTTTGGTGAATTGGACTTTGGTGTGTAAATTACTTAAAATGAGTGCTTTAAATAGTACTTTTAACAACGAATAACCAAAGTCACTTTTAACCTTTACCGGTTATTGATTGAAGATTAATTTCAAAGGTTTAAGTTTAAACGAATTCGTTAATTTACACATATGTTGTCATACCAAAAGGTGACGATAAAATTACATTCTTAATTTTAAATATTAAAGTCCATCACTGATATCCATATTGATGACATTAGGCATTGATATAGGTAATAACTATGCCAATGACATGAGGTGACTTCAAACGACATGTCCCAAATGCTCTTCACAATTCAAGGTCCTCGAAAACTGCCCTCATTTTGATAAGGAGAAATAGCAATTAATAACGACTTATAGACCTGATTGCATGCAGCCATTACACACGGTTGGATTACTAATTGATTGCACATATTTTATGAATGCAAGCGAGGCGGGCTAGCGGGCTATTTCTAGGCAAGTGAACCCGAAAGTATGTGATGGGAATTGATTATTCATAGGAATATTTTCTTACTGCTTTGGTTTTGGATCAAGTCTTGGGGTTGGAGTTCGTATATAAAGTTTATTTATGTTTAGCTTAATATTTTATCTTGTCAGTGACAGTCAGTGGAATTCTATAAATTTTTGTAGAGGATCACAAAAAAAAACTATGTATTCTTCTATCACAAGGGTTTCTCTTAGTCATAAGCGAGCTCCAGTCCACCAAAGTACACTTCCTTACCATCACACCTATGTGATCACAAGTATGTATTTACTGTATGTAGGTAAGTTTAGTAGCTATATATTTCTTAATATATTTGACACACATTTGTATCAGGTACAATAAATTTCAAAAGTATTCTGAAACGAAATGACGTCATCGAGATTTGGATCACTTTGATCGAAATATTCGTGCATAAAATTGATTGCTTTGTCAGAAGAACATATAAAATGGATGTTCTTTGTTGAAAGGCTAATTACTATTACAAGTTGCAAATATAGTTACTTCAGAGCTTTAGTATTTCAGTACTGTCTAAAGCATTTAAGATATGATATTAATGTAGTTAGCTGGTTATGTTCTTAAACAATGTTATATTATATTAAAACCCCTATATATCGGATCTAGGCTTATTGACTGATAAAAAAGACTCTGTGGGTTATTTTTTCTTAGCTAGATTGTCATAAAAGTGTTCGTGTGAACAGTTACATTATATGATTACAATTAGCCAGGTCAACAGCTGGTTGTATAATATTTTCGCAATAGTTACATAGCCTTACTAGGTATTGTTGCGTGGTATATAACAAGGGACTTTAATTGCGTTATGACAAATAAATAACTGCTATTTATAAGATAACACAAAATATGGGTGTGTATATAATAAATATGACTAAACTGCACTGAAAGTATGGTTGACAAAGAGCAGATTATTTTCATATAATACAATAAATATTATATTATATTTCCAATTAAAAAATATAAACTTATTATTAAAAGAATATATGAGGAGTATAATATAGTAAAAATGTTTTTATTAAATAATTCTTGAATTAATAAAAAATCTGCGCTCGTTGAAGTCTTTTGTACTGACCAAAACAGAAATCTTTAAAATTAACTTTTTTGTAGTCAAATATCGACTACGTGGCTGATTTTGGTTGTGCAACCTGTCAAAGTATATAGGTTACACACTTTGACATTAAAAATATTCACATTTCACTGGAAATATTAATCACAAAATTAATGTATTATATGAATAACCTATTATATATAATAGGAGCTATTTCTAGATTATTTATCATTTCTGACGAAAATGTAATCTATAGAAGCCGTTTTTCCACATAAACTAATATTTTTTTTCTTCCACAAATAATACTTTACGTTTTACGTGATAACATATTGTCATAAATATAAAACTTTTATCAAGTATACTTACTCGCTAGCGCGGTGACTGCTGTTAGGACGATGAACACTTTCATGATGGCTTTTTGATTACAAAATTATAAAAAATACAATTATAAAAAAAGTTTTTAATGACTAGATTGTGGTCCGACCCTTGTGGCGACCCTGGCGAGACTGACGAACTCGGGCGTCGCGCGCGCCTTTTCTTCGCCTGCGCACGCTTCGGAACCGGTACGACTTAGGCGTGATTTAACAAATTCTTCTATTAGTGAAACAATAATAATTTGTCATAACATTACGCGGTTGCACAGCCTCATCATCAGCTGATTATGTTAACTACAATTCCAATGAGATCCTAGGAATTCGAGGGATTATGAACCGATGGTGCAACAGACTCGAGTCTCGTTTGATTTGAAAAAAAAAACATACTTGCTCTCGCGCAGCTGAAATGTCCTTGAAGACGCGAACTTCTCACTTTTTCGTCCCGTTCAGAATTCCAAAGAAGTCTTTTAAATAGCACGTATGTGCATAAAATCGGAAAAGGACTGTATGCATGTCTAATTTCAAGGTCTCGACCAGATATTTAATAAATTAATCAGACAGAATTATTTGGTATTCATAAAACGCCTTGTAGTTTTACGATGATGAATTGAATTAACAGACAAGTCTATTTAATTTTTTTTACCTAAATAAACGCAAAAAAAATAAGCTACCTATCCCATACAAAACTTCAATACATACTCGACCGAAATGAATGGGACAGCTGGTTATTTTTTTGCGATTAAGATGTTGGTACCATGGAGAACGTTGTTCTGTTTGATGAACTGTACCACATCTTTGAACATGACACATTTTTTATACGTGCTGTTTAAACATAACTGTTCTACTGTTTATACAACCCTGTTTTTTATCATGATGCCCTAAAATGCTAATTTGAGAAGTGTCTCAGATACCTATATTTCACATGACAATGTGCACGCTAGTAGCACGTATTAACAAGTACCTGGTAAACCGAGCTTTTCTCGGGTGAAAACAGAGAAAACGAATTTTCCCAGCAATGAGACCTAACTACATCGAATTTTCACCCCCGTAAACCCCTACATTGCAACTTTCACCAAAATCGTTAGAGCCGTTTTTGAGAACGTGATTACAAATATATATACATACAAATGTTGCTCATACAAACGAATAGTACCTGGTCGACCGAGCTCGACTCGAAAATAGATAATCATATCGTCCAGGTACACCAACGTTGTATCACATTCCCGAGGCCGTGAAAATCGAGATAACTTCCCAGTTAAGAGACCTAGCTAGATCGATTTTTCACCCCAGTAAACCCTTATTTATTTATTTACTAGCTTTACCCGGCCCGGCTTCGCACGGGTAGCACTAAGTACTTATCTACGGCGCACCTCACCTACCTACCCTACCTAGCCTACCTACCTACCTACCCTACCTTTCTTTCCCGGGCGACCTCAGAACACCCTACCAAAGTTTCATCAAAATCGGTCCTGCTCTTTCGTCCAACACAGACAATAATATTCATTTTTATATACAGTGTGGAAGGGACATCGACGCGGAAACTGATACAATGTATTCAGTACATGATTCTGAACCCCCGTCTTCAGTCAATTTTTTTTTTAATAACCGACGAAAAATTTCAATGGAGGGGGGTTCAGGGGTTCATGTACTGAAATCCATGACATCAGTTATCGCGTCGATGGCCCTTCCACCTGTATATTATAAAAAAATAAAATAATAGACAATATATGTACCTATATATAATATAAGTATGTATAAGATAGATAGATATAGATTTTGTACATGGATTTTGCAACTTTCATCGAAATCATTGGAGCCGTTTTCGAGACAGTGATTACAAATATTGCTCATTTAATAGTACACATAGGATATAATATATTTTAATACAGAATATTTCCTTACCACACCAAAACTATCCAACATGCGAATTTATAATAAAAAAAATCACGTCCATTATTATTTTTTATTATAAATTCGCATGTTTGATGCCATCACATGCACTTTGCAACCATTTGATATCATATGTGGAGTCAAAGGGGTGTTGCAAGTTCTCTGAACAATTTGGCAAAACTTCAAAATGTCCGTTTTCCTTATAATGTCCCTCATTTCACCTCTGTCGCCAAATGTTCAGACCTTATCTTGAACCCTGTGAATTACGTGGGTCAGTGACCTTAGAATGAAAGTATTAAGTTGTAAGTGATAATTTATCTTTAGCTTCATCAACTTTTTGATCACTTTTCAAATTAGATTCTAATGTAACCATCACCTTAATAGTCAAATTTCGTAACAAAAAGCTATCAATTTTGGACTCAATTCAGTGTAGGAACAGCTATTAACCTACCAAACTGTAACATCAACTTTAACTTCATGAAGTTTTTCCTAGACAAATCCTAACTAATATTATACATGCAAAAGTGAGTGTTTGTTTGTTACGCTTTCACGCTAAATCGGCTGAACGGATTTGAATGAAATTAAGCACATGGGTAGACCATGACCTGGATTTGGACAGAGGATACTTTTCATCCCGACATCCCCACGGAATCGAGACTTATGGGGGTGAAACCGCGCGTTTTTTTATTGATTTAAGGTCAGGTTTAAAATTGTTAGGTGGACTGTCTCTCTTATTTCTCGATGATGTTTTTTTCATATCAATGTCGATATTACTTCAAAACGATATTTGAAAAATTTACACAATCTACCCAATAAAAAATCTTTAAAAATCTTTTTTTTTATCTTTAAATTACCAAGACTGTTGTTTTTTTTTTTGTTTTTTTTTCTCGCTTTTTAGTGGGTCAGTTTGTAATTAATTTAAGTTACAATAGCCTAATGTAAACTACTCATCACCTTTTACAAAATATTGCTTTTCCCGATGCATGCAGGGGCGTTAATTGTTGAAGAGTTCACCTGGTAGGTACTTCTCCATATGCATTGTGACGAGCATAAATTGCGTGGCAACCATTAAAGTAATCGAATCGCAACCTGTGAAATACTTATTATTGAGCAGTTCCGGTAGCCATCTGTGGTCTTCATCATCAGTTCCACTTCACCAAATTCCAAGAGCAACTGCACGAGTTACTATAAAAAATACTCAAATCGTGTGTCTATAATATTTGAAGATTTCCCTCAACTTCTCATGGATCCCATCATCAGACTTGATGACAGTGGGATCATCTCGGAAGTCCTCCCTTACAAACAAAAAAATAATTTTGAAAATCCGTCTATACATGAAGGAGTTATGCTCGAACATAGATTTAAAAAATATATACATAAACGAGTATACCTATAAACATCCGAATTTAAAACCTCCTCCTTTTGGAAGTCGGTTAAAAATGAAACAAGATTCTTTTCTCATCATGCTATATATTGATACTATACTATAGATAGTGCAATCCACGTCGACGCGCCCCACTCCGCTCCGCTCCGTACTAAAGTACAGGTTACAGTACAGTACCAATCGCGGAGCGGGGCGCGTCGTCGTGGATTGCACTATCTATACATAATAATATCACTGACATCGGTGAAGGAAAACATCGTGAGGAAACTTGGACTTATAATCAACTAGCTACCTACGCCCCGCGGTTTCAGCCGCATAGGTACGTCTATCCCGTGGGAATATCGTGATAAAAGACATCCTATGTAGAGCTCGTGGCTAAGTAATAACTGCCGCACAGGTCGATCCGTCAAGTTAAGCTACGCTTGCCGGGGTTGGTCTGTGGATGGGTGACCATCTTTACGTACCGAGACTCCTCCGTGCCTCGGAAAGCACGTTAAGCCGTTGGTCCCGGCTGTCATTCGTGAATCTTTGACAGTCGTTACGGGTCGTCAGAAGCCCGAAAGTCTGACAACCAGTCTTACCAAGGGGTATCGTATCACCCAATTACTGGGTTGTGGAGGTCAGATAGGCAGTTGCTCCATATAAAATACTGGTATTCAGCTGCATCCGGTTAGACTGGAAGCTGATCGTTGTTGGGAAAAGGCTAGGCAGATGATGATGATGTCCTTTTCCAGCTCATGGTCTACCTATGTTCTAGCTTTCACCAAATCCGTGCAGTCTTTTTAGCGGGAAACCGTAACAAAGAAACAAACTCACTTTCGCATTTATAATATTAGTTTGGATTAGGGGATATACCTATCTACGTCTGAAATCGCCAACCCGTCTTGAGCAAGCGTGGTAATCAATGCTGATGCCTTCTCCGTATGAGAAAACGCCTTTGCAGTGGCATAGAATAATATTATATTACATATATTATACGTGAGACCCACCCCTGGAGGTCCACTCTCTAAGCAAAACCCGTAGTTTCGGCAGAAGTTACGGACGCTTCCAACTCTGTCTGACTTACGGTACGTCCATAATGAGACGGCTGCTTCTCACGATTGTTCTAACTTGATCAAATATCGTTATTTCTTCATTATATACATATTATGTAGATAAGTTAAATATTTATGTACCTATTCATCCTTCCGGAACCTTCCGGAATAAATTCTCTAATTGATGATCAAAACGCATCAAAATTTGTTGCAGAGTTTAGAAGAACTACTCTCTCTAAGAACACTACAAGACAGCACTACATGTAAAGATCAAAGACATTGATACAACAATATAAACTTTCATTTATTATCAGTTAGATAAGTCTGCCTTTATGTAAATGTGTCTATGTACGTTGGTGGAGTGACTCAGTCGTTGTTCAATGCTTTATTGTTTGTTATGCGTAATCGTAGGTTACAAAATAAAGCTATCGAATCTATAGATATCCTGAGCTTAACCTCGTAATACAAATTGTGGGTCAACACGTGCAAAATACGTTAATTGTTTTGACACTAAGTAAGTAGGTACCTAGTTCGTGTATGCACAAGTAGACCCAAGAAAGCATGCAGCTCCTATGGGACTTCTTTCTACCTGTCTGGCTGAGCATCTCAGCAGTTCAAAAGTAGGTAAAGTAGGCACCTGGAAACATCTAAAGTTCTAATTTGAAATAGATGCTTTGCTTTGACTTCTGGCGCCAAGCCCACAGAAGCATACATTCATCATAGAGACACTTTTTGGCTACAAGCTTACAAAAGCTGACATCAGAGATCACTTGCGGTTAAGATATTTTTAACTCCCTAAAAACAATTTCAGGAAATGCACTATGTCTAACCACCCAAAACAATGTTTAAAGCCAATTAAGTAGATTCAACGAGTAGCGTATTATATTATTATCCTGCTCGTTAGATAACCATGTTTTAGTACCCTGACATTGTTTAAACATAATGTTATTATTAAAATGTACACGAGGTAAGTGCCACCTGTGACTTCTAACATGATTAATTTATTAAACTTTGGCTAGATACCTACCTACCTACTTACTTTGCCATTCATCGTGGAGGTCTAACATGGAGGTCCATTATATTTATAAGCTTCACAAAACGTTTTAAAAGGCATTTACTAGCAGTAAAGGTATCCAGTCAGCTAAAGATAGCTCTATGTAATCATTAAATTAAATACTGGCTGGATTTGCCGAGACTAACGTCGAAAATAAGTCGCCTGTTTCGAAATAATAACCAATTTTCTTTTCATGTTATTCTAGAGGGGCAAACGAAGTTATCAGAATTCGGGTCGCCTAATGTTAGGCAATATCTACCGCCCACAAATCTGCATCACCAGAGGATCGGATGCATTACCGACCTTTTAATGGAACATCACACTCTCTTCTTGAAGCCCCTCATATCGTAGGCACAGTAATATTATCATACAGTATTCCAACTTCATACAAACGGACGAAGCGCGAGCTATGCCTACGCGTCTCGATCTTGGCATCCGTTCGGCATGCAGATACTTGAACTTATTTTCAGTGAAAATAAGAACATATTAATATGACGAGTAGGTATATATCCTATTGCGCTGTTTTTGGTTGCGTTAAAACCTCGGGGCATGTGTGTTTTGTTTTGTTAGTTTGTATAATTCAAAGTAAAGACGGTATTTTATTATTAATAATAGTTGTTTATGGTACTGTGTGTATGAATAATACTAGAAAAAATAAATTTGATCGTCTGTCAGTCACTAGATAGTTGAAATTTTCTCAGATTAATATCTTTAATAATAAAGCATTTCATACGTCTCAGTCGAGGCGCAAATATTTTGCGGTCGCGTTTTTTCGGTTTTTATAAGACCGATTTCAAACATAAACATGTTTTTTTAATTAAATCTACCAATCAAAAACAACACGCATTTTTATTGAACACTTCCTTTTCAATTCCCAAATTATTTTATTTGTTTACATAACAAAGTATATTTACAATCACAAAACTAAATGGAAACACAAAGTAGGCAAATGTAATTAAAATGCTGGAGGCGGGCAAACCCTATCGCATGTTTACGTACCGCGCGGCTGTAGGCATTTATTTCCAAGATACGGCTGAGTTACCATACTATATGATAATATTACCGTGTCGTAGGTGCATGTATAGAAATATTGCTGGCAAGAGCTGATTTCACAGCAGCTGTCATACAGTAGCGGCATAACAATACATAAAAGCAAATCAATATAACATTATTCCTCGCAACACCTCGTACCACTTACGACATACAGGAACATAATTAAAAACTCTAAGTAAAACAAAGAACCGGAGCGCGTTTCGGCAAGTTAACTGTCCAATGTCCATTCCAAAAATCAGTCACTATGCTGATACGATACGCATTTCAATATGTACCCTAATTTATTGGAGTCGTGTCGTATGCGTGTGGCGCACCAGTTTGTATAAAGACGAATGTGTTCGGCCAAGTTAAAAGAGAAAATTTGCGAGGCTATGATAGAAGTAGAGTTGTGTTAGGAATCTTAAGAGAAAACTTTGTTTTATCATATTGTGTATTTCATTCATTTGATACGATAGTGAAAACATTACACTCCTTTTTTTGGGCATGGTCGTGTAACAAACAAGCTTTATTTACCTACCCTTACCTCCCTCCTCCCCTTCCCCTTTCCTTCCCTTTTGTGCTTGCCTACTCTTGTCTTTTTGTATGCACGTGTTTCTGTGACCAATAAACCTATTTTTCTTTCTTTCTTTATTTTACACTAAAACGTATTCAGATATCTTTTCTATGAACGAGTTGTTCTCAAGATATTACTTGAATGCAAACTAACGGACAGACTAGAGACGTTTTCTGATATGTAAATATGATGAGCGTTAGTAGGCACCTAGCTACTGGTCACTCACCTGCAGAAGGATGCGGCTACTTTGGTCGGTATTTTTTTGATAAATTATTACCTACCAAACTACACCTGCCTTTTAATCGAGAGCCTACTTATCTAAAAGCAGATTATAGTAATCGATATAATGATAATTAGCTTTAATTTTCTGTAGAAAACGATATGTCAATAAATTGATTGCAAAATCGATGTAATACAAGGCGGAAGTAATAAATATTTACCTAATGTAATACCCGACTAAAAGCCATTACATAATGGGTACTGACTGACTGACAATAGTGTAGGTACAATGCAGGCACATGGCAAACATATTTTTTACCTACTTGTCGTTATTGATCGCTTTTAAATATTGGTAGAAGAGAGATGTGTTTTTGATAGCAAAATTCATTTTAAATTGATAATGTCCTCGATTTCGTGTCTACATTCGTCTACGATATTATTGTCAAATTCCATCCACCGAAATTGAACAGCAGAACACCATTATCTATAGGCACTTTCCGGGAACTCAGGTACTCAACTACTCTTACACCTCATAAAAACAGACAGCGGATATACAATCAGCTACATAATCAAAATAGCCCGCGTTACGCGCAAACTTGCGCACAAAAACAGCTGCCGCCGTATGCGCGTGCGCACTTTCGCACAATCTCCTTCGACACGCTCCTAGAAGATCGCGTGACCTCGCCTGCCTGATTGTTACTATCAGCTTGTTCCGATCTGTCGCAGATAAGAGATTGGAGATTTGTGCTTGGGGCTACTAGATTATGATCATAGTTTTGATTATATACCTTAACCAGTTCGGTAGAGTGCCTGCTTAGTTAGAATAGTTTTCTCAGCCTGTTGTAAGATAACATCTGTTACTTATGTCCTGCAATATGGAATTTATCAAACGACGAAACTAATAAGCAGGCAGTTACTGTGGGTACGCGACTTCCTAAAGACGAGACCAGCGTGTCGATTCCCGTAACCACTTCACCGTGAAAACACGTGAAGTGAGCGTGGTGTGAGCTGTCAGTGTCATATCACCCTGTTGGAATGACAACTCACTTCACCTAAGTTTTCACGGTGAGATAGTTACAGAATAGCACTGCAGTTCCTTTAGCTATAATTTAGCATCGTTACACAATGCTGTCAATTTTTACCGCTTTCTGTGATGATTAAGGCTATTAAAAATATTGATTTATCGAAGCGTTAACAGTCTTACGCTACTTCTCACTAGGCATTGACTAAAACAAAGCTATTCTAGATTCTAAACACCACCATAATTTTACATTATAATGGCAATCATAAATCTCTAGGTCACATATCCAGGACATCTAACAATTACTAAATTATTTCTCTACAATCTAACTGACACTTACCTTCGCACAGTAGACTTCGAACCGTATCAATGACACATTCTCGGTATACGGAACAAGCAATAGCTACCTACCAACAATCCAGATCGATAATTTCATCAGAACTCAGAACAGCTTATGAAACCGGTCGGCGACTAGATCGCGAGATATATCACAGACAATATGAGTGACAGACAATAGTTTTAAACTTTCACATTTCGATGCCACCGATGCCACGTATCGTTCTTAAACGAAGTGCAATCGCGAAATTAATTATATGTGTTAGTATTCGCGTAGGTATTGGTGTAGGAAGGGAGTATGCCTATCATAAGTTACCTGAGGTGAGATTATGAGGTACTAGTTAAGGTGTATAACATAATTGAGTCGGTGTTGATGCAATGTGTAAATATTCTGATAATTGCGACGTTATAAGCTTGTAGGTAGGTACTAGGTAAGGTAACGAATAACGAGGTGTTGTCAAACTCCTTGATGAAACTGTGGCGGCATCAACATCGTCACATTCGAACTACGATTCAAAAAGACCTGACTTCACACAATTCTGCATCGCGCAATTAGTTTACTGCGCGATCGATATATATCAACCACCCCGACTTCATCCATTGGGCTATTGCCCACCAGACACGACACCCATCTGGTCGGAGGATCCTCCCTTTTCTATAGAGGATGAGTGAACTTTACACCCTGGTCCTCATTCCTCTAAAACACTTTGTAACAGTTTTTGTGCTACGTAGCTCTTTTTATTCTGAAAGACGGAAGAATGTTTAAAAAATTGCAATATACCTAATGTATAGCGCACTTTACCAGAAAATAATATCATCTAGCAAGGACATAGGTACTTCTCGAAATATTGAAAGAGACTACGCATGGTTGTCGTGGCTCCATGTCATATAACATAGGCATACCTGACAGGCACCAACCACACAGAGATGAGTTTAGAGGCAATGTTGCATAACCACGCATAGCATAGCGACGGAGTCAATTACCAAAAGGTCACAACTTCATAAGCGCTGGAGAGTCGATAAAAATTAAACAAACAGTGGTTTTACATTCTCTACTATTGTCTTTATTGTGTAGGTTTTTAAAAGTTCGCTGTATAGCTGAAAAAATTGTGAAATACAAGAGACGATATTTAAGAAATCGACACATCGCACCTTTTCATTGAGTTGAGCCTAAGGTCTAAAATCTCTCTAAGAACTTTAAAAAAAGTTCGACGACAAACATGGTACGCAGCGTAATATTTTATTTTTATTTTTTATTATTGTTTTGATAAATGGAACAAAACAAAATATATAAACAGAAACATCACAAAAACTTCAATAGGTTTGTCATTATAGGTTAAGTAACTTCAATAGTACTGAAGAGATTTGCTGTTCAACAATGAGTACCTCAGGGCTCAATGCTTGGTGTTTATATTCAAAACACAATACAAAAGGCGACTCGACTGTTAAAAAAACCAGCGAAATATAGAATAGAGAAAGCCCAGAAAGAGGCAAGAAACTACATATTCATTTGTGGTTTTTCAACAAGACACGAAAAAGCTCATGGCGAAGATAACCTTGATGACCTTGATTTGAAACATCTGATTTTATTGAGGTTTTCAAGTTCTTTTAAATATAAGGAAATATACCAGGTAACAGTAACTTAACCTTTTTATTAATATCTTACAGATAAAACATAATACACTACGTCTCCTCTGTCATCTCCACAAGTCTTAGCGCGACTTCTTCTAACTGCTTATTTTTTGACAGTAATTCACTATTCTTTTTCTTCATATATCTTAGCTTTTCCTTCAAAATGAAGATGCTTTGCAGATTTTGCCCCAACTTTTCCCTTTGGGTTTCATCTTTTCTGCGCCTCTTTGATCGATGACCATCTTTTATATACCATATTCTGGTGTTCCCCTCTTTCCCTCTCTGCGTCGTAGTAATTTTGAACATGGCCTTTTCGTTGTATATGTTCGTGAACATATGGAGAACGTCCATGTACGTCTCCTTTGCAAGAGTTTCAACGTATTTCGGGAAGTGGGGCTGCGTCATATATTTGTCTATATTGTATTTATGTACGTATTCATGTTTTGTGTATGTGTCACTAGATTTATTGTTAGAAATGTTATGGATTATCTCTCCATCGAAATCTTCGTTTCCTAACTCTTGTGTGTCCCTGTAACAGATGTAAAGTGGAAGTAAGTTCGTAAGCAGTGTCATTTATAACCAAGGATTTAAAAAATGAATATAGACTTGATGAACAAAGTAGTTATTTTTAATGAATTAGAAAAAAAACCGTTTATAAATTGTATGATTCTCACCTAGCAGTTACATCTTCACTGGTTTGAATTTCTTTATCTACACCATCTTTCAGCCCGCTGATCAAGTTATCACTCACAACAAAACCCGTAACATTTCCATCTTTCATATACACGTCGAAAACTGGCAGTAATGAATGTGCTGTACTAGCAATTCCATTCGCATCGTCTCCTGTTTGGACCGCAACATCTTGTGCACTTTCTTCATTGACGTCATCATCTACATATTCTACTACATTATTATTTTCTCCCGTATCTTCGGTTGTATATTCTACGTGATTTTCTTCTTCGACTATATCCTCAGTATTGTCAAAATCATTCAGAATTTCACTTTGGTCATTAACGTCTTCTTGCGAAACAATTTGGTATTCAAGACCTTCTTCTAAAGTTTGATCTTGATCAATGTATTCTTCTTGCACTACGTTCTGAGTTTCGTCGATGTCATTAGTGACGACTGTTTCGTAGGCAATATTATCAATATCGTTATCCTCAACTTCATTAACTTGGCCTTCATTCATGATTTCAACGAGTTCATTACTAATAATTTCATGATTATCATCGTTACAGTATTCTATTGTGTAGCTCAAGTTTCCGATTGCATTTTGTGCCAGTAAGTGAATGTCTTCATCTAAATGTTCAACTGTTTGTATTTGTACAGATTCTTCACCAGGTACAGGTTTTATCGAAGTCCTGAAAATTGACAAATATGAGAGTCTTCACTTATAGCAGAAAATTCAATATTGAATGGTTATTAGATTAAAATAAGAGTTAATTATTCGATTATCTACTTACCTATTAGGCAATACCGGAACACACTGATCTGCGATCCATGGGTTTCTTTGTATTTCACATTTTACGGATTCTTGTAAATGCTTCACACTTTGCAATGTTTCAGTGTTGTAATTATTTTCTGTATGTTCTTTTATAATTTTTATTCTTTTGGAGTCTTCAGAAGACGTCACAACTTCATTTGGTTTTGAACCTGTGAATTTGAAATCAAGTATTACTGTAAAGTGCTATGTAAACAATTTTTAAATAATTGTGGTGGTGGTAGGTTGTTACGTGTTGCCATGTTACTTACGTCTTTTCAGTGGCGGAGTTTTGCTTGGTCTTGCTCTTTCCGCAGGTTGAATTGCGCGCCTGTGCTTTATTTTCTTAGTTGCTTCAATAATATGATCATCATCAGCATCTGAGGTAAATATTACAAAATTGGGCTCTTTACATAATGGTTATTTTATTTCACAGGCTCAGCGTGACCGGGTAGCATCGAGCAAAGGATGTTCTAATAAGTAATAACATTGAATTTAACACTTTTTATTCAGTGTTTTATAGTGCAAAGTTGTAAGAATAATATTGATGACATCTATCGGCTCCGCGGGGTCTTCGAGCGCGGCAGCGCTTTCTCGTTTGCGCATCAGTGGATGATAATGATGACGATACATTCTTCCCGCGAATTCGTTCGCGTGGAAGTCGTAAGACACCACAATACGAGTATACTAAAAAACTGCCACATTTTCAACCCGCGCTATTTTTTTCTGACTATTTTTTCTTTTTGCTTCCTCAAGATTTGGGCTAATAAATGCAAAAGGATTTTTTCAAATCCGACGAAAGTAGATCCAGAGATTAGCCCTTTCAAACAAACTCTTCAAAACTTTATTATACAGGGTGGCTCATTTTGATCGGTCAGTATGGGGAAACTATAAGACATACGAAGATCTCTTCTTAGGAACCATGTCATCGATTTGAGTAACAAGAAAAACTGCATTCGTACATTTTAAAAAAACTTGTACTCAGCTCGGGAATCGAACCCGGACGTTTGGAAAAATAAAACGAACACTATTTCTATTTAGATATCGATGGTGTAGGTCAAGCAGTAAATGTTACTATGAAACATGATGTCTAAAATGAATAAAATGCATTGTTTTCATATTGTTTAACTTATTTTAGTAAGTTTTCGAAATGTTTACCATTTTTTTCAACGTTTAATGACGTAACATTAAACTTTGACCAATAAATATAATTAATATAATTGGCCATATCGTTAAAACGTCAAAGTTTGCTGGCTATTTCATGAAATGGTCAATTCTAAGATCTGGCCACTACATATATTCTGACAGGGTACCATCATGATGTTAATACTGACGCTGTGCGCTGCCCTCCGCCTGCGCTGTTCTTATACGAAAAACATTTTGATTTGCCGTACAAAGCAATGGCTGTCTTCCTTATTTATTACTTACGATCTTGCACCTGCTCTGCCTGTTCATCTCCGTTTTCTTCTTCATTATTGCCGTACATTTCATCAACCGCTGCAAATAATGAAACGAAATCGTTATAAATATTAGTTGCAAGTTGATTAATATAATTTCTACAGAAAGTGAAAATTAACATAACAACATCACGCTTGTAATTCCCGAAGGGTAAGGCCGAGATGTACGTATATATTATACCCACATTTTGCGAGAAAATTGTAAAATTAAACTAAAATTATGTGTACTTCATGTTTTCTAACCCAAATCGTAACTGAGTGTGTTGTTCCTTCTGCTTATTTTGGCTTTGGTCATGGGTACCATCATCAAATAAGCGCTTTCTTAGCTTTAAGGTACACATGGCTACATATCGAGCTATACATTTCCGGTTTATGCTGATCTCGCATTGTATGGGATTTCCGTTTAATGCGAGGTCAGCTTATACTGGAAATGTGTACAAGTAAAATTAAACAAATTACCTGCAATTTTTTGTTTCAACAACATCAATCGCTGCTCACTGATATGTCTTTCTACTTCTCTGCTTTTCAAATTCTTTTCTAAAGCATAGAAAAATGGACGACTCATAGTGAATCCCGTTTCCATTTCAACATACGCTCTGATTTTCATTATATCGACTTTGAGTTGCAGAAAATCCTTTATCTGAAAATGAAGAAACCATTAGGTCACTTTACCATAGACAAACTTGTAGCGACCTCTATAAGTCCACAAACGAACTACCCAAAAACCACAAACATTACGGAATACTACATCGCGCAAGCAATGTTTGCCGCGAAATCTGCATCCTATACAGAACCTGACCACTAAACAACGAACAACCAAAAGGCAGTTGCCTACCTATTATCCATACTAATATTATAAATTCGAAAGTAACTGTCTGACTGTCTGTATGTTAATTTTTCACGTCTAAACCACTGAACGGATTACGACAAAATTTGGCAAGGAAATAGATGGCACCATGGGGAACGAACGACATAGGGTACTTTTTGTTTCAAAAATAATCCTATATGGGGTGATATAGGGGAAGAGGTTTCCCATACAGTTAAGTTAGGCATATGAAAATTCAAATTTATACTTTTGGTTAAAAAATAAGGAATTAAGTCTTACAGCGTTTTTGTAAAATCATCCCCATTTTAAAATTTACATATTCTTGTATACTTCGTTAAAAGAGATTTAAGGGATGAGAAATATAGTCACAGCCCATATCTTGAGATAACATTTACCTTTATTGCGTCAAAATTTATTACAATTTATTATCTGTCTATCTGTTACCTTTTCAGTGCTTAACTCCTGAACGGATTGGATGAAAGGCATATATATGGATAGACCATGATTTGGGTTAGGACATAGGATACTTTTATCCCGATAATGCGGACATACAAACGCGAAAAGCGACTATGTAAAAATTCAGCCTGTATAAAGGCTGAATTTTTAGTCACCGTCCAAATATTGATATATTAATCTTTGGCGAAAATCATTGAATACGTGTTTTTTCTTTTATTATTACTCAATACAAAAATATCGTGATCACATCACAAAGTTATTATATACCACGCAGAGCGGAGAATTCTTTCGAGAAAATGATTTAATATGAAAATTTTACGTATCGATTTTTTTTCAAAAATGGAGTTAGTGAATCATACGTAATGCCTAGATAAAATTAGGACGGTGACAAAAAATTCAGCCTGTATGTATATATATATATTTATATATATATATATTAAATATATATATTATATATATATATATTATATATATTAAATTAGTAATAGTATAAGTTACACTACCTCTTCTTTGACATACGGTGGTAATCGCCGGCCATGCTGTAGCTTATAAAACTCTTGTAAAGATAATTCATGATCGTGATGATTACAAACATATATAACTGTCAGTTCCTTCTCGTTGGGTAGATGCCTTAATTTTATTTTGCACGGGCAATCAGTCTTCATGTTATTGTTTCTGTAAAAACGAATATAATTATACTCTGTTATTGTGCGAGGTAACCTGTTTTTTTTCTTGATCACGTCATTATATTGTGTTTACTAAATCTCGGCAGATGCCAAGACAGCATGCAAAATACACACAGTAAAAAATTGTTGCTCATAATGCTGTTTTAAGTCTGACAACCAGCCCAATTACCCAGTAACTGGGTTGTGGAGGTCAGATATGGAGTTGCTCTATGTAAAATAATTCAGTTCTGTTAGACTGGAAGCCGACTCTAACATAGATAGGTAGATGATGATGCAGATGATAAATGCTGTTATTTTAAAAATGGGAAATACAAACCTCTTTCTCAACCCTTTCTTCTTATACTTCTCTTTATTTCTCAAATATACGCAATTGTATGTATACGTTTCAAAACCAGTGTTAGGTTTGCGTGAATCAGAACACCTGTAGTAAAAGCACCATCTTTTTGCATTCTCATTCAAGTATTGTACGAAGTCATCATGGGAAGTGAATTTGTCACCGGGCTTCACAAGTTTCTCATCTTTATGCAAGAACAATTCTTTGTGATCCGAACAGTATTCGCTATATGGAAGGTATACAAGTGCTGGAAAAGAAGCAATAGTTAATAACATTTTTCAACAATCAAGTTGAATGGTTTTGGAATTAATTAAATAAATGCATTTCTATCGCAATCCAATTTATTTAATTATTTATTAAAAAACAAAGCATTCCAGTACACGTTAAAAAAAAACAGTTGTACAAAATAAGTACTATATCTACAAACATGTGAGTGAGCACTGCTCTCCTAGCTAGGTTATGAAAACCTATGTTAGGAGAAGCAGTCCGGTCCCCTAAGGTATAATGATGATGTAAAGGTTACATAGTGCTTCTGATGTACTACATATTACAAAATTGGAATATTGAGATGGACAATTAAAGTTTAAGAAACGTTTTATTAAACGTGAAATAAGATATTGTTATGTAATTTTAATTTTAAGGTAATTCAATGTGTGTGTGTGTGTTTGCCTGTCCATGTTGTATAAGATAAGATTATTTCTGTTTCGTCGTAGGAATTATTTTGTAGGTACGACTGCACAATCTTTTTGCATTAAATTTGTAATACAGTAGCCCATAGATGTGACACTCTTCGTTTAATTGATTATAATAGGAACGGACTAAGAAAATGAAAAAATCTCTTTACAAAAGCTGAACGTACTCGCGGCAGGGTGCATATCCCATCTTTTCGACGTTTACTACGTTTTTTATTTTCTATATTCAAATTCAATTCAATTCAAAAGTAATTTATTCAAACTAGGCTGAGAATCAGCACTTTTCAGACGTCAAAATTACATAAGACAGTCCCCCAAAAAATAAAAAGTGTAATTATAAACAATTATATGAATATTATGCCTTTGAACAAAGGTTGGACTTTACTTTAATTTTAAACATATTAAAAGGCAAATCTAGCAAAGAAGAGGGTAACTTGTTATAAAAGGTTATACCAAGCCCAACAAATGAGTTATGAACCTTATGACGCCGGTGAAAGGGAGCACGTAGTTTATCCTTACTTCTAGTGTTAACATTGTGAATATCACTGTTTTTAGTGTATATGTGTATATTTTGCCTAATTATTAGATGTTAGCGAAGATGAATTGTTATGCCACTGTGAGGATACCGATATCTTTGAAAAAATCTCTCAGATATATACAGGGTTATTGGAAGATGGGTGCAAAGCTTTAAGGCGAAGATAGTACAGACAATTTAGAACCATTTAAGCCATGGTTGTCTTAGACAAAGTCTTACCAATTTTTTTAAATTTAATTTTTAAGTTTTTTTTCGGAAATATGTCTAATTTTCACAGAAGCCTAAAAAATGTTTTGCTTGATTGCTTACACATTACTTTGATTAAATAAATAAAAAATGAACCCATATATCATTCAATTTGGCCATAATTATGCAGTTTACATAGAATTTTGGGAATTTCCAAAAAAAAAACAAATATTAGGTTAAAAAAATTGGTAAGACTTCGTCTGAGACAACCATGGCTTAAATGGTTCCAAAAGGTCTGTACTATCTTCGCCTTAAAGCTTTGCACCCATCTTCCAATCACCCTGTATAATTCGGTATAGCGAACATTTTGGACTTTGCAGTGATTGTATAGTTGGTCGGTTGAAAAAAGAATAGGACGAAAAGTGGCCACTTTTAAAATGGTCCTATGTGCTACTTCTAGCGGCTTGAGAGTGGTTTTTGCTGCACCACCCCAACAGGAAATACAATAAGTTACGATGGATAGGCAAAGTGCAAAATAGACATTGGGTATTTATTGTAATGAGATTGGCAATATACCGAAGAGTTTTAAAGATGTATATCAGTTTGCGAACTCGTCCAGTTACCAGACCGATGTGAGATTTAAAATTGAGATTCCTGTCTAAGACTATTCCCTGGTATCTGATGCTTTCAACAGTGGTTAAAAGAGAACATCGGCAATGTGAACCCTGTATTTTAGGATGACAACTGTGAGCTTTGATTAAAATTGGAATCTGTGTTGAGAAATCGAGAGAAGCTGTTAGAATAGATTAGAAATTTGGTTTTGGAAGTATTTAGGGTAAGAGTGTGGGAATTAAGCCAATTTAACGCAACGTCAAAGCCAAGCAGAGCTAGATGCTCGAGTTGTGACCAGGAATCTGCGGTGAAGGTTATTGCGGTGTCATCTGCAAATTATATTACCCCTGCATTATTGATATTGAGATAATCCATGTCATTAATAAAGATTAAGAGTGGGGCCCAAAATGCTTCCTTGTGGTACCCCATATTGAATGGAAAGCTCCTCGCTGTCATGGCCATCGATCCTGACTTTTTGCGAACGCTTTGAGAGGTAACTTTGGAAAAGATCCAGTTGTATCCCCCTGATGCCTATATTCTCAAGTTTGATTAAGAGTGTGGAAACGGGAACAGTGTCGAACGCTTTCGCCAGATCAAGGAATATTGTAAGGAATTTTTAATTTTATTTATATGATCTATGACAAAACTGGTAAGGTCATGAACTGCGTCGCATGTTGACTTATTTTTGCGAATGCTATATTGTAGCTGTAAGATTATCTTACAATGCTCCAGGTAACCAACCAATCTTTTGTTTAACAAGCGTTCAAGAAACTTGGATAAAACACTTAGAACAGCTATAGGACGAAAGTTATTCGGCAGAGTTCTATCACCCCCTTGAAGATTGGATAAAATAATGTATTTGGCATTGACTAAATAGTTTTTTTTTTACCTTTTTTGGAATATTTATTAGTATCTTCACTGCTAACAATCATTCCACTATTAGAACTCCCTGATATATCTAAATACCTGAAAATAAAGAAAAAATCTTATTAGATTAGTGTTTATATTTAGTCAAAGACTATTAGCTTGCAGTACACCGGACAATCCAGTGCGCTACGATTGGGCGCGGCAGGAGCGCGGTCCAAATGCACGGGCGGTGGAGCGCGCTCTCCATTTAGTAGCCATTCCGAGCAGTGTCGATTATTTGACAATCAACCTCCGGACAAACTGCTGTACAATCGGAGAGCCGAAGCCCTCGGCTACAGTTTTCAGGATGCTGTTTTAACTGCCTCTCATTCTCCTCAGAAGAGACTCAGTTTTTTTGCGTATAATTGCATAGAAGCCGTCGGTGCGGGATATTCGACACACTACAGTATTGAGTGAGCCTTAACGACATCCTGAAAGCATTGTTATATTGGACGCGCAGGGCCCAATGCTTCAGTCTTGGACAATGCTTCAGTATTAGAATTAAAGACCTTATACAATCTGGCATTCAAGGTTGTCTTTTGTGTTACTCAACTTATTGAAGAGCCTTGTCTTATATCTATTAAATCTGTGTAAATTTTGTAAAAGTAATCAAACTTTATGGGTCAAACCCCTACAAGTGAAGGTAGTATGTGGATGTGGGCAGTGCAGGACTGTTCCTAAT
Source organism: Xanthia togata (assembly GCA_963853775.1). NCBI lineage: Eukaryota > Metazoa > Arthropoda > Insecta > Lepidoptera > Noctuidae > Xanthia > Xanthia togata. The sequence continues at coordinate 23,096,231 of OY970793.1, read as the reverse complement.
GAAGATTTTCCAGTTGATATGATACTGATGATAAATCAATCTAATGAAATAAGGTTACCCTACTTTAAGAACCTAAGCAAAACGAGTAATGATTCTAGCAGGTACCAATCTGAAGTTTATGCTTATTCCCATGGGAAAAGGTGTAAGTTTATGGCTGAGTAATGTAATTTAAGAAACATCTATCTAAATAAGTACACAGTAATAATTACCTTATGACAGGTTTTTCAAGGATAGCATTATTCTGAGGAACTTGATAATTCTCTTCCATAATTTCCACATTCATTGCCACACTGTCTGCAGGATCATCCAAATAACAATGGTCTTGATTAAAATGTTTATCAAATCCCATTTTTCTGAAAAAATATTAAATTTCTGTGTCAAGAGTACATCAGGTTGTTTTATACCCGTCCCATGAGAAAAATATCAGTGAACGTCGCACATAAAGTTAAGATTTTAAAAACAGTTCTGTAGTAATACTTGATAGCTTTTTATCCATTAGCATGATAGAACAAAATAAATAACAAGTTTAAACTTGTGATCAGATTTGGAAGGTTACATTTCGAGTTGCTTTCAGAGATAAAAACTTTGTGCTATTCCGACCGAACGAGCTTACCTAAATGTAGTTAATTCATGAACCTATTATTTTTGCATTTAGAAACACACTTAAAACTAAAATAAAATTGTAAGATTAGTTAGTACACAATGTTTTCTTTCACGCACTTTTTCTCTTCAGCGATACATCGATATTTTATGACATGACAAACATTTTGACATTTGCGTGACACAACATGGTACAGATTAAAAAGTCACCAAAAACGTATAGACACGTTAATTGAACAAAAGTTATTTCTTGATTTCTTTGTCGTATCATAGCATCAAATCGATTCTTGGAATCAATTGAAGGAAAAGTACAGACGCCATCACATCAACCTACTACAATCTGCCTCTTCAATAGATTTTGAACTTTATCACTAACCTTTAAGCTAAAGTTGATTGGGAAAATTAGACAGTTTCGGGTAGATTGACGTGCTGGCGTCTGTACTCATGGCATAATAAGCCCGTCACACGTCGTTAATGTTTCGTGTTGTTTGCGCAGCGGTGTTTCCACGTAGGAACTCATATTCGAAAATTGTACGAATTTTCAGTTTGGCATGGCGGTATGGAAGGCATAATTAAAATTTATATTTGTCGAATTCCCCCATAGTAGGAGCCCATTTCTGAGTAAAGAGAAGATATACCCGTGGTAAGTAGTAAGTGCAACAGCTTTACTCGCAGTACATCTTAAACGTTTAAGAACAGATATAAATTGGTTTAGTTTCTTGCAGACGAGCTTGATTCTACGCTTGGCACCGGTCGCGGACGGACGTGCGCTGCGGTGTGTTCCTGAGTTCCTGATTGTGGTTCCTGTTTGTGGAATCCTGATATCGTCGTGCAGAGCGACGAGCTACGTAGTCAAGGACTACCGACCGCTATTAATTGTCTGTCTTTTTTAAGACACAATTAATAAAGTATTTCTTAAACGGAGTATCAGTCAAAACGTAGCGCGTCATTGGCCCCTTCTGGGTAAAACCACAGTTTCGTGGTCCTCGGTGGATACCATACGGTGCCAACGAAGCCGAGGGGGTGTTGACCCAATCACACCCGCCGAACCCCTTCAGGGCTAGGCAGTCAGTTGGGTCCCAGTGTTCGGCCTTGGGGGGTCTCCTAGTCGGCATTGGTGACAGTTTTCCTTCAACAGCTACTCACCTAGTGTCGGTTGGGTGTGTCTACACCCTTCGCACTAGACTTGTAGGACCCCGTTGCACATTAGGATAGGCAACGGGCAAAAAGCAAGCTTAGGGCTCACCCTTAGGCAAAAAGCAAGCTTAGGGCTCACCCTTAGGCACACAACCTCCCTGCCTATACCCGGCAGGGAGGGTTTTACACATCCCCGGTAGTCCGCCCGGGGAGTTAGGCATAGGGAAAGATACGCATTATTTATTCCCAAATTTAAAATCCCCCTGTTAGACATGGAGGACGCCCTGACAGCGTTCATCAAACTCTTTCAGAAAGTCCTCGATGATGACCCCCGGCTCGAAGCCAAATGGGGTGGGCATTTCGCTGCTTTACATCGAACCCTCCCTGGTCCCTCTGACTGAAACGTCACTAATTTCAGTGACGCATTAGACCACCCAGCCGTCGCGCGGGAAAGCCCGCTCAGCCCGTCAGTGTCCATGGATACAGACGAGCCCATCCCCACCGCTTCAAAGCGCCCCGTTTCCCCTTACCCGTCAGATGAAGAGGCAAAATTCTCTTCTTCCTCTTCCTCCCATTCCGACGACGACGGTTTCATCCCCGTCCAAGGAAAAGGGATGAAGAGAAAGAACAAGAAGCAGAGCTCCACCCAGGCCAACAAGGTCGTCGCGGTAGAGGACTCTGAGTCGCTCCTCCCTTCCCTAGCCCTACCCGCTACTTGCGCCCCCGTAGCTTCCCCCTACCCCGCCCCCCGCCCGATTGCGTCAACCTCCGCACAGGTTGCCCCCACCCCACCTACTTCTGGGCCAAAAAAAGTCCCTCCGCCACCACCCGTGTTCGTACAGGACAAGGGGAAATGGACGGATATTTCCAAGTGGTGTTGCGATCAAAAGATCGCATACACCAGCGCTAGGAACACCCAGCAGGGTATTAAAGTTAGCGTCCTTACGTCCCGCGACTATAGGGTATTTACAACTCTACTGAGAGAGAGACGAGTGTCATACCACTCGTTCTCCCTCCCAGAAGAACGTCAGATCCGCGTCGTTATTAAAAGGATCCCGAAGGAAATCCTCCCCCCTTCGGATATCCTAGCCGACCTTCAGTCGCAGAAGATCCCCGTTGATGAGGTCCACCGTATGCACCGCGGCAAACGCGGTGAGGCATACGACATGATCCTCGTAGTTTGCTCCCCGGTAGAGTGTCACCACCCTATATTTCAACTCAAGTCCCTATATTCCCTCGTGGGTTTCTCTATTGAGAAGCCCTGGAAAAGCGGTGCTTTACGGCCACTCACAAAGGAACTGCCACGCAAAACCCAGGTGCGTCAAGTGCCTGGGCGAGCACGGCACTCCCGAGTGCACCCGGCCAAAGGACCACTCTTTATGCCCCGACCCACCCAGCTGTGTCCTCTGCGGGCAAGTAGGTCACCCGGCTAATTACCGCGGCTGCCCAAAAGCCCCCAAATCCACGTCCCCCAAGCTGACCAAACGTTTCGACGCTCGTCAGCAAAGGGAAACTCCTTCAGGGTTTAAAGTACCCTCAGCTCAAATGCCCCAGTGACTAAGCCCTCAGAGGCCAAGTCCGTGGGATTATCTCCACCACCAGCAAGCTTTCTCAGCCCTGGCCCCCTCTCAACCGATACGCACCTCTCAACCCATACCCCCCTCTCAACCCTTACCCCCCTCTCAACCCATACCCCCCTCTCAACCCATTCCCCCTACCCCCCCCCAAACCACCACCATCCCCCGTCTCATGGACCCCCGCATTCGCATCACCGCGCCCCTCGTCAAACCCACACCTGCTCCCGTAGCATCGCGTCCCCCAACCTCAGCCCCCCCCACAGTCGGCCCTAGCATGGCCTATAATATCATTAGTTCGACATTTATAGCCTTCCTCTCCCCTCGCGCTATCCAAATGGCTCAGGAAATCCTGGCCGCTCAGGCCGCTGGCGACCTCTTCAGGTTGCAGGCCATCTACAATGCGTATCCCGAGATCACGCAAGCCCTGACCTCCCTCAGCACCCCTACTAGAACCCATAATGTATAACACCATCAATACTAGGTTCAAACCACGATCCCTCAAGTTAGGTTTTTTCAACGCTAATGGCATTAGAGGCCAACGGGATGAGATCGTGACTTTCCTCCGCGACCATCAAATTGACATCCTCCTTATCCAAGAGTCCTTTCTCAAGCCATGCAACCGCGACCCGTCAATTGCCAACTATCGCATAGTTCGCAATGACAGTACGTGATGTCACTTGGGCGGCACCCTTATTTACTATAAAAAGGATCTATATTGCATCCCAAATAGACCCTCCTCCCCTCTCACGATTAGAAGTCTCAATCTGCCGCTTAGGCATGACCGGCCATCAGCCGATCTCAATAGTATCGGTCTACGTCCCACCCCACAATACTTCGGAGAACTTCCAACTCCTCTCAGACGACCTCTCTATCCTACTCGGCACGAGTGACTCTGCTATCTTAGCGGGCGATTTCAATGCCAAGCATCTCGCCTGGAATAGTTCCAGAACCTGTACCAGAGGGCGACACTTGTTCGACCTCTCTAATTCTTTCAGTTTTGACGTCGTCACCCCGATGACCCCAACTCACTTTCCCCACGCTCCCCATCACAACCCCGACGTCCTAGACGTGGCGCTCCTTAAGAACGTCGCTCTAAGGTTAGACTCCATAGAAACGGTGCAAGAGCTTAACTCTGACCACCGCCCAGTAGTCATAAAAATGGCCCCCCGCATAGGTCTCCCCGACCCCTCCCAACCCGCTCTCACCAAAAGGGTAACGGACTGGAAGAAAGTAAGCACCCAGCTGAAATCCAACACGTCCCCCCAATTGGACGCCAGTTCCGACAAATTCGACTCTATCGCGGACACGACGGCCGCGATCGACTCACTCACGGAGCACGTACAATCAGTCCTGAGCGACTGCTCTAGGGAGGTTTCAGCGTCGGGCGACCCTCGCTGGAGCCTGCCGGACGATGTACGCGCGCTGCTGACTATGAAGAACGCGGCCGTTCGTGCCTACAGCAATTTTCCCTCCTCCGCTAACAAAGCCTATATGCGCTATTTACAGAGAACTGTAAAGACACGCATACAGGAGCTGCGTGACACGGGCTGGGACAAGATGCTCAGCGAACTAGAGCCCACCCACCTGGCATTCTGGGAACTTCAGAGGAAACTCAAGTCCCAGCAAGTGGCCTCCATGCCCCCCCCTGACCCGTCCCGACAAGACCATCGCGTTCGAGGATTTAGAAAAGGCTGAATGCCTAGCAGACAGTCTCGAGGCTCAATGCTCCCCTAGCTCCCAACCGGTAGACCAAGCTCACCTCCTAGAGGTCGACGCCGAGGTCGAACGTAGATCCTCTCTCCCTCCCGTTGAAGATCCTGATAGTCCTCTGCCTCCCGTCACTCCAGACGAAGTGCATGACATCATCAAAGGTCTGAAAACCCGCAAAACCCCCGGCTCTGATGGAATCACCAATAGGGTGATCCAGCTATTCCCTGCCCACCTGATAATGCTATTGGCCAGGCCATCTTCAATGGTGCCGCAATAACATCTTTCCCCAAGCATGGAAAGAAGCCACGGTCATCGGCATACCGAAGCCCGGCAAGCCCAAGACCGAGCCGTCGAGTTACCGCCCCATCAGTTTGCTCAAGGTACTCGGCAAAGTCTATGAGAGGCTTATTTATAAGCGCCTCAGAGACTATGCCGAAACCAAGGGCCTCATCCCCAACGAACAGTTTGGGTTCCGAACCCAGCACTCTAGCGTGCATCAGGCCCACCGGATTATTGAAAATATATGCGCTGGCTTCCAGCGCGGTTTAATAACCGGTGCAATATTCTTCGATATAGCGAAAGCGTTCGACAAAGTCTGGCACAACGGCTTATTATATAAGCTCTACAAACTCAGTGTGCCGGATCGTCTCGTGCTCATCTTACGGGACTTTTTGTCAAACCGCACCTTCCGCTACCGTATTGAAGGAGCGATGTCCTCCCCTCGTCCTATCCGCGCAGGACTCCCTCAAGGCTCTGTGCTCTCCCCCCTAATCTTCACGCTTTTCACCAGCGATATCCCAAAGAGTAAAAGGGCGCAGTTGGCTCTGTTCGCAGACGATACGGCCATTTACTACAAGGGTACCAGCACTGACTCGATAGCCCGCACTCTCCCGGTTCTCTTTAGGAAACCGCGTAAAAGGTTCAAACCCCCCCGACCCATCACCATGTTCGGCAAGCCTATCCCTTGGGAGAAGCGAGCCAAATACCTAGGTGTCGTCCTAGATCAGCATCTCACCTTCAGTGATCACATAAAGCAGGCCCGCTCGCGAGCCGCTTTCGTTCTCGGTAGACTCCACTCTGTCCTGAATGCACGTAGCAAAATGTCACTTGAGTGCAAATTGCGTACGTACACGGCGTGAGTTCGTCCCATCATGACCTATGCGGGAGCCGTATTTGCACACGCAAAACCCCGCCATATTCATAGGATGCAAACACTCCAAAATAGATTCCTCCGGAAAATCACCGGTGCCCCCTGGTACGTTAGGAACGAGATCCTCCATCTCGACCTAAAGATCCCCACAATCCACCAATTTCTCAAACGCAATTCCAAGCGTTTCTTTGAGTCCGACGCCAAACACCGCAACCCTCTGTTGTCGAGGCCGCCAATTATGTCACTAGTAGAATCAGCAGATCCGCCGCCCAAGGCAAATCCTTACCGACCCAGACGACCCCATAATCCTCCTCCAGGAGAGCAATAGGGCCACAAGTACAGTGCACAAACACAGACACCGACCCGCATTCCGACCTCGCCGCCGAGGTCCTCCGCGATCGCGACCCGCCCGAGTAAATAATACTCCCCACCGACCCTTGCTCGCAGAAGCGCCAGCCCGCGTTTTGCTGAGAAATGTAGACTTAAATTCCCCGATTAATAATAATGAATCATCTTTGATCCAGCCTGTCCCAACTTGCTGTCCTCCCCCCAGCGACGCCCTAAGCCGAGGTCCGTACCCCACAGGGGGTGCCCTTAGCGAGCGTTCGCCTAGTTTTAATTTAGAATAGTTTTGCCACTGGCTGGAGGCTTTGAGTTAGTAGCTTAAGGCAGCCGCAGGATTGACCGGTTAAGTAGTCATCACCTCAGAGGTGAGCTACGAGATGACCTAGACAAAAAAAAAAAAAGCAGACGAGCTAAATCTGTAATTTACAGTTACAATGCTGGTCTAGAATAAGTCCAAGAAATTTGTATTCACTAACTTCATTAATTTGTTGTCCTTGATGCGATTTGTTTAGAATTGTAGTTTTAAAAATTGATGTATTTGGTTTTATGTAGATTTGCACAGAGATAATTCTTTTCGAGCCATTTTAAAAGTGCGTATTGTTTCATCAAAGTTTTTGTCATGACTTGTTTCTGATTTACATTATCAATAATTACCGATGTCGTCTGCAAAAAGTATGTATGGTTGTTGTAAAGCTGTAGGCAGTGGCGGATTTACCAGCAGGCTGAGTAGGCTCGAGCCTAGGGCGGCAGATTTTGGGGGCGGCAAATTTGGGGAACGTTTTTTTTTTTTACCTCATAGAAATCAAAAAGATTTTTCTATGACGGTTTTCTGATGTCTTACAGATGAAGTCTGCAACAAATTTTGACGATGACTTTTCTCTCTCACTTGTCATTGCACATTCCGAGAGCAGCAAACTTCGATATCTAGAGTAAAACAGCTAGTTCGCCGCCCCTCAACCAGTAATCGGCCTCTCGCCTCTGCGCCCTTTGCCCACACTTCTTATGAGTGAAAAGAGCGAAATTGTAAAAAATATGCCCCTCTTCCCACTAACAACCCATACATGCCCACATACATCTTACTACTGGTTGGAGGCTACGAACTGGATGGTTTGTATATAATTTTTCGATTTTTATTCGAATTTATCTCATGTCAAAGAAGAAAAATAATAAGAGAAGAAAGATTGGGTTGATCGGATGGGGTACTGCCGAGCCAGTCGTGGTAGTCATAAGAATGGTATTGTGTTCCATTCTTAAATGACAAAGTTCAACCTTTCCAATAAAACCAGAAATTTGAAAAAATAATCAGTCTTTTTTTTAATAGCCGATTCAAATATATAACACTAGATGGCCCACCCGTTACTATTACACTTTTGAAATCACGTGGCGATATAAGCTTTTGCTGGCGCACGCGACTATTCGAGAACGCTGTGGCATACCACATGACAATAAACTGTTGGTTACATCGTGAGACATACCGATATCGTCGCACGATATCGTTGTCGTCCGAGCTGACGTTATGTCGGTGTCAATAACGTCGCACGATATCGTTGTTGTCCGAGCTGGTGTCGGTGTCAATAACGTCGCAGTGTGAAAACGGCATAGCTTTATGAAATTTCTCCTACCGACAAAAATGTCACTGTCAAATCAAAATTTAATCAACACAAAAAAAGAAAACAAACATGTGAACATCTGGGCATTGCGGCTACTTTCCACTTTATTTCATTGAGAGATTAAAGACCCATAATATTTTGAAATCTCCAGTCCAATCCGTGAATCATGATCGTTACTCTTCAGAATTTGGTTTTCTTCCGTGAATCCTTGTTCACTGCATTCGACCGTTTAGTGCGGCCTTACTATAAGCAATTGATATTAGGTTTTTTTGCTGGAAGTGGGAGTGACTTGGAGGATGACGAGACTGATGACCAGGTGTTTGCGGAGTATGACGAAGAGAAGGGGGTTACGTTCTACCCGCCGATGTACGCGCAGCGCTACGCCGCGGTCAGCGACTGTCTCTTGGATGACCGATGGTGTGCAAATATTGAAAAGGTATTGTCTGAATATTTCGTAGAATAAGTTTCAACATCCCATTATCATCATCCTAGACTTTTCCCATTTATGTTGGGGTCTGCTTCCAGATGCAGCTGAATACCAGTATTTTACATGGAGTGACTATTTTACTTTTACAATACTGTAACTGGGTATCCCTTGGCCAGACTGAAACAATTGCCAGGCCTAGGATCTAGTTTATAGCAAGCTCAAAATCTCAAACAATACACTGAAAGTCTTTCTGTCACTACATAACGGTTTATATTTCACTGTTCATTTATATGTATGTAAGAATTATATGACAAAAACAATCAAAAAAAAAAAAATTTACAACCCAAAAAATGGGACTTGTTCCACGAATAAGCTAGCTACTTGCTTCTCCTTTGCTGGTGCAAAGACAGCAGGTCATTAGTTTGTGCACCAGTGTGCAATAAATTTAATAATTTGGCCGTCATTACATGCATAAATCCTTCCTTACAAAATCTAAACAACCATGAGAGCTGAATCAAAATCTATCAAGTAGATTAGCTGCCTATGAAGCTGATCAACATAAAAAACAATGTGGATTATACTATTACAAGATGATGATGATGATGATGTAGACCAATCCATAAGAATACAAATAAAAGTGTCAGTTGGTATATTAAAATACAGTGATAAAACTTAGCGTAAACTTGCACTTCAATCTGGCAAAGTCACACCAAAATGAACAGGTTTTGTAAGATCAAAGCATTGAGAGTTCCTTCATTGGTTTTTTTTAAACATTTTTTCACAGATAGTGGATTTCGGCCACCATGACATGAGCTTTATCAAGTACCTGAAGGAAGTACCTGGTATTTGTTGCATTCTTGGCGTAGATATTGAGACTATTCCTCTCCGATGTTCCTGTGATCTGCTTGGTGGTGAGGACTACTCTCCAAAGAGGGAGAGTCCCTTGAAAGTCACTGTAAGAAAACTATTTATTTTTGTATTATTTTTTAATTTCTGATTTGACTTGATAATGCTTTTTCATGATTGTAAGTATGTTGAACAATCAAATTGTTAAAATAAAATAACTAGTCCACAACACATTCCTCCATGTCGTGTGAAAATGCTACCTCGAATAATGTTGTATTGACCGAAACTGCATGTAACCTTAGGAATGTACGGTGAGGCGAGGGGTCGGGACGCTGTGAGCCTTGTCGGCGGACTGTCAGAGTGGAGCAGCCTGCACTGCCCCCGTCTCGCCATGCACATACCTAAAGTGCAGTACAGCAGTTTCGGTCAAACTATAGTACTCGGGAGACGACATTTTTGACGTTTGAATGTCACTTAAATTAAATTATGCAACTTTTATAAATAACCCCATAATGTATGGCTTGTGTGCTGCTGCAAGCTTTCTACTTCGGTGCTGAGCTTGTAGCACGGTTTCTCTTAACTTTATGCCAAGTGTTATATTACGTATAACTTAGTTGTTAAGAAATATTATTACTAACTTATTCAGTCTGTGTTACTTGTTGTCGCTTGAAAAGCGACTTTAATTTACGTCATTTATCTAATAGAATGCATACACATGTACACAAAAGTTCAATTTATGTTTTTAATTCCAGCTATTCCAAGGTAATGCAGCTGATCCAGACTATCGCCTCATCGGCTGTGATGCGGTGATCGCTATCGAGATGATAGAACACATGCTCCCTCATGACCTTGAAAGATTCGTTCACACTGTTTTTGGCTTCATAAAACCCAGGATTGTCATTTTCACCACACCCAATGCTGATTTCAACGTCCTGTTCAAGTCTTTGGAGAAGAATGGACTCCGACGTTTGGATCATCTGTTTGAATGGACCAGAGAACAGTTTCATGATTGGTAATCACTTAATAAATATCTTAAATTCGCTGACAGACAAGGCACAGCTTAAAATGCTGGGTCTAGAAGCATTAAATTTTGCACAAGTGTTCCACATACAATGTGTTCCTTTTGATATATACCACAACTCTAGGGAATGAAAATGATTTACTCATACTCATCAATGAAACTTAGATACACACATCAAGAATCTAGTATTATTTTCTAAACTATGTATTTTGGAACACTTGTTCTAGGACTTTTTAATATAATTTTGGCTTATAGCATAGAACCTTGAGAGTTATGGGACATCAAAAGGAACACGTTATAGCGAGAATGCGCAATAATGAAGCATTTTTGCAAATTCATCTCTTAAAGAACCGCGACTCGGCAAACGTAAAGTGGCTGGTAACAGCTGGATGACAGTTGCCGGGAATCAGGCTGAACGGCCTGCAATTCGAGGCGAGACCTGTCCAGCAATGAACTGCTGTAGGCTGATGATGATAACCCCCCCCTCCCCCCCCTTAAGGGTTTAAATTGGGGATGAAAGTTTCTATGGAAATGGATGTGGTAAACATTTCGATATTTGACTTTACAGGTGTAGCAACATAGTAGTGAGGTATCCTAATTATATGGTGACCTGCAAGGGTATTGGTCCCGGACCACCTGGGACTTTGCACCACGGCTGCTGCAGTCAATTGTCACTGTTTATTTCAAATGATTACCATAAGCAAGCTGACCTAAATCTAAATGCCTTAGCTTCTCAATTGGTCGGAAGTAAGTATTATAAACTATTTTTTTTTAGGTAGTGATTTAACCCAGGTTGATCGACCGTAACCAATTGGTCGCAGTGGGAGCTATGTATCCCACTGCGACCAATTGGTTACGGTCGACTCACGCGGCTTAAATCACAATTTTTACTGCTAAATAATGGCTATTATCGTCTGTGGGCCGTTTTAACCTATGGAAAGACGATTCGTTTTCTGACACTGCCATTCACGTAGTTTAATATTCATTTTTTTAATGCAAACTAGCAAAGAAGAACCTGGGATTGTTTACAAGTGTTGTAAAAGGCGACTTAGCTCTTATGCCGAAGACTGAAGGTGTAAAGTCTTATGCGGTACGGTTATTATAGCTAACTAATAAAATAACTTGCAGCTTTAGCAACTCCTAGTGGTAGTGAGCTGGCCATAAAATTTGAACAAGGAGCTGTCTGTTGGAGCAGTGAATGTAGTATAACACCAGAATTTTGACAATAATGTTTAGTCTTAATTCGCAATATTCCTGGGAAGAAGAAAAACGCGGCATTTATTACCAACTACAATCATTAATTATTGTTGTATAATTACTCTGTTCCAATACAATTTGATGAAAATGTAAACAAATCGATCAGAAAACGTATAGTCTGTGGATGGCAAATTGTAGTGATACCACGGATTAACACAGATGGGACTCTCTACGACACAATAAAGTGCAATTCAGGCCACACAACCAAGGCTCGGAACCGGTTTTAAAAATACCGGTTGACACCGGTTTTAAAAATACCGGTTGACACCGGTTCAATTAGAAAAAAAAATGATTCGATATAATAGTATGCAAAATTATTTACATTACGCAACACAAAACATAATTTAAATTATAAATTAATAGACATATGTCAGCTAGCACACGCCAATATACCGACCAAAAATATCGAGATCAGTACCTACTCAAGCAGAAATAATAAAAAATTGACTAAACGTAAACAATATCTAAATAAAAGCCTCCAGTCATAAAGGGCGTGCCCGCTTACATATAGCTGTAACTGAAAGTTATAAATGATAAACTAGGACCATCGAGGTAAAATAAATAAACAGTTAATTACTAATAACAATAACAAAACCATGATCAGCAAGACGACCAGTCACCACAAGCAGTTCACGAGCATAACGCAAAGATCAGCCACTACGCCATATTTGAGGGAAGGAGGCAACCCGACCCTCGACGCTACCGCAAGCAGTGAGCACCTAAGGGAGCATGACGTACTTGCTGCCGGTTGGTCAGACAAAACATAATATGATCAATTGTCGAGGTCGCTAGCTAACCACATATTGCAATAGAACTCATAAAAATCATTCAAATGAGTAAATTATGTAACATTTTTTTTTTAAATACAATTAAAATAAATTTACTTTTAGTCTAATAAAATAAACATTTTAAATATAAACATATAACCTGTCAATAGGTAAGCTAATTCTGGGGAAAGAACATAAACATTGTCTTGAGTTAATCACAGCGACCAACTATTCTTATCATTTAAGTAGTCGTTGATAGTATAGTATGCCTTTGAACAAAGGTTGGATTTTACTTAAGTATTACTCGTAATCGCATTAAAAGGCAAATCTAGCGAAGAAGAGGGTAGCTTGTTGTAAAAGGTTATACCAAGCCCAAGAAATGAGTTATGAACCTTATGAAGCCGGTGAAAGTCGTAGTTTGTCCTTGTTTCTAGTGTTAACATTGTGAATATCACTGTTTGTAGTGTATATTTTGCCTAATATATATTGGCGAAGATGAATTGTGATGCAATTGTGTGGATACCAATATCTTTGAAAAAATCCGGCACCCAGCTGGTAAGCTGCTATGCATTGAACTGACGTGAGACCCGGCGGCTCGCGGCAGCCCTACTGATTTGGCACAGTGAGACGAGCCCGCCGCGTACAGTAGCTTCATACGGAAACTGCGGAGTGTCCCATCTGTGTATTAATCTGTGGTGATACTTTCAAAAATAATAATACTTTTATCAAAAAGTTTTGTAACACGGTGTAGAACCCCTACTGATGGAGTTTCTTTCTCCTTAAAAAGTGCACTTTTTTTTTCTCCAGGTGACCAGAACCGCAATAAAATCAGCGAAATCTTTGAAGGCTGTTGGGAAAGTACGGCCTCACCGTCACCACGACCGCAAGAAGAGTAAGTTTAAAAATACAACATTTAAGTTGATATTAAACACAACCTTTCTCTATGCCATAAATAGAGATAAGCGTATCCGGTTCCGGTACGGTGAAGCGCTTTATGCCCCGCAGCTTCATATCCGCCCCAATCCAGTAGGTAGTCGTGATGCGTTTGCGCAGCGCATGACGATATCCGTGAGCCTCAATGCGGATCAATTTACCGTGATTGATAAGGATGTCAATCACATACATAATTAAGAATCAGCAAACAGAAATATATTTAAATTGGATTAGAGAAAGGCTACTTCAGGGTAAGAAATACAGACTCAAATGTATGTCTTAATGTGGATGAACTTTGAAGATCTATGAATCTATACATATTATAAAACAAAGTCGCTTTTCGCGTTTATCTGTATGTCCGCGTTGTTCTTCTAAACCACGCAACAGATTTTGATGAGTTTTTAACCATCGTTTAGAGAATTTATTCCGGAAGGTTGGTGTTTAATACGTTAACATTAGAGTTACGTTTACCTAAGAAATCTCGATGTTTTGTCAAGCCGTAAAAACCGTGCGAAGCAGGAGTGGGCCGCTAATGCTTCATAATCCAGGACGGTTAGCATCGCAGGTTGACGTTTGACGAAAAATGGATTTTGTACCCATTCAATATCAAGATCACTATCCGGAAATACATATTTTGGCGCTATTTAAAAATAATATTTTTACTTAAATCGCAATGAGTAATTTCGCTCAACCCTGGTGACTTCTCTACGGAACCTCGTCGTTCGACTCGTCGTTCGTCCCTCGATCGTGTAGTGCCAGTATGAGATTCATGCGTTATTGGTAACTAGGTACTAAACCGTCGATGGACCACCATATAAAGACCTCTTTGCCGTATTCGTTGACAGTTGCCAAGACTAATATAACATATCATCTCGCCTGTATTCCCCGAAGGGTTTGGCAGAGGTGTACCTATAGTACCTACACCCACATTTCGCCAGTTATGTTTAAGTCCAATGTGAAAGGGGCGACCCTATTACCATCAACTGGGCAAAAATCCAGACTCCGGGCTGCTACTGAGCAATTCCAGATAGAAAAACCCAATAACACTTTGCCCGACCCGGCAATCGAACCCAGGACCTCATGCTCAGCAGTAGCGCTTGCGACCACTAGACCAACGAGACAGTCAGACTAATTCCGTCTTATTACAAAAAGAGTGATAACTGTAGTCCAAGTTTCGAGCCAGTTATTGCATTTTGAACTTCACAGTGCTTTGAATAAAGTTCTAAATACAAAAAACTGACGTCAAACCCTAGTTGCTTTGACGTCAGTTTTTGTAATTAAAACTTTACTTTGTAGGAATAGAGTTAAAAAATGGCTAGATGGTTTAAACTTTGGTCTAGTGGTCGCGCTACTGATGAGCATGTTCGATTCTCGGGTCGGGCAAAGTGTTATTGGGTTTTTCCATTTGCAATTTCTCAGTAGATGGAATGGGAATGGATGGGACTTAAACATAACTGGCAAAATGTGGGTGTACTATAGGTACACCTCTGCCCAACCCTTCCGGGAGTCCAGGTTTGATGTTTGATGACTACCAAAGAACCAAATTGGACCAGTAAATCGACTAGGTAGGAGTAGCCATTGCAGCACATTTCAGTAAATTAACTTGCTTCCAACCTTTCCAGCGAATCCATGACCGAAATCCTTTACCCTCAAGAACAGACACACATGACGTTCGTATTATCCTCAACTCTTTGCAACTCTGTACCTTTAACCGAGAAAACGTTCAACATGGAGACTTTCTCGTACCGTGACCAGACTCTGCAGTGTAACCTGGACGTTGAAGTAGGAAAGAGCTTCATGATGTTCGATACTCAAGATTACTACAATGTGATGGTGCCCCGAAGGAGGGTCTGTCATAAAGTGTATGAAATTGGGGATGTTTATAGCAGGTTCTGATACATTTTGTTATAGCATAGGCTTGGTAGTGTTATCTGGAAAGTTTTGAGTTGTAGAAATATTAACGGTATTTTGACGATAGTTTTAAACTAAATATTACGTTTAATTAAAATATTTCGCGTGTCTAATCATTCACCAATCATCCAAAGTAGTCAATGGGTTTAAAGGTCTCGGATGAAAAGTATATGTATTAACTTATACTTTTAATCAAAGAGGACTTATGTCCTCTAGAGGGCGCCATATATTCAATTTAATGTGACGTCACATAGCCTATAAAAGTCCAGCGGACGATCAAGACGCTTCCAACGATACCTCATTTGTCTCCTGTCACCTCAATTATGATAAGTAGTTTAGAAGTTATGAGGGAACCGATGAACATACATTCCCACATGCATACATACATACCGACCAAAATCATAGCCCTCCTTTTTGCTTAGCTGTAGCCGGATAAAAAGAAGTGCAACTATTTAAACGTTTTATTCATAGTGTAAAAATCCTCAGTTAGATATAAATAAAACATAATCAAAAAAATTAGTATCTATAGTTTGAAATAATTGCTGTTCCCATATTTAGAACAAGTAGTGCACAAACTTTCTTTGATCAGTTCATAAGTTTATATTCTACATTTCAGGTTGAACTGCACGACGTTACAAGTGAAAAAGTTCTCAAAAACAACTCAAAATTTAATGGCAAAAAATAGAATCGACTCTATAGTTCACACTAGAGAAGTGGTTGATGAAATCCGTCACCTAACTAAGGTGTTAAATTTTAATAATTTCAGTCAGACAGAGGACGGGGGTCATGTCTGGTGTAACATCAACTGGGGGGAAAACGCACCGTACTGGAACCAGTACTACAAGATTGTGAGGGAGTACGCCTATCCCTTTGAGGTGAGATAATTATACAATTGTAGTTACTGACCAGGGCTAAGGATCTTTTGGCGCGTGTCAATGTTATTTGTTAATGAATAAATAAATGAAAACGAAATTAGTCAGAACAAACGCCGCCATCTTGTTCTTGCTTTGGCGGCATTTACATCGTCACATGCGAACTACGTATCACGTCGGGGTCACCAGTATAGAAGCATGAGGAACAGGGTGTAAAGATCACTCATCCTCTA
Source organism: Xanthia togata (assembly GCA_963853775.1). Taxonomy (NCBI): domain Eukaryota; kingdom Metazoa; phylum Arthropoda; class Insecta; order Lepidoptera; family Noctuidae; genus Xanthia; species Xanthia togata. Next base: position 23,079,835 of record OY970793.1, on the reverse strand, counting down.
TAGAAAAGCGAGGACCAGACGGGTGTTGTGTCTGGTGGGCAACTACCCGGCGATTGATGTCGGGATGTTATATATATGCTAGTTGCGCGTTAAACTCTGCTTACGCGATGCAGGATTTTGAGTGATGTCAGTTTGATGCGTAGTTCGCATGTGGCGATGTAGATGCCGCCACATTGCAATAAAAAAATCACAAATGTTTACCAACAACGCTCCCCTCTCAATGTCATTCAAGCGCAAAAAGATCCTTGTAGCACTCTACCTACTTTGATGTATTGTGTGTAAGCTCTTTTGTTTAGAATTGTGTTCATTCTTCAGGGCCTTTTTACGCTCTCCGGCTGCGGGCACTTGATAATAAAATGTTTGGGTAAATACAGGGTGGGGAAAAAGTGTCGTAAAAAAATATCATAATGTGAATGTGGCATAATTTTTGCAAATGGCGTTGTAATGTCATTGTGATTCGGTACATATGGTCTAGACAGAGAGAGAGAATTACTTAATAATGCAATGGAGCGATACACACAGTCACACAGCTCCGATGGAGATTTTGAAATACCAATTCCGGGCTTTGTGATCTCACGTTTTGGCGATTTGAACTGGCTGGCCAGTCGCTAGATATGACGGCACCTGCAGAATATTTTTGAAACCTTGCGTTTACCACAATAAACCACAAACCTTGCAAGTTTTAAAAGCCAACATTGAAGAAAGTCACAAAATTGGAGTTTGTTTAGCGACCTTCAATTCCAAATGCCGTACAACGTGCACAAATGTGTATCAACTCAGGAGGTGGTCATTAGACCGATACCATTTTTTCGACTTAATGTCATAATCTTATAAGGGTTAGGCAGAGGTGTACCTATAATACACCCACATTTGCCCAGTTATATCATGTGTGGTTTCTTGTGTGTGTAATTATGATTGGGTTTTTCCATCAGGAACCTCTCAGTAGCAGCCCGGAGTCTAGATTTGTGCCCGGTTGATGTCAATAGGCTAAGTATTACTTTTTGTACAAAACCTTATTTTATACTTTTTCAGACAAAATCAGAGGAGGCACGCATACTAGACTTGGTGTCAGAGGAGATCAACCGCCGGCTAGACACCGAGTACGACGAAGAGTTCTCAGTGGACGTGAACCGGTTGGAGATTCCGCTGTCGCATCTCATGGCCGTTATTCAGCACATTACCAACGATGTTGATAGAGTCCGGTTAGTACAAACTTTTTGTACGGATAGAAGAATAGCAATTATTTATTTGACTGACTCGTTAGACTATTGGTCGCAGGCGCTGCTTCAGGAGCATGATGCCCTGGGTTCGATCCCGAGGTTGAGCAAAGTGTTCTTGGTTTTTTCTATCAGGATTTTCTCAGTAGCAGGCCGGAGTCTGGATTTGTGCCCGGTTGATGGCAATAGTCTCATTCCCACTAGTAAACCTCTGCCTAACCCTTTGGGGAAAACAGGCGTTATGTTTTGTATGTATGTATAAGTACAACAAGAAAAAAAAAACGAGCGAGCTTTATTTTGTAGTCGCATATTACGATGTGTACTTACTAAAGATTTTGATTTATCGATCACATCCCTAAATCCCGGCAGGCACATTTCTGACATTTGATCATGTTAATCCGTATTATCTTTGCGCTAGAGAATATCTACGTCCGTTTGTGTTTTAAGAGTTGAGATTAATTAATTATTGTATTGTGTGTTGAGAAGTAGAACTTGTTTGTATTTTTGGAAATTAATTTCTGTGTATTTCATTGTGCAAATATGTCGAGTCGTGGGGTCGACCGATTGACCCCGTCAATCAGCCGGCAAAACCGATGTATCAATTGTTCATTTTTGATACCCAGAAACCTACGTACATATTCTATAACTCGTAATTCTTACTAATATAAGCGGATTACTAATGGGATTAGTCTGTTTTTAGAGCAATAATGTTCGTATTGATTTGTCGATAAAATATACCTACTTGCCTGGTTTTGAGGTTATTTTAGAATTTATATAATGACTCCGAATCACGGGTTTTTTTTTACGAAAAGAGCTTTGGTAGGAGTTATTATGATAAGTGTAGACTATAAAAAACAAAGTTTGATTTTGATGCAGCATAGTACGGGATACCATACTTCCATGAACATTGTCCTTTATTGGGAATTAAGGTTTTCATGAAAATTCACGCCACCAGTTGGCGCCACTTTGACAAGAGGTCTTCCAATACGACAGTAAATATATGCTGACGTTCATCATTCGTTTCATTCATTTAGTCACGACCAAAGAAATTATAGGCGCTTTAACACTAGACAGGTGCCCGGACCTGACGTCTCAGTGCTGCAACCTAGTGAACGTTCTTTATTTTTCTTTCTATTTCAGAAAACCCTCATTGTTGTCAAAAGTGGTAAAGCGAAAACAATGCAGACTATACCTACATTAGCCTTTATCCTACTTTTTCACCTAATATGTTATTATTTTGTAGGGATCTCCTGGAATGGAATGGCTACGAAATTGTGGACGACGTGGTGATCCATTCTCGCCTAGTGGTAGACACCACCTCGGTGGCCACGGCCGACGACGTGTGGCAAGACAACGACTGCTCTGATGTAAATGTACCAGATTGAACTATGTAATGTAGATCATTGTCGTGCAGTACTGTTAGACGACCCGATATGGTTGGATCAACCGTCTCTTTTGTTAGTACCTTTTCACACGGTTCGGCTACAGGCTATTCTGAAAATATTAAAGCATTTTACATTTACCGCCACAATATACACGGCTTACCCATATATCATCTGGCACTACCGCCGGGGCACATCTGCCGAAGCGTGTTTTTCACCGCCAACCAAATATCAACTTTGCCTGAGTTGAAATAAACTTGAAAATAAATAAACTTCCGGTCTGAGAGCAGCGAGAGTGTCTCAGGTTATTTATTAGATGTTCACTGGTTCTTTGGCAGCCTGAGCTTGTGAAAAAGGACTAACGGTAGTTATATTAATGAATTTGTCTTATTTTAAAATACTAGGCTAGTATACTTTCTCAGTAGGTTAACCACACTAGTTAGAAACGAGTTGAATTGGTTGTTACTACGATCGAGTCCTCCATTATTTATGTGAACTGATTTTTGAATCTAAATAGTCTACTACAATCTCAAAATGCCAAAATGATTGTCAAAATGTCTTTTGATAATCGCATATTCGAGACGAGAAATTCGTACATGACGTAAATACCGATCAAATAAATTATTTGTTGTTGTTGTTGTTGTTTGGATTGGTTGTCTGTTATTAGTATTGCGTAGTGATTATATTTTGATTTTAATATATTAAATACTAGTCTTTTCAGCCTTTGATGAGATTTTTGGGTAGTACACCCCGATTCAAACATAATGGCGGCTCGGAACATGAGGCGAGTCGCTGCGCAGTAACGAATTCATGGGTCAGCGGGGGTGAGGGGTGCGGTACTGCGCAGCGAGTAGCGCACTTCCGAGACGCCATTAAGTTTGAATCGAACTTTAAGTATCTAAACTTGAATTCAAAATCTTAAATCGTTATCCAGAAATGGAACCACATACTCAGTGTCATACATGAAAACTAAAAAAAATATTGCATCAATTTTGAACCTTTTTTTTAATTAAAAATAGATACTTACTCAAAAATCAGCCTTGACTATATATCGTTAAATTGCATAGTTGAGTGTCTTGCATTGGAGTGTGAATATCGTAAGATTCTGAATTCAAGGATAAGGTAACGCGTTATACGCGTGGACAAAATCTGAACTAATGCCGCCATTTTGTTTTTGTATACATTTCAAGTGACATTTCACAAATGTTTACTTACAGCGCACTCCTGTCTGCATTTGAGGGCCAAAATATCCTTGTTTAGTTTAACCGAAACCGCTGCCTAACGCGCCTTAGAGAGTCGTAGTCGTAGATAGTCGCACTGGGGGGCCAGTGCAGGCCGCTCATTGGTCAACGCTCACGGCGTCTCGCTGCTCATTCATCAGCGCTCATGGCAACTCGCCCCCCGCCACGTTGCGCATTTATAAGGTACTATCGAAGAACTTCATATCTAAGTAGTTTGAAAACAAAATCCCGTGAACACGATGACTACATCTGTTCCCAACCCGGTTCTATAGCGGACGAGCGCTGCAAGCAAAAATAGTCTCTTACGGTGTATAGATATGAACTTCTTCGATGGTACGGTACAGCGGTTTCGGTCAAACTATATCAGTGTATTTCAGTGAATAACAAACTTATAAAAAGTAGTTGTAAGCAAATATATCAATCTTTACCACTGTAAGCATTGGTGTTCATAGAGTTAAATTATAGGTATAAAAGTACACTTAAGACAAAAACTACACTTAGAAAAATTCAAAAGCGAGTTACTTATTGACATAATTCATGATAATGAATACTTTAGGAAACTTGTTTAATTCTATATTGCAAGCTTTTATTTGTTATGACTAATTTGCTTATTGATACTCCATATTTCACTGTTGGAAGCATTGTAAGTTTTCGTGTTGTATTTTAATTAAGATGTTTAGCAACTAAGCGATCACATGTAATGTGAGTCAAAATTTATACAATTAAATTTTTATATGCATTTCGGTCGTTTCATTCCAGTAAACTCAGGAAGATTGATTGCTAAGCAAATTGACTAGCAATTTCAATTGCCCGTATATTCAAATCAAAACTGTCATTCTTTGACAGAAAATTGACGCAGTCTGTAAAATTTTTGAGAGTTTCCCTGACTGGTAATTGATTATTTTCATCCTCTATCGATTTGACGTATATTTGTTTGAAACTAGTTTAAGTTATTGCTTTGAGTTAGTGTCGTTGTGATTTGATGCACATTTGCCATCAATTATAACCCCGGCCACCAAGAGAATATTTTTGACAAGATTAGGAACTAATAAAGTTCAAGTAAATTCGTAAAACACATTCTTTTGTACTTAGCTGACAGGTGTCAGCAAACACATTCTCTCATCGGCTGGAGTGTAGTCAATCTGACAGATTTGGGTTGCTCAAATTCGATTACATTAATTATACAGTTATTTCACCTCTGACAGCAACCCAAGCAGCAACTCACCAGCAACCTTATTGCAACGAGAATAAGGGCTTGCGCACACTGTCAAGAAAAAATTTGCGATACCGCGAGCGCCCGCCAGTTTACCGGAGCATCCGCCGGTATGCCGCGGCATCTGCCGAGTAGCCACCGTTTGCCGGGATTTGTTTATTACACTAGCGACTACGCAGTCGAAAAGTTGCTTTTGAAAGAGTGTGGCACGCTGGCAGACTCCAGCGCATACCGGCGCGTAACCGCCGCCTCCCGCCGCGGTATCCTCCAGCGTGCTCCGAGGTCGATCACCGAGTATTGAAATATATTACCTTATTTCGATTGGATAAGTATTAAATTCAAGTGATAAATTTAAAATCCTCTGCCGTCCCGTCCGCCAGTCTGCGCAGGCCCTAAAGATCACTTTAATTTTGACAGTGACGCAAAGTCATAGATACAGATAGCTTTGAAAGACTGCAGATTATAAACTTATTATTTATCGGAGTGAGTTTTCTTCTTAGCTTGCAGGCTATCATGTCTTTTTTATTTACAGTGGGGCACAGATCTTCGGTCATCATCGGTATCAGATGGCAGCACAATCGTGCCGGATTTACCTGGTTAGCGTTTTTTCAGACTACTAAGGCTAGGCACGGATAAAAACAAAAGGGTTTGTCATATATTATGATGTCTGATGCATTCGATTTCGTTGTAGACATTTTTTTTGTGTCTTTGAAAATAGGCTCATGGAGAGTGCCGAGCACACGACATGACAGAAGTGAAAACTGAAAACAAGTAATAGCGCCATTTAACTTCTTAAGTACAGCACTACGGCGCGAGCATGTCGGTCACGCGAATCCATAAGTTTATCCTCTACCATAAATCTCTACGCGCCGCTTTCACTTAAAAAAACATGACTATAACCTATTTTCAAATACAATAGACGTAGATATATTTAGTAACCAATTCTGCTTAACTTTTCCTAAAGAGTCATAAAAGCTATACTGCTCGACAACCCCAATTTTATAAGTGGGGTTCTCAGGCAGTATGGCTCAGTGCCACTGAGGGGCGGGGAAGACTCCCACTGTGGGAGTCTTCCCCGCCCCCCGCCCGTGGGGAGCGCCAAACAAAACTGACGCCCTCGTTGCTAGACCGGCCTTTGCTGGGCCTTCCCTAGGGAACTAGGGATCTCACCAGGCAGGGGCCAGCGGTGCTATTCTGTAAAAATCTCACCGTGGAAACTTCGGTGAAGTGAGCGTGGAGTGAGCTGTCAATAGTGTCAGTTCCAAGCAAAAACATTACTTAAGTTTTAACGGTGAGATTTTTACCGAATCGACCGGCTGGTCGCACGGGCGCCGGAAAGCACTTCGGGCGCTCCCACAGATACACCCCAGAATCACACCCGAACGCGCTGAGAGAAGGTATACCTCTCAGCGAACAGGTGTGCATGAAAGTACTCCGGAAACCCAACGACCGGCTCACGATTTCGTGGGCCTAGAGAAAAATCCCTCGGGCAAGGGACCAAAAAAGCCCCAAAACCGATTACTCGCGCCCCCTTTGGGGGCGCAGAGACGACTTAGACGTCGTATGGCTCACTCTGCTTCTGGCGCTCGGCGTGGCAACACGCCGTGTTCGGGTTCGCGACAAGTGAATCGTCATCCTGAGGATACCTCGTTGAGAGGTGAAACACGAGTCGATTTCTTTCAGGGTTTTTATGACTCTTTAGGAATAGTTTAGCAGAATAGGTTACTAAATATATCTACGTCTATAAACAAATATATCTACATTTTATAATTGATTTCCGCAAGGTCACCTGAATCAATTAACTAACCTCTATTCAACAGTTTTGTTTATTTTTGAAGTAGTAATAAATTTATACAGATTTTTTTTTCAGTACAGGTCAGGACGTAGAAATATTTAATGTTTTTTTCTGCCTCAAGGGCGTTGTCTACACCGTGCTCTGGACCAGAAAGTCCGGAACCTTCGAACAATGTTGTTGGTCGATGAGGATATTACTACGGAGTTGGACAAGGTTGTATGTCGGCTTATGAAGTTGGCGCTAGATTCCAGTAAGGGTCGCCAGACGCCTCCCCCTGCTAGGTGGATGCAATGCAAGCTGCTAGATCTCCTCACCCTCACTGAAAAGGCTATAAGCAGACGCAAGAAGTGTTTTATCGAGAACTTTCCTTTGATAGTTGGTACGTTATATTCCATCATATTATGACACCTGTCAGTTTGACATGTAAATTCGGGACAAAAGGATGCGGACTTTTGCTTATTTGTCTCCACTGAACCGAAACTATTTTGATATTTGGATCGTTTATGTGCGCAACTATTAGGCTCCTAAAACGCACAAATATTCGACGAAAAACTAAATAGTTTTTTTAAACGACTTAAAAAAAAGGAGCAGGTTCTCAGTTCGTCGGATTCAGTTTTTCGGAGGCATTTTTCTGAAATATCTGGCATTTTGTACATCCCAGACACCAGTAAACCTAGCTGTACCGCGCTTTAGGAATGCGCGGCAAGGCGTGGGGCAGTGTTGACCAGGGCTTCGGAACGATTCGCAAAATATCGCTTAATTACAGCTTTTAACCAGGTTTTACAGAAAAACTGAGTTTTCGAAAACACTCTTTTTAAAATGTATGGCCTTTTTTACGAGCCGGTTAAAAATATTAACCAGATTTGCGATCCCTGGCGTTGACGAATGAGTTGCGGGATGCCGTGAGTGTTGACGAATGAGCTGTCTGCACTGCCCTCCGTCTTGCCGCGGACATAGGTACCTAAGGCACGGTACAGCGGTACCGGTAAACTATACCTTCTTGAATGATTCCTTAGGAAGGTAACATTTTTACACACACTGTAATGTTTAAAAAAGTTTGTTTAACGTTTTGATTATAATGTCTTTAATTTTTAGATAAACATCCAGATGTTGTGCTGAATCAAGATACTAGAGTGTGAGTTCTATTTTCAAGGTAGAAAACTATCACAATGACATTTTGTAACGCAGTGACAGCATTTTCATAAAATGAACCGCTCTAAAATACTATAGATGTAGATATATTCAGTAACCTATTTCGCTTAACTATTCCTAAAGAGTCATAAAAAACCCTGTAAGAAATCGACACGTATTTCACTTCTCAACGAGTCAATCGTGATTCTGAGGATACCTATTATGGATTTTCGCAAGGTCACGCCTGAATCAATTAATATGAACAGTACCCTAATTACATAATATACGATCGGTCGAAATTTCAATCGTTTTGATCCATTGCTTCATAAGATTAAAAAAAAAAAATGAATGTTGTTGAACTGCCAAAATGAAACAAATTTTTCGTAATCGTTTAAGAAAATGAGTTGCGTAATTAGATAGCAGCTCTTCAAAATCATTAAACCTCTACAACCTAATTGTGTAACAAACTTTCAATCAATAGTGATTGAAAGTTTGTTACACAATTTCCCCTCGGATTTTCCCTCTTTTTTTTTTACCCTCGGATAGCCGAGGGTTTTGAAGGAAATTCCTAATCCCTTGCTTCATAGGTTTGAAAAAATTGTCTGCTCTATAACTTAATATCGCAATGACTGTCAAAATGAAAGGAATTGGTGACCGATTGTCATTTTATGTGTTTTATGAAAATACCGCGCGGGCCACACAGAGGATAATCCCGCGCAGCTATTGTATTAAATAGGTCACGCGACCAGTTTGAATCTCCTAACAAGTTAGTTGACACAATCGGCGCGCGTGTATATCTTCCCGAATCCCGCGCGGGATTCGCATCAGTTTGACCAGCGCTAGAATGGTCGTGCATATTTTGCAGAATTAACTTAAAACAGCGGTTTTGAAATCTGTAGTGCGATACAAAAAGCAAGCAAGCTTTCAGCAACCATGCATTTTAAAAAGATGAAATGTTTTTATTTAGATGCATTGGTACCTTTAAAGTAGAAATAATTCGATATTGTTTCTGTTTTCAGGAAGGAACTAGTTGATAAGTATCGACATCTTATTCAGCCATTAGGTAAGTTGCTTATAGAATTAAAGTAACTCATGTTTGGCCAATGTGATTTGGATTTAAACGATTTTTTTGCAGAGAAAACGACGAATATTGGTGATAACAACGATCATGTAACTGACGTGGATATTGAAGACGAATTCCTCAGTACAACCAGTAATGAGTTTTCGAAAGGCATGTAAACTGATATAAATGTAGACTACATAAAAAAAATCTGTGTGCATGACTAAATGTATGAAAGTAAAAATAGGAAAAGAGAATGTGATGGGAGCAGGTTGGCTTCTTTAGTTTCTGCCTAGGGTCCATGGAAAAAGGCGTGAATTTATGTATGTGTACATTTCTAAAATCTTCATGTCAGCAAGTTTCTTATGATATTTTCAGAAAACGAATTCGTTTTGGGAATCTCCCCTAGTCTGGTTATTCCTCGGCCAGTATTCAGCACGGAGTCATTCTGCACGGAGGCATTCAATACTCCAGAACCAACTCCGGGTACAAACCCATTAGAAAGAACTAAAGCATGGCTAGCCGAAGACGTTGAAGTAGAACCGTATCCGAAATACGAAATGAACTACGAGGATATTAGTTCTAGCGATACTGATCATAGCGGTTCTAGGGTGAGACAAAAACATAAGAAATCTATCAACAAACTCAACTCAAGTAACAAGAGTATTCGAGAATCAGTCACAAATCCGAACACATCTTTGAGCAAAACTTCGTGCAAGTTTAAAATTAAACATGAATTTAGAAAGATTAGTAAAACTCTGATTAAAAATGTGGCAAGAAGGAAGTCTAATAATACCAATATGGTTGAATATTCGCCTGCTGAGTACGACAACTGTGTGCTTGGGTCGGAGAGAAAATATACTGGGAGTCCAACTTTTAATGTGGCGGCATCCAAACCGGCAAGTTATCTATTAACAGACAAAGTTAGGTATTGACTCATTCGCTATTAGCGCTTTCCTTTTAAAGTAATAACGTTTGTGCTTTCAGATTCCCGGAAGTTTAATAGCACTCTGTCATCCCGATTTAAAAGCGGAAAAAGGTACGGAGTTGCCTGAAGTAACAGATTTAGATGATGCTGATATATCCAACGCTATTAGCATTCCTAGTTGCATATCTGCTACAGAAGAAAGTCTCCACATTGATATTGTTACGCGAGACTATGTGGAAACTATAGCTCTGCGTAGAACTATAGGGACTGACACAAAAGTAGCGCCAGAAATGAAAAGAAAACTTAGTGAAGATAATTTGAGTAATGATTTTGATAAACAAATATGTACTAAGCATGAAGTCAGCGCAGAAAATGTGCAGTCGCAAACAATTTTTCTTAACGGTATCTACCTACAATTTGTATCGTATACTGTCATCTTAATAAAAAGTGGAACCATTTTAAATTAAATCCATTTTCTCTTATAGATATAAACGAACCAAGTACATCAAAGGGAATTCGTCACTATGTAAGTACGGATGTACAATGTGGCCCCGATTGTCTCGCGACTTGTCCGCTGTTATCTCCGTGTACATCCGTAGTCAAGATGCCTCAAGTATACTCCACAGTTATTAAAATTAATAATGTAGGTGCCGAGAGTAAAGTGAAAGCGGCAGATTTGGGCACATCTACGCTGGAAACGAATAATTTGAAAACGATAACACCAAGATTGAGACGAGTTGGAATCAAAATAAAAGATTCTGACGTAAATTTATGTAGTCAAACTGAATGTTCTACTATGACGATACCTGACCCCGTGCCTAAAAGTTCACAGACGTTTGCTACAGATTGCAGCTTACCAGTACATAGTGCAGTATCGTTCAATGGAACAAAACTAATTAAGCCTATATCAAGTACTTTGAAAATAGAGGATTCTGGATCAGTATTTTATGCATCAAGTATCGCCAGCACGTCAAAGACGTGCACTGATTGCATGACTGAATCTAAAACTACGAGTAATGTTTTGATAGAGACTTTTGAGAGCAAAGTAGGGCCAAGGATGGAATCGCCTACTAAAATGACAAAGCTATCCTGTGGTGCTGTTCATGTTCACAGTTATAGAGATAATAAATTGTCTGAGGATATCGTCTACCAGGGCGCGTGGGAGCGATACAAGCCAAAAGCTAACACACGGAAAAATACTTTCAATTTTTCGACGCTGAGAAAAAGTAACGAGCCGGCTACTAGGAAAAGTAAAGAACATTTAAAGGAGAAGAAAGTAAATTTCAAGGAAAAGGTTTATAGAAAAACACAAGATAAAAAGCAAATGGAGGCGGAGCCTATGAAACCTAAGCAAATTCGAAATGTCAAACTACGTAAAGTAAGTCTGGAAGAGAAGAGAGCCGAGGTTAGGAAGCCGCGTGTTTCTAAAAGTGCTGCTAAAATTTCAAACAAAATTAAGGGCATTCCTAGGCCCATAAAAACTATCAAGGTAATGAAAAGAAAACAAAATTAAGATATTAAACCATAGTTTTCCCCCATTAAAATGTTTAAATATTACAGGTGGCATCAAAACACTCAATAAGGTATTTTTATTTTTTAATAATGTGGGTGGGATATTGAAAATTACGAATATTGCAACATTTTCCTTTTTCTAGTACAAATACTTCCAAAAATGCAAAATCAACTTTTACTATTAGAAGATCTGGAATGATAGTCAATGTTACTGCTAATAAAAAAGAAATCAATAAACCGCAGACGCCCACGAAAAGTTATATACCTTTATATTTAAAGAGAACTTTACACAAAGATATACTTAACAAAAGTTTAGATTCTGCTTCTGACACCGTGAGGGGCAAAATTGCTCCTCTGGTGAGATCGAATACAGAAGAGATCAGAAGCAATTTACTCAAATTTAATGATGACTTGCATATGAATATTAGTTACGTCGTCTGCCGTAACGACATAGAAGACAAGATTACATCTCCTGACGAACAGACTAGTGAAACTAGTAAAGATTATAATAAAAGTACCCCAAGGCAGTTAGACATGCTTAAACGTTCACACAGTCCAAGTCATTCTATAAATAGTTCTACTTGTTCTTCCCGAAACAGCGTTGCTACAGTTAAAGCTGCGTCCACACGAACTAAAGTTACGACAAAGAGACATTCCGCGACACCATATAAGGTTAATGTGACTAATAGCGAATCAGATAATGCCTTACCACCAAGGACTAAAAAAGTGGTCAAAAGGTATAAGGCTGGTAAAAAGACTGAAAACAAAGATATTGGCAATAAAGAAAATATTCCGGAGTCCACAAAGAACTTTGTTAATAAAGATAATGAGAAAAATAATAAGTCGCCGTTCTCGGGTAGACCCAAAAGTATGTGCATTACACAAGTAGAAACGGAATGTTCGTCCCCGATTTTAGGGCGGCAAAAGGCACAAATATCTAATAAATCTAATGTCAAAATATCTTCACGCAAAGATTGTGACGAGAAACGAAAAGCAATTAGTCCATCAGTTTCGAAGAAGAGGTCACTAAAATCTGACACTTCAATTTATGACGATTTTATCCCAAGTGAACCGGAATCTTTTAAGACGGATTCTACGAATATGGTTCTTGTGTTGGAACCACAACAGAATTATGAAAATCTTTCAAAGACACAAAATATTTCACGTAAATCATCGGCAGATATTGCTATTAAAAGCAACCACAATCTGATAGATCAGTTGGTACATGAGTCGAGTTTACATAGTGACCCCAGCCGCCGTCATATTCTGGATTCTATGAGACATGTGTTAGAAGAAACGTTAGATCGAATTATTATTTCACGTGGAAATGTAAGCCACTTAAGTTCTCAGATTCAGAAAACTGAACATGATATAGTTACTTCGCCAGGAATTACAATAAACGTTGGTCTTGTCGAAACCAGTAAGAGCGACATAAATAAATCTTTGCATCGAACCTTTGATTCCGTACTCGGCGACGAGTCTACGCTAAGTTTAAATGACACACGGTTATCGGTTACTGATTTGGATTTACTTTCATTTAAATCATCTCAATCAAAATATTCGGAGTATTATTTGGCTGATAATGAATTGAATACCTCGCAAGAACTTGATGAGGTACAAATGCAAAATATGAATTCAGTGCAGGATATATTTGAGCGAAAGGAACCGCCTTTGATTCAGGTACTTTTAGGAATACTAAAATACTTTTAAAAGAACTTTCAAGGTGCTCTTCCGAAGGCAACTGCAACCGGTCTGTCAATTGTTCGGCGTTGCCGGTGCGATTTGCGGTTGCCTTCAGACGAATACCATTCGATATACATTACTAGACCAAATTACAGAGTACTCCGGGTACTCTGGTGGGTCAAGCATTCAGTGGCTTTTCTCTTGACGCTGCGCCAGTGGCTGGTGATCAACCAGACTCTATCGCTATCATCGACTCGGAGACTAACAGTATGGCTGTGGAAATTAACAGGCAAGCTGTAAGTACGCTATTATTTTCATCTTACATCTTAGGGTTTTTTCAACATGTTATGTCTCATCATTAAAAACCAGTCTAGCTCTTTTTTTACAATGGAAATCGTAAGATGCGAAAAATATAATATCTAGTGCATGGCTGGATTGGCTGGCAGGTGAAAATGACTCATGTAACTAAAAGAGTGATGAATATAAAATGTGAGAGGGAGAAGAAGGCCAAAGAAAGATGGATGGATTGTGTGAGGAATGATATGAAAGAAAAGGGAGTGAATGTTAGCGTAGCGGGTAACAGAGAAGAATGGAATAAGAAAACTTGTTGCGCCGACCCCAAGTAACATAAGAAAAGAAGATTATGATGGCTTGCCGGATTGACCACATTGAAATCTCTCTATGGAAGTTTTTTTTTTACTATTAAGTCGTGAAACGATGAACGTTATTTGTTTTTCCAGACGTCAGAAGAATTGTTTATATCGGGCAGGTCATCAAACAGCTTCGAGTCCTGTGTCTTAGATGAAGATGTCGTTGTCCCTAATTGGTTATTTCAACTAATCAGTCACCAACAGTCTGTAAGTTCCTCATGCAAAACTGTCTTTTCCCTGATTGATTGTTTTATTCAGATTTTTTTGATTATTTGTTTTTTAATATATTTCTAAAAGCGAATATTGACAGTCCAGATCCTCTCCCCTTAATTTTATGCTGAATGGAGCGCCTAGCACGTTTTCGTTTTTTTTTTTCAGGTACTCCATTAAGCATAAAGAAATGTATAACGCCTAGGCGACAGCAGTCACGATTCTTCACACCCCTTTACTTTATTTAGGTACATGCGCTTTGGTTGCGAGCACTGCTCTCAAATTTTAAAGCTTTAATTAGGTGGAAGAAGACCGGGAGGAGGCAGGGTTTCTTGGCCCTATAGCTGCACCTCTTGATGAACCGATGTATGATGCGAATGGAAACATCGTGGAGCCCCCCTTACTTGGTGTTGCCGCCGGGGCAGGTGACGGACGAGGCATGCACAGTGACCACTCGCAGGACAGTTCTGGGAGAGGGACATCAGTTAGTTCCAGTGATACTTCTTCTGGACTGCAGAGCGAGGTCAGCGTGAGTAGTCCTCTTGTTTTTTCTTAAAGTTTTTAGCGTTATCAGCAATAAAATGAACTAGCCAAGATTGATTAAGACTTTTTACTCAGAGGTAAGTGACTGTAAGGTAGATGTAATATGATGCGAGCTTTAAGTTGTGTGACATGCAAGGTTTAAAACCAAGATATTTGCTTTAGTGGAGCTCGGGCTTTTGAAGTTATATAGGTATTTTTGGAAAAAAATGGTTTGATTCTCATTTTAAAATTTTCTTGTACAGACTGTCTTAATTGACCCTTCGACCCAGTTTGAACTTCTTCGGGATCCTATGACAAGTTCCGCGGTGGTGCCGATTGACCATCACAGCTCGATAGATCGCACTTTTGGAATTGAAGGTAGTAAATTTCCACAAATTTATACTATGGTTTACTCCCTCGTTGCTCTACTGGTCGCTACTGCTGAGCACGAGGATTCCCAGATCGTGCAATGCGTTATTCTGTTTTTCTAACTGGAATTTCTCAGTAGCAGTCCGGATTCAGGATCCAATGTCGGACTTGAACATAACTGGCTAAGTGTAGGTGTACTTTAGGTACACCTCTGCCTAACGCTTTGGGGAAAGCAGGCGTTATGTTTAAATTATGGTTTTATTAGTTTAGATGAGGCTGCTGTTCACTCGGCGCTGTCCTGTAACGATATGTTACGGTAAAAAGTTGGAATCAAACGTCGACATTTCACTGTTTATACGATAAAAAATAAATGCAATATGACATTGCCATGTGTTCCCGAAATTATATACATATTAAAATATTGGTACGTTGGTGGTAATACTTTGAACTTGAGCTGGGTCTTGTCACAGATAATATAATACTACATCCCTAGTGTAGTAAGAAGTTTCAATTGCCAGCTTACACTGGTTTTGTTACTACCGACGACGTCCCTACTGTACTGATCAACGCCGTGTTAAGTGGGCCTCAAGGCCATTTTATTAGTCTGTTTTATGTAGGTGCTTAAGTATTGTTTAAATAAAATTGATGTGGGGGGTTACATATAAGTTCCTTAAGGCTCTAACTTGGCCTAACACTTCGGAAG
Organism: Xanthia togata; assembly: GCA_963853775.1. Taxonomy (NCBI): domain Eukaryota; kingdom Metazoa; phylum Arthropoda; class Insecta; order Lepidoptera; family Noctuidae; genus Xanthia; species Xanthia togata. The sequence continues at coordinate 23,064,219 of OY970793.1, read as the reverse complement.
AATTTGATTTATCAGTTTTTAAACATACTTCTATTACAGATGACACCGGGACACTGACTAGCTCTCGCGACGATCGTACGAGAACGATAAATGAGGCTAGTGACGTCGACGCAGATATTAGCTCCATCGATACCGACGCCCCGGATCTTTCTGATAACTGAACATCTTATCGCACACTGTATGTCCTAGTGTCTTGTGTAAGTTGATAAATTGTTGAGGATTTATCTGGGCACTGGATAAGCTGGTAGTTTTTTTTTTGGGTTTTTGACACTTTTAGATTGTTCTATCCTGAAGCTGAGAAAAAAATTGCCAGTTAGGATATTTACCTCATAAATTGTTATTCGACTGATTTATTTATTAAAAATTGTTTTAAATCAGTTTTATTAGCTTTGGACATATGACTTATCGTACAGTGTGTTGAGGATTAGGTGACTCGAGTTTTAAGAGTGGCATTGGGTCACAACGGGCGAAATTTTACATCTTGGAAATTATACTTGTGATATTATATTATGTGCACCGCCTCGGTGCATTGTGGATATTAACGTTCTAATAAATTATTTGTTATCTCTATTCTGGGTTGTTTAATTTTTTTAAGCTGAATTAAAACCATTTTCTCTTATCCCACGGGGTTGACATTTTACATCTTGGTTCAGTTTCGAAGACAATTTTATGATAAGCATGACCTGATTGGCCACCCAGGATTGACTCCAGACGAGAAAACTACTCAATGGTCACCAGTAAAGACACGAAATTTTATATACGAATTAATTATAATAGTCCGTTCTAAATTCCACCATGATCTGACTGTTGCACCCAAGATTAGCTTCAGATGACGGAACTTCTCAATGGTCTACAGTACAGACACGAAATTTAATATACGCTTTAATTATGTTAGTCCGTTCTAAATTCCCTGGGTGCATTAGCATGTGCATCTGGACTGAGGGCCCATTTTTGAAGTGAAAAGTTCTTTAGACGCGTTGAGCACTTTTTGGGTGAACATAAATCATGGAACGCGTCATCGTTACCGAACGCTTTCCATGAGCTATATGTATATACTGTGTACTTTTTGGGTGAACAAAAACGTGAAACTCGCTTCATCTTCACCGCACGCATACTTAGTTTTCACTTCTATCGGCAGTCCCCAATTACCTTCTGAAACAAATCGAGTCTTACAGGGGAATTAGTTAAGTGAATAAAAACTTTCATGAACAAATGACTTGGGCTTTTATTAAAATTTGACTTATCGTCCGTTGTTCTAAATACCATACTTTAAGAGAAAATGCGTTTTCAATTCAATTAGTATAGGATCAATTTTAGGGTTGACCATAGTGTTCTTCTTAAGTACATAATAGAAGAATTCAAAAAAAGTTTTGTAAAGCGCAGTCAGAAAGTCATAAAGAAACTAAAACCATTTATTAGACTCAAACTAAAAGCATTTCTTTCAATTATACCATTTACAGGTACCTACTTTTGATTTGTCAAGGAGTTGGTCAGTCAGAAATATGAAGCTAGTTGCCTATTCCAAAGTGTAGTAGGTACCAATGGAGAAGAACGGGCAAGAAATTCCACGGAAACTTATATCAAAAAATTGTTACAAAATACTGGTTACATCATTCATGTTGAAATTATACATGTGAGAACAATGTATAAAGACGTGCACGTTAAGAGGGAACAGGGCCTGCGATTCTCCATACAATAGTATTCCCCTGTATTCTTCGTGATTATAGTCTCTAGAGCAAACATTTTTTTTTCCATAAAATCAAGGCCTGCCGTAGACACGGCCCTTTTATTTCCTTTTTCTCAGCAACTTATTGGTAAAGAAAATATGACCCACCAAAAATTACAAAAATGCCCTATTATTACCGCCGTGATTAGAGAACTAGGTACCAGATAAATTTCAAAAGTTTTTAACATAAATAAAATGATAGGAACCTTAACATTCTTTCTTAAAAATTTAATGTAAAAAATAATTGAATCGGATCAGTTTTTGAGGAGAAAAAAGGGGAATATGAAACGTCGATCTCGTATTTTTTTTTGTAATATAATCGATTTGAGCTGCAGCTGTCCCTATCGTACTCTACGGAGGCAGGTTTGAGGTAAGACGACGGCAATAGTTTCTTCAAATACCTATTTTTCAAATTCCTTGCAGGCCCTGTTCCCTCTTAAAAGCGTCCGTAATAAAAAAAAAAAGATTAAAATAAATCAAAATAAGTCATGGCAGCTTAGAGATGACCAGTCCCAAGTGACGTTTATATTATACTCCGTTCTAAATTCCACCATGATCTGGCTGTTGCACCCAGGATTGGCGATAGGCAAGGGAACTCCTCAACGGTCAACAGTGAAGACACGAAATTTTATAAACGCTTTTATATTCCGTTCTAAAGTCCACCATGATCTGGCTGCTGCACCCAAGATTAGCTTCAGATGAAGGAACTCCTGAACGGTCAACTGTACAGACACAAAAATTTATATACGCTATAATTATGATAGTCCATTCTAAATTCTATCATAATCTGGCTGCTGCAACCAGGATTGGCTCTAGACGAGGAAACTCCTCATCGGTCAACAGTACAAACACGAAATTTTATTAAGGATATGTATTGATAAGTGCTATTATACAATATGGGTTTTCAGGGTCTGATGTGGAGCCGGAGGATAGTCATAGGTACTTCTCAAAAATACGAGACGGTACCATCGAGTTTAGACTCGTTGGCTTTGTATTGACAAGTACATTAGTCCAAAGTAGTATTCAGGGTCTGATGATACAAGAGTCTGATGATAAAGGTAACTCCTCAATTAAACATAATGGTATCATTGTGTTTGGGGTCGTTGGTTTTGTCTTGCTAAGTACTATAGCCCAAGGTGTAGTCCAGAACCTCAGGATGGATCCGAAAGGTCATCATTGAAACTCCTCAAATAGACAAGATAGCCCCGTTGTGTTTCGGCCGTTTGGATTTGGTTTGACAAGTAGTTAGCTAAGTACGTTAGCCCAAGGGTAGTATAGGATCTAATGATGAAGCCAGATGGTGGCTTTAAGGAATTCTCAACTAAACAACATAGCCCAAGGTGCCATAGATAAGTCTTGCCAAGTAGGTACGTTAGCCCGGTTCAGTCCAGGACCTGATGAAGGAGCCGGGAGCACACCATAAGAACTCACACACAAGATAGCCCCATTGTCTTTCGGCTATATTGATTTGTCTTGACAAGTACCATAGACCTGCTTGAAGTCTAGAGTAATGGTGGAGCCAGGAGGTGGCTACAGGAACTCCTTAACTAAATAAGATATCCCTGATATGTGTCTGGGCACGTTGGTTTTGTCTTGACAGGTATCTTTCAAGTGAAGGTGATAGAATAGATGTTTTATCAAATTCTAATGCTAAAAAGTACAAAATAAATTAAAAGTAAAACTGATTTTAAAACACACTTTTACTGAACTAAAAAGTACACAGCAAAAAACAATATTTTTTTTTAACACAACTTACACTCAAAGATAATCCTCAAGCTTTTAACCCTTAAACAAACACGAGCCCCTGTGGATATTTAGGAAAAAACGAGGTTTGTTTCTAGGTAATTAAGGGCCGTTGATTTCATAATGATGAAAAAAAAACAAAAAAGGGGAGGGAAAGGGGGCTTTTTGGGTGGTAAATATCTTACCATTATCCATTATCGACTTGTAAAATATTACCATGGTGGTAAAATAGTTACCATTATCCAATACGATTTGAATAAATTTCTATAATAGTTGTTTTCCCTGGATTTGCTTATGTAATTTAGGTAATACACTCATCGCTTATTTCAGATCACTGAAATAAGCGAAATAAGCAAAGCTAAGCTAATTAAAAAATGTGCATCTTCACAACCCAAAAAATACATTTTTTTTTTTTATTAGTAAATCCAATTTACAGTTAGGCACGAATGCACAATGGTATATAATTTACCACTATTACCAATGATATTATATGTAAAAAGAGGTAGATAGGTTATAAACGTTCCGCAAGTGGCACGTCAAAAGTTGGCTAATTAGCCACATTTTCTTCGTTTTGTCTCTTTTTCGCTCCCGATAATTACGACATGCCCTCCTACTTCCACGTGTCATATAATAGTGTGACATAGTGCCGTTTTTGAAGATAGAATGCTAGGTAGGTAACCTATCTACGTCTTTTTACTTCTAATATCATTGACTATTACCCATAACTTCGCACGATCAAAAAACATGCAAATATTACAGGATTTTTCAACCTAATGGATGCAAAACTACAAGAATATAACATAGTTTATGAATCTGAACGCAAAGAACAATTAACAGATTTTTTGTTGAACAAAACTAAAAAAAATTTTGGAACGTCACAACAATTTCAATTTTTTTTCACCAAACTGCCGACTGGCTCCCTTTGACATTGACTTAAATGGACGGGTGACGATGATTATTTGGATTTAAAAAAAGACAACGTTTTACTTACAAAAAAAAAAGTTTTTTGTTTAAAATACTTTTTTAAACAAAAAACTCAAGTGGAAAGCATTATACCTTTATTTTAATAAGGGTAAATAAATAAAATAAAATTCATTTAATTCAGGCAAAACACATATTACATAAAATAAAATCTTCACTATACTGCAACAGAATAAATAAAAATAGAATAAAATATCAATGCCATTAGAATGGGTACTAATTATAAAGGTTTCAGAATTCAAATAAAAAAAAAAAATCAAATGCAATTACAATAAACGAATGATTAATACAAATTATACGGGTCAGAGAATCGAAATTAAAATGATATGTCAAATTTTAAGGGTCACAGAATTAATGTTGTAAAAATCAAAAAAAAAATTTCATCAAACAAGATTAAGTGCCCTGGCTATACATGTCTGTTACAGCATTTATGTAGGAGCAGTCAAATCGCTCAGCAATCATCTTCAGGTTGTTTTTAACGAAAACATTAAAATTTTCTGTTCACGTAAGTTTTATTTAGTACTTTTTAGTTCGATATAAACTTGTTTTAAAAATATTTTTACTTATAATTGAATCTGTTTGATACTAGATTTTGAAGCGAGTAATCGCTCGTCGCCGCCCAAGTAATCCATCATCATCTTAATGTTAACACAGCTTCTTGTAATTTAAATCCAACAATAATTCGACAAAGGTCACCGTCAATTTTATTAAGGTCATCAATCCGTAGACAAACTTTTCAGGGGATATAACATCCACTGAGAAGTTTGTCTACGGATTCACAAGTGGGTGAAGAAAATTTCATTATTTTTGACCTAGGACGCAGTTTTTGAGATAGTTGAGAAAAAACAAAACGGGGACTATACTACTAGGAACATCACTACGACGTAGCTTCAAACGTTGGTACGCTCGTAGCAAAATTGCTACGAATCTTGCTACGACGTAGCACAACAGACGCCGTAGCATATTAATGTCATAGCAGTTTTGCTACGACGGATCGCGACGTAGAAACACGACTGGCTCGATAGGTAGATAAATCACTATGGTATTTGCTTTAGTTTTGTTTTGTTTAGCTACGTACTTACTATATCATTATTTGAATTTAACCATTTGTTGTTTTTGAGTGTAAATAAATGTCTTCACTTTATGTAAAAAAAAAAAATGAATTGCAACTTTTTCTTTCTCTACTACTGTAGTAAGTTTATTTAAAAAAAGTCTAATTAAATAAATGTATTTATTGAGATGATGGTCAAAGGGCGATATGGTGATGATTTAATTTAATTTTATTTGTAATATTGCTACCTAATATCGTTTTGACGGAAATCTTTTCTAAGCTTATTTTCAAGCTATTAATTTATATTCAATTTATTGTTTATGGGGCTGCTAAAAATCTATTCGCCAGTCATCAAGTTGCAGTGCGTTCCCCTCGGTCAGTCCGTGATTGGGGATTTATTCCGCCTGAGATCCTTTCCAGCATTGGTTAACAAAGGCCTCTTCATAATTATTTTTTTACCTTGGTCAACAACCTATATTGTTGTTGCTTATACGTGTTTCTTTTGATGTCCCATAACTTTAAGGATATAAGCTGTAGGTAAGTAAAAATAATACACAAAATCCTAGAACAAGTGTTCCAAGAATACATAGTTTCGAAGATAACATAACACTAGACTCTCGAAGTGTGTATTTAAGTTTCATTGATAAGTACAAGTAAATCATTTTCATTCAAACCAATTTTTAATATTTAAAGCTAAGAAAATGTAACGTTGTCATATTTTTGTCAGAATTAAAAGGTTTCTTTTTATATTTTTCAATATATATTTACACGTTAGGGTGTTTTATATAAATAATCGAGTCGAATTATTTTAAATGAAAAAGGAAAAACAATAATTGAAAATTAATTCATATACCCTAAAGTTATGGGATATCAAAAGGAACATCATGCCAACTATTGGTATATAACCCCCAAATAGGAAAAGGCAATGCTATTGTTTTAGATTTATCGGAAACTACTTGAACTACATTATGTTTTAGAGGTATGAGGAACGGGGTGTAAAGTTCACTCATCCACCATAGAAAAGGGAGGATCCTCCGACCAGACGGGTGTTGTGTCTGGCGGGCCGACTGCCCGACTGTTGATGTCGGATAGTCTTAAATATGTCGTTCGCGCGGTAAACTCTAATTGCGCGATGCAGGATTTGTGTGACGTCATGTCTTTGATGCGTAGTTCGTATGTGGCGGTGTAATCGCTACAATGTTATTAATAAAAAGGGGGCGATTACACTTCAAGCATGTTAGGGGAGATGGTTTGATTCGATTTTAGAATTCATAATATTAAAGTTGATTTTCGAGGAGGTTCCTCTTTCTAGAGCCCTGACCACCGGCATCTTGCACCCTGTTCCTGATGCTGATAGGCTACTATTTTTAATATTTTTAAACGTTTTTATATTTTTTATTTTAATATTTAAAAATATAATTTATATGTACTTATGTTGTTGAATAAAGGAAAAAAAAGTTGATTTTAGTAGCTGTTCCAAAATCAATCGAAAAAAAACACACATTATCGAGGAAATGTCTTTTGCATTTATTCATATTGTACAATCTTATAATATGATTCATTCTGCAAAATTTTACAGGCGAGCAAGAATTCATATATAAAACAGTAGCTCTTTCGTATTGTACATAACCATTTTACCAGTATAGTGAAAACATGCGTATAGTTTTTTAGTTTTAGGATAATAAATTACTTAAATACTAATTTAAGTTTGGTTCTTTATTAATACAATATCATTAGGATTGCACTATCCTGTAAAGTTATTGGAACGTACCAAAAAACATTCTATGGTGCTTCTCTCGACGCCGATGAACTTTCTATGCTAAATATACAATTATAATTATAACTTTTTTTTAATATAAAACATGATCGTCGTGAAGCGATTACACAGATACAAGGCAGGCATGACATCTTGGCTCAGACTTTCTCATCTCACTTCAATAGTTCAATTTATTCGATAATTTATAGGTAACGAGCACACGAGCTTTATATCGTAGTACTATTATAATATGAAGTTTCAGGCTCAACATTGATTATCGCAAATGAACGGCTCGTCTGCAACGCCCTAAATGAAGGAAGTGAGCTAAGAGAGTGTTTATATTAGTTACAATTTATTTATTAACAATTTTATTACACCTTGTTTATTAGCTGCAGCTGTCATATCAGTGTTCGTATTATTTGCTTCTATCGTTTACCAAACTAATAACTTAGAACGTAAACCGTTGTGTTGTTTGTTATTCAATACTATAGTGTCGTGAACACGGAACAATAGAACGCATCAGAACAATTGAAATGCCACTTATTTGTAAGTAGTTTAGTAACTATTACATCGAATATTTTCATTATTATTTTAAGGCAGTGAAACACCCAACTTAAATTCAAGGACAGTTGGGGACGAGATTACCTAGCTAACATTAACTAGTAACATATCACTAGACATTTTCACATGCGACCTCTACACAACGGTCGCTTTATATTTTACAATATTTACACATCTTATACACGTATGTTAGTGAAACGTCGTCGTAGTCAATACGAGGGAGTCACAAACACTAAAGCGGGACGCACTCGGTACTCTATAATACCACTCAGTCATCGAAAGTCCATCGGCTTATTGTAGATATCATCCTAACACCCCGATTACAAATGACAAAACGAAAATACCCATACGTCTATACAATAACAATATAAATATTTCTCATGAGTCAATCTTGTCAAATAATAAAACTACATAGAAGAAATCTAACACTCTGAAATCGAGGGCAACAAGTTTATATTTTGTGAGACACGCATTCCTTACGAACACTTTTTAAAAAACAATTTTTATTTATTTCTTTTATTACGACTAGATTAGCATTGTAATTATAACATTAATAATATCAATTGTTCAAAACGATCGATCACTTATATATGTGTAGTTAAAACGGAATTATGAAAACAGGCGTATTTATTAACAAAATAGGTACTATAATAATGGACAGTACTGCACAAAAATGACACGATTCGTGTACCAGCGTAGACATTTTGTACTCGTAACTATAACAGAGGTAAAATATAAAAGCTATCTTATAACTCGTTTCTGCCCTTCGCAACAAACAACAACGATCAAAATATTGAGGGAGTAATATCCGATTCGATTAAAGGTATCTACTGTTAGACGTGCCGCGTGTTTGGAAGCAACATGTTCGTTCCATCTCGAGTAAAACTTCGCCTCATCCGAACCTTTTCGATGTTCACACCACAATCGTCAAAGCCTGATTTACATGGTGCGATTTAATTGCCTGTGACATACCATTACTTGAAGCAACAAAAGTCGCACCGTCTAAACAGTGTTTAGACGATGCAAGTCATTTTTGTACTTCAATTTCACTTTATGCTACAGACAAGAAAATTGCATCGTATAAATGGGGCATTATATAGAAAACTGAAAGGCAACTGTAGGTACCTATTTAGTGCACATGTACTGTATCTATCAAAACTGAATGACATATGAAATATAATTTATATGTTCGCTTTATATACCGTGACATTTTAGCCGTCTTACAAAAACAGCCCACTTCATGTATCCAATGAATACAAAACATTAATTTAAAAAATATATACACCGTGACAGGTCGTCTTATAAAGGGCCACTCAATGTACCCGACACAAAATACTTCTAGTAGCAATTAAAAATTGTTACAATATATTTTTATTTTTTATTAATGTTTGGTAGTCATTGGCTACACGAAGTGGGCTGATTTTGTAAGACGACTGTCACGGTGCATTTATTGGGCATTACACTTTAATAGTAAATGACATGCTAATATCCTTCTAAAGTCGACTATCCTTATCACTTCTTGGTGTAAGCCAAACACGCGTCGTCCCTTAGAGAAATGACACCCCTATGCAATCACACAGTTCTAATAATAATCCTCATTTTTTCATCATGTTATCACAGAAAATTATGTATTTACAATTTTGTCGTACTAAAGTAACCTACATCATGCTTGCAACAAATGTGTTTGATGGTGTTGAACGATTTACTCTTTGTTGCGACTGTTGTATTGCTCGTCAGTGACACGTGGCGTCGTAAGACGTTGAGTGAATTTTTAAATAAGTGAACCATTTTGAAAGATTTAGCGAATTATGTATTTCTAATATTTGACAATACACTTCGTGGTGTATTTGCACAATATTTGATGTTTTGAGCACAATAGTCGCAGCAAAGATGACAGCTAACAAGTGACTAGTATGAGAATGGCATGAAGTAGTATCAAGTGGGATTAGGACGAATATCGGATTTATAATATACGGTACAATCAGCCGCAGAATTGGTTTCACCGCTTTTGCATAGGTGTTGATCAATGAAGATGATTCTTATCAAGGTTAATCTTTTTCTTATTATTAGATACCTACTATTTATTTAATATGCTTAACACTAAAGTTGTAAACCAATTCTGATGTTGAGTGTACAAACAATAGTTCGATTTTGTGCCTGGGGACACTAATGTTGTTTTGTTTCGCATGAAATAATCGGCCATCGACAATAGATTCCTTAAACGTATTAGGTAATGTAGTGTGTCTTTTCAATGAATATTTTAATCTATGAATTACCTACTTTTAACATTTAAATTGAAAGTCACTCATATTTGAACTGTTGAGACTTACAAGTAGTTATAACTCATAACCTACTTTTAATATCGCTAACGTTAAAGGCGATTAATCAAAATGTCGATGACAGTATCATTCTTCAGTGGGAGTATCCTGTTTTTCCTAAGTATAATAATAATTATAGTCAACAAAACTTTGGCTCGTCTTTAATTTACATCCTAATATGTTACTTTGAGGTATATTTTAGAGTTAACTCACAAAGCAATAAGATACTCCCACTCGGCACAAAACTGCGCGTCGTTATACATTACAAGTACGTAGCTCTAGATCAAGTAGTAACACTTCACAAACCAGGCGACAAAATCTTTTAAACAATACTCAGTACACGATTTAACAATTTGGGTAATCATTTAATGCAGAAATATATTTTCAAAGTTTACACACAATTCATCTTTATTTAGTTTAATCGTATTTAAATTTAAATAACGTAGGTATAAAGCACTTGGGGGAAGGACAGCAAATTCAATAAAAAATGTTTAATTATTTATTTAGTATATATTAACTAAGTAAAAATTATTCGCTATGTAAATATTTTATACAATACTAGTATTAATTTGTCTGACGATGAATCGCTAGTGTTCTCCCAACGTGTAACTTGAATACGAAACGGCGTCGGGCGGGGCGGGGCCGGGGCCCGCGCCCTCACCACGCGATATAACGTAGACTTTACGTAGTGCAAATTTAATATAGAAAGTTTACTTTTACAATACAGACTAGTAATTTCATTTTATGTAAAAATCCTAGCGCAAACGAGTCGTCCGGCACCGTCTCATACCTCGATCGCCTTAACCGTAATACAAATCAAGGAGTAAAATTTTAGCGAATTAAAAATTAAATTTTCCAAAACTTCGTAAATACTAGAATTCGGAGGCGGGCCGCGGCGGGCCGGGAGCGACGTCCGAACCGCTGAGCAACGGGAGTCGTCTATGTACACACGGTCGCCGAGTATAAAACGAGATCGTTCGAGGCGCGGGGCGCTCGCGGGCGCGTCATAGGGAGTGCGGCGCGCGGGGCGCGGGGGGCGCGCGCACGTCCCGCTGCGAGCGCGCGCGGCGGCGCCGCTAGCACCAGTCGTCCTCGTCGGAGTCGGAGTGCCTCGCGCGCGGCTTGTACCCGTTGGGCAGGCGCGGCGCGGGCGCGGGCGACGGCAGCGCGCGCGCGCCGCCGCCCCGCCCCAGCGCCAGCGCCGCCTCGTAGCTCAGCGGCGCCTCGTAGGCGCGCGCCGAGCCCCACTCCGCGTCGTAGCCCCGGCCGCGTCTGCACACGCCCAGCGATTAAGCCATCCTCACACAGCACTTGTTTCGATGCTATATTGCATGCGGGGACGCCACAATACAGTAAAAACAAAAGAGCTACAATTTACTTAAAGGAGGTTAGCGAAAGCGGAAAGCGCTAATTACCCAGTTATCTGAATCTACGCCAATCTTACCTGCATGGGTGCACCCGGGCACTGAATGACGAGGGTCTGACGACCGATAGGCGCTAGAAAAACGATTCTAGCTTTTGCAGGTAAAATATCCTGGTCGACAAAAGTTATGAAGCTCATGTCTAGTAATAGACTTCAATAAACTGACAAAATGCGCCATCTAGCATAAGTAGCAGAACTAACTAATTTATTATAATAATTTAACTAATAAAACAATGTAGCAGAGAAACAAGTCTTGTGTTTGGCGCACTTTAAATTACTGCCCAGAATATCATAACTGTTTGGTTGAAATATTTGTGGACCGTGATTGGCGCATTCACCCATCAGACAGGTCCACAGAAATTTCGTCCAAGAAAAGATATGGTTGGAAGTACGTACCTCTCTCTAGATCTATAATCTCGGTGTATCAGTCTTTCAACTTCTCGGCCGTACTCGTACTCATCGTGTTGAGGCTCCAACGGTTCTCTGACTGTGTGCCTCAGCGATAACTGGAACAATCGTTGGGACACTTCTGTATTTTCTTATCGTTGAGGTTGACGTTCGACGAGGACGAAATTCAGGATTTCAAAAACACTGTTCGTTCGATAACTCTTTACGCGGCACTTATTTCTTTTTCATGTGGTTAGTGACTAACTGGTGTCAGAGTTTTAAAGCCGCCCATAGGGCTCTAACTTGGCTTCATATGCTGTCGAGAAATATCTCCCAAGCATGCCGGTTTCCTAACGATGTTTTCCTTCACCGTTTTTGAAGCAAGTGATAATTATTATACAATACGCAAATTAATCCGAAAAGTCAGAGGTGCGTGCCTTGGGTTCGAACTCGAGACCTTCGAGAGAGAGTATCGTTTGAAGATACAAAATTGTGGGTTAATCTGGTGGTAAAGTAGCAATTTTTATTTTCATTGATTGGTATCAATGCAGCCGTGTTTGTCCCGGATAGCATCTTGTAATATGGTTGCTAGAAGAATTGAAATCGCGATAGATTCTTGGAAATACAGGTTTCCTTGGTTAGCTACTCACGTGCGAGGGGCTGTGGCTGATTCTGGTAAAGGGTGGCTGCTGCTTGACCTGAAGCGTGGACGGCTTGGTGGGTGTGGGAGGCAGCTGCCGGCCGCGGCCACGCCGCGCGCCCTCACGCTCCCACGACCGGTCGCGCCATTCCCGCCACTCCCGATCCCGCTCCCGATCCCGCTCACCTATCGGGGCCCAAACTGCTCTCTGAATGATTTGATATTCTACACCCTCACCAACAACAAATTCGAGCTATGCGGTAATGATACATATGATATTATCATCCATAAATAACAGGACGTTCGAATCAAATCAAGGAAAATAACAGGGGTCATAATTAAAGTATAAGTATACCTATCCAGATGAACAATAAACAGATGTGCAAACAATTTTCTCGTGGATATCCACCATGCTCTCCGTCTACACTCGCGCCGCTTTCATACATCTACAGACGTGCAAAGCCGGATCGCATCAACATCGATTAACTAATAATTTAGACACATTTGCTATTCCAGCAAAGGGTCTTATGGGTCTAACAATTTTAAATGTAGGTGCCAATTGGAATTTTGGTTCAGACCCTTTGCTTTACAATCAATAATAATGAATATAAATAATAACGTCAGATTGTTTGTTTTTTTTAACAGTTTGAAGAATATGATGATGTTGGTTATGGCTGCTTTTCAGTTTCGAATTTGGGCCGAGGATGTAATCCCCAGTTATGTTCAATGTTATCAAAGTGACGGTTTTATACGAGTTTTGACCTAAATATAATTATATTAACAACGGAATAAGTTACCGTAACGTGCCTGTTCTTATACCTAAGTACTGAATGTTGGTAGTCGCAAAGCGCTTATCGTGATGATAGTCAGTGTGGTATGTGAGGTCCGTAGTGTGTGGCGAGTGGATCTCACCGTAGGTGTGGTGTGGCGGGCTGGGCGACCGCGAGGGCTGGCTCAGGCTGGTCGTGGGGTGCGGCGCCCTCCACTCCTTCCCTGCTGTCAGGAATACCTTCATGTACCTTCCACCACGGTTTACCCTAAGCCCGTCGGACTACCGACCTTATTTCCTTACTCACAAAGGTGACTCTAAAAGTTTTGGGTGTCTGTCCTACGTGGTTCCAAATGTAAGGGTTTCATGGACACGGAATTGGATTAATAGGATAGGTTTCTTGGTTGATTAGCTGTGTGTCCAAAGTTGTAACTACAGTTGTAGGAGAACCGAGAGCATAATACTTTGATACAATTGGTAATAGTTGTTCATTACAAATATGAAATAAACTTCTTTGATGTAACTATAGCAGACTACTGCAGATAATACAAAAATAAATACAAAACCATTGTTAAGCTTTTGCATGCTGCATGATTTATGTGTTACCATTGAAGTGCATGCGTTTCAGGCATCTCTGTTGCGAGGCACCCATGATTAAGCAGTTCAATTATGTGCAAATAAGAGCAGATATGTTTGGTTGGGCACCAATTTTTTAGCATGCAGCAGGCAAATTAATTAAATTTGTTATATTATAATACAGGCCAATTTATATAAACTTTACAATATTATAATGCTTCATTAGAGTATGTTGCGGCTCAATCTATTGCCAATCTGTAATGTACTTACAACTAATTATTATGAGTGGCCTGGTGAATAAAATATTAATGATAGGTACTGCTAAATATAAGTCGCGAGCATAATAAATGAGCAGTTATCAAATCATAGCTAATTAGCTACAAATATAATGTTACAAGACTAGCCTTGTGAGAATGTTCAATTATTAGCTAGATATTACAATCTAATTATCTAAGTTCATGATTATCATTTGCAGCAGTAACTGCTTCGCTCGCTTTCCTCTTATAACTACAACTACGAAAAACATGAATATCTACAACTACTGTTAAGCTAGACTTCCCATCTTCTCACAAAACTTTCAGAGTACCTTCATGAGAAGAAAAATGTTTGCAAAACTGTTTCAATTTGTTAATTGAAGCTAAATAAAATATATTAGGTATGTTAACGGTAAATGTTTTAAGTATGAATAAATAATACTACAGGAATAACATAAGAATAAATAGTTAATAGCATGTAGGTAGCTCGTTTAAAGGCTATATATTTTTTTAAGATATATATTATTAAAACGCCGATATCTCATCAAAATTGCAATAGCGTTAAGCCATAAATACTTGGTAAATGGCAAATCTGTTGATATGCTATCAAATAAAATTATAACACACGGTATGATCTAGAATGAACATCTAAGTAACTAGATTATCTATTGGATCTCATAAAGGGTTATCACCAGATTTGCCTGTAATACATAAGTTTACATAACTGTCGATAGTAGGTACTTGGTAATGGTTAGTTCTGGCTTGTTTAGCGGAATAATGAAATAATCGCTTACCATGCGGGTGGTAGTAGTGGGGGGCTCTGTGCGTTCGCCCATGTCTTTGATGTTCGTGCTTCACTATCTCGACGACGTTGCTGACAGTGTCGGAGAACCCGATATCGTGATGATAACCTCCGTAGTGGCCTCGTCTTCTCGGACTTGGTGTTCGTCTGTAAATAAACCACGGTTAACAAATAAACATTAACTGGCACCGTTCATTCATGCATGTTACCAATCATGCAACACCGAGAAAATCGGGGAGTAAAATTGGTTAGTCCTGAAGAAAGTACATTCGGTTAGTAGAAGATGTGTACATAGCACATACCATTGTTCACTACGATAACTTTGAGATCAATGGACTCTTCTTCGATGACACTATAAACATAAAAAGGAAATAACAAACTAAATAATAAAACAAACAAAACGTTATATTGATTTGTGATTTAGGTGTATTTACCTTAAACTGGAAGATCTTCCGTGGTGGTGGTGGCCATTCTGGTATGTGTGAGATGCTTGTAATCGCCCCTCGTCCAATGACTCCATTGAGGCGTGGTGCGATCCTTGCAGTTCCAATACCTACAACATTAATTGTATTAAAAACCCATACAAGTATATAACAGGCAAAGCGTTCATCTGCAAGCTAGTTTAATTTACGCTTCATTAGGCTTACTGTCCCATATTTACAAAATTTTAGATTTTCATAAAATATCAAATCATGCACACGAAAGTGTCAAACTTTGCAATCCATGCAACAGTCCGTGCTTGTGCAATATTATACTTTACACTACTCACCCATTCTGTTTATAAAATATATTTAATATCTAGAAACATGCTAGGTTTTATTAAGTTTGCATGCAATATGTATTCCGGCAAGAAAACGACATGTTCTGGTGTCATGTTAGATATTATGACTGTTATGTTAGTATGTTTATGTATTGATAGTGAAAGTGCTATGTCTAAGAAAACTTTCAAATAGTCAGCCCTAATGTTTAAAAAAACCATATCCTATCGAAGAAAGAGAAAAGACAAAAGTTCTACAAGATTGACATAAAAAAACAATCATCTATTACTGAAATTCTTTACCTAAACATCAACAACCATCTGTAAACTTTAAATTGTACGATTAATACTTTCGAATGTACATCATATTTTTTTTACTATAAGCCTAAGGCCCTAATTTACTTTGTTTACGACAATAATACCTAGAAAAACGGATAATATTAAGGGCTAAGTTGTAACAACAAACATCCTATGATCATGTTAGTAAACACCCAAAACAAAGCTCTGAACATAAAATTACAACATCGACTATCTATGACAGAAGTAAATGCATCGATGTATAGTAGTACTAAAGGGGGACACCCATTTAGCGGATAAACATATAACATCACATTTTCGACCAACATCACGTATGTGTGGGGTAAATTGTCCAATTGTCACTTTACTCATAAAATATGTTACAAAAAATTTTGTTTGTGATAAATTGATATTGGTGGGCACATCGATTGCACTAGACAATGGCTATCATGGCTCTGGCTGATCAGGATTACAACAGTAATGATCGAGTCAATATAATCACCGTTTCACTTAAGGTTTCACACACCTTTTTATTGTTCCTGTAACAAAAGAGAACCGTGATGAAAGGCAAGTATCTTTTGCTATCTTTGTTTTTAAAAGTCATTCCTGCCCTAGGTTATATAAGATAAATCTGACGGTGCGCCAAAGGAACAGCAGCGTACGCCTAGGCATAACAACATCTTTATTTATTATATCTACTGCCATCACTAATCTATCTGCCATGCGTATGGAAGGTTACGAGCAGATACTTAAATTGATGAGTTCTTTGAAACTTCTTTACCAGTTCATGCTAGAGTTCTTCAAAATGTTAATACTGATTTTTCTGATCTGCTGTTGCTTATATTTTACGATACCTTGTAGATATACTTTTTCAGGAAACTTTATTTGAAATTATGCAACACAACTTACTTGAGTGATTTTCTGTTGCCGCGTCTGGCGAGGTTGGCAAGCAGATGCGGGTCGTCCGGATGTCCATCAGCGTTGACGGGCCCTTCGTGGCTGAGCGAACCGGCCCGCGAGCCGGGGCCCAGTCCCGCCGCCACGTCCATCAAGCAGTTAAAGAGCGACGCCTTCTACACACGCACCCCACATCACGCATCCCCCCCACACACGCACACTTGCGCATGCTCATGTCACACAGCGTCCAAGCGCATAGGACTCAATAGTCACTAACGGCTAAAGCCTACATGAGTTTGCGCAAACATCCCATACATCATGTCCATGCTGGAGTTCTCTTTAATTGTGTTATGTGTGTATCGTTTGTGTAAGAGATCCAACGAATGGACAGTTGGACATACAACCGAATCAAAAATGTATATTCTGTAGTGTAAGTGAGGAATTCGGGTACAGGTATCTGAGAAAACAACTATCACACTTTAGTTGTATCATGTTAGAGTAAATTTTGTTCAGTCCATGTCGGTAAAATCGCGAAAGAGCTGAAATTACAAAGCATCTTGTTTCGAAACGGGTGCAGTATAATAATAAAATCATGTGCGACAAAGTTGAAGCCAGAGGCAGAGGATGCGAGTTCACGTTTGCATTTTATATCTCAGAAATTTGATACGGTAGTCGAGTGACTAAGTATTTTTGTTCTCCAGCATGCGCAGAGTTGAGAATAATGATTTTTATTTTAATAAATTCTTATGATATAGTATAAAATTACAGGAGGCAAATAAGAGCGTAGGTAGCAAGAAAGCGTAATATTTTAACGTTTCTTATATCACCAGGCTTCTAAAATGGTAAATATCGATTGAGCCAAAATGTAATCGAAAGTAAATTGTACGATATTATAAGCAAAAGAATGAAATAAATATCTGTTAAATAGTTTGAACATTTCACCATGCAGGCTACCTAAAAGTTGAATAAAATAAATGGATCACAGTTATCTAAAAATGCAAAGTGTATATATTTAATATTTTTGATAGGAACTAGCAAGAGGCAAAGGGGACGATATGACACACATTGGTAAGACAAACAAATCTACGAACGGTAGGATTTCTATCTACGAGACACGGTTTCAAACATTATAACATACACATTCTTTTAACTACTACATTATTTTGCAACTATAGGACAGGTTTTATGTTGTGGTTTACAAAGCCCTGACGGACACTTGACAGACAAACGTGCCAGACCTGCACAAGTTTGCCAAACTAATGTGTTATCAAGTGCGTCACTAGTTCTAATTCTAAATTCTTTAATTAATTCAATCTCTAAACTACGGTTTTTATTTGTTCGTTTTATTCTTGACCATCCATTTAGTCTATAGGCCATCGGGTATTATTTAATGTTTCTTTTTTTAAATAAATTTAACTAACACAATGCGAGAAGAAATTTATGGTAAAGAAAAATATCTAGAATAGTGCAAGAAAAAAGTATTCAAAGTTTCGTTCCGTAAAATATTTTAATACTACCGGCTGAATGGCCGTAGGGCTATTCTCGTTGAATGCCTGAAAAGTAAACCACCAATGTAGTCGACTCGTTAAGAGTCGATTTCAACTAAAGTGATTCTGTATTGTTGTACTCTTTGTTATACAGACATTTGTTTATAGGGAGCCAATCACATGTTATGTAAACTGAACACAGGAACAAATGGTTTTCGATAGAATTGAAGTTTTTTTAAATATGGTTCTGTAAATGTACACAACAATACAACCACAGGTAGACAACACAACCAACTCTATAGAACTAACTATAATGTTCCAAATTGTAATCTAATGTGGGGAATTATAGGGGGGCCATCAACAAACACTACTTGTAAACGTGTAGTATTAACCTACCCACGTAATAGTTACATTTGGCTCAAAGTGTATATATACATACTGGCGTAAGCCACACGAATTTTCTCTGGCTTCATTTGGATCTACTAAAGTTACTATATTTATATGTTCATCAAAATTTCCATTATTATACATAAATACAGTGTTGAAAACTTTACTGAGAGGTGCGTTAAAATGGCAGTTGTACTTACTGGAACACCATTCTGCTTGAACCTAGTCGATCTCCAACTTTCGAGGATTAATAGTCCAGCGTATATCTTCCCAACTGTCAGTTTCCCAGCGTTGAGTACATCGTTTCGAGGCACCAGCAAGTCGAGCATCTTCTTCGCTTGTAATGGCCAGATATGGGTTATCGTTTCTCTTAATTCCTCATCTGCTTGGTCCATTTCCTCGGCTGCAATTTAACATTGATATTGTTTAGCATTAGGAACAGTTTGCTGATAACTTTATTTAGTCCTTTGACAAATTATTTATCTTTTTTTTAATTGTGTACTGCAAAGTGACCAATCGTCAAAGTAAAATAATTGGGTGATACTTACGAGATCTCATTTTGATGTTTAAGTTTTCTCGTATTAAGGCAAATAGTGTTGTTGTAAAATTAACTTTCCCCTCATCGTCTAGCGGCATATTCATTCTAATAAGCTTCTTATATGCTAGTCTATTTGGACATTTGTTACCAAACCCCAGAGGAGGATCCATATTCTTCAACATATCATACATTTCTGTATAATGGATCTTACCCCTGAAATGATAAAGTATAATGGTTTTAGATCATTGGCTACAAATGAAAGAATCTTTGAAAATCATATAACTGAAATATGACTTAAATTCAAACATGTACTAACGTGGCGTTTGGATCGTATTCTGCCCATATTCTAACAAATTCATCAAGATGATGTGCGCCGAGGATGGACGAGTCCCTCGTTAGGTAGTCAAAGTTATCCATAATAACGGCAACGAACAAATTCAACATCTGAAAGCGAATCACTACTTTAAAGATGTATAACAATTAAAAGGCGTATTTTTTATGTGATATATGGTATACTCACAAGAAACGAACAGAAGAATATAAAAGATACGAAGTAGGCGTAGGCGAGCGTACTTCCACATTCTTCGTTGGAGGCCTTTCCAGCTGCTATGTCGCACTTGGCGGGCTTGCGGCATGCCAACATTATGTTGGGCCACGACTCACCCGTCGCGCATCTAAACATACAGTGGCTCACAGAAACCGTTCCATATTCAACAGTCAATTCAAAAAAATCTTATAAAATGCAATGAAGAATAACTATAAAAAGAGCATTTCCAGAATTAGTATTGATTGATTTAGTATTGATCAATTATGGGAAAATACACATTCGGTTTGCACAAAACAGACTGTTCTACACGTTTCACAACTAAGTAACAGTGAGTGAGTGATGAAGTAACTCTTGATAGTTGAAGTGCATGCATGAGACGTGCACGATGATACACAAATGAAATCATTCTAAAGTACTCCCATAACTCCATTGAGAAGCTTACTCGTTACTCTACGGGTCTTAACATTTCAACTAGATTGCTTCTGGATTAAATTGATTAGAGCAGTCTAAATGGTGTTTCGATAAATGTTTGTATTTTCCTATGTTTACAAAAGTTTACATTATATCCTCAGGCTGGAGTAACTTGTATTCAATGTTCCTTACCTGAACAGTAGCATGAGTGCTTGAATGAAGCTTCGAAAATTGTTGTGTCTGTTCATGTCAGACTCTGGTGTTAATTCTATATTGCCAAACACCTGTGTCCAAGCAGATACAACACAGAAGGTCAGCTTTGTATGCAAATGATAACACGTAGCCCGATTCCTATGCTTCATCCCAAAAAAATAAACACTCTACCTAATGACGTATCTATCTATAACTAGCACTAGGGATACGACAAACGATATCAAATAAGGGTACCAAACTATCTAGAGATACAAACATAAGAAGCAATCTCAAAGTTAAGTACACCAATCAGGATATTGTCACCACTAAGGATCTTCTAAATCTACGTTCTGATTATATGAATATACATATTGATGATAGTAGTATTGCCAATGATAATGATAGTAAGTACATATATGTAACACTGATAGTAGAGACAGATTTTCGGCAGTGGCCGCAAGACTGAGTAACAGCTACGTCTTTTGTACTCTCACCGAAATAGTAGCAAGAGTGCCGCCACGAAAGATTGGAAGTTGTTATGCCTGTTGATGGCATCATCTGGATCATATTGTATGTTTCCGAAAACCTGTCATTAGAAACTTATCAATACTGGTTTTGTATTTTCTTAATCCAATCTTATAATGTACTCACTACTCATAACTATTATGAGTCCGTCGAAGATGAATTTCACTAATTCATCTTAGACTGGCTTATTATACTTTTGAATTTTAGAAAAATTTACTACAAAACTAAATACGTAATACATTTTGGAACAAATTTTGGATTAAGGTTATCAATACTTGGATTATCTAGAAATTTGTTATTTTTAGTCTATTATTTAATACTAGGATTAGTAAATGGTCTAAATTACGCTAAACTTGACTATTTTTTCTAAGCATATGATAGAGGAATACTAACAAGTATCTGATGCTAAACTGATATTTTATCTAGCCCCTCAAAAATTTTCTATATTACGGGGTAGAAAATTACGACATCACAAAAGGTACGGACTCACGATATTTCTATCAAAAGTTCGTCACCTAGCATTACGCTAATGTAACTAAGTCCTATGGTTGTTAGACCCTAACACTACTAACTATTGTTATAAAATGAACTAGGAAACTTTAATAAAATCCAAACTAGTTTCACTAGTAACAATAAATTACGTATGAAAAATCTATAAAAATACAATTTTCAAGTAAAAAAAATTACCCCCAAAAAAGTACCTATCATATATGTAATTATATTTCCTGTCATAAATTAAGTATTACAATTATTCTTATTTTTAAATGGTTATTAACGATATTAATATTAATCAAGTTAGAAAATTAATTAGGAATTTCATGTGACAAGGAACAGGAGGAATTCCAACAGACCTGCATCCCGATGATGGCATAGATGAAGAATAGC
Organism: Xanthia togata; assembly: GCA_963853775.1. NCBI lineage: Eukaryota > Metazoa > Arthropoda > Insecta > Lepidoptera > Noctuidae > Xanthia > Xanthia togata. The sequence continues at coordinate 23,042,309 of OY970793.1, read as the reverse complement.
ATCGCGATGAGAAGGCACACGTAGGGTAAGGCTTTGAAACTCTGTACGAATGTCCAGAGTAGTATCCGAATAGTGTATCCCTGTCGGAGCAGCTTGATCAGTCGCGCGGCTCGAAACAGGCGAAGGAAACCGACGTTGAATGTGTTCTCCTGCGAATGATATACACATTTACATATCCATCCCTTTCGTAAAGTATCAAACACTTCATTAAAAAAAAACACACGTTAAATTCAACCAATATCTTGGACAACATGTCTGGTATTCAAACAAGCTGATGTTTCAGCCAGACAAACTCCAATATCTAGTAATATTATAATATAAAACTAACGACAACGTTAAAATAAAACTAGGTATAAAGTGAATGAGATAAGATGTACTAGATAAAATCACAAAATTAAGGAAAATAAATTATATTCAGATTATGTAATGAAGAATATGAAAATATTAATGTAATGAACATAATAATTGTATCAGCTACTTCTTAACAGTATTGAACAAACTTCAATACTTTCTCACAATGTAAAATATATGAAAAATCTAGCAATATTTACGAGAAAAAATTCAAATATTCTAGGGTTTTATGGAAAGTAACACACCAATTTATAATTGTCATAATATCTAAAACAACCCCAAAAACAATTGGTCCCTAGCGAACAACCTTACATACGTTATAAACTACCAAACTTCTATACATCCTAATATTCTAAAAATATTCTCTAGCACTACTAATATTAGACCACTGTTCAACGGTATGTACACACTCTGTCTAAACCATCGACCAATCCGTTACAAAAATCTAAGATTCCTAGCAATCAAATAGTTGATTTGTTACCTGCTGACAGGATATGTCAGCACAGTTTTCAGCAAGGTCGGTCTGTAATCAGGATAGATCCTTTATCTTCACTTTCATAAAAGTCAAAAAATAATTATAAAATTGCCAGCAGCAAAGAAGGATCGAGTATGCAAAAATGAAATTAGTATAATAAATGTAAGTATAGAAGCTGAGAAAGATTAAAGTTTATCAGACGAAGATGATACTTACGCCAAACTCCATAATGAGAGCATCAATAATACTTCCAATGACCGTAATGAAATCGAATGTATTCCAAGGGTCTTTGAAAAAATTCTGGAAACAGACCAACATGTTAGCAAAGGTTCTGTAAAAATTAAAATGAATTTTATGAAACGAGTAGATTAACATTTCAAGGAAAATTGTATACAAATGTACACTTTCCATTTATAGACTGTTTTAAGATCAAAGGACTTTATGAATAAGGAAGGGAATGAGGAAATCTCTCTTATTTTTTTTAATCTATGCAAATACATAAAAATATGTTATTCATAAATCTAAGAAAAGTTAATGCATTTAAAAACTTATGTCAATTAAAAAGCGTTATCTCGTAAATTCTCTATAAAAATGAGTTCTAAATTGAAATATATTCAAGTCAATATTGAATATTAATAGCTAGGCTAAAATATTTATAAAATAATGATAGTGTATTGTGTTAGGCGCACACGATTATTTTGCACATTCCATAATGCATTCGTATTATTTTAAATACATTTGCAGTACAAAGTCATACATTAATCTCAAATGATTAAATACATTACGTTAGATCATTTTCACTCCTACAATTGATTTTTGTCTTTACATACCCATGGCTTCTTGGATCTTTTATATATAAATAAAGCTATCATGTTCTTGTTAAATGATAAAATAAGTTTTAATTAATTAGGTAATATAAAAATTCAAAGTGTGTCAAATTCTTACCGTACACCCGAAGGCGATCAGCTTCAAAACGGTCTCGAGAAGGAAGAAGATCGTAAAGACGAGGTTCATGAATGTTAACATGTCCATGAGTAGTGGTGGAGCCTCGTGAAACTACCACAAAATCAATACCAGTCTTTTAAACCTTAACTCAAAACATTATCAAATTAATGAAAGTTAAATGCAAGATCAGTGTAACTGTCTTTTTCATTGATATATTCAAAAATATCCATTTATTGCTAAATGGACATATTGTGTTCTAGCATTTAACTTTATATGATTAAAAATATTTTTATCTAGCCGATATTATTATCTAATAAAATAATGTTTTGTTATGTAAAAAAAAATCATGTAGAAGTGAGTGTGTTAGTATTGTGTTATGTTCCTTCATTGTCGATGAGTATCGTGTTATTGAGATGTATTTGCGAGACTTGTGGCATAGGGTGCACGTGCGGCATGCTTTTCCGAATGTACAATCATGCGATTAGGTGTTATGACGGACAACATTTATTACAGGAAAAATATAAAATTATACTGACCTCAAAAACCGCAGATCTCCGCCAGATTTTAAAAGATCGCAGTACTTACCTCATGAAAACGCTCGGCAAGTATGGATTAGTAAAATCGGGAGAAAGACAACATTATAATGCGTGTATTCACATACAATAGTGCTACATGCAACTGGAGAAGAAGCCATGCTTTACAATTATTGCAAATAAACCTTTACAATCATTATCGTCGTCAGAGAGAAACTAGTACTGGATACTTGGGAAGGGATAATAATTACACGGCTGGAAATAATCCCATACAGTCATGTAAATAGATAAAACAATCACGTTAATAGCAGAAAGAGTACATTTGTACCTATATAGTATTTATTTATATTTCATTATGTACTTGTACTAAGTGTCGGTCGATACTTTGTGTTTGTGTACTTACTTTGACACCATAAGCGATGATTTTCAACACCGTTTCCACAGAAAACATTCCAGTAAACCCCATATTCGAATACTTGAGGACATCCGCGTAGATGTCATTTTGATTATAGTACTGCCATTTTGTGATGAAGTGCCGGACGTTATGGATAAACCCATGGCAATGAAAATACATAATTGTTACTTTATAAATTACCTCATCCACAAGAATTAGTATTTTAATGTGATGTACAAAATTGAAATTTGTATGGAATCAATGTAAGTAATTAGTTATGTTACGGTTCATGTAACAGTTAATAGTAATACATAATATATAGAAGAAGGATAAATATATCAAGGGGATAAGTGACAAGAGTTTGGTGAGGATATGTGCGAAGATCTTATAAAATTATACTAACATAAAATTAGACAGGGTCACAGTGAAGTTAAAGCTAAACAGTTTTATAATACTTTAGGAATATGTAGGAAAGTAAACATATAGATCTTAAAAATAATATGAACACAAAATTGGGTAGAACAGAAAAAATTGTGTAATAATTTTGATCACGTAATATAACTTTAGTTCCTTTTAAAATTTTGTCTGAATTAGAAAAATGATCAATTTTGTCAATTTTCCAATAAATATACAAAGCAGCCCATAGCCACCAACAGATCACGCCTGGCAGTAGGCCATTCCACCAAGCATGCACAATATCCACATAAAGACAATTAGGAATAGGTCTTAAATAAGATCATGCAACACGAACAACATATATGGCCCATGCCACGTCCTATCTGTACCCAGAGATTGTTGTGCATTCACAAGCACGAATAACCGAATAAAATGTTTTGGTGTATCTTGTGCCATAAATGTGCTGGAAGGACAGGTATATCGTGCAATAAACACCGATACATACATATTTAATTAATAGCAAGCGAGGAGTAACGAAAGGATTATCCAACGAAACAGGAGAAAATAAAATGATATTTGGCGGTAGGTACATTTGACGGGATAGGCTCGGTAATAATTTTAAATACGGCGCATTCCGATGCAGTGTATACTGACGCCGAATAAATACAGTGATATCGTAAACACTTTGTATGTTGTGTGTATGTGTGTGATGTAATTTTTGAAAAACCTAAAATAGTAGGCAGTACTAATATTGTGCCAATGATGTTGTTGTATCATGACGTCATCCAGGTATAGTTTAACATTTAAGACGTTACACAACTAACAAATTAATTCCACTAAAAGGATCTATCAGGTGCGAACATATATTAGACGCTTATACGACAACGGTTATGTCTTAGTATAAGTTTTTCCAAACTAGAGAGCTTATGACTTTCATTTGATGAGCTCTATAGAATGGTACTGTGCAGGCTTCAAGGATTGGTTGCTAATCTAGATCGTCACTTTCAGTGCCTTGTGAGACAGGCTACGTTCTTCAGCAACTACCTTAAATAAGTGATCATTTTCTACTTTTCACATTTAGTGCTTCTTTTGTTTATGTATTTCGTATGATCACTTTTGGAAAAGTGTTTGTACTTAAAATAAATATATATTTATAATAATAAAATTAAGATTAGTTGTAGTTGATCTTACATTAATTATTCTAGAACAGTCAGAAGCGTCGATAATACATACCTTCATCATGAGCAACAATGTGTTGAGAACGATGAGGGTCATGATGAAATACTCGAAGGGCGTAGAGACGACTATTCTCCACACTTTGTACTTAAAACTCGCCCTTTTGCTTGGCATATACCTCTCAAGAGGACGCGCTTCTATCGTGAAGTCTATACACGATTTCTGTAAACCAAAATGTAGTATCGAGTGTGGCTGCTGTTGGTTTTTTTTTACTTTTATGTAATGCCATATCATTGGCAACTATATTGAGTCAAGATTTTATTTACACACCTGATTCTTATCAATTTCACCATCCTGCAGTTCAGCTTCGCCCTGCTCTTGAAATGTGATAATTATCAGAGCTACGAATATGTTAACAAAGAAGAAAGGAAACACCACGAAGTAAACGATATAAAATATGGACATTTCTATTCGAAAATTTTGTATGGGTCCCCGGTCTTCGTAGGTGGCGGCCATTGAATTTTGTAATACTCTGTAAATAAGGAATTGTGTTAGTGTCCTGTTTTGAAACTAGACAATCACAGATTAAGAACCGGAGCAACTTCTAGTTGGAATCAGAAAAACAAATCATATAGAATCTCTTGAATTATTGACCTTATTAGAAATTCTTATATCATTTTATTAGATCTTGTTCTAATAGGACAAGACATGAATTAAAAAAATATATAAGTATTTGTTCTATTTTTCAGTCTCTGACGTCACTGTTGATAGCGTTTGGTTTAGAAAGTTTTAAGGGATACAATTATTATTGCTATTACAAAGCCAATATTTTTACATTTTACACATAAAAATGTTAATATAACTTAAAAAAATACATTATACTCACTGAGGCCACCCCTCCCCGGTCTGCACCGCGAACAGCGTAAGCATTGCCACTGCCACGTTGTCGTAATGGAAGGATTGCGTCGTCCACGTGCGCTGGTTGACTTTCGGCAGTAAGGTGTTAGACTCGTACACGAAATACGATCCTCTGTCACACACATTAAGGTTTGTATTAGAATTTAGGCTTCAACAACAAATAATTATGTGTTTAAATTATTGTTTTAATCTGCACAATTAGAAATTGTAATGCATTTAGCTTCATGCATGACAATTTCTTCATCGTCTACGATGCATTCCCTCAAAACGCTAATCAATTAAAAGCGAATACATCGATTTCATGTATCAAACTAGAGCAAAGGTTTAGATTGGAAGAATACATTAAAATAACAAGCTATAGATTACGGTTAATAAATAAAAACTCAATACTCACTGGCAGTCTTCAAAAGTATTCTTACTGATATCGTTGCAGTGAAAAAATTTACCATTAAAAAGTTGAACTGCGATTACAGCAAATATGAATTGAAACAATATGTACACAATGAGAATGTTAATGACGTTTTTCAAAGAGTTCACAACACAGTCAAACACTGCTTTTAACTTTGGAACTCGTTTTATAGTTTTCAAAGGTCTGAGCACTCGTAACACTCTTAACGATTTTATTGTGGACAGATTCTGCCCCGCACCCTTTTTCACGCCTCTGTAACAAGAAAATTACAATTATTTAGATGACTGTAATAATGTGAGTATAACGTCAAAGTTATTTAAAAAAAAACAAGTCACCAGTATTTATCCCAAAATTCATAATCTAAAGTCGATCCACTGGCAGCGTATTATCAAATGGAAGTTGGCTTTATGATTAAACATGTTCTCAAAGTAAAGTATTGCCAGTAACATATTTGATCTAAGATTGGAAAAAGCCAATGATGAAAATGACACTGACAATATTCTTAATGCTGTACAAGTTCGTGGTACACTACTACTATTTATGGTGAATATGTCATCTAGATAAAAATTGTTGTTACGATTCATCTGATTTCATTTCTGAAACTGGCAAGAATGCGTATGACGTCAGCTAAATTCATGATTTACAAAACGTTTTCAATGTTCACTCCAACTATCAATATCGATAATATCATGTAATATTTCTCATTCCAAGCTTACCCGATCTCAAATCCGAAGCTGACTAGGGCGCATATAACGACGGCGGCATCCATGATGTTCCACAGGTCGCGTAAGTACGCGCCAGGGTGGAACAGGATGCCGAGGTCCACTATCTTCAACAGCATCTCCACGGTAAACACGCCCGTGAACGCGTAATCGAAGCAGTTCAGGATTCTATTCCTGTGACGAAAGAGAGAGTAAGATTAAGTAAATTAGTAGCCACGTGATTCGGAAGAAGTTAGGTCGATTGAAGTTAGTCTTTTTTTTAACAAGTTTCGGGAACATAAATTCAATGGCATATAATATGACAAAGCTCAAACTCAATTGAAATTGATATTTTGAAACTTTGGAAGTGGTAATTTACAATGTCAAGAAATATATTTTTGAAAGACGTTCTACAAGACAAAAACTGGTTTAGACAAAATTATTTCTCCTTCTCATTTGGGACACTTGAGATATATGAAAAAACGTACCTGTCACTCTCTTCCACTACGGGGTCTTCAGCCGCTAAAGCCGCAGAACTCATACATATAACTACCATGATAAAAAAATCAAAATATCTTAAATTTACAACCCAGTGTGCGCCTCGCCTAATTCTGTAACACGGAAATATTATAGCATTATAATATGGTAGGTTTGTATAAAACTAAAAGTTCCTTGGTAAGTCTTTAAAGGTATGTGAAGTAATATCTTGAGTAATAATATCAACTTACGGATTAGTAGGTGACAAAATAAACATGGACGAATATGGCAGCATTGGTTTTGGTCCATCTGGTACCTCATCATCATCTTCTTTTTTGGCCTCTTCTTTCTTTTTGTTCTGAAATATTTCAAATCCATAATAATATACGTTCCCTATATTGCTTTCATCTACATTGATTCCACTACTTTCTAAGTTCTTACTCTGGCTCTATAAGAATTCTTTAAAAATGTAGAAGGAAACTACACTAGATTCAGTAAAAGTTTTATGATAAATTACATGATGATGTTTTTTTTAGCAACTGATCACTAATAAGACTTCTTCAATGAATAAGTACACAAATGACATTATTTTAACTTATTACTAGAAGATTCACATTTAGATTTAAAAGTAAAGACTATTACACAAGCCATTACTGATGAATGTCGTGGTAAAACATGCGTTTCAAATCACAGTCGTAAATATATATAAAAACATCTAACAAGTGAAAGGAAGGAATGATCCTCAAGCCAGAAAGAAATCATGTATTGAAATTAATGAACCAGTATGTGTTTTATATGAATTAAGTAGCCACCTAGTTGAAGTTAACGTAAAAACTCAAGTTGATGTTGACATCCATTAGCCATCTAGAGATAAAGATCATAAAGATTTGATAAAAAACACCTATCATGACATTCTGCTCACATAAGCGACATCGACCCGACTAGCGTACTTAAAATATTGTTGATATCGAAGTCATGAACGAACACACATAGGAAATAACAACACATCAGACAGCGTGCAATGTCATGCAGTGTTAAGAAAAGCTGCAGAATGAGATCTTAGAAGAATTCAATGAAAATAGTGGAAGTTAAAATATCAACAATATTTTAAGTCGTCGACACCAATACATTTTGAAGCATAGCTTTGCCAATGCCGAGCTCTTTTTACCTTCCTACTCGTCGGCGAAGAGGGACTTAGGTCTACTCCCGTTGGAGAGCCGTCCACCGCGTGTAATGCACCCATCTCTTTCTCCAATTCCTAATTATCCGGAATAATGTATGAAATATGTACAAATTTCGTTCAAATCAACAGCTTAAACCAATTAGTACAACCGCTTGAAAGTAAATGCTTGTGGAAGAGTGGTTGAACATGCTATGGCTTTGAAATTGTGATACTATCAACTAAACTCCAAAGCATCAGAGGATGAATACTAGGTACTATAAACAAAGAGAAGCTTGATACTTACTTGGAGCTGTTTTTCCTTGTCTTCCTCGACTTGTTCCTCTTCTGCCGCTGTCAATTCCTGTAAATACAGATTTGCAACATTTACACGGAAAGCGGCGTCAGATTTACAAGAGCGCGATAACGTCAAAAATTCAAAATACATCAAATTGGCGAACGTCTCCTTTGTGAACACAACCATTGATATTAACTTGCGTTAGTTGATCTTAAAACCATAGTAACACATAAACAAAACTATAAGTCAACTTGTCATTTTACTTTTGAACATTTTAGGAGATGATTACAATCATTTAAGACCAAGTATCGCAAAACAAAGCACAGTCAGACAAACGCACCTGGGCATTAGCCAAGTTGTCGACAGCGATGGCAAGGAACACGTTTAGCAGCGTGTAGTTGCCAAACAAGACGAGGATGACGAAGTACAGCGAGTAGATCATGCCCCTCTGGATACCGCCCTGAGACTGGATGCCATCATACATCACTTCGTTCCAATCTTCACCTGTTAGAATCTGGAATGAAAACAACAAGATATTGGTTCTATTTAGACAAAATAGGTGTGATACACTCTCAGAGTAATTAGGTCAAAAGATGTACAGCAATGCTATGATATACGTTAGATTCAGTAAATCTGTAAATAGTCTTCAGCTGTTAGATAGTTGTAGTAAAATAAATATAGAAATGGATAACTGCAAAACGCCAAATTTACAGAGTAAGCGACTGAAAGACAATATTATATCGAGTTCCCGTGAAGTAAAGCGCTTTTTGGTTTTTCGGCAATCCAAATGTATGCATACAATACATCGAAATTTACAAATATCAAAGTTGCGATGACATAAAATGCTATTTGTAAAAAAGGAGCATCTGCCTATTACAGCATTACTTATGCGCTATTTGCATTAATTTGGTATCTTCGTAAAGAAACCATTTCTTTACGAAGAAAAGTAATTACCTGGAAGACAGTTAGCAACGCGATAGGAAAGGTGTTGAAGTTGGTCGGCGGCGTGCCATCTTCGAAGTTGAACTGTCCTCCGAACAGTTGCATGCCGAGCAGTGCAAAGATGAGAATGAAGAGGAAGAGGAGGAACAGCAGCGAGATGATGGATCTCATTGAGTTGAGGAGAGATATCACCAGGTTCCGAAGTGATGACCAGTATTTGGTGACCTGGAACACACAAATAATTTTCTTAGTATACGTTTTAATGGGTTTTGAAATCGGAATATCGAATCTTGCTTTGACTAAATAAGTTTATATTATTTAACACTAAGAGTAATTTTAGAAAAGCAGAGAATGTATCAATAGATACTTGTTTAATAAATGTATTTCGAGGTTTAGTAAATTGCAAACAACTGCTCGCTCTAGTTTCAGTTTATTTTTTTGACATAACAAAAAAGAAACGCACTATGTTAATACTAAAATAATATTTATAATCAAATAACTTTGTAACTTGTAAAATAAATATTTACCTTAAATATCCTCAGCAGTCTTAGAGCTCTTAGGACAGATAGACCGAAGGAGCCACCCTTGACCTCGGACCAGACGACCTCGAAGATGGAGCCAGAGATGACCACGCAGTCGAACCGGTTGAAGGACGACTCGAAGTAGATCCGTGGCCCCAGCGCGTACATCTTCACCCACATCTCCATCATGAACAACCCCAGGAACACAAATTCGGCATAGTCTGTGGAGAAGAAGATTGTTGTTTATTTGAAAACATTAATTGGGTTTCGGTTCATTGATATATTTGTATTGTTATTTAGTTTATTCAAATCATTCATTACAATTCAGAACAAGCTAAAGTAAGTAATCACAATTAGCACATATCAAGTCTCCTGGTTCATTATTTTTATCTAATGGATACCTAATATCGATATCTAACAAGTGTTTTAAATCAGGAAATGGTCAATTACTAAAGTGGAACAAAAGAATCCACAGCCCGACGTCATCCAGTGCTGGATAAGTATAGGCCTCATGCCTAGGAGTGTGTGAAATCGTGCTGTGGATAATGATAATCATGAATGCGTAAAATAGTTTACACAAACATATGAAACTTACATAAAAACGAAGTCAGCCATTTGGGTTGTCTGTAATGCTCCACAGCCACGCATATCGTGTTGAAGAGCACCAAGACAATGACGAACCAGTAGAACCACTGGGTCTTCACAGTGTGTCTGATCCAAAACCGAAACCTCTTTTCGGCCCGCCAGAAATCTGCAAACCTCCCGGCTGACCGTGCTTTACTTTTCAGAAAACCTGTTGTAATAAAACAAATGTTACTACATGTCTTGATGTTAAAGTTGCCATTGATCTTGCAACTGTCTGACAACACTTTAAACTCCACATCTCGTTTTGTTAATATAGTTTTTACTACAACATAACATTTATTATGCAGCATTGGCATAATACATGTTATGTTGTAGTAAAAACTGGTGCCTTAAAAATATATGCCACTGGTCCCAGTTTATATGCTTTCATTATAAATATATCGCGTGTAAATAGTCGTGTTCGTTACCAAATATCGGCAATTAAAAGGTTCTAATGTTTATTGCATGATCAACGGCATTTTCATTTAACTAAAGGAGTCGGGTTAAACATTCAGCTAATTGTTTATTAACTCTAGCGTACGCACGTCACGATAGCAGTCCTACTACGTTTACAGATTTGCGACACAAAAATGCTCTTGGGCTGTTTAAGCTGGTTTGTGATCGTTAAGTTTTATAACACGAAGTAATTGGACGGTATGGAAACGGGATCGAAATTCAATCGGGGTCGCAATCCGATACTTTGTTCGTATAAGTCACTAACAACTCTCTTCTGAGATACCGTCATGTTATCCCCAGATAAATATGTTACGTTTTATGGTAACTTTTTGTTGAAGCTTACGCTGTACAAGCTTTGGGTAGTGGAAATAGGAAGCAGACCTAAAGGTAGAAGAGTAGCAGGGGATAATTACGAGGGTATTTTGACGTTTGTACGGTTAAATGACGACTCCGAATCACGTAAAGCAAGTGAAATATTATTCCTATACATACATAATTTTGGGAAACACGTACAAACGCTTACATAATTTGGATATGGGAAGGGTAACTATTCCTAAATCTAAACTAGACTAGTTTAACTACTGTAGAAGATGAAAAGGAATATTCTACCAGCATCACGTTTGATCCCATACCTTGCTTTTTCTTTGGAACTGTAAACAACCAACACACAAATAGAGTACGAATACGCAATGAAAATGAATGAAAATGAAATAAAAGAGTTAGTTATCGACAAAATATCATGCAACATTCATGAATTTACAATATAATAATTACGTGAAAAGAATATAATATTTTAATGATTATAAATGTGACTAATGTATCGGATAGTTAAAAGATACCTAACCTGACTATATTAACAATAGTATTAAAGACGAAAAAGTAAACAATGTAAAGAAAATTAAAACATGCTTCTAAAATTTGGTTCCTGCCTGAGGAATGAATAAGGAACTGTGTATTTTAATATAAAATTTGAATATATCTTTATCTGCAGTAGGTACACACAACACGACACTCAGATTGCAGAATATGTAACATTCATGTGACAGGAAGATGATACTGACCGTCATCACCGCAGTCTTCATCCTGTTCTTCCTCTTCAGTGTCTGTACTTTTACTTTTACCAAGGTTTTTTAACTTCTTTTTGGCCGCTGCTCTTCTCCGCGCTAGTAATTAGAATAAAACATATTATACATTTACCCAATCTACCTAGCTTTTTCCCAACTTTTTATGTTGTGGTCAGCTTCCAGTCTAACCGGATGCAGCTGAATACCAGTATTTTACATGGAGTGACTGCCTATCTGATTTCAACAACGTAGTCACAAGGTAGGACTGTTTGTCAGACTTTTGGGCTCCTAACGACCCGTCACAACTGTCATTCGGCTTAACCTGCTTTCCGAGGCACGGAGTAGTCTTGGTACCTATGTATTGTTCACCCATCCATGGACCAATCATGGCTTAAACTGATGGATCGACCAGTGCTACTGTTATTACTTAGTCACATGAATATTAACTATCACCAAATATAGCTTTACATATTTACATGTCCTTTAAGAAACAAACTTTAAATAATTTAAAATTCTATCAATCTGCTTACCTTCTATTATGTGCATTTTTTCTTCTTCTGTTGTTCTTTCTTCTGCTAATATTACTTCCTCTGTAAACAACAATAACTCTTAATAAATAAATAGTATCTATTTATAAATGTAATCTCTAAATAATAAAACAGTAAAGAAGTCTGAACTTCATTGATTTTGTGATGAATGAAATGCGTTAGTAATGGCATAAGTTCCTACTTATGCCAATACTAACGCATTTAGTTTTCTTTTATTTTAATTACTGGTGCCAAGTTAAGCACGTGTATAAATGTTCCACACTTACCTGCTTTACATATCCACTCAACGTAACCATTGAGTTCTCTCTCAAGTTGCTGCTGTCTTCTTAATTTAAGAAATTCTTGTCTATTTTCTACTTTCTCTCTTTCTTTAGCGAATTCACTGCAAACACAATTACGCATATTGAACTACTCTAGCACTAATATTATAAATTTTATGACCATATGAATTGTTTAAATAATTTTAAATGTCATCCAAAGTTTGTGTTAGCAATCCATACAATACCTAACAAAACAATTCTTGTCTAATAGCAAATACGACTAGCAATATACATAGTTTGAGCACATGATTCATAAGGATCATATTCAAATACGTTTAAAAGAAACGTTTTAAATGCTTCTTCAACATTTTCTACCGAATCTTTAACTACAATATTTAATTTACACTTTTCTCTAGCATTACTTGAGCGCACAGCATCAGTATTCAAATGACCTGCTTCAGTAATCCAGTTGAGATATGCACTGAAGTCTGCGTTGAACATTGCACGAGCTCTTTCTTTTACAAACTGAGCCCTTCGTTCTACGCGCCCTCTTTCATTAGAGAACTCTCTGAATATCAATGGTAATAAAGAAAATATAAAACAAAACGAAAATAAAATAAAAATGTATGCAATAGATGTAAATATTTATATTAAGGTGTGTTGACTTACCCGCTAAGAACACCGAGAACTAAGTTGAGCATAAAGAATGAACCCAATACTATGAGAGGCACAAAGTAAATCCAGTTGAACGCACTACCTAGCGCGTCATTCGTCTAAAACAAATAATATTCATTAGAATTTCTATTTTAGAAGGCAAAAAATTAATATATTTCTATCACGATTGAAAATGGTCTAGTGTCATGTTCTGAAAAAGGTGTTTCACACAAACGAGTTTCACTTAGTAGGTTTGCAATTTCAACGCTTATGAAATTCACATACGCATTGAGATTGTGAATGACATCAGTCTTTGCATCCTGCACTGACCAGAGAGGGAGAGTAATCAATCTAGATAAGGACTCTGAAGGAGTTGTTATAGGAGAAAGATAACTAATAGTAAGTAATTTCACATACCCAATAGAGGATGGCAGTCCAGCCCTCCATGGTGATGCACTGGAAGACGGTGAGCATAGCAAAGCCAATGTTGTCAAAGGACGTGATGCCTCTGTTCGGCCCCTCCCACTTCTCTAGGCACGTGCTCTTCTCGTACTCACACACGTTCGCGCCAAATGGCGCTAGGCTAATGTTGTCCGCATTACACGGCGTCGCACTGTCGCCATCGTTTACTATTTCGCCTGGGGAATTAAAAAGGGTTTTACCGACTGTTCGGTGTAGTTGTTTTTATTGGGAACTGAATTCATATATATAACTTCCCCTAAGAGACGAATAGTCAGTAATATATTGGCTGTGGATCCTATACGTGTAGGTACCTATAATAGAACAGTAATTGCGTCAACTATTGAAAACTTTTATCGTGGAAGAATAACAAAACTTGTTTTAGAGACAGCTGCGTCATAATTTGACATAAGCTATTGTAGCGAATGATAGATTTAAAATATTTGTCAGTTCAGCATTACCCAACATAAGGTATTTTCATATACCTATGTAAAAGAAAATTATTTTTTTAAATCACGTCATCACAACCAACACCCATATTCATAAAATGCAACATAAAGACTAGTTTCCGAAGGCAGTAGTAGTAATTAACTTTTGTAACCAATAATTAAAACGTAAACTTTCGAACTTCTTATTACATTTTGAAGTTTAGCCGTTAATTTAAATTTCCACATGCAATGGTGTCAACTGTTCGTGAGTTTGTGAGTGCATGTTAGTGTCGTACAAACTTTAACTGGGTTGCCGGTATTTACCGATAGGTTAGTTTAGCAGGTATCGATGTAGTGTGTATGATGTGTGTTTGTATTTGCTACTTGGAAATAGAATGTATTGTTTCATTTGTGCCAATTACTTTACGTTTGAAAGTTGTATACAATCTACCAACAAAAACTAACGTTGTAACAGTGCGACATGCAACTTAGGTAGATATCAAGAACGTTTTCACGAAGTGTTAAAAATTTTTGGGACACTGTTTGATCTGTTTTTGCAGCACATTCCTTGAAAGACAGTAAATTCGATGAGAAACAGACAGTTTCGAGTTTTAGCAATCTATAACATAACGCAAATACAAATATCATACATTTTATCTACATTTAATCAACATCACTAATAATATAGATTTTCTCTTTATTGTACATTGATAGGGCGAATAATGGAATACAACATACATTAGAAAACTAAATGTCGGGTTATTATGTCGGCAATGCCATTTGCAACCAAATTATCCCTCAACCATTTTCGGGTAATTTAACATTTTAGATTTAAAAATGAATGAAATAAAAATATAAAATGTCAAATTATTCGAAAATTGTTTACATTTGCATATGAGTCAAAAGCGGTCATTTGGTTGTAAATGACCTCTTCTACATCCCCTTAGTGAATTGCCGACATATAATCCATAACCCTGTATATGGAGCCGATAAATACTTATACCAAAATAACACCACCTGCACCTGCCATCTAATCTCTTCACCAGCCTTGGGTGACTGGTAGAGAATGCCTAAGGCATTAAGTCCGCCTTTGTAATTTTTTGAAAGTGAGAAAAGTTTAAATAAATAAACTATGTATGTGGATGTATACTTACTAATATCTTCTAAATTATAACAAGTCTTATGCAGCGCCCCTGAGTAGAACTCGAGGCCGATGATAGCGAAGATGACTATCGCGAAAAGCACCAAGAGGCCGATCTGCAGCAGCGGCGCCATCGCCTTTATAATGGACTTCAATACGACTTGCAGACCTATACGGAAATGGAATATATTTGTATTAGTCAATAAGGCTCAATATTTCGTGTCGTGCCCTGTAATTTATAACCTTTTAGCTATTTGGTGAATTGTTCTCTTGAATTTTTATAATTATATCATGCATGAATAATTGGAAAATTGAGGAAGAATATCAATTTCCCGTGTCACCAATGTGATCAATTTGGTGGAAAATTAAAATATGGGGAAGCAGAATTTTCTTTAAACAAAAGAAGCTTGAACATTAGTTTCAAAATTACTAAGTAGGCACTCTTGTAGTGTGCGCAACAACATTTTAGTCACCAATGTTAACTCTTCCAATTGCTGTTGGAATTTGGAAGATAAGCAGCGTAGCTTAAAATATTAAATCAATAAAAATAAACAAAGATGAGAGGCAAAAATAATTGTATCCAGTGTTTAATTATAAATTACAGGGCAATAATATTATACGTTCATAAAATGAATTTTGAAGGAGAGATTTCGATAGTGTTTTGAATATTATTTTTCTTTGACATTATAATTAAATTAGATAAAACAAGAGATAATTACCAAATATGTCGTTTATTTCTCGACGTTAGTTGCTAATTTTATCGATGATAACATTAAAAGAAGGCTTTAATAAAGATACAGACAACAAGAAATAGATTTTCTGACTAAATGCCATATATCTAGAGATGAAAATCATTAACTATTTATTGAAAAAGACATCGGAACAATGGTAACACAATATAAAATCAAAAAGTTATCGTGCACAATGATTTTCACCGTTACATAATTTTATTTTAAAATGGCGCTAAATGCTTTTTTTTTAGCACAAGGTGTGTATGGCCAGTATTTTATCCACATATACACATATAAACTTTTTGAGCAAACTTGCTAGGGCAATTTTTGATTAGCATTTTTTTCTATCTAGCCAGTGCTTTTTTAGTAATAAAATTATGAAACAGTGTAACTAGTGAAACTACAATACGATTAACTAATCTATGAATGTTCTAGAACTCACTAGGAACGCCCGATACTAATTTAAGGGGCCTCAGCACCCTAATGGCACGCAAGGTCCTGAAGTCGACGTCGGCTGGCGCGATCGGCAGCTGCGTGATGATACTGCCAAACACATATCACTCGATACTATAGCTTGAACTAGCAACTAGCTGAGTAATAAATTACTACTGAAGACTGTGCTTTTGTATTAACAAATCATTTTAATCTTCAAAACAAAACTGGTTGGATGTTCAATTCGCTCATAATCGAATTTGAGTGTGATTTTTAGAGTGTTAATATAGCTTCTATCAATGCGTCATTACCGTTGACACAGGATTCTGAAAAAGGGCCTATGTTGATGGCGTTGATACGCATGGTAGAAAGTTATTTAATTTATGTACTCGTAAAAATCACAATCGCATCTCTTCCGAATGTGAGCATTGTTACATGATTACTCCGCTGGTTATCCATGTCCATGATGCCTCGAACGAAAATAAAACTATTTAATTTAGTACTTCTGTGAATATAAACGAAAAAGTAATAACAAAACTTATGTGACAAAGCACAGCCTTAATTTATGTAAAAAATAACTACAATCTAAATATCGTGTATCTAATTAGTTCGATTGTTATATGCTAAGTAATCATATTAATTTTACGCATTTTAATCTAAATACACCATATTTATTCACACCTAAAACCATTTCTTTATCTAATTTCTTACGTATTAGCTTTTATATTTGATGTAAACCTACACAATACACAAAATTTATAGCAAATCTTTACTATTATGCAACACGTAGCTTTAAAACATTAAACATTTTCAATAAATCACATATTAATTAAAATTCACACATTTTCTAATCTATGTTAAGTATGTCAATAAACATGTCGAGAGTACGATGCTACGTATTTTTACTAATAATTATAAAAATTCTATTGTCCATAACTAGCTGTAGTTCTACATTCAAAAAAGTTTCAAAATTCGAAAACATCTAGCGAGTAACGTCTATAACAAATAAGGTAGAGGTATTATGTGAACTTTTCGCCAATTACTGTGAATTACTTGGTATCCGCGAGACGAGCTTGAGCGGTCGGAGCACTCTGAACGAGCGCAGCATCCGGAGGTCAACGTCCACGTTGTATTCGGCGAATATCGTCATCGACCTAGTTTTTGTTATCGAATATTCAATAATGTCAACTCTCCTTTGTGTTTGACAAAACCTAGTGTCCTACGTTTTAGTGTTAACCAATTGTGTGGCCTAATAGTTTGTAAATGGTAATTTGTATAATTTAGATTACAATATGACGGTTCACTGGAAGCAACCTCGGTGCTACGATATTTTTGTGGATGAAATTTTAATTCGAGCAATCGAGGATGCTATTTTGTAGTGAATACTTAATAATGTTGTAAAATAAAAGTTATGTAAAGAATCATAATTTTAAGAACGAGTAACTTCAATTTTCAAATCCTTTGTTTGATGTTATATGAGCTATTACGACAAGGCAACGATAATTTCATCAAACGGTCATTATAGAAGATAACGTAACATTTGACGATCGATTAAACTAGAGAGTATCAAGATTTCTTTACATAACTTTATCAATACATCTTATCGAGTAAATTAACACTATTAAACATGACAAAATATGAAAAATAACTCACCCAGTTACTACTACGAAAAAATCCATGATGTTCCAAACGTTTCTAAGATACGATCCCCTGTGTAAAACAAAACCTAAGGCTAAGATTTTTAACGAGGCTTCTACACAAAATATTCCTAAAAAGTACGCCTCGGTCTTTTCCTGTAACAATGGAAACAGTGTTCAGTATATAAAAATGTAAAATCATGACAAAAATATAAAGATATTGATTAATTCAAACAATATACGAGGGCGACACTGTAAGTTTTTAGAACTGGCCACTTGTAAACGATATATTAAAAAAACAAGTTCAAATTTTGAAAATGGAACTCTTTGCTTGTCATTTGTTTATGATTTGGGTATCCAGCCATTTGGATGCTACGAAGGATATAAAAAATCCCATAAGCATACAGATTGGCGCGAGAAACATAACCCTTTGCGGTCGGGTAGTAAAAGATGATTTTGCTGTCAGTATTTGCGCAGAAGTCATTAGTTTTAATGTACACAAGGATCATAATGATCATGGCGTATTAAATACTATATAGACTGCATTAATGCGATAGCGTTATGAGCTCCGTACCTTAGTATATTTACTTTACGACATATTCTGTTATAGTGTCTACGTTTGCAAAGCGTTGTCGGTCTTGCCTGGTTGTGTGTGCACAATTATAGAT
This sequence comes from Xanthia togata, assembly GCA_963853775.1. Lineage (NCBI taxonomy): Eukaryota > Metazoa > Arthropoda > Insecta > Lepidoptera > Noctuidae > Xanthia > Xanthia togata. Next base: position 23,023,512 of record OY970793.1, on the reverse strand, counting down.
GCTTACGTGTATATTGTTTCTGTATGCTTGCAGGCGACTCGGCCAATATTAAGCGCACTGAGCTCAAAACACACAGCAACAATGTGCACGGGCAACTAACACACACAATGGCCGGCGACGCTTCGTGAGATGAACCAACTATAAGCTCTATTGATATAATTCTGTTGTCATCATGTTCGAAAGACTCATTGCTAATCACAATGTGTAAGTATGACCAGTAACAGACATAGCACACTTGTTAAACCGCCTGTATTGTCTGAATCAGGATGTAAGAACACAAAAGGAATGTATGAATGGTAGAAAAAAAAAAGTTGGTAAAGGTAGTTGTATGCAGCTGAGAAATGAATGCTAAAGGGCATGTTACCACACATCGCTCTTATTATTCGCGTCTCAATCTGGATTTCACGAATGGACAGAATTAGCAAAGAGTATGTAAGGAGAAGTATGTATGAGAAGTTGTGTTGAAATCGGTTGTCAAGGGCTTGTGATGCGGAGGAATGAGGTACATGTCGCGGGGAAAGTTATGAGTATGAATTTAGATAGCTGTATGAGTCTTGACCATTCAAAAGTAAATGGTAAATGGTTCAGTTTAAATAAATGCTTTTATTTGAGTAGAGGAGGAGCAAAGGCTGGATTGTGTGATGATATGGCTGGATAATGGGTGACTACTGTGGTAACAGCTAATGGAGATGGAAGCTGTGCAAGAAGAACCTAAGAAGACCTACGACACCACTAGTCGACACCTATGACGATGATTATTTTGACGTATGTACGTTACGTTTGTAAAAACGTGATGTTTGAACTAAATGTAACAAAATCGCACAGCTTGCAATAGTCAAATTGTGAATAGGTCCCGTACGTATCGTAGAGTGATTTAAATTGTACAAAAAACAATTGAAAAGCATTCATTAACATTGTTTTCAATTATCTGTATGTGTACGCAATAGGGATGTTAACTAAGTTTTGTTTTTTTGTCTATCAGGAAGTATATTAAAAAATATTGGACACGTTTTTTTTATTTTTTTACGTAATCAAAAGATTACGGCAATACATTAGGTAGGTAATACGTTAAAATGTGGCATGACGTCACTCTCCGGTAGATTTTATACTGACTTGGGACGTAGCGAGCCCCCACTCCCCAGCTTTATTGCGTTTTATCTAAACCATTTTTTATTAATATGATAAAGCATAAAATACGTGTCTAATATTATTTTATTATCTAACTGACGGACTTAATAGTTTTTTTTTTCCCCAGTCAACATCCCCATTGCCATTTTGGGGGGGATAAGTTTATTTGATGGAGACGGAAAATGTTGGGATATCTTTAGCAACTAGTAACTAAACTGAGGAGGACTTAACGAAGCTGGAATGCACTTTAACGGTATAAACATTCAATTGAAATTACCAGATTCTGTGCTAAGATGGTCTTATCGCCGTTGGGCAAATGCTCCTCCAGCGCCAGCACCACGCAGTTGGCGATGATGGTAAGCAGCACCGCGTACTCGAAGGGCGGCCACTCGATGATGAACTTTGTGTACCTGGAAATAGAATTCATTTTTTATTAAAAATTTAATTTATAGTATATGGTTTCTCATAGGTTGATAAGGTTTTCCCTTATATTGTTTCAGGGGTGACTGAATGATTTATCAACATTTTAAACCATCACCGATCTCAGGTTAGAAATAATTAAAGCAGTGCTTTTAAGTATTAATTACATACATATATATCATATACCAAATACTTGCAACATTTTTATCTCAATAAAGTTCAAACTAAACCTTCTTTCTCAATTACCCAAGAAACTTTAATGACTCGTAAATAACTTCCTCGCATAACTAGGCAAGGAGCTAGCGTTATAATACAAAATATTATCGGGTTACCTTCCGATTAGACGCGATAATAGGGCAACTGTGTCGCGTTCCGACTACTAAGCGATTATTAGATAATGCAGTTAGCTTTCAACGCTCACACGAACGTTATTATGTAGAGTAACGTAGAATTGTTGATAATTGGGATAGGGGGAAGCCTTTTTTGTGTCGAGCTATGTATAAAAAGTGTTTTAGTTAATTCATTTTGTGAACATAAATTTAGAATTGACTAGAAGACTGTCTGGCTCGATGGACTGGGAGATAATGGATATGGACATTAAGTGGTTTATTTATAAACGTTGCATCAATTTAAGAGACGTTTGAACGGCAAAAATGTATGGTTAAACAGTTGCTTAGTCATTTAGTAAAGTAAACAGTCTAGTGGTGATGGGTAGTGGAATTAACAATAAATTTCTACACACTAGATATTAATGTTGATATTGTACCACATATATTTTTCATAAGCTTTTGAACGCCAGGCATTAGATATAATAGAATATCGATTTTTCCCTACTCTATCGCTCAACGGGTAGAATATGACTCCATTCACATTTACATTGCTGTCAAAATCATAGTGAGCTTTATTCTAGTTGCAATAAGATTCCTGTTGGGTTGCTGTCAGAGGTAAAATAATTGTGGAAGGACTACAGCTGTTGTGTCAAATCATACATACACTGGCATGGCCGAAAACTTGCTTAGAAACTGAAAATAAACACCCAAGTTATCTATCTCTTCCCTTTTAGCCCAGTCAATATCGACACAAAAAATGCAAACATCGCGTCTTAAACGCGCATGTAACTACGATTTGTTTATGTGTTGTTAGGTTCCTTGAGAGTTGTTTATACTCAAGGTTTGCAACCCTCAAAACCTTCTGCTACTTCTAAGGTGCCCGAAAACCTGCGATATTCTGGCACTTGTTTCAGTTTTTTTTTAAATTTATTTATTATTAATAAAACTTTATGCACAGGTAAAAAAATACTGTACAAAGGCGGACTTAATGCCTGAGGCATTTTCTACCAGTCAACCTTAGGGTGGTGCAGAAACAAAACATGGCAGGTGCAACATAAGTGGTAGATAACTTGAAAATTAATACCTACTAAGACATAGATACATATATATAAACCGAATAAACTTTCTCAGGAGAAATAACGATAGGTAGAGGAGAAAACGAATCCAGCAAATCAGCGCTGCCAAAGATTCTTCCAACTTTTCACGAATATGTTCACATGCCTTCAACTTGAAAGATAACCGACTGGTTGCCATCCTGATGTTCAGAGGAAGCGCATTCCAATGAACCAACCGCCTGGTCAAAGAAAGAAGAGTGAATAAAACCAGAGCGGTGAGAAGGACATCGTAGAAGACGATTGTTGGTAGAACGAAGATTTTTGCTATGGACAGAGCATAGGTATTGAACATGGAAAGTCAGGTAAGAAGGCGAAGTGGGTTTGTCGAGTATAGAATACAACATTGACAGAGTCCTCAACTCTCTGCGCTGACGTATGGGTAACCATTTTAAAAGCAATCGATGCGCAGAGATTAAACTTACGAAGATTGAAAACGAATCGAATGCAGTTATTTAGAAGGCAGTCAAGTTTATTGAGGAGATCTGCATAAAGGTCATAGTGACACACATCACCATTGTATATTCTGGGAAAGATTAGGGACTGTACAAGCATTGCCTTTATGTGTGATGGGAGAAGGATTTTCAACCGATAGTGCTACCGCAGCGTTCCGGTGACTTTTTTACTTACAGTTGTGACCTGCTTTCGCCAGTCAAGACATGTGTCAACATGCAGACCAAGATCCTTAACATCGGAGCTAAACGGGATGACTGAGTTGTCAAACATTACAGGTGGCACAGTTAACCCATTCAGCTTCCTCATACTGTGAGTGCTCCCTACAATGATAGCCTGACACTTGGTAGGATTAACCGCCAACCCAAAACGATCAGACCAGTTTTTAACCACACCTAAATCCCGGTTTAGCTCCTCAATCACATCGGATATGTTGTCCACACTTGCCTGGCAGTAAGGCTGCAAATCTTCAGCATAAAGATGATACGCTGTCTGAAGTTCAGTGGTGATGAGATTAATAAAAATGGAGAACAAAAGAGCAGATAATATTTCGCCCTGAGGGACGCCAGCTGCAAGATCACACCAACTCAACGAAGAGTCTGTAGCACGAACAGACTGCTGACGCCCCTGAAGATAAGAGGAAAACCATTCCAATGCCTCCTGAGAGACCATAAGATAGGAAAGGATGGATAAATAATAAGGACGCATTTTTAAGTATCTTTGTGGTTTTATATTTTTGGAAAGAAAGCAAAATTTGCTACAATTTGAGCTCAATCTAATTCTTTCTAGGCCTATCGGTTGTGTAGAATTTCAAAATAAAACAAAATACAATCTCCTAGAAAAATTCAAACTCCGAACTCCCTTAACCCATATCTTGAACGCTCTACAGCAAGTTCTTATATCAATGTATGCAGGAACATTTATAGCGAAATGTTGCCTATGAATCCACGGCGGCCAACGATGTGCGATGTGCACCTTTTACAGCAAAACTTAGCCAGGTGTGAAAAGTTTCACAAATTTAAAAGGTTTACTTGCAAAATTTTGTCGAACATGTATCGCGTTTCGCTTTTTACTTACTGTTTCATAAAAAATGACTTGGCAGTCTTTGCTTTCGATTAAAATGTTTATAATAACAGCGAATATTTTTTGTGAACTTGAACATGCAATAAGAGCTGTCCTGTTTTCAGATATGTTAAGCGTATAGTGTACTATTTTCAAATAGATCGTATCGACACGTGAGAGAACATAACCCTACAAAGATACTTCTAAAAAGAAAAGAAAATTATCGGATATTTATGAAGTAACCTTCACTTGTCACACCCAAAAAAATAAAATTGATCGTCGATTTTTATTTTAAACCAAATTATAGTCATATCAAGGATGGTTTGAATTTTAAATTCAAACTAGTAAACAACAAGGAACAGTTTTGCAACTAATCAAGAATATATTCCTTTTGCCGCATCCTATTCACATAATTTAAAGTTACCATCATGAATTTCGTGACGGAAAGGAAATATATCAAACGAACTCACGAACGAACGAAATATTTCAAATTTAATTTTGAAACATTTTCAAAACTAAATGACTGATGTGTTTGAGGTTCGGGACTGGCTTCAATAGAAGCCAATCGATTCTTTTTTGTTTACGTATTGTGTCCGGTTTTGTAATTCTTTTGAATGTTTACCTCGTTGGGTAGTAAAATAACATAACATAATGCCTTTTTTCGGGTTGGACAGAGGTGTACCTAGCGTAGACCCTCATTTCGCCAGTTATGTTTAAGTCCCATGTAATAGGGGACGAGCCTATTGCCAACACCTGGGCACAAATCCAGACTCCAAGCTGCCATTAGAATTTCCAGATAAAAAAAAACCAATAATATTTTGGTCGACCCGGGAATCGAATCCAGCACCTCATGCTCAGCAGAAGCACGGTCATTAGACCAACAAGGCAATCAAGTAGTGTGATGTTAAAGTCCCAGACTTAGTTAATAGCGTATTTTCGCGTTCGTAGGACAAGTGTGTTAGCTCGATAATTACCAATGGCCTTTTACGATTTCATGAAATATGTTTTTGGTAACTCTATTTAGGAGTCAGACAGGTTTTTACGTTCGTGTGACTGAACAAGTTTATGCTTAGCTAGCCTGGTTAAATGACAGCCTGCAGGCGACTGTCATTTGTTCCATTTGTAAAAGAAAAAGTATGGTAAGTTTTCTGCCATCAAAATGATCTATTGATTTCAATGAATGAATGGCAATAAACGTCGAAGTTCCTTCCAATTTCAAAAAACCGCACTGGCATAATTCCTTACAATTTTCTAAAACAATCTAAACGGAAGTAGACAAAGAAAAACACAACGAAACTGTGTCTCATTCCGCAATACAATCTCCTTTTTTTGTTATCAAATTACGAATACCTAGTGTAAGAACGTTCTTGTTTACTAAATGCATAAGGGGGGAACTAAGGTGTGCGGTTAATATGTATAAGTGGGGGTCCCGCCCTCGCTGTTCCATGCTAAGTTCTGGCCAGATGTTGCGCAGGGTTAAGTCGTAATATGAAGACGATAGTGGACGCTTTTGGGGGTTGATTTAAGTTACAGTATAGAATTTCTGAGGTAGTTTCTTTAGTTGTAATTGGGTTTTGATGATTTCGGATTGAAATTGTATCGAATTTCGAAGATATTTTTGAAAACATGAAATTGAAAGTCAATTTATTTTTCTTAGTATTTTATGATTATCAGCCGAATGACGTGCACTAAATCTATATAGCAGTTACCTAATAAAGAAAGAAAATAAATTTATTTGCCTCAGTTTAAGGCACACAATATTCACACAAAAAAAAGAAGGAAATAACTTAAAATAGTATTGTGTGCCAAATAGGGGCCAGTTCAGCATAAATGTCAGACAACTAGTGTCTGACGCTGGTTTTCAACTGGACCTTATGTTACGAGGACTTTTTACGGATGTAGGTGAATCAGTTTTATAGTGTGTACCTAAGTCTTTTATATTTAAATAAAAATAGATGGATGAAAAAAAATATTAAACTAGTAAATAATAATAAACTTGATTAGATATTTGTTTAAAAAATAATAATAGATAATTTTAAAGTGCTGTCTAAGGAAATAAATAAAATGGTATGGTCAATCAACGCAGCCTATCGCAGTCCACCGATGTAGGTCTCTCCCAAGCTGCGCCAGTTTAGTCTGTCTGAGCCACTTTCTTAAGGTGGTCGATCCATCTAGCTGGGGGGCGTCCCACGCTACGCTGGCCGATACGCGGTCTCCACTCTAGGACTCGTCGTCTTATAAAAAACTTCAATGATTGCTGAACTTTATTTATTAGAGTCGAATTGTAACTAAATTGCAACGATATGCAATAAAAGAAAACTATCCTGTATAAATAAGTGTATTAACTTATTTAAATTACTTCATAGTCAACAACAACGAAAACAAATAACTAAATTACAGTTCATGACACTGTAAACTTTCCAATTTGTATTTATTTACGTTCGCATAGTCTGCCGGTGCCACGCATATCAGATGCCAAACTATGTCCCGTTGAATGACACCCAATTATCTACCCTACCTTTTAAAATAAAAATATAAACCTTTAATTTTCCCGTTTGTTTTTCGTTCCATGGCCTATATTGGTGATATTGTATTTTTAATTTTTACTGGCTGAAAATAGCAGTCGGTTTTCGTTTCTTATTAATTTTTTTCATAGTTTCTTACAGAAATATTTTAAATTTTTACTTAGTCCTCAAGAATGATTGTGTTGCATTTTGTTGGCAGTATTCTCGTCACTTACAGTACCTAAAGTTGCCTTTTTATTGCTTTTATTACAGCTTACTAAGAATACTTGCAGCTACCGGGGCTTCGCCAGCCTCGAACCTAATTATTTTTCTAAAATAAAGGTAGCCTTATTTACTCCTTTTATCATCTACCAGTGAAACTCCCGTCAAAATCGGTCCAGTCATTTCGGAGATTTACCGGAACAAATTGACAGACAGAGCCAATAATTTAAACAAATGTATTTTTTTGTTATTAGTACCGTTTATACTTTCATATGCATTTAGTAAAAAGCAGTTATTTTGACATTACAAACAGACATTTCAAATGTAATTATTTGTATGTATAGAAGATAGATGTATCTAATGACTTTAGAAATTACATCAAACGACTAGGCTTTGCTTCCTATCAATTACACTCCCTGACTACTAAATCAAGCCATTGTGCATTTCCATGTAAAGTGTAAACTCCTACAAACACCTAATGATGAGTCATAAAAAAAGTTTTTATGCAGTTTTGAACTCGACATACTGGACATACTGGCCATCATTTAGGTGTCATCATTGTTCCAAATTTGATTTTACGATCCTTTAAAAAGTTTACTACTTAGGAGTCCGGGAGTGTACTCGTATAATGTACCAGATTATACATAGAATACGTAATCGAAAAGTCTCTTTCCCAAGCGAAAAGATTTGTTTCAAGAACGAGTTGTGTGCTCATTAGCAAGCATTTAACAAATTTCTACTTCCCTAATAGGGCGAGATTATGTACAGTCGTTTAGTTTGACACAGCTACCGACTGACTTGTGTCACAGTATGTATTTTATGTTTAAGTAACAGTATTATATCTTCATAAAAAACGGCCGAAACGAAATCTCAGTGTATATCACATAGTACGCAACAGTTTCGAGTGCGCGGCAGAGCGCACGGACGCGCTAGGTTTATTCACCGAGCGGCCGTAGGTAATTATTTCAAGGTCACTGCCGAGATATTATACTGTTACTTTATTATACTGTGCTTGTGTGTTTCGAGAACTTTTAGATTGCATTTGTTTTATGTGTGTGAGAGGAAAGGTCATTAAACTTGCTTGGTAACAGAAAAATCATGATACTGATAGACAGATACAGTTTTATTGATCAAACAATAACCATACTGAGAGTAAAAAAAAAGCTTATAAAGAAAAACACGTTCCGCAAGTAAAAGCTTTTTAAAAAGCATTACCCTCCTACTGGGGCAGTCGGGTATCTAAATATTATTATATCAAATGAGTAGATGGGCCAGAAACAAATGAGTAGTTTCAAGCATATTGCACTGCTGTAAACATGGTGTACTACTAACCTCCGAATAGGATTTTCGTCGGCAAATATAAAGAGTGAGCTGGGCCCTGGAGTAGCGGGCTGGTGCGCGCCGCCCATGGTATCAGCTGGCGCCGCGCGAGCCTGCGCCCCCGCCGCCTCCTGCGCTGCCGCCAACCTGGAATGTAACACCGTATAGTTAGTAAGGAGCAAACTCCTTTGGGGTATGTGATCCTAGTACAAGGGAGCTGCTTATATTGCTTTGCGTCTCATTTTTCTAGGTAACGTTCTGTTGTGATGCGATTAACATTGGAAAATACGCATTTAGTAAAATAATAGACAGACACGTCAACGAATAGTGTAAATATGAACCCCCTTTGGTGGTATGAGCTCCTAGTACAAGAGAGCTGAGGTTTTGTGTTGATATTTTCTCATTTTGCAGAACTATTCAAGGTTCCGTTGTTGCGATTACCTCAGAGATTTACACAGTAAATAAGTGTTTGGTTAAGTTTAAAACCCTTTGATATATTTTACATAAGAATGAGTGATTCTTCACTCCTTTGTTATTGATTAAATCAATCATCTTCCTAGCACTGCGGACTGTGCTGCAGGTGCAGAAAACCTCAAACGGCGCAAATGAACATCCTTATTGGTAGCTATATTTATCAGCCGTTTATTGTTGAAACACTAGGGCCGTGGGATCCGAGTGCTCATCGAGTATTTCGGGACATCGCCAAGCGGTTGGTCGAATCTTCACGTGACCAGAGGGCTGGCCAATTTTTAGGTCAAAAAATCAGTATTGCCATCCATGGAAATGCTGCCAGCCTTTTGGGCACTTTTCCTACTGACAGCGATGCGGAAGAATTTTTTCATGAGCATGAGCTCTTTCATTTTTTATATATTACTTTCCCTCTGTATACTTGTACATAATTTATATATTTTAGTGTTAGATGTATATTATATTTAAGATGATAAATAAAATAAATAATATAAAAGTTACATCAACATAAGTTTTTATTAACGAATAAATGATCACAATTTATTAAAATTATTACAAAAGCATAATTTGTCAGTATCCCAAAAAAATACATACAAAGGTGAGATATTTTTCAACATCTTAGAAGGCTTCTTTAACCATACAAGTACATCATGATATTCGATCAACCTAAATATCGCTCAAGTTCTAGCAAACCGAATTATTTAATCAAGAAGTTAGGTGTACCAGGGCAGCATAAGTTAGTAGAACCTATTTATTAAATCGTTGCGCCGTAGCGTGTTACAATATAATCAAACAGTTCTGTGCATGACTGGGAAGGCTCAAGCGGTTAATGATATCATTATCAATTAAACTCCAATGTCCCACTAATATGAAACTAAAACTATGTTAAATTATAAAATATTAATAGCCTCACTTAGTGAAAGTTTCTATGATAATTTCCAGTTTATTGTTTATATGAAACGCGCGATTTTTTAATGGCAGCAACAGTAATTTTATGATATTGTTTGAGGTGGTGAAATGTGAACAAACGAACAATATTAATTATCAGCCTATAATTTTTACAATTATATGGTAACCCACTACTTGAAAAAGGCTTATTGGTATTTCGTAATATAAGGCTTTGTTACACCTTAAAACATCTATAAAGCGTGAACTTTAAAAGTGCTTAAAAATCTAATTTAAATCGTTAAACTGCGTTGTGACCTTCAAAGCAACAGCGCCATAGTCAGAAAACCGCGGAAACCGGAATCTTTTCTTCACAATGGTAATTGTGTTACGACTTGTACTGACATACTATATATTACGTGTCTGGCAAAATTGAATAGACAACATGCACAATCTAGGTCAGTACCACAGAATAATACAGAAGGTCGACTCCATACGATGAGTGAAAACGCACGCACACATAGACGCGATTCACGCCCAGCAAGTGCAAGCACACTCGCGACAGGCATTCGACCACAATTTGACTGAGAACTTCTTCACACAGAACGCAATCCGATCTGTAGAGTATGCGAAGTAGGTACTGTTGGTACAGTTCGATACAAAAGCGCACCGTACCATCGAGATCGGATCATGGGAACGGATTGCAGCCAATGGGAAGAGTTTCTGAGATAGACTGAGGCCGAGATCTGCAAACATTACTTAGCACGTGCTTAGGCTAAGCGTTATTCCTGTCACTGTTGCACAACTGTCAAACTACACGTGCAAGATAGAGGCGGGAACATGTCTAAGTCAAAGCTCGAGTTAAGTAACGTTCATAGACCTTGGCCTGAGATCGCCGTAGATACATACATACATATATGTGCATGAACCTGTTAACCACTCCGCATATGAAACTGACCTTCTGTAATAGTCTGTGTCAGTTCGTAGGTATATCTATTTGAACACGTGACGGTAGAAAGGGAAGCCACGGTTTCAGTACATTAGATTAATTAATACGCCAGTTTTCGACTGTTATCAGAGGTTGCCATCTAAAGGGAAGCTTTGGGAGGCAAATAAGCAACGGTAGGTACATTGCACGCAAATAAATAAATAGCAAAACTATATGGATTCGTAGGTAGTTTGTCCTTTTAAAATAATACAATGCTGGTAAGGAATAGGAACTGACCACTGAACGAGGCTAGCTCTTGGGTCCCATGACCCTCTATTCGGATCAAAGTACTCAAAACGGTCATTACACAATCAATTCAATAAAAATAATGGGAGTCCAATTCTCTTAACACAATTCTTGATGCGTTCACATTCGGTCCCCCATATCGGGAGTGCTTCGCGTCCAGCTAATGTGACTGACCCCTTGACTTGTTCACATCTAGGTCAACAGAAGAACTAAATAAAGAAAAACTAACACAGGTTGGCATCCATTTGTATTCAACAGATTATTTTAGGAAGTTTCGATTACGTGACACGACGATGTATATTTTACACACATAATTATTTAGACAGTTTTGTACATTTATAGTAGGTACACATGGCCGATTTACTCGTAATACCATGGACATAACTATGAAGAGTTAGATTCGTCATTGCTCCAGCACGGGAGAGAAATGGACCTATCCAGGGATTGCAGAAGCCTTGGCTTAACTTATTTGTCGTTTGGCATAAGTAGGTATTTATTTTCTAATGGTTTTAAGGTTTTTTTTGGTGTGACTCTTTTTTAGGGTTCCGTAGCCAAATGGCAAGAAACGGAACCCTTAAGGATTCGTCATGTCTGTCTGTCCGTCCGTATATCACAGCCACTTTTTTCCGAAACTATAAGAACTATGTGTTGAAACTTGGTGAGTAGATGTATTCTGAGAACCGCATTAAGATTTTCACACAAAAATAGAAAAAAAACAATAAATGTTGGGGGTTCCCCATACTTAGAACTGAAACTCATTTTTTTTTCATCAAACCTATACGTTTGGGATATCTATGGATAGGTCTTCAAAAATGATATTGAGGTTTCTAATATCATTTTTTTCTAAACGGAATAGTTTGCGCGAGAAACACTTCCAAAGTGGTAAAATGTGTGGAGGACACATTTCCCTCTGTAACTTCTAAAATAAGAGAATGATAAAACTAAAAAATATAGGATGTACATTATTACCATGTAGACTTCCACCGAAAATTGGTTTCAACGAGATCTAGTAAGTAGTTTTTTTTAATACGTCATAAATCGTAAACCGCAATTTACATTTCATTCAATCAACTCAAAAATAAAAATAAAACATTTAATTTCTGCACTCGCACTTGGCCGCTTTTTAAATTTAAAGAACGTTGACGACTCCTTTCCTAATTCTCTGGTGTATTTTTTTAATCATACCAACGTATTGTGGTAGTGCATTTTGAAAATGATGTCGTGAGGCATTCATGTTAGGTACCTATTGTGTTTTTATGGTTTAAACCTTAACAAAATTTCATTTGGAAGCATGCGTGTCAAACAACATGTTTTAATGACTTAGCGACTTAAATATTTTTAATTGGAGCAAAAGTTGATTTGTTCTAATTTACTGTTTCCGTAAGCAGAAGTTAGTTTGGAAATTGAACTCTATAGAATTTATCTACACTAATATTATATAGAGAAATGATTTGTATTTTTGTTTGTAATGAATAAACTCAAAAATTTATAGAACGATTTAAAAAAATCATCACTAGTAAAAGGCTGTAATATTGTCACTGTACTATAGATAATAATTTATAAAGATATCACGCGGGCGAAGCCGCTGCCGGAAGCTAGTAAATAATATAAAATGTTTCAGATACTACGCGAGCTTATTAAAAAGGAACATTTTTCCATTTTTGATTCGGTTTACAAGTACAATGATTTCGTTTTGTATCAAGAACCACTGCAGATTACGTCATCCAAAACAAATGACAGGTAAAAGACAAATCACATTCATTCGAACCTAATGTTATGAAAACTTAACACAATTTTGATGAAAGAACAGGCACCCGAAAACCTCATGAACACAATAGAGGGGCACGGGGAACGTGGGAGGGTTAAAGGGGGGGTAAAAGGGAGGCAAGGAGGGTAGGGAGGTGGAGTGATCGGCCGCGACTAAGGACATCAGCGCATCTTGCCCTTCGACCGCCTCATTAGCTAGAACACTCGAGTTATTGTCGTCTGGATATGAGAACAGGGGGGAAATGTCGCTCTTATGTTACTGGGCTGATCGTGTTGGCACAGCGGTAAAGTGTGTGCTTGCCTTTCTGCTTGCGGTAGCTGCGTCAATGAATGTTTGCTGTACATTGAACGTAGGTTTAATTCGTATATGGATACCTATGTTGCATTGATTGCTGATCAGTGTTCGTAGTTCTAACACTACATAGAACAAAATGGAAATAAGGCTTGATAGGGTTGAGTTTTTATGCAATGAGATACGTTAAGTATGTTTCGTAACATTGTTGTTAGTAAATGGAATGGTCAGGTCATATTGATCAGTTTCAGTTTTATTAAATTTTGGTTGCGCTGAGCAGACGATGGACAATTAGTTTCACGGACAATTTTGAATCGCATGGAAATCTAACTCGCCCGTAGGACAAAATACCGGGATTTCGATACGATTCCAAATTGTCCGTCGGCGTCGTCTACTCAGCGCCTTAAGCATATTCTGTCGGTCAATATCCGAATATTATTATTATCAGTGGAAATAAAAAGATCACAAACAAACATATCATAAAAAAAGAATAATATATTTAAAAAAAAAACGGGTTGCACTCCGGGAGTGCCGGCAGAAGTGAAAACTTGAATTTTAATGTTGTTGTGCATTTTTGATATTTTGGAATGGTTAGGTGATAATTTTGCACCGGTCTACACTCCCTCCGTCTTACGAATTTTCGATTAGGTCACGTGTCCTGACGCGAGTTTAAAAATTTTTACCAAAAGAAAAAAGGTTCCACTTCAAAAATTTGACCTATTTTGTGTTCCAATGCTGGGCAAAGGTCTCCACTTTTAGGATATATAATAATAATATAAGTACAGTAAAATGCCTCGTTGCTTGTGACTGCCTCGTTGGTCTGGTGGTCGCAAGCCCTACTGCTGAGCATGAGGTCCTGGGTTCGATTCCCGGGTCGGGCCAAGTGTTATTGGGTTTTTCTGTCTAGAATTTCTCAGTAGCAGCCCGGAGTTTGGATTTGTGCCCGGTTGATGGCAATAGGCTCGCCCCCTATTACATGGGACTTAAACATAACTGGCTAAATGTGGGTGTACCTACTATAGGTTCACCTCTGCCCAACCCTTCGGGGAGACAAGGCGTGATGTTATGTTATGTTATGTTATGTAAAATAAGATTTATTATGATATGAAACTTACTTTCTGTTGGTTTTTAAATTTTAAATAAAAAACTTACTACACTTTTCACAGCCAGTAACAGGGAACGAGAAGCAAACAAACAAGCCACTTATCCTCAAACTACAATGTGGAATTACTTAGTTAAGACTTTACAGTTGAATTCCTTTCGGGGATTACAAACAAAACAAGTTTTGTCGAAGAAAACATCCCAATTAGCATTATTATTATAATAATAATAATAAAATAATAATAAAATTTATTCAAAAACTTAAAATTGTTAAAATACGGTATCTCTTAATTATGGTATCAGTTTGGAAATTTGGGTCAGTGGGTCGTCTTAGGGGCGGATTCGTAGGAGTTGGAGTATACGCTATGGGGCACTATGAGCAGCAAAGAAAAAAAAAACATTGGGATTTATTGAAAAAAAAAAAAGTACTTACAAACTACTTAGTACTTACAAAAACTTTTTAACTGTCGATCGATCTTTCAGTTTGGGTATTCTTAGGGGCCACAGGACAGATTTTTTTTGCATTTTTTTTAGTGTTTCCTTGTTTTTTTTCATAATATCTCATGGTTAACGACTAGAGCAACAATTTCTTTTCAGAAAAGATTTTCATCCGAGCTACCATTTTGGAAATATAGAGCGTTTAATAAAATAAATTCGCTCCAAGGCTTCGCTTCAACAACCGAAATTTGTTAATATGTAGTCTAACTATAAGTTCAAAAATATACAAATAGACTATAGGTAAGTGGATCAACTAAAGTAATAGCTGCGATACTTGACCTGCCCTAATTAATATGACCTACCTTTATACTTGCACTGTTGTAATTTTTTTATATTTTTTTTAAACGTTGCCTCACACTAGGAATTTCTCCTGTATCGTGGGTGCGTTTACAAACATTTAAACTCACATACACAAACAGCCAGACCCGGAACAACTACTTGTAGGTAATACAAATATTTGTTCCGTGCGGGAATCGAACCCGCGACACGCAGTGTAGCAGTCAATCGCTTGACCACTGCGCCCACCGTGCCGTTAAAATTGAGTGCACAATAACTTTTTTAACCATAAGACAATTTGTACCGTATTCGCCCTATATACAAAATCGTCGTTCGCCCCACATTTTATTCCAACGGACCCGAATTTTTTTAATTTTTTTTTTATTGATTTTAGCGCACACGGATAAACGCTGTCTACGGCATAGTATGAAAAGGAATTGCAATAAGCTGCCTGACAAGACGCTTAGCTACTTATCTTTTTTTTTTGACGTTCACGCTATTAACGTCACTTTACTAGATAAAAACATAAACAACATGAAACGTTATCTTCCTGTGCAACGAGAACGTTTGTTAAGGATTCCGAGAAAAGATCAATTACAATTCTATCAATTATTAATATTGTCCATTGCTTCAATTGCATTTGGTAGACGATCAATTTGCACATCAATGTGTATCAATGCAAATGATCGTTTCTGGGACCCTTAACTAGTGTGGTAGCTTTAAATGTTAGTCTTTCTACTTGCACCAACAAAAAACGTTCAACTATCTTGCTAACGTAGTTTCTCAAATCTAGTTCAGACCTGGACCCGCTAGGATAATTTGAAAGCCAGTGGAGCCACAACTTAATAATTAGTATTCACTCATCTGTTTTTACACTGTATATTGGTTTCAATATTGTTACAAAAAAACAAAAACACTACTAACGACATGTTGTCTGCACCTTCATTTAACAACTAACAGTTAACCTAACATCACTTTGTTTGTTTACTTCATTATTTAATCTATATTTAAGTAATTAGAAATGCTTAAATACTTCTTATCACTAAGCATATTCTTGCTTTCTGTCGATAGTGCGACACGAGTTTAAACTAATTATTTTTGAATACCCGCCATGTGGCGGTAGTCAATAAAATTAGTTATTTTGTAAACTACCTGTGTTTATAATAATACTAACACTTCCTTGAGTTGTGAAGAAGTGATGTGTTACCAGCATGATAAAAGCTAAATAAACGATTATATGGAAAGAAAAAAATACAGGTTCTAGCTGTCACTATGGTCATATTATTGTAAAAAAAATATCATTCAGTACAATAATACAATATGCCTTAACAGAGGAGCTCGTGACTAAGTAATACCTGCCGCACGGGTCGATCCATCAGGTTAAGCTATGCTTCCGGGGTTGGTCTGTGGATGGGTGACCATCTTTACATAACGGGACTCCTCCGTGCCTCGGAAAGCACGTTAAGTCGTTGGTCCCGGCTGTCATTCGTGGATCTTTGACAGTCCGAAAATCTGACAACCAGTCTTACCAAGGGGTATCGTATTACCCAGTTACTGGGTTGTGGAGGTCAGATAGGCAGTCGCTCCATGTAAAATACTGGTATTCAGCTGCATCTGGTTAGACTGGAAGCCGACCCCAATATAGTTGGGAAAAGGCTAGGCAGATTGATTGAATACAATATGCCTTAACGAACTTATACGGCAATGCGTATAATATATCATCGTAATAAAAATAGTTACAATATTTTCTTTGTAAATTGAGGTCAACAGTGTATCCGAGATACCTAAATTAAATACACATGAGATTGTGTGCCAAGTTGTTCACAGTATTAAAGATAATGCCTGGTTATGGCATACAGCAGCCATGATATCGCCAAGTTTCCTTTTATTCAAGGATTTACTATGTGATATATTTGGCCACTTTCCATTTTGTCCGATTTTCAAAGGCATTTTGGCAACTCAGTCAATTCATGTAATTAAATAATTTATGGTGTAACCGCATTGGACTATAAGGGAATCGGCAAAATGTGTGTCAATATGATTTTTTTAGGGAATTGTGAACTTGTGTATATTAGGCATTTAATTAAACAAAGAGATAAAAAAATCCGAGTCGATCCGTCAGGTTAAGCTACGCTTGCCGGGGTTGGTCTGTGGATGGGTGACCACCTTTACATACCGAGACTCCTCCGTGCCTCGGAAAGCACGTTAAGCCGTTGGTCCCGGTTGTCATTCGTGGATCTTTGACAGTCGTTACGGGTCGTCAGAAGCCCGAAAGTCTGACAACCAGTCTTACCAAGGGGTATCGTATTACCCAGTTGCTGGGTTGTGGAGGTCAGATAGGCAGTCGCTCCATGTAAAATACTGGTATTCAGCTGCATCCGGTTAGACTGGAAGCCGACCCCAATATAGTTGGGAAAAGGCTAGGCAGATTTTGAATTAAACAAAGAGATAAAAAAAACTGCCCAGTCTTTTCCCAACTGTGTTGGAGTCGGCTTCCAGTCTAACCGGATCCAGCTGAATATCAGTATTTAACACGGAGCGACTGCCTATCTGACCTTACCAACCCAGTTACTGGGTAACACGATACCGCTTGATAAGACTGGTTGTCAGACTTTTGGGCTTCTGACGACCCGTAACGACTGTCAAAGATCTACGACTGACAGCCGGGACCAACGGCTTGGCGTGCTTTCCGGGGCACAGAGAGACAAAAGGATGGTCCACGGCATTTTGTGGCGTCGTCGTTGACTATGAAGTTAAAATGATTACGATTGTGCAAGGTGTAATTGAAATAACTGAAAACCTGAAAAGGACTCCCTGTACTTATCAACATGTATAAGCTAAGTCTTAAAATTATGACGGCATGGTTGGCGCAGTGGTTAAGTGATTGACTGCGTGTCGCGGGTTCAACTCCCGCACGGAACAAATATTTGTATGACCTACAAGTTGTGGTTCCGGGTCTGGTTGTTTGTGTATGTGAGTTTAAATATTTGTAACCGCACCCAAAATACAGGAAAAAATCCTAGTGAGGAAAAAAGATTTAAAAAAAACCTTCACCAAAAAATTGGTCAGCCTTCTAATCTGGGCCTCAAGTCTGCTATTACAATAGTGTCAGAATGGTCTATCATTGATTTCATAATAGTTGGTTTTGACAAGTTTGGTAATCTACTAACATATTGGCGTCATTATGACTTTCAACTTTTAGCAAAATGACAATGGGATCGTGTTGGAATGACGAATTTATAAAAATAGTAGACTTGACCCCTGGTCACGTGAAGAGTCGACCCACTTAGCAATGTTTCCAAAAACTAAGTGGGCGCTCGGACCAAAGCTCTAACTGTTTCAACCTAAATCAATCTTTTATTTACTTTTAGTGAAATGGGAGCTTCACAGAAATCTCGACAAAAAAAATGCTGTTCCCGTTTATCTTGTCGAATTATACGACTGTCTGGATCAGCAGATTTTTTGTTTTTGCAATTTCAATCTCTCATAGTAAAATTTGTTCATACTGCTATCTAATTACGCAACACATTTTCGAAAACGATTACGACAACTTTGTTTTATTTTGACAGTTCAACAACATTCATTGCGTTATGTACGTTGTTGAGCAGTTTTTTTTTCGAACTTATGAAGCAATGGATTAGCAATTTGTTTCAAAACTATTCAAATTCCGATTGATCGTTTGAATTAGGGTACTGATTAGTAAAATGGCTCCTTTTACCGGTTTTTAATTATTTTAATTTCTTCTTGTAGATTATACTATAATAACTTGCCTTCTATCATAACTGAGCAATGCATAGTTTGCCAAACACTGAGTTTAGTTTTAATCCATAGCACAATTTGTTGATTACTAATACATATTATAAATAAAAGTTACTTTTTGTGCCTGTCTGTGTGACCGCATTGTTCTTCCAAACTACAAAACGGATTGCAACGCGATTTTCACAAAAATTTTGAGAATTAATTCCGGAAGGCTTACGAAAGAAATATAATATAAAACTTTCATATAATAAAGAAATATCGATTTTTTTCGAGTCGTAAAAATCTGCCTAGATATGTAAAAATAACGCATAAAAAATAATTGTTTATTGGGTCTCAAACGATTACATTTCCAAATTTTGAAAGAAACGGCCCCAGTAAGTAATTAATAATAGTTGTTTGGGGGTTGTCTCGCTCCTTCCCATGATGGTACAATATTGAGACTTATTCAAATTAAGTTTTTTTTTTTAGAAACAATGACTTATAAAATAATTATCAGCACTGTGTAATGTGTAATGTATGTGTGAAATAATATTGTATAAATGTGGGAATGTGTGATTGATAGGTGTGTGTATGTATGTGTGTTTCATTTCGGGTGCGTGTGTGTGCGTTAGGGTCTATTTATGTTTGAGTTTACGTGGTTTCTGATAGTGCCATTATAATCGAAGTTAAAGATATCATTATGTAATCACAAGGTACGTATTACATTATGATAAAGAAGCTAAGTATTTATATAAGTCTGTCTAAAATATGCTCTGTTTCTTCATAAGCTAGAGTATTTAGCCACTCGGTTATACATTTTTTGCATTGATGCGAGACCTCGTGGTGGAACTTTTAGTTTTGAGTTAATTTTATTGTATATGTAAGCTGATTGACAAACATACTGACGCCTTGCAAAAGCCGTACGTACCCCCGGAGAGTAAGAATAATCGATCCAGTTTAGTGCCTCCACCATATTTGTTTAGACGCCATAGGTAGGTACCATCGAAGAAGTTCATATCTATACACCGTAAGGACTATTTCTACTTGCAGCGCTCGGCCGCTATAGAACCGGACGGTAACAGATGTGGTCATAGTGTTCACAGGTTTTTGTTTTCAAACTGCTTAGATATGAAGTTCTTCGATAGTAAATCCAACCGGTACGACTGACTTTCAAAAAAGCCCTTGTCTGTGCCCTTCATATACAAAAATATCGCAGACAACAACTAAATTAAGAAACATAACATAAGATCACGCCTGAATTCTCCGAAGGGTTAGGCAGAGGTGTACCTATAGTACACCCACATTTCACCAGTGTAGTAGGGTGCGAGAGCCTATTATAGAAATTAATTAATGAATTTAATTAAGAGAATGTATGATAAATGTATTATAAGGCTGCGAGAATTGATAACGTTGCACTTGAAGCCTTCTTTAGATTTTGGTGTGTTAGATATAATGATGAATAGTGGGATAAGTAAAAACTGCTTTTTTTAAGTCAGTTAAAAAGAACCAGTGGCTTCTTGTTGGGTAATAAACGCTCTAATGTAATGCATTTAATTACGGTACTTCGTAATTTTGTATATACGTAAATGGTCAAGGCTATATAGATATCAGATAAACGTATAATATGTGATAATTATAAAAAAAGACTATAAATTGTTGCCCAAATGTTACTATAATCTGAAGTAAATAAATGAAATAGTAAATGACGTTCATAAAATCATAATTATTCTAGAAAAGTAACCATTGGCTTCTTTCACAAACTTGGCCACACTCAAAAAAAATTGTTTCCAACCACTCGTTCATTATTATCCCTTAAAGGTACATTCCAATATCCTTTAAAGACCGTTTATGAGCAATAAAGTTGTGAGCTATTTTTAGTCAGCAACAGGACCTTTGTTTCTACGTACAGGACTACACAAAGCATTGTCGCACACGAATAAACACCGACTCACCAGGCGGCACAGCGCGGCATGGTAAGGCAAAGGATTTTCAAAATGATTTTGAATCTTATTTTCATACTCTTAACGCTCACATATCATGAATATCGTCATAAAGGGATTTGAGCATACCGCGGGAAGCTTCAACATGCCACGGAAGACTTCGGCATCAGGCGGGCCATAAAAAATTAAATGCTTTGCCGTGCCATGCCGCGTCGTGCCGCCTAGTGAGCGCTGACCTTGAAGGTAACAGCTACAGAAGTAATCAATCTTCTAAGTAAATTTCACAGGGTTGAACTCTGTTAAGCTGGTGAACTTTTAACCCATGTTAGAATGTAACGGATATTTACTGTACAGCACATTTGAAAACACAGGTATTTATGTACAGTCGAACAATTGATTTGGTATACAGAGGCTCTAACACGAATATGCGAGGTAAATGCAGCGTAAAAAAGAAATATTATTTTATTAAAAAATGTTTTTTCTTTGTTCCTCTCAAACAGAGCACCTGCCATCTAATCTGTTCACCACCCTTGGTTGACTGGTAGAGAATGCGTAAGGCATTAAGTCCGCTTTTGTAATTTTTTGAATGAGAAAAGTATAAATATATAAATAAATGTTGCCGAATGCATTTTACACATAACATATAGCCTGGAATAATGTAATTTTAAAATTATTTGTCATATAGGAGCTGTGGTTCCGGAGATTAAACTATACTTATACACAAACTCACAAAATTCGCTCTCTCTTTTTGAATTATTAGTAAAAAAAATCACACAACGATGAGTATTAAGTATATACAATGAAGGGCGTGCCCGCAATAGTATAGCGTGCATACATGCAAAAAAAACAAAAAAAAACATTAAAACAAATAAGTTGCGCTTGTCTTTTCACGTTGAAATATGTTTCGTGAATATTGTGCTATAAAAAAAAAACTTCTTTTTTTAATGTTTTTTTTTTGCATATGTGGACGCTATACTATCGCGAGTTAACGGGAATGTCCTTCATTAGTTAACATACTGTGTACCTACAGAAATTTTCAACATTCGATCCTTGTTCATAATCATAGCTGCCATGGCTCAATTGTAATGATGACCTTAGTAATTTGGTTCATTTATTAGATATAAACATAGTTTACAGATATTCTTCACTAAAGGGAACCTAATAATAGAACAGAAATAAAGTTTATACAAGAAATCTTGACTACAGAAGATTTTCTTTATGCTTAAATCTGAGCACATTATTTAAAAGTACGTGGTTGAGGAATTTTCAATTTACTCGGGACGCGGAAGTAGGTAAGGCAAAATATTATTGTGCTGGGATTCAATGCAACTACGTGAATTAAAGTTAAAGCAAGCCACAATAACGTTTACACGAATAATATTACGGTATTACGGAATTTTTACGGTGTTATGGTATGCAGAGCAAAAGGTGAGCAGATTTAAATGAATAAAAACCTAAATCTAATAAAATGCAATCAAATCAAATCAAATCAAAAGTCATTTATTCAAATTAGGCTGAGAATCAGCACTTTTCGAACGTCAAAAATTACATAAGACAGTCCCCCAAAACGCCCACCCTTCACCACTTCCTAGTGCTTTTGCTGGGAAGAAGAAGTGGCGCAACAAACTCCCCAGCAGCACAGCTGTCTGTTCAGATAGGAAAAAAAAAATGATTCTATACAATAATTTATAAGATAATTTACATTACGCAAAATAAAATTTAAATTATAAATTAATAGCCATATGACAGCTAGCACACGCCAATATACCAACCAAAAACATCGAGAACTATACTCAAGCAGAAATAAAAATAACTAAACGTAAACAATATCTAAAAAAAAAAGAAAATAAAGCCTCCAGGCATAAAGGGCGTGCCCGCTTACATAGAGCTGTAACTAGAAGTTATAATAATATTGATAAACTAGGACCATCGAGGTAAAATAAATAATTGTCGAGGTCGCTAGCTAACCACATATTGTAATACAACTCATAAAAAAAAACATTGTAATGAGTAGATTATGTCAACAATAAATAAAAATAAAATAAATGTACATAAAAAGTAAAATTATAGACTTTTATATAAACTCATAAAACCTGTCAGTAGGTAAACTAATTCTGGAGAAAGAACATTTAAACATTGTCTTGAGTTAATCACAGCGACCAACTATTGTTATCATTTAAGTAGTCGTTGATAGAATAGTATGCCTTTGAACAAAGGTTGGACTTTACTTTAGTTTTAAACGCATTAAAAGGCAAATCTAGCAAACAAGAGGGTAGCTTGTTATAAAAGGTTATACCAAGCCCAACAAATGAGTTATGAACCTTATGAAGCCGGTGAAAGGGAGCACGTAGTTTATCCTTACTTCTAGTGTTAACATTGTGAATATCACTGTTTTTAGTGTATAAGTGTATATTCTGCCTAATATATAAGATGTTGGCGAAGATGTATTGTGATGCCACTGTGAGGATACCGATATCTTTGAAAAAATCTCTCAGAGAAACTCTGGCACCTAGCTGGTAAATTGCTCGAATAGCTCGTTTTTGGAGGACAAATATATTTTGAATATCTGCTGCTTTGCCCCAAAGCAGAATACCGTAGGACATAACGCTATGAAAATAACTAAAATAGACTAACCGAGCTGTATCAACGTCAGTGTATTGTCTTACTTTTTTGACAGCGTAGGCGGCCGAACTGAGCCTTCCCGCTAGGCTCGATATATGTTGGCCCCACTGAAGTTTTGCATCTACTGTTATGCCCAGAAAAACTGCCGAGTTTACAGTTTCAAGCACCTCTTTATCTAAGACGATGTTGGGTCCTAGATTTCTAACATTTGGGAGGGCAAACTTTACACATTTCGTTTTCTTGGCATTGAGAACTAGGTTATTTGTTGTAAACCAATCCGTAACCATTGAAAGTGCACTGTTTACATCGTCAAAATCTTGTCTATTCCTGTCTACTTTAAAAATAAGAGAAGTATCATCTGCAAAGAGTACAACTTCACAGATATCCTTTAAATAGAATGGTAAGTCATTGATATACACTAAAAACAAGAATGGACCCAGTATTGAGCCTTGAGGTACACCTAACTGAACTGGTAGCCCGGAAGATTTTACACCATCAACATCTACACATTGCGACCTATTATTTAAATACGAATTTAAAACGTTTAGAGCTTCGTTTAGCACACCATAATGACGCAGTTTACGCAAAAGCGTGTCATGGTGCACGCAATCAAAGGCTTTGGAGAGATCACAGAAAACTCCAATAGCATTTTGAGAGTTCTCCCATGCGTTAAATATGTGTTTCAGCAGAGCAACACCCGCATCTGTAGTCGAACGACCCTTTGTACAATATACAATACATAACATACAGTCCTAATCAGCGTATAATATTCCCACTGCTGGGACAAAAGCCTCTTTGTGAAAGAGAGTGGGCTATAATCCACCACACGGGCCCAGTGCGAGTTGATGGATGTCACATGTCGTCGAAATTTTGGTTCTAGGACATGCCGGTTTCCTCACGGTATTTCCTTCACCGTTTTGAAAGCAGTGGTGATGAAATAACACACACAGTAAAACGCCTACTTGGGTCGAACCCAAGAAGGCGTTTTACTTTGTGACCTACAACTCGTAAGTTGGGACCAATACTGCAATAAAATGCAATACAAAAGCCTACACGCACAATGGTCCACCTGACGGACTGAGTGTGGAAACCAAACCCCATAACATAGAACATAGCCTATTTTAAGATTGGTTGTATGATAGTGAAATCCTGAAAATGAAAGAGTTAGAGTGTTCTATTGTCTTGGATAGAATCATAAGTAGTACCTAAAACTAAAGGTTACGATACCGTACGCTACGCCAGTTGATTCTAAGATACAAAACGTCATTAATATTTTTTTTACTTTCCCGCCGTCAAGTTAAGCGACCCAACAAACTTAACGATGATGAAAACACAAACAAAAACGTTCTTAACTTGAGAAAAATGACCTATCACGCGACGACACTGACAAATTATAATATTTCCTACACCATAGGGTTTTCCCGGCCCCTATTAACATAACAGGCGGGTGACCTCGAGCCCTACATCTATAGGCAAAAAGTCTCTGGGTGTCTTCCAAGGCGCCGGTTGATCTGGTTTTTTCGGAGATGAGGCAGACGAGACGGCGCCGCCGCCCCGCCGATCGGGCGCCGAACCGAATTGGGCCACCTCCCCCGGTCCAGAGCTTTATACCCTATTTCATTTTGGCTACGGAACTATTGCTTGAACCCGTTTGGAGTTAGAGTTGAACTTTGTAAATGGTTGTGAACCGAATATAATGTAAGATAATATAGTAGAGTGGGTGAATCTGCAGATGCAATATTAGATAGAAGAATTACAAAGACAACGATACATGTTTCAAAATATTCGTATATTAGAATATATTATTGTTATACTAAGTCGAAGAAATACTATCTTAGGAATAAGAATAGTTTAAGCTCTTGTACTATATTTAGATTTGCTTCAATTTGATTTTAGTGAATCTATTATTTAAGTCTCGTTCTGGTAATGTAACACAAGATGGATTGAAGTGATTTTTCCGTAAAAAATATAAAATTTAATAAGTTATAGAACTTTATAAATCAACCTACTAACTAACACTTTAGTCGTCCATTCATGAAATATTCTCGCTTCAATAATTGCAGAATCATTTTAACTGAATCTAGGATTCAGAAATGCAGGATAAATATTATTAATTAATGGATAGTATCGACATTTAAATGCACGAATACTGATATTAATTGAGTGATGCGAATTAGTGGTGATATAATAACATTGCTTTATTGTGTTTTAATTAATCAATTAATAATTGTTAATCCCTTTTGTAATTAAACTGAAACAGGTCAACTGACCTGTTTCAGTTTCATTGAATGCATTGAATTGAGTTCGTGGGAATACTGGAATTTATTCATACGGGTAATTATTTCGGTGGGAATTCTTAATTAATAACTTATCATATAGCTTATCACAGCTTTTGGGCTCATTAAATTTGGTAAAGCTAAAGATACAAAAAAAAAAAATTGTTTTTGGCAAAACGAGGGTCAGTAATCACTTGTCGTGAATGACCTAAAAGTTGTCTATGCATAATGTTAAGAGGATTCGCAGTAGCATCGTTCGTTTATAACATAGTACGACCTTTGCCAAGGCAGTAGATTCTAGCAAAATTCTTAAAAATCTATTTTTAGAGACTTGCAACTATGTATTATAGCTTTGAAGTTTATGGAAATATGGATGATACTTTTCATAAGTCGTGCAATTAGCACTATGCGGTTATCTGCCAGTACCAAACTAATACAGCGTTACCCTATATTTAAAGGAGTACAATAAAGCTATTCTTAAAACAACGAAGAACCTTACATAGAAGTCGTTAAGCCGTGTAGTTGTGACGCATTGCTAGCGTGGGTGTTGGAAGAATGAAAACGCGTCACCCGTCGATGCGAATTCGAGGGGCAATTCCCGAATTTTAAGGACGATCAAAATCGAATCTTAGCAACAATCTGACAAATATTACCAATTTTTTTTACAATTTCATGTCATTAGTGACAATCTCATGTCACCAATATGCAATGTAAAAAAAAAAATCGGCTAGCGAGATCCTCCTACTTTTTTTGAAGTCAGTTGAAAATAAATTGATTGTCGCTGACATGAAACTATGACATGATTTTGAAAGTTTATAAATACTTCAATTGGCTTCCAAATGTGTGAACTTTCTGCTAAAAACTCGCTTACTGCGTAAACTCCTTCTTTTTTTTTTTAAGTCGGTTAAAAATGTTGCAGTGATTTGATGTTTATTAATGGTGTACCTACTACAGCTGTAGGTTGTAAAAGCGTTTGCCATTGAACTTCGATCTTATTTTTCTAGAAATGTCTGAGTATTTGCCGGTGACTTAGTTTTCACCGTAAGTTTATTATTTCACAGGTTTCGCGTTGAGTCAGTCTGGAAGTCTGATAGTATATTCAACGTCTTATATAAATGCAGATAGAATAGTATCTGTGTAAATAGTAAGCAAATGTTGCGGGAATCAGTAAATTAATACAGAATGGTTAAAATAATTAATTACTTGCTCGCAGCTGCAGCTTGTAAGAATGAATGATGTACTAATGAAACGTAAAAGGATATTCGTGAATCAATTTAAACCACTATAAAAGTGTACTTATTGTTTTCGACCTTACGTATCGTGGCTAATTAGGGACATTATTTGTATCAGAATTAGTTTAGTACGAGTTAGCGGCATTACCTTAACTTCAAGTTAATGAACTGCAAATGCTGCGCTATGTACTTAGCAATCGACTAACAATCAAAACATCCTTCCAATCCAGGACCAATAACGTGTGATGACGTAACAAGCTCTGCATTGTCTGGAAAACAGCCAGTGGGTTGTCCTTCGGTCCTTGGCGGGAGAAAGGGCGACGGCGCGGCGCCATGGCGTTATAGCGTTATGTCGCTTTCGGGGTCACCCCACCGTTCCCGGGAGTAGTACTGTGATACCGCATTCTGTCTAATGCGGGAATGTGTGGGATTGGGAGTTTTGATGTTGTATTTTTTTTGTGTAATGAGTCATGTGACTGAATGTGTTTGCTTTCAAAATGACATTCAAAAGCCAGAATCTATTTTCGTTCAATGATATTCGTGTTTCAATGATATTCTCAGATCAGATGGAACTTAGTAATTTTTTGAATAAAATAACAATATTTTATTCCACATAAACCTACATGGGCACTTATGAAACGTCAGAAGTTAGGTGCACGGTTCCGATTCGTCATTTCCTATGGAGAAAAGCCGGCAAGAAACTCCACGGTTACTCTCAATTAAATGGCTTTTACAATGTTTTCAAATTACACTGTTAAGGTATGAGATATGAGAGGACAGTGTAGGCCTGTCAACAAGAAAATGGTCTACAAATCTACTAATCTAATCTAACAATACAAAATACTAATATAAAAAATAATACAATATAATAAAAAATAAACTTTTTATTATTTTTTTATCTATAGACGTGTGATTTTTTTTTTTACGAAATATGTGCTATCGCGGACACTGGCGGTTTGCTGTAATTGTTCGCGATTGTAGCTACTACGGACGTAATCTAAAATTATATTGATCATTGAGGAATTCCAGAAGGCATTTTAGGTAAAGATAGATAGAATACTCTATAATATGGACCACAAAAGTTATAGTTACAAGAAACACAAAGATGACCATGAAGATGATGATGTTCTGTGTGTACATAAATAATAAAATAAATAAATTAAATAAACATTAACAAACTTTTTATTTCTACTTAATTAAACCTAAGGCTGTTATTTCAATGTCTGTTTCAAATCTAAGACACAAAATATCAATAATATTCAAACCAAAACCAGCTAATTTTACCTACATGGTATATAATAGACACAATGTTATAAGGCTCGGAGCACACCGGTGGGAATAAAATTAATACACGTGGTGGAGGCGCCCACTGCTTCACAATATATGACCCACATTAGTAACATCACACAGAAAGAATGTCCAGTTAACAACGGTGCTAATGAACAGCCCCATTTTTACTTCTACCTGTAATAACTTATTTAGCTCATTTAAAAAGTTATTGTAGACACGATTTGGGTCACTGCAGATTTATAAGCTTATAGTGTTTTTTATGTCGTAGAAATTGTTAACAAGTTTTTAGTAAAGTAATGACACTAATTTTGTGGAGACATGAGTTTTGTTGATAAAGTAGGTAGCAAGTGCAGCTTTTCATTAAGTATTTACTTAAAAACATGTCATAATGAGAATAATGACTTGAAAGGCATTGTATTTTTGTATCTTTTAGAAATAGAAAAAGGAAAAAATTGAAATCAATTATTCAAACTAACTTATAAGTATATTATAACAACAAATTATAGGCACTTTTGAATTTTCAAGGGGTCGGTCAGTCAGAAAGATGAAGCTAGATTTCCAAAGCGTAGTAGGTGCCTATGCAGAAGAACGGGCAAGAAACAAAATATGGTAACAAAATATTGGCAGCCATATTTTGATTGTTGTAGTTATACATGTGAGACCGACGCAAAACGTTAAAAGCGTCCGTAATAATATTAATTAAAAAAAAACATTAATTAAATTAAATTAAAATATGCCGTGGCAGCTAAGAGATGACCAGTCCCTACTGACGGCGCCCGTTCACGAACATGACGCACGGATTAGCACCATTCAGCTCAACCATTTTTAAGGGAGCTAAATCATTATTTACGTTTAATATAGGTAGTACCTAACAGAGAAGGAGGAGCTCGTGGCTAAGTAATAACTGCCGCACGGGTCGATCCGTCAGGTTAAGCTACGCTTGCCGGGGTTGGTCTGTGGATGGGTGACCATCTTTACGTACCGAGACTCCTCCGTGCCTCGGAAAGCACGCTAAGCCGTTGGTTCCGGCTGTCATTCGTGGATCTTTGACAGTCGTTACGGGTCGTCAGAAGCCCGAAAGTCTGACAACCAGTCTTACCAAGGGGTATCGTATCACCCAATTATTGGGTTGTGGAGGTCAGATAGGCAGTCGCTCCATATAAAATACTGGTATTCAGCTGCATCCGGTTAGACTGGAAGCTGACCCCAACGTAGTTGGGAAAAGGCTAGGCAGATGATGATGATGTAGGTAGTGCCTGGCCCACCGAACTCTGCTCAGGTGAAAATAGAGAATGCACATTCAATATTTAAGGATAGTTCATACCAATTCCATGTATAGTACATACTAATTCCTTGCTGACATGTCGTTTTTTGTTCAAAACTTTAAGCGACTGAGCTCTGCTCGGATGAAAATACGGAGAAAACGAATTTTCTCAGATATGAGACCCAGCTAGATCGATTTTTCACCCCGTAAACCCCTTTAATGCAACTTTCATCGAAATCAGAGCCGTTTTCGAGAACGTTATTAAACATATATGTATATACAAATATTACTCATTTAATAGTATGTGATACAGTTAAGATGTAATTTTAATAAATATTCCCTATAAATTTTACCTTATGGCATGCAACATTTTCAAACCATAGAAATTGTATAAATAAAGAATATAATTTTTATTATAATATAATTCTGTTACTGTCCAACTGCAGAGCAAAGGCCTTTTCTCAACAGAGGCGGATTGGCGATTTCAGACATTTATCAAATGTACAGTTCACATTCTATCGTATAACGTATCACGGCCTAATTGCGACAGAATCACGTCACTGCTTAATTACACAAACTGACAACGAATATGTGCAAAAAATCTTTACAACCGCATTGATACACATAGATGACTATGAAGCGTTACCCTGTTAGACAAAAATACTCCTTTTTATTCCATAAAAAATAAATGTCTAGATATGATAGTGTTTCAAGCGAAGTTCGGAAAGCAAAATTACAGTTAAAAATCCATATTTAAATCCCAAAATCCACCGGGTATCACGGTTGAATATTAACGTTGCACAATAACGTCACTCCCCGATTAACTAATTGCGCAAGGCTTACACAAAATTACGAGCGAATCCGGTGTGCAACGAACTTTACAACCGCATTGATACACACAGATGACTATGAAGCGAGTTAGATAAAAGAAACTCCTTCTTATTAGCACGCTTTTTTCCATAGAACATAAAAGTAGATACGGCAGTGTTACAAACCAAGTTTGGAAAATACGATATCCGTCTGTATTCTTTACAAAAATTCACATACAAACCAGTTTGAAAAAAATTATGCCATTTTATTCCATACAACATAAAAGTCTACACATGGCAGTTTTTCAAGCTAAATTCGGAAAACACAAATACAATTAAAATTCATATTATATCAACCCCAAAATCCACCACGTATCACGGTCGAATCGCGTCACAATCACGTCACTCCCCTATTAACCAATTGCGCGAGGCTTACACAAAATCACGAGCCAATCCGATGTGCAACGAACTTTACAACAGCATTGATATACAGAGGTGACTGTGAAGCGTTACCCAGTTAGGTGTAAGTAACTCAGTTACCATGGTTAACCGGGTTCGATGCTGTATTTATAGGCACAGGGAGTGGGGCTTCGGCGTTTAAATATAGACGATATTGTTATACGTGCTAGGTAAGTTATATGATTGGAGGGATTAATGTGGGGTTCTATAGAATTTCTAATTTGATTAAAAGTGGTTTTATGTCGATTATAGTGTTGTAAAATATTATTTTAAATAAGATGTTTGGTTTTGAAAACTAACGGTAAGAGATGAAAATAACGCGCCGGGAATCTGTTTCCTTTCGAGAACGAATGGGTATTATTTCTCGAATTGTCTAATACTCTGGCTTATTGTAGTATACAGAATAAGTGGTTTTAGTTTAACCATTTATAATCACCCAAATTATTAGGTTCTGTTAAAGATGTAACAAAAACCTAGTCGAAACTCGAAACTATCAACAAGCCATCAACTTACAAGGATTAATGATTTTGTTCAATTAACCTAATAAAGGTCGCAGGAAGCCGCTGGATGCAGGTTGCTTCCAACCGACCAATTTGGAAATCATTGGGGGAGGCCTATGTTCAGCAGTGGACGTCCTATGGCTGAAATGATGATGATGATGATGATGAACCTACATTAAGAAGTTAATTGTTTCTATAAACAATAGGGATGTTGACTCGAAAAAAATACTCTGTAATCCGTCCGTCAGATAATTAAAAAATATTAGACACGTATTTTTTTTCATTATCATATTAATAAAAAATTGGTTTATGCATTAAATTTCCCAGTGGGGGCTCGTTACGTCACAATTTAGTATAAAATTTACCGGACAGTGACGCCATCCAAATTTTAACTCAATGTATTGCCGTAATCTTATGATTACGTAAAAAAAGAAAAAAATACGTGTCCAATATATTTATCTGTAGATATAATACAGCTTCCACGTTCTATTCGTGGGTACTCATCTATTTGTGTGCTTGAGGGGTAATTTAATTTTTCTTACGTTATTTGTCATTTTCATTTTAGTTTGTATGTCGATCAAAATATGATTTGCGACCGTAACAAATATGTATTTACAGAATTATAATTATTAAAATCGTCGATATAACTTTCTAAGTTCACATTACACTATTGAATGACTATATCTCTCACACCCATAAACACACGCACTTGGACACACCCTCACGCGCTTGCTCTCACACATTCTTGTACTGGACTTTTATTTGTTCAAAATTCTGTTAGTAACAGTCTAAGAAATACTCTTGTCCTATTTTCGGGAAATGAGGTCTGATTGTCCTTAATACAGGCTACTTAGTAACCTAGTTGGACATCAGTACGTAAAATTGTATTGTTACTTACTCATCTCAGATGTAAACTATTCCTAAGTTGTCTTCCTACTTTGTAACAGACTGTACCACTTTTATAAATGAAATAAATTACACATATTATTTCAAGAAATCATGATATTTGAAACACATTTTAAATAAAAGAAATTCTTGTAGCGGTTACACCGCCACATACGAACTACGCATCAAAGACATGACGTCACACAAATCCTGCATCGCGCAATTAGAGTTTACCGCGCGAACGACATAGATAAGACTATCCGAAATCAACAGTCGGGCAGTCGGCCCGCCAGACACAACACCCGTCTGGTTGGAGGATCCTCCCTTTTCTATGGTGGATGAGTGAACTTTACACCCTGTTCCTCATACCCCTAAATTCTAATCATGATCTAATACACATTTGATACGAATGATATTTTGATCAATACACAACCTGACACTAAGCTGAAAATTGCAAAAAAGGTATGAAAATTTGAATTTCGTGGACTAACTTAGCGCATCCCCCGCTCAACTGTCGATAACAATAAAAAATCTATTGTGTCTCGTTAGTGATAGTTAAACTCTTATGGTTAAGTTTCCGTATACCTACGTACAGACAACCATATAACAATTAGAAAATGACAGCACCTTTATGTCGTAATAGCAGTAAGGGCGATTTTCGTAGTGCAAGTGTAGACAAACATGTCCGAAAATCAATGCTTTTGACGACAATTTGTGTAGTATGTAGAGTATGCTTCCATATTATTTGGGATGGAAGATAATTCTGTCGCTTCTAAAGTGTCTGTTTTTGTGATGTCTGAATAAAATATCGTCTGCTAAACCATTTTCTAACTATGTTTAAGTCAGCAGTAATATAATATTTCTAATACTGAAAAGTATTAGAAAAATTCTCACAATAAAAGAATTTCTATTCCTACATCTTAATCTTAACTATATAATAATTAATTATATCTATAACATAATATTAAAAATGCGAAAGTGAGTTTGTTTGTTTATTTTTACGTTTTCACGCTAGAACGGCTGTACGGATTTTGATGAAATTTGGCACATGGGTAGACCATGACCTAGGTTAGGACTTACTTTTCCGCCCGATATTCTCACGGAATCGAGACTTATGCTTCTGAAACCGCGGGTCGCAGCTAGAAAGAAATATTTCTGAAGGCAGACTGAAAAAAATATGGCGGTCTTAACCTAGAATTTGTATGGTAATGTATGTAGTTAGTCTATTTTTTTAAATCTAAGTTACGATTTGCATTTACATTATACCTACAGTAGCGCTAGCATTTGTTACTATTCTACTTACATTCAGAACTACGTGGAGAATTTTTAATGTTCTTTTCTTTCATTATTTTTATTGGTATTGTTCGTCGAGTTGAGCTCCACGATTACTGACAGATGCTTGCACTGACAGGACAGATCCACTCAAATCTTTTCTCAAAAGACCATTTCAGACACTAATCTACATGGTCCTCATATGGCCTGGTACCAAGATTATGTCTGGACTTTAAAAGAGACTGTGACCTCTGAGTTTGTTTCTGTCTTTCTTCTCAGAGTAGTCAGATAGGAAACTCCGAGCTCATCTAGCAGTTTTTTTTTGTTTTATATGACGTGTTAAAGTTATTCCATTATCCTATTTACAGAATAAACAATTTCATTTCATTTCAGCCTCTAAAAGGTGATCGACAACATTCATTTAATTTTCTACAATACTTGTTCTAAAATATTGTAACAATACGTACCCACAAAACGTATAAAATATTAGGTACTTAATTGTAGATACACATTGATACAATTTTATGTTATGGCACACAAGTTCTAGACTATCAAATGTATTAAACATCTTTTTGAGGCTAACTGTACTTTCACTTAAATGCTTTGAGCGGTTCAAAGGCTTGCCTAGTTGCGGTTAGAAGTTCAATTTAAAAGACCTCGTACTGACGTCATTTTGGCAGATGTATCTAATAGATTCATTGAACTATGTAATTTGGATGAATTCTTTTACCTATACAGGGCAAGATTTTATTTCTATCTTTAATGATTGCCATAGCTCCCTTAATGGTCCCTCTTCATAATTGACTAATGAACATGAATCCTTGAATGAATTTTAACTACCATCGAAAAGCCTTAAAAACTCAAACACTGCCAAAAAAAATAACAGCCAATATGTAGTTTACAGCTACTTAACAAGTACTAAACACGTTACTATAGCAGCGATAATAAAAATGATTGCGCAAAGAAATCTTACAAGTGAAGGTCAGATTATATGAGGCGTTGCTCAAACAGGGGGTAATGACCGCTACCGAACGCGAACCGAAGACTCCGTGGCGCCGAACTGGGTGAAACAGCTCGATAATATGCGACGTCGAAGATGTAGTTTGTTTTAGCACCGGCTTTTGGAAGCCGGTACAAGTCACTGATCAGGGAACTACATGTTAGTTTACGAAAGATTTGATGGCAGATATGTAAATGAAATTAATATATAATTATTAAAGAATTACCTAAATTCATATTTGCGCGATATAATCCAGTTCATAAAAAAAAGAATATACAAATATAATTTATATCTTCAGTTATATAATATATGTCTAAGTCATCACGTCATCATCGTCATGTCATAAGTTACAAACCACGGCCTCTGAGTATTGTAGCCCTTCTTTCCCGAAAGACTGTGGGGCATCGAACTGGGTAAAACAGATAGATGATATGCGACGTGGAAGATGTAGTTTGTTTTAGCTTTTGAAAGCCTGTACAGGTCAATGACCGGTAAATCGCATGCTACCTGTTACCTGTTGTGGTAGGCTATTGACCATATAACATTACAAGTAATTACAACAAAATAAAATCTGCTTTTAGAAACATAAATAGTCTCGTTAGTCTGTCAATAACGAGACACAATAGATTTTTTAATTGTTGGGTTTAACATGAGGTCCATGGTTCGATTTCAGAGTAGAGTAAAGTGATATTGTGTTTTTATATCTGGAATTTCTCAGTAGCAGCCCGGAGTCTGGATTAGTGCCCGGTTGATGGCAATAGGCAAATCTAACCTGATGCAGCAAAATTATACAAAATTATACTTGAGAATTTAGGAACCGGACGGGTTAAAATAGTTCAATGAAATAGCTCGTTTTTCCTCTTTAAAGGATCGACGCTAGTACAAACCTAGTTGGTTGGTATGTTATCGTCCAAAAAACGAAATGCCTAAACGGTCAAGTTCAAAAAAGTCTGTTAAATGCTAAATGATGTTAAATTAAGCATTTTGACGTACCGGTAAACCGGGGTTACTTTGAATCGCGGGGTAACTTTGATAGAAACTTCCATTTCATATAAAATCGTGAATTACTTAAAACGAAACGCAATTAGGTAGTTTTTTTTTCTGAGTTATGAACACTGAACAGCTGTTTAATCCTTTCCTGAGGACACGCTGGGAATCCACCAATCATTTTAATTGAAAAAGGTAAATATATTGTCATTCAAACAATCAAATCAATTGTTAGATCAAAGTTACCCCATGCGACAATATTTATTTTTCTAGTTGATAGATTTTTATTTTTTAAATTGTATTGGCATTATAATTGGGTAATTATATTTAAATTGTATTGGCATTGTAATTGGGTTTATTTAATTGCGTAATCACTTTGCAATTACGCAATAATTACTTTGTAATTACGCAATAAAATAAGGGGTATCCTACGTATAACTTTGATCAGGCAGTTTTTTTTTTTTTTTTCTCAAAATCAAGCCAATTTTTTTCACTTATTATTACAGGAATCGAGAGTAATAAAAAAACCGATCACTAGATTTATTTAGTATTTTTTTACACCCACAAATTTAAAAGATATGAACCTTCAAAGTTTAATATTGATCAAAGTAACCCCGGTCTACGGTACTGTCTCTTTTAATGAAACAGTTAAAACGTTGAAAACATTCTGTGAGCTAAAACACTGTTAGGTGTTTTATGAACTTGGCCTTAATGCTCTCAATGTGAAGCTGGAAACTATACAAATACCGAGAAATCGTTTCGTTCGCATCCGACCAAAGCTTTCCCTTTCAAAATACCGAGAAATTAAGAATCCAACTGCAGCTGTTTAGTCTGGTGAGTATCGGATCCGAATTCGTAGAACTGACTATTCTAGAGATGTGATGGCTACGCCGTAGCGAGCGTAGACTTGCGACTGCTACGGCGTAGCGACGTAGACAGCTCAAGACTACGAGGCGCCGCCCGATGCGAGAAACAACTGCTTAGAATTGTTGATATCAGGCTAAATAAGATAAACCTTTTAAATAATATATGTAATATTTTTTTTTTATTATAATGTCTCGTCTATACTTAGCAGTAAAATAAAGAGGTTCGTACCCCAAGTTTATAAGTAAAAGTTTAAACCATTGCAATTACAGAGTTTTTCTATAGAATAGCTAAGCTTAAAAACGGAGGCTCATTATTATTGTGGATACTCGAACTTAGTTAATTTATACCAGCAACTTTTTCCCTACATACAGTAGGTAAGTCAATATTAGCTAATAAATTTACAGGAAACTTTTACGTTTAACTATATAAAACAGTTAATGTGACGATATAGAAATAAAGATACAATACACACAATATGATACATAGAATATGATTTATTGTACAATTAGGGACACAATTTGTTTTCAAATTGTTACACTACGTCATATAACCATTTCATACAACTTGTAGTAACGGAACGTTACTAGACGTTTGACAGCTGTCATTGTGGCAATGTATTGACAGCTGTCACAGACACACGTTAAATTAGATATATGAGACGATTAGCTTGTTATCTAATTATAGACGTGTAAGAAAAATAATAAAATTAGTTAAAATATTAATTGTTTCATTAAAAATACCAATAATTACACAACTATCTATGAATGATAGTTTTGATTTGAATATACGGACTTTAAGTTGGTACTCAATTTGGTAAACAATTAATTTCCCTGGGTTTACGTTTAAATGTCACTTGTTCAGTCCAACAACTCAATCAATCAGCCTAGCCTTTTCCCAACGAGAGCCTTTTCACAAGAGAGACTGCTTATCTGACCTCCACAACCCAGTAACTGGGTTCTGATGACCCGTAACGACTTTCAAAGATTCGCGAATGACAGCCGGGACCAGCGGCTTAAAATGCTTCCGAGGCACGGACTCTGAGATGTTCTCGGTATGTAAAGATGGTCACCCATCCACGGACCAACCTGAGCAAGCGTAGCTTAAACTGATGGATCGACCCATGCGGCTGTTATTACTTAGCCACGAGCTCCTCCAGTCCAACAGCTATAGGTTACAATTTGCTTATCATTCATAACTTAAAACGATTATGAAAAATTAATAATATTCATCCTTGCATAACCAAGAATACATTAATCATTCCTCATTTACCGCACAACACTACTCAGGAAAGTAAGTACCTAAAAGTCTAAACCAAGTCTAGACGCCATCGCGGCTTCGCTTGCATCGAGTTCACAACAATGGCAAATTAAAAATATTCATCTTGACATAAACGGTCGTCTACCTATACTCCACTGGTTTAAGCTCACACTAGTCGACGGCTCGAACTCGTTGGTGAGTGTAACTAATATGCATCCTAATTAGTCTAATTATTTATTTAGTATTTATTTATGTATTTGTTAATTTATTTAGTGAAATAGGCGATGATTTACAACGAAAACGAGCGCGTAAAATTTTGTGAACAGACTTTTGGGCGTATACATATTATGAAAAAACGACTGAATGATTTACTCAAAATAAAATAATTTAAACTATTCAATAAATAACATTATTTTGTACGGTTTCTATTTTGCCATTGTCTTACTAAATAAGTTATTTATTTACGCCCAAAGATGAGTTAAAATTAGTTTTGAATTATGGAAGTTTCGACGCTCATAGCTTCCAAACCTATTTTTTTTTTCAATTCTGTTCCATACTGGGCTAAATAATGACACGACAAATTGATATAATTATTAGTTTCGAACGTCACAACAACACCGTCAAACAGACGAGTAATCACCATACTACGTTTGTATGGAAGAATGACCGACTAGCGTACCCTTAAGTAACTAAATAAAGGTAAAAAATCGTAAAAAGTATTTTTATAGTGACATTTTCTCGCTTAAAAATACGTTATAAGAACCAAATTAAATTTATTTACGTTTTTTACTATAGTTTCCTCTTTTATTGATTTATGTTAAACTTTATCATTTATTCTTAAACGAATCTTCATAAATGTTACTGCTTGAGCACAAATTGTTTTGTTAGATTTATAATAATAATATAATATTTTGTAATCTGTCTATTGTAAAGGGGCCACAAAGACAGGTTCTCCAAACGTCGGTCAACGAATTATAACGTTGCTAAATTGAAGAGTAAAATATGACGAAGCATGACAACTGAAGTGACAGGTATTACGTTTAGACGGTTACTTGACAGCTCTCTCGTCACGTAGTTTTTTTTGTTTACATTTATTTAACTCCCAACGGAATATAATCATTTATCATTAAATTCAATTCAAATCTTTATTGCATGTCTCATGTGTGTAAAAGATCTTAATAATAGTTACAAAGGTCACATGGAACCTATTCCCTATTTACTGCAAAACACGCTAGTGTTTTACTGTGCTAACAGTCGGTCAAAACAAGGAGCCCATGGAGCACCAAACGCGAGGAGTAAACGTTACGTTAATTCGAATGCTTTTAAAATTTAAAAAACTCATTTCGCACATAATATTAATTAAGTTTCAATACTCTATTCATGTCTATGGTTAATAATTACTATGCTTGTCGCTATAGGATAGTTGTAGGTTCTAAGTTGAGCTACACGATTACTGACAAATGCAGGTCCACTCAAATCTGTATGGTTCTTTCCTCAAAAGAACATTCAGACATAAGAAATAATCTTATGATGACCAAGATAATGCCTGGACTTTAAAAGAGACTGTTACCCATGTATGTCATGCTCACTTAATGTCTTGCTGATGGTGGCGAATGTGTTGGATCATTCGGTTCCCTACAAAATGGTTCGTGAACGGGCGCCGTCAGTTGAGCCTGGTCATCTCTTACCTGCTAAGGCTTATTTTTAATCTTATATTTTTAGTCGTTTTAGATTTTTATATTTTTTTTACATTGTTCTCACATATAGAATCAACAGGAGTAATGTACCCAGGATTTTGTAATTTCCATATTTAAAAGAGTGTCCTTGGAGTTTCTTGCCTGTTCTTCTCCATATAGATCTACGTTTTGGAATGGGCAACTAGCTTCAACTTTCTGACTAACTGACTGACTCTTTGACAATTCAAAAGTGCCTGTAGGTAAATGGTTTAATTGAAATAAATGCTTTGAGTTTGAGTTGAGTTTGACTGAGTATGTTTACTACATCTAGTTTTAAAAAATATGATTGACATGTTTATGTGTGTGTAAAAACCTACTTACAGCTTACAGATATAAAATCATTATTATCATTTAACATGTATTTTCGATTAAAAAATCAAAATCATTCGATAATTCGTAATTTTTTTTACGTCGCATGTTCGTTCTAGGCCGACAGGTATTGCAGTAAGTAATAGTCTAAGCCCAGGCTAGAGAACCATCGCGGCATAGTTTGCATCGAGTTCACATTGAGCCCGCGAAGACGCACATCTCCGCCGCGAAACCATAGCATCCGAAACTGCAGTTGTGCAATTCAACTGGCTCATCGGAACATGACGCGAGCCACTTGAATTGAACCACTGCGGTTTCACACGGCGTAAATGCTTTGTTTTGTCGTTTATAGTCATGAGCAGAAATACCTCATGGCTACGCAAAATTCAAAAGCGATTTGCTCATGAAGATACGATTCCAACTTAAAAAAAAAACCTATTTCATAAAGGTATATGTTTGAAAATACTTTGTTCGTAATACCATAAAATTGCTACCAAAACTTTAGTAGAAAATCGTTTTTGAATCTTGTGTAAGTGTGTCGTATTAATGCTCGCGACTGTACCGTTGCAATTAACTCCCGCTAGTAGTTATAAAAGTTAGTTTATTTCGATCTACTGAACTTTGGGGAATTAGAAAGGGTAGGTAACAAAAACTAAAGCACAGGTCACACTGGGGACTGAGCTAAGTTCGTTTACGTTAAACGAACTTAGCTTCGTTCCCCGTGTGACTCGCACTTAGTAGTGTTCTAAATCAGGTTCGTAATTCGAATTTTGTGCGGTTAGTTTTGGTAAAATAACCAGCCAGAATAGTCAATGACAGTTTTTG
Source organism: Xanthia togata (assembly GCA_963853775.1). Lineage (NCBI taxonomy): Eukaryota > Metazoa > Arthropoda > Insecta > Lepidoptera > Noctuidae > Xanthia > Xanthia togata. Next base: position 22,983,173 of record OY970793.1, on the reverse strand, counting down.
GTGTAGGTACGCCAAACTACAGCACGTAAGCAGTACCCGTTATAACCGAAATCCAACCTTACTACAACGAAATAAAGACGCTGTTGGTGTCAATGAACGTTCAATGTAAATGCATTGATCGTGTTGTTTTAAACGTTAATTGTATTGATTAAATTTTCTAATTAAGTATTATTTTGAACAGGACGCAGTTGAATTTACTCTGCCTATAATTTTTGTCATAGAAAACAATCATTAGAAGTTTGTCGTGCCGTGAACGCTTATTGTTCACGCAATATTTCCGCGCTAACATAAATATTAACGGAATTTGAAAATTAATAGCAAAACACAATTAATGGAATGCTTAAATAACTAAATATTTCTAGCAAAATGCTTTGTTCCTCGGTTTGTACCTACCATCGAATTGTTCCAGTATGTCAGAATATAAAATGAAATGCATAATATTTCTACTTACTGCAATTTTATTCCAAGTAGCAGTAACTGTAAGACAGAGGCTAATTATCTAATAGTAGAAGGGCGATCGAAAAGCGAAGGAAAGTTGACGATTGAAATCAGAGGTCTACTTAAAAGTTTTTTTTTGTTTAACCACTACTGGGAAGCTCTTGGCCTGCATCTCACCTGATGGTAAGTGATGATCAGGCCGAAGGTGGACGTGACTTCACCCGGAATCCTCAACCAGAGAGGAGCTGGCTATATAGGTATCTTACCTCTAACTACCGAAACACAAAAATGCTGTTAAAATTGTTGTTATGGCGACTGACTTAGATAAGGTGGTGGTAGCTAAACCCAGATGGAGTTAGAACAAGCCATAACACCAACCAAACCGTGCAGAAAATTTTGCCCCCACTGGGAATCAAACCCGGGACCTCTGGGTCTGAGATAGGTGGTTTAACCACTACACCATAGAGGCGGTTGTGTTACTGGGGTGTTTGTTGCACCACTTCTTCCCAAGTCAAGTGCGTTTTGGGGTAGTGTTTTACGTAATTCTTGTCGATAAAAAAGATATAAACAACATAACCATAACATCACGCCTTGTCTCCCCGAAGGGTTGTGCAGAAGTATACCTGTAACAGGTAAACCCACATTTCACCAGTTATGTTTAAGTCCCATGCAATAGCGGGCGAGTCTATTGCCATCAACTGGGCACTAGTCCAGACTCTGGGCTGCTACTGAGAAATTCTAGATTGAAAAATCCAATAACGCCTGGGTTTGATTTCCGGGTTTGCCCAAACCGCAACTTGTCAAGTACATGATGCATATTAGCAGCACTTGCGATCACTAGATCAACGAGGCAGTTAATTTTTAGATAAAAAAAAGACTTACCTAATTGTTTTTTTTTTTATTTTGGTCTATTATTGACGAGATATTCATTCCAGCAGTGGATTACTAATGGCTGATGATTATATCGAAGGTCACGACAGCAAAAAAATACGGTAAAAATTACCATACTCATTGAACACCAGTAAGATTATAACCAGGTAATATTATCTTTGCGACGCTTTACGTCGTTAGTTTTACGTTAAGTTGCCATTAGTGAATGGTCACTGGCATTGCCACGCGACTTATTGCCAGTTGGCACGCCAGTCGGGCTTGTAAACATGTCGCCATGGAGGTTACAGCATCTGCAATGCTAACTAACATTCTCCAGTCTACTCCAATCGTGTGAATCGGACCGTTTACTGCCAAAATTGCAAATGGCGAACTTGTTTTTTGTGAATTCTACGAATGGGATTCGGGATTGGGATAATAACATAACATAACATAACATCACGCCTTGTTTCCCCGCAGGGTTGGGCAGAGGTGTAACTGTAGTAGGTACACCCACATTTCGCCAGTTATGTTTAAGTCCCATGTAATAGGGGGCGAGCCTATTGCCATCAACCGGGCACAAATCCAGACTCCGGACTGCTACTGAGAAATTCCAGATAGAAAAACCTAATAACACTTTGCCCAACCCGGGAATCGAACCTAGGACCTCATGCTCAGCAGTAGCGCTTGCGACCACTAGACCAACGAGGCAGTGGGATAATATTTTTTCTTATTTATTATATATTATCGATCTTATATAACATTTCATTATAAAATATTATTTTATGTTGCAGGATAATTTTAAAAGCAGGTAAAATATTGTAGTTTTCAAACATTACGTTTAACCATCAAAATTTGCCACATTAATTTGGCAACGTGCACTTTAGAACATTATCGTTATGTTTGTCATAAATCCAAACGAATAATATTTTACGACTGGACTTTCAAGGTGTTCGGACGCACAAAAATTGATTTAATTCTAGACCAATTAAACAAAAACAGTCAATATCCTTCACTATTCTTTGTGCAAAACATATTTATTCAGAAATCATAATGGTAGCACGACAAATGAAACACTAAATTAGATTTTAAAGTGTTAAAGTTTTAACTGCAAGCAACGTGACCCACATCTACAACACATCGAACAACGCACAAGCAAAGTTCGTAATTCAAAATCCCGCGTTCAAAAACATCACTAGAGCAAACATGTCAATGACTGCACAAAAAATTCATAGAGGCGCAGTATCCAAACAACGTTTGACTGACAAAACGAGTCGCGTCGAGGTATCGACGATCGTCGGATATGGGGCAATTTCCCGCCAAAAATGACCGCTACAGAGCCGACAACGATACCGTCAGGTGAGGTACCTGGCGCCAATGACAGCGGGGCTGTCAGCTTGCGGATTATAGAATCGAATTTCGAATTTATTTTGAATTTGGATTTTAGGGCGAGGAGATAACGATGGGAATGAAATGTGTGCTGCTTTGTCTTTTTCGATTCCGTTTTGTTTTATTTCTAAAACAATTGCAATAGAAGAAGTTTTTGAAGTCTTTGACCAAAATAACCTATAAAACCAGATCCAACATGTACATAAAAAAATCCACAGCTCTCATCGTCCTAATATCACAATAAACCCACCGACCTACAAACACGATTCTATGCAGCTAACAAACTCGACTTAACCCGTAACCGCCACTATTCAAGCCATCAGCTGTTCACTCACGTCACAACGTCAGACGACGCAAAGTGGATTACAGTACTCAGAGGCGACTCAAGTGTCCATGGACGTCATAAGCGATATTTACTCAACTTAATAATACTTGTGGACGCCATTGTACGTTGCTATGCCCAGTATTGCAGTTGGATTAAGCATCGTCTGACATTTCAAAGTGGACTAAATACAGAACACTTGTGAACTACAATGTCATGCACTTGTGTGCGTGACATTGTGGTCAAAGTCAAATCGTTTATTTAAATTAGAAAAATAATAAACACTTTTTAAAAAAATATGAAGAGTGAATCTAGTCGGTCCTTCAAAAACATAATTGCGAATGGAGAAGAATGGTCAAAAATACTGGTGGGTTATGTATCTTAATACTGACGTTGATCGTTTTGTCGTCTTGGCGTCCTCGTAACATAAGGTCCAGTTGAAAACCAGCGTCTGACACTAGTTGTCTGGCATTTATGCTGAACTGGGTCTATTTGGCACAGCCGTGAGGCACACAGTACTATTTTAATATTTTTTTTTTGTTTTTTTGCTTTTGTTTAAATATTGTGTGCCTTAACCTGAGTTAATAAAGTCAGTCAGTCATTCTTTCTTTCTTCATTCTCCATATTCAACGTGTGGTCGGCACTGTACAAAATAATTTAAGTATCTGAAAGGCCACAACTACATATTATTGCACACATATTATGCTGCTGCCACATCTGCGTCTATCGTAATGTAGCTTCGCACAGTGTTACGATACACGCAAACGTGACCAACGTTATCGTTGCGATAGTTTGAGTTGCGTAGCACTTCACCCGGGTGGTGGTACATAATAAACGTGGCGACGCGACGCCGCTAATGTGACCACCGCATTAGCGCGATAACTTTTTAGCGAGCAAAACATACGAAGCTTCGGCAGATATTGCTTTGTCACGATAGACGCAGATGTGGCCGCAGCATAAGCCTAACTTTATTCGCGCTAAAATGCTAACTTCAAAACTTTTCTAAAATTATTTTTCTCTAACAGAACTCAGTTTAAAATTCCGCAATACTGAAGACAATAATACTAAACGACGTGAAGTGTACAGTTTCTACTTATCGAGAGATATAATATACCTAGTATACACAAAAAAAATATGTTAGTAAGAATGGGCAATAGAAATCAATATACTTTTCAATAAAACTTTGACTGAAATCGTTGCTTTCAACTATGACAAGTATTTTTTATTTTTATTATCGTCTAAATTGGACAGCTCTGTAAAAAGCTTTTTTTTAAACGTGTCGTTTTGAGATCTTCCTTGTTTTTTTCGTCGCTTAAAAAGGAGGATTAGATTACTTTAAATAAGTCTAAATACTCGTAGTTTGCAGGCTATGAAATATTGGGCAAAAGTAAACTACACTTTAAAAATACTTCGCATTTAAAACTCGGACTGATACTTACTCCAAGCATAAAAAAACATTTCTATCTATACATATTATAAATTAAAGTCACTTTTCGTTTTTATCTGTATGTCCGCGTTGATCTTCTAAAACACGCAACAGATTATAACGAAATTTTCACCATCGTTTAGAGAATTTATTCCGGAAGGTATGTGTATAATATGTTAATAATTAAGTTACATAAAATTAAGAAAATAAGCGAATCGCAGGTATAATAATAATAAAATAAAAACAAAGAAAATGCAACAAATTCAACAGTGTAATGTGAAATGCGTTAGAATTATATCGGGTCAGTAATTAAGAGGGGAAGTAGGGCGGGTGTGACGAGTTAAGACCATTACTTGCACGGTAACATAGGGGAGGTAGGGGGCAGGGGGAGACTTCAGCTGTGCAACGCTTTTGTGGGCTATATGCACCGCTAATGTGTTGGTTGTAATGTAATGGTGGTGAAGAGTATTGTGGCAAAAACGGAACTGATAGAGGCTACGGAGACTCATTTGAGATAATGATTGTTTATTATTAACAAGCGAGGGGCTGCTGCACACGGTTTTAACGACCAGAAAAAACATGAAAAGGAGCTGGGAAATGGTGGGCTCAAATGTAATAAGTTGAGATATGATCTAAAAAATTAGTCATATTTTTATCTTAGAATATTAAAAATCAGCTCAATTCTCAATCTGGAAGATGAGAAATAAGCGAAAGATGGTTTTCTTGAGATTATCGATTAATTGAGTAATCGATTACACAATCACAAAAATAAAACTTACTTGGTAATTAACTTAAAGTAATTAAATGCACTCTAATTTATTTGGCATATTAGTAGTAGTATTATTATGTAGGTACTAAAGTACAGCTTACAGTAATCGCGGAGTGGGGCGCGTCGTCGTGGATTGCACTATCTGTATATTCATTAGAATCATCAATAAAACTGTCGAAGGAGCTCGTGGCTAAGTAATAACTGCCGCACGGGTCGATCCATCAGGTTAAACTATGCTTGCCGGGGTTGGTCTGTGGATGGGTTACCATCTTTACATACCGAGACTCCTCCGTGCCTCGGAAAGCACGTTAAGCCGTTGGTCCCGACTGTCATTCGTGGATCTTTGACAGTCGTTACGGGTCGTCAGAAGCCCGAAAATCTGACAACCAGTCTTACCAAGGGGTATCGTATTACCCAGTTGCTGGGTTGTGGAGGTCAGATAGGCAGTCGCTCCATGTAAAATACTGGTATTCAGCTGCATCCGGTTAGACTGGAAGCCGACCTCAATATAGTTGGGAAAAGGCTAGGCAGAATACAACTGTCGAAGTGAGAATTGGCCTCAAATGTCATGATTTCATGAAATAGTTATTCAATAGAGCAATTTGAACTTAGAGAGTTATATAAACTAGACTTATGTGGCTGTGTCAAATTAGAAAGGACATTTTTTTACAAATGAATACGAAAAAAAAGTTTTGTATAGGTACGAAAAAAAATATGTCAGTTGTTCCACTCCACCTGTGATAGTTCAATGACCGAAACAACACTGGATTTTAATTATTACCCACACTGCTACCGCAGCATCTACGGGCATGCTTACATTTTTATTATTCTCAAATTGTAAATATTCATGCGCCTTTCTTCCTATACGGTGATAAATAAAAAGTAACTATGGCAAATAAAGTGTTGTTCCGCGAATCATTTTGTTGAAATTCGAGGACAAAAAATAAGAGTGAAATATCATTACTTTTAAAACTTGTTCAACAATTTTTGTAAAGTTGCACGTGCCAATTTTACACCTAAAAGTATCTATATTGTACAAATTGTTCTTTCACAAAAACTATTTTTACAGTGTATTTTTACGTTACGTTGTACAACGACCTGTACAACGTAATCATTTCATAATTACTGTTCATCATCTGCACATCCTTTTCCCAACAATTTTGGGGTCAGATTCCAGTCCAACCGGATGCAGCTGAATACTAGTATTCTACATGGAGCGACTGAGTATCTTATCTTTCATTATTACTGTAATTTTTTGCGTAATTCAGCGTAACTAATGGATAATATGTAGTCAATGTATCCATGATATGTATTGATAATATGAAATAAATGCATCAATTTGAAAAGAGCAATGAACAGGATTATAAATCATGAAATGAAAGCCTTTCACAATACTTGTTTTATTTGTGAAATCGCATCAATTTATTTAATTTCAGTTTTAAATAACTCCACTCTTGAGCATTTACATATTATGATTTTATCGAATGTGATGAACGGAAATATTTGAGTGGAGCGAAAAATTATACTCGAATGTGAAAGTTCAAGTGCCTTGCGACATTTTGACTAGATGAGCGTTTGGTGACGAAGTTATCCTTAACGTGGTAACGTATGACATTTTCAATGAATCAGGAAAATATATCCCTGAGTGTCAATATTTACATTATCATAATAAAATCACACCTATATTCCCTGATGGAGCAAGTCGAAGCGTATACCCATATTTAGACTGTTATGTTTAATTCCGAAGTAATACGGAGCGATCCTATTGCCTTTAAACGGCCACAAATACAGACTTCCACAATATTATGATTAGAAAAATATAACGAATAGAGAGAAAATAAATAGCAACCAATACACATTCGACTATCCCACTATAATATAATATTATAGGCAACAGCTAGTAGGTCTTATATACAAACTCTGCTACTTGCAATTTACTTTAGAAAATCCTATAGAAACACCAACTTAATAAAAGTCATCAAGATTCACTCTCGGTTTCCGGAAGTTTAATTAAGTCCTTAATCAGTTTATCAACTATCAAATCTCATTTTAGCCAGTTTTGGACCGATATAATACATGAATCATATTAATAATACCCAATTATTAGCCCACTGGAGGGCAAAGTTACGAGCATCGATCACCACGATTGCTCAAAATGGGTTGGCGATGTCAGACTTATTTCAATCATATCTTAGTTCGATAAACTGCTACGTTTTGAATAAGCTTTTAGAAAATGGCGTTTAGTCGAAAAGTGAAATTTGGCAGTCGGCCCAGAATAACATAAGCCTTAAAACATGCAACTTGGCATTTGCGGAGCAAGTCGGGCAGCAATTGATTATAATCTTCGATTCTCATTTTGCAGTGCTTGCAATTTTTGAGCCATGGATATTGGTTCACGCACACTGCACTGGTTTGCTCTGTTTGCGTGGCATTGCATTTTTTAATTTCTTTGGAGAGATATTTCATCCATGCAGAGCGGGGAGCAATCTAGCGTGACTCAAAAAACATGACTCTCAATTTAACAGTATGGTAGGACATTCAGGATTATGTTAAGCTCTGACAGGGTGGAAATAATGATGGAAATTGAGCAGTGAAGAGCGAAGAGGTGTATTGAGGTTAAATTTTGATATTGTTTACGTTTAGTCTTTATTTTTTTCTGCTTGAGTACAGTTCTCGATATTTTTGGTTGATATATTGGCGTATGCTAGCTGACATATGGCTATTAATTTATAATTTAAATTATGTTTAGTGTTGCGTAATGTAAATAATTTTGCAAAATATAATTTAGTTTTTTTTTTTTTTCTAATGGAACTGACAGCTGTGCTGCTGGGGAGTTTGTTGCGCCACTTCTTCTTCCCAGCTAAAGCACTAGGAAGTGGTGAAGGGTGGGCGTTTTGTGGGACTGTCTTATGTAACTTTGATGTTCGAAAAGTGCTGATTCTCAGCCTAGTTTGAATAAATGACTTTTGAATTTTGAATTTGAATTTTTTGAGTTTCTATAGATTTTTGACAAAAATTACAATTTCAAAGTGAACAACGGACAATGGAATAGTTTTTGCCGTGATAAAAACCTGGTTCAAAATAAAATCAAATTTCAAATTTAAATAAAAATTTAAACCGGTGAGCGGTGGCCGCCATTAGCGTATGCAATGTACCAGAAAATGACGTCACTGAAATGTTATTTATGAAAGTAAATTGATGTGTTTTCCTAGAAAGCGTTTTTTGACACAGTAAAGAAAAACCCGATGCTATCATTTTCATTACAGCCGTCACTGCAGTCGTTATATGGCGGCCATCGCTCTAGGAAGCCGTAGCTTTAGCGATCAATTCCGAAAACAACCCTAAGTAAGGCTAAACGTGTTTAATATTGATGTAGCCTAATGTTCACAGTCTCTGTACCCGTATATTATGTACCTATAGCCTTGTTGGTAGCCTTTACAGACCTATAACTGTAAGACTACGTTTGTATAACTGGTGGCTCCGCTACAATAGCTTATCGGGCGAACCTACGTTTTATTCATTATTATACCTACTATATATTTACGTTAAGAGGGAACAGGGCCCGCGATTCTCCATACAAACGTATTCTCCGTTTTTCTTCCTGAATTATGCCTCTAGAGGTGTCATTTCCTTTTTTTCAGCAATTAATAACTAAGGAAACTATGACCCTCCAAAAATTACAAAAATGCCCCTTTTTTACCACCGTCATTAGAGGACTACCAGACTAATTCAGAAAAGTTAAAGCATAAAAGAAAAGAAAAAAATTCTTAAAAAAAGTTCTTAAAATTTTAATGTAAATAAATATTACATCGGCTTAGTTTTCGAGGAGAAAAAAGGAGAATGCCAAACGTCGTTTTCGTCAAATTTCTTGTGATATAATCGGTCTGAGCTGCAGTTGTCCCTATCGCACTTTACGGGGTTTAACTCGGTTTTTCGGGCGCAGCGCGACGGCAATAGTTTCTTCAAATACCTATTTTTCAAATTCCTGGCAGCCCCTGTTCCCTCTTAACTGGTCTGCGATTTGCTAAAATCTGTTTATAATAAAATTGACCCATTGCACGTTACAAGAGGCCTTCTCTTGTTGTAATGAATGATACTAACTCGTAAGTTTATATTTACCTTTTCTACTGCTAGAACCGTTATGATTAAAAATTCATTGGGACAAATCACTTTGTTCCTTGAGCAGTTACCGGCATTGCGATTGTGTCCAATAAAATATCTATGTTATAACAAGCCTATACGTTCAACATTCAATTGTACATATATATACAACATTCAAGGGTACATACATACCTACTATAGGTTTGAACATTCTATATCCAAGGTCATCAATACGCAGGTCATCGTCCATTATATTCTGCCGCGTTCAAATTGAACCGATTATGTCATCCTTCGCGGTAGTTAGCCATTCAAAACTTCCAAGAATAATGCATTATTAACAAACTAATTAATTAAATAGTAATGAGAATTTATAGAATCACGAATTCTATAAATTCTCATTACTATTTAAGTGAAAATGCTGATATACCAAATTAGTTTAATGTCTAATAGTAACCTAGAGTTCAGTGTATTGTGTTCTATTGTAATATTTTTACCACAAAAGTTCATTTTCAATTAAAGAATTCAGGTAAAAGGCGACTCGGCCACCACGTGTATCGGCCCGGGTGGTTGCGTTAAAATAAATATTAGTAGCGTATTTCGGAACGCAGGTTTTCACTGAAGCGAAGGTACACGAGTGCGAGCGGGATAGCGCGAGATGAGATCACGGGAGCGAGCGAGATGACACGAGCTTATCCGATCGATAGCCGCAGCCGCAGAGTGCCGCGAGTGACGTCAGACGCCCGTCTCGTCATCTTTGGCTCTGTTCAAAGAATTGTCACTATATTTTTGTATAGAATGAATGCCATTAACAGTTCGATATGAAAACGAACTATTGTATGGTATAGGAAGTTATTGTGCTCATGGTGTTTGAACAATAATGTTATGTACGTCACAGAGGTGTCGTAAACATGTTATTGACTGATTATGATCTCGTATGAAGATATGAGAGAAACTGAAGTGAATTAATGAACATTTATTCTACGAAAAAACGTCAGAAATTGACAAAAGCTCAGTTTTAACAGTACTACCTTCCTTACTAAACGTAAACCGAACCTAAATCGAAATAAAAAGGTATTAAGTCTCAACTGTAACACATACTAACAACTTTATTACGAACAGCAACTTACTAGTTGCCAACGAAAGTGAATCGATGAAAATAACCCAACATAAATGAATTAACAGCTCGATGATTAATTTGTACGCTACGAAGTCGTAGACCGTCTACGAGCTTCGTAGCTTGTGCTACGGCGTAGCGTTTCACTTTCATGCAGAAATTAGCGAATAAATAAAACATTTTAGTTACAAGGCATCAACGAGTGGTTCCAGGAAAATGAATCATAGGGCATTTTATATATTTTTCTCTAAGGGAACCTAATGTCGGACCTTTATAGAAAGGGAAGGTTTTGCCATTGCGTCATTCAGGTCATTCGTACGATAGCAGTTTAATAGTGTGACAAGGTCGTAAGCTTTTTTTTGTATTCACGCTTCGGAAATTGGAAACATTACGAGTAGTCTTACAATTTAATTAAAATGCAAGCATTTAAATTGTACTATTATTTTTTATGGTTTACAACATTCTAGTTCTTTGTAGAACGGCCATAACATAATAAAGATTTAATTAAATGTGTCTCAAGAAAATAATAAATCATGTAGGTAGCAAATAATAAAAGCACATTGTAAAATAACATAACATAACATCACGCCTGTATTCCCCGAAGGGTTAGGCAGAGGTGTACCTATAGTGCACCCACATTTCGAAAGTTATGTTTTTAAGTCCCATGTAATAGGGGGCGAGCCTATTGCCACTAACCGGGCACAAATCCAGACTACGAGCGATATTTATTTGTATCGAAAAAGTGAGTTAAAAGTTCTCTGAAATAATTTAAAAATAAAACGTCACAGCTTCGAAGGGTAATTTATTTATTGTACTTCACTATATCTCTATTCAAATTTTATACAAATACTAGTGACCCGACCCTGCTTCGCACGGTTTTTATGACTTGAAAACATCGATATACATAAACCTTCCGGGATGAATTCTCTAAAGTCTAAATGTTGGTGAAAACGGCATCAAAATCCGATGCGTAGTTCAGAACTAGAAGATCAACGTGGTCACATAGACAGTCACAAAAAGAGACTTCAATTTATATTTATAATATATGTACACTCTGACCCATTTACTAAATAACCATTCACAATCGACTCAACACATTCATGATGTACTCATAATAGGGATTATACCATAAGTTTAATTTTTAAACGCGTCCGGTTCGCACCGGCTGTAAACCTCTTAAAATACGCTAGAGGGCGCTCTTTGCGCATTTTAATTGGTCCATGTTAATATTATAGACGATGTTATTCCGTAATTTTACTGGCTCGGTATTGTGGAGTGTGTATAGGGTCCACGTGTAAGCGTGTTTGTTTTGTTTTTTGTGTAAATATTGAGCTTATACGGCGTTGTGATCAATATTTTGGCCGTTGTGTTGGTAATACCTACAGATCAGAAAGAGGCAAACATGTCTTCATTGTATACGCCATTGAAAAAAATGAAGTGAACTGAATTTAGATTTAGGGACGAATGAGAATGACTTTCTAAGATTGATTGATCTATGGAATTCACAATTTTAAAGTATCAATAAAGTTAAGGTGATAGGGGAGCATTTAACACATTGGGTTAAAAATTGTAATGATAGATGACAAAATTAGACTTTCGGGTTTAGAAATGAGTGGAAACATCACCAATTATTATATATTGAAATAAGAATAAGAATAAGAATAAGAATAAGAATAAATTTATTTCTCAAAGTTTACATTCAAGTGTTGAATTCCTAGACCTCACACTAGGATTCCCTGTGTTGTGAGATCCAGACCCAGAAATAAAACTTGACGAGAAACCTATGAGAGACAAATATTAAAACAAGGACGTAGCAGATGTAGGTTAAATTACATGACACGCAAAGTGTACTACGAAAAGTAATCAGAAAACCCGACAGGTAATAAAAAGTTCATAACAAGGTCACTTTCCAACCAGTTTGATGCAGTTGGTGGCATCAAATTTGAGACTTGAAACTTCACTCAAGTTTTATTTGTATGATACGCGTGAAAAACATAACCCCTGTCTTTGCTGTCGAGCAGTTGGGTATATAATGTAACATGATGCTTGAAAATGCTTCATAGCTTCCTCCAGCGGCTTTGCCCGCATGATATCTTTATAAATTATATCCAAGTGAAAATATCAAAAAATCGGTCCAGTCGTTTTTGAGTTTATTCACTACATAAACAAACATACAAATCTTTGCTGTTTATATTATCAGTGTAGATAATATATGATTATAATTTCTCTCACATTTCATGCCTATTAGTTTTAACGTTAGCCTGCACGCTTGCCTGGAAGTAATCTATTCACTGCAGACTTGAAGACTTCTAGGTTCATCTATCTATGGGGGACCATATTCAGTGACTGGTTTTTTTTTTTACTAAATTTTGCGGAAGGGGTGAACCACCAATCAACACTACAAACCTTACAGTGCGTGTCAACCAGGTTTAAGCAACCTACCTTCTCAGGATAAATGAGGCGAGGTTTAAATGGGTTCTGTTTATACAATGCTTTCCTCGTTGTTTCGAATAAAAATTGAAGTACACGCAATCGCATGACGGCAGGCTACTCAGATATTTCGGCATTAAAAATATCGGATAACGAGGGTAGTTCAGTGTTTTGTCAGGTGTAAAGTGAGTTAGGAAAATGTTAGTTGAGTTTTAACTTTTGTTATAATTTTAGGTAAGTTTTGGGTGTTAATTTTCGTGGTGTGTTAAATTGAATTTTAAGTGAACTAGCTCATAACTGTCGGTCTATTTTGTAAAAATCTAGCCGTAAAAACTTTGATGAATTGAGCTTGCACCCGATGCTAGGAATCGATGCTACTGACAGCTCACATCAAACCCACTTCACCTAAGTTTTCACAGTGAGATTTTTAAAGAATAGGTCGGCTGGTGTGTGAACATAAATCTGATTTTTTCTTTGAACTTGATTAACATTATCAATACTTCATGTGGTCTACACCATATGAATTATTAATACTTATTGCAAATAAAATGCATTGATAACAAAACCGATCAATAGTTCCTTGTCTAATTAGGCCTCAATCGACATTATTTTCAAATCTTTCCTAAATATTTTTTTTTGTAATTATGTAACATCTCTCGCTCTCCTGCAATCTGTGGGAGAACGGAAGTGTGTAACAGGAAGCCGGGGAAGCGCGCGCTATTTGATTTGATCAATGAGAACGCGTGGTGTTAGAGTTGGCTGTCGGATGGTACCAACCCATTTTCCGAGAGGTTGGTACTGTCAGCCAAGATGTCAGATGTTACACATTGTTTGCGATTACTGTAAGACTCGCTCGTTTTTTTTTACTTGATGGTAGGGACCAAATTTTTATCTGACTCATCATCTGCCTAGCCTTTTCCCAACTACGTTGGGGTCAGCTTCCAGTCTAACGGGATGCAGCTGTATACCAGTATTTTATATGGAGCGACTGCCTATCTGACCTCCACAATCCAGTAATTGGGTGATACAATACTCCTTGGTAAGACTGGTTGTCAGACTTTCGGGCTTCTGACGACCCTTAACGACTGTCAAAGATCCACGAACGACAGCCAGGACCAACGGCTTAACGTGCTTTCCGAGGCACGGAGGAGTCTCGGTACGTAAAGATGGTCACCTATCCACAGACCAACCCCGGCAAGCGTAGCTTAACCTGACGGATCGACCCGTGCCGCAGTTATAACTTAACCACGAGCTCCTCAAAGTTTCAATCTGACTACTCTATGAATATTCGTACCTACGTACGTTTGATATAATAATTTATTTTTATTTTAGACACACAGTCAATAAAATTGACACATAGAAGGTGTTAGCAAGGTTGTTAGTAGTACACACAAAAATGAAAATAAAAAGGTTTTAGTCATTTGTTAGTAAACAAAACAGGTGACACAATCATTTGTTTAAAGTTTATTTCCTATTTCTGTGCAGGTGTACACCAGCCCAGTACACAGTAAATGGACAATCATTTTTGCACGGTCACCTTCTGAGGAAAGTGATGGTGCTACCACGAACCCTGCTCATCATCGATGCAGTTCTTTTCCATATTACCACACATTAAATGATACGCAGGTACCCATTTAATTTTTATTTCAGGCAACATGGGGCAGAGGTACCTATTGCAGGCATTGCATGTAGGTAACTGCGACACCTTGAAGTCGATAATTATTTAAAAATATTGCTGTTATTATAGGTCTCACTTTGCGCCTCACCCAGGGACTTAGTTTCAGCACGTTTTTATTTAATTATCGCAATTAACACTAAACGCTTCGTAGGACATAATAGTGCAAAATATCACATTTTATTACAACCCCATGGGTCGTTATTATGAACGTATAAAAGTCGCATTACAGAATTAAAGTATTGTGAAATTGTTTAGTATTATGAACTGAGCGGGAGGCACAGAACTGGTCGAAGTGGCTGTGCTTGGGGGAGGCCTATGTCTTTCGGCTGAAATGATGATATATCTATTTTCTGCTATAAAACGCAATCATATTCTTGTTGGAATGTTCGCTAAATTATGTTTGCAATCATATTCTTGTTGGAATATTCGCCTCTTTTTGTGATCCTCAAATTATTCCTATTTTGGGGTCCTGATACCAAATAGCCAAGAAGCTGCGTTCAACTTGGATGTAGCGGTTGGTCATAGTTCTAACCTAATCTAACCCATTTGGTCTGTGGTCTAGCTTAGTTACTGCAACCAACTGAGAGAAAAGGACAAAAATATAAAATGAGGCTCTATGATTTAAAAAAGTGTGCATAATTAGAAGCGCAAAAATTTTTAAAGGGTTTATTTAATGAAAAAAGTGACCGACATCAGGATGTCATTATTTTTTAGAGGATCATATTTTTTATTTTTTTTCGTATTGTTTATTTGTTGAAGGTAATCGAACATCCATGTAAAGATCAAAGTCAGTCTATGGTTGAGAGTTTGTGCGTTCAAATAAGGCTATTGGTCTACTAGCAATGATATTGATAGGCTTAGTCAAACAGGAGTACTCGGATTGAAGGACATCCAGTTATCCGTAAGCGTAATTAATTTTGTAACGTAATTACGTTTGAGTACTTTATGCGGCCAGCCAAAATGTCCTTTCTTTGGTATTGTTCGTCGAATCGTTGAGCTCCATAAGTTTTGAGTTGAGCTGCACGATTGCTGAAAAATCAACTCATATCTGTGTGGTTCTTTCTTCCAAGGACCATTTCAGACACCAGTCTACATAGTCCTCACATGATCTGATCAAGATTACAAGATTTAAGAGACTGAGTTTTTTTTGGCCTTTCTTCTCAGTAGTCGGATAGAAAACGCCGAACTCTTCTAGTTTTAAAAATATGATTGACGTGTAAAAGTGTTTGTACAAACCTACTTACAGAAATAAAATCATTTATCATTTACTATACTGAAAAATAAACTTTATGCAGTCTAGAATTTTGAAGATATATCGTAGCTATCTAAAACTAACTGTTATGGCTAAGAACACGCTAGCTGGTGATTATGTTCCGTTTTAAAGTCGAAGCAAATGTGAATGTCTGATAACTACACACAGTCTCTACAAGTAAAAAATATTCTGTTGGTGTTGTTCACTTTACATCAAGAAATACTTCATGACCCCTTTAATTGTTTTTTTTTACCATCTACTAAAAAGTTACCCAGTCGGCCCAAAAGGAAAAATAAGAAGGCTACTTGTATGCAAGAAATTTACAGCATTATGATATCTTTTATTTACAGTTGAAATACTGAATACCTACTATTCTGATTGAGTTGTGTTCAATGAAGGCAAAGTTATCGGGAGGAGCTTAACTGCTATCGAATGAATTGGTCCGCATTAACAGCGAACAGTTAGTGTATAGAGAGATGAATGAAATAGTGGTTTAAGTCACAACCACATTTCACAAAATTAATTTGAACAACACCTTTCATCAACATCTTCGATTGTTCGAGAAAAACAGTCGACAATCAGTGAGTTTTTTCTACATGAAAAACAAACGAATTCCTAAAAACAATTGACCATCGCTCGCCATACGCGTGATAGGCGAGATAACAAAGTAAACTTTATTGTTCTAATTGATGGATTGACGCGGGCATGACGTGTGGAGTCGACGTCATCGATCGACCAATAAAAAGTATGGCGGTTTTATGTCGTTATAAAATCAATTAACACTGCGGTTAAGGCACCTGTCCCAACGCGGACGAGGAAACGACTAGCTACTCGTATAAACGATTTTCTAACTCAAGAAACGTACAAAAACGAGACCTACAAAGGTCTTGTTTAAGTAAAAGAGATACATTATTAGTTGATCGCTGATTGTTCACATCGCCGGGGAGTACTGGTTTGTCGTAGTGACAAGAATCTTGCTAAGAGACGCACTTGGTACATACGCATATCAGTGAGTATTCGACTTGTTGCCGTCGCGCACTCGCTGCTCGATGCTCGCCAACTGGTTTTTAGTTGCCAGTTCTAATCGCTTGTCGTTAATCGCTGGCAGTGGAACAGGTGCCTTTTGTTGGGAGTGTTAATTATGTAATAAAAGTTGTGTGAAAGTGTGTACTGTAATTTTGTGTAAGGAAAACTCATTTAAGAAAAAACTTTGTTTTCTTGCAAGCAAATGTGAGCACTTAAATTTTTTAAATATATTTAAGTAAGAAACAAAGTGTGTGACACTTTAATAGTTTTAATCATCAGTTACAGAATAACTAGCTGTGAAAAACACTGAAAAACTAGTCACAGAACATTATGTATGAATAAAAAATATATCCATTAAGTAGTTCTGGAGATAGAAAGGCATTAACGGACAAACAGTCAAAAAGTCGTTGCGTTAATATTTTAATGTTATGATTGTATGGTGTCGTGTCAAATAAGGAAATATGTTTCAAGCGTTTTGAAACAACTATATCTTTCAAAGATTGCCTCGTTGGTCTAGTGGTCGCAAGCACTACGGCTGAGCGTGAACTCATGCATTCGATTCATAGGTCGGGCAAAGTGTTATTGGGTTGTTCCATCTGGAATTTCTCAGTAGCAGTCCGGAACCTGGATTTTTGCCCGGTTGATGGCAATAGGCTCGCCCCCTTCTACATGGGATTAAAACATAACTGGCGAAATGTATGTGTGATGTGTCCTAACCCTCTGGGGAAACAAGGCGTGATGTTTTGTGTATGTTATATTAATCTGAGATCAGTGTAGCTAGATTTCTAAAGGTACGATACTCATGTTCAGCAATAGACGTCATAACACTGTTATGGAAATACGTGTTTGCAACATTGACCGCTCTGCGAATAACTTTACGCTGCCCAATATCGAACAACCAACCGTTATTATACATATGTCTAGAAACAGTTACCAGTTGATAAACAACATGTTACAAAATAAACACAAGTTCTGTTCAGAATCGACAACTGAATCGATTACAGACATTGTTTTTTTGGAACGAAGTTCCATAATGCACGTCATACTTTGCACAATTGACGAATGAGATATAGACCGAAAAAAGTGTTACATTTTGACCGTCATGACACTTTTGTTTCGTAGCAAAAGTGAGAGGAACTTGGTTCCAACCGGCCCACGTTCCATTCGTCCCACGACTGTTTTTTTTTTAATATAAAGCTTAAGCGGTGCGCAATTTTACAAATCATTGAGATGTCTTTATTACATTGAAGTCATTATTAAATTATAATACACATAAAACTTCCAAAATAAATTCTCTAAAGCCATCAAAATCATTAGGTAGATTCGAAGAACACACACACAGCGCACACAGACACGAAAAGCGTTTTATACTATTTATAAATATATCGTAACTAAAATTACAGTTAATTACTGCTCCTTTGATAATAATTGTATTATCAGTTTATTACTCGTAATTATAGAAAAACACGGCCTTATCTCAAAGTCATAATACAAAGCTACAATATTTACTAAAACACAATTATAATCCATAATATTATGGTTCAAAAATGAAAAAAAATATTAGTTTCATGAACTTCAATTACAGAATTATATGTTGAATTATGCAAATAATTGAATATTCTAATCTTTGTGTCTGAAATCTTTAGCTTATTTTGTTACTCATGGTATAATCCGGTCGTAGAAGAAAGGTCGACGTTCCTTAGAACATTTACCAGCGGTTGATCGGCTGGCATAGGTAAGGTACAGTCGCGGAATAAAACGTTTAAGCAGTTTTCAAATGCATGTTATTATATTTTTGAAAGAAAAATAGGTTTATTTGTCACAGAAACACGTGCATATAAAAAGACAATAATATTATAAACATAACAGAAGTATTCGGCAGCTGCACGTTATGACTGTGACAAGAAGGCTTCCACTCAGCATAATGCTTTGCTATGGGGAAAATCTGCGCTGTGCCCCAGCACAGCGCAGATTTTCTGTGGTCTCCCGAAAAACACGTACAATCAGTAAATAAATATTAATAAATCCAGTGTTTAACGGACTTATGACGTCATCTTTTCGAACCTTTTTATTGCTTTTTAAACAATAAAAATGATTCTTATTCTTTTAAGAATTTTTAGTTCAAAGTTACCATCACTCTGTTGCCCTTATCCCCATTTATTTGGGGTCAAATAAATTGATTCTTCTTCCATCTTCTCCATAGGTTGTTTTTTTTCTAGTAGAATCATCTTTCATACAGTCCATCCCATCCATCGTTTCTTTGGTATTCTTTCATTGGTAGTCAGTCAGTCAGAAAAAAACCAAAGATGTGACTAAAAATATGCTTAACCATTTCATGCCGCGACTGAACACAGAAAGTTACAGAAGCCGATCAATAATTTGCCAATAAATAGGCGAAGGCTGTTGTGGAATAGACAAAGACATCGGTGGGACAATTAAATCGTTGCATCGCATCGGTGAGGTACTACTGTATTTATACAGTAATATGAGGCCGACTGGCCTCCATGTTGTGGTGTGAAAGTTAAGTAGGTATTTTGACGTTCCATTTCCAATTCGCGGTCTTACATTTTAAGTTTTAGAAATGCATATTTTTGTGCTTTAAAAATATAATGTCAGATGAGCGTTAAGTCCTCCTGGGTTCGATTCTCAGGTTATTGTGTTTTCCCCGAATGAATGGACGAAATGAATTTCTCAGTAACAGCCCGGAGTCTAGATTTGTACCCGTCACTTCTGCCTAACCATTCGGGTAATACAAGCGGAATTTAATACACATAACATAAAATCACGCCTGTATTCTCCGAAGGGTTGGGCAGAGGTGTACTTGTATTACACCCACATTTTGTCAGTTATGTTTAAGTTCCATGTAACAGGGGCGAGCCTATTGCCATCAACCGAGCATGAGTCCAGACAAGGCTGCTACTGCGAAATTCCAGGTGGAAAACTCCAATAACATTTTGCCCGAACCGGGAATCGAACCCAGTACCTCATGCTCAGCAGTCTATATTGCGACCACTAGACCAACGAGGCAGGAATCACGAGGCGGAATTTAATAATTAATGTAAAAAAATAAAAACTTCATATTAAAAGTACTTCCAGAGGGTGGACGTCCACAACCACATTGCACAGTGGCTTATAGTTTTACAAGACCAAATTTGGTTATAGTAATGAGGGAGATCACGAAAAAAAAGCCTGAGTCGCTGTCGCCGGATAAGGTGAAGAGAGGTTTATATATTTTTACTATGACATAAGCTAGTTGTGCCAGTATGACAGGAACAGAAGTTAAGAATACGCTTTCGAAGCGAATTGAATAAATAAAGCTTGGTGTCTATTGGAAATAACGTCTGTGATAGAGCCAAACTACATATCCGCCTAACAAGGTTTCTAATGCCACAGCATTGTCACGATAAGGCGAACTACACTACGCCATCTCTCTCGTACACCGCTCAACGTCTCGCTGTGTAACAGAGAGCACGCGAAGTGTAGTTCGCTTTATCACGACAATGTAGCCGTAGCATATGAAGATTCTTGGGATGGTGTGAGTTTATTTTTATTTATCGACATGTGGCAGATGGCGTTCTGTATTTCTGCATACCCCATGGGAAAAAGGCGTGAGTGTCATTTAAAGAAAGAAAAGAAGGAAAGAAAATACGTTTATTTGCGGTAAACATGACGCAAAAAAACACACAAAATAAAAAAGAAACAAAACGTTGACGGAAAATATGCGTCACATCCAAGCAAAACGGCCAACGCTCAGCATAATGCTGCGACCCTATGTGAGACAGAGCCCCAGCGCTGGTTTTCAGCGACAGCCGGCTTTGACGCGATGACGTCAACCAGTGCAGCATACAATGAGATATAATATGTCATGTTGTGTTGTGTGTGTTGTTTTGCGTGGATGTGACGCATATTTTGCCCCAAATTGTTTTTTCTCTTTGCTTGCGTCATATTGTACCGCAAATAATAGTTATTTGTTATACAAGAGTGCAAAGTTGCTTTTTAACCGCGTGTTCAATTTTGATGACCGAGCAAGCGAAGGATTCTAAAATTGAATCACGAGCGCAGCGAGTGATTCAAAATTAGAATCCTGAGCGTTAGCGAGGGAATCAAAAGAGCACGAGGTGAAAAATCTTTGCACTCGAGTGCAACACGTAACTTTTCATTCCACCTCAGCGAGGAAATGACTAAATGCAAAAAAAAAAAACGTTTACAATCACAAGATAGGTACACTTTTATTTCAGTTTAGGTATTAATTACTACATTATGACAGGTAAGTATTACAGAATCTTTAAATTATAACAAAATAATACTAAGGTATAATTAAGAAAATTTTAAAGTAACGTTGCTACAGTTATTTAAATTGAGTGTAATATTTTTGTTTGGTACTGTAATATTGGTGTTAGTCACTTGTGTACTGTTTTTCGGTAAACTATCTGTCATACTTAATAGTTGTACCGATTCATCGGATTCCCTTGGCGTGAATGTTGGAGAGAGAGGGAGATGGTTAGGTGTTTCATAACGGCTTATTTTTGATGTAGAAGGGCCAGTACAAGGATCCGATTGAGGCTCTTTCAGTGTAATGGCTCCTACGATGCCTTCACATATTTTAGACTTATTTTGGATGGAATCCTCTATGTATCCCTCTACAACTGCATTGGACTTCCAGCCTCCGTGGCGCTTAAGGGACAGCAGATCAGCTCCGGAATCAGCCAAAAGTGTGGCTGAAGTTCGTCGGAAACAATGACCCGTGTACAACAGGGGTTCTGGAAGTTCAAGAAATGTTGCTATTTCTCGTGGGATACTGCCAATTTTATTAGTACCCATAGGCTGTCTAACACACTTTCCATTGCGATACTGTAGAAAAAATCGATTGATTGGAGTGTTAGGCGGGCGTAAGGCTTGATATTTCTCAACAATCGTTACGTATTCCTTGCGAATGACGAAGTTGCGGTCTCTTTTTGTCTTTGTATTAGGTAAATTAATTAATAGTAAGTCATCTGAATGTTTCTCAATGTTTTTGACATTAAGTTGTGTTAGTTCATTAGTTCGACATGCTCCGTTTATTCCAATAATAAGAACAACCTGTAACGTAAAGAGTATTGTAGTAGATAAATGAATAAAATTGATATGAACGCATAATTATGCCTATCAACATCTACTAAGTATACTATTTAATTGAGATTAATATACTTAAGTAGATACTGAATGTGCAACTGACTTACTTTTGCCGCCAAATATACGGAATCGGGTGCTTCGTTAAGAAACTTTTCAATATCAGATACTGTGAAAACCTTCGATTTTTTTGGTTGATGACCAGATGAGGCTCTTTTTAAAAATGCCACTAATTTAGGATAGGTATCGATATGTTTGTCTTTTTTCATCTTTATTGTTGCTTTTAGCATCGAATACGTACTCCATAGAGTGCTTGCTTTCTTGTTCTCGGATAATTCTATAAAATATGCCAGCAAAACGTTTTCTGAGAAAGTTTTGGCTCCTTTTGCTAGTCGCCACGTGTTGAACATATCGTACTGTTTTAAATACTTCTCGCGTGATTGTTGAGGGAGAAAGCTCATTTGCGCATTATTAACAGTTTCAGTCAATTCTGTTGGCGTCAAGCAAACTTCCTCGTCGCTAGAATCACTCATTTTAGTTTTTTCGGGTCTCCCTTGTTTCATCGAAAAGAAATTGCCAAATTATCACTTCCCAAACAATTTTTCGCATAATTTCATTTGCCAAATTATTACTTAGCAAAAAATCTCTTTACAAATAATTGTAACGCAAACCTAATGTTTAGCATGTGAACGTTTATACAATAACTTGTTTACCAACTAGAACTTTTACCAATTTTTATGTAGTCAAATATTTCATTTCGAAATAATCATTTTACGCAAAAAAAAAATTGCCAAATATTTAGTAGTTTTTTTTTTAAATAATTAATTTCGTGTAACTATGTAGTTCAGTTTCGGGTAGCCTGTTTTTCTCCATAGTTTCTTTCTATATTATCTAGTCGTTTTTGGCACTCGCCGGCCGCTGCCGCGGCACCGCTCGCTTCGCTCGCTCGGCTCGTGCGTAGGTCACAGTTTTAACCTAACCTAACCTAACCTTTATATTTTTGTCATACCAAATCGTATGACGAAACGTTTATTGTCTAAAGATTGTTTGCTGTAATAAATAATTATATTAAAGACCAAATGCCTAAATGACATTATCCTTGATAATATTCTGCCAAGTAAAAATTTGACCAAATGAAAATGTGCGTACTAAAATAATTCCAAACATTGCATTGGTATAAAAAAAGGTTGCAAAAATTTGTTTGGGTAGTGATTTTTTGGCAAAATCTTTTCGGCAAAACGGCAGGATCCCAGTTTTTTCACTTGTTTTCAAGTTTCTTGTTTTTAATATACCTAAGGTTTAACAATGACGTGAAAAAATGCTGCGTAAAGAACCGCGTACAAAGCAAATTGAAAAAAGAACACCAAGAAGGTTCCGAGTCTGAGTTTTTAACAAATTAAAAAAAAGTTGTATGATATATTCGGCACCATAGAGGTAGCAGTAAATAGGTTTAATGTTTTTTTTAATTCACAAACTTAGTGCACACGATGTTCTAAATTCAATTTACTTTATCCTCTAGAGAATAAAAACGGCTTTTCCACTCAGATACTGAAGATTAAAAATACTCTTTCCGAGATGGTGGGATGAAAACGTATTTTCTCTCTTTTCTTTTTTTCTTTGTATGTACCTATGTGTATGTATTTGACAACCGGTAGTCAACCGGTTGGGTTTACTGGATCAACAACGTGGGTATTCATATCGTATAAGAGTAATGATAGGATGGGTACAAAACGTTCGTGTGAATTTGGGCAGTTTGTTAGTCGTGCTACCAGACCGCTGACCGTAGCCAGGCTTTTTACCACGATTTGAGTTAATATTCTTACACTAGAGAATAAGATTTCAACCGTAAGTGATCTATTACGGTAGCGCACCATAATAACACTATGACCACGAGTAAGACCTATATCTTTAACAATACGCGATCAGTTTCACATTTCTCTTGAAAGCGGTATTTGGCTACAGCCCGTAGACATTGCCCAACATGTTTGTATATATCTCTATTCAACAGCTTTAGTGCAACGTTCGAAACTCCAAGTAAATTGGCCGCAAGAAAATGTTTGTTCCAATATTTGAACAAACGGTGAGCTGAGTTTGCGCTAGATGTGACTGACAAGTCTTCTATTCATAAATTTGGCTTGATCTTCGTAACACTAATGTTTGAATAATCAAAAATATGTGTAAAGTCAAAGAAAATTTATTATTAAGAAAATTGGCTACCAACTTAAACTGTCCGTATATTCAAATCACAACTGTCGTACTTTGACACTTGTATGAAATGGCTATAATACGGAAAATTTACGTAGTCATACAATCAAGAG
The DNA here is from genome assembly GCA_963853775.1 of Xanthia togata. NCBI lineage: Eukaryota > Metazoa > Arthropoda > Insecta > Lepidoptera > Noctuidae > Xanthia > Xanthia togata. Next base: position 22,958,934 of record OY970793.1, on the reverse strand, counting down.
GAAAATATGAATATGATTTGTGAACCTATGAAGAAAATTGAAAAATAATTAGAAATCATGAATGTATCAGTTTCCAAATATACTAAGAACAATTTAAGGATCTTGGGTTGTTTCTCGTTATGCACCTGTCCTACCACCGCACGCGCCGACGAGAAAGCGACTAGCTATCAACGATTTTCTTGTTCAAGAAATGTACAAAAGATTGTCCCGTGTAAGTAAAAGAGATACATATATAGCATTGATCGCTGGCTGTTCACACCACCAGCGAATACTCGTTTATCGCAGCGACAAGACCTATCAAAGTGAGTACTCGCACAGCGACGCTCACTTGGCGGGCAGAACATTCGCTGGGAGACTCATGCTTAGTAAGTACTTACGCGTACCAACGAATAATCGCTGCTCGTCACCGCTTTTAGTTGCTAGCTCTAGCACGGATTAATAAGGTGGTTTACTCCGCATTTTAGGTATGAAGCTACAAGTACGTGGCTCGACCTGTTGGCCCAATTCAGTGAGTGTAACGTAGAAGATTTAAGAGTAACACTATGGAAAGAGAGGCGACTTCTAGGTGGATATAAGTGTAGGTAATTAGGGCTGTGCGACCTGAATTGCACTTTATTGTGCCGTAACAAGAGTGGCTTTTTACTAAAATGATTTTCAGAAGTGAACCATCTTGTATTAATCTGTGACTCTAGTCACTTCTTGTTAATCGTCGGCGGTGGGGCAGGATTAATTTAAGTTTCAATATAACATTGAAAAGTTTAGTATCATGTTTAACATGATGTTTTGTAAACTTCATAAATAAAGCGACGGAATTTATTATTCTGTAAGTTGTAAACCACTTGTTAGTTGATATATGTTTAATGATGACGTCGATCAATTTAATTTGAACTTTACGTCAGAGTGATAAGAATCCCCTATCATGTCATACAACTGAGTGATCGTTTGATATTTAAATTAATATTCACACTCTATTTGATTCTAAAAGTAAAGTCAAAGTCAAAGTCAAATAATTTATTTCAATTAGGCACAAAAAGGCACTTTTGAACGTCAAACTTTACAAAAAATAATAAAACTGATTCTAGTCGCCTATTCCAAAAGGTAGTTTTCGTATGGAGAAGAATGGGCAAGAAACTCCACCGTTACTCTTTTAAAAAAATCATTATATCTTGTATATACTTATTATATAATCATATATGTGAAGACAATGCACCTAGAATAAGATTACTATACCACGATAGGTAAAAAGAATGAAAAATGAAGGAATGACATAATTATGTGATAGATGCATGGTGCTCACATACTTACAAACATTGTAAAATTATACTATATTTCTAACATTATAATAAGTAATACTAATAATAATAAGTCAGTGTGTGAGTTCAAGTAATCACAAAAAATAAAATAAAATAAATGTTTAAAAAAATTAAAAAAATAATTATACAATTAAATTAGCAACCAGTTCGATTTTGTCTAGATTCTGAATTGTCCTATGGAGCAGGGCCAGCATGTTTCCAAGCATTTTTATCTTGGATATAATCCTCTAATTTGTAATATGCTTGTTTACAAAGTGTACTTTTCATATGATTTTTAGTATGCAAAGTTAACGTTATTTAAATGCGTCTATTAAATACGATCAAATCTTATAGGAATGCGATGATACGATGCGACTACGAAATCTATACCGGCCGACCGGGACCGATTTGGCTATTTTTTTATTTAAAATATTCAGGTTTTTACGGAAAGCATACTTTGAGAAGTTGCCGGGAAAATTGGTGTATGTTCTATGCACCAATTTTGCCGGCAACTTTTCAAATTTTTCTTTCATTATTGAAATTTTGAATTTTGTATGAATTATTGAAATTTGGACAGGACAACGCCTTTCGGTTCAGTCAGTTATAAAAAATAAAAATAAATTAACTTTCCCAACTAACAAGCTACAATGGCCTCGTTACTTCAATACTAATCAGTCATATCAACAACAAAAACAAATGCCAGTCGACAATAGAGAACAACACGTCATAACTCAGTGATGACGTCACGACAGTATCAGATGGAACATGTAACTGGGCTATTGTCAACTAGACTTTAATTACTTAGAGCAATCAAGATGTCACTGCACGCCACGCTACTGTTATTAGGGGATTAAAAGCATCAGTATCCTAACAGCTATGAAAATGTTTTGAAATTACAGGGTCATGAAAATATTCCACTTTATATCTGCCTAGCCTCCAACTATGTTAAAGTCAGCGTCCAGTCTAACCGGGTGCAGCTGAATACCAGTATTTTTACATGGAGCAACTGCCTATCTGATTTCCACAACCCTGCAGTGACTGGCTAGCTAACACCCCTTGGTAAGACTGGTTATCAGAGTTTGAGCTTCTGAATCACAGCCGGGACCAACGGCTTAACGTGCTTTCCGAGTCACACAGGGGTCTCGATATGTAATGGTTGGTCACCCATCCACGAACCGACCGTGGCAAGCGTAGCTTAACGTACGATCGACCAATGCGCCTGTTATCATTTAGCAACGAATACCTTTGTATTTAAGTAAATAATGGTAATACTTTGGGTATTACAGATGTCCACACACAGCGGAAACCACGAACCATCATGTAATATAAACTTGCCTACCAATATAAAAGTATCTCGTATCTTTGTTGAAGTTGGCATCAAATCCACCAGAATGCCACTAACAACTGACATGATTTTACACTCAGCATAAATAAACCTTGTATATTATTCCTTTATAAGTTTATAAAGGAGGGTCTCGTGGCTAAGTAATAACAGCCACGCAGGTCGATCTATCAGGTTAAGCTACGCTTGCCGGGGTCGGTTCGTGGATGGGTGGTATACATACCAAGACCCCTCTGTGCCTCGGAAAGAACGTTAAGCCGTTGGTCCCGGCTGTCATTCGTGGATCTTTGACAGTCTAGTCAACTAGTCTTATCAAGGGATATCATATTACTCAGTTACTGGGTTGTGGAGGTCAGATAAGCGGTCGCTCCATGTAAAATACTGGTATTCAGCTGCATTCGGTTAGACTGAAAGTCAACCCCAACATAGTTGGGAAAAGGCTAGGCAGATAAGTTTATAAAGGATTAATATATGTACAATAAAAAAATCCTCTTTTTTGAGAAATATTCTGAATATACATCTATTGAATGGATGAAAAACAGTCAGATGAGCTGTGGGCTAAAATAACCACTGATTGGGTCCCATTAAATCCTAGGCGCCTATGTGGCAGACCAAGACGAAAATGGAAGAATGAAAATGACTCCCACTGAAAGTACTGGCCTGCAAAGGCATAGGACAGACGTGTGAATAAAAAGGAAGAGGTCTGTGATATACAGACTCGCGAATGATCCAGGGCCACGAGTGTTGCTGAGCTGTTCCACCTCACAAAGGACAAGGGGAGAAATATTAGAATAGAAAAGAAACATAGATTAGAATACTCTTTATTATGACCACCATTTGATATACAGATATAGGTAAATATTACGTAGGGTGACACAGTGGGCAGTCTTATTGTTGAAAGTGATCTTTTAAAGCCAAGTTTGGATGAATTTATAGGGAGAAAGAGAGACAATACCCCAGGAAAAATTTGGAATTGATGGCCGACCTTCAATAATATTGGAGAGGCAAAAAAATTAAGAAGAGTAAAAAGCTTAACAGATTTTAAAGAAATTTGGCACATGGGTAGATATTGTTCTAGGTTAGGACGTAGGATAATTTTTATACCTCTAGTAAGTTCCCATGGGATAATTTTCGACCTCCACGAGGGAGCAAAAGCTAGTACTCGTAAGTTTATAAATCCTATGTTTAGACATGAATACACGTAACAATAGGGATGATCCCTGGGTCAAAAAAAAGAAATTCTATTTAGTCCGTCAGTCAGATAATAAAAAAATATTAGACATGTATTTTTTGCTTTATCATATTAATAAAAAAATACTCAGATACAACGCATTAAAGTTGGGGAGTGGGGGTTGATACGTCACAAGTATGTATAAAATCTACATACATGTGACGTCATGGCACATTATAACTCAATGTATCGCCGTAATCTTTTGATAACGTAAAAAAAGAAAAAAATCGTTATTTTTTTCATAATCTACATTACGGACAAAAACATTTTTTTAGGCATCTTCGCCTAGCTTGTAATAGCTGTGTCACTAAGTTCCATGGAACCCACGCAAAGAAGCCAACACTTCGGCAAGTTTAGCTATTTAATTCAATCGATTCCAACACATCTACGGCCACTTATAACTACGTTTTTCCGGAATGGTATAAACGTTACATATACATGCGATCGATCAATGATTAATGACGTCACTTCGATGGCCTGGCTTACTCGCAGGTAAGTTCTGTTGCCTATTATAACATGTGTGGGTTCTAATATCGTGACCTAGTAATTCACCACTTAAAATAGGTAACTACTCGTAGGAAACAACTTAGGTGATGGTATTTTTGGGTGACTACGAAAAATTAGAGCTGTCCTGTGGGTTCCCCATAGTACAGCATCATGCTGAGTGGAAGCCTTCTTGTTGTTCTGTCCTCGTGATTATATTAATAAATTGTTTTTATTATTATTATTTGTTATTCAAGTTAACTGATCTCTATGGATGCACGTGTTTCTGTGTCAAATAAACCAATTATTATTTTTAGAAATAGGTAGATCACACACTATCTATGACAGAAACTTACGCTTGATCTACACAAGGCATTTTGAAAGTTTCCAAATGCTTTTACTATATTCATTATGGCTTTTCATAATCAGTATTTGAGTGCTTAGTGCACGCAGAGCGATATTTTATATTTCCATACAAATTAATCAGACCAGATTTGACATCTATTCACGACGTTGACAACTTTCAGAATTCGCAGCATTATTCTGTCCACTTATTTTACCTACCTTTAGGCGCTTTTGTACACATACGTTATATCTACCTAACTACGGTTTATTCACCGTGTGTAGGCACATTCGTCAGTGGTGTATGGATCACTATGGAAGCTTGTTAACAGACAGGTTTTTTCTACGGTGCGGCTTATACTCCGCACAGTAAAGAAATCGTGTCGTGTACAAAAGTGCCTTACGATTCATGAACATAATTGACCAGTTATGGAATACTTCAACCAATTCACTCAGTTCTTCATTCATTCACAAACTGGAGCCTATTTCGATTATCCCACGCTATAGAGAGACTCGTCAATGCATCAGTCGCAGATCTAAGTTTAATTGAAAGCGCAATTTATGCAAATAGAATCTGCCGCTAACTTCATATTCCCTCGGGGCATGTAATCCGGGATATCGCTAGATAATTGTTCTCTATCCGAGTCGACCATCTGCTGTTTACATTAGAATAGGAACCTTTTAATGAGGATCGGTGAGTGATTTGCTTTTCTAGTTTGGCGTGTAAATTGTAACGGTATGAGGTGGGGTTGAAAAGTAAATTCAGCTGTAGTAGCTCGTTTTAATTGGTCTAGTCAATATTTGAGTTCGTAGTCCAGTCTAAAAGTTTCTTGTTAGTTTACTACAACACCTGTATGTAATTGTTAGTATATCAAAACTGGTGAATAGAACGGCGGTGAATTAATAGTATCAAACCTTTAAAAACAGATTTTAAACTGTTCTGCTACCAGATTTTCACAAAATAATAATTTTAAAAGTAGATCCATAATAAAAGGCTAAGTTATACTAGAAGCGAACCTACTAAACTCAAACGGTGTTAATATGTTTGAACCATTTGGGGTTGAAACATTAGGGCCATGGGGTCCGAGTTTTCATCAAGTATTTCGGGATATCGCCAAGTGGTTGGTAGACTCTGTACGTGATCAGAGGGCTAGCCTATATTTTGGCCAAATAATCAGCATTGTCATACAACGTAGCAATGCTGCCAGCCTTTTGGGTATTTTCCCTGTTGACGAAGAAGAAACTGCAGAAGAACTTTTTGATTCCCTATGATTATATCCCCTCCTTTTTTATGTACTTGTACATATTATTATTTCCTTTATTTAATATATATACATATAATTTACATTTTTAAATATTTTTATAAAAACAAAAAAAAAAAACAAAAACAATTAAAAATATAAAAAATAGTAGCCCACCGGTATCGGGAACAGGGTCCAAGCTACCGGTGGTCAGGGCTCCTGAGAGAGGAATCTCCTAACTATATGTGCCGTGTCCAGGAGTACCGCTTTCTGGATCAAGCTCTTGATCCAGCTGCCTAACGAGAGCCTCCTCAGGTGTTGGTCGAGGCTCTTGGCTATTATGCCATTGGCTGTCACGACTATCGGCACAATGACTGCTGTATCCAAATCCCACATGTCAACAACCTCGCGAGCCAGGTCAAGATACTTAATCTGCTTATCTTTTTCAGCTTTCACGAGGTTCTCGTCATGCGGGACCGCTATATCAATAATCATTGTGCAATATTATTATTATTATTAATATTATTATCATCAATATTATTATTATTATTTTAAGTCAGTAAGTTTTTAAATTATGTAAATAAATTATCTTGAAAAAGTAAATAAAGTTTTATAAACTGACTTTTTAACATTTTGGAAGTTTAAACATGGTAGGTTATTATATAATTATGACTTCTCTAGCAGTAAATTACGAATACTACTATAGGCTGAGTTAATTTGTTTTATGACAAATTCCATGAAAAACCCTGCCTTCAAAAACAACCACATCATTAGACTACACCCAAAATAGCAAGAGGTTGCTTACATTGCAAGCTGTATGGAAAGTTATTTATCTTTTATTATTATTTAAGTACACACAATAAAATATACAGCATGTAATAAAAACCCAGTCCGATCCGAAAGGGGGCGCATAGGTACCGCAATAACATTACGAAAAAGTTTTTTTTTTTTGGTTATGTTAGGAATTAAACTCCAAGACCGCAAAGGAAGCAAAGACATTGACTTTGCACCAAAATAATAGATGCTGTGGAATTAGCTTGCATGTTGAAATGGCGATGGGCAGGACATATAGCCAGAGCCACAGATGGACGCTGGAGTGAGAGAGTTCTCCATTGGTACCCTCGCGATGCACCACGCACCCGAAGCAGACCCAGGCGCCGGTGGTGCGATGATATAGTGGGCGTGACCGGCCCAACCTGGACTAGAATAGTCCAAGACAAACAGGAATGGCGAAAGATGGAGGAAGCCTTCGCCCTTAAATGGGCATCCAATAATGTTAATTGAAAATTATTTTATTTTATTCTTGTCATATCTCAATACTTAAAGAATCAATTTATTTATATTTCTGTTTATCTAATTATTATTAAAATGCGTGCTTAAGTAATTACGAATAAATTAACTAACTAGTTTTTCTCGTATAAACATGAATATTAAATTATGTAACGATTTTTTTTAATGTATTTTTTTTACTGCCTCGTTGGTCTAGTGGTCGCAAGCGCTACTGCTGATCCTGAGGTCCTGAGTTCGATTCCCAGGTCGGGCAAAGTGTCATTGGATTTTTCTTTCTGGAATTTCTCAGTAGCAGCCCGGTGTCTGGATTTGTGCCCGGTTGATGGCAATAGGCTCACCCCCAATTACATGGGACTTAAACATAACTGGCGAAATGTGGGTGTACCATAGGTACACCTCTGGCCAACCCTTCGGGGAAAAAAAGGCGTGATGTTGTGTTATTTTTTTTTTGGGATATAAATGGCTTAAATAAATAAATAACTATAGGCTCAGTTAATTGATTTAATGACAAATTCCATGAATAACCCTGCCTTCAAATACAACCTCATCATTACACCCAAAATAGCAAGTGGTTGCATCTTTTCTTATTATTTAAGTACACACAATAAAATATACAGCATGTAACAAAAACCCTGTCCGATCCGAAAGGGGGCGCATAGGTACCACAATAAAATTATCAAAAAGTTTTTTTTTGTGGAAATAAAAAGTTATTGCTATTTAAAATTCACATTTAAGTGCCAAAATTACACCAATTTCATAATAAATTAGCAAATTTTCTAGACAGGTCATAAGTTATGACTTGTAGACACCCGCTAAACGACGGCCGCACGCGCCCCATGTAATAACCCGGTAAAATTCCCCATTGAAAATAAAGGCGGCGATTTTCTTTTTCTTTTTTCCAGAAAATTACACTCTCAGTATGATTCTTAACAACACCCTCACAGATCGGATAGGGTTTTTGTTACACGCTGTATTCGATAGTTGATTGAATTTGTAAAGTTAGGCTTGCGGTGTATACATTTATACTAACTATAAGAACTTATCAATTGAATGCCAGTTATCATGGTGACCGACAATCAGTGCAGCGGGAGCGCCGGGCACCGCACTGGAGTGTAAATCGATTGGCTACTTAATATCGTCCTCAATCGCTGGGTATTGTGGCTTTGTCGGATTATGTGCCTACTCGCTTATGTACTTGGTAGAAAGTGAATAATGGGTCGCGTAAATGGTTTCAATAAAAAAAGGGGCAGTTTTGGGGACTGCCGATAGAAGTGAAAACAGCGTGCGGTGACGATGACGCGAGTTTCACGCTTTTTGTTCACCCAAAAAGTATACATATAGCTCATGAAAAGCGTTCGGTGACGATGACGCGAGTTCAATGATTTTTGTTCACCTAAAAAGTGCTCAACGCGCCTAAAGAAGTTTTCACTTAAAAAAACATTGTTTTATGTTGTTTCAAAAATGTATAATAAATTACCACCTGGCTTGAGAATGTTACCAATTAATAAATTCAAATGTAAAATATTTCATTGGCTCTTAGACATGTGTTTTTATTCCGTTAATGAATTTTTAAATCATACTTTTTGACATTGTAATTAATATTCTATGCTTTTTGACATCATAATTAATATTTTGACATTAAAAAATAATAATCCTATTCAATTAATCTGAATCAATATTATTGTATCAAATTAAAAATATAAATTCAAATCAATTTTATTAATTTAATATAACTTTTATTCTAATGTCTACGATTTGCATGCACTTAGCTTATTTAATTTTTCTACACCAGCAATGGTAGTATATGTGAATCAATGTTTAATTTTAGATTTCGATGTACCATATACTTAGAAATAAATATTATTCTATTCTATTCTATTCTAGTAAATAATTGTCAACTGCTCGTTTTATGTTCGTAGTTCTTACCGTCAAGTTTTTTTTAGGATTCAGTCAAATACAAAATAAATGTTCTATTTCAAATTAAACTATCTGTAGTTGTACCATTATTATTACCTTATCATTTTTTTTTTCGTAATAGATTTCTATTAGATATCTTTTGATGGTTTATTGTTTTTGTTGTCGGTACTGTGTTGTTCAAAGATTATCTTTCATTATTATTCTGTTTATTATACATATGTGAAGACTTGTAATTGGGTGTCAGTCACATTTTCAAGTTTTTAGTCTGTTTTGTTTAGCTAAAAGTCTTCCAAAGAAAATAAATAAATATCGGCTAGTAAGGCTTATACAGAAGTTGCTTAAAATTCTCTGTAGTTTTACTTCCACTTTCATAAATATTTCATACCTAGCAGACATGGGTACTTGGGTAGATACTGAAGGGGAGTGAATGATTGCAGCCTTACCATGTCATACGAGTCTTTTACCCCACACAATTAAAACAAAACAAATCTCAGTAGGTACATCAATTCTAGTCAATAAATTAAACGTCCACTGAACGTCAACAGACCATTACGCCAGGCTTATAGACCCGTCACTATCGGCTAATTGGTCTAAAGACTGCGGGCGAATTGTCCGTGCTCGCTCCATTAGCCTAAAACAGAATACCGGAATAGATTTTAGTGCATTTTGATTTTAAAGCGTCAGCGGAGTTTGTTAGCGGCCGCTGAATAAAGCGCTGCAAATTATGTGGTTGCTTAAAGCTTCTGTTTATACTTGAGGTCCTATTATGTTTTCTAGATCGAATAGCTTTGCTTTGAATGAAGGTTTAGTGATATTAATGGACTAACTCTACAATTATGAAAACAAGTATTCTCTGCACGAAAATGATTAAGGTCTGGAAGAGAGTTTATGTATATTATTACGAGTGAAATGAACGAGTGCAGATCAAATCAGAGAACGATCTCACCAGCATTAAAAATAAAGCATAACTTTCAGTATTTTTACCTCTTTTTAATTTTGATTTGTATAATTCTAATTAATGTATTAGCTTTATACGAAAATTGGAACACTAATTTTAAAATCACACTCACCTGCAAAAAACAACAAAATACACATAATTCCATCAATTACCTTAGCCAATACTACAATAACCACACTTTTAAAATATATGTCCTAACAAATATAAACACACTCAAAATAAGCACAAACCTCATACCGACACACTACACACATTCTAAGCAATGGCCAGCAAAGACAATTATTAATTATTATTTAAAAAATGGCTGCCGCGAGTGAATCGATACAAACACTACAAGAAATAGACAACATACATCTTGCTAAATCGATCACATGCGACTGTACAGATCTCGAGAAACATACATCCATACACAAAAATGATTTTACCATAATTTCCCAGAACATTAGAGGCATTTGCTGTAATTTTGACGATTTTTTGCTAACATTATCTAGTTTTAAATTTGAAACAGATATCATCATATTAACGGAATGCCAACTTAATTTAAATAAACCTGTACCACAACTTGATAATTACAATTGCTATTATACCAGAAATCTTTTAAATAAACACGACGGAGTCGTTGCTTATGTGAAAAAAACTTTAAAACATAAAGTTACAGAAGTTAAGCTCTTACACGCGTCTTGTCTTCAAATTGAGGTACTAAATAACATTGTCTTTGGAGTATATAGATCCCCTGCAAATTTAAGCGCAGAAAATTTTATTGACTCTTTCAGTTTACATTTGGAATCACTTAACGTACAAAAAAGAAACATTGTGATCACAGGGGATTTGAATATTAACTTAAGGCACAGAGAAACTGAACATTACTACGAACACAAAAATAGAGTAAACTACCTTACTATGTTATCGTCTTATGGAATTTTGGCCGGGCATACACTACCCACTAGAGAAATGAATTGTCTTGATCACTTTATGCTTAAAATTAATCCGAAAAAAATATTGGCATTTATAGCTATCTTACGTACTACTACTACAGACCACTTTACCACCTTTCTTTCTTTGGCAAAAACAAAAGACAAAATTACTCCTGATAAAATTAAAACAACTATAGATTTTAACAGTGCTCTCCTATATTTACAGAACCAAAATTTAGCTGAACTTTTATTTATTGATGACCCAGATGTAGTTATAATCTCTTTAATAGAAAAGATAACCGAATCTTTGACTGCTAATACACGCACTATTACCATACCAAGCAGTAAACGTTTATTAAAGCCCTGGATAACTCAGGGTATTCTGAGATGCATTCGGAATCGTAATATGTTACAGAAAAAGGCACAAAATGATCCTCACAATGACATTGCCAAATTGACATACACGCGATATAGAAACTATTGCAATAATCTTATTAAAAAGGTAAAAAGAAAATATAATAGGGAACAAATTACTAACGCGGTCAAAAATAATAGACTTCTTTGGAAAAACATAAAAAATATCACGTATACAAATAAATCACGAACAGATAATTTGGAATTGTTGCAAGTTAAATCATCTCCCATAGAATCCGTTAACTATATTAATAAATATTTTGCAAGCATAGGCAGAGATCTGGCCCAAAACATAGCATCTGGCACTAACTTATTTAGCGATCTCCTAAATAAAACGCCATCACACATAAGCTCTATGGTACTTCTGGACACTGATCAACCCGAAGTTTGTACTACACTTATGAATCTACGATCTGACAGTGCCCCCGGATGGGACAATATTCCTACGTGCTTCTTGAAACTGGCTAAGAACGAAGTTGTACCAATTATCACGCACCTTGCCAATCTATGCTTTCATAAAGGTGCTTTTCCAGCCCCATTAAAAAAATCTATTATTACACCTGTGCATAAGGGTGGCGATAGAGACGACGTCAACAATTATCGACCTATTTCAGTTTTAACTGCAATTTCAAAAATATTAGAAAAATTGATAAATACTCGTCTCTTGCAGTATCTAAATAGATTTGATATTCTGTCACCTTCTCAATTTGGATTTAGGCAAAAAAAGTCAACTGAAGATGCTGTTTTAGCATTAAGTTCTTTAGTAACCGAACAGCTTGACAAAGGAAACAAATGTATGGCAACCTTTCTGGATTTAAGAAAGGCCTTTGACACCGTCTCTACTCCCATTCTTTTACACAAACTTGAAGCTATCGGAGTTCGTGGAATACCTCTGGCACTTTTTAAAGATTATCTTTCTGGTAGAACACAAAAAGTGAAACTGGGACAAATTGTTGGTGAGGACGCGGATGTATCATACGGTGTACCACAGGGAAGTGTTCTAGGACCTACACTATTTTTAATCTACATTAATGACCTTTGCAATATGAGGATTAATAATGCCAAAGTATTCTCATACGCCGATGATACAGCTGTCGTCTTCTCAGGGAAAACATGGGACGAGGTTAAAAATAGTGCAGAAGAAGGGCTAGCTCTTGTTGCAACTTGGCTAAAAAAAAATCTGCTCACCCTGAACACTAGCAAAACCAACTACGTTTGTTTTAATGTTTATAATCGATTTCAACCAGACAAGGATTTTAGTCTAAGAATCCATACGTGCGACATATCTACTATTGGAACTTGCTGCAATTGTCCTACTATCCAACAAGTTACCCAAACAAAGTATCTGGGAGTGATTATTGACCAGCGTCTCTCCTGGCATCCTCAACTGGAACTAGTCATGAGTAGGGTACGAAAACTTATTTGGATATTCAAAGAGCTGAGATATGTTGTACCAAGGAGAATAAAAGTAAATAAAAATAATGACAACCAAAGAAATCTATTAAATGAAATTTATGTATCCTTGGTCCAGTCCGTTTTAATATATTGCATAACTGCATGGGGTGGAGCAACGAAATCTAGTTTTCTAGAGTTAGAACGTGCTCAAAGAGCGATACTTAAAGTGATGTACTTCAAAAAAAGAATATTCTCCACTGAAAAGCTTTACAAATTATGCAATCTGCTGTCAGTGAGAAAATTGTACATCCTTCTTATCATCCTCAAAATGCACAAAGAGACTCCATATGATCCTAAAATACTAAAAAAGAGAAAGAAACATTGCATAGTAAACGTTCCCTCAACTAAAACTGAATTTGCCAGTAGACAATATAAAAAACGCTCCGCCTATTTATACAATAAAATTAATAAATTAATATATATTTATGATAAAAAAAAATATGAATGCAAAAAAAAGCTAACAACATGGCTACACAATTTAAATTATGATGACACAGAGTTATTTTTGCAACGTGTGACTTAATAATAAATAATATAGAGTCATGATATTCGCTTAGCTATTCACAAATATATTATGCGCTCAAAATCTCTCTCTCACACTTTCCCCCACACACATTCACTCACACACACACTCACTCACTCACTCACGCACACACACAAATACACACGCAGGTGCGCACACACGCTTATACAATTTATCGTTCCTTGTTTAATTTTGTTTTTCTTTTTTACTTTTTTCTTTTTTTGTTATTTGCCTATTTATTTTGTATCACTATAATGTAAGGGAAGAGCGGAGCCTTCAACTACAGGCATTTCTATGCCTAAATGGAGACTCCTTGACATGCAATGTAACCCAAATTGATACGTAATAAACTTATTTTATTTTTTTTTTTTTTTTTATTACTTTAACTACTGACTGCTATTTCTTGTATTAACATTCTATAATAAATAAAAAAACAAATAAAAATGATTTTTTGACATAAAAAGGTGTTACTCGTACATTTTATGCCTTGACTCCTGAGCTAGGTTACAGGAGTCAGTATCTTCTCTCGTTTTTTGAACATTAACAGTTTATGCAATAAAATTAAAATAATTTAAATGGGATTTAGTGCATGCATGCTCTTGAGTGGTTTTTGTGCGGTTGTTTGTTTGTTGTGTTTTTTGTGTATGTGTGAGTGTGTTGTATTTTGTGTGTATGTGTGTGTGTGTATGAGTGATTGTGCTTGCTGGCTCGAATTTGAGTTATATGTGAGTGTTTTTTGCTATTTAATTATCACGAGTACTGTTCTTTAAGTAAGTTTTCTGGTTTTCTGCCTATGGGTAATCCAGTATTTGAAGACATGTGTTTAGTTTCATCTTTGTTTTATATAATGTACTAATGTAATTGCTAGAGTTTTAAAAGGGTAGGGAAGTTTCAAAACTAAATAATTAATAATAACGAATAAAAACGTGAGAAGAGATTATGCAAATTACGAGGGCAGCAAACGGATCAATCATTTTACATAATGTAATAGAACGACGTCTCCTTCAAACAAATTAACATTATGTTCCTTTCAAATCTCTTTAAAACATTGTTATGAAAACAGTGCTGCAACAAATTGCCCCATGATCCTAGAGGCTTCAATTCTATACATGTTTACACGGAAAAACAAACAACGGTGAACTAGGTCAACGTATAACCAGCCAGCATTTATTGCAAAAAAGCGGGTAGCTTGTAAATCATCGTTGCATAGGAAGTATCTGCATGTTTTCCACGCTGTTCGCCTGTTATTGTGGACTTCTGATAAGTATTCTTGATATTTTTGAAGTGAAAACTTCGTGACGGGTAAAAAATGTTAAACTCGCGTCAGGAACGTGACCTGATCGAAAATTCGTAAGACGGAGGGAGAGTAGACCGGTGCAAAATTATTCCCTAACCATTCCAAAATATCAAAAATGCACAAAGTTAATATTCAAGTTTTCACTTCTGCCGGCACTCCCGGAGTGCAACCCGTTTTTTTTTTTTTGTGTACCTGTGTAACCTATCTAAACTAATATGATTAAGACATTTGTTTTTTTGTATATTTGTATGTTAGTTTCTTACGCTTTCACACTAAAACAGCTGAACGGATTTGGATGAAATTTGGCACACGGGCAGACACTAACCTGGAATAGAACGGACATAGGGTACTTTTTATCCCGATTTTCTTACGGGATCAAAACATATCCGGTTGAAACTGCAGAGCGCAGCTAGTAGATAATTAGTTACTGTTGGCGACTGGCTGTGATTCGACCTTTTTATACAATTTAATGTTATATTTTAAAAATATAGTTTTTTTGTTTTTTTGTTACGTCTGAGCAGCCGGCGGGTTTCGTTTGGTTTCATAATAATTGCCTTGTCGCCTTGTCAATATTTTAATAAATTTATAATATTGCTAATATACGTGTTTCTATCATTTCATTTATACAGTCCACTAATTCAATCCAATCCACTCGCTATCATTTTTGGTCCATTCTCGCCGTAAGTACTTATAACATTCATTATAATTACATCTGTCAAAATTTTTCAACGTACTGATTTATAGTTTTTGCTTTCATTTCGTAAACACTTCACTCATTATTCACGTAAATTTCACACCATGGTGGAAACACGTAGCAAGACAAAGGCAGACCTGACGGCTACGGGATTCGGACGGGTGCAACATTCACCGCGCGGCACCCGGCCGGTTTCAGCCACAACAACCGAAGGCGCTTCGGCATTGCCTGATAGTGCGGGCATACAACAGGTGGGCACCGTTCTCCCTAGCGAGGCACAACCTGGTCCCGCTTCGGAACGCCCAGATGCTCGCGCTAGCACACATAACAAGGCGAATGTCAATGCGCCAACTAAAAGCACTTCTAGTGTCCACAGCGGAATATCGCGCAGTAAGGCCACTCGCCACTCTTCTTCGGCGACCGTCCGCGCACAGAAGCTGTCTCTTGAAGCAGTCGCGAAGCGGCGCCAAGTAGAGCGCGAACGTCAACAGGCTGAACGCGAGCGCGAGCGCGAACGTCAACAGGCTGAACGCGAGCTCGAGCTCGCTCGCCTCGAGGCCGAGGCAGAGCAGGCCGAACTGCAAGCGAACATCGCCGCCCTGGAAGCTTCAGATAAGTCAGACAAATCTCATAGATCTTGTTTTTCTAGCCGTGTCTCTGAAAAGCGCACTGAAAGTTGGGTTTTAGAACAAAACGTAAACATGACCACGGCAACACATAAAAACATGCCTGGTGAGGCTCCGACTGTCACCCTGGGTAACCCACAAGGACATCAGTCACAGCCGGTCACCCTCACCAACACGGCACCGTTTTTCGTGCCCGACGTCAACCATAGAACCCTTTCTAAGCCCACATACGAGTATGCACCTTACGAAAATAACTACAACAACATGGCACATCAATCGCTACAATCTGAACGCTCCTCAGACCCTATAACCAAACTCGCACAAGCGATTAACTCTCTTTCGAACAGACCAAAGAAACCCGAACTTGTCACATTCTCGGGTGATGTCGGTCAATGGATGGCTTTCAAGAGCAGTTACGAAAGAACTAAGTCAAATTTTTCCCCTTCAGAGAACTTAGAACGTCTGAACAACGCCGTACGCGGTCCAGCGTACCAGTCCATCGCGTCACTACTGTGGATGTCCGGCGACCCCGGCGATATCATGAAGGCTCTGGAGCAAACGTACGCACGACCGGAATTGCTGGTAGCCCGCGAGGTCACCGAGCTGCGTAACAGTCCCAAGCTAAGTTCCCCCGAACATTTAAATAGTTTAGCGAACAAACTACGTAATTTTGTTACGACGCTTAAGCTTCTGAAACAAAATGAGTATCTGTGTTCACCAGAGCTTTTTCAGTGCATTTTAATTAAACTGAGCGATCACACCAGAGCTCGGTTTACAGATTTTGCCTCTGCTTACGCACCTGAAGGACAATCACTCACAAAAATTGAATTATTGTCACGCTTTCTTTTGACCGAAGCTGACAAACAATTAAAATACAATTTTGTTTCTGATAGTACTGTTAAGGCAACGACTGCAGCACAGTCCTCTAAACAACCGCGAAAGGAAACCATACACGCTACGCTGTCAAGCGATAAAACTCCCGAGTATTGTATATATTGCAAAGAAAGGCCACACAACATTCAAACTTGTAAGAGTTTCTTAGTTTTGAAACTCGACGACAGGTGGCGATGGGTACGTGAAAACAAAGTGTGCTATCGCTGCCTTAAGTCGAATCCGCACACATGGAACAACTGCCGCGCGAAATACTGTGGAGTTGACGGATGTTCGAGACGTCATAACGCACTCCTTCACGGCACGGGAACCTCCAATGCTAAAATTAGCGCGGCACCCTGCGGACAGTGCAATAATACACAAGTATCTCCAGCTAAAACTACCGACCCTACCCACATAGACGGTACCGACAGCAAAACCGAGTCTACTGTTAAGATCACGAACACATCTGATTTTCTCATTAACGCAACAGGGTCTCTGCCGTCGACGTCACGTCCCCGCGGTCTGCTGAAAGTAGTGCCGATTGTACTCGAGGGTCCCGACGGCGAGTTCGAGACGACAGCACTACTTGACGAGGGCAGTACGGCAACATTGATTGACGGAGAGGTGATAGAACGCATCGGTGCGAAACCCACGTCTCAAGAGCGTCTTCACATTGAAGGTGTCAGTGGTATGACCAAGGAAGTGGAAGTAAGCTATGTAGACTTTCATATTCGTGGACGTAACCGAACCGATCGTTACCTAGTGAAACATGCGCGGGCGATTAAACCATTAGGGCTTCGCGTACAAAATCATAACTTGGTAAACTACTTGGATTATAGTCATCTGGCAGACTTATCTGACGAACTTTCTTACGCCGATACTCCCCCAACTGTCCTCATCGGCGCGCCAGATTGGCACCTATCCTTGAGCCGTGAAGTACGTTGCGGAAAGAAAAACGAGCCCGTTGCCTCTAAAACTTTATTAGGTTGGGTACTTCATGGCGCACTTTCCGTTTCGTCCAAGCCACTTGAGTTCGTACATCACATTTCGGAAGATTTAGATGCCCTCATTAAAACACAATACGACATTGACGCTTTGGGTATTGTGAAAAGTGCTCCTCGCCTAAACGACGACGATAAACGAGCCACAGATATAATAGAATCTTCGGCTCGTCAACTCGACAATGGCCATTTTGAGGTGGGTCTACCCTGGAAACAAGATTTACCGGAAGTTATACCTGATAGTTATCCACAGGCACTATTCCGCTTTAAGGCCCTCGAACGTCAAATGGCAAAGGACCCAACGTTTGCCGCTGCTTTTCACCAATTTATAGACGAAGTTATCAGCAAGGGATATGCCGAAGAGTGCGATCCACAGACGTACCATCAGCGGATTACACCAAATACATCGTGCATCAACCCAGACGGATCTATTCGCTGGTACCTTCCTATCTTCGGCGTCCTACACCCACAAAAAAAGAAGCTGAGAGCCGTCCATGACGCTGCTGCGGTCACGAAAGGTATAAGCCTCAACACTCTATTACTACAAGGCCCCGATTTATTGTCACCCCTTCTCGACATTTTATTCCGGTTTAGGGAAGGCGAAATCGCCTTAAACGGGGACATCAAAGAAATGTTCCCACAAGTTAAAATCACTCCACGAGATAGGGATGCCCAACGCTTTCTCTGGCGCGGGAAGGACGGCAACCTCAAAGAGTACAGAATGTCCTCTATGATATTTGGCGCAGTCTCATCACCATTTATCGCGCTCTATATCAAAAACAAAAATGCCAAAATAATGGAAGCAGAGTTCCCCAATGCCTGTAAGGCAATTATAGAAGACCATTATATGGACGATTATCTCGGAAGCCACTCCAACATTGACGACGCGGCTCAACTAGTTACTGAGATAGTCACTGTCCATAAGGCTGGCGGGTTCGAAATGCGTGCGTGGGTGTCAAATCGCCCAGAAGCTCTCTCACTTGTTCCTAAAGAACTTAGAAGCGACGCTATTTCTGACGTTATGCTGCCACCTAGCACTGAGGTTGGCGTCTTAGGTGTTAAATGGGACCCACGGCAAGACTCGTTAGGCTTTCGTACCTTACCCCAGATACCCACTGAAACTTTAACCAAACGCAGTCTATTATCAAACGTTATGAAGGTTTACGATCCTCTCGGTTTTTTGATGCCAGTCATTATCTGGGGCCGTATCTTAATTCAAAGACTGTGGCGCGCAGGTATTGGTTGGGATACGCCACTTCCCGAGGCGTATGTTAGTGAATGCGAGGACTGGTTTACACAATTACAGGTTGCGGCCAGCATAAAAATTCCTCGCTGGTACATGAATAGGTCAGATATCGTAGACGTTCAGCTGCACCTGGTAGCCGACGGCGGCGAGCAAGCTTTTGCCTGTGTTGCTTACTGGCGTTTTACTTACAGCGATAGCACCGTGTCCACGGCTCTCATCGGAAGCAAGGCACGCGTCTCGCCTCTCAAACCGGTTTCGATTCCTCGCTTAGAATTACAAGCCGCGCTAATCGCCTCGCGGTATGCACAAACGATTTTGCAAGCTCATCGTTTTCGGCCCTCCGAGACTATTTTTTGGACTGATTCAACCACAGTCCTTAAGTGGATTCGGAGCGATGCTCGCGCATTCAAAGCATTTGTGGCACACAGGTTGGGAGAGATACTGGAGACCTCTAACCCGTCCAATTGGAGGTGGATCCCTACCTCTCTCAACGTCGCTGATGACGCAACAAAACCAAAAAAAAATAATTTCACCGCATGTCATCGGTGGTTTACCGGGCCGTCGTTTCTTCTTGAACCACCATGCACGTGGCCTACCGAGCACGACACTGACGTGGAAGAGAGTTCACTAGATCCTGAATTAAAATCAGACCTAGTGGTTCTGCTCCTCGACAGCCCGTCATCGGACTTACTCCCTGACCCGTCGCGTTTTAGTTCTTGGCTGCGTCTCCTTCGCACAACCGCCCGCGTTCTCCAGGGCGCACGAACATTCCGGCTTAAACTGTCTCGGCCTATAACTCCAAATTCTAAATTGTATACAGACGGTACCACATCTCCCTATCAACTTCACGCTGCGGACATCGTAGAAGCCGAGAAGATGGTACTCCAACAAGCTCAGGCAGAGAGTTTTCCCGAGGAGCTAACAGCTTTAAAATCCTTAAAGCCAGTGCCCAGAAACAGCCGAATAGCGAAACTCGCACCAACACTCGATTTAGACGGCTTGTTGAGACTAGACACACGGATAAGTTCTGCACCGGGAGTTAGCGAAACCGCGAAGTCCCCGATTATCCTCGACGGCCACAACCATGCTGTACGACTACTCATCCTTTATGAACACAACAGAGCGTCGCATCACTTCAACGAACTAGTGCTGAACGAACTCCGACAGAAATATTGGATACTTAGAGCACGAGACAGCATCCGTAGCGTAGCACACGCCTGTTTACAATGCCGAAGGTGGAAAACCCAACCAACTCAACCCCAGATCGGCAACCTACCCCTTGAAAGACTCGACCATCACAAAAGGCCCTTCACACACGTTGGCCTCGACTATTTTGGCCCTATTATGATAAAAATATATCGTCGCCAAGAGAAGAGGTATGTCGCATTATACACATGCTTAGTGATTAGAGCGCTTCACTTAGAATTGGTCACTTCACTATCATCAGACGCCGCCATAATGAGCCTGAGACGCTTTATTGCTCGCAGAGGAGCACCTACAACTATTTTCTCGGACAACGGCACAAACTTCGTTGGGGCCTCCCGCGAGCTACGCGGCCTACATGACGAATTGGTACAGGAATACGCCACCAATCACAAAATCGAATGGCGCTTCATTCCGCCCGCTTCTCCATTCATGGGCGGTGCGTGGGAAAGGCTCGTGCGAACCGTAAAAACAGCACTGAAATCCTGCCTCACCAAACAACCGCTCAAGGAAGACGTGCTGGCGACGCTCTTGATGGAGGCAGAAGCCATTGTAAACTCACGGCCGTTGACCTATGTTTCTACATCTCCCGACTCACCAGAAGCAATAACGCCATTTCATTTTATTCTTGGCACATCTTCTGTCGTGCCATGGACTTCAACACTCACGGAAGCAGACCTGCTGAGAAGGTGCGACTGGCGTAGAACTTTGCGACTCGCTGATAAATTCTGGGAACGATGGGTGCGCGAGTATCTGCCGACGCTCCGACCAAGAGGCCTCCCCACTAGCAACACAACAAATCTGAGTGAGGGGGATGTGGTGCTGATCGCAGACCCTACCCTTCCTCGTGGTTTATGGCCCCTAGGAAGGATAGAGAAGGTGTATATAGGATTCGACGGAGCGGTCCGCGTAGCAGACGTCCGTACCAAGGGCGGCCTCCTGCGCCGACCGGCCCGAAAACTTGTATTAATAGAAGCCGAACCCCAATCAGTCTCCACCGGCTGTTAGTGTTCCACTGGGGCTCCGGTATGTTGGCGACTGGCTGTGATTCGACCTTTTTATACAATTTAATGTTATATTTTAAAAATATAGTTTTTTTGTTTTTTTGTTACGTCTGAGCAGCCGGCGGGTTTCGTTTGGTTTCATAATAATTGCCTTGTCGCCTTGTCAATATTTTAATAAATTTATAATATTGCTAATATACGTGTTTCTATCATTTCATTTATACAGTCCACTAATTCAATCCAATCCACTCGCTATCAGTTACTATTGACTGGTAATAGGGCAAGATATAAGACATTAGTAGGATTGGACCGTGGAGCTTGTGTGAATCCTACGCTTCTAACTTGCGGAGGTAGGAGGAACACTGGTATTTGAATCGGTAGGAGTAACATAACCCTTTGTTCTCCCAGAGTAACATTCAGGAGAATTTTCCTACATGACTTTAAGCCTTTTTTTTTTGTTGAAAATAATAAAAAAATACAAAATCTTTAATTGAATTTATTAACGTGAATATAAGTCAGCTGTCCCCAAACATCAAATTAAAAAATAAAATTGAATTGGAGACTGTTTTTTTTTTAGAACATTCCTTCAAATCACTTAATAACGTACTTATTATCCTTTCGAATGAATTATCTACTAAAAAATAAACATTACAATGAAACTCACAGAACATATGTTATTATTAACTGTCTCTGTTTACCCTCAATTCCCACCCACACAAAATTATAAAATTCTATTGTAAAGTATTTATAGAGACATATTTAATACTAGCTTTTACCCGCGGATTCGCCCGCGTTGATGTAGGAAGATACCCACGGGAACGTAATAAAACGGCATTAGAAGTATGTGTTAATCGAGGTTATAAACTATCAGCGTCCCGAATTAAATCGAAAAATCAAATCCGTTCAGCCATTTTTGCGCCAATCCGGAATATACATCCAGACAAACGGAAAAAAATATCAAAAAACTATAAAAGTTAGATTGGCTACAAACTTAATTGTCCGTATAATAATCATAAATATATTTATCTCGAAACCTTATTACAGGCACTGGTAGAATAATGCACAATCTAAAATTGTCTGAGCTAGGAAGGTCCTGAAGACCACGCGGCCGGCTCTATTAGATTTTGTATATTCACATCACAACTGTTATTCTTTGACAGATGAATGATTGCTATATCACAGTAATTTGGCATAGTGTGCCAATTTGATAAACAATTATTTTTCGTTAGTGTACCTAGATAAAACTAATATGTGGGTGTAAAGTTCTCTATAGAAAAGGGAGGATCCTCCGACCAGACGGGTGTCATCATGGTTGATGTCGGGTAGTTATATGTTGTTCGCGCGGTAAACTCTAATTGCATGATGCAGGATTTCTGTAACGTCAGGATTTTGTGTGACGTCAGGTCTTTGATGCGCATGTGGCGATATTTATGCCGTCACATGTTAACTTAAGTCAAGTAAAAAAGTATTTTCGTATAGGTACAATACTTCGATTACTATGATATGAGATTCCATCTGCAATGCTAGCCTATTTAAAACAATTTATGACCTAAATCGTCCGTCTAGTCATAACTAAACGTGTTTTTAAATAAAAAAGAGCAGGTTGAGATAAATGTTGTTGTTTAGTATGAAACTGCAGTACCGTACCTACCTATCAGATTTCCTGGAAAGCTCGTCGATCCGTCTGCTTGGCGAGACGAATCCTTTTCAATTACTTTCTCTCTACTATGAAAGTTAATGAACTTGTTAGTAAGTGAATGAATGAATGAGTCAATCGATAATGAAGAAGTCAATGTAACCATCAATCAACCTGAAATATTTTTAACCATTAAATAAAAAATCATCGAGTAGTATTACAGTATTCCACGAGATTGCATTTGTTTGAAATTTTATGGGATTTTTATTAAATGTTGCATATGCACGATATCTTTCGAAGTTGAAAGCTCTGTTTTTTTTATCTATTTTAACAATAAACATAGTATAAAACAAAGTCGCTTTTCGTGTTTGTCTGTGTGACCACTTCATCACTACAACGTGTGATCTTCATAACTACAAAATATTTTAAGCGCACCACACTGCTCGCACTGCACGGGATTTGTCGACGGCAGAATAGACAAAATTACAGATTTTGATGGTTTATCTGTCATTTTGTCTATTCTTCCGTAGACAAAACCCGTTTCTACGGTGATCATGCTTCGTGTGCTGGGAACGAAGCGAAACGAAACTAAGTTCGTTTAGGTTGCATCCGCGTCTTTTCATCCTTCGGTTCACAACGCGTACCATCAACGGAAGTATGAAAAGACGCGGAAGAAACCTAAACGAACTTAGCTTCGTTTCATTTCTTATTTTCTTTAAAATTATTTGAATGAACTATTAACTATAAATTTAACTCGCAAAAAGATTGGGTTAGGTTAGGTTTGAACTGTGAACTCCTACCAAAAAGACTAGAATATATAGAAAAATAAAAACTTTTCGTTTTCGGAGTCAGTTTTCGACACAGTTAAAGTGCATTGAACCATTCTTTTTTTAGGTATTTTAATTATGTTGTTTATGAAATTATTACTTTATAGTGGTTCATGTTTATTAAAGTGATAATATTAGATTATAGATGTGTAATTATTTCAAAGTGCTGTAAAACAATTTTAAAGCTGTTTTCATCAAATTTAAAGTGGTATTAAATAAATCCCATTTGAAACTATTTTAGGTCATACGTTGTAATAAATTAAAGCCCCAATGAAAATGAATACGTTCGGCGCGCCCTGGGACGTCAAGTCAGCTGCCACCTTGCCGACTAACTAATTGTTATCACTGACCTATTCTCCTATAGTTCTTACTGATATCAGAGAAGAAAAGAATCAATGCATGTCAATTGACTTTAGAGTTCAATGACCTACCTGTGACAGTCAAAGCCACGGTGCATACAGATTTACTTTAGTGTGAGTGCACATAATTACATTAATAATTAATTGATGACATGGAACACACTAAGAATAAAGCAGCTACAGGTCTATTATTTTCCAGAAGTAACAAAAAACAAAAACACAACATTACGCCTGCAATCCTTCAAGTGTTACGCAGATACAACACACTCAAAAAAACACACTAGTGGACACACTAGTAGATAGAAACAAACAGAAACACACTAGTAGTAACAAAACGCTAGTAAAAATCAAGTTACAATAAAATATTACCTTACCAATGTCAAACGAGTGCACTGCTACAAACAACACTGTCAAAACACGACTATCAATTCCGATATGTGATGGATACGTCGACGATGAGTATGACTATAGTATATATAGGATGTTCTGTAGCACGATATCAGTGCTAAAAGAGGAGGGGATTATTCTAACCAAATGTGCCACCAAATACAGCCACTTTCGAGATATCCTACTATTTTACTAATCCTACTATAATCCTACCAAAAATTATATATGCGAAAGTGAGTTTGTTTGTTTATTTGTTTGTTACGGTTTCACGCTAAAACGGCTGAACGGATTTTGATGAAATTTGGCACATTGGTAGACCATGACCCGGAGAAGGACATAGGTTACTTTTCATCCTGGATCGCAGACGAAGTCGCGGGCAACAGCTAGTATAAGTATATATTTATATATACATATATATTATTATAAAGGTGAAAGTTTATATGTTTGGATGTTTGTTACTCGTTGACGCAAAAAATGGCTGAACACATTTTAATGAAATTTGGCACACAGATAATTTATGCCATTAATGATAATTTTTAATTATTATTTTCGTGGGATAATTTCCAACCTCTACGCAGGGCCGCGGGCAAAAGCTAGATCTTAATAATTATTTTCT
Organism: Xanthia togata; assembly: GCA_963853775.1. Classification (NCBI taxonomy): domain Eukaryota; kingdom Metazoa; phylum Arthropoda; class Insecta; order Lepidoptera; family Noctuidae; genus Xanthia; species Xanthia togata. The sequence continues at coordinate 22,933,763 of OY970793.1, read as the reverse complement.
GTTTTCTTAACCAGTCAAATGCAATATTCATTTATTTCCAAAGTGCAGTCAACTTGACTTTTAGCAAGTGTTAAAACTAGTATTTTGGGATTCTTTTGGTCTTGGTCATTAGTTACTCAAGAAATGACTCCGCAGAGTCATGTAATCAAGCATCTTAGGCTAAAGTGACGTTTCATGACTACTGATTGACATTGCATGCCGTCTGTACAAAACGCCCTATATAGACTCGCTAAAGAGAACAAAGTGACCGACAATAAACGCATCCACACTCACAGATCATGCGGTAATGGATCACATCCTGTAATTTTATCGCCCTGGGGCTTTGAAGTGTTAATACTATCATTGGGACATTGCGAAAGAGGGATGACCCCGTTTGTCCCATAGGTCCATCTCGTTCCCGTACTGGAACAATAATGGGTCTTAAACGACATAATGTGGCTACTTCTTGGTCTTAAACGACATCATGTGGATTCTTCTAGATGCAACTCTGCCCCAGATTCGATTACCTACATGATTGTTGACTAGGTACAGATGAGTCACGAGTTTGTCATGGATAGTTAGTACAAAAAAGTACCAACTTGTTTTGAACTTCTGACCTTAAGTGCACCAGTTGGATAAAGGTCAAATGGTAGTTGTAGAGACTGTTGGGTGACTACAGAATGTACGAGAATGACCTTTTCTGCTTCTCGTGTCGTCTACCTAAGTATGTTGGCAATCAGTTTGAGGAAGTTTCAAATCGCTCAGCGAAACAAGCAAATGTAATTGATCTATCAATGATCACTAATAGATCAATATGGTATTTATGGACATTTCGGGCTCAAGGATTCGAGTCCTACACCGGAATGCTAATTCTCAATTTTTGGACTTTTATTTTCCCATATTATTTTGTATTGATGAGGAGCTCGTGGCTAAGTAGTAACTGCCGCACGGGTCGTTCCGTCAGGTTAAGCTACGCTTGCCGGGGTTGGTCTTTGGATGGGTGACCATCTTTACATACCGAGACTCCTCCGTGTCTCGGAAAGCACGTTAAGCCGTTGGTCCCGGTTGTCATTCGTGGATCTTTGACAGTCGTTACGGGTCGTCAGAAGCCTGAAAGTCTGACAACCAGTCTTACCAAGGGCTATCGAATTACCCAGTTACTGGGTTGTGGTGGTCAGATAGGCAGTCGCTCCATGTAAAATACTGGTATTCAGCTGCATCCGGTTAGACTGGAAGCCGACCCCAATATAGTTGGGAAAAGGCTAGGCAGATTGATTATTTTGTATTGATAAAATGAAGTAGGTACGGTTATCATTACATAATTTTATTTATTTTGCCACCAGACTTTATTAATATGAAAATACTAGCTGAACCCCGCGGTTTCACCCACATAATTCTCGATTCCATGAGAATATCGGGATAAAAAAGACCCTATATCCTAACCCAGGTCATGGTCTACTCTTGTGCCTAATTTCACCCAAATCCTTTCAACCGTTACAGCATGAAAGCGTAACAAACAAACGTAGTTCTGCTGAAAATAAACCAAACTTATTTGAATCTTTTAATTAAAATCGTAATGCTGCCAATATGCACTCAAGGAATTTCGATTTTCGTTTTTAAATGTATATAGTCACAGGTGATTTCCGTTTGTATTATGTATGCAGTTACCGGTGATTTATTGTTTCGCAACTGAATGGGGGTCGGATGAACAGAGTTCATGCGATATTATTTAGGTTAGTAGGGAAATAAGTTATTACTCATGGTTGTTTGTTTTGGGACGTAGTTGCTATCGATGCCTACTTATAACAACTATTTAGATAAATAAGTGAATTTCTGTCACGAGATTGATCATGTGTGAGTATGATCCCTTATTTTACAACATGTATAACATACATAATGTAAAACAGTTTTGTCAGCTTCGATATGTAGGAACCTACAGAGTTTTTGAATGTAGCGTGTGATGCACTCTGCAATTACTTTGAAGATTGTTGAGATGCAAAACATGTAGCGTGAAATGAAAATATAAATTCTTCCGCAAAGCAATGACCGACAAACCTTACATTAGGTACATAATAGTGGTAAAAGCGATCCATTATTGAAGCCAACATCGTGAACCTAATCGATTAACCGCTAAACGAGCATATCTCGACTTTGTCTAAAGACAATATCACACTTAACTGACCCAATTCCGAAAGGTTGCATCTTGTCCTAATTCCGTTGTGGGCTAAAATGTGATTTCAGTGGGCCAGCATTTCTCCGCTGAATATCAAAATAGCTTTTTACAGAGAATTTATTAAGTGCTAGCAGAGTGAATTGTTGAATACCTATTAATGTTTAATACTGATTTGGTTAGACTGTTATATATTTTGGAAATGCTTGCTAAGCGTTTGTTGTCAAAAAAATGTTTGATTAATTCTAGTAATTACCTACTTACAACGTCTGAACAGATTCACTTACAAACATATCTGTAAGCTAAAATGCAAATCTATTGGATAAAATAATTAAACGCTGACTTCAAAGGTGAACAGGTTCTGAATTAGGTGGCTTATTAGAAACTATTGTTAGTGTTTTGGGGAGTTTTAAAAGCACAAACTTTGGAATATGAGTATTCGACGACAGGATTATAATCGTTTAATTAAGAAAAGAGCGAAGCGGTCACTATCTTTTTGGCTTACTGGATGATTCGCACGAATTATCTTGCTTAAAACGGGTGAATCAACACTATTAAATAGTATGATTCGTTTCTGTACGTGATTCGCACGAAGTTAATTTATTTGTGGGCGAATGGACAACTCCAAAAATAAGCATTATGCAATTGGCAAATATTGTTTTTCATGCAATAAAGTTTAGAAAAAAGTACACTAGCGTACGAGTTATTCTAAAAGTGATATCAAATATTTACCTGTTTTGATTAATTTTGCAATATTACTGTATGGAAATACACTGAATTTAATGTTGTAACCGTTTTAGGAGTAAAAAAGGCATTTGCAAAGTTTCCTAATACTTTTTTTACATCTAAAACTAAATATTCGGTGTTACGATATTAATTATTAATAATAATTATTATAACAATTCATTATTAATATTCTAGTTCGTTAGTTAGCCACATTTCATATTTCCATACAGTATTATTGAAAAATTTATAAAAACAGGTAAATATTTGACAGTTATTTGCCAAGTTGCCAACTTTTAGGATAAGCGCTCTTGAGTGAAATATTTTGAAATAAAATAAACACATAAATTAAGCGAACATATCTATAATAAAATAGATTCAACCAAAAAGCAATATTTTTTTATAGAATCTCTCTGTATCGTTGACACGTTACATAGTAAGAATGGAGTTGTTCATCAAGCATTAATTTAGTTTTGATATTTGTATAAAAAAATGATACAGTTAACTATATATATGGGTTCAGAATCAAGAACTAGCATTATAAACATTAACTAAGGCTAGATTTTTCATTATATACCTTATCAGAGGCATCTGTCATACATAACTGATAATTGTATGATGAAAAACCTATTATTTCTATCAACTACGATAGCAATTATTATTACAATATCCCATCACAAAACTATATTAGGTACCTATCAATTATCATGAATCTTAGATCATCCTTAAAAGGAGTTGTTGAGAAAGGAATGCTGACAGTGGAACTCTACAAGCTGTTATGGAAAGTTTTAGTCATATTAATATGATAGTCCAAGCAATAAGACCACTGTTATTGCTTCATTGTGGCTGAGTATAGGTAGGTGGGCATTTATAGCTTGGCAAGTTTGAGCTTTAGTTAATTGTTAGATCAAAGAAACATTAACATTTCGATTCATGGAAAGAAAATTTATGTTTTCACTTTTCATTTTATAGTAAAAAACTAGCTACCACCGGTGGCTTTGCCCACATGATATCTTTATAAATTAAAGCCTATGTTACTCAGTGTTCTTAAAGCATTCTACTGATAAAAGATTTTTTAAATCGGTCCAGTAGTTTTTGAGTTTATTAATGACAAACAAAAACACTTCTCTTTATAATATTAGTGTAGAACAACATAAATATGCAGGTACATCTCGTCAATTATAATATGCTGAAAGAAAACGTTTACTAACATCATAATGCTTGGATTTTGGGCCTTTTTTCATCCTGTGGAATATTAGCTTTGGGGTTATTTTATTGCTTACCCGTAATTTTAACTTTAAGCCTATTTCTGTCCACATTTCTACTTAAAACTTTACACAGAGAACTGAGCCAATTTGAAACGATATGAAGCCATGATCCCAACTTCTAGACTGAAGTGACAAAATCTTTGTGAATATACAATAAAAAAAATAAAAAAATCTACTGCTGAAAACAATACATATTACACAGTAGTTGATAATTTTTATCCGACACTTGAAGTTTAGGTTACATCTAACCTTTCGAAGCTTGCGTAGCAAATCATTGGAAATTGAAAAATCATAAAACAGATGTGTAATACAACTTTAGTCCAACAAAACTAGCCTTAAAATAAACCAAAGCGTAAAGTACGTATTTCTGTATATAAAAGCATACATATTCAGTCGGCTCATGCTCTTTTCGCTATGTATAGTACCGCCATCTTTAGTCCAATCTTAGAAACGTTTTTCGGAGAGCCGTGAAGTTAGCTCCTTTTTACTAAAGATTAGGACTATTAGAGGTATACGTATAGAATATAACTGCTGTACATGAGCAATGTATATTGAATGAAAATTCTCGTTTCATGACTTTTCATGTTATTTTCAGTTTCTGTCATAACCTGTTTATTGATCATTTTATGATAGAAAACACTTTGTAAATGAGTACTATATCATTTTTATCTAATCACTTTATGTTCACGTGTGTGCCCTACATTGTATGATTGCAGCTCTTATATCCACGCGATGAATAAAATACGATTAACTACTCGTAAAAAAGAAAACCGTGACGTAAAATTAAGCAAACGTAATTTTATGTTAATAAATGAAATATATTAAGAATTGTATTTATAATTAAATTAATTGAATGTGATATGGCGGAATAATTACTACGGTCTTGGTATAATACACATGCAGTCCCGGGGCACACAACGTTACGTATCGACGCGGACAAAATCGTAAATACAAAAAACACACATACTCTTGTTTCGAAACGTCTAAGTTATTGGCTTAGGGTGATAAAAACAGCTACGCGGTATTTCTCGCGAAAATGGCACACGAAGCCTTACAATCTATCACTCACCAGAGTTGGGGGCATGGGCGCGGCGCGACTCAGCACCCACCGCACTCCTTTAACTAAATGAATCCACGACTATTTACTGCTTCAAATCTCGCCATTCTCTTAATAAAACCACCGAACATTTAGCTAGACTCAAGAAGATGGTCGCCCTAGCCGCCGCCGTTGTTGCTAGGTGCAGATCAATTGCCAACCCTTGTAGGTTACATGAATGAAACCTACACATTTTCGGTGCGTCATAGCTATCATATCGCTCGCACCCGACGCGGACCTTCAGATACGCCACGATTGTACTAAAATTACAGAATATTTTGTAAACTTCTTCAAAATTCAGTCGATTGAACGTGAACGTCTCGTTTTGGATTTGGCACGTAAGAGGGGCGGAGGGTTAGTGTAGAGCCTGACGTGTCAGTGTCGTGTGTCGAGCGACTGGTAGACGGCGCTGACGGAAGGTCGGGGAAGCCGGGCCGTCGGCTGGGGCACGAGCCCGGGCTCCGCTGACGTCAGCGACGGCTCGGCGCCGAGCGGCGGTTCTCACCACCGGCCTGCCAATTATTATTTTATGTACACGAACGGCGCGAAACAAAAGGCGGCGACGGCGACGGCGGGGCGCGGGCGGAGAGCGCTCGCCGCAGGAGCGACTCCAGGCGCCATCTAGCGGGCGCGCGGCGACCACTCGCGCCTACTCCTTTCGGTCTGCGGACGATCGAATTGAGACGAGACCTTTGCGCTGACCGACCCTCACTGGCCAACCGGACTCCGGCAACACTGTCACTGATCGGGAGTAGCGTGGAGCGTGGATGGGGGTGGCGGTATACGCTGCGGGCTTGGGGGTCACGTTTCGCAAAATGCGTTCACTGATGCGTACCGTCGTCAGAGCGTGGCTGCGTGTGATGGTGGCGGTCGGGTGGGCCATGCTGTCAGGCGGCGCGGGATAGGCGCGGGCCGGGCATGGCGGGCTCCTGCTCGACACTGCGGTGCGGGCGTCCGCGGCGCGCGCTGCACGCCACTGACCCGCGCACCGCCCGCGCCCGCCACGCCGCCGCCGCTGCGCGCGCACGCCCGCACCGCCGGCGGCCGCACCGCGCGACCGAGCCTTCGGCCTCCGGCCTGCACCGCGTGCACCGGCACCACACCGCACACGGCCCACGCAACACAACACACGCTACCTATCGATTCTACTCTTGGGTTTTGCACCTTACAAAAGGTCGTCACTGTGCATTCTCACTCGGAGTCAGATTGACAAGTGTAAATAAACTCGACAGGCAGACTGATTGACGTAACGAGGTGGCTCTTCATTATTCGTGTTATTGGCCTGAACCTGGCCATTTGGAGTATGTGGATCCATTTTTCAATTCAAGTAACATTGACCCTAATAAAGGTGTATTGTTAAGTGGTAATATACTTACTTACGGTACACATAATAGGTTGATATATATCGCTAGGTGTTGGTGTCTGAATCCAGTTCTCTTGCAGCGAGACACGTCGTCGCCGCGTCGTCAAAATTTTACGACTTCGCTCGAGTGTGCTAACCCAAACAGATTCTATCTGGCACAATGCGATGCAGGATTTCCTTCCTGCTAGCTGCCGAGCACCTCATCATCTCATATACGGCATCTATGGAGGATCTTCCTTGGGTTATCTTATCAAAGGTAGCTGTAGTGTGTAGCTATGCTTGTACAGTACGACACAACTTAGATGTAGCATTGGCAAAATTCGTAAAACTGATCACCATCTGAACTGAGTGCGCATTCGAAAGCACCAATATTTATTACTGCTTTAGGTGAAAATGATCTTTACGCAAACGCCATAACTTGTGAAGTCATATAATCAAATACATTCGTAAAATTGAAGTGAATGAATGCAAATTTTCAAATTTATGCTATTTTTGCTACGATTATAATAAAAAATATTGATGATATTTTCAGATAGCTAAATAGTTTATTGTTGTAAATATTTGTTATTTTCAAAAAACAGAAGTAACTTTTCTCGAAGTCTTACCTTGTTTATGTAAGTGTATAGCTGTTACATATTCTATAAGATTCGGGTGAGTTTTATATAGGTGTTAAACTCCTGTTTTGTGACTGTTATTTAATCGTCATATAGGATGGGAGACACTAGACAGGACATACATTTTCGAATTAGGTTTACTTAGTATACGTGTGAAGTAGATGCAATAAGTATTTACTTACAAATACAAATAAATAAAAATTAAGTTTCTGTTTGTTTCTGTCAAAATAACAGCTTTTTACTAAACGCATAAGAAAGTATATAAGTACATAAACCAAACAAACAATTTCTAACTTTTTTGTCTGTCTGTTTGTTCTGGCTAATGTCCGAAATGGCTAGATCAATTTTGACGGGACTTTTGCTGTCAGATAGCTTTTATTTTAGAAAAAGAAATTAGGGTCCATGCGGGCGATGTCGCGGGTAGGAACTAGTTGGTACTATAATACTTCGGACAGTACTTTTTTGGATTCGAACTCGGAACAACATATTAGGTTTTGAGATAAACTCGCGTCTCCGATTTGAATCGTGTCTGAAAAATGTTGGTTGGGTCTTTTAGTATCACATCTGTGTATTATGAATAACCAGTCAGAAGGAACCTTGATGTCTTAGGGATCTCGTGCACTAGACAGCCACGACTCCAGCCAGTCGTGGCCGTTCAGTGGTATTGTATAGTGTGTGTGCAGCTAGTTGGCCGTTGCTACCAAGTACGCGATTTGTATAGGTTTCTATAGTTTACCTGGTCGCGGTTGTGGTCGTGGCCATCTATTACACGCGATCCCTTAAAGAGACAAGCTTGGCAATCAGCAGAGTCGTTGCTATACATCTTCACGTCGATGACCTGCCGGTGTATTGTATAAAAGTCTCCGTGAAAATTTCGGTGAAGTAAGTTTGAATTAGTAAGCTATTGACAGCTCTCTTCACTTCACCTCAACTGTTGTTCTTTACCGAGGGCCAAATTGTCATTACCTGAAGTCACGTATTATGTAAAATAAATAATTAAAAACCGTTTTTCCAAAATTGAAATGAAAATATCCTAGAAACTAAGCTTATAAGTCAAGTATCCAAGAAATCCTGACTTAGTCACTGTGATCGTGTGACTCTTTCAAGAAGCTGAGTACGTTTTTCTAAAAAGTGAAAGCTATTATAACTGATAACGCTTGTCCTAGGTGGTGAAACAATGTAGAAGATTGGTTGCTTTTAGTACTTCTTGCTGTACAGAGTGCGTGTGAGTTCTAAGGTGTGATAATGTGACCCATTTGCAACAATTAAGCGCCACATAAAGCCCTAGTAAAAATTCATGGGGTTCGAGAAAACCCAATTTTTATGATTTTTTGAAAATTTCGGATACATGAAATAAGTGATAGTCGGAGTCGTTGTACCTACTTGTCATTATGAATAACTTTTACTACGGCACTAACCAAGATATCGCAAAAAAAAAATCAGCGACTCCATCATTTATGTTCGCATCTTGACTAAATGTAGGGAACCTCAGGTTTTTTTTTCATATTTCAGAGTTAATTCCATAGTATAAGTTGTTCATTTTCATGACTTCACTCTCAAAAAGTATGACCCTCGTTTAACTCGACCTTTTACTGTAATCATGGGGAATCAGGAAGTTTGATTTACAACTCATAGCTAAGCGCCACACGTTGCACAATCACAAACCAATTTCATTTACACATGAAAGTCATCAAACACACATTTCAATATATTATGAAAAATGTAAATTATGTTTCAGCCACTGCCTGCAGTACATAATGCTTGAGTTCAAGTTAACAATGTTAGTTGACGACATTGTTTGGTGTTCAGCAGGCTTCCGTCCTCTGTTTAGTGCAATCTATTCTCCGCAGCAAGTGGCTTCGAAGGCTGGTTTGATTTTACGTCGAGTGTTGAGCTACAATTCCGTGTAAGCTTGTAAATTCAAAGTTGGGGCTGCGTATTACATGAATGCATCACTAAATATTATAAAACACAGTCCCCCGCTGCGTCTGTCTGTCTGATCGCTATAAACTCAAAAAATACTGAACGGATTTTCATTCGATTTTCACCAATAGACGACATGATTCATGAGGAAGGTTTATTTTTTAGATTTTTTGGCTGGAATATGACTATTATTATTGATGAAGATGTCGGAAAAAATCATGCCGACTGGAAGCTTCACTGGCGTGCGCTTCGTAAACCAATAGACTTATTGTTGTAGGTACCTATATTAGCACATAGGGTACGTTTTCGTGGGAGATTCCGATTGTCCGCTAGTGTTGATAGTTTTATGGTAGATGACATTTTTTGGGGAATTGGTTGATGTGATATAATAATAATAATAAAAATAATAAAAATTGTTTATTACCACAAGTTTCAAGTACATTGCACAGTATACAGATTAAAGATCTTAAATTTAGCATTAGGTAAGTAAGTACAATAGGTTCAACCCTGTCCCCTAAACTAGGCTAGGCCTGTATCTTAGGGGGCAGTACCCGGCTATAGGGTATGCTTATATGATTCTATTCTATGATGATATTTGGCAGACGTGCCAGTGGACTTTGTCAAGTAGGTGTATTTTTATTGATCTTGTGGTAAACTTTAAAAATGTGAGATACTGAAAAGTGAATTGTATTGCATTAGAGTAAATGTTTGATGATTGTGTGAGGAAATGGATGGGGTGTTTTGTGATAGTGTTTTGTAGTTAGAGAAGTGAGTGCATGTTCGTATAGTGTTAGGGATGTGCGAGTGATTAGCGCGTGTGTGAAAAATAGGATTATTATACATAAATAGGTGTTTATTAGGTTATGTAGTTTAAAAGAGATTCCGTTCCATGATAGTCCTGTTTTAGCTGCCATTCAATTACTGTACGTTTTAGTTTAAACCTGGGGAGACCGAGAATATTTAGCTTTTTATGGGCTTTGTTATAAATATGGGTGCTTATTACGTAAAATTGGTGCCTTGCAAACTTCGTTTTATGTTGAATGCTGGGAATAATATGTTTACGTTTTTTGGGGTCAGGGGAAGCCAAACTGCCATGTATCCTAAGAATTGATTGAAGCACAAATAGCTGTCGAACAGTTAAAACCTTACTGTATGCATAAAGTTGTGCTGTTGGATATCTGCGTGGTTTCTTCTTCATAACTTTAAGGACTGCTCTTTGCGCTCCCTCAGCCCTCAGGAGACCTGTCTTATTGGCTCCACCCCACACATTAATACAATACCCTAGTACCGATTGGCACAGCGCCACAAATACACCATTTTAAGAATACCATGGTCAGCTGACCCCCTGAGTGATTTAAAGATTGGGATAAGACGCATTGTTCGGGTGGTAAGTGTGTCTAGGTGTTTGTCCCATCTTAGCCCTTTGTCTATATGGATGCCGAGGTATTTTACGCTGTCATCTTTCCTTAATTTTGGACAGGAGCAATGTGTTGAAGGACTTGTACATGAGTGTGCCGTTATGGAGAAAGTACTTGGTGGTTTCATATTGTAGCGGATGGCGAAAGGGACATATGAAGTTTTGGCCAGATATAATGTCAGTAGGTTAGAGTTAAACCAGTGCGTGATTCTACTTAGGGCAGACTCAGCGTTGCTATTAACGGCTTCCCAAGATAGACCGTGGGCGATAATTGCGGTGTCATCTTCATAGGTGTATATGTTGCAGTTTGGGAGCGTCATATTGCAGAGATCGTTTATGTAAATTTGAAACAGTGTCGGCCCTAGTATGCTACCTTGTGGTACGCCGTAAGTCACTAGCTCCTCGTTACTCAAATTAGAACCAATTTTGACTTGTTGACTACGGTTTTTAAGGTAATCTATGAAAATTTCAAGAGCTCTGCCACGAACACCCAAGGATTCCAACTTGGAGATAAGTTTGGGCACAGAAACCGTGTCAAACGCCTTAGAAAGATCTAAGAAAATTCTCAGGCATTTCATCTTTTCATCGAGTTTTTTAGCAACTAATTGCGTAAGATCTAGTACCGCGTCTTCTTTTGATACCCCTGAACGAAAACCGTATTGGTTGTCAGCTATAAGATGAAATTTGTCTAGGAATCTTCTAAGTTGTTTATTGAGAATCTTCTCAAAAATTTTCGACAGTGAAGTGAGTACCGATATGGGTCTGTAATTGTTAACACAGTTTCTGTCCCCTCCCTTGAAAATTGGGTGCAGAATAGCTTGATAATTGTGGTAGGGTCAAAACAATGCCCGATGATGGTTGGTGTTTATAGATCTGGCTGAATAGTGGAGAAAAACAGGGACAGATTGTTACGTATGTAAAAGAAGACGTAAGAGCCATGTTTTCTTTTGTAGATTTATTACCTGCCTTGCCTTTTATAGTTGTCTGAAAATAAATGATTGATTGACTATATAAAATGAGGCTGTAAACTAACACTGAATGATATTTCAATCATAGAATTCCGACACTTGAACTTCGTTGGTTGCAAATACCAAACGGGAAACGTTCAGGTATATTCAAAGCAACTTGGAGCTAATACCCGAAGTTTACCTTGACGTCAACTAACAGTCAAGTCTTATAGCCGTTTTACATTGCTATTTTGAACTCCGGTTGCTCTTATAATCATAACATCACGCCTTGTTTCCCCGAAGTGTACGACAGAGGTGTTCCTGTAGTGCATACACATTTCGCCATTTATGTTTAAGCCCCATGTAATAGGGGGCGAGCCTATTGCCATCAACCGGGCTCAAATCCAGACTCCGGATTGCTAGTGAGAAATTCTAGATAGAAAACCCAATAACACAAAATAACAAATAAAATAAAATAACATTTTGCCCGACCTGGGAATCGAACCCAGAATTATGCACAGCAGTAGCGCTTGCATCAACGAGGCAGCCCGGTTGCTCAATTCATCTAAAATTATAGATAGCAATATTTTACGGAAATGGGGTCATTAATACGTTTTGTTATGGGATAAAAATGTCCTTTGTTCAGTGCAACTGAAGCAATATCATAAATAAAGAATTCTATCGTTGCATCTCACATAATGTATGTTTCTATATGAGACGGGAGCCCGTTTTAAAGGCACACGGTAACCTATTTTTGCTCGAAAGGATACGCATGAGAAACATTATAAATTATGCTCCTCGTATGTTTTCGGAATATGGTTTAAATTACATACATCTGAGCGATGTTCTGAATTCAAATTTTGTGTAAAATTCCAAAATGTTTAAGAAATGAGCCGAGTGATTTGTACACCGTGATACCAATAGTTAACCTAAGTCAATCCTAAATCGAAAAAGTGCTCTTTGTGAATAAACTTTCAAATCAATCATACATAAGAAGTTAGTTATTAATGCCTTGATGTTTTTAAATAATCAAGTACGTTATGAATTACATCAAAAACGGCTGCTTTTAATTTATAATTTTTGTTTATCCTTAATGTCAGTGTGCCATATTTGTTTACCAATTTTGAAAAGTACAGCTGAATACACTATACCTACCTACATTCTACTTCACACTCATGACAACAACAAACAGGACGAGAACATCATCGTCGCACCTTGTGTCGCAGCATTGAATATTGTATGACCATGGAGTCGTTTCGCAAACTGCGCCCAGTATCCCGACGAAGTGAGTTCACTTCGTCTTGGAAATGACCTCATTGGCCTAGTATCCGCAAGAGGTTACAAATTGTGTACACCTGGATTCGATCTCCATGCTATGTTACTGGTTTCTTTTTTACTAAATTATTACATGAGTGTGTTGTGTACCACGAGAAAATGAGTGAAGACTCGTTTAGACACTGCAGAGGGAAAGGGAAGCGAAACTTAGGACGATATGTAAATAGGTACTGTCTAATAAGTTTCCATGGTTTCAGGTTCATGAGTTCATCAAGTCTGCTCAGTGAATGGGAATCTACTTAAGGACTATTTAAGGTGAAGACGCATTTGTAGCCCGCGAAATTCAAATAGGGATATAGACTAAAAATTTTTTTTGTCATTTAAGTTATAAAAAATATTGGACATGTATTTTTTTTTTCGTAATCAAAAGATTATGGCAATACATTGAGTTAAAATGTGTTATGACATCACTCCTCGGTAGATTATATACTAACTTGTGACGTAGCGAGCCCTCACTTACCCAACCTTAATGCGTTTTATCTAAAACATTTTTTAATATGATAAAGCTAAAAATACGTGTCAATTTTTTTTTTTTTATTATCTGACTGACGGACTGAATTATAATACCAGCCTATTACTGTCCCACTACAGGGCAAAGGCCCTTTCTCATACAGAGAAGGCACAAGCGTTGATCACCACGCATGCTCAAGACGGGTTGGTGATTTCAGACTTAAATTAACAATAAGTCCATGTTCTAACAGACTCGAAGAGTTCGCTGCAACACTTGGCTCGGTGCACTTCGCCCGTGCGAGGAGTACCGATAGCCTACATGATTTTGGAGTCTATATTTAAATTCGGTCAAAAGTCAATCTCGATAGTTTTACAGTGGATCCCATCTCATGTACAGATTCAGGACAATGAAAGAGTGGATCTTTTGGCCAACCAAGCCGTGACAGATGGAATTTCTGTAAATGTTCTTCCTTTATATACAGATTATATAAAAATAATAAAACAGCAGTGTACAGATGTGTGGAGTGAATACTTTAACCAGAGGTCAACAGAAAAGGGAATTTGGTACAAGACCATCCAACCACAGCTTCCAGTGTATAATTGGATCGATCAAAATGTACTTAGCAGAAGTGATTTAGTTATGGCATTTAGACTTCGTGCCGGTCACATTCCATCAAGGAAGTTTGGTTTTTTGATGAAAAAGGTTACGTCACCCAACTGTGAAGAATGTGGAGTAGTCGAAGATGTGCAACATGTTTTGATGGAGTGTGTACGGAATGAAGCTTTGCGATTTAATTTACTTGGTCCAACAAACAGATACGACATTGGTGACTGTAACGCGATCCTGGCTTCTCCTTTATCGGAACAAGCTAGGACAATGTACAAATTGGCATTTTTTGTTCTAAAATAATAATTTATGTAGGTAGTAAGGTAATGTTGTAGAATGAAAAAATGTTTTTAGGTTTAGTTATTTTTGCTGATGTTACAGGGTGACGTTATCGCTGAGCGATAAAGCCCTTAAAATAAAGATTAAAAAAAAAAATAAAAAAAAATAAGTCCATGTTACATAACATATGACTAAATAGTTTTTTTTACCCAGTCAACATCCCTATTGTTTTACGTTTTTAGCTATTTGCAGGTCAGTGGGGTCAGTGTGTTGTATCTTGATCAAAGCATGATTTGCGACTCAAACAGATATGTATTTATAATCATTGGAATCATTAATACAACAATCTAAGTTAGATTTGTTTCATAGGAAACTTTTGTTATGTGAAAGTTTTTATCATATTTTAATCAAGATAAAACCAGAGAGAAGATAAAGTCAGCTGTTGCACACCTCCACGCACGGCTGCACTTACGCGTTTTTCTTATTGTCCGTATTTTCCTTGTTGCTATATAACCGACCCCGTTTTGTAATTCATCTTTCTATCTTATTATATTCTACGTGTTATACAGTCCACTCGCCTTTCATATGCTTTACTACGACCTATCGTCGCGATCACTGACCTCTAAATTGAAAAAATAACGTAAGAAAATTTGAATTTTGCGGACTACGGATCCAACTTAACTTTTTTTTTTTTTTTTTTTTAATTGCTCCACACTAGGAATGTCTCATGTATTGTGGGTGCGTTTACAAACATTTAAACTCGCATACACAAACAGCCAGACCCGGAACAACTACCTACTTGTAGGTCATACAAATATTTGTTCCGTGCAGGAATCGAACCCGCGACATGCAGCGAAGCAGTCAATTGCTTAACCAATGCGCCAACCATGTCACCAAACCATTTAACTAAAATACTCCAAAAAATCCTCTGTTATTATAATCTCCAATACTACATGATTATGATGCTGGAGCAGTGGAAGCCCAGTGGTAGTGGCCACAAGTTGTAGGTCATGGATTCGAACCCAGGCAGGCTTTGTGCAATTGATTTCATCACCCCTTTTTTTTTTTTTTTTTTTTGGGTGGGAAATCATCATATGACTTCTCCCGCTCTGGGTGGAGCGGGAGGGCGTGTCAGACTCTTACTGACTAAAACCCACCCGTGTTCCTTCTGTTGGTGCAATGCCAGGGGGCCACGGTATCCCTTTCGGACTTTCCCGCAACCCCGGCAGGCAATGGTCTCATCGGACCCCTTCGCTTGCTGACATCTCTTTGAGGCGCGCGTGGAACACAACGCGCCGTTGACGCGGGCCTGGTCCTTACCGGACGGTGAGTTACCCATTGCTCACCGTCCGCAAGCCCGCGCCTACGGTGGCCGGGAATCGGCAATCGATTCCCGACGCCCAGGGCGTCTCCTCCTGCGGCGGCTAGGGGCGTGAGGGCGCGAAATTTGCCTCTCCCTCACACGCTCCGCCTCCTCCTTCGCGAGCATTACTGCTTCGCAGAAGGAGGTGACGGTCTCCCAAGCCCTCTCGCTCCGTACCATGGCCTGGACCAGGGCCGGCCGCGAGAGATCCCCGCCACCGATCGCCTCCACGAGGACACGGCGGTGCTCTGCCCAAGCCGGGCATACCTCCACCGTATGCTCCAACGTGTCCTCCGGTCAATCCACGCAGTGATGACACCCGGGCGTTTCCTCCCGCCTTATTTCATCACCCCTGCTCTCAAAATGGTGAAGGAAAACATCGTGAGGAAACCGACATGTCCTAGAACCAAACATTCGAAGACATGTGACATCTACCAACCCGCACTGGGCACGCGTGGTGGATTACGGCCCACTCCCTCTCACAGGGAGGAGGCCTGTGTCCCCGCAGTGGGGACATTAAAGACTGATTATACAGGATGGCACATTTAGATCGGTCAGTATAGGAAAGTCTGAAACTATAAAAATTACGAAGATCTCTTCTTAGGAACCGTGTCATCAAAAAAAAACTTGTTCTTAGCTCGGGAATCGAACCCGGACGTTTTGAAAAATAAAACTAACATGATTTTTATTTGATATCGATTGAGAGTAAATGTTACTATAAAACATGATGTCTAAAATGAATAAAATCCATTGTAAGAGTATTCATATCTTTTAATTTATTTTAGTAAGTTTTCGAAATGACCACCATTTTTGCAATACAACATTCAACTCGTTTGATGATGTTGGAAAAACCACTTTGCACCGGTAGTGAGCGAAAAACAAATTGAAAAGGAAAAATAAGAGTAATTAATGTTAATGTGAAGAGTAATTAATGTATATTTGATCAAAAACAGTAGAGGTGGTGTAGCAAAGACAATATTTGCGAACTCCCGGGTCAGATGCTGGCCACTTACAGCTATTAGGATGAAGCCATAAAAGAAGCGGTGACTGCAGCGCCTCATATACATACGAGTACGTAGGTCTACAGTATTGCATGTTTGGTTTATTGTATGTTTGTGCTGGGCCCTGGGTGTTACGTTATATTGCAAATGAATAAGTGGGTTATACATAGGCACGAATATCACAATTATTCAAAGTCAAAGTCAAAGTCAAATAATTTATTTCAATTAGGCACAAAAAAGGCACTTTTGAACGTCAAACTTTACAAAAAATAATAAAACTGATTCTAGTCGCCCATTCCAAAAGGTAGTTTTCGTATGGAGAAGAATGGGCAAGAAACTCCACCGTTACTCTTTTAAAAAAATCATTATATCTTGTATACACTTATTATATAATTATATGTGAAGACAATGCACCTAGAATAAAATTACTATACCACGATAGGTAAAAAGAATGAAAAATGAAGGAATGACATATTGTTGTAAATAATAACATTAGGTTCATTTTAATATGTTATTGGACGTAATAAGTGCATACAATAGTTATTTGTGCAACAAGAGAGCAAAGTTGTTTTTTGCTGCGAGTGTTGATTTTGAATCCCGAGTAAGCGAAGGATTCTATAATTGAATCACGAGCGTAGCGAGTGATTCTAGGTTAGAATCCTGAGCGTGACGAGGGATTCAAAGACACGAGATGCAAATAACTTTGCTCTCGTGTAACACATACAACTTTTCACCTCAGCAGCGAGAACATACAACATGTAAAAAAAAACATTTCCGATCCGTGAGGGTGTTATTAGGTATCGTACTGTGAGCATATATATGTGGAAATTTTCAGGAAAAAAGAAAATCCGAATCCCCAGTTTTTTTTTCAATGTCAAATACCAATTTTTTTTTTGAAAAAAGAAGAGTGATTGGGTACCCCTGTCAGGCACGAAGTTCCTTCTCACGTATGATTTAATTTAAAACATAAACAAAATTGTTACAGCCACCATATTGGATTTACATTTTGACCTCACTATCGACTTAAGC
The DNA here is from genome assembly GCA_963853775.1 of Xanthia togata. NCBI lineage: Eukaryota > Metazoa > Arthropoda > Insecta > Lepidoptera > Noctuidae > Xanthia > Xanthia togata. The sequence goes on along the minus strand of OY970793.1, from coordinate 22,916,199 downwards.
ACCCTCAAAAACTATGAAAACGATACCCATGACGAAAAGTTTGAATATTTTCGCAGCCACCATCTTGAATTTATATTTTGATCTGACTATCGGCTTTAGCTCCCTCGAAAACTATGAAAACGACACCCATGACGAAAAATGAAAAAAAAAAATGCAGCCGCCATCTTGGATTTTTATTTTGACTTCACTATCGGCTTTAGCAACCTTGAAAACCATAGAAACGACACCTATGAAGAAATTTTTTTAAATTTTCGCAGCCGCCATCTTGGATTATTATTTTGACTTCACCATCGGCTTTAGCAACCTTGAAAACCATAGAAACGATACCCATTACGAAAAATGTGAAAATTTTCGCAGCCGCCATCTTGGATTTTTATTTTGACTTCACCATCGGCTTTAGCAACCTTGAAAACCATAGAAACGATACCCATGACGAAAAATGTAAAAAATTTCGCAACCGCCATCTTGGATTTTCATTTTGACCAAATTCACACTTTCTATCTCTCTCCGTCTTTCTTTCTCTTTGAATTAGAAGAAGACAGTCGCAGCACCTTTTCGCGTGACGATCTCTGCCAATGCACTCTTACCGCAAGCCGCTTTAAGAACTTCGTTCTAAAAAATTTAATAAAACAGATTTTAAATAAAACCATTACAGACGATTTGCAATTTAAAGGTTTTATATGTATCCGAACGTTTATTTGTTTCTTTTTTGGGCCTACTAGTTATGGAATTTTGATTCTATCTCTCGCTTTTTTCGTATCGAAGTGAAAGTGACAAAACTAAGTGAAATTCAAATCTTTAGAATTTTGTGAGTGACAACCACTGACATTTAAAAAAAAAAATTAAAAAATTACTTTGTCTCACGCTCGCAGCAAAATTGAATTTTGCACACTGTTTTTTGACAGCAAAACCTGCTTGTTTGAGGTGCTGAGGTGAAAATGATATTTTATGTAGTTTGAAGCTATTACTGAACTTTATAGGGCGAAAATTGTTTTCTTCTTTTCCAATATATTATTTCCCTACGATAATATTTTGTGCAGGTATGGTTTTTCACGTCGATAAGTATCTTATCAAACGACTACACTAAACAATGAAACATTCAATTCAGTAACATGACGGAAAAATATAACTTTACTACGTGATTATATTCCCTCAATTTACAACCGAATAAGCTTAAAAATACTTTATATCCCTGCACAGCTCATTTCAGTGCACCCGTTAGTTTATTGGCCGCCTTACCCCGGGCTGGCAAAGAACCGTAGCAAGTTTTGTCGACCCAGTTATAACCAGCCTCAAACGTATGGCACGTGGAAAGACGACTCGTTCTTAGGGTAACGCAGACATGCTACTTTATGCACCTGCTATCAGAGATTTTGCGACTTCAAGGATTTTGCATCGCGTTTTAACAACTAGAGGAAAGTTGGCTAATCGAACAACTACTAATGACTCTTGTAAAGTAAGCGTCTCTTATGAATGTGAACTTTATTCTTTTAAATTTAATTTTAATATCCAAATGAATCACTTGCTCACATTCTCGAATACAACATTATAATTATGCGGAAGATAATTGTTTGAAATGCTTCATTTACTTAGCAACGAAAGTCAAAGTGTGCTCTATGAACCTTGCCCTATGCGATAGCAAAATCGCGCGTTTCAGCGATAGATTCGATGCTGCGCGTTTTGGCATCGGGCATAATGACCCGCTTATGTACAAAGCCTCACTAAATCGCTGCGACTGGCATCCGGATCTGTGAATAGTGTTCAGTCGCTGTATCTAGCTTCTAAAAACCTGATGGCAGAAGCAGTAGCAAGTCTACTGAGCCCCTTAAAGTTATGGACATATAAAATGAATCTATTCTATGTATTTCAGATTGCAGGATCGTTACATAGTATCGAACGTGGGTGTAAAATAGTAATTTGTTGGCTATGTTTTCTTAGAAAGCTTGTTTCGTGAGAATTGAGTCAGCCTGTTGCAGGTAATGGCTAGGGAAAGGGTCTTTAAAATTTCTGTTTCATATAATTAACCAATGGTTATAACGTATTTTTAACAGTAAAAGTTCATAAAACGCAAAGTTTAAAAATTAAACATATTCTACAAATACTAATCGTTTTTAGCTTAAGGAACGGACCAGTAAAGCCAATCCTCATGGGAAGCTTTACCATCTGCCTAGTTTTTTCCCATCTATGTTTGGGTCGGTTTGCAGTCTAACCGAATGCAGCTGAATACCAGTATTTTACATGGACTGACTGCCTATCTGACCTCCACAACCCAGTTACTGGTTAATACGATACCCCTTGAAAACACAGGTAGTCAAACATTTTGGCTAACGACTGATAAAGATCTATGACGGGAGGGCTGACTACGGAGTGTAAATAATCTGATCGACTGCTACGTAGGGGGATGACCAATTTTTTTCCAGAAAACCCTACCCTAGCACGCGAGGCTTCACAATGATAAATAAGGCATCATTCGCGCTGTGCAGTACCTAGAAATATTAGTCAACAAAGTGATACGAATAAATGCTTATTTCACGTTAAATATATTTTGGTTTTCAGAAACTGGTAATCACTGTTGGTTTTTGTTGACCTTTAGATTATAATAGCTATCTGTTTCGTATTAAAAACGATATTTATATCAAGATTAATGACCATTATTTTTACTTTAATCAAAGTACATCGTTATCCTAATAGAGCATCGAAACTGTCTTACAGGCCTGAGTTTTAATGAAAGACCATTAAAATCCAGGTTTTTTCTCGACAGTGTAAAAGTATGTAAGAGTCCCTTACAGAGTCAAAACTGCAGCAATATCTAAGCAAAACCACTTCGTATCACCATCAACAATGAACCACCCCCCAAACTGCACATCCCGAACAACGTACTCCATTACATCGAAAAACTGCACCGGTAGTCGGACGAGTAAATCCCGAACTTGCAAGGTACTTGACCAGCCGCCTAAAGTAGAGTGGGTCACAAACGTTGCCCGTTAGACGTGAGCCTTGCTTGCACGATTAAAAGAGGTCCCAGTTTACATTACACGGAGCTTTAAAGATTTTCAATTCAAAATAAAATACTGTTTTTGAATAAGTTTAAGAGATTTTATGGAGCTTGATAGCTGGTGTATGCTTGGATGCTAAGGGAAAATTTGGCTTAATCGACAAGAGATCTAATTTTTGACAAAAATTAGTAAGTAGGTATCTTTATTTTCATAAAATGTGGTAAAACTACTCTTGCAGCATCATTACATATCTTTTAAATGCAATTTAAAGCAGCCATACTGGGGCACGTTGATGACCGTCGCTTTCATTTGAATGCATAATCCGTCCACAGTCCCATGAACCACAGTAATAATATTATGATCTGTTAATTTTATAACTATTGTCTCTGCTTCGCGGACAGCGAACCAGATAAAAAAGTTAAACTAACTTCATCCAAAACGTTCACAAAACCAACCATAAAATCCAATCCCGAAATTAAAAAACCCATAATTCTTCACCACTCCACACTCTTGTTATTACACTGAATACGTAACCCGAAATGTATTCACAACCAGAGAACGAAGTCAAATCTACGTATAAATATTTTCGAGCCGTGTCCGCGTTTCCGAGATCCGTGTCCAGCGAATATTGCACTTTGCTGCGAACTCTTTGTTCATGTAGGCTGTATTGGACTGCTTTTTAGGGTTCCGTACGATGTTGCTTTGTTCTTGAAAGATGTGCAATCTTGGAGGAAACGTTTTGTTTGTTGTTTTTTTGTTAGATGTCCTATTATCTGGGTCTGGTTTGCTGAGACTTAGAAGATTGCTTGGGGTCATGATCTGGTACACATAGAAGGTGATATTCTTTGATTTACATATTATATATTGTTGCACGGCGTCCAACGGCGAATTTAATCAATGAAACCACATTCCAGTGCTGTCAGTGTCAACATTCCTAAATAATTTATTTTATTTATTTATAGTTAATTAAAACGGAACAACACCCTACATTGATTAACATAGAGACAATAATTACGTTGACAATAATATAATTTAAAACTAACATGGAACAGTGGAGTCCCTTGCATACATTCTCTCACAGAACACCAGACATCTACGCATAATTTTAATCCATTCATCTGCAAACACATCACATTCAGGGTTGGGAGCCAGGAGGGCATTCAGCACCTTTAGAGTACGACAGACTGGGGATTCGGCTCTGTCTACAGTTTTGGCTGGCAGTTGCGTAAACAGATTGTGCCGGCGGCTCTGACGGTGTCACAATCTGTTTGCGCACAATTGTGACTGTGACAGCAAGAGCTGTCACTGTCACAATATACACTGAAACTGTACAAAATCAGCTGGCTAAACCGCGTTTAAGAAAACGCGGCTTAGCCAGCTGATTTCGTACAGTTTCATCGAAATTTGCTCTAAGAGTCTGAGTGAGATTTACTAAATCTACCAAAATTGAGGGGCTACTCAAACTATGATAGTTGCATACCGCTAGTTTGATTGTATTTTTTTTTCTTGTACCCTACCCAGTTGTTATTTTAAACGATTTTTATGGAAACTAAGCTTTTACAATAAATTACTGCATTCAGGGATCCAAATACGATCTGATAAAGTTTGCTGACTGACAAAAATCAATTCATATACATTATCAGAAATATTACAACCCAACTCTCACTTTACCGCTTTGTTATTTTCCATCGTACACTGTGTTCGCATAAATGTATAGCGGGTACGTTGTAAGTGGATAGTTTTCTTTATATTAACCCAGTTCTTACTATACGTTCCATAGTTATAGTGGAATATTTTACTATGTCTGTTTTCTGCTCGAGCAAAATACAATGACCCGAGAAATGGAAGCAGGGAACTTGTAGGATACTTACTATGTTGGTTCAACAATCTTAAGTGGATCTTGGTTTGTAGTATATACGTGGAGTTGACATCATGGATATCCTCCGTCAAGGGGGTTTACTGGACTTCTATCAGGTAAAACATACCCAGTAGACTTTCTTAGCATATACGGTGGTGTACGGTACTTCAGGATCTCCAGTGATACGTTAAGGATAACGTATCTCTGGAGATCTTGAAGGAAGGATACGATCAGGAAGGATCCTGTGCTACGCCAAAAAAGCTCGTTGCGACCCCGAAACATTTCGTCTCCCCATTAAACCTCCCAATATAATAGAACAGTTCAACGTCCACAATATCATTTATTTTTAATCTTATGAACCGTTTTGAAAGTCTCACTGTAGATAGATAGATAAATTGTTTATTTAGTGCACACAAAAAACAGCACAAAATACAAAAGCACGATTAAATAATTACGGGTGTGAGTACTATGTACTAAAGAGCTAACATTTACCGGGTATTAAGTAGTATTTCATTGACTTTAATGTGCCCTGGCGGCTGTGAGTATGTCATGCTCACTCAAATGTTTCGCTGATGGTGGCGCGTGTGTTGGATCATTTAGCTCCCTTCAAAATGGTTGAGCTGAATGGTGCTGATCCATGCGTCATGTTCGTGAACGGGCGCCGTCAGTTGGGACTGGTCATCTCTTAGCTACCATGGCCTATTTAAATTTATTTGAATTTTTGAATTGTTTTTATCTTTTTATTACGGACGCTTTTACGAACGTGCACGTCTTTCTACATTGTTCTCACATGCATAATTTCAAAATGAATGATGTAACCAATATTTTGTATCAATTTTTTTTATTTAAAAGAGTGTCCGTGGAGTTTCTTGCCCGTTCTTCTCCATAGGTACCTACTACGCTTTGGAATGGGCAACTAGCTTCATATTTTTGACTGACTGACCCCTTGACAATTCAAAAGTGCCTGTAAATGATTTAATTAAAATAAATGCTTTGAGTTTGAGTTTGACTAATTAGTTATTAGGAAATAGCTGCAAGGCAAAACAAGACATTATGATGACACTATTGGCTATGACACACTTTAAAATAATGGATCAACGAACATAAAAAAATGCGGTGTGCTTGTAGTTCTAATGGCACCTCAACTATCCAAACAAAACCTGTTTGATGACAGAATTACGTATAGATCTACTGCCACTAAAGAGTCTTTCACAATTAATTCACTCCCCACACAATCATCATAAAATAAATCCAACTTAAAGTAAGGCCATTTTAATAGGTAACATTAGACAATTCATCAAAATTCAACAACGTAACCTTGTAGCGGCGGGCATAAAATAATATTTTTTTTCGTTTTGTTAGAACTGCCCAATTGCTTAACTTTTTTTAATTACGATTACATATTGTAATCATTATTACAATATGTAATCGTAATTAAAAAAAGTAAAAGTAAAAGCAAATCGTAAAATTACTCGTATCGGTCATTACCGATACGAGTAATTTTACGATTTGCTTTCACTAAACTGACAGACGTCAAATGTTACCTATTAAAATGGCCTTACTTTAGTTACACTGCATTCCATTGCAATTCCAACTACCATAGTCAGATGATTTAATAATAGGCCGTAGTGAACTATGCGATAATGTAGGGACCGTTCAACGGTTCAACATAGTGCTTGGCAAACAATTGAGAATTTGTAATTCATAATTTATGTGAGCAGGCGCCAGTATAAATCATTATTATTAATAGTACGTATGTTTTACTGTGTCCTGGGATTGGCATGTTGGTAGATGACTATATTGTTGTCTAATTGAGTTATGTACTTCAAAATTAAAAGTTATTAAAACTAAAACCCAACTACGACAAAAATGAGCGAGACGAGACATCACAGACACACAAATAAAATGGGATTTTTAATTTGTCTGTCTGTGATGTCTTGTCTTTACCTTTTTAGTTGGCGTTTTTGTGACGTCACATAGCCCTTAACCAGCGGACGATCAAGACGCTTCCAACGATACCTCATTTGTCAAATTATGATAAGCAGTTTAGAAGTTATGAGGGAACAGATGAACATACATACCCACATACATACGTATATTATAACGTTCAATATCATAACCCTCCATTTGCTTCGCCGCTGTCGGGTAAAAACAAGATCACTTTTCAAGCAGTCTTTGCGGTCGCGCTGACGGCCACGAATAGATAAGGTAGTAGTGTCAATTATGTTTATGGTTAAAGTAAATTTAAAATAACCTGGCTCAAAAAATTTAACCCGTGGCCTAACTAGCATTTACGAGATTACGAACAATACTGAAATTAATGAAAAAATATCTGCTCGTCTATTTCAGTTCTCTTAAGCAGCGTTCGTACGTTGACCTCATAAAGATTTTAACCCGGAACGGACGTGAGCTCTAAAAAGCCATTGTTCTTTTTCTATTTGTAGTAGCATACATTATGCAGGCCAAATAGCTGTAGCCCATAGAAAGCTACTGCAAATAGTAATTGATTTTTGGGAAAAACCAGATAGTAGCCACAAGTATTTATTATTCAATAAGTGCAGTTGAGCGGAGCAATAGCCCACTGGTAACAGCAGTGACTTACGAATTGTAGGTCGTAGGTTCGAATAGGCAGGCGCTTTACTTGTGTAAATTATTTAATCACCACTCCTCTCAAAATGGTCAACGAAAACATCGTGAAGAAATCGGCAAGTTCCAGATCCGAAAATTCCAAGACATATGTTATGTTACATCTATCAATCGACACTGGGCCCGCGTGGTGAATTTCGGCCGACTCCCTCTCACCTAGAGGAGGCCTATGTCCTAGCAGTGGGAATATTATAGTCTGATTATGCAATAGTACGGAAATTCACACATATTTCTAAGCAACCCACAATTCATTTTCTAATTTGAACAACTCACAATCTCCTTTTCCACTACAAATTCACGTAAAAACTTTTGCTTCATCGATGCCAATCCATTACAGCAACATGAGTTAACAATTCTTCAGCGTTCCTACGGGAGCGCAAACCGAGGGTAGTCACGCAATCCAGTTGCGTATAACTGTACACTGCATTACGCAAATTGTTCATGTATACACTCCATTACGCAAATTGTTCATAATAATTAGTGGGTAAATATGGATAAATGGATGTAGGAAGATAATTACTGCTTTATTGGTACAGTACCTGGCCGTAAAAATGGCATTTACAGTTTTAGAAAAAAAAAAGGTCGCTGTCACTCATTCCTTTTTGTTGGTCTCTTTTAATTGGTAGGTACAGTACCCGACCGTAAAACTGACACAATCGAGTTGAAGAAGAAAAAAAAGCATAGTCGAACATCGACTATCTTTCATACTAATACTTTTTTACTTTTATTTATCTATGGGATTGTTTTACATGTGACTACAGATAGTGAAATCCACGACGACGCGCCCAACTCCGCTCCGCTCCGTACTAAAGTACTGCTTACAGTACAGTCATCGCGGAGTGGGGCGCGTCGTCGTGGATTGCACTATCTGTAAGTTTGTGAATCCCAATGTGCTTTAACAAATAACAACTTACTCCTAAAATAAATTAACTAATCTTACTCACGCAACACTTTATCTAATTTCTCACCTAAAAAACTATATAATATTTTTCTGCTTTAGAAGTAGGCTTAGCTAAAATACCATGGATCATTCCAACATCAACTACCGAAAATTTCAACGAGTTAAGAAGTGTGTTTAACGTTAAGCCGTTGGTCCTGCGCCTGATCTCTCTATCGGACTATGAGAGTGAGGGAAGAGAGAGTGCACCTGTGTCTGCACACACACTCCCGCGCCGATGGCTGGTCTATACTTAGACTGGTCACCATTGCTGAAATTCGGTCTGGAGGACTATTATATCGGACACACTCCACCAACACATGCTGGGCGTCCTCTGTTTCTCCACACAACTCACAGTTAGGAGAGTCCGATTTTCGCATGAGATACTAATACTTGCGTGCCGGTATCTTTCAATGCTCGATTTGTTGTATTAACACCTCGGTGGATACATGGAATATACTCAAGCAATAGCCCAATTTTGAAATAATTTATTTGTTCCGTAGTGTGAAATACACGAAATACAACTGATAATTGTAGAGTAGTATCGGTATTGCCCGATAATTGGGTTGGGGAGGTCAGATGGCAATCGCTTCATTTCAAACATTTATATTTAAGCCACATTTTTGTCGTTTTCATTTCCCAGTTACTAGAACACAATTTTCGACTTCAAAATTCCGCATTATTACCGAGTTGTCCTGTCAGAACATTTTCAGTAGCGGATTTGAATTTGAAAGTAGAAAAGACATGCATTTAAGGTATATTATAGATTGCGTGTATAAATACGTTTTATACGTTTGATCCGGTTATAAGAGCTTGGGATTTAGCTTCTTTTATGCCTGGTTTATACGATGGCAGTGACTGGATCCAGGGACTCGGAATTTCGGACCCAGTCTGTGGGTTCATGTTGACGATATCAGCAGTAATTCAGTCAGTCAGGCGGTTTTTCCGCCGCGGTACTGGGCCCGAAAATAGACGGGTAGGTTATTCAACTGGACAGGGGGTCTAATCCCTAAGCGAAATCCGTAAATATGGCCAAAGTTACGGGTTCTCTGTCTCATTTACGATATAACCGTAAGTTAGACGGCGCGCGAAGCACCTGTAACTACGGCCGAAACAACGGTATTCGCTTAGGGAGTAGACCCCCTGACTTGAGCCCGCGAATTCAGCACTCGACTGGGATGATACTAGTGTCCACACGAGATCGCAAGCGAGTTGCAAGTCAGCGCTGGACTGACTTACTGGGTTCGTAAAAACCTGCCTTTACATAAAGGTTTCAACAGGCTAAGCGCTGGCTACATAGATATGATTTAAATCTTTGGTACAAATACCAAAGATTTAAATCGCTAGATTTGCCCTCACCGTACTTTGTCACGCGAAAAAGTGTCCATACTGAGAATAGTGAACTCACACATTATTAATAGCGTTTCCATGGCAATCAAGCCAGTCACTGTGTCATTGTGTGTGTCAGAGGTGTCAAAACGAAACATTGACTCGAGTATCTTTTGACGAGGTAGGACGAAACTAACGATTTAAATCTTTGCTTTACTAATCCCGAGGCTGTTTTTCCTTCTCAGTATACTGCATTTCCTTCGAACTAAATTCAACCATTGTCAAGTGATGTGTTAGTTATTTACGACAGTAATATGAAAGAAAAACGTTATATTTATCAGTTGCGTGTCACTACAACTTGTGCTGTCATGTAGGTTTTATGTTTATGTGTGGGTTGCACTTTTTTAAAGCTTGTACTCGTAATGATGGATGATGGCGCGTTGTATTTTCATTCAAATTGTTTTTTTTTTATTGTCAGAGACGTTTTCAGGGTGATATGGTGTTACAGAATTACGTCTAGCGCGCGCAGCATGACCACCATAGAAACGGCTTTTGTTGACGGAAAAATAGACAAAATGACAGATTGTGATTGTGCATCTGTCATTTTGTCTATTATTCCGTCGACAAAATCTGTTTCTATTGTGGTCAGCTACGCGTGCTGCATAGGTTAATGAGGAAAATAGTTTCATACTTTTACGTAGGTACCTAGTTGATTTCTTGAAGATTAATTAAATCATCAAAACAAAAAAGTTATTTATCATAATTAGATAGTACTTGTTAAAAATCACACTAAAAAAGTGTTTTGTAATTTCTGCTCTTACATGAAAATTTCAAACATTTTGACAGAATTTTTGGTTGTTTGGTAGATCCCTACCTACGCTATCAAACATTTAGATACGTATACTTTATCTATACACTCTCAATTAAAACCAGCACACGAGTCTGCCTACCCGCCTAACAGAATTTCCCTTTATTTGTCTAGTTCAAGCATACAGTGGCAGGAACTAGGGAGCGATGCTGACAATACTGTCCAATACTTTATAACAATAAGTGCTCAGGTAACCTAGTTATGTGCTACATCAAACAATTAATGTGAGGACCTCAGTGATAGAGGGTAGTTTGATGTGCTTTTGTTTTGGGGAAATAGTCCCTGGCTCGACTTGAGAATGAACTGACGAGATGTGGGTGTATTAAACACCTTTGCCTACCTCTTTGTGGTATACAGGCATGATGTCAATATTGATGCTGTTTTGTCTTATCTATGCCATTTACTGATCTCCTAAAATTCATATTTTATAGAAGTATGCATTGATTATTTATATTTTAGATAGATTGCCGCGTTGCCAGGAAACTAAAACAAAAATTGCCACTTTTTATGCTGGTGTGCGTGTAAGCTATGTCTTACACTCGCGCCACGTCATTGTGCTTTTCTAGTGTGCGTGCATTTAGCGGCTAACAATTGGACGCTATTTTTTCCACGATTTCACACCTTTGACTATCTAGACATGTTTAAACCGTTGGTTAAAATACCTTATGATTGTTTGTTTCTTTGTAAGAGGTAATCTCTGGAACTACTGATCCGATTACAATGTCATAGGATATGTGATTGTTATTGAGGCAGAATAAAATTAGTAACAAATGTAAGGTGAAAGAAAAGCGTTTTTTTTTTTTTTCATATACGCTTTTCTGACACCTTATATTTTCGTTAATATTCAAATTCTATTTAATTTATACTTATACGTGCTATTTATTGTATTTACCTACACTCTAAAGTAAAATAATCTGTTTAAGGTTGAAAATAATATTTGAGATTCATAAATGAAATATAGAAAACAAAATAAAAAAGACAGTGTTTTGTTTTAAAACGCATAATTAAGTATTTTTAATGTCTATAACCAATCGATTGGTTATAGATTTAAAATACTGGCTTCTTTTTATTTCGTTTTCTATATTTTATTTTCTATATTATTATTATATTTTATCTTCCAACTATGAACTTCCATAACACAGAATGATTTACTCTATAAAACAGCCCTATACAAAAAACACGCGTAAGCAAACTCGTAAATACGAACGTGAAATACAGAGACGCAGTTGCAAGCCACTTTCCCGAAATTCACAACTATTTACTATACGTTGTTACATTACTCAATTCTGCGAACAACCCTACCAGTTCCCTACAACCGTCCCAGTTATACAGCCCGTCAATCGCAAAGTTCAAGTACGGAAGGGGATGCAGTGTCCTGCCGCGGCGGCGGTGACCTACTGACCGAGGTCGACGACCGGTGCACTGCAACCGTGCAACGTGCAACGTAGCAGACGCGCTCGCTGCTCGTTTGAGCGGGCATTTTATGTCGTGTAAAGGGGTCTTTTTGTGTTCGACTTTTGAATTTTTGTGTATTGTTTTTTTGAGGAATAGGTAGCGATATTTAACCTGATGTGCTTATTCAAATTTTTGAATTCTTTTTGTTTTTATATTTTTATTATGGACGCTTTCAACGTGCATGTCTTTCTACATTGTTCTCACATGTATAATTTCAACATGAATCACGTAACCAATATTTTGTAACAATATTGATTTAAAAGAGTGTGGAGTGGAGTTTCTTGCCCGTTTTTCTCCATAGGAACCTACTACGCTTTGGAATGGGCAACTAGCTTCATCTTTCTGATTGACCGACTCCTTGACAATTCAAAAGTAATTGGTTTATTTGAAATAAATGGTTTGAGTTTGATGTTCTTTTGTTATTACTTTTGTGTTTTGGGTGGAAAAACTATGGTATTGTACAGGCTTATTTTTTGTCTGTTATTTGGCTTCTTGTACCTGACGTCGCAGCCGCATAGGCGCTGGACCGCAAGTTTGTGTATACGAATGAATATCGTATCGCACATGCGTCGCACCGCCGCGCCGCCACACCGGCGCCGCATCATCATCATACACTGGCATTGATGCCGATTTAAATAGTAAAGCAACGATCATAGTATAAAACATTGCCAACGAATCATGCGGTCCGGCGCCGGTGCGGCTCCGGCGTCATGTACAGGAAGCCATTTAGGGTTGCAAAAAAAAATTGTATGGAGAAAATGGATCAGACCCTATTTCCTAACGAAATAATTTTTTGTTTTTCTGGCACTAACTATAATCGACGCATAAACATGAAACCTACGATCGCATACAAAAACCATTTTTTTATGAGTCTGATAATTCCTACTGTTCTATCATTTATCCATACAGAATTCTCTATTATCCGCCATCTCGGTTTTATATCTAGATCGCTGCGCAATCTGAAAAAAGAAATTTTAAGAAAAAGAAAGAAAGGAAATAAATTTATTTGACTCAGGTCAAGGCACACAATATTCAAACAAAAACAACAAAAAATATACAGAAAAAAATAAAAATAACTTAGAATAGTACTGTGTGCTTCACGGCTGCGCCAAATAGGCCCAATTTGTAAAGTGTAAAGCGGTCTAATGTAGTTAAAAAAGTTAACTACAGAAATGGGTCACCAGCCCGAGTGGCTTGGTCTGTCTGTAGCGTTGTAATCTTTGAACGCTCAAGTAACGTTCAAGTAACTACTTAACTTTACTTAAGAGCTTGTTCTGTGTTCCTTTAGCTGTTTAGCTAGTTGCTTCGGCTTCGGAGCCTGAGGTGAGTTTGCATTCTGTTTGAATGTTGCATCTGGGGTTTCAAATTGACTTCACGATATTGTTGCACCTTTAGGTACACATTTTTCAAATTTATCTTTATGTGTTTTTTTAAACACTTTCTCATGTTAAAAAACTTACTCCCATGAGGGTGAATAAAAAGTACAAAACGCAATAATGTTTTCCTTACAAACTTTTTAGCTTATTATTATATAACTATTGTAAATAACTTAAATCTGTAAGTTGTTACAGAATTACAGATCAAGTGACAAAGGGATTGAACCGTATCTCAACTTCTATTCAGGGTGGAATTTTTGAACCTCATCTCAAGGGAAAGTTACTCTTAATACTGAAGATAGCAAATGTTACATAAAGGTAACATTCCTTTATTTTTAAAATGAAACAAAACTGCAATTAAACATTTTCGAAAATTCCTTTGCCACTCTCGGGAATCGAGCCGACCAAAATCCAAAAAAATGACACACCGTGATTTTACAGCATGAATCGATAAGGTCAGTCAATCATAAGGCTCAAATCTCTAACAATCATGATAAGTTAAATGAAAGAAAAACCATGAAATCAAATAAAAATACATTGCATTTTCTCAGTAGCTTTTAACTTAATTGAATAGAAAGCTACAAGTTACAAGCAGTAGATACTCGTATGTATAGTACATTTTCTCAAAGGCGTTAGTAGATGAAGGTGCCGTGACCCGACTCCACTGCAATTGACCCACGAACCTAGAAAAGTGTCAACGTCGAACAATAGACGGTTCACACTACATAGACATAGGCACCTACATATACATAAGTACCTAGGCAACAATTTGAGATATTCGTACCATGGAAATTTTTGGTTAACAAAAAAAAAATGTTTCAGGTGGCATAATACGCTGGCTGTCCGTTGTAACATGCTGGCCCGCAGCTTTACACGGTGTTCAAGTGCGGTTAAGATCACGCTTTGCATATGGCCAGTCTTTTTACATCTGCAACACGTGGGTCAGTTATTCGCAGCGGGCATGCAGTGACCTGCGTGTCCAATACAACAATGCATTCAGGATACTGTTGGGGCTGCCATGGCCTTGCATTGTCATAAGGAAAAGATGTACCTCCGTACTCAAACGCGTTTGTAGGAGTTCCAACTCTATACTGGGTGCATTTGCAGATCGTGAGAGTCTTAATTTGTGTTTAATACTAACATTCGTTTTTAAGTATATTGTTAATAACAAGAATATAGATCTAGTCTGAAATAAATGTTTAATAATAATAATAACTCCGTAAAACATAGTTTCTTATCTGTTTTGCCCCACAGTGAGACCTTTGAAGCAGTACATGTTGCTTTCTCTCAATAACTGACTTTAAAAGTTGAAAACAAAAATACTATTGTACTGTATTGTATTTTCGACTAACGTCACCATCTACAGCCATTTTCAACATATTTCAGGTTAAAGGATTCTGTCTATTTATTCTTTTAGCAAGAATAATTAATTCATCAATAAAATATAGCTATGAAAATCATCTGCCTAGTTTTTTACCAATTATGTTGGGGTCGGCTTCCAGTATAACTGGGTACAGCTGAATACCGAACTGTTCAAAAACGAGCTGTTCGAGCAATTTACCAGCTGGGTGCCAGAACTTCTCTGAGAGATTTTTTTAAAGATATTGGTATCCTCACTGTTGCATCACAATTCATTTTCGCCAACATTCTATATATTAGGCAAAATATACACTTGTACACTAAAAACAGTGACATTCACAATGTTAACACAAGAAACAAGGACAAACTACGAGCTCCCTTTCACCGGCTACATAAGGTTCATAACTCATTTGTTGGGCTTGGTATAACCTTTTACAACAAGCTACCCTCTTCTTTGCTAGATTTGCCTTTTAATGCGTTTAAAACTAAAGTAAAATCCAACCTTTGTTCAAAGGCATACTATTCTATCAACGACTACTTAAATGATAAGAATAGTTGGTCGCTGTGATTGGCTCAAGACAATGTTTATGTTCTTTCTCCAGAATTAGCCTACCTACTCACAGGTTATATAAGCTTAGGTAAATTGTTCATTTTATTTGACTTTATATGTCAATTTATTTTAATTTTATTAATTTTTTGTTGACATTAACTACTCATTAGAATGATTTTCATGAGTTGTATCGCAATATGTGGTTAGCTAGCGACCTCGACAAACTGATCATATTTTTTATTTATTTTTTCCTGAAAAACTGGCAGCAAGTTCGTCATGCTCCCTTAGATGTCACTGCTTGCGGTAGCGTCGGGGGTCGGGTTGCCTCCTTCCCTCAAATATGGCGAGGGGGGTAATGGCTGATCTTTGCGTTAAGCTCGTGAACGGGTGCTGCTTGTGGTGACTGGTCGTCTTGCTGATCATGGTTTTGTTATTGTTATTAGTAATTAACAGTTTATTTATTTTACCTCGATGGTCCTAGTTTATCAATTATAACTCTAGTTACAGCTATATGTAAGCGGGCACGCCCTTTATGCCTGGAGGCTTTATTTTATTTTTAGATATTCTTTACGTTTAGTTATTTTTATTTCTGCTTGAGTATAGATCTCGATGTTTTTGGTTGGTATATTGGCGTGTGCTAGCTGTCATATGGCTGATAATTTATAATTTAATGTTTTGTGTTGTGTTATGTAAATTATTTTGCATAAGTACTATTGTATAGAATCATTTTATTTTTCCTAATTGAACAGACAGCTGTGCTGCTGGGGAGTTTGTTGCGCCACTTCTTCTTCCCAGCGAAAGCACTAGGAAGTGGTGAAGGGTGGGCGTTTTGTGGGACTGTCTTATGTAACTTTGACGTTCGAAAAGTGCTGATTCTCAGCCTAATTTGAATAAATGACTTTTGAATTTGAATTTGAATTTTGAATTTTACCAGTATTTTATATGGAGCGTCTATGGCGTTTTATTTGGCGATGGATAGCCATGAAAGTGAACCTTTTATTTTATGCATATTCTCACACATTCCTACGCACACTGTCTAACAACATGGTCTCAAACCTCAACATTTATGGCTACTGCAGTGCGCTGAGCTGCTGTGGCTGCGTCCTCTATTCACGGGACGGTGGAGCACACCGCATCTCTTTGTAGGTATGGATACGAGGTAGATACGGATCGCTTATTAAAATTCACGTTACAGGCTTGTTTTGAGTTTACCGAATGTTTTTTTAGGTGAGTATTCTTGCACAGTTTCTTAAACGAGTACGCTGACCGTACGCAGATCATCTTTTATTCCTAAAGTTTTCATTTCCATATAGATTTTACCTCCAAGAAATGCATGTACTCTTGCAGAGAGATTTCCCAACCATTTCATGGTAATTCATTCCATAATCTACATGGCTCAAGGATTATCAGAAAATCATGGTGATAGATTTTACATAATGTTTACGAATATAAATACAAGATTCAATGACCGGATCGTGCGACGTAGTTGTGATTGGGTAACCTCTTAGAAGGGACAGGCCACAGAACCCTTTTAAGAAGCCCAGGGATTACTTAAAATGCACTCATGACAAAATATTGTCAATAATGGTGTTCAAAATGACAGAACAAAACTTCGAGGGATTTAAATTGCCCCGTAAGTAAGTCCAAAAAATATACTTATTCGAAATTGGTATTTAAAAACATCCACTAAGTCAATAAATAATCTCTCCCTATTTTCATCCAATGTGAAAAATGTGCAAATGCTTCATCCCACACGTTTTAAAGGTTGGCTCCGCAAAAGGATTGTAGGTAGTGCTTGTAAGTGATTGGCTGTCACTACATAATACGTACGGACGCCATTTTATTCACAGTTTCTTACTATTGACTAAATTTTTTGAAGTTTGAAATAGACCTGGAATGTTGAGAGATTGTATGGAGGAATGTGGATGTTCTAGCTAAATCATTAAGGTAACATATTTGTAATTGGAACCTGTAATTGCAGAAATGGAACTAATCTATACAAATAAGAATCGTATCTTAAAGTTAAGTTATTTATTACGTGTCTTTTCCTATATCAGTCAACTCAAACTCAAAGCATTTATTTGAATTAAACCATTTACAGGCACTTTTGAATTGTCAAGAGGTCAGTCATTCAGAAATATGAAGCTAGTTGCCCATTCCAAAGCGTAGGTTCCTATGGAGAAGAACGGACAAGAAAATCCACAGACACTCTTTTAAATCATAATATTGTTACAAAATATTAGTTACATCATTAATGTTGAAATTATACATGTGAGAACAATGTAGAAAGACAAGCACGTAAAAAGCGTCCGTGATAAAAAGATAAAAAGAATTCAAAAATTAAAATAAATTAAATAAGCCGTGGCAGACAAGAGATGACCAGTCCCTACTGACGGCGCCCGTTCACGAACATGACGCATGGATCAGCAACGTTTAGCTCCACAATTTTGAAGGGAACTTAACGATCCAACACACACGCCACCACCAGCGAGACATTTGAGTGAGCATGACATATTCTTAGCCGCCAGGGCACGTTCAAGTTAATGAAAGACGTACCCAGCAAAAGCTTTATAGAAGGTACATGGTCACATATGCAATTATACAATACAAAGAGATTGAAGTTATACAATTCAAAGATAGTTTTTACAATCTTCAGCAGCTCCAACAATATTTTCGAATGCTAATCAATTAGTTTATGTGCCCTTGTGGAGCTGGACCAGCGTTGAGCCAAGCATTTTTGTCAGCGATATAATCCCCCAGCTTATAATATGCTTGGCAGCATAGTGTGCGTTTTATACAGTATCCCTGCAGAGGTGCAGACTGATTATCGGTAGCATGTAGGATGCAGCATCCATTAGGTCAACACTAAGCGGTAAATCGGCTTGCCCTGGACATGCTATCGTAGAATACCTCTCAATTGGGAAATTAGTGTCAGATCATCACTAGAGCATTCAATGAAGAGTTATAATGAGGCCAGTTTTAAATTGTTTTCAGACATTTTATAAAAGTTAAGTAGTAATGAACTCTGACAGGCTACATTTTAATTAATATTTTAGGTCACTATAGAGCGATATTTCTTATTTGGTTACAATAATATTAACAAAATCATGAAAAGAGGTAATAATTTGACCACTTTTAGAATGCACGCCACGCTCTTAACCCATTCACGCAAACATATGTAAGTGCGAGCAATTTGCATTGAACGATCCTTTGAACTCTCTTTGACACCCAACACTGTATGGGCTAACGCCTGCCTTAGTCAGTCAATGTGCTAAGCGATTGATTGCTAATTAAATATTGAACGTGATAATAGTTTGAATGATTGAGTTAGTGCGTTAAATTGTTAATTTGTGATTTCATGTACAGACTGTATTAATTGGCTTAATGCCAAGATATTCCTAAGAAATGGGGGTAACGTAGAACGTTCTCCACTCCAGTTTCTTGCAGATAAGCTATTCCTTCTTTGATGCGAAGTTTTTTATGGAATGTGAGCGAATCCGACTATTGTTCTAATTAGATTTATGTGGTTACTGAACAATTAAAACTGCACGGCAAACAAGAGTACTGTTATTTACCATCAACTTTAGTTAAAGTTGATGGTAAATAACAGTGCTCTTTTTTCCTACTAAGAATAAACTGTTACCGTATGCCAAGAGTGGGGCTAATGAACATTTTAATAATAGCGGCCATCGAGAGGCCCATTTTTAGCCGTGAACTTTTACCAACTCTGACGAGGATTGTACGAGCAAACATAGAAAACAGGACCAACCTAAATAAAACAAAAACGAAAAGCGTATTAGGCTGCGGTAGCACCGGTGCGGTGAAGGCACAAGGGAGGGAGAAATGGGCATTGGCATGGAATGCTATAATTTTTTATTATTCTTCTGATTAGAAAAGCGAGGTTATTAAAAAATGGAATAGAAGGGAATTAAAGACTGGAAATACTGCTAAATGTAATTCCAAGAGTGGATGGTATAGACATTTTAAAAAGCGCTTATTGGGAAGCCCATTTTCAGCCACGAGCTGGAACTTTGACGAACAAACATAGAAAGCAGGACCAACCTAAATAAAACAAAAAAACAAACGCGTAGTATGCTGTGGTTGCACCGCACGGTGCGGTGAAGGCACAAGGGAGAGAGAAATGGGCATCGTTCTACGCTCCGACGACAAGAGGGAAATAATTTCACACGTCATGTTCACAAAGCCGCCGCTGCCATAAATTAAAAGGGGTGTCTTTGGGCATGTCGACGTGTGCCTTTATAGTGCAGTCTTTTTAGTGTGTGTTTAGTGCATATTTTTGGGTTAGATCAATGAATATAATGCAATGTCGAGAAAAGTGGAGTTTTTTAAAGACCATATTTAATGTCAACTCTTTTTGGTTTGCATGTATACATGTAAAAGTATCAGTACAGCGCTCAATTCAATTTGGTTTGCGAAACAAGTCAAGCAGGTACTTCGTTTACAACTGAACTAGATCCTGCCAGGCATTTTACATGATTGCATGTCTAAAAAACAAAAAACCTAAAATGAACGAACAAAACTTTGTAGTAATTAAAATTCCAACATGAGATCTGCGAGTAGAAGTAAAACAAAAATAGTAGTGCCTATATTTTTTTCTACAAAAATTAAATGTTTTCGTGTAGAGGAGAACAGCGTTCAATTCGACAAACACTCAACAACTCAACATTCACAAGCCATAACAATCACTTTTAGCACTAACTTGATGCTAACAGTTTGGTTATTGCACATTCCATTGATGATACACACATCAACACGGTCTAGGGATATTTTTAAAAAAGCGAATTACTATCAATGTGTTAATTATTTATATGACATGTATATATTTAAAAGATACGTTATTTAATATTCTACCATTTTTTAATAATGGTTAAGGTACTTAGATTAAAATTTCAGGATTTTATGGAAAAAAAATGAAGCATAGACGGAAACCGTATATGAATTAACTTTTAATTTGTGAGTAAAAACTGAAAAAAATAGAAAAATCATTTAATTTGTGTTTATAAACTTGAATTTAGTAGTCTGAGAAAGCGCCCATGATGTTCATAACACATCGGCAACGATTCGGCATGCTCAGAACAAGGTTGTCAATGTCTTGCTGCGGAATATTGTCCCATGTCCTTCTGAGGTGCGCAAAAAGTTGATCTTCTGTAGCCAGATTTTCAGGAACTTCCTTCAGAGCTCTTCTTTGCAGCATATCCCACGCATGCTCAATGGGATTTAGATCTGGCGATTGAGCAGGCCAGTCTAAGGCCCAAACATTATGTGTATGTAACCAAGCTGCTACCGTTCTCGCCGTGTGTGCCCGGGCATTGTCGTGCATGAGCAGGAAATCTTGCCCCATTTGTGTTCTGTGGGGCAAGATTACGGGCCCCAGCACCTGTTGGACGTATCGTTCTGCCGTCATATTGCCCCGCACCCAAACGAGATCCGTCCGTCCTCCAAGACGAATTCCTGCCCAAACCATAATTGTTCCTCCTTGGTATGGGTGAACTTCCTGAGGGTTCTGGAGACGGCTCCATCGTCCAGGAACTCGCCAAACACGCGTCCTTCGTGAATCTGGATGGAAGCCGAACCTGGATTCATCCGTGAACAGCACATTGGACCATTGCTCACGGCCCCAGTCCACGTGGTTCCGAACCCATTCTAATCGTCGTCCACGATTGCCTCTCCGTAAAGGTGGGACCCGGAGTGGTCTACGAGAGCGTAGATTGCTTTCATGCAGTCGCCTTCTTACAGTTTGGTCACTCACAAGCACTTGGTGTTCCACTCGCAGCCTTTGGACCAATTGAGTCGCCGTTGCATTTGGTTGAGCTCGCGCAGTAATTTGCAAAAATCGGTCTTGTCTGGGGGTAGTGATGCGACTTGACCCCCAGTGCCTCTCCGCTACTTCACCTGTGGCACGATAGCGTGTCCACAATCTTGAAATTACATTTTGATGGGTCCCTATGGCCTCAGCAACATTACGCTGAACAGATCCAGCTTCCAGCATTCCCACAGCTCGTAACATCTCCGCCCTCGTCAAATGTCGGCGTTGCATGGCTACAATACCTCAATTTTAACTTTACTTTCGTTTAAAAATGAAAAAAAACTGTAACTAAACGTAATTCGTATTGTTTTCTAAATTTCGCACAAATGAAAATTCCCTCTCCTATACATCAAGACATTTTTATGCCACCGAAACAAAAGAATTTTCAAAAATTTTAATTTGGAATTAGTCTGAGATAAATTACAAACAAATCGGTGTATAAAAGATTCCAATGCGGCCAGTACTTTTCGAGTTATTTAATTGAGTATGAAATATCCCTAGACCGTGTTGATGTGTGTACTTCCCCACTACAAAATGCAAACAATGGATAAGCAGGTCGGTAACTCCAGAGGTCAGAGCCTTCGTAAGTTAAATTTTTTCAGCCTGAAAGTCCACTGCTGAATGTGAAATTTTCAAATCTACAGGGTGTCCAGTAAATAGCACGACATACTGCAGGGTGTGATAACTTGGGTCACTACCTAGTAATACAACACAATATATGTTCAGCAAAATCTTACATTTTTTTTTCACCACTGTAGGTTAAACTTAAGTAATAAGAAAATAGTTCTGTGAAAATTTAAACAAAAAATAGTATTTCTTGAAAACATTCTTGTCTTTGATAGAAAAAAGACTTATCAATGAGTAAAGTAACTATTCACGAATAATTTGATGTAAAAAAAAGTACTAGAAAAGGATTTTTGCATTACGAGATGCTTAAAAATTTGTTTCAAGGTAGAGATTTTTCGGTATTTCGGAAAATTTTGTAAAACTGTAAATCCGTAAGATTTTGCTGAACATATATTGTATTGTATTGATAGGTAGTGACCCTAGCTATCACCCCCTGCAGTATGTCGTGCTATTTACTGGACACCCTGTATATTCGGAAAATGTGGCGGATGCATTTGGGTCCACTGTATGTTGATATTGCTACCCAGGAGATCATTAATGTGGATTTTTTATAATTTCTAACGTGGACGTCCAGGTTGACGTCCGACGTCCATAAAATGTATGGAAATACGTTCACGTTATAACATTAGCGTGGACCGGAAACGTTATAACGTGCTCGACTCCACGTTATACGACTTACGTCTGAATATAACTTCTTTACTACTTAAATTCTTTTGCTAATGATATTTTCGTCTGTTTATTTTTCCAATAGTAATCGTTCTACTTCGTCGCTTGTCGCGGTCGGTTCGTAGATGGGTAACATACCAAGATCCCTCTGTGCCTCGGAAAGCACGTTAAGCTGTTGGTCCCGGCTGTCGTTCGTAGATCTTTGACAGTCGTTACGGGTCGTCAGAAGCCCGAAAGGTTTACAACCGGTCTTACCAAGATGTATCGTATTACCCAGTAACTGGGTTGTGGAGGTGAGATAGGCAGTCGCTCCATGTAAAATACTGGTATTCAGCTGCATCTGGTTAGACTCGAAGCCAACCCCAACATAGTTGGGAGAAGGTTAAGCAGATGAGTAATCGTCCTAGTTCGCGAGTGCGACACAAAGCAAAAACTTCATGGCCTACAAAACGTAGTGTCGTCGCTGTTTGGCGACTTTCAACTGTTTTAAGTTCCATTTCCATTGCAAACTGTTTCATTATCGTGTCACCAGAGGGCCTAGGTAAGTGGCAATCGCCTTCAAAGCGTTTTTATAACGATTTTCATACAGGACTGTCATTAGCTTTGCGGTAGTTTATGTCAATACAATACAATTTTGACTTCTATACAATCTTTATCGCTTAAAGAATATCACTTTATCTAAAAAATAAGTATAAAGCTGGGAACAAATTATCGGACGCATCCGCAACTTATTTGTATCTAGATAGTACATTTAGCACTACACTGTGCACTATCGGTCGTTAGTCGCGGACTTGACGTTGGGCCGTCCCTGAGCGTTCGGACGTCTGATAGAAATCTGGCCGGCTGGAGCTGTGAACAACATGCACACTCATCGGTCGCGACTGTCAGGAGCGGCTTATGGACGCGTCCGATAACTTGTTCTCAGCTTAATTCTAGCCATAATTTTATTTTTACGGCACCCTATTTTTGTCATTATGTTGAATCACAAAGGAGTGAAAAGTTCTTAATGGAATAAATCTAACTTAGAGAAATGTATTAATGATTCTAATTATTATAAATCTGTAAATACATATTTCGTTGGTCGCGAATTATATTTTGATCAACATACATCTGACCCTGACCTGCAAATTGCAAAAAACGTTAGAAAATTTGAATTTCGCGGGCTACCACTCGGATCCACCTTAAGAGTCCCCGAAACGATCAATTAATGCACTTGTCAATTTAAATTGTCATTGTTTTGTGTATTTATTGTCAATCGCTTCAATTGCATCTTGCAGACGATCATTTTGCGCATCAATGATTATCACGTAAAAATTGACAATTTATTTTGCAATTGATCGATTCGGGGACCCTTTAGGTTAAATATTACATACACACATTCTCATTCACACTCACATACATCATCATCACACACATCACACACACGCACACATCACATCATATCACCATCATCATCCATCATCTCATTCACATTTTCATTTCTGTCTGTTATGTTTATATTGTTGTTTTTAGGGTTCCGTACCTAAAGGGTAAAAATGGAACCCTATTACTTAGACTTCGCTGTCCGTCCGCTCGTCCGTCTGTCACGAGGCTATTTAGTATCTCATGAACCGGTAGTAGTTATCTCATGAGCCGTGATAGTTAGACCGTTGAAATTTACACAGATGATGTATTTCTGTTGCCGCTATAACAAAAAATACTAAAAACAGAATAAAATAAATATTTAAGGGGGGCTCTCGTACAACAGATACGATTTTTTTGCCGTTTTTATAGATAATTAATGGTACGAATCCCTTCGTGCGCGAGTCCGACTCGCACTTGGTTGGTTTTTTGTATGCACGTGTTTCTGTAATACATAAACCAATTTTTTTTTTCTTTCTTTTTAATTACAAAACCTGTCCCCACGTATCATTTAGCAACTGCGAATCAACGGCCCATAGCACTTGAAAATGAACTATGTCTTGTTCGTCATTGTTAAGGACATCGCTCATTAGAACAGCACCGCTCCGTCACTGCAAATAACTTGTCATTCAAGTTAGGATTTTAAGTCAAATGTATTAAAGTCTATTTTAGTCGGGCAGTGAGCGGCCGACGAGCAGTCCACTATGCTGTATAGCCATCGTAAAATAGACTTTAATTCCTTTGGTTTAAAATCCTAACTTGAATGACAAGTTATTTGCCGTGTCGGAGCGGTGCGGCTTAATCAACAAACGCACTGTGGTGAAAATCATACCCAAATGTTTTTGATCCTTCAAAGCGGAAATGTACCAAGGACCAAAGGTTATTATTTGCACATGTAGGAAGCTATTATTACGGTAAGACTAATTTATGGCAACATGTTACAATATTGAAGCTGTATTTATTAGGAGAGCTATTACGAAACGGAAGTGTCGCACTGTTTCGCAAGATTCAATTATTTCAAGTTCCGTTTTCTTTCGGAAACTCTTTCGTTATCGCCTCGCCATAAATGATTGCACTCATTTACAGCTTCTTTGATTTGTGACAACACTGGTGCTATCTTCTTTTGTTTTCCTTTCTTTTCTCGTTGTGTTTAAAATTAGAATTTTAATGGAATTGTTGCTGAAATTGGTGTCTTAATCTTTGAGTTCCTTAGTAAGTAATCGTTGGCATTTAATTCTTAAATGAGCTAGCATTTATCACCTATTTATATGTTTTGAAGTGTAGGTGATTTTCGTCCATTTCCTACCACTCATTGGGATTCGGTGATAGTATTGTAAAATGTGTAGTGTTATTTATTCAAAACTAGCGACTAGCTTCGTACGGTTTTGACTTGACAAAACATCGTTTTTTTTAGGAAGTGTATAGAGTGCCGCTAGTCCTATCCGATACGGATAAAGTGCCACAATTTGCGGCATACAAGTGGCATTGCCTCGGCCCGGCTAAAGTGCCGTAAGCATTGCATTGTCATTTTCACTTGTTATTTTGTTTGATTGTTGAGGTTAGTTCGCCGCCCTTTGTATTGATTGATCGTATTTGTTTTAGGTAATTATATATTATCAGAAGTCACTATATTGACTGAATTTACGAAAAATGAACTAGCAAATGAAAATGGCTGAAAGGTAGGTTAGGTTAGGTTAGAACTGTGACCACACAACGCAGGAGCCGAGCGAGCGCAGCGAACGGTGCCGCGGCAGCGGCCGGCGTGTGCCAGGGTCAGTTTAGGCACAAGATAATGTAATGTTTTGGAAATGTGGTGATTTACAGCGAACTAACCTCAGCAATCAAACAAAATAACAAGTGACAGTGACTCAGTGACAGTGACAATTCAATTCTTACGGCACTTTAGCCGTGCCGAGGCAGCGCCACTATTATGCCACTAACGGCACTTTATCCGATAGGGATAGAGTGCCACTAACGGCACTCTAAACACTGCCTTTTTATCATATGTTTGTTTAATATTAATTAATTTTGTACATAAATATTCAGTTTAGAAGAACAACGCGGTCACACAGACAGACACGTAAAGCTACTTTAATTTTCAATATGTATAGATAGTTCTTTTTTTTAAATCTTTATTTAATTTAGAGGTATTTGGTCATAGATTCCGTGCGACCACTGAAGTCCGGCGGAAAAGTTTTGGAACTACATACGAGTATTTTTAAATGCAATTTACATTAGCGCCGTGTCTATCGAAATATCGTGGTGGCGCAGACTCCATATACATTACCATGTCAGTCCCATAATGACACATACTCAAGATACAATAAACATTTTACTACTATAAAATTACAATCACAGACTATGTTAAGTACCTATCAGAGTTGTGGATAGCATTTCTTTGCAGGTGTTCATTCTTTATTACGAAATGAACGATTGTTACAGTGTAATTTTATTAGTTCCAATTAGTTATTTATTAATCCACTAAGGTATTCAGCATTCGTAATGCTATTTTGCGATGCATTGTAACACTGGCCGGTAGTAAATTGTAATAATCTTTTTAACTCGATGATTTTAATACATTGTAGTAGCCATTTAATGGATAAATGAATAAGTTATGTCGGTGATTACTTTTTATGGGGATTATGTGTATGGCTGTCATACTTAGGTACTTATAAATAGAGCTTATTGTACGCGGTAGGTATTATAAAAGCTCGATGATTTTTTATGTAGTAGTGTAGTTGCATTGTTTTATAGAAATATTTGCAAATGGCTGCGCCCCGCGGTTTCAACCGCATAAGTCTCGATTCCGAGGGAATATCGAGATAAAAAGTATTCCATGTCCTAACTCAGGTCATAGTTTACCCATGTGTCGAATTACATGCAAATCCATTCAGCCATTTTAGCGTGAAAGCGTAACAAAGAAACATACAAAAATAAATCTTAGTATATTATAGAAAAGTCGAAAATGAAAATGCGTTGGACTAAAAACAATAGAAAGTTGCAAGTGAACCTTTATAATTTCTAACGTGATGATATTATTGTGGATCTTTTTTTGGACGTGCCACGTCCAAAAAAGTATGACAATACGTACACGATAAAACGTTATTGCGGACAGAAATTTAAAAGCGTCTTCATGTATTTCCATACACTTTACTTCCCTGTGTTATCGTGATGCCGTGACGTGGATGTGGACGACCACGATAATATCGCCATGTTTGAAATCGTAAAAGCGCACATTCCATGCAGGTTTCATTTTTTTATGTACTCCGTGTTGGTTGGCATGGCTCTGAAGTTTATTATTTAAGAACTAGTTTCATCTCAAAGACTCTATTCACATAGTTGGCATGGTCCACAGAGCCAGTTTATACGAGACGTGAAGTACCCAAAGTAATGCCAAAACCATTGAAAATCTATATTTTTCATTCATAATTTGATACGGATTTTATGTAGGTTATCGTAGTAGGTAAAAGAAGCAATTTAAACGTAGGTACATCCAACTTTGGTATTAATAAGATTATATTAGTAAGATTGCGTTTGCTTTGGACTTTTGATTTAGATACATGATTTACAAGCCAGTTTTTTGGGATGAATACTACTTTGTGTCCCATACTTTCCTTCTATGGACACACTTTTATCCATGACTAATTCTTTTTTCTAAAATAGTAACGTAAATTACTCCTTATAATATCAGCTATCAGCCAGTGGGAATACCGTCAAAACAGGTCCAACCGTTTCGGAGATTAGCCGGAAAAACCAGACAGACAGAGAGCCAAAATTAAAAAAAAATGTTTTTATTATCGTTTATACTTTCATATGCGTTCAGTAAAAATCTGCTATTTTGACATTATAAACAGACATTTCAATTTTATTTATTTGACACATTATTGATGGCGTGATGGTAAAACGAGGGTTTGATAAAATAACGGAAATAGTTTTCGTATCTAGAGGCATCGGAATAAACTAACTTTCAACCAAAAGTGCTTCGATGAAAGGACTAGGTGGTGATTGGACAAATGTGTTATAAAATTTAGGGGTTACGTTTCGTCACTTGGCTATGGAACTCTAAAAAATGCCATCTAGAAAACGAGCGTAAAATAAGCAGCATAAAACACAATATTCTTTGATGAGAACTATTTAATTATTTAATGACTCATCATATTAAAATATTTTCAACAATTTCCCCTACATACACGTATAAAATAAGTCCAATTAACGCGGTGTTAATCCCGGGTATTTATTCCCGTAAGCCGTCAGGTGCAGGTGCGTCAAACCGCCGCCGGCCGCCGGTAATCCGCTGATTTACTGTGCAACCCACAATTGTTACTCGGTTTGGTGATTACTGAGAATGGTGATTGTGCTATTATGGATAGGATTTTTTAAAGTTTGAGATTATGATTGTGAAATTAGAAAAACATTATGTGTGCAATTTTATCATGATACGTTGTTAGTTAAACTATTTTTTTTTAACAGTAATTTTTGTATGAAAATAAACAATATTTTACAAATTTTATGTTAAATATTAGTTAAAGTACCTATCCATAATAATATTTATTCAACGAATTAATGCTTACGTATGTTTTAATAAAATAATCATGTTAGTTAAGTAGGTACATACCTACATTACACGCATTCTATGCATTACACATTACAATGATTTGTAAATCCAAAGTTCGACATCGAAAGGATCAAAGCACAATGCCCCTAAAACGTAATGGTATAGGTACCGCTTTACTATTCAATCCTAAATCTCGGGCAAATTCGGAAAGGTTCTATTCCGTCCTCAATGACGCGAAGCAGTATCGTAGTTCAACATAAAACGAAAACCAAATACAAAAAACAAATACATCATTATAACCGAACCACTGTTCAGATTACATCGCGTCAACCAAACTTTTCACCTAATTACTTAGGCTGTATTAATATAGGGAAAGCGGCATAAAAATAGGTCATATATTGGCGAAAGAATGGGACGGAGAATAGTGCAACAAATTGTGGTATGGCGCTGTCTCGTTCTCGCGCCGGAAATCAATAACGGCATCTCACCACGTGGAGGCAGGAAGCAAGTCTGCTCCATTTATACTGGCCGAACGTGGTGAACGGACGACTTCACGAGACTCTATTATTACAGAATTGAATCCGACCGTCTTCTGTTTTGGACTCCGAATGGAAATTGAATTTCCAATCGATAGCATCGGTCGGAATACTTCGACAAATAGGCCTTTGTCGATGT
This sequence comes from Xanthia togata, assembly GCA_963853775.1. Taxonomy (NCBI): domain Eukaryota; kingdom Metazoa; phylum Arthropoda; class Insecta; order Lepidoptera; family Noctuidae; genus Xanthia; species Xanthia togata. Next base: position 22,887,074 of record OY970793.1, on the reverse strand, counting down.
TGCGGTACACGGGCGAATGTTGACTCTGATTTTGGATCGGCTAGATATTTTTACAGATCCAGTCAAGTCTAGATTAGATTTACTATATTTTACTTAAAACTATAATACTAGAAATTAATTTATTATTATTAATTAAAATTTACTCCGAAGCCACGTTACACGTTTCTTTAAACACGAAAGTAGGCCAAGTACGCTAAGTACGAGTCAAAGACTTCCATCCGTTGTCGTCTGTATGAGACAAGTAGGGACATCTATCGGCCGTGTACAAAAACCACCCAAGGTCACCCAAGCTTTGTATCCACCCTCTGACATAGCGAACTTTCGGTACGCAGAAGCTTTTCCCGCAAAAATGTTGTAGTTAGATGGCTCTAGCGTCGCAGAAACTAGTTACTGTTTTTCCCGTACCGGGCGCTGGTGTCAGAGGGTCATTTTAGTTCATCATTTTCCCGCGGCTTGTTCCTAGACGCTAGATGGCGCTACTAGATAATTTCAGTTAGTGGTTCAAGTGACTGTCGCTAGAGTGCTCTGGAATCGCAGTTATGATTAAGTTCCACAGTTTTCCGCTTGCTACGCTGCTACGGTGGCGCTACTTATGCTTTGAATTTAAAAGTTTTGATATTCAATTTGTACAGGGCGACTGATTTTAAGTTTAATTTCCAACTTTTTGTTTGTATGTTTTAAAATGTTTTACTGACATTAATTTACATTTTTTACTATAAATTCTAAGGGTCGACCAAGACAGGTTTTTCGTTCTTGGCCGAGACCGAGACAGAAACAGACAATAAAATAAAATCTCGACCTAGACCGACAGCCGAGAATAGATAAATCGTGAAAAAAATATGAAAATGCGCAAAATTTGTATTTTATACATTTATGATTGTATTAGTTTTAATATTCAAAAATTAAACAACATGATATTGTAGCACAGAACAAGCATCTTTTTGGCACATCTCGTCATGTCCAGCTCTGCTAAAGACCTGTTCACTTGCTTCACTAGTAGGCGCAGCTGATAGAACCTTTTTTGCTGCAGACTTGAATGTGCCCTGGCGGCTGTGAGTATGTCATGCTCACTCAAATGTCTCGCTGATGGTGGCGCGTGTGTTGGATCATTTAGCTCCCTTCAAAATGGTTGAGCTGAATGGTGCTGATCCATGCGTCATGTTCGTGAACGGGCGCCGTCAGTTGGGACAGGTCATCTCTTAGCTGCCATGGCTTATTTTAATTTATTTTAAGTTTTTGAATGATTCTTTATTTTTTCTTTTTATTACGGTCGCTTTTACGAACGGGCACGTCTTTCTACATTGTTCTCACATGCATAATTTCAAAATGAATGATTTAACCAATATTTTGTATAATTTTTTTTATTTAAAAGATTGTCCGTGGAGTTTCTTGCCCGTTCTTCTCCATAGGTACCTACTACGCTTTGGAATGGGCAACTAGCTTCATATTTTTTTGACAGACCGACCCCTTGACTCAGAAGTGCCTGTAAATGGTTTAATTGAAATAAATGCTTTGAGTTTGAGTTTGACTTTTTAAGGTAACGATGACGAATACCAGTACTTAAACATATTGTCATTTCTTTGCAGTCTTGGTTCTCTAAGAAAGCTATCAAGCGATATTTTGATTACTTACAGCATTTGAATTGTTTTCATCACTGGTCATTGGCTCATCTTCACTCTATCATTAGTTATCATGAGCTGCCTATAAGTTAGTTACATATGTTGCGGCCATGTTTGATGACCTAGCTGATGATGCAGTAGGTAAATGAATACCGTACAACTGTCTCGGTTATGGCCGAGAATCTCGGCGATTTTTTACCGAGATTCCGAGAGGATTTGTAGCCGAGAATGTCGATACCAAGATCTCGATCGCGCTTTAATAAATTCAACCAATATGTCTTGGAGATAAATAACTAAGAGTATCTACGTGTAAAAAGATCTGTTGGAAGTGAAAGGATTATTAAAACTTTAGTAAAGTTATCAAATTCTTTATCATGTTATATCATTGTAAGTTTGATTATGCGATTATTTTGAACCAATTGGTTTAAAGAACTACATAGTCAAAAACTTAAAACATCTCTTAATAGTATGAATTCTATGTGTTTATTGTTATTAGAAGAATCAATATAATGCGCTATACATTGATATAGGTACTATAAAAGTAAAAATACTGACCAAATCATATTTTTGGACAGCCCCCAGCTTAAAAACAAATTTTCGCTCCTAAGCCTTATGAGGGTTTTGGAGCGAAACCTAACATATAGATTACAGAGAGAAGGTAGTGATTTAGATTTTTACGAAATGATTTATGAAAACATAAGCTACCTAAGGGCCCGATTCACTAAGCCGAGTTGTGATACCCACTCTACTATCTACCTTCTAGTCACTAGATAATTTCATAAAATGTATCTTGGGTCAAAACGAGAGTAGCCTAGCCGTGTAGAACATGAAAGTGAGTTACCGAATGCATACAGCTACATAAAATATTATAATTGATACAATTCTTTTGATATAGAATGAGTCTTATGAAATATCAAATAGAAAGTAAATTCCTGTACTGCTACTTTCCAGAGTGTAATTTTAATTGATATAATACTTTTTATTTATGTACGGTCACAAGCACTAAATATGTGTACACTGAGCAACTTTTAAAACTGTTTTTGAACTGAAAGCTTCTTTAGCGGCGTTGTGCACTTTTTTGTGATGGGTAAAAAATGTTAAACTCGCGTCAGGACACGTGACTTGATCGAACATTCGTAAGACGGAGGGAGAGTAGATCGGTGCAAAATTATTCCCTAACCATTCCAAAATATAAAAAATGCACAACGTTAATATTCAAGTTTTCACTTCTAAAAAAAACGGGTTGCACTCCCGGAGTGCAACCCGTTTTTTTTCCCTACTGTATTGGTTTTAATAATTGATTGTATCATGTACGCAATGCGCTGGGACGTGAAATTGCGGATACATACTATTATTATTTTGGAACCTATACTGTTATGTAATAAGGTCTTATCTCCAAGTTGCAACCGTTATTCCAAGAAAAATAAATAAAAAATATTGCTTTTTAATTGTGCTAAGTGTATACATACATATTACTGCGGCTACAAAAAATACAGATAATGAATAACAGCCAGCATGCGTGTTTCAATGAGTTTCAAATTGATCTGCCTCTGGAAGAAAAAGTTTACGCTTCCCATCACACGACGTCGACACAGCGAATCCATTTCGCAATAAAAAAGAAGTATTAACCTAAACACTTACATAATATCACCCAATTTGAGCCTCGTATGTATGAGCGCGCAGGTCTTGTGGTCTGACGCAGCCATCGCGGCCCGGCGCCGGCGCACCGGCCGCGGCGACGAGGGCGGCGAATCGTCTGCGGCGGCCGCGCCTGCCGCATATCGGCGCACGCCCGGGGAGCTGCCGCGCCGGCGCACGGACGCGTGCCGCCCTCCCACGCCGCCCAGCATCCTGGAAAAGATAAGAAGGTGGATGTTGGATCATTCGGTTCCATTCGAAATGGTTGAGATGAATAGTGCTCATCCACACGTCATGTTCGTGAATGGACCCCGTCAATAGGTACTGGTCATCTCCTACCTGCCACGGCTTATTTTAATTAAGTGTTTTTTTTGTACTTGGACGCTTTTAACGTACACATCGGTTTTCTACATCGTTCTTACATATATTTATAAGTAGCCGACCCGACAGATGTTCTCCTGTCCGTATCTTAATAGTTTATACTCAAATTCCCATAGCAGTTTAAGCTTTACCGAATTTTGCAAATTTTTCTTCCCGTAAGAAACTGATTCGAAACATATTCAAACAAAATTTTTACAATTCGGTTCTACCGTTCTGAAGCTATGCGCTTACCAACGAACATCTTGAGCTTCAGTTTGGTATGTTATACATATAGTTTGGTTTACCACAGTTTCAGTTCATACAGGTTTAGGTGGTATGAGGAACAGGGTGTAAAGTTCACTCATCCACCATAGAAAAGGGAGGATCCTCCGACCAGACGGGACTTGTGTCTGGCGGGCCGACTGCCCGACTGTTGATGTCGGATAGTCTTAAATATGTCGCTCGTGCGGTAAACTCTAATTGCGCGATGCAGGATTTGTGTGACGTCATGTCTTTGATGCGTAGTTCACAGGTCTTTTCGTTTAGATCATTGGTTTTTCATGTCATTGCTTTAACATTATCATTTTATCATATTAACATTAAATTTGTAATAATATGTGTGTCTCGGTGGGTTAGTCTTGTTTGGACTCAACTAGAGCCCTCATTTATCATGACCTCACCTGGTGTCATCATGAGCCGAACGACGAAGTAAAAAACTCACAGAGAGGAAACCTAAGTTCCAGTGGAACATAATCGGCTGGTTATTAACACTTTGCGGGACACTAAACGCCTATAAACGTGATAACAATAAAACTTTTATTGTGTCTCGTTCAGTGTCCCGGAAAGTGTTAATTAAACAAGCCATGTGCCCGATGGGATTTCCCACCGCCAAAGATCACGTAATTCCATACAAACTTTCTTAACCCCTTTAGGGGGTGAAATTTCCAAAAATTCTTCTTCAGTGCTCCCCTTCATTATATAACCAACTCTTGTGCAATATTTCAAGCACCTACACTCAGTGGTTACGCTGTACGTTGTCTGTCAGTGAGTTTAAGAGTATATAGAATTTGTAAACCGTAAAATGAATCGAGCATTTCAGTAATTTCTGCCCCATCAGTAAAAGCAATCCCATCTTAAATGGCGTATCTAATATCATTTTCATGCCCATTTCCAATTCTGTTTTGTGAATCGACAAGAAGTCTTTTGGTATCTTCATTGAAAATTATATTACCTCCAGCCTTTTCCAGTTTAGCGGTTTGTTGAGCTCATTGATGGAAGCCATCAAATATTCATATTAAAGTAACCGCAACCATCTTTGAATCAGGATCTAGAGAGCTAACTTTATGATTTCCATGGCAATTAGAATAGGGCCTCCTTTGATCCTTTGTGGGTGGGAAATCTATCAATGTTTAAGATGGTTTTGCACTTGACTTAAATACTAGCATCATAATGATCTGTAAAGAAACTAGAGAATGTATGGAGAAAGTAGAACTCGCTTTTAGTTTATGCACTTAAAAGGAGGCTCCCTAAATTGTATGTTAGTTTGCATTAATATTCTTCATACAATCAAAATGGAAGTTTAATACATAATTTATTGGATCTTTTTCCTTCCATATATAAGACAGAACAGTTACGTAATTGGAACATTTTCACCCGATTCATTTATATTTTTTTAAAGATTATTTGAAACAAAAACAAGACCACACGGCTTTTACATATGTTTAAAATAATTATTGACAGTAAGAAAATATAGTTCATTATCCAGATAAAAGATATTTTAACATAACATCACGCCTGTAATCCCCGAATTGTTAGGCAGAGGTGTACCTAAAGTACACCCACATTTCGACAGTTATGTTTAAGTACCATGCAATAGGGGTCGAGCCTATTGCCATTAACCGGGCACAAATCCGGACTCCGGGCTTTTACTGAGAAATTCCAAATGGAAAAATCCAATAACACTTTGCCCGACCCAGGAATTCAACCCAGGACCTCATACTCAGCAGTAGCGCTAGATATTTTCTAGATCAATTATAACTTCAGTTATAAACGAAATAAAAATTGAGACTTACGACATTTAGTTCCGTGCTCAAACAAGACCAAAGAGCGCACGCGATATTCAACTTTGTTACTGATGTGTTAGCGTTTAGCATAATATAGTTGAGTGGTGAAGTACATGGGGGCGGAGTTTGCGTGGAAATTGTCTTTGGAGTGCCTAGTCTTAATAAAAATGAGTAATTCATAAATTCACTCGCTTACATACGACGTACAACCTAAACAGGGCTAGAGGCATGGCACACAAGAGTTTCTTATATAGCGAAGGGCAGTCCTAAGGAAAGATTTTTGAAAATTCACCCCATATAGGGGTTAAATACGGATAACATTTTGTATGGAAGTTCTTCACTTTTGTCGATAGGAATTCCCATCGGGCACATGGATTATATTATACTAAGTAATAAATAAATCTGATGAGATGGTTTTTTTTTGTTTAAACTCACTAATATCTGGAACTAACAGTCCGATTTCAAAAACTCTTTTTGCATTTGATAGCCCAATTCTTGAGAAAGGTTTATATATATTTTATAACGCGCTCATCCCTAGCATAGCATAGAGTAGGGCCCGAGAGGGGTGGGTGTGGGCGAGGGGCGGGAACGCCACCGACCGCGGACCGCGGCGCGTTCGCGCCAGTGAGTCGCTAGACGTTTGGCGAGTAGGGTTTAGGACGCTTATGTTGTATGTACTCAGTGTCGGTAGGGCTCCAGAGCCCGTACGCACATTATTGTGACTATTAGAATACAAGTGTTAAAGGTGCAACGCGTTTTTTTTCTTCTCCTCCTCCTAACAATGAACATTATAAGTGGCGCTTCCAACTAGTGGCCTGAATCCAGTTTAAACCGGTTTGTGCCCGACTGTCCGTTGAATCCGTGTGTTCGTGATCTTGTTTCTTACGTACAGAAGAATACGGTGAATAATTATAGAAGATGCCGCGGTTGCCACCCAAAGTACGTACAGCTACGGACGCTAACGCGAGTGACGCGCAATCCAACTCGGAAGATGAAGCCGCAGGACCTTCGCCTGTACTCATGTCTGGGGACCAGTTGACTTCATTCCTTACCGCCTTCGCGAAGACTCAGGCGGAAGCGAATCGGCATCTGGTCGAATCCCTCATGGCATCGTATGCAAGAGGACCCCTCGCAGGCTCCAGCGCTGCGATCACAGCACCCTCACCGACACCGTCGTTGTTAACAAGTAAGTCTGGCAACATGTCTAAGTGTACGTCACGCTTCGATGGTCAGACCCGAGATCCCGAAGTCGTAGAAGCGTTCATCGACTCAGTGGAGATATTTAAAGAATGTTCGTCGGTCAGCGATGACCTTGCACTACGTGGTCTACCCATGCTGCTCCACGGCGAGGCTGCAGTATGGTGGAGAGGGGTCCGGACCGAGGTGTCCTCGTGGCCCGAAGCCGTCAAAAGACTACGATGTATGTATGGTGTTCCACGTCCTGGCTACAAGATCTTCCGTAACATATTCGCTGACGAGCAGAACGGAGAGCTCGCGGATACATTTATTGTTAAAATACGTGGTATGATCTCTAAATTACCATACGTGTTACCCGAAGAAGCGAAGTTGGACATGATATACGGCTTATTAGATAAACGTATTCGCAAACGTTTAGCACGGGATGCCGTAGTCAGTATCGAATCCCTGATTGATAAGTCGCGAGCAATAGAAGAATCGCTCATGGAAAATTCTAGTACGAGCATGACTTCGACGCAGACGGCGCATGCGCGATCGGCGCGCGCCATGCCGCCGGCGCCACCGCCCGGTTCGCGAACGTTACGCGTCGCATCGGAGAGCGCGAATTCGGCGGGAAACGCCGGGTCAACACCCGCGCCTCTGCCGCGGAGTACCGCGGTCGCTCAGCGGTCGCAGGTCCAGTCCCCGCATCGTTCGTCGTCGCCTTCGATTCCAAGTGCCGATAAAAGTTGCGCGAGTAAAGTGAAAAGTGATACGACTGATAAAAAGCTATTTTGTGTTTATTGTAAGTCCCGTGGTCATACTCGCGATTCGTGCCCGAAAAAAGACTCTAAGGACTCTGTTAATAGTAATAAGTCTAACTTGTATTGCTATGGTTGTGGCGAAAAGGGTTATATTCGAGCTAATTGTCCTACATGTAAAAATAATATTGCGACTTGCGATGTTGTAGATTTAAATACGCCACAATCGCAAAATAATGTATTTTACTCACTTAATACTTTATGTAATGTGAAGTGTAACGATACCAACATTTTAACTCAAGGCCGACCTATTTTAAATATTGAGATTTGTGGGTACAGTGGTACAGCGCTTATAGATACCGCCGCCCGGCGCAGTATCGCAGGTTCAACGTTGTACTCACTTTTGTTACGTTTAGGTATTCAATTTAATTCGCAAATTATGTCGGTTAAGCTTGCCGATGGTAGCGTACGTAGTAATAATGTTTTGTTAGCGTGTATAAATGTCAATTGTATGTCTATGTGTATACCTGTAGAATTTGTTATATTCCCGGACACCTCAAATAACGAGACTCTTTTAGGGATAGATTTCATTACGAAGTTTAAGTTGGTTTTGAATTTTTCGGCTATGACATGGTTCACAGCTGATCGGCCTCAGGTCATTCACCCTCTGCTAACAGAGAGTTCACGCGACGTGGTGCAGTGTGCCTCTGTCAACCTATTGAGGGAAGATGAGGGCACTTTGTTGACTCCGGAGGAGCGTTCCAGCTTAGAAGATCTACTCAGTGAGTATTCTGATATTTTTGACTTAGTCGGGGATCCGACGCCATTCGCCGAGCATCACATAGATACGGGTGATCACCCCCCTATTGCGGTTCCACCATATCGAGTCACGCCGGCGAAGAAGGAAATGATTCGCGCGGAACTCGATCAGATGTTAAAAGAGGGGATCGTTGAGGAATGCGAGTCTGCCTGGTCTGCACCAACTGTTCTGGTACCAAAGGCTAACGGTGGGTATAGGTTTTGTGTAGACTACAGGAGGCTCAATGCAGTGACAAAAAGTGATGCGTATCCTATGCCACGCATTGACGAGTTGCTGCAGTCAACTAAGAAGGGTTGCGTGATGAGCTCCTGTGACCTTCGAAGTGGTTACTGGCAGTGTAGTATCAGGGATCAGGACAAAACGGCATTTGTCACACCGTTCGGTACGTATCGCTTCAAGCGTATGCCGTTTGGACTTAAGAATGCGCCGGCTACGTTCCAGAGGCTTATAGACAGGTTTCGTTCGGGTTCCTCTCTTAAGGATGTTACCGTACTAACATACTTAGATGATATACTGGTGATATCAGAGTCGTACACCCGTCACCTTTCCGATCTCCGTGCGGTATTCGACCGTCTCCGCTTGTTTAAGCTCCGTGCGAATCGAGACAAGTGTGTCTTCGCCAGGGAAAAGGTTAAGTACTTGGGTCACGTGATCTCTCAGGAGGGTATATCACCGGATGGAAACAAGGTACGTGCTGTTCTGAATATGAAGGAGCCTACGTGTCTTCAACAAATGCGCACTTTCCTTCAAACATGCTCTTGGTTCCGCAAATTTATACCAGACTTTGCGAAAGTAGCTGAACCACTCACGCGCTTGACCAAGAAATCGCAGGTGTGGGAATGGAGCCTGGAACAAGGTAAGGCTTTTGAAGCTCTTAAGAAGCTGCTGACCACGTCTCCTATTCTGGTCCAAGCGGATTACACGAAACCATTTCTACTGAGGACTGACTCGAGTAATTATGCCTTGGGTGCAGCTTTACTCCAGGGGGAGTCACCCCATAATGAACATCCGATAGAGTACGCTAGCCGTCTGCTCACACCAGCCGAGCAAAACTATTCGACTACTGAAAGAGAGGCTCTCGCGGTAGTCTGGGCTGTCGAGCGGTTCCGCGGCTATATCGATGGTCATGAAGTCCGGGTGATGACTGACCACCAACCCCTGAAGTGGCTATTTTCCCTCAAGTCACCAAGTGGCAGGTTGGTTCGCTGGGCCATGAAGCTGCAAGCTTTTGACCTACGTATCGAATATACCCCAGGTAAGGCAAATGTACTAGCCGATACTCTTAGTCGACCCGTGACAGAGGATGGGCTGTCACCGGGATGTGACATCTGCCCGGTTGTCGTGGACGTACCACACTGGGATGCAACTTCAACCCGAGAGACTCAGTTGGCTGATCCGGAAGTTCTCAAGATCATCCAGGACTTGGAAGGGAAGGATGAACTTGCTGTTACCCGCTGGACTGAGAGAGGCTATCTCTTAAACCAAGCTGTTTTGTATAGGTATGTACCTGATACTGATTCTGAGGAGCCCCAACTCGTCATACCAGAAACCCTGCGAAGCAAAGTCATGTTCGAGTGCCATGACTCGCCCACTGCCGCTCATGGTGGTATCGACAGAACAATGCATCGTATCTTGCAAAGGTTCTACTTCCCTGGTATGAGACGGTTTGTAACTCAATATCTTAAAACCTGTGTCGAATGTCAGCGGTACAAACCGTCAAACACTAAGCCAGCTGGACTACTACAGACTCCAGTACCTGCTCAGAGGTTTGAAACCATCGCAATTGACCTCTTTGGCCCGTTACCCAGAGGACCGCAAGGGGAGAGATGGATCCTCATTGTGGAGGACACTGCCAGTAAGTGGGTGGAAGTCTTCGCGCTCACGGAAGCTACAGCAGAGATATGTGCTAAGACGCTGGTCAACGAGGTATTTATGAGATTTGGTCTTCCTCGGCGCTTGATCTCTGATAACGGAGTGCAGTTTATAGCAGATGTCATGCAGAAAGCCATGTTCGTTTTAGGTGTAAAACAAAGTCTGGTGCCTCTTTATCATCCGGAGTCAAATCCGGTTGAGCGAAAGAATCGGGACCTGAAGGCTCAGCTCGCCATCTTGGTTGAAGGCCGTCACCAGAACTGGCCAGAGGTATTGCCGTTTGTACGGTTTGCTTTTAATAGTTCTCTCACTAGGTCTACAGAGCATACGCCTGCTTACCTGACTTTTGGGCGTGAGCTGCGGTCCCCTTTGACCGTTCAGGCGGATCTAAGAGCCGTCGTAGAGTCCGAAAATTTTGTACCCCAAATTACACCGTACTTGCTCAAGCTCGCAGATACCGTCTCGACAGCCAAGGAGAACATTGAGCGTCATCAGGATGCGCGCAAGGTTTATGCTGATCAGGGTCGGTCGACTCCTGAGGAATATATCGCAGGTGACTTGGTGTTAATGAAGACGCATGTGCTCAGTAACGCCGCAAAGGGTGTCACTTCCAAGTTCAACCCGAAACGAGATGGACCGTACGTCATCTTTAAAAAGGTGAGTCCCACTACTTACTTATTAGCCCACAAATCTGGTGAAGTTTTTGGTAAGTACCACGTCTCGGACTTAAGGCGTTACCATGCTAGAGAGGGTGAATGTCCGGAGCCGGTCGTTCCGAAGCGTGGCAGAGGTCGTCCGCGCAAAGCTATTGCCTAAGTTTTGGACCTCGTTATTCGTGGTGTTTGACCAGGTGGGAGACCCTCACCTGATCAAAAGGGGGAGTGTATAACGCGCTCATCCCTAGCATAGCATAGAGTAGGGCCCGAGAGGGGTGGGTGTGGGCGAGGGGCGGGAACGCCACCGACCGCGGACCGCGGCGCGTTCGCGCCAGTGAGTCGCTAGACGTTTGGCGAGTAGGGTTTAGGACGCTTATGTTGTATGTACTCAGTGTCGGTAGGGCTCCAGAGCCCGTACGCACATTATTGTGACTATTAGAATACAAGTGTTAAAGGTGCAACGCGTTTTTTTTCTTCTCCTCCTCCTAACAATGAACATTATAAGTGGCGCCCAACGTGGGGCCCGAACCCACGACCCTGAGATTAAGAGTCTCATGCTCTACCGACTGAGCTAGCCGGGCGGCGGTATCTATAAGCGCTGTACCACTGTACCCACAAATCTCAATATTTAAAATAGGTCGGCCTTGAGTTAAAATGTTGGTATCGTTACACTTCACATTACATAAAGTATTAAGTGAGTAAAATACATTATTTTGCGATTGTGGCGTATTTAAATCTACAACATCGCAAGTCGCAATATTATTTTTACATGTAGGACAATTAGCTCGAATATAACCCTTTTCGCCACAACCATAGCAATACAAGTTAGACTTATTACTATTAACAGAGTCCTTAGAGTCTTTTTTCGGGCACGAATCGCGAGTATGACCACGGGACTTACAATAAACACAAAATAGCTTTTTATCAGTCGTATCACTTTTCACTTTACTCGCGCAACTTTTATCGGCACTTGGAATCGAAGGCGACGACGAACGATGCGGGAACGCCACCGACCGCGGACCGCGGCGCGTTCGCGCCAG